>CM060937.1:104239891-109239891 GCA_030765085.1 Allium cepa | reverse complement strand
AAATCTTAAAAAACTCTTTGATAGACTTCCTATAATAGCCAGTCAAACCTAGGAAGCTTCTAACTTCGGTAGTGTTCTTGGGGGCCCTCTAATCATGTACTGCTACTATCCTAGTGGGATCCACAGCTAAACCCTCTCTTAAGACTACTTGCCCTAAGAAATGCACCTCCTCATGCCAAAAGTAACACTTCGAGAACTTTGCTTCCAACTGATGAGCATGAACTGTACGAAGAACCTCCTCAAGATGAATAGCTTGCTCTTCTATACTCTTAGAAAACCTAGAATGTCGTCCACAAACTCTTCAACGAACTTATTTAGGACATCTCGAAGAAACGGTTCATCAAATCTACAAAATAAGCTGGGGCATTGGTCAGCCCAAACGGCATAACCAACTAATCAAAGAATCCATCGGATATCCTAAATGCTATCTTATCGATGCTATCGTCAGCGACCCTAACCTGATGAAATCCAGTGGCTAAGTCAAGCAGAGAAAATACTGAAGAGCCAACCAATTGATCGAAAAGATCGTCTATCCTAGGAAGTGTGTAACGGTTCTTCTTTGTGAACTTAATCAACTCTCTATGGTCTATGCAGGGTCGAAGAAAACCATCCGCCTTTGTAGCGAAGACGAATGACGCTCCCCACTCAGAATGCTCCATCTGATGAAGCCTTTCTCTAATAGCTCATCAATTTGGTTACTTAACTCCTACCTCTCACTAGGAGCCATATGTCTCACGGTCAATGCCACTTGTGACGACCCAAACTCGATGTCCGATAAACGACATCAAATTCGCATCGCCGGAGCTTATAACAACAATTAGATGAATATAAAACAGCGGAACAGAATCAATATCATAAATATCATCATAGATACAATATCAGAATAATATCCATACTACATCAATGTATATAATACATACTCCACACTCCATATAACATCATAATAATACATCGATAATCATATATCCAAAAGTCTTCAATGAAAGAAGTGATAACGAACTCCCAAGAGCTAAACACCTGAAATATCCC
This sequence comes from Allium cepa, assembly GCA_030765085.1. NCBI lineage: Eukaryota > Viridiplantae > Streptophyta > Magnoliopsida > Asparagales > Amaryllidaceae > Allium > Allium cepa. The sequence continues at coordinate 109,238,862 of CM060937.1, read as the reverse complement.
AAAAGCTCCTAAGATATCTCCAAAGCAAGAGCTTCAAAATACTGCTACTCCTAAATACGGAAACCTGCTACTAGGCTGCCCGTGTAGAAATAATGGTCACCCAGAGTTTAGGAAAGAAAACAATAAACTCCGGATCAGTCATGGGACTGGTATGAGTAAACAAAAACAACAGTTACTTTCAAAGAACTAGGTTTATAAAAGAATTTTCGGAATGCTTTTAAAAAATGGAACTACCATAAGACCTCCCGCCACACACACAATGCAAACGCAGAATTGGAGGAGATTTCTTCTTATGATAGTCAAATATGCTTGATACGGGGGAATTTTCGTTGATATTATTACTAGTGCATAGTGTAGAAATCATTTCGAAAATAGAATATTAATCTTAGCCAGCATAGACATTTCGAACTATGCCTACTATAGCTACCATGTTTTGTGGCAGGTTACCGTCACGCTGCATGGCAGGTTATACAACTAAAACCGTACAAGGCTCGTATTGTTTCTTTGGATTTCCAACAAATGGTCAGGCTAAGGAACTTCCTACTTCCACATGGGTACGCCTCTGGCGGGACGTCCCGAGAACTTAACCAGCTCTCTGCCAACACAAGGCCGGGTTACCTTTGTAACTAGGTAACTATTACACGAATATGCCACCTCCCGGTCCTTTAGGACCTTTATCAGAGGGCCCTCTATCCAAAGCAACAACCACATAGTAAATGAGATTGGAGCTACTACACAGGTAAATATCTGGGCTCCATACCATGACATCACCTTTTTCCAAAAGGAAATGACATACCCTAAAGGGAGCGACCCTCATAACCTTGCCGCATCCTTCGTGTTTCGACCATTTCCGGGTTGTGAGGTCCGATGAGGTCTCGTCCACAAAGCTATGCTTTACACGAAAGTCTTGCTTTGATCACAAATGATCAACCAATGATCATCAACATACAGCAACACTTAGCATGCCACACTACCAAATTGGGAGTATATCGCTAATAACCTTCAAGTACATAACCTCTGAGCTCGTACGTCTCAGAGAGGGGTGTTAGGCTAAGAGAATAAATTCTCCGCCACCACAGATACATATTTGAAAGAAATCTGCTTTATCTCTCAAAGTGTAGTGTCAGACACACAACCATACAAGTCTGTTCCGAGTTCGAACAGAATCGAAGGCACTTCCAAAGAAGTCCTTGCAATACGGATATCCACAATCCCGATCGGATTACCCATCACATATGGAGAACTCTATACCGGAACAACTCGGTGCAGAGTCATTCGACAGATCATCCTATCGCTCTCGCAAATACTCGGTCTTCAACACCGATCTTCAAATGCTATCCATAACGTCGTATCACTCATTCGGGATGGCTTATATGACACAAAGGTCCTCCACCGGCTAAACCGAATAGTGAGCGTCATTTTTTTTAAAAACACGTGGATATATCAATCACAAAGATTCATATTCAGGGTTCGATGTGTCGGATAACTAACTAGAATCTGATTTCCTGTCGCAACGAAGTTTAAATGCCGTTTTACTGGGCAAAAAGGTTTTCACATCAATAAAGAACAAATCATAGTCACAGCGCATCACATAGTATCACAGTCACAACAGAAATATCAATCTAGTGCATATCAATAGTTAATTATTTACCAATCCAAGTGAATGTGATTTAATAAATTAATCAAATAATTATTTCTATTAATTATTCTAAATCAATGATTTATTATTCTCAATGATAAATCAATTAATCTTAATCAACTTGATAAATTGATTATTCCTTAATTTATTATTTTAATTAACTGCCAATTATAATTTGATTAACTTGAATTATCAAATTAATTAGATACTTGAGTGTTAATTAACCAATCTTCAATTACGACATAAATCCTTAATTACTTAGTTAATTATAATTATTAATTTAATCATCCTTGGTTTCTTTCCAAAACAATTTGTTATTTACCTAAATTAACATTTAGAAATCTTCTTATTTCGAAACCAATTTATCACTACTACAAAAGCTTAAATGTTAATTAACTTAAATGTTTATCTTAAATTATTTATTTATTTAAGGTATTAATTATATTGTCAAGTATCCACTTAGTTTATTAAATATAGTAATAAACCTTTAATTCAATATAGTCTATATTAATTGCTCTAAAATCTGTTAACAATAAAAGTTAAATTTTTATTTTTGGGCCAAAATCCATATTCAAAGTAACCCGAGCAAAACTCAGGTTTCACCGAGTCTCGCACGTCATTTCCCCGAGCCTCTTCCCTTTCTTCCCCGCATCCCTGTACTTCTTCTCTTCGCTTTTTTTTAAAGCTTATAAATCAAAACTGGAATAAAATCTTCTCCACATGCTCGAGTTCGACCCCGAGTTTCAACCCCACATGCCCGAAAACATCACCGAGTACTCAGACCCTTCCTCCCACTGACACAGAGGCCAAGTCGTGCACGTGCACGCCACCATGCCGACGTTCTGGCGAACGTGACGACCCTCGGCAAGTCGGAAAACCATCAAACACGCGAAATCATCCATCAAGTTGAAATCATCGGCTCGAACTTAAAATGTAGCCATTTCATTCGAACTGTGAATCAAACACGCCTGAACAAAACGCCTCGCCCTACCACGTTGAGCCACCGGTCGCCATGAAACTCCGGCCCAACCTCGACCATGCCCTACGCTACCCCTCCCCTGAATTTCGTACAGCTCGATGCACTATGGGAGGCGCGATGAGCACAAGTTTGATCGCCAAGAAATTAGGTTTACCAGAGGAAATTCAACACCGTCGTTGCCTCCGACATCATGGCCGCCACTGACTATTTTTCCAGTCACCCCAGTAAGCTCCTCTACCCCCTCGCCCAACCCAACCACCCCCAGGTCCTTCGATCGCCTGAATTTGCCAAGAACCCACTTTCCGTTCGTCTACGCATTTCTCATCAACCACTAAATAAAAAATTACCATCTTCGATTTAAAAATCCTATCTTCTGATGACACTTCAAGTTATGTAATTCAATTCGAGTTTCATGATACTGTAATTTCTCAAGAATTATGTATGCTCTATAAAAAAATCAAGTTTGACAAATATATGTTGTTCTTTTACTTGAGATTATTTTGAAACATTATCTGTTAATTAAACAAACATATTTGCTTTTAAAAATCAATGCTTGACAATGATTAAATGGTTAGGTGTTGGGTTTGAATGAGATTGAGGTTCTGGAACAAAAGACAGAGATGGTTTTTGATCATTTACAGGTATTCACATCTACTGGTATCATACACAGGTGATATTTCTACATGTAAATTTTTTTTAAAGCAAATTTCAAATCTCAAACTAACAAGCATCACTTGAATATTTTTGTTAAGTTGTTTACTCACCTGTAAATTTGGAAACAGAGAGCACTTTGGTTTGGATAATAAATGCAGTTTTGATATTTCTTGAATCTTCTTTCCTTCAGTAAATTGCTTTTTCCAAATTTGAATATAAGTGATGTTTGTTTTCTTTTTATTATTCGATCTTTGCAAAAATTGTTGAACGAAACAAAACTGAAACAAATCTCATGTATATAAAGGAGATTGTGTACATGGGAAGAGAAGTAAATGCATTTAATGCAAGCATGTTTCTTTGTATACTTTCAGCATGTCATGCTTTAATTTGATTATTATAAGTACATTTTTTTATTTTTTTTATTGTTTTAATGGTGGCTGATAAGCTTCGTGGAGGCTTGCATTAAATGCAAGCATGTTTTGTGATACTTACAGTAACCTTACTTTATTATTTTTATATATGTATTTTTTTTAATACAAATTTACTTTACTTTGTTAAATGGAAGAGTTTTGTTTTCCAGTAAGTACTTTGTAATATTTTGTTTCCATTTGAAGTTTTATAATCAACATTTAATTTATCATTCATTTAAAAATTTAACTATCAAACATTCATTTATATCCATATAACTCTATACTTATGTAAATTACATAACTTTTTGTATTGAATCAATATATATAATTTATTTGTATTATTTGGTAAGTATATTTTTGTTTATATTTTATTTCACTTCATACATTTGTTTTAACTAAAAAATCAAATTCAATGTATATATAAAATGTTACATTCAAGTGATTTAATTTTCAAAAGAATCTGAAGTTTTATTCATTTAAATCAACACGTATTTTATTTGTTTTAAAACTTTTCAAATTAAATTCCCAAAAATTTTAAATAAGTTACCAAATTCAAATTAATAAATTCTGGGATGTTACAATACCCCCTCCTTAAGAAAATTTTGTCCTCGAAATTAAAAGAGAGAGAACGCAAACAAAGAATATATGAATTTAGGAAAATAAAGAAATGGCTTACCATTTAAGCCGAGATGTCTATTCTGCTGTTGGGATATGATTTCTTCATATTATCTTCAGTCTCCCAAGTACAGTCCTTTGGATCGCCACTCCATTGAACTTTGACCAGTTTTACAACTTTGTTTCGCAATCGCTTCTCATCTCGATCTACAATTTTTATCGGCTCTCTTTTAACTGCCAAATTAGGAGTGATTTCTAGATCCTGCTGAGCAGCTTCTTCAATGATATCATCTGGGTCGTGCACATACTTCCGAAGACTAGAAACGTGGAACACATTATGCACGCCAGACAACCAGTCGGGTAGCTGTACTCGATATGCTAGAGGACCGATCCTTTCCAGAATAGGAAAAGGACCAATATAACGCGGTGGCAGTTTTCCCGTTTTTTCGAATCTCAACACACCCCGCATCGGAGATACTTTAAGAAATACAGAATCTCCAACTTGAAATTCCAAATCTCTTCTTCGGCGGTCATAATAGCTCTTTTGACGGCTTTGGGCAGTTAACAACTTCTTTCGAATAAAATCTACCTTCTTCGTGGCTTCTTTAATCATATCGGGTCCAAGGACGAGTCTATCACCTGATTCGATCCAACATACAGGTAATCGACATGGACGACCATATAAAGCTTCGAAAGGAGCCATTTCTATACTGGCCTGATAGCTGTTATTATATGAAAATTCAACCAGATGCAAATGGTCCTCCCAAGAACCACCAAAATCATGAACATAAGCACGCAGTAGGTCTTCTAAAATTCGGTTGACCCTCACAGTCTGTCCATCAGATTGTGGGTGATAAGCAGTGCTGAAATTTAATTTCGTTCCCAATGCGTCCTGAAATGCTTCCCAAAATCTACTAGTGAAGATCGGGTCACGATCACTCACTATACTGCTGGGAATACCATGGAGGCGAACAATTTCCTTTATATATATACATGCCAAGCTTGCTGCAGTACGAGTGGATTTCACTGGAATAAAGTGAGCAGTTTTGGTAAGACGGTCCACAATAACCCAAATTGCGTCATTTCCCTTCTTGGTTCGTGGCAATCCGTTGATGAAATCCATCGATACCTGATCCCATTTCCATTTTGGTACTTCCAAAGTTTGAAGTAAACCGGCTACTTTCTTTTGATCGCTCTTGATTTGCTGACAAGTAGCACAGCGACTCACATAAATCGATATGTCTCTTTTCATCGTTTTCCACCAGAATGTTCTTTTAATATCTCTATACATTTTGTTAACTCCTGGGTGGATGCTGAGTTTGGACTTGTGGCATATCTGTACCCCATATCAACTAAATCTGAAAAAGATTCCTTAACGTGTCCCGTCATTCTTTCGTGGAATTTTTTATTCATCCCGTGAATGAATCTTTGGTTCATCTTTAAAGGCGTATTCACCAATTTGGGACCAAATCGAGACAATTCATTAAATTTGTTGAGATACTCTTCAAACGACAAACTTCCCTGCTTCAGGTCCATAAATTCCTGGTACATTCTAGAAATTCCGGCTGATGGCAAATAACGCTTCTCAAACACTTCTTTGAATTTTTTCCAAGAAAACTCATCTTCTGGCTTATCTACCGTGATTGTCTCCCACCAGGCTGAGGCTTCATCTTGAAGTTGCCAAGAAGCTATGAGTCATTTCTGATCATCTTGCAGTTTTAGCCCTCTAAAGATTTTCTCACACGATCTTATCCAGGCTTGAGCCTCAACAATCGACTCTTTGCCGTTGAACGGCTTACCACCAAGACTCGAGAAACTTTTATGTAAATCAGCCAGATTCTGCTGTTGCTGAGCTGCCGCTATTGCCGTTGGGGGATCTTGATCAGGTGTTATGGCACCTCCTTGACCCCTAACTCTTCCCTTCGTCCACTCATTTCTTACTATCTGTAATTAGTAAGAAAATTGATTCAAATACACGAACGAAGTATCTTAAGGAATCAGCAGTAAAAGAAATAGACTAATAAAATTTAGAGTTTCAGTCTTGGTTATACTCATTCTAGGGTATACTTCACCCCATCTCTAATGAGCCATCTAATGTGTTATACTCCATAACTAAAGTTCTTAGTCAACCAAGTTGCTTTGATACCACTTGTGACGACCCAAACTTGATGTCCGATAAACGACATCAAATTCGCATCGCCCGAGTTTATAACAACAATTAGATGAGTATAAAACAGCGGAACAGAATCAATATCATAAATATCATCACAGATACAACATCAGAATAATATCCATGCTACATCAGTGTATATAATACATACACCACACTCCATATAACATCATAATAATACATCGATAATCATATATCCAAAAGTCTTCAATGAAAGAAGTGATAACGAACTCCCAAAAGCTAAACACCTGAAATCTCCCAAAAGCTCCTAAGATATCTCCAAAGCAAGAGCTTCAAAATACTGCTACTCCGAAATACGGAAACCTGCTACTAGGCTGCCCGTGTAGAAATAATGGGCACCCAGAGTTTAGAAAATAAAACAATAAATTCCGGATCAGTCATGGGACTGGTATGAGTAAACAAAAACAACAGTTATTTTCAAAGAACTAGATTTATAAAAGAATTTTCGGAATGCTTTTAAAAAATGGAACTACCATAAGACCTCCCGCCACACACACAATGCAAACGCAGAATTGAAGGAGATTTCTTCTTATGATAGTCAAATATGCTTGATACGGGGAAATTTTCCTTGATATTATTACTAGTGCATAGTGTAGAAAGCATTTTGAAAATAGAATATTAATCTTAGCCAGCATAGACATTTCGAACTATGCCTACTAAAGCTACCATGTTTTGTGGCAGGTTACCGTCACGCTGCATGGCAGGTTATACAACTAAAACCGTACAAGGCTCGTATTGTTTCTTTGGATTTCCAACAAATGGTCAGGCTAAGGAACTTCCTACTTCCACATGGGTACGCCTCTGGCGGGACGTCCCGAGAACTTAACCAGCTCTCTGCCAACACAAGGCCGGGTTACCTTTGTAACTAGGTAACTACTACACGAAAATGCCTCCTCCCGGTCCTTTGGGACCTTTATCAGAGGGCCCTCTATCCAAAGCAACAACCACACAGTAAATGTGATTGGAGCTACTACACAGGTAAATATCTGGGCTCCATACCATGACATCACCTTTTTCTAGAAGGAAATGACATACCCTAAAGGGCGCGACCCTCATAACCTTGCCGCATCCTTCCTGTATCGACCATTTTCGGGTTGTGAGGTCCGATGAGGTCTCGTCCATAAAGCTATGCTTTACACGAAAGCCTTGCTTTGATCACAAATGATCAACCAATGATCATCAACACACAGCAACACTTAGCATGCCACACTACCAAATTGGGAGTATATCGCTGATAACCTTCAATTACATAACCTCTGAGCTCGTACGTCTCAGAGAAGGGTGTTAGGCTAAGAGAATAAATTCTCCGCCACCACAGATACATATTTGAAAGAAATATGCTTTATCTCTCAAAGTGTAGTGTCAGACACACAACCATACAAGTCTGTTCCGGGTTCGAACAGAACCGAAGGCACTTCCAAAGAAGTCCTTGCAATCCGGATATCCACAATCCCGATCGGATTCCCCATCACATATGGAGAACTCTATACCGGAGCAACTCGGTGCAGAGTCATTCGACAGGTCATCCTATCGCTCTCGTAAATACTCGGTCTTCAACACCGGTCTTCAAATGCTATCCATAACGCCGTATCACTCATTCGGGATGGTTTATATGACACAAAGGTCCTCCACCGGCTAAACCGAATAGTGAGCGTCAATTTTTTTTTAAAACACATGGATATATCAATCACAAAGATTCATATTCATGGTTCGATGTGGATTTCGGATAACTAACTAGAATCCGATTTCCTGTCGCATCGAAGTTTAAATGCAGTTTTACGGGGCAAAAAGGTTGTCACATCAATACAGAACAAATCATAGTCGTAGTGCATCAAACAGTATCACAGTCACAACAGAAATATCAATCTAGTGCATAGCAATAGTTAATTATTTACCAATCCAAGTGAATGTGATTTAATAAATTAATCAAATAATTATTTCTATTGATTATTTTAAATTAATGATTTATTATTCTCAATGATAAATCAATTAATCTTAATCAACTTGATAAATTGATTATTCCTTAATTTATTATTTTAATTAACTGCCGATTATAATTTGATTAACTTGAATTATCAAATTAATTAGATACTTAAGTGTTAATTAACCAATCTTCAATTACGACATAAATCCTTAATTACTTAGTTAATTATAATTATTAATTTAATCATCCTTGGTTGCTTTCCAAAACAATTTGTTATTTACCTAAATTAACATTTAGAAATCTTCTTATTTCGAAACCAATTTATCACTACTACAAAAGCTTAAATGTTAATTAACTTAAATGTTTATCTTAAATTATTTATTTATTTAAGGTATTAATTAGATTGTTAAGTATCCACTTAGTTTATGAAATTTAGTAATAAACCTTTAATTCAATATAGTCTATATTAATTGCTCTAAAATCTGTTAACAATAAAAGTTAAATTTTTATTTTTGGGCCAAAACCCATATTCAAAGTAACCCGAGCAAAACTCAGGTTTCACCGAGTCTCGCACGGTCATTTCCCCGAGCCTCTTCCCCTTCTTCCTCGCGTCCCTGTACTTCTTCTCTTCTCTTTTTTTTAAAGCTTATAAATCAAAACTGGAATAAAATCTTCTCCACATGCTCGAGTTCGACCTCGAGTTTCAACCCCACATGCCCGAAAACATCACCGAGTACCCGGACCCATCTTTCCACTGACACAGAGGCCAAGTCATGCACGTGCACGCCACCATGCCGATGTACTGGTGAACGTGACGACCCTCGGAAAGTCGGAAAACCATCAAACACGCGAAATCATCCATCAACTTGAAATCAACGGCTCGAACTTAAAATGTAGCCATTTCATTCGAACTGTGAATCAAACACGCCTGAACAAAACGCCTCGCCCCGCGACGTTGAGCCACCGGTCGCCATGAAACTCCGGCCCGACGTCGACCATGCCCTACGCTACCCCTCCCCTGAATTTCGTACAGCTCGATGCACTAGGGGAGGCGCGATGAGCACAAGTTCGAACGCCAAGAAATTAGGTTTACCAGAGGAAATTCAACACCGTCGTTGCCTTCGACATCGTGGCCGCCACCGACTATTTTTCCAGTCACCCCGGTAAGCTCCCTACCCCCTCGCCCAACCCGACCACCCCCAGGTCCTTCGATCGCCTGAATTTGCCAAGAACCCACTTTCCGATCGTCTACGCATTTCTCATCAACCACTAAATAAAAAATTACCATCTGCGATTTAAAAATCCTATCTTCTGATGACACTTCAAGTTATGTTATTTAATTCGAATTTCATGATACTCGAATTTCTCAAGAATTATGTATGCTCTATAAAAAAATCAAGTTTGACAAATATATGTTGTTCTTTTACTTGAGATTATTTTGAAACATTATCTGTTAATTAAACAAACATATTTGTTTTTAAAAATCCATGCTTGACAATGATTAAATGGTTAGGTGTTGGGTTTGAATGAGATTGAGGTTCTGGAACAAAAGACAGAGATGGTTTTTGATCATTTACAGGTATTCACATCTACTGGTATCATACACAGGTGATATTTCTACATGTCAATTTTTTTTAAAGCAAACTTCAAATCTCAGACTAACAAGCATCACTTAAAAAGTTGTTTAATCACCTGTAAATCTGGAAACAGAGAGCACTTTGGTTTGGATAATAAATGCAGTTTTGATATTTCTTGAATCTTCTTTCCTTCAGTAAATTGATTTTTCCAAATTTGAATATAAGTGATGTTTGTTTTCTTTTTATTCTCTGATCTTTGCAAAAATTTGTTGAACGAAACAAAACTGAAACAAATCTCATGTATATAAAGGAGATTGTGTACAGGGGAAGAGAAGTAAATGCATTTAATGCAAGCATGTTTCTTTGTATACTTTCAGCATGTCATGCTTTAATTTGATTATTATAAGTACATTTAATTTAATTTAATTTAATTTAATTTATTGTTTTAATGGTGGCTGATAAGCTTTGTGGAGGCTTGCATTAAATGCAAGCATGTTTTGTGATACTTACAGTAACCTTACTTTATTATTTTTATATATGTATTTTTTTTAATACAAATTTACTTTACTTTGTTAAATGGAAGAGTTTTGTTTTCCAGTAAGTACTTTGTAATATTTTGTTTCCATTTGAAGTTTTATAATCAACATTTAATTTATCATTCATTTAAAAATTTAACTATCAAACATTCATTTATATCCATATAACTCTATACTTATGTAAATTACATAACTTTTAGTGTTGAGTCAATATATATAATTTATTTGTATTATTTGGTAAGTATATTTTTGTTTATATTTTAGTTCACTTCATACATTTATTTTAACTAAAAATTCAAATTCAATGTACATATAAAATGTTACATTCAAGTGATTTAATTTTCAAAAGAATCTGAAGTTTTATTCATTTAAATCAACACGTATTTTATTTGTTTTAAAACTTTTAAAATTACATTCCCAAAATTTTTAAATAAGTTGCCAAATTCAAAGGCTTAGCATTGTCATTTAGATGGATCCTAAAGTCGATCTCTCTCATAGGGGGTAGTCTCCTAACCTCCTCGAAAAGGTCTGGAAAATCTCTAACAACTGAATCTAACTCTCCTAGTGATGAATCAATGAAATAAATGAAGCTCAACATGACTGACCCCTGCGAGTCGTAAGAAACCTCGAGGGTCATTCCGCTACATGTCTCTAATCTGATTATTCTCCTCTCGCAGTCTAATATCGCTCCATAAGTGGGTAACTAGTCCATCCCCCAAATCATCCGATATCCAAAAAATCCCCGTACATAGGTGTCGCAGTCAAACTCTAAGCCTATTATAAAAAATTTCAAACCCCTACAAATCATGGACAAATGTGCCGATCCTCCTATGGGGTTTGAAACAACTATAGGGTCTACTTCTAGAGAGATATCTAAGTGAAAATAATCAACCAAGGAACTGGAAATGAAAGAATTCGATGCTCTAGAGTCAAAATGAGTCTGAATAGGAAATTCCAAAATAGAGATCAAACCTTCTACAGAGACTTTCCTACCTCGATTTGGTTCACTACTAGAAGGTGTTGCATCCAAAGCGTGTACTTGCGCTGGCAGTGCGCCTGCTCCCTGCCCTGTTTGAGGACAAGCTCTACTGAGGTGACCAAGCTGCCCATAGTTGTAACACCTCCCTTTTGTCGTGTCCTTCTTACAGTCCCTTGTGAAATGCCCAACCAATCCACAACTATGACACTTCTTGCCTTTCTTGATCTGCTTCTGAGTTCCTCCTCCTTTCCTCTTGTCTTTATCCTTTTTATTTTTCCACCATTGCTTCTTAGAGTTTTCTGACTTAGGAACCTCCTTAAGCTCTCCTTCCCTAATAACATCTATCATGAGTACCATCTCCACAAGTGACTCATATGTCGCTCCCATAAGTACATGTCAATAACAACCCTTAAAGGGGCTGATTCAAGCCCTTAGCAAACTTCATGGCTTTCTTATGCGGTGTATTAACCAGCCCATCTCGAACCGCGATAACTTATTAAACTGATTTATATTCTCCTTCGCTAAAAGACTCCCTTGCTTCAAACTAATAAACTTTTTCAACTGCATACTTTCCTCAGCTTGTGATAAGAACTTTCTCTCAAAACTTTCTCGAAATACACTATACCAGAAACGTATTGCCTCCTAAACTAGCAAAGTCCTTGCGTAGCTTAGAAAATTGGATGATGTAGGTGGATTAATGGGATTTCCATCCACTGGTGTTGCATTGGGCGCTTGCCCTTACACCTTTGGTGCCATAGCTTGGAGCTTTCTATGGAACCAGCCAGGGACTTGGATACCCTCTGGAAGGTTTGGGGTGTCTGCCATTCTATGCAAAGAAAAGAAAATTTAGGCTTGAAAGAATCGAAAGAAGGTTGAAATGGTCTTTGAGGGGATTCTTATAAAAACTCTCTTTATACTTGAAAACCATTCCTATAATAAGAGTATCTTTCTAAAAATACTTTTAAAATATATGACCTTTGAAAAATACTTTACTTTTAAACCAAGTTTTTTAGAAATCCTATAACCTTAGGCTCTGATACCAAGTCAAACACCCCCAAACGCCTTAGTATACCCAAAAAGGGCATGCTAAAGGATATGGTGCGTTATAGGTATAGCTAAAATATTATAGAGACTAAGATTCACAAGAAAAATAAGTAAAAACAGCGAAAACATTCAAATAGCAAATCATTATTCATAATTAAACTTCACTAAATAAGTACATGTCTTAAAAATATCAAATACTCTTGTCTCATGAAAAATACATCTAAGTCTCATAAAATCAAAGTGCGGAAACAATAATCATCCCTCTCATAAGTACCAGTACATCAAAAGCCAAATGAAATGGAAAATGAAAAGAAGAAGAATACATGAAGAACTCCGAGAATGTATCTCCAAGAAATCCAAATCTATTGTCCTTACCTCTGCTGGCCTATGGGGAAAAAAGAGGAAATAGAGGAGTGGGTCAGACAATAAGTCTGGTGAATGAAAATAAGTACTAGCATTTCAAAGCAAGATAAAGATAAATGACTAAGAAATAGTTCTAGTTTAAAAGAAATAAAGGAAAGATAAAACTAGGATAAAATACTATTTCTGATTTTGTAGACTATTAGTTTTGATTGCTTGACTGTTTGGATTGTTTGCACCTGTCTTAAACTGCTGTGATTAGGCTAAAATCCTAATCCTATTTTAATTAGGCTAAATTCATAATTCTACCCGTTGATTGGCCTTCTATCTCTATTGTGCCACTGTGAGCTAGTCCAATCTTGTTGGTCTCATAGCAAAAGACACCTATTTAGCACTTGGAACGCAATAGCAAATTATTTACCTTAATTAATGATGCATGCTCGGTTATCGTCGGTACACGCTAACTGTCGCCCCTTCTTGTGACATCTTATTTACCTTGATCAGCATAAGTGTGCCCAACCTCACCTAATCTGTTGTGAGACCATCGGTCCTAGTCTAAAAGGGAAGCTGCCAAGCCTTACCTAAATGTTGTGAGACCATCGGTCCTAGACCTGAAAGGGAATTCTACCGGTATAGGTCCTAACAAACAAAATTCTAGTTTACGCCCCTTGCCCAAATCCTCATATTTGAGCGTCTATCTATTGGCCAGTTATTTATCCTAATTAGCATAAGTGTGTCCACCCTCACCTAATCTGTTGTGAGACCATTAGTTCCTGATTGAAAGGGAGTGCTGTTGGTATGTGCCTTTCTTCTATGTTTGCTTATTAACTTAATGTAAGTTTTAAAATAAGCCTCTTCTGTTATTTTTGCTATATTTTCTTATTAACTTAATCTAAGTTTTAAAATAAGCTTTTTCTGTTATCTCTTTCTTTCTAATTATAACCTATGTAATATAACTGTTCTTTTGCTTATTGACTTAATCTAGATTCAAGTTATAAAATAAGCCTCTACTATTATTCTTCTATTTTCTCTTTTTAGTTATAATCACTTGTTATGACTATGCTTGCAAATATCTCAAATTTGCCTATTTCAGTCTATCTTCTTTTTATTACAGTTCTTCTTATTTTACATCTATTTTCTGCAAATTTAATGTCCTTATATTTTAGTCCATATTAGCTAATTCTTCTCTTTTTAATAATATAGCGTAAAAAGGAATAAAAAGAAACTGACATTTGCAGGCTGAATTATAATGCAAAACATATGTAAATAAAATGTAAATAACTGTAAATAACTGAATAAAATTAGTTGAATAAAATAGACTAAAAAGAACTTCTGAAATTTACTTAAAAGTTAATCATAAATAATTTGTATAAAACTGTCTCAAAATTGCAGAAAAACTACAACTATTGAGAACCATATTATTTTATATTACTTAAAAATCTAAAATAATTACAAAACACTCACCTTTTGTCCTTAAATCTAGTCCTTGGTCTTCCTTGATCCACTTCTAGAGCGTAGAATATTTTTATCAAAAAGATTTCCTCCTTAGAATTTTTTTTATTTAGGGTCCAACCTCTGGCAATGAACCCAAATAGAGAAATCTGAATGGGAAAAATAGCTAGGCCTAGGGTTCTATTTATAGAGTAGCCTAGGAATCTCGGACCATTGGATTTAAAGATTAAATTTGATGCAACCACATCATAGGCTCACTAGGAACCGTCGGATGGAACCAGGAACACACAGGATTGAACAAAAATTAAAAAATGATGTTACGCTTCGACCTGGGCGTTCTCAAGTCTAAGTACAGAGGCAGGTCGACCTGCATGTCGACCTATGGCCTTGGTGGTCGACCTGGCCTTGGTATGGGTCGACTTGACCCGTTGTACTTTATTCTTTTTTTAGTTCAATTCTTGTTTCTCTCGTATCTTCTTCATATTAACTCCGATTTAACAAACTGTATATGAAAATTGACCAGAAAATTATCATGGACATAATGGTGCAACGCCCATGGCTCAATTCTGACAATTTCACAAACTTATTTTATTATTTAATTAATTTTCTAATTAATTATTATAGCTTAAATTTTGGGTTGTTACAACTACCAACAAAATCCAAATGCAACATGAGAAATTCCTAAATGCAAGATTTATTTACAAAGAGATGGATGCAAGTTTTTGAAAATATTTACAAATGAAGAATTTTCTTTCAAATCGACACGAATAAGTTAAATATAAGTTTTGGTCATTATCAAGAGACTTTTTACTCGTCAAAATTTCCATTAAAAATTAAGTTATCCTCACAATTAGACTCCAGTTTGGCTGGTTGCTTCGGTTGATGACATAGTGCAACTATGAAATGGATCCTTAATTGATAATAAAGTATTTCAAAGTGATATTTTCAATTTCTTTTGAATAACAAGTATAATCAAATAAATGAAAATAGTGTTTGGATTTCAATTGCTTACTCCTTCTTTATTTGAGAATTTTGTTGACATTAACAATATTTGCATATGCCTAAATCAGAAAACCGAAGCCAGATATATGACCCATGCGCTGCCTTTCGGGCTTACGTGAGGTAAGTATAGAGCATGGTGAGTGTACAAACAAGTGTGTACATCAATCTACTGTAGGCGTTATTAATGAAAGAATTTTTATATACATATACCTAACTCGGATAAAATGAGGCCAGATATATCGATCATACACTGCCTTTCGAGCTTACGCGAGAAGGGTATAGAGCATGGCGAGTGTACACATTTGCGTGTGAGCACATGACTCTAGGTGTTAATAAAATATATATATATATACAACAAGATTTTTTTTCATTTTTTAGAAAGAGAGAGTTTAACAATATCATCTCAGTACCACTTAACTTAAAAGATTTAAAATATTATCGCCTATACTTTAAATCAACCACTCTTTAAAAAAAAATTCAATTAGGATATACTTCATAATTATCACCTATGAATCTTTCTATATAATAGTTAAACCATCGTTACTTGTAATCAAACTTTATTTTTATTTTTTGTTGAGACAAATAAATTTTCAAAAATTTCAATTTAATAACCAAAAACATATACTTATCGTATAACGTTTCTTCAAAAATAAATAAAAATGCTAAAAAGAAAATATATTTTATTGAGAGATTTTTTTTCCTTTTCTTATAAAATTTTTAAGTTTTGGAAAGAAAATTTAAAATAATAATAATAATAATAATAAACCATGAAAAATCAAAATGAAAAGAAGAGACTTCCCTCACACTTGATTTTGACAGTGTCTCCACAGTCAACACAAGTGAAAGGAGAAATATATATGTGTGTGCGTGTGTCTATGTGTGTGTGTATGTATATATGTATGTATGTATATATGACCAATATTTATATGAAAATAAAACAAATCTTATTTACACGACATCAGAAAATACACTGTTAAAGAGTAAATGAAACGGTCTTCCAAGGACCAATTCATTTGTCTCGTCAAATATGAGAGACATAGCTTAAGTACTGAAAACCAAAACATAAAAGATTTCAAAGTTGAATGTTGATTTGGAAAAAGAATGTCAATTTATTATAAATCGTATGAGTTTTTTTCTCGATGATTTTCGGGGTAAGTAGAACAATTGATTGAAGTCATGTTTGTTTTCACCAAATTGAAATTCAAGCTTATCATTGAAAACTTCTTCAGAATTATTGAATTCAAAATAAATATGGTGATTTAAATCTTCCCCTTCAAAATTCAATAACTCATCTTCAGAAAGCCTAAAAAATTAGTGTTCACAAAATTCGTCTTTCTTTGTTGGATTATCAACAACTTCATTGCATATATCAATTTCAAAATCTAAAGTTGTTGTATTCAATTTTTCAAAATTAGAAAAGGAAGATCGAAATTTAAATCGAGTTTCACACTCAGAAAAATTAAAATCCAACTCAATTACCGTATTTTCAACAACTTCATTAAGATTATCATCTTAAATCTCAAAAGTTATTATTTGAAAATGTCAATTTTGGTAAAAGATGGATAATCACTTGACTCGTCAGACATTGGGATTTGGTTTTGTTGCTCATATTGTTTCATATATGTTTCAAACAACAAATCTGTGTGATCTTTGTGAATTTCTTACATTTGCTCAACAAAATCAAATTTATAATTATTAACTTGAGAATTTTCAATTTGAAATTGTTGAGAACAAAAATTGTACGTTACACCATAATCACGATTATTTCCACCGCCAAAATCATTTAAATAGTGATTCACATTCCATCTTGATTTTGAAATTCATTTTGGACTTCGAAGCTGTATTGGCATGAGTTATAATTGAAGTCATTTGAATTTTGAATTGAATTCAAATTTTGATCATTTTGAAATCCTTGACTTGAGTTATTGCACATATTACTCAAATTATTTATCATTTGATTTTGTTGTGCAAGTAAAGACCTAATTGTGACAAGCACCATTGTCCAAGTGGTTAATTGATTCGGCTTGGTGCAGGATGTCACAAGTTCGAAACTTGCTTTCGAACTTTTATTTGACATGGGATGTGTTGTCCCATTGATTTGTTGTATATAAAGTAACAGTTCAAAAAAAAAAAAAATGTTTCGATGCTTTTTCATGAGTAAAGGGTGGTCATCATTTTGAAAAATTGTCGTCCAAAATTTGAAATTTCTGTACAATAGTTGTCAATAAAATATCCATAAGAATTTAGTATGAAATTATATGGATTATATTGATTTTCACAACTATTGTAAAATTCTTGTGAATAGGGAAATTCAGACATTTTCAAATTTTTTTTGTATTTTTTTAAAGGAAAAGTATTTACCAAAGAGAATTTATTTTTAAAAAGGGAAATTTCATTTTTTTTTTATGGATTTTCAAAAAAAATTCTTTTTGTTTATATTTTTTTTCATTTTATTTTTGAAATATTATTATTAACATTTTTAGATTTTTGTTTCTCTAAAAAAACTTACTTAATTTTTTTTTTGATTTTTGATTTTGAAAATTTTCAAAGAAAATGATTTAAAAACTAAGTTAAGGAAAAAAATTAATTTTGGATTTTCATTTTTTTTTAAATATGCATGAACTAATGCAACTAAATGAATACGAATGACTTAATTACAAATTTTCTGTCCTTAGTAGCTCCGAACCCAAAATTGTATAATCACACTTTGTCTTAAATCAACAAGATATTTTTTAGCCAAGTAACGGACAAGAGTTATCGGTGCACCACAAATCACCGTAGCAATGCAACCGAAGTTTTAAGTACCTTTAGAGAAACAATCAGTATAATATTTACGAATCACCGTAATATTTATAATAGATCATTGCTCTACGTAGCTTAGACACTAAGAATATAAATTGTTCAAAAAAGACAACTTGTCAACATACAATTAAGCCTTAGGTGAGCTCGTGACTCTCTTAAATATAATGTCTAACCGTTATTATTAATCAAATTCTAAGGTGAAATGCAATTTGTATGCCAAGAAAGAGGTAATGAAATTCTACGCCTTATGTGGATTTGGGTATTTCCCTTAAAAAGGAAAAATAAGATGGTATAAATGTAAAGCAGAAATTAAACGTGAATTTAACGATGCAACTGCGCATGAAATTTGTTTTTATTTTTGAATTTTTGAATTTAAAAAAAAATGCAAGTAACTAACAATGCAACTAAAATAAAATTGGAGATTAGAACACGATACCAGAGCATGCAGATTATTAGCAATTTATTTTTTTAGCGGCGATTTTTTATAAATAAGCAATTTATTTGGCAAATAGAGCGGTAGTGTTTAGCAAGTTGTTTTTTTTATTTCTTTGGCAACCTGAAAAGGAGTAGACAAGATCGATATTTATATAGATATATCAAGGAAGAAAACAAAGACGAACAAAGAAAATTTCTTTTTGAAAGGTTTTTTTTCCATATATATTAAAAGAAGAAACTTAAAAAAAACGAAAAAAAAAAACAAATTAAACTCAAACAAGTTTTCTTTATAGAAGAATTGAACAAAAACAAAGCAGACTAAAGCTTTTCGTTTTCATTTTTTCAAAGGCTAAAAGAAAACAAACCCTTCTGTTAGAGACGAATGAGGGTCAAATGAAAACAAAAACAAACAAAATAATTTTTCTTTTTCTTTTTTTATAAGGAAGAAGTAAAACATACCAAGACAAAACAAAACAAATTGTAACTTTTTTTAAGGAGAAGAAAAGCTTAAACAAATCAAAAAAAAAGGGAAAAAAAGGGCTCAAAGCATGGTCCGGTCCAATACACACTACCTGTATTTGTTTTTTTAAATACCCTTAACACAATCTCGTTTTTATAAGTGAACGGAATATAACTCAACAAATCAGTCTCGTCTTCTAAAAAAATTCCAAGGAAAGAAAAATTCAATTCGGCTGTGAATTAGGGTGGCGATTTGGGTATTGGGTTGGTAAAGGTTGGAGGAGTTCGTGAATTTGGGTTTGTGGTGGCGTTCGATTTTGGTGATATTGAGGGAGGCCGCGAGTCAGTGGATGTCGCCATTTAGTGGTTCGAGTTTTGGTCAAAAAGGTGGGTGAAGGCAGAGCTGATAGTGAGGGTTCGAGATTGGTTTGCAGTGTGGGCTTAAATGGTGATGATGGAATTGCAGGAAGATGGGTGATGACTGTTATGGTATGGTGGAAGTAGACGTATGTTGATGTATGATGAATTTAAGCAAATACAATAGTGAAGGAGAATGGTATTGTTTGCTAGAGTAGTCGATGGTGGATGAAGGGGGATGGTGACAGGGCAGGTAGTTATTGTTGAGGCAATTTGTGATAGTGTTGGTGAGGGAGATGTTTGAATGTAGATGAGTTGTATCAGCAGTAAGCATTGGGTGATGTATATGGAAGTGTATAAGTTGGTCTGGGGTATGAAGTGGTGATTCAAGACTGTGAACTGAGGTGGTCTGTTTGGCTGTTGGTTATGGAATGGCTGTGGAAGAAGAAATATAAGTGAATGTTGGCAAGGTGATGGTTTTTGCTGTGATTATGGAGGAGGTGGCAGTTGTGAAACTGAACACAGAGATGATTGGTTTGTTTGATGAAGGGGCAGCAGCTTTTTTATGGCAGTGGGGAGTATAGTCTGGTATTTTGTTTGCAAGTTGAAGTATGTCAGTGGGTTTTGATGTTAGTGGTGACGACAGAAAGGATGTGATAAAGGTTCTGTTGAATTTGCTCCGTTGAAGTGAGATGTTGAATGGAAGTTTTGTATGTTATGGTTATGGCAGGAAACAGTCTTTGAAACAGGCAATGGAGATGAAGACAATGAAATGTGGCAGCAATTAAATGGTTTTTTGCAACAAGTGGAGATGATGGTGTGAAGTGTGTAACGGTTTTTGCAATTGATATGACTGGTGGAAGAGGAGTTTTAGTGTAAGAGGAGGTAGTTGCAGTTGCGGGGGTATGTGTGAGGTTGTTGCAGTGATTATGGAATGAGCAACAGGGTATATATGATAAGGCAGGTAGTTGTGTGTTAAGATGAGTTGTGTAGTGGAGTGGATTTGTGGTTGGGGTCCTATGATACGGAGAGGTTTGGTGTATATGTGTGCAGTAGTAGTGATGAATGCAGTAGGGAGTTTGTTATGATGGTTTAGTGATGGTTTAGTGTTTAGTCGATGAGGAAGTATTATAGAGGGAGGGCGAAGGCAGTTGCTTTGTTGATGCAAGAGGAGGTGGATGTTGTTTGGATGTAGATGGTGGTTGCAGTGGCAACAGTGGTATTTAAACTTGTATGTTATGCAGTAAGTTGCATAGAGCTGAATGGAAGTGGAAAGGCAGGTAATGCATAGTGGTGCATAGTGCTTTAAGGGTAATGAAGTGGAACAGTTTGAGGTAATGCACACTGCACAGTTTTGGAGATGTAAAACCGTGGTATGATGGAAGTAAGGCAGAAAAATGTAAATTTGCAAAAAAATGAAAAATGGTAAAGAAAATGAAATGCAAATTGTAAATGAAAAGGAAATAAAATATATTTTTTGTTTCGAGTTGTGTGTGTACATATTTTAAATAGAAATGCAAATGCAAAACAAACAAAAAACAAGCACACAAATCAAATCACACAATAAACATGCACCCAATTTATATATTTTTTAAATGCA
The DNA here is from genome assembly GCA_030765085.1 of Allium cepa. Lineage (NCBI taxonomy): Eukaryota > Viridiplantae > Streptophyta > Magnoliopsida > Asparagales > Amaryllidaceae > Allium > Allium cepa. The sequence continues at coordinate 109,217,847 of CM060937.1, read as the reverse complement.
ACTTAACACACAAAATAAACTGATGCAGATCTAAGGGAGGAAGATTGGCAGAGGAAGAAAGATTAGTTGAAGAGAAAGAAGAACTTCAGATGAGAGAAATTCTGATAATTTTTCGTTGCCTCAATTCATTTCCACATAGTCTATTTGTAGCCAACTTTCTAACAAACATCCTACGTGACTATATAGGGACCACTCCCTATAACAACTTGCAGCAAAAAGCAATAACCGAAATACAATTATAAAAATAAAAAGAAAATGCTCCATACACTAACAACTTGCAGGCTCCATTTGTATTGTTTCAGTCTAGGAATCTTCTAGGCCTTGCAGCAGGTAATGCATGTGATTTGCAGCAGGTAATGCATGTATCAGATAACCGTATCATTACCATCCCCTCGAAATCGACCTTGTCCTCAAGGTCGGAAATGCACTTGTCGAACTTATTAAGCATTTTCTTGCCATGACCGTTTATATTAAGCTATCCGACATGGTTAGACCATATAGCAAAGAAACATTTAGCATTAAATATGCCACCGCCGAGATCAAAAATGAACACTTTTCTTTCACATGGTAGTTTATGCTTTCTACATATGATCACTTTGAAGATTGAGCATGCTCTGCTATTCGAGTAGGCTTTGCTAGTTGCTGCTTCGTTGTAGGCTTTGCTAGTTGCTGCTTCGTTGTAGGCTTTCAAGATGCATTGGTACACGATGTAGTGGGTGGAGCTATGCATCAGAGCGGAAGAGAAGTCGGTGATGGAGAACAGTTTGGAGAGGTTGTTGGTGTTGTTAGTGGTGGGGATTGGAGCTAGATTGATGGTTGGGAGTGTGTGAGCAGCAACAACAGTGATGGCTAAGGTAGGAAGGGGTGCAACAGCAGCGGCAGAGGTCAGATGAGGAGCTGGTGTCGTAGAACCCACGACAGTGGCACGCGGTGAAGTTGGAGGGGTTGCTGTTATAGAATTTGCAACAGTGGTAGGCAGCGAGGTTGGAGGGGTTGGAGAGAGAGGGAGAGGTGGAGGTAATGTGATTTGGAAGCCAAGTTTTGTGGCGATCTCGGACACAGAGTGAATGATATGATTAATGGAGGTTCGAATGTTGACGATGGCGGTTTTAATGTCAGCGATATCTTGTTGTTGAGTTTTAAGAGTGGCTTGAATGGTGTTGATGGCAGTTTGATGTCGGATGGTGGTGTCATGGAGTTGTTGAATGGATTTAATGGTAGTGTGGTTGTGGGTGATGATGTTTGTCATTGTTTCAAGCTAGTGAAATTAATGACGAAGAAGATGAGAGATACACGAAGGAGGTGAGAACAAGAGTGAAAGCACCAAATGATGCGGATCTAAGGAAGGAAGAATTAGCAGAGGAAGAAAGATTAGTTGAAGAGAAACAAGAACTTTAGATGGGAGAAATTCTGGTAATTTTTCATTGCCTCAATTCGTTTCCACACAGTCTATTTGTAGCCAACTTTCTAACAAACATCCTAGGTGGCTATATAGGAACCACTCCCTATAACAACTTGCAGCAAAAAGCAATAACCGAAATACAATTATAAAAATAAAAAGAAAATGCTTCATGCACTAACAACTTACAGGCTCCATTTGTATTGTTTCAGTCTAGGAATCTTCTAGGCCTTGCAGCAGGTAATGCATGTGATTTGCAGCAGGTAATGCATGTATCAGATATCCGTATCATAAACACATAATAAAATCAATTTTTTTGGAAGAATAGAAAATAAAATCAAATTAATTCTCCGGCAACGGTGCCAAAAACTTGTTTAACGACTAATTTTCCATTGCATTAGAAAATAGCCGATAAATGTTAATTAAAAATAACCGCTAATGCATGACGTACAATTTTAGTACATGACGCGTATGGGTCGATCCGTAGGTACTTGTCATGATTAAAAATTCTACACAATCAACGTAAGCCAAACTTTTGAAGTTGTTTAAGCTAGAAATGCAAAAAAAAACAGAACAAAAGTGATTGAAAATATGAGATTAGAAAACAATTTAGAGCCACATTCACTCTCATATTTTTATAAATCAACATACAAATAATCTACGATCTCTCTATTTTGATCTTAAATGGAATTAGTCACGTATGTATCATAAGTATGGTTTATTTATGTTATTAATTGACTTAACTTAAACCATCAAATTATAATACAACGGATAAAACCACTTATCAATTGTAATGAAAATAAATTCAAAACAAAATTTTTTTTTAAGTATGATCTATTTACTATTGTATTTAGTAACATAGATCATCAAATTTTGTTTCTACCTTAATTTCATAATAAAAAATCAATTAGTAAAATGATGATGTAAATTGTGTTTACGTTTGAATAAGAATAGCCAATTTGTAATTACAACATAGGCTATCAAACTCATTTTACAAACTTACATCAAAATCAAACTCTGAAGCATAAAAGATATCCTAGATGACAAGATATATTGAATTTACATAATTTAGAGAGCTTAATTACCCCTAAATTGAAGGAGTTTAGCTACTCAGCATAGAAAAACAAGCAAAGAAAGAGCAAATAAAATAAAATGAGAATTAATCTACTTACATAAAATAAATCTACCCTACTAACATGAAAGAAAAGAGAGTATATAAGAGAAGATAAGCATAAAAGAACAAGTAAGCATGAAATAAAAACAATTAGAAAACGAAAAGGCTTGGGAAGCCCTTTTTATTTCTCCTTTAAATTTGAGGCTACAACTTGCATTCTAATACGATAAGTGATTAAAAGATCCATTACATGAACATAAGAGGGATATTTATACATGCACAAAACCCTAATCCATATTTTAAAGGGCTTCCCCAAAAAACCTCTTATAACGTGTGGTCATCAAGTTATCATTAGTCTCTAATTAATTCATCATCAAGTATGCATGTAACTTTAACCTCCACTAACTTGTTCATTAGCCCCTAATTGTAGATTAAGATAAGTGGGTAGGTGGGGTCCTTCGTGATGCACGAGTTGAATTATTTTCATCTTTGTTCCTTTGTTTCTATCCTTTGCATGCATATTTCCATGAAAACCTTTTCATATTTCCATCCAAATTCCTATAAATAAAAATAAAATGTGCAATTGAATATTCTCAAAATTAGTATGTGCAAAAAATTACCGTTTTACCCCCAAATTAATGTATGAACGATGAATTGAAAGCATTTTTGAAATTTGGTTTTAAACATGTAAAAATACCCAATTATGACATTTATTTAAATAAAACCGATTAAATATGCATGTAAATATATGCACATTTACGTGCACATCACTAGTATACTCTTTTAAGTAGGCTAAGTATATTAGGCTTTATTTTAGACACTTCAAAGTTCAGGATACGAGCTGAAGGCTTCCATTATTTATCTATTTCTATTTTTGTTACTCTATATTAGCTTTGTATATATCAACATTGTAAGGATAAGTAGTTATAACTGTCTACGCTGATCATGGTGCATAGGTTTTGTAACTCTAAAATTCTTATATTCAGAGTAACCCTTTGTACTATTCTTTTGATACTATTTATTATCATTCCGCTATTATATTATGATGTTACATTCTTCCTTTCTTGTTCTATTCTTTTTTATTTAATTTACCCTATCTTTCTGTCTTTCTAGCACTTAGGTATTCGACACATGAATGCCGTAGATGTATTTAGTGTTAACACTCAAGGGTTGAAAAGTCATGTTGTTACAATATATGTTATTATGGATTTTAACATAATTTGTTATTATTTATATATGTTCAAAAAATATATAAGGAATTTAATAAGATTTTAGATTAAATGTTGATTTTCTTCCTAAGTCAAAACTAGATTTCAAATTATTAAGTTTAAATTATAGAACATATAAGATTACAACTTATGCATAGGATATTTTGAATTTGAATGTGGTTTGTCATTACTTATGTATGCATAGATTTTAGTATTTCAATACAAAGTTTATGAAAGGAATTTTGTGTAAAAATTATACATCTAATGTTGAACTTCTTCTTAAGTCAAAATAAGACTTCAAATCGCTAATTTTGGATTTCAAAACATGTAAAGTTGTCAAAATCAATTTTAATATGTATACATACATACATGCATACAACATACACATGTACACACATGTATATATATACACACACACATACACATAATTTTTATTATATATAATAATAAAAGTCTGTGGACTACAAAAGCATGTATAAAGGGCGAATTTTCTCGTTGCCGTGTAAATCTCTAAGCTTATAAACATACACATTAACTATACACATTGTTCATATTTTGCACTTGCACCGTACCCATATGAGTGTATTTGATACACTCATTATGATAAATAAATGATTAATTGATTAAATTTAAACTCCTTTTAAACAAATTAAATAAAAACATATTTTATTTTAAATTATATTAGACTGAATCTCATAAACTCTTTAGACTTCATAGGTCCCGTAGGTTCAAAGTAGGATGCTTCCTTCATATTGGAAAAGATATCCCAAATATACCTTAAAATGAATAAGATGTAATCTCAAAGTCATTCCTCTGTATACTACACAGTGATCTAAGGAGTAAACTGACTTTGTTGGACAAAGTATGATTGATGATGAGTGAAGTTAACTTAACTTCTTTCTTTAAGAACACATACCTATGAATAAGTACATACGTTAAATTTAATACCATCTAAATCTTAGTTTACGAGATCATATAAGATAAGAATTGATAAGAAACATCGATCTTAAATAGTTTAAGATATGTCATGGACTAATATATGATATGAACATAAGTTTCATAAAACTCAAAAGTAAATCAACTTTATGTAAGTATAAAGACTGTTCATAAAATGTTTATGAATCTCCTTTTCGTCGTACTGATAAACAATTATTGTTTCAAGAAACAACACCTTCATGACAAAGAAATTTCTTTTAGAAATTAGTAGTAGTGCAATAGACTTGGATACGATCCAAAGACTTCAACATAGAAATTTATTACATAAGAAATAAAATTAACCCAGTTTAATACGGACATTACTCATTAGAATGTTTAATAAGAATCCTTATATATTAAAGAGAAATTACAAGTTTCTTATCATTATCTAGGAAAAGAAATTTTAGCAATTAAAATTTCCTTGATATTCAATAAGCCATGAAGATTATAGACTTTACCATGTGGCATGGTGTGTTAAATCCTAAATAGAGTCCATATCTGTTGTCAAAATATGACTTTAGAAGTTGTACCTGAAAGGATATGATTGATCAGCCAAAAATGTGTCTTCAAGAAGAAGAACAATGTAGTTGGAATGAAGTTAGCAACATTAATGGGAATAACCTCGTAAATTTCAATTATTAAAAAATAGCATAACAGATTCGTCAATCAATGTGCTTAAATTAATTGAGATTTAGCATAAAATTATCGCACAATTTGGTTTTGAATTTTGGCACATTGATGTTGAAATAGAACTTCTAACTAATGATTTAAAAGAGACTGTTTGCACATAACAACCAAAATGTCTCGAAGTCAATGAGAACAATAAAATGATTTGTACATTTTGGATATAATCTAAGAGCGGATACAAAAATGGCATTCAAGAAGCATCCGAGTTGAATAATTTAACAGAGAAATCTAATAATTTGGTTTCAATTCAAAATATAGAGGAAGAATATGCTGTAATAAAGAATATTAAAGGGTACTAAGATATTTCTAACCATAAGTAAACCACATACTACTGATTGTTAAAATATACATGTTGGTGGTAAAAATGGTTACCAACACTTAGTTGTATGAAAGCACCAATATCTAGTCACAGATGTCAGCTAGTATCTAATGTAGAGAATATAATATGAAGCATAAACAGGTTAAAAATGAAAGCAAGTAAAAAGTGACAAGATTTATAGTGGTTTAGCTAAGTCTGGCCTACGTCCATTCCATAATAATCTCTTTTATTATATTGTAGTTTGTTTATAGTTACAATCCGAAATCCAAGAATAAAATTGGCATAGTGTAGCTTAGGTTGAAGATAAATAGAAGCAGAAAGAAAATCATTTTTCTAGCGCCATGCCTGTTGAATTTATAAGGGAAGCCATGCATGGATCGGGCTAAAATTTCAGTAGAAGAACCTCTAGAAATTATGAGGTGTTTCACATATTGTAGTAAGCTTGTGCGCTAAGTTTCATGTCAATTGGATGTGTAGATGTTGAGATGATCAATCGCTGTTATAAAGTTGATTTTAGCTGATCCCTAAGAGGGAAGAGGGCCAATCCCTATTGAGGGTATGGGTTGATCCTTCCAAACCTCTCCAAGTGCCATGCGATCCCTAAGGTAGAGTGCCTAGGGTCCCCTCTTCCTATTCTAAAGTTTCACTTTAATCCGCCTTATGGTTATTGAGTTATAGACGATCATTATTGAGTCATGTTGTATGCATTCTGTTTAATCCGATCCCTCTATTCTGATCTCTCTTTTAGGGGAAGTATTAGTTCCATACTTAGCCTTTTTTGGAGTGCTTTCCATATGAATCCATCCATCCTACTATAGTCTATAGTTTCAAATATAATCGATCTCCAATCCTGGTAACCATCTCTCTGGGCATTCTTCCTTGATGATCACGAAGTCTGTTGGGTTAAATCCACCTATGTATTGCCTTCCCAAAAGGTGGGTTAACAGTACCTATGTTAAAATCAATTTTTTTTTGTTCGTTTAATCCTTGATATTGGATTCCATAATGACACTTTTATAATTAGTATATAAGGACGTTGGGATTATCCTGAACAATATACATGGGTACAATAATAAAATGTTCAATATAAAGCATATGAGATGGATTCCTTACACATTGGCAATATATATTATCACATATTTCATATTGTCTATTATATTGCATTTTGCTTATGTACTTGGTGCATTGAGTGAGTATCAAATCCAAGTTAATATCACAAAATAGTAGTTAAGAGTTTCCTCAAGTATTTATGAAATATTAAAGATTGTTTATGGAAACAACAAAATCCTTATGAAGGAGTATTCCAACTCAAACTTCATAAATGATGTCGAATATAATGTGCCAATCCTAAATTCATGTTAAACCTTAATTAAGGAGCTTTAAGTTGGAAATTTTATAAATAAGTGGTTGTGGCTAATTTAACTAAAAGGCTAAGTACATTGCCTTGAATAGCGACGTAGTAAAAGCAGTGTATAAGTGCATAGTTTTATAGCTAAGCTAATGGTGTTTCAAAATGTTGATCTGATGGGATTATTTTGGATAACAATACATGATATATATCATGATAGAACCTTGGACTCATAAGAAGTTAAGAAACATATTCCAAATGTCCACATGATAAAGACAGTTTATTAGCGATGGAGAGACATTGATCAATGGGGTAGATAATTAAAACAATATAGCAGATCTGTTCGCTGAGGGACTAATTCAATTAATTTTGAGAAAACTAATCGAAGGAATGGGTTTAAGATTCCATAATTGGTCCCAAGTGCAAGTGGGTGATTGCGAGAGTTAGTGGTATGGCCTAAGGGAAATTGTGAAACTTTTCACATATGTCTAACCTGTAATCAGTTGTTTTCATAATAGACTTGTTTGTTTCCTTTTACATACTCTGTTACATTATAAAATAAATAATCCAGAAACTAACAGAAAGTATATATATAAGAAAAAAAATTATATGATGATAATTACAATAGTGAGCCAATAATCATAATACAAATAACATTTTACTTTAAATATTCCTCGTCGAAACGTTTCGAAAAACTATGTCAATTCATTCGTTGAGACTGAAGTATATACAACTCTCCAAATATCGAGCGATGTATTATTCATGGCTACTAGGGTGCACCAGGTGGTTACATACTTATAATTATTGGATAACCATTAAATGCCTTGTCCGAAAGGATTTCATGTCGGTTAATAACCATTAGGTCAAACAGGAAAAATCAGTTGTGTTAGCCTATTCCTTCGGGCGAAGTGAGGGTTATTTGGTTAAAGGAAATACCGAAGCGAAGTTCGGGACTGGACGTAGGATGGGAGGTCCGAACCAGTATAAAATATCTGGTGTGATTACTCTTATTTACTTTATACTCTCATACATAGTTATATAGTACTTCTTAAATTAGTATATATACACTTATTATACACATAAGCCATATTATATATGATCTACCCCAATCCTATACATAAGTTATATTATATAAAGATCCTATAACGGCTAACAAAACCCCTTCAATTGATGGGTAATGAAGCTCTCATGGATCAAGTTAAATAAATATAATGGTTTCATTTATAATCTCTTATTTTGTGTTCAATGGAAATTTAGATGTTGATGTAAGTTTATCAGTGAATTTGATAGCATATGTTGTTAATCACAAATAGGCTATACTTAATCAAATATAAACACAACTTACATCATCATCTAATAAATATGATTTTGATAATGAAAGTCAAACTAGATTCAAAATTTGATGCTCTATATTACTAATTCATAGAATTTTCGACGGTATTCTAATCGATAGAATTTTCCATCACGAACAATGTCCTTATACATCTTATCTCCATAGAGATGAATGGTCATCTCAGAATGGTGGCATTCCGCCAGCACCTCCTCTAGACGTCTTTAACTACTGGAATATATAATCGTCCATCTCTCCTTATTCATCCTCTTTTGTTGATTGAATACCTACGGATGTGGGGGAAATGCTCTTCCTTACCCAACTTGCCCAAAATGTCAATTGTTGCGCATCCATATTCTGTTCTTGAACTATGGGGTCCATCAATGCCGCCAAACTGAATTCTGATGACAATCGGAAATTGAAATTTGAGAGAAACTCCAATTGTCTTCAGTCGTATATAACACCAAGAGTAGCATGCCTCTGGCTGAGGATGTCGGCGACAATATTTCCTTTTCTAAGGGTATACTGAATTTCAAAGTCATATGATATTATAAACTCCATCAAAATTATTAATTAAGGTTCTAATCTTTTTGGGAAAACATGTATTTAAGGGACTTATGATCAATAAGTAGCTCAAAACTTCCTCATAAAAGATAATGTTTCCGCATTTTCAAGGCAAATATGATAGCCACTAACTCTAAGTTGTGAATGAGATACCTCTTCTCATGGTCCTTCAACTGCCCACTTTCATAGGCTGCTTTTCCTTCTTGCATAAAAATGGGTCCTAATACCAGATCGCATGGATCGGTATAAACGGTGAAAGGCTTTGACCTAACAAGAATAGTCAGTACTGAAGCACTTGTCAATAGCTCCTTCAACATCTCAAAGGCATCTATGCATTTCGCATCCTATGCAAAGACTAAGTTTTTCTTGATTAGGCGAGTTAATGGTACTGTTATCTTTGTCAAGTCCTTGTTAAATTTCCTATAGTACCCGGCCAAACCCAGAAAACTCCTGACTTTGGTAGTGTTCCTTCGAATCTTCTAGTCTTGGATGGCTTCTACATTTACAGGGTCAACAATTCACCCTTTTTCAAAGACAACGTGACCGAGAAATCTTACTTCCGTCCTCCAAAAATGACACTTTGAGAATTTGGCTTTTAGCTTATTTTCTCTCAAGGTCTCTAGTACCTTCCTTAATTGATTTTCATGCTTACCTTCACTTTTAGAGAATACTAGAATATTATCTACAAACATTATGATGAACTTATTTAGTAGCCTCCTAAAGACCTACTTGGCTTCAAAATATTATCTTCAGCTATTCTTAATTGATGGAATCTGGTGGCTAAGTCTAACTGGGAAAAGACCTTGTCTCTAACAAGCTAATCAAATAAGTTGTGTATCCTAGGTAATGATAGAGTCAGGGGTATGCCCTAGGGGAAATTATGTAATTTATTACAAATATCTAGTTCGTTGAACAATCTTGTTCACAATAAAGGTGTTTCTTTCTATTATATACTTGATATAATGTTGTTATATTAATTAGTTAATTTAATTAAAAGTATATTTAATAGAAAATTCATAACTGATATATTTTGTGATAGTAGTTACAAAGTTTTGTAACCGTGAGTAACTTAGCACAATGAAACAAATATACCATTTAAATGTTCCTAATCAAGATGCATCGAGGCATCGAGACTGGATATCGATGTATCCGTTGAGACTAGAATATCTAATGCTCTCCAAATGTTGAACAGTGTATTACTCATGACTGCTGGGGGCACATAAGGGTTACATATGATACTTATTGGATAACTATGGAACGACTTACTCGATAGTTTTTTATTGGTCAATATAACTAAGGTCAAACAGAAAATATCGATGTGACTGATTTACACTGTTCTCTCGACTTGAGAATACTATGAATCTTCAATATGAAAGTTCGGCTTTGATTATAGTCAAATCATGGCATGGCGTTCCATTGAGTGACAATAGTTGGGTCGAGTGGTAGTATTGGAAGTGAAGCATAATTCAAAAGGGGATTCGTCTCTTCAGTTACATAGAGTTAGTTTAATTGTCAACTTAAGTCAACTCAAAGTCAAAGTATCTGGCCCGAGCATTTTGGTAAATAATAATTATTGAACCAAGGACTTTGTGTTTGGACTATAAAGTTGAATGTGGATGATATTGGAATTTTGACCATTACCAAATTCCATAAGTCTTGATATTATATACTATTGACGAAGAGAATTGGTGTAAATAATTATCACTATCAGGTACCGCTTATAATAATAAAATTTGATTTTACCGGAAATGACCTGTAAGTGATGACTTCAGTCAAACTGTCATATCACCTACTAAGTGACGTGTGACCTTAATATTTGAACCGTTCAGTATTAATTGCTGACTGGATTCACACCTCTGAGTCGTACAACCGCATTTATGATTTCTTCGAAAACCACACAATTTAATTAGTTTGTAAAATGTTGCAAACTGATTAAATTAATTTATATTTGTGAAATACTAATTATTGTTAATTTATTTGATGTTTTGAATGTTGTTGGTTATTATTCTAATGCATATATGAAAGTTATATTTGCAAATATTGATATGCGATATCGGTATAATTTTAAATATTTTTTAAGCAATAAAATAATTACATAAAAGTTTTTTTCTTTTATTTGCGAAGTTGCATATTTGGAATGTGCTTGGATCAGCAATATAAAGGTAAGAGGAGGAAATTAATTAATGAGATTAATTGAAATTTGAAAAGAGGAAATAAAAGAGGAAGTTTTAACAGGAGGGTAGGAAAAGTTTCCTTTAATTCTATTAAAAATAAAACCGCCTCATTTTTTAAAGTATGCATGTAAGGACCAGTAAATTTTAGTAGTATTATTTATTTAGTTAATTGAAATTTTGGGAAATTTTAATAATAATATTTAAAATTAAAAATTTAATATTTGGAATACGTCTAATTGTATATAGCAAATAGTAAATTTTCATCTGAAAATATGAAAGTTTATTTTTGGTGTGATTCTATTTAAATTCAAATCAGTTAAAATTGATGATAATAAAATGTTTTTCAAACATGAATATATTTATACAATAAATTTGTAAATCATCTTTTGAGTTAGACGTCGCATTTCGTTTTACAAAATTTTAATTGCTATTGCTCCATCCATCTTATTTCTAGCAAATTAGCAGCATTTCGGTACCGATATCAACTTTCGAACGGATAATCGTATCGCTGTTATTTGTGTACAGTTTTGATCGTCTCGTCATGCTGATCTCCATAGTATATTCATATGTGTGTTTCGACGTTCGGTGGACGGCGAAATCTGTAAAACAATTACCGTATCGGTAACCATTTTCGAACCTTTTGACTTCTGTGATCTTTTATTTGTCTACCAGCTGAAATCAAACCACCACTTGATATTGATAATCCCAGAATCCAACTGCCATGACTTTTGTTATTCTCTGGCTATTAGCATTCCAATCGGTCCAATATATTCTCTGGTTCTTTCATATTCCTTCTCTTCCTGCTCTTATCTCTGCTTGTTTTCGTAAAATATATTGGTGAAGCAAAGATGAAATAATAAAATATTAAGGCAATTGTATTATATTGTTTTTGAAAAAAATTCTACTCATCTCTCCCTTATTTTCAATCCATGCCGAATCCATCACGCGCCACTGTCATTGCTCCTCACGCGATCACCCAAACATCAGCTATCACCACCTTGTAGCCACTGCAACCCGATGCCATGGCAAACACAAACACCCAGACCAATCTTCCCTTCCATTTTTGCACGCAGCCACACCCATGCCAACAACTCGTCCCCTGGCCTCTGACCTTACCCTGTTGGACGAAGCTTGCAACCGAGAATAGCACCATAAACCTGCGAATCCTCACTCAGATCTACACCTTAGCCAGCCACTATTCCTCTAAGCATCTGCCACCAATCGTCAATAGTAATCTTTTGCTTTGCTGATGTAACTTATATATATGATAAGCTTATATATATAGTTGCTTGAATCTGGATATGTTCTGACTTGAACCTGGACAATCTTCCTTATCCAAAGTAAGTATACATTATGTTATATCAGTTATATTTATTTTTATAATGAATATTGAAATATATTTGTTTATTTAATTATTATTTCTGAATATATACCGACCTATAAGGTTGTATATATGTACTTTTACAGGTCTATCAAATTTCATTTGTATATATATATTTTGTAAGTTGATATATTCTTTATTTTATATGTTTATACTTGTTTGTGTGTATATATATGTTAAAAGTAGTATATAAATAGAAGTATATATAAGTTATATATTACGTGCTTGGTTTGGCATGCTTAAGAGTGAAAATAGTGTTTGTAAAAGTTTTATCTATTTGCAGCACATATACATACAGATATTTTGATATTCAAGGACTGACTTTCATATAATTTTAGTACAAGTTACGGTGTATGTATGAAACTGTATGGGTATATATATAAGTAAGTTTACATGCGTATATGTTATTATATATATATATATAGGTTTTATAAGCTATATGCTGCTAATAAAAGGGGACCGTGCATTTTATTATATTGTAATATATATTTGTCTATGTAAGTTTACGTGAGTTGTTCCCTACGTATATGGTCATTTCAAATTTTGAATGTATGTAGAATTTTTTTTAACATAGGTTGTATTGAGTTGCGTGAGTTTATGTTCAGCCTACATGTATGCACATTTATTTCCAAAATTGTAGAGGTAAATATATTTAGTGTATATATATAAGTAAGTTAAGATATATCGGTTTATAATTGTTATATATATATATATATATATATATATATATATATATATATTGATTTCAAGTATATACATATGTAAGTTTATATTTATTAGTTTCATATATATGTTATAACAGGGCAGAGTATATAGGTATATGCGGGTCAGTTTATATATTAGTTAAATATACATATATGTTTGCAATAACTATGTGCTTACAGTAGATTTGATGTTTTTAAACTATATATATATATATATAGTTATGTTAAAACTGTGAAAAATAGATGTATATATGTTTGATTTCAATGTATATATATGTTAAATTTAAGATAAATTTAAAATGTATAGGTATTTTAAATTGAATATTGGGATTAAGGAAAATAATAATATAATATACATCTCGCCTAAATCTTAAATCAAGCTAATTCGATTTGTTCCCATCGATTCCTGTTATCAGATCTGTTCGTCGAATTCGTGCCAATCTTGTTTTGATTTGGAATTCGTGCATGGATTCATAATTCATTTCATTGTCTATCCTCTTTAGCCTCAAAAGGTGAGTAATCACTCACGATTAACGTTGTTATATTTATTAAATTTGATTTCAATGGAAATGAAAAATGAAATATGTTGTTTACATTGCTATATATATGCTATTATATGTATCTGTTCACCTGTGACATCTGACACCATTATCTGTTATTTATATTGATGATATATGCCTGCTATATTATTATATCTGTTATCACTCTACAAGTTCCCTGTTAGTATAGAATTCCCTATGGATTGAAATGATACATACCCGAACGATTTGTAGAACATGGGAAAATCGTTATGGGTTGAAATGATAAACTCAAGTGATTTTCATTGAATTGAATTTGGGATTGTGGATTAAAATGATATATATCCATATATATTTAAATTGTGGATTGAAATAATAATTATCTGTATCACTTGACCATAGGATAGAAAATTATATACATACACCATTGGTCAACTATATATACAATTTGAAATGATTTCCAAGGTTTTGAAATTGAATTTATTTAAGAATTATACTTAAATAAGATTGATTTGAAATTTATTAAATTTGGGATTTTAAAGATATGATTTTATAACTTGATTTTTGATTAAAAATGATTTAAGTGAATATTTCAATGGTATATTTAGTTTATTTAAATTTGAAATTTTAAGTTTTATTTAAATGTTATTTGAATGATTAAGTAAATATTTCAAATGAATAATAGTAAAGTGAATTTGATATATATATATATATATATATATATATATATATATATGAAATTATAAAATTTAGTTCTGAAATGTTTGAATATTTAAAACATTGAAAATATTGAAATTGAAATGGTTTATTTTGTAGTTAAAAATCTGTATTTGAGATCGATATAATTTGAAATGGTTTATTGAGAAACTGAAATAAACTGAAATTGATGATTTGAGATTTGATTAAATTTGAATTTTTGGAATTCGAGTTGATTTGGAATCGATTCATGAAATTTGAGGAAACTATTTTATTATATAAAGTATTTTTAAGTTATATTTAAAACTATTTTATATTTTACTTTATAAATTATTTAATATAAATCATTTTTAATATAAACTATTTTTAATATAAACGATTTTAATATACTAACTATTTTAATATAAACTATTTTAACCTATAACTCTTTTATATAAACTATTTTACTTTATAAACTATTTTATTATATATACTATTTTAGTATCTAAACTGTTTAAGTGGTGGAAGTCATGTTTTCAAAGTTGTGAATTTCACTGTATTATGTTTTGAAAGTGTTATAATTTCAAATGTTTGGTTTTGAAAGTGTTATAACTTTGAAAGTGCTATGATTTTGGAAAAGGGGTATATTTGAAATGGAAATGATATCTTATTTGGTTTTGAAATGGAAATGACATCGTATTGATATAGTCTTGAAATCGCAATGATATTTTGGTTTTGAAGTATAAACTATTTCGAAATGACCGCGGTGTTATAATAACATTTGGTTGTTAAAGAGACCAGGATCAGAAGTTGTTATACTCTCTGCCAACTCTGAAAACCACTTTAACAACCGTGTATGCGGTGGAGATTCCAGAATGAAGTAGGATGGTGGCGACGTCCTATTGAGGTATATACATGGACCCGACTCCGGTGAATTGGCATAAGGTGGCTAAAAAAGGAGCAATCGACGGGCCAAGTGAGGTAGCTCCTCCAATCAGACACACTCCTTCGTATGCCATTCTATTACTTTGTGATTGATTTGGTGCGCACCTTTGATTTTTTTGGGAGTGTGGCTCGAGGTGGGCAGTAGTGGCTGCTATGCATTACCACCAGTCCGGAAGTGCAATTGGTATATCTGCCCTGGCATTGCCTAGTCGTGTCATGTCACCTACCCTAGCGCACCTTATACGAGGTTAATTTGTGTCGTACCTATGGAGTATCCTCTGGTAGCCTCCCGATCTGGAGGTATTACGATACTGTATAGACTATTCACACTATAAAATGTGTTAAGGTGGAAAATGTGAAGCCTTAATGTTATTTTTAAATAGTGTACTTTACTTTAGACATTATTATAATAGCATATATGACTACATAGTAGAGAGTTCAATGGATCCTTAGAGGATAGTTATCCCAAACATCCTTTGAGTTACTTGTATTTCAGTTGTTATTTCACTTGAGTTGGATCTATTGATATAAGAATGTTAATCCTGACTCGAGTGTTTTGTGTTTTGCTTTACGCTTGGGTCAGACTGAGTGTCGCAGCATTTGAGACTCACCTTTGGAATTGGAGCTTCGCTTGAAGATCCATCTATCGATTCTGCTTTCATTTATTCGGTTGATTCCAGTGATGTTTTCTGATCTTGTATTTGACTATTGTATTTAAGACTTCTATTATATCTTATTTAACTCTGTTATATATATAGTAGCTTCATGAACTACTATTCTTTTGTTTCCGCTGCATTATTGTTATATTACTTTGTTTCTGTGATTTTGTGATCTTTATTTACTATATATGTTAAGTTTTTCCAAATATAAATTAACAATCTGGTATTTTGAGCAATTCAAATCCGGCATGTATGGATGCGAATGGTTGAAAATATCAGGCTGTTACAACACAGAACAAAAATTAAATTGTACTTTTTTTTCTTTTTTCTTCCTCTTCTTTATCATTCATCCATGGCTAAAACTTCATCCAAAAGAAGAAAAAAATATCAAAACAAATTAAACTCAACATCAAACTAAATTACAAAGGGTGGTTCACTCTTCTCTTGCAAAGTGGGATGGTGATTTTTGAAATGTAAAGAAAAGCCATGAATAAAGATGTGATGAAGGGGAAGGTTTATCAGATCTACAAAGTGATCAAAAGATCTAGGTGTTCTTATATCTTAAGGTGTTTCTACATGCTTCATCCTAATGTAATTTTATATGCGTATGGTCCGATATTTACATGCTTATTGTGTTATTGTTTTGATCTATGTTTCTTTATCATTTCATTTTAATGTATGTTTATAATAAATTGGAATGTCTTGAATCTCATATTACTTCTGATAAATTATCGTCATTCTCTGTATTGTTTGGATCTGTAATTTCTTATCACAAATTTACGAATGCCTATCTTCTTCAAATTTCTTTTATTTTATTGTAGATAGTTATGAAATTAAAAATTGACTTTGAATGAAATTTATGTATACTATAAGATAATCTTTACTTATTCAAATGCTAATGGATTATATATGTGTGTGTATCTGTGTGTGTGTGTGTGTTAAGTTATCTACCATTCCTTGAATCTGATTTTAGTTACATGTGTTAAATTTTTGTACAATTGTTGTAATCCTTGTTAAAACAAAAGTGGATAACATGATTTAATATTAATGAATGAACTTTAGTGCAAATTTCAATTACTTATTGTTTTCTATATTTTGTGTAAAGTTTGAAATATTGTTTCATTCCAAAATTAAAAATTTAATGATAACTTTTAACTTTAAAACCAAAACCTTTTGCACAAATGTATATATACATATACCATGTGCTACATTGCTTGCAAATATATGCTTTCAGATCCAAATTATTGAATTTTAATTATCAGATATATATAATATAAATGTTTTGTTTAAATCAAATTTGTACAAAGATTATGAACAATAAT
This sequence comes from Allium cepa, assembly GCA_030765085.1. NCBI lineage: Eukaryota > Viridiplantae > Streptophyta > Magnoliopsida > Asparagales > Amaryllidaceae > Allium > Allium cepa. Next base: position 109,200,525 of record CM060937.1, on the reverse strand, counting down.
GTAACACTTTTTTGTTGTTAAACATTTTCTCAATTGGAATTTTTTTCTATTAACGTTAATTTAGGATTTCAAATTATTTAAAACAGCCAGTAGGTTTCACTTTGTATGTATGTATATATATCCATAATTATCATGATGATAAGTAATCAATGTCATTTAATGTGTTAATTGTTACAACTAGATGGTGAAAGAAATGAAAGATTTTCCTCTTTTCATATTATATCATATCCATGTGTAGATTCGATTGATAAGTAATAAATGTCATATAAGGTATTAATTGTCATAGTTAAATGATGAAAGAAATAATATGTTTCTCTTCTTTCATATTCTATCATATCTTCCCTTTATTAGTTGAATATAGTAACAGAGGGAAACAAATAATTTCCTTCTCTTAATTTATTTTTACATGTTACATATATATACACCACTTATACAGCACACTTACACTTGACATAAATGAATGTATTTGATACATTCATCATATCGCAAACGTTTGAATATTTACAATTCCTTAAATTACCATGTTGAATAAAATATTGATTTTATTTAAAAGAAACTGTTGATAAGATCTAAATGCAATTAGACTTTATAGGTCTGTTAATGATCCAAAATGGTAAAAGTTTTGAAATTCACCCATTTCTTCCACTGCGGGTTGGCCCAGTAGGTAAATGATACATATTCTTCTTAATTGGCTTGTTAAGTGCCTGTTAATCGATGCATAGCCTTAATGAGATATTTTTCTTAGTGGCAAAGACAACTGGCGCTCCCCACTTCGAAGTACTACGACAAATAAACCCCTTCTGTAATAACTCTAAAATCTACTTATCCAACTCTAGCCTTTAATTAGGGGCCATATGCCTCATTGGTAGCGTGATAGGTCTAGCGCCCTTCTCCAAATCAATACTAAAATTGATCAATCCTAAAATTTCTTCAAAAATGATTAGAATGTCATGAAGTACGAGAACAGATGAGAGCCCATCCTGTGATAGGTTAAGAAAATACAAATATAGCTTAACTTAACTGAGCTTTAGGGCATGCAACTAATATCTATATCTCATCCTCCACAACTCCTCAACTATACAATCCTCCTATAACAACCTAAGATAGCTCCGTAAGACAACCAATCCATCCTTAAGATAAGTCCATGCCCCTCAATATCTAGAACATACACATTGCATATAAGATAACATCACATATATCTAGCACTAGATCTTTGCAAATCATCGAAAGATGTGTCAACCCCTAATAAGATTTGGCAAAACTATAGGGTAGGTGAAAATTTTGGTCATTAGTCCAAAAGAGTTAACTACATTCTTAGCATGAATGAATGTGATGCTCCAAAATAAAAAAGTTCAAAAATTATTTTCAAAAATATTAGTTGTACCTTCCATCACAGCTTTTCTTTTATCCCTAAAAAGAGGTCCGCTTAAGTTGAGTACAGCGTTAATGGCATAAGCTTGCCCACCTTGACCTTAGGTTCTTATAGTACCCTTCTTTATGGCAGATATAGTGCCTTCCCTTGAACCCTTTTCACATCAAACTCACTATATAGTCCTTAGCGATGTGCTCCTTCTTTTGACATCTGCGGTATATCACACCTCCTTTCTAGATCTTACCATTGGCTTTCTTGTCTACCCAGAATCTCCTTTTCTTCGCTCCACCTTGATTATATGTATGTCCGACTTTCTCCTTTTCCTATATACCAACTGTCTAAAGCACGACCATTTCAACTAACATCTCATAATTGGCGGCTGTAGGAACTTGAGTAAAAACTAGCTTCCTAAGAGAAGAATTTAGGTCTTTAACAAACACCATCGTCTTCTTCGCAGGGATGTCAATCAGGCTCATTCCCAACTTAGCTAATTCCATGAACTTATTGATATATTCTTTCACTATGGAGTCCCCAGCCCCAGCTAGATAAACTTCTCTTATTGCAGACTTACTTCAGCTTTGGACATGAAAGTGACTCAAAGCAAGGCCTGAATTCAGCCCAAGTAATTCCTTCCTCTTTATTCTCCTCAATGACTATGGTCCACCAATCTAATGCCTCTCCCTTTAGGTGTCATCAAGTTATCCTCCCCTTAACTCGATCTTCATATTCTAGCTGTAGAATATACGATCACTATCGTTAATCCATGCCTTGGCTTCTATAAAATCTTCTGCCCTTGAAAATGATCTTCCTCTCATATTTTGAAGGTCTTTACACAGTTTAGGAAAGTTTGGTTGGCGAGATGCTGGATCAACGGGCAAATAACTGCTGCCGCTAGTGTAGGTTTTTGAGAAATGGAAACTTACCCCCACGATCCTTAGATATTGTTGGAACCATGATGGCATACCTGAAATGGTGGGTATCTCTTGGGAAGGATGGTTTTCGACTTTAGAGGTTTTATTCTCAGCCATTTCAACTATTTGTAGGTTTGAAATTTCTGGTTAATTTTGATTTCCTACAATAGTATTACTTGTTGAATCAAAAGTTTGCCTAGGGTGTTCGCATATGTCAATATATATATATAGTAGGGTTTTGAAAAATATTTTCAAAAATAACAAATATGTACTCTCGCGGATACCTATTCACAATGATTGGGTAATGTAAGTTCTAATACCAAACGGAACAACTCTCTTAGGAATATGCCTAATTTTCAACCCAATAAAAGTCCAATCGAACCTTAGGCCCATTCCAATGCAAGCTGTTGGTTGGTAAAATTTATTAAATAAAATTATATAGAGCTATTTATTTATGTTTTCAGAATCTCACAGCGGGATGGATAAAATATATAATAATAATGTAAGTACCCATTTCACACATTTTCAAATCTTAAAAATACAACTTTCCAAATATCCACAACAAAATGTCTTAAATTATAACATCAACAAGTCTAAAATCTGGGTACATCGAAATAAATCATAAATATTAATAAATAGCTGTACTACCAGCAGTCTTTATTACCTCCTTCACACTTCATCGTCATCATCGTTCCCCCTAAAATGTGTCTCGTAATGAGGAGGGAGTCAGAAAAACAATGTTTGGTAAATGAAAATCTCAAGTCATACCATAATAGTATTTGGGTAGTATCATTCGGATGAATATTATGTCCTATGTAATTTCTAGCCGTACATTTCCATGTATACCTCTAACTATAAGCCCATGGCTCCTCTAGTACAACTTCATAATATCTCCAACTGTGAGCCAATTGCCCCTTTCAATCTAACTGTGATGAGGGTGCAACGCAACTATGGAATATATATTAGGTCCAATGACCCATCTCCGACTCATATCCTAACAATGCGAGAGAAAGTACCTAAGTCACTTAAGACCTTTTTAATAGGAAATAGGCAGATTCTGACCATTTAATACCTAGATCCTATGCAAATCAACTTCATTTAATACCTAGACCCAATGTGGACCCCTCTATAGTATTTCCTAGCTGACATCATAAGAAATCCCATACAATCACTTAAGACTTTTTAAATGAGGAAGAGGCAGATCGACCAACAGCCATTTAATAACTCAACACTAAAGTGGACCCCCTCATAAGATTTCCACTACCGCACCTGAAAGATAATCCCAATCATTTGATAATTTTTGAATGGGAAGGAGGCAAACCCTGCAAAGCTATTTAATACCTCCAACCCCGAAGCAGGCCTGTCTTGGGATATCTGTTTTATGACCTATAATCTAAACCATGACGTCTTACATTAGTTCCACAATCTGTTGGCGCTGGTAGCCAGATTAGTTAGGCATTCTTATCCTATAGAATTGGGACTAACCTTATGTCCACAGTAGGTACTTATTATAGGTGATGTTTCAAATCGGTTCTAAAGTCACACTGCTGGAAGTCAGATTTGTTAGACAGGCTTGTACATACTTTTAACTAACCTTACATCCTTATAACTTAGTCATATTTCCACTCTCCAACCTTGCTAAATTATACTAACATATATTTATTATATATAAATATACATAATATACCTAATACACATTTATGCATTAAGGGCATATACAGGAAACTCTTTATTTCACCTTTTAGTTATCGATTAATTTCCATAATTTTCTTAATGGCTTTTTTATACGATATATTGTTATATATTAACCTATTTATTTTATATGTTATGACTTATACATTATTACTTTATTTATACTTACCATTAATTTCTGGCTAACTAGTTTTATTAATTTTACTAGTCGTGCATAAAAGTATTTTATATTAAAGTTTCTGCTTCATATTCATGTTGTTAAGATGATTTAAACATCATAATTTCCATATATCTATACAAGTCTCTAGTCTAATGCATAGCTTTCACAATAGCTAATACCATAATTTTAATTAGCTAAACAAATCAAACTTGCATAAATACACACACACACACACACACACACAAACGAATGGAATAAAAACGTCTAATTTGTTTTATACTAACAAAGTAAAATTAACATCTCTAATTCAAGGGAGAAGAACTTTACAATTTAAATCCTTTATATTCTATTCGAATTTTAAATGGACAAGGTTGAAATGAACAAAGGTTCGTATTTATTTCATTACGGAAGTATATGGTGCAAACCACAGAATTAACATCAACTTTAACTCTAAAAGCTCCAATCTAAGATCATAAGCATATATTTCCTATGTTAGGTTATCGAAAATTTCTAAAAACTAAAGAGGAATGGAGATTGAGAAGATGAAGAGGATGCTTACCTAAGCTTGTTTTTGATTTTGGTCGTGAATTTGATTTTCCTAATAAAATTAGGGTTTAGGAATTTTGATTTCCCCTCTTTTCCCCCATTTCTCTTTTAGGGCTGTTAGGAATTTTAGAAATGAAAATGATTGAAGAGAAGAGGAGTGGAGTGGGATGTATATGGTAAGGGGTTTGGGTTCTCTTATTGGGTCAGTGGTCCAGAACATAGCCCAAAGCCCAAAGCCCCAAATGAAAATATCAAAATTCTAATCTACTCCAAACATATCGATGTTTATACTCAAAAAGGTTGAAAACGCCGTTATGAACTCAATGGAAGTGGTCTCGAGTCCTAATTTGGATGTTTACAAAAGTAGTGTTTCGGACTTTAATCCGACAAATGATGCTATATTTAAATAAAATATTTAAATATACAATCGTAAAATATGCGGGTTGTTACAGACTCCCCTCCTTAAAGAAATTGCATCCTCGCAATACTTAAGAAGAAACTAAAGAGTAACAACCACACAAAGACATAACAACATAAAAGAAAATTTTGAAACGAGAAGTTCACCTTAAGGAGCACGAGAGAGTAAGTCCGGATGTGTTTGCTCGATGAATTCTGTGGATTCCCAAGAACAATCCTTAGGATTTGAGGACCATTGAACCTACACAAACGGAACATCTTTATTATGAATGCGTTTAACCTTCGTAGCAATGATGTGGATAAGATGTTGCTCATAAGTCAAATTAGGTGAAACTTCAATTTCTTCAATAACACCGGGCTCAAGAATAGAATCAAAATCTCTAAGGCATTTCTGTAGTTGAGAGACGTGGAAAACGTCATGAATAAGAGAAATTTGAGTCGGTAATAAAAGGCGAAAAGCCACGGTACCAATGCGTTCGGTGATGGGAAATTGACAAATATATCGAGGTGCTAATTTTCCCGATCGACTGAAACGCACAACACCTTTCATAGGTGAAACACGAATGAATACCAAATCTCCCACAGAAAATTCTAAATTCCTTCTTCAGTTATCGGCATATGATTTTTGTCTACTTTGAGCTTCTTTCATCCTATGACGAATATGGTCAATCTTTTCTGTGGAATCATGAATAAAATCTGGACATAAAACCAGATTTTCACCGGCTTCAAGCCAACATGAAGGAGATCGGCATGGCCTTCCGTAAAGTGCCTCGAAAGGTACCATACCAATACTAGATTGGAAGTTATTATTTTAAGAAAACTCAACAAGTGATGAGCATGAATATGATTCACGATCTCGAATCTCACAAGTGGATAAAGTCTCAAGATCATTCAATTCAGATATCATCATAGTAACAACCGCTTCTTGCTTACGATTAAGGGCATCGGCAACACGATTTTCCTTTCCGGGAGTATAGAGAATATTAAGATCATAAGATGTAAGGAATTAGTGCCAACGTTGTTGATGCAAATTAAGTTCTTTTTTGAGAGAATAAATACTTCAAAGATTTATGAATTGTGTAGAGAATTCTCTCCCAAAAGATAATAACGCCAAATTCTAAGAGCGGAAATAATGGCTGCGAGCACTAGATCATGAGTGGCATATCTAGTCTCGATAGGATTTAATTGTATAGAAGCATAAGCAATAATGCGTTCCCTTTTTGCATAAGAACGCCACCCAAACCAATACCAGTAGCATCGGTACAAACAGTGAAGTCTTGGTTCCCTTTAGGAATCACAAAAGTAAGAGCATCTGAAAGGAGTTCTTTTAATTGATCATCTTTCTCGAAAAGCTAAGACTTTCAAAATTATAAATAACTTTATGTAATAGTATTTTTAGAAAAATTTACTTATTCCAAGTTAATTTACTGTGTCTGATTGTCTCATCATAGCGTTTAGGAGATTCCTATTGATAATGTTGATCAAGCGCATCGATCAGAATTCTTAAAGCACTCAATGGAAAAAACAACACAAAATCATCTTTTATATGATAAACATGCCCCTTAAAATTTTTACGAATATTCTTTGCTCGTTTAAGAACAAAATCCAATTATACTTAGAATTGTCTTATTAAAAAGATTTGCAAATTTTAAAATGTTGTTTTCACCCATAATCAATGAACATAGAGGGCAGACTTATCGAGATATTCGTAGAATACTTGATTCATAAGATGGATGAAATAAGCTGGAGGGTTCGTCAAACCGAGTGACATAACGAGTCACTCATAAGAATCATAACGAGTGTGGAATGTCATAAGGGGAACGTACCCTCCGCAACTTATAGCTGATGAAAACCGGTGGCAAAGTCGAGCTAAAAAGACCTTAGCACCACTCAATACATTACTTAGGTGATAATCCTAAGACAAGCTCAAAGATACCGGAAAATTCACGAACTACTTGAATATGGAAAGTAACATTTTCCTCATCATGTGGGTTTGAAGAATAATGATGCCACCGAATTGGAATCGAAATTATTAAGAAAAATAAAAACCGTCTTAACAGATTGAGAATGTCGAAGATGGATAGTCCTATTGACATATAGGATATGGGCTTCATAATGATTAAACCAATCATTTTCCAAAAATCAATTCTGAAACCTAAGTTGCACATAACATGAAAATCGGATCGGAAAGCATAATCACATAAAATAATCTCGACATCTTTAGAAGGTAAAATGAGCATTGCGGATCCACCAATCAAACTCGCAATTCTCAGTGAAGCCATTAAGTCCATAACATTTAAAGACAAAATATCAACAAGTTTCTTTGATATAAAAGAGTGAGATGCACCCGTATAAAAAAAACTCGAATAGGATAATCACGAAACAAATTAATGTCATCAAGGACTGAATGAGAAAAACCTTCACCAAGAGAAGTGTTACTAGGAGCTTGCACAACATTCAACTCTCCCTTTCTCCTACTTTGGAGTATGGGACATGTAGATATAAGATGACCCAAACTATTGCAATAACAACAAAAAAGAGGTTTCGTACACCTACTTGCATAGTGGTCCGTAGAACCACAATAGTAGCATTGTCCATGACTAGAGGTAGAAGTCTTTGCTACCGAAGTTGCTTGCTTCCTTTCTTGTTGGGATTATTGCCTTTGAACTTAATAGGCCTCTTCTTGTTGTTGTTGAAGTTCTTATCGACACCCATAACTTCAACATCACTTTCTTTATCGGCCTCTTCATGCCGAAGAGCGATATCTACAAGCTGATCAAAAGGAACTTCTAGTTTCAGAAGTAAAGGTTCTGAGGTTTTTATTCAACCTATAGATAAACCTTTGATTTTTTTCAATGGGGTATTAATATACTCGACCCCATATTTAGAGAGAGATTCAAAAGATTTGACGTAATCCGTTATAGAAGATTCATCTTGAACAAGGTCAATAAAGCATCGAGCTATAGTTATTTTCTCAGCTTCCGACACATAATTCAACTCGAACCTTTCCTGGAATTGCTCCCAAGTAAGATCCGCTTCGATAATTTCCGAAATAAAAATCTCATACCAATCTAATGCTCTTTCTTGGAGCATGCTAGAAGCCACTTGGGCTCGATGTAGATCTATAAGAATCATGCGAGAAAAGATACGATCGCATGTTCTAAGCCAAGCTTGGACTTCTATAACACTTCTGGAACCCTTGAATGGCCTTCCACCCAAATTGGTATAATCACTGCACAAACGTGCGAACCCTGATTTAGGATGAGTAGGTTCAGGTTTAGGTCCGACAGCTTGAGCATTCTTTACAAGATCTAAAAGTTGTTGGGCAGACATGAATACGCCATCCTAAGGAGTAGAACTGGATTGACCAGTGTTGGGACGACCAAGTCTAACCATTTCTCTTCTTTAAGAAAGAAAGAACATAATGAATATCAAACAAACTTGATTGATAAAATAAGGCATCATAAAAGAAAATAGGATAGAATGGGTCCTATGACTCGAATTAAATCCTAAGGCATTATTGCTAAGAGAGTCTTAGGACAATGATCATTGCTAGATTATTCTACATTGTTCCGAAGTTTGGCCCTGATACTATGTTGTGACGCTCCACCTCTATACTCATACTAACCAAGGACACTACTGGGTAATGCCGTCAGTTAGTACGAAGAATAAGGTTGTTGAGGAGCGACCATCTGTGTAATTGATTTGAGCGAGTACCGATATGCTAGATAAAATATCATACCTTTCATTCAAGAGAAAATTCGTCATACCAATACAAACTCAAAACTACTACATAGTGGCTATGTGGTCTTCGGAAACAAATATAATATAAGCATAACACAAATCAGTCTCAGATATTCATATCACTAAGGCGGAACAGATATGAATGTAACACATAGAAGTGTATATCAAAATGGAGGTCATATAAGATTCACTACATCACAAAAGAATAGGTACAAGTGCTAGACAATAGAATATGTATACGTCAAAGAGTCTCTATCTCGAATGTATGAAAGAGAAAACTACTAAGCTAAAGTAGTTAGCCCAAAGTCAGAAGATAGTCCCTACTAAGAAGTCAAGTGGAAGCAACCGTAACACCTCGAACTGACCCGAGCATTATTTAAGAAGAAAAATAATAAACGGATCAGTCTAGCTATAAATATCATATAAAATGAGATAGTATAAGAGATATAACAAGAATATATGGTGACAATGAAAATCATAGAATATCTCGAATCTTCTCAAACAACAAAAAGACTGTCATATTCTTTAATTTATTCATCAAACCTCCAATATTGACAAAACATATTAGTGCCAATCGTAATAAATAATGAAATATAAACTCCAAAATCCATAATAGAAACTCTAGAAAGAATAAAAAAAAGGGAGGGAAAGGCCTATCACAAATGGGAGCATGAAAACTCACCAACATGTGTATCACAAGTGGATCACTATCCCATAAAATGAGTCGAAGCTCCTCCAAACAGGGTATAGTCCCCCTTTGCGGACTATGAGCCAAAGCTCCTCCAAACAAGGTATAGTCCCCATTTGCGGATTATGAGCCAAAGCTCCTCAAAATAGGGTATATTCCCCCTTTACGGACTATGAGCCGAAACTCCTCCTAACAGGGTATAGTCCCCCTTTGTGGATTATGAGACATCGCACATCGCTAGTCTAAAGCTCAAAATGATCACCATTGATCAATAAGAAGTGTATATTGCACTAAGATGGTAAAAAAATGAGTTTAGCTTCATGTCCTATTACCACTAGCTTAACTTAAATATTTATGAACAAATTATAGATTTCCACTCGAAGATTGTCACAAGATTTTAATGGAACGAGTCTAAGAATTAACCGATGAAGTAAACGCAAGAGTTTCATACCACTTGTATTGCTAAGTCATTTAATTAGATTTCTCATGCGAATGAGGTAAAAGTTTGTATATACTAATAGATCGAAAAACAGTTCTAAAAGTGAGCTTTGTATTGAAAGTAATCATTGAAATCATGTTTGCAAAAGAGTTTGAGTATTTACTGCTAGTATAGAAACCATTGTATTTTAAAGTGAAAAATCACAGAATTGATTGTAAAAACAATCTATCACAAAAAATTCACATTCGATGACGTGAATCAAACCATAGAAATTGATATCAAATCCATCAAATGGATATTCCCAAAAATTCAGAAAAGAAGCCATCGAAGTCGATAATAAATGACAACAACCAACTGGATCAACCAAAAATCGATATAAAATGGAAAGCCACATAAAACAGGCAAATTGGTTCTATTTAACAGCTCCAGACGTCTGGTGGTTATCCTAGACGTCTGATATAAAAGATTGAAATTTTAATTCCAGATCGCCCAGACGTCTGGGAAATAAGCTCGACGTCTGAGCTGTAAGTCTGCAATTTTTATTCCGACAACCCAGACGTCTGAGTGCTTTACTAGACTACTGGTCTGAAGCTCAGGGCAAGATTTAGCCTATGCCATTGATGGCCCAATCATAATAGAAGCGATCGAATGTTCGATGATGGCTAGGGATTTATGCCGAGCGGCAACCTAGCCCTATAGACTCATCAATACACTCCGAACATGTCCAAACATCCATATAAGTATTTTAATAGATTTTGACTTCAAAATGCCAAAATTTGGAAAATTCGACCAATTTGATTCAAAAGGAAATGGACATGAAATAGATGTTAGGAATTCATACCTAACAACTATCAAAGGTATAGACGTAGATGTGAGTTCAATAACTCACCTTTAAACCCAAAAACAACGAAGGAGAAGCCTTAAAAAAAGGAAAGATCAACCACTCTTCAACTTCAACTCTAGAAGCTCCAATCTAAGATCATAAGCAAATATTTCCTAGGCTGGGTTATACGAAATTTCTGAAAATTGAAGTGGAATTGAGATGGATAAGAGAAGAGGATGCTTACTTAAGCTTCTCTTTGATTTTGGTCTTGAATTTGACTTTCCTAATAAAACTAGGATTTAGGAATTTTGATTTCCCCTCTTTTTCCCCATTTCTCTTTTTGGGCTATTAGGAATTTTAGAAATGAAAATAAATGAAGAGAAGAGGAGTCGAGTGGGATGTATATGGTAAGGGGTTTGGGTTCTCTTATTGGGTTAGTGGGCCAGAACACAACCTAAAGCCCATCCCCAAATGAAAATATCAAAATTCTAATCAACTCCAAACTTATCAATGTTTATACTTAAAAAGGTCGAAAATCCCGTTTTCAACTCAATGGGAGTGCTCTTGAGTCCTAATTCGACTGTTTACAAAGTGTAGCATTTCAGACTTTAATCCGACTAACGATGCTATATTTAAATAAAATATTTAAATAAACAATCATAAAATATGCGGGTTGTTATAGGTTACGAAGCACACTTAGTTGATTATCCAAGCTCTGACCACATCTACTTGGATTTCAAGGATACCAAGCAAACCATTGAGTATAAGAGTATGATTTGATAGAGTTTATAGACTTTGATCTTCGATCTTGATTACAATTGACCTTATAACCCTTGAATAACACTTGAACTTGAGAGAGATGAGAGAAACTAGAGTATATGAAAGAGAATTAAAACTAGTAATGATTGAATTTGATTCTAGTTGAATTTCGGTTGAGTTTCAATAGAAATTGTTTTAGAACTCAAGAGAATGAAAAGAGGAGAGAAAAATAAGAAAGTAGTTAATAAAAATTCATATGGAAGTTTGGTACATATAGAAAAACAACGGTCATATCCATTCAGGAAGAGAAACGACAAAAAGACGCTTCCATTCAAAGTTTGAATTTTGAAATTTACGGCTAGTATGTTGACATATGAGATTTGGATATGTCGACATATCCTTCACAAAATTAAAACACACTTTATAAAATTATTTTGAAAATCCATTGCTTTGCAAATTTTAATCCAAATATAACTTAATAAAACTTTAAAGTAATTTCTAAATATTTTAATAACAAATATAATGTAAATAATATAAAAAAAATCAATATAGTTATAAATTACTAAAGTATAAACAAAAATTCAATATATATAAACTTAAAAACACTAAAATAAGATTTTAGTAAGTATAAGAGATTTGAAAATAATTTTGGGAAATATTTTTTATAAAGATTATTTTTAAAATAGAATATTGAAAAACAATCTTAAAATGAAATTAGAGAAGATGAGAAAGATCGAAAAAGTGCTATCAAGGTTTTAACATAAATCCCATTACTCTATAATTTATCTAGAATATCTTGAAATCTTGAAATCTTGAACTCTTCAATACTCATGAGTCTTCATTCTTGAACTCTTGAAACTTTATATCAGCATCTTGAATCTATTATTGATATCAGTATCTTGATACCGTACAGTCTTCTTAATCAATACATGTCTAATATCCTACACTATATACTATATATATATCTTAATAAAATAGTAGTTTCTATATTTTATATAATGTCCTCTACTTGTTACCATCAAAACCAATACCTAATATACTAACAATCTTCCATTTTTTGATGATGACATCTTTGTATATAAAATATATTATAACACTCCCTGAGTTACAAAACTCCCCCTGGTCTATGCCCATATTTTTTTACATATTTCTCCCTTTGTCATTAACAAAAATAACTAACTAAAATTATAACTCTAACTAACACTAACTCTTACTATAATCCCAACTCTAAATTTCCTAAACAAAGTACTAATCAATCTGTATAAAGGTTATTATATATAATGATTATGAGAAAGGTTATGTACAAACAATAAGTGATATGTAAAATGAAATAATTAATCCAAATAATCATCCAATCAAACAAATTTTATGTCACATAGAATCAAACAAATCCACACAAATCAAAACCAAACCAAGTATAATTTACATAAAATCAAGCCTATTTAAAGTATACATTTCGAGGAACCTCAACTCATCCATTAGAGCCAAAGATTGGGTCCGATTTGATAGCATCCCAATCTTCATCATCTTTGTTGATGGTACACTCTGAACTGGTAGTTGGTTCTTCTTTGTTTAATGCAGAAATCATCCATCGAATCGCATCGAAATGCCTTTCTTGCTCCTTAATCATCTGCATTTGACTTAATTATAAATGCCTTCGGTTTCTCAAGATGAAAATAAGAATGTTCTTGAATAATTCAAGAGTTCGTTTGAGGTTTTCGGTTAGTTTTTGAATAGGAGAAGCCATTATTTTGGTCTTTGAGTTTTGGAATGAAAAATAAGAAGAAAGAGAGTAGATAATTATGATCCTTTGGTCTTAACAGATATTTAAAGGAGTGAAAATTCGTTGGAAATGAATAGACAGCTGTCGTCTGTTTTATTTTCAAAAAATTTATTTTGAAAAGTTACCATTTTATGTCGACATACATACTTAGGGTATGTCGATATATATGAAAAAATTTCAAATGTTTTGATACTCTAATGTGTTTAGCTTATACTATTGTACTTTTATGTTTTTCAGAGATGATAAATAATGTATAACAGCAAGGAATTTTTTTCATTAATACCTAGATAGAGATTACATAAAACATAAAGAAATGAAATGACATATAATATTCAACATAAAATAAAACTTGAAAATTCAAATACAAGATAGTTTAAACAACCAGAAAGATATGGATGAAGATGAAGAACCACCAAGCTTGTGGATAGAATTTATCCATTTGGTTGAAAATTTAAATAAATTTCTTTGAAAATTATTTCTTAAGCTTCCTCTGGTTATTGGCGATCTTCTCTTGATTTTTGAGAAGATCTTTGTTGGATAGATTTAGTGGCGCATTTATACTTTCCAAAGAAGTATCCTCGTCCTCTTCTTCTTCTTTCTCCTCGACTTCCATTTCATCTCCTTCCTCTTCCTCTTCCTCCTCTTGTCTTATTTCATGCTCTTCTTCCAAAGCCAACCTTTGTTCCTTTTCCGCAAGTGTTTCATGAGGCTTGAAAAAGGGTGAAATACGCATAAGTAAAATGTTGGCCTTGTCAAATGTTTTTCGAGGAATTGTTTCCTCTCCTTTAATGTTAACACCAAAATAATTGGAAAATACGAGTAAGAAATGCACCATGAAATAGTGTGTTTTTATGTTTAGAAAGATTCTTAGGAAAAACTTCATTGAAAATGACTTGAGACCAATTTTTGTCTTATCGGCCACAAATTGCAAAAAGAGCTTTGAAAACTTTTTGAGATGGGTATTATAATTACCTGTTCTAGTAGTGATACTTTATTGAAAAAGAAGGCTTAAAATTCTTGATTTTGGATGAAATTTTTTATTTTTGGATTCAAAATCATCATCACATGCAAAAATATTATGAGTTACTTCACGATTTTGAAAATCAATTTGAAAAGATGAAAGGCCCATTCCACTAGATTTGCATCCAAGAATGTAACCCAAAAGTTTAAAAAATTGTGTTTCTTTGATACTACTCCAAACTTCTCGTTCTCTACCATCATAAAACTTTCCTTTTAAATTTCATAGAATATAACTTTGGATAACAAACAAAATCATTTTGAGAAGCATCGATCAAAATAAGAATTTCATTTTGTAAACAAAGACTGTAATGATCATAAGTAAGAAAATCTTCAGAAATAGAAAATCTTCCGGAAAAGACTTTTCCAAAAGATAAATACTCTATATAGGCTTGAATGGATTCTGGATCATTGAAAAGATATCCTTTTATTTTCTTAGAAAGCCTCATGGTTGCCTTAGTATTGCTTGAGGATACCATTGAAGAATAGTTTGAAGAGATAAGAGAGCTTATGATTTTTGAATTTGAAAATGAAAGTAAGAAATGAATGAATTGAGATAGAGTAAGTAATTAGAGAATCGATGGACATGTTCTCTAGTCAAAAGACAACTTTTCAGAACATAGGAGTTTGTGAAAAGGTGGAGGGAAATTCAAATTCAAATACTTTGTGCATTCAACATAAGCTTGTGGGGTATGTCGACACATAGGTTGAAATTTTCAAAAATGATTTTCGTTTAACTGTACAGTATTTTGTTATATAAATCTATTTATAGTTATTCTATTTTTGAAAAAATAATTTTATATTATTATTTTATTATTTAAAATATATATAATATTTATATATAAAATATAATCACAATCAATATTATTATTAATCTATATGATATTCCTAGCAAAAAATAAAGCAACCAAAAGAAAAGAAAATTTCATTCAAGAAATTAAAATACTTTTGATATATTAAATGCGTACCTTTTTCTGACCCATTTCACCACTTTTTTCTTAATTGTGTGTTGTCATGAAGCATATGTTAGCAATTTCTGTTTCTGATTCGTTACCACTTAAGGATGATCTGAATCGTCTAATGTTACCGTATAGGCTCTTCTCCATTTTCTGGATGAATCAGTGTTTAGTGTAGTTTTTAGTTTATTAGGATGTGTACAGTCTCATTTTAAATGACCAGGGTCATCACAGTTATAACATCTAATGCCATTTCCGTTTCCACTTTCGCTTCCTGGATTTTTGTTGTCATTTCTTTTGAAATTGTTCATCTTCCTATATTTTAGAAATTTTTTGAAATTCCTTGTCATGAAAGAGATTTTCATCTTCATCACTATCTAAATCTAGATTATCTGTCATTGGATTAAAAGCTATAGATTTCTTCTCTATTTCTTTGCTTTCTCTCCTACCCTGCATTTGTGCTTCAAAAGACATTAAATTGCCAATTAACTCTTCAATTTTTAGAGTGCTAATGTCATTAGCCTCTTCGATTGCAAGAGTTTTTTTACCCTATTTAGGAGTAAGTGAATTGAGGATTTTTCTAACTCAATCCTTTAAACAAAAACTTTTACCCAGTGAAATAAGCGAGTGTACTATATCTTGGAGTCTACTATACATATCAGGTATGACTCATTTTGAATAATTGAAACTGGTTTCTTAACACAGAAATTTTGGTCTATTTAGCCTTACTTGTGCCTTTACGTGTAACTTGCAAACTTCTCCAAATTTCAAATATATACTTACATATAGATAATCCATTAAATTCATTTTTATCTAGTGAACAAAATAATATATCCACAGCCTTAAAGTTACTTTATGCAACTCCTTTTTGGTCAGTAGTCCACTATGCAAAATTAGTCTCAGGTTCAGTGTACTCAGTTTATTTGATTTTCCAAGTGTCTAAACCAATTGACTGTAAATAAATTTTCATTCTGCATGGCCAATATGTGTAATTCCGTTAAAAAGTGGAGGTCTAGCAGTAGATTGTCTTTTGACAAATGAGTTACTAACAAGTGTATTAACCATGTTATTAATAGTACTATTACCATTATTGGTAGCCATTTAAACTTTTTTCTTTCAAAAATCAGATGATGAATACTTTGAAAATCTATGCTCTGATACCAAATGTGAGTTAACAGAATAGGGGCCTTAAGACTAAATTAACACTAGAGGGGTGAATAGTGTTTAATAGGTTATATGAATATTAATCCAATTCTTTAAGATTTTACTTGATGGAATAAACAATCATAGAAACAATCACAAAATCAAAGTATAGATAAAATTAAATGCAGTAAAAGTAAAAAGGAAAGAACACGCCAGAATTTTATACTAGTTCGGAGTTACCCTACATCCAGTTCCGTATAATTCCTTGTTTGGATTTTTATTCAATTAGCAAATGCAAATACAATCTTGATTTCAAGGCTACAAGACACGCCCACCAGAATCCCGGCCTCGGGGTAGAGCCACTTGATTTACGGGTCGCAAGCACACCCACTAGATTTACTTGTTACTAAGAACTCCCAACTGATTTAACAAGGCTACAATCATACCTACTTGGATTACAGGGATACCAAGCACACGACAGAGAATAAGAGTACGACTTGATAGGGTTTACAGACTTAGATCTTCGATCTTGATTACAATTGATCCTATAGCTCTTGAATAGCATTTGATCTTGAGAAAGATGAGAGAAATTAGAGAGCATATGAAAGAGAATCAAATTAGTAATGATTGAATTTGATTCTGGTTGAATTTCGACGGAGTATTAATAAAAATTGTTTTAGAATTCAAGGAATGAAAAGAGGAAATAAAAATAAGAAAGTAGTTAATAAAAATTCGTTTGAAAGTCAAGAATATATAGGAAAACAACGGTCATGTCTATTCATGAAGATAAATGACAAAAAGACACTTCCATTCAAAATTTGGATTTTGAAATTTACGGCTAGTATGTCGATATATGAGATTTTGTTGTTTGCATATTCTTCACAAAATTGAAAAATACTTTATAAAAATTATTTTGCAAATCCATTGCTTTGTAAAATAATTTGACACTTTTTAGAATCATTTAAATATATTTTGTACAAATTTTAATCAAAATATAAATTAATAAAGCTTTATAAAATAATTTTGAAAGATTTAAAAAAAATATTCAATATAATGTAAATAACATATATATAATCAATATATTTATAGATTATTAAAGTATAAACAAAAATTCAGTATATATAAACTTAAAAACACTAAAATAGTATCTTAATAAGCGTAAGAAAATTGAAAATCATTTTAGGAAGTATTTTGAAAAGGTTATTTTAAAAATAGAATATTTGAAAAATAATTTTAAAACGAAATCAGAGAAGACGAGAGAGATCGGGAAAGTGATGTCAAGGTTTTAACATAAATTATATGACTCTATAACTTATCTGGAATATCTTAAAATCTTGAACTCTTCAATACTCATGAGTTTTCATTCTTGAACTCTTGAAACTTTATATCAGCATCTTGAATCTACTCTTAATATCATCATTTTGATACTATATAGTCTTCTTAATCAATACCTGCCTAATATCCTGCACTATATACTATATATATCTTAATAAAACATTAGTATCTATATTTTGTATAATGTTCTATAGTTGGTGTCATCAAAATCAACACCTAAAGCACTAACACATGCCATTCTTGAAAATCGAGAAGTATGGAGGTAAAATGTAGCGGTAGATCCAAGCAATAAAAGGAGGAGGGAGGTTCATTTAGAGAGCACAACAACAGTTGATTCCCAGGCTAACATGTTATAAGCTATATGGATATCAAGCTTCAATATACAGCGAGGAGAAATAGTTGCTCTTTCATGCCCTTTAAACAATTCCTGAGTTATAAAAACGTTTTCAGATATAGATTTTCCTCGGATGAATATAGCTTGATTTGGAAATATTAAGGAGCTCAAAAAGGCTTACATTCTATTAGCAAGGATTTTGGCAATGCATTTGTTGGTTACATCGGCACTGGAAATTGGTCTAAAATCCTTGACAAATTAGGGATTATCTTTCTTAGGAATAAGAACTAGGTTGGTGGAATTAAGACCAGGAGGGAACTTATTAGTCATAAAGAAAGACTGGATGGCATTCATGAAATCAGTAGATATAACATCCCATGAATCTCAGAAGAAGTGAGCATTATAGCCATCTGGACCACCTGAGCTACTAGCATTAACAAAGAAGAGAGCATCCATTATTTCCTCTGGAGTTCAATCATTGCATTAGCCTGAGAAGCGGAAAGTATTGGCAATGGAAGGGTGTAAAGTTTTGTAATTTTGGGACAACAAAGGATGTTAAGAGCAAGGATTGACTGGAAATAGTCCAGAAGAGCATTCGAAATGCTATCTTGAGTTGTGTGAGCATTGCCAAGAGTGTTAACTATGGATAAAATCATTTGGGATGCCTGTTTGTATTTGAGTTTTGCATGAGAATACAAAGTATTCTTTTCTCCATCCCAATCATGCTTATTTATGTTCTTTTGCTAAAGTATAGTTGCTTCATTATTGACGGCTTTGACTAGTTGGTCACTAAGAAGAGTTTCTTGGGCTGTTAATAAGGAGTTTAGGGGATCATTGCCAAGAAGGTTTTGAATATGATGGAGTTCCTGCCTTATCTATGAAAAGAGACTATCATTTTTTCCAAAAGATTCGGCAACCCTTTTTTCAAAGCAAATTTAAGATTGGGAACATTTGGCACGCATCCCTAATAAGTTTGCAAATACAAAAAACATCCCTCTATTTTAATTATAAGTTTCACATCCCTATTTTTGAACACGACAATTTTATTTTCGAAAATACCCCTTTGTCTTCTCAAAACAAAACACAGAGCCGTTAAACAAGATTTCATCAACCGTTGTTCTAAAAAAACCATAATCCCCTGAAATATCAATCGCCATTTATTCCAAAACAGTTGATCGAAGATGAAATCGATTCCACTTAAAAAGAAAACTGAAATTCAGAAGGTGAAAGCAATAAAACCCACAAAATCAAACGTTATCAATTAAATTTCTTTGTAATTTAGTTTTTTATTCTATTATAATTGGTTCGATATGTTGTTAGGGTTTATTGACAATTCAGTATAAATTTTATATAACTACAGTCAAGTCCGCAAATATTTAAAATAATTACAGACAAGTATGCAATAATTTAGAAATTTAACAAGTATAATCCATTTAACACACATACAACGTATGCAGTTTATTTTTCTCTTAAAATCATTTATATTCATCTTTTTTCCAATTATTCATAATAATTGCATAGATGTATGCAACTATTATAAATTAGTGCATGTATGTCTGCAATTATCTTCAATAATTGCATATATGTCTGCAAAAATTTTGGTTAATTGCATGCTCATCAGCAACTATTCATATAAAAGCATTTCAATCCAAAACTAGACATTTATAACTCTGAATAACAAAGTAAAGAATTTTATTTCAATTATGAAGATTAAATTCATCATTCTCTGTAATTATTCATAATATTTGCATAGTTATCAGCAATTATTCTCAATAACTGCATTTATTTCTGCAATTATTCTGATTAATTACATTCTTATTGGCAATTATTCATGTAAAATCATTTCAATCCAAAAATTATTTCATAAATTCATTTTTATCTGCAATTATTCATAATAATTGCATAGTTATCAGCAATTATTCTCAATAACTGCATTTATTTATGCAAATATTCAAAATAATTGCATTCTTATCGGTAATTATTCATGTAATCGTTTCAATCCTAAATTCACATAAAATCATTTCAATCCTAAATTCATCTTTCTTTGCAATTATTCATAATAATTGCATAGTTATCAGCAATTATTCTCAATAATTGCATTATTTCTACAAATATTCAAAACAATTGCATTTTTATCAGCAATTATTCATGTAAAATCATTTCAATCCTAAATTCATCTTTCTTAATTGCATTCTTATTAGTAATTATTCATGTAAAATCATTTCAATTCTAAATTCATCTTTCTCTGCGATTATTCATAATAATTGCAAAGTTATCAGCAATTATTCTCAATAATTGCATTTATTTTTGAAAATATTTAGAATAATTGCATTCTTATAAGCAATTATTCTTGTAAAATCATTTCCATCATAAATTCATATTTCTTAATTACATTTTTATCAGCAATTATTCGTGTAAAATTATTTCAATCAAAAATTCAACTTTCTCTGCAATTATTCATAATAATTCCATAGTCATCAACAATTATTCTTAATAATTTATTTCTACAAATATTCAGAATAATTGCATTCTTATCAGCAATTATTCATGTGAAATCATTTTAGTCCAAAAAAAGAAAATTATTGCAATTATTCATAATTACAAATATTAAGAATCTCGTATTTTGTTAAAAAAAGCTTTATTTGTCTTCAATTTAATTACAGTTTTCCATTTAAATCAAATAGAGTCTTAAATTTAATTTCTTGATTCTCATATTTTTTAGACTTATCTTAATTTTCAATTTGATCAGAAGAAACTGAAGAAGAATAATCAGAGTTTGAGTGAAGAGCTTGGGTAATTTGGAGAAATAATAAGCGGAGAACAAAAACAAGGACGTAAAAAGTATATTTTTTTATCACAGGCATCAGCTTTGAATTAAGTTTCGTTTTAAGAGTGTGTGCTTAATATTCACTTTAAGATTCTTTAATTTATTTTGGTTTCTAAATAGAGGGTTTCTATCTATAGGGGATCTTCAAACCTGCAAAAAAGGATTTTTATTTTGATTATGAGTAGTCAATATGTTATAAAATTTAAAAGAATGAGCATGAGTAATGGCACAATCCCCCTAACGAAGGAGAATAGGGTTGTGATTAGAGATTGAGGGAGGAAGGAATGAGTAGAGGATTGAAGGCCATTGATTCAATACAAGATGTTTGATGAAGCAGCGGTTAAATTTACATAGTGCAGGGATGCCAGATCTAGATTTGTTAGATCATGTGTGCATAGGGCCAAAGGTAACTATAAGAATCAGGTTTGGAGAGGAAATGGCTTGGCATAGTTGGGTTAGGTCTCTTAGAGATAGAGCATTACCTCCCATTGTATGAGAAGAGTGATACATTACATTGAAGTCCCCAACAGAAATCCAAGGGAGAGAAAAGGAGAGATGGTGTAGATTGGAGAGCAAGGACAATTTGTTCAATAATTAATTTTGGGCATAAATAAAATGTAATATTGAAAGAAGTGTTAGTGGACAGATGAGGGCATGAGAAGTGAATATACTAATCAGATGCTTTGATTTTCTGGAGAGTATATGTTCTAGGATTCCACAAAATCATAATCCTTCGATAAGAAGCGTGGTATAGGTCGTGGTTAGGAGACCATTTTGGTTTGATACTATTTTTTTACCTTGATGAATCTTGAAAGCTCAAGTTGGTTTCACTTAGCCCCATATTTTGAATTTTGTGCTCAATGAAAAGATTTCTAATTTTAGTTTGCTTCGAGGGTAGATGAGCCCATCTAACATTCCACATTGCTATTTTGGACAACTCATTGAAAAATAGGAGTATGAAGCATAGTGTGCCTACTAGTAAGGGTAGATTTAGGAAAGGATTTAGATCTAGGAAGAGGCAAGGTTTGATCTAGGGAGAAGGATAAGCCACCATTCATATTATCAGAAGAGGGATTGGAAAGCGAGTTTTTCTTTTTTCTATCTTTAGACCTGGCAACCATTGATTCAGGAGAGGGAGCAGAGATTGATAGAGGGACAGTGGAAAGGTAAGAAAGAGGAAGTTCAAAAGAGGATGGAGCTTTTTTGTGGAGATAGGGACTAGATTTTTCAATGGAGGCTTTGTCAGTGCTCTCATGTGTGGATTACAATATAGAGAAGGGATTAATAGTGGATATCAATGGACATGATGAGGTCAAGATAGAAGAGTTGAGATTCGTGACTGGAGATGTGGAGATAGTCTGATCAAAAGAGGAGATAACATTGGTTTGATTACTAGAGTACGATTGTTGCGGTGGTTGAGATTTAATGGATATAGAATCAGACTGCAAAGGTAAGGAAGTGTGATGCATGATGTTATGATTATCAAATGTGCATAGGAGAGGTTCACAGACATGCACAAAAGGGTCAGTAGAAGGAGTTGTAGTTGTTTTAGAGACACAGTGATGGGAGAACATGGAATGGGTTGAGAAGTTGAAGGGGTATAATGATTGTGGCGGGAATTATGGATTTGTGACAAAGACATTGGTCATCTAACACATTGGGAGCCATAGAAGTAGTAGTAGTAGCTGACTGAGCATTTATGTGAGAAACAGAAGAGTGGGAATTCAGCATTGCGTTAGAATGGAAAGGAGATATATTAAGACTGTGGGGGTCTGAGACGGGAGTTTGTGAGGCTGCATGGAAAATGAATGGTGCTGTAGCATATGATCATTCAACATGTCGATAGATGGGGATGAAACAAACTTCTTGGCCTAAATTTTTGGGGTGAGGGATTTTGAGGAATTGGATTGACTTTTAGATGAGATAGGATAGTGCTTTTATTTAGACCCTATTTGTTGTTCGGCAATATAGATATGTCCTATACATGTACAACCATTTCAGCAGGGATATCTACATGCGTGTTGTCATGGTCTAAAGTATCATGACTAAATATTTTACAAGTGCTACAAATCTTTGGTGTCCAATCGTATTCAATGATCACTTTGGGGCTGCCATCACCAAGATCACTTAATTCAGTAGAGTCTAGAAGATCAAAATCCAGAGAAATTTCAATGATACCTTTAGGATATTCAAATCTTTTTAGTTTCTCTATATTTTCATCAACACAAATTAGTCTTCCAATATGGCATGCTAGCTAGTTAATACTAAGTAGAGTCTATAAAATAAGTGGGATGTTGTAGAAGTGGACCTTGGGACAGTCGAATTTGGGCTTGAGCGCAACCAAACGATGGGTTCCATGTTATAGTAATAAACGTTTTCCCTCTTATGAAAATAGAGTCGGCCTATCTTCATCATTGGAGAAGGAGAAGTATAAATTCAAGTTGTTATGTCTACTTCTCCCCTAAGTTTTCAAATTTTACGGAGATGAGAAGTAACAGTAGAAAATGAAAGCCTATCTCCTAGAAACTTACCAACCAAGTGATTAAATCAATAGACAGTACCTTCTTCTCTAACTTCTGCAGGTGGAGCCTTGGGAATCCTATCTATGACGAAGTCAAAATGGTGAGGGTATATGATCATGCATTACGAGGCTTAGATTTAAATAGTGATGACCATTAATAGGCGCAGTAGCAGTAGAGCTATGAGAAACAGGACCGGGTATGGGAGAAAGAGAAATAGGGTTTTGCAAGGAAGGAGAAATAAGATTTGCAAGGAGGAAGGGTTGGGTGGTTTTGGTGGCACAGAAGGAAAAAGAGCCGGCTAGGATGATGACAGAAGAGGTGGAGAAATGGTTGCTACAGAGGTGGAGGAGGAAGGGGGGATGACGATGGTAGACAGTATGGTCGAAGTCAGAGAGGATGAGAAAGGGACAGAGGTTGAGAGAGGAGGAGGTGGAGGAGTAGGAGGAGGTGGCGGGGTTATGGCAGTGGAGTATTTTTGAAAAGGGAAAGGCGGGAAAATGAAGAGAGGATGGCGGAAAAGAGAACGATGCCATGGATAGACTCCATTTTAACGTTAATAATTCTTTAAGAATTAGTTTGTAATGATAATTTTCTTAATTCATTTTGAGCTATTTTCGATTTGAAATTTTAAACGACGATAGCTTCTCCATTTGAACTTCGATTGTAAAACGTTATATATGAAAGTTGATCATAAAATTGCCACGAACATGATAGGTTAACTTTCCTGGTCGAATTCTGATGGTGGCTAAATTCCATTTTTAGTCTTATTATTAATTAATTTTCTTAAATAAATTTCCTATCTACTTTTATGGGGTGTTACAAGTATAGAGTTAGGGTTATGCCCTAGGGGCAATTATGTAATTTGTTACATATATCTAACTCGTTGACCAATCTTGTTCTTAATAAAAGTTTTTTTTCCTATTATATACTTGATATAATGTGGTTATATTAATTAATACATTTAATTAAAAGTATATATAACAGAAAATCCATAAATGGTATTTTGTGATAGTAATTACAAATTGCTGTAACCATGAGTAATTTATCACAATGAAACAAATATACTATTTTAAATGTTCCTAGTCAAGATGCATCGAGACTGTATATCAATGTATTCGTTGAGAGTAGAGTACGTAACGCTCTCTAAATATTGGGCAGTGTATTACTCATGACTATTGGAGTCACCAAAGTGTTACGTACTATAGTTATTGGATAACCATGGAATGACCCACTCGATAGTTTTCTATTAGTTAATATAATTAAGGTCAGGCAGAGAATATTGATATGACTAATTTATACAGTTCTTTTGACTTAAGAATATAGTTGATTTATAATGTGAATGCTCCACTTTGATTATAGTTAAATTGTGGCACGACGTCCATCGAACGAATATGGTTGGGTCGAGTGGAAGCATTGGAAGTGAAACATTATTCAAGAGAGGAATCGTCTCCTCAGTCATATGAGGTTAATATCATGGTCAATTGAAGTCAACTCAAAGTTAAAGTCACTGACCAGAGCATTTCAGTTAATAATAATTATTATTATTGAACCAAGGACTTTGTGTTTTGACTATAAAGTTGAATGTGGACGATTTTGGAACTTTGACCATTACCAAATTTCATAAGTCCTAATGTGATATAGTTTTGATGAAGGGAATCGGTGTAGGTAATTGTCATTATCAGGTACCTCTATAATAAGTAAAATTGGATTTTACCAAAAGATGTGTAAGCGATAAGTTCGACCAAAATGTCACACCACCTGCTAAGTGACGTATGAACGTTAATATTCGAATAGTTTGGTATTAATCGCTGACTGAATTTACACCTCTGAGTCGCACAACCGTAATGATGAATTCTCTGAAAACCATATGATTTAATTAATCTATAAAATGTCATAAATTGATTAGATTAGTTGATGTTTAAGAAATATTAATCATTATTTATTTGATGTTTGGAAGTTTTTTTTAATTATTTTAGCACATTTATAAAAGTTATATTTGCACGCATTGATATACGATATTAATGTAATTTAAAGATAATTGCATAAAATGGTTTATGAAAATTTTATGTTATTTGATGACATGATTTGTGGAAATTTATGTCATTTGATGACATATCACATATAAAGAAAGAATTGGAGAGAGAGAAATAATCAAGTGAATTAATTAGGGAATTTTTAATTAAAGAATGTTAAAAGTTTCATTCTTTCAAATAAAACATATTCTCAAACTCCTTCTGTACATACAATTCATTTTTCCTTCTGATTAATTCTTTCTCTCTCTCTCCTCCTAAATTTTCATGGCAGAAACAAAAAACAAAAAAAAATTTCTAAAATCATTCCAGTCCAAATAATAAGATCAAATAAAACAAAATAAAAGTGGTTCATCTGTCATGACCTGAATTTCAGCGTTCGAAAATCGGCACCGAATACATCACCCGTACTTCACTTGTACTCGAATGCCGTAGATTCAATCGTTGAAATCCAACTCGTGCCAGAGCTTATAACACATTATGTATAACAACACATCAGAAGGAAATGAATAATATCATATAACTCCAATGAATACAGTATCCAAATATGATATAATACTGCCCAACAAATCATAGAGATATGATACTACAGATCACAGTGGAATAATAACATAAACTTGAACTCCAAAGAAGGAACTCTAATATCATCAATCTCCATCTCCAAAGCACCAATCCAGAAATAGGTCGAACTCCCTATTAAGTTATACTAAGAAAGGCCAGTCATCAGAATCCAAAGACTGAACTAGCTCCAGATAATCTACTAAATCCGACTCTAGGCTGCCCGTGTGGAAAATTGTGGGCACCTAGAGTTTAGAAAGGGAACAATAAACTCCGGGTCAGTCATGGGACTGGTGTGAGCAACAAAAACAGTTTACCTTTTAAACAACAGTCAACAAAAGAAAATAAAAAGGAAATCCGCAATGCTTTTTGGAAAATGAAACTGCCATAAGGCCTCCCGCCACACACACAATGCAAACGCACACTTGGAGGAGATTTCTCCTTACAACAGTCAAAAATGCTTGATACGCGGAAACCGTTTGATATTATTATTAGTGCATAGTGCAGAATTTTTTTTCGAAAGTATAACATTAATTTTAGCCAGCATAAACATTCCGAACTTGTGCCTACTATAGCTTCCATGTTCAATAGCAGGTTACGACCACATTCCATGGCAGGTTATACAACTAAAACCATGCAGGGCTCGTATTGTTTTGTTTGGATTTCCAACAAAATGGTCAGGCTAAGGAAATTCCATAACAAATGGAATGCCTCTGGAGGGACGCCCCCAAAAACCAAATCGGTTCCCTACCAACACAAGGCCGGTTTACCCCTACCGGGAAGTAACACCTACAAGTAAGCCATCCCCGGTCGTTACGGACCTTTATCCGAGGTACCTCTACACCAACAACCACAAAGCAAAAAGTTTGCAGCAACCACAAAGTTAAGTATTTGGGCCCCATAGCATTATACCACTTATAATCCAGAAGGAAATGGACATACCCAAGGGGCGCGACCCCTGAAAATCTTGCCGCAACATTCTTGTTTCGACCATTTCCGGGTTGTGAGGCTCGATGAAGTCTCGTCCACAAAGCTACGATTTTCACCAAAATCCATGCTTCGATCGACAAATGATCGGCAGCACTTTGTATGCCACATTACCAAATTGAGAATGTATCACTAGTAATCATCAACTACATAACCTCTGAGCTTGTACGTCTCAGAGAAGGGTGTTAAGCTAAGAGAATAAATCTCATCCACCAAACAGAAATGTATTTGATAGAAACCGACTTTACATCTCAAAGTGTAATGCCATACACACATCCATACAAGTCTGTTCCGAGTTCGAACAAAACCGAAGGCACTTCACAAAGAAGCCCTTGCAATCCGAGCATTCACAATCCCGATCGGACTCCCCATCACATATGGAGATCTTTATACTGTAGCTACTCAGTGCAGAGTCAATCGACGAGTAATCCTTTCGTTCTCGAAAATACCCAGTCTTCACCATCGGTCTTCAAATGCAATCCATAACGTCGTATCATTATTCGAAATGGGTTATATGACACAAGGTCCTCTCCCAGCTAAACCGAATAATGAGCGCAATATTTAAAAACATATGGATATTGGGATCTCAGTTTAGTCACAACTTAAAGCTCAAAACTTTTCCCTAAATGGTTTAAACAAATTACCATTTTCAAATCTTTAGACAAAAAGATTCATTTCACAAAGTTTACCAATCTTCCACAAAGATTCATTTAAAATATTTAAACAAAAGATCTATCTTTGAGATCCTCTTTTGTTTGAAAGCAAAGTTCACAAACATTTCACAAAGATTCTTTCATAGCTTTTGAAACAATTCTATTTCAACTCTTTTATATAAAAGATACACCTTTAATATACCCTTTAATTTCAAAACAAGGTTCAACCATCTTTCACAAAGATTCATTCATAGCTTTCAAAACTATTTCAATTCCATTTAAAACTTGAAAACTTTCAACACAAATTGGAAATTCTTTCTTTACATGAAAGCTATTACTATTTGTAAACAAATAGTTTTCGTTTTGGAAAAATCCGATTACATTTGTACAAGTTAAAGCCTTTGGGTTAAATTCAAATTCCTAAAACAATACTTTTTAGATGGTTTTAAAACCCATATAAACACATTTATAACTTGCATAACCTTTTTAAACCATAATAAATATAGAATTCAATTTCAAATCTTGAATTCAAATTCAAATCAAACTATTTAAATTTCAAAACCTTATCAAGTTATTCAAAATAACTTTTATCTTTAAAACTAGTTTTCAAAAGCTTTTAATATTTATCCCAATTCCATTCCCGAACTATTTGAATTCAAAATTCAACTTTAAAACCATTTCAAAAATCTGTGACTTAACCAATTTCCTCATGCAATCCATATTTGTGTGTGTAAGGTGTAGTCCAGAGGTTTTACACAATAGTGCAACATCATCAATCATCACATATTCAAGCACATCAATATCGATAAGCGGTATAATCCAATAACGCTTATCTCCATTCACAGATTCATAGATAAATAATGTAAATTTATCATAGATAAATAAATTACATTCATCACAGATCACACCAAAACAATTCATAGCACAAAGCATAACATATCAGGGATATCAAATAATTCGGCAATCAATAGAATTCAAACATCCATAAGTAAGATTGATAAATTAATTTAATTAATCTCTAATTAAATTAATTACTATTTTTTTTTTACTTGGATTACCTTAATCCTGCTTACCTAACATTAATTAATTACAAATTAATTAATTAATTATCTCTAATTATTTACCTTAACAAATCTTCCTTGATTAATTATTCTTTGATTACATTTAAGTAATTAACCCTTAATTATTTATTCAATTAATTACTCTTTTAATTAATCACATTTAATAATTAATCTTTAATTAATCACATTCATTAATCCTTGATTAATCTCATTCAGTAATTAATTACCCTTAATTAATTACATTACTTAATTAACTTCTAAATAAATTTTATTAATTAATTCTTAAATTAATTACACTAAGTAATTAATTCTTAATTATTTCCACTAGGTAAATATCCTCCAATTAATTACATCCACTAATTACCAATAATTACTTCGCTAAGTAATTACACTTTATAAATTTCATTAAGTAATTAGACTTAACAAATCATCAAGTGATTATTTAAATTAATTAAACTAATTAATTAACTTAAACTAATAACATAAATTTAATTAATTACATTGAGTAATTAACTCCTTAATTACTTTCATTAAGTAATTATAGTTAACCAATTCCACAAATGATTATCCTCAATAATCTGATTAATTATTAAAATTAATCACATTAATTAATTATTTAATAATCCTTAGTTAATAATCTTTCATTAACTATCCTTTAATTACTTCCCTAAGAGTTAGACTTGAATTAATCATCTTTTAACTACAAATTAATTAATTCTTAATAACCATGTGATCCATCTCTAATTATTTAATTTATTAAATGTTTAACTGTAATTTAATCAATCTTTAAGTACTTAATTAATTAATTTCTAACCGTTAATTAATAATCTTACTTATTTAATCAATGATCTTTAATTTCAAATTAATTAACTTTAATTAATTAACTTACCACCCTTAATTACTTATTTATTAATCCATACTTATCAATTAATTAGAGTAATTAATTATTATTTAATTACCTTATTAATTTAATGAATCTCAAATCATTAAATTTTAATTAACTTTAAGTTAAAAAAATTATTCTTATCAATGACTTAATTATCATTTACAAATGCATTTGAAACATTATACTTTAAATTTACCTTTAAATTTCATTTCAACTTAAAGATTCAAAATAATTACAAATTTAACTTTAACCTAATTTAAAACAATTTAAAAGCCTTTTAAAACTTATTAAAACATTTTACTTTGAAATCTGCTAGAAAACTTATTTTGTTTGCTTTTAAACCTGTATTTCTTATGCTTTTATAAAACTATTTCATATTTTACTTTACTTTAAACTTGATCTTCCATTTTAAAAACATGATTATTACTTCATAAACTTGTTCTTATCTTTGTTTTGAAATCTGGAATCTGTTTTCGTTTAAACTTAAAACCTGTACCAATTAATTATAAAACACTTTAAATCTGGAAACATAGGAAAACATCCTGAGCAAACTTCGATCACTTTCCCTTGCAAACTCCGTGTCCCTCGCGTTCACTACAGCTTCGAGCCTCACACGAAAATACACGAGAATGATCCCGAGCCATCCTGCTTCCCAAACGAACTCAACTTCCTAGATTCACAAATGTGCACGATGCACGTACACCGATGAAATGAGAGGCTCCGACCAACTACGCCAGCCTCGTCATATTGCCTACGATCCCAACTCCCCTTCAGACCACCCAGATCGAAAAATCACATCACCAAATCAAATCAGCAATCTGAGCAACCAAGACCCAAACTACCTCGACCAAAAAGATACTCGCTACGATGATTTAGACGACCAAAATCCACGTGCCTCTGACGTCAGCCTCGTCATTGACCGCGCAACTATCCCATCGCTCGCGATCGAACTCGACTCTTCGTTTTAGCCGAGATAACCTCACCATTCCACTCGACAGAACCCCACCCCCCAAAAAAAACCCTAGATCACCTCATTCCGGCCACCACGACCCAAAATAAAATACAACCTCATTTTTCTCATGGTCGTTAGACCTCCAGTCAACTTCGACTACGAACCCGATGATGTTCACTATGCCGATTGCCAGAAATTGGTGATAAACCAATATTCATTCAATCCAGGTTATCTCATCCATTACCTATCTAAAAATCATGATTGATCTTCCTAAATTCATCATCTACAAATTTGGATCGGATTAAAAGATAAAAACTTGCAAATATCAACATCAATTTTTCACCTATTTCTGATCATCACTATATTTTATATCTCTGTGAAAATTTACTATATATAAAATCTCGAAACTATTTTTAAAATTTAAATTATATTGTAATGATCATTTTTTATTCTTAGGTCAAATCATATATTGAATTGTATGAAGAGATTTGGATTTTTGAAAGTAATTCAAACCAGGTGGAAATAACAGAGGTCGTCTTCATATACAAACATACTGATACATTCACATTTAACAGAACAGATCAAAGCATATATATAACCAGCACAATCATGCAAACCACCATACAACAATTTTCGAGATAGAATTTTCACATGCAACTCTTATAAAACTGTTTTTTTAAGTTACTCACCTGAGAAAGATGATGAGCAGAGCACTTAGCAACAGTTTTGATTTGAAAACTTGAGTTATCATTCCTTATTTTTGAAATAGCTTTGACACTTTAAAACTTGAATGCCTCTTGATTTAAAAACTTTGAACTACTGGAAAGATGTTTTGATTTTTTTTTCCGAGCTTGCTTTCAAAATAGAATTGAAGTTGCTTTGATTAAATCTCAAGTTTGCTTGATACAGGATTTTGAAGAGATAATTTCAATCTGGAACAGAGATGAACTACTTGTTTCCAGGTTGAAGAAATTGCAGCTTTGATTTATCTCAATTTCGAAGAAGATTTTACATGTTACTGGTTTGATTTTTCTGGTTTGAGGAGGTTGATTACAGATTGTGTTTTGAGAGAAGTTTGTATAGGGTTTTAATTTTCTTAGTTTTTGAAAAGAAGAGGATAGGAAAAAGAATGAAGGGGGGGAACATATGTTTATATAAGTGAAAATGTGAGTTATTAAAAATAAAAGAAAAATTAAGAATTTAAAATGACACTTGTAAAAACCTTTAACATTTGTCATATAATATTGTTAAATAGTTAACACTTGTTATTTAAGTGTCTTAATTTAATTACACTTGCTATCTTGTAATTTATATTTATTTTTAAATGTTAATGAAAACTTTATATTTCATTTATTATTTTATAAATACATATATTTAGATTTCTTTAAAGAAAATAAAATAAAACCAATATAAATAGAGATTAAATCCTAAATATTTTAAAATATCTACCTTTTGAATTTCAATTTTAAATCCAAATTCAAATTTAAATGTCCAAATTAAAGTCAACTTAAATATACATATATAACAACACACATATGTATATTATAGAATTTAGCTTTAAATAATTGTTTTGAAAATCATTTGTATTTAATTCAAAATATAACTTTCAAATTATATGTACATTAAAATTAGAAAACAAATTCTTATTAATTTTAAAATATAGTTTTAAATCCAATTTATATTTCAACACATTTATATTTGAATTTCATATCCAAATTTCAATTTATTTTCAATATTTATTTTGAATCTCAAATCAAATTCTATTAAAAAGTCAATTTTTATACATATATAATAAATAAACAAACATCTTATATTTGGAAAAAATCAAATAAATTCACAATTTAATCCAAAAATTATATTAATTACTAATTTAATTTAAATTTATTCCCAAAATT
This sequence comes from Allium cepa, assembly GCA_030765085.1. Taxonomy (NCBI): domain Eukaryota; kingdom Viridiplantae; phylum Streptophyta; class Magnoliopsida; order Asparagales; family Amaryllidaceae; genus Allium; species Allium cepa. Next base: position 109,168,035 of record CM060937.1, on the reverse strand, counting down.
TAAATAAATTACCAATTCAATTTTAACTCAAAACCGGGATCATTACATCATCCATCTCTTGCAAGGATAGGATGTAGATCTTGAAGATCTGAGGAGCTATCCCATCATTCAAGGTGTGATTTCTAGGCAACATCCTAAGGTGATTCAATCGGATCTATAAGCATTCTTCATTCAAGGTGCAAATCAGAGGCAACATCAACAAGGTATGCATTAAGATTGGGTAGCAAGGTATGTCATACAGATAGTAATTTTGCATTGTTTGATGAAAATTTAATTTGTCTTTCATAATTTGTATGATTTATTACTATTTTTCTTAATTAAAAATTGTTTTTGAAGATTGAATTATTTGTTGAACGATATGATTGAGTTTTTTTTGATAGATCAAAATTAAATTTGTATATGTTTTAAAACAACATTTAAGTGCAGATCTATGTTTTTGAACATTCTAATTAAATTGTGATTCTTCATATCTGAATGTTTACAAGTTCGAATTGATTAGCTACTTTTCTTTACTTTGTTAAATTGAAACTAAATTTATAAATGTTAAAATACAATGTTTTATTTTTGTTCTATGTTTTAACATTTAATTTAAATTCCATTTCTTTAAATATGGAAATTTACATTTTCATATTGATTGACTGAATTATATTTGTAGTTGAAGATGAAATTTATATGGAATCAATATAATGTTTCAATTGTAGATCTATGTTTTAATCTTTCATAACAAAGTGTAACTTAGTTTTGAATTTTAATACATGTACGTATGTATGTTTGCATGTACTATTGCACTTTTTATTGCATTAGGTATTTACATATCAATAAAAGGAATTTTAACAACAAATCAAATTTTCGAAATTGACTGTAATAACTATCTAATTTATATTCTTAGAAAGTTTTGATTGAAGTCCATATATACATATTTGGATCTACTTATATATGTTCATATTAAATTCATTTTTCTTTACATATATTGCCATAGTATGGAATCATTTCTCTTTTTTAATTCAGATAATAATGTATACATATAATTCATTATTTACCTTCCATATTATTAGTACCTATTGATTGTCATTAATATGTTGCACTAATTAAGTTTTGTAATAACCTGCCTTTTTAGATGGTTTAAATCTACGATAAGCCACACACATCAGACTCAAACCATTCAAAAGGGCAGATTGTTATGGTATAAATAAGAAAAAACAGAGAAAGAAAGAAAACAAATACAAAATCTCACAGCGAAATGACAAAATATAACAATCAAATAAACAATTCATGAAAATGTTTACAATAACATTTATTTAACCTTTATAATGCATATTAGAGTTACATAAAACAAGAATAAATAATAAATAAATGTAGTGGAACAACATGATGCAATGAAATAAATATACTAAATAATAATAGTACAAAATATTCATCTTCGTCCTCCAGAAAGAAGTCTTCGATAAACTGAAAAGCTCAAGCTGACCCGAGCGAATTGAAAAGACAAAACACTCAAGTCAGAACTAAAAGATCTTATGTAAGTTAAATCAACAGTAAATAAATGTGAGTGTAACGGCGTCGGAGATGTTTGTGGGGTTTGACATCTCCTATCCAGTATCAACGTGAGTGCAATAACTTAAGAGATGTTTGAGATTCCTATCTCCTAAGTATCTATTAAACTATCTACATACATAGTAAAATACGATATTATATTAGTGTCTATAGTAAAGTACTAAAATAGCGTTAAGGCGTTACCATATCCCCCTTAACACATTTTACATAATGTCATAGTCTATAAAGATACTGTAAACTCCACCCGCAGTGGGCTATCAGGAAGCACTCCATAGGTACGACACAAAAAAAACTCGTAGAAGTCGCCATAAGGCATGTGAACACGGCATTCGAGGCAATGCCAGGGTAGATATACCAATTGCGGATTCGGACTGGTGGTAACACATAACAGCTACTACCGCCCACCTAAACACACTCCTATAATCAAAATCGAGGGGTGGCCACCAAATAATCACAAAGTCATAATATGGTATTGAAGAAATGTGTCTGATCGGAGGTGCGACCTTGCTTGGCTCGGTGTGGCTTCTGTTTTAGTCACATCTAGGCTGACTCACGGGAGTTGGGGTCACGTAAATACCTCATATAGAATCGTTTGCCAAACCATCCTACTTCATTTTTGAAATCTCCATTACGTACACAGTTGTTAAATTGGTTTTCAGTATTGGCAGAGAGTATGATAATATCTGATCCCGATCTCTTTAACAACCAAGCTCTTAATTCACACCGGATGGTTCTTTTATATTTCCAAAACCATTTCATAATTAATATCAAAATATCATATCCGATTTCAAACCATACTCTTTCGAACTCATATTCACTTTCAAAATCATATTCACTTTCAAAAATCATATTCACTTTCAAAATCATATTGACTTTTGAAATTTATTGATAAGATAGGTTAATTTAATCCTCGTTCCAAAATCATCATATTTACTCAAATATGTCATTACACAAAAAGGTATCAATTCCAAATTCCAACATAAGTTGTATAATCATCAAGGGTTTAAATATAAATACTTCAACTTTACACAGTTTGAAATGTTAGAAAATAATATAGATAGTCATAAATAGTTTTAATAGTTTGAAATAGTTTAAAATAGATTGAAATAGTTTAAATAATAAAAATGGTTTAAATAGATTTAAATTTAATTTAACTAGATTTAAAATGATTAATATAAATTTAAGATAGATTAAATGGATTTAAATTATATTAAATAAATTAAATAAATTTAAAGTAGATTAAATAGATTTAAATTATATTAAATAGATTTAAAATAGATTAAATAAATTTAATTAGTTTAAAATAGGTAAAATAGATTAAATTGGTTAAATAGGTTATAATAGATTAAAATAAACTAAATAATTTAAATTGAATAAAATAGTTAAATTAATCAAAATAGTTTAAATTAGTTTATAATAGATGTCAAAGTTATATCCAAACATTTTCAATAACTCAATTCCAATAAATTCATTTATATTTGACACTTCAACTTTAAAATTCCAATTTAAATCCTTTGAACAATTCGTTAAATCAATTCCAATTTCTATTTAAAAATCAATTCCAACTTTGAAATTCCAGTTTGTATAAATCAATTTCTATTTCAAAATGCCTGTTAACTGAATTCGGAATTTAAAGAATTAAAATCATTTAATTTAACCAATCCGGTGTATATAATTACTACCTTATGGTCAAGTGATAAAAATATTTATCATTTCAATCCGCAATTTAAAATTTTACGGTTATATATCTTTTCAAACCGCAATCCCAAATTAAATAAAATCCATAAAATCGCTTGACTCTATCATTTCAACCCATAACGATTTTTCCCTAATGTATAAATCGTTCGGGTATGTATCATTTCAACCTATACGGAACTTGCAGTGTCATAACAATATAAAATATAAAATCCAGTCATCCAATATTAACAATCAAACATACATCACAATCATCATCCAATTCAACCAATAAACATCAATTGATAACTGATTGCCATTAATAGGTATTAAATTGACAATTAAATTTAATATTAAATTAAACGATGATAAAATGCAACAAAAGTCAAATTTAAGTAGAATGACAATTTATACATCCCGAACATCAATCAATCAATTTCTCATCACATCATAAATTCAATTTAACTAACATAAGATAGTTTAGTAATTTTGAGTGGGTTAAAACACTCACCTTTGACTTCAAATCGATTTGAAATCCAAAATAGAGCCTAAATTTAAACAGTTTCAGAGTTCGTCCAAACCAGTTTACAATGTTCAAAATTTTGACACGATCCCAACGAAATAAACCGTGTCAAAATCCTAGTTCATATGCAAAAGATATGATAGTTAGAACATTTGAATTTGAAATTTAAATAAAATAAAATAAAGAAACACCTCTCGCCTGCAGATACATCACCAGGCAATGCATGTCAACCTACCCCCGTGCGAACCCATGAACATGACCCGGCTCCCAACTTTGACCGCCCAATTCTCCCACCTCCGACCACAATAGCCAATGCCACCACCTCCATTGCCTTGCCCCCGATGGGGTGCACCTACAGGCCCTACCCTAAGCTCTCCGGCCTCCCTAAGGCGCCGCACCGCCACCTTCGAACATAGGGTTTGAACCCTAATCGCCCAAATTCGACCACCACACTCCACTTCAGGCTAAGCCACCACCAGTAAAATACTCCACTTGACGACCTCTCCAATACCCAAAACTCGTTTTCGAGATTGTTGCCCCCATCAAAAATGCCCAGTCTGGCTTTGACCTTGATTTGAGGTTGATTCATGCACTGCTACGAAGAACGAACACAAGACGTGGGTTCCATTCGTCAATACCTTCCTAACGATATAAAATTCGATATAGTTGAGGAGATTTAATTTTTCTCGATTTAACCTTTGATCGGAGTTATATAAAACAAGAATAAATAATAAATAAATGCAGCGGAACAACATGATACAATGGAATAAATATATTAAATAATAATAGTACAAAATCTTCATCTTCGCCCTCTAGAAAGCAGTCTTCGATAAACTGAAAAGCTCAGGTTGACCCGAGCGAATTGAAAAGAGAAAACACTCGAGTCAGAACTAAAAGATATTATGTAAGTTAAATCAACAGTAAATAAATGTGAGTGCAACGGCATCAGAGATGTTTACGAGGTTTGACATCTCCTATCCAGTGTCAACGTGAGTGCAATAACTTAAGAGATGTTCGGGATTTCCATCCCCTAAGGACCCGTTAAACTATCTACATACATAGTAAAATACATTATTATAATAGTGTCTATGGTAAAGTAAAGTATTAAAATAACATTAAGGCGTTACCCATATCCCCCTTAACACATTTTGTATAATGTCGTGGTCTATACAGATACTGTAAACTCCACCCGTGGGTGGGCTATCAGGGAGCACTCTATAAGTATGACACAAACAAACTATAGAAGTCACGACAGGGCATGTGAACACGACACTTGATAAAACGCCAGGGTAGATATACCAATTGCGGATCTAGACTGGTGGTAACACATAGTACCTACTGCCGCCCACCTCGGAACACACTCCCATAATCAAAATCGAGGGGTGGCCACCAAATCATCACAAAGTCATAATATGGCATCGAAGAAATGTGTCCGATCGAAAGTACGACCTCACTTGGCCCGACATGGCTCCTATTTTAGTCACATCTAGGCTGACTCACGGGAGTCAGGGTCACGTAAATACCTTATACAGAATCATTCGTCAAATCATCCTACTTCATTTCTATAATCTCCACCACGTACACAGTTGTTAAAGTGGTTTTCAATATTGGCAGAGAGTATGACAATATCTGATCCCGGCCTCTTTAACAACCAAACTATTATTTCACATCGGATAGTTCTTTTACATTTCCAAAACTATTTCATAATTAATATCAAAATATCATATTCGATTTCAAACCATATCTCTTTTGAACTCATATTCATTTTCAAAATCTTATTCATTTCAAAAATCATATTCACTTTCAAAATCATATTCACTTTTGAAATTTATCGATAAGATGGGTTAATTTAATCCTCGTTCCAAATTATCATATTTACTCAAATATGTCATTTCACAAAAAAGGTATCAATTCCAAATTCCAACATAAGTTATATCATCCTCAAGGATTTAAATATAAATACTTCAACTTTACATAGTGTAACGACCCAAAATTTCGACCTCAAAGATTCAACACTAATACGTTTACGGTAGAAGTGCCGAGCAACTAAACGTCAGAAATTTCAGATTGTTAGAGAAAAGAAGAAAGAAGGTAGAAGAAGAAACAGAAAACAAAACATAGATTCTCACATTTCGTAGCGGATCAAAATATAATATCACATAATAGCATTTATACAAAGAAGGCTGTAATTGTCAATTTTATAACAATACATCAGAGTTCAATCATTTATACATGAACTGGACAGTTGTACAACTTGTCCCAGACTAATATCACTACAAACTCAAATACACAGCGGTAAACTCCATACATTCCTGCCATCCAACTTGCCTCCTGAGCTCCAGAACGTCCTAACCTGAAAATATGTAATACTCGGTCTGACCCAAGCATTACATCAAAGTAACACCCAGGTCAGGCTAGAAACCAGCGTGAGTAAACCCATCTAATATGAAATTCTAATGCATAAAACTTATTTAAAACCCAGGGTAACTAGTACTTCACTACAATTTCATAACTTGTTATAGTCAACACTTATTTCACACATCGATATCTAAGTACCAAAATTTAGTTTAAATGGTCTAGTTACTTAAATTGTCCCATTATAGCCTATTTGGTTCTAAACTCAAATCTAATGAATTGCTGAAAATTACTACTCGAAGTGGTTTCGAGTATTTGCTGATACCCGACACCGGTCTCTTCGAATCCAATACCATCTTAAAAACAAAGCTGTTTAAGTTTTCAACAATTCCATTTATATCCAGAATTACATATTTACATAGAAATTCATCACAGATAGACAATCTGCATTATTCCAGTTCAATCCAAACATATCATATCACAAAGCATCACAAATCAAATATCAGAGATATCAAATAATCTAAGTCATTCAATATATCTTAATCATCTATAAACAAGATAAATTAATTTGTACCATTTCTAATTAATTTAATTACTTTTAAATCCTTCTTACTTAACATTAATTAATTACAAACCATTAATTAATCATCCTTTAATTACCCATTAATTATCCATAATTACTTTCATTAAGTAGTTATCATATTGGTTAATTATCCTCAATTAATTAACCTTAATTATTAATTAGTTTAGCCTTTAATTACTAATTAAATTAATTAACTCTTAACAAATTAATCCTTTAATTCTTTACATTAAGTAATTATCATTTAAGTAATTAATCTCTAATTACTAATCGATTAATCTCTAACTACCCATTTAATTGATTTCTAATTAATTAGTTGATAATCCTCAATTATAAATTAATTAATCCTTAATCATTAATTAATCTTCTCTTTAATTTCTTCATTAATTTAATTAATCTATAATTTCCTAAAATCTTACCTAAATTCAAGATAACCCAATTATCTTTATTAATTACTTAATTATCATTAACATAAAATTTAACATAAACCTTTAAGTTAATCAAAACATTATTTAAGATAAACTATTTATCTTTAAGACCTTATTTAAATAACCTTGAAATTTCACCATTTACTTATAGATTAACTTAAGATCCTTAAATTAATAATTTAAAAACATCTTACCATTTTAAATTAATTCCTTAAATTCACCATTTAAATTCTTTCAAATAGACTTAAGTACTAACTTAATTTATTCAAGTTAATAATATATTATACAACTTCCATTTATCTAAACATTTTTATAACATTTATTATTTAAAAGAAGTTGTTCAAAGAAATAATTTAAAACTTGATTTAATTCAAATTTGCAAAACTGGTTTTATTTAAATTTTAAAACATGGTTATCACTTAATCTGACCCGAGCCAAAAATCAAATTACCTGAGCTAAAACTCGAGTATTCCCGCACCCAAACCCATGTCACCATCTCTCTGTTCTTCTTTTCTTTTTAAAAACTGTTACTAGTATTATCTCTCACGAACACAAAATCGAACCCGAGACAAACCCTATATTTCCCTAAGACTTTCCTTGAGACTTCTCTTCTTCTTTCCCTTAAAATAAAACTGATACCACTGATACATTGTGCACCTGCACCAATCATTGGCGAAGTTCCGATCGCCCAAACCACCACCGACAAGTCACCCATGACTTTCCCTAGCCATCATACCACCCAGGTTCCTCGATCGATCACGAAAGCGAAATTGAGTTCGAATGAAACTATTGGAACAAAAGCGACACCCACAAAACCACCACAACCCGATGACTCTGACCACCTGAAGTCACGACACTCCGCCATAGGTTCGCCACGACTCCACGCTCAGTTTCCCCCACGCCCGGTCTCCTCCGATGCACTGTCGACGGCGCGGTCACCTGATTTCCAGCCTCAACCAAAACCAAGGTTAAACCCTACTTCCATCTCGTCCGGCACCCATGGGGAACGAGAATATCTTCGATCATTATTGCCGTCATCGCCTACCTCCAGGCTAGCTTCAACAGAGACCTCGACCACCCAAGTTCCGTCGATCACCAGAAAATGCTTGAAACCCAATTAACGTTCATCTCTTGATTTCTCTCGATTTACTACCTTAAAAATCATGATTTTATTTTTAGAAATCCTAGATTTCGAAAACAAAATCGATTATATACTTGAATCCAGAAATCATTTAAGTCGAATATTTGGTATGATTAAAGTCATACTGTTCTTCTTCCTTTTTATTAAAACAAACTTTTGATTTCGCTTGAAATTATTTTTAAAATTGACATCACGTTATAATAATCAGATTTTGTTATATGTTGAAGACTAAAGAGATCCAGGGTAAGAGGAATCTAAATCCTATCAAATTTGAAGCCTGTAAATGAAGAACAGAGCAAAAATTCTGAAACATAGACATGCACACAACATTCTCATACATATTTACATACACTCTTATTTAACAATCATGCAAACACTTCTCATAATTTATTTTAAGTAATTTATGCATGCATCTATATTTAAACAGATTTAAAACCTTTTAAATAAAATGGTTTACTCACCTTAAATGTTGGAAATAGAGAAAGCCATATTTGTTTTGAAAACTGGACTAGATTCTTGATTTCAGATCTTTGCTTTAGTCGAGTTGAACTTGAAAAATGGAAGTTTTTGAATCTGATCTTATCTTTGATTTTGATTTACTACTGGATTTGTTGATCCTTGAACTGAAATGCTTTGGGCTAATCCTTGGCTTTGATTTAGTTTTGAAGTTGAAATCTTGCTTGACGATTTATAAAGAGTTGTTTTGCTTTTTTTTTTTTTCTGGTTTGATTTTCTTTTTACAGGCTTTTGATTCTTTGTTTTGAAAAGTAAAAATAGGAAAGAAATAGAGAAAAGGGTGGTATAGATATATTATAGCTTGATTTATCTTTTATTTAATAATGAAAATAAAATAAATTGGATGACACTTGTAATTTGCATGAAATTTTTTGCTTACATTTGTTAAACTATATGCTAAAAATCTTACACTTTTTCAATTCCATATTTAAAATGGTTACACATGTAATTAAATGTTTTTAATATGTTTATAGAATCCTTATATTATATTTTCAATTAATTATGTATATATATTTTATATTTTTCTATTTTTAATTAATGCATTTACCTTTTATATTAACGTAACTTTTTATGTTTTATATTTATTTATATATGTTTTATATTTTTTATACTTATAAACTAAATTTATTTCCATGTGTAAATTTTAAAAGAAAGTATACAACCCTTTATCAATTCTTATTTCAAACTATCAATCAACCAATGTTTCTTATTTACAATATATATATACAAATATATATATATATATATATATATATAATTGGAAATATCTTAGGTGAATATTGATATATATATATATCCACACCCTTTCAACTTCCATATATTCTACTCTCCATGGTATATATAAATATTCACACCCTTATATATTTGTATATGTATACATTTAAAATTTCCAACATTATAAAATTTGCATATATCTATTTATAGGATTTATTAATTCACTATAAAATTTATCATTTTCAAATATTTGTAGTCCAACGTTTACTATAGTTTCGAATCCATTTATAACATCCTGATATTTTTAATCAACAAAATATTATTTATTCAATCTATAAATAAGTTTTTCCACTAATTAATCCAGTTAATTATCAAATGACAGATGTCCTAAAATCCAGGTTATCACACACAGTTTGAAATTTTGGAAAATAGTTTAGATAGCCATAAATAGTTTTAATAGTTTAAAATAGATTGAAATAGTAAAAAATAGTTTAAATAGATTTAATTTTGATTTAATTAGATTTAAAATGATTTATATAAATTTTATATAAATTATATGGATTTAAATTATCTTAAATAGATTTTAAATAGATTAAATAAACTTAAAGTATATTACATAGATTTAAATTATATTAAATAGACTTAAAATAGATTTAATAAAATTGATTGATTTAAAATAGGTAAAATAGATTAAATTGGATTAAACAGGTTATAATCGATTAAGAAAAATTAAAATAGTTTAAATTGATTAAAATAGTTAAATTAATCAAAAATAGTTTAAATTAGTATAAAATAGATTTCAAAATTATATCCAAACATTTTCAATAACTCAATTCCGATAAATTCATTTATATTTGACCCTTCAACTTTGAAATTCCAATTTAAATACTTTGAATAGTTCATTAAATCAATTCCAATTTCAGTATTGACGCTCCGATTATCCAAAATAATTTAATTTATACAAATCAATTTCTATTTCAAAATGTCAGTTAACTGAAGTCAAAATTTAAAGAATTAAAATCATTTAATTTAACCAACTCGGTGTCCGTATATAATTTTCTATCCTATGGTCAAGCGATACAGATATTTATCATTTCAATCCGTAATTTAAAATTATACGGTTATATATCATTTCAAACCGCAATTCCGAATTAAATAAAAACCATAAAATTGCTCGAGTCTATCATTTCAACCCATAACGATTTTTCCCTAATCTATAGATCGTTCAGTTATGTTTCATTTCAACCCATAAGGAACTTGCAGTGTCATAATAATACAAAATACAACATCCAGTCATCCAATATCGAAAATCAAACATACATCACAATCATCATCCAAATCAACCAATATACATCAGTAGGTAACTGATTACTATTAAAAGGTATTAAATTGACAATCGAACTTAATATTAAATTAAACGATGATAAAATGCAATAAAACTCAAATTTAACTAGAATGACAATTTAAACATACCGAAAATCAATCAGTTAATTTCTAATCACATCATAAATTTAATTTAACTAACATAAGATAGTTTAGTAATTATGAGTGGGTTAAAACACTCACCTTTGATTTCAAATCGATTTGAAATCCAAAATAGGGCCCAAATTTGAACAGTCATAGAATTCATCCAAACCAGTTTCATAATGTCTGAAATTTTGACACGATCCCAATGAATCACGTCAAAATTCGAGTTCGTATGCAAAAGATATGCTAGTTAGAACATTTGAATTTGAAATTTAAATAAAATAAAATAAAATAAAGAAACACCTCTTGCATGCAGACATGTCACCAGGCAACGCATGTCTACCTACCTTCGTTCAAACTGATGAACACGACCTGACCCTCAACTTTGAACGTCCGATTCTCCCATCTCCGACAGAGATAGCCAACGCCATTACTTCCATTGCCTTGCCCCCGATGAGCCACACTTACAGGCCCCACCATGAGCCCTCCGGCCACCCCAAGGCACCATGTCGCCACCTTAAAACTTAGGGTTTTTGAACCCTAATCACCCAAATTCGACCACCACACTCCACTTAAGGCCAAGCGACCACCAGCAAAATACTCCACTCTACGACCTCTTTAATACCCAAAAACCGTTTCCCTAATTGTTACCCCAATCAAAAACCCCCAATCTGGCTTTGACGATGATTTGAGGTTGGTTCGTGTACTGCTACGAAGAACGAACACAAGATATAGGTTCTATTCGTTGATATCTTCCCAACGATATAAAATTCGATATAGTTGAAGGAGTTTTAATTTTTCTCGATTTGATTTTGGTTTGCAATTGAATTTTGGAACTAGGGTTTCTGCCATTTAAGAAGGAGAAACAAACAGATGGAGTTGTATGTACAGAATAAGAAAAATGACTGCTATGGTTCGGGAAAACAAGACTATTTATACTGACAAAACCCGATAAGAAAATAAACATGAATCCAATTAGTACGAACGACATATAGCGACCCAAAAACCCTGTTTCGCTTCTGAAATGAAAGTGGGTCATCCCATATATCGAAATAGATGTTTTCGATATTTTTAAACTTAGTGGAACGGGTTTCATGTCCTAATTCCGTCGTATGAAAAATTAGCTTAAATCAACTTATTTCAAATTGATTTCAATTAAACCGATTTCGAGGCGCTTCGAGTCCGTATGATCGAATGACAAGTCTGATCGCTACGAAATTTAAAATCCTATAATAATTTACCATTACGGATCCAATGAAACTAGTTTCGTCGAAATCCGAGACAACGGCCAAAATGGCTATTTTTACATTGATTAAATAAATAAATATTAAATTAATTAAATCATTTTTAAATTTCAAATTTAATAACTAACAAGTTTTATCATTTTTGATTACTTTGACATTTTCAATAATTTAATACAAATTCATATGTCAATTCAATGTTAATTATTTTACTGATTACAGTGTTTAATTTCAACTGTAATTATATCCAATTAATTGAAATTTAGATTCAATAAATTGATAAAATTTGATTTCAATCTTTTTATTCAACCAGTCATTACTCTATAGGCATAGTTAACATTTGTTCATCTTTTATTACACTAATATTCCACAATTATCATCCTTTACCATATTATTTGCAATATTTCAATTATATTGAATTTTTGTCGATTTTCACATTAATTATAATTTGAAATCCCAATTAATTAATTTATCTTAGCTTCACTCTTTTATTAAATCGATTATTGCCTTATGAATATAATTGAACATTTCTATACTTTTGTTGCATTCCCAATTTTGCAGTTATCGTCTTAACACATATCCAAGTAACATTTAGTTACATTTAATTATCATTGATTGAATAAATTGGTAACAAATAACACTTGTTACCTTTTCAACATTTAATCACATTTGTACGTTTGTTCTTTACAAACAAATGTTATAACAATTTACACAATACTAATTCTATCCAATTACCTTTTATTACACATTATTTCATTAATTAATACAACCTTTATTTTATCAATTACTCTTTTAATCCAATTATCAATTAATACACACTTTATTAAAATAAATTTACAATCTATCACCAATTATAACTTTTAATCATTTTAATTAATTGGAATTACATTTAAAGTAGTTATCAATTACCTTAAATTAGTATTATTACGTTTCATTCCAGTTATATTCTTTTTAATAAATCCTAAAAAAAATTCTTTTTCTTCCAACATTGAATCACAAATCTTATTAAATTAACTATTTTAATTATCGAAAATTATGGGTCGTTACAAGTTTACTAAAAGGAAAGCTATATCATCGCCTCTGTCATCCTTATTTATTTCCATTTCAATTCCTATGTAATAACCATTCAAATTGTTCTTGTTTATTTTATATATACATATCAATCACCACTGACTATGCACACTCCTATATGTTGCACTTGCACAATATTTACTGTGAATATATTTACAATTCATGTCATTATTAGATTAGTCATTAATGTTATTTTATTAATCAATTATTTAATTTAACTAAGAGAAAGAAATGAAAAGCTTCATTCTCTAACTAAATTAATGATCCCTCATTAATTGAATAATTTAAGGGAAAGGAAATGAATATTTTCTTTTTCTAAATAAATTTGTGCCCCCTCATTAATTCATTCTCTAACTAAATTTGAAAAGTAAACATTACACACAAATTTGTATAAAAGGGTATATTTGAAATACCACAAATTACATATACATTAAATTAAAGCGAAACCTTATTTATAAAATAAAATAAAATATTGACTTTATTTAAAAGAAGATTTAGTTAAGATCTAAGTGTATTTAGACGTCGTAGGTCCATTAAAGATCCAAAATGTTGAAAATTTTGAAATTCACTCATTTCTTCTACTATGGGCTGGTCCAGTTCCAATAAGAAGGCCGGCTAAGAGGTGTGGTTGGGTCGGGTTAGCCAGGTGCTGGGTTTGCAAGACCTATACTAGACTAACCCTGCTTTATGAGTCGGTTATGCTGGCTCCCAACCGACCCGGCCCTTAAGACATCTGTTTCCATCGTTTCGACCTCTGTATCGTGTCCATTTCAACTTCAATTCACTTTTATCTTTTGGACTGATCTTCCATACTTCCCATGCAACTTTTTCAATCATCTTGTTGATAATTCACATCTTTACAACTATATAATCTTCCATTCTCCAATTGGGACTGATCGGTTCAGCGGCGGCAGTTCAACTTACAAAGCCTTTATTTAAATGATGATATCACATTTTCTTATAGCTCGGAATGCGATTAAACTTTCTTATTGCATTTCAAATGTTGTTAACTATCAACTACAAGAGTTTGGTGATATTCTGATGTCTCGAGCCTTGTTCTCTAACGTTGTCCGCAAATTACCTTAGTTATCGCTTATTATAGTCATTGCTTCATCATATGAAGTCAGAATTCGATGGGACTTCGACTGTTGGATTCAACTCAGTATAAGAATCACTTTGGAAAATTCGAATGTCAAGTTCTCAACTTTAGAAAATTTGCCCATTGCAAATTTCCAAAATGCCCTTATTGTTTTTTTTCTAAATTTTTATCTTTATTCGACTTTATATACATACCTGATACTTACATGATGTTTGCTCCTCCCACAGGTCGTTGTTTGCTATCACCTTCTCAATTTTCTCATATGAATCTTGTTCCACTAAATGAATTTTCGATATTGAAAGTTCAAGAAGATTAATTCTAATTTGCCGATGTCCAATTTTAAATCGAAAATGCCATAAACCAAAAATGTTAGAGTAGAACTAGAGTAAGATTTTGATGCATTTTAATCCATCATTATCATTTATTTATTTATTGTTTATTTAAATTCAAAAATGAAATAATGAAGAAGTTAATATTACATGAAAAGGAGAAAAAAGGTTAAAAAACATAAAGAATAGATTAGTAAATTTCATTAATTGTATATAGGGAAAATGAGTGATCATTCTCTAAAAAAGGAAAAATTGCCATTGAAAGTTAGAATTTTCATGCCCCTTCTCATTATTGTTTCTTTTTGTAATACCCTTATTCTATTCAATGTATTTATAAAGTCCAGATATATTTAATGTTTGATTGCCTTGCAAGTTGAAGGAATACAAAGGCTTGAAAATGGAATAGTCTCCTACCGACAATTAAAAATGTGGGATATGAATATAAGTTGGTAGGTGCATAAAATTGAGAATTTTGTTTGTTACATAATGTATGTCGACTGATAAGCGTTTTCCATAAGCAAGAGAAAATAGAGGAGATATGTGAAGACTAGGGCATCTTGTCGAGTCTCAACATGGTGTTAGAACCGAAGTTTCCACACTTAACCATGCAGATTAGAAAAGACGCTAATACTCGTGCTAGTCAATTTGGGTAGAAGTTGAAGATAGAATGGTTCTGTACTTGTTGATAACTTGAAGGTATGGTTTATAAATATGAGTTATTTGAAGGATTTTATTATGGGATAGTTTGGCTCACATCCCTGCTAAGTTTCAAAGTAAAAAAAACATTCTCCCCAAACTAAATTTACATTTTCAGTCCCTATTTTCAAATTCGCGTACGCAAAAGGACCCAAATACCATTTCCGTTTTTAATATTTTAAACGTGTATAATTTTCTGTAGAAACATCGGATCAACATACCGTTTTCACCAAAAAATCAAAAAAATTATGATCTTTAAATTAAGATCCATTGTTGATACAATAAAAACCATTTTTACAGTAAGGCTGTAATTATTCCATATATTTACAGAGAATTCTGCAATTTTTGAACATCGTCGATTTTTCTTCAAATGTCAACAATTATTCCATATAATTGCAAACTTTTATGCAATTATATGCAATTATTCCATATAAATGCATACTTTTATGCAATTATGTCAAATAATTGCAGAAAACTCTGCAATTATTCCAAGTAATCACAGAATTGTCTGCAATCATATCGTATAATTGGGGACATTTCTGCAATTATTGCAGACATTTCTGCAAATTATTGCATGTAGTTGCTGAATATCTGCAACTATACCATATAATTGCAGATATTTCTTCTATTATTGCGTATAATTACAGGCATTTCTGCAATTATATCATAATTGCAGACATTTCTGCAATTATTGCATATCATTGCTGAATGTCTGCAACTATACCATATAATTGTAGACTTTTCTACAATTATTGCATATAATTGCAGAATTATCTGCTATCATACCATATGTTGTTTTTACATATGCACAATACCACTCATTAGAAAAATAAAATTTGTGATTTAATGGTGAAAACGGTTCGTTTCGTTGATACAGAAAAAGTTATCGCTAAAGATTGATAATTAAATGATGTGCAAAATTTAATTATGCATGTGAGAATAAAAAGAAATTCGGAGTATTTGAAAATAAGGATGTAATTTATATTGTTTTTAGAGTATGTTCTGTGTATTAAGTTTGATTCTACGTATGTTGTCTCTTATTTTCACTTTTATTATTATTCCTATTTCTAGCCCAATATGT
This sequence comes from Allium cepa, assembly GCA_030765085.1. NCBI lineage: Eukaryota > Viridiplantae > Streptophyta > Magnoliopsida > Asparagales > Amaryllidaceae > Allium > Allium cepa. The sequence goes on along the minus strand of CM060937.1, from coordinate 109,151,566 downwards.
GCAAGGAGATGAACCATTTCTTTTCTTTGTATCACCGAAACAAAAGAAATCATTTGTTTTTAATCCATGAGTAAATACAAAAAATAAATGACAAATCTATTTTCAAATCGCTGTTTTGCATTCTTTTCTCACCCTCACACATTCCCTCCACTTATCAAACACGCGTCGAGTCATAAACTTCTGAAACTAGGTCTATCTTTACACAACATCGTAATAATCTTTGGTCTCTCCTTTGATTCTCACATTTCATCTTCTCTGTTAAATTTTTATTCGAAATGCGATCTCGTTAATACCGCTCGTAAATTGTTTGATGCAATGCCTATTAAAAATATAGTCCCATGGTCCACAATGATTGCCGCATATTCGAATTCAGGTGATTACACTAACACATTTTTTATGTATAGAAAAATGATTAGTGAAGGAATACAACCGAACTCGATTACTTTTCTTGGTATGGTTTCTGGATTTTCGCAGCTGGACCATTTAGAATGCGTTCACACATTGGTTTTGAAACATGGTTTCCATGCTGACTTAGTTGTTTCTAATTCTATGGTGAATGTGTATGCAAAGTTTGGACGTTTAGATTTCGCTCAATCATTGTTTGATACAATGGCGTTTAAGGACATCGTTTCTTGGAATTCTATGATCTTAGCTTATTCTCGGATTGGTGAAGTGAAGGAAGTTTTAAGATTGTTTGAATGTATGCGGGTTATCGGGGAATACCCGAATAGCCAAACATACGGATCGTTTATATCTTCAATTATTAATAACAGACTTGTATCAATTCGCTTGGGTGAGTCGGTGCATTCACTAGTTATACACTCAGGGTTTCAGTTTGATATGCAAATAGCAACTGCATTAGTTAGTTTCTACCTACATTTTGGATGCAATGAAAAAGCATTTCTTATATTCGATCACACATTAATCATCGATACTGTTTTATGGACTGCAATGATTTCAGGATTAGTTCAAAGCAATAGAGCTGACAAAGCTTTGAGTTTTTTCAATGAAATGATGAATCTAGGAGTGATACCAACTACAGCAACCATGGCTAGTGTTCTATCAGTATGTGCACAACTCGGCTTGTACCAAATTGGTGCATCCATTCATGGTTTTATTGTAAGGAGAAGTTTGCCAATGGATGTTCAAGCGAAAAACTCACTTATAAGCATGTATGCAAAATGTGGTTACATAGCGCGATCTATACATGTTTTCGAAGCAATTAAAGATCGAGATTTGGTGTCATGGAATTCTCTGATATCGGGCTGTATTCAAAACGCGCTTTTGGAAGATGCCTTTGTTCTTTTTAGGAGAATGCAAGAAGAGATGCATAAACCCGATAACATCACTATAATCTCACTTCTTCAGGTTTGTGCATCTTCAGGTGCTTTAATGCATGGGAAATTAGCGCATGCTTTTACAATTAAACACAGGCTGAATTCATGCATATCATTGGATACATCATTAGTTGACATGTATTCAAAATGCGGAGATGTAAAAACTGCTCGAAAATGCTTTGATGTAATGCCCGAAAAAGATTTGGTAACATGGAGCGCTATAATTGATGCATATGGTAGTAATGGATTAGGGGAGAAAGCTCTTCATTTGTACTCGGATTTCATTAATAGGAGACTGACACCAAATGACGTAATGTGCATGTCTGTGCTCTCGGCTTGTAATCACTCTGGGCTTGTTACACAAGGCTTACAAATCTTTCATTCTATGAAAGAATTCGACATAAAGCCTAGACTCGAGCACTGTGCTTGCATTGTAGATTTGTTATGCAAAGCTGGAAGAATCGAAGAAGCTGTGCATTTTATTCGAACAATGCCGATTAAAGCTAATGCAGATGTACTAGGGATACTTCTTGATAGTTGTAGAGTGAACGGATATGACAGAATTGCAGAAATGGTCGCGAATGAGATCATTGCAATGAGGCCTGAAAAATCGGGGACTTACGTGCAATTGGCACATGGGTATGCTGCACAGAATCGATGGGATGGTGTGGGCTGGGTTTGGGCCCAGATGAGATCTTTAGGCCTGAGGAAAACTCCAGGATGGAGTTCTGTTGAGTGTAATGGAAGGATTACTGTGTTTTTTGCAGACAGCACCTCGCATTTTAACTATGAAAGGGTTGTTTTATTGTTGAAGTTGATGGAAAGTGAGATGATTGAAAATGATGATGAACGCATGATTGGCAGTTTGGTTTAAGAATGATAAGATTTTCATTTTTTTTGTGCTGCATCCTGCATGAGATCGATGTTGTGCATACAAATTCGAAGTCCGAGTACATTTGTATCACGGTATATACTGAACTAGAATCCTAACGTATTTAAAATTCACAATATGTGACGGTTTCTTTGGACATATGCTAAATCCAAAGGCAGTTTGATGGAAGCAAATAATAGGGAAAGTGCTGGAGACATAACTATGATTTTATACATCGGAATTGTGCAGTTTTCTGAGCACTTAATGTTAAAGATATGCATATATTTGTAGGAGTATGTTTAATTATACTTTAGAAAGTGATCAAAACTCATAATTTGATCAATTACTGTGAATTGTACTGCTTTTTTACAATGTCAATTGTATTTGACTTTTAGACAAGTAGAGGCAGTGTACTAGAAATGATGAAGACTTCTATGAATGAGTCCGCAAAGACAAGTCGGAGAGTAATTTAAAAGCTTGGAATTGGCAGCAAGACGGATATGAAGTTGGGCCAGCTGGTAGGAAGGAAGTGGAAAAAGTAGTAAAAAGGACCGTTATTTACCAAAAGCTTGTTTTGATATAGAAAAGATACTTCCTATCTTTCAAAATTATTCCTCTCAGTTATGGTTGATTTTTCCTCTCAAATCACTTCAGGTGACACTTTTAAATCACGAACCCAAAAGCTTCACCGTTCATATCCCATCCAACTCCGCCAACACTCAATAAACCTCACATCCTCTCTAGAATTAAGATTCAAGCAAGATTGACTGAACATCATCAATTGATGGTAAGGTCTTTTGAGAAGATATAACTAAAATAACTGCTTCATAACCATCACTTAATCCATTCAGAATAGTTAAGATTTGTTCTGAATCTGACACTTTATGATCTGCAGCCTCCAATAAGTCATAAGTTGTTTTGATCTTTAATAGATATTCTCTCATGGTGCTATTGTCTTTCCTCATATTATGTAGTTGATTTTTATGATACATGACTTTGACTACAAATTGAGTGTTAAACACTCTTTCCACAGTGGTTCATATTACATTTGCATATTTGCACCCAATCACATGCGATAACAGATTTATATTTATTGAAGAAAGCAACCATGAACATATAAGTCTGTAGTGTCAATGGTGCTCTACATACTCTTAATTATTGGCCACTTTGTTTTCTTGATCAGTAATGCATTTTGGAGGGATTGGAATGGTTTCAAGAATGAAACCTTCAAGGCCATATCTTTGAACTGCAATCACTAAAAGTTTCCATAAGAGATGGTTATTTTCATCCAAATGCACTGTACCAAGTTGGCTTTGTGGACTGATGACGGTCTTCACCAACTTCTCTGCTGTCGCACCAGTTTGATGAGTGTTGTTTACATTGGCAGAAGTTGCTGAGTTGGTTTCATCACGTATGACGATTTTGAATCAGATAGAAAATTAAAGAATTTGGAGGAATTTAATCAATCTTGATCAAGATTTGAATTATGAAGACAAAAGTTGATCACTAACATGTTTGTTGCAACTGTAAGGTTTAGATAATGATCATCTTCAATCTGATATGATAGACCTTGCTGGATGGCACTTTCTTTAAGTTTTTTGTTATGATTCTTGTCTTCTTGATCTGATATTGAGATTTTTGATTGTTTTCCTTCAAGATTTGATGAAATAATCCCGATGCTACCGAATTTCTTGAATTCAGGCACGACACAAGAATACTTTGTTGAATCTGCTTCTCAGATGATGAAGTTTGTATTTCTGATGAGAAAAGATGACTCAAATGATGAGATTATTCTGATGAGTCTAATTTTTATAAGATGTTAACTTTTATGGCTCTGATACCATGTAAGAAATTTGAGAAGAAAATAATGTTCTTATTGGATCATAACGGCAATATATTGATACAATTTTTATATGTTTTTCATATATGCAAACATGTTGCTTTACATTGTATATATAGCAGTAGTGTAAAATATTGTTTGGGCTTCAATAGGGCCCATGTTCAACCTGTATGTTCGAACCTGCATTCTCTTTGATATAGTCAACAACCAAATTTAACTATTCGCATACTTTCATTTGTAGGAATATAGAAAACCGCTCCTCCAATAATATGTGGAACGGGGTTTCCCCCTTTATGATACCAAAGCAATAAATCTAATTGACAATTAACCCTAAGTTGTTGGTTCATTAATTGAACATCAAAGCAATATTATGAAGTCGCCACCGAAAGAACTATCAGTTTGTCTCATAGAATTATCACAACGTTTTAATGTAACCAATATGCCATACCCTTAACTTCCTTTAAGGCCTTACATACTCTTGCGACAAATATTTATCATTAATGTTCTACTATTCAACTGGTACTAAAGCCTCATGCCTACATACTATATACACTTACCTTTCGGCTACTACTAAGGCCTTACTCATATGTACTATAGATATTTACAATTAGCTTTCGATTGCCACTTATAACGATCCCGCCTTTTCGACCCTTGAAAATTTGGTACTTAATACATCCACGGTATTTAAATGTCAAATATTCAAGTGCTGGAAATGCAGATTATTTGGGTAAAATGAAAAAGAAAATGAATAGGAGAAACATAATCTCGCAACGGACGACAATATATAATGTAACAAAGACGGTAAAAGCTATCACTTCAAGAAACAATGTATATCAAAGTTAAAAATAAACTTTATCAGCCTGGACAGTTAAAACTTTCCGACTTTACAACTTCTAATGTGTATGCATAATAGTACATGGAAAACGAAAATACTACAACAGGTGAGCAACGAGCTCTACTCCATAAGCTACATGTCCTACCAATGACAATATGGAAATATTCTCAGACTGACCCGAGCACTATAATAAAGTAATACCTGGATCGGTCTAGAAAATCAGTATGAAAAAACTCAAGAAATATGGTGAATATGTAATAATTCTATGAGTCCATGTCGCTAAATACGAAATGGGTTTTACTTGATATGAACAACGTCCGTTGATGAAAAAAATAAAAACAGATCGGAGCAAATTAAAACTTGAAAGAATGGACACAAATAATTAAACACCAAGAAGAGCTTCAAGCACTTCTCGATGCAATTAAGCAAGCGATTCAAAGATTTGAATCAAGTAAGGAAAGAGAATTTTTCCAACAACAACTAAGAGGTGCACCTCCTTACTGAAAATAAACCTCCAAAAAATATACTTGAGAACTACAATGGCTCTTGGAAAATGTACAAGCCGGACTCCGCTAACCTTACTAAGTATCCGAGCATTTCACATCTCCACACACATACAACCGAATCCAATCTAGAGTTGATGTGAAGATAACCTAATGAGAGCAACCCTACATAACTTGACATCAACTCATGCTTTGATTTTAGTCATTTCCTACAAAGGATATCAATAACAAATCGTCTTAGATTGACAAAACACAAAATGATATCAGAATCAATAGTCAATAGATTAACTATCAGGAATAATCAAAACGGTTGTATATGGAAATTAAATCGCATACTCTTAACACCACTCATCGATTTCAAACTTGTACTATCTCTCGAATGAAAATGAAGTTTGGCAAGTTAAGTTAGTGTTACCTTTAAGCCTTAACTTGATGACATTTTAACCTTCGAGATAGAGACGAGTTTCCATACCTCGATGTTTAGTGTTAAGTATACAAGTAAATCATTTTCATATAAGCGGTATCGTTTATGGAAATTACTTTCCATAACCGAATCGAACTTTCAAACTTTTAAAATCGAATCCGTGCTTGGTTTTCACATCACAAATATTAACTTTAAACGACTTTATTAAAATGATTTAATAACCTTAAACATCATTATTAAAATGACTAAGTAACTTTAAACATCATTATTAAACAATTGATTAACTTTAAACATCATTATTAACACGATTAATTAAAACAATTTATTATTAATATCTCAAAATAACTTTTACTTTAAGATAAAATAATATTTAAAATATCTTCCCTAAATTCCTTCCAAATACTTATAAAATCTTTATCAACCCATTTGAAAAGAATATACAAAATATTTACAAAAATACTTTAAACCGCTCTTTAAAATATTATTTTAAATGGCATGATCTCTTTTCCCTATTCTAGTATACAATCAATGCCTTGTGGCACTCCTTCAGTAATAAACATTATGTTCATGTTCTTCAAGGTAAATATATATGGACTAATGAACTCAAAGAACAATCTACTCAAATTGTATACACTGCCATTGAAGGTTCTTCTCTTCTGAATAATTTTCCTTGGCATAGAAGAATCTGGAACCTGCACTCGGATGAAAAGCTTAATTTTTTGCTTTGGAAGGTTTTCAAAAATGCTTTACACACCATGGTAAATTTGGCTTACAAATTTATGTCTTTCAACCACTTATTTGTTTTGCAGTTTTGAAAACAAGGATGTACATCGCTTGTTTTTTCACCTGCTCTTTTACTCACTTCACATGGAAGAAATTAAAGAGAAGAGGAGGATATGTGTAATAACCCAGTATTTTGTGATTATTGTTTATTTTAATTATTTAAATTGAAACTCCGGATTTAAAATTTTTATTATATTTATTAAAATGAATAAATTTTTTTATTTTAAGAGTATATTTTGATCTTTGTGTGAATTATAATTTCAAACCTGAAAAATTGGATACTTTCAGAAAATGTGGATTTTGGTCAATCTGGTCAAACTTTGACTTTTAAATTTAAAATTTAAATATTTGAATTTTTTAATTTTATCCTTTGTTATGAAAATATATTAAATTTCAGGAATACTACTTTTCGTTTCGTTGAAATTCGATTTGTATTGTGAAAGTTATGCTTTTTACAATATCGTATGTAAATTGATTTATTTAATAAAATTGTCTATTTTAAATTATATAAATAATATTTTATTTGTCATATCATGTACTAATATGTGTAATATGACATGTTAGATATATATATTATTTTTAAAACATTTTAAAGTGATGTTATAATTTTTCCAAGTTTATTTTCAAATTTTCTAGACTAGTTTTCATTTTCTGCGCTATTTTCTTAATTTAATCATATATAATTAATATTTATTTATTTATATTTTGTTTATTTTTTATATTTTCACATTTTAACTGAATTATTATATATATTTCAGTTATTTAAAATTACAAAAAGAAATAGAGAAATTTGAAAGGTTTGGTGACTATTTATTTCTTAAGGCCTTTTGTATTCTCACTATTCACTTTCAAACAACACCTATTAAAATTTTGTTGCCATATCACTCCCGCTTCAGCCAACTTCACTTCCTCATTTTCACGTAAGCATTTCTCCTTCTCATTTCTGAAAAAAAATTCGGCCTCTCTTCTTTGGAAAAATATTTGGTAATCTTCGTTTTCTTTTCATTTTATGCTAGTTTTATATTGATTTTGCACTTATTTTTCTTCTTTTAGGTTCGGCCCTTGATCCTCCTTCGGCCTTGCCGCCTCCACCACCACTGGAACCCATCACCACCTCCTCCTCCTCACTGGCCATCCCTTGCCGAGCTACCCTTGATGGTAAATCCATCACCAAATACTCCAAACTCCTCTTGAATGACCTAGCCGAGTACATATATGCTGCCACCACCTTCATCACCCCCTCAGCCGCTACCTACACCGCCGCCACCTCCAGCCGACCTCAAACCCACTGCCACGTCATCCTCTTGACCCCACCAGAGAAGGCTGTGTCCATATGGCCTTGGTCGTGGCCTTGATTTACTTGAAAACCATGTGGTGTTGCTTGTTTTGTGTTGTTGCACATCACCCACCTTTGCACCATCAACAAACCCATGCAGGCTGATCCAATTGAACCCACAACCAGATCAAAACCATACCTTAGCCATGTATTCCACCCTATGGCCGAGCCTAAGGAAGGTTGAAAGCAAGTGCAAAGCTTTTAGGTTTGTTTTGTGCATTCATTTATAACATTGTTTAATCATATTTTGGGTTGAAAGCTTATGTTTGTTATATTGTTTTGTTTGAATTGTATTTAAGGAAATTAATCTTTGGCTCTCCCACTCGAATCTGTGTCGTGCTTTTGTGCTTTTGTGGATCTCAGTTGTGCATTCGTTTGTTGTCATCTCCAGCCTATACCAGTGAGTTATTCTCACAGACAGTTTATACCTATATAACTAGTAAATCGATCACATGTGACTCCGTAAAATGCATCACCATATTATATCTGCTACATTATGATTATATGATGTTCACCCATGCTTAAACACCTACTATATCATATGTTACTGTTATATTATGCTATTCTGTTATTTATACCAGTTTATCACACTGCAAGTTCCCTTTAGATTAGAATCACTATGGGTTGAAATGATACATACCCGAACGGACTTTAAAATAGGGAAAAATCGTTATGGGCTGAAATGATAGGCCTGAACGATTTTCAATTATTTCATTTTACTTGGAACTGCGGGTTTGAAATGATAAAACCTGGGTTTTCCTTGTAAATTACGGGTTGAAATGATATATTACCCGTATCACTTTACCTAGTGTAGAAAATGGTATACATACCTGTGGTTAAAATATATTTTTCTAAAATTTTTAAAATATTTTAGAAATGTAAATATTATAATATTTTGATTTAAACTTAATTACAAATGATTTTTGTAAAGTATTTTGATTTTTCTGAGAATTTATAAGTGAAATAAATTAATGATTAAGTGGAAATTTGAAATAAAAGTTATTTTGGAAATTTTGATTTAATTATAAATATAATTTAAATTAAATATGAAAATATGATAAATTTATGATATTTTGAATTAAATGAATTTAAAATGATTTTTATAATATATTAATGGATTTTGAATAAGTTAAATGTGAAATAAATGAATATTGCGTTGAATTTTAAAATATAACTTAAATTGGAAAGAATTTTGTTTAAAAGTGAATTTTGAAGTTAAGTAAATAAAATGTAAAATAAGTTATATTTTGAAATTTAAACTTAAGTGTTAAGCTAAAAAATTAATTACATGAATTGAAATTGAATGTTGGAATTTATTAAGTGAATTATTATTAAATATTGATTTTTGAATGGAAATTTAACTTTGTAAAATCATGAATTTAAGGAAAATTAATTGATGGTTATAACAGTAAAAATATATGATTTTATAAGTTTAAATGATTTAAATAAAAATTTAATTATTTGTGAAATTATATTGAATATTTGGAATTTAATTAACAGCATTTTTGAAATGTTATTATTTCTAATGTAAAGTATATTACCGCATTGGTAAATGCTGTAGTTGATAGAAATGAACTAAACGGCTAAATTGAATTGAAAGATATTATAGAACTTTATAAGTGCTATAATTGTTGAATTTAACTAAGGTTTTATTTGAATTAATGTAACCCTATTACAGCATTTTGAATGCTGCCTTTTATTAATTGAATTGTTTCAAAAGTAACTTTCCGTAGCATTTTTTCTAAATGCTGCGAAAATTGAATTTTTATTTTTTAATAAATTTAAGTGAATAAATGAAATTTAAAGTTTAAAATTTTGGAAATTTAATTATTAAATATAATAACTTTATTTTATGATTTAAAATGAAGTAATTTGTTTTGAAATATAACTGTTTTGAAATGTGTGTTGAAATGGTATTTTAAAATAAAATGTATATTGTTTTGAAAAGATACGATATTTTGATATTTTGAAATGGATTTTGAATGATATTGAATTTTGAAATGATATTTGATTTCGAAGTATAAATTACTGTTTTGAAATTTTAACCACGGGATGTATTTAATTTATAGTTTAACGGATCCTTAGAGGATGGGCGGTCCCAGGCATCCTTTAAGTTGCTTGTATCTTTATTACAGTTCACTTGAGTTGGTTTACATTATATAAGTATATATATGTCCTGAATCGAGTATTTTGTGTTTTACTTTACGCTCGGGTCAGCCTGAGTATTTATAGCTTAGCTTTGGATTTCTTTTTTGGAGCTAGGAATCGCTGGAGATTCTGCTTGTCTAGTTATTTGTTCCCTTTCAGTTTTAGTTGTTCTATTTCAGCTCTGGTATTTATAAACTGTTATGTATTTGAGAATTCTATTGTATATGTTTTTCAGACTTATATTATGTATTATGTTTTGAGAGTTTGTTATAGTAGCTTCATGAACTACTATGGTATATTAATTTCTTCTGTGAGTTATTCTGATATTTCTGTGCCTGTGATTCTATGATTGTATTTCATTTGCTCCAAATTTATTTACAATGCGGTATTTTGAGCAATTCAAGTCCGGTATGTGTGGATGCGAATGGCTGAAAATATCGGGTTGTTACAGTTGGTATCAGAGCTTTGGTTTTAGGCAAACCTTAGCTTGCGGAGAAAAAACTCATTAGTGATAGGGTAGAAATACCCTATAATGAGTGAAATCAATCTCAGAATCATTTCCTTGTGAGAGAGCGTATTTTCGAAGTATAAAATAATTTCCAAATGATTTTTAAAGGATTTTTAAAGATTATTTTGGTACAAAAATTTTCTTATTTTGAAACCAAGATTTTCTAAACTTCATTCCATCTGTATCCACCTTGTTAGAAATCTCTTGTTAGGATTCTTATCGATTAGGATTCCTTGCACTTTAGAACGCTCTTACTTGTTTTGAAATCCAGTCTTGTCTTCCCTATTTTACACTTTTGATTTTGGGGCATTCCATAACTCCACTTTGGAATGGCTTCTATAAAGATCGGTGATTCCGCCAATCTTTGAATGATTTGTAAAAGGGTGAAACTCCTTTACAATTGGCATTGATTAACCGGAGATTTCTATATCCTCGGTTTACGATGCTATCTATCTCCTGCTCTATCTGGATTCTATCTCTGGCGATTGAATGTCGATTTGCCTTAGAAATTTTTTCGCATTGATTATATTCCTGAAGTAACGGTTGACCAGTTAAGGTCGCCGGCGATTTATATGGGCTTATCCATCTTCTATTTGGTAATAAAATTAAATTATCTTCGTTCGAGCTTATCTTTGAACCAGAATTCTATTTGATTAGAGTTCCTCTAAATTCGAATCTTTGTATAGTTTGAAATCGAACCTTGAATCATTCTTTGGAAATTTGTGTTTTATTGTATTTTGAGTTTGTGCATACATCAAAATTATTATTTTGATAAGGATTACCCTATTTTGTATATAAAGGTGAAATGTTTTCGATAAGGATTATATACCTTTTAAAAATGAAAATTTGAAATTTCGAAAGGATTTGAAATTTCAAAATTTATAAGAATTCGACTTATGTAAAAATGATTTATAATTGAAGGGTTTTTGAATTTGAATTTCGAGGAATCGAACTCCGGTGTTTGAAATCGGTTTTAAGATTTTGGAAAATATATAATATTAATATGATTTAAAGATATTTTTCTGAATAAGAAATGTTTCAAATGTACTCGAATGAATTCCAATGATTTCAAAGAGATTTCAAACAAGTTACGAGAAAATAAAAGTCCAGAACCCACATATGTCGTTGGAAAATAATCTCGGTGGTGAATGCATGCATCACCGACATTGATTTTCGAGTTTCTAGGTGGGGGAGAGGCCACTCTAGTAGCTTTTCTATGCGAGTGATTTTGTGAAACCAAATTTTGATTTCAGATTTTTAAGTATGGTTTGATATTCGAAAGATATATATATATATGTATGTATGTATATATTTGAAATGATTTAAAGTAAACCGCTGTTCAGTCCTCAAGATTTAGATTTATTTTGGTATAACCCTATCTTTTGGAATTGGTTTACTGACTTGTTGGTGATTTCCAACTCTTAGATTGAAAATATGATTTCTTCGACCATTTTGAAGGTTCGAGCACTTCCAAATCAAGGTTAACTTTTCAAAGCTAAGAAAATTCAAAAGGTATAAGGTACTTGATAAAGAATATTAGTTTAGTTTTGTATGATTAATGTATAAACTAATATGATTTGTATAAGTTTGAAACTGTTTGTTGAGTGAAGTAAATAAGACTATTTTGAATTATTCTGGTATGAAATATAGATTTGAAACATTTTGAATAAAGTATACATATAGAATAATAATCTTTCCAATGGTAAATTGGATTTTTAATATAGAAATAAATAGTTTGAAGGTGTTGTTGAAAACTAAATTGAATTGAAACTGATGGTTTGAATTGAATTAAAATTGGAAATTTTAGATTTGGATTTAATTGAATAAATTCATGAAATGTAAAGAATTAAAGGAATGCTTTATGATTTCAAATGTATGATCCAAAAGATTATGATTTTCAAAGTGTAATTATTTCAAGTATTTTGGTTTCGAAAAATTTATAACTTTGAAAGTATCATGATTTTTGAAAGTGGATATATGTTTGAAATGGAAATGAATTTGTTTGACATAAATTTTGTTGATTTGGAAATTTGGATTATTTTCTAAACCTATTGTTTTAAGAAACTTTAAAACTGAACATATGTAATTAGGAAGAAATGATTTGGCGAAATTATATATAATTTTGAAACTGAATTGGTATTGAAAAGGAATTGAAATTGAGAACCTTGTTTTACTAAATACCGTGATTTGGGAGTTATCGTACTTATATAAAATGGATTTATATAGGTATAAAATTGATTTGTAGAAGCATGAAATTGATTTGAAAATTGTTGATTCGAAAAGGTACTCATACTCAATTTGTAAATTGAAATCTTATATAATCGAAGTCTATATAAGTGTGATTTGATATACTATGGATTTGGAAAATATTCGATTTGAAATGGAATCTTATATATAATGGACTTTATATAAGTATGATATTTGAAAGTGATTTTGAAAGGTACTATATGATACATATTTTCGAAGTAAAGATATGGAAAGTGCCTTCTGCTTGATATCCGCTTTGTGGCCACACTGTGTATTCATTCTATCGATATTATTCTCTCTCTGATTTGGGTTTTCCGGATATGATACTCGAGTGTTCATCGAATTCCACAGCGATCTCCTTGGTCTTACGAGCGCGACTGCAGAGCGTAATTCACAAGGGCTACGAGAGCCTACTGGTACAGATGTTTCCTGGGCAATCCAGGCGTAACCATTGTGTATCTGTGATCTATTGGGTCGCTTGGTAGCATAATATGCAGGGGTTGCAAAAGCCTAAGGGTATGGATGTTTCCTGGGGATCCAAGCGTAACCATTGTGTATTTGCAGTACTACCAGTCTTCATGGCGTAATCGCACGGCTGCGGTAGTCAGCCTACGGGTACGGATGTTTCCTGGAGGATTCAAGTGTAACCATTGTGTATCCGCGATCCATGATCGATATGTTTGGTTTGTTTGGATTGTACTTTCCATATCTGTTGTTTTTAAAAGGTTTTCCGGTATTTTCATTGGATGTTGAAACAAGTCTATTAAGTACTTGAAGAATTCTAGCTTTGCACCTGATCAACGCATGGCCAGAGTCTACAGGAACGAAAGTAAACTTGTTAAGACATCGGGTTATAAAATTATTTTGATAAAGTATTATATATAAAGGATATTTTGATCATTTATTTTACTTTCCTAAATAATTTAAAATGCTTTAAAATTTTGTTTATTCGAACTATCAGATTTGAATCAAATGACTATTCATTATATTATAAAATGTTTAAAATGTTATAAAATTTTAAATTGAAATTTATATAGTTTTAAAATAAGAGTTCATCCTTGTCTTTCAACCTATTTTTTCCTTCTAGCTATTCCTACCTTTTTTTCCTCTTCGAGGGTTCTTTCTGCATTATGGAAAGAGTTAGTTCTTTGGCCTATCGTTTAGATTTGCCCGAGAAACTTTCTAGAGTGCATGATGTATTCTACTTCTCACATCTACTCTAGTATCTTCTTGACTTATCTCTTATTGTTCAGCCTTCTGCTTTTGATAGTTTGGATGTTTAGCCTTATCTGACTGTCGAGAGTAAACCACTTTGTATTGTCGACAGAGGTACGAAGCAGCTAAAAAGGAAATCTGTTAGTCTGATCAAAGTACTGTGAAGTACCGATGATTAGGATTGTACCTGGAAGACGAAGGAGAGTATTCGTGCTTCGAATCCGAAATTGTTTTTCCTGGTACTATTTTTTGTCTATCTTGCCTTTCCCTATTTTCCTTTTTCGTTCTTGTTAAGGACGAAAAGATTTGAGTGGGGGAGAGTGTAACAACCCAGTTTTTGTGATTATTTAATTGTTTATTTTACTTATTTAAATTGAAAATCCTAATTTAAAAACTTTATTATATTTATTAAAATGAATAAATTTTGTTATTTTAAGAGTATATTTTGATCTTTGTGTGAATTATAATTTCAAACCTAAATAAATAGGATATTTTTAGAAAATGTGGATTTTGGTCAATCTGGTCAAACTTTGACTTTTAAGTTTTAAATTTAAATATTTGAATTTTTCAATTTTATTCTTTATTATGAAAATATATTAAATTTCAAGAATACTTCGTTGAAATCCGATTTGTATTGTGAAAATTATGCTTTTTACAATATTGTATGTAAATTGATTTATTTAATAAAATTGTCTATTTTAAATTATATAAATAATATTTATTTTTCATATCATGTTCTAATATGTGTAATATGATATGTTAGATATATATTTTATTTTTAAAACATTTTAAAGTGATGTTATAATTTTCTAAAGTTTATTCCATTTATTTTCAAAATTTCTAGACTAGTTTTCATTTTCTGTGCTATTTTTTGAAATTAATCATATATAATTAATATTTAGTTATTTATATTTTGTTTATTTGTTATATTTTTGTATTTTAACTGAATTATTATATCTATTTCAGTTATTTAAAATTAGAGAAAGAAATAGAGAAATTTGAAAGGTTTGGTGACTTTTTATTTCTTAAGGCCTTTTGTATTCTCACCTATTCACTTTCAAACAACACCTATTCAAATTTTGTTGCCATATCACTCCCCCTTCAGTTGACTTAACTTCCTCATTTTCACGTAAACATTTCTCCTTCTCATTTCTGAAAAAATTTCGGCCTCTCTTCTTTGGAAAAATATTTGGTAATCTTCCTTTTCTTTTCATTTTATGCTAGTTTTATATTGATTTTGCACTTATTTTTCTTCTTTTTGGTTCGGCCCTTGCTCCTCCTTCAGCCTTGCCGCCTCCACGACCATTGGAACCCATCACCACCACCGAAACCCATCACCACCACCTCCTCCTCACTGGCCATCCATTGCCGAGCCACCCTTGGTGGTTGATCCATCACCAAATACTCCAAACTCCTCTTGAACGACCTAGCCTAGTACATATATGCTTCCACCACCTTCATCAACCCCTTAGCCGCCACCTACACCACCACCTCCATCCGACCTAAAACCCACTGCCACATCATCCTCTTGACCCCACCAGAGAAGGCCGTGCCCATATGGCCATGGTCATGGCCTTGATTTACTTGAAAACCATGTGGTGTTGCTTGTTTTGTGTTGTTGCACATCACCCACCTTTGCACCATCAACAAACCCATGTAGGCTGACCCAATTGAGCCCACAATCAGATCAAAACCATGCCTTAGCCATGTATTCCACCCTATGGCCGAGCCTAAGGAAGGTTGAAAGCAAGTGCAAAGCTTTTAGCTTTGTTTTGTGCATTCATTTATAGCATTGTTTAATCGTATTTTGGGTTGAAAGCTTATGTTTGTTGTATTGTTTTGTTTGAATTGTATTCAAGGAAATTAGTCTTTAGCTCTCCCACTCGGATCTGTGCCGTGCTTTCGTGCTTTTGTGGATCTCAGTTGTGCATTCGTTTGTTGTCATCTCTAGCCTATACCAGTGAGTTATTCTCACCAGACAGTTTATACCTATATAACTAGTAAATCAATCACATGTGAATCTGTAAAATGCATCACCATATTATGTCTGCTATATTGTGATTATATGATGTTCACCCATGCTTAAACACTTGTTATATCATCTGTTACTGTTATATTACGCTATTCTCTTATTTATATCAGTTTATCACACTCAAGTTCCCTTTAGATTAGAATCACTATGGGTTGAAATGATACATACCCGAACGGACTTTAGAATAGGGGAAAATCGTTATGGGCTGAAAAGATAGGCCTGAACGATTTTCAATTATTTCATTTTACTTGGGACTGCGAATTTGAAATGATAAAACCCGGGTTTTCCTTGTAAATTATGGGTTGAAATGATATGTTACCTGTATCACTTTACCTAGTGTAGAAAATAATATACAGACCCGTGCTTAAAATATTTTAGAAATGTAAATATTATAATATTTTGATTTAAACTTAGTTAAAAATGATTTTTGTAAAGTATTTTAATTTTTTTGAGAATTTATAAGTGAAATAAATTAATGATTGAGTGGAAATTTGAAATAAAAGTTATTTTGGAAATTTTGATTTAATTATAAATGGAATTTGAATTAAATGTGAAAATATGATAAATTTATGATATTTTGAATTAAATGAATTTAAAATGATTTTTATAATATATTAATTGATTTTGAGTAAGTTAAATGTGAAATAAATGAATATTGAGTTGAATTTTGAAATATAACTTAAATTGGAAAATTGTGAATTTTGTTTAAAAGTGAATTTTGAAGTTAAGTAAATAAAATGTAAAATAAGTTATATTTTTAAATTTAAACTTACGTGTTAAGTTAAAAATTTAATTATATGAATTGAAATTGAATGTTGTAATTTAATAAGTGAAACATTATTAAATATTGATTTTTGAATGGAAATTTAACTTTATAAAATCATGAATTTAAGGAAAATTAATTGATGGTTATAAAAGTAAAAATATACGATTTTATAAGTATAAATGATTTAAATAAAAATTTAACTATTTATGAAATTATATTGAATATTTGGAATTTAATTAACAGCATTTTTGAATTGTTATTATTTCTAATGTAAAGTATATTACTGCATTAGTAAATGCAGTAGTTGATAGAAATGAACTAAATGCCTAAATTGAATTAAAGGCTACTATAGCACTTTGTAAATGCTATAATTGTTGAATTTAACTAAGGTTTTATTTGAATTAATGTAACCCTATTACAGCATTTTGAATGCTGCTTTTTGTTAATTGAATTGTTTTAGAAGTAACTTTCCATAGCATTTTTTTCTAAATGCGGCGAAAGTTGAATTTTCATTTTTTTAATAAATTTAAGTGAATAAATGAAATTTGAAAGATTAAAATTTTGGAAATTTAATAATTTAATTATTAATTATAATAACTTCATTTTATGATTTAAAATGAAGTAATTTGTTTTCAAATATAAACTATTTTGAAATGTGTGTTGAAATGGTATTTTAAAATAAAATGAATATTGTTTTGAAAAGATACGATATTTTGATATTTTGAAATGGATTTTGAATGATATTGAAGTTTGAAATGATACTTGATTTCGGAGTATAAATTACTATTTTGAAATTTTAACCACGGGATGTATTTAATTTATGGTTTAACGGATCCTTAAAGGATGGGCGGTCCCAGACATCCTTTAAGTTGCTTGTATCTTAATTACTGTTCACTTGAGTTGCTTTACATTATATAAGTATAGATATGTCCTGACTCAAGTGTTTTGCTTTTTACTTTACGCTCGAGTCAGCCTGAGTATTTACAGGTTAACTTTGGATTTCTTTTTTGGAGCTAGGAATCGCTGAAGATTCTGCTTGTCTAATTATCTGTTCCCTTTCAGTTTCAGTTGTTCTATTTCAGCTCTGGTATTTATAAACTGCTATGTATTTGATATTTCTATTGTATATGTTTTTCAGACTGATATTATGTATTATGTTTTGAGAGTTTGTTATAGTAGCTTCATGAACTACTATGGTATTTTAATTTCCACTACGAGTTATTCTGATATTTCTGTGTCTGTGATTCTGTGATTATATTTCATTTGCTCCAAATTTATTTACAATGCGGTGTTTTGAGCAATTCAAGTCCGGCATGAGTGGATGCGAATGGCTGAAAATATCGGGTTGTTACAATATGATCAACCTGTATGGGACAGTAGAATTGAGTAGCTAAACATTTATAAGGCATCAAAGTGGAAACAATCTTCATCATGTGAGCTCCTTGATATTCTTAAGATAATGGTCAAAAAATATGAAACAAAAGGAATGTGAGAATCTTTAATCTAAAGAAAAGAAATTGAATGCACAACAAATGCAGAGAAATACATTCTTCTATTACTTTGTCCTCCTTTCCTTTTGATGCAGGAGTTTGGTTAGGTGGTGCTAGCTATTTGTCCTTCTTTTCTTATCCTTCAATGTTGTTATTTTCATTTTAATTCTCTAGTCTGCTCTACTTATACCTTATATCTTATTTATATTTGTAAGTCACTCTTATAAATATAAATAAATGGTAGTGGCTATTCAATCCCGCTGGCTTTGCTAAAAAGAAAAAAAATTCTTTTAGAGAGATAATTATATTTCTAGGTGTATTAAAAAAAAGTGTCAAAAATAGATGCTATTAAAACATTGTTCACTATAAACCCAAAATAATTTACACTTAGCTTTATTTTTGAATAGTGATTTTTAAAGATTTTCTTATTTATAACTACATTATAACTTTAAAACAACATTTATTATCCCGAAAGATGGTAAACCAATTTAGAATACATATATAATTTAAAAATATTAATCATCCCGAAAGATAATTGATATAACTCATTTATAAAATTTAAAAACCATATCAATTATTTTAAATAAATTAATCAAATTTACAACATTTTTATAAATTTAAAACAATTGATTATCCCGAAAAATAACAAATCAAATTTATAATCTTTTTATAAATTTAAAATAACATTAATTGTCTCAAAAGATCATCAATAAAATTTATAAATCCTTTTATAAATTTTAAACAACACTTATCCCTTATTTCAAATTCTCAAAATACTTGAAAATATAGTTTAAACAACTTTCAATGCACAAAATGCGACCAAATATTTATTTTATAAAATACAAGCAAGTTCAACACAAACAAAGATTTAAGGAGATATATTTCATAAGTGATGATATAGCGATAATCATTACAATGACACTTACACAAATCAAACGTTATGTCACAAATATTTCAACCACACATCAATATAAGCAACATAAAAACATAAGTAAATCAATTTTGGCATGAAACCCCTTGGGATCTCTTAACAAAAGTCCCATGTAAATCACATATATTTATGTGTAATTTTGAAGTGTTCCATGGCAATCTATTCGCTATGTACACTAATTTCCTCTTGCTTTTGTTTCCTACAAAACAATAGTTATTTTTACCATTCGCTTCAAAGCGGGAACCAAATCTAAACAAACATTCAAACAACAACATATGAACTATTATCCAAGCATTCAAAAAGTAATCTATAACAACAAAGGGTATCATATAGTTTATTTATAGATGAGTAAACTCATCAAAATTCGAGTTGACGCTTTTCGCATTCTAATTTGATCTAAAATTGAACGACATTTGATTTTAGACCAAAATTCTACTAGCTTCAAATTCAACGAAACCAACTCCAATATGTAGATAACACCGATATGAGTCCAATGCAAAAGGCCGCGTCCAAATTCGATGTCGTATGGATGAGATATTCACTTCATAAGATTTTGAGATTAATTAAAATAATTAATTCATTAACTAATTATCATTAACCAAACTAATTACCACATTAATCATCTTCCCCAAATTCATGTATCACTTGTACACACCATGCACCACAAAACCCAAAATCTGAATGCCCTCTCCTCCTCTCTCCCTTCACGCTCGATGAAATCAACCATGGATTTGGCCAACTATATTCTCTTCGTGATCTATCTGCTCTATACACTACCATGTTGAACTCAAGGACTCGCATAAAAGCGTGACCTGGAACACTCAAACCTTGTAGCATAATGATGCATTTTTCTATGTTGAGCCGAAGATGATGAAACTTGGTGGGGAGATCCCCCTCGACGAGAGCAACACAATGAAATCCTTCTTTTCGCTTAATTCCTACCCAAACTCCAACGTGCCTAACCCTAGGTTGGCCTGGCAATGTAAAACTCTACCAGGCAACGCCATGCAACTAACGACATACATGGATTTAAAGCCTACACTCATAGAGTTCAAAGAATCTTGTTTTGCAATTTTTCGTAAATGTAGAGTTTAATTTTAATTTTTGAATGAAAACTAGGTTAATTTCTTTACTATAAATGAAAAGTGGAGAGAGAGGAGGGAAAATGAAAAATAGGCAAGGAAAAGAAAAGTCAAGCGGGTTAAAAAAATATAAGTGTTGAAGTCGGTTTTATTTTGCAATTTCCGGCATCTTGCTACACAGAATCCTGCTCGCGTACGAATCGCGAACGATAAAACAAAAATACGATCGAGCATAAATGCGCACGATCTCAAAACAACAATAAAATACACTGGTTATCTTATTCTACAAAATATTCAAAAATGCCATCGTTTGCCCAAAAATATGTCGAACAATAATTTAAATGTAATGACCTGTTATTTCGAACCATTCGTATTCGCACATGTCAGACTTGAACTGTGCAATACAACATATTGTTAATTTGTATTTGGCGAAACTTAGCATATATAGTAAATGAATCGATTACAGCATCACAGATACAAAGTAATATAACAATAAGAAACGGAATAAATAAATAATAGTTCATGAAGCTACTATAAAACATCAGAGTCTGAAACAACAATACAATAGAATCTCGAATACAAATGAATCTCTAATACATAAGCAGCTGACGAGTCTGAACAGAAATGACTGAAGTAAACTGAAATAACCGAAAGGTGGATAGATAGACCGTCAAACAAAGCTCCAATCTCCAAAGGTGAGTCTCAAATGCTGTGACACTCAGTCCGACCCGAGCATAAAGCAAAACATAAAACACTCGAGTCAGGATTGACATTCTTATATCAGTAAATTTAGCTCAAGGGAAGTGTCAAATAAAATACAGTAACTTAAAGGATAGTTAGGATTTCCATCCTCTAGGGATGCATGGAACTATCTATTATGTAGCAATATGCGCTATTATAATATGTCTATAGTAAAGTAAAGTATTAAAATAGCGTTAAGGCGTTACTCATGTACCCCTTAATACATTTTGTATAATGCCGTAGTCTATACAGATACTGTAAAATCCACCCGTAGGTGGGCTATCAGTGAGTGAGCATTCCATAGGTACGACACAAAACAAACTCGTAGAAGGCGCGATAGGGAATGTGACAAGGCATGCAAAGCAATGTCAAGGTAGATATACCGTTTGCGGATCCGGAATGGTGGTGATGCATAGTAGCTACTACCGCCCACCTCGAAACACACTCCCAAATCAAAGGTGCACCCAATCAACTCACAAAGTAATAGAATGATATCGAAGAAGTATGGCCAATCAAAGGATGACCTCACTTGGCCAGGCATAGCTCATGTTTTAGCCACATCAAGCTGACTCATGGGAGTCAGGGCTATGCTAAAACCTCATATAGAATCGTCACAAACCATCCTACTTCGTTCTGCCATCTCCACCACATACACAGTTATTGAAGTGGTTTTCAGTATTGGCAGAGAGCAGGACAATATCTGATCCCGGTCTCTTTAACAACCAAACGCTTATTTCACACCGTGGTCATTTCATTTCAAATAGTTCATACTTCATATCAAAATATCATATTCATTAAAAACGATTTCAATTCGATATCAATATTCACTTTAAATAATATTCACTTTCAGAATCATACACTTTCAAAAATTATAACACTTTCGAAATCATAACACTTCTAAAATTATAACACTTTCGAAATCATAACACTTTCGAAATCATAACCAATCCAACTTAAGAAGTTTAGATATTAAAATAGTATATATATTAAAATAGTTATAAATTAAAATAGTATATATATTAAACAATTTATACATTAAAATAGTTGTAAATTAAAAAAGTTTATATTTATTTAAAGTGATTATACTGAAATAGTTTCCAAATTAGAATTGTTTCATCCAATTCCACAAATCGATTCAAATCAACTTTAAATTCAAAAATTTAATTTAAATAAACCCCTATTTAACGCTTTCAATTTAAAAGGTTAAAGATTCAATTCAAATTTTCAATAAACCATTTCAATTTTTATCAATTTCAAATCCGGGTTTGAACTATCATTTCAATTCCAATAAGATTCAAAGTTTAAATATCCAAACATTTTTAATATAAGTTTCATTTATATTTCAACATTTAAATTTTATTTTATTCAAATTGGAAAATATTCACTTAATCATTTGATAACAATTAAATAAAATCTCAATTTATAAATTTAAATCAATATTAAATATTCAGTCTCAATTTTATTTAAAGTTGAGAATATTCATTTAATAACTTTTTACCAAATCAAGTTATAAATCATATCTTTCAAAACCTCAAAAATTAATAAGTTTAAATCATTTCTTATTCAAATTCAATTGTTACCCAATTTAAATTCCAAGTCAACATTAATTTATCTTCCCAACCTCTATTATTAAAATTATTGAAAATCTATTTTTAAAATATTAATATAAATTTAAATAAACACTTAAACATATTATAAACCATTTAATTTAAATTTTGTTAAATTAAATCTTATTATTAAATGTATTTTGTATTTGAATCTTATTTTTTATATTTTAAAAAAATAAAATTATAAGAAAAAGATTATATTTTCAAAACTAACTTATAAATTTAAAATTTTCAAAACATATAAATTTAAAATCTAAATTTTACCCATATATTAAAATAAATTCTTTACATTATAATTTAAAAAATCCATATATTTCCTTTCAAACTTCGGCAGTCATTTTTTTTCAAAATAGGCCAACGCAACGGTGTCCATATATAATTTTCTATCATATGGTCAAGTGTTACAGATATTTATCATTTCAATCCGCAATAATTAAATATTTACGTGTGTATATCATTTTGACCCGTGATCCTAAAATCCAAAATCAATGAAAATCGCTTGGGTTTAACATTTCAACCCATAATGATTTTCCCCTAATCTGTAATATCGTTTGGGTATGTAACATTTCAACCCGTTGGGAATTCTAAACTAATAGGGAACTTGAAGAGTGAGAACAAATATGATAATAATATAACATATCAACAACAGGCATATAAATTATATATATATATATATATATATATAAATTATATATATATGCACAACAGGTTATGGTGTCATATGTCACATGCGAACAATTTAAATGATAACATATCATATTTAACAATTTAATTACTAGTCAATTCTAATTTAACAACATATTTCAACGGTCATTTCAAATGAATTAAATTTACTAAATATAATAATGTTAATTGTGAGTGATTGCTCACCTTTTGAGGCTAGAGAACAATAATGGCGAAGAAGATGACACAGACACATAAACGAACACTCCACAACAACAACTAGAAATGGCTGTGACAAGTTCAACAACAACAAGCAAAGCCCAGAATTCGATAAAATCAAATATATGTATAATATTATATATATTTGCCCAATATTAAATTAAAAATACATATTTATTATATATATATATATATATGTATGTATGTATGTATTTTAAAACCAAATGTCCAAATAAAGCTATTATGTTTACATTTAAAAAAAATCAGTATTTATAAAATCAATACGTTTCTTTCAAACTTTCTCCAGATACATTTTAAACATTAACACTGCTAGAAAGGCTTCGTTTAGCGATGGGCCTTTGCGACGGCCGGCGACGGCTAAAAAATGCGACCGTCGCTAGCCGTCGCTAAACGCAATATACAGATCCCCTTCCCGCGAGCAGAATTCATTATCTTTCCCACCAAAATCAAACCCTCCTTCCCCCAATCCGCTGCCCCCCGTCACCGCAGCTGACGCCCCGCCTTCCGCCGCCTCCAAATCACCCAAATTCGCCTAGGTATGCTTCTAATCTCTATTTTTGATGTAAATTTAATGTTTTTTAGGTTTAGTTTAAACCCTAATTAAATTAGGATTTATTGTTAAATTAGGATTTGTTGTTAAATTAGGTATTAGTAGTGTTGTATGTTGGTTTGGTAGATTAATTAGTTTATTATCATGAATATAAATTAGGTATTAGATTAATTAGTTTATCATGAAGTTGAATAAATGGTTGGTGATTAACATGGTTAGTTGTGTTAGGTGAAAAATTAGTGTATATTAATTAGCCGTTGTAGATAATTAGTGGTGGCGATTAACATGGTTAGTTGTGTTAGGTGAAAAATTAGTGTATATTAATGATTAACTCGGTTATTGATAAATTTACACGAAAGTATTTCATAGTTTATGAAATTGATAAATTACAAATTTAATTTGGTAAGTGAATTTAAATTGACAAATTTTTAATTAGATTTTTATTGTTTTCTAATTATCTATTTGATAATTAGATTTTGTTGTTTTCTAATTATCTTCGTTGATAATTCTTCTATTTATCTTATTGATTGAGCGACGGCTAGCGACGACCATTTTAATAATTTTAGCGACGGCCAAAATGAAAAAGGTTGTATATATTGTACAAAAATAAAGTTTATACAAAAAATTAAAAAATGAATATGAGAACATTAAAAATTCTGCAAATATGTAAAAAAAAATTAAAATTAGGAAATAACTTTAAAAACAATTGATATTGTACTAAAATCGATTTTGTAAAGAAATTAAGAAATGAATATAACAACAAATATTCCTCTAAAATCTATGTCGTAAAAAAAATAAAGAAATGAATATTAAACTAAAATTGTTAATTGAATGTTGAACTAAAATTTAAACACACAAATTTGAAAAGAACAACAATATTTGATAAAATTTAAATAGTTGAAACATTATCAAAATTTGAAAAGAACAACAATATTTGATAAAATTTAAAGAAATTTTTATATCCCTTAGATTAGCTTTGGCCCCTTCTGACAAGTGTTGTATATGATAGTTATATGGATGCTCGTTTTGTAACGGAACGGACATTTATATTCATCTGATACAATATTTGTCGGATTTGTCCATGTATTGGACAAGTTACAAACACAATAAAGTAATTACATATTATAAATCGTTTCATTTTAAACGGTTACAAAATTTCGATAGCACTTCCTTTACGTTTCATGTGTACACGCATTTGTGTACGATACAGGGAACAGAAGGGAAGTGCTGTCGAAATTTTGTTGAACCGTTTAATATGAAATGATTTATAAAATGTAATTACATTATTGTGTTTGTAATGGGAAGTAGGATGACTAACCACCGAAGTGAAAACCAAAATACCAAAAAATAAAAAAATAAAGTGAAGTTTTTATTTTGAATTTTCTGCAACGATGAACTGTTTACAATGGAGAATGGTTGAAAATTAATGATTTAAATTGTACATACATTTTCAAATTAGGAAAAATGTACAATTATTTTTCTCGACCGTACTTGGATGTATGAAGTCAGAACTGGAAAGAAGGGATCAATAAAGCAACATTTCTACAATGGTGTACACGAATTTATTAGATTTGCTAAATCTAATAACCGAAACAACACAGAAATTCATTGCCCGTGTAGTAAGTGCCAACATTTGAAGTATTGGAAACCAGATATAATTGAAGTGCATTTGTATCAATATGGTTTCGTGCCTGATTATTATTTCTGGGATCGTCATGGAGAACTTGTTGAACCTACACCTAATACTGAAGTGTTAGAGGACGGTAATATGACGACGAATCCGATAGAAAATATGGTGGATGATGCAACACGATCAATGTTTCCTACAACTGAAGCTGTCGATGAAGACAAAAATGTCGAAGAAGAACCAACTGCGGAAGCTAAAAAATATACGATTTGTTGGACTCTGCTAAGAGGCCATTGTGGGACGGATGTAAAAGGGGAACCGAACTTTCAGTAACCGCCGAATACATAACTATGAAATCAAAATTCAACCTCACGGAAGCTGCATTTACAGCAGTTGTATAAGCTGCAAAACGACACATGCCACCCAATAATCTAATGTGCGATAGTCATTATAAAGTAAAAAAATTGATGTCTGCTTTCGGTCTACCGCACGAGAAGATAGATGCATGTGTGAAAGGTTGCATGTTGTATTGGAAAGACGACGTTGACCTCAGAAAATGCAAAATATGTAACGAAGAAAGATACAAACCAAGAAAGAAGAAAGGGAAAGAAGTTCCGTACAGAGAATGCATTATTTACCCATCACTCCCAGACTTCAAAGATTATATGCATCTTCTGCTACGGCCTGTCATATGCGATGGCATAGTGTGAGAACAGCGGAAGAAGGAACTTTGATACTCCATCTGACGGAGAAGCATGGAAACATTTCGATAAGACTTATCCCGCATTTGCTGCAGAAAGCCGTAATGTCAGACTTGGTTTATGTACGGATGGATTTTCACCATTTTCACAGTTTGGTAGTAAATATTCATCCTGGCCAATTATCGTTACTCCATATAATTTACCTCCATGGATGTGTATGAAGACACCATATATGTTTCTCACCACTGTCGTTCCCAGCCCTCATGATGTTTATTTACAACCATTGATCGAAGAGTTGAAGAAACCGTGGAATGAAGGAGTCGAAACTTACGATGTGTCAACGAAAAAAAAAATTCGGTTATTCGCTTCTTTGTTATGGACTATTAATGATTTTTCTGCATACAGGATTCTTTCTGGTTGGAGTACAGCCGGTCGTCTAGCATGCCCTTATTGTATGGAAGAAACACGAGCATTTTCGTTACGATATGGGAAGAAAGTTTCATGGTTTGATTGTCATTGGTGTTTTTTTCATCCCAATCATACATTTAGAAGAGATAAGAAAATTTTCATAGCTAACAGAGAAGAGAATCCGAAACCACCCAAGGTTTGGTCAGGCGAGGAAATATACGAAATTGTAAGGGACTATCCAAAGATATATGAAACTGGAGTCCAGACTGAAATCCCAGGAAAGTCATACATTCATAATTGGTGCAAACAAAGTATATTTTGGGAGTTACCATATTGGAAAGATCTTTTACTCCAACATAATATTGACTTGATGCACAACGAAAAGAACGTGTTTGATAATCTGTTTAATACAATTTTGAATGTAAAGGGCAAAACCAAGGACGATTAGAATTCAAGGCTTGATATAGAAAACTATTGTAAACGCCCGGAACATCATATGAAGTCTAATAACAATAAAAAACCGAAAGCATGCTATGAGCTAGGCAATAAGCAAGTAGAACTGGTGCTAAAGTGGGTGGAAGAATTAAGATTTCTTGATGGGATTTCTTCCAATCTTCGTAGATGTGTTGACTTCAAAAATAGTAAACCGAGTGGGATGAAAAGTCACGATTGTCATATCATGATGGAATATTTACTACCCGTGGCCTTCAAAGAACTGTTGCCCGTAAAAGTATGGAACATTATAACAGAGTTATGTTTGTTTTATAAACAGCTTTGTTCGACAACATTAAAGGTGGATCGTATACGTAAACTTGAAGTAGAAATACCCATATTGCTATGCAAACTGGAGAAAATACTTCTACCTGGTTTCTTTAATGTAATGGAGCATTTACCTATTCATCTTCCATCCGAAGCACTTCTTCGAGGTCCTGTGCAATATGGATGGATGTATCCGTTTGAGAGGTAAATTAACATGTGTAATGTTCATGTCAATTTCAAATTCAAATTTGTGTATCTAAATATGTAATAAATATCTTAATAGGTAGTTGGATCATCTGAAGAAGAAGATTCGACAAAAAGCCCGAGTTGAGGGTTCGATATGCAAATCGCATCTTGAAGAAGAAGCCCCATTTTTTTCTCTCACTACTTCAAGGACGATGTGAACTTATCGTTTGTAACTGTTCCTCCAAAAGAGGAAGTCGTTGAACAAAATTCTTCTCAAATAATGTTATCTATTTTTAGACAACATGGTAGACCTGGTGGAAAATGTGTGGAAATATGGTTGGACGATAGAGACCACCATGTAGCACACATGTATGTTCTTTTAAATTGTGTCGAAGTCGCACCATTTGTCAGGTAATAATGAATTCACTTGTAATTTACTTGTACGTACATAATAATTATAACACATATTACATATATGCAGTATCTACGAATCACAGCATCCATCTGGAGATCTCAGTAAAGAATTTGCCAAATGGTTTTTGAACTATGTTTATGAGCCAAGAAACTGTGTCGTTGATGAAGGCTTAAGACATCTTGCGATTGGACCGAAAAGAAATGTGAAGACTTATCCAATATTCTTCGTCAATGAGTTTAAGTTCAACACGAAAGATTACGGTGTTGATACACGAAGATTTTGATCAATGACAATGAGCTTCAACAAATAGGAAGAGAATGCAAAAGATAGAAGAAGATTGATGAAGACCAAAGTATAAACATTAGTATGATTTTCTATGTGTCTTAGTCTAGAATATTTTTTAAAATCTATCCTCAAGAGATTTGCACGAACATTAGAACACATTCATAAAAACTTTATTCACATGTTCACTGTGCATACTTTTATACTTCAGTCGACTGAACAGACATGGCCAATCGACTGAAACTGTACACATATGCAAAATTGCACAGTTTCAGTCGACTGAATTACCTGTGCAGTCGACTGAAATTATTCCTGAAAATTTTTCTTCATATTTTTCAGTCGACTGAATCTCCTGCTCAGTCGACTGAATTTAAACCTGCGAATTTTCTCTGAAAAGACACCTTCTTCTTCCCAAGAGTTGCAACCTTTCATCAATGGAAATGGAAGCATCTCTTGTTTGTAACCTTTGACAACATATGCATCTCTTCTACAAGTATAAATACATGATTATAACATCATTTAATTTACTGAATTCTCTTGCTTTAATCTTACTATTCTCTTGTTCATATTCTCTAGATATTCTCAAAGCAATCACCAATCTATTGCTTGAATCACTGTTTTTATTTATAATATTCTTTTAATTCATAGCAATTCACATTTCCTAAATCTTCACAAACACATTGCATATTCTCGAGGATAAGATTATAGGAATATTGTACTACATTAGACTCATTAGTGTTGACAAGAACACAACAAGTTGAATATTGTATTTTAGTAATTGAGTTGAAGTCCTCTTCGGTAGTTGAGGCAAGAAATCCCGTTCGGTTGTTCGGGTAAGTTGTAAACCTATTCCTCCGGGTGAAGTGAGGGTGTTAGTTAGTGAAATTCCTAAGTGAAGCTTAGGGACTAGACGTAGGACGAGAGGTCCGAAACAGTATAAAATCATGGTGTCTCCTTGCATTTAGCTACTTTATCTACCTAGACTATTTCATTATTCCATATTACACGATCCTACCGCACCCCCTCTTTTAATTGGTATTAGAGAAAGGCCATCCTATAACCATAACACCGTTATTAGACATATTGATATTATGGAAAATAATGCAAGTACAAGCACAACATCTGCCTATAGTTCTACATTTTTGGAAGGACAATCCACCCAAAGACGCCCTCTATTTAATGGACTAAACTATAACTATTGGGCTACAAGGATGAGGATTAATATGCAAGCAACAAGTTTCGAAGCCTGGAATGCTACTCAAGCAGAGTTCGTTGTACCTACAACCAATTATCCTACATGGACATAAATTCAAAAGAATGAAGCAAGTGCAAATTCCAAAGCTATGAATATGCTATTTTGCGCCCTGGATAGAAATGAATTCAACCGTGTTAGCATATGTGCTACTGCATATCAGATATGGGAAACTCTTAAAGTCATACATGAAGGCACAAACAAGGTTAAACAAATAAAGATATCCATGCTGAAGAATCAATTCCAAAACTTTAGAATGCGACAAAATGAATCCATCAATGACATGTACTCCAGATTTCAAGACATTCATCATGCTCTAATCGGACTAGGAGAAAGATGCACGGACTTTGACATTGTGTCTAAAGTTCTAAATTCACTCACTGATGAATGGGAGAGAAAAGTACTAGCAATCGAGGAAGCAAATGATTTATCTACAATGAAACCAGAAGAATTGATTGGAAATCTTATGTCGTATGAAGTAAATATGCAAGCTAAAAAGAATCAAGCTCAAGAAAGAAAGAATATTGCTTTTCATGCGGAAAAGGAAGAATCAGAGTCTGAAGATGAGGATCTAGCATTTATATCCAAAAATTTCAAGAAATTCCTAAAGTATAGAAAAGGAAACAAAAACGGATTCAAAAAGAATGCCTTGAACAAACCATCATCCTCAAATATAGAATGCTTCAATTGTCATAAGAAAGGACATATGCAAAAAGATTGTCAAGAACAAATGAAGGAAAATCAGAAAAACTTCAAAAACAAGAAGGATAAATTCAAAAAGAAGGCATTTTCTGTAACATGGGACGATTCAGATTCATCATCATCCGAAAATGATAGTGATAGCGACAATGAACAGGCAAATGTATGCTTCATGGCTCAAGAATCTAAGGTAAATAATTTAACTTACGACGATTTAATTGAAGTAAACACTGAACTTTTGAACACACTAAAAATTCTTAAAAAGAAACTCAAAGAAACTCGTGAAAATCAAAACAAAGCTGAATTTGAAAGAGATATGTTAAATGATGAAAAGAAAATTCTTGAAGAAGAACTTGAAAAAGTTCAAGAATCTTATTCAAATTCAGAAACTCAATTATCACTTTTAAGTCAAGAAATTGAAACTCAAAAGATAAAGAATGATATGATTGTTTCTGAAAATCATGAGTTAAAAACTAAAATTAGACAAGTTGAGTTAGAAAATAATAATCTTCAAGCTAGATTAGATAACATCACAAAAAATGTTTCTAACTTCAACAAAGGAAGAGAAAATTTATCTAAAATTTCAGAAAATTCTCAATCCTCTTCAAATAAACACGGATTAGGATATAAAAAGGAGTCAAAAATTCCTAAAAAGAAAAATACAAATTTTAAGTGGAATATGTATTCAAAACAACAAATATTAATAAAGAAACCTGATAAAACGAAAGTAGAAAATAAGGTAATTACAATCTGGGTACCAAAAACTAACAATGTTTTAATAAGAAATAAATATATTAAAACATTTATGGATAATGTTCATCATAATAAAAACTATATTTATAAAAAGGACACTAAACCAAATTGGGTTTGGTTTCCTAAAACTCTAACTTCTTAAGACCCTATTAAAAAGTGGGTACCAATAATTTCATATCTATTTTTCAGGTCCCACTTAAAAAGAAGAAATGGATATTAGGCAGTGGTTGTTCAAAACACATGACCGGAGACAAAGATATGCTTACAAACATCACATACTTCGATGGTGGCTCGGTTACCTTCGGAGACAATTCAAAAGGCTATATCATTGGCAAAGGAGATGTGAACAATTACAGTACATCAAATTTACCTTTTATAACAAATGTTTCATTAGTTGAAAATTAAAAACATAATCTACTTAGCATAAGTTAACTGTGTGACAAAGGTTTTAAAATAACTTTCTCGAATAATAAATGTAGTATTTTTGATCAAAACCAAAATCTTATTTTTGAAGGAAATAGAGATAGAAATATTTATGTTTTAAATATGAATATTAATCATAATTCAAGTATGTGTTTACTTGCCAAAGATAATGATCCTTGGTTATGTCACAAAAAATTTTGTTATATAAATTTTAAAACTATTAGAAAACTTTCCAAAAATGAATTAGTAAGAGGACTACCCAAAATAAATTTTAAAATAAATAATTTTTGTGATGATTGTCAAAAAGGAAAATTAACTAAATCATCTTTTAAATCTAAGAAAAATATTTCAACTTTACAACCATTAGAATTACTACATATGGATTTATTCGGACCATTAATCATAGTCGATACGTATTTGTAATTGTTGATGATTTTTCAAGATATACATGGACTATTTTTATGAAAAATAAAAGCGACACTTTTGAGCATTTTAAAACATTTGTCAAAAGAATTCAAAACATTAAAGATTTGAAAATTAAAAATATTCAAAGTGATCATGGAGGCGAATTCGAAAATGAAGTTTTTGAAATGTTTTGTAAAAAGAAAGGAATTAATCATAATTTTTCTTTTCCTAGAACTCCTCAACAAAATGGAGTTGTAGAAAGAAAGAATAGAACATTACAAGAATGCGTAAGATCATTGTTAAATGGGTGTTCTCTGCCAAAACATTTTTGGGCAGAAGCCGTTGCTACTGCATGTTATGTATTAAATAGAATTTCAATTAGACCTTTAACTAAAAATACTTCTTATGAACTATTCAATAATAAAAAACCAAATATATCTTATTTTAAAATATTTGGGTCAAAATGTTTTATTTTAAATACAAAAGATCAACTAGGAAAATTCGATTCAAAAGCTGATAAAGGAATTTTTGTAGGATATTCTGAACGAAGTAAAGCATATCGAGTATTTAATAAACGAACAAACTTAATTGAAGAAACTTTGCATATATCTTTTGATGAAAATTTTAATAAAAATGTAAATATAAAAGATGATGAAGAATTGATAAATATAGAAGAAATAAACCTTGAAAATAATAATGAACTAAGATCTCCGCCTAGAATATTACGAGATCATCCAACTCAAAATATAATAGGAGAAATAAATTCTCAAGTTAGAACAAGAAATCAACTAAATCAAATGGGTCATGTAGCTTTCATTTCATCCATAGAACCTAAAAATCCAAAAGAAGCATCAATAGATGATTATTGGATTATCGCAATGCAAGAAGAATTAAATCAATTTGAACGTAACAATGTTTGGGAATTAGTTCCCCGTCCTAATAATCAATCAGTAATTGGAACAAAATGGATTTACAAAAATAAAGTAGATGAACAAGGTAATATAACTAGGAATAAAGCAAGACTAGTAGCACAAGGGTATAATCAAGAAGAAGGTATTGATTTTGAAGAAACATTTGCTCCCGTTGCAAGATTAGTATAATAAGTCAATCTGTAATCTTTAACACCAGCTTTAAATCCAACACTTGCTTTAGTTTCTGTTTGTGGGAAGCAATACATATATTATTAGCCTTTTCTTGTTTTCACAATTTTAAACTTTATCAAATGGATGTTAACAGTGCATTTTTAAATGGTTTTATTAAAGAAAATGTATATGTATAACAACCTCCGTTATTTATACATGAAAAATATCCGGATCATGTATTTAAATTAAAGAAGCACTATATGGTCTTAAACAAGCTCCTCGTGCTTGGTATGAAAGACTTAAAAGTTATTTATTAAACTCAGGATTTAAAATTGGAAAAGTAGATCAAACACTTTTTATTAAAAGTACTTCCAAAGATATTTTAATAATTCAAATATATGTAGATGATATTATTTTTGGTTCAACAAATGAAAATTTATGTAAAGAATTTTCAAATATAATGACTAATGAGTTTGAAATGTCTCATATGGGAGAACTATCTTATTTTCTCGGACTTCAAATCAAACAATTAACAAATGGAATTTTTATAAACCAAAAAAAATATTGTGATAATTTAATAAAACGATTCGGTATGGAAAACACTTCTGCAAAACCTACTCCTATGAGTACCACTACACATCTCGATCGAGATGAAAATGGCAAAAGTGTAGATCAAAAATTGTTTAGAAGTATGATAGGTTCTTTGCTCTATTTAACTGCTAGTAGACCTGACATAATGATGAGTGTTTGTTTATGTGCACGTTTTCAATCCGATCCTAAAGATTCACACTTAAGAGCAGTAAAAAGAATAATGCGATATCTAAACCAAACTAAAGATTTTGGTCTTTTCTATCCAAAGGAATGTTCGTTTGAGTTAGTGTCATTCAGTGATGTAGATTTTGGTGGATCCCGAACGGATAGAAAAAGTACAAGTGGTACTTGCCATTTCATTGGAAAATCACTTGTATCTTGGTTTAGTAAGAAACAAAATTGTGTCTCGCTTTCCACATGCGAAGTAGAGTATATATCAGCTGCTTTAGCTTGCACTCAAGTTATATACATGCATCAAACACTTAAAGATTTTAATATAAATTTAACAAATTCTATAATATATTGTGATAATACAAGTACAATAAACTTATCTAAAAATCCGGTTAATCACTCTCGTACAAAACATATAGATATTCGTCACCATTTTTTACGTGACAATATAGAAAAAGGAATAATTAATTTAGAACATATTTCTACCGAAAATCAAATTGCCGATATATTTACTAAACCTTTATTAGAAAACTCCTTTATAAAACTTCGACAAGAATTAGGTATAATATCCTTTAAAGATATCAATTAGAGATGCATTTGAAATATTCACTCATTTCAGTCGACTAAAACAATCTGTTCAGTCGACTGAATGAACATATCAAATATTTTTCGGAAATGTTATATGCTACATTATATAATTTATAGACCACACATTTTAAAAACTGAATTTTTAATAAGAACCATACTTTTCTAACAAAATTCTCCTAACCATTAAATTATTATGCGGTTAAAAATCTAAATAAAATATAACCATTAGTTGTTTAGTAAAATTCTACTATAAATAAATTCTAAATTTTTATTTTATTTTCACATCTCGATTTTACGATTAAAAGCTTAAACAATTTCAATATAAAATGTCGTCAGACAACTCCATCTCTCCGATCAATATCACCTCGTCAGTTGATAACACTCCAACATCGCCAAAACTTCCCACACCAACACCAGCACATGAGCCGGTTTACAAATGGGAAAATTATCGTACTGGTTTCACACCAGAATCGAAAAAGGCGAAAAGTGGACTCTTTATTTCACCTGACACAAAAAGAAAGATCGATGAAATTCATCACTTTCAACAACAACAGATAGATCTTCAACGAGAGCTATACTTCGAGCAAAAAGTTACAGCTAGAAGGTTAAGCTTTCTAGAGCAAATTGGTATACGCTTCTGTGGATCAAAGAAGAATGAAGTGGCTGAACCTCTACCTTGCCATGTTAGCTCACTTGATCCGTCTTCATCTTATCGTACACCAGTTGATCCTGTGAATCCTTGGATGTCTCCTAAGACTCCTCAATATAGTCCGAATTCATGGGATATAAATTACATGAAGAATGAAGGAAAGAAGACTCCAAGTCCATCCCCAAAGAAATAGTTGAATTTTGAAATATTTATATCAATATTTTTGTAATTATTCCTTTAAATAAATTGTTTAATTTCAAAAATTAACTAAAACAACAACATTGCATGTTTCAGTCGACTGAATTCCCCTGCTTAGTCGACTTAAAATATGACAGAAAACAATATATGCAAAGTTCAGTCGACTGGAACCATCTGCACAGTCGACTGAAAATTCAACAGAAAATTTCAGCAACAAAATTCAGTCGACTAAATGTACTGCTCAATCGACTGAATCTATCACAGAACACTTCGGCCTTTGATTCAGTCGACTGAACAGAACATTCAGTCGACTGAACGCTGCTTCCCAGGCAGAATTTCCCCTTTTAACCACCAGATTTTACCCTACCAATTCACTTTTACCTCCTACAAACCTTCTTCCCCAAATTAATTTCGAAACGCTAGCTCTCAAATTCCTCAAAATCAAATCAATTCTCACCAAAATGGCACCAAAAAGATCAAGAGCCTCATCTTCTTCATCCTCCGAGCCAATTGATGCTCAAATAGCACAATGGCTTTATGATGGAACCGCTGTCACTGGATGGAACAAGATAAAGAATTCTCGAATTTTTTAGCATTCTTTCGTTGATTTTCAAAGCTTTCAAACCTACAACCTTCAAGCGTTAACAGATCCGGCAGGTTTGACTCCACTTCTAGATTTGAAAAGAAATGACCATGCCATTAATCATGTAATGGTAAAATTATTTTATGCTAATCTTAATCTTGGACATCAAACTCCAAGAAATCCAAACAATAGTGTTTGGAGTATGGTGTGTGGAAAGAAAGTTTGGTTCTCCTTGGATAGAATAGCACACATTTTATAGTTCCCAAATGTTGGAAGAAAGCTCAAGGAGATAGAATTCAATCCACACATTCGTGGCAACATCAACCATCGATTTATGGATGATAACATCAACTTTACGGGTCTTAAGTCCACCTACCTTCGACCTATGGCAAGAATCCTCCATAAAGCCCTAATGAGAACAATTACTCCTCGCACGGGCTCATACGAAATTGTCTACCCAAATAACTATCGAGCTTTATATGCTATTTTTAGCAATATACAAGTTAATTGGGTACAGCTTATTCTTGATAAGTTTCTCACTTTCAACAATGGAAAAATGCGCACTATTTACTTTGGAGAATACATCATGTGACTTCTCCTAAATGTCGATACGCCATTACCTGAATCAGAGAATACAATGGTCCATCAGATTAACCATCGGACCATAAGCCTAATGCAACTCCCATCTCGACCTCCTTGCATAATATCACTTGCCGAATGGGAAGCAAGGCATCAAGAACAACAACAACAATAACAACAACAACCTCCTCAACCTCGCCACGAAGAACATCTCGAGCAAGATGATGAAATTCGTCTTGTTGACCCAAGCTTCACTACCAACCAATCCTTGGGCATATTGTCAAGAAATCAACAAATTCTTGACACTCATCTTAAAAAGGTAGACCATAAGCTTGATAAAATCAAAGGATTTTTTAACAAGCTTTGGGATGCAATCTCGTACTCAAGCACCACTACTGCTTCAACATCTCGCGGCAAACGTCCGGCACCCACGTTTACATGGACGACATCCAAAGAGCATACAAGTAGTAGCGCAAGCAGAACTAGTTGTGGCCAACGATGAAGAGCAACTAGACCACCAACAGGAGGACCCGTCATACGTGAACCAACTGGAAGGGATGGTTCATATGACTGGGATAAGGATGAGTGATTTTGTTGTTTTGATGTCTATTTTTAAACTTTCTAATGGCTTGTATAAATAGCCATTTTATGCTTGTCTGTCATAACATTTTCGTTTCTCTTAATTCATGATTATATTCTCTATGATCTAGTGATTGTTTAGATATATTATTACTGCTGTTAGTTCTTCCTTCTTGTCGATGACAAAGGGGGAGAAAATCTATGGTACTAACTTTGTTTTGTAGAAAAGATAGTGCATACATTCAGGGGGAGAAAGTAAGTATATACATCTCTAAGATAGTATTGTCGTCAATCAAAAAGGGGGAGAATGTTGATACACGAAGATTTTGATCAATGACAATGAGCTTCAACAAATAGGAAGAGAATGCAAAATCTAGAAGAAGATTGATGAAGACCTAAGTATAAACATTAGTATGATTTTCTATGTGTCTTAGTCTAGATTATTTGTTAAAATCTATCCTCAAGAGATTTGCACGAACATTAGAACACATTCATAAAAACTTCATTCACATGTTCACTGTGCATACTTTTATACTTCAGTCGACTGAACAGACATGGCCAGTCGACTGAAACTGTACACATATACAAAATTGCATAGTTTCAGTCGACTGAATTACCTGTGCAGTCGACTGAAATTATTCCTGAAAATTTTTCTTCATATTTTTCAGTCGACTGAATCTCCTACTCAGTCGACTGAATTTAAACCTGCGAATTTTCTCTG
The DNA here is from genome assembly GCA_030765085.1 of Allium cepa. Lineage (NCBI taxonomy): Eukaryota > Viridiplantae > Streptophyta > Magnoliopsida > Asparagales > Amaryllidaceae > Allium > Allium cepa. The sequence continues at coordinate 109,113,766 of CM060937.1, read as the reverse complement.
AAAAGACTCCTTCTTCTTCCCAAGAGTTGCAACCTTTCATCAATGGAAATGGAAGCATATCTTGTTTGCAACCTTTGACAACATATGCATCTCTTCTACAAGTATAAATACATGATTATAATATCATTTAATTTACCGAATTCTCTTGCTTTAATCTTACTATTCTCTTGTTCATATTCTCTAGATATTCTCAAAGCAATCACCAATCTATTGCTTCAATCACTGTTTTTATTTATAACACTAAATCTTCACAAACACATTGCATATTCTCGAGGATAAGATTATAGAAATATTGTACTACATTAGACTCATTAGTGTTGACAAGAACACAACAAGTCGAATATTGTATGCTAGTAATTGAGTTGAAGTCCTCTTCGGCAGTTGAGGCAAGAAATCCCGTTCGGTTGTTCGGGTAAGTTGTAAACCTATTCCTCCGGGTGAAGCGAGGGTGTTAGTTAGTGAAATTCCTAAGTGAAGCTTAGGGACTGGACGTAGGACGAGAGATCCGAACCAGTATAAAATCCTGGTGTCTCCTTGCATTTAGCTACTTTATCTACCTAGACTATTTCATTATTCCGTATTACACGATCCTACTGCACCCCCTCTTTCATACAGGGCTGAAAAATTAACATATAACAGCGGGGTATGAGACGACCCGACTTTCTACCACCAGAAAATCGCATCATCTTTAAGAAAGAAAGGGATAGAAAAGAGAAAAGATAGAGAAGAAGAAAGAAACAACATCAGAATCTAAACAGCGGAATGAATAAATTATATTAATCACATAATACTTTACATAGTATCATATACATCAGAGATACACAGCTAAAACAACACATACTAGACAGTTATAAACACCTGTCTAGTTATTACAACTCAAAGACATCAACTCAGAGAACACACTGCGGAATACGCTATAGCTATACGCAAAAGCCTCCTGCTCCATTACTCCTCCTGAATTCGTCAAGCCAACCTAAATTCTAACCCGAATCCCTTGGCTACTCGTAAAAATTTGAGTACCCAAGAGTTTGAGAAAAACAGAATAAACTCCGGGTCAGACATGGGTCTGGTGTGAGTAAACGGTTAAAGTTGCTTAACTTTAAAAAAACCTTTTGAAAGAAAAGGTATCACGTAAGACTTTCCACACATAAACATGGAAAAGTTTTTACCTTACGCTAACCAAAACATTTGATAGGAAATTCGATGATATTATAATAGTGTCTAGGGTTTTCAAGTAAATTACAGAAATAGCTGGAATGCTTACATCTCACGTTCCAACATAGTTGGGCACAACTAATACGTACGGCACTTATTGGATTTTGGATTCCATACAATGGCAGGGCTACAGGGGTACCTCCCGTCACAGTACGTGGCCTAGATCACCGTACCGAGGAGCCACCTTAACTCCCCTGCAACACAAAGCCGGACCCATTCCTTATTGAACAGTTCCGAATAAGACAACCCCGGCGGATGTAGCTATTCAACCGCCCACACAGCCGAAATAAAAGGGACCTCTAGACAGGGGTAAATCTTACTCTCAAGTAGGGGATACCCACGAAGCTTTGCTGCACCTCCCCTGTTTTAGCCATTCCCGGTTGATGAGGCTTGAGGTTACGATTACCTTTAGTGAACACATCACTTAGAATGCTCATCGTCCACCTGACGATGTTCTGAAAGCATTCAATCCATACAATTTCGTTCCGGGTTCGAACGAAACCGAAGGCATTATCTCGTTACACTCATTTTGGAATCACCCTCAGAGTTAACGACAATAACCCTTGCACTCTGAATCACCATCTCGAATCTATAAGAACTAGTCCGTCAACTCATTACGGAATCACCCACAGAGTTATATTGACTTATAGTCCTTACACCTCGAGTCTTCACTCTTCACATAAGATTCACGACCTAACGTTATTTGGAATCGATGTGGTTTTCGAATATCCAAATATGGAAACCCGATCCCGGTCTCATCGAAATCCAAAGCGTGTCTTTTAAGTCCAAGTTGTTTAAGGTTTAAAACAATTCAATAAAGTATCTATATACACACAGATAGATAACTCACAAATCACAATTGATAATCAACATTATCAAATAACAGGTAATCCACATTATCAATATCATAATAGATAATCCATATATCAACATCCCAATTGATAATCTATATTAACATCACAATACAATCGAACATCCATACCACACAACCATACTTATCTCATTACTGAGATCACAAAGCATTCAAGACAATCAATGTCATCCATTCATACATAAGCAATGATTTACTCATACCACAATATAATTAATTTAAAATGAATTAAATTAACTATCTCTATCTCTAATTAATTTAAAGTGAATTAAATTAATCACTTCATCCATAATTAATTTAAATTAAATTAAATTACTTCATCCAAATATATCTTGCTTACTTATTCTTTAATTAAACAAATTAATTAATCATCATCCTAATTAATCCTCCTTGATTAATTAACTCTAAATCAAATAATTAATCCTTAATTATTCTCATTAATCATATCAATTAATGAACCTTAATTAATTACTTCCATTAATTAATTAACTATATTAATTACATTATCTCTTAATTAATTACATTTAATTTATCACACTTAAATTAATTACTTAAATAAATCAACTATAAACAGTAATCAATTATTCTTAATTACTTTTAATTACTTTATAAATTCTTTGATTTATTACATCAAGTAATAAACCCTTAATTACTTTAACAAGTAATTACCCATTTAAAATTACTTCCTAATCAGTAATTTTACTTATCTCAATTACCTCTGTAATTTATCAATTACTTATCTTAAGTAATTAGCCTTATCAAAACTTATTAAGTAAACATACTTAATCATTTATCAAGTGACTTCTTAATTAATTAACAAATTAATTAATTTTCTTGATCACACTTATCTCATAAAACAAAATTGAGTAATTCATTCCTTAATTACTCTTTAACCAATTAATTTTCAACTAACAGATTAATTATCATCAACTATTAATTAATAAACCTTAATTATTAATCAATTCTTTAATAAAAAGTAATTAATCACTAATTACTTTTATAATTAGTTAATTAAACTTAATTAACTAATTAATCATCTCTTAATCATTAATTAATAAACTTAATTATTAATTAACAATCTTAATTGCAAATTAATTAATCCATAAATATAATTAATTAATCTTAATTAAAATTAATTAACCTTAAATAAAAATAGTTAATTAATTCTTAATTAACTAGCATTATCCTTTAATTATAAATTAAGAAAACCCAATTAAAGCTTAATAAAACCTTTATTAAGTATTACTTAATTACTATTTTAATTAACTCTTAATTACTTAATTAATTAAGTAATTACAATTTAATTAATCATTTGTCATTAATTAAATCATCATATTAATTAATAGTTAATTAAATAAATAATTATACTTAATTAATTACTTAATTAACCCCCTTTAAAATAATAATTAAATTAATTAATTAACTTAAAGTTTCTTAATTAACTAACTAATTACAAATTATTAATACTTAATTATTATTTAAAATAAAACATTATCTTAAATAAATCTTGAAATCTTTACTTAACTTATTTTATTAATTAAATTAATTTATAAAGAAATCATTAATTACTTTCCTTAATTATTAATTAACAAATCTAATTTCAAGTTCATAAATTATCTCAAACTTTAATTGTTAATTAATAAATCATTTCCACTAATTAATTTAGATAAAACATTTACTTAATTATTATTTTTTATATTTCAAAATAAGTTTTGAAATAATATTAAGATTTTAACTTAAGACATTTAAAACATCATACAATTTCATTTATAAAAACAATTCAATTTCAAAAACAAGAATTTTAATTTAACTTAAACTTTTTAAAGTTTAAAACTTATTTTATATTTTAAACTAAATATCAGGTTGGACATAAATCTGGGTTCAACCCATGTTTACATGAATCCCAGAACAAAGTACAACTTCTGTTCTTTCTTTCTTTTAGTTTTCAGTTCAAAGTTAATTAGGATTTTAAAATTTTAAAAACTGTTTAAGTTAAAACTTAAAACTGTTAAAACAAAACAGTTAACACTGCATACCCAAATGACCTCAGAAACCCCCGGGTTCCTTCCCGAGCTGCCACCACTATTACCCGAGTTCCCCTTCGAGTAATCAAGCAAAACCCCAAACAAAACCCAACAACTACAACCACTGACACCACAGCTCATACGTGCACCTGCACCGGTGCCGGAGCCACTTCAGGCCACCGTCGAACCCACCGCCGAGTCATCCAAGCACCCTACATCCACCTACGACCCACAGAACAACAACTCCTACCTCGATTCAAAATCGAGTATCCATTGTCGAACAGAACCCAAACCCAATCATCAGAAAAACCCCAAAATCATTGCCGCCGATCATCATTAGGCACCACATCTCCGGCCATAGATCACTGACCCACCATGCATTCTCCTCCCCAAAAATCATACAACTCGATGCAAATTTGGGGTTGCAGTAATCAATTTACAGCAGACCCCAAAAATTAGGTTATAAATTAATTTGAGCAAATTCAAAACTTCTCAATGATTTAAAAATTCTTCAACTATTTTTACTATACTCTCTGATGCAAATACTAACTCCATGAAGAATCTCAAGCAATCCAGATATAGAGATCATCAGTTATAGATCAAAACCCCATTTGCAGTAAAAACCAAAATTACACATTCAATGCTTTACTAAAAAATTTGATTTTGATTTTAAAAATCATAACTTCCAGAGACAATTTTGTTTATATGATTGTTCAATCTAGTTATAACATTTGATTTTAACAATGGTGTTAGATTGATTACTGAATTCCTCAATTTCCAGAGGATTTTTTTTATTTAGACATCAGATACTTGAATCTAATTTAACTCCTGGATTAGGCTTAAGCTAAACTACATTGTTTAAATTTTTACACACTTGCAAGGATTTTAAACTTGATCAAAAATCATATGTTCTGAACTAAGAACAGAGAAGTTAGAAACAACAGATAAGCATACATCATATATACACAGAGACTTACTTACATGCATACATACATAATAGTTATCATCACAGATTTCAAAATCAACCATATAATTATCTACTTAACTTTAATTTGAAAATGTTTACTCACCTTAATAAGAAATGCATTGCAGGGTTTTGGAAAAATAACAGGAAATTGCAAAATGCTCTGAATTTTGAAGATGATCCCCTTTTTGAAACAGAAAGCTTCAGATTGCTTCAACAATTTGTTTCAGGTTTGCATGCATAAGAAAGTTGATGCAGACAGGAAATTGCAGATCTAATATTGCTAGATTGCATTCATTTGAAGTTTTGAGGCAGATACTTGAGTTTGAGAAATAATTGCAGATTTTGTTTTGAGAAAAACTGCAGACATTCAAATGCAGATTTGGTTTGAAAATAAACTGCAGACATGCAGTTTGATTTGCATTTCAATGTCAGGTTTTTGAATTGAACATGATTTGAGTTGAGGAGTGTTTCAGGTTTGATTTTTTTTGGAAAGTGTTTGAGTGAATTGATTTCAAACTTGAGAATGCTTCAGGTTTTGGTAACAGGGATCAATGTTTTCAGGTTTTTAATTCATGCATGGATTGAATTGAGGAATTGTTTGAGAAATTGTTTGAAGATTTCTGGTTTGGAATGAGTAAAAGTTGTATTGATGGTTTTAGTTTTTCTTTTTAGAAATAAACAAAGAATTAAAGAAAATGAGAAAGAGGGTTTATATAGGGTAGATTTCAGATTTTATAAATTTAAAAGAAAATTAAAAAGAAAATGGACACTTGTCCCTAATTACATAAAGGTTGTAACATTTGTTATCAAAGTGTTTTAGAAATAACATTTGTCACTTATTATGTATATTTATTTTAAAAGAAATTTAAAAGACTTTTTAAATCAATTTCCTAATTACTAATATGTTTTCTTCAAATTTAAAAATACTTTTCTAATTAAATTTATAATAAACAAATACATTTATACATTTATAAATGTATGCTAAATTTATATAAGTACAATCTTCAAAAAGAACATAAAATAAAATCAATCATAATTTAAATAAAATTTATATACAATATTTCAAACACATCTTAAAAATGCTATTTCAAAAAGCCCTTTTGTATTTATTCATTATTAAATAAACATAAATCACATTTCTATAGATAAATTTCTATAAATAGAAATAAAACAAAATAATCAAATCTTATTTTTGATTAAAAACATTATCTATATAAATTTAAAATTCAAACTATATTATCATTTTATTTTAAGATGTATGTTTATCCTTTAAATTCAAATTTATATTTCAATTCAAAGTCAAATTTAAAAATCAAATCTAAAATAAATTTAAATGAATATAAACATCCATTTTTAAATAAGCTTATTATTATTTAGAAATAATATATCCTATTTTAAAATCAATTTAAAATACACAGATATAAATGCATTTTAAACACACTTATAAATTTTGAAAACAATATACCAATTTATAACCATAATTAAAATATTATATTATATTACTTGGTTAATTATCTTTGAAAATAACAATTTATCAATTCAAATAATTTAAATTTAAGAGATTATCAGCATTTTAAACTCCTGGAAATTCCGGGATATTACAATCCTCCCCCTTAGTAGAATTTCATCCTCGAAATTTAAAACAAAGATAATCCAAAGTTTTAATTTTATTTCAACCAATTCAAACATCAATAACATCCATACACTAGCAATCAAACAAACAATTTCATCCAAACAACCAATTCAAACAAATAATTAACACTAGCTATTCGGAAACAGATCCGGATAAGTTTCCTAAGACTATCTCGAGTTTCCCCAGTACAGACACAGGGATACTCGCTCTACTAAACCCAAACTAGCTATACTGCTAAACTACTGAGTTCCCACTCGGCTAAATCTATAATCTATACAAGATATCAAACCAAAGACAAGTCTGATCAACAACTAAAACCTCACAGAACTATTGGTCTCAAAACCAGTGATGAACCAAAACACGTACTCCCTCAGAGACACGTGAAATAATTTGAATTCCAGTCTTCCAAACTGGCAATTCAACTCTTCAAACCAAAACACTGATCTCTTACAAAACTCAGAAGAATCCAATATACCTCGAAGCTTACCAAAACTTATTCCTTCTTTTACCAGAGAAAACCTCAACAATATCAAAGTCTCCAACTTCGAATTCCAAATTCTTCCGTTACTTAACCTCAAAAATTTCCCAGATTATCCGGGCAGCCTACAGATCCTTCCTGATCAGCTCAACCCTCGCTGATGCTTCTACAAACAAACTGGATCAACAACAACTCACAAACTGATCCTCACAAGATCAATCCACAATCAAAACCAAACTTTACTATTAACAGAAGAAAACAACTTCTCCTATCCGGAAAAGACAGAACAGGATCACTTGCCAACTTGCCTCAGATCCTGAAAAATAGATTCATAAGAAACTCTCTAATCCAAGACACTACAATTCCCAGATGCTTCTACTCAAGAACAACAGCCATCTTGCTTCCGCTGCACAACTCTGATCTGGAGCAGATGAAAATCCCATCGAATGAACACAGCACAGACTGAACATCACATCTCAGAAATAAGGTTCAACAGAAGTTCCAAGAGATACAGAGCTGCTTCACCAAACAATCAATCTAGAAGACAACCTTCTACCCAGCTGAATCACCGGTATCACTCCTAACATCAAGTCGATTCAGAACTCAATCTCCAATGTGGGCAAATTTCTAACTTTCCTGAAGATGTATCCGGAAAATCTTCGACAACTCCATAACTTCTATATCCTCTAGAGATGCCACAAATCCAAGCAAAGACTATCTAAGATAATCTCCAAACTATCGCAAGTCACTTTTGCGATCAATCAATTCAATATCCAAGATACTGTTCTCTCTCCATTAATCAGAACAGTTTATCCTCGAGCAACTAATCCATCGAAGAAACAGATCCTCACTGCTGTTTTCTGAATTCCACCTCTAGGAAATGCTAAGCCAAAAAGATCTTCCTGCTAAAACACAGAACACTCCCAAGCTGCACCGCTAACACAAATGCCAAAAACTTCTTATCCAAAGCTCTTTGAGAAACTCGGACCTCCAACTAAACACATACATCTTGCAGAACTCAGCTATAACACCTGAAACAGACATACTTCCTTAAACTTGCTCCGAAAGAAAACATCTCTGGAGATACCCATAGTCACTGCATCTCATCACGCAACTACTACTTCCTGAGGCATCAAAATACCATTACTTGCTTCTGCCTAACCGACAGATCCAAATTCTTAAAAATCTGCTCACACTAGCACAATCAAACTTACACTTCAAAGATGAACTCCGAAACGTAACAGGTTTCCTTCAGAGATCAATGAAATACTTCATCACTACAAAGATTACTCGAGATGGTATTAGGTCTACAGTCTCGAAAAATACACTTCCAACCACAAACATTCAAACTCCAACCAATAGTAGTCGTGTTACACACACCACTACTCATCTACCTTTATAACTTATATTGGGAAAACCCGAACAGGTAACCCAACAGATAGGTAGAAATATATATATTGTTATATATAAAAATTACAAGTACGCTCTCTCAAGAAAGACACCACTACAGAGCCTAGGTATTCACTCAACCAAATGCTCTGATACCAAATAAGACGACCCGACTTTCTACCACCAGAAAATCGCATCATCTTTAAGAAAGAAAGGGATAGAAAAGAGAAAAGATAGAGAAGAAGAAAGAAACAACATCAGAATCTAAACAGCGGAATGAGTAAATTAAATTAATCACATAATACTTTACATATTATCATATACATCAGAGATACACAGCTAAAACAACACATACTAGACAGTTATAAACACCTGTCTAGTTATTACAACTCAAAGACATCAACTCAGAGAACACACAGCGGAATACTCTATAGCTCTACGCAGAAGCCTCCTGCTCCATTGCTCCTCCTGAATTCGTCAAGCCAACCTAAATTCTAACCCGAATCCCTTGGCTACTCGTAAAAATTTGAGTACCCAAGAGTTTAAGAAAAACAGAATAAACTCCGGGTCAGACATGGGTCTGGTATGAGTAAACGGTTAAAGTTTCTTAACTTTAAAAAAACCTTTTGAAAGAAAAGGTATCACGTGACTTCCCACACATAAACATGGAAAAGTTTTTACCTTACGCTAACCAAAACATTTGATAGGAAATTCGATGATATTATAATAGTGTCTAGGGTTTTCAAGTAAATTACAGAAATAGCTGGAATGCTTACATCTCACGTTCCAACATAGTTAGGCACAACTAATACGTACGACACTTATTGGATTTTGGATTCCATACAATGGCAGGGCTACTGGGGTACCGCCCGTCACAGTACGTGGCCTAGATCACCGTACCGAGGAGCCACCCTAACTCCCCTGCAACACAAAGCCGGACCCATTCCTTACTGAACAGTTTCGAATAAGACAACCCCGGCGGATGTAGCTATTCAACCGCCCATACAGCCGAAATAAAAGGGACCTCTAGACAGGGGTAAATCTTACTCTCAAGTGGGGGCTACCCACGAAGCTTTGCTGCACCTCCCCTGTTTTAGCCATTCTCGGTTGATGAGGCTTGAGGTTACGATTACCTTTAGTTAACACATCACTTAGAATGCTCATCGTCCCCCTGACGATGTTCTGAAAGCATTCAATCCATACAAGTTCGTTCCGGGTTCGAACGAAACCGAAGGCATTATCTCATTACACTCATTTTGGAATCACCCTCAGAGTTAACGCCAATAACCCTTGCACTCTGAATCACCATCTCGAATCTATAAGAACTTGTCCGTCAACTCATTACGAAATCACCCACAGAGTTATATTGACCTATAGTCCTTACACCTCGAGTCTTCACTCTTCACATAAGATTCACGACCTAACGTTATTTGGAATCGATGTGGTTTTCGGATATCCAAATATGGAAACCCGATCCCGGTCTCATCGAAATCCAAAGCGTGTCTTTTAAGTCCAAGTTGTTTAAGGTTTAAAACAATTCAATAAAGTATCTATATACACACAAATAGATAACTCACAAATCACAATTGATAATCAACATTATCAAATAACAGGTAATCCACATTATCAATATCATAATAGATAATCCATATATCAACATCCCAATTGATAATCTATATTAACATCACAATACAATCAAACATCCATACCACATAACCATACTTATCTCATTACTGAGATCACAAAGCATTCAAGACAATAAATGTCATCCATTCATACATAAGCAATGATTTACTCATACCACAATATAATTAATTTAAAATGAATTAAATTAACTATCTCTATCTCTAATTAATTTAAAGTGAATTAAATTAATCACTTCATCTATAATTAATTTAAAATAAATTAAATTACTTCATCCAAATATATCTTGCTTACTTATTCTTTAATTAAACAAATTAATTAATCATCATCCTAATTAATCCTCCTTGATTAGTTAACTCTAAATCAAATAATTAATCCTTAATTATTCTCATTAATCATATCAATTAATGAACCTTAATTAATTACTTCCATTAATTAATTAACTATATTAATTACATTATCTCTTAATTAATTACATTTAATTTATCACACTTAAATTAATTACTTAAATAAATCAACTATAAACAGTAACCAGTTATTCTTAATTACTTTTAATTACTTTATACATTCTTTGATTTATTACATCAAGTAATAAACCATTAATTACTTTAACAAGTAATTACCCATTTAAAATTACTTCCCATTCAGTAATTTTACTTATCTCAATTACCTCTGTAATTTATCAATTACTTATCTTAAGTAATTAGCCTTATCAAAACTTATTAAGTAAACATACTTAATCATTTATCAAGTGACTTCTTAATTAATTAACAAATTAATTAATTTTCTTAATCACACTTATCTCATAAAACAAAATTGAGTAATTCATTCCTTAATTACTCTTTAACCAATTAATTTTCAATTAACAGATTAATTATCATCAACTATTAATTAATAAACCTTAATTATTAATCAATTCTTTAATAAAAAGTAATTAATCACTAATTACTTTTTTAATTAATTAATTAAACTTAATTAACTAATTAATCATCTCTTAATCATTAATTAATAAACTTAATTATTAATTAACAATCTTAATTGCAAATTAATTAATCCATAAATATAATTAATTAATCTTAATTAAAATTAATTAACCTTAAATAAAAATAGTTAATTAATTCTTAATTAACTAGCATTATCCTTTAATTATAAATTAAGAAAACCCAATTAAAGCTTAATAAAACCTTTATTAAGTATTACTTAATTACTATTTTAATTAACTCTTAATTACTTAATTAATTAAGTAATTACAATTTAATTAATCATTTGTCATTAATTAAATCATCATATTAATTAATAGTTAATTAAATAAATAATTATACTTAATTAATTACTTAATTAACCCCCTTTAAAATAATAATTAAATTAATTAATTAACTTAAAGTTTCTTAATTAACTAACTAATTACAAATTATTAATACTTAATTATTATTTAAAATAAAACATTATCTTAAATAAATCTTGAAATCTTTACTTAACTTATTTTATTAATTAAATTAATTTATAAAGAAATCATTAATTACTTTCCTTAATTATTAATTAACAAATCTAATTTCAAGTTCATAAATTATCTCAAACTTTAATTGTTAATTAATAAATCATTTCCACTAATAAATTTAGATAAAACATTTACTTAATTTTTTTTTATTTCAAAATAAGTTTTGAAATAATATTAAGATTTTAACTTAAGACATTTAAAACATCATACAATTTCATTTATAAAAACAATTCAATTTCAAAAACATGAATTTTAATTTAACTTAAACTTTTTAAAGTTTAAAACTTATTTTATATTTTAAACTAAATATCAGGTTGGACATAAATCTGGGTTCAACCCATGTTTACATGAATCCCAGAACAAAGTACAACATCTGTTCTTTTTTTCTTTTAGTTTTCAGTTCAAAGTTAATTAGGATTTCAAAATTTTAAAAACTGTTTAAGTTAAAACTTAAAACTGTTAAAACAAAACAGTTAACACTACATACTGTAACGACCCGATATTTTCAACCATTCACACCCACTATAAGTGTATAGGTAGACACTCATGCCGGAATTGGATTTCTCAAAATACCGCGTTGTAAATAAAAATTTGGCAAATCTCAGAATATGTAGTAAATAATAATCACAGATTGCAGACATAGAGTAATAATAATGCAGCGGAAGTAAAAGAGATAGTAGTTCATGAAGCTACTATATAAATATATCAGAGTTACATAAAATACAATAGAAGAAATAAAGTATAACAGAAGTTTAAATATGATAACCAAGTACAAGCTGAATGGAACAACCGAACTGAAAGGATGAAACTTGACAAGTAGATAATCTCCAGCGATTCCAATCTCCAGAAAGTGGAAATCCAAATCTGTGAATAACTCAGGCTGACCCGAGAGTAAATAAAAATACAAACACTCGAGTCAGGACATACATACTTATACAATGTAAACCAACTCAAGTGAACTGTAGCAAAGATACAAGTAATTTAGAAGATGCTTGGGACCGCCCATCCTCTAAGGATCCGTTAAACTATTTACTATGTAGTATATTGCGCTACATACAGTAGTGTCTAATCAGTAAAGTATAATCATATCGAAAATAGCGTTAAGGGGATGGTGAACCTTAACGCGGTCGGATCTTTAAAACCAAAATCATAGTGGGCTCGCTATAAGGAGATGACACGGCACGCGAGGCAATGCCAGGGTGGATACACCGTTTGCACTCCCGGACCGGTGGTGACGGCAAGCCAGCAGCTTCCGCCCACCTCGAACAATACCCCCGAATCAAAGTGGCGCCACATATCGAATCGCAAAAGTAATAGAATGGTTTTCGATGGAGCATGCTCGATGAAAGGGTGCGACCCTTTGTGTAGCCCGGTATAGCTCCTGTTTTAGTCATTTATGCCAACTCGCGGGAGTTGGGTCCACGTAATATACCTCGAGAACGTCGCCACCATCCTACTTCATTCTGGAATCTCCACTGCGTACACAGTTGTTAAGGTGGTTTTCGGTATTGGCCGGCTATAAGACAATATCCGATCCAGGTCTCTTTAACAACGATCGTTATTATAACCCGTAGTTATAACTTTAAAAAAAAAAATTGTACTTCAAAATAAAATATCATTTCAACCCAAATCTTTATCAAAATAAAGATTAAATTATTTCCAAACCATTTCAATATATCATCATACCATATCTTTCGATTCAAATATTTATCAAAATAAATATCAAGTCATTTCTAACCATTTCAATATATTAAATTATCATATCCTTTCAAAACTTTCTTTCAAATCATTTTAATATATTAAAATATCACAACCTTTCAAAACTTTGTTCAAAATATCTTATCTTTCAACACTTCCTTTCAAATTATTTTAATATCAAAATGTCATATCTTTCAAAACTCCATTTTCAAATCATTTTAATATATCAAAATATCATATCTTTTCAAACCACATTTCAATCATTTAATATATCAAAATATCAAAACCACATTCATTTCAAATCATTATTCATTTTATTCAATTTAAAATACCATTTCAATTCACATTTCAAAACAGTTAATGTTCAAAAAAATCATTTTTAATCATTAAAATGAAGTTATTATGTTCAATAATTAAATTATTAAATTTCCAAAATTTTCAACTTCCAAAGTTCATTTATTCACTTACATTTATCAAAACAGTGAAATTTCACTTTTCGCAGTATTTAGAAAACGCTACGGAAAGTTACATTCAAAACAGTTCAATTTAATAAAAGACAACATTTTAAAATGTTGTAATAGGGTTTGTTTAAATTCCAAATAAACTTAGTTAAATTCAAAAATTATAGCACTTACAAAAATTGCTATAATAGCTTTTAATTCAATTTAGCATTTTAGTTCATTTCATCAACTACAGCATTTACAAATGCTGTAATATCATTTACATTGTAATTAATAGCATTTCAAAAATGCAGTCAATTAACTTCAAATGTTCAATATAATTTCTCAACCAATTATATTTTTATTTAAAACATTTTTAACTCATAAAATCATACATTTTCACATTTATAAACATCATTTAATTTTCCTCAAGTTCATGATTTTTAAAGTTAAATTTCCAATTTAGTTATATTTCAAAATTTCAACTTAAAGTATTCATTCATTTCACATTTCAACTTTATTAATGATTATATAAAATCATTTTAAATTAATTTAAATTCAAAATATCATAAATTTATCATATTTTCAAAGTTATTTAAATTCCATTAAAAATTAAATCAAAATTTCCAAAATAACTTACATTCATATTTTCTAACTTTTCCATAATTTATTTAACTTATAGATTTCCAGAAAATCAATAATACTTTACAAAAATTATATTTTTATTAAATTTCAAATCAAAATATTATAATAATTAAATTTCTAAAATATTTTAAAATTTTTAGAAAAACATATTTTAACTACGGGCCTGTATATAATTTTCTACGCTAGGTAAAGTGATACGGGTAATATATCGTTTCAACCCGTAATTTACAAAGAAAATCCGGGTTTTATCATTTCAAACCCGCAATCCCAAGTTAAAATAAATTAAATAAAAACCTTTCAATCCTATCATTTCATCCCATAACGATTTTTCCCTATTCTAAAGTCCGTTCGAGTATGTATCATTTCAACCCATAGCGATTCTAATCTAAAGGGAACTTGTAGTGTGATGAACAGATAAAATAAACATAATAGCACGAAATAACAGTAACATATAATATAATAAGTGTAATAACACATGTGAACATCATATGATAATAATATAAGCATATATAACATGATAACATAGTTCTACAGATTCACAGGGTGTCAATTCACATTTGTATAAGTATAAACATCTGATGAGATTTACTCACTTGTATTAGCTGGAGATGACAAACAACTACACACAACAAAGATCTTCGAAGGCATGAAAGCATGAATATGATTTGAGAGTGCAGAGCCAAAGATTTATAGCCTTGGATACATTCAAACAAAACAAATATATGAAACATAAGTTTCAAAAACAAGATATACTTAACAATGTTAGAAATAGATGTATAAAACAAAACCAAAGACTTTGCACTTGCTTCCTATGCTTGTTTGGATGGCCTAGGGGATTAATAAGGTCAGGTTTGAGCATGGTTTGGATCAGGTATGGGTAGGAAAAGGCGCGGTTATAAGGTGATGAAGTGGGTAGGAGTTTAAATGTAGAGAATATAAAAGGTTAAGGCATATATAAGAGTTTTGCTGAACTTTTTGGGCTCGGCTAAGGCATGTTTGGGCTCACCCTTTAAGGTTTCAGATCTGGATAGTAGCTTAGGTGATGGGTGGTGGTCATATCAAGGTGGTGGTGGTGGCCTAAGATGGTGTCCTTGGTGGTGGATGAAGATAGTGAAGCAACTAGGCTAGGCTAACATGTTTTTAAGGAGTTTTCAAGGCTTTTGTGTGGAGTTTTGTCAAGGGGGAGGGTTCGGCCTGGTCAAGTCAGAGGAGGGATGATGTTAAGTGGAGGATGGTGAAGAGGAGAAGGTGGTGGATGTAACGACCCAGAATTTTTATAAATTAAAATTTGAATATTTAATTAATTTTAAATATTTATAAGTGAATTTTTAAGTCGAATAAATTTTAATTTGAATTATTGGATTTAATTGGATAATTAAATCGATAATTTAATATGTTAAATTATGGAAATAATTAAAAAATAGAGTTAAATATGATTGAAAATAATTTGGAAAATTTTATTTAATCATACTGGAGTTATGGAAATATTTTAGAACTTTTAAAATCGAATTAAAAGTTAATCTGTGAAAATTTAATATTTTAATATTTAATAATCGACTGTAAAATAGTCAATTTTTGAACAGCCTCAGAATTGAACGAGACCAGTTCCATTGGATCCGTAATAGTTAGTTATTACCGGATTTCAATTTTCGTGTCAATCGGAGTTATCGTTTGATCGTGGCAGCTCGAAACGCATCGAATTATTTTTAATTTAAATTTGGCGAGTGAAAATAGCCATTTTTCAAAAAGTCTCGGATTTCGACGAAACCAGTTTCATCGGATCCGTAATGTGATATTATTGTAAGGTTTCAAATTTCAAGTCGTTTGGATTTACCGTTTGTCCGGTACAAATTAAAACGCCTAGAAATCGATTTAAATCGGTTTAATTTAAATTGAGCGTTTATAGCCATAACTCGCACATACTTCCGAATTAGCTTCCGAAACCTGTTCCATTGTGTCCGGAACGCGGGATAAACCCTAGGTACGCTGGTTACGGCGTCTAAATCGGAGTTCGAAATTCCCGGGATGAATAGTGTTTACGCTAGCTGTTTCTATAAATACACCACACACACAAATAAAAAAAAATATACAAAACCTAAACTAATAAACCCTAGCCGGCCCTAATATTCAATGGCCAGAAATCATCCTCTTTCAACCCTCAATCTCTCTCAATCTACAATGAATTAGCTAATGTGTTCAACATGAAAGTTGTTGAGAATCTCGAGGGCTTCACATCCATACGGATATGATGGGGTTTGGCGTCGCGTGGAGGGAATGATTTGGGGCCGTGTGCTTCAGTTTTGCACGCACTTCGAGAATGGGGGGTGGGGCCGAGTTGGCCATGGTGGCTGGTGGTGGTAGCTTGCGACGAGAGCTTTCGCGTGGTGGTGTTGAGATCGAGTATCGTTGAGTGTGGATGATGTATTATTTAACCCTAGTTCTCAAGTTTGGGTTCAAGAAGTTCGGCCAAAGCCTGTAGCTTCTCGCGTGAGGGAGATGAAGATTTTGGGCCTTTGGATCATGATCATGTGGCTGCAAATGTTTGTGGGTTTAAATTTTTAAAGTTATGTTGGAAATTGTTTATATAAATCACGTTCAATCTTGTAAAATTCGTATCTTTTTCATACGAGGTCGAAAAAATGCAAATCCAGTTGCGTTGGAATCGTATGGACGAGCACTACGCGATGGAGTTGGTTTGGAGTCGTTTGGAGTTAGTGAGAATTTCGGGTAAAATTAAACGCGTTTTTAATTTTATTCGAAATAAAAGCTTAAACGGAAATTAAAACCAAGGTGAGAACTTCTCACTCAATCGAATAGATTTCGATTTTATTTTAAATAGTTAGATTTAAAATATTTGAATGCATGTTTGAATGATGACTGTATATATTGATTGTTAAAATAGACATTATGCGCCGTTAGTAAGCGGATGTTATTTAGTAAAACATATACCGCGAATATTTCATAAACAGTGAAATTGGTATTATATATAATATCAATATATATATATTGGCATATGTATATATTGCAGTTGATTGATTTCCCGTATTTTTTTGCGGATGAGACCCTATTGCGCCGTTATTAAGCGGATAATATTTATTAAGAACATGTACCGCGATAATTTCGTACTGGAGCGAAATTGGTATTGTGCTAATGTTTTTGGATGCAGGAAACAGGTTGGAGGGATCCAACTGGATTCCTCAACAGTATTTATTTAATTTCAGATATTTTGATATTTGATTGATTATCATATCGATATATGATATCGTTGTTGTCGTGATTGACTATTTGGTGTGTAGCATCATTGGACCCAGATTTTGGGATTTTAAAATGGTTTTAAAAATGATTTTTGAAAATATACTTTATTTCTGGAATTGATCCATTATAAATAAATAAACGTTATAATTTTTAAAGTTATAAAAATTATGGTTTTTGTGAAATATAGTTAAAAAGCTGATTTTTAGAAATACGATTAAAAGTCGATTTTTGAGAAATATGAACTAATGATTTTATAAAATAATTTAGATTGGATTCTTGAATATATTATAAAAGTTTGAATATAGGATTTATAAAATTTGATTATTTTATAAATCAAAAGGATGAAATTATAAAGGAATTTAAAGACGTTTTAAAAGAATAATATAAATGGATTTATATTAAGAGATTTATAAATAGATATTTATAAATCGAAATATGGAGATTATAAAACGAGTTTTTATAAGTGTTTGAATGAAGTGGAAAATGAATTTCATAAATAAATGAAATTTATAGAATTATAAACCGTGAAGTTATAAATGAAATTTATAAATTGTAAGATTTATAAATTTGGTGAAATTATTTGAAGAATAGATTGGATAAATCATTAAATCTTATAAGTTATAAGATTCATAAATTGGAAAGTCTTTAAAGAACGATTTTATAAAATAATCGTTTTATAAGTATTTAACTTATAATATGAAAATTTAGTTTATAATTTAGTTATAAACTGGAATAGGTTAATAAAGGAATTTATAAAAAAAAAGAAGTTTTTATAAATAAATAGAAATGGAATTTATAAACGTTGTTTTATAAATCCGCAAACGACTTATTTTGATAAGTTAATTGTTATAACCTATTAATGGAGTTATATTCACGTTTTTAGACAGTGAATAATCCTTAGAGTAAAATGAATAGAAAAGATGAAATTTGTTAACGTAGTGTATTCACGTTTTTTTTGAATAGTGAATAATACGTTAAAGAAAATGTATTGAATGTGAATGTTTTAAACAGAATTAAAACGATCTAACGATGTTTTAAAGGTGTTGAGATTCGAAACCATAGATTTCAACATTTATTGTTGAAATAGACGTTTTCGAGAAATAAAAGGAAATGGTGGACTATAACACTGTTGTTATAGTAAGTAATTTCCGAAAGAAAATGTTTAGTATAGTATTGGGATTTATATATCTATTTAATTTCGAATCCCTATACTAGTGATTTTGGGTTGTTGTAACGATGTTTTACGCAACATTCGTTTTGGCCCAAATAAAAATGTTTAAGAGAATGATTTCCCTTAAAGAATGAAATATATACTTAATTCGATTTAAGTATATTGAATATTTTCAAAGGTTGAAATAAAAGAGATTTGTGAATTACTTATGAATAAATAAGTATGGAAATGTTTTCCAATATGAAGTGAATAATTAGAATTTATCTTTTTGAGGATAAATTGAAATGGATTATTGAAATCGTATATGCATGAATATTTTGAAATATAAATTCATTATGGAATTTATATGTGAAAGTGAAATTTGTTTGAAAATAAATATTGATTTATTTTTGAAGTGTTGGAATTTTATATCTTGTAAAGATATTTTGGAAAATAAATAATTTGGAAAATTATTTGGAATCTGGTGATGTATGCATATCAATTGATAGTTCGATAGCCGACTATCAATATTTCCCTTTGAATGGGTATTTGATGTGAATTGATTGAATTTGAATGCACACTTATTTTTGAATAAGCGCTCACTATTCGGGTTAACCGGGAAAGGACCATGGGGTCGTATAACCCATTCCGAATATGTGATACGTCGTTATGAATTGCATTTGAAGATCGGTGTTGAAGACCGAGTATTTGTGAAAACGATAGGATGACCTATCGATTGTCTCTGCACTGGGTAGCTCCTGGTATAGAGATCTCCTAAGTGATGGGAAATTCGATCGGGATTGTGAATACCCGTATTGCAAGGGCTTCGTAAGAAGTGCCTTCGGTTTTGTTCGAGCCCGGAACAGACTTGTATGGATTGTATGTCTGACATTACAAGTTGAGATATAAAGCCGATTTCTTTCAAATATATTTCTGTTGGTGGCGGAGAATTTATTCTTTGCTTAACACCCTTCTTTGAGACGTACGAGCTCAAAGGTTATATAGTTGAAGTTATCAGCGATATATTCCCAATTTGGTAATGTGACATACTGAGTGATGCTGAAATGATCATTATGTTGATTATTGTGATAGGATCATTTATTTGATCGTCTATCTTAGTGATCATTGTGTTGATCATTTGTTGACCCAAAGCATGGCTTTTGTATAAAGTATGTTTTTGTGGACGTGAATTCGTCGAGCCTCACACCCTGTGAATGGTCAAAACAGGAAAGAAGCAGCAAGGTTATGAGGGGTAGCACCCTTTAGGATGTGTCCATTTCCTTCTGGAAAAGGGTGGTATCATGGTATGGAGCCCAGATACTTACTCATGTTGAAAACACTTTATGATTGTGTGAATTGATTACGAGCGCTCGGTTGAAAAGGTCCCAAAGGACCGGGGGATGGCATATTCGGTCAGTTGTTACTCAGTTAGGAGTAACCCGGCCTTGTGTTGGTAGAGATCTGGTTTGGTTCTCGGGGATGTCCATCCAGAGGCATTCTCATGTGGCAATGGGAAGTTCCTTGGCCTGATCATTCGTTGAAAATCCAATTCCCAATACGAAACTTGTACGGTATTAGTTGTAGAACCTGCTATTCACTTATGGTGGTCACCACTGTTTGGATAGTAGCTATAGTAGGCATACGATAATGGTCGTATGTTGGCTAAGATTTATATTCTACTTTCGAAATGAATTTTTCCTACACTATGCACTAATAATAATATCAAATGCTCTTTTTAAATGCGTATCAAGCATGTTTGACTAACATAAGAAGAAATCTCCTCCAAGTCTGCGTTTGCATTGTGTGTGTGGTGGGAGGTCTTATGGTAGTCTCATTTTTAAAAGCATTGCGAATTGAATTTAAAAATATTCCTCTATTTTGATTTTAAAGATAAATAAACTGTTTTGAGTTCTCACACCAGTCACATGACTGACTCGGAGTTTATTGTTTTCCTTCCTAAACTCTGGGTGCCCACCAATTTCCACACGGGCAGTTAAGAGTTAGGTTTATCAGGATATTCTGGATATTCTGGAGTTGCTAGAGGCAAGCTGGATTGGCATGGCGTATTACTAGTATATAGTATTTCTTTTCCGCTGCACTGTTATTGTTGTATGATGTTGTACACTCTGATGATATGATGTAATGAAATGTGATGTAATGTAATAACTGATATAGTTCTTTGTTTAAAGATTATTCATTTATTATTATATGTTGTTCCGCTGCGAATTGTGAGATTCTGATGTTTGTTCTGTTGTTTCCTTTCTGTCCGTTCTATTTTTAAAATTCCCCTTTTTCTATTTTTCAAATTCTCTGTTTTCTTTCTCTGTTTTTTAAAATTTCCTATCTTCTTCTCTCCTCCCTAATTTCTATCTTTTTCTCTTCTTCTTTCCTAAATTTTTCTTAAATAAAACCCTCAGTGTTCGGTTTTCCGTCGTTCGATTTCTCGGCAGTCGATAAAGTGAGTGTCGATGTTGAATTTTCGGAAGACGAAGAATCGTGTCCTGACAATGTGGTATCGGAGCTCTGATGGTTAAGCGACAACCATGGTTCTGTAGGGTATAATTCATTAGAGATAGAGTCAGCAGTACTCTAGAATGAGTTTGAATGTAATAATAGCTATGAGAGCGTATTTGTTAGTGAATATAAAATTGTTTTATATTGTGATGATTGGTTTATTGAGTGGTATATGAACTTTCGTCAGCGTGGTCCGCAAGACTATGCCGAAGGGGTTTCTAAACACTTGAATAGAACAATTCGACATAATATTGTTTTAAATTGGGTAAATGAAATAATTTTGCCTCGATTATATTTATATATATAAGGAATAATTTTTCAAAATTATCAAAGTGTATAAGTTGATTGTTAGGTTGTTTGAATAATCTAAATGAAAGAATAATTGTATAAGCAAATGAATTATAAGAATTGAATTATAATTAAAGTGATTTACAATCGTGAAATAAACTTATATATATAAGAAGTGAAGCTATATGAATATGAGTTGTAAATAAAGGTGAATTTCAAGTTAAATGGAATATAACTTAAGAGATATTGAATGAAGTTGATATTGGTATCAAACTAAATTAATTAAGTTAAGTGATGGATATGAACTTAAGTTATGTGAATAGAAATTCAACTTTTGTAATTGAATGGATGAATTGAATGTTAATCAATTAAATGTAAATCAAGTTGATAAGAAATAATGAATATAAGTGTTAGTTCATTGAAATCAAATGTGATTGGGAGTTGAATAAATTGAATGAAATCAATTTAATTAAACAAATTGAAAGTGATGGTGTTAAACCAAATTGAATGAATATAAGTAAAGGAATTTGGTTGAAATTAATAAACATTGATTGTTATATGATTGTTAGATGATTGTATATAATTCATTAAGAGTTAATGAAATTGAATTAGTGAAATTTAAAGCTATGTAATTGAATTCAAATTAGGAGTAAATAAATTTGAATAGAATTGAAAGTGAATTGGATTTAATTAGTAATGTAAACTAATTGAATTGAGAATGAATGTTAGTAAATCCAATGTAAATAAATCAAATGTGATTTAAAGTGAAAACCAATTCATTGAATATAATGAGAATATGAATGAATGTTAATTGGTTGAATATATATTGCTATTGTTGCATTTGCTATGTGACTTATATAGTTATTATGTTGCTATATGTTGTATATCGATACTATTTTCATATATGCATGATTCTCATGTTGTTTGTTGAGTTTAGTAGGTGCGGATTGCGTTTGCTTCGCATTTGGAGTTCGTTTTAGCGCTATATTAGCCGTATATGCTTGCTAATGAAATATAAGGTACATATCTCGGATTAAATATCGCACTTTTATACTTTTTTCCCTTCGGGATGCCTCATTACTTGATGAGATGTATATTTGTGATATATATACTGTCATTTTTTTTTCGGATCGAGCCGCGCAAAGGAGACTATGGCGAATTTTTCCGAAAATTTAAGGCGTTAGAAAAAAATTTAAGAAAATGGGAAAATTTTGAAAACTTTAACTTTGTTTTAGAATTGAAAGTTAAACAATAGATAGTTGTTTTTGAAAAGATAACTAAGTATGATTTGAAAACTTAGTAAAGTATGGTAAGAAGTTTAATTATGAATTTTGAAAAGTTAATAGATTCTGTAACTTTTCTTACTTGTAATTTCGAGGACGAAATTCTTTTAAGAGGGAAAGATTGTAACGACCCAGAATTTTTATAAATTAAAATTTGAATATTTAATTAATTTTAAATATTTATAAGTGAATTTTTAAGTCGAATAAATTTTAATTTTAATTATTGGATTTAATTGGATAATTAAATCGATAATTTAATATGTTAAATTATGGA
This sequence comes from Allium cepa, assembly GCA_030765085.1. Taxonomy (NCBI): domain Eukaryota; kingdom Viridiplantae; phylum Streptophyta; class Magnoliopsida; order Asparagales; family Amaryllidaceae; genus Allium; species Allium cepa. The sequence continues at coordinate 109,090,500 of CM060937.1, read as the reverse complement.
AATAATTAAAAAATAGAGTTAAATATGATTGAAAATAATTTGGAAAATTTTATTTAATCATACTGGAGTTATGGAAATATTTTAGAACTTTTAAAATCGAATTAAAAGTTAATCTGTGAAAATTTAATATTTTAATATTTAATAATCGACTGTAAAATAGTCAATTTTTGAACAGTCTCAGAATTGAACGAGACCAGTTCCATTGGATCCGTAATAGTTAGTTGTTACCGGATTTCAATTTTCGTGTCAATCGGAGTTATCGTTTGATCGTGGCAGCTCGAAACGCATCGAATTATTTTTAATTTAAATTTGGCGAGTGAAAATAGCCATTTTTCAAAAAGTCTCGGATTTCGACGAAACCAGTTTCATCGGATCCGTAATGTGATATTATTGTAAGGTTTCAAATTTCAAGTCGTTTGGATTTACCGTTTGTCCGGTACAAATTAAAACGCCTAGAAATCGATTTAAATCGGTTTAATTTAAATTGAGCGTTTATAGCCATAACTCGCACATACTTCCGAATTAGCTTCCGAAACCTGTTCCATTGTGTCCGGAACGCGGGATAAACCCTAGGTACGCTGGTTACGGCGTCTAAATCGGAGTTCGAAATTCCCGGGATGAATAGTGTTTACGCTAGCTGTTTCTATAAATACACCACACACACAAATAAAAAAAAAAATATACAAAACCTAAACTAATAAACCCTAGCCGGCCCTAATATTCAATGGCCAGAAATCATCCTCTTTCAACCCTCAATCTCTCTCAATCTACAATGAATTAGCTAATGTGTTCAACATGAAAGTTGTTGAGAATCTCGAGGGCTTCACATCCATACGGATATGATGGGGTTTGGCGTCGCGTGGAGGGAATGATTTGGGGCCGTGTGCTTCAGTTTTGCACGCACTTCGAGAATGGGGGGTGGGGCCGAGTTGGCCATGGTGGCTGGTGGTGGTAGCTTGCGACGAGAGCTTTCGCGTGGTGGTGTTGAGATCGAGTATCGTTGAGTGTGGATGATGTATTATTTAACCCTAGTTCTCAAGTTTGGGTTCAAGAAGTTCGGCCAAAGCCTGTAGCTTCTCGCGTGAGGGAGATGAAGATTTTGGGCCTTTGGATCATGATCATGTGGCTGCAAATGTTTGTGGGTTTAAATTTTTAAAGTTATGTTGGAAATTGTTTATATAAATCACGTTCAATCTTGTAAAATTCGTATCTTTTTCATACGAGGTCGAAAAAATGCAAATCCAGTTGCGTTGGAATCGTATGGACGAGCACTACACGATGGAGTTGGTTTGGAGTCGTTTGGAGTTAGTGAGAATTTCGGGTAAAATTAAACGCGCGTTTAATTTTATTCGAAATAAAAGCTTAAACGGAAATTAAAACCAAGGTGAGAACTTCTCACTCAATCGAATAGATTTCGATTTTATTTTAAATAGTTAGATTTAAAATATTTGAATGCATGTTTGAATGATGACTGTATATATTGATTGTTAAAATAGACATTATGCGCCGTTAGTAAGCGGATGTTATTTAGTAAAAACATATACCGCGAATATTTCATAAACAGTGAAATTGGTATTATATATAATATCAATATATATATATTGGCATATGTATATATTGCAGTTGATTGATTTCCCGTATTTTTTTGCGGATGAGACCCTATTGCGCCGTTATTAAGCGGATAATATTTATTAAGAACATGTACCGCGATAATTTCGTACTGGAGCGAAATTGGTATTGTGCTAATGTTTTTGGATGCAGGAAACAGGTTGGAGGGATCCAACTGGATTCCTCAACAGTATTTATTTAATTTCAGATATTTTGATATTTGATTGATTATCATATCGATATATGATATCGTTGTTGTCGTGATTGACTATTTGGTGTGTAGCATCATTGGACCCAGATTTTGGGATTTTAAAATGGTTTTAAAAATGATTTTTGAAAATATACTTTATTTCTGGAATTGATCCATTATAAATAAATAAACGTTATAATTTTTAAAGTTATAAAAATTATGGTTTTTGTGAAATATAGTTAAAAAGCTGATTTTTAGAAATACGATTAAAAGTCGATTTTTGAGAAATATGAACTAATGATTTTATAAAATAATTTAGATTGGATTCTTGAATATATTATAAAAGTTTGAATATAGGATTTATAAAATTTGATTATTTTATAAATCAAAAGGATGAAATTATAAAGGAATTTAAAGACGTTTTAAAAGAATAATATAAATGGATTTATATTAAGAGATTTATAAATAGATATTTATAAATCGAAATATGGAGATTATAAAACGAGTTTTTATAAGTGTTTGAATGAAGTGGAAAATGAATTTCATAAATAAATGAAATTTATAGAATTATAAACCGTGAAGTTATAAATGAAATTTATAAATTGTAAGATTTATAAATTTGGTGAAATTATTTGAAGAATAGATTGGATAAATCATTAAATCTTATAAGTTATAAGATTCATAAATTGGAAAGTCTTTAAAGAACGATTTTATAAAATAATCGTTTTATAAGTATTTAACTTATAATATGAAAATTTAGTTTATAATTTAGTTATAAACTGGAATAGGTTAATAAAGGAATTTATAAAAAAAAAAAGAAGTTTTTATAAATAAATAGAAATGGAATTTATAAACGTTGTTTTATAAATCCGCAAACGACTTATTTTGATAAGTTAATTGTTATAACCTATTAATGGAGTTATATTCACGTTTTTAGACAGTGAATAATCCTTAGAGTAAAATGAATAGAAAAGATGAAATTTGTTAACGTAGTGTATTCACGTTTTTTTTGAATAGTGAATAATACGTTAAAGAAAATGTATTGAATGTGAATGTTTTAAACAGAATTAAAACGATCTAACGATGTTTTAAAGGTGTTGAGATTCGAAACCATAGATTTCAACATTTATTGTTGAAATAGACGTTTTCGAGAAATAAAAGGAAATGGTGGACTATAACACTGTTGTTGTAGTAAATAATTTCCGAAAGAAAATGTTTAGTATAGTATTGGGATTTATATATCTATTTAATTTCGAATCCCTATACTAGTGATTTTGGGTTGTTGTAACGATGTTTTACGCAACATTCGTTTTGGCCCAAATAAAAATGTTTAAGAGAATGATTTCCCTTAAAGAATGAAATATATACTTAATTCGATTTAAGTATATTGAATATTTTCAAAGGTTGAAATAAAAGAGATTTGTGAATTACTTATGAATAAATAAGTATGGAAATGTTTTCCAATATGAAGTGAATAATTAGAATTTATCCTTTTGAGGATAAATTGAAATGGATTATTGAAATCGTATATGCATGAATATTTTGAAATATAAATTCATTATGGAATTTATATGTGAAAGTGAAATTTGTTTGAAAATAAATATTGATTTATTTTTGAAGTGTTGGAATTTTATATCTTGTAAAGATATTTTGGAAAATAAATAATTTGGAAAATTATTTGGAATCTGGTGATGTATGCATATCAATTGATAGTTCGATAGCCGACTATCAATATTTCCCTTTGAATGGGTATTTGATGTGAATTGATTGAATTTGAATGCACACTTATTTTTGAATAAGCGCTCACTATTCGGGTTAATCGGGAAAGGACCATGGGGTCGTATAACCCATTCCGAATATGTGATACGTCGTTATGAATTGCATTTGAAGATCGGTGTTGAAGACCGAGTATTTGTGAAAACGATAGGATGACCTATCGATTGTCTCTGCACTGGGTAGCTCCTGGTATAGAGATCTCCTAAGTGATGGGAAATTCGATCGGGATTGTGAATACCCGTATTGCAAGGGCTTCGTAAGAAGTGCCTTCGGTTTTGTTCGAGCCCGGAACAGACTTGTATGGATTGTATGTCTGACATTACAAGTTGAGATATAAAGCCGATTTCTTTCAAATATATTTCTGTTGGTGGCGGAGAATTTATTCTTTGCTTAACACCCTTCTTTGAGACGTACGAGCTCAAAGGTTATATAGTTGAAGTTATCAGCGATATATTCCCAATTTGGTAATGTGACATACTGAGTGATGCTGAAATGATCATTGTGTTGATTATTGTGATAGGATCATTTATTTGATCGTCTATCTTAGTGATCATTGTGTTGATCATTTTTTGACCCAAAGCATGGCTTTTGTATAAAGTATGTTTTTGTGGACGTGAATTCGTCGAGCCTCACACCCCGTGAATGGTCAAAACAGGAAAGAAGCAGCAAGGTTATGAGGGGTAGCACCCTTTAGGATGTGTCCATTTCCTTCTGGAAAAGGATGGTATCATGGTATGGAGCCCAGATACTTACTCATGTTGAAAACACTTTATGATTGTGTGAATTGATTACGAGCGCTCGGTTGAAAAGGTCCCAAAGGACCGGGGGATGGCATATTCGGTCAGTTGTTACTCAGTTAGGAGTAACCCGGCCTTGTGTTGGTAGAGATCCGGTTTGGTTCTCGGGGATGTCCATCCATAGGCATTCTCATGTGGCAATGGGAAGTTCCTTGGCCTGATCATTCGTTGAAAATCCAATTCCCAATACGAAACTTGTACGGTATTAGTTGTAGAACCTGCTATTCACTTATGGTGGTCACCACTGTTTGGATAGTAGCTATAGTAGGCATACGATAATGGTCGTATGTTGGCTAAGATTTATATTCTACTTTCGAAATGAATTTTTCCTACACTATGCACTAATAATAATATCAAATGCTCTTTTTAAATGCGTATCAAGCATGTTTGACTAACATAAGAAGAAATCTCCTCCAAGTCTGCGTTTGCATTGTGTGTGTGGTGGGAGGTCTTATGGTAGTCTCATTTTTAAAAGCATTGCGAATTGAATTTAAAAATATTCCTCTATTTTGATTTTAAAGATAAATAAACTGTTTTAAGTTCTCACACCAGTCACATGACTGACTCGGAGTTTATTGTTTTCCTTCCTAAACTCTGGGTGCCCACCAATTTCCACACGGGCAGTTAAGAGTTAGGTTTATCAGGATATTCTGGATATTCTGGAGTTGCTAGAGGCAAGCTGGATTGGCATGGCGTATTACTAGTATATAGTATTCTTTTCCGCTGCACTGTTATTGTTGTATGATGTTGTACACTCTGATGATATGATGTAATGAAATGTGATGTAATGTAATAACTGATATAGTTCTTTGTTTAAAGATTATTCATTTATTATTATATGTTGTTCCGCTGCGAATTGTGAGATTCTGATGTTTGTTCTGTTGTTTCCTTTCTGTCCGTTCTATTTTTAAAATTCCCCTTTTTCTATTTTTCAAATTCTCTGTTTTCTTTCTCTGTTTTTTAAAATTTCCTATCTTCTTCTCTCCTCCCTAATTTCTATCTTTTTCTCTTCTTCTTTCCTAAATTTTTCTTAAATAAAACCCTCAGTGTTCGGTTTTCCGTCGTTCGATTTCTCGGCAGTCGATAAAGTGAGTGTCGATGTTGAATTTTCGGAAGACGAAGAATCGTGTCCTGACAGTGGAGGTGATGGCCAAGGCTAGCTAGTGGTGGCCGAGCAAAACAAACAAAGAAAACAAGGCAAAAACAAGCAAAAAGGAAGGAGAAAAGGTAGAAAAATATAGAGAAGCCATTACCAATTTTTCTCTAACCGTGAAAATGAGATGAGGAAGATGTTTTCACGTGAAAATGAAGAAAAAGAAGTCAGTTGAAGATAGTATAAGGAATGGCCAAAATAACTGATGTATTGATTGAAAAAGAAACGGTGAAACGACTTTACGTTTCTTAGCTTTTTCAACCTTCCATACTTCCTTTTCTTTTAAATCAAGTAAAACAAAATAAACTTCAGCAAGTAAATCTAAAAACCAAAACAAAGTGAAAAAAAATAAAAATATATAATCAAATTTAAAGAAAATATAAAAAAGAATTAAGGAAATTGCTTAAAAAGTGAAAATAGGGTTTAAAAATTACAATTAAAACATCAATGGCTTTGGAAAAATATCAACTTCATTTTAAAAATATTCTAAAGAAAAATTTTGAAATAAAATAATTTATTTATCATTTCTAAAATAAAATAAATAATTAAATTGGAGAAAAATAGAAAAGAACTAAAGAAAATGTTTAAAAATTGAAAACAGGGCATGGAAATTACAAGAAAAATACAACTAGCTCTAGAAAAATTCCTACCTCACTTCAAAAATATTAAAAGACAAAAACATACATAAAATAACATATCAATACATACTACAAAAAAATATGACAAAGAAAAATAAAATTTATACTATTTAAAATAACAAAATTGCAGAATAAACGAATTGCACTCAATATTGAAATATACATAACTTTCACAATTTAAATCCATTTCCAACGAAACAAAAAGCAGTATGTACTTTCAAAATAAAAGAAAAAAAACTAAATTGTCAAACTTTTAAAATTTTAAATTAAAAGTCAAAGTTTGACTATTTTGACCAAAAAATCACTTTCTTTTTAGTCATGCTTTGGAATGATAATTCATATCGAAACTAAAGTTTATCATTCAAAATAAATAAAATAAGTTTTTATATCAAAAATTCAATTAAATAATTAAAATATACAAAAAAAATAAATCACAAAATACAGGGTTGTTACACTCTCCCCCACTCAAAACTTTTCGTCCTCGAAAAGGAATGAGGTACGGGAAAGCACAGAAAAAGATAGTGTGAAACAAGATTAGGACAAGATGACAAGGAGATTGAAATTATACATGATGGCTATTGTTATAGGCAAGTTTTACAAGGTGGAGATGATCTTTCCAAGATTCTCCAAAATTAAGAACACAAGCACGAAAAGGTGGATTCAAAATGATTACCAAAAATCTATCAAAGATTATAGAAAGATGCCTATACCAATCTATAGCTAGATAAGGATGATAAGGATAACCAAAAGATAGTTTGGAAAACAAAATAAGGAAATAAATTTGAAAGCACGGAAATTTCAACTTAAATAGAGAATAAATCTGCACACAAGTTAAATAAATCTTAACTATCTCAAATTCCATTATCTTATTATCCAATCATCTTAAATTAACAATTTTTAAAACTATGGGTTTGAAAAATAATCTTTTATTACACTCACAATGTACTTAATAAATTTAATTCTTCTTTATTCCTAATTAAATTAAATTTATTCCGCTCAATATATTTATCACTTATGTTAAATATACTTACACTTATTATAACTGCTTTCTTTTATTCTTAGTTCTTCTAACATTATTTTATTGTAAATTATTCAATTACCCTTTTAGTCTATTTACCTCTGTTAATCATTTTATAATTAAAATTTAAGTATATAACATTTATTATAAGCACCCAGTTTTTATTTATAAAATCTTTTTATATTGTATATTGTCCAATTACATTGTTAACTTTTAAAAAATTATGGTAAGTTATATTGGAATGCAATTGATTATTATACAAATAAAACTTTCCAATTCAATCATTTCAAGCTTAAATAATTTGTTCAAAATTTTTGATTTTATTTTTATAATTGAAATTATTCTTTAAAATAAAATTTAACATTTAGATTTTCGATTTCTTCAACCCATTTAGAGATAACTAAATGTATGTACATAGTTTATCAAATAAAATTTCAATCATATGTCTATATATATTATAAATCAAGTCATATTTTAGAAATTCAAGTAAATTTGATTTCCCAAAACAAAGCTGTAGCACGACTACAGAACAGTCTCTTCACTTCGAAACTCGAAAATGAACGTCGATGATGCTGCAGTCATCAACGAAGTTATTTTCCAGCGACAATGAGAAGAGCACTAATTTTAAACTTAAAATTCTTTGGAAAAATAATTTCTATTCAAAAATACTTTAAATAATATAACCTTTTAAAACTTTAAACACAAAGTTTGAAACCATCGGAAATTAAATTCTCAAATTTCTTGTTCAAAATTCATTTCAGTTCCCAAATCAATTTATAAACAACTATCTATAAATTCATTTATAGAACAATAAACGATAAATTAAGTATTATCATTTCAAATAATCAATTTTAAATCAATTTATTAAGTTCCATAAATTTATTTATATATCAAAATTTATTTCATTAACCAAATTTTAAAATATTATTGTGTCAGTTTGTTCTGTCAAAGTGTTTTAGAAACCTATCGATAGCATTGATCCGACGAATCGACCAAAAACCCAACTCAACATCAACAACTCAGACAACACAATATATAAAACAAAACATAGATATACAAGTACAATTCAAAATGTTCGAAAAAAAGGTTGGAAACAAAAGACAAGATGATTAAATAACAAAATAGGGAGGTGGATAAGCTTAAATAAATCACGGGCAACATTTACCGGGTCAACTGTGGCTTAAAGAATAAGATCAATGTGGATTTTTCTGGGGTAAATCTACATTCGATCTCAAGAGTTAGAGTATGGGATAACAAAAGATATTAGCATCTAAACCAAGGACAGATATAAATCTCTGGTGAATCCATACTAATTGTAAAGGAGTTTTCCCCCTTTTTTTCAATTCAATTTGAAATTGGCGTGACCGCCGACCCACTAAAAAGATCATTCGAAGCGGAGTTATGGAATACTCCAGAGTAAAAAAGAAGATGAATAGTGAGGGATACGAATGGATCTTGGAACCGTAGGGAATGTTCCAAAATTCAAAGGAATCGAGTCAAAAGGAAGAGATTCAAACTCGAATGAAAGTGGTTCTGTAAATACATTCACTCCATATGCTGAGTTTTGCCTAGAGCTACCAAAGCTCTAATACCAACTGTAACGACCCGATATTTTCAACCATTCACATCCATTATAAGTGTATAGGTAGACATTCATGCCGGAATTGAATTGCTCAAAATACCGCGTTGTAAATAAAAATTTGGCAAATCTCAGAATATACAGTAATTAATAATCACAGATCACAGACACAGAGTAATAATAATGCAGCGGAAGTAAAAGAGATAGTAGTTCATGAAGCTACTATATAAATATATCAGAGTTACATAAGATACAATAGAAGAAATAAAGTATAACAGAAGTTTAAATATGATAACCAAGTACAAGCTGAATAGAACAACCGAACTGAAAGGATGAAACTTGACAAGTAGATAATCTCCAACGATTCCACTCTCCAGAAAGTGGAAATCCAAATCTGTGAATAACTCAGGCTGACCCGAGCGTAAATAAAAATACAAACACTCGAGTCAGGACATACATACTTATACATTGTAAACCAACTCAAGTGAACTGTAGCAAAGACACAAGTAACTTAGAAGATGCTTAGGACCTCCCATCCTCTAAGGATCCGTTAAACTATTTACTATGTAGTATATTGCGCTATATACAGTATTGTCTAATCAGTAAAGTATAATCATATAGAAAATAGCGTTAAGGGGATGGTGAACCTTAACGCGGTCGGATCTTTAAAACCAAAATCATAGTGGGCTCGCTATAAGGAGATGACACAGCACGCGAGGCAATGCCAGGGTGGATACACCGTTTGCACTCCCGGACCGGTGGTGACGGCAAGCCAGCAGCTTCCGCCCACCTCGAACAATACCCCCGAATCAAAGTGGCGCCACATATCGAATCGCAAAAGTAATAGAATGGTTTTCGATGGAGCATGCTCGATGAAAGGGTGCGAACCTTTGTGTAGCCCGGTATAACTCCTGTTTTAGTCATTTATGCTCAACGTAATATACCTCGAGAACGTCGCCACCATCCTACTTCATTCTGGAATCTCCACCGCGTACACAGTTGTTAAAGTGGTTTTCGGTATTGGCCGGCTATAAGACAATATCTGATCCCGGTCTCTTTAACACGATCGTCATTATAACCCGTAGTTATAACTTTAAAAAAAAAATTATACTTCAAAATAAAATATCATTTCAACCCAAATCTTTATCAAAATACAGGGTTGTTACACTCTCCCCCACTCAAAACTTTTTGTCCCCGAAAAGGAATGAGGTACGAGAAAGCACAGAAAAAGATAGAGTGAAACAAGATTAGGACAAGATGACAAGAAGATTGAAATTATACATGATGGCTATTGTTATAGGCAAGTTTTACAAGGTGGAGATGATCTTTCCAAGATTCTCCAAAATTAAGAACACAAACACGAAAAGATGGATTCAAAATGATTACTAAAAATCTATCAAAGATTATAGAAAGATGCCTATACCAATCTATAGCAAGATAAGGATGATAAGGACAACCAAAAGATAGTTTGGAAAACAAAATAAGAAAATAAATTTGAAAGCACGGAAATTTCGACTTAAACAGAGAATAAATCTGTACACAAGTTAAATAAATCTTAACTATCTCAAATTCCATTATCTTATTATCCAATCATCTTAAATTAACAATTTTTAAAACCATGGGTTTGAAAAATAATCATTTATTACACTCACAATGTACTTAATAAATTTAATTCTTCTTTATTCCTAATTAAATTAAATTTATTCCGCTCAATGTATTTATCACTTGTGTTAAATATACTTACACTTATTATAACTGCTTTCTTTTATTCTTAGTTCTTCTAACATTATTTTATTGTAAATTATTCAATTACCCTTTTATTCTATTTTACCTATGTTAATCATTTTATAATTAAAATTTAAGTATATAACATTTATTATAACCACTCAATTTTTATTTATAAAATCTTTTTATATTGTATATTGTCAAACTACATTGTTAACTTTTAAAAAATTAAGGTAAGTTATATTGGAATGCAATTGAGTATTATACAAATAAAACTTTCCAATTCAATCATTTCAAGCTTAAATCATTTGTTCAAAATTTTTGATTTTATTTTTATAATTGAAATTATTCTTTAAAATAAAATTTAAGAATTAAATTTTCGATTTCTTCAACCCATTTAGAGATAACTAAATGTATGTACATAGTTTATCAAATAAAATTTCAATCATATGTCTATATATATTATAAATCAAGTCATATTTTAGAAATTCAAATAAATTTGATTTCCCAAAACAAAGCTGTAGCAAGACTACAGAACAGTCTCTTCACTTCGAAACTCAAAAATGAACGTCGATGATGCTGCAGTCATCAACGAAGTTATTTTCCAGCGATAATGAGAAGAGCACTAATTTTAAACTTAAAATTCTTTGAAAAAATAATTTATATTCAAAAATACTTTAAATAATATAACCTTTTAAAACTTTAAACACAAGGTTTGAAACCATCGGAAATTAAATTCTCAAATTTCTTGTTCAAAATTCATTTCAGTTCCCAAATCAATTTATAAACAACTATCTATAAATTCATTTATAGAACAATAAACGATAAATTAAGTATTATCATTTCAAATGATCAATTTTAAATCAATTTATTAAGTTCCATAAATTTACTTATATATCAAAATTTATTTCATTAACCAAATTTTAAAATAATATTGTGTCGGTTTGTTCTGTCAAAGTGTTTTAGAAATGTGGAAATTAGCCACAAGGGCCTCTTTAGCAAGTGCGATAAGTTTCTAGGACATACAACTGAAATAATTACTTTTAAGGTCAAAATGCAAATTAATTAGTTTCCAAGGCCTAAAAACCTATGAAATTATGTCCTTGAAAGTAATTGGACTGCTACCTTTATCCTTAAAAGTAATTATTCTGCTGACTTTGGCCTTGAAATTAATTTCTGTGGATGTGTGTCCTAGAAACTAATTGGATCACAAAGTTTGTCCTTCTAGTAAAATGCCCCTTTAGAAATCCTATCGATAGCGTTGATCAGACGAATCGATCAAAAACCCAACTCAACATCAACAACTCAGACAACACAATATATAAAACAAAACATAGATACACAAGTAAAATTCAAAATGTTCGAAAATAGGTTGGAAACAAAAGACAAGATGATTAAATAACAAAATAGGGAGGTGGATAAGCTTAAATAAATCACGGGCAACATTTACCGGATCAACCGTGGCTTAAAGAATAAGATCAATGTGGATTTTTCTGGGGTAAATCTACATTCGATCTCAAGGGTTAGAGTTTGGGATAACAAAAGATATTAGCATCTAAACCAAGGATAGATATAAATCTCTGGTGAATCCATGCTAATTGTAAAGGAGTTTTCCCCCTTTTTTTCAATTTAATTTGAAATTGGCGTGACCGCCGACTCACTAAAAAGATCATTCGAAGCGGAGTTATGGAATACTCCAGAGTCAAAAGGAAGATGAATAGTGAGGGATACGAATGGATCTTGGAACCGTAGGGAATGTTCCAAAATTCAAAGGAATCGAGTCAAAAGGAAGAGATTCAAACTCGAATGAAAGTGGTTCTGTAAATACATTCACTCCATATGCTGAGTTTTTCCTAGAGCTACCAAAGCTCTGATACCAACTGTAACGACCCGATATTTTCAACCATTCACATCCATTATAAGTGTATAGGTAGACATGCACGCCGGAATTGAATTGCTCAAAATACCGCGTTGTAAATAAAAATTTGGCAAATCTCAGAATATGTAGTAAATAATAATCACAGATTACAGACATAGAGTAATAATAATGCAGCGAAAGTAAAAGAGATAGTAGTTCATGAAGCTACTATATAAATATATCAGAGTTACATAAGATACAATAGAAGAAATAAAGTATAACAGAAGTTTAAATATGATAACCAAGTACAAGCTGAATGGAACAACCGAACTGAAAGGATGAAACTTGACAAGTAGATAATCTCCAGCGATTCCAATCTCCAGAAAGTGGAAATCCAAATCTATGAATAACTCAGGCTGACCCGAGCGTAAATAAAAATACAAACACTCGAGTCAGGATATACATACTTATACAATGTAAACCAACTCAAGTGAACTATAGCAAAGATACAAGTAACTTAGAAGATGCTTGGGACCGCCCATCCTCTAAGGATCCGTTAAACTATTTACTATGTAGTATATTGCGCTATATACAGTAGTGTCTAATCAGTAAAGTATAATCATATAGAAAATAGCGTTAAGGGGATGGTGAACCTTAACGCGGTCGGATCTTTAAAACCAAAATCGTAGTGGGCTCGCTATAAGAAGATGACACGGCACGCGAGGCAATGCCAGGGTGGATACACCGTTTACACTCCCGGACCGGTGCTGACGGCAAGCCAGCAGCTTTCGCCCACCTCGAACAATACCCCCGAATCAAAGTGGCGCCACATATCGAATCGCAAAAGTAATAGAATGGTTTTCGATGGAGCATGCTCGATGAAAGGGTGCGACCCTTTGTGTAGCCCGGTATAGCTCCTGTTTTAGTCATTTATGCCAACTCACGGGAGTTGGGTCCACGTAATATACCTCGAGAACGTCGCCACCATCCTACTTCATTCTGGAATCTCCACCGCGTACACAGTTGTTAAAGTGGTTTTCGGTATTGGCCGGCTATAGGACAATATCCGATCCCGGTCTCTTTAACAACGATCTTTATTATAACCTGTAGTTATAACTTTAAAAAAAATTATACTTCAAAATAAAATATCATTTCAACCCAAATCTTTATCAAAATAAAGAATAAATTATTTCCAAACCATTTCAATATATCATCATACTATATCTTTCGATTCAAATATTTATCAAAATAAATATCAAGTCATTTCTAACCATTTCAATATATTAAATTATCATATCCTTTCAAAACTTCCTTTCAAATCATTTTAATATATCAAAATATCATAACCTTTCAAAACTTCGTTCAAAATATCTTATCTTTCAGCACTTCCTTTCAAATTATTTTAATATCAAAATGTCATATCTTTCAAAACTCCATTTTCAAATCATTTTAATATATCAAAATATCATATCTTTTCAAACCACATTTCAATCATTTAATATATCAAAATATCAAAACCACATTCATTTCAAATCATTATTCATTTTATTCAATTTAAAATACCATTTCAGTTCACATTTCAAAACAGTTAATGTTCAAAAAAAATCATTTTTAATCATTAAAATGAAGTTATTATGTTCAATAATTAAATTATTAAATTTCCAAAATTTTCAACTTCCAAAGTTCATTTATTCACTTACATTTATCAAAACAGTAAAATTTCACTTTTCGCAGCATTTAGAAAACGCTACGGAAAGTTACATTCAAAACAGTTCAATTTAACAAAAGACAACATTTTAAAATGTTGTAATAGGGTTTACTTAAATTCCAAATAAACTTAGTTAAATTCAAAAATTATAGCACTTACAAAAATTGCTATAATAGCTTTTAATTCAATTTAGCTTTTTAGTTCATTTCATCAACTACAGCACTTACAAATGTTGTAATATCATTTACATTGTAATTAATAGCATTTCAAAAATGTAGTCAATTAACTTCAAATATTCAATATAATTTCTCAACCAATTACATTTTTATTTAAAACATTTTTAACTCATAAAATCATACATTTTCACATTTATAAACATCATTTAATTTTCCTCAAGTTCATGATTTTATAAAGTTAAATTTCCATTCAAAAATCAAGATTTAATAATAATTCACTTATTAAATTGCAATGTTCAATTTTAAATTCATTGCATTAAATTTCAACTTAACACTTAAGTTCGAATTCTTAAATATAACTTAGTTTTATTTTTATTTGGTTAACTAAAAGTTCAGTTTTAAGTCGATTTCATAAATTTCCAATTTAGTTATATTTCAAAATTTCAACTTAAAGTATTCATTCATTTCACATTTCCACTTTATTAATGATTATATAAAATCATTTTAAATTAATTTAAATTCAAAATATCATAAATTTATCATATTTTCAAAGTTATTTAAATTCCATTAAAAATTAAATCAAAATTTCCAAAATAACTTACATTCATATTTTCTAACTTTTCCATAATTTATTTAACTTATAGATTTCCATAAAATCAATAATACTTTACAAAAATTATATTTTTATTAAATTTCAAATAAAAATATTATAATAATTAATATTCTAAAATATTTTAAAATTTTTAGAAAAACATATTTTAACTACGGGCCTGTATATAATTTTCTACGCAAGGTAAAGTGATACGGGTAATATATCGTTTCAACCCGTAATTTACAAAGAAAATCCGGGTTTTATCATTTCAAACCCGTAATTTACAAAGAAAGTCCGTTCGGGTATGCATCATTTCAACCCATAGTGATTCTAATCTATAGGGAACTTGCAGTGTGATGAACAGATAAAATAAACAGAATAGCATGAAATAACAGTAACATATAATATAATAAGTGTAATAACAGGTGTGAACATCATATGATAATAATATAAGCATATATAACATGATAATATAGTTCTACGGATTCACAGGGTGTCAATTCACATTTGTATAAGTATAAACATCTGATGAGATTTACTCACTTGTATTAGCTGGAGATGACAAACAACTACACACAACAAAGATCTTCGAAGGCATGAAAGCATGAATATGATTTGAGAGTGGAGAGCCAAAGATTTATAGCCTTGGATACATTCAAACAAAACAAATATATGAAACATAAGTTTCAAAAAGAAGATATACTTAACAATGTTAGAAATAGATATATAAAACAAAACAAAAGACTTTGCACTTGCTTCATATGCTTGTTTGCATGACCTAGGGGATTAATGAGGTCAGGTTTGAGCATGGTTTGGATCAGGTATGGGTAGGAAAAGGAGCGGTTACAAGGTGATGAAGTGGGTATGAGTTTAAATGTAGAGAATATAAAAGGTTAAGGCATATATAAGAGTTTTGGTGAACTTTTTGGGCTCGACTAAGGCATGTTTGGGCTCACCCTTTCAGGTTTAAGATCTGGACAGTAGCTTAGGTGATGGGTGGTGGTCATATCAAGGTGGTGGTGGTGGCCTAAGGTGGTGGCCTTGGTGGTGGATGAAGGTAGTGAAGCAACTAGGCTAGGCTAACATGTTTTTAAGGAGTTTTCAAGGCTTTTGTGTGGAGTTTTTTCAAGGGGGAGGGTGCGGCCTGGTCAAGTCAAAGGAGAAGATGATGTTAAGTGGTGGATGGTGAAGAGGAGAAGGTGGTGGAGGTGATGGCCAAGGCTAGCTAGTGGTGGCCGAGCAAAACAAACAAAGAAAACAAGGCAAAAACAAGCAAAAAGGAAGGAGAAAAAGTAGAAAAATATAGAGAAGCCATCACCAATTTTTCTCTAGCCACGAAAATAAGATGAGGAAGATGTTTTCACGTGAAAATGAAGAAAAAGAAGTCAGCTGAATATAGTATATGGAATGGCAAAAATAACTGATGTATTGATTGAAAAAGAAACGGTAAAAGAAACGGTGAAACGACTTTACGTTTCTTAGCTTTTTAAACCTTCCATACTTCCTTTTCTTTTAAATCAAGTAAAACAAAATAAACTTTAGGAAGTAAATCTAAAAACCGAAACAAAGCGAAAAAAAATAAAAATATATAATTAAATTTGAAGAAAATATAAAAAAGAATTAAGGAAATTGCTTAAAAATTGAAAACAGGGTTCAAAAATTATAATTAAAACATCAATGGCTTTGGGAAAATATCTACTTCATTCTAAAAATATTCTAAAGCAAAATTTTGAAATAAAATAATTTATTTATCATTTCTAAAATAAAATAAATAATTAAATTGGAGAAAAATAGAAAAGAACTAAAGAAAATGTTTAAAAATTGAAAACAGGGCATGGAAATTACAAGAAAAATACAACTAGCTCTAGAAAAATTCCTACCTCACTTCAAAAATATTAAAAGATAAAAACATACATAAAATAACATATCAATACATAATACAAAAAATATGACAAAGCAAAATAAAATTTATACTATTTAAAATAACAAAATTGCAGAATAAACGAATTGCACTCAATATTGAAATATACATAACTTTCACAATTTAAATCCGTTTCCAACAAAACAAAAAGCAGTGTTCCTAAAATTTTATGTACTTTCAAAATAACAGAAAAAAAATTTAAATTGTCAAACTTTTAAAATTTTAAATTAAAAGTCAAAGTTTGACTATTTTGACCAAAAAATCACTTTTTGGAAAATATTCTTTTTAGTCATGATTTGGAATGATAATTCATATCAAAACTAAAGTTTATCATTCAAAATAAATAAAATAAGTTTTTAAATCAAAAATTCAATTAAATAATCAATATATACAAAAAAATAAATCACAAAATACAGGGTTGTTACACTCTCCCCCACTCAAAACTTTTTGTCCCCGAAAAGGAATGAGGTACGAGAAAGCACAGAAAAAGATAGAGTGAAACAAGATTAGGACAAGATGACAAGAAGATTGAAATTATACATGATGGCTATTGTTATAGGCAAGTTTTACAAGGTGGAGATGATCTTTCCAAGATTCTCCAAAATTAAGAACACAAACACGAAAAGATGGATTCAAAATGATTACCAAAAATTTATCAAAGATTATAGAAAGATGCCTATACCAATCTATAGCTAGATAAGGATGATAAGGATAACCAAAAGATAGTTTGGAAAACAAAATAAGGAAATAAATTTGAAAGCACGGAAATTTCAACTTAAATAGAGAATAAATCTGCACACAAGTTAAATAAATCTCAACTATCTCAAATTCCATTATCTTATTATCCAATCATCTTAAATTAACAATTTTTAAAACTATGGGTTTGAAAAATAATCATTTATTACACTCACAATGTACTTAATAAATTTAATTCTTCTTTATTCCTAATTAAATTAAATTTATTCCGCTCAATATATTTATCACTTATGTTAAATATACTTACACTTATTATAACTGCTTTCTTTTATTCTTAGTTCTTCTAACATTATTTTATTGTAAATTATTCAATTACCCTTTTAGTCTATTTACCTCTGTTAATCATTTTATAATTAAAATTTAAGTATATAACATTTATTATAAGCACCCAGTTTTTATTTATAAAATCTTTTTATATTGTATATTGTCCAATTACATTGTTAACTTTTAAAAAATTATGGTAAGTTATATTGGAATGCAATTGATTATTATACAAATAAAACTTTCCAATTCAATCATTTCAAGCTTAAATAATTTGTTCAAAATTTTTGATTTTATTTTTATAATTGAAATTATTCTTTAAAATAAAATTTAACATTTAAATTTTCGATTTCTTCAACCCATTTAGAGATAACTAAATGTATGTACATAGTTTATCAAATAAAATTTCAATCATATGTCTATATATATTATAAATCAAGTCATATTTTAGAAATTCAAGTAAATTTGATTTCCCAAAACAAAGCTGTAGCACGACTACAGAACAGTCTCTTCACTTCGAAACTCGAAAATGAACGTCGATGATGCTGCAGTCATCAACGAAGTTATTTTCCAGCGACAATGAGAAGAGCACTAATTTTAAACTTAAAATTCTTTGGAAAAATAATTTCTATTCAAAAATACTTTAAATAATATAACCTTTTAAAACTTTAAACACAAAGTTTGAAACCATCGGAAATTAAATTCTCAAATTTCTTGTTCAAAATTCATTTCAGTTCCCAAATCAATTTATAAACAACTATCTATAAATTCATTTATAGAACAATAAACGATAAATTAAGTATTATCATTTCAAATAATCAATTTTAAATCAATTTATTAAGTTCCATAAATTTATTTATATATCAAAATTTATTTCATTAACCAAATTTTAAAATATTATTGTGTCAGTTTGTTCTGTCAAAGTGTTTTAGAAATCCTATCGATAGCATTGATCCGACGAATCGACCAAAAACCCAACTCAACATCAACAACTCAGACAACACAATATATAAAACAAAACATAGATATACAAGTACAATTCAAAATGTTCGAAAAAAAGGTTGGAAACAAAAGACAAGATGATTAAATAACAAAATAGGGAGGTGGATAAGCTTAAATAAATCACGGGCAACATTTACCGGGTCAACTGTGGCTTAAAGAATAAGATCAATGTGGATTTTTCTGGGGTAAATCTACATTCGATCTCAAGAGTTAGAGTATGGGATAACAAAAGATATTAGCATCTAAACCAAGGACAGATATAAATCTCTGGTGAATCCATACTAATTGTAAAGGAGTTTTCCCCCTTTTTTTCAATTCAATTTGAAATTGGCGTGACCGCCGACCCACTAAAAAGATCATTCGAAGCGGAGTTATGGAATACTCCAGAGTAAAAAAGAAGATGAATAGTGAGGGATACGAATGGATCTTGGAACCGTAGGGAATGTTCCAAAATTCAAAGGAATCGAGTCAAAAGGAAGAGATTCAAACTCGAATGAAAGTGGTTCTGTAAATACATTCACTCCATATGCTGAGTTTTGCCTAGAGCTACCAAAGCTCTAATACCAACTGTAACGACCCGATATTTTCAACCATTCACATCCATTATAAGTGTATAGGTAGACATTCATGCCGGAATTGAATTGCTCAAAATACCGCGTTGTAAATAAAAATTTGGCAAATCTCAGAATATACAGTAATTAATAATCACAGATCACAGACACAG
The DNA here is from genome assembly GCA_030765085.1 of Allium cepa. Classification (NCBI taxonomy): domain Eukaryota; kingdom Viridiplantae; phylum Streptophyta; class Magnoliopsida; order Asparagales; family Amaryllidaceae; genus Allium; species Allium cepa. The sequence continues at coordinate 109,071,018 of CM060937.1, read as the reverse complement.
AGTAATAATAATGCAGCGGAAGTAAAAGAGATAGTAGTTCATGAAGCTACTATATAAATATATCAGAGTTACATAAGATACAATAGAAGAAATAAAGTATAACAGAAGTTTAAATATGATAACCAAGTACAAGCTGAATAGAACAACCGAACTGAAAGGATGAAACTTGACAAGTAGATAATCTCCAACGATTCCACTCTCCAGAAAGTGGAAATCCAAATCTGTGAATAACTCAGGCTGACCCGAGCGTAAATAAAAATACAAACACTCGAGTCAGGACATACATACTTATACATTGTAAACCAACTCAAGTGAACTGTAGCAAAGACACAAGTAACTTAGAAGATGCTTAGGACCTCCCATCCTCTAAGGATCCGTTAAACTATTTACTATGTAGTATATTGCGCTATATACAGTATTGTCTAATCAGTAAAGTATAATCATATAGAAAATAGCGTTAAGGGGATGGTGAACCTTAACGCGGTCGGATCTTTAAAACCAAAATCATAGTGGGCTCGCTATAAGGAGATGACACAGCACGCGAGGCAATGCCAGGGTGGATACACCGTTTGCACTCCCGGACCGGTGGTGACGGCAAGCCAGCAGCTTCCGCCCACCTCGAACAATACCCCCGAATCAAAGTGGCGCCACATATCGAATCGCAAAAGTAATAGAATGGTTTTCGATGGAGCATGCTCGATGAAAGGGTGCGAACCTTTGTGTAGCCCGGTATAACTCCTGTTTTAGTCATTTATGCTCAACGTAATATACCTCGAGAACGTCGCCACCATCCTACTTCATTCTGGAATCTCCACCGCGTACACAGTTGTTAAAGTGGTTTTCGGTATTGGCCGGCTATAAGACAATATCTGATCCCGGTCTCTTTAAAACGATCGTCATTATAACCCGTAGTTATAACTTTAAAAAAAAAATTATACTTCAAAATAAAATATCATTTCAACCCAAATCTTTATCAAAATAAAGATTAAATTATTTCCAAACCATTTCAATATATCATCATACCATATCTTTCGATTCAAATATTTATCAAAATAAATATCAAGTCATTTCTAACCATTTCAATATATTAAATTATCATGTCCTTTCAAAACTTCCTTTCAAATCATTTTAATATATCAAAATATCATAACCTTTCAAAACTTCGTTCAAAATATCTTATCTTTCAGCGCTTCCTTTCAAATTATTTTAATATCAAAATGTCATATCTTTCAAAACTCCATTATCAAATCATTTTAATATATCAAAATATCATATCTTTTTCAAACCACATTTCAATCATTTAATATATCAAAATATCAAAACCACATTCATTTCAAATCATTATTCATTTTATTCAATTTAAAATACCATTTCAATTCACATTTCAAAACAGTTAATGTTCAAAAAAAATCATTTTTAATCATTAAAATGAAGTTATTATGTTCAATAATTAAATTATTAAATTTCCAAAATTTTCAACTTCCAAAGTTCATTTATTCACTTACATTTATCAAAACAGTGAAATTTCACTTTTCGCAGCATTTAGAAAACGCTACGGAAAGTTACATTCAAAACAGTTCAATTTAACAAAAGACAACATTTTAAAATGTTGTAATAGGGTTTACTTAAATTCCAAATAAACTTAGTTAAATTCAAGAATTATAGCACTTACAAAAATTGCTATAATAGCTTTTAGTTCAATTTAGCTTTTTAGTTCATTTCATCAACTACAGCATTTACAAATCCTGTAATATCATTTACATTGTAATTAATAGCATTTCAAAAATGCAGTCAATTAACTTCAAATATTCAATATAATTTCTCAACCAATTATATTTTTATTTAAAACATCTTTAACTCATAAAATCATACATTTTCACATTTATAAACATCATTTAATTTTCCTCAAGTTCATGATTTTATAAAGTTAAATTTCCATTCAAAAATCAAGATTTAATAATAATTCACTTATTAAATTGCAATGTTCAATTTTAAATTCATTTCATTAAATTTCAACTTAACACTTGAGTTCGAATTCTCAAATATAACTTAGTTTTATTTTTATTTACTTAACTAAAAGTTCAGTTTTTATATTTCAAAATTTCAACTTAAAGTATTCATTCGTTTCACATTTCAACTTTATTAATGATTATATAAAATCATTTTAAATTAATTTAAATTCAAAATATCATAAATTTATCATATTTTCAAAGTTATTTAAATTCCATTAAAAATTAAATCAAAGTTTCCAAAATAACTTACATTCATATTTTCTAACTTTTCCATAATTTATTTAACTTATAGATTTCCAGAAAATCAATAATACTTTATAAAAATTATATTTTTATTAAATTTCAAATCAAAATATTATAATAATTAAATTTCTAAAATATTTTAAAATTTTTAGAAAAACATATTTTAACTACGGGCCTGTATATAATTTTCTACGCTAGGTAAAGTGATACGGGTAATATATTGTTTCAACCCGTAATTTACAAAGAAAATCCGGGTTTTATCATTTCAAACCCGCAATCCCAAGTTAAAATAAATTAAATAAAAACCGTTCAAGCCTATCATTTCAGCCCATAACGATTTTTTCCTATTCTAAAGTCCGTTCGGGTATGTATCATTTCAACCCATAGTGATTCTAATCTAAATGGAACTTGCAGTGTGATGAACAGATAAAATAAACAGAATAGCATGAAATAACAGTAACATATAATATAATAAGTGTACTAACAGGTGTGAACATCGTATGATAATAATATAAGCATATATAACATGATAATATAGTTCTACAGATTCATAGGGTGTCAATTCACATTTGTATAAGTATAAACATCTGATGAGATTTACTCACCTGTATTAGCTGGAGATGACAAACAACTACACACAACAAAGATCTTCAAAGGAATGAAAGCATGAATATGATTTGAGAGTGGAGAGCCAAAGATTTATAGCCTTGGATACATTCAAACAAAACAAATATATGAAACATAAGTTTCAAAAACAAGATATACTTTACAATGTTAGAAATAGATGTATAAAACAAAACCAAAGACTTTGCACTTGCTTCCTATGCTTGTTTGCATGGCCTAGGGGATTAATAAGGTCAGGTTTGAGCATGGTTTGGATCAGGTATGGGTAGGAAAAGGCGCGGTTATAAGGTGATGAAGTGGGTAGGAGTTTAAATGTAGAGAATATAAAAGGTTAAGGCATATATAAGAGTTTTGGTGAACTTTTTGGGCTCGGCTAAGGCATGTTTGGGCTCACCCTTTAAGGTTTCATATCTGTACAGTAGCTTAGGTGATGGGTGGTGGTCATATCAAGGTGGTGGTGGTGGCCTAAGGTGGTGGCCTTGGTGGTGGATGAAGGTAGTGAAGCAATTAGGCTAGGCTAACATGTTTTTAAGGAGTTTTCAAGGCTTTTGTGTGGAGTTTTGTCAAGGGGGAGGGTGCGTCCTGGTCAAGTCAGAGGAGGAGATGATGTTAAGTGGTGGATGGTGAAGAGGAGAAGGTGATGGAGGTGATGGCCAAGGCTAGCTAGTGGTGGTCGAACAAAACAAACTAAGAAAACAAGGCAAAAACAAGCAAAAAGGAAGGAGAAAAAGTAGAAAAATATAGAGAAGCCATTACCAATTTTTCTCTAGCCGTGAAAATGAGATGAGGAAGATGTTTTCACGTGAAAATGAAGAAAAAGAAGTCAGCTGAAGATAGTATAAGGAATGGCCAAAATAACTGATGTATTGATTGAAAAAGAAACGGTAAAAGAAACGGTGAAACGACTTTACGTTTCTTAGCCTTTTAAACCTTCCATACTTCCTTTTCTTTCAAATAAAGTAAAACAAAATAACTTCAAAAAGTAAATCTAAAAACCGAAACAAAGTTAAAAAAACAAAAATATATAATTAAATTTAAAGAAAATATAAAAAAGAATTAAGGAAATTGCTTAAAAATTGAAAACAGGGTTCAAAAATTACAATTAAAATATCAATGGCTTTGGAAAAATATCTACTTCATTTTAATAATATTCTAAAAAAATTTGAAATAAAATAATTTATTTATCATTTCTGAAATAAAATAAATAATTAAATTGGAGAAAAATAGAAAAGAACTAAAGAAAATGTTTAAAAATTGAAAACAGGGCATGGAAATTACAAGAAAAATACAACTAGCTCTAGAAAAATTCCTACCTCACTACAAAAATATTAAAAGACAAAAACATACATAAAATTACATATCAATACATACTACAAAAAATATGACAAAGAAAAATAAAATTTATACTATTTAAAATAACAAAGTTGCAGAATAAACGAATTGCACTCAATATTGAAATATACATAACTTTCACAATTAGATTCGTTTCCAACGAAACAAAAAACATTATTCCTAAAATTTTATTTACTTTCAAAATAAAAGAAAAAATTTTAAATTGTCAAACTTTTAAAATTTTAAATTAAAAGTCAAAGTTTGACTATTTTAACCAAAAAATCACTTTTTGGAAAATATTCTTTTTAGTCATGCCTTGGAATGATAATTCATATCAAAACTAAAGTTTATCATTCAAAATAAATAAAATAAGCTTTTAAATCAAAAATTCAATTAAATAATTAAAATATACAAAAAAAAAATCACAAAATACAGGGTTGTTACACATACCCAAATGACCCCAGAAACCCCCGAGTTCCTTCCCGAGCTACCACCACTATTACCCGAGTTCCCCTACAAGTAATCAAGAAAAACCCCCAAAAAAAACCCAACAACTACAACCACTGACACCACAGCTCATATGTGCACCTGCACCGGTGCCGGAGCCACTTCTGGCCATCGTCGAACCTACCGCCGAGTCATCCAAGCACCCTACATCCACCTACGACCCACAGAACAACAACTCCTACCTCAATTCAAAATCGAGTATCCATTGTCGAACAGAACCCAAACCCAATCATCAGAAAACCCCAAAATCATTGTCGCCGATCATCATTAGGCACCACATCTCCGGCCATAGATCACTGACCCACCATGCATTCTCCTCCCCAAAAATCATACAACTTGATGCAAATTTGGGGTTGCTGTAATCAATTTACAGCAGACCCCAAAAACTAGGTTATAAATTAATTTGAGCAAATTCAAAACTTCTCAGTGATTTAAAAATTCTTCAACTATTTTTACTATACTCTCTGATGCAAATACTAACTCCATGAAGAATCTCAAGCAATCCAGATATAGAGATCATCAGTTATAGATCAAAACCCCATTTGCAGTAAAAACCCAAATTACACATTCAATGCTTTACTAAAAAATTTGATTTTGATTTTAAAAATCATAACTTCCAGAGACAATTTTGTTTATATAATTGTTCAATCAAATTATAACATTTGATTTTAACAATGGTGTTAGATTGATTACTGAATTCCTAAATTTCCAGAGGATTTTTTTTATTTAGACATAAGATACTTGAATCTAATTTAACTCCTGGATTAGGCTTAAGCTAAACTATATTGTTTAAATTTTTACACACTTGCAAGGATTTTAAACTTGATCAAAAATCATATGTTTAGAACTATGAACAGAGAAGTTAGAAACAACAGATAAGCATACATCATATATACACAGAGACTTACTTACATGCATACATACATAATAGTTATCATCACAGATTTCAAAATCAACCATATAATTACCTACTTAACTTTAATTTGAAAATGTTTACTCACCTTAATAAGAAATTCAGTGCAGGGTTTTGGAAAAAGAACAGGAAATTGCAAAATGCTCTGAATTTTGAAGATGATCCCCTTTTTGAAACAGAAAGCTTCAGATTGCTTCAACAATTTGTTTCAGGTTTGCATGCATAAGAAAGTTGATGCAGACAGGAAATTGCAGATCTAATATTGCTATCTTGCATTCATTTGAAGTTTTGAGGCAGATACTTGAGTTTGAGGAATAATTGCAGATTTTTTTTGAGAAAAACTGTAGACATTCAAATGCAGATTTGGTTTGAAAATAAACTGCAGACAGCAGTTTGATTTGCATTTCAATGTCAGGTTTTTGAATTGAACAAGATTTGAGTTAAGGAGTGTTTCAGGTTTGATTTTTTTTTTTTGGAAAGTGTTCGAGTGAATTGATTTCAAACTTGAGAATGCTTCAGGTTTTGGTAACAGGGATCAATATTTTCAGGTTTTTAATTCATGCATGGATTGAATTGAGGAATTGTTTGGGAAATTGTTTGAAGATTTCTGGTTTGGAATGAGTAAAATTTTTATTGATGGTTTTAGTTTTTCTTTTTAGAAATGAACAAAGAATTGAAGAAAATGAGAAAGAGGGTTTATATAGGGTAGATTTCAGATTTTATAAATTTAAAAGAAAATGGACACTTGTCCATAATTACATAAAGGTTGTAACACTTGTTATCAAAGTGTTTTAGAAATAACATTTGTCACTTATTATATATATTTATTTGAAAAGAAATTTAAAAGACTTTTTAAATCAATTTCCTAATTACTAATATGTTTTCTTCAAATTTAAAAATACTTTTCTAATTAAATTTACAATAAACAAATACATTTATAAATGTATGCTAAATTTATATAAGTACAATCTTTAAAAAGAACATAAAATAAAATCAATCATAACTTAAATAAAATTTATATACATTATTTCAAACACATCTTAAAAATGCTATTTTAAAAAGCCCTTTTGTATTTATTCATTATTAAATAAACACAAATCAAATTTCTATAGATAAATTTCTATAAAAAGAAATAAAACAAAATAAAAAAAATCTTATTTTTGACTAAAAACATTATCTATATAAATTTAAAATTCAAACTATATTATCATTTTATTTTAAGATGTATGTTTATCCTTTAAATTCAAATTTATATTTCAATTCAAAGTTAAATTTAAAAATCAAATCTAAAATAAATTTAAATGAATATAAACATCCATTTTTAAATAAGCTTATTATTATTTAGAAATAATATATCCTATTTTAAAATCAATTTAAAATACACAGATTTAAATACACAGGTATAAATGTATTTTAAACACACTTATAAATTTTGAAAATAGTATACCAATTTATAACCATAATTAAAATATTATATTATATTACTTGGTTAATTATCTTTGAAAATAACAATTTATCAATTTAAATAATTTAAATTTAAGAGATTATCAGCATTTTAAACTCCTGGAAATTCCGGGATATTACAGGTTATTTGTCAAAGGCAGTGATGATCCAGATGAGCATTTAAAAGATTTTTACGACGTCTTAACCCAGATTCTAGAGTTGACATATTATGTTGAACCTTTAGAAAAGGTTTTTTTATTTAAGTGCAATTGGTTCAGTAACGTTCCTGGTTCCGGAATCAATGTGCATAAAGAGTATAAACTTATTGAAATAAGGCATATATCACACTACTATAAGTACGATCCTTTTGTATTAACCAAGCAAGCGTTACAAGTTTATTTTTCTATGTATCCATCTTTGAAAAGAGATAAAGCGGATTGGTCTGCTGTTTTCAAAACAAAACCAAGGTTTACGTTTGATGGAAATAATATTCCAGATGAAGCAGCATATCAAGCCGATCTTGAACCAAATACATAAGTAATAACAACTGATGATATTGATGTAGGGCCTTTGAATGATGAATCGAACGTCTTATTTGATGCATTCGAAAATGCATTCGAAAGTACCGAAGAAATTGAGATAGAATACGAGACCGAGTCTGAATCAGAAAACGATGAAGGCTGATCGTTATTGATATAATTGTTACGTGATAGTGATTGAAACATGCTATGTAATAGTAAATTTCTGTAGATCATTTAGTTAATTTTTATCCATGTTTTGTACTAGTAAATTTTTATAATTGTTCTGTGAAAGTGATTGAAACGTGCTATGTAGTAGTGAATTTCTGTTATTGTTCTGTGATGATCATTTAGTTAATTTTTATCCATGTTTTGTACTAGTAAATTTTTGTGATTGTTTATGTGAAAGTGATTGAAACATGCTATGTAGTAGTGAATTTCTATAATTATTCTGTGATGATATTGTTTTTCTATAGTAGATATGTCTGGCAGGAGACGAAGTATGACAGGCACGCCATCCCCATCTCCCGGTGCAGGTGGTAGTGGCACTGCACCAGACTTACGTCCGATGGCAGAAGTTGTTCCTAAAAGTGCAGGGAAAGTATCAATTTTATTTAAAGTATAAGTTTTAAAATCCACTAAACATGTATATCATAACTTTTGCAGAGGCTTCGAGGTAGAGCCATCAGATTATATTTTAAAGGTTTCGAGGAAGGCTTTTCAGAGCCGGACGGATGGTTGTTGGCCTCGCTGGGACGACATTCCCTTTCATGTCAAGAACGCAATACAGGCCGATTTACTTATAAGTAGTAGTTTGAATTTCAGTTGTAAATTGATATAATCTATATAACTTAAAATAATTTTAGTTTACAGGCTGCAGTCCGCGTTGACCCTGACGACATGGACGTTTTCTTAAATTACTGGAACAAACGAATGAGGAAAAATTACAGGGATACATTGTCCAAGGCTAAGAATTCAGGAAAAAAACCGAACTGGATGGGTGACGGTGTATAGGCTGAGTTTCTTCGGCTTTGGGACAGTCCGACAGCAAAAGTAAGTAATATATGTTTGCTTTGTTATTTAAATATAATATAAATCTCGCAAGATATATACGTGATAATTTGTCTTAATTTGTAGGAATAATCTACGCGAAACCGGGCTAACAGGAATAAAAATCCTGCGTTGCACTGTGGTGGCTCCAAATCCTTCCAGGAGCATAAGAGAGAGCTGGTAATTAAATTTATAAACTGTGTTTACATTTTATTAAAATATTTTATAATCAGATTAGCAATAATATGTATATATTTTTAGGCCACGAGATACAACCGCGAGCCCACTATGGCCGAGTTGTTCAAGGTGATGCATGCCGTGGAGAGGACTGATGAAGAAGGCAATGTTTCGTACGAGTGGACGGATGACAAATCCCAATCCGTAATGGTAAACTAATTTATTGTTAATAACAATATTTGGTCTTATTTTATTTTCAAAAACTTGAAATTCGGTTTTTATCGTGTGAAACAATTGTTTGTAATCGCAGGAGAGGTACGAAGCTGAGCGGACTCGGGTAGCACAGTCCACTGGTCGGGAAGAGCTTACGCTAGAGGAGGAGAACACTATCTGGGATGCTATTATTGACCCACCTTCTCGGACTAATCGACGGTATAGCTATGGAAATCTGGAGGTAAATTTTGACATGTACTAATATATAAATTTACACATGCATATGAATAGTTAAATAATTTTAATAATATCATCTATATACTAATATATAAATAATTATGAACTATTCTACAGGCGATGAGAATGCAGAGTGCATACAGGAGGTCCCAGCAAGAAGATGAGATTGCTCAGTTGAAGAAAACAGTGGATGAAATAAATGATTGGAGGAAGAGTTTCTTCGAGCAACAGCTGGATGAGCGGATTGCAGCTATTTCTAACAGCATGGGAGGATGCCTGGAGAGGATGGAAGCGATGGTGAGGAGTAGGTATGCTTGTTTGCTCATGTTACAGTTTGGTATATACACATTTTGGTTGGTTTGGTGTATATATATTTCGGGATATTATGTACATATTTTGATGACTCTAGTTGTGTTAACGGTTTGTTTGGGTTAACGGTTTGTAGTTGTGGTTGGAAAACTATGTACACATTTTGGTTGGGAAACTATGTACATATTCTAATGACTTGTATTGGTTCGGAAACTACGTTTGGTTCTGTTGGATTTTATATTGTTTGAATGTATAGTGCTGTTATATGATGGATATATGATGGTTATAGTTGATGAATATAGTGTATAGTGGCTGTGATGATGGTATTTGATAGTTATTGTTTGAAGTCTATATGGGCTGTGCAAGTGCACAGAATTTGCTTCAGTATAGCGACGGCAGGAGACGGCAATTTTACACAGATTAGCGACGGCTAGTGACGGCCATGTTGCACAGATTAGCGACGGCTAGCGACGGCCATGTTGCACAGATTAGCGACGGCTTGCGACGACATTTTAAACATTGAAAAATTTCCACGTGGCACATTTGCAGTCGCGAGCCGTCGCTATTTATGTGACGGAGCCGTCGCTAAAGCCATCGCGATTCTGTTGGGCGATGAGGTAAATAGCAACGGCCGCCGACGGCTTGCGACGGCCGGCGACGGCTAAAAGCCGTTGCTGTCTAATGCCGTTCTTGTAGTGTAACCGTAACATAAATAGACATATATATACACACACACTCTTTCCAAAATATCAATATAACTGTAAATATAACATACTATATAAACATATACATACTTAACTGTAAATATAACATACTATATAAACATGTACCTACGAAAATGTTGACCAAAACATATTTTATATAAATACATACATTTTCGAATATATAAATATGCATATCAGAATATTAACAAAAATACATATTTCAGAATATTGGCAAAACTGTTATACATGAATACACTTAGAATATTAACCAAACAGTTATATATACATATACATAGAATATTAATAAACAGTAGTGGCTCGGCAAGGAAACTATGAGAGGAAGAGATGTAGATGGAGGAAGGGATGGATCGGAAAAATATATATGTGGCACCGTCATAGAAAGAAGATGGCGGCGAAAGCAATAGGCGGAGATCAGGTAATGAGATAAGCATGTTCAAAGGAAGGGGAGAAAGGTGGACGAGCAACCGAGTTTGGGTGCTGGAAAAGTGGGTGAGTGGCAAATGGGAAGGTTTGGTCGGAGCAGTGGGCGCTAGGGGGAGCTTCAGGTTGATGTTTTTTTTGAAAAGTGGATGGGCGGTTGTTCTTTGGCACACGTGAGAGGGTGCTTGTTGGAGGTGGAAGAGGGTAGGGAAGTGGATGGGTTGGAGGGTCGGAGGGGTGTGTGGCAGTGGCATGCCGCTGCAACGAGGGGCGGAATGGGCTGCACGTATGGTCGGCGTTTTGTTAGGCGGATAAGGTGGATGATTCAGGTGATGTTTGAGATCTTGGTTTTGGGTAGAAGCAGGTGCGTTTCAGGTGAAGGCTTTGGCGGGTGGACAAAGAGCACAGAACAAGGTGAAGAAGAAAAAATAAGAGAGAAGAAACAAGCCGGCTTCCCAAATATAACTTTGTACATTTTATTTTTCTGAAAAGCAGACATAGAAAGAAGAGAAAGCAGAGAAGTTAAAATAAATGAACGAACCAGCTAAAATTGAAACCAATGGTCAAATAATAGTTTCTGGGAATAGCAAAGGCTACGTGCTGAATTCAGAAATAATAACAGCCGATGGCCATTGGGTTTGGATACACAAGAAATTCAGAAGGTTCAAAACGGTACCGATACTGCAAATTGTTTCGTCGATTCCCCCGCGAATCGAAAGCCAAATCATAGAAATGAATACTATGGCGATCAACAAGGCGAGACGAACAAAATGATATACAGATATCAGTGATACGATCATTCGATCAAAAGTCGATATTCGCTTCCAAACTGTTGCTAATTCGTCGAAAATAAGATAAACGGAGCTAGAGAAATTCAAATTCTGGCAAAACGAAATATGACGCCTTACTTAGAAAATAATTTACATTTTTACTATAAAAATATTTATATTTTGAAAACATTTTATTTTTATTAAATTAACTTATTTTAAATTTAAATAAAATTACACTACAAAACTAACTTATATATTTATAACTGAAGATGCACGATTTGCTACGTTTAACAGACGCATTTCAAATATCAAATTTTTATCGCCAAATTTTATTGTTTAATTTCAAGCAAAAATTTCAGTTAATTACGTTATAAAATCGTTAAAATTTACGGGTCGTTACACTAAATATTTTTCAAATTAATTCTTTTGGAAAAAAGCTATTAATTAATTTAAAATATATCATTAAAAATCAAGAAGTTTTATTAACAATGGATTTTCTTGTTATTTATTCGAACTATTTATTATTGTAAATAAATTTACAAAATGAATTCCTTATTTATTAATTAACAAGAGTCAATAAGGCTATTAAGTCCGATGAATTAATATTTAGTTCACAATTCAAATATTTAAATAATAGCCTATATTAGAATATAGGTTATTTATGTCTTTTGCGGATGTTACGTTCTCACCCTTTAAAAGAATATTTCCCCAAATTCCCAAAGGAAGAAAATGTCCTCTTACCCTTAAGTTTCAAAGTTCCTTATATTACGGAAAATTTCGGTAGCACCTCCTTTACGTGGCTGATCTGGATATACTGCAACTCACCACAACTAACCCAAATCAACAAAAAAAACAAAACCCATGTAGCATCCCATATATAGGGCAAAAAATGTTAGTAAATTACAAATTCAAAATCTATTACATACCTCTTTTACATTTGATTTTTATTTTTGTAAGCGACTTACTATTTCGATGCAAATGCAGGTGCGTAAAAAATCAAATAGTAATCTCTTGCTTCCATGTACATATCTTGTACTTACATAATCCAACATAGAACCATGCTAGAAAAAGAGATATACATAAGTTATTTTTGTCATAAAAAATAGTAATATAAACAATATAATAACCATGTGCAACAAGGCAATATGATGCAACTTATACTAGTGATGCAACTCTTGTGTGATATAAAGCCACATGCAACCAAAAGCAATATAATAATAATATGCAACAAAGGTACAGAGAGTACCCTGTAATAAAGTAATAAGTATCTAATCTTTTCAAAAGATAAATTTTGAACTAAATGCACGGGGTTTATATTCAAAATATATTTTCAAATTCCCCTAAAAAGAAATATATCAAATCCAAAATCAATTGTGATGAGGAGGAGGCCCCTCCTACCAAAGTGGTATAACTCTAGAACCAAAACAACATGGAGCATCTAGTGGTATTTTGGTTCTTCCTAAAATAATACTAGTGCAAACAAATATACCTGGCGAATCTTCCAAATCAGAAAACTCCTAATCGTCCAACTTTAGTCATAACAAAATATTTGAAAAACCACTTCTCAAAAACTTCTTTCAAATACCTAGAAATAAATATGCTTCATCAAAGTTTTTTTCTAAAGTAATATTAATATTATTTCTTTCACAATTTCCTTTGAAATCACTCTGAGATTTAAGTCCTAATAGGTAACAACATTAATATCCTTTGCTTATAAAATCAAGCTTTATAAACCAAAGTTTTTAAAATCACATTATCAAATAAATCAAATTCCAAAAAGGAATAAACTATCACTTAACATTATCTAAAACGGACAAACAAGATTTAGAGTTTAGCTTAGATTCACAATTTTCTGGATCGTCCAAAAAAATAGATAATTTCCCTAGGCATACCACTATGCTCATCAGCCTTTAGTTATTGCCTAAAAGATTATCTAAGCTCCCTCAAACAAAATTGAAAGTCACTCCCTAAAATTTTCTAAGCAACATAGCAAAGCATACAAATATACTTAACCAAGTATGATATACATAAATCATCTGTATGCAATATTTGATTTGACCACTTGCTTGGATACATAGACTTTACCTCTGAAGTAGTATCACTCACTTGACCTACCTAATGCGAACGCCAATTAGGTTCCTTGATCCGAAACTTCTATTCTCCTTACATAGCTACATACAATGTGAAAACCGTGATATCATATCAAGAATCCGAAGCAAGTGTTCATTGACAAGAATCAAGTGAGAAATTCATTTTTGGACTGTTGTGAATTATCCTTAAGTTATGTACTCAAACCTTAGATCAAGAACTGTGCAAATTAAATGATCTACGTACAACTTACGTACTTAATTTTATTGGTTTCTTACACAGTGCCACAAAATGAATCAGACAACAGTGATCATCAACATATGGTAGATTTTTTATTATCCCACTTTTTCACACAACACATGAAAAAACCATTTGTTATCTGAAGAGCCCTTGAAATCTTTTATCTGTTGTCTGAATAGCCCATGAAATTTCTATGAACATGTTTGTTATTTAAACATCATTTTATCTGTCGTTTGATTTAAGCTATCAAAATTTTTAGTTTTGGCTCCAACTTTTTCCTCTCAATTATTTCACGGTCACCTTTTATTTTATTTCCCCCTTTATATTTTTGTTCCCCCTCTTACTTTTGTTTATCCCATATCTTGATATAATGCAAATGGTCGTCTCCTTCTTATCTTCAACTTAGGGTTTTATGAAATTGAATCCGTCTCTTTCTCGTCTTCTTGTCTTCGTGCAAATCTAGTACTCTTTCACTCTCAACTTTAAGGTTTCATGTAATTGAAGTCGACTCCTTGTCGAGTGTTCTTCGATTGATATTGGTATGATTTTGCCCCTTTCGATTTATATTGTTCTCGACTTCGATTATCACGCCAATGATGAATTAGGTTCTTTATATAGGAATTAATTTCCTATATTTTCGCATATACGTTGATTTGACGTTCAAAGTGTTTGCTTGGCCGTTTGATTACCTTTCAATTTTTACCCCCATTCGATTTTATATTGATCTCGACTTGATTTGCTTGTCATGATTTTGGTGTTTATGTGACAATGAACAAAATTTGGGTGAAGTGCACTGACCAACATGTTTTGGTCATGTTCGTATTATTTTTCAACCATTTGATTTTATGTTTGCAATTCGATTAATATATTTTCTAAGACAGTTACACTTGTATGGCCTTATGTTTTATGTATTGCATTCGTTGTTGTTGTTCATCTACTTACACCCATATATCATTCTCCGATTTGTTATAGCTTTCTAACTATTGTTTTTGCTCTTCTGCGCATGCACTAATGTATTTCTAGTTGCCCGAGTACATTTTCCTTTGGTTCACTGCATTTGTGCTGTGTTGCCTTGTTGCCATTGTTTGAATTAGTTGTATTATCTGAACCTGGATCTTGTAATGGAGATACTTGACCCATGTTCCTTGTTGCATTGCTGATCTTGTTGCATTGTTTCAGTTTGTGAAAAATCTTCATGTATAACAAATATACATATGTATGTATATATGTGTGAACTACTACCATGTTTTTCACTATGTTGCATTGTTGCCAGAAACTGAAACTATATCCATCTTGTTGCATTGTTGCCTGAAACCGAGCTTGTTTATGTGTTGCTTGATATTTCATAGTTGAAGTGCATTGACAATACTGGATGTGTTGCTTGATATCTCATGGTTGAAGTGCATTGACAATACTGGATGTGTTGCTTGATATTTCATGTATATACCTACATATGTATGTGTGTGTGTGTGAATAGTTGCTTTTATGTTCAGACTTATCATTGCTAGACTTCACTTGAACTTGCGCTTGAATTTGGGAACTAGAGTTGAACATTTGTGAAGATGGTGATGTTGCACTAGCATAGAATCAAGGGCATTTGAACTTGAACTTGTTTTAAGCATTTGTGCATTATATGTACTTGTTGTTTTAGGCATCTTTAAATGTACATTTATATTGGGTCCATGACCTTGCTTTGCGCTATATGCTAACTAGCACTGCCTTGTCAAGGCGGTGCCAATGCACTGCCTTGAACTCCATGTACTCCCTAATTCATTTGATTCCTGTGTGAATGTTCTTTTGGTTCCTGTTCATTTGTTTGTACTTACTGCCTTGAACTCATATACTTCCTGCTGCATTTTTTTGTGGCACTTCCAATTGTTCATTTTCTTTTGACACTTCCTGACTGCATTTGACATGTGTTGCATCTATAAATATATACATGTATATACATATGTGTGTATGTGTGTTGCTCACTATAGGAGATGCAAATGGTAATATTTTTAAATTTGTAACTATTATTCTTTTTTGTGCTATTTATGCATTTAATTATGTATCATTATGTACCATGCTTGATACTGCCTTGAATCTGGTTTGTTGCCGCTTGACTTTGTGCATCTCCATGTGCACTAAACTTGTTTGTGCACTTCAGCTTTTCTGAGTTGCCTTATCTTTTTTGAGCTGAATTAAACTACTTGTTCTAAGGTCAAGCTTGCTTAGGCTTGAACTTGTGTGTTTGCACTGAGTTGAGCCTTCGGGATTGACTTTTGCAACTGTCCGTGCAATTGAATCAAGGATCATCCTTGTGATACTCACAATGATACACTAAACACATCATTAGTTATCCGTGTGCACATATGTTTATCCCTGTCTAAAAATGAAAAAGAAAAAACCCATAAATGGAGGCAATATTTAATATTCAAATTCAATTTTATTTTTGCAATTTAGGTTTGTTTTATTTTAAAGTTTACCGCGCTGTTATTTATTTACAGGTAAAGGAGATAGCTGGACACAAGCTGGAGCAAGCAAATCAAGATAAACACCAAAAACAAACCCGAGCGAGTGTGAGTGAATTTAAGTCATATTATATTTGAAAATGTAAGTATAGTGATAGTGAAAGTTGTATTATATTGAATTTAATTTGAAATACAATATTTGTTTAAATAAAATTGTGATTCATTTATTTCATTCTGTGAACAATTATCTATATCAATAAATATTTATATGTTGTCTAATAGGTAATTCTAGAAATGATACTATAACATCAGACAACATATGGTTTTTTTCTTATATTAGTGCATATAAGACGACGGTGAATATATGTGGTCTGATGTGCAATAAAACGACACGGGACTTAACGATAGATTGATACGCAATCAGACAATGGACATACCTGTCATCTGTGTGTTTTTTCCCATAGTGTTAACTGCACCAATCTTTCTAAATTACTTTCATTTTCATTTGTAGTATTTCATTCAGTACTAAAATTATTTATGAATTACTACATAAATTTTCACTTAAGTTTATAAACATTTTATAAAGACATGTCTTTATAAAACATTAAATTAAGAACCTACTCCAATTTTATTTACTTGTATAACACTCTTCTACGTCCTAAGAGCATGCAAAATGTATTTTAATTTTATTTATTAATTAATTATTTAAAGTTTATAGATTTCAAATGAAAGCCCAAACAAAATATGAGACTTAAAATTGAGTCGACTACTTCGACCTTTTTACCTTAAAGTGTTATAAGGAAAGATGTTGTCTAATTGGCCCAATAAGATCAAATAGTTTATGAGACTTAAATGTTTGAATAAAAACTACGATTTTAATTAAACAATGTTTATCAGAACCTTCCTATGTGGTTTAACCCATTTAAAACTTGAGTTAAATTATCTCTTTTTTATCCAAGAGTTTGAATATTCCATTTATCAAAACATTTTTATCAAAATACTATTTATTTTCAATTTCCAACAAGGAAACTTAAGGACCAAAACCCGGTTTAAATTTAAAAACCCTTTTGAAATCATACTACATATATTTCTATATATAAATAATTTTGATAATCTATTCACTAACCCTTGCTTTGGGTTTTTCTGATTTGAACTTATTTTTATAGCACAATGATAAAGAGAATAATTTGGTATGTGCACTACAATGTCCGCCCAACCAAATATTCGATCACCACTTAGAAGATTATTCAGATTACCATATAACTAATCGAGACGTTTTCCCAAAACTATCCAAATAAAATTCATCTTTCTTAAAAATTCTCTGAAGTATTTATACTTACAAATATTTCCAAGCAATTACCATTACTTTTCTCTAATTCTTTCTAAAATCATTTTAAACAATACTAGGATTTAAAACCACAGAAAACCCTTTTTACTTATAAAACACCCTTTATAAATAATTTACACCATTTTATATATACTATGTTCATATAAAATGTACCTTTAAATCATCCCATATTATAATAACTTTTCTTCATTATAATAAACTTTTCATGAATATTTATTCTTTAAATGTTTTATCTTCCCATTTAGAATACATTAAATAACTTTTATTAAAAGATTACTTTTAACTTAACATTTTTATCGAACACTTTATAGCCAAAACATGAAACTCGATTCATAAGGAGTCCATCCTAAAGTATTTACAATTATCAAATAATAAACGCTCACAAACTGGTCAAGCATAAATTAACAATCAACAAACAGTAGTCATTGCCCCTAAACTATCTGAGCATGACAAATCAAAAAATAATGATAATAAAGAAATTTTATCACTTTCTACCAAACAAGCACTTTATACATAACTATATAAATTTAAAACTTATTCCTTTATATATATATATAATCCTAGATGAAATATTCCATTTATTAGATTTTCAAAAATCAATATCGTGCTGTTTGGCTTGTTCAGGTGTTGTGAATTCCCTATCGACACCGTGGTGTCCTACGCCTCAACTAGAATTCAAAATTCAAACTTAATAGTTCAATTAACATAATACATTTTTATAGCAATAATAAATATGCTCTCGTATATATAATACTCTCAACTCATTCAAGGGTTTCACTTACCCTATTTTAAATGAGTTTAACTCACCAAAGTCAAGGTTCTTGCTTAACCTTCAGCTCTGATACCAAATGTAATGGCTTGCCTACTCGACCCTCAAAAATCGACACATAATAATCCACGGTATTCAAATTCCAAGTATCTAAGTGCTCGAAAGGTGGATTGTTAGGGTAAGTATAAAAAATAAAAAGATTAAGAGAAAGGAATCTCAATGGAATGACAACATATAATATAAGAAAAACAGTAAAAGCTATCACTCTAAGATGTAAGGTATATAAGAGTTAAAAATGAACCTCATCGGCCTGGACAGTTATAACTTTCAGATCTTACAATTTTTGATAGGTATATATAATAATGTAGCGGAAAATAAAAATACATCGATAGATGAACATCCAGCTCTACTCCATGAACTCCATGTCCTTCCAACGACGACCTGAAAAAAATACTCTATCTGACTCGAGGATCAAAAAAATAACAAATGGATCAGTCGAGAAAACCAGCTTGAGAAAACTCTAGAAATATAGTGAACATATAATAATTCTATGAAACTATGCTACTAAATACGGAACGGCTTTAATCTCACAAGAAGAATATCCATAGATGAAAGAATGGAAGCAAGTCTTAACAAAATTAACTTGGAAGAATGGGCACGAATAATTAAACATTAAGAAGAGCTCCAGACACTTCTCAATGCAATTAAGAAAATGATTCAAAGATTTGAATCAAATTAGGAAAGAGAATATTTCCAACAATGACTAGGATGGTGCATCCCTCTCATCGAAAGTATACCTCTAGAAATATACCAGAGAGATACACCGGCTCTTGGAAAACTTTCAAGCCGGATCCTGCCAACCTTACTGAGTATCCGAGTATTTCACATCTTTGCGTGTATACAGCGAAATTCGATCTGGAATAGATGCGAAGATACCCTAATGAAAGCAACCCCACATAGCTTAGGCTTTGGTTTTCAGTCATTTCCAAAAATGGGTATGAATGCTCAAATGAGCAACAGATCTTCCTAGATTAATGAAACATAAAAAGATAGCAGAGTCCATAGTCAATAAATCAACTATCGAAAATAATCAAAATGATCGTATATGAAAATTAAATCTCATACTCTTACCACCACTTATAGATTTCAAACTTATACCATCTCTCGGTTGAAAATGACGTTAGTTAAGTCAAGGTAGTGTTACCTCTAAGTCTTTCCTTAACAAAAAATTTAACCTTAGAGAGAGAGATAAGTTTTCATACCTCGATCTATAATGCTAAGAATACGATTAAATCCTTTCCATATAAGCGATATCGTTTATGGAAATTACTTTCCATAATCGAATCAAACTTTAAAACTTTAAAACTGAATTTATGCTTAGTTTTGACATCACAAATATTAGATTTAAATAGCCTTATTAAAGCGATTAATTACCCTTCAACATCAATATTGAAATGATCAATTAACTTCAATATCATTATTAAAATTATTAATTAACTTCAAATACCATTATTAAAATGATTGATTAAAACATATTTAAAATCCCAAATTCCTTCCAAGTACTTGCAAAATCTTCATGAACCCGCTTGAAAAGAATTTACAAAATATTTATACAAATACTTTAAAATCGCTCTTCGAAATATTCTTTTAAAGAGCTAACTATATTTCTAAGTGTATTAAAAAGAAGGTAAGAAATAGGTATCATTAAAACACTGTTCGCTATAAATCAAAAACAATTTATAATTAATTTTATTTTCAAACCTTCCTTTTTAAAGGTTTTCTTATTTTTAATTATCATTTATAACTTCAAAACAACATTTATTATCTCAGAAGACAATAAATTATTTAAAATACATGTATAAATTTAAAACAATATTTATCATCTCGAAAGATAATTGATATAACTATTTTATAAATTTAAAATAACGTTCATTATCCCGTAAAAAATTAATCAAATTTATAACCTTTTTATAAATTTAAAACAACATTGATTGTCGTAAAAGATAATAATTGAAATTTGTAATCTTTTTATAAATTTAAAACAATATTTATTATCCTAAAAGATAACTAATCAAATTTATAACTCCTTTTATAAATTTTAAACAACACTTATCCTTTATTTAAAAATTCTCAAAAATATTTGAGATAATAGTTTAAACAACATTCAAAATGCAAAACACGACCAAACATTTATTTGTAAAAATATGAGCATAAGTTTAGCACATACAAAGATTTAAGAAGATGAGGTTTCAAAAGTGATGGTATAACAACTATCGCTATAACAACACTTATACAAATCAAATAGTATGTTACAAATATTTCAACCACGCATCATTATAAGCAACATAAAAATATAAGTAAATCAATATTAGCAAGAAACCACTTGGGTTCTCTCAACAAAAGCACATTGTAAATCATATATATGTAGGTGTAATTTCAAAGTGTTTCATAGCAATCTATTCGTTATGTACACTTTGACTTCCCTTTGCTTTTGTTCCCTACAAAATAATGGTCATTTATGTAATTCCTTTCAAGCGCGAATCAAATCCAAACAAAAAAAAATAAACAACAACATATAAACTATCATCCAAGTATTCAAAAATAATTGATAGCAACACAGATATTTCTATTTAGAAGTAAGTAAACTCACAAAATTCTAGTTGAGCACTCACGTTTCAGTTTGATATAAAATCGACGGCGTTCGAGTTTAGATCGAAATATACTAGCTCAAAATTCAATGAATCCAACTCCAACATGTAGATAACATTGACACAGTCCAACATAAAAGGCCATGTCCGAATCCAACCTCGTATGGGTGAGATATTCAGTTTATAAGAATTTGACGTTAATTAAAATAGTTGCCAAATAAATCATCTTCCCTAAATTCGTGTATCACCTATACATGGCATGCACAACAAACCCAAAAATCCAGAGCCACTCTCCTCCTTTCTCTCCACGCTCGACGAAATCAACCATGGACTTTGCCAACCATCTCCTCTTTACAATCTCTCAATCCCACACACCACCATGTTGAACTCAACCAATCCCATGAAGACGCGACCTGGAACACTCGATCTTGCAGCATAATGATGTGTTTTGTTATGGTGAGCCGAAGATGATGAAACTTGGTGGTGAGATGCTCCTCGACAAGAGCAATGCGATGGAATCCTACTTTTTGACTAATTCCCACCTAAACTATGATGTGCCTAAATCCTAGGTCATCCTAGCAATGTCGAACTCTGCCAAACAATGTTGCACAACAATGGATACATATGGATTTGAAACCTATACTCATACAAGTTCAAAGAATCTTGTTTTGCAATTTTTTTGTTAAGTGTAGAGTTTGATTTTAATTTTTGAATGGAAGCAGGGTTATTTTCATTACTGTAAATGAAAAAGTAAAGAGTGAGAGGATGGAAAATAAAAAATAGTCGAGGAAAAGAAAAGTCAAGTGGGTTGAAATATCTATGTGTTGAAGTTAGTTTTATTTTGCATTTCTCGGAATCTTGCTATACAGAATTCCTTTCGCGTACTAACTACGAACGATAAAACAAAAATACGATCATGCATAAAAATGCGATATGATCTTAAAACAATAATAAAATACATTGGTTATCTTGTTTTGCAAAATTTTCAAAAGTACCATCGTTTGCCAAAAATACGTCAAATTATAATTTAAATATTTTTAAAATTAAAAATTATAAAAAAAATCTTATAAATTCATTTAAAAATATGTTATTGAAAATCAAGTCGTTTTATTAATAATTGATTTTCTTGTATTTATTCAAACTTATTATTATAGTGTAAATAAATTTACAAAATGACTTCACCATTATTATTTATTAATTAAACAGAGTTAAATAAGGCTATTAAATCCATTTAATTAATATTTAATCCACAATTCAAATATTTAAATAATCCCTATATTGGAATACAAGTTATTTATATTTTTTCAAGATGTTACATCACTAAATCCTTATGCCTCATCGTTTTTGATTGCCACCCAGTCTTACATAACTTTTGTATTTTGACTGCCACCCGGGGCCTTACACTTACTTCACTTACGGTTCTAGACTGTTAATCATGGCATTAGGCCTTCTACCATTCCCTTGATTGCTGCTCTAGGCCTTACACCAATTGCTTTCGATTTCCACACATGTCTTGCACTCATACTTTAGCATTTTGGTTGCCACACGAGCCTTACACCATCGCTATCTGTTCCTTAGTTGCCACCTTAGATCTTATGTCATCTACCAAGCATTTTACCAATCTATTCATTTATATGTTTTAAAGCTATTTGCTAAGTTGATATCAAACTAATCACCCTTTGATTATTAATATTGTTTGTCACGTTATCATCCATGTATCTAATACTAAGCTCGGTCATCTTAAGCCTTAGCAACCATGTCAATCTCCAAAAGTCATTAGTCTTGATTTACATACTCTACTAAGAGTTAATTTACTTTCAGCAGTTACTACCCCTAGTTTCGTCTAGGGAAGCCTATCATATTTTAGTTTCGGTGATTTGTAAAATGATCTTTAATTTATCTAAACTCGCCTCCTCTACATATTTCCTTCTTAACCATCAATCACCTTCATACCTTGGTTAATACATTTGGTTTTCCGACCTTAATCTTAAACTTTGCTAATTTTAGTACTACTACTTAGGATTTTAGTTTTATTAGCGTCTTGGTTTGGCTCTACCTCCTTCAGTATTGTCCTTCGTTAAGACTGTTAGTATACATCTATCACCAACTTTCCATATGTCAATTTCTAATTCATTTGTCTTAGTCCTTTCTGATCGTTATATAGGCTTAGCAAAAATGTGGATCTGGTACCTTACCTAATATTTACTACTTGTTTATATTCATATACTTTCCAGCAATAATTATTCACCTTCCGACTCCACGTTAGCCCTTTAGTCATACTTAATTTCTTTTAGAAATAACTTAATTCATCCTCAGAGAATCATAGGAAAATAAATCATGATTTGTTTCTATGAAATTATCCAAGCTCCTCGTTTTTAACCATTTTATACCCTATATGGTCTTTTATTATTTCATAACTATTTATTTACTTATGAGAAAATAATATAACCCAAAACTAATCTCTAAAACCATGTTCTATCATCGTGTTGAATTTTCGAATTATAAACATTTCTAAAAGTGTGAAATTTAATAAAACTCGGTATTGAGAAATTCAAAGAAGAAAGAGGAATTAGAGAATATATTCCTCACCTCGATTTCCAAGTTAATCAAATTTCATGTTCGTTGAACTTCATATATTTTAATTTTTCTTGTTTAAGCCACAACTAAGAACTGGTCGCACCGCTTGAATTCTGAAACGTCTTAGACAGACCCAAGCATTATATAAATTAAACATAGAGAGGCAATGTTTAGAAAGTAGATGTCAATATATTATAACAATCGGCAGGATATACAAATATATCTCAAAATAGTATACGAGCACCTCTAACATAACAATATAGCTCAAATCATGCACAAGTATCATCACCCATATAAATGTAAAGTGAACCTATATAGCAAGTAGTATAATATCAAAATAGGTGAAACATCCACACGTCAAATCACCATCAATACATAAGAAATCATCAAACACCATATAGCCTGCACACAGCAATGCCTAAGATTATCTATTAGATAATCAAATAGTAGTCATACCTAGGATTTCTCATGCTTAACATGTAAGGCAACTAACGATCAATCTTCCATGTCAAACAAAAGTAAGGCATGCCCTTAATACCCTAATTATCTCTCAGACAATCGTTTAATAGGTAAGTACTGGGTTACATTAATTCATGAACTCTCGGTCCCATGAATCCACATACCGACTCTCAGCCACACATAATAGTAATAGTGAAACAGAAGTATAATCTCAGTATTTTATGTCCACTATAACCGAATGGGAGACTGGTAGCTCTTAGCCTACTCTAGGAGCCTTTCTCATACGTTCTTATTGCTACTCCTATGGTCTTTAGTTACCTTGACGATCATCGTGACCCAATATCCAATAGGTGCAAGTCTACGCTACGTAATGGTCATGACCCTGAAAATGCACTATTAGTAACAGACTGTTGATCTATGTGGCATGGGGCAGTGGCTCTCTGCCATACACATCAAAAAGCCATGTCATGTATTCGGGAAGCAACCCTGAAATCAGGCCACTAGGATGGATATTAGCCTAATATGGTTTTACATTTGGCCAAATAATAGGAGTATACTACACAAGTAATAGATACACATAAGCCTCTCAGCCTACCAACTCTCAGCCGGTTAAGTCTATGTACTAATCTCATCTAATACCCTATATTTTCCTATATAAGTGACATTTGCCCACAAAACGTAATCGAAAAAATATCAACAAAGGTACCATGTGCCATCTGGTGTTATTCCCTTATTTGCTTAATGCTCATAAATCACACTCATCATCACACGATTATTCTACATAATCAGTCAAAGGAGTAATCAAAAAAATTTGTTGAACATCCCATATCTCTGGGTTTACTAATCTGAATA
Source organism: Allium cepa (assembly GCA_030765085.1). Classification (NCBI taxonomy): domain Eukaryota; kingdom Viridiplantae; phylum Streptophyta; class Magnoliopsida; order Asparagales; family Amaryllidaceae; genus Allium; species Allium cepa. Next base: position 109,046,091 of record CM060937.1, on the reverse strand, counting down.
CTCACGATATAGAATTCCATACAAATCACAAATTTCAATTATTTATTGATTCAAAAGGGTTCTATAATAAAGTCTTTGTTTCAAAACCTTTAACTTAATTTAGAAAAGAATATTAATTTCCAAAGAGGTATAAATATAGAAATCTTATTCTTTTCTGAAATCTTTATTTAAAAGCATCTTATATAATTACCAGGTAATATATATTTTAAACATTAATTCAATTTTAAATTCGTTAAACTCTTTTCAAAAATAATTCATAAACTTTGAAATTCTTCTTTATAATTTTAAAATGATAATACCAAAGAAGTTTTATGATTATAATTTCCTTTAAAAATAAACTTAAATAATTGCACATTCCTAATAATAATTTTCAAATTAAATAATTCCCTAAAGCGTAGTATGAACTTCTACAACCAATGTGCTAAATACCCACGTTTGCATTTTGAAATCAATTTAAATTACCATAGAAAAATAACTTATTAAACTAAAGTTATCTTTTATATTAAAACTTCTAAATATTTAACATTAAAATATCGATTTATAATATTTACTTATGTAACAAAATATCAAATTTTCACTTTTTAAAATAATTTAATTCAAACATTGTAAATATTTCAAAAGGAATTTAAATTATTTCCCTTTATTTAAATTAATTAAATACAAATAAATTATTCCAAAAGTTATGGATAACGATATATGTAATAAATTTCCAATACTAATACTTTCCATTTAATAAATAATCGTATTCAAATTTATTATTATTTTTGCATGCAAAAAAGTATATTATTATTCCTAAAATATTACTCTATAAAAATAACATGTTTACTCAATTCTTATTACAAAATAAACTCTTTATTTAAAAATATAAATTTCAAATTCCCTTTATAAAATTCTTCAAATACCTTGTAAATCGTAGATAAATGAGAGCATATTCACATTGTGTCATTTATTTTACAATACGAAAAATCACCATTTCTAAATATTTTCTATTAATAATAATATTTTTCAATATATTAAACAACAATCATTCCAAAATTCACTATTTACTTCCCAAATAATTCATTCCTTTCAAAGCTTCAAATTTTAATTTATTTATTCCCTTCCGATCAGTCTTACGTGACATTTCGACTATTTAGAAACATTTATTTACTATAGAAACAACATGAAACGTATGTACTCAACAACTAACCAATTCTCCATCATAACACAATCAATCAAGGATCGGCAACATAATTTTCAACTTATTCAATCCAAATTAACCAAAAATTTATTACCGATAATCAAAAATAAAAGAAAATGGGATTTAGACTACAGATGTGAGTTAAAAAATAACTCGTCTTAATTTCCAAGCAAAATTCCAATCATTACTTCATTTCCCACATTGAACTAGCTATTCTCCTCCATTATTTGTCTAGCAATGCTCCATCACCTCAGCCTTACCGATCACCGCCAGCTCGGATCCAAACTACTAGCCTTCAGCCTCTCCATATCACACCAAGCATCAAGCTCACATTTTCAACCATGATCACGTCTCCAACCCCACCCCATCATCGATTGCGCACCTGTCACCAACCTCTATTCTAACGCGCTCCGCCTATGCTATGATCCCTGCACCAACGTATGCAACTCCAGCTCCGATATTTTTCATCTTTGTGTGCTGTGTATCCTGATGTCGCCTACATATTTGATGATTGGAGCACACATGTAACGGTCCTGACTCGGCCTTCGAAAATCGACACCGAATACGTCACCTATATTCAAATTCCGCAGATTCAAATGCCGAATCTGGCTCGCCGGAGCTTATAACACCATTAAGTACAACACAGTGGAAGAAAAAGAATATCAATATATATATAACATCGATATAATATCTGATACAATGATGATACAATGAATATTTATATACATCAGAGATATGATACAAGATAATAGCAGCGAAAAAGAAAAAAAGATAACACCAGAAGCGGAACAATATCTCCATCTCCAAAGCACCAATCCAGAAATAGCTCGAACTCCCGATAATGACGTTTCCCCCAGATAAGAAAGTGCAGCCGTGATCCAAAGACTGAACTAACTCCAGATAATCTATAAACCTGACTATTTGAAAAACCCAACTCTACACTGCCTGTGTGGAAAATTGTGGGCACCCAGAGTTTAGGAAAGGAACAATAAACTCCGAGTCAGTCATGGGACTGGTGTGAGTAACAAAAACAGTTGGTCTTCAAAACAAACAACAAGAGAATTTAAAATAAATCTGCTATGTTTTTTTTAAAATGAAACTACCATAAGGCCTCCCACCGCACACACCATGCAAACGCAGAATTGAAGGAGATTTCTCCTTATGATAGTCAAACATGCTTGATACGAGAAAATTCGTTTGATATTATTATTAGTGCATAGTGTATAAAACATTTCGAAAGTATAATATAAATCTTAGCCAGCATATGCATTTCGCACTTGTGCCTACTATAGCTACCATGTTCAATAGCAGGTTACCACCACATTCCATCGCAGGTAATACAACTAAAACTGTATAGGGCAGCGTATTGTTTTGTTTGGATTTCCAACAAATGGTTGGGCTAAGGAACATCCCACTATCCATGGGTATGCCTCTGGCGGGACGTCCTGAGAACCTAACCGGATCTCTGCCAACACAAGACCGGGTTACCTCTGTAACTAGGTAACTACTTCTTGAGCATGCCACCCCCCGGTCCTTTGGGACCTTTATCCGAGGCGCCTCTAAACCACGAAGAAACAACCACACATAAATGAGATTGAAGCCCACCACATAGGTAAATATCTGGGCTCCATAACATGATACTACCCTTTACCGGAAGGGAATGACACACCCTAAAGGGCGCGACCCTCATAAGCTTGCCGCATCTTTCCTGTTTCGACCATTTCCGGGGTGTGAAGTCCTGATGCAGTCTCGTCCACAAAGCTACGCTTTACACTAAAGCCATGCTTCGATCACAAATGATCAACAAATGATCGTCAACACACAGCAGCACTCAGCATGCCATACTACCAAATTGGTAATATATCACTGATAACCTTCAACTACATAACCTCTAAGCTCGTACGTCTCGGAGAAGGGTGTTAAGCTAAGAGAATGAATTCTCCGCCACCAACAGATATGTATTTGAAAGAAATCTGTTTTATATCTCAAAGTGTAGTGTCAGACATACAACCATACAAGTCTGTTCCGGGTTCGAACGGAACCGAAGGCACTTCGTCCAATAAAGGAAGAAGCCCTTGCAAATCCGAGTATTCACAATCCCGATCGGACTTTCCATCACTTAAGGAGAACTCTATAGCGGAGCAACTCAGTGCAGAGCCAATCGATAGGTTATCCTATCGTTCTCTCAAAACACCCGGTCTTCAACGCCGGTCTTCAAATGCTATCCATTACGATGTATCACTATTTGGAATGGGTTATATGACACAAGGTCCTCTCCCGGCTAAACCGAATAATGAACGTAATGTTTAAAACATATGGATATGGGATTTTAGTTAAGTCACAACTTATAAAATCCAGAACCTTTCTTTTTGGATGGTTAAACAAATTACCATTTCAAATCTTTTAAACAAAAAGATTTATTTCATAAAGTTCACACAGTTTCATAAAGATCCATTCATGGATTTCAAAACAATTTCCATTTCAATTGGATTAACTCGTTAAATCTTTAGTTAAAGATTTAACTTATAGCTTTCAAATCGTTTCCATAACTTGGAAATCATTTTCATTTTAAACTTGAAATCCTTTTAACACAATTTGGAAGTTCATTTCTTATATGAAAGCTTTAATTATTTGAAAACAATATAGTTCTCATTTCAGAAGAATCCAATTATAATTGCACGAGTTAAAGCTTTTGAATTTAAATTCAAATTCCCAAATTAATACCTTAAAAATGGTTTAACCCACATATAACCTGTATAATATCTTTAATCCCTAGTTTCAAATTGTAGAATTCAGTTTCAAAATTTGAATTTAAATTTAAATTAAATTATTTAAATTTCAAAGCGCAATCGAGTTATTCAAATATAAATTCTATTTTTGAAATTTCATTTCAAAAGCTTTTCATATTTAACCCGATTCCATTTCCAAACCATTTGAATTCAAAATTCAAATTCGAAACTATTTCAAAAATCTACGACTTAACCAATTTCCACGTGTAATCCATATTCGTGTGTGTATGGTGTAGTCCAGGGGTTTCACACAATAGTGCAACATCATTCAATCATCATAGATCAAAACACAGAAATATAGTTGACAAGCGGTATAAACTATAACAGTTATCGTTCATTCACAGATTCACAGATAATATACGGATGTATCATAAATAAATGAATAAATTTATACACAGCTCAATCCACAAAACAAAATATCACAGATCAGATAGGACAATCTATTCAAGGCATCTCATACAATACAATCATTCATAAGTAAGATCAAGCATTCAATAATCGTTTATAAGCAGGATTAACTAATTGTTTAATCCTAATCAATTCAATTTATTTCCAGTTAAATTAATTACTTATGAATTAATTATCCAATCCTGATTTATTAATTATAAATCATTTGATATAAATTAATTTATCAAACACTTTAATTAATTATTCTTAATTAATAAATTATTATTAATTAATCACATTAATTAAATTAACCTCTAAACCAATTACATAATTAATTAACCCCTTAAATAATCATTTTAAGAAATTAACCCTTTAATTACTTACTATAAAGTAATTACACTTACACAATCTCATAAATGATTAACATTAAATTAATTAATCTAATTAATTATTAAAATTAATCACATTAATTAATTATGTAATTAATCTCAGTTAATGACCTTCATTAACTATTAACAATTCTTAAATTACTTTGCTAATTAATCTAAAATTATAAATAAATTTAAATCATTAATTTATAAATTAAATAATTAAGTCATTCCTTAATTATCTTATTCATTAAATCATTTTAATACCTTAATTATCTCTAAGGTAATCCATTTCTTTATTAATGACTTTATTAATATTAAAGTGTATTTAAAACATTACACTTCCAAATTTAGATTCAAATTTCATTTTGAATTTAAGATTCAAAATGATTATATATTTAAATATTAACCAAATTTAAATATCAACTTATAAAACTATATAAAAGGGAAGTTCTAACTAAATTACTTAAAAAAATTATTTGAAATTTAAGCTTTAACATACATTACATTTTAACTTGCAAATTCAAGTGAAAATAATTTATTTAACTCTTCACTCCAAATTAAGAATACCTTTACAAAAGAATTTTATCAAAATCAAGTTAGATATTTGTTTGGAAACAAATATACTTTTAAAAGCTATTAAATTTAAACTTGTTTAAAACACGTTCAGATTTAAAACTAATTTGAATTTCCAGATTTGGATTCAAAGAGACTTGAATCCATATTTTAATTTCGATTTAAACTTTGATTTAAAATTCTTGATTTAAAATCCAAATTTCATTTTAAAACTTTTAGATTCAAAGTTCCATTTGAATCTAACTTCATACTAGATTTAAACTTTGTTTACATCTAGCTTACAAATTTAAATTCAGTTAAATTTTGTTTTAAATTTAAATTTGCAGACAGGTTTACATAAATCCATACCCAAACTAAACTAACCCGAGACAAACCAAGCTTGCTTCGAGTCAGACCCCCCCAATGCTTCAAGTAAACTACTCGAACAATTCGAGTAAAACCCGAGTCTACTTTCAAATGTTCTGTACAAATCAAGTTCACCAGAATTCATCTGCACGGTGCACATGCACCGTGGCTCTGGCCAACTCCAGCCACCTTTGACAGCCTTCATACATCGCTGACCATCTCTAGGTATGGTCACAATCACCCAAATCCACCAGAGCAACTCGAATCAAAATCGAGTCCTCCAACAAAACCTGGAAATCGAGATAGAAACTTACCCCAAAACCTGTCAATGGCTCGAACTCACCTCTCCGATCACCAAAGAACCATCACCACCGACCATGGCTTCTCCTATACTCCAGCTTCCATTCCCAAGAGTTTTGTCAAACTTGATCATCCCTAGACTTCGTGATGATCACAATTCCTAGACCAGCCAAAACTAGGTTAACATACTTCATCAACCTCCCATCGCCGGCACCGAGCCCTGATCATCCTCTTGGCATTTTTGCCACACCCTTTGATCACTCCAATACCACCAGCAAGAACCTCAAACATTCTGATCGACTCGATCATCAGAGTTTGACTATAACCCATTTTCTGTTCAAACAAGAACTGCAGCCTCAATTCCAAACTAAAAACTATGATTTTAGTTTTAAAAATCATTTTTTTTAAGTTTTCAATTTATAATACTGAATTTATGAATTATTATGTTTGAGTTTTAACCTTTATTAAACATGCTCTGATGTTTTAAAATTACAGAGACAACACCAAATCATTTTTACTTAAATAAGTTTTTAAACTAAAAATTATGGTATAACTAACATATTTGTTTCAGGACTTAAGCCTTAACAAAACTAAGATCAAGAGCAAGTAGATTTTGGATATAAATTTAGCCTGGAATTTGAATCAGAGAAATAGGATCCAAATACATCATGCATACCAGTGTATTTATATGTATATACACAAAGCTATCTTAAAAATACATTCACAAACATACTTTTCAGAGATGAACAAGCAACATAAATATATACTTAAGCTATTTAAATTTTTATGTTACTCACCTGTAAATGCTTGGAACAGAGAACACTTCTTTTGAACTAGGCTTTGAAATTGCAAACTGAAGTCTTCTATTTTTCTTTTTTGATCTCTCGTTTGAATTGATTTAGTTTGTTGTTGTTTAACTGAAGTTTTGTTTAAGTATGAAATGGTATGACTTCAGATTTTCTTGGTTTTAAAGGAACGAACTCATGAGAAGATTGATATAAACAAAAGAGTTGTACAGGGGATTGTTTGTACAACATGGTATACTATTATTTTGTTTTGTACAATATAGGTCAAAGATTTTCATTTTCTTTGTTTGATTAAACAAGATTACGGCTGATAAGATTTTGTGGTATGTTAAGATATTTTTTTCCATTAATCTTCTTTTAGAAGCTTATGCTTATCTTCATACTTAAATATATCTCTGGTTTCTTTGTATCCTAAATGAAATCTATAGTTATTTGTTGTTTCTTGTGTCACCTTTTTTATATGTATACTTTATTTGTTTGTACATTGTATATAATTTTACAGCAAAACATGTCTGTCTTTTTTTTATGTTCATGTTTATTTTTTCTTTTCTTGTTGCATAACCTGTTTTTATTTCTATGTTTTAAAGTTTAACTATCAACATTTAATTTATATTAATATATTTTTATAATTATAAAACTAACTGCCCATAAATAAATATAAATAATGTTTTTACCCAAATCATTTTCTAAGTCATTTATTCAAATTTTAAATACAAATTCAAATTTTAAAGTCAAACCCAAATTTACTCATACATATACTTAAAATTCAAAATAATTCCAAAATTTATCCAAAATTCACATTAATTATTAATTTAAATTTAAATCAAAAATTGGGATCGTTACAGATTCCCCCTTAAAGAAATTTCGTCCCCGAAATTTGCAGGCAGGAGAACAACAAAAATAGATACACAAGATAGAGTAACAGTTTTCCAGGTCAAACTGGATATCTGTTCTGTATTTGGCTCACCAAATCAGAATATCGACAATATGAGAACAAACTCATACAATTTTTTCACAAGATACTCGGGTTATCCGGATCTGCGAATATGCAGGGCACTGGTTAGTTCGAAGGAATAACTAACCATTCGTAGAACATATCCGGACCCAATAGATAGATATATGGATACAATTTCAAATCTTTTAGTTTAGAAACTAAAGTATACATATTAACCATAGCAATCAAAGCAAGAAATTCATCCAAACAAACAATTCTGGCCTATTTGGAGTTTATGTCCCATGCATATATATCAAATCTTCTTCCTGGATCTACCAAGAACCATCGAAGAATTGAAAAGAGATGCTGAACAAAAGAGATTAATAGATGGATTCCAATTTAGGTCGGAACATCCAAAGTATATACCAACTTGTCCCTCTTCGGACTTCGATATACCCAAGAAATTACCATAGAATTTCAAATTTGGTTATAAACGAAATTGTATTATCGATTCAATTCAAATTTAGCTCTATATTCTATTAATCAATTTAACTCAATTTAAAATCTCTTATTTATTTAAAATTTCAATTTCAAATTTCCAATTAAAGTTTAAATCAAAAAGCTGATAAGAACCCGATGAAGATACGAAGTAAGGATTTTCTACAATGATTCGTAGGACCACCATCACATCGAAACTTCTCCTCGTAGCTGCTACGAAGCAATCAAAAATATTGGAAAGACGAATCAAAGGAGATTGAGAAGAGAAAGACTGTTTCCACCGTTGTAGGGTATTGATCATTTACAGTGGTATTCCCCTGTCCCCTATCTCGTCTTCTTCTTGCACTCATACTCACTATCAATGGATAGTAAGAGAATTTACTAAGGCATGCGGACGGATATCTTAGGGATTACAAATTCTAGGGTTTACTTCACCCTATCTCTAATGAGTTACTTAATGTGTTATACTCCTGAGCTAAAATTTCAACCCTCAGCTCTGATACCAGATGTAACGGTCCTGACTCGGCCTTCGAAAATCGGCACCGAATAGGTCACCCATATTCAAATGCCGTAGATTCAAACGCCGAATCTGGCTCGCCGGAGCTTATAACACCATTAAGTACAACACAGCGGAAGAAAAAGAATATCAATATATATAACATCGATACAATATCCGACACAATGATGATACAATGAATATCTATATACATCAGAGATATGATACAAGATAATAGCAGTGGAAAAGAAAAAAGATAACACCAGCAGCGGAACAATATCTCCATCTCCAAAGCACCAATCCAGAAAAAGCTCAAACTCTCGATAACGACATTTCCCCCAGATAAGCAAGTGCAGTCGTAATCCAAAGACTGAACAAACTCCAGATAATCTATAAACCTGACTATTTGAAAAACCCAACTCTAGACAGCCCGTGTGGAAAATTATGGGCACCCAGAGTTAAGGAAAGGAACAATAAACTCCGAGTCAGTCATGGGACTGATGTGAGTAACAAAAAAAATTGGTCTTTAAAACAAACAACAAGAGAACCTAAAAAAATCCATAATGTTTTTTTGAAAATGAAACTACCATAAGGCCTCCCACCGCACACACCATGCAAACGCAGAATTGGATGAGATTTCTTCTTATGGTAGTCAAACATGCTTGATACGAGAAAATTCATTTGATATTATTATTAGTGCATAGTGTAGAAAACATTTCGAAAGTATAATACAAATCTTAGCTAGCATAGGCATTTCGCACTTATGCCTACTATAGCTACCATGTTCAATGGCAGGTTACCACCATATTCCATGGCAGGTAATATAACTAAAACCGTACAGGGCGCGTATTGTTTTGTTTGGATTTCAACAAATGGTCGGGCTAAGGAACTTCCCACTGTCCATGGGTACGCCTCTGGCGGGATGTCCCGAGAAACTAACCGGATCTCTGCAACACAAGGCCGGTTTACCTCTGTAACTAGGTAACTACTTCTCGAGCATGCCACCCCCCGGTCCTTTGGGACCTTTATCCGAGGCGCCTCTAAACCACAAAGCAACAACCACACAGAAATGAGATTGAAGCCTACCACATAGGTAAATATCTGGGCTCCATACCATGATACCACCCTTTACCAGAAGGGAATGACACACCCTAAAGGGCACGACCCTCATAACCTTACCGAATCTTTCCTATTTCGACCATTTCCAGGGTGTGAGGTCCTGATGCAGTCTCGTCCACAAACTACGCTTTACACAAAAGCCATGCTTTGATCATAAATGATCAACAAATGATCATCAACACACAGCAGCACTCAGCATGCCACGCTACCAAATTGGGAATATATCACCGATAACCTTCAACTACATAACCTCTGAGCTCGTACGTCTCAGAGAAGGGTGTTAAGCTAAGAGAATGAATTCTCCGCCACCAACAGATATGTATTTGAAAGAAATCTGTTTTATATCTCAAAGTGTAGTGTCAGACATAAAACCGTACAAGTCCGTTCCGGATTCGAACAGAACCGAAGGCACTTCGTCCAATAAAGGAAGAAGCCCTTGCAAATCTGGGTATTCACAAACCCGATCGAACTTTCCATCACTTAGGGAGAACTCTATACTGGAGCAACTCAGTGTAGAGTCAATCGATAGGTTATCCTATCGTTCTCGCAAAACACCCGGTCTTCAACACCGGTCTTCAAATGCTATCCATAACGACGTATCACTATTCGGAATGGGTTATATGACACAAGTCCTCTCCCGGCTAAACCGAATAATGAATGTAATATTTAAAACATATGGATATGGGATTTCAGTTAAGTCACAACTTATAAAATCCAGAACCTTTCTTTTTGAATGGTTAAACAAATTACCATTTCAAATCTTTTAAACAAAAAGATTTATTTCACAAAGTTCACACAGTTTCACAAAGATCCATTCATGGGTTTCAAAACAATTTCCATTTCAATTGGATTAACTCGTTAAATCTTTAGTTAAAGATTTAACTTATAGCTTTCAAATCGTTTCCATAACTTGGAAATCATTTTCATTTTAAACTTGAAATCCTTTTAACACAATTTGGAAGTTCATTTCTTATATGAAAGCTTTAATTATTTGAAAACAATATAGTTCTCATTTCGAAAGTATCCAATTATAATTGCACGAGTTAAATCTTTTGAATTTAAATTCAAATTCCCAAATCAATACCTTAAAAATGGTTTAACCCACATATAACCTGTATAACATCTTTAATCCCTAGTTTCAAATTATAAAATTCAGTTTCAAAATTTGAATTTAAATTTAAATTAAATTATTTAAATATCAAAGCTTAATCGAGTTATTCAAAAATAAATTCTATCTTTGAAATTTCATTTCAAAAGCTTTTCACATTTAACCCGATTCCATTTCCAAACCATTTGAATTCAAATTTCAAATTCAAAACTATTTCCAAAATCTGTGACTTAACCAATTTCCACGTGTAATCCATATTCGTGTGTGTACGGTGTAGTCCAGGGGTTTCACACAATAGTGCAACATCATTCAATCATCATAGATCAAAACACAAAAATATAGTTGATAAGCGGTATAAACTATAATGCTTATCGTTCATTCACAGATTCACAGATAATATAAAATTTATACACAGCTCAATCCACAAAACAAAATATCACAGATCAGATAGGACAATCCATTCAAGGCATCTCATACAATAAAATCATTCATAAGTAAGATCAAGCATTCAATAATCGTTTATAAGGAATATTAATAAATTGTTTAATCCTAATCAATAAAATTTATTTCCAATTAAATTAATTACTTATGAATTAATTATCCAATCCTGATTTATTAATTATAAATCATTTGATATAAATTAATTTATCAAACACTTTAATTAATTATTCTTAATTAATAAATTATTCTTAATTAATCACATTAATTATATTAACCTCTAAACCAATTACATAATTAATTAACCCCTTAAATAATCATTTTAAGAAATTAACCCTTTAATTACTTACTATAAAGTAATTACACTTATACAATCTCATAAATGATTAACATTAAATTAATTAATCTAATTAATTATTAAAATTAATCACATTAATTAATTATTTAAATAATCTTAGTTAATGACCTTCGTTTACTATTAACAATTCTTAAATTACTTTGCTAATTAATCTATAATTATAAATAAATTTAAATCATTAATTTATAAATTAAATAATTAAGTCATTCCTTAATTATCTTATTCATTAAATCATTTTAATACCTTAATTATCTCTAAGGTAATCCATTTTTTATTAATGACTTCATTAATATTAAAGTGTATTTAAAACATTACCCTTCCAAATTTAGATTCAAATTTCATTTTGAATTTAAGGTTCAAAATGATTATATATTTAAATATTAACCAAATTTAAATATCAACTTATAAACCTATATAAAGGGGAAGTTCTAACTAAATTACTTAAAAAATTTATTTGAAATATAAGCTTTAACATACATTACATTTTAACTTGCAAATTCAAGTGAAAACAATTTATTTAACTCTTCACTCAAAATTAAGAAAACCTTTATAAAAGAATTTTATCAAAATCAAGTTAAACATTTGTTTGGAAACAAATATACTTTTAAAAGCTATTTAATTTAAACTTGTTTAAAACACATTCAGATTTAAAACTAATTTAAATTTCCAGATTTGGATGGATTCAAAGAGACTTGAATCCATATTTTAATTTTGATTTAAACTTTGATTTTGAATTCTTGATTTAAAATCCAATTTTCATTTTAAAACTTTAAGATTCAAAGTTCCATTTGAATCTAACTTCATACTAGATTTAAACTTTGTTTACATATAGCTTACAAATTTAAATTCATTTAAATTTGTTTTAAATTTAAATTTGCATACAGGTTTAAAAAATCTATACCCAGACTAAACTGTTGATACGCGAAGATTTTGACCAATGACAATGTGCTTTTACAAACAAGGAAGAATTATATGCAAATGCTAAAGGAAGATAGATGAAGACCAAAAAAGCTTAAAGTATGTTTTTACATGTGTTTTAGTCTAGATGTATTGTTAAAATCTATCCTCAATAAGCTTGCATGGGCACTAGAAAAATTTGTTAAACTTCATTTTTAATTTAGTTTTAACTATGCAGGTTTTATAAGTTCAGTCGACTGAACAGGAACAGTCAGTCGACTGAAACTGGAACAAATTTATACACATGCATAGTTTCAGTCGACTGAATTTCCTGCACAGTCGACTGAATTTGGTCCTAAAAATTTTACTTCATATTTTCAGTTGACTGAATTTCCTGTTCAGTCGACTGAATTTGAACCTGCGAATTTTCTCTGAAAAGACACCTTCTTCCTCCCAAGAGTTGCAACCTTTCATCAATGGAAATGGAAGCATCTCTTGTTTGCAACCTTTGACAACATATGCATCTCTTCTACAAGTATATATACATGATTCTAACATCATTTAATTCACCGAATTCTCTTGCTTTAATCTAACTATTCTCTTGTTCATATTTTCTAGATACTCTCAAAGCATTCATTAATCTATTGCTTGAATCATTATTTTCGTTTATAACATTCTTTTTTATTCATAGCAATTCATATTTCCTAAATCTTCACAAATACATTGCATATTCTCGAGGATAAGATTATAGGAATATTGTACTACATTAGACTCATTAGTGTTGACAAGAACACAACAAGTCGAATATTGTATTTTAGTAATTGAGTTGAAGTCCTCTTGGATAGTTGAGGCAAGAAATCCCGTTCGGTTGTTCGGGTAAGTTGTAAACCTATTCCTCCAGGTGAAGTGAGGGTGTTAGTTAGTGAAATTCCTAAGTGAAGCTTAGGGACTGGACGTAGGATGAGAGGTCCGAACCAGTATAAAATCCTGGTGTCATCTTGCATTTACCTACTTTATCTACCTAGACTATTTCAATATTCCATATTACACGATCCTACCACATAGCCTCTTTCATAAACTAACCCGAGACAAACCAAGCTTGCTTCAAGTCAGACCCCCTCAATGCTTCGAGTAAACTACTTAAACAACTCGAGTAAAACCCGTGTCTATTTTCAAATCTTCTGTACAAAACAAGTTCACCAGAATTCATCTGCACGGTGCACATGCACATGCACCATGGCTCTGGCAAACTCCAGCCACCTTCGACAGCCTTCACACATCGCCGACCATCTCCACTCACCCAAATCCACCACAGCAACTCGAATCAAAATCGAGTCCTCCAGCAAAACCTAGAACTCGAGACAGAAACTCACCCAAAACTTGTCAATGGCTCGAACTCGCCTCTCCGATCACCAGAGAACCATCACCACCGACCATGGCTTCTCCTACACTCCAGTTTCCATTCCCTAGAGTTTTGTCAAAATCGATCATCCCTAGACTTCGTGATGATCACAATTCCCAGACCAGCCAAAACTAGGTTAACAGACTTCATCAACCTCCCATCACCACCACCGAGCCCTGATCATCCTCCTGGCATTTTTGCCACACCCTCTGATCACTCCACTACCACCAGCAAGAACCTCAAACATTTCGATCAACTCGATCACCAGAGTTTGACTATAACCCATTTTCTATAAACAAGAACTGCAGCCGCAATTCCAAACTAAAAGCTACGATTTTAGTTTTAAAAATCATTTTTTTAAGTTTTCAATTTGTAATAATGAATTTATAAGTTATTACGTTTGAGTTTTTACCTTTATTTAACATGCTCTGATGTTTTCAAATTACAAACACAACACCAAATTGTTTTTACTTAAATAAGTTTTTAAACTAATCTATGATATAACTAACATATTTGTTTCAGGACTTAAGCCTTAACAAAACTGGGATCAAGAGCAAGTAGATTTTGGATATAAATTTAGCCTGGAATTTGAATCAGAGAAACAGAATCCAAATACATCATGCATACCAGTGTATTTATATGTATATACACAAAGCTATCTTAAAAATACATTCACAAACATACTTTTCAGAGATGAACAAGCAACATAAATATATACTTAAGCTATTTAAATTATTATGTTACTCACCTGTAAATGCTTGGAGCAGAGAACACTTCTTTTGAACCAGGCTTTGAAATTGCAAACTGAAGTCTTCTTTTTTTCTTCTTTGATCTCTGGTTTGAATTGATTTAGTTTGTTGTTGTTTTAACTGAAGTTTTGTTTAAGTATGAAATGGTATGACTTCAGATTTACTTGGTTTTGAAGGAACGAACTCATGAGAAGCTTGATATAAATAAAAGAGTTATACAAGGGATTGTTTGTACAACAGGGTATATTATTATTTTGTTTTGTACAATACAGGTCAAAGATTTTTTTTTCTTTGTTTGATTAAACAGCGGCTGATAAGATTTTGTGGTATGCTAAGATATTTTTTTTCATTAATTACCTTTGTCTTCTTTTAGAAGCTTATACTTATCTTCATACTCAAATATATCTCTGGTTTCTTTGTATCCTAAATGAAATCTATAGTTATTTGTTGTTTCTTGTGTCACCTTTTTTATATGTATACTTTATTTGTTTGTACATTGTATATAATTTTACAGCAAAACATACCTGTCTTGTTTTATGTTCATGTTTATTTTTTCTTTTCTTGTTGCATAACTTGTTTTTATTTCTATGTTTTAAAGTTTAACTATCAACATTTAATTTATATTAATATATTTTTATAATTATAAAACTAACTGCCCATAAATAAATATAAATAATGTTTTTACCCAAATCATTTTCTAAGTCATTTATTCAAATTTTAAATACAAATTCAATATTCAAAATTCAAATTTTAAAGTCAAACCCAAATTTACTCATATATATACTTCAAATTCAAAATAATTCCAAAATTTATCCAAAATTCACATAAATTATTAATTTAAATTTAAATCAAAAATTGGGATCGTTACAACACAGCTCCTTTTTCCCGTCCATTTTATTAAACTTTTATGTTGAATTATGCATGAAAGAATAGGACTAGGGAAGGAAACAAAAAAGGGTAGAAGAGGTCTTGGGAACAAGGTTGGGCCAAAGCATTAAGAGAATGGAGGATCCTTCTAGAACAAAGGAGAGATGACTTTTATTTGTCATTATTTCTTCTTTTTTCTTTCTTCATTTCTCATTTAAGTCCTTGTAGAAAATAATTTTAGTTAACTTCTTTTAGGTGTAACTAACAAAATGTATTTCAACCAATTAACCAAAATATTAAAACTCAATAATTACTTTATCTTCAATGTTTTTGTTAATATAAAATAAAATTTCTTTTTATCTATTTAAACCATATGAAAATCATTTACACGGTAAAAATATTAAATATTAATTTAAATATTTTATTCAAATTCAATATAGTTTCCTGAAGGAATCAATTTCAATTAATTAAATTAAAAATCCATTTTCTGTTAAATCATAATAAAGTACAATTATATATAAATCAAATTCAAATATTTTATTTCAATTAAAATTATTTATTACAATGGAATGGAAAGTAGGGTTGTTATAAATCTTCCCTATAAGAAAATTACATCCACCTAATTTCTTACAAGGAAGAATGTTGTTCTTAAATCATTCCCTACTTTCTCTTCATCACATACCATATGCTAAGAATTTATATATATTCATTTACAGACTTCTATTTTCACATAGGATATAATTAATTGAAATTTTTTTAAGTGTTGGAAATTTTCAGCAGAGTCTGCTTTGTACGAAGAGCTTTCTAGAAATTCACAATATATAAAATCATAAATGTATATTCCAATAAAGGAACATTCTAAAATTTATGGTGGTTTTTTCCAAACTATACAGTCTCCAAATCGAATTTTTAAAATGTAGACCCACTCTTTTAAAACCCAATTTTGGCCTCGCAAACATCAAATTTTTACAAAGCTTCCAAATGAAACTTGTTTCACATTACCATATATTTAAAAAAAGTACAAGATCTTTGAAATTTGATGAGAGGGTGAAAATTATGATCAAACATCATAATGCTTTAGCATTGAAATTTCAAGTGAGGACCAGAATTTAAATTCATCTTTACACACATTTTAGCATTAGAAAACTTCAAATTTAAAGAAGTGATTAACATGAAAGTTTTTACTTATGAAAATACCTTACTAACCAAAGGAAAACCACTAAAATCTGATCATACAATCAAAAGCTCTTGATGATATGCTACAACACTACAAAATAATAATAAAAAATCTCAAAACTCTATCCTAAAAATTTTAACTAATTTCAAACTAAAATTTCCACTTGACAGTCGATCTAGGTAAAATCTTCCTGGAACAAAGTTTTTTTTTCAATCTACATTTTGGAAAATTTAAAAGTCTCCAGAAACCCAAGCTTTAGTAACAAATTGGGCATATAAAAATTGAAAGGGGTTTCATATTCACATGTTCATAACTTGAATTTTTTTACACATTCTTAGCTTCAAATGTTTTGTTATAAAATCTAGGGATGGGCTTAAACTGCATCGCTATATGGAAACCACCCACACTGAAATGCAAAAATGGTGTGAAAACCCACACCGAATCTTCCAACTAAAAAAATATACAAGACCAGACCAACCTGCATCGATATAGTTCGGTTGTGGTTTGGACTATTGAACCGACCATATTAAACTAGACCGAACCAAAAATTACATTAGTAATTATTTTTATTATAAAAATATAAGCAACTCCCATCTCATTTTATATTCTAACAATATATATTTTATTTTCGGTTTATATTAATAAAATCGCTATTATGAAGGAAGAAGTTATAGTTTAATAATGTTTTTCGTCTCATTTTTTTGGATAAATGCTAATTATAATCTTATTCTTGTTATTTTACTTAATGCTTATGCATTGATTCACATTGATGATTAATTAATCTACTAAGAAAAAAATCTCACTTGTAGCTAAATGTCAAGTTGAAATATTCATACAATTAAAAACTAATCTTTTATTTCAGTATAATATTGTATATTCTAAACTTTAAGTGTAAAAACTTCACAAAACTACCTTCGTAAATTGATCATTGAAGGAAGAATTATTTTATTTAACATTTAATATGCGTTCAAACCAGAACAGACCAAAGTCGAACCGTATTACATTAAACTGAATCGAAACAGAACTATTTAAAAGGTTAATATAATGGTTTGTATTTTTGATGAATCATATAATGTAGTTTGAAAGTGGTTTAGGCTTCAAACCACACCAAACTGACCCATGTCCACCACTAAAAAAATTTATAAAACCACTTAACAATACATGATTTTAATTAAAAAATGAACTTTTTCAACTTATGCGTCATATTTGCATATTAAGAAGAAGCTTTCCTCAACTCTATAAAATATGTTTAACTTTTTTTTTGGAAAATTTCATTTTGATTTTAATTAAATTCTACTATATATCTTTGAAATGAATAATATCGTCTTCCCTAAAAATTAAATTTTACAAAGTTCTCTATAAAAAAATTTACATAACATTCTCTAAAATAAATCATTTTATTTCACAACATCTAATTCATATTATTTACTTCATCTTATATGTATATGTAAGTGTATATGTGTTGTGTGCGTGTATATTCTCAAAATATTTACAATTCAAGATATTTATAAATGGTATCTAGTTCATTATAATTATGTTTTAGTTTTTTTAAACCTACACTTTGCGATCATTGGTTATAAACTCATTTTAATTTAGGATCCGGTAAACACAATTTTTATTATATTTTAAATATAATCTCACCTTATATATATATATATGTGTGTGTGTGTGTGTGTGTGTTCCTTATAAATTTTCTCATACCATTCACTCAAATCACATCAAAACATCCCAACTCGCTTTTCTTTATTTATTTATCATTGCCTATTGTTATAATTTTTAGTTTTACTATAACGAAGGAACACTAATACGTCAATTGTATTTCATGTTGAGCATTCAGGTGTCGAAAAGGCGATCGTTGGTGGAAAGAAAGGATATAAAAGATAAGAAGAAACTAAATAATCACAAAATCTCAAAACGCGATGGAATAACATACATTATCAACATAATTCTTTACAAAGCCATTTCAAAAATGATACATCAGAGTCATACTAATAAAATTCTACCTTTGGCCAGTTATAACAGTATGTCCCGACCTAGCCAATACAAGATACATATAATACAACAGAAACAAGATAATAACTTGCTATCGATGAAGCCTCCTGCTCCAAACTCCACCAAGATGCATCCGTGAGAAACTTGAACTACTTGACTGCCCATAAAAATTTGAACACCAAGAGTTTTAGAGAAAGAAAATAAACTCCGGTTCAGACATAGGTCTGGTGTGAGTAAACTCAAACAAATGAATTATTATGTTTAAAACTCTCTTAGAATCAAAGGTATCTCGTAAGGCCGCGACATACATAAACACGGACGGGTTTTTACCTTACGATAACCAAAACATTTTTATAGAAAATCCAGTGATATTATAATAATGGTTAGAGTACAAATACTTATTAATCATAGTCGAAATTTTACATTAATTAAATTCCAGCATACTAGGTTCTATAATCAAAACTATAAAGGCACGTATTGGAGATTGGATTCCATCTATGACAAGGCACCGGGGTACCACCTATCATGGTACATGTCTAGAAAATGTACCGAGGACCTCGCTGGGATCCCCTACCAAAATAAGACCGACTACCCCCGACTGGATAGTACCGACTATGTCATCACCCCGATTGCTTTGCAACGCCTTTTATTGAGATCTCATGCACAACTAACCCATAGATATGTAGATGTATCTAGAAAGGTAATGACACACTCTAATAGGAGCGACCCACTTAGCCTTACTACATCTCTCCTGATATTAATCATTCTCATTTGATGAGGCTTGAGGTTGCGCTTACCTTTTGAATAGAAATCTCACTTGGAATGTTAACATTGCTTTCCAGGCAATAATGCAGTGCCAGCATTCATCCATGAAATTTGTCTCGGATAAGGACAAACCGAAGGCTCTGCTTCTACTACATCAATTTGGGAATCATCCTCGGGACTAGTAGCAAACAGCCCTTACACTTCAATGCTCCGTCTTTGATTCCATATTCCTCAAGATGTCTTCACTTTGAAACGCTTGAGTTTGATCGAAGTGATTTTTGGATAACATATCTGATTCCAGTCTCTTCAAAACAACTTTCGATAGTTTTCGGTAAACTTAGACCCGGTTCTTTAGGAAATAAATAGACAAAGATAAGAGCGGAGTTCGCCTCCTAATAATTTGTGTAGGGATTTCCTTATCATTTATCCTAGAAGAATGAAAAAAGATTTATATGCAAAGTACAACATCATCAGGGATCACTGCGCTATATAACTCATGTGTTTCTCCTACATATTTCCAAAGTTATGTTTAGGTCCAGATTTGATATTCGGTTATTTAACTATCAAATAAATAATCATTCAACATTTATTTGATTCCATATGGGATCCACTAAGTCTTTCATAATTAATTTTTAATTAATTAAAATACTTTGCAAAACTTCATTGAAATATCGTTTTAAAACACTATTCACAAAACCCTTTACATTCCTTTTATACTTGAAAGAAAATATTAACATACTTATCTCAACGGTATAAGTATATTTACCAAACTTTACAAAAGTTTCCTTTTTTCAAATTCCGTGTTAAATGGCCAAAAAATTACCTTTTCAAATTCCATATTAAATGGCCAAGAAATTGCCTTTTCAAAACATCACTTTCTTTAAAACCATTCACTTTATAAAAGTCATTTACTTATCCCTTATAAAAATTCTTTTTATAAGTTCACTTCATATTTTAAACCTCCTTATAAATCTTCAAACTAGATTTTACTTCTTTTTAAAATCTCTAAAATGATTTATAAAATCTATTTCCATGTATAAAAGTCCTTATAAAATTTCCTTTATAAAATATCTTTGACATTACAAAATATCTTTTGCAAAATCTCATTTTATATCACTTTAAATAAACCCTTTTATTTGATAAAATTCTTTTATTTAAACAAGTTATTGTTTGTAAATATCTTTATACAATAATCATATAACATGAAACTCGTTTGTATCTTTAAACCCTCGGACTGATTAGAGAATTGAACTTAATTCAAAATTATACTTCATAAATTCAAAAGGAGGCTTATCAATCCCAATGGTACTAATTCAAGTTACCATTTCATTTCAATTTCATTCTCAAGTCATTCGATAATTTACTTACATAAGTCAACATATACATAAATACACTTCATATCCAAATCAGAAAATAATTTGTCAATATAAACTAACCAGTATAAACATGTCCATACAACTAGAAGGATGCTAATTTTTCTTGCTAAATAGATGTCCAAACAATCCGGTTAATTTATAGCAGAACAGGGATTTATTTTGCTAACATATGTCCAAACAATCAAACAATCTATATTATAACTCATTCACAGTTATATGGTTTCTTAATGGTATCGACACTTGAATCCCTTGAATTTAAAACCATCTTTGAAAAAGAAGTTCCTTTAAAACAGTTTGATTCTTAGAAAAGTAAAGGAGTTAGGACTTTAAAACTCTTTTTAAAATAATTAATTATAATTAAATCCTAATTAAATTATAAGTAATCTTAATTGAATCTTAATATAATTTAATTAAATAACTAAAAAATTATTAACTATTAATTAAATCCTAACTAATCCTTTATTAATTATTTAAAAATTAATTAAACCTCCATTAATAATTAAATATTAATTAATCTTAATTATTAATTAAATAATCTTTTGATTAAAACTTAAATTATAAATTAAACCCTTAATAGATAATTTACTTTAGAAGTAAACCTTAATTAATTTATCATTAAAAATAGTTAATAGTTGATTAATCAAATAAATAAATAAACCTTATATTTGATTAATAATTAATTAAAATTAAATCTTGTATTTAACTCATAATTAATTTAGAATTAATCTTGCTTAATAAAAAATTAATCTTACTTTTAAAACATAATTAATTAGCAGTTAATCTTTATTTAATTATGATTAATAAATTCTGTTTAATACTTGATTAAGTATTAATTATCAAAACTTAATTAATTAAAAATTAATTATTAAATTCTTAATTATCAAGACATAATTAATTAAAAATTAATTACTAAATTCTTAATTAGCTTTCTAAAACACCGTTATTAAGTTTAAAGATCATTTTAAAGACACTATGAAGTTTGAAAACTAAATTTAAAAAAAATCCGACTCTTTGATCGAAACTGCACGCATAGCGACTACCGCTATGGACATCATAACATGAAATTGTTTTGACTTTCCTCATTAAAACCTCAACTCTTAGATCCTTACAAACTTATATAAATATAGCATAAGAGTTTACATAAAAAACAAAGTTAAAAACTTTGAAATGATTTTCAATTTCCTTTTAAACAAAACATTAGTTTTTCCACAAAGAAATCCATTCGTAAATACCATATCAAAGCGTCCAATTCTTAACATGACATCACATGCACATACCTAAACAACCATAAACATATCATTATTATAGCACAAACCCAAAAATCACATCTTTATATTTAAACACAACGTTTTAGCTTTCGATTCACAAGTCAATATCCAAACCACAACTAGGAACATATACATATATTCAAACCGTATAATATTCCAACCAAACAACCAACTTTTTTTACCATCCAATATTAAATGCATATAAAGGTAAAACTTCCCTAAAAGTTAAAGAATTTACTCACCAAAATTCCATTGAAAACTTGATACATTTTGGAATTCGGAAAACTTGGAAAACCACAAAATCCACTCGAAAATTAATCAAATTCCCTTCGATTTTTGGTAATTATCGGATGTTGAAAAGTGGTGAAATTTTTTTAGGAAATTCTTTTCACTACACTTCGAAAAAAGAAACACTCAATTTCAGTTAACTTTTAGGAAGATATGACCCATATAAGAAGGACCATTTTCGGACTTGGATCTCTGAGTCCAAAAATATGTCTGGAAGAAATGAATTTTTAACATAGCTACACTCAAAATTTGAAATTGTGGAACAAATAAGAGTTGTATCTACTGGAATTTCATATGGTTTCAAAAGGATAAAATTTCCATTTTGGTCTGAAATGAGGAAGATATGATAGAAGGAAGAGGAGGTAAAATATTAAGAAGGAAAGACTATTTATAAGCAAGAGAAAAAAAGGAATTACCTAAACACCTTTGTTCTTTACCCTCCACCCACCTTGCGCCACCTCACCACCTTCTCCCCCCCTTAAATTTCTAAGCCAACATGCATTTAATGCATTAAAGTACTTATGTCTACATACGTTTTCCTAAGCATCTTTATATTTTAAAAAAAAAATATTTTTTGAGTCAAAGAAAACTTATCTTATTTATATATATATGATATTTAAGTGAACGCACACACACACATGTGCAATGAAATCCTAATTTTAGTTATAAATGAATGTATATACATGTGCTATTTTGGTCACAATATTTTCGACAACTTTTAGTCAACGAAAAGTCAAAAGATTCGAAAAACGAATTATGTCACATGTTCGATTTTTCTTCAAACCAAATATTTTAGTAAACAAACTTTAAAAGATATTTCACCATCATCATTTATCATTTAAAAGATTTTTATTTTCATTATAAACCTACATATTGAATATTTATAATTAAATACTCGCCAATCAAAGTTGTGAAAATTATGGGTTGTTATAATTTTCTCTTCTAAAAATTATTTACTTTTTTCGTATCAAAATATCTCTACTTATTTCCAAAATATTACTCTTTTTAAAATATTGGTTCACTCATCTCGAAACATTTTCCTTTGCAAAACATTGTTTATAATATTCCTCAAAGCATTGCTTGCTTCCAAAACATTTTTTATGTGTATTTCAAAACATAGTATTTTTTTCCCACAATATTGTGCCAAAATATTTTATCCCCATGTTTAGGAATCCCTATCGATACGTTGTCTAAACACAGTCGACTAGAATTCTTAAGGCACTCAATGGAAAAATTAATATGAAATCGGCTTTAATTCTTTTCTACTTATATATACACAATTTAAGAAATTAACTTTTGTTAAAACAATCGCTTGTTGTTTTAAAACATATTTTGACCCCATATATATTTATGTAAATATATTTTAACTATAGATATTTTAATTAAAACATTTTAAGATAATCTCTTAAGTACATTCAAATAATAAATCATTTATAACAACCTAACATCACTCATGCACGCATCAAGTAAGCATCTTACAAAATTTTATCTCAACCCATTTTAATTAATTATGTTATATAAATATTAAACTATTTTATAAAAATAGTTTTATTGAATCTCTTATGTTAACTCTAGTGCAGAAGGCATTATAAGATTCTACTATCAAGAATTGAGTGGGTTCATGTCTTTGAATGATTACTCATGATGATTACCTCACATAAGTCTGATTTCAAATAATGATTCCAACCATTATTACTTCAAGGCAACAATCAACCAAAAACCATTGTGCTCAGCAGAAAGCATTCTATTGGCTTCTGTTGCGCTACTTCGATCACCAACGAATCACGCTACTCTATCCAAAGCCACACAGTTGTGACACCCCGTAAAAATTAATAAGAAATAAATAAGTTAATTAATTATTTAATATTTAATTTTTTTATAAAAGTCAGAGTTTGGCCATGTAAGTTATATTGTTGCGTTCATGTCGATTTTCTAACCAATTTCCATATATAGTGTTTTGGAAACAAAGCTTAAATGAAAAGTTACGGACATTTGAAGTTTCAAGTTCAAATTTATGAAAATAGAACTCAAATTCAATAAATTCCCATTTTTAGCCTTATCCTATTTAATTAATTAAATACTTATTAATTTTTTATTAATTTTTATAAGGTGTTACAATAGTGGTCTAATACTCACCATCAATGTCGATACTACCGGCTGCACAAAATGCTACTACCTTCACAACCCCCATCAATTTCTCTTCATCTTACAGAGACTTACACTCGGAAAAAGGTAGAAAAAATAATATTATATTGTAAGAAAAATAAAAATACATCTCCAAATGGTTACCCTAGCAATCCTTTTATTCTTGTAATGTCATTTAAGTGTATATAAAATAATATACCACATAAGCATGGGGAAATGGACTCTAAGTCTCATCTAAGGCCATGACTTGTGTCTCTTATATTTTGTATTATTTTGAACTTACTCTGGTACCAAGGTAATACACTTCCTCTATACTCGTACTATCAAAGTGCATTACTAGGTAATACTGTTTGATAATGTGAAAAATGAGGCAATATTGGGCCATTGCATGTGAATATTCCCTTCGATTAACAGCAGTACATGCTTCAAAATCTTAAACAACTTACTTATCTGTACACGGTATCAGCACTAAGCAATTAAATGTGTATTTGCATGATAGAATACTACATAATATAAATGCATCAAAGAGAACATAGATTCGTCAATGCAATAGTAATAATATAATAAATGAAACATACAAGGTTAAGTGAGTCTACAAAAATTAAATGCCCACTCCCTCCAAATACATACAAAGTCAATGCATAAATCAAAACATATAATGTCCATAGGTACACAAGAAACTAGATAATTCATATACAATATTATGTCCAACTACTACGCTAGCCTACAAAACTAGTCCATTAACCACAAACTGGTCATATTGTCCCTAAATCCTAAAATGTCTTAAACAGACCTAAGTATAATATAAATAACACAATGGTCAGACTATGTCTAGAAAATAGATGTCAGTATATCGTATCAATTAGTAGGGTATACAAGTATATTAAATGGTATATGAACACCTTTAATAGAACAATATATATCAAATTGTGGACATGTATCATAACCTATATAAATGTAAAGTGAAGCTATATATCAAGTATTATAATATAAAAATGGGTGAAACAGCCACACATCCAATCGTCATTAATACATTATAATCATCAAACACCATATGACATGTACACAACAATGCCTAAGATTATCTCTCTGATAATCAAATAATAAACATACCTAGGAGTTGTCATACTCAACAAGGCAACTAACAATCTAGCATCTAGGTGAGACATAAGTAAGGCATGATTTCAGCAGCCTGGTCAAATTTTAGATAAACATTTAATAGGTAAGTATGAGGTCACAATAATTCATGAGCTCTCGGTCCCATAAATCTATAAACCGACCACTAGCAAAACATAATATTAATAGTGCAATACAGGTGTCATCTCTGTATTGTATGTTCGCTATAACTAGATAGGAGACTAGAAGCTCTCAGCCTACTCTAGGAGCCTTTCTTACATGCTCTCAATGTTATCCATTGTAATGACCCATAATTTCAAACACTTCGTATTTAAATATATGAATTATTTAAATATTTGAATATTGAATTAAATGTTATTAAATTGATTAATTAAGCTTTTTAACCCTATTTTAAATCATAAGTAATGATGGTAAACTTGTTTTGAAATTTTTTTTAAAAATAAATTCTTTGGAAAAATATCAATAATGTAAGCAAAAATTGCTTTATCGATAAACTGCTTTTTAGCTATCAGAAGTTATTCGGATTTTTTTTTTACATACACTTATTTTCTTAGAAAATAAATTTAATGAAATAAAATATTTTTTCATTTATGGAAATAACCTTAAGAAACTTCCTAAGCTTATCTATCTAGACGTGAAAAGGAAAATGAGAATAAATGGAAACTCCTTAGCACTTAAGCAATTATGACATAAAGTAGTCAGGATAGATGCAATTAATGATAGTATGGTTTTGAGGGGATTCTGGTATTTTTCCATCACATTCCTAAGCTTATATAAGAGAGGGTATACCCATATGATATAGTCACAAAAATTCCTAAGCAAAACCAGGCTTTTCTAATGGCATCTTCATCTTCATCATCTCTTATGTTCTAAAAAGAAATGGTTGCAAATCAACTGCTAATCACTTCAAACTTTTCCACAAGGCTTAGTATAATATTAGATAACCTTCTACCATGTTAGAAGTTGAATAAGTGAAGTAAAATTACCATGAAAAGGAGATGTTGTGAGCATTAATGGTGATGAGGGAAGGAAAAGCAAGGCTAAAGCAAGGAAAAGAGGAAGGAAGGAGGTGGTCGCAAACGGGGTTAGGCTTTAGTTCTTAGATCTTGTTTTGGTTGGATTGAAGGTCAGTCAACACATTACTTTGTAAGACAAATATAGCACTTATATGTTGTGTTTGATTGTGATAATGTTTTCTGAATTGTTGTTAACTTATATTAAAACAATGGTTGTAACTTCTTACTTAAGTGACATATGTGATCCATGTATATGGACTTGAATGAACTTTGAATGAACTTGAATGGACTTATATGACATGTGACAAGACCTTGAACAAAGCTTGTATGTTTTAGTTAAACCATGGTTAGAATATGACTTGGATTTAGAAGTGCACTTAGCCGCTATGGAAGCAGTTTGGAATTGCCTTGCTTTTGACAATCGTTATGGAACTTTGTAGAAGATCCTTTGGGATTTCTTGCCATATTTATATTGTTATATATGTATCTTTTTCGCTATTAAAAGATTGAATAGTAAAAATTTAAGTAACATCTCAAAACGGCCAAAACATTACTAGTGCAAAACTGTCTCATTTAGACTTGATTTTTGGACTTAAAAGGTTTGAAAAGATATTTAGATTTAAGTATTTTGTTTCATTCTTTTTACAAGTGGTTACTGACCATTTTTAGAGTATTTTAAAATTAGTTTGAGATCTTTATAAATTTATAAGAATCCGTTGTAAATTTTCAAAGGAGAGATATTTTGTTAAAAATAAATCGTTTTCAAGTTTCTAATGATTTTTCACCCATTTTATTTTCAAGTGATATTTTAAAGGAGTGTTTTAAGATATATTATAAGTATTATGAATTATAAATATCTTCGAAATATCTTACATAGATATCTTGTTTTAGATTATAAAACAATAGGTTTAGAAAAGGGTTAATAATTGCTTAATGGCCAAATGGTTAAATTGTTAAATTATTTATTAAAAACGTAATTGATTGTGCTTAATACTGATAAGCCGATGAAGTTATCTCATATATTTATGAGAATTAAGATTGATGTCAAGTAGGGATGGAGTAATAGAGCTCTAACCTACTGGGCTAGGAATAGGTAAGTGGAAAATGTCGGAAACGTGTTAATCGTGTCGATTCCTTATTGTTTATCGAAATCATTACTACGATACTTAACACTAAAACCGATAATGGGGACTTATCTATTTGTAAGATTTAAGAATGAAGTGCCTAGGTAAGATTGGAGCAACCAGTGCCTAAACTTATCTGGCTTCACTTTTGGACGATGCATAGTTAAGTAGGAATGTCAGAAACAAATTAAGCATACGAATCAAGATTTGCTTAAGCAATCGTCTTTAGATTTTGATAGTTAACTGGTCCATACTGAACTTGACTGTATAGAACTTTGACCTTTAGAACAAAGGTTGGTAAAAGTGTAACCAGTAGGAATACGATTTGGATTTGTTATGACAATGAATTAATCGCCTTCGTCTTTAACCCTTTTTGTAATGATCCCGTTTTTAAGCCAAATTTAAAATTAGTAATTAATATGATTTTTAGAATTATTTTGGGAATTAATTTGAAATTTTCCAAAATAAATAAGATATGTGTTATTTATATGTATATTATATCTATTGGAAACAGAATTTTGAATTTGGAATTCAAAAATAAATATCTTATAAATAAATTGGATTTAAAAACTCTGCATTTTGAAATTAATAAAAAATTGTTTTCTAATTATAATATATATATATATATATATACATATTGTGATTTGAAAGTTATATTTTAAATTTAATATAATAATTTTCAAAAGCTATTTAAGGGTTAAAGAATATGATTAAAAACTAATTATACACTAATATATATATATTAGTGTATAATTGTTTTAAATCATATTCTTTAAAGTTATAAATATATAATAAAAGGAAATGTATTTATTAGAATTGAAAAAAAATATAATATAAACTCTATGTATAAATATTTACTTATTTTAAAATATGATAGCATTAATTAAAATAAGATTTAAATAAAAAGGTTTAAAATACTTTCTTTTAAAAATTATATATATGAATAAATATAATTTGTGTGTATATATATAACAAATGTTAATATAAAAAGGAAATGCATTTATTAAAAATAGAAATTATAAAACATATATACATAAAACTAAATAAATAATATAAAACTAAAAATGATACAAAATCATATTAAAGACATTACAATATGCAAAATTACAATTGTAACATTTTAAACATGGAATTTAACATGTGTAAGTATTTTAACAAGAAGATTAACAAGTGTTAACAATTATATCATGCAAATATAACAAGTATCACATATTTTTAAATTTTCTTTTCATTTTTAATTTAATAAAAGAATGAATGAACAGAGTTATATATACACATTTACTCCTACGCTTTCTCTTCTTTCATATATCTCAAAACTTAAAACCAGAAAGAAACAAAATTAAAACCTCAAACCTGAGCAAACTAAATTCTGAAACAAATCAGAAAAGAAAATCAAAATACAAACAACTACTTTTCTTTCAAATTCAAAATAAAAGTAGTTCAAAGAGCATGCAAGATTCAACTCAGTTTTTATCAAGCTTCAGTTCAAATTCATTTCAAACACAAAGCAGATCTATACCAAGTTACAGATCAGTTCAACATCAAAATACAACTTCCTGTTTCCAGTTTAAAAGCAAAAACCTATTTCCTGATTTTCAAAATTCAACTGGATCAAAGCAATTACCATAGCATTTCCAATTTCAAAGTGAAAATTCATCAACAATCAAGCAAATCATTCTTAAAACATCAAGCAAGAACCTGATTTAAACAGATCTTATCAAAAGGAAAAGAATCAAATTTAATTTCCTATTTCAGGCTTTGTTCTCTATCTTCCAATTCAGGTGAGAAAATTTACTTGAACTTGTGTGTGTGTATATATCTTGATGTTAGAAGTATGTGGTGAAAAATGTGTGTATGGATGTAAAAAATATGCATATATATATATATATATATGCAGATTTATGTATGCATATCTGTGAACCAGATATGCATGCTTAAACTTTACAGGTTTTAAAGGTTCAAAATTCAAATTCTCATCCCTTACTTTTAGGATTTGATCTTTGAATGAAATATGTTAGTTTCAACCAGATTCTATTTTTAAATAGTTTCAAATGAATTTATTAAGTAATTAACTAGAAATAGAAATATACAGTAAAAAGAGAATTCAAGTCAAAAATTCGATTGTTAATTTTCCTAGTTTTGATTTTAGATTTGGATTCGTGCTTAGAAACCATGATTTTTAACATAGATTTCATTATTTTAAGTGTGTGGTTGAGGTGAATTGTTGAGTTGAACGGGTTTGGGTTTTCTGTAGAATTTTGGTGATCGGAGGATGTTTGGGTCACGAGGTCGTGAGTGAAGTTTACTGGGAGGTCGAAGGGTTCGGTAAAAATGGTGACTAGAATTCCATGCCACCGTGGTGGCTGGTCGACAGCAAAGTTGGGTTTTAGGACCAGTTTGGGTCGATGAGGAAGTCGAGGTAATAATTCGGTCGTGGGTGGACCGGAGGTGACAGGTGGTGGGAAGCGTGAAGGCATGACGTACCTTTGGACATGATCGCATGATCTCTTGTGACCGGGATTGGCGGTATTCGTTGATCGATTTTGGGTTTATGGGTTGCTCAATTTCTCGACTTAGGTTTTAAGGCGAATCGATGGAATCTGGGTGGTCAGAGGCTCGGGCAGTTCATTGGTGACCTGAAGGCGATGGTCAGAGGCGCGGCGGGAACGTGTACACATGCACATATGTCATGTGTGTCAGTGGGTTGGGTAAAAGAGAGAAGAAGAAGGGTGGCTCGAAGTTGATCTCGGGGAGTAGCAGTATTAGCTCGTGTAGGTTTCTGGGTTGTTCGCGTGAGTGGTTACTGGGTTTAAAAGTTTAAATCCAAACTAAGTTTAAAAAAAGGGATGACTCGGGTTTGTACTCGGGAAAAACTAAAATGGGCTCGGGTGAGAACTCGAAGTGGTCTGGGTCAGAGATCTAAAAGCAAATTTAAACAAGTTTTTCAAATTTAAAATTAAATCAAGTTTGAAACCTTTTCTTGATTAATTCTTGTAAAATAATAAATATTTATTCAAATGTTTGGATAAATGGAAGTTGTGTAATTTATTTTAACTTAATACTTAATTTTATTTGAAATAAATTTAAATAGTGTATTTAAGGAATAAATTTAAAAAGGTAAGATGTTTTTAACTATAAATTTAAGGATCTTAAGTTTAATTTATAAGTAAACGATGAATTAATTCCAAAGGTTATTTAAATAAGATTTTTTTTAAGATAAATGGTTTATCTTAAATAATGTTTTTGGTTATTAAACTAAAAGGTTTTTAAGTTAAATTATATGTTAATGATAATTTATTTCAAACGATTATTTAATAAGATTTAAATGACGTAGCTAATTAAGATAAAGAGTTTATCTTTAATTAAATAAGGTCTTAATGTAATTAAAGGGTCATTAATTAATTTAGGGGAAATTAGTTAATGTAGTCAATTAAAGGATAATGATTTAATTAAGGGGTAATTAATTAATGTAAGTAATTAAGGGATAATTAATTACTTAAAAGTTAATTACTTAATTAAAGGGGGTTAATTTGTTGATTAATTAAGGGTTAATTAATTAATGAGATTAATTAAAGGTTAATTAATTATTAATGGTCAATTACTTAATGTAAGTAATTAAAAGATAATTAAATAATTAAAGGTTAATTAATTGATTAATTAAAGGTTAATTAATTTATGATTAAAGGATAATTGATGATTAAAGGTTAATTAATCTAGTGATTATAGGATAATTACTTAATCAAAGGGTTAATTTGTTAATGTAATTAATTAAGGGTTAATTAATAAATGTGATTAACTTGAAATTAATTAATTTATGTGGTTAATTAAAGGATAATTACTTGATGTAAGTGATTAAGGATAATTACTTAAAATGGATAACTAAGGATGATTAATTAATTTCATAATAGCAAATGGTTTGTGATTAATTAATATTAATTAGAAGGATTTAAAAGTAATTAGGAATTGAACAACTAATCTTGCTTATGGATTATTGGATTATATTGAATGCATTGAATTGTGTTGATATCTTTGATATGTGATGTTGGATTGAGCTGTGATCTGTGATATATATTGCTGCGTGAATGTGAATTGAACTTAAATTCTTTACTTAAACAACTTGGCCTTTAAACCGACATTTGGATTTTGATGTGACCGGGGGTCGGATTCCAAATGGTTATCCGAAAAACCACATCAAATCCTAAAGGTGGATCTTTTGTTTAAAAGATAAAAATGGAAAATTTTTATGACTGTATCCACCTGTTTTTAAAAAAACGCTCATTATTCGGTTTAGTCAGGAGAGGACATTAAGTCATAAAACCAATTCCAAATAATGATATGACAAAATGGAATAGCATTTGAAGACGGTGGTTGAAGATCGGTTATTTTCAAAAACGAAAGGATTACCTATCGAATGTCTCTACAACGAGTGTCCCCGATATAGATATATTACCCTATGTGATGGGGAGTCCGGACGTGACTAGTAGATATTCGGATTTGTAAGGACTTTTTCCTTAATTGGACGAAGTGCCTTCGTTTCCATTTAGACCTAGGATGGACTTGTATGGATGTATGTCTGACATTACACTTTGAGATGTAAAGCTGGTTTTTATTAAATACATTTCTGCTTGGTGGCGGAGAATTTATTCTCTTAGCTTAACACTCTTCTCTGAGACGTACGAGCTAAAAGTTATGTAGTTGATGGTTATGAGTGATATATTCCCAATTTGGTAATGTGGCATGCTAAGTGTTGATCATTGGTTGATCGAAGCATGGCTTTTGTGAAAAGCGTAGCTTTGGCTTTGTGGAACGAGACTTCATCGAACCTCACACCCCGAAAATGGTCGAAACATGATGGATGCAGCAAGGTTACGGAGGTCGCGCCCTTAGGGTATGTGCATTTCCTTCTGGATAAAAAAATGGTATTCTGGTATGGAGCCCAGATATTTAACCTATGTGGTTGTTGGAATCTGTTGGTGAGGCCTCGGTAAAAGTTGATGACGACCGAGGGATGGCATACTCGTGATAATTAGTTACCTAGTTATAGAGGTTACCCGGCCTTGTGTTGGCAGAGATCTGGTTAGGTTCTCGAGGCGTCCCACCAGAGGCGTACCCATTAGGAAAGGAAGTCCCTTATCCTTGACCATTTGTTGGAAATCCAAACACCCAATACGAGCCCTTTACAGTTTTAGTTGTATAACCTGTCATTTAACATGGTAGCTATAGTAGGCATACTATAATGGTATATATGCTGGCTAAGATTAATATTATACTTTCGAAATATTTTCCACACTATGCACTAATAATAATATCAAATAGGATTTTTGAGTATCAAGCATGTTTGACTATCATAAGGAGAAATCTTCCCCATGTGTGCGATTGCATTGAGTGTGTGTCGGAAGGCCTTATGGTAGTTTCATTTTCCAAAAAGCATAGCGGATTTCTTTTTGTTTGTTTTTGCACCACACAACTGTTTTTGTTTGCTCACCCCAGTCCCATGACTGACCTGGAGTTTGTCATTCCCTTTTCAAAACTCTGGGTTCCCATAATTTTCCACACGGGCAGCCTAGAGTCAGGTTATCAGATAGACAGCTAGTAGATGTAGATTTTGGCAGTCTTTGGAGTCTGTGGATTTGGATATCGGATTTTCTTCATTGCAGCATGATAGCTTTTTGGTTGAGTTTCGGAGCTTTGGCAATGAAGATGCATTCTGTTGGATTTTCTCTCTCTCTCTCTTGAAGACCATATTGTTATCTTTCCCCAGCTGTTGCTGTTATTTTCCGTTGCTGTGTTTTTTCCGCTGTTGTATATATCTCTGATAATGTTGATCACTTCATATTATATCATTGTTGTAAGCAATTGTTGTGTATTAATAAAAGTCTTCTTTGTTTCCACAGTGTTGTTTTCACCTAATGTGTTATAAGCTTCGACGAACCAAACTTCAATGTTTGAATCTCCAACATTCGAATACGGGTGATGTATTGGGTGCCGATTTTCGAAGGTCGAGTCCAGGTCAACACATTTGGTATCAGAGCTAAAGGTTGAGTAAGAACTTTAGCTTTGGAGTATAACTTATTAGGTGATTCATTAGAGACAACGTTATAAATGCCCTAGAATGAGTATATTCCCTAAGATATCTTATCTGTATGCCTCAGTCAATTCTCTTACTATTCACTTATAGTGAGAATGAGTGCAAGAAGAGGACGAGGTAGGGGACAGGGGAGTACCACTACAAATGGTCAATACTCTGTAACAACAAGGAACAACTTTTTCCATCAACATCCTATAATCATCATCCAATTTCAATTCTTTGATGGCTTCCTGGTAACTACAAGAAGAAGCTTTGGTATGGTAGGAGACCATTACTTTGGCAAAATCAGAGAATGAGTTTATAATGGGATAGACTCAAGCAAGTGTTGAGCAGCGTTATATGACTTACGCTAGTATTTCCAGGATGTATCAAGAAATTACCTTACTTCTTACCTAATTTTCTTACTTATGATAAAATTGTTAGAGTTTTATTCGACACTAGAGTCACGCATAGTTTTATTTCCTAGAAAACCATAGGAGAGTTAAATCTTGAACCTGAATTCATAAAACGAACCTATTTGTGTGAAGAATTCGGTAGGTGGCCCTGCGAATCTTTGTTTACATTATAGGAAGATTCCTATTTTGTATTCTTATCATCAGTTTCATATCAGTTTTTTTTCATTCTTAACTTTAATGAATTTAAAATTTTACTTGGAATGAAATGGTTAACAAAATACGAAGCTAAATTAAATTATATCAATAGAATAATTATATCAATAGAATGATTTCGATCAAAACCAAACTTTGGAATTTTGTTGTAGTTTCTTGTAAGGATCCAAGTCCGAAGAGGGACAAGCAAATGTGTATACTTTAGGGTATTCCGACCTGAGTTTCGAATCCATATCTATTATTTGAGAATTTCCTGTCATATTTGTTGTAAGTACCCTATTCTCCGACTTTCGAAAACCGATATCAATACGTCCACTGTATCAACTGCCGAGCAATCGAATACTGGAAAACCGAATTCTTAGGGTTAAAGAAAAAGAAAGAGGTAGAAGAAGAGAGAAAGAAAAAGAAAACAACAGAACAATATCAGAATCCCACAATCGCAGCGGAACAAGATATAATAGATAAATGAGTAATCTTTAAACAAAAGAAATATATCAGTTATTACATTACATCATATTTCATTACATTACATTATCAGAGTGTACAACAACAAATAACAACACACAGAGGAAATGAAATACTATATACTAGTGAATACGCCATGCCATCCAGCTTGCCTCCTGCAACTCCTGAATTCCAGAATATCCTGATAACCTGACTCTTGACTGCCCGTGTGGAAATTGGTGGGCACCCAGAGTTTAGGAAGGAAAACAATAAACTCCGAGCAGTCATGTGACTGGTGTGAGAACTAAAACAGTTTATTTTTAAAACAAAGAAGAAGATAGTTTTAAAATAGATTCGCAATGCTTTTTAGAAAATGAGACTACCATAAGGCCTTCCGCACATACACACAATGCAAACGCAGAATCGGAGGAGATTTCTCCTTATGATAGTCAAAGATGCTTGATACGCATTAAAAAGAAACATTTGATATTATTAATAGTGCATAGTGTAGGAAAAATCATTTCGAAAGTAAAGATATAAATCTTAGCCAGCATAGGCATTCCGCACTTATGCCTACTATAGCTACCATCCAAACAATAGGGCGCCACCATAAGTGAATGATAGATTCTATAACTAAAACCGTACAAGATTGTATTGTTTCTTTGGATTTCCAACAAATGGTCAGGCCAAGGAACTTCCCATTGCCACATGGGTACGCCTCTGGAAAGACGACCCGAGAACCTAACCGGATCTCTGCCAACACAAGGTCGGGTTACCCCTAACTGGGTAACTACTGACACGAATACGTCATTCCTCGATCGTAACCGATCTATATCCGAGGATCCTCGATTTCCAAAAATCACAAAGCAATAAATTTGTAGCAACAACATAGGTTAAGTATCTGGGCTCCATACCATGATACCACCTCTATCCAGAAGGAATGACATACACTAAAGGGGCGCTACCTCCAAATAACCTTGCTGCATCCTTCCTGTTTTGACCATTTCCAGGGTGTGAGGTCCGACGAAGTCTCGTCCACAAAGCCACGCTTTATACAAAAGCTGTGCTTTGATCATCAAATGCTCAACAGCACTTCGTATGCCACATTACCAATTTGGGAATGTATCACTAGTAACCATCAACTACATAACCTCTAAGGGTGTTAAGCTAAGTGAATAAATTCTCCGCCACCAACGGAAATATATTTGATAGAAACCAGCTTTACATCTCAAATTGTAATGTCAGACACACATCCATACAAGTCCGTTCCAGGATCGAACGGAACCGAAGGCACTTACAAAGAAGTCCTTGCAATCCGGATATTCACTAATCACGACCGGACTTCCCATCACAAAGGGTAATAAATTTCTATATCGGAGATCAGACGAAGCAGAAACATTTGACGGTAATCTTCCGTTTTCACAAATATCCGTTCTTCAACACCGGTCCTCAAATGCAATCCATAACGACGTATCACATATTCGGAATGGGTTATACGACCCCAAGGTCCTTTCCCGGCTAACCCGAATAGTGAGCGCTTATTCAACAATAAGTGTGGCATTCAAATTCAAGCAAATCACAACAAATACCTATTTAAAGGTAAATATTGGTAGTCAGATTATTTAACTATCAATAGGCGTGTTCAACATCACCAAAATTCAAATAATTTCCCAAATTATTTATTTTCCAAAAATATCTTTACAAGATATATATTTTCCACACTTCAACCATTTGAAAACTATTTTCAAATCACATTTCACCTTTACCACTTTTGAAAACAAATTTCAATCATTTTCCTTACGCGGAAATACTTTCATTTCAAAATGGTTCATTTAAATAAATCCTTACCGATTTACTTTATATTTACGTTCAAAATCCATAAATTTATTACCACACTTCAAAAATAAATCAGCGTTTATTTTTAAACAAATTTCCTTTCCTTTTATAAATTCCTTAGTGAATTTACAATTCCAAAATATCTATGAATATACGATTTTCAAATCGACTTCTAATATTCATTTTCAATTTATCTTTTCAAGATAAAATCTTAAAATATTCACTTCATATTGGAAAACATTTCCATACTTATTTAATAATAAGAAATTCACAAATCTATTTATTTTCAACACTTGGAAAATATTCAATATACTTAAATCGAAATTAAGTATATCTTTCATTCTTTAAGGAAAACATTCACTTAAACACATTTATTTAGGCCAAAACGAATGTTGCGTAAAACATCGTTACGACGACCCAAAATCACTAGTACAGGGATTCGAAATTAAAATAGATATATAAATCCCAATACTCTACAAAATATTTCCTTTCGGAAATCATTTACTATAACAACAGTGTTATAGTCCACCATTTCCTTCTATTTCTCGAAACTATTTCAACAATGAATGTTGAAATCTATGTTTTCGATGTTTAATGCATTTTAAAACATCGTTAAAACGATTAACTTCATTTTATAATATTCATTTTCCCAAGCATATCCATTTTATTTAATAATATATTCACTATCCAAAATCGTGAATATACTTCCTTAACCAATTTCAACATTAAATTTATCAAATTCCATTGATTTCGAATTTATAAACAATGTCTATAAATTCCATTTCTATTTATAAGCTTCGATTTATAAATCTCCATTATCAATCCAATTCAATTTATATATCTCAATTATATACCAAAAGTCCATATTATAAGTTAAATACTTATAATTTCATTTATTTACAAAATCGTTCTTTTTTAAAACTTCTATTACTTATAAGATTCATTTATATTTTATAACAACTTCAACTTATAAAATCTCCTTTATTAACAATTTCTATTAATATCCCATTTAAATGCCCAAAATCCAGTTTATAAGTTAATTACTTATAAATCTTTTATTTTACAACATCTATTTATTTTATAATCTTCACAATTCATAAATCTATAAATTCTTAATGAAATCCATTTTATACTTCATTTTAACACTTAATAAACTCGTTTTATAATTCCAATATTTTATATATATATATTTATTTAATATAAATATCAATGTTAAAAATCTTTTATATAGATCCTTTATAATAATTCAAAAATCCAAATTTAAACTATTTTATAAATATTATTTTAAAAATCACCTTTTGGTTATATTTCACAAAAATCTTAATTTTATAACATAAAAATTTATAATGTTTTAATTATTTAGAATGAATCAATTCAAAAATTTATAAATCGTATACTTTGAAAAAAAAACATTTTAAAAATCCTTTTAAAATCAAAATCGTTATTTTTAAACTTCAAAAATGGATCTGATGATGCAACAGCACCCAATAGTCAATCACGACAACAAACATCATATATCATCATATGATAATCAACAAATATCGAAATATTTGTAATCAAATAAATACTGGTGAGGAATCCAGTTGGATCCCTCCAACCTGTTTCCTTGCATCCACGAACATTAGCACAATACCAATTCCGTTCCAATACGGAATTATCACGGTATATGGGATTTATAAAATATTATCTTCTTAATAGACGGTGCAATAGGGTCTCATTCGCTATATAATGCGGGAAAATCAACTCCAAGTACATAAATAATACCAATTCCATACAAGTTGGAATTATCGCGGTGTATGTTTTTAATAAATAACATCCGCTTACTAACGGCGTATAATGTCTATTTTAACAATCAATAGATAACAACTTATCATTCAGGCATACAATCATAATTTTAAATCTAACAATTTAAAATTTAAATCGAAACTATTCGATTGAGTGAGAAGTTCTCACCTTGATTTCAATTTAGTTTCCGCGTTTTATTTCGAATAAAATTAAACACGCGTTTAATTTTACCCGAAATTCTCAATAGCTCCAAACGACTCTAATCCAGTTCCATAGCGTAGTGCTCGACAAAACGAATCCAACGCAATTCGTTTCGTGCATTTTCGACCTTGTATGAAAAAGTTATGCAGTTTTAAAGTTTATACGAATTATAATATAGTTAATTTACAAATTCTTTTTAATTCCAAACCCTAGCTTTAATCTCGGCCGTTGATTTTTTTTCTTAGCTTCAGATCAGGACCACAAATTTCTTCTTCCCACTCACGCTCTCATCAGCTAATTCACGTTAAGGAACCCATAGCCGCCTTTCTTCGGTGAATTATCGCGGCCACCTCGTCGACTTCAACGACGATCAACTACTTCCACTTCGACGCCAAAACCAAGCCCTACCCACGCCTTGAATTTAGTGCAGCTCGGTGGTGATTTCACCCCAAAAAACGTGCATGACCTGATGGATTTGAGGACGAATTGCCGCTGATTAGCTCAATAAAAATCGATCATAGTCGTTGGATTGAACCATCTCGCTGTGCTCTACAAGTTTGTAGTTGAAACTTTTTGCTAATTGTCGATGGATCGATCAGAATTTGAGGAAGAATGAAGATGCATTTCAGCCATTGAAACTGCTTGTGGCGGCTGAAGGAGATGAATGAGGGTTTTGGGCTTTTTTTGCAAATGAAGAATAAAACCGTCCTTATATAGAAAATTCCCAAAAACACTATTCATCCAATATTTTTCGAAAAACAAAGGAAGCGTGCCGGCTGGCGTTTCTAAGGTTTACCCCGCGTTCCGAACACAATGGAACGTGTTTCGGAGGCTAATTCGATCATCTGTGCGAGTTACGGCAATAAACGATCGATTTTAAATTAAATCGATTTAAACTAATTTCTATGCGTTTTGGCTTGTCCCGGACAAACGGTAAATCCGATTGACACGAAATTTGAATCTTACAATAATATCACATTACGGATCCGATGAAACTAGTTTCGACGAAATTCGAGACTGTTTGAAAAATGACTATTTTAACTCGTGCATTTTGAGCTGCCACGGTCAAACGAAAACTCCGATTGCTACGAAAATTGAAATCCGGTAATAACAAACTATTATGGATCCAATGGAACTAGTTTCGTCCAATTTTGAGACTGTTCGAAAATTGGCTATTTTTCAGTCGATAATTAAATATTAAAATATTCAATTTTCACAAAATAAACTTTTAATTCAATTTCAAAAGTTCTATAACATCTCTATAACTTCAATATGATTAAATAAAATTTTACTAATCATTTTCAATCATATTAAACTCGATTTTCAATTATTTCTGCAATTTCAAATATTAAATAATCGATTTAATTATCCAATTAAATCCAATATTCGAAAAATAAATTATTCGACATATAAATTTCACTTATTAATATTTAAATTCAATTAAATATTCATATTTTAATTAATAGAAATTCTGGGTCGTTACAGACTTCCCCCCTTAAAAGAATTTCGTCCTCGAAATTACCAAGTAAGAAAAAGTTACAGAATCCATTAACTTTTCAAAACAAACCATTCAATTTAGGTTTTTCAAATCTCTTAAGTGTTTAACTTTTCCAAAATTCATAGTTAAACTTCTTACAAAATCTTTACTAAGTTCCCAATTTTCTCAAAAATATTCAAACGCCTTAAATTTTCAGAAAAATTCGCCAGAGTCTCCTTTGCGCGGCTCGATCCGAAAAAAAATGATAGTATATATATCACAAATATACATCTCATCAAGTGATGAGGCATCCCGTAGGGAAAAAAGTGTAAAAGTATGATATTTAATCCGAGATATGTACCTTATTTATTATTAGCGAGCATATACGGCTAATGTAGCGCGAAAGCGAGCTCCAAATGCGAAGCAAGCGCAACCTGCACCTACTAAACACTCAACAACCAAATGAGAAACATGTATATATGAAAATAATATCAATATACAACATATAACAATATAACAACTACATGTGCCAACATGGCAAATGCAACAAAAGCAACAAATGCAACCATCAATCAACTATCATCCAACTATCATCCAACAAATTCATAACCAAATCAATATAAATTCATTTCTCATTAATATTCAATGAATTGGTTTTCAATTTAATCACATTTGATTTATTAACACTGGAATTTTACTAACATTCATTCATATTCAATTTCAATTAGTTTGCATTCACTAATTTACATTCACATTAGTTTACTTCCAAATTGAATCAAATTCAGTTCATATTCATTTACTTCCAATTTGGATTCAATTACTTTAGCTTTCAAATTTTATTAATTCAATTTCATTAACACTTAATGAATTTATATACAATCAATTAATAACCATGTAACAACCAATGTATATTTAACATAACCAAATTATTAAATTTACATTCAATTTGGTCCAACACTTTTAATTCCAATTGGTTGATATTAAATTGACTTTCATTCAATTATTCAACTTCCAATAACATTAGCTTTTAAATGAATTAACACTTATATTCATTGTTTCATTTCAATTCATTTACATTCGATTGATTAACATTCAATCCATTATTAATTCAACTGCTAATTATTTGACAAATAAGGTTAAATTTCTTTTATATAACTCAAGTCCATATCTATTTAATTCACTTGATTATTTTACTTCGATACTAAAATCAACTTCATTCAACATCACTTAAGTTATATTCCATTTCAACCATCATTTATTTAACTTAACTTATATTTCCATTTCTCAATTTCAAATTCCAATTTTATTCAACTCATCTTAAGTTAAATTCCAATATATTTTTATTCACTTCCATTCATTCAAGTTAAACTTTAATTCCAGGATTAAAATTTTCATTCATCTTTATTTGTTTATTTTATTAATATCAACATCACTTAATAGGTTCAATAGTTGGTTCATTTTAACTTTTCACATTATCTAGATAGAGTTTCCAGAATTCAATTGCCCGGTATTTACTCCAAAACCATTTTTGAAATTATAATCAACTCAAACCCAATTTCCAATGGAAGCAATCCATCACTTTAGAAACTCGAAAATGAATTCTAATGATGTCGCCATCATCATCAGGATTATTTTCCAGCGACCGAAGTAAGTTCAGTGCTTCCTCACTTCCATAAATTCATTTTAAAACAATTCTCATTCAAAAATATTTCCTAAAATAATATTTAATCGTTTCCTTCAAACACTTTGGAAAACATTTCAACCTTCCCAAGAGTTTTAAATCCCCAAACCTTTGTTTTCATTACATTTAAAACACTTTTCAAAATTCCTGGGGTTTAAATTCTGGTTTAAATCAAAGTTATTTATTCTTCCTTTGGATAAATCATACTTGTAGAATTTTATTTGGTTATAAACCCTTTCAAACTCTCAGTTCTTATATTTGATTATTTCACTAACAACCAAACATCCAAAGATATATAATATATATTCAGAAAATTATTCCTTCTATACCAAAATATAATTTTCGGGCAAAATTATTTCATTTACCCGCTTTAAAACAATATCGTGTCAAATTGTTCTGTACAAGTGTTTAGAGATCCCTATCAACAACATTAATTACACGTGTTGACCAAAATCCATATACCACTAAACAAACCAATTATCACAATATAAAACAATTTATATTCACTAACAAATACGCACTCGTATCTATTATTACACTCAAACTCATTCTAGAGTACTACTGACTCCATCTTTAATGAGTAATTCCCGACAGAGCCATGGTTGTCGCTTAACCATATGCTCTGATACCACTTGTAATGACCCGATTCTTCGACTTTCGAAAACCGACATCAATACGTCCACTGTATCAACTTCCGAGCAATCGAATGCAGGAAAACCGAATTCTTAGGGTTAAAGAAAAAGAAAGAGGTAGAAGAAGAGAGAAAGAAAAAGAAAACAACAGAACAATATCAGAATCCCACAATCGCAGCGGAACAACATATAATAGATAAATGAGTAATCTTTAAACAAAAGAATTATATCAGTTATTACATTACATCATATTTCATTACATTACATTATCAGAGTGTACAACAACAAACAACAACAAACAGCGGAAAAGAAATACTATATACTAGTGAATACGCCATGCCATCCAGCTTGCCTCCTGCAACTCCTGAATTCCAGAATATCCTGATAACCTGACTCTTGACTGCCCGTGTGGAAATTGGTGGGCACCCAGAGTTTAGGAAGGAAAACAATAAACTCTGAGTCAGTCATGTGACTGGTGTGAGAACTAAAACAGTTTATTTTTAAAACAAAGAACAGGATAATTTTAAAATAGATTCGCAATGCTTTTTAGAAAATGAGACAACCATAAGGCCTCCCGCACACACACACAATGCAAACGCAGAATCGGAGGAGATTTCTCCTTATGATAGTCAAAGATGCTTGATACGCATTATAAAGAAACATTTGATATTATTAATAGTGCATAGTGTAGGAAAAATCATTTCGAAAGTAAAGGTATAAATCTTAGCCAGCATAGGCATTCCGCACTTATGCCTACTATAGCTACCATCCAAACAGTGGGGCGCCACCATAAGTGAATGATAGTTTCTACAACTAAAACCGTACATGATCGTATTGTTTCTTTGGATTTCCAACAAATGGTCAGGCCAAGAAACTTCCCGTTGCCAC
Source organism: Allium cepa (assembly GCA_030765085.1). Taxonomy (NCBI): domain Eukaryota; kingdom Viridiplantae; phylum Streptophyta; class Magnoliopsida; order Asparagales; family Amaryllidaceae; genus Allium; species Allium cepa. The sequence continues at coordinate 109,002,546 of CM060937.1, read as the reverse complement.
ATGGGTACGCCTCTGGAAAGACAACCAGAGAACCTAACCGGATCTCTGCCAACACAAGGCTCGGTTACCCCTAACTGGGTAACTACTGACAAGAATATGTCATTCCCCGATCGTAACCGATCTATATCCAAGGGTCCTCGATTTCCAACAACCACAAAGCAATAAATTTGCAGCAACAACATAGGTTAAGTATCTGGGCTCCATACCATGATACCACCTCTATCCAGAAGGAATGACATACACTAAAGGGGTGCTACCCCCTAATAACCTTGCTGCATCCTTGCTGTTTTGACCATTTCCGGGATGTGAGGTCTGGCGAAGTCTCGTCCACAAAGCCACGCTTTATACGAAAGTTGTGCTTTGATCATCGAATGCTCAACAGCACTTCGTATGCCACATTACCAATTTGGGAATGTATCACTAGTAACTATCAACTACATAACCTCTAAGGGTGTTAAGCTAAGAGAATAAATTCTCTGCCACCAACGGAAATATATTTGATAGAAACCAGCTTTACATCTCAAATTGTAATGTCAGACACACATCCATACAACTCCGTTCCAGGATCGAACGGAACCGAAGGCACTTACAAAGAAGTCCTTGCAATCCGGATATTCACTAATCACGACCGGACTTCCCATCACAAAGGTTAATAAATTTCTATATCGGAGATCAGCCGATGCAGAAACATTCGACGGTAATTCTTCCGTTTTCACAAATATCCGGTCTTCAACACCGGTCATCAAATGCAATCCATAACGACGTATCACATATTCGGAATGGGTTATACGACCCCAAGGTCCTTTCCCGGCTAACCCGAATAGTGAGCGCTTATTCAAAAATAAGTGTGGTATTCAAATTCAATAAAATCACAACAAATACCTATTTAAAGGTAAATATTGGTAGTCGGATTATTTAACTATCAATAGGCGTGTTCAACATCACCAAATTCCAAATAATTTCCCAAATTATTTATTTTCCAAAAATATATTTACAAGATATATATTTTCCACACTTCAACCATTTGAAAACAATTATCAAATCACTTTTCACCTTTACCACTTTTGAAAACAAATTTCAATCATTTTCCTTACGGAAATACTTTCATTTCAAAATGGTTCATTTAAATAAATCCTTACCGATTTACTTTATATTTACGTTCCAAATCCGTAAATTTATTCCCACACTTCAAAAATAAATCAACGTTTATTTTTAAACAAATTTCCTTTCCTTTTATAAGTTCCTTAGTGAATTTACAATTCCAAAATATCTATGAATATACGATTTTCAAATCGATTTCTAATATTCATTTTCAATTTATCTTTACAAGATAAAATCTTAAAATATTCACTTCATTTGGAAAACATTTCCATACTTATTTAATAATAAGAAATTCACAAATCTATTTATTTTCAACACTTGGAAAATATTCAATATACTTAAATCGAAATTAAGTATATCTTTCATTCTTTAAGGAAAACATTCACTTAAACGCATTTATTTGGGCCAAAACGAATGCGTAAAACATCGTAACGACGACCCAAAATCACTAGTATACGGATTCGAAATTAAAATAGATATATAAATCCCAATACTCTACAAAATATTTCCTTTTGGAAATTATTTACTATAACAACAAGTGTTATAGTCCACCATTTCCTTCTATTTCTCGAAACGTCTATTTCAACAATGAATGTTGAAATCTATGTTTTCGATGTTTAATACATTTTAAAACATCGTTAAAACAATTAACTTCATTTTATAATATTCATTTTCCCAAGCATATCCATTTTATTTAATAATATATTCGCTGTCCAAAATCGTGAATATACTTCCTTAACCAATTTCAACATTCAATCTATCAAATTCCATTGAATTCGAATTTATAAACAATGTATATAAATTCCATTTCTATTTATAAGCTTCGATTTATAAATCTCCTTTATCAATCCAATTCAATTTATATATCTCAATTATATACCAAAAGTCCATATTATAAGTTAAATATTATTTCATTTATTTACAAAATCGTTCTTTTTTAAAACTTCTATTACTTATAAGATTCATTTATATTTTTATAACAACTTCAACTTATAAAATCTCCTTTATTAACAATTTCTATTAATATCCCATTTAAATGCCCAAAATCCAGTTTATAAGTTAATTACTTATAAATTTTTATTTTACAACATCTATTCATTTTATAATCTTCACAATTTATAAATCTATAAATTCTTAATGAAATCCATTTTATACTTCGTTTTAACACTTAATAAACTCGTTTTATAATTCCAATATTATATATATATATATATATATGTTAAAAATATCAATGTTAAAAATCTTTTATATAGATCCTTTATAATAATTCAAAAATCCAAATTTAAACTATTTTATAAATCTATTATTTTAAAAATCACCTTTTGGTTATATTTCACAAAAATCTTAATTTTTATAACATAAAAATTTATAACGTTTTAATTATTTAAAATGAATCAATTCAAAAATTTATAAAACGTATACTTTGAAAAAAAACATTTTAAAAATCCTTTTAAAATCAAAATCGTTATTTTTAAACTTCAAAAATGGATCTGATGATGCAACAGCACCCAATAGTCAATCACGACAACAAACATCATATATCATCATATGATAATCAACAAATATCGAAATATTTGTAATCAAATAAATACTGGTGAGGAATCCAGTTGGATCCCTCCAACCTGTTTCCTTGCATCCACGAACATTAGCACAATACCAATTCCGTTCCAATACGGAATTATCACGGTATATGGGATTTATAAAATATTATCTGCTTAATAGACGGTGCAATAGGGTCTCATTCGCTATATAATGCGGGAAAATCAACTCCAAGTACATAAATAATACCAATTTCATACAAGTTGGAATTATCGCGGTGTATGTTTTTAATAAATAACATCCGCTTACTAACGGCGTATAATGTCTATTTTAACAATCAATAGATAACAACTTATCATTCAGGCATACAATCATAATTTTAAATCTAACAATTTAAAATTTAAATCGAAACTATTCGATTGAGTGAGAAGTTCTCACCTTGATTTCAATCTAGTTTCCGCGTTTTATTTCGAATAAAATTAAACACGCGTTTAATTTTACCCGAAATTCTCAATAGCTCCAAACGACTCCAATCCAGTTCCATAGCGTAGTGCTCGACAAAACGAATCCAACGCAATTCGTTTCGTGCATTTTCGACCTCGTATGAAAAAGTTATGCAGTTTTAAAGTTTATACGAATTATAATATAGTTAATTTACAAATTCTTTTTAATTCCAAACCCTAGCTTTAATCTCGGCCGTTGATTTTTTTTCTTAGCTTCAGATCTGGACCACGAATTTCTTCTTCCCACTCACGCTCTCATCAGCTAATTCACGTTAACGAACCCATAGCCGCCTTTCTTTGGTGAATTATCGCGGCCACCTCGTCGACTTCAACGACGATCAACTACCTCCACTTCGACGCCAAAACCAAGCCCTACCCACGCCTTGAATTTAGTGCAGCTCGGTGGTGATTTCACCCCAAAAAACGTGGGACCTGATGGTTTTGAGGACGAATTGCCGCCGATTAGCTCAATAAAAATCGATCATAGCCGTTGGATTGAACCATCTCGCTGTGCTCTACAAGTTTGTAGTTGAAACTTTTTGCTAATTGTCGATGGATCGATCAGAATTTGAGGAAGAATGAAGATGCATTTCAGCCATTGAAACTGCTTGTGGCGGCTGAAGGAGATGAATTAGGGTTTTGGGCTTTTTTTGCAAATGAAGAATAAAACCGTTCTTATATAGAAAATTCCCAAAAACACTATTCATCCAATATTTTTCGAACTCCAAACGAAGTGTGCCGGCTGGCATTTCTAAGGTTTACCCCACGTTTCGAACACAATAGAACGTGTTTCGGAGGCTAATTCGATCATCTGTGCTAGTTACGGCAATAAACGATCGATTTTAAATTAAATCGATTTAAACTAATTTCTATGCGTTTTGGCTTCCCCGGACAAATGGTAAATCCGATTAACACGAAATTTGAAATCTTACAATAATATCACATTACGGATCCGATGAAACTAGTTTTGTCGAAATCCGAGACTGTTTGAAAAATGACTATTTTAACTCGCCAAATTAATATTAAAACAATTTTGATGCGTTTCGAACTGCCACGGTCAAATGAAAACTCCGATTGCTACGAAAACTGAAATCCGGTAATAAAAAAATATTACGGATCCAATGGAACTAGTTTCGTCCAATTCTGAGACTGTTCGAAAATTGGTTATTTTTCAGTCGATAATTAAATATTAAAATATTCAATTTTCACAAATAAACTTTTAATTCAATTTTAAAAGTTCTATAATATCTCTATAACTTCAATATGATTAACTAAAATTTTACAAATCATTTTCAATCATATTAAAATCGATTTTCAATTATTTCTGCAATTTCAAATATTAAATAATTGATTTAATTATCCAATTAAATCCAATATTCGAAAAATAAATTATTCGACTTATAAATTTCACTTATTAATATTTAAATTCAATTAAATATTCAATTAATAGAAATTCTAGGTCGTTACATTTGTGAGGATAAGTCTTTGCCTTTCGCATAGGGAAAATCGAATTTAGAATCAACTTGTTTTCCAATGCCTGCCCAATTGTGCATTCAAGTCGTAGGATGGCACCAAGGGAAAGAATAGAGTTAGCTGAGCAAACCCAAGATTTACTGGAGAATGGACTTATACGACCTAATCGTTCCAGTAGGGGTCCAGCTGTAGTATTTGTAGCCTAGTCCAATGGATCTTTGAGATTATGCGTAGATTATCGTGATCTTAATGAGTTAATCCTTAAATAAATTTTCTTTGTCTCGAATCGAACAATATGTTCGATCAATTGCATGATGTTCGATTCTTTTCCAAGATGGATCTATCCCAAGGACCCAATCAGTCGGGAATTATGGGAAATTGTATCCATTTGTCTGTTTTGGGGGTCCAGATATATTCTACGAATGGTTAGTTATGCCCTTTGGACTAACCAATGCCCTTGCGTATTTCGCAGATCTGGTGACCTGAGTATTTCGTGTAGTATTGAATAAGTTCGATCTCGTATCTATTGACAATATTCTGATTTATGTCAAAACTAAATAGATATTCAGTTTGATCTGCCAATCCATTTCTCTATCTTTGATGTGTTCGTATTCTTTGTTTGTCTCCCTGTCTAGCAAATTTCGAGGACGAAATTTTCTTAAAGGGGGAATCTATAACGATCCTATTTTTAAGCCAAATTTAAATTAGTAATTAATATGATTTTTAGAATTAATTTGGGAATTAATTTGAAATTTTCCAAAATAAATAAGATATGTGTTGTTTATGTAAATATATATATGTATGTACGTAGATTGGAAATAGAATTTTGAATCTGGAATTCAAAAATAAATATCTCATAAATAAATTGGATTAAAAAAACTCAATATTTTAAACTAATAAAAAAATTCTAATTATAATATATATATATATGTATATATATTATATTATGATTTGAAAATTTAATATAATAATTTTCAAAAGCTATTTAAGGGTTAAATTCTAGTATATATATTTATATATATATATATATTTATATATTTATTTATGAGTGTATAATTAGTTTTAAATCATATTCTTTAAAGTTATAAATATTTAAATAAAAGGAAATGTATTTATTAAAATCGAAAAAAACATAATATAAACTATATGTATAAATATTTATTTATTTTAAAATATGATAGCTTTAACTAAGATAAGATTTAAATAAAAAGGTTTAAAATACTTTCTTTTAAAAATTATATATATGAATAGATATAGTTTATATATATATAGCATATGTAAATACAAAAAGGAAATGCATTATTTAAAAATAGAAACTATAAACATATATATATATATATATATAAACTAAATAAATTATATAAAACTAAAAATAATATAAAATCATATTAAAGACATTATAATATGCAAAATTACAATTGTAACATTTTAAACATGAAATTTAACATGTGTAAGTATTTTAAAAGAAGATTAACAAGTGTTGACAATTATATCATGCAAATATAACAAGTGTCACATATTTTTAAATTTTCTTTTCATTTTAAATTTAATAAAAAAAGGAATGAACAAATTATATATACACATGTACTCCTACACTTTCTCTTCTTTCATATATCTCAAAACTTCAAAACTAGAAAAGAAACAAAATTAAAACCTCAAACCTAAGCAAACTAAATTCTGAACCAAATCAGATAAGAAGATCAAAATACAAACAATAACTTTTCTTTCAAATTCAAAACAAAAGCAGTTCAAAGAGCATGCAAGATTCAACTCAGTTTTTATCAAGCTTCAGTTCAAATTCATTTCAAACACAAAGCAGATCTATACCAAGTTACAGATCAGTTCAACATCAAAATACAACTTCCAGTTTCCAGCTTAAAAGCAAAGATATATTTCCATATTTTCAAAATTCAAAATGGATCAAAGAAATTACCAGAGCATTTCCAGTTTCAATGTGAAAATTCATCAACAATCAAGCAAATCATTCTTAAAACATCAAGCAAGATCCTGATTCAAACAGATCAGATCAAAAGAAAAAAAATCAAATTTCATTTCCTGTTCCAGGCTTTGTTCTCTGTCTTCCAATTCAGATGAGCAAATTTACTTGAATTTGTGTATATATATCTTTTTGTTTGAAGTATGTGGTGAAAAATGTGTATATGGATGTAAAAATATGCCTATATATATATATATATATATAGGTAGATTTATTTATGCATGTCTGCGAACCAGGTATGCGTGCTTCTGTTTTAAACTTTACAGGTTTTAAAAGTTCAAAATTCAAATTCTCATCCCTTCTTCTCTTTTAGGATTTGATCTTTGAATGAAATATGTTAGTTTCAACCAAATTCTATTTTTAAAAATAGTTTCAAATGAATTTATTAAGTAACTAACTGGGAAATAGAAATATACAGTAAAAAGTGAATTCAAGTCAAAAATTCGATTGTTAAATTTCCTAGTTTTGATTTAGATTTGGATTCATGCTTAGAAACCATGATTTTTAACATAGATATCATGATTTTTAAGTGTGTGGTTGAGGTGAATTGTTGAATTGAACGTGTTTGGATTTTCTGTCGAATTCTACTGATCGAAGGATGTTTAGGTCATGGGGTCGTGGGTGAAGTTTGCTGGAAGGTCGTAGAGTTCGGCAAAAATGGTGACTGGAACTCTAGGCCACTGTAGTGGCTGGTCGACAGCAAAGTAGGGTTTTAGGACCAGTTTGGATCGATGAGGAAGTCGAGGTAACAACTTGGTCATGGGTGGATCGGAGGTGACAGGTGGTGGGGGTATCGAAGCGTGAAGGCGTGACGTACCTTTGGACGTGATCGCATGATCTCTAGTAACCGAGATTGGCGGCACGAGGAGGATTTCATTGATTGGTTATGGGTTTGTGGGTTACTCAATTCTCGACTTAGGTTTCAAGGCGAATCGATGGAATCTGGGTGGTCGGGAGGCTCGGGCAGGTCATCGGTGACCTGAAGCGATGGTGACGATGGTCGGAGGAACGACGATGATGTGTTCACGTGCACCTGTGTCATGTGTGTCAGTGGGTTGTGTAAAAGAGAGAAGAAGAAGTGTGGCTCGAAGTTGATCTCGGGAAGTAGCAGTATTAGCTCAAGTAGGTTTCCGATTTGTTTGTGTGAGTGGTTCCAGGGTTTAAAAGTTTAAATCAAAACTAAGTTTTGAAAAATAAAAATAAAAGGAAGGGGTGACTCGGGTTTGTACTCGGGAAAAACTGAAATGGGCTCGGGTGAGAACTCGAAGTGGTCTCGAGTCAGAGATCTAAAAGTAAATTTAAATAAGTTTTCAAATTTAAAATTAAATCAAGTTTAAAACCTTTTCTTAATTAATTCTTGTAAAATAATAAATGTTTATTCAAATGTTTGGATAAATGGAAGCTGTATAATTTATTTTAACTTGATACTTAAGTTTATTTAAAATAAATTTAAATAGTGTATTTAAGGAATAAATTTAGAAAGGTAAGATGTTTTTAATTATAAATTTAAGGATCTTAAGTTAATTTATAAGTAAATGATGAATTAATTCGAAAGGTTATTTAAATAAGATTTTTTTTAAAGATAAATGGTTTATCTTAAATAATGTTTTTGATTATTAATTAACTTAAAGGTTTTAACTTAAATTATGTAACGATCCCGGTTTTAAGTCGAATTTAAATTGGTAATTAAAATAATTTTTTGGATTAAATTGTGAATTAAATTTAATTTTTCCAAATTAAATAAAATATTTGTTTGTTTATTCATTTATAAATACAAATTGATTGTACATAAATTTCTGAATTTGAAATTTAAAAATAAATGTTTTGAATAATATATTGGATTTGGAAACTCTATACAAATAGAAAAATTGGTTTTGTATTTATAATATGGTGATTTGAAAGTTTTATTTTGAAATTGAGATAAATAAACTGTAAAAGTTATTCAAAGAGTTAAATTCAAATATATATTATATATTTATTTATTTATGTTTGATTTATTTTAAATCACATTATTTAAAGTTATAAATACATATATATATATATAAAAATATTTATTAGATTTGATAAAAATATTTAAAACACATTTTCTTTTAAAATAAATAAATATAATTTGTATATTTATGAATTTAAAATGTAAAATATTTACATATGTTAAGATATAAAAATATAAATGCACAAGGGTTTAAAACTAAATTTTAAATTAATTAAACTAAGGGTTTATACTATAAATTATAAATTAATTTGGATAAAAATTTTAAATGTAAATTTACTTGTTTTTAACAAGTGTAATCTATTTAAATACATTTAAACATATGTAAGCATTTTAACCAAAGGATTTACAAATGTCACTATTTTAAACATAAATTTAACAAATGTTTCAATATGAATTACAAGTGTTAACAAAATGATACATGTGGAAATTGCATGTTTTTATTCTAAACTAAAGTTTAATAAAAATGTATTAAAAGAAAATAAAACCAGGTTTCTCATATTTCCTCTCATCTTCCATAATCAAAACCTGTAAAACTAAAAACCAGAAAATCATCTCAAACCTGAAAACAAATCTGGAAAAAAAAACTTAGATCAAACAAAAGCCTCAGCTCATTAACAATCAAATTCAGATCAACAACTTCAGCTTCAAATACATTTTCCGGTTCAAGTTTCCAGATTTTCAAATCTAGATAGAGCACGATCAAATAATCTTCATCCTGAATCAAGCAAGTTAAGGATCAAAATTCAAAACCTGAAAAATAGAATCAAAAGCAAGCAACAGATCAAACAAACTGGAAAGACAAGATCATCTCAGCAATTTAAAATCTTCAACCTGGAAATCAAGCTTCAGGTTTAACTCATTAGAATAGTTCAAACAAAACTCCAGGATCTATGTTCTCTGTTTCTTTCCATACAGGTGAGTAAACCTCTAACCCCTTGTTCTGTTCGTCCCTTGTGACGACCGCCCATGACTCCCGCACCAAAACAAGAGAAAAGTGCGCTGAAAGGTGTGCAAGGCAGCCATGGACGATAGTCAGGGAAAAATAAAATCGCAGAATCTCTACCGTAACTCACAGCGCATGGATAAAATACAATAGAGAAATATATATAGTGGAGTCTCATAACAGAAAAATCATCATATAAGCATCACAGAAGTTTTATACAATCATCTCAACAAATCCATACATCAAGACCTCACTACAAACACTCATCAAATACAGCAGCGGATACCCAGTACATATAAGAAAATAATATGCATAGCCTCCTGCTCGTCTTCGTCATCATCAGCGGAAAACTCTAAGCACAGCACCTGCCACCTGCTACCTAGTCTGCCCATCCCAAACATGGATGAACAGCCCAAGGTAATAAGAGGAGACATAAAACCTTGAGTCAGACAAAGTCTTAGTGAGCAGTAAATTAACAATCAAGCATACCAAAAGAGCATAAGGAAATAAAGGAATAGGAACCAAACCATCCCACTCCACCTCTTTCTACAGTGATAGCCCCCAGACACACACTAAGGAGAAGTAAGCATAACATAGCAGATAAGTAAGGTAAAGCAATAATCACTCGAGTCAAGGACGATGTTTTCCAAATACAAACCCCCAAGGCCTAAACCAAGATCAGATAAGCACCCAGAAAACACCGCTCTTGAAGCCGAATGATGATACAACCAAACATCCAAACATCCATGACTCTGCTATCACTGTTAACCTTGCTTCGAAATCACCGTTAATTGAATGACCGACTCCTTCCTGAGCCATCTGTCAAGGGCTAATGGTAACCCCGGTTCTAGACAAAACTCCGCACACTGCCTTGTGCCTAGGACTTATCTTCTTGGCCCAGAGTACTCGACTACCTTCCTGTAGTCTTTTAGGCGTCCCTATGTACCCTTGCTTTAAGTTTGCTAGAACCTTCAACAACGATAAAGTCCAAGCCTCCTAGTCATCCTCCTCGACGACTATTCTCAACCTAGGCCAAGCTACCTCTTGAGCAGCTCCATTATCAACCAACTTGAACTACCCTTCAAGTTATCAACATGCTTGGAATGATCCCTGCCTGGATTAAGCCAAGACTCACATCATACTTGAACTACCCTTCAAGATATCAACATGCCTCGCTTCATCACATCAAAGCAAGATCTCAACTCAACAACATGGTTTGCCTCATCGCATCATGGCAAAGTTCCATCTCAACATCATACATATGAGCTTCAACATCCGCTACATATGCCTTAAGCAGCTTTCACCATTCAAGAGCCTTCTTCCGTAGCTTTTGAATCATCTTCAATCACCTTGTTCCAAATCAACTACTAGCTAACTTGGAAACAATCAAATCTAGCATTCATTCAAACATTCAAGCATTCAAACAAGATATATTAAGCAATAACAATTATAATGGCAATTTCGTAATTAAGTGTGCAAAAGTCCAACATATGTGAAATCATGGTTCTTAGCATAGATCTATCAAATCTAAACATGGGTTTTATCTCTAATACTTGATAAATAACTTCTAAAGGTAAACATCTTCAAACATGATGGATCTACATGCAGACTTAAGGAAAATGCGAGAAAACGCTAACTTTTACACATAAACAAGTCACCAATCCCATATACTCCTTTGGATCCGCGTGAGAGATAACTACCACTCACCAAATCACCAAAACAACCTAAAATGAATCAACTACAGATCTGGACAGCAAGGACTTGGACTTGATCCGGAGAAATTTCACTTGAAACGGTGAAATCTAGCCTCTTCGGATGAAAATCTTCAACTTTGGCTCTTGATCTTTGATCTTGATCTTCAATCTTCAATGGATGTTAGCACTTGATAGAAGTAGAGAAAGAAGTGATGAAAATACTGTAGTCGAGTTTCCAAAATGGCAGCACTTCGTCGCTTCGAAATCCGGTGCCAAAAAGTGAGCCGAACCCCTCTATTTATAGGCTGAATCAACCATAGCTCGGCTGTCCCTTAGGTCGTCGCCGACCCAACACTTGAGTCGCCCCCGACTTATCTACACAACCGACTCACCAGGCAGCCGACCCACACTAAGTCGTACTAAGGTCCTATTTGCCACACGACTCACGACCTACAGCCTCACCGACTCAGAGACCTAACGACTCAAAAGCCTAAGTCCCTAACGACTTATCCACTAAGTCGGCCCACCGACCTAAGCCTTAGCCGACTCAACATCTACCGACCCAACTCCCTAAGTCGGTCACTTCCTTAGGTCGGTCTAAACTACTGGATCCCTAACACTATGAGTCGGCAACGACTCATTTTGCTAACCCTTAACCCGCTGACTCGGCCTAGACCATGAGTCGTTCCTCTCTTGACTCGGTCACATACTAACTCGGCCACACCTACACTCGCTCCTTCTCTAAGTCGCTCTAACACTATAGGTCATTAACTCTCATGAGTCGGCCACCATGAGTCGGTAACGACTCAAGCCTTAACCCGGCTATGACTCATCACCTGACCCACTAACTCGTCCAAACGACTTACCTAACTTAAGTCGGTTGCTTCCTTATCTCGGCCAACACTCCAACCCGTAACCCCTCCTTGAGTCGGTCCCCTATGAGTCGGTCACGACTCATCCCTTAGCTCGGCAATGCTCATGAGTCGGTCACAACTCATACTCCACCCGGGTTAACTTCTAAACGACTCAAGCTAGAGGCAACACAAACAACACTATCGACCTGCAAATTCTACGATCCATCGACACGTAAAATACGGGTCGTTACATTCTCTCCCCCTTAGGAATTTCGCCCCCGAAATTCCAAGCAAACAATCAGAAATCAAAGATATTCCGCATGCCTACCATCCAAAGCAATCAACAAACCATGCAACCAATTCTAGCCTAGCATGCAGAATTCTAAGACTCAGAACAAGCTACAAATTCATGAGATGTCACGACACTTTAGGGCCATACCTCGAAGAGTCCGGGATGAGCTGCCTTCATCCTCTCTTCCTCCTCCCATGTACAGTCGTTAACATCATCACTCCATTGTACCTTGAGCAACGTAATCGTCTTCCTCCTAAGCTGTTTCGTATCGGTTTCAACAATACGAAGCGGCTTACGAGGTCTCGAAACAACTGGATAAACCTCCAAGTCTTCACAGCTATCAGCAGAAACCACAGTAGTTGGGTCGTGCACATACTTCCGTAGATAAGATACATGAAAAACATTGTGCACACCCGCCATCTTTTCCGGTAACTCCAATCTATAAGCGAGCTTTCCAATTCGCTCGATAATCGGGAATGGTCCAACAAATCTCGGAGTTAACTTTCCTTTCTTTCCGAATCTAATGACACTCTTCAGAGGAGAAATCTTCACAAAAACCATATCACCTACGTCGAATTCCAAATCCTTTCGACGATTATCTGCATAACTTTTCTGACGACCTTGGGCTGCCTTCATTCGTTGCCGAATGATCTCTATACAATCCGAAGTCTGTCGAATCATCTCTGGCCCAAGTATCAGCTTTTCTCCAGTTTCCAACCAACATGTCGGAGAGTTACACGGTCTTCCATATAATGCCTCATATGGTGCCATACCAATGCTCGACTGATAACTGTTATTATAAGCAAACTCCACCAAATGAAGGTGATCTTCCCATGATCCTCCGAAGTCCAAAACACAAGCTCTAAGAAGATCTTCCAAAACCCGGTTGACTCTCTCAGTCTGACCATCTGTTTGAGGGTGATAAGCTGTACTCAAACACAACTCAGTTCCCAAAACTTCCTGGAAGCTCTTCCAAAATCCACTAGTGAACAATGGGTCTCGATCGCTCACTATATTCTTCGGAACACCATGGAATCGAACAATCCACTTCACATACAACTCAGCCAGTTTCGATGCAGTCCTAGTCGATCGAACGGGAATGAACCTTGCACTCTTGGTCAAACGATCTACAATGACCCAAATCCCTTCATTCCCTGCCCTGGTTCTAGGTAGACCATCAATAAAATCCATCGACACTTGCTCCCATTTCCACGTAGGAACCTCTAATGGCTGAAGTAATCCACTGGGCTTCTTCTGCTCAGCTTTCACCAACTGACAATTCATACACTTGGAAATAAAATTTCCAACATCCTTCTTCATTCCTTCCCAGTAGTAAGCTCTCTTCATATCCCGATACATCTTATTTCCACCTGGATGAATTGTCAACTTCGAGTGATGACTTTCCCTTAGAACTTCATCTCTCAATCCATCTACATCGGGAACAACCAATCGTCCTTGCTTTCGAAGCCAACCCTCTCGATCGACCTCGAATTCCTTATCCTTCTCTGGTTCCAATCCAGATTCCAAATCACGGATAATCTTGACAAGCTTATCGTCTTTCTTTTGGCTCTTGCCAATTCTTTCCACAAGAGTAGGCCTTATTGATAAGTTTGCCAACATTTCAGGTTCCAATTCACATCTAGGCCTGAAATCAAATCCAGCCAAATACTCAAGACTCTTCCATTCCGAAAACATGGCTCCCAATCCTGCATGTCTTCGACTTAACGCATCAGCCACTGCGTTTCCTTTTCCCGGAGTATAGGCTATACCAAAATCATAAGATGCTAGAAACTCTAACCACCGTTGCTGTCGAAGATTCAGATCCTTTTGGGAGAACAGATACTTCAACGACTTATGATCCGTAAACAACTCGAATCTAACTCCCAATAGGTAGTGTCTCCAAATCTTCAAAGCAAACACAATCACCGCTAACTCCAAATCATGAGTCGGATAATTCCTTTCATGCGGCTTCAGTTGTCGACTAGCATACGCAACAACTTTATCCTTCTGCATTAGCACCGCTCCCAGTCCAGTGCCACATGCATCGGTGTAAACCACCATCTCATCATTCCCACTCGGAATAGTCAAAACAGGAGCACTTGTCAGTCGCTCTTTCAGGATTACGAAGGCTTGCTCACACTTGTCATCCCATCTGAACACTTGGTTCTTCTTCGTCAATCCTGTCAATGGTGCAGCTATCTTGGAAAAGTCTTTGATAAACCGACGATAATATCCTGCTAATCCAAGAAAACTTCTCACATCAGATGCATTCTTAGGTCTAACCCAATCCTGGATCGCTGCCACCTTAGCGGGATCAACCGCTATTCCATTTCCAGAGATAACATGGCCTAAGAACCTCACTTCATTCTTCCAGAAGTGACACTTCGAAAACTTAGCCTTCAGCTGATGTTTCCGCAAGATTTCCAAAACAATCCTCAAGTGCGTCTTGTGCTCTTCCTCAGTTCTGGAATAAATCAGAATATCATCAACGAACACAAGCACGAACTTATTCAACTGATCTCTGAATACTCTATTCATAAGATCCACAAAATATGCTGGTGCGTTAGTCAATCCAAACGGCATTACCAGCCACTCATAAAATCCGGATGGTGTCCTGAAAGCAGTCTTCGGCACACTATCCCTCGCCACTCTCAACTGGTGAAATCCCGTTGCCAAATCCATCTGAGAAAACACCTTAGCCTCGTGAAGCTGATCAAACAAGTCATCTATTCTCGGCAATGGATACTTGTTCTTCTTAGTCACCTTATTCAGCTCACGATAATCCACACACAACCTCAACGATCCATCCGCTTTGGTTGCGAACACAACGGGCGCACCCCATTCGGACACACTCCTCCGAATGAATCCTTTCCGTAAAAGGTCATCAACTTGCACCTTCAGCTCTTGCTGCTCCCTCGGTGCCATCCGCCTAAGAGGCATCACAACAGGTCTGGCTCCCTCAACTAGATCGATACGAAACTCGATCTCCCTATGCGGCGGCAACCCTTTGACTTCGTCAAAGACATCCTCAAATCCATTCACAATAGGCACCGATGACAGTCCATCCCGTGGAACAACCAGCGAATACATGAAGCTCATGAAGACGCCTTCCTCATGCTTACATCGTATCACAACCTTTCGCCCTTCCACATTCCCGACTGTCACCTCCAGCCTCTCACAATCAATCCTAGCCGCATACTTCCTAAGCCAGTCCATACCCAAAATAATTCCGAACCCCGCAAAGTTCAGAACAAAGCAATCACAAACAAACGAGCAATCATGACTCGAAACAACTAGACCACGGCATATCATACACAAACATGACGAACCCCCAACTGGATTAGTCACAACCAATGGCCTATCAACAATATCCGGTTTCAAACCCAACCGGCCTACCAAATCATCACAAACAAAAGAATGCGACGCTCCAGTATCAAACAACACTCTAACTGGAACACCACAAATGGAAAGAGTACCTTGAACCACCACACTCTTCCCCTTCTCTACAGCAGTAGGGACTCTTGAAGACGACGGCACAGCTTCCAAAGCATAGGCTTGCACAACCTGCCTATCTTTCCTCGGTTCTGGACAGTCCTTCTTAATGTGTCCCAGCTTATCACAGTTGTAACACTTCAACTGCACCTTCGGATTCTTGCAATCCCGAGAAAGATGACCCTTCTGACGGCAGTTATAACAAGTCACCTCACCCTTCAGCTTCTTCTGGCCATCCTTGCACCTCTGTTGCTGCTGCTTCCTCTTCTTATTTCCACCCTGCTGTGGTTTAGATCCTTCCCTGGTTACAGCAACAACAGAACTTTCCTTAGGGAACAGACTCTCATGCCTCAAAGCTTTCTCCACCAGCTTCTCGAATGGATCGTCCAGATGATCCACTAACTGCCTTCCTAGATAAGCATCCAGACCAGTCACAAACTTTTCATTCTTCTGGTAGGGAGAATCAATATATGATCTGGCATACTTAGACAAAGCTTCGAACTCAGAAATATACTCCAGAACAGGCCTTCCGCCTTGTTTGAGCTCCACAAATCTCTTGAACAAAACAGACCTCTGAGCAGTAGAGATGAACTTGGCTTCAAATCTAACTTGGAACTGCTCCCAAGTAATCTCTTCTTCTGGTGTATCTATGGTGATAGAATTCCACCAATCCGCAGCCCTCCCTTGAAGCTGCCTCGATGCAAGCTTTCTCTTGGTTGCATCCTCAATCCCTAGATCACCAAAAATCCTTCGGCAAGCATCAATCCACCTCTGTACCTCAATAGTCGACTCCGTCCCTAAGAAAGCTTTTCCTCCAAGAGAAGTATAATCCTTGCAAAGCTTAGCAAAATCTACTGGCCTCGGAGCTTGGACTTGAACTCCCACATCCACTGATGATCCTGAAGCTGGTATCCTTCTCATGATCGAAGTCATCATCGCTTCGAACATAGTTCCATAATCAACAGCTCCTTCATCAGCACGGCTTTCCCTTGCAGCTGGTCTCCCTCTTCGACTCATCCTTAATATCTGTAATAAGAGTGATTAGAACACCTTAAGAAACAACTACATAAGGAGTTCAAATCCTTCTAGGCTACTATATTATATATAGTAATCATCCATCAAATTACAATTACGTCTCTCTTACGTAGTTACATCAGCGAGCGTTGGCTAAAATCGATTAACCAAAGCTCTGATACCAAATGTGACGACCGCCCATGACTCCCGCACCAAAACAAGAGAAAAGTGCGCTGAAAGGTGTGCAAGGCAGCCATGGACGATAGTCAGGGAAAAATAAAATCGCAGAATCTCTACCGTAACTCACAGCGCATGGATAAAATACAATAGAGAAATATATATAGTGGAGTCTCATAACAGAAAAATCATCATATAAGCATCACAGAAGTTTTATACAATCATCTCAACAAATCCATACATCAAGACCTCACTACAAACACTCATCAAATACAGCAGCGGATACCCAGTACATATAAGAAAATAATATGCATAGCCTCCTGCTCGTCTTCGTCATCATCAGCGGAAAACTCTAAGCACAGCACCTGCCACCTGCTACCTAGTCTGCCCATCCCAAACATGGATGAACAGCCCAAGGTAATAAGAGGAGACATAAAACCTTGAGTCAGACAAAGTCTTAGTGAGCAGTAAATTAACAATCAAGCATACCAAAAGAGCATAAGGAAATAAAGGAATAGGAACCAAACCATCCCACTCCACCTCTTTCTACAGTGATAGCCCCCAGACACACACTAAGGAGAAGTAAGCATAACATAGCAGATAAGTAAGGTAAAGCAATAATCACTCGAGTCAAGGACGATGTTTTCCAAATACAAACCCCCAAGGCCTAAACCAAGATCAGATAAGCACCCAGAAAACACCGCTCTTGAAGCCGAATGATGATACAACCAAACATCCAAACATCCATGACTCTGCTATCACTGTTAACCTTGCTTCGAAATCACCGTTAATTGAATGACCGACTCCTTCCTGAGCCATCTGTCAAGGGCTAATGGTAACCCCGGTTCTAGACAAAACTCCGCACACTGCCTTGTGCCTAGGACTTATCTTCTTGGCCCAGAGTACTCGACTACCTTCCTGTAGTCTTTTAGGCGTCCCTATGTACCCTTGCTTTAAGTTTGCTAGAACCTTCAACAACGATAAAGTCCAAGCCTCCTAGTCATCCTCCTCGACGACTATTCTCAACCTAGGCCAAGCTACCTCTTGAGCAGCTCCATTATCAACCAACTTGAACTACCCTTCAAGTTATCAACATGCTTGGAATGATCCCTGCCTGGATTAAGCCAAGACTCACATCATACTTGAACTACCCTTCAAGATATCAACATGCCTCGCTTCATCACATCAAAGCAAGATCTCAACTCAACAACATGGTTTGCCTCATCGCATCATGGCAAAGTTCCATCTCAACATCATACATATGAGCTTCAACATCCGCTACATATGCCTTAAGCAGCTTTCACCATTCAAGAGCCTTCTTCCGTAGCTTTTGAATCATCTTCAATCACCTTGTTCCAAATCAACTACTAGCTAACTTGGAAACAATCAAATCTAGCATTCATTCAAACATTCAAGCATTCAAACAAGATATATTAAGCAATAACAATTATAATGGCAATTTCGTAATTAAGTGTGCAAAAGTCCAACATATGTGAAATCATGGTTCTTAGCATAGATCTATCAAATCTAAACATGGGTTTTATCTCTAATACTTGATAAATAACTTCTAAAGGTAAACATCTTCAAACATGATGGATCTACATGCAGACTTAAGGAAAATGCGAGAAAACGCTAACTTTTACACATAAACAAGTCACCAATCCCATATACTCCTTTGGATCCGCGTGAGAGATAACTACCACTCACCAAATCACCAAAACAACCTAAAATGAATCAACTACAGATCTGGACAGCAAGGACTTGGACTTGATCCGGAGAAATTTCACTTGAAACGGTGAAATCTAGCCTCTTCGGATGAAAATCTTCAACTTTGGCTCTTGATCTTTGATCTTGATCTTCAATCTTCAATGGATGTTAGCACTTGATAGAAGTAGAGAAAGAAGTGATGAAAATACTGTAGTCGAGTTTCCAAAATGGCAGCACTTCGTCGCTTCGAAATCCGGTGCCAAAAAGTGAGCCGAACCCCTCTATTTATAGGCTGAATCAACCATAGCTCGGCTGTCCCTTAGGTCGTCGCCGACCCAACACTTGAGTCGCCCCCGACTTATCTACACAACCGACTCACCAGGCAGCCGACCCACACTAAGTCGTACTAAGGTCCTATTTGCCACACGACTCACGACCTACAGCCTCACCGACTCAGAGACCTAACGACTCAAAAGCCTAAGTCCCTAACGACTTATCCACTAAGTCGGCCCACCGACCTAAGCCTTAGCCGACTCAACATCTACCGACCCAACTCCCTAAGTCGGTCACTTCCTTAGGTCGGTCTAAACTACTGGATCCCTAACACTATGAGTCGGCAACGACTCATTTTGCTAACCCTTAACCCGCTGACTCGGCCTAGACCATGAGTCGTTCCTCTCTTGACTCGGTCACATACTAACTCGGCCACACCTACACTCGCTCCTTCTCTAAGTCGCTCTAACACTATAGGTCATTAACTCTCATGAGTCGGCCACCATGAGTCGGTAACGACTCAAGCCTTAACCCGGCTATGACTCATCACCTGACCCACTAACTCGTCCAAACGACTTACCTAACTTAAGTCGGTTGCTTCCTTATCTCGGCCAACACTCCAACCCGTAACCCCTCCTTGAGTCGGTCCCCTATGAGTCGGTCACGACTCATCCCTTAGCTCGGCAATGCTCATGAGTCGGTCACAACTCATACTCCACCCGGGTTAACTTCTAAACGACTCAAGCTAGAGGCAACACAAACAACACTATCGACCTGCAAATTCTACGATCCATCGACACGTAAAATACGGGTCGTTACATCCCTGATTCATGTGATTGAAACCATGATATAAAATATATTGTGTGAATGTGAATTATCATTGCATGACTGTATACATGCAAATATCTGAGTGTATATATCTGAATATATAAAGATAGAGTTCTGTTCTTGTTACAGGCTTTCAAATCAAGTTCAAATTTTGATTTATCTTTATATAATCAATACCAAGCTATGATCTTTAAAGAAGAAATAATTTTAAGACTATAACATCAATTATAAAAATAGTTTCCAGGATTTATATTAAGTAAATATTTTCGAAAATAATAAAATACAGTGATAACTTTTATAAGTCAGGAAATTGATCATTCCAATTTCATGATTTGATTTTAGAAACAGATTTGAACTTTGGAATGGTGATTTTTAAAAGCAATTTCATGATTTTTAACTTAGTAAATTGCTTTACTTCGTAAGATGAAGTAAAATAGGTTTGGACGAAATACTGGCGATCAAGTGGATGGTGAACCTCGGGGTTGAGGCTAGAGCACGCTTATAGGTCGTTGATCATAGGAAAATTGCTAGAAAAATTTTTAAGTGGCGGTGGTGGTCAAACAGCGTCGATCTAGGGTTTGTGCAACAGTTTTGATGTCGGGATTTTCTGAGCATTTTCGCCGTCGATAGCGAATCGGTCGAGGCCGGACCCGAGGGGATTTGAGCATTATCGTGTGGCAAAACTTTGGACGTGGTGGCATGAGTTTAATCGGTCAATGGTGGCAATGCGTGGCGTTTTCAGATGATCAGTTTCATCTTAATAGGATTCAAATCATTCGATTTTGATTGGTGGGGTTTTCCGCGAGTCTAGGTGGTCGCAAGCCTTAAGGCATCGTTGTCGACT
Source organism: Allium cepa (assembly GCA_030765085.1). Taxonomy (NCBI): domain Eukaryota; kingdom Viridiplantae; phylum Streptophyta; class Magnoliopsida; order Asparagales; family Amaryllidaceae; genus Allium; species Allium cepa. The sequence continues at coordinate 108,981,823 of CM060937.1, read as the reverse complement.
TGCTGAGGATCACGATGGTGGCCGGAAGTGGTCGGGGTTTGGGTGCATGTGCACGCTTGTAGTTTGTATATCTGGAAATGATGCTGATTTGGGGAAGATGAGGAGTAACTCGGGGATTCGTGAAAATACTCGAAGCAAAATGGATGTGGGTTAACTCGGGAACAGGCTCGGGGAAACTGGCAAATGACTCGGGTGAAAACCCAAAGTATATCGAGTTCTAGTATATGCCAGTTTTGAAATTTAAATTTAACAAGTTTTTCTTCAATCAAGTTTAAATAATTTCTTGTTTAATTCTTTTAAAAATAATAGATGTTTTATTTTGGTTTTAGAATCGGTTAAAGATTTAAAATAAATATTTCTAAATTTATTAAGTTTAAGGGATTTTATTTTATACCTATTATTTAAAATTTAAGTTCATTTAAATAAGTTTAAAACGATGTACTATAACAGCTTTAAGTAACTTAAAGGGTTTAAGTTGAATTGAGTGTTATGAAGATTTATTGCAAAGGTTTATCAAATAAACTAGAATGAAATTAATTGATGAGTAAAGATAAATAGTTTATCTTTTAAATTTATTAAAATCTTGAGTAATTTCTTAACAGAATTTTAAAATGATGTTAAATTATTTAAAGTAATTAATTAATTGTTGATTAATTAATGTGATTGATTAAAGGTTAATTTATCAATTAATTTTAGTATAATTACTTAATTAAAGGATGATTAATTGATGATGAGTAGTTAAAGGTTAATTGCTTGATGGAATTAATTAAGATAATTACTTAATGTAATTAATAAATAATAATTACTTAATATAATTAAGTTAAAGGTTGATTAACTAATGTAAGTAATTATGGATAATAAATTACTTAAAGATAATTACTTGATTAATTTGTGGTTAATTTATATAAGTGATTAGGGATAATCATTTATGGTAATTAGTTAAGGATAATTAATTTAGATGATAATTAATTAAGGGTTAATTAATTTATTAATTAATTTATTAAGGATAATTAATTTAAAGGATAATTTAATAATTAAAAGTTAATTACTTAATAATTATAGGTTGATTTATTTATTAATTAAGGTTGATTAATTAATAATTAAAGGTTAATTTATAAATGATTAAAGGATAATTAATTAAGATGGTTTGTAATTAATTAATATTAGTTAACCAAGATTAGTAGTCTATTTATAAGTAACTAATATGATTTAAATTAATCAGATGATTAATTAATCTTACTTATGGATGCTTGGATTCAATTGAATGTTGAATTGTGTGATATCCCTGATGTATGATGCTTTGTGATATGAATTATTTTTTATTTGAGCTGTGATGAATGTAATTTATTTATTTGTGACGAATGTAATTTATTTATCTGTGATAAATTTATGTTATTTATCTGTGAATCTGTGAATGAAGATAAGCTTTATAGGATTATACCGCTTATTGATATTGATGTGTTTGAATCTGTAATGATTGATGATGTTGCACAATTGTGTAAAACCCCTGGACTACGCCATACACACACAAATATGGATTGCACGAGGAAATTGGTTAAGTCATAGATATTTGAATTTAATGAAATGGTTTTATTTTATTTATTATGGAATTTTTTTCTCCCAGTTAATTCATCATTTAACCAAAGAATCCAAATAGTTTTGGAAATGGAATTGGGTTAAATATGAAAAGTTCTGAAAAGGAGTTTTGAAGATTAAAGTTATTTTGAATAACTTGATAAAGTTTTGAAATTTAAACAGTTGATTTGAATTTAAATTCAAGATTTGAAATTGAATTCTACGTTTCGAAATTATGGTTTAATAAGGTTATACAAGTTATAAATGTGTTTATATAGGTTTTTAAACAATTTTAAAAGTATTGTTTTGGGAATTTGAATTTAACCCAAGTTTTATACTTGAAGGGCTTTAACTCGTGCAAACGTAATCGAATTTTTCCGAAACGGAAACTATTTGTTTTCAAATAATAATAACTTTCATATAAAGAAAGGATTTCCAATTTGTGTTGATAGATTTCAAGTTTGAGATGGAATTGAAATAGTTTCGAAAGCTATGAATTAATCTTTGTGAAAGATGGTTGAACCTTGTTTTGAAATTTAAGAGGATCTTAAAGGTGTATCTTTTGTATAAAAGATTTGAAATGAATTGTTTCGAAAGCTATGAAGGAATATTTGTGAAATATTTGGTGAACTTTGTTTTCAAACAAAAGAGGATCTCAAAGATAGATCTTTTGTTTAAATATTGTGAATGAATCTTTGTGAAATATTGGTGAACTTTGTGAAGTGAATATTTTTGTTTAGAAAATGGTAATTTGTTTAAACCATTTGAAGAAAGGTTTTGGGCTTTAAGTTGTGACTTAACTAAGATCCTAATATCCATATTTTTTAAATATTACGCTCATTATTCGGTTTAGTCGGGAGAGGACTTTGTGTCGTATAAACCATTCTGAATAATGGTACGACGTTATGGATAGCATTTGAAGATCGGTGGTGAAGATCGGATATTTTCGAAAGCGAAAGGATAACTCGTCGAATGTCTCTGCACCAGCTGAACCCCGGTATAGAGATTTGATTATCCTTTGTGATAGGGAGTCCGGACGTAATTAGGGATTATTCGGATTTGCAAGGGCTTCTTTTGAAGTGCCTTTGGTTCTGTTCGAACCCAAAACAGACTTTTATGGATGTGTGTCTGACGTTACACTTTGAGATGTAAAGCTAGTTTCTATCAAATACATTTCTGTTTGGTGGCGGAGAATTTATTCTCTTAGCTTAACACCTTTCTCTGAGACGTACGAGCTTAGAGGTTATGTAGTTGATGGTTATTAGTGATACGTTCCCAATTTGGTAATGTGGCATACGAAGTGCTGTTGATCATTTGTTGATCGAAGCATGGCTTTTTTGTAAAGCATGGCTTTTTTGTAAAGCGTAGCTTTGTGGACGAGACTTCATCGAGCCTCACAACCCGGTAATGGCCGAAACAGGAATCGTTGCAACAAGGTTATTTGGGGGTAGCGCCCCCTGCGGGTATGTCATTTCCTTCTAGATAAAAGATGGTATCATGATATAGAGCCCAGATATTTAACCTATGTGGTTGCTGCAAACTTATTTCTTTATGGTTGTTGGTTGATAGGAGCCTCGGATAAAGGTTGGTGACGACCGGGGATGGCATACCCGTGTTAGTAGTTAACTAGTTACAGAGGTAACCCGGCCTTGTGTTGGTAGAGACCGGTTAGGTTCTTGGGGACATCCCTCCAGAGGCGTTCCATTCGGTGTGGAAAGTTCATTTGCCCGATCGTTTGTTGGAAATCCAAAAAAAACAATACGAGCCCTGTACGTTTTTAGTTGTATAACCTGCCATGGAATGTGGCGGTAACTTGCTATTGAACATGGTAGTTATAGTAGGCATACAAGAAAATGTGGTATGCTGGCTAAGATTAATATTATACTTTCGAAATATTTTTCTACACTATGCACTAATAATAATATCAAAAGGATTTTATGTATCAAGCATGTTTGACTATCATAAGGAGAAATCTCCTCTAATTGTGCGCTTGCATTGTGCGTGTGGAAGGGTGGCCTTATGGTAGTTTCATTTTTCAAAAAGCATTGAGGATTTCTTTTTAAATTCTTTAGTTTGTTTTGTTTAAAGATAAACTGTTTTCGTTTGCTTATACTAGTCTTATGACTGACCCGGAGTTTATTGTTCCCTTTCTAAACTGTGGGTGCCCATAATTTTCAACATAGGAAATCTAGAGTTGAAATTTTCAAATAATCAGCTAGTAGATATAGATTTCGGTAGCCTCCAGTTTTTATTTTGAATCCTTCGGTGTCTTTAGATCTTGGCAATCATATTGATGACTGACCTTGCTTAAGTCAACTTGATGGTGGTTCAAGCTTCTGGATTGGAATCTTTTGCGATTTGGCAATGAAGTTTAACATTTTGGATTACCCTTTAGAAGTCCTTTTGGTGCAATTGTGTTCCGCTGCTGTTGAAGTTATTTCGTTCCGCTGTATCTTGTATCTTTGATAATATTGATCAATTTTATTGTATCAAATATTGTGTATCAATGATATTATTCTTTTTCTTCCACTATGTTATTGTACTTAATGTGTTATAAGCTCCGGCACCAATTGGATGCCGACGTTTGAATCTGCGGCATTCGAGCACATGTGAAGTACGGATGTCGATTTTCAAACGCTGAAATTTGGGTCGTGACAATTTTGGTATCAGAGCTAAAGGTTGAACTTTAACTTTTGGAGTATAACACACTAAGTCGCTCATTAGAAATAGGGTTGTAAATGCCCTAGAATGAGTATAACCTTAAGATATCTGTCCGCCTCAGTAAATTCTCTACTATCCACTGATAGTGAGTATGAGTGCAAGAAGAGGACGAAATAGGGGACAGGGGAATACCATTACAAATGGTCAATACCTTGCAACAACGGAAACAATCCTTCCTCTATCAATCTTCTTTGGTTCATTATTCGATAACAATTCTTTGATGGCTTCGTGGCAGCTCGAGGGAGAAGCTGCGGTGTGATGATGGCCTTGTGAATCGCTGTAGAAAAGGTTCTAATTCCTACTTCATATTCTCTTCATCGATTCCTATCATTGTTAGCTTTAATAAATTGGAAAATTTAAATTGAAATAAATTGGTTAATAAAATATAAAGTTAAAATTAATTTGTGTCGATAAAACGATTTCGATTAAAACAAAATTTGAAATTCTGTTGTAATTTCTTATGAGTATCAAAGCTCGAAGAGGGACAAGTTAATATATACTTTGGGGTATTCCAACCTAAGTTTGGAATCCATACCTAGTGTTTGAGAATTATGGAAGATTGAATCCACTTATCTATTGTTTGGGTCTCGATATATTCTACGAACGGTTAGTTATCCCTTCGAACTAACCAGTGCCCCTGCATATTCGTAGATATGGTGACCTGAGTATCTTGTGAAGTATTGAATGAGTTCGTTCTCATAATTATTGGTGATATTATGATTTGGTAAGCCAAGTGCAGAATGGATATCTCAGTTTGATTTGGAAAACAATCCTTATCTGTTCTTTGTTGTCTCCCTAGCAAATTTCGGGGACGAAATTTTCTTAAGGGGGGAATCTGTAACGATCCCAGTTTTAAGTCGAATTTAAATTGGTAATTAAAATAAATTTTTGGATTAAATTGTGAATTAAATTGAATTTTTTCAAATCAAATAAAATGTTTGTTTGTTTATTCATTTGTAAATACAAATTGATCTTATATATATTTTTGAATTTGAAATTTAAAATTTATTGTTTTGAATAATATATTGGATTTGGAAACTTTATACTGATAGAAAATTTGGTTTTGTATTTATAATATGGTGTTTTGAAAGTTTTATTTTGAAATTGATATAAATAAATTGTAAAATCTATTTAAAGAGTTAAAATTCAAATATATATTACATATTTATTTATGTTTGATTTACTTTAAATCACATTCTTTAAAGTTTTATATATATATATGCACACACAAACGTATATATATTATATTTGATAAAAAGATTTAAAACACATTTTCTTTTGAAATAAATAAATATAGTTTGTATATTTATGAATTTAAAATGTAAATATTTACATATGTCAAGATATAAAAATATAAATGCACAAGGGTTTAAAACTAAATTTTAAACTAATTAAACTAAGGGTTTAAACTATAAATTATAAATTAATTTGGATAAAGGTTTTAAACATAAATTTACTTGTTTTTAATAAATATAATCTATTTAAATACATTTAAACATATGTAAGCATTTTAACCAAAGGATTTACAAACGTCACTATTTTAAACATAAATTTAACAAATGTTTCAATATGAGTTACAAGTGTTAACAAAATGATACAAGTGGCAAATGCATGTTTTTATTCTAAACTAAAGTTTAATAAAAATGTATTAAAAGAAAAAGAAACCAAGTTTCTCAAATTTCCTCTCATCTTCCATAATCAAAACCTGTAAAACTAAAAACCAAAAAATCATCTCAAACCTGAAAACAAATCTGGAAAACAAAAACTTAGATCAAACAAAAGACTCAACTCATTAACAATCAAATTCAGATCAACAACTTCAGTTTCAAATATATTTTCCAGTTCAAGTTTCAGATTTTCAAATTTGGACAGAGCCTGATCAAATAATCTTCATCCTGAATCAAGCAAGTTAAAGATCAAAATTCAAAACCTAAAAAATAGAATCAAAAGCAAGCAACAGATCAAACAAATTGGAAAAAAAGATCATCTGAGCAATTTAAAATCTTCAACCTGGAAATCAAGCTTCAGGTTCAACTCAGTAGAATAGTTCAAACAAACTCTAAGATCTCTGATCTCTGTTTCTTTCCATACAGGTGAGTAAACCTCTAGCCCCTTGTTCTGTTCATCCCTAATTCATGTGATTGAAACCATGATATAAAATATATTGTGTGAATGTGAATTATCATTGCATGACTGTATACATGCAAATATCTGAGTGTATATATCTGAGTATATAAAGATAGAGTTCTGTTCTTGTTGTAGGCTTTCAAATCAAGTTCAAATTTTGATTTATCTTTATATAATCAATATCAAGCTATGATCTTTAAAGAAGAAATAATTTTAAGACGACAACATCAATTATAAAAATAGTTTCCAGAATTTATATTAAGTAAAAGTAAATATATTCGACAATGATAAAATACAGTGATAGCTTTTATAAGTCAGGAAATTGATCATTCTAATTTCATGATTTGATTTTAGAAACAGATTTGAACTTTGGAATGGTGATTTCTAAAAGCAATTTCATGATTTTTAACTTAGTAAATTGCGAGAATTCGTAAGATGAAGTAAAATAGGTTTGGACGAAATACCGGCATCAAGTAGATGGTGAACCTCGGGGTTGAGGCTGGAACACGCTTAAAGGTCGTTGATCATAGGAAAATTGCTAGGAAAATTTTTAAGTGGCGGTGGTGGTCAAACAGCGTCGATCTAGGGTTTGTGCAACAGTTTTGATGTCGGTATTTCTGAGCATTTTTGCCGTCGATAGCGAATCAGTCGAGGCCGAACCCGAGGGGATTTGAGCATCATTGTGTGGCAAAACTATGGACGTGGTGGCATGAGTTTAGTCGGTCAGTGGTGGCGATGCGTGGCGTTTTCAGATGATCGGTCTCATCTTGATAGGTTTCAAATCATTCGATTTTGATTGGTGGGGTTTTCCACGAGTCTAGGTAGCCACGAGGCTTGAGGGCATCATTATCGACTTGCTAAGGATCACGATGGTGGCCGGAGGTGGTCGGGGTTCGTGTGCATGTGCACGTATGTAGTTTGTATATCTGGAAATGATGCTGAATTGGGGAAGACGAGGAGTAACTAGGGGAATTCGTGAAAATACTCGAAGCAAAATGGATGTGGGTTAACTCAGAGACAGGCTTGGGGAAACTAGCAAATGACTCAGGTGAAAACCCGAAGTATATCTGGTCCAAGTATATGCCAGTTTTGAAATTTAAATTTAACAAGTTTTTCTTCAGTCAAGTTTAAATAATTTCTTGTTTAATTCTTTTAAAAATAATAAATGTTTTATTTTTGTTTTAGAATCGGTCAAAGATTTAAAATACATATTTTTAAGTTTATTAGTTTAAGGTATTTTATTTTATACCTATTATTTAAATTTTAAGTACATTTAAATAAGTTTAAAACGATGTAATGCAACAGCTTTAAGTAACTTAAAGGGTTTAAGTTAAATTGCGTGTTATAAAGATTTATTGCAAAGGTTTATCAAATAAACAAGAATGAAATTAATTGATGAGTAAAGACAAATAGTTTATCTTTTAAATTTATTAAAGTCTTGAGTAATTTCCTAATGGAATTTTAAAATGATGTTGAATTATTTGAAGTAATTAATCAATGGTTGATTAGTTAATGTGATTGATTAAAGGTTAATTTATCAATTAATTTTAGTATAATTTCTTAATTAAAGGATGATTAATTTAATGATAAGTAGTTAAAGGTTAATTGCTTGATGGAATCATGAAGTATAATTAATTAACGTAATTAATAAAGAATAATTACTTAATATAATTAAGTTAAAGGTTGTTACCTGAAGGTTTGATCAGGCAACTAAGTACTCGGCATTTGCATACTGCTCGGCATTTACGCGCCGTTCGGCATCCAGATCGTTCGGCATTAGAGAACGCTCGGTGCTCAGGAGCGTTCGGCATTAGAGAACGCTCGCATTCAAGAACGCTCGGCATTTAGGAGCGTTTGGCATTAGAAAGCGCTCGGCTTCAAGAGTCGTCCGGCACAAATGGTTCGTTCGGCACTCAAGTTCAATCGGCATCTATGGGACGATCGGCATGCAAGAGCGTTCGGCATTGAGAGCCATTCTGTATTGTATATCGTTCGGCATCTATGGACCTTTGGCATGGCAGAGTCATTCGGCATTCCATACTGCTCGGCTCCAAACCTTGTTCGACACATCGCTTCGTTCGGCATAAATCTCGTTCGGTATTCGAGATCGATCGGCATCCAGGGTCGTTCGGCACAACACACTGGGTTGGCTTCCAGAGTCGTTCGGTACAAATGCTTCGTTCGACATTCAGAGTGTTCGGCATCACTTCGATCGGCATGAAGATATCATTCGGCATCACTTCGGTCGGCATGAGGATATCGTTCGACATTCATGCCTTGTTCGGCTATTTGCCGTTCGGCATCTATGGATCGGCACACAGAGACCACTCTTTTTGGGCCAAGCTACTTAGCTACCTGGCCCACCAGGGAAGTCCAACTCATCTTCGTCTATAAATAGAGAGGCAGAGGCACAGTGAAAGGGACCTTTTTTGGTGAGAACACGGGGGAGACTCTACCGCATTCAAGACTCATTCAAGACTTATCTTTTTTGCTCAATAATTTTAATCAAATAGTTGAGATACGGATTGCATCTGTAATCGATTATAGAGAAAAACAATAAAGATTAACCTCAAAGTGGACGTAGGCAGTTACGTCGAACCACTATAAATCTGGTATTCTTATTTTCTGTGTTTAATTCAGCACATTATCCTCTATTTAACTTTACTTTCTTCATTAATCTCTCTACACTATCTCTCTTAAGGGTGTTGGTGACCAATTCTGGTGCTAACATTTTGGTGCTTTCATTGGGAGCCGAATTCTCAGGACGATAGGATCTACTTTGTAGCTACTGGATTGAAAAATCCCCCAAAGGAAATCCAAATCATTCGCAAGATATCTGTTGATTCTACTCAGAGTTACAACCGACAACTCTATCATGGGAAGACCAAAAACTAGATCGGCGTCTCACAATGTAGATGTAATGAAACTGTTAGTGTATAACATATAGGACTTAGCAACCAACCAGCAATTCAAGGCGCGGGAACCTCCACCCAGAACCAAGCGGAGGTCGTTTCTCGAACATAGTTCAACGACTTGATAAGAGAACTCAGGGAAAGTAGAAGGCAACTTGCTGAGCAGATCCAAACCAATACTAATCTCATGACTCAGCTTGCCCAGCAGCAGCATCAGAATGCTAGAAGTAGTCCTGCTTCTTATTCTTCATCTGATAGTTCGGCCTCAGCTGACGAACCTCCTAGGCGTAGACGCCGCAAGACAGAGGCTACGCAGGCAGGTGCCACTAATCGATCTGCCAGGGATCAGGCAAGTGAAGAGACCGGACGCCCGGCTCATCAAGACCCAAATCAAGCTGGCCTTCACGACGCACGTTTGATCGACCGTCAACAGGCGGGACATCAACCCGCACGGTCCCGTGGAGCGGAACCCAACCTCCCACGGTCCATACAAACTCTAGATTTATCAGCCATCGTCAGGCAGTTGATGAGAGAGAACCAAGGCCTGAGAAACGAAGATTGGGGAGTGTCCAGGAGCCATACTAACTTCACAGATATTATCCTATAGGCTGAATACCCCAAGAAATTCAATATGCCGACTATCCCAGCCTACGAAGGGAAGACTGACCCTAGGCAACACGTGATGAGGTGCGAATGGATGATGGATTCGGCAAGCGCGAATGAAGCGACTAAGTGTAGGTGCTTTCCAATCACTCTGTTCGGAATTGCCATTATGTGGTTTACTCGGCTTCCTCCGTGATCTATATCCAGCTTCGACGAGTTAGCGATGAAATTTATTGAATAATTCAGCATACATGCTACCCGTCCGAAGGACGTAATGTCATTATCAAGCGTAATCCAGTCTCTGGGAGAGTCTTTGAAAGCATACTTACAGAGGTTTCATGTTGCCGCCACTGAAGTTAGCAATCCTAACGACCATGCAATTTTGATGGAGATAATGCGAGGTGTAGATCGAGGCTCGGAGTTTGGAGATTGGTTGGTAGGAAAGCCCCCAACTACATTGGAACGATTCTATTCCAAAGCTCATCAGTTCAAACGGAGGGAGGAGGCTCGATGGACGAGACGAGATAAGGCACCAGGGCCTGTTCAGAAGACTGTGAAAAGTAACATCAGCGTGAAGCAGTCCGGCGATAGTTCGAGAAAAGTTCAAGTCAACGTCCAGAACAAACTGGGCAGTCCAAAGGATCCGGAGGTGGAAATCCCGGAAAGAAAAGAGAAGCAGGGAAATGGAAGCCAAGGATTTCGACTTACAATGAATACAACCCGCTGAATACTTCTCTTGAAAACATTTATCTATCTACCTGTAACACCTTTGAATACAGAAAGCCGTATCCAAAGGAGTCCACTGAAGAATAAAACGGACAGGGAAGTACTGTCGCTTCCATGAGACCTATGGGCAAAATACTGAGGAGTGTAGACACCTCCATGACGCCATAGAAAAGTTAATCAAACGGAAAAAACTGCAGGAATTTGTCAAAAACCCACAAGATGGAAGGCAAGGAACGTCAGACCTCGGACGCGGGACGGCTCCACGCCAACCAGAACAACCTACGCGGACTGTGGGTAGATTGATCATAAACACTATTGTCGGAGGACCTCATCCTGCAGACAAGAATTGGCAGGAGATGGAACGATATGCTACCTCCTTGAGGCATGCAGATTATGAATGTTGTTCGAATGTGGAAGATGGAACCCCCGTAAAACAACAACGCATGATGACTGACGATATAGTGTTTAGGAGTCGAGACGCGGACAAGGTGGAGGCTCCTACTATCGACCTGATGGTTATATCTGCAACAATCAGGCCAGCTTACGTGAAAAGAATCTTGATTGATTGTGGAAGCTCTGTCAACATCATCTTCAAGAAGGCTTATGACCAAATGAAGATGGAAACAAAAGATTTGAAACCATGCAAAGCCCGTATTCACGGCTTTAACGGTGCTGCAACCAATGCAATGGGGTACATAGAGTTACCAGTTGAACTGGGAGAAGGTGAGCGTAGGAGAGTGCGAGTCCTACCGTTCATAGTAATGAATGTTGACTCTCCATACAACGTACTTTTGGGTCGTCCAGCCCTGGTAGAATTTAGAGCCGCTCTGGCCCATGGTGTTTGACATTAAAATTTCCGACAGACAAAGGAGTCGGTGTTGTGCATGATAATTAAAACAAATTTCAAATCACTATTCACATTTCAATCCTTTGGAAACAAATTTTCAAAGCATTTTCCTTACGTGGAATATATTTTCAAATATTTATTCATTTCCACTGAAAATCTGCCGAGTTCAAATATTTTAAAATAATTTAAAATACTTATCCAAAATATACTTGGAAAACATTTAACTATTTTTAAACACTTACTTAAATATTAGTTATGAAAACATTATACTAATATCACATATAACTTTAAGTCCAAACTAATTTTAAAAATAAAATTAGTAGATAGAGTACAATTATTTCAATAACCATTTCCTAAAACAATTATCAATTAAATCTTTAAATAATCACTTCTATAATTAATTAAATAAATCTTTACTCTAAAGATTTTCAAAATAACTTAAGAAAATAAATTCTTCGAAACATTCTTTTTAGAACCATCTCTAGAACTTTTAATTTATACCTTAAAAGCTACTTTGAAAATGTACTCGGCTTTCCAAAAGAAATACACTTTCATTTCAAAATGGTCCATTTAAACCAATTAATAAATCCTACTTGATTTATTTCAACTTACATTCCAAATTCTTAAATTCCTCAATTTTAAAAATAAACCAATATTTATTTTTAAAACAAATTTCCCTTTCCTTTATAAATTCCCACTGTGAATTTAATTTTCCAAATATCCATTGATATACGATCTTCAAATCGATTTTTAAATATTCACTTTCAACACCAAATCAATTTTCAAATTTATTTCAAAATTTATTTCAATAACCAAATCAAATTCCAAGTTGATTTTCTAAATTTATTTCAACACCAATTCGATTTTCAATCAAACAACAAATCAATTTTCATATGGATTTCCCAAAGATTTATTCTTTTTAACACTAAATCAATTTTCGAATTTATTTTTTAAAATAAATTCCTTTATCTCTTCCAAATTATTTAAAATCCGTATTTTTTAAAAATAAATTCTTCACCTTTTGAATAATATTATTTGAAATCCATTTGTTAAACTTTTTCCCATATTTTGGAATTTTATTCAATAGGATTCAAAAATAAAACTTTATCCTTTTAAAATTTGTTCTTTTAAATTTATCCAATTCAAAAATAAATTTTACTATAAATTTTCAATTTTAATTTCAAAAATCAAATTTCATTTATTTCTGGTATTGATGATACCAAAAATAAGTTCGTCTAAACTATAGCCTTCAACAAATTCAATCACCAATATAATCACACAAAAATGATATATAATCAACACATAACATTGAAACAAATTCAAATTTTTTGAGGAATCCAATTGGATCCCTCCAACCTGTTTTTCTGCATCCACAGACGTTAGCACAACAATTAAATACCAATTCCACTTCGAGGTGGGATATTGCGGTATATGGGATTTATAAAATATCATCCGCTGTTATGTGACGCATAGGGTCTATTTCCAAACAAATGATAATAATTTATCATCCAAGTACACAATCAATAATTTAAATTTAACTATCACAATTCAACAATCAATCAATAACTGAAATTTTCAATTATTATTTTAAGTGAGAAGATCTCACCTTGCTTTTATTTTGCAATCCATTCTCATTCCGACTTGGTTTCATGGTTTTGACCTTGTATAAGCAATTATACAGTTTATTGATATTCGAATCAATCGAACAAGTAAATTTGCATTTGATAAATTTACTTAACTAAGAATTTTATTTTAAACTCGCTCTCCTTTAATAGAGTTAATCACCACAGTTCATTATTTTTAACATAACTTGGTAAATCAAAATATATGGATGCATATTTATTTTCTTTTGAAACCCACACTTATAAAATTAATTTATAAGATAAAAATCTAATCTTTGTACAAAAATAAACTTAGAAAATGAAAATGGATATTTGTAAAAATTCCTATATATATGTGCTTATAGAAATAATTTATAGAACTGAAAATCAAATTTTTTATATACCTTCAGACCCTAAAAAAAAATTCTGTTATATATATGTACACACAAACTTCTCTGTTAAAAAAATCTCTTTCCTGTTTGAACCCTTTATATTCTCCTGTGGATAAAAATAAATTTTCTGTCTACTATAAATATTTCATATACCTATTTATTTTAATTAAAAATGAATTACCTCACAGGAGGAAAAATGCGAACCCAGATCAATTCTGGCCACGCTTTGGCATTCCCCAATCGCGCCACCACCCCCAGCCCTGCGCACGCAAGCTATGCGACGACACCATCTCCCAGACCATCGCGAACGAGCGCCACTGCATACTATTGCGTCACCGAAGATCGCGATGCCTAAAATTTTGCCAAGCCCTAACCCCTCTGACAACCACGCGCTCGATCCCTGACTTTGTCGCCGCCCGCTTTGGACCACGCGACCCAGTCGCCTGAAATCGATGCAAACCCCCAAATATTCACACGAGCCCTCGGCGCGACCTCGATTTCCACTCGCGATTGGGGTTTCGATCGCGAAGATCGATTTGGCCAGAGGATGGAAATTGCGATTTAATGTTTTCGCGAACTGAAAAGATGAAGGGGGGAAATTCGATTTAGAAGAAAATAAAGCGGCCATTTTATTTTGATTTTTGAACTAAGGAAGTAAGAAAGGAGGTTACATGATTTAAACGAGAAAAGGAAACTGGATCGACTACTAGGGTGGCTTATTCAGAGGAGGTCGGCTGAGATGAAAGGCTGATGGGAAAGAAAAGCAGCCGACGGGATGAAATTTCGGCTATTGACTAGAGTATAAATTTATATTTAAATTAAATCGATTAATTATTGTCTAGGCGTTTATATCTCGTACGATCACACGATAGCTTCGAAAGCTATAAGATTTGAAATCCGATAATAATTCAATATTACGGATCCAATGGAACTAGTTTCGTCGAAATCCGAAACTGTGCCTCGGAATGCTATTTTTAAATATCGATTTAAACAATATGATTTCAAAACTGAATAAAGTATTTCCAAATCAAATTCTGAAGCTTCCATTAACCTCAATATTATCAATATAAATTTTCTAAACCACCAAATTATTTTTAACAAGCTAAAAATTGAAAATTCAAATTTTTACCCATCATTAATAAATCAAATTCAATAATTTAATTGCCAAATTCATATTTATATTCGAAATTCAAGTTAACTAACCTCCAAATATTTAAAATCAATTAAATATTCCATTTCAAATGTTAAAAATTACGGGTGTCATAGTAGTAATATTCGCTATTATAATAATGTCTGCAGTAAAAAAAAACTTACTTCAAAATAGCGTTAAGGGGTTACCGATATAGCCTTTAACACGTAATAATGTCAGTAGTCTATACAGTACCTGCATATCTCCTGCTCGGGAGACTATGAGAAGATACTCCATAGGTACGACACTAATCAAACTCATAGTAAAGCTCACTATGGTAGGTGACACGGCACACAAGTCAATGCCAGGGTAGATATACCAATTACGCACACGGGCTGATGGTAATGTAGCAGCCACTACGCCCACCTCGAAACATACTGCCAATCAAAATCGGAGGACGGCAATCAAATCAATCACAAGTAAGAGTATAGTATCGAAGAAATGTGTCCGTTAGGAGGAATGACCTCACTTGGCCCGTGATCGCTCCTGTTTTAGCCACCTTATGCCAACTCACGGGAGTTGGGTCCACCTTCATACCTCAATAGGATCGTCGCCACCATCCTAGTTCATTCTGGAAACTCCACCGCATACACAGTTGTTAAAGTGGTTTTCGAAGTTGGCAGAGAGATGACAACATCCGATCCCAGTCTCTTTAACAACTAATCGTTATCATAACGCCGTGGTCATTTCAAAATAGCTCATACTTCAAAATCAAATCATTTCATTTCCAAACTATATTCCTTTCAAAATAGTTCATACTTTGATACCAAAACCATTTTTTTATTTCAAAACTATATTCAAATCGAAATAGTTTATACTTTGAAACCAAAATCATTTTTATTTCAAAACTATATTCAAATCGAAATAGTTTATCATTTCCAGTCCAAACATATATTCACCTTTCAGAAAATCATAATACTTTCAAAGTTATAACTTTTTCGAAACCAAAATACTTGAAATCATTACACTTTGAAAATCATAACATTTCAAAATCATACATTTTAAATCATGGTACCTTCCTTTAATTCTTTACATTTTACAAATTTATTCAATTAAACCCAAATTTTCAAATTTCCAATTAAATTCAATTCAAACCAACAGTTTCAATTCAATTCAGTTTCCCAACAAATCATTTCAAATCTTATCAATTTCAAATATAGATTTGATCCATAAAATAAACTATTCAATCTTTAGTATACTTCAAATCTTAAATATCCCACATGACAAAACTAATTTTTATAATTTCATATATCTCTGATTTAACTTCATTATTACTTAGTTTTGAAATATTCATTTCATAAATCCAATATCATTTAAATAAACCAGAATTACAAGTAAACAAAATATCCTTCATACTAATGTAAACTTCAAATATACATTTATCGAATAAATCGAATAAATAAATAAAATCAAATAGCATTCCAAATTCACATTCTTTATCTAAATAAAGATTATGTCGTTCAAAACCATTTCAAAATCATTTCCTTTCACATCCTTTATTAAATCATTATCATTCAAAATCAAATATTCAAATTTAAATACCTTTTAAAAAAATCAATTATGTCATTCATTTATTATTTCAAATATCATTACAAAACACATTTCAAAATTACATTCAAACTTTCATTTATCTCATTACATTTCATTCCATTTAACACATAACTAAGTAAAACTTATTTAAATTCAAATTCAATTTATTTCCTTAAAACTTCAAATTTAAATATTAAAATATATTAAAAGCTCCTAAAATTTCACAAATAATCAATTCCAAAAGTTAAATCATTTAACACTTTAAAATATAACTCAAATAGTGTTATAATCTATAATATTTAAAAACATTGTCAAATTATAGCAACGACAGCGTTCATAAAGTGCTATCGTAGCTTATAATTTCCAAAATAGTTTAGTTCAAGAACAACGGCATTTTCAAAATTCCATAATGGATATTTAGTTATTTCAAACATAGTTAAATTCAATAACAACGGCACTTAAAACATGCTATCATAAGACCACGGCATTTTTTGAAAATGCTATTAATAAAATTCCAGATTTTATTATAACCTCAGAAACATTAACACTCCAAATTTTTGTTATTTTAAACTTATAAATCATATTTCTAGACTTCAAAATTTCACATTTAAATAATTTTAACATATGATTTATCACAACAAAATTTTATAATTAAGTATCCAATTTAAAACTCAATTCATTTGTTAAGTCAAAATTCACTTTTTTTTAACTTGTAAATTTAACAAAACTTAACAATTTACTTCAAATATCATTTCAAAACTTTAAATTTAATTTCCATTATTTACTTACATTTTTATAAGTATAATTTAAAGTCAAAATCACACTTACTTCAAATTTACATACTTAAGTTCACGAATTCAAAACTTAACATTTAGCTTTCTCATAACCATAAAATATATATTTTTAAATCAAAATTTCATACTTTAGAAATACATGTCATAAGAAAAATCATTTAAAAATATACCATGGGGTCTGTATAAAATTTTCTAACCTAGGTCAAGTGATATGGATATGTATCATTTCAATCCGCAATTTAAAAAGAAAACCCGGGTTCTATCATTTCAAACCCGCAACCCCAAGTCAAATAAAATACAATAAAAATCACTTGAGCCTATCATTTCAGCTCATAATGATTTTTCCCAATTCTAATGTCCATTCGGTTATGTATCATTTCAACCCGTAGTGATTCTATTCTAGCAGGGAACTTACAGTGTGAACATATGCATAAACAATATAAACAATTATTCTAACATGTCAATGTCACAATATTCTGTCACTTATCATAGGTCAGGTGATAATTAACAAAGTTAACATGGAATAATATATCATATAATTATCATTGACTTGAAAAACATTTTAATTATTAATCACTTGCCATCCATTTACCATTTCATATGTAACAATGTCTGAGTGAGAAGGACTCACCTCTTCCAAAGTTAGAGACCACTACGACACACAACAATTCCAAAGGCATAACAAGCACGATTAGCTTTGAATCGATGGAGAGCCAAGATATTGCTCTTGTATACAACAATTAAACAAAGCAATATAAAGACATATTTTCAACATAAACTATATAATAGAAATTTAAAACAATGAAAAAGATAAGAATTGAAATGGCACCACCTTGCTTTAAACATCAAGTGGACTTGGCCGTGGTCAAGTGGGCTTCACCACACCACGCCTAGGCTCAGCCAAGGGCTTGATGCTACCTGAAAATCATGGCCATGGTGGTTTACATGCATGTTAGGCTCTACCATAGAGGAAGATGGAAAGGCAAAACGAGTGGAAGGTGAAGGCAAGCAAGTGGAAGGGTTTGGTCAAGGAATGGAAGGTTTTGATGTACATAGGCTCGGCCTATGGTCCTATGGGCTCGGGTTTAGTGCATCTTCAAGTCAGTTCAGAGGTCTTGCTGGTGGTCAGAGGTCAGGTCATGCTAGTGGTGGAGCTAGGGGTGGTGGCCGAGGTAAAGTATGGAGGTGGTGGTGGAATTTTGGTCGGCTATGCATTGTTTTATGGAATTTTTTTGGCAAAGTTTTGAGGTGTTTTTCTCATATAAAAGGCACGACCAGACTTGGTCTGAAGGGTAGGTGTTTGGCAAAAGATGATGAGAAGGAGGAGATGGTAGTGGTGGTAGGAGAAGATGGTGGTGGTTGAGGCCGAGCTAGACAAGAGAAAGCAAGGCAAAACAATGGAAAAATGAAGAAGAAAAGAAAGAAAAGAGGTAGCCATCTCCTACAAAATTTTCTTCTTAAATGAAATGGCCGAACAAATGATGAGGATGAGAAGTTTTTCACGTGAAAGGCAACAAGAAATGCACGGCCAGAAAGAAAAATGAAAAGTCAAGACAATGAAGAGCCAAGCAAATGAAGAGGCATAAGGAAAAGGAAAAGACACAAGCAGCAAAAGACTCTTCGAATTTCCAATTCTTTTAATTCAATACAAACAAATATAAATTAAGTAAATAAAATAAAAAGCTGAACAAAACAAAGTGGAAAATGAAAATAAAATAATGTCTTAGAAAAATAGAAAAATAATAAATAAAGAAAATACTTTATTTAATTGAAACTAGAAATTCAAAATTGTAAACAAAATACTACTGACACTGGAAAATTTCAACTACACTTTTAAAATGTTTTAAAATAAAATATATATACATAACATATCATGTTACACATGTAAACATAAATTAGAACATGACACGAGAAACAAAAATATTATTTATATAAATTAAAATAAACAATTTTGTTAAATAAAACAATTTACATACAATGGTTTAACAAGCATAACTTTCACAATATTAACCAAATTTCAACGAAACAAAAGGCAGTATACTTAAAATTTTATTTATTTTTATAATAAAAGATAAAATTTAAATTTTTAAATTTAAAAATGAAAGTTTGACCATATTGACGGAAATTCACATTTCTAAAAAATATTCTATTTATTCATGTTTGAAATTATAATTCACATATAAATCAAAATTTATTTTAAATTAACAAAACTTTATTCATCTTAATAAACAAAATAAAATTTTTAAATTAGAAATTCAATTAAAATAATCAAAATATATAATTAAAATAATCACAAAATACAGGGTTGTTACATTCTCCCCCACTCAAAATTTTTCGTCCCCGAAAAGGAATGAGGTATGGGAAAACACAGAAAAAGAGAATGAAATAGGATTAAGACAAGATGACAAAAAAATTGAAATTATATCTGATAACTGTTGTTATAGGCAAGTATAATAAGGTGGAGATGATCTTCCTAAGATCCTCTAGAATCAAGAAAACAAGCACACAAAAAAATCCTCTAGAATCTGATTCACCCTTTCCGCTTGACCGACGGTCTGTGGATGGCAAGAAGTGCTCAGATTCAAAAATGAGTACCAAAGGTTATAGAAAGGTTTCTAAATAGACTGGTATAAGCAATAGCCTCCACATTCTGTAGCAAGATAAGGGAAATAAGGACAACCAAAAGATAGTTTGAAAAAGAAAATAAGATAAAAAATTTGAAACCATGAAAATTTCAAATTAAATTGATAATTAATTTTACGTAAGTTAAATAAATATTAACTATCTCTAGTTTCATTATCTTATCATCCAATTATCTTAAGTTAACAATCTCTGAAATCATGGATTTGAAAAAAATCATCTATTAACTCATAATGTACTCGATAAATTTAATTCTTCTTTATTCCAACTTAAAATTAAATGTATTCCTCTCAGTATATTTTCTCACCTATGTTAAATATATTTACACTTATTATAACTGCTTTAATTTATTCTTAGTTCCTTTAACATCATTTTATATTTTAAATTATTCCATTACCTTTTTTCTTTATTTACCTCTGTTAATTTTTTGATAACTAAAATTTAAGTGTATAACATTTATTATAACCACTCAAATTTTATTTATTAAATCTTTTCATACTGTATATTATCCAATTACATATTCGACTTCTATATAATTTAGGTAAGTTATATTGGAATGAAATTGCGTATTATACAAATAAAACTTTCTAATTCAATCATTTAAAGCTTGAATATTTATCGAAATCTTGAAATTATACTTGAAATGATCCTTCAAGATAAAATTTAGGAATTAAATTTCCGATAAATTCCAAACTATTTAGAGATAAATAAATGCACATATACTACATATATATATATATATATATATATATATATCCATTCAAATTTAAATCATATATTAGCATATGTTATAAATCCAGTCTTATTTTAGAAATTCAAATCAATTAATTCCCTAAAAAAAACTGTAGCAAGACTATAGAATGGTCTCTTAACTTTGAAACTCGAAAATGAATGTCGATGATGCTGCAGTCAGAGAAGAGCCCTAATTTTAAACTTTAAAATTTTTTGGAAAAATTTTTTTACTAGAAAATACTTTAAATAGTATATCCTTTTAAAACTTTAAATACAAGGTTTGAAACCATCGGAAATTAAATTCTCAAATTATTTTTTTTAATTCATTTTAAATTTTCAAATAAATTTATAACCATGTTTATAGTTCAATTATTTATATATGAAACAAGAGATAACGATATATAAAATAAAATATTATATCTCAACAACCAATTCAATAAAATCTAGAAAAATATTTATAATATATTTATAAAATTTATTTCATTACTAAATTTGAAAAACATATTGTGTCAGTTTGCTCTATTCAAGTGTTTTGGAAATCTTATCGTTAGCGTTGATCAGACGAATCGATCGGAAACCCAAATCAACATCAACGACTCAAACAACACAACATATAAAATATTTTAAATATTAGTTTACAAATACACTTCAAGAATGATTTGAAGATAAGTTGGAAACAAAAATGAGATGAGTAAATAATAGAATAGGAAGATGGATAAGCTTATAAAAATCGCCGGAAACCTTAATCGGGTCAACTGTGACTTAAAGAATAAGATCGATGTAGATTTCTGGGGAAAATCTACATTCGGTCTCAAGAGATAGAGTTTGGAATTATAAGAGATACTAGCATCTAAACCGAGGATATAAAAATCTCTGGTGAATCAATGCTGTTGTAAAGGAGTTTCACCCCTTTTACCAATCAATTTGAGATTGGCGTGACCTCCTACTCATTATAAAGATCATTTGAAGTGGATTTATGGGATATTCTAGAATCAAAAGAAGAAGAATAGTGGGGGACATAAATGGAATTTGGAACCGCAGGAAACGTTCCAAAATTCAAAGGAATTGAGTCAAAAAGGAAGAGATTCAAACTCGAAAGAAAGTGATTCTGTAAATATATTTACCATATATGCTAAGTTTTACCTAAGACGAAAGCTTTGATACCACAAGTAACAGCCCGATATTTTCAACCATTCGCATCCGCATATGTCGGACTTGAATTGCTCAAAATACCGCGTTGTAAATAAAATTTGGCAAATCTCAAAATCTACAGTAAATTAATAAATCACAGATCTCAGACACAGAGAATTTAGTAATGCAACGGAAGTAAAAGATATAGTAGTTCTTGAAGCTACTATATATATATATATAAGATACATCAGGGTTAAACAAGATACATCAGGTACAAATTAGAATACACCACTGGAATCACTGGATACTGAAAGCAAAATAGATGGCTGGATCTTCAAGCAAAGCTCCAAATCCGAAGGTGAGTATTGAATGTTGAATCACTCAGTCTGACCCGAGCGTAAAGCAAAACATAAAACACTCGAGTCAGGACATACATACTTATGAACTGTAAATCAACTCAAGTGAACAGTAACAAAAATGCATCAGTAACTTAAAGAATGCTCGGGATTGCCCATCCTTTAAGGATCCGTTAAACTATTTATTGTGTAGTAATATTCGCTATTATAATAATGTCTATAGTTAAATAAACTTACTTTAAAATAGCGTTAAGGGTTACCCACATAGCCCTTAACACGTAATAGTGCCAATAGTCTATACAGTACCTGCATATCTCCTGATCGGGAGACTACGAGAAGATACTCCATACGTACGACAAAAATCAAACTCGTAGCAAAGCTCGCTATGGTAGGCGACACGGAACACAAGGCAATGCCAGGGTAGATATACCAATTATGCACATGGGCTGGTGGTAACGTAGCAGTACGCCCACTTCGGAGCACATTACCAATCAAAATCGCAGGATGGCTATCAAATCAATCACAAGTAAAAGTATAGTATCAAAGAAATGTTTCCGATAGGAGGAACGACCTCACTTGGCCCGAGATCGCTCCTGTTTTAGCCACCTTATACCAACTCACAGGAGTCGGGTCCCAGTTTATACCTCAATAGGATCGTCGCCACCATCTTACTTCATTCTAAAAACTCCACTGCGTACACAGTTTAAAGTGGTTTTCAGAGTTGGCAGAGAGTATGACAACTTCTGATCCCAGTCCCTTTAACAACGAATCGTTATTATAACGCCGTGGTCATTTCAAAATAGTTCATACTTCAAAATCAAATCAAATCATTTCAAACTATAATCCTTTCAAAATAGTTTATACTTCAATAAAAAACCATTTTTTTATTTCAAAACTATACTCATATCAAAATAGTTTATACTTCGAAACCAAAACCATTTTTATTTCAAAACTATATTCAAATCAAAATAGTTTATCATTTCCAATCCAACTTTTTCGAAACCAAAATACTTGAAATCATTACACTTTGAAAATCATAACATTTCGAAATCGTACATTTGAAAGCATGGTACCTTCCTTTAATTCTTTACATTTCACAAATTTATTCAATTAAACCCAAATTTTCAAATTTCCAATTAAATTCAATTCAAACCATCAGTTTCAATTCAATTCAGTTTCCCAACAATTCATTTCAAATCTTATCAATTTCAAATACAGATTTGATCCACAAAATAACTATTCAATTTTTAGTATATTTCAAAGCTTTAATATCCTACATTTCAAAACTAATTTTTATAGTTTCATATATCTCTAATTTAACTTCGTTATTACTTAGTTTTGAAATATTAATTTCATAAATCCAATATCATTTAAATAAACCAGAATTACAAGTAAACTAAATATCCTTCATACTAATGTAAACTTTAAATATTCATTTATCGAA
This sequence comes from Allium cepa, assembly GCA_030765085.1. Classification (NCBI taxonomy): domain Eukaryota; kingdom Viridiplantae; phylum Streptophyta; class Magnoliopsida; order Asparagales; family Amaryllidaceae; genus Allium; species Allium cepa. The sequence continues at coordinate 108,958,503 of CM060937.1, read as the reverse complement.
TGAATCAAATAAATAAATAAAAATCAAATACCACTCCAAATTCACATTCTTTATCAAAATAAAGATTATGTCATTCAAAACCATTTCAAAATCATTTCCTTTCGCATCCTTTATCAATTCATTATCATTCAAAATCAAATATTAAAATTTAAATACCTTTTCAAAAAATTATGTCATTCTTTTATTATTTTAAATATCATTACAAAACACATTTCAAAATTCCATTCAAACTTTCATTTATCTCATTACATTTCATTCCATTTAGCACATAACTAAGTAAACCTTATTTAAATTCAAATTCAATTTAATTTCCTTAAAAGTTCAAATTTAAATATTAAAATATATTTAAAACTCCTAAAATTTCACAAATAATCAATTCCAAAAGTTATATCATTTAACACTATAAAATATAACTCAAATAGTGTTAAAATCTATAATATTTCAAAACAGTGTCAAATTATACCAACGACAGCATTTATAAAGTGCTATCGTAGCTTATAGTTTCCAAAATAGTTTAGTTCGGGAACAACAGCATTTATAAAATGTCACAATAGATATTTAGTTATTTCAAACATAGTTAAATTCAAAAACAACAGCACTTAAAAATGCTGCCATAAGACCACAGCATTTTTTTGGAAATGCTATTAAAAAATTCTAGATTTTAACTTCAGAAAATTGACACCCCAAATTTTTGTTATTTTAAACTTATAAATCATATTTCTATACTTCAAAATTTCATGTTCAAATAATTTTAACATATGATTTATCACAACAAAAATTTATAATTAAATATCCAATTTAAAACTCAAGTCACTTGTTAAGTCAAAATTCACTGTTTTCTTAACTTGTAAATTTAACAAAACTTAACAACTTACTGCAAATATCATTTCAAAACTTTAAACTTAATTTCCATTATTTACTTACATTTTTATAAGTATAATTTAAAGTCAAAATCACACTTACTTCAAATTTACGTACTTTAATTCACAAAATCAAAACTTAATATTTTGCTTTCTCAGAACCATAAAATATATATTTTTAAATAAAAATTTCATACTTTAAAAATACATATCATAAGAAAAATCATTTAAAAATATACCACGGGGTCTGTATAAAATTTTCTAACCGAGGTCAAGTGATACGGATATGTATCATTTTAATCCGCAATTTAAAAAGAAAACCAGGGTTCTATCATTTCAAACCTGCAATCCCAAGTTAAATAAAATATAATAAAAATCACTTGAGCCTGTCATTTCAGCTCATAATGATTTTTCCCTATTCTAATGTCCGTTCGAGTATGTATCATTTCAACCCATAGTGATTCTATTCTAACAGGGAACTTGCAATGTGAACATATGCATAAATAATATAAACAATTATTCTAACATGTCAATGTCACAATATTCTGTCATTTATCATAGGTCAGGTGATAATTAACAAAGTTAACATGGTAACAACATAGAATAACATATCATATAATCATCATTGACTTGCATAAACATTTTAATTACTAATCACTTGTCATCCATTTACCATTTCATAGTAATAATGTTAGAGTGAGAAGGACTCACCTTTTTCAAAGTTAGAGACCACTACGACACACAAGAACGATTCCAAAGGCACGACAATCACAATTAGCTTTGAATGGATGGATAGCCAAGATATTTCTCTTGTATACAACAATTAAACAAAGCAATATAAATATATATATTCAACACAAACTATATAATAGAAATTTAAAACAATGAAAAAGATAAGAATTGAAATGGCACCACCTTGCTTTAAACATCAAGTGGGCTTGGCCATGGTCAAGTGGGCTTGGCCATGGTCAAGTGGGCTTGACCACACCACACCTAGGCTCGGCCAAGGGCTTGATGCTACCTGAAACTCACGGCCATGGTGGTTTACATGCATGTTAGGCTCGGCCATAGAGGAAGATGGCAAGGCAAAACAAGTGGAAGGTGAAGGCAAGTAAGTGGAAGGGTTTGGTCAAGGAATGGAAGGTTTTGGTGTACATAGGCTCGGCCTATGGTCCTATAGGCTCGGGTTTGGTGCATCTTCAGGTCAGGTCAGAGGTCATGCTGGTGGTCAGAGGTCAGGTCATGATGATGGTGGAGCTAGGGGTGGTGGCCGAGGTAAAGTATGGAGGTGGTGGTGGAATTTTTGTTGGCTATTCATTTTTTTTTATGGAAGTTTTTTGCAAAGTTCTGAGGTGTTTTTCTCATATAAAAGGCACGGCTAGATCTGGTCTGAAGGGTAGGTGTTTGGCAGTAGATGATGAGGAGGATGATATGGTGGTGGTAGTAGGATAAGATGGTGGTGGTTGAGGCCGAGCTAGACAAGAGAAAGCAAGGAAAAACAATGGAAAAATGAAGAAGAAAAGGAAGAAAAGAGGTAGCCATCTCTTACAAAATTTTCTTCATAAATGAAATGGACAAACAAATGATGAGGATGAGAAGTTTTTCACATGAAAGGCAATAAGAAATGCACGGTCAGAAAGAAAAATGAAAAGTCAAGACAATGAAGAGCTAAGCAAATGAAGACGCATAAGGAAAAGGAAAAGACACAAGCAACAAAAGACTCTTTGAATTTCCAATTCTTTTAATTCAATATAAACAAATATAATAAGTAAATAAAATAAAAGGATGAACAAAATAAAGTGGAAAATGAAAATAAAATAATGTCTTAGAAAAATAGAAAAATAATAAATAAATAAAATACTTTATTTAATTGAAACTAGAAATTAAAAATTGTAAACAAAATACAACTGACACTGGAAAATTTCAAATACACTTTTAAAATGTTTTAAAATAAAAAATATATACATAACATGTCATGTTACACATGTAAACATAAATTAAAACATGACACGACAAACAAAAATATTATTTATATAAATTAAAATAAACAATTGTGTTAAATAAAACAATTCACATACAATGGTTTAAAAAGCATAACTTTCACAATATTAATTAGGTTTCAACGAAACGAAAAGCAGTATACTTAAAATTCTATTTATTTTCATAATAAAAGACAAAATTCAAAAAAATTAAATTTTTAAATCTAAAAGTCAAAGTTTGACCATATTGACTGAAATTCATATTTTTGGAAAATATTCTATCTATTCATGTTTGAAATTATAATTCACATAGAAATCAAGATTTATTTTAAAGTAACAAAACTTATTCATTCTAGTAAATAAAATAAAGTTTTTAAATCTGAAATTCAATTAAAATAATCAAAATATATATTTAAAATAATCACAAAATACAGGATTGTTATAGAATTGCTTTGGATTGAGCTGTAATCTGTGATGTATATTGATGTGTGAATGTGAATTGAATTGAAATTGTTCACTTAAACAACTTGGCCTTTAAATCAACATTTGAATTTCGATGCGATCGGGGGTCGGATTCCAAATGGTTATCCGAATATCCACATCGAATCTTAAAGGTGGATCTTTTGTTTAAAAGATAAAATTGGAAATTGGTTGTGACTGTATCCACATGTTTTTAAAAGAAAGCGCTCATTATTCGATTTATCCGGGAGAGGATATTAAGTCATAAAACCCATTTCGAATAATGATACGACGAAATGGAATAGCATTTGAAGACAGTGGTTAAAGAATGGGTATTTTCGAAAACAAAAGGATTACCTGTCGAATGTCTCTGCACCGATTGGCCCCGGTATAGAGATTTATATTACCCTATGTGATGGGGAGTCCGGACGTGATTAGTGGATATTCGGATTTGCAAGGAATTTTTCCTTAATTGGACGAAGTCCCTTCGATTCCATTAAGACCCAGGATGGACTTGTATGGATGTATGTTTGATATTACACTTTGAGATGTAAAGCCGGTTTCTATCAAATACATTTCTGCTTGGTGGCGAAGAGTTTATTCTCTTAGCTTAACACCCTTCTCTGAGACGTACGAGCTCACAGGTTATGTAATTGATGGTTACGAGTGATATAATTCCAATTTGGTAATGTGGCATGCTAAGTGCTGATCATTGGTTGATTGAAGCATGGATTTTGTGAAAAGCGTAGCTTTATGGGATGAGACTTCATCGAACCTCATACCTCGAAAATGGTCAAAACAGAAAGGATGCGGCAAGGTTACGTGGGTAGCGCCCCTTAGGATATGTGTATTTCCTTCTGGATAAAAAGTGGTATTTTGGTATGGAGCCCAGATATTTAACTTATGTGGTTGTTGGAATTTGATGGTGAGGCCTCGGTAAAGGTCGGTGACGACCAGGGGATGGCATACTCGTGATAGTTAGTTAACTAGTTACAGAGGTAACCCGGCCTTGTATTGGCAGAGATCCTGTTAGGTTCTCGAGGCGTCCCTCCAGAGGCATACCCATTCGGAAAGGAAGTTCCTTAGCCTTGACCATTTGTTGGAAATCCAATCACCCAATACGAGCCCTGTGCGATTTTAGTTGTATAACCTGCCATTTAATATGGTAGCTATAGTAGGCATACTATAATGTTACGTATGCTGGCTAAGATTAATATTATACTTTCGAAATGTTTTCCACACTATGCACTAATAATAATATCAGAAAGGATGTTCGCGTATCAAGCATATTTGACTTTCATAAGGAGAAATCTCCCACATCTGTGCGATTGCGTTGAGTGTGTGCCGGGAAGCCTTATGGTATTTTCATTTTCCAAAAAGCATAGCGGATTTCTTTTTATTTCTTTTTGTTTGTTTTAGTACCAAACAACTGTTTTTGTTTGCTCATACTAGTCTCATGACTGACCTAGAGTTTATTGTTCCCTTTTCTAAACTCTAGGTGCTCATAATTTTCCACACGGGCAGCCTAGAGTCAGGTTATCAGATAGTCAGCTAGTAGATGTAGATTTTGGAAGTCTTTGGAGTCTGTGGATTTAGATATCGGATTTGCTTCATTGCAGCATGATAGTTTTTTGGTTAATTTTTGGAGCTTTGGCAATGAAGATGCAGTCTATCAGATTCTCTCTCTCTCTCTCTTGAAGACCATATTGTTATCTTTTCGCTGTTGTTGCTGTTATTTTCCGCTGCTATGTTTTTCCGCTATTATATATATATATATATATATATATATATATATATATATCTGATAATTTTGATCACTTCATATTGTATCATTGTTGCAATCAATTGTTATGTATCAATAAAATTCTTCTTTATTTCCACTGTGTTGTTTTCACCCAATGTGTTATAAGCTCCAGCGAACCGAACTTTAACGTTTGAATCTCCGACATTTGAATACGGATGATTGGGTGTTGATTTTCGAAGGTCGAGTCCGGGTCATCACATTTTTTTACTACACTTAGGGATCTAAATAGATCTTTAAAAGAATGATTTAAAGATAATCAAAAGCGAAATGGTTTTAGGTTTGTAATGACAATGTTTAAGCAACATTCATCTTAAACTTTTTGAATGGTTTTGGGAAAGTACATGGATCTTTAAAATGGATATTTTAAAGGAAATAATAAGTAATGGAACCTTGGAAAAAGATATAGAAAACGTAGAAGTTTATTAGATAACCGAAGTTTATTAATAAACGAGTTTTAATTAATAAGACGGATTAATTAAATGGAAGGGGTTAGGAATTTCTTAAGTAGCTTAATCATACTTTTGGTAGCTTATATTTTGGATGATGATAGTGTTTTGTTTGTTTACTCCATAAACAAAACTTGGTTTCCATTTAAAAAATATCTTGTACCTAATAGTCGATTAGTCAACTATCGAATTAACCAAATATAATTTTGGAACATTTAGAAGAAATATTGGGAATATCTAGAAGAAATACGAGTGCTGTGTGGCATAGTTATCTTTAGAAATGCTATACTATACATTAAAACTCGTCCTGCTCTTTTAAGACAAATGATAAGGAAATCTGTTCATTTGAACGGTTAGGAGGTGATCTCCGCTCTTATATGTTGTCTGTTCATTTTCGAAAGAAATGGGTTTGAGTTTGCCAAAAGTTCATCGATTTATTTTGGAGAGATCGGTAAGTAGGGAGAGTGGACTTATGTGAGATGGCTCCAATTCAAAACCACATTAAAACCATATACGTGATTTATGTTCTGGAAGCGGTTGTGAAGTGGAATGTTATAGAGTTTGAACTTTCTATCCCAACATTAAATACAAGGGAAAGGTTAGTGTTAATATTTTAAACGATGTTATCATATGGGGTTATCTATCTTGAGGAGTATTCCAAGAGAGAGGACGACATTAGCATTCATCAATAGAATTATGTGGAGAATCTATATGGAGGTTTGGGATCTGTTCAAGATGCTTGAATCCATGTAGTGATTCATGATCTATTTGAGATGGAGTAATCCATTTGGGGATTCGTGATCTGTTCGAGATGATGGAGCATATTTGGGGATTCGAGTTCTGTTCGAATGATAAAGACTCATGTGAAAGATGCTGAACGTGGCCTTGACATCGTGAAATGCATAAAACAGAGATGGGGCATGGCTAGGGGGTTTAACAACTTTAAGGGTTTAACAACTCCATCTGTAGAGATGCTTATAGACTGTTGCTAGCAGGAGTTGGTATGGCTTAGATCATACACCAAGGGTGATCTAGTTATGTTTACCTTTGAGCATATCCATCTAGAGATACACGTTGTTCACAATGTTGTTTTTGATCCTTGTTATGGAGTTTGGGTTCGACTAGGTCCGAGGAGATCTTCATGGAAATTCTATCATGCAAACTTGCCTTGGCGGTATTGACTGTATACCTATTACTATTGTGGCATTCACACAACAAAAATTAGATATGACTTATGTGTTACACCCTGGACATTATCTATAATATCACTATATACTAAACCTAATGAATGGTTTGTTTCTTTGAGGGAAAAATCTTTATGGGAATTTGTACGGTCCCAATGGTTACTGTTGTCACTCATATTTCTTAAGTTTTTCATGCTGGTTTAATAGAATAATCTAGGTGTTATTTTCTTTTAATGCTTAGGTCAGCCCAGTGTATTTTCCAAATTTAGCGGTGGATGCTATGGAGCTTGTGGAGAAGAGTAGGAGTTCTACCTATCGTAGTATTTATTTGTGCTGCATTACTTTGTGTGTATCATCGGCATTCGTTGGGACAGGTTGTTATAACTATTAGGACCGAATACCGTAACTTTGAAAATCTTTGTATCTTAGGATGACAATTTATGCTTTCTTTTGATAATACATATGATTGTTCTGTTATGAGATTCTGATATCGTGTTCCTTCTTCCTTGTTCTACTCCTTTTCCTTTTTATTTTATCCTAACAATTCGTCCTTTCGGAACTTGGATGCTTGGCACATGAATACCGTGGATGTGTTAGTGTTGACATTTGAGGGTCTGAGAGGCTAGTGGTTACATGTGGTATCAGACCAGAAGATTAAGGAGAACCCTGGCTTTGGTGGGTGTGACTAATTAAAAGGTAGGGTAATGGAAAGCCCTAACGTGTGCTAGGTGTATTATACATATGAGAGTGTATTTTTTAATAATATAAAAATGTTTTATATTATTTTTATTAGTCAGATGAGTGGTTTAAGAATTCTAGTCAGTATGTGGGATGCCATGGTATCGACAGGGATTTCTAAACACTTGAACGGAGAAAACCAACGCAGTATTGTTTTCAATATCGGTAAATGAAATAATTTTAACTAGGATTATTATTTGTACAAAAATATAAAATTTTCATAAACTGATATAGTTATTTAAAATGTGTTTGCTTGTTAGGAAATGATAATATCCAATTATTATGATTTACTATTTGATTAATTATGCTTGGTCAATTTATGAGCATTTACTATGGTTTGTTGATTTACAAGAAATTTACCTTTTTACAATAAGGGTTGGGTAGATAGTAATTTATGGGGAAATTAACGAACACCTTGTGAATTAAGTTTCACGGTTTGACTTATGGCATCGATAATAACTTCGGGTTAAAATTGAATTTTAACAACAGTAGTATATTATAATCTTGACAGAGATACACATTTATGAAATGGTTTAGATAAAGAAGCAACTTTATATAAACATGGTTTATAAGCATAAAGGATTTGAATAGAGAATTTGAGAACTTAAATCCCGGTCTTCGAAAATGTTTTCCAAGATCTGGGAGAAAATAGTAAGTAATATTATTTGAAAGTAAATATTTCAAAATTTTGTTTATGAAATTATGATCATGGTGCTTAGTAACATTTACGATAGTATTCGATGCCATTTTAAATAAGATTTTGGTTAAGTCCAAAAGGCACAAGTTAGATATACCGAACTCACTCCTGTAGCTTGAAAATAATTCTAGCGATGACTTCAACATTGTCAGCATTCATTTTTGGATTTCTAAGTGTGCGATGATATAAAGTTGTTTTGATAAAAGAAATTTTGATTTAACCCCAAATGCAGATTTGACATACTATATATATATATATATATATATATATATATATATATTACAAATGATTTGAAGTAAAAACTGATATTTAATACTAAAATTTTCTTATTGAGTTATTTCATGGACACATGTGTATGCAAAGGAAAGTATAGATATGCATCATGATATGATACTTTGTTTGTTAGTTTTCATTTTTTTAAATGAAATGGAAATTTTCAACCATTTTGGATAGTTGGGAACTTTCAGATGGTTATAGATCTTGTAATTATGCATTTTGTGAAAATATAAAGTTGATTTTATATATAAAAAAATTGTTGAACATACTTGTTAAGTAAAACAAATTTGACGTTTTTATATACTCTTAAGATGTAATGGAGTATTATATGAGTATGAACTTAAGTTGTAAAATGATTATATGAGTATGAACTTAAGTTGTAAAATGCTTATAAACTTAAAATTATGATCTATGAATTGATTCACAAATGATCTTAGTATTAATAACATACTACTTGGATAAATAACTGTGATTAAAAATAAATTGGTGTAGTTAAAAAATCAGCAGATAAATATGTAAGTTGTGCATAGATCGTTTTATTTGCATGACTGCTTTTAATCCAGTATTCGAGTACATGTTTTCAAGGTGATTTACACCGGTCCGAAGAATGATTTTTTTCACTCAGTTCTTAACAGCACTTTATATAGATTCTTGCTATGATCCTGAAGTTTTCTATCATAGAATATGGCTATGTAAGGAGAACTGAAGTTTAATAAAGGAACCTGGCCAGAGTCCGCACTAGAGAGGCCAAGTGATCTATACTAGTTAAAATTGACACAACACCTCGAAATCAATTAGATCTAAATCCCATAAATATGAAAAAGATAGAAACAAGAATAAACACATAATTTTTATAATGATTCAGCAAATACTCTGATCTACATCCACTTAACCCTTGTTATTGATAGATTTCTCTCTCGAAAACAATGATTACAATCAAAATTTGAGTCATCCTCTTGCAGATCGTCGTTTATGAGTTTCATTAGTTAAGGAAAGAAGAAAAAATATTTTTAGATCCAAAATGCTAATCTCATTTTCAATTGAAACCACCTTCCTATTTTTAGATGATCCCAAGCACAAATCTCGCTATTTAGACTTAAATATGTCTCAATTTCCAGACCCAAAAATCCAGCATAAAGAACGGATCGATGTGCATGTTCAACCAATCATGTCGGTACCTATATGTATCATGTCAGTACCGACATGATTTTTTCGTCCAAACTTCATTATTTCTGCATAACTTAAATCCCAAACCTTCAAAGTGATCAACTCAAAACATATCGGTACCGACACGATTCATGTCGGTAGACATAATTTTTTTTGTCCAGAACTTAGTAAAATTTAGCATACTCCTTCCTTTTACCATTCTTAATGGTTCTCGAAGCATGTTGGTGTAAATCATGTCAATGCCAACATGAACATGTTGGTACCAACCTTATTTGCGTATCCGAAACTTGGTTAAATCTTTGATGTCTTCAATCTTGGTATCTTCCAAGCTTTTTGACTCATTCCTTCATCGGTTTGTAATCCAGTCTATGTATTTGAGTCTATCCTAAGATTTTTCAAGTTTTGCTAGTAATAGTTAAAGAGTTAGGTTTGAAAGTTTCTGAAAATCAAGTAATATGAATATCTATCTAAGTTATAGTCTATGCGGAACAAAATTAAATATAAAAATACTAAATAGTAAAGTGCATCAGATATTTTTATACTGGTTCGAACATCCTGTTCTACATTCAGTCCCAAATTCCTTCTAGATTTAAACAATACCCTCACTTAACCCAGAGGAATAGGTAATACAACTGCCTAATCTACCGAGCATGACTTCGACTACAATGAATAGTTAAATTCATAACTTTTGTGCTCTTGAATATCACGAATGAAATAGGTACAACCTTCCTATATTTTTCCTTAAAGTTTATACTTGTGTACTTGTGAATAATTGGAAATCACAATAGAGATAGAATTGAATAAGCAAGTGAACAAACAGAATGCAGAAAAAATGTTTGAATGCTTAGTGAATTCAAATAAGGGATTAAGAATATAAGTAGATTAGATGAATTGAATCTTAAGATATGATTGCTATCTATAGTGGCAGATTTTCATGAGGAGTACTAATCATTAGAAGTGCTGCAACCACTCACAAGGGGGAGTGTCTCTTTGCTAAGGAAGAAGAATTATTGAAAATATAACGGTTGCAAGTAACCAATTGACTGGTAGAGTACCAAGCAGTCAACTAGTTAAGAACGAGTAAATAAAATTTTGAATCGAAAAGAACTAGTTAAATTTTGCCTCTATTTAGTTGACTAATTATGTATAATCAGTCGGCTGACTTGTGTTTAGTCGATTGGCTATTTAGTTTTAGTAGACTGCCTTAGTTGTATGGACAAAAATATATAGTGTATGTAATATCGGTCGATTGTACTATGGCTACCAATCAACTGATTCGGTGTAACTATGTTTTAAATATACAAACTTGAATGTTGATGATTTATGTGTATGTGCATACCATTTTAAAGAGATTTAAACATATGTAACTCTCGACATGACGCTTTATGACTAGTAGTACATTAATTGTCACCTTTGTCTTTGTCTCCATCGTATAGATTTCTTCAAATAGTTAACATAATATCCTGCAAAATTGTATATACAGTATGTTCTTATATAGTTTTCACTATCAAAATATCAATAAGAGGTTCTAACATTCTCCCTTCTTTTGACGATGACAGCTATACAACTAAAAGTTGATTCCCCCCCAAGATAAACTACCCCTATTGATATGGTCATAAAGTTTTCTCCCCGTTTATCATCGACAAAATGGAAACATATAATCAAAAGGATATACATAAGATATAAATGAGGGAAAAAACTGGTATATTAGTTCATGCAAATATGGAACAATATAATCATTTTACAACACGAATATTTTGACAACATAAAGTAATATGTCAATGTAACCACAAAGTCACAAATATTACGAATCAACAAAGTCACAAAGACATAGCACATAGTTACCAACATTATGAATCAACAAATACAAAGACATAACCACAAAATCACAACATAATATATAGGTTTAGAAAACATAAAACTTGTTCACAACACACAGACTAACCAAATAACACGTATGTGTGAACTTACTTACCACTACTTTGATGCTCGTCACTTCCTTCTTCTCCTAGAGAATACTAATTGTATGGATTATAAATGGGAGCTTTATCTTTGGAAGGAGGAAGAATTTTGGAGGTAGATGGACGAGTGCAAGATATTCTCTTCCAAATTATCCAAAAACCCCATCATTTTATCCATTTTGCTTTCCACTCTAATTAGCCAAGCATCTAAATTCCTTTGGTTTTGAGAGAGGATAGTAAAGGAATTTCTCATAGAGGAATTAATGGGTAGTTCGATAATATTTTCATCTTGTTCTGACTCATCTTGTAACGACCCCTTTTTTCATACCCTTTGAATTGAATATAAACCACACATATCCAACTCAAATTGCACAAATAAGCGGATCATAAAGGATAGAAAGAAAAATAAAGATAGAACGGAACGTAAAAACAAAATCTCACACAAATGGAATAACATATATTATTTCAATAATATTCTTTACAGTGGAAAATTTTAAAACATATATCAAAGTCTAACCTAGATTCAACCAGGACAGTTATAACACCAATCCGTACAAATGCTGAAAAACAACAAAACAAATTCAGCGGATAATAGAATATGTCCACACGATGATGAAGATCTCTAGCTCTTCTTTGGAAACTTCAAGCGTCTTCAGCAGTCCTGAAACTACTTGGATCTGACCCGAGTATTAAAAATACTCGGATTAGGTTTGATAAACCAGTATGAGATACTCGAATTTAAAATGACGACGTTATCAAAACCCTTGAAAAGAAAGGTATCTCATAAGACCACGCCCACACATAAATACGGACGGGCTTTTACCATATGATAACCCAAACACTTTTATTACCAAAATAATTTGATATTATCTTCAATGGCATTCTTTTAGGAAACACCTTTCAAATAAACTTATACAAATAAAGTATCAATACCCCAACTAATTCTAAGGGAATATATCTGGACTAGTCAACGAAATATACCAGACGGAATAAATGATACCAAAAAGGATAGCTGAAATGTTTGCACGTCATTACAACTATTTTGGGACTACAATCAAAACCATAAAGCTCATATTGGAATTGGATTTCTAACATGATAAGGAACCTCGATAACCAAGCATAGCAACCGAAACATGATGGTTTTTCATGCAAGGACTCACACCACTATTCCTTATATTGTCATACTTCTTAATATCCGGTGGCTTCTGATGCAAGGACTCACATGCCACTATACCATACAATAAGGATCTCGTCTGGACACCTTGAGGGATCATAAGCTACAGTCGTCATACTAAGCCTAAAATATGTAACATAGTTCCCACATCATTTCCGAGATGTGAGGCTTTGGAGTGAGGCAACGTTCAACTTACACAAAGCCAGGATTTTCATACAAAACCACTCTTTGATCATAACAGGTTCCACTTTGAATGCTACATTGTCATTCCTTAATCACACAATTGATTTCTACCAACGTATAACTCCTGAGCTCATAATTTCACAAAAGTGTGTTAAGCTAAAAGAAGTTATCTTCTCCACCACAAAGCAGATAATACGTTGATAAAGATCAATTTATGTGATCAGAAATGATCTGTCAGACACTCATCCATACAAATTTATTCTGGGACTGAACAAAACTGTGAGGACCCGCAAATCCCTACTCCTTGAATATACACTAATCTCCATAAATTAACTCAAGATGAACAGAAATACGAATTCTCAATTTTTAAGAAAAAGAAAAAGACAGAAGAAAAATAGAAAGATAGAAAATAGAGAGAAAAGAAAATAGACAATAGAACGGGACAGAAAGAAAACAACAGAACAACATCAGAATCTCACAATTCGCAGCGGAACAACATATAATAGATAAATGAATAATCTTTAAACAAAGAACTATGTCAGTTATTACATTACATTTCATTACATCATCAGAGTGTACAACTACAAACAACAAACAGCGGAAAAGAAATACTATATACTAGTAATACGCCATGCCATCTAGCTTGCCTCCTGCAACTCCTGAATATCTAGAATATCCTGATAAACCTAACTCTTGACTGCCCGTGTAGAAATTGGTGGGCACCCAGAGTTTAGGAAGGAAAACAATAAACTCCGAGTCAGTCATGTGACTGGTGTGAGAACTCAAAACAGTTTATTTATCTTTAAAATCAAAATAGAGGAATATTTTTAAAGTCAATTCGCAATGCTTTTAAAAATGAGACTACCATAAGGCCTCCCGCACACACACACAATGCAAACGCAGAATCGGAGGAGATTTCTCCTTATGATAGTCAAAGATGCTTGATACGCATTAAAAAGAAACATTTGATATTATTACTAGTGCATAGTGTAGGAAAAAATTATTTCGAAAGTAGAATATAAATCTTAGCCATCATAGACATTTCGAACTATGCCTACTATAGCTACCATCTAAACAGTGGTGACCACCATAAGTAAATGGCGGGTTCTACAACTAATACCGTACAAGGTTTCGTATTGGGAATTGGATTTCCAACGAATGATCAGGCCAAGGAACTTTCCATTGCCACATGGAAACGCCTCTGGATGGACGTCCGGAGAACCAAACCGGATCTCTGCCAACACAAGGCCGGGTTACCCCTAACTGAGTAACAACTGACCGAGTATGCCATCCCCCGGTCCTTTGGGACCTTTCACCGAGCGCTCGTAATCAATTCACACAATCATAAAGTGTTTTCAACATGAGTAAGTATCTGGGCTCCATACCATGATACCACCCTTTTCCAGAAGGAAATGCACATACCCTAAAGGGCGCTACCCCTCATAACCTTGCCGCATCTTTCCTGTTTTGACCATTCCCGGGGTGTGAGGCTCGACGAAGTCACGTCCACAAAAACATACTTTATACAAAAGCCATGCTTTGGGTCAACAAATGATCATAGAAATGATCACCAGGATAGACGATCAAATAAATGATCCTATCACAAATGATCAACACAATGATCCATAATCAAATAAAAACTGTTGAGGAATCCAGTTGGATCCCTCCAACCTGTTTTCCTGCATCCACAAACATTAGCACAATACCAATTCTGCTCCAGTACGGAATTATCGCGGTATATGGGATTTAAAATATTATCCGCTTAATAGACGGGCAATAGGGTCTCATCCGCTAAAAAATGCGGGAAATCAATAATAGCAATATATATATATATATTGGCATATGTATATATTGCTATTATATATAATACCAATTTCACTATTTATGAAATATTCGCGGTATATGTTTTTAATAAATAACCTCCGCTTACTAACGGCGCATAATGTCTATTTTAACAATCAATAGATAACAATCATCATTCAAACATGCATTTAAGTATTTTAAATCTAACTATTTAAAATAAAATCGAAACTGATTCGATTGAGTGAGAAGTTCTCACCTTGATTTCAATTTCGTTTTAGCGATTTATTTCGAATAAAATTAAATGGACGTTTAATTTTATTCAAAATTCTCACTAACTCCAAACGACTCCAATCCAACTCCATCGCGTAGTGCTCGTCCATACGATTCCAATGCTTCTTGTTTCGCGCGTTTTCGACCTCGTATGAAAAAGTTATGAATTTTTCAAGTTACACGATTTTTATATAAATAATTACAACATAATTTAATTTTTAAACCCACAACTAACATTGACCGTGAGATCTCACCCCTCTTCAATCTCCACCGTCCATCCTTTCTCCCCCATCACGCACGTCTACAGGCCGCGCAAAAACCCAACCATACCCATTTAGGGTTTCACTTCGTGCCACCAACGCTCGACGAAACTTCATCAAACCACCTCCATATTGAAGCCCATTGCAAGAGCTACCCACACCTACCTCCCCCTTGAGCTCGGTCGCCTATTGTGCACGCAGTTCGAGGCCGAACGCTCGATGTTCCCAGGCAGTTTTCCGTTGATTCGCTTCATATCTTTCGATCATCACCGTATAGATCGATAGAGCACGAGATGCTCTACAATGTTGTAGTTGACAACATTCGCTAATTGTTTGTAGATTGGGAGAGATTAAGGAAGAATGTTGGGTGATTTCTGGCCTTCGGTTTCTATGGTGGCGGCCGGCTTTGCAAATTAGGGTTAGGTTATTTTTTTTTTTATTTGAGAATGGTGTTGGTCTATTTATAAGAAACCGACGAAACACTATTCATTCCGGAAATTCCGAACTCCGATTTACGCGCCGTAACCAGCGTTTCTAGGGTTTACCCCGCGTTCCGGACACAATGGAACAGGTTTTGAAAGCTAATTCGGTCATCTGTGCGTGTTATGTCTATAAACGTTCAATTTAAATTAAACTGATTTAAACGATTTTCTAGGCGTTTTAATTTGTACCGGACAAACGGTAAATCCAATTGACATGAAATTTGAAACCTTACAATAATATCACATTACGGATCCGATGAAACTAGTTTCGTCGAAATCCGACACTGTTTGAAAAATGGCTATTTTAACTCGCCAAATCAATATTAAAAACAATTCGATGCGTTTCGAGCTGCCACGATCAAACGATAACTCCGATTGCTACGAAAATTGAAATCCGGTAGTAACTAACTATTACGGATCCAATGGAACTAGTTTCGTCCAATTCTGAGACTGTTCAAAAATTGACTATTTTCACTAGTCGATTTAATATTAAAATATTCAATTTTCACAAATAAACTTTTAATTCGATTTTAAAAGTTCTAAAATATCATTCTAACTTCAATATGATAAAATAAAATTTTACAAATCATTCTCAATCATATTTAATCCAATTTTCAATTATTTCCATAATTTAACATATTAAATTATCGATTTAATTATTCAATTAAATTCAATTATTCGAAATAAAATTTATTCGACTTATAAATTTCACTTCTTAATATTTAAAATTAATTAAATATTCAATTTTTAATTAATTAAAATTATGGGTCGTTACAAAAACCGAAGGCACTCCTCCTACTATCATTAGTAGCGAGTAGTCCTTGCATTCTGAAGATTTCAAAACACGATAGAACCACTGCTGTAGATATCTCTATATTAGGAGATACCAGAGAATGTCAACAAGCAGTCCTTCCGCTATGAAGATCTTCGGTCTTCAATAATCATCATCTTCAACATACATTTACTTTCAAACATATACATAGGTTCAAAGTGTTTTTCGGATAGGAATCAACCAAATCCGGCCGTAGCTCCTTCGAAACCAATTATTGACAAAAAGATGTTATGTTCATATGTGACTATCAATCACCATTCAATTCATCTTTTTATTCATTCATAAATAGCTCTTAGAGATATATTCATTATTTTCAAAGTATATGAAATCATTAAGCCTCATTTATCGAATAATTTGGTTAATTATAAAACCTTTTTAGTCTTGGAATAATTCCAAATCAATTCACCTTTTACTTAGGAAAATATTTTCAAATCATTTACTAAACTCTTTAACAAAGATTTCCTATTTCAAATCATAACTTTTAAATGGGTCAAAAACTATGTCATTTACACATAATTTACAGCAAACCCAAAATAGTTAATTTTAAGTAAGGAATTTAAAATAATTCCATATCATTTATTTAAATCTCATATTGGAAAATATTATTTTAGAGCTTCCGGACTTTCCCTTCGATCTATTCCACCCTTCGTCTATAAGAGAGAGAAAAAAAGGCCAAATAAGTTTAGAGCACTAGTTGCTCCATTCCTAACCTTAGTTACACACCTTGTTTTACTGTTTATATCTTATAAGCGGGACAAATGTACTAGTCATTTCCGCATACTCAAATTGTTATTACATTCAAGGAAATTATTTCTATTATATTGCTTAAGTTTTATAATAACCATTTATTTAAACACTTTCTAAAAGAATTATAAAACTTCCAATAAATCTTTAAAAAAACTTAATTATTCATTTAAAAACATTTATAAGTGATTCTAGAAAGAATCGTTTAGTTTAAATCTTTATTTCAAAAGTTATAGAAACCGCGGCAGAAAAGTGCTGCGAAAAATTAACTACGGGTTTTTTTTTTTTGAATTACCTAGAGAACCAAGCTTCGCTTGTAAACTCTAGGGAAGTATGTGCCTGCCAAACACATACTTCGGGTACTTGTTACAGGGTTGTCGGTTTCGGGGCTCGAACTCGTGACCTTCGATCACGTAGTCCGGACCATCAACCAACTGCGCCAACCCTGTTAGCAAAATCATTGGGACAACATATCTTATGTCAATAAACGTTCGAAAGCAAGTTTCGAACTACGGTTAATTTTAACCATTTCTCTTATCATTTATCAAACCAAAGAATCATCCATATTAACAATCATATATACAACAAACTTTGCATCCAATTATCAAACATATTAATCATCCAAGATATTTAACTTTCGTATCATTAAACTTAGAATTATTAGTTAATTGAAAAATGAGTACTCTACTTTAACTAAATTGATTAACTTCCTACCAACATTCTTATCCAACCACACTTTACTAAACTAACATATACTTCACAAATGCATCCATAAAAAACTCCACCACCTTGCCCATGCTCATGACGATCCTTCCTCCTCCACTTTGCTCTCGGCCCAAACCTTCCTCGAAAGCTCACGGCCATAGCCTCCTCATCCCAATACTCATGGCCTAAGGCCATTTAAAGAAGAAAGGAAGAAGTAGTGAATTAAGAAGAGGTTAGAGAGTACTTAGTGGATTGGTGCTTAAGCACTCCACTATTTAATCCTCCTACCTCTCTTAAAGAAGAGAAGCCATTAATGAGTAAAAGAAAGCTCAAAAATGAAGAAGAAGAAGAAGAATGAGAAGTGCAAAGAAAATGAGAAGAATGGATGAGTATTTATAGAAAAAATAAGTAGTGGAGAACAACAAAATTAACTCTTTACAAAATTACCAAAATATCCTTACTTTATCTTACTTTTTCAACACTTACCATCATTTTATCACATTACTACTTTATGTCTTAATCATTTAATGCATAAGGAAAGTAAAGTAAAGATTTTATTTTATTTGATTTGACATAATTTTGTCCTTTTATCTTTACTTTTTCTTAATGATTTTCTTGAAATTTCTAGCCTCAATTAGCAAAAGTGAAATTAATTAGTTAATTTTTAATACTTAACATATTTAAAATTGTGTACATGTATATATACGTGAAGTGCAACAACATTGCGGCAACTTTTATTCCACAAAACATTGATTTTCGAAAAAATGTTTTACGGTCATATTTTGACGTTTTTGTTAAACTATTTATAATGTAAAGCAAACTTGAAATAAATTTCTTATCATTATTAAATAATTAAAACAAGTATATTTGTCTTATAAAATAATATAAAGCAATATCGAAATTCATTTGCAAAATACGACAATGATTTTGTTAATGCGCGACGTAATTTGTCATTCACCATAATATAAGTGTGTGTGTGTGTGTGTAATTATAAAACTTTTATCAACCTATTGTCATCTTTATATAATGATTTTAAAAGCAATTATTTATCCTTTAAAATAATTATTGGACCGTATATTCAATTTTATCGAAAATCGGCTTTTGTCAATTTTGTCAACGTTATGGTAAAAGTACAAAATATTTATTCAATTCTAAAAATAAGTTTACTATTCTTATTTATTATATAAAAAATGATTATTTAAGTTTTAAAATTCTATATTTGAATATTTAAATACATTAAATATTTCATTTTCAAAGTGATAAAATTACGGGTCGTTGCACCTCTGGTTCATGCTCTAAAACTAGAGGAGGTGAAATTGAAGATGAAGTAGGTATGGACTCATTGTTGCTTGACGTTCTATCCACTCAGCATAATTAATATGCCTTTCATTTCATATGGGAAGGTTCATCAATTTCAAACTTTTTGCACCAAGTTGCTTTATAGTTATAAATTCCGATTGGACTATATTTATGCGAAAATTGAAAAAGATTCTTATGATATATGTGGCATAGTAAATCATTTTTTTCGGTTATGAAAACTATGAATCTCATCTATAATATATTTTGCGTAATTGATTTCCTTTTCGACGTATATTCCATACAGTGCCTAATAATTATTCTCATAAATTTCATCATAGCTTCCGGTAAGTGGCATGATGGAATGAGTTAAAATTCTATATATATACACACACACACATATATATATCATGCCTTAGGTTGTAGAGAAATCTCTTTCAAGCTCTTATAATCGTCTATTAGAAAGTTATGACCAATATCATCTCTTGCATAATCTTTGTAATCAATTTCGTTTGAATCTTCTCCTTCATAGAACAATTTAAAATGTTTCCTAGCCTTGGTATCTAGATAACAAGTTTTTCTCAGAAAATCTGACTCCACATGATATCTTAGGTGGAATGAGGTTTGTGAAAGTCTAGATTTAAATTTGTGTAAAATAGTTTAAGCATCAAAGGAACTATTTTGACATTATTGGTGTTAAAATCGATTAAACTTGTTATACCATGTTCTTGACTGAATTCTCTAATGGCATAGGCAGAGAAATTTTCTAACTTTGCAAAAGATCCTTTAAACATGCGGAAATCCTTCATTTCTTCAAAACGTTTGACCGTGGTTTCATTGTACAACCATTTTCTAATTTTCGGCCCTGGTTGGCTTTTTAGAAGATGTAGAGGGTCTATCTTACCATTTTGGTGCCATTGAAAGTTTTTATGTTTTTTAAAAGTTTGGATTTTGATATTTGGTAAAGAAGGAGATGGCTAGTTAGGGTTCAAAGGTAGTGTAGATATGTTAGTTGATAATTGAATAGGCATGTTAGAGAGAGTGCGTTTGACCATCAGTATTGGTTTGGTCCTTTAAAAAAATTCTATGTAGAACTAGTCATTAGAAGTGAGGAGTTAGTCGACTAGTTATAATGGGAATTTGGAATTTTGAAATGGAAAGGAATTAGTGTAAAAAAGGAGCCCATCAGTCGACTAAAAATGGATAATCATTAGACTGATGAGGTTACTAGTCGACTGAGGTAAAAAAATTAGTCCGCTGATATAAGTTTGAAAACAGGAGTTAAAGAATTTGTTTTATCAGTTGATTAAATAAGATAATTTAGTCATCCGATATCTTTTCGTTAAAACAGAGAGAATAGAGTAAAAATGAGGTTATTCGATCGACTAAAAGTGAGAAACGGTCGACTATTTCATCAATCGGTCAACTTCTTTTATACTTTTAGCTGATTGATACGTGTCATGGTATAACAAATTTATATATTCAAGTCATTGGTACTAGAGATTTAATCGAGTGGTTTTGTTAATTCGTTAAAATATTCATAGTTTGTTTGTTTTATGCTATTCGCCTTGAGTATGTTGTTTTACAGTTTTTTGTTGATGATTTTTTTTTTGAATTATTTCATTATTTATTACAACGATTTTACATTTACATATAGATATATAGATATAAAGATGAAATAAAATAGATAGTGATAATTTATTTGTTTTCCGATGGTTTCGATTTTTCGTTCAATGGCCCTGGTTCCTCTGAGCTTTTTGCACACTATCCTTGTTGATGATCGCCCACACAAATCCAGAATAGATCTTTTAATAAAACTAAGATGCACTCCTTTTCTTTACTGTTCCCAATACATTTATTTTTGAAGTTCCATTATTTCTTGTTGATAATGATGAATTCATCAATGCGTTGGTCGTTGCGAGGAAATGATACAACATTAAAGTTAATTGACCGCTTGACTTTCTTTCCTTTTAAAGAAATAAACCAACGTGATATGTTAGTGATGGAATTATTTTTAGAGAAGACATATCAGTAGAAGAGTTGTTTTTTAAGAAGATGAATATGTGCTTTCAAAAGATGGTATGCAATTATCAATTGAGGGAAAGTCTGAATCATTGCTAGAAGCCATTTGTAATTTAGTTGGGAATTAATAGGAAGGTCTACCAAAAAACTTGTGATTTGAAATATTATTTTCCTAATTCATATAATAACATGAAAGGTATAAATAGCATTAAATCTCCGACTTTTATTTATTTTACCATTTATTCTTAAAGATTCTATTTATATTGATGATTCATATAATATACCAAATATAGATAAAAAGTTTGTTGAAAATGGTTTATATTTAATCATAGATATTATACTATTAATATTGTTTGTCCTATCACACTACCAAGTTCACGTCTAAGCATGATAAATGTATTTTCATTTAGTGGTTTTGTAAAAATATCTGCAATTTATTTGTCAAAAGATACAAAATCTGGTGTAACTACTACTTTTTCATTGTCGTCTCTTAGGAAATGATATTCTATATATATACACACACACACATATACATACTTATATATATATATATATATGCTTTGTCTATGAATTATTTATCGGATTTTTAGATAGATTTATAGTTCTTGTGTTGTCACAATAAATTGGTGGTTTTTGTAAACGTATTCTGAAATTTTTAAGTGTATGTTGGATGTACATGACTAGAGCACATGCCGGAGTCGCAAAAATATATTCCGCACACTTCGATAGTGAAACACAATTTTTTTTCTTACTAAACCATGATACTAGAGACTGTCCGACAAAGTAACATGTACTGCTCGTACTCTTTCTGTCCATTCGACATCCTTCGAAGTCAGCATTGCTACAAAATATGAGTTAGAAAGGAAATTCTTTTAGGTAAAAGAGCTTGTAGTCTCTAGTATTGCTTAAGTATCTCAAAATTCATTATATGGCATGCAAATTTGATTCTTTACGATTTTCCTGAAATCACGCACACAAGCAGACACTCATCATAATGTTGGGGCGACTAGTGGTTAAATATAATAAAGAGCTAATCATATTTCTACAAAGTTTTTGATCTATACTCTTCCCATGTTCATCTTTGTTGAGGTGAACCGTAGTGCTCATAGGTGTCGGTTTACTTGATGTATTTTCCATTCCATATCGTTTTATTAAGTTATTGCAATATTTTTCTTGATTGATAAAAATATCATTACCTAATTGTTTAATTTATAAACCAAGAAAATACGAGAGTTCTCCCATATAAGTAATCTCAAATTCACATTTCATTATTTTTGAAAATTCAAACACTAATTTTCATTTATAGATCCAAATATGACATCGTCTGCATAAATTTGTATGATTAATATAATTTTCTTATCTCGTTTAATAAAAAGAGATTGACCAACTTTTCCAATTTCAAATCCAAAATATATAAGATAGCTTTTTAGTCATTTATACCAACATGGAGTGCTTGTTTCAAATTGTAAAGAGCTTTCTTAAGTTTGTAGACATGATTAGGAAATTTTTCATGTTTAAAAGGAGTGGTTGTTCTACAAAAATATTTTCTTTAATAAAACCGTTTAAGAATGCACGTTTAACATCCATTTGATATAAGTTTAAAGTTATGGTGATATGATAAGGCTAGTATGATACGTACTGCTTTTAGTCTTACGACATGAGCAAATGTTTCTTTATAGTCTATACTCTCTTCTTGATTATAACCTTATGCAAGTAACCTAGCCTTACTTCGAGTTATATTCCCGTTTTCATCAGCTTTATTTTTATAAACCTACTTTGTACAAATTACCGATCATTTGGTCTTGAAATTAATTTTCAAACGTTATTTTGTTAAAATTGATTTAGCTCCTCCTACGTAGGTAAAATCCAGTAATCATTAGTTGAAGCATCACTAGGATTCTTAGGTTCTATAGTAGAGATAGAAGCTAAGTAACCCGTTTGATTTAATTGATGTCTAGTTTTAACATTAGTCTTACCTTCTCCGGTTATATTTCCTATTTGGATGATCTCTAAAAATATATGGAGGAGTTTTGAGTTCACTTTCAGTTAGATTTTCAGCAACTTGTTGTTCTTTATTTTGAGTTATAGTATCTTGAGGTGGATTTTCAATAATCTTTTGTTCAGAAATTTCTTCTTCATCATCTTTATTGTTTTTGAAATTTTCTTTAGTAATACGTGTTAGGTTTCTTCTATTATGTTTGTACATTTATTGTATGTTCTATAAGCTTTGCTTTTTTCTGAATATCCAATAAATATTTCTTCATCGAATTTTGGATCTAATTTTCCTAGTTGATCTTTTATATTTGATATAAAACATTTTGATTTAAAATTTCTTAGATAAGATATATTGGTTTTTACGTTAAAAAGCACGTATGGAGTAGGTTTAGTTAAAGGTCAAATAATGACTCGATTTAAGACGTGCAATAGACACGGCTTCTGCCCAGACATGTTTTAGTAGTTGGCTACCACTAAGTAGAGTCCTAGCACATTCCTGTATCGTACGATTCTTTCTTTTTACAATTCCATTTTTTTATGGATCTCTAAGAAATGAGAAGTTGTGGCAAATATCCTTTTTGTTACGAAATTTGTCAAAAAGTTCGTTCTCAAATTCGACATCATGATCACTTCTAATATTCTTAATTTTTAAACTTTTATAATTTGAATTCTTTTAGCACAAATTTTAAATGTGTCAAAAGTATCACTTTTTAAAAAAAAAATGTTCATGCGTATCTAAAGAAATCATCTACGATTACAAATACATACTTATTATGGTTTATGGACTGAACCTGAGTGTGACTAAATATATCCAAATGAAGTAGCTCAAGAGGTTGCGATATAGAAATGGTTTTCTTAGATTTAAAAGATGATTTCCTTAATTTTCCTGATTGGCATATGGCAAATATTATTTATTTAAAAATTCATCATTGTAGACCTATTATTAAGTTATTTTTAGATAATTTGCTACTAGCTTAAAATTTATGTGACAAAATTTTTTGTGCCATAGCCAAGGATCATTATTTTTGGCTATTAAACATATGTCTATGTTGTGATTATTTTTCATATTTAAACATAGATATTTCTTTCTCTAATTTCTTCGAAATTAGATTCTTATTTTAATTGAAAATATTGCATTTATCTTTTAAGAAAGATACACTAAAACCTTTATCGCATAATTGACTAATATATTAGTAAATTGTGTTTTTAAATTTTTAACAGATAGAACATTAGTCATAAAAGATGAATTAGAGTACTATTGTTGCTCACGTTTAATATTCCAATGATGTATCCTTTAGACTTATCTCCAAAAGTAATGGATCCTCCATCTCAGTAGATAATATTCATTAGTATTTCCTTATTGTCCATCATATGCTTAGGGAAACCATTGTCGAGTATCCATTTTTCATTTTTCTTATTTGGTACCTGTAAAAAAATATTACATAGTATTGGTACTCACTTCCTCCCTTATGGTCCTAAGAGTTAGATCTTTGACAGTCATACTCAAGAGCATTTGGTGTTCCCTTTGAAAATAAAATTAGAATTCTTATGTACACTAGATATAAACGTCTATACATATTTATTTCTTATGTTTCTTATGAGATATGTCTTTGGGATTGTTTATCGATTTCTTTTGACTACCATCCTTCTTTTTGAAATTTGTGTATAATGAACTATATTTCTTATGACTAGCTTTTACTTCCTTACTAGTTTTTGTTGGGACAGGATTCCAACTAGAGATCACTCAAATCAAAACTCCACAAGTACAGCGGAAGATGGGATCATGGTAAGAAGTGTAAAACAACCAATCAATAACTCAGTTCCAATCTCAATCGCTCCAAAAACAATCACAATCCCAAACAAGCAAGAAATTAAAGCAATGATGAAAAATAAATCACATAGAGATTTATAGTGGTTCCACTAACGTTGTGTTAGTGTACATACACTTTAAGAGAGAGCTTTTATTTAAGGGGGGATTAATTTAAAGGGTAAAAATTTGTATATTTTTAGCCTCAAGGACAAGACCTCGATATTTTAACCACAAGGACAAAAATTATCCTAAAAATTATTCACAAGGACAAACATTCTTCCAAAATTGTTCATAAGCGCAAACATTCTTCCAAAACTGCTACCGAACTAAAACTGATACCTAAACACTACTACCGATAACTACAAACTGATACCTAAAAACTGCTATCAATAACTAAAAACTGGTACCTAAAGAAAGTTATCCTTCATCCTACAATACTGAAGGTCCGTCTTTGAGGCTAAAATGTTGAGAAATTTTGTTCTTGGCAATAATTTTCTGTTTATTTAATTGATGAGAAGAGTACAAGAGATTGAATACAATGATCAAAATTCTAATTAGAAATTGATTTGTGAAGAGAGAATTGAAGAAAATTAGGTCCGATAAACCTAAGTAGTGGAGGCTAATCTCTTGTAGTCGCTTTTCGTCGCTTGTAGATCTAGAACCTAAAGCAAGCTTATATAGAAGAATAAAACCCCTAGACATGTTTCGAAATTTCCCATGCGGATATCACAAATCTTCGTGCCAAGCCCATGCATGAAAACAGGCGGAAGTCGCCTCAAACGTTTGTCATAAAGGGACAGACGTCTATCCACATCCTCTAGAAAAATTTCTCTACAGGCTCAAACGTTTGACCGTTTGGTCAAATGTCTGACTTAAGCCTTTGGAAGAAATTTTGCGAAAACTCAAATGTCGGACCATTTGGTCAGACGTCTGGCCTAACTCTCTGGAATAGGTCTGGTGCAAATTTGCTGAAGCATCAGACGTCTCAATTTTTCCTCAGACATCTGTCGCTGTCAATTCAGCCCACTTCACATCATTCCTTATAACTTCTACTTCTGAACGCCGATTTGCGAACTGTTTTCTCCATTACGAAGCTACTTCTGACCTTTACAATTTCCATATAGTGTTGCCAAAATTTAACGCTCCATCTCGATACTATATCCATCTCCAACTCCAATGGTACCATTCCATCGACGACAACCAATAGCACCAACTATCACTTCTTTTACCTTCAACCAAACACGAATGCTTTCCCAATGAGCTTCGACAAAGTCACCGCCCATTGCACTCCACCAATAAGCTCAATCAAAGCCCCCATCCGTCAATGAAATGTTGAAATCATCCAAATCCTAAACTATCTCACCAAAGAGTAGCACTTACCAAGAAGATAGAACCTCAATCTCTCACTAATACTCTTACTCATCTACCACCAAGCTCCTCCCTTAACAGTGGCACCCCGTGGCACCTAGCCTTCTCCAAGCGAATCAAGTTCAAGTAATGCTCGAACTTTCTAACTGGAAATGGCTTAGTAAACATGTCTGTCATGTTATCCTTTGTATGCGCTTTTCGAAGATATACTTACTTATCTTCATCCATGGTTACGGGAAATGACTCTCTCGCCCCAATATGCTTAGTCCGTGACTCAAACGCCAAATTCTCTGCCAAGTGAATAGCACTTGTTACGTGAACTTAACAAGTATATAAATGACGTCTGACTTGAGCTTCTGGAAGAAATTATGTACAGACTCAGATGTCTGACTTAAGCCTCTGGAAGAAATTATGTACAGACTCAGACGTCTGACCATTTGGTCAGACATATGACTTAACTCTCTAGAATAGGTCTGGTGCAAATTTGCTGAAGCGTCAGACGTCTAAATTTTTCCCTCGGACGTTTGTTGCTGTCAATTCAGCCACTTCACCTTTTCCCTTATAACTTCCACCTCCGAACTCCAATTTACGAACTGTTTTCTCCGTTAAGAAGTTACTACCAACCTCTATAATTCTCCATATAGTGTTGCCAAAATTTAACATTTTTGTTATAATACAAACCTTACTTATTAAAGGAAAATTATGAATTATTAATAATTCTAGATAGGTTTATTAAAATTTGAAACACTTTTAGAAATATTTTCTAATTTTGTTTAAGATCTTTTACTCCTATGATTAATTTATTAATACTAGTATTTGAGTCATAATTATCTATTGTTAATCTTATATTCTCATTTTTGAGTTTCTATTCACTATTTAACATAGTGATCTAAAATGTTAATTCGATACCAATTCTTTGAGATTTTACTAATTCTTCTTCTAGTATTTTCTTTTTGTCTTTCAACATGTCAACTTTTAATTCGCTTCTATTTAACTATCCTAAAGTGTCTTTATATATAATTTTTTTTAAATCTTTTAGCTATCTATTAACTCCAAATTTATTTGTACTACATCATCAAAAATGAATTCACTTATATCGTCATTAGTAACCATAAAGCATATGTCTTCCTATTCAGAGTTGCTCTCTGAACCATCTTATGTTACTGCAAAGGCTCGCTTCTTCTTCTTATAAATTTCTCATTCTTATTCTTGAAGATTTTCTTCTCCTTTTTAAGGTTTGGACAATCTTTTTTATATGACCTATCTTATCACGTAACACTTGAGTGAGGAAGTTGACCGATTCTTATTTTCGAACTTCATATTCTTCTACCTTTAGAAATTTTCTAAAATTCTTAGCTAGAAATGCAACGTCGTCTTCGTCGAATTCTTCAATCTCTACTTGAAATGCAATTATTTTCCTATCTTAGGCTTGTATCTGTTTTGCTTGCAAATTCACTTTATAGGACATGAGATTTTCTATTAACTCTTATGCTTTTATGGTCGAAATGTCATTAGCTTTTTCGATAGCTAAGACTTTTCTTTTCCAGTCATTCGTTAAAAAATGGTGTACTTTTCCCCAAGTGCTAGAAGTGAATGATAGATGCCTTGAAATCTGGAGCACATATCATTTATAGTCTCATCTTGCTTCATTCCTAAATTTTGAAATTGATTTTTAAGAACAAAAATCTTGCTTTGTTTGACCTTGTTTGTACCTTCATGAGTTAGTTTAAAAGTACGCAAATTTCATATGTGGATATGCACATACTAACTCTATTAAACTCATATTTTCTATATAGTAAAAAGCATGCTCATTGCCTTAACATTAATAGTAACATCAATTTTTCGAGTGTTTGACCATTGTGCGTAGTCAGTGGTAGGTACAATGTATTCTTGTCAGCGATATTCCAAGTGTCATAACCATCAACATGCATATACTATAATTTAATCCATTAAATAGAGGTGATCATGCAGTAGATTAACTTTCAATAAAAGCCAAAGTAGTGATGTCCATATTACTTGAATTATCAAAAACTTTGTTGCAGTTATATGATGATCTTGCTCCGATACCAAACAAAAGTCACTGCGGATCGAGTAATATGAATATTTATCTAAGTTATAGCTTGTGCGGAATAAAGTTAAATATAAAAATACTATATAGTAAAGTGAACCGGATATTTTTTATATTAGTTCGAACTTTCCGTTCTACGTCTAGTCTCAGACTCCTTTTGGATTTAAAAAACATCCCCACTTAACCCGAAGGAATATGGATTAAAATTGCATGAGATACCAAACATAACTTCTTGCCTGAAGATCACCAACAAGATTTTGACTACAATGAATAGTTAAGTTTGTGAATTTGTATACTCTTGGATAGCACGAATGAGCCAGTGCATACAACCTTCCTAAAGTCTTCCTTAAAGTGCTATACTTGTGTATTCATGAAGAATTGAAAGTTATTTGATCACAATATGGATAGAATTGAACAAATAAGTGATCAAATAGAATGCAAATGAATATTTTAATGCTAAGTGAATTCAAACAAGAGATTGAGAATAGAAAGCAGTAGATTAGATGAGCTGAACCGTAATATATGTTTGTTATTTATTGTAGTTGAGTAGTTGCAGGTTTTCATGATGAGTAGTGACCATTAGAAGTGTTACGACCATTCGTAGGGGGAAGTGTCTCTTCGCTAAGGAAGAAGAATTATTGAAAATATGACAGTTGCAGGTAACCAATTGACTGTAGAGTACCAATCAGTCGACTGGTTAAGGTTGGGTAAATAAAATTTCAAATAAAAAAGAATTAGTTAAACTTTGCCTATTTTTAATCAACTAATTCCACACAATCGGTCGACTGACTTATGTTTAGTCGACTGTCTGTTTAGTTCTAGTCGATTGCTTTAGTTATGTGGATAAAAAAATATAGTGTACATAATACCAGTCGACTGAACTATGACTGGTTCAATCGACTGAGCTATGACTGCCAGTCGATTGATTCCGTGTAACAATGTTTTTAGTATACAACCTTGAATGTTGATGATTTGTGTGTGTGCGCATACCATTTTGAAGAGATTTTAATTTATGTATACTGTAGACATGACACTTTATGACTAATAGTACATTGATTATCATCTTTATCTTTGTCTCCATCGTGTAGATTTCTTCAAATAGTTGACATAATATCCTGCAAAAGTTGATTGTACATAGAAGATATTCTTGTATAGTTGTCACTATCAAAATAACAAATAAAGATGTTCTAACAAGATTATGTAAAAAATTACATAATTGCCCTTAGAGCATGCTCTTAAATCTTACTGTTTACTTTTCCTTTACTTATTTACTTTGATATAAGGTCTAGATAGCTTGAACTCAATATGGACAAATCATAGGTTAAACCACATATAGACTTAAATCAACGATTACATGTTGGACTATTAGTTCCTTACGATCTTTACTAGACAATTAGAACATTTTTTTAATATATTATGATGCTTTCACTAAAAACCTATAAACCTCAGACTAGATCTATGCAATATTTGAATCCGTTTAACGTCCTTTACATAATCAGACCAGTGGGCCTAAAAGAGAATCTTGAAAAGCAAACAAGTAATGGAGCGGGCTAAGATGGAAGTAACACTACAATCATAGTGATGTAATGGCTTTCACATCAATAATCGTCGGAAGTTGTTATTTGATATCTTTGAAATCATACAAAGGATATGGTAGAGAATGCCGAAGTTTCATTTTCTATAACAACGTGCCTTTAAGCGTTCGGGGTCCTAATGGAATACCATTAGGGTTTGTTCAGTATGGCCTAGTTTATTAGAAACATTCATATTCGGGAATTCCCTATCATTTCGAATATTAAAGCCATTACTTTGTCGATGAAGTCTTCAATTGCTTTTAATCAGAAAAATCGCCGATCGTAATCCGTTAACCCTTACAAGTCCTCCTGGATTTCACCGTGGTAAAGCCATTGGTGTAAAATTGTTAGGAAGGTTGTGTTTGGGTCAAAAGGTGTTGATGAAGATATGTTAGGTGAGGAAGGACAGGAATCTACAATGAAACCTAAGCCGTAGGTTCTATGATAGAAACACGATTTTGTTTGTTCTTTTAAGATAATTCTTCTAGGTTTAAAATGATGGTTTTGACGGTTAGGATTCATTAACTACTCTCCAAAGTCTTGACAAGTAAATGCTCTATTTTTTTAGGACCTTTAATTGTAGAAGATAATAAAACAATTTTAAATTTAAATATATTATACTAAAGTTTAATGTCTGTTGCACTCTATAAAATGAAATTGTTATTTTCTTCTGGATTAATGTTTAGTACTTGAATCGACATATTTAAGTTTGATTATTTACTTAATTAATTGAAAAGTAAAATAACAATTATTGAAACAATATTTGCCCCACTGATTTTTGAACTTGTTAGATGCATTAGAGTTTTATTTGGGTAAATGATATATGAATATGTAATTTAGAAGTTCTTGTTTAATTTTAAACTGTTTTGAATAATAATAAAATGATAAATTTAAGTAAGTATCAAATAAATAAGTGATAATAGAAGAATATGTGTGTGTTTGTATGGATGGACGTATGTATGTATGTATACATATGGTTAGAATACAAGTATATTACATTAATTTCAAAAGTTATATATATACGAACTGTATGATAAATAAATAAAACTAATATAACTAATTCAAATAAATAAAATATGAACATATGTATACATCTATCGCACAAAGCAAACTCTTCACCATGTTGAAGTGTTTTTCATCTGGATTACCACATGAATTATTTATGATAGTTAAAATTGTTTTACTCAAAATAATTGTCGTCGGATTTTATTTAATTTTTATTCTCATCTTTTGTCCAAAATTCTCATTCACATTCCACATCGAATTCATATCCACTAAAACGAAATAGTATATGTTTTAAATTTTTTTCCTCGGTAGAAATATTGATTTATTTTGACTTATAAATAATAATATGTAACGCACATGCAAAAAAAGTAATCTTGTGTGTATATAATATAATTCATGAGTCTAACCAATAAATAAGTGGTAAGTTTTGTCAAACACTTTAATAAAGTTTCAAAATACATTTCTTCTCATTTCTAAAAATAAATTTCACGCAACAGCGTTGTAAATATTTCTAGGAAAATGTACAATTTTTTGTGTAATTGCAAATATTTGCATAAAAGATGCAAATATTTACATTAAATATTGGGAATTTCACTGAAAACCATTATAAAAGTATTTTGTGAAAATTGTTTTTGAAATGGGAAGGGGAAGGGGACGAAAATGAAATAATTTGAAAATAGAGGCGTGACTTAAATTTACACTAAACAAAATACTAGAACCGCCCTCGCCATTTGCACTAAAATCCTAATATTAGTGTATAAAAGACTGAAATATCCTCTTTCCATTCAGCAGCCTTCATATTTTCGAACCCCTTAAATGTAGAGTGGAGTTAAATACACTCTCGTGCCAACTTCATATTACCCATACTAGCTAGATATTTCTTGATACCGATAATATATCGGTCGCATTTATAGAAAATTATCAAAATTCAATAATAAATATCTGTTAAGATTTTTTTGGGATCACTACACAATTAGATTTAGAAGAAAAAGTAGTGAATAAAGCAGACAAAAAAAAATTCCCCCAAAAAACAAAAAAAATTATTGATTTAACCAAAAAAATACAAAAGAGGCCTAAAATTGAGAATAAATCTCAATCCTGAACACTCTACAAAATAAACTTTTTCCACACATCTTATGAACCCGAGACATATAGACTTGATAAAATATCTTATTTAAGAAGCTATTGAATACCTTCATGAATCTTTCTCAAGTAGATAATTTATTTCCTTCTTTAATGCAATAAAAGAGGCAAATAATCTCTGTACCAAATACGCAAAATCTCTAAAAAATGCAATTAATCACATTTTAAAATCTACCAGATTTATAAATAGGCAATGAATTTAAGTCATAATTCCATATAGACTCAAATATCTCCAAAATCTACATATATATGAAATATTGTACCACCAAAGTCGAACAATCTCCACCGTGATACGATATTCCATAAATGTTATCCAAGCTCCTCCTAAAACAACGAAATCCAAACAAGATATCCAAGGAAACAAATATCTCAACCACAAAGCTAAACCTCTCTCCAAACTATGCATGTCCGCCAATCGAACATGCACATTATCCACAGATCAGAATTGCTTGTAATACCACAAAAACTTCCAAGTAGATTTTGTGGTTTTCCATTGTTGGCTCCATATTGATTCAGACAGATTTGTATCTCCAACTTCACTTGTATAAGAATTTGCAATCTTTAAGGTTTTTTCAAGCAATGAATAAATATTATTGTTTTTCTTCTTCGCGCGCAGCACTTCTGTCACGACCCATCTTCCTAAGCCCAAAAAGAACGCATCATGAATTAATAAAGAAAGGGATAGAGAATAGAAAGATAGAGAAGAAAGAAGAACAACATCATAATCTCAACAGCGGAACGAATAAATTATATTAATAACATAAGTATTACATAGTATACAACCATTATCAGAGTTACACAGATTATACATCACATACTAGACAGTTATAAATACCTGTCTAGTTATTACAAATCAATACAATACAAGTAAACTACTCAGAGAAACCCACACAGCGGAATACTAGATAACTACAATGCAGAAGCCTCCGGTTCCATCGCTCCTCCACAATTCTTCAAAGCTAACCTAAATCCCTTATCTACTCGTAAAAAT
Source organism: Allium cepa (assembly GCA_030765085.1). Classification (NCBI taxonomy): domain Eukaryota; kingdom Viridiplantae; phylum Streptophyta; class Magnoliopsida; order Asparagales; family Amaryllidaceae; genus Allium; species Allium cepa. The sequence continues at coordinate 108,925,207 of CM060937.1, read as the reverse complement.
TGAGTACCCAAGAGTTTAAGAAAACAGAAGATAAACTCCGGGTCAGACATAGGTCTGGTGTGAGTAACAGGTTAAAGTTGCTTAACTTTTGAAAATCCTTTGAAAAGAAAGGTATCACGTAAGAATTCCTACACATGAACATGGAAAAGTTTTTACCTTACGCTAACCAAAACATTTAATAAGAAATCCAGTGATATTATAATAGGTCTAGGGTTTTCAAGTAAATATGAAAAAGCCGAAATGTTACATTATTAAATTCCAGCTACTAGCCACAAAAGTGGGTAATACAATCAAAACCGTTGGCACTTATTGGATTTTGTATTCCATACAATGGCAGGGCCACTGGGGTACCGTCCGTCACAGTACGGGGTCTAGATCACCGTACCGAGGATTACTCCCAATCCCCTGCAACACAAGGCCGGAACCATCCCTTACTGGACAGTCCCGAACAAGACAGCCCCAGCAGTTGTCGTGACCAACTGCCCACACAGCCGAATAAAAAGGGACCTCTAGACAGGGGGAAATCTCGTCCTACTTGGGCATGACCCACTTAGCCTTGCTGCATCTCCCCTGTTTTAGCCATTCCCGGTTGATGAGGCTTGAGGCTACGATTACCTTTAGAGAACACATCTCTTAGAACGCTCATCGTCCACCTGACGATGTTTTAGAAGCATTCAATCCATACAAGTTCGTTCCGGGTTCGAACGAAACCGAAGGCATTATCTCGTTACACCCATTTTGGAATCACCCTCAGAGTTAACGACGATAACCCTTGCACTCTGAATCTTCATCTTCACTTGGGATTCACGACCTATAGTTAATTTGGATCGATGTGGTTTTCGGATATCCAAATTTGGAAACCCGATCCCAGTCTCACCGAATCCAAAACGTATCTTTTAAGGTCCAAGTTGTTTTAAATTTAAAACTGTAACAGCCCGCAAATCCGTACCCCTTGAGTCAACACTATTCTACAACAATCAACTCAAGTTGTACAGAAATACGAACTATTTGGGTTTAAGAAGAAGAGGTAGAAGAAGAGAAAACAAAATCAATATCAGAATCTAACCATCGCAGCGGAATAAAATATAATAGAGAATAAATAATCTTTACTCAAAATCAAATATATCAGTTTACATATATTACATCATCAGAGTACATCAGTCACAGCTCACATCAATAACATACAATGAGTACACAACAACTCAACACAGCGGAAATATATATATACAAATACGAGAATACGAATCGTCATCCAGCTCGTCTCCTGAACTCCACAGCATCATATCCTGTATTCTATAATACTCGGTCTGACCCGAGCATTACAGTTAAATAATACCCGAGTCAGTCTGGAATACCAGCGTGAGAAAATCACACCCAATTGATTATTAAAGTTTCAAAAATCCTTTGAAAACAAAAGCATCTCGTAAGACCACGCCACAAATAAACATGTCGGGTTTTTACCTTACGATAGCTAAAACAATTTTTATAGAAATCCTCTGATATTATAATAGGGTCTATATACAAATACTTATAAAATAGCCGAAATTGTTACATGATTAAATTCCATCTACTAGCCACAAAAGTGGGTAATACAAACAAAACTCGTACAAGGCTCGTAGGGAGAATGGATTTCCAACAATGACTAGGCACTGGGGTACCACCTGTCACAGTACGGGGCCTAGATCACCGTACCGAGGATTACTCCCTTCATCCCCTGCAACACAAGGCCGGAACCATTCCTTACTGAACAGTCCCGAACAAGATAAACCCCGTGGTTGGCGCGACCAACCACCCACTAAGCCGATATAAATAAGGGACATCTAGACAGAGGAATTATCTTGTCCTGCTTGGGCATGACCCACCTAACCTTGCTGCATATCCCCTGATTTTCAGTCATTCCCGGTTGATGAGGCTTGAGGCTAAGCGTTACCTTTAGAACGTTTTCACTTAGAATGCCCATCGTCCACCTGACGATGTTTCGCAAGCATTCATCCATACAAGTCCGTCCCGGGTTCGAACGGAACCGAAGGCACTACTCCTACTACATCCATTTTGGAAATATTCTCAGGATTAGTAGCGACTAGCCCTTGCACTTCACTGCTTCATCTTCGACTCCGAACACGTTTTTCGCACGAAACGTACAAATCGGATCGAAGTGGTTTTCGAGAAATAAATCTCGATCCCGGTCTCTTCGAAACGATCAACGCATTTGTCCAATATTGATAGTCGGTTATTTAACTATCAATTAATATTCACAAACAACCATCAACCAATAAATAATTTCCAAATTATTTATTAATCAGATATATTTCTATTTTCAACCCTTTGAAAATAGTTTTCAAAACCATCTTTCTTTTCAGAATCAACTTTCCCAAATATTTTCTATCTCCTCTGAAATCACCAAGTACAAAACTAGATTTAAAAATAATTTTAAAACATTTTACTTTGAAATATATACTTTTAAACAGCTAAGTTAAATTTCTTCAATATTTGTAAAAATACTTACTATATGAGTATTTGAAAATAAAGTTACTTAATAGAATATAAAACTAGAAATTCACTTTTGAAAACAAAATACTAGGTCATCTTTTAAGTAATTACTACTATATTAGATTTTTAGAAAATACTTACCCTTTGAATTTTAAATATTGGATATAATAAATTTTTCAAAACTTGCTTTTTAAAAACAACTTTAAAACCCTTTTAACTTATATTTAAAAACTCGCTTTGAAAACATACTTGGTTATTCGAGGAGAATTTTCCAACTTCAATCAATTGAATCAATTTTCCAAATTGATTTTCAACTTATTTTATTTGAAATAAATTTCTTCACTTATTCAGTTCATTTCAAAATTCATTAATTATTGACTTAATTATAATTGTTATTATTTTCCCTTTTATTTTACATCTTTAACTGAAATATACATATTTCATATTATTATTTTTTCATTTCTTCTTTATTCTTCTAGAATAATTTAAATCCTAAATTTGAAATAATTGTTTTATTCTTTTAAACAGTAACATTGAAATTTTAAGTTTTCTTAACTTTCTGTTTATTCAAAAATTCCTTTCCATATACAGGATTCATTAATTAGCATTTTGGAAACACTAATATTCTTATCAATTCATTTTTAATTTATTTACATTCTTTATAATTATTTTCTTAAAAATTTACTTCTTTTATTATTTCTTTCCAAGAATCCAATGCTATATAATTTGATAACTCAGAGTTCAAGAATATATCCAAGCAGCTATAGCATTCAATATTTCAATATGATTCATCACAGAATATCCACAAAGCATGTCAGAGAATAATAAACAATATATATATGTTGAGGGACCCAGTTGGATCCCTCTAACCTGTTTTCCCTGCATCCACAGATGTTAGCACAACATAAACATCAATCCAAAATATATCATACTAAAGCACAACAATCAAATCAACCATTCCAACAATTATTTAAATTTAATCCTTTAAATTTAAATTATCTGAGTGAGATTAACTCAACTTTGAATTTTTTTTTTTTGCAATTCGATCCAATCTCGCCTTGTTCCCTTTTGGATTTGACCTTGAATAAGTATTAAATGGTTCTATTAATATTCGAACAATCAATTATCATTAATAAATTTAATTTATACTAATAATTTTATTTTCAACTAATTTTCCCTTCTCTTTTTTTTTTATAAAAAAAAACAGTCAGTACATTAAAATATGTACATACAGATTTATTTCTATTTTTTTTTTTTGAAATCACTTATATTTATAAAAATAATTTATGTTGATTAAAAATCACGTTTTATCCAAATTCTATATTTCAAAAGCTAACACTTCTGTCTATTATATAATTTTAAAATATGTGAAAATGTCTACATGTTTTTTTTTTTTATTCTCTGGTATATGTGATAAAATGAAAAGCATGTGAATTTATTCCGATATTACATCTCTGATTGTAAACAATTTAAAGAAACAATCGAAAATGAAATTCCTCACCTCGGCCTTCACCACTTTGGTCGAACAACAATGCCTCCTCGCGAGAGCGCACCCAGATCTCACGCAACGACGACGTCGCAGAACCCCCAAACGCGAGCTCTCTGGCCACACGACCTCGCGACTTGATCGATGAACGCGCTTCGCCCCTCTACATGCCACAGTTTCCGCCGTTCGAACAACTTCTGGTCGCGCGACGATTGATTGAATCGAACAGAAGCGGCCATCGTTTTCTTTCTCCTTGTATACAGAGGGTTTCGATTTGAGAAGATAGCCTTGAACGAAAGGGGGCTCGGCCAATTATTTAAGTGGAAATGAAGAGTTGTTTTCTTCGGCTCCCCCTTTTTATTTGAATTCGATTATACTTGAGATTGAATAAATCAAGGGAGGCGAACAAGCAAAATGAGGGCTTCGGCCCCTCTGATACTTCTCTTTTGTTTTGACGAAGAGGGACAATATGATGGAAGAGATAAAGGAGACTACGCTGTTTTCTTGTCTGCTAAAAATGTGAATATATGGAAAGGGAGTGTACTGAATGGAGACAGTGAGGCGTGTTGGAGAAGGAACACTACAGTGCTCTGAAATGGAATGAAAAAGATGTTGAGAGAAAGTAGGTTGCTTGTTAAAATAGTTTGACCAGAATATGTATTTTTTTTTTTTTGAATTAAATTTTCAATGCAACTTCAACGCGTTTGTATAACGTACATTCACATACTAACTCCAATCAACACGAAATTTGAAATCCGGTAATAATTTAATATTACGGATCCAATGGGACTGGTTTCGTCGGATTCCGAGACTGTGCCTCGGAAGGCTATTTTTAAATTCAATTTAAACGTTATATTTTCAAAACTAAACAAAACACTTCCAAATTTAATTTCAACACTTTTACTATCTTCAGTGTTATCAATATAAATTTTACAAGCCTTCAAATTATTTTTAACAGGCTCCAAAACTCTAGATTCAACAATTTACCCAATTTCACTTATTTAATTTAATAATTCAAATATTAAATAATTGGTGATATTTGAATTCGAGTTAAAATTTAACATTTAAATATTCAAATTCAATCGAATATTCCAATTCCAGATGTTCGAAAATTCTGGGTCGTCACATTCCTCCCCCCTTAAAAGAATTTCGTCCCCGAAATTACTAGTTAGGAAGAATGATCCAATACCCGATTACTTATTCCCAAAACCAACCAATTCAACATCTAACTAGCTATCTTTTTATAAATGACCCATTATCATTCTTATTAACTTCTCAACTCTCCCATGGTTTCAAAATATACTATTTGTTTAAGCATTCAAGTTTCAACTTTAATCCAAATTTTGAATTATCAAAATTTTCTCAAAATTTTTCTAATTCCCTAAATTTTCGAAAAATTTCGCCAGCGTTTCCTTTGCGCGGCTAGCTCGGCACAACTACAAAATGGCTCTACGGCCTCCCAAATCCAAAAGAAAATAAAAAGCCAAGTGGCTCAATCCAAATCCAAATCCCAATCAAATTCCATACCAAATTTAAATACATACCTTTTGTCGGGCAATTCAAATTTTATCTTTTGATATCAAACTAAATTTTTTTTTCCTTTATAATACCTGCATACCTGTTTAGCACCAATATCCAAACACAATATCCCAAAACATCATTTCTTTCTTAAGTTAGCATAAACATTTTATATGTTTCTTATCTTCATTTCTCTTTACCTCTTTTGGTTTACTTATTTCTATTCAAATCGATTTCCACATTACATATGTATTTCATTTATTTTCAACTTTGAATTTTTACATATTATCCTTCATTTATAACTAATTTAAGTCATTACTTTAATTAGTTTCATTTACTGACTTATTTTAGTTTCCAATTCTAAATAGTTTTGTCGTTAACAAAATTTTCCAAAATTTTCAAAAAAATTCTAACTCTCAAAATTTCTGAAAAATTTTGGCAGAGTCCCATTTGTACGGAGGAGCTTTTGCAATTTGACAAAAGAGATAAATATATATACATCGACCCACACGGTCGGAAAAAACCAAAAAACGTTCATATTTCCTATTTTAATTGCGTAGGCGTACCTTATTTAGCATTTTAAGCAAGCAGCTTATTATTTTTAGCAAGTAGCACTACCAAATCCAGCCTCACGGCTTCCAGGTACCTGTACTTACTCAATTTAAACATGTAAGTGCCAAATATATGAAGTTTAACAACATATCACTTATTTGTAATAGTTAAAACATATGAATTCTAAAAGAAATTCGCACCAAACATTTTTCCCTAAGCAATTTACATAGTTTCCATGCCAACTCAACTGTTTCAATTTATTTATAACCATTTTCATTTAATTCGAATGGTTTTCAATCCATTCGTATACAATTCCATCAATTTGAATGGTTTAGAATTCAATTGCTTACTTTTAATTTATTCTTAAGCAAATTGAACTCACATTTAATTCAATTGCTTACAAAATCAATTTATTTTACTTCTATCCATTTATAGAATTTAATTACTTCCATTTATATCCAATAACAATTTATTCTATGAAATTCGACGAGATTTATGTGAATAAATAAGCACTTGGGTTCTATAATCAATTTAAATTAACTCCAACTCAACTTACACTTAGTTCAGTTCCATTTCGGATTTATTCACAATCCACATATTCTCAGTTTTATTGCATTTAAATTTTATTGACTAAACTAGTCCATTCAAAACCATTAACAATCTAGGCTTCATCTCCATTACCAATTAAGCTTCCCCTTTATTTTAATCCATTCACAATCATTTATTTAGCTCGACACATTCCATTTAAATTTTATTTACAATTCATTTATTTACATTTCATTCCATATTTGTTTATTCCGAACTACTTTATTTAGCTCAAAAATAATCCAAGCTATTTCATTCAAGAACCATTTCTCAACTTATTTAAATCACATTTCATTTGATACTTATTTATTCCATCCATTTATATTTATTCAATAATATTAATTTATCCACATTCACTTAAACCATTCTAATAAACTTGAAACATCCTATTTTCCCTATTGTCTCCAGTTATTTCAATTCCTTAATAATTTTTTTTAATGGTTTACAATTATTTATTCTGGAATTCCATTCCATTAAAATTAGTTAATACTCATCGAATTTTATTTCGATTAACAATTTATTTTTACTTAATTTAAATCCAACCCCATATCATTAAACTTGGTTCCAGTTGAATTCAATTCAACTCTCCTCCATTCATTTAGCTTAAGTCAATTTACTTCAATTTATTCGAATTTTATACTTAAGCTCATTTCCATCTTACAAGTATATTTTCTCTTTTATACTCAGCTTGACTCAATTTATTACAGAGCCATATCCAATTTATTTCCACATATTTGGATTTTATTTGCAATTCATACCATTACTATTTTAAATCCAGATCCATTTTTTTTTTTCGATACATTCCCAATTATTTTTAATTTGTTAACACTTCAAGTTAAATTTTAATTAATAACTCAAGTTCTGATTTCACCATTTACATTTTAACTTACCATCCAAGTTATTAACTTACATTGCAATTTGGTTCACAAATCAATTAATTAATTGCAAGGCCACTTTCCATTATATTTTCTTCATCGACAATGTAAGTCGAATTTAATTATAACTTGAGTTTTATTTTCAAACCTCATCATAAACTCACAATTCAATTTCATTAACTAATTTATTATCCAATTAGTTCTCCCATTATTTATAATCCAACACTTGAATTTTTTTTTTTTTTTTCATTCCAAATATCACTTTTATTTATTTTCCTTAGTTCAATATATTTTACAATTCAAGTTTGGATTTTCCTCTCATTTCCCTATTCATCTAAATATTTATTTGGATTTGTATTCCATTTTCAATTTTATAAGTCGCAACTTATTATTTACACCATTCCATTCCTCATAGGCTTGAATATATTATTCTTTTTTTTTTTTTAACTCAAGCCTTATGCTTATTTATAACCCAAGCATATATTTTATTCATGCATTTTAATTCTTTTATATGTTATTCTGATTTGTTTAACTCAATCTAACTTTTACCCGATTTTATTTCTTATCCAACTTATTTTCCAATTATCCAGGTAAGAATTTAATTCCATTCATTAATTAAATTGAATTCTTATTCCAACTCAATTTTACTTTAACTCGGATTTATTTAATCCAATTAGATTTCAACTTAATTTGAATACACTGGATATTATTTCAGCCTATCCAATTAATTTCAATCCAGTCAAAATTTTTATTTTCAAATCCAAGTTAATTTCATTTTCAACTTTTCTCTTTAAATTTTAATTCCAACATTCAAAGCCTATATTTCCTTCCTGATTTAAAACTCAACTCAATTTTATAAGCTTACAATTTATCTCATCAGGATTTTTTTTAAACCCCCGGCTTTGGCTTCAAATCATTTTGAAATCTCCAATATCTCAAACCACATTTCTCAAAAATTTTAATCCAATCCTGGCTTTTATTTTCAACAAATTTCCTTTTGAAATTTTCAAAACAACCAGCTTTTCCTGAACAAATCAATTTTTGGTAGCAATCCATCACTTAGAAACTCGAAAATGAACATCGATGATGCTGCAGTCATCACCGAAGTTACTTTCCAGTGACTGAAGTGAATTCAATGCTATATCACTTTCAAAACCCATTTAAAACAAATTTCCATTCAAAAATACTCCCAAAATAATAATGTTATCATTTATCTTCAAAACACTTCGATAACATTCCCCAAAATCTCTGAAATTTTAAATTTTCAAATTCTACTTAAATAAATTTTTAACTATAATTCATTTGCACAGCTTATGTTCATACAAATTCTCATTTGATTATATTTCAATTCATAAATTACATCTATAATTCATATTTATAAATTTCATTCTATAATGAATTTATCCCTTAAAATTTTAATTATATTTCAATTTCTAGGTAAATTTTCACTTAACAATGATAATACTTTAATATTATCATTTACAGCATCCAAGCAACCATATATTAGCTAAATAGTTTTCAAAAACTTTCTTTATATCAAAATATGTTTTTGGGTAAAATTATTTCATTTACCCACATTTAAAACAATACCGTGTCAAATGTTCTATTCAAGTGTTTAGAAACCCCTTCGATACAGTTGCGCAGACTGTGTCGACGAAGGTTCATATACCATTCAATAAATCAATCAACGCGATATTAGAACAATTTATATTCACTAACAAATACGCACTCATATCTATTAATACGCTCAAACTCATTCTAGAGTACTGTAGACTCTATTTGAAATGAGTAGTTCCCACCAGAGCCAAGGTTATCTCCAGCCTAAGCTCTGATACCAAATGTAACAGCCCGCAAATCCGTACCCCTTGAGTCAACACTATTCTACAACAATCAACTCAAGTTGTACAGAAATACGAACTATTTGGGTTTAAGAAGAAGAGGTAGAAGAAGAGAAAACAAAATCAATATCAGAATCTAACCATCGCAGAGGAATAAAATATAATAGAGAATAAATAATCTTTACTCAAAATCAAATATATCAGTTTACATATATTACATCATCAGAGTACATCAGTCACAGCTCACATCAATAACATACAATGAGTACACAACAACTCAACACAGCGGAAATATATATATACAAATACGAGAATACGTATCGTCATCCAGCTCGTCTCCTGAACTCCACAGCATCATATCCTGTATTCTACAATACTCGGTCTGACCCGAGCATTACAGTTAAATAATACCCGAGTCAGTCTGGAATACCAGCGTGAGAAAATCACACCCAATTGATTATTAAAGTTTCAAAAATCCTTTGAAAACAAAATCATCTCGTAAGACCACGCCACAAATAAACATGTCGGGTTTTTACCTTACGATAGCTAAAACAATTTTTATAGAAATCCTCTGATATTATAATAGGGTCTATATACAAATACTTATAAAATAGCCGAAATTGTTACATGATTAAATTCCAGCTACTAGCCACAAAAGTGGGTAATACAAACAAAACTCGTACAAGGCTCGTAGGGAGAATGGATTTCCAACAATGACTAGGCACTGGGGTACCACCTGTCACAGTACGGGGCCTAGATCACCGTACCGAGGATTACTCCCTTCATCCCCTGCAACACAAGGCCGGAACCATTCCTTACTGAACAGTCCCGAACAAGATAAACCCCGTGGTTGGCGCGACCAACCACCCACTAAGCCGATATAAATAAGGGACATCTAGACAGGGGAATTATCTTGTCCTGCTTGGGCATGACCCACCTAACCTTGCTGCATATCCCCTGATTTTCAGTCATTCCCGGTTGATGAGGCTTGAGGCTAAGCGTTACCTTTAGAACGTTTTCACTTAGAATGCCCATCGTCCACCTGACGATGTTTCGCAAGCATTCATCCATACAAGTCCGTCCCGGGTTCGAACGGAACCGAAGGCACTACTCCTACTACATCCATTTTGGAAATATTCTCAGGATTAGTAGCGACTAGCCCTTGCACTTCACTGCTTCATCTTCGACTCCGAACACGTTTTTCGCACGAAACGTACAAATCGGATCGAAGTGGTTTTCGAGAAATAAATCTCGATCCCGGTCTCTTCGAAACGATCAACGCATTTGTCCAATATTGATAGTCGGTTATTTAACTATCAATTAATATTCACAAACAACCATCAACCAATAAATAATTTCCAAATTATTTATTAATCAGATATATTTCTATTTTCAACCCTTTGAAAATAGTTTTCAAAACCATCTTTCTTTTCAGAATCAACTTTCCCAAATATTTTCTATCTCCTCTGAAATCACCAAGTACAAAACTAGATTTAAAAATAATTTTAAAACATTTTACTTTGAAATATATACTTTTAAACAGCTAAGTTAAATTTCTTCAATATTTGTAAAAATACTTACTATATGAGTATTTGAAAATAAAGTTACTTAATAGAATATAAAACTAGAAATTCACTTTTGAAAACAAAATACTAGGTCATCTTTTAAGTAATTACTACTATATTAGATTTTTAGAAAATACTTACCCTTTGAATTTTAAATATTGGATATAATAAATTTTTCAAAACTTGCTTTTTAAAAACAACTTTAAAACCCTTTTAACTTATATTTAAAAACTCGCTTTGAAAACATACTTGGTTATTCGAGGAGAATTTTCCAACTTCAATCAATTGAATCAATTTTCCAAATTGATTTTCAACTTATTTTATTTGAAATAAATTTCTTCACTTATTCAGTTCATTTCAAAATTCATTAATTATTGACTTAATTATAATTGTTATTATTTTCCCTTTTATTTTACATCTTTAACTGAAATATACATATTTCATATTATTATTTTTTCATTTCTTCTTTATTCTTCTAGAATAATTTAAATCCTAAATTTGAAATAATTGTTTTATTCTTTTAAACAGTAACACTGAAATTTTAAGTTTTCTTAACTTTCTGTTTATTCAAAAATTCCTTTCCATATACAGGATTCATTAATTAGCATTTTGGAAACACTAATATTCTTATCAATTCATTTTTAATTTATTTACATTCTTTATAATTATTTTCTTAAAAATTTACTTCTTTTATTATTTCTTTCCAAGAATCCAATGCTATATAATTTGATAACTCAGAGTTCAAGAATATATCCAAGCAGCTATAGCATTCAATATTTCAATATGATTCATCACAGAATATCCACAAAGCATGTCAGAGAATAATAAACAATATATATATGTTGAGGGACCCAGTTGGATCCCTCCAACCTGTTTTCCCTGCATCCACAGATGTTAGCACAACATAAACATCAATCCAAAATATATCATACTAAAGCACAACAATCAAATCAACTATTCCAACAATTATTTAAATTTAATCCTTTAAATTTAAATTATCTGAGTGAGATTAACTCACCTTTGATTTTTTTTTTTTTTTTGCAATTCGATCCAATCTCGCCTTGTTCCCTTTTGGATTTGACCTTGAATAAGTATTAAATGGTTCTATTAATATTCGAACAATCAATTATCATTAATAAATTTAATTTATACTAATAATTTTATTTTCAACTAATTTTCCCTTCTTTTTTTTTATAAAAAAAAACAGTCAGTACATTAAAATATGTACATACAGATTTATTTCTATTTTTTTTTTTTTTTTTTGAAATCACTTATATTTATAAAAATAATTTATGTTGATTAAAAATCACGTTTTATCCAAATTCTATATTTCAAAAGCTAACACTTCTGTCTATTATATAATTTTAAAATATGTGAAAATGTCTACATTTTTTTTTTTATTCTCTGGTATATGTGATAAAATGAAAAGCATGTGAATTTATTCCGATATTACATCTCTGATTGTAAACAATTTAAAGAAACAATCGAAAATGAAATTCCTCACCTCGGCCTTCACCACTTTGGTCGAACAACAATTCCTCCTCGCGAGAGCGCACCCAGATCTCACGCAACGACGACGTCGCAGAACCCCCAAACGCGAGCTCTCTGGCCACACGACCTCGCGACTTGATCGATGAACGCGCTTCGCCCCTCTACATGCCACAGTTTCCGCCGTTCGAACAACTTCTGGTCGCGCGACGATTGATTGAATCGAACAGAAGCGGCCATCGTTTTCTTTCTCCTTGTATACAGAGGGTTTCGATTTGAGAAGATAGCCTTGAACGAAAGGGGGCTCGGCCGTTTATTTAAGTGGAAATGAAGAGTTGTTTTCTTCGGCTCCCCCTTTTTATTTTAATTCGATTATACTTGAGATTGAATAAATCAAGGGAGGCGAACAAGCAAAATGAGGGCTTCGGCCCCTCTGATACTTCTCTTTTGTTTTGACGAAGAGGGACAACATGATGGAAGAGATAAAGGAGACTACGCTGTTTTCTTGTCTGCTAAAAATGTGAATATACGGAAAGGGAGTGTACTGAATGGAGACAGTGAGGCGTGTTGGAGAAGGAACACTACAGTGCTCTGAAATGGAATGAAAAAGATGTTGAGAGAAAGTAGGTTGCTTGTTAAAATAGTTTGACCAGAATATGTATTTTTTTTTTTTTGAATTAAATTTTCAATGCAACTTCAACGCGTTTGTATAACGTACATTCACATACTAACTCCAATCAACACGAAATTTGAAATCCGGTAATAATTTAATATTACGGATCCAATGGGACTGGTTTCGTCGGATTCCGAGACTGTGCCTCGGAAGGCTATTTTTAAATTCAATTTAAACGTTATATTTTCAAAACTAAACAAAACACTTCCAAATTTAATTTCAACACTTTTACTATCTTCAGTGTTATCAATATAAATTTTACAAGCCTTCAAATTATTTTTAACAGGCTCCAAAACTCTAGATTCAACAATTTACCCAATTTCACTTATTTAATTTAATAATTCAAATATTAAATAATTGGTGATATTTGAATTCGAGTTAAAATTTAACATTTAAATATTCAAATTCAATCGAATATTCCAATTCCAGATGTTCGAAAATTCTGGGTCGTCACAAAAACAATTCAATTTAATTATCTATATACACACAGATAGATAATTCACATCATTACAATAGATAATCAACATTATCATCATAAATAGATATTCCATATTATCATCACAAATATATAATTCATATTATCACCACAATGCAACCAAAGCATCCATATCACACTGCATCACTTATCTCATCTCTGAGATCTCAAACCATTCAAGGCAATCAATATCATCCATACATAAGCAAGGATTTACTTAATCACACTATGATTAATTTAAAATGAATTAAATTAATTATTTTCATCTCTAATTAATTTAAAGTGAATTAAATTAATTACTTCATCTTTATAAATCTTGCTTACATAACCATTAATTAATTACAAATCAATTAATTAGTCATCCTCAAATTAATCACCTTAATTAATCACCCTTGATTAATTATCATTTAATTACATTCAAGTAGTTATCTTTAATTAATTTCACAAATTAATTATCCTTAACCAAAAACAGTAATTAACCTTTAATTACTTCATTAATTAATTAACTATAATTAATTACATTAATCCTTAATTAATTACATTAATTAATTACTTTAATTACTTATCATTGATTAATTAATCTTAATTAATCAACCTTAATTACATCATTAATTATATAAATTAATGATCCCTAATTACTTCTTTAAATTATCCTAATTCAAATTAACTGCATTAAGTAATTAATCAAAAATTAAATCACATTTATTAATCACTCTTGATTAATCTCATTAGTAATTAATTACATCACTTAATTATTTTCAAATGACTTAATTAATCAACTCTTAAATTAATTACACTAAGTAATTAATTATTAATTACTTTCACTAGATAATTACCCTTTAAAGCAATTAATCCCAAAACTCTTTCATACTTCAATAAATTACATTCAGTAATTACTCATCTTAATTACTTCTCTAAGTAATTATTCTTCATTAATTACATTAAGTAATTACTTACCAAACCATCCAATGATTATTCTAAATTAATTGAACCTAATTAATTAACTTAAACTAATCAAATTTATTAAATTAATTACCTTGAGTAATTAATTACTTTTATAAAGTAATCATACTTAACCAAATTCCATAAATGATTTTCTAAATTAATTAATCCAATTAATTATCAAAATTAATCACATTAATTAATTATTAAATAATCTCAAGTTAATGACCTTCATTAACTTATCAACAATTCTTTAATTACCTTTTCTTAAGTAATTAACTTAGATTATTCAATAACAAATTAATTTATTCTTAATAACCCATTAATTAATCTCTAATTATTTAATTAATTAAGTTTAACTGTAATTTAATTAATCTTAAATTACTAGATAAATTAATTCCTAATCATTAATTAAAATCTTAACTTATCTAATTAATGATCTTATTTTCAAATTAATTAACCTTAATTAATTAACTTCAACCTTATAAATAATTAAATTAATTAATTATTCTTTAATTACTCTAAATAATTCAATTTATCCCAAATCACTAAATCTTAATTAACTTTAAGGTAACTCATTTTCTTATTAATGATCCAATTATCATTCGCAAACACATTTGTAAACATTTTACTCTCTATTTTCAAATTTCATTTCAAATTTAAAATTTAAAATGAAAAACAATTTCAACTTAACCAAGTTTTAAAAACCATTTACAAACTTTACAAATCATATGTTGAAGAAATACACATCTTATAAAAGAACTTTAAGAATTTAAACCAAATTTACTTTTAAGTTTTTAACCATTTAAAATATACATTAAACAATTAAAGTTATTAGAACAATTTAATTTATAAAATTTAATTTGAATTTAAAACTAGGATTCAAACTCAGTTTTGAATCCATACTTTAAATTTTGGGTTTTAAACTCTGTTTAAAACTTGCTTTCAAATTCAAAACTAAATTTGAAATTGAAAACAAACAGGTTCCAGAGAAACCTGTAACCACCTAATACCCGAACCCCCCTTCCATTTACTCCGAGTAAAATCTTCATCACTTCGAGCAAAAACTCGAATTCCTCGAGAATTACCCGAGTCCAAAAATCCTGCAACCCCCAATCTTCACCTGACAATCATTGCACTGTGCATATGCACGGTGGCTACGACCCTCTCCGGTCATCACCACTGCCTTGAGCAAGTCGTCGATCATCCTTAGATCAAACAACGACCATCAGAACCTCACAAACATATCGAAATCAAAATCGAACATGTAAACCACAACCTGGAACTAAACTGGAACCACCCCTCCAATCCTAAAGACTCTTCGTCCTCACACCTTCGGCAATCAGAGGCTTTGAAACTCCGTCCATCCCTTCTTCAACACCCAAGCTATCATATCCTTGAATCTTATAGCACTCGATCACTCAGAGAGACTGTGTCGATCAAAATTTCAAGAGCACCCCAAACTAGGTTTACATGCTTCATCGACCAACCCTTGTCGCCACCATGCTTTGATCAACGATCCCATATTTTTTCCCCAGGTCACTGACCATTCCTCTTCCTCCAAAAAGAATTACGACCCCTCAGACTATCGAGTTCATCAAAATTTCCTCAAATTCCAATTTGGTTAAACCAAAAATGCTCTTAAATCCCATTACTAAAAATCATAATTGTTGTTTCAAAAATCAAGTTTTAGCTTTAGCATTTGATTCATATACCTGAATCTATGAATCATGATGATAGAAATTTAACCTATTTTAAATTTGTACTGAAGTTTTATTATTTCCAAAGGCAATATAAACTATTTTGACTTAAACATATTTTTAAACTTACAACCATAATTCAACAAACAAATTTTATTCAAGATTTAAGTCTTAACAAGATTGGATCAAGAGCTAGTGATGTGATTTGAATTTAAGCCTGGAACTAGAATCAGAGAAGAAGAATACAGATACATGCACAACAATATTTTCATATATATACACAAAGCTAAACTTATAAATTTATTCACAAACATACTTGTTTCAGAGATGAACAGGCAACATAATTATATATTTAACTATTTAAATTGTGACGTTACTCGCCAGGAAACAGTGACGATCAGAGCACCAGATTTTTGAAAAGATTTTGTTTTGATTTTAAAACCAGAGTGCCTTTGCTTTTAAAACTTCAACTTGAATGCTTCTTTGAATTAGATATATAACTTGAGTTGCTGTTGTTTAGACTTGCGTGCAGAGATGGCTTTTAGACAGATGGAAGAAAATGCATGTTTGAACAGATTTAAAAATGCAGGCTTGACCAGATTTGATTTTGAGGATGCTTCACAGATTTGTATTTGAAAATTTACAAAATAATCACAGGTTTTTGATCTGATCTTCAATTTGAAAGTGGATTACAGATTGCATTATGAAGATGTTTTCAGGCTTTTGATTGAAGAAGGGTTTGCATGCTTGAATTGAAATTCTGGTTTTTGTGAGGAGTTTGAGAATTGAAAATCAAATTTGAACATGATTTTTGGTTTTGAGGAGTTTGGTTACTGATTTATTTTCAATTTTGGTTCAGCTGAAAAAAAATTCTTAGCTTTTGAAAATGAAGATTAGAAAAGAATGAGAATGAAGAAAACATGCTTATATAAATTAAGATGATTTATTTTAAAATAAAATAAAAATTAAAAACAAATATGACACTTGTATTAAATCTTTACATTTGTCAATTAGAGTAGATTATTAGTTTACATTTGTCTCATTAGTTACATAAGATATTAACACTTGTTATATACATATTTTACTAATATTTAATTTAAAAGTAAATAAAACCTTTTTTCTTTATTTGTTAAATACTTATATATATATAAATTATTTTCATATGTATATGTGCATTTCTTTTTAAAAAAAAAATGAAATAAAACAAATTATATAAAAAAAGAAAGCTTATCCAAATAATTTAAAACGTATATTCTTTTGAATTCAAAATTAATTCAAATTCAAATCCAATCATAAATTTAAAAATCCAATTTAAAGCTAATTTGTATCAACATATTTAATTTAAAAATAACAATTATATTGTCTTTTAAAACCTATCTATATTTATACATTTATTAATATTATTTGAAAATAACATATTTATCAATTTTAAATATTTTATAAAAGAGATTATAAATTACATATTACTTATCTTCTTATATGAATTAATGTTTCATTTATAGAATTGTATTTTAAACTTCTATATAAAATTTCAAATCATATTTATCAAGCTATATTCAAAAAGGAAATAAAATAAACTTTTGTTTATCTTATTTGAAATTTAAACTTAAGCCAAGATATATTTTAAACAATTAATATTTACCTTAAGTATTTTAAATTATGTAAATATTTTTTCTAATAGCTTTGAAAAGTTATATATATATTAAATTAAATCATAAATTTCCAAATTATCAAAATGTATATTAGAATTAAAAACAAGATTTATTTATTAATTAAATTTCAAATCAAAGCTTTTCTATTTATAATATATACAAATATATATACATTATAGATAGAAAATAATTTATTAGCTTTTAAAAAAAATAAAATCCACTAATTAAATATTTATTAAATTAGATTATTAAATTAATTCAGATTTTATTAACAAAGATTATCAAATCAATTAAATTATTAACACAGATTATTAAATTTATATTGCCCAAAATTCCGCGTCATTATAACTTCTCTGTTACCCTTCCAAACCGTAGTTACTCCACCTCAAGTCGAGAAGTTACAACCTTTCCCTTCCAGCTGTCCAACAAAGACAAGATTCCTTTTAATTTCTGGAATATGCCTAACCCCTGTAAGCATCACCAACCTTCCAGTATCCATCTTCAACGTGACAGAACCCGTGCCTTGAACTTGTAGATCTCCACCATTAGCGGACTCCATCTTGCATGCTTCCTCCTTATAATCAGTGAATGCTTCCCTTTGATTGCAAATGTGGAAACATGAACCAGAATCTAGCACCCACTCTCCTGCCATACTCATATCAATACAAAGAACATCATTGCTAAGGCTAAAGTCTACCTCTTCATCATGGTCTACCTCCAGCTTATTTTTGCTTCCTTCTCGAGTTTTCATCCTCTCTTAATATATTGCAAAATTTTAGCTAATGGCCTGGTTTTTCATAGTAATAGTAAATGAAGTCTCGATCCATATTTGGTTTGAATGAGCATCTTTCTTTCTTTGCAAAGTGGACCTCTGCTAATGAATTTGTAGTTTTTTTTCTTCAATGGTCTTTCCTTCCGATAAATTTATCATTTGCATCTCCTCATTAAGAAGACTGCTAATCACAGTCTCTATGGAAACAACACTACAAGAAATTGAATTGTTTAATGCGACTACTAGAGTTTTCAACTTTCAAGCAATGAGCTCATTAATATTAAAGTTTGAGTTTCATCATCAAGCTTATCTCCGCCAATTGGTTCACAACTGCTTGAAAGCTGTTGAGATGTTCGATAATCGATTCGCCTTCCTTTAGTTTTAGATTGACCAACTTTCTCATCAGAAATGCTTTATTCGTCGTAGAATTTTTTTGCATAAATTCCTTCTAATTTCTTTCATATTCCAAAAGCAAAAGTTTCACAAGCAACGATATGAAACATAGAATTCTTCATAAAACACCGGATTGCTGCAGCTACCTTCCTATCCAAAATTTCCCACTTTGCCTCGGTTATTCCATTTGGCTTTCCCCCTTTGTTTTCCAAGGATTGGTGAAGATTATTAAGATATAGATAATCTTCCATATTCATCTTTCATAACCCTCAGTTCCTTCCATTAAGCTTTTCAACACTTATCTTCTCCATAGCTAAAGTCAAAAATTTGTGTAGTTGGCTCTGATACCAACTGTTAAAAAAATTTCAAGATCGCTACACAATTAGATTTAGAAGAAAAAGTAGTGAAGAAAGCAAATAAAAAAAATTCCCCCAAAAAAGCAAAAAACTTTTATTGATTTAACCAAGAAAATATAAAAGAGAACTAAAATTGAGAAGAAATCTCAATCCCGAACACTCTACAAAATACACATTTTTCATACATCTTATGAACCCTAGGCATATCAATTTATAATAGACTTGATAAAATATCTTATTTAATATAAGCTATTGAATACCTTCGTGAATCTTTCTCGGGTAGATAATTTGTTGTCTTCTTTAATGCAATTAAAGAGGCGGCTAATTTTTCTATCAAATATACAAAATCTCTAAAAGATGCAATTAATCACATTTCAAAATCTACCAGACCTAGACATAAACAATGAATTTGAGTCATAATTCCACATAGATTCAAATATCTTCAAAATCTACATATATATGAAATATTGTACCACAAAAATCTGACAATATTGAATTGTGCACAGTTTATGCATAAAGACAAATATGTGAAACTCTTGTCGTATTTACGCACCTTATCGATAGGTGTCCCATAAATGCTTATAACCACATTATTATAATTCTTGTCGCATTATAGCTCAAGCCCTATAACATAAATAATCGTTGCCTCCAAGCATTAGCCGGAAATTATCTAATTTTTCGAAGCGTTTTGCTAATTTTATAAGAGACATAACTGGCCATATAGATATTATAATTCTCGTCGATATTGACGATAATACATGCCTCCAAAAATTGAACCATATTACCACAGTTGCCATTATTCAACGTACAGATATTTATGTTTATTTGAATCTTAAATCTAGCATATTTATATGGTAGTCCAGAAATGACAATTTTACCTTCTGAGTTATGAAATCGACCGAATGTAACAAAATAGAATTGTGAATTAGCTTACTGAGAGTAATATGCGGTAATCTTACCAACCACCATGGAAGAACAGAAATTAATCAACACGTAAATTCAAAATCACATACACGATCATCTAACACAAAGGATTAGCCCCAATTATTTTGGTTCAGCTTTTACAGCTTAACCGCATCATTAATCAAATTACATAAAATTAACATTTTTTTCAGTTTTCATCATCGCTAAAAGATACGATACATTAAAAAAAAAGGTAGAAAAACTATTATCACTTCACAAAAGCTGCTGAGGGAATATGAATGTCGAGTTCATCAAGTGAGGTGCGATCATGTAGGCTCAAACTGTGCTCATTTGCCAAATGCAGGAGGCATATAAAGAACAGATGCGGCGAAATATCATTCGGGGAAGAAGCAATTGGGCATGATTTACTTGAGAATAACCTCAAAACTTGCTTTAACGTCACAGCAGCCTCCTTTCCCTGTTTTTCAAAACCACTTGTTAGCCATGTTCAAATATTTTGAACATAATTAGGACATAGTTACATTATACGGTCAATGTTACATATTATCAATGCAAATGTAAAGGAAAATAGAAAAACATAATCAACTTACCGCTTTGGGCATCTTGACAGATTCTCGTATATCATTCCAAAGCATTTCTTTTAATGCATGAACATCAACTTGTTTAGACACTTTATCGTATTGAATGTCAACTCTGTTAACCTATGGTTTCCAAAGAAAAAGAAAAGTCATATTAAGATAAGCTTTGTTAATCTTGCTCACAGTGATTATGCTCTAAAGAAACAATCTTTTAAGATTGCTCGAATGAAATATTCTAATAGCAAGAAACTGTAAGCGATATTATGCAAGCTTTCAAAGGTGATAAAATAAAAAGGAGGCAAAATCCTACTCAGTATAAATATAACACCCAATTATAACAATCAAATGATATCTATTCAAATTCAGAGTGAAATGACAATTAAAAAGTATTTTCAAATCAAAAAACTCAAGGTTTTGGTAGCATGTGTACGCTTCATATTTGTGATTCTATGACAACTGTTGCATCGCCTAGAGCCCAAAAAATGCATATAATTTTTGCCAAAAAGATACATATGAGATGGGCCATATACTATAGCATGAGGATGTGCACACACAACCGTGCAGTTAACAAAAGTTGCAAAACACAAATATGAACAAGCACCAACTACAAGGCCATGCATATCAATTTCTGATATTTATCTAACTCATCTAAAATTTACATGAACTTAGGATCGATCCTTAGTGAACAACTAAATCATTGATTGTTAGTTCCCAATCATGGACACATTGATCGGACCAATACGCAAATCAGATGTAAGCTTACATCTTCTTATTTAGTTTTACCCGACATCTGAAAATGCATTGAACCCAATGTAAATATATAGTTCATTGAACCATGCATCCAAAAACACATTGAACCATTGTAAATTTACTGTTCAGTGAATCCTATGTCCAAAAATGTATCTTTAGTTAGCTAGCTAGGAAAACAGATACAGGAGGAAGTAACATATCCTAACTGACAATAATACAGACAACACTCTTACCTTGTCAACCATCAAATTTCAGGTGAAAAAACAAATTGATACTTCCAAAATAAAGATTAACACTAAGATTTTCTTTTTGTGTGCAGAAACTTACTGTTTTTCAATAATATAATGATAGAGGTCAAAAACAAATGGGTGTTCTTGTAACGAGACATGTTGTTTGAATAAGGATTATTTTTGCTGGTTATCTGACTTTTTCCTATTTGGTGAGAGGATATATATTTTATATGCCATTCTAACATCCAATGTGCAAGTAAGAGAATGCTTCAAACAAGTAAAGCAAATGAAGGAATTCTTTATGGTCATGCTGGTGAATTCAAATTTCAGGTCATCCACTCAACTAAATCATATACTGTGAAACAACTTAGAGAACACAAACCCCAAAAAATCTGTTTAAAAACTAGCATGTCTTTTTATTTAAATACATGAGAATCAAAAGAGGATATATAAACCTGTCTTGGTGGGCGAACCAATGTTCCTGGTTCTTCTACTTCACCATTAAAAGTGGGCATATCAAAGTCGTCGTTTTCATTGTTTTCATTATTCCATGATACAAATGGACTAGAATCTCCCTCATCCCTTGGAGCTTCTGCAAAACAATGGAACATGGCAATAAGATATTATTTTCATGTGCAATCCAGTTTTTATAAATTTTGTAATCTAATTTTCTAAAAGAAAAAAAGGGACCTAAAGTTAGAAAGAAAACAGATTTTTGAAATGCTACAAACATAAGGGTTAGATTGGAGTAATTATACACGTGTGAAGTGCCTCTTATATGCCTCTGGTGGCATTTTAATGAGAGTCCCCTTTCTTAGAAACTTCTTCGAATTCATCATCGGTTTTTTGTATTGTTTCTTTTTTCTTTTTTTCCTGATGTTGCCTTTTTATATAGATATCAAGATGCCTTCATAAGGTTTTGGGACATTAAGAAATCTCTAAACCAGTAAAAACAATATTTCAAATTTCAGATGAAATAAATATATTAAATGTTTGCAGTAGTTATAGTTTCGTAAGAATCGAATTTTTGCTAAATTTTATAATAGTAAAAAATGGAGACAATATTGATGATGAAAGGCCATATTCATACATATATAAAATGAAGGTTTATCAACGGAAAAAAAAAAAAACAGAACAAAACCAGAGAGAATATAGATGAGATTTTATGTATTGCATTGTAAAAAATGCAATTATAGGTTTAATTAACTGACTATTTGATGCTTAAAATATCAAAGATAAAATGTGTGATTATAATTGTGCTTCTTGTAAACAACGATACCATGTTACTATTATTATTTTTTCAGCTCTTAGAAAACCTTCCTCGTATTCTCATACATGGTAAGGGTCCACATGCAAGATTCATTTCGTGTAATTACTTAAGAATTATAAACATGCATTTTATACAATCATACACTATGAAAACATATTACTGCAAAACTGGTTTAATGATAAGGACGACAGATATTTTAATTATGTTTGAAACATTTAATGTCTAACTCTATGATGTAATATGACAGTTTTGACTTTATAGTGAAATTTTCATATTTAAATTTAATAATTGGATACATGAAATAGTTGAATGTACTTGGGCAATGTTAAAGGCCAGTTCTATTAACAGAGGAGAAGAAGAAGTAGTAGTAGAAGAAGAAGAAATACAACAAAAGAAACTTCCAAAACTAATGTACACCAAAGTTCCCTTAACCTACGCCAAACTTTTACAATATCACCCTTAGCTCCATCTTCAATCTTTCAAACTTTAGACAAAATTCCTAGAATTTTCTAGCACTTAATCAAACGGAAATTCAACAAAATAAACTTGAAATCTACCTATCTTTCTTCTTCATCATTCAAAACAACCCTAATTTTCATTTTATAAATTTGGATTGAACGTCTTTAAATGGACAAGTTCAAAAGGGGAGGATTTCATGGATATCACACCATGGTCTTAAGAGAGCCTTGGAGTTCCCACCTTATATTTGTGTGTGGTGGTTTTCAATATGATGAAACGATGTTTTCATATGTTGTCATAATCATATGGATTAAAAGGAAACTTTTAATATTATCAAAAAAAAGGGCAACTTTTTCCTACAATATGGTTGAATAAGTTAAGCGTATCTTTAGCAATTTTTGGTTTTTAAAATAACTTACCCCTATTAAATTTCTTTTATAAGAAGGAGATGGGATGTACATCTAAAAAACATGGAGTCTGCATTCACGATGTAATACTATCAAAGATACAACCAAACTTAATTATTAATAGTTTTGCGTGTTGTAAGAATTTCCATTAGAGGTAAACAAAAACAAAAACAAAAAAAAAACAAAAAACTCAACTTACCAGCACAATCTCTGGTTTTTTTCCCCAGACACTGCATGAAATTTCAACATATAATATCAATTAATAAAATGTTAATACATGAGACAGTACAGTGTATATCTGAAAGTTTACCATAACATCAGGGAGAACAAACAGTCTAACAAGATTTTCAGGCTTGTAATGACAATCTTCAGGTAGTGTGATATTGCATGTAGTTCTTTGAACAGGTAACTGAAGAGTTTTTGGATTTTTGGGTGGCACAAAAATATTAGGCGTCTCTTCATCCAATTCCTTTTTAAAATCAATATCAGCCACCACCTTCTTAACCTTTGTCTTCTTAATTTCTAACTCAGATTCATTTTCTGGTAAGGGAATCTTGTCTGAACCTACAACAGCATGTAATCCACTATTACTATTTCCCAAAGCATTAAAAAATTAATACGCGTATAGCCTAGTATTTAGTCAATGCATGTGAATTAAATGATATTTCAGCTGTTTTAATTTAGAAACATCTCTACTACTGTACTAATTCTATTGGCTATCTGAGTGATAGCGTCAAATATAATATTTCTTCAACAAACCGCCTGTTTATTGTAATTTGATTTCATTCTTGTTAGTAAATAAAATAGTTTATGTATACTATGCCAATTTTACATTTATCAACACACCATATTTTCAATAGCAAGAGAAACAAATAATCTTCTTATATAGTTAGATTACTTTTATATATGTAATACAATACTTTCAAGTGTGAAAAGATTTATTATTAACAATAATACCTTTTGCTTTCTGATACTTCCAATGATCAGGACCCGCCCAAGCATTTGACTTGGAGGTGAATCCCAAGCCTAGAGACAAGAAATCAGCAATTCTTTCAAGTTTTTTATCGATATGAGGGTCTCGTGTAGTATATTCATCATTATCCTGTGTCAGTAAATAGAATTTTAAGTAATTCAGAAACCGCATAGCATAAATAGTTCATGACATACATTTGGATGGTTCATAAAGTTTTCATCTGGCATGAAGCTATCATTGAGGTTATCGTTAGAATAACTTGTATTATCATTCTGATCAAAAATACATGGCTCGCAATCCTTGATGACGCTGTCTTCAGCATCGTAATGGTCATTATCTTCTATATCTTCTTGAATATCCAACTGTTGCATAGGTAACATATCTGCTCGCCTACAAGAATCCTCATCAAACTGGCTTAAAATGTATCTTAAAGTAGGTGAAATATCATTTTTCATGGGCACATGCACCATCATCTGTTCAATGTCATCTGCAAATAAAAGTTAGTTAACAAGGAGCAACATAAAATTTATTTTATTTTATTTTATTTTATTGATAAAGAAGTTTTACCCTTAGTAAATGAAAGATCTATTAGATCATCACTCTCGCTCTGCAAATCACATACAATACTAGTCGGAGACTCAAATGAGTCAAAAATTACTCGGCAGCCACCATATACCCCAAGGTTGTTTAACAAAAGACCCTTTGCTCCTCCTTCATCAAACTGAGCTGATGTTTGGTGGTATAAAGGATCTACTGTGAATGCCCCTGATTATAGAGGAAAGGTAGCCTTCAATTAATAAACAATGAATAACCACTAAATACAAGACATGTAAATAGTGAACGTAAAGTGGTACCGTCAAACTTTTTAACATTGAGAGCTTCAAAAGATGATTCCAACGTTGTTAAAGGTGATAGCTGCATATGGTTTAATAGTGGTGAGTAAACATTTATATGCGAGACTAACTTATGAAACGTGAATATATTATTATATATACCTTTCTGTTCACATCTTTTTTGGCGGTTCCCTCCACTTGCTCCATCTGTACTTGTTCTCCATCTCCTAAAATTTTATTATGTTACTTAGTAGTAGTCAGAAGATGGCCTTATATTTAGTCACTGTTGGTGATAGAACCCCAGACAGTCAAAGGTACGGGTAACAGCACAGGAATAGAAGGGGAAACAATAATGCTTTGAATGTGCTTTATATTTTATTAACTATTAGAAGATAAGCTTATGAAGGTAGATGATGGTGCAGATTCACAATGGATGATATAATTTTTTGTACAACAAATTTTCACATAATAATGATCTGTTCACTAGAGCTCAAAACTCTGAAGTAAACGCAGCTTATCTAACAGCAAAATATTATGATAGTGAAGCTGATGAATTATTTAGTGTACCATGAACAATATCTGAAGGATATAAGAAGATGATGAATTATTTATCTTGAACAAATTACGAATGGGCATTCTGCAGACATTTGTAGAAAGAACAATGCCAGAATGAAGCAAAAAAATGCAAGATTTTAGGTAAGAAACAAATTTTAAGGCCAAAATTGTGGAATTAAGGGGGTCCTGTGGTTATTCTTCCTGTGCCTCAATTATTGACAAAAAAACTTTCGGGTAGAACAGAATTATCCATGTAGAAAATCTTGGTGGAAATAAATCAGTGAAAACAGATCTAGGTACATAAAGTTATGCGACCATGCAACAAACTAACAGTTGATGATATGTTAGAATAATCAGTAATTTTCTTATTGGTTTTTTCCTTCGCTGTCTTATTCTGATATCATGGTGAATTTCGTTTTGATCAACATTAATTTGTGTAAACGTATAACTTGGAGCTCTAGAAATTGGCCATCAAAAAGGACCAAAGAAAAATTCAAACAAAAAATTTACAAAATATCTTGTTTCTCAAGGATGTTTGGATGAAACTTTTCGAACAGAAAAAAAAAAAATTGTGGTTATCTCTTTATAGTGATATAAACTGACATATTGCATTTCGAATTTTCTGGGAACGTTTTCTGATAAAAATTAAGTCATTAGGTACATCTGAAAACTAACTATGATTACGCAAAAATGATTAAATGCAGGCAATCGGCATGGACTTTCTACTAGTACTGCATACATTAGGAAGAAGATAATATCAAACAAGTGTAAACTAATCTAACCATCCCCTTCTTCTCGGCCTGCCCGGTTCATTCCTCCAAGAACCTTATAGGTTTCTGAATGCACAGAATCAACTCTCAACGAATAAATCTTGACTCCGGCTTCCAAAGTACAACTAGCCTAAGCATGTAAACACATATATATTGTTATTATATACAGATCCTACTGTTTTATTGAAAATTATACTGCAAAAATAAGATTACCTTTTGGAAATTGGTCTCATTGTCTTCATCTTCTGGCCTGACTCTCACAATTTCACTCAAATGATCTATCAGCCCAAATTCCCATGTATTCTTCTGGTTAATTTTCTGCAAATTTCGAAGATAGATTTACTGATTCTACCAAATTTAAACTTTTTCGGCTCAACTGCTATGTGTTTTTTACCTTGGACTTCCATTTTCACATTACACAAGCTCAAACATTCATAGTTTAACTTTAAAAAACTTATAAATTCCTGCAGCTTAATAAAAGTGTAAACTTAAGCTACTGTTTTGCGTAAATTGCCGACTTAACCCGCCAAAACCTGATGATTTTAATCCTAATTTTAAAAATGACTGCAACTTAAAGGTTTACTTACATTCTCGCTAGCAAGTTTGATGCAATTATGGAATAAATCCATGATATGATCTCGATCCAAAAACGGAGTTGGCTGGGTTTGATTCGGAAGTGGCGGTGGAGAAAAAGCCATCGATTTGCGGCGGATGTTGGCACGTGCCGCACGTGCTTGGGCACGCTCAAGGTCATCGTTGTTCGGTTGTAATGGCCAAGTTGGGGACTGGAGTTGAGAAGTCGCCATTAAATTGATTTCGTAAAGTATTAGGGATTTCGTATGCTCGTCTGCCGGAAATGATTTTCAGATTTAGGGTTGTTTGTTTAGTTTTCCCTCCCTTCGATTTTGAAATAAATTTGGAATTTGGATTTTCCATAACGGCTGTTACTAGTGGGCTTTGGGCTCGGTTTATAATTTGAAATTGTGGTTATATGTAAAAGAACGAACCATGATCTCATCCAGCACCCTTCACTGATTTTCACTAAATACATATGTCGAATTTAAATGATTCTTTGTATTTATCATCTAAATATACTTCACAGAATTATAGACCGTTCCGATGCTTGTAACTCTAAAAATACTACAATAAAAATCAGCTGTCCAAATGTATATTTTAAACGAGTCATATTGACTTGTGATTTTGGGGAGTTTGGAACTTTCAAAATGATTTTGTAATGTTCTATATGATATAATATTACCTTAAATCTACAACAACAACAACTAATTGGTGGAAAAAAAAAAAAAGCCAAGAAAACCGATGGGGGATGTTGGGGGAGTTAAAAGATAGGGGATTCGGAAAACAAATGAGGAAATTTAGGCGAAATTTGTAACGACCTAGAATTTTGGTCGTTTAGTTTTGAATATTTAATTTATTTTTAAATGTTGAATTTGGATTATTAAGTGATTTTGAATATGGAGATTTTGGTTGAATTAGTGAAATGGCATAAAGTTTCAAATATGGCGATTTATTGGATTGGGTAAATATAAATTTAATATTTGAAATTTGGGAAAATATGTGAATCTGGAGTTAAATGGAAATAAAAATGGTTTATAAGTTGATTTTAAACTCCGTTTGAATTAGAGTGATGATAGTGGACTTTTGAATGGGATAAAAAAGTCGATAAGTAAAATTTGGAATTTTATATATTAATTTAATAATGGAAATTTAGTATATATGGTAATAGTGTAAATGATTTAATTTTGATTTAATATAAATCGGAATGATTTTTAATACGAATACAAATTCTATTTGAATTATAATTGAGTTAGTAAAATTTTAAAACTGAAATTTCAATTCCGTCGATTTTGAAAATCACTCGATTTAATCGACGAGTTAAAATAGATATCTGGAACACAATCTCGCAATTTGACGAAACCAGTTCCGTTGGATACGTAATAGTTTATTATTATCGGGTTTCGAATTTTGTGGGGTTTGGAGTTACCGTTTGGTCGTGCGGGATAGAAACGCGTTGAAATAAATATCGAAAAATTAATATTTTAATTCGATTCGAAAAACTATCTTCCATATACGATCGAATTAGGCCCCGAAACATGTTCCATTGTGTTCGAAATAGGGGTAAAACATTATAAACCCAGGCGGCACGCTTCGTTTGAAGTTCGTTCGGAAAAGTATGTAAATTGTGAAAAATAATAATTAAATAATATATGCACGTATATATACATACAGTGGAAACAGAAAACCTTAGCAAAAATTCACGCGGCCGCTGTTCTATGTTTCAATGGTCGAAACCCTCCTATTTTCTTCCCTTGGTCTCCACTAACCCGCAAACTTTTAAGCCAAACTTCCAACTAAAAAATCGTAGGGCTCGCCGAGCTCTAAAAAATGAGCGGTGACGATTGAATATAGTGGTGCGGTTTGGCGGCGAATCTTGCTCGAATAGGCCACGTTCATTCACAATTTTCAAGATGGAGAGGGGACCGTGCTTGCCGTGCCTCTGGCCGAAGGTGGAGTTCGCGACGAGCTTCCACGCGGTGATGCTTGATCGTCGTCGAATGCGACAAAGGAGGCGCGGCAATTGATGAAAGAGGGCGGCCGTTGGGTTTCATTCGAACAGAACGAAGGGGAAGGAGGAAAACTAGTGCGGCCGTGATTTCCATACCACAGAGATGAGAGGCCACGATTTCTAATGGTAAAATAAAATAAAATAAAAATAAATTATTTATATAATTTATATCCAAAAATTTTAAAATTCGTACCATTGTCACACGAGGTCGAAATTGGATGAAATATGCGGCTTGGAATCGTATCGACGAATGCTACATGTTGGAACAGATCTAGAGATGTATGGAGCAAGTTAAAATTTTAGGTTAAACCGAACGTGTTGATTTAATTAAAAATTTGAACGTTCGGCGAATTAAAACTCAAGGTGAGTTAATCTCACTCAATTTGGACTGCTGGTATTAATTTTAAACGGTTAAAATTAAATAATGATTGATTGATTGAATTGATACATTTTTATCAATTGAATGTGATATTATATATAGTAGTATATATATTGGAGTGATTGATATTCCCGCATGTATATAACGGAGGAGAGCTTATACACCTCGTATAATAGCGAATGACCCTATATATCATGATATTCCGCTTCGAAGCGGAATTGGTATTTTTTATGTTATATTAACATATGTGGATGTAGGAAAATAAATTGAAGGGATCCAACAGGATTCCTCAAAAATGTTGAATTTAATTTCATATATGGTGATATATGTTTTGTTTGAATAATCTATGATAGATTATGGTGTGATTTGAATTGATTAGATGTTATGGCAGTTTAGCCTGGATTTTGGTATTTTTCTTAAATATCAATAATATATGGTTTGAATTGGAAAAGAATTTAATGGGATTTTGAGGTAAAATATTTACATGGAATTTTGGGTTAATTAATCCGATAAAATAATGGTTTTGAAATTTGCACTTAACTATTTCGGGATACTGTGAACAGGGATTTTGGAAATAAATATATAAAAGGATTTTAAATAATAAATCCTTAAGTGGTACTTGTCTAATTATGAAAGGTTTTTAAATCGATGTTTTTCATAGCTTGGAAGAATAGAAGTGAAATTGGGGAATGAGTATAAAATTGGTTATACTGGAACTCAAGCAAGATTTTCAAATTTACGAGATGAAGTTAGAATCGAGAAATTGAGCTTGTTTTAAAAAGAGGATTTTTAATTATTAATTAGGTAACTTTAGAAGTGTTAAAAATATTCTGGAAACTAGTATTTAATTATTTTAAATTGTTTAAAGCATGTATAAATATTAATTAGTAACCTTAAAATGAGTGTTAAAGATTTATTATTATTTAAGCATTAGTCAGCATTATTATTTTTTAAAGATAATTACTAAATATTAATATAGCTTTGTATAAAAACTTTTGTTTAAGTATATTTGCCTAGATTAAACTAGGAAGTTTATTTTGGAACTTATAAACATTATTTTGAGATAATTTTAAATAAATTTACGGAAAGCAATGGTATACTCGCATGGCATAATTAGAGGTAGTGAGTGCCTGCTGTTAAGTTTTGGATTTTTATGGGATAGAGACATAACCATTGAGTTGTGAATCTATGGTTTGATACCGCGGTGGTACTTTCCATATTAATTTAAAGGGTTTTCAAATATTTTGCAAAGATGTTTGTAAATTTACTAAATTCAATAAGATAAGTATGTATAATTTGGATAAAGAGATTTAATTTATTTAAAATTAAATTAAAATGAGATTTAGTGTTTTCAGTGGAAAAGGAAATATTTGGTTGAATGATTGTGTATTTGATAGTTAAACAACCGACTATCAAATCTAGACCCAAATATAACATTAGGAATATCTAGAAGAAGCACGGGAATTATATGGTACAGTTACCTTTGAGGTGCTATACTGTACGTATAAACTCGTGTGTTCTTCTAGGACGATGTTAAGGAAATCCATCCACTAATAATTAGGAGGTGATCTCTGATCTTATTTCGTTTGTTTATTTCCTAAAAATCGGGGTTGAGTTTATCGAAAAAATATTGAACGTTGTTTCGAAGAGACCGGAATCGGACAAGTTATCCGAAAATCACTTCGATCCAACGAGTACGTTTTCGGTGTGGAAACAAGAGTATGGAGTGAAAGACAGATCAGTGAAGTGCAAGGGCTAATCACTACTAATCCTGTGGGTGATTCCAAAATAGATGTAGTAGGAACAGTGTCTTCGGTTCCGTTCGGGCCCGGAACGGACTTGTATGGATGAGTGATATCAGTACATCGTCATTGGAGGACAATGAGCATTCTAAGTGAAATTCCTTAAAAAGGTAATAGTAGCCTTTTGCCTCATCAACCGGGAATGACAAAAGTATGGGAGATGCAGCAATGAAAAGTGGGTAGCACCCGGTTAGGGTATGTTTATCACCTTTTTAGATACCCTCGGATATTATTACTACGATCTATGGAAGGAACTCGGAAAGGATGGGAACACCAGAGGTGATAGCATATTCGGTCTATCCAGGTTAGGGATAGCCCGGTCATGTGTTGCAGGGGATCTCGGCGTGGTGCTCGGTACATCGTTTCTAGACGTACTATGATAGATGATACCCCAGTACTTAGTCATTCGTATGGAATCCATTTTCCAATAAGCGCTGTACGGTTTTGATTGTACCCAACTATGCTAAAACGTGAGATGTAAGCATTTCAGGTATTTGAATAAGTATTTATACTTAGAAACTATTATAATATCATAGGATTTGATACAAAATGTTTTGGTTATCATAAGGTAAAAACCCGTCGTGTTTATGTGTGGCGTGGTCTTACGAGATACCTTTGGTTTTCAAAGGATTTTGACACTTTAATAATTCAAATTGAGTGTGTTTTCTCACGTTGGTTTTTCAAACTGACTCGGGTGTTATTTTATTATAATGCTCGGGACAGACCGAGTATTACAGGTTTAGGTAGGGATGCTATAGAGCTCAGGGACTTGCCGGATGGCGAAGACGTATTACTCGTATTTGATTTTTATTTCGCTATAGTGTTGTTGAAATTATCAACAATTGTGAGGGCAAGTTGTTATAACTGTTCAGGCTGATTTTTATTGATTTGCGTACTCTGATGTGAGATATGTATATTACAGTTTTGATTTGTGTAAAGAACTGTTTATATTATATGTTATTCAGTCCGCTGTGAGATTCTATTTTTGTTGGTTTCTTCTCTCATCTACCTACTTTCTTTCCCCTCAACAATTTGTCTTTCTAGCACTCGATCGTTCGACATGTTCTACAATATGCGTATTTATATCGATCTTTAAGGGTCGAAAAGACGGATCGTCAAAAAATTTTAAGATGGGAGATCTGGATCCCTCCTCTTAGATCATATGTACAAACGTACGCATATATATACACACCTTATTTCCACTTCAATGATTTTTCAAGCTATAAAATTTGAAGATGAATAAAATTTATAGATATGGTATTCTCGATCATCTTAACAGAATTTTGGTTTATTTGGATCACCATAACATGTTCAAAATGATATTTCAAGAAAAATTCTAAAATACATGTTTTAACGGTTGTTATTTGACATTAAATTTTGAACATATTAGGTCCTCCACATTTCATATGATTTCAAATTGTGTGGCTTGAAAATCACAGGGGTGTAAAATGGGTTGCAGCTAAAGAAGGGTATAACGAATCCCAACCCATTGAAATTTGATAGTCTGAATTGTGCCTATTTTGGATATCTTTCAGAATTTGCTAATCTATTATAGGTATGATCAAATATCATACACATCATCCTTGCAAAAAAAAAATATTCTAATGCTTTTAGCCTATTAAAATTAACTATGCAACATATTATACATTTATTATAATTATTAATTCAAAAATATTAATTTTCAGTGGTTAAAATTATTAAAATACCAAACAAGCTCGATATCTTGTTAAAATAAAATAAACTAGAGAAGATGAAATGATGAACATAAGGAGGACTACATCTTTATTAGATTACTTGGTTATTGTTCTATGATATATGACTTGTGTCATAGTTATACTACTTGGAACCAAAGTGATTATATAAAATAAAAATATTGTAACTTAGTAAAGTACAAATAAAATTGCTAAATAATAAATTGTGAAATTTTCTGCAATATTCTTTTAACGTGTCAAATATATAATATCTTCTAACATCCTCTTCAAACTCGGGATGCATACCAATTGGAGTTTGTTAAAAGATCAAGCAAAAGAGGAATCTAAAACCATCCAATGATGCAAAATAATGGTTTCAAATGCTACTGGAGAGAGTAACACCAAATATCAGCTTAAATCTAATTGGTAGGCAACTATCTAAGAAGACGACGTTAGTGAATCTAAAATTCAAAGTCAGAATTTGGGAAATGGGAAAAGGAAAGGAAATTCCTTTGGCAATTGGAAATGGAATTCCAATCAAAAGTCCAAAATCAGAATCCAAAATAGGAAAACATAAAAAATGAAATTCATATGGAATTGGAAGCGGAATTCCAAGCAGTGTGCATCATTTGTCATTGTAAGAAGACCGACACTAATCAGAAAAGAAATCCAAAATTTGAAAATTGAAACAAACGTCTTAGATTGTTTTGTAAGAAGTGTATGAGCAACGCATTAGACAAGCTCCAAATCTTCTATTATCATTTAATATCATTTTGGATCAGGTGCATTGATAGTGGGGTAAAAAAGGAAAATTAAAAAAAAATGTGTTTATCAAATTTAGGTCTTATTTTTGTATATATGAATTATTTGTTTAAACTAAATCGTATATATTGAACATTAATAAAAGTGATTGTTGTTGTAGTTTAGTTTAATTAATTTTATATCTAAGCTTTATGCATATACATTTTGTATAGTATGACCTAAATCTAGAAATTTAATGTATATTATTATTTTATCATAATTACTTTCGATTTATCCTATTAATTTAACTACATGTTCACATTCATCATGCAAACATTATTAACATTATAAACTATACTAAAGCATATTTTTCGATTTATTATTTATAAGTATAAAGGTCGAAATAAGTATTATACGTATATACGTATATGTTGATAAATTTGTTTTATTAAAAATACGAAATTTAAATGATTTTGACTATTTCAAAATTTTGTCAAAACAAAACATTATTTATAGAATCTAGAAGTAACGTTATTAATTTATATTTTATTTTAAATTATAAAGTCGTAATATATGCATGAATATACAAGTATTAAATCAAAATTTGTTTTTCTAAACATTGAAATAAAATTTATTTTTTATTTAAAACAAATAAGAAACATATATATATATATATATATATATCAACAAAAAATAGAAAAATAATTTCTTTATATATGTATATATAAGCCATGAAGAAAAATCAATTCTTTTTTCAAATAAACTTGTAAAATTGTAAACTAAATACGCACACAAAAAAAAAATCAAATTTTTATTTCTGAAAATTAATTCTTTAAATGTTGTAACGAAGTGCCTTTCTTACACCTAAAGACGGCACTTCGTATATCCTTGGTATTTGTGTGCTGATCATTTAAGTGTCCGAACGACGGGTCATTAGGGGTGAAGAAAGAAAAGACATAACAGAATCCCATAAAAATGTGACGTGCAATATATAATGTACACGTAATCTTTACAAAAAAAACCATCTTTATTTATACACAGCATAGTACACTATCATATTATCAGCTTAGACAGTTATAACAGCCCTTCCTTACAAATGCTGATAAATAAAACAATCAATATAATGAAAAAATAAGGATATACGTAGATATGTCTTGGGCATCCAGCTCGTCTCATGAACTCCAAAGTATTTAAAACTAATATAGGTAAATATGCTCGGTTTGACCCGAGCATTAAAATAAAATAACGCCTGGATCAGTCTAGAAATGCCAGTGTGAGAAACTGAAGTGATGGGGTGAACATACAGTAATTCTATAAGACCACGCTGTTAAACGCGGAATGGGTATTAACCTTACAAGGACAACATTCATAGATAAATAAATGGGAAACAAATCATAACAACAATCTAAACAATAATAAATGAGCATAGACAAGATAAATATCCAAACTTAAAGGATGTGCACAAATAATTAGACATCGAGAAGGGCTATAGTCACTTCTCGATGTAATTAAGTAAGAAGTAAATTTAAAACTTTGGAATCAAAGGAAAAGAAAGAGAAATTTTTCAACAAATGACTATGAGCATGCGCCCCCTTACTGAAAGTATACCTCTAAAAATATACTTAAGAGGGTCATACACTCTACGACATCTCTTGAAAATGTACAGGTCGGACCCCGCCAACCTTACCGAGTACCCAAGTATTTCATATCTCAATGCGCAAATCTGAATCTAACCTAGAGTGGATGTTAACATACCATGATGGGAGCAACCCCACATAGCTAGATGTCCACTTGTGCTTTGGGTTAGTCATTGTCCACAAAGAATAACAAAACTCAAAAGAGTAGTAAATCATTTTTAAGATGACGATACGCCAAGAAGAAAGTTGAAGCGATAGTTAATAAATCAACTATCGAGGATAACTAAAAATGATCGGATATGGAAATTGAATTTCATATTCTTACCATTACTCGTCGATTCCAAACAAGTGATATCTGTTGATTGAAAATGAAGCTGGACAAGTTGAGGTAGCATTGCCTCTAGGCACTGCCTTGACAACACTTTTAAACTTCGAGATAAAAACGAGTCCATACCTCGACGTTTAGTGTTAAAAGTATAACTAAATCCTTTCCATATAAGCAATATCATTTACAAAACTACTTTTACATAACCGAATCCAACTTTTACTTTTAAAACCAAACTTGTGTTGGGATTTCATATTTTAAGTCATAACTTTGTCAAAATGATTGATTAACTTCAAACACAAATTTATTACTTCAATATCATTATTTAAAATGATCAGTTAATTTTAAATACTATTTATTATTTCAAAACAACTTTATTTAAAATAATCAGTTGACTTTAATATTGATTTATTGCTTCAAAATAACTCTATTTAAAAGATTAGTTAACTTTAAAACATTATTAACAGAATAATTAATTAACCCTTAAACATAATTATTAAAATGATTAATTAAATTTAAAACGTTATTATTAAAGTGATAAATTAATCTTAAAACATTAGTAGCAACATGGTTCATTTATTTTAAAACACCATTATTAAAATAATTAATTGGTTTTAACTCCTTATTATTAAAATAACCAATTAATTTTAAAACCTTATTATTGAATTAATTAATTTATTTTAAATCATTTTTATTTATATAATTAATTATCTCTGTAAAATCCCTGCACAAGATTTAACAAAAATATTTCGAAGGGGATAACATTTTGAACCAAACATCACATCATATAAGTATGGGCATAAGTAGTAAAGTAAATAACAACAATATACATAAAGAGAATATCTCTTGTCTAATATGAATTTAGTGGCATACAATTAAATGTCCAAATTAGTATTACAGCAGAATGGGGATCTACTCTGCTAAATGGATGTCTAAATAATCTGCTTAATCTATTTATAACATATGAGGATTTATTCTGCTAAACAGACGCCGTTTATTTTCTTTAATCAAATGATAGCACTTAGCCCTAGTTGATCCCTTGTCTTAGCTTTTCTGGTTAAGTCTTGAACCATCCTATCCCTACAAGATTATTTTGTTCTCTATTGGTTTCTGCTAGGTTAAAAACCTGGATAACATTTGCCCACCAGAGCATGTCTTCGCTGTAAACAAGGCATGCTCTAAAAGTTATCGTTTTCAATATCCACTTGTTAATTCCCGAGAGGTTGCATTAAGGCTTTACAAGTATGCTTATTTGATGTTATTGGTCATCTCTCTTTGGTTCTAACGGCTTCTGCTTATCACAATATATCACATTTCTTCTTGTAGCTTCCCGGTCGTCTCGGAATGGTGAATATGTGCAGGAAATATAGCTCGAGGATAACAAGTGAAATTTTCCTTTCCATTCCTTTATTTAAAATAAATATATTTTGAATGGTGAAGATATCACATTTCAAAACAGCTTTATTTAAAATAATCAATTGACTTTAATATTGATTTATTGCTTCAAAACAACTCTATTTAAAAGATTAGTTAACTTTAAAACATTATTAACAGAATAATTAATTAACCCTTAAACATATTACTAAAATGATTAATTAAATTTAAAATGTTATTATTAAAGTGATAAATTAATTTTAAAACATTAGTAGCAACATGATTCATTTATTTTAAAACACCATTATTAAAATAATTAATTGGTTTTAACTCCTTATTATTAAAATAACCAATTAATTTTAAAACCTTACATTGAATTTATTAATTTATTTTAAATCATTTTTATTTATATAATTAATTATCTTTGCAAAATCCCTGCACAAGATTTAACAAAAATATTTCAAAGGGGATAACATTTTGAACCAAACATCACATCATATAAGTATGGGCATAAGTACTAAAGTAAATAACAACAATATACATAAAGAGAATATCTCTTATCTAATATGAATTTAGTGGCATACAATTAAATGTCCAAATCAGTATAATAGCAGAATGGGGATCTACTCTGCTAAATGGATGTCCAAATAATCTACTTAATCTAATTATAACATATGAGGATTTATTCTGCTAAACAGACGTCGTTTATTTTTCTCTAATCAAATGATAGCAAAACAATGTTTTATTTTGCTAAATAGATGTCCAAAATAATCTATTCAATTAAGTTATAATAGAATGGGGATTTATTCTGCTAAACAGATGTCATTTATTAAGCATTCATAACTATTAGGCTAACTTAATGGCACAGATAAGAGATCCCTGGTTTATAAATCAGTTTACTTTTAAAACCGAATTTATGCTTGGGCTTCACAAATACAAGTATTAAATTTAAACAATTTTATTAAAGTGGTTCATTGACTTTTAATCACCATTATAAAAAAAATTAATAACTTAAAACATCCTTAATAGATTGATTGATTATCTTTAACTATCATTGATAAGAATGATCAATTATCTTCAAACTTCGTTAATTAATTTGATTACTTAACTTTAATATCCTTAATTAAAAAGGATTCATCACTTTTAAAAGCATCCTTAATTAAATTAATTTTAAATATAGTTAATTAAATTAATTAATAAAAATTAAACATCATTAAGTAAAAATGATTAATTAATTTAAAACATCATTAAAGAAAATATTAATTAAATTTAAACTAATTAATTAATTTTAAAAATCATTAATTGAAAAGGGTTAATTAATTTTAAACACCATTAATTAAAATGGTTAATTAACTTTAATCGATCATTGTTAAATAATTAATCAACTTTAAACATCATTGGATAAAATGTTTAATTAATTTTAAATACCATTAACAAAGTAATAAATTAAATTTAAACTCATCATTATAAAGTTAATTTATTAACCTTAATCCTCATTAACTAAAATGATTAATTAAATATAAAATTCATTATTAAAATGGTTAAGTAATTTTAAACTCATTATTATACAAAAGCTTAACTAGCATTGTAAAAAGAAACCTAAGCTCGAGAATAAACCAAAAGATTTCGAAAGATGGTATTTTCCCAAAGCGCCAATGTAACGACCCGCAAATCCGTACCCCTTGAGTCAACACTATTCTACAACAATCAACTCAAGTTGCACAGAAATACGAACCATTAGGGTTTAAGAAGAAGAGGTAGAAGAAGAGAAAACAAAACCAACATCAGAATCTAACCATCGCAGCGGAATAAAATATAATAGAGAATAAGTAATGTTTACTCAAAATCAAATATATCAGTTTACATATATTACATCATCAGAGTACATAAGTCACAGCTCACATCAATAACATACAATGGATACACATCAACTCAACACAGCGAAAATATATATATACTAGTACGAGAATACGTATCGTCATCCAGCTCGTCTCCTGAGCTTCACAGCATCATACCCTGTATCCTATAATACTCGGTCTGACCCGAGCATTATAGTTAAATAACACTCGAGTCAGTCTGGAATACCAGCGTGAGAAAATCACACCCAATTGATTTTAAAGTTTCAAAAATCCTTTGAAAACAAAAGGCATCTCGTAAGACCACGCCACAAATAAACATGTCGGGTTTTT
Source organism: Allium cepa (assembly GCA_030765085.1). Classification (NCBI taxonomy): domain Eukaryota; kingdom Viridiplantae; phylum Streptophyta; class Magnoliopsida; order Asparagales; family Amaryllidaceae; genus Allium; species Allium cepa. The sequence goes on along the minus strand of CM060937.1, from coordinate 108,885,376 downwards.
ACCTTACGATAGCTAAAACAATTTTTATAGAAATCCTCTGATATTATAATAGGGTCCATATACAAATACTTATAAAATAGCCGAAATTGTTACATGATTAAATTCCAGCTACTAGCCACAGAGTGGGTAATACAAACAAAACTCGTACAAGGCTCGTAGGGAAAATGGATTTCCAACAATGACTAGGCACTGGGGTACCACCTGTCACAGTACGGGGCCTAGATCACCGTACCGAGGATTACTCCCTTCATCCCCTGCAACACAAGGCCGGAACCATTCCTTACTGAACAGTCCCGAACAAGATAAACCCCGTGGTTGGCGCGACCAACCACCCACTAAGCCGAAATATAAAAAGGGACATCTAGACAGGGGAAATATCTTGTCCTGCTTGGCCATGACCCACCTAACCTTGCTGCATATCCCCTGATTTTCAGTCATTCCCATTTGATGAGGCTTGAGGCTAAGCGTTACCTTTAGAACGTTTTCACTTAGAATGCCCATCGCCCACCTGACGATGTTTCACAAGCATCCATCCATACAAGTCCGTCCCGGGTTCGAACGGAACCGAAGGCACTACTCCTACTACATCCATTTTGGAAATATCCTCAGGATTAATAGCGACTAGCCCTTGCACTTCACTGCTCCACCTTCGAATCCAAAAATCGTTTTTCACGAAACGTACAAACCGGATCGAAGTGGTTTTCGAGAAATAAATCTCGATCCCGGTCTCTTCGAAACGATCAACGTATTTGTCCAATATTGATAGTCGGTTATTTAACTATCAATTTATATTCACAAACAACCATCAACCAATAAATAATTTTCCAAATTATTTATCTCCAAAAATATCTTCACAAGATATATTTCTATTTTCAATTCTTTGAAAACAGTTTTCAAATCATTCTTTCTTCCCAGTATAAACTTTCCCAAGTATTTTCTATCTCCTCTGAAATCACCAAGCATGAAACTAGATTTTAAAAATGAATTTTAAAACATTTTACTTTGAAATATATACTTTTAAACAGCTAAGTTAAATTTCTTCAATATTTGTAAAAATACTTACTATATGAGTATTTGAAAATAAAGTTACTTAATAGAATATAAAACTAGAATTTCACTTTTGAAAACAAAATACTAGGTCATCTTTTAAGTAATTACTACTATATTAGATTTTTAGAAAATACTTACCCTTTGAATTTTAAATATTGGATATAATAAATTTTTCAAAACTTGCCTTTTTAAAAACAACTTTAAAACCCTTTTAACTTATATTTAAAAACTCGCTTTGAAAACATACTTGGTTATTCGAGGAGAATTTTCCAACTTCAATCAATTGAATCAATTTTCCAAATTGATTTTCAACTTATTTTATTTGAAATAAATTTCTTCACTTATTCAGTTCATTTCAAGATTCATTAATTATTGACTTAATTATAATTGTTATTATTTTCCCTTTTATTTTACATCTTTAACTGAAATATACATATTTCATATATTTTTTTCCATTTCTTCTTTATTCTTCTAGAATAATTTAAATCCTAAATTTGAAATAATTGTTTTATTCTTTTAAACAGTAACATTGAAATTTTAAGTTTTCTTAACTTTCTGTTTATTCAAAAATTCCTTTCCATATACAGGATTCATTAATTAGCATTTTGGAAACACTAATATTCTTATCAATTCATTTTTAATTTATTTACATTCTTTATAATTATTTTCTTAAAAATTTACTTCTTTTATTATTTCTTTCCAAGAATCCAATGCTATATAATTTGATAACTCAGAGTTCAAGAATATATCCAAGCAGCTATAGCATTCAATATTTCAATATGATTCATCACAGAATATCCACAAAGCATGTCAGAGAATAATAAACAATATATATATATATATATATATATATATATATGATGAGGGACCCAGTTGGATCCCTCCAACCTGTTTTTCCTGCATCCACAGATGTTAGCACAACATAAACATCAGTCCAAAATATATCATACTAAAGCACAACAATCAAATCAACCATTCCAACAATTATTTAAATTTAATCCTTTAAATTTAAATTAACTGAGTGAGATTAACTCACCTTTGCTTTTAAATTTGCAATCCACTCCATCTCGACTTATTCTTCATTATTTTTGACCTAGAGTCAACATTATAAGTTTTGTTAATATTTGAATTGATTGAACAATTAATTTCTATTTATTTACTTTAAGTTAATAATTTGGTTTTAACCTAAAAATTTACTAACTAAAAATTCTAGTCCTAACTAATAACTAAATAAACTAATTAAACAAGTTAATTACCTTAATATATATATCCTAGAGTTTAAACAGTAGGCTTACTATATATATATTTAACCAAACTAAATATTTCATTATTATTCTATATATATGTTGTTATTATTATTTTTCTCCTATGTATATCTAAAGACTGAAATACAAATAGGCAGTATTATATTTTTTTTTCTTCTCAAAATCTTTCATATCTATATACGTATATTTACTGTAATATACCATACTGCTTTAAACTTTTTTTTTTAAAAAAAAAACTATTTATAACTTGCTGTAAATTCCTGATAAGTGAAATAATGACCATTAATTCATTTACGCATTTAAACTATGAATATGTATAGTTTATCTCAGTAAAAAAAAACACAGATAGCGATTGACTCTACTGTAAAAAAACAAATTACCTACTCGAACGCTAGGCGCGGCATCAGAGCAGCCATCGCCAGCACATGCCCCCATGTCGAACGCGCTCCTCCACGAAGCAGCTTCAACATCCCAATCTCAACTTCGCCTCGCTCCTCATTTCGTCGCCGAGCCTACTCGTGATGGCTGAATCAGGTCGCGAGCGCCACCAAAGATTCAATGAAAACCGCGAAGATAACCCCCTTCGAATACGCGAACCCTATTGCTCTAAGAAATCCATAGACTCGAACGTCCACCATCTCCTCTTGCGTTCGAACGAACTCGGCAATTAAGGAAGAAGATTGATTGCGATTCGAATGAGAATTGCGTTCGATTGTTTATTTAATTCGATTGCTAAAAACAGAGGGAGCGACCATGATGATAACTCGATTTCCTCGCGTTCGAGTACGCGAGTTCTCCCCCCGTCCCCCATTTTTTTTTTTAGCTTTGATTGATTTGAGAATAAGGGTTCTAAAGATTCGGCCCTTAATTATAATTCTCTTTGAAAAGCTTGAACGAGACGCTAAAGCACGAACCTGCAGAGAGAATAGAGGGAACATGAAGAGATATTCGCGTGTACGACGGTTTCATCATGTCGGCTTTACAGAGTTAGGTTGGCTGCTGATAAAAATTTATATTTTTATATTCAAAAATATCTCGTTGAGGTACCTAGTTATTAAATTTGATTCGATATAGATTTCAGCGCGTTTATATAACGTACGCTCACACAACAACCCCAAACACTCCGAAAATTGAAATCCGATAATAGTACACTATTACGGATCCAATGGAACTGGTTTCGTCGAATTCCGAGACCGTGCCTCGGAAGGCTATTTTTAAATTCAATTTATAACGTACGCTCACACAACAACCCCAAACACTCCGAAAATTGAAATCCGATAATAGTACACTATTACGGATCCAATGGAACTGGTTTCGTCGAATTCCGAGATCGTGCCTCGGAAGGCTATTTTTAAATTCAATTTAAACGATATAAATTTCAAAACTCAACAAAACACTTCCAAATTTAATTCCAACACCTTTGCTATGCTCAGTGTTATCAATATAAATTTTATAAGCCTTCAAATTATTTTTTACAAGCTTAAAATTCCAGGTTCAATATTTTATCCAACTTCAAATAATTTAATTCAATAATTTAATTATCAAATAATTGGTGATATTTGAATTTAAATTAAAAGCTAACTTTTAAATATCCAAAATCAATTGAATATTCCAATTTTGAATACTCAAAAAATTCCGGGTTGTCACATTCCTCCCCCCTTAAAAGAATTTCATCCCCGAAATTTACTAGTTAGGAAGAATGGTCCAATACCCGTTTACTTTTTCCTACAAACCAAACGGTTTCTAACAATTCAACATCCTTACCAATTATCTTTTTACAAAAGACCCATTATTATTCTTATTAACTGTCCAAACCTTTCCCTAGTTTCAAACTATACCATTTATTTAACCATTCAAGTTTCAATTCAAAACCAAATTTTGAATTATCAAAATTTACCCAAAATTTTTCTAACTCCCTAAATTCCCGAAAAATTTCGCCAGCTTCTCCTTTGCGCGGCTGACTCGGTACAACTACAAAATGGCTCTACGGCCTCCCAAATCCAAAAAGAAAACAAAAAGCCAAGTGGCTCAATCCAAATCCAAATCCAAATCTCAATCAAATTCCATAGCAAATTTAAATGCGTACCTTTTGTCGGGCAATTCAATTTTATCTCTTGAAATCAAATCCAATTTCATTTTCCCTTTTAAAATACCTGCATATCCTGCTTAGCACTAATATCCAATCACAATATCCCAAAATATTTTATCGACTTTCTTACAAAATGTCAACATCTATTCATTTCAATATTATCTTAGATTATATTGTATTATCAATTTCCAACTAAGACCTCACCATTCCTTTTTAAGTTTAGCATAAGCATTTTATATGTTTCTTATCTTTATTTCTCTTTACCATTTTTAGTTTATATCTATTTCTATTCAAATCGATTTCCACATTATATATATATTTCATTTATTTTCAACTTTGAACTTTTAAATTTTACCCTTCATTTAACTAATTTAAGTCATTACTTTAATTAGTTTCATTTACTAACTTATTTTAGTTTCCAATTCTAAACAGTTTTGTAGTTAACAAAATTTTTCAAAATTTTCAAAAATTTTCTAACTCCCAAAATTTCTGAAATTTTTTGGCAGAGTCCCCTTTGTACGGAGGAGCTTTTGCAATTTGACAAAAGAGATAAATATATATACATCGACCCACACGGTCGGAAAAATCAAAAACAGTTCATATTTCCTACTTTAATTGCGTATGCGTACCTTATTTAGCATTTTAAGCAAGCAGCTTATTACTTTTAGCAAATAGCGCAACTCAATCCAGCCACACGGCTTCCAGGTACCTGTACTTACTCCACTTAAACATGTAAGTGCCAAATATATGCAGTTTAACTACATTTCACTTATTTACAATAGTTAAAACATATGAATTCTAAAAGAATCTCATACCAAACATTTTTCTGTAAGCAATTCATATAGTTTCCTGCTAATTCAACTGTTTTAATTAATTCACAAACCACTTTCATTCAATTTGAATGGTTTAAAACTCAATCGCTTACATGTAATTTATTCTTATGCAAACTGAACTCATATTTAATTCAATTGCTTTCAAAATCAATTTATTTTACTTCCACCAACTCATAGAATTTTAATTGCTTCATATACATCCAATGACAATTTATTTTATGCAATTTGACAAAATTTATGTGAATAAATAAGTATTTATGTTTATCACCAATTTAGATGGATTTTAACTCAATTTATTCTTAATTCTATTCCATTAGAAAATTTATTCACAATCCATATATTCTCAGTTCCATTGCATTTCAATTTTATTGACCAAACTAGTTCATTCAAACCATTTACAACTTAGATCCATCTTCATTACCAATTAAATTTTCTTTTTATTTTAATTCATTCACATCCATTCATTTACATTTAAAACCATTCCGTAATTGTTTATTCCAAACTATTTTATTTAGCTCAAAACAACCAAGCCATATCATTCAATAACCACTTCTCAACTTATTTAAACCATACTTCATTTGATTCTTATTTATCTCATCCATTCATTTATTCAATAAAATTAGTTTACCCACATCCACTTAAACCATTCTAATAAACTTGAAACATTCTATTTTTATTTTATTTTTTTATTGCCTCAAGTTATTTCAATCCCTTAATAATTTAAATGGTTTACAATTATTTGTTTAAGCATTTTCATTCCATTAAATATTATTGGTAACTCACCGAATTTATTTCAGTTAAAATTTATTTTTACTTGATGTAAATCCAATCCACTATCATTACACTTAGTTTTAAGTTGAATTCACTTTAACTCTCCTTCATTTCTTCAGCTTAAGTTATTCCACTTTAATTTATTCAAATTTTATACTTAAGCTCATTCTCAGTTTGCAAACAAGTTCTCTTTTCAATTTAACTTGATTTTATTTCAATCCAATCTCATTTTAAATTTTCAATTTCATTTGATTGGTTATTATAGAATTTAACTTCCCAGATTCAATTCATTTAATTTATCACAAAGCCATTTCCATCTTATTTCTACTGATTTGGATTTGATTTGCAATTCATACCATTACTGTTTTAATCCATTTCATTTTTTTATACTTCAAATTATATTTACTTTGTTAATACTTCTAGTCAAATTTTAATTGATAACTCAAGTTCTGATTCCACCATTTTTTTTTTAAATTTACCATCCAATTTTATTACCTTACATTGCAATTTCATTCACATTTACTTCCACTTCATCAACAATTTGAATCCAATTTAATTTAAAACTTGAGTTTATTTCCAAACTTTATCATAAACTCACAATTCAATTTCATTAACTAATTTATTATCAATTAGTTTTTTTTTTTTTTTTTTTCTATAATCCAACACTTGAATCTTTATTCCAAATATCACTTCCTTTTAGTTTCTTAGTTCAATATACTTTATAATTCAAGTTTGGATTTTCTTTTCATTTTCCAATTTTATAAGTCACAACTTACTATTTTATACAATCCCATTCATTCAAGGCTTAAATATATTCATCTTTTATTTTTAACTCAAGCCTTATGCTTATTCATAGCCCAAGCATTTTTATTTTTATGGAATTTTAATTCTCTTATAAGTTATTCTGATTTATGGATTTCAATTCTAATCCTTATTCAATTTCCATTTGCTTAAGTATGAATCTAATTTCATCAAATAATTCAATTGAATTCTTATTCCAATTCAATTTTATTTTGACTCGGTTTTATTTAACTCAATTCGATTTCAATTTAATTCGGATTCAACTGGATATTATTTCAGCCTATTTAAATTTATTCCAATCCAGTTAATTTCATTTTTGCCTTTTAAATTTAAATTCCATTATTCAAAGCTTATATTTCCTTCATTTTCATTTACTTAAGTTAAATTTTATTTGCTGAATTCAAATTTTCAATCCCTTCTTATTAATATCAACTTCTCTTTATAAGTACATTATTTGATCATTTATTCATTCACCAATTCATTATTTAACCAATAAATGTTATGTCCAAACATTTATTATCTTTAGTCCTTCCTGACTAAATTTCCCATTCCACATAACTTCACACAATTAAATTTTAAATTCTAGTTCTCAGTTTCACTTACACCGTTGAAATTTTGTTTTTCAACAAATTCCAAAGTTAAACAACCTTCAACATTTCAAAATTCCCTTTAAAACTTTCTATATCCAAAATTCGTTTGATAAATTCAATTTATCTCTTTGAGTTTCAAAACTCAACCAGTCTTGCAAACAATTTCAATTCAAAACAATTTGGTAGCAATTTCACTTCTGGAAACTCGAAAATGAACATCGATGATGCTGCAGTCATCACCGAAGTTATTTTCTAGCGACCAAAAGAATTTATATGCTTTTATTCTCTTTCTAAAATCCATCCAATATTTTTAAATTCCAAATTTCTCTAGATTTCAAATCCGATTCAAAACTATTCCTCAATATATATTATTCTCCCAACCTTTGAGAATCATTATCCAATCCAAAGAAATTTAAATCTCCAAATTCCAAACTCTTTAGATTTAAATTCAAACTTTTCTTTGGAATTTTATCTTACCTTAATAATTTATTACACTATAATTTACATTATAGTTTACATTTACAAATTCATTTGATATGAATTGGTCTCTTAGTTCTTAATTATGAATTCAATTCCTTATGCTATTATGAATCACATTCATAAATTTCATCTATTATGTTAATTTATTCCTTAATTTGTTTTAGTTATTATTTCAAACTTTATTCAATTATCTTACGATGATAATAATTTAATATTTATCACTTCTATCATCCAAACATCCATGTATATCTATAATAATTAAGAAAATCATTTTCATTTTTTTAATATACATAAAATAAATTTGGGTAAAATTATTTCATTTACCCTAGTTTAAACAATACTGTGTCGGTTTATCTTGTTCAAGAGTTTAGAAATCCCTATCGATGACATGGCGTCCCATACATCGACCAGAATCTATAAACACTCAACCGATAAATCAACACAATATAAAAACAATTTCATATTCACTAACAAGTACGCACTCATATCTATTAATACTCTCAAACTCATTCTAGAGTACCACAGACTCTATTTAATGAGTAATTCCCACCAGAGCCAAGGTTATCACCAACCTATGCTCTGATACCAAGTGTAACGACCCGCAAATCCGTACCCCTTGAGTCAACACTATTCTACAACAATCAACTCAAGTTGCACAGAAATACGAACCATTAGGGTTTAAGAAGAAGAGGTAGAAGAAGAGAAAACAAAACCAACATCAGAATCTAACCATCGCAGCGGAATAAAATATAATAGAGAATAAGTAATCTTTACTCAAAATCAAATATATCAGTTTACATATATTACATCATCAAAGTACATAAGTCACAGCTCACATCAATAACATACAATGGATACACATCAACTCAACACAGCGAAAATATATATATACTAGTACGAGAATACGTATCGTCATCCAGCTCGTCTCCTGAGCTTCACAGCATCATACCCTGTATCCTATAATACTCGGTCTGACCCGAGCATTATAGTTAAATAACACCCGAGTCAGTCTGGAATACCAGCGTGAGAAAATCACACCCAATTGATTTTAAAGTTTCAAAAATCCTTTGAAAACAAAAGGCATCTCGTAAGACCACGCCACAAATAAACATGTCGGGTTTTTACCTTACGATAGCTAAAACAATTTTTATAGAAATCCTCTAATATTATAATAGGGTCTATATACAAATACTTATAAAATAGCCGAAATTGTTACATGATTAAATTCCAGCTACTAGCCACAGAGTGGGTAATACAAACAAAACTCGTACAAGGCTCGTAGGGAAAATGGATTTCCAACAATGACTAGGCACTGGAGTACCACCTGTCACAGTACGGGGCCTAGATCACCGTACCGAGGATTACTCCCTTCATCCCCTGCAACACAAGGCCGGAACCATTCCTTACTGAACAGTCCCGAACAAGATAAACCCCGTGGTTGGCGCGACCAACCACCCACTAAGCCGAAATATAAAAAGGGACATCTAGACAGGGGAAATATCTTGTCCTGCTTGGGCATGACCCACCTAACCTTGCTGCATATCCCCTGATTTTCAGTCATTCCCATTTGATGAGGCTTGAGGCTAAGCGTTACCTTTAGAACGTTTTCACTTAGAATGCCCATCGCCCACCTGACGATGTTTCGCAAGCATCCATCCATACAAGTCCGTCCCGGGTTCGAACGGAACCGAAGGCACTACTCCTACTACATCCATTTTGGAAATATCCTCAGGATTAGTAGCGACTAGCCCTTGCACTTCACTTCTCCACCTTCGAATCCAAAAATCGTTTTTCACGAAACGTACAAACCGGATCGAAGTGGTTTTCGAGAAATAAATCTCGATCCCGGTCTCTTCGAAACGATCAACGTATTTGTCCAATATTGATAGTCGGTTATTTAACTATCAATTTATATTCACAAACAACCATCAACCAATAAATAATTTTCCAAATTATTTATCTCCAAAAATATCTTCACAAGATATATTTCTATTTTCAATTCTTTGAAAACAGTTTTCAAATCATTCTTTCTTCCCAGTATAAACTTTCCCAAGTATTTTCTATCTCCTCTGAAATCACCAAGCATGAAACTAGATTTTAAAAATGAATTTTAAAACATTTTACTTTGAAATATATACTTTTAAACAGCTAAGTTAAATTTCTTCAATATTTGTAAAAATACTTACTATATGAGTATTTGAAAATAAAGTTACTTAATAGAATATAAAACTAGAATTTCACTTTTGAAAACAAAATACTAGGTCATCTTTTAAGTAATTACTACTATATTAGATTTTTAGAAAATACTTACCCTTTGAATTTTAAATATTGGATATAATAAATTTTTCAAAACTTGCCTTTTTAAAAACAACTTTAAAACCCTTTTAACTTATATTTAAAAACTCGCTTTGAAAACATACTTGGTTATTCGAGGAGAATTTTCCAACTTCAATCAATTGAATCAATTTTCCAAATTGATTTTCAACTTATTTTATTTGAAATAAATTTCTTCACTTATTCAGTTCATTTCAAGATTCATTAATTATTGACTTAATTATAATTGTTATTATTTTCCCTTTTATTTTACATCTTTAACTGAAATATACATATTTCATATTTTTTTTTTTCATTTCTTCTTTATTCTTCTAGAATAATTTAAATCCTAAATTTGAAATAATTGTTTTATTCTTTTAAACAGTAACATTGAAATTTTAAGTTTTCTTAACTTTCTGTTTATTCAAAAATTCCTTTCCATATACAGGATTCATTAATTAGCATTTTGGAAACACTAATATTCTTATCAATTCATTTTTAATTTATTTACATTCTCTATAATTATTTTCTTAAAAATTTACTTCTTTTATTATTTCTTTCCAAGAATCCAATGCTATATAATTTGATAACTCAGAGTTCAAGAATATATCCAAGCAGCTATAGCATTCAATATTTCAATATGATTCATCACAGAATATCCACAAAGCATGTCAGAGAATAATAAACAATATATATATATATATATATATATATATATATGTTGAGGGACCCAGTTGGATCCCTCCAACCTGTTTTCCCTGCATCCACAGATGTTAGCACAACATAAACATCAATCCAAAATATATCATACTAAAGCACAACAATCAAATCAACCATTCCAACAATTATTTAAATTTAATCCTTTAAATTTAAATTAACTGAGTGAGATTAACTCACCTTTGCTTTTAAATTTGCAATCCACTCCATCTCGACTTATTCTTCATTATTTTTGACCTAGAGTCAACATTATAAGTTTTGTTAATATTTGAATTGATTGAACAATTAATTTCTATTTATTTACTTTAAGTTAATAATTTGGTTTTAACCTAAAAATTTACTAACTAAAAATTCTAGTCCTAACTAATAACTAAATAAACTAATTAAACAAGTTAATTACCTTAATATATATATCCTAGAGTTTAAACAGTAGGCTTACTATATATATATTTAACCAAACTAAATATTTCATTATTATTCTATATATATGTTGTTATTATGATTTTTCTCCTATGTATATCTAAAGACTGAAATACAAATAGGCAGTATTATATTATTTTTTCTTCTCAAAATCTTTCATATCTATATACGTATATTTACTGTAATATACCATACTGCTTTAAACTTTTTTTTTAAAAAAAAAACTATTTATAACTTGCTGTAAATTCCTGATAAGTGAAATAATGACCATTAATTCATTTACGCATTTAAACTATGAATATGTATAGTTTATCTCAGTAAAAAAAAAACACAGATAGCGATTCACTCTACTGTAAAAAAACAAATTACCTACTCGAACGCTAGGCGCGGCATCAGAGCAGCCATCCCCAGCACATGCCCCCATGTCGAACGCGCTCCTCCACAAGCAGCTTCAACATCCCAATCTCAACTTCGCCTCGCTCCTCATTTCGTCGCCGAGCCTACTCGTGATGGCTGAATCAGGTCGCGAGCGCCACCAAAGATTCAATGAAAACCGCGAAGATAACCCCCTTCGAATACGCGAACCCTATTGCTCTAAGAAATCCATAGACTCGAACGTCCACCATCTCCTCTTGCGTTCGAACGAACTCGGCAATTAAGGAAGAAGATTGATTGCGATTCGAATGAGAATTGCATTCGATTGTTTATTTAATTCAATTGCTAAAAACAGAGGGAGCGGCCATGATGATAACTCGATTTCCTCGCGTTCGAGTACGCGAGTTCTCCCCCCGTCCCCCATTTTTTTTTAGCTTTGATTGATTTGAGAATAAGGGTTCTAAAGATTCGGCCCTTAATTATAATTCTCTTTGAAAAGCTTGAACGAGACGCTAAAGCACGAACCTGCAGAGAGAATAGAGGGAACATGAAGAGATATTCGCGTGTACGATGGTTTCATCATGTCGGCTTTACAGAGTTAGGTTGGCTGCTGATAAAAATTTATATTTTTATATTCAAAAATATCTCGTTGAGGTACCTAGTTATTAAATTTGATTCGATATAGATTTCAGCGCGTTTATATAACGTACGCTCACACAACAACCCCAAACACTCCGAAAATTGAAATCCGATAATAGTACACTATTACGGATCCAATGGAACTGGTTTCGTCGAATTCCGAGACCGTGCCTCGGAAGGCTATTTTTAAATTCAATTTAAACGATATAAATTTCAAAACTCAACAAAACACTTCCAAATTTAATTCCAACACCTTTGCTATCCTCAGTGTTATCAATATAAATTTTATAAGCCTTCAAATTATTTTTAACAAGCTTAAAATTCCAGGTTCAATATTTTATCCAACTTCAAATAATTTAATTCAATAATTTAATTATCAAATAATTGGTGATATTTGAATTTAAATTAAAAGCTAACTTTTAAATATCCAAAATCAATTGAATATTCCAATTTTAAATACTCAAAAAATTCCGGGTTGTCACAGCCAATATAGCGATAGTCGTTATACGGACATTTTGATAATTACTTTAATGTAATATTGGTTTTCATCCAAGCATCATATCACATAACATAAGTATGACATATATATACACATACACACACACAAGAGCAAACAATAACCATAACATAAGGAAGACATTACTTAAGCAATTTACTTTAAATTTCTACAGCTAGTTTAGGTTACAAACTAACTACTAAAGGTGTCGTCTTTTTAAAACACTAACCAAGTCAACAATATTGCATCCAAACTTAACCAAACAAGCAACTAAATAGTGACAATAATATGTAGAAAATAACGTTCAAAACTTTAGTTTGATAAACAAGTTTTACTCACCTAAATGCTACCCATAAGGACTCAAACTTCTCTACAACATAAACCAAAACTAACCCTTGAATTGGTCTTAGAAAAAATGGATTTTTGGAGGACCTATGGGCTTAGAAGGGTTTGACCATGACATGGTATGGCTCGGCCAAGACTTGGATGTGGAGGGTTGGAACTTGCTTTTGGAAGAGGTGATGTGGAAACGGAAAGGTGGTATTTAAACAATGTTTTCATGGACTTAAATTGATGAAAACTAGGACTTTTATTTTTAAAAAATAAATGGGAAGCCATGGAAATGTTTTTAGGAAGCTTGGAGGAGACCTGACTAAGTAGACATCGAATGGAAAAAATGAGAAAAATGGTAGGAAATGGATATATATGCTAGTGCAAAAGTTAAACTACCAATTTACTCCTAAGTACATACCCTCCACTATCATGATTCCACGTTACTACCCCTTGTCTTCCCTTCCCTATCTCACTTGAGAAGCTTGTCTCCCCCCTTCTATAGCTTAGCCAACATGTTTGTAATGATCGGGGTTTTTGACCCTCGAAAATTAACACTGATAAATCCTCGTGTCGCAAATCCAAGCGCCGGAAAGCCCGATTGTTAGGGAAAAAGAAAATAAAGATAGAATAGAATCTCACACAAATGGAATAACATATACTATTTCAATATATAATCTTTATAGCAGAAAAAATTTAAATACAATATAAGAGTCTAACCCGAATTTATCCTGGACAGTTATAAACCCTCTGTCCTTATAAATGAAAAAACAAATGCAATAGATACATCGGATAATATAATACATCCATATGTAGATGAAGATCTCCAGCTCTTGTTTGGAAAACTCCAAGCATCTTCATCTAAACCTGAAATTATTCAGATCTAACCCGAGTATTAAAAATATCCGGATCAGGCTTGATAAATCAGCGTGAGATGCTCGAACTGTCAACCAAAACCTTTGAAAAGAAGTGTATCTCATAAGACCATGCCCACATATAAATACAGATGGATTTTTGCCTTATGATAACTAATTCACTTTTATACTAAAATAATTTGATATCATTCCTAGTGACATTCCTTTGGAAACGCTTCTCAAATAATTTATCAAAATAGTCGAAATCATTACCGTTATTAAATTTGACGACATATTAAATTTATTTTTATAAAAGTAGGTTCTACAATCAAAACTGTAAAGGTAACGTACTGAAATTGGATTTCCCACATGATAGGGAACAAGTGACTATTCAAACTCGGAAATCTACATATAACAATATTAGTTCACTCTAGTAGCTTTACACAATCTCTATCACCCTTCAAACTACACTATTATGCTACCGTGAAATAGAGTATTACTCGATGGATTTACACGATCTTCATCAGCCTCCATACGTGTCCATTTCATCATCTTAAGGCAATAGATGCCTTTCATTTCTCATAACTGATAGCCTGAAATTTGTCTTACAAACCATATAGTATCCTGTATCATTCCTGAGGTATGAGGCTCGTGATGTTACGTTCCACAAAGCCATGCTTTTTCACAAAGCCATGCTTTGATCATAACAGGTTCCACTTTGAATGCCACATTGCCATTCCTTCTATCAATATTGACTTCCATGGACATACAACCTCTGAGCTCGTACATCTCAGAGAGTGGTGTTAAGCTAAGAGAAGTTATCTTCTCCTCCACCAAAAGATGTACGTTTGTAAAAGTCAACGTTGTGATCTTATAAATGCAATGTCAGACATTCGTCCATAAAATTTCGTTCTGGAACTGAACGAAACCGAAGGCACTCCTCCTACCACATATTGTTGGGAATTATCCCTAGGATTAGTAGCGATTAGGCCTTGTAATCGAAGATTTTCATAACAGAGTATCATTGCCATCATAAATATATGATATGGTAAATTTCACCATGAGGGACTAGTGGCAAGCAGCCCTTCATCATGAAGAAAACCATCTTCAAAAATCATCATCTTCATCATGTCTTCACTTTCGAACGTATACATCGTTCGAAGTGGTTTTCGGATAGGAGTTACCTTATTCCGACCGTAGTTCCTTCGAATCAATCATCGATTAAAATGATGTTAAGTTCATATATGATTATCAATCATAAACCAATTTAATTCATCGTTTTATTCATTCATAAATATCTCTTAGAGATATATTCATTAAATCATTTTTTTTTATCTTTTTCATAGTATGTGGAATAATTAAGCCTTATTTATTAAATCGTTTGGTTAATAAAACCATTTTTGAATCTTGGAAAAATTCCAAATCACTTCACCTTTTATTTGAGAAAACATTTCCAAATCATTTTTTAATTCTTTAATAAAGATTTTCCATTTCAAATCAAAAAATTTAAATAGGCCAAAACGATGTTATTTAAGATATCATTTACTATAAACCCAAATCAATTAATTTTAAGTATAGGAATCAAAATAATTCCAAATCATTTATTTATTTATCATATTGGGCTTTCCCTTCGATATGTTCCGCGCCACGCCCAAGTCTCCTTGGATCTCACAGAAAAACACATGTGCCTGTCGTTCCCGCGTACTCCTTTCATTTTTAGAAATGATTTATAAAACTTCCAAATCATTATTTCAAACACTTAATTATTATTTTTTAAAAACCATTTATTAAAGATATGAAGAAGTATGATTATGTTTAAAATCATATTTCACAAGTTATTGAAACTGCTGTAAAAAGTGCTGCGAACAAGTGCTGTAAATAGTGTATTAAAGCTTCTTCGATCAAAGGAACATTTTTACTTCATATATGTATATATATATATGTATATGTATATATATATATATGTTCATTTTTCCAACTCAAACCACTTCTAAAATACTTTAAATGATTTATAAGATTATTATATATTTTTAAACATTTTAAATATATATATATATATACACATTTAGAACATTTGCTACTTTGGCCACCGAACTGCCAAAGCGTGATTTTATCAAAAACTTGATTTGCTCATATTTTAATGTCTACTTAACAAAATCTTGATTTTTTTTTCTTAATTCAAAAAATATGGATATAATAATCTGAAAAGTTCATATCTCGAAGAATTTTAAGCTACATTGCATTTCGTATACACATTTGAAATCTTCGATGCGAAATCGCGAACTACCATTACGCGACGCGCCTAGTTTTGACTAGTTTTTTCAATTTTTTTCAAACTTCATGGAAACACTTTTATATGTTTATAAAACATTTCTAAACCATTTTAAACTCATTTTAGATAATATAATCATATTTCAAACTCATATTTCATTCCATATTATAATATTTTACTATTATAATATCAATTTCAGCCTTTTTAGATATTTTAAAATCATTAAAGACTAAATAATTTTCATATACATATTTTATGATTTAATTCTCATTAAATTAACTATGCTTAATTACTAACCATTGCGCTTATCATTTATCAAACCAAGTAATCGTCTGCGCAATCAACCAAGTAATCACACACTTAATCATCCAATATATATTATATTTTCATAACATTAAACTTGAAATAATTTAGAGACTAACTAGTAAAATGTGAGTACTCGCCTTTGCCTCCAACTATTTTTTCTACCAACATTCAATCCCTCACAACACTTCACTAACATCCCGAATTTCAATCAAACTTCACCGCAACACTTTCACTTGCACTTAACTTCAAGCCAATACCTCCTTCTCCTCTTACATGCTCACGTCCAAGAGCCATTCCCCCATATACTCCATCATTTTTCTACTTATAGAGGCTAAAGCATGTTTTGATGATATTCTAAGGTCTTTAGCAAAGTTTTGGTAGAGTTTGGATTTGGTTTGGTGTGATTTTAAGAAAGTTAGTAAGGAAAGAGAAGAGAAGAAGCCATTAAAGTAGTTTAAAGAATGAAGAAGAAGAGATGGATTTGTGAGAAAATGGGAGAAAGGCTTATGTATTTATATAAAAAAAAGAAGTGGTAAGTTACCAAACTAACCCCTTTACCAAATTACCAAAATACTCTTTCTTAACTTTAAAGTAAACTTACCTTTTTCAGTACTTACCATAATCCTTCATTTCATTACATTATCTCATTTTTACTTAATGCATAAGGAGTGTATTTGGATGGAAAAGTAGATTTAAGTGAAGATTTCCTTGGTTTTGGTGAGATTTGATTTGATGTTTACTTTTTGACTTTTTAAATTATCTTACTTACTTTTACTAATGACATTCTAAATTTTTTTAATGATACTTAATAAAAGTAGACTTGATTAGTTTTAAAATGTATATCTATATGTGTGTGTTAAAACATGTTAACAAAGGTGCAACAACGTCGCGACAACTTATATTGAACAAAACGTTGATTTTTGATAGAATGTTTTACGGTCACATTTTGACCTTTTATTAAACTATTTATTTGTAAAAAAAATTTGAAAATTAGTTTCCTATCATCTTTAAATAATTGAAACACGTATATTTGGCTTATAAAACCATATTTAATAATATTAAAATCTATTTATATAAATACGACGTTGATTTGTCAGGGTGCGACAAAATTTGTCAGTCTTTATAAAACAAGTATATAGTTATAAAAATTTTATCAACCAATTGCTATTAACAATTTAACAAAAGAATCACTTATCATTGAAAATAAAAATTCAACGTATATCTTTTTTTATTGAAAACCAACTTTTGTCACTTTTACGATGAAAATCCAAACTTTTTAATTTTGTAATCAAATTCTAAAAATAAGTTTATCATTTTTATTTATTACATAAAACATGATTTTTTTAAGTTTGAAAATTCTATATTTGAATATTTAAAGTTAAGCAAATATTCAATTTAAAAGTGATAAAATTGTGGGTCGTTACAACATTTAAACCTGTTTTGGTACTAATTTGTACTTATATTTGCTTATGAAGTTACATTCTCTTTTTCTTTAATTATATTTTAACCCTTTAATACTTAAATATGTACACTTATGTATATACCAATATATACATACTAACTCATTTACAAATCTATGTAAATATATTTACACTATAGTTTATAACAATTCCGACAACTTTTAGCTTATGAAAAGATGAAAATTCGAAAAACATATCTCATTCGCATTTTCAATTTTTCTTCAAATTAAATATTTTTATAAATAAATTTGAAAATCTATTTCACCATCATTAACTATTATTTAAAAGAGATTACTAAATTATATAATCTATTATTTTAATATTTAAAATTAATTAAATATTCCTAAATTAAAGCGGTGAAATTCCAGGTCGTTACACTCTCCCCCCTAAAAGAATTTCGACCCTGAAATTTTACCACAACCCTAACCAGAGAAAAAAACTAATCCTAAAATACCTAACACTTGGCATTAGTCCATATGATGTGCATATATCATACTTACGCAAAACTCTAATTCAATCACCTATTCGAATACATAGCCTCACTTTCGAACTAGTATCGCTTACCCGACTCCCTAATGCAGACTCTGATCGGGCTTTTTAATTAGAAACATCCATTCTCCTTACATAGCCATATACTATGATATAAAACTTTGGTTCCATATTAAGAATCCTCACCAAGTGTTCGCTCTCAAAAATCAAGTGGTAGATACTTATTCATAACGATACAGGACACCTCAAGTCATGCACTTGAATCTTGAATTGAGAACTATATGAGAAGGGAGAATGATCTACGTATAACTTATGTACTCACATAAATATTCTTATCTACCCAATTACTTTTAACCCTCCTACAAATATTTATGGCAACATTTAAGAAAATTTCAGCTTAGGTCCAAACAATTTAAATGGTACAACTTATTTATGGAACCTTTTCATAAAATCATTTTAATTTACTAATTTGTATAATATATTAGTCCCTGAGAAGATGGTTTTGATGGCAACAACCTTAGAATAAGATTATAAAATATAAATACTAACATTATAGTGTACATATATGTATATGAAGGATTTAACCATGCAGGTACCATGTGAGAAATGCGGATTAAGGATCTTAAGGCTAAGAATAAACACTAAAGGAGGGGGGATGAATAGTGTTTTAGAGAATTGTTAAATCTTTTTGAGTTTTGTTAATTTAAACACAAATGTATGCAATATTCATACACAGATATGATCACAGAATCAAACACAAATGCAAATATAAAGTAAAAGCAGCAAAGGAAAGAACACACCGAATTTTATACTGGTTCGGAGTTGCCCTACATCTAGTCCCGCACACAAGTACGGATTTCCTTTCAAAAACAATCTTTACAATTACACCCTCGATTTCAAGGCTACGAGGTACACCCTCCAGAATCACAATTCTCTGGGTAGAGATACTTGATTTCTCGGGCAACAAGTTCATCCAATTGATTTCCCAAGGCTACAATCACACCTTATCTCGCTTGATTGATTTTCAAGGCTACAATCACACCTTTTCTCGCTATGTTGATTAAAAGCCTGTAACTCTGAATAGCACTGAGGATCTTGTTGAGATAGTGATAGAGAATCAAACCAGAGATAATCTAGTTAGATTCAATGTTGATTTCGGTAGAGTAATGATTATAATTTGTATATAGAAATGTGAAAGAAGAAGAGAAGTGAAAAACCAGAAAAACTGAATTAAAATTCTTTGAAACTAACCCCTATTTATAGAAGAACAACAACCATGTCCATTCGTGAAGAGTTATGACGAATAGACACTTCTTTTGAAATTTAAATTTGGAACTCAACTGACACCATGTCGACATGGGGTACTTGAGTATGTCGACGTCCCAAAGGGATTTTTGGTGTTTTGATTTTCTTTGAAAATAACCTTTATTTTATATTAAAACTATTTTAAACTTTATAAATATACTTGACTATATTTAAAATACATAAGTAAGTATAAAGAATAATATATACAAAATTTTACTATAATTTTATATTTAAAATCTAAGTATAAATATTTAAAAGTTAAATATATTATATTTAAAAGATAGTTTAAAAACAAGGATAATCTGATTTTGAAATTAAAGATTATTTTGAGGCTAAAAGTATTTGAAATCAAGATAGATGTTTTTTGATACCTTTAAGAGGAAGGTTTTGAAATCATTTTGAAAACAAGATATAATTTTGAAAAATCATTTTGAATAAAAAGTTAGTGGATATAAAACAATGTTCCACTAGTTTTTTCGTAGGTTCCATCCTACTTAGGGTTCCATCCCTTTAACAGGCTCGAAGTGGATTCCATTCCACGAATAAATTGGATTTTAAGATGCCAGTGCTTTTCTATGAGTTTTAACAAAATTTCTAATTAAAAAATAATAAATTACTTGAACTCTTGATAACCTTGATACTCATGAGTCTTCAATCTTGATATCTTGAATCTCTATACTGTACAGTCTTCATTCTTGTTACCTGCATGGTTAAATCCTACATATACATATATATCTAAACTTATACTGTTAGTATTTATATTTTATAATCTATTCTAAGGTTGTTGTCATCAAAACCATCATCTCACGGACTAGCATAGTATAGAGATTCAAGATATCAAGATTGAAGATTCATGAGTATCAAGATTATCAAGATTTCAATAATAAGTAATTTAATTAGGAATATTGTTAAAACTCCTAGAAAAGCACTAACATCTTAAAATCTAATTTATTCGTGGAATAGAATCCACTTTGAGCCTGTTAAAGGGATGGAATCTTAAGTAGTATGGAACCTACAAAAAAATCTAGTGGAATATTGTTTTGTATCCACTAACTTTTATTTAAATTTTTTTTACAAAGTATATCTTGTTTTCAAAATGATTTCAAAATCTTCCTTTTAAAAGAATCAAAAACATCTATCCTGGTTTTAAATATTTTTTAGCCTCAAAATAATCTTTATTTTCAAAATCAAATTATCCTTGGTTTTAAACTATCTTTTAATAATAATAATATATTTAATTTTCAATATTCATACTTAGATTTAAATATAAATTTTTTATATATACTAAAATATTATTCTTTATACTTATTTATGTATTTTAACTATAGTTATGTATATTTTTGAAGTTTAAAAATAGTTTTATATAAGATAGAAGTTAGTTTCAAAGAAAAACAAATTACCAAAATTCCCTTAGGCTTGTCAACAACCCCTAGGACCCCTTATCGACAAGGTGGCAGTTGATTTCAAAAACTTGAATTTCAAAAGAAGTGTATATTAGTCATATCCTTTCACGAATGGACATGGCTATTGTTCTACTATGAATATGGCCAGTTTTAAAAAAAATTCGTTCATATTTTCTCTGATTTCACTCCTCTTCTTCTTCCACATTTCTTTATATATATTTTTACCATTACTCTACTGAAATCACCATTGAATCTAACTAGATCATTTCTGGTTTGAGTCTCTATCACTATCTCCACAAGATCTTAGTGCTATTCAGAGTTATAGGCTTCTTTGTAATAAACTAAACGAGAAAAGGTGTGATTGTAGCATGTGAAATCAATCAAGCAAGAAAAGGTGTGATTATAGCCTGTGAAATCAATTGGGTGGACTTGTTGCCCATAAAATCCAGTATCTCTACCCAGAGGATTGTGAATCTGGAGTATGTACCTCATGGCCTTGAAATCGAGGGTGTAATTATACAATTAACTTTGAAAGGAAATCCATACTTGTGTGAGGGACTGGATGTAGGGTAACTCCAAACCAGTATAAAATCCGATATATTCTTTCCTTTATTGCTTTTACGTTATTTCTACATCTATGTTCGATTCTGTGATCATATCTGTGTCCGAATATTGCATACATTCGAGTTCAAATTAACATAAACTCAAAAAGATTTAGTAATTCCTTAAAATACTATTCACCCCCCTCTAGTGTTAATTCTAGTCTTAAGATCCGTAATCCGCATTTCTCACATAATACTCTCCTGCATCCTAAGAGTATATGCAAAACATCTGATTTTAAATCCTATTCCTCTTTTCTGTTCAGATGTAGGTCTAAAATATCTTTGGGTCTCAAAACCAAGTCGATCAATTCAACCACTTTAGTTTATTGGTCTGGTGAGTAGCTAAGTAGAGTAGGATGCTAGTATCCAAACTCCATCCTAGGGTCTTCTTTTCTTTAGACACTCTAGGGTAAAAATGTTTATTAGCCAACCCAATAATATCGAATAATTTTTTCCTTCTAGATATTAAAATCAAAAGATACAGTTTATTAAACCTTCTTAATTAATTTAACCCAATTAAAAAAGCTTCCTTCCTAAATCAAAATAACTTATTATTTTGAAGAAGAAAATTGGGAGCTAAATATTTGATTTTTATTTCAAAAATCTTTTTAAAATGATACTTTATATTTAACCTTTAGAAAACATACATATAGCCTGAGTAACTCTAAAATAATATCAAGGGACTAGGTACTACGGAACAGTATCATATATCCCTTTACTAAGAAGTGTAATACTCAAGAAAAGCGTTTACCATCTAAACACATCTCCCACCCATTTTAAGTCACTTTCGAGTCCCTCGAACTAGTTAGTTATAGAAATACTTCTTATTTTTAAATCCTATTTTTGAAACAATATTATACATATATTTTCAACTAAATAATTTTTAACAAAATATTTATCATCCACTTGCTTTGGATTCATTCGGGTTTCGAACTTTTTCTGGTTATGCAATGACAAAGAGAATAATTTACTAAGTGCACTATCACATTTGCCTAAGAAAACATTTGATTCCCACTTAAAAGATTATTTAAATCGTCACAAAATAGATCGAAACTCATTCCCTAAATTATCCAAAGGAAAATATTACTCTTCACTTCCTTTTCAAAATATGTATATCTTAAAATATTTTATGTAAAGTTACTACTACTTTTCCAAGAATCATGTAGAAATTTTTATCAAAGCCACCGGGATTTAAATTCTCCAAAAATTCATCTTATTTAAAAAAACATTTTTTATAATCTTGATTTATAAAATCAACTTTTTATAAAACCATATGAATTTTTTTAGTAAACACCATAAAAAAACCAAATATTAACGCAACATTATCAACGAATGCCTTATAGTCAAGTAGTGAAACTTCATTTGCAAGTTGTTCATTTCAAGATTCCCTAAATTCTATCTACCCAACCTATAAGGGGAAAAAACATTGCTAATAAATCAGACAACGGTCAATGCTCATGACTGGATGAGCATAACCAAACAAACTCTAAATGATAATAAATGAAAATTATCACTTCCCAACAACAAATACATCAAAAATAGTCGTGCTTTATTTTTTTTAGATAATTCCTTTATATATAAAAAGTAGTCGTAAGTAAAATTAGTTCATTTACCAATTTTAAAAATATCGTGTCGGTTGGCCTTGTTCAAGCATTTAGAGATCCATATCAATAACATTTGCAACTCATATTGATCGAAACCCATAAGCTGCTCAACAAATCAATTAACCCAATATAATTTTTTTATAATACCAACAAATATGCGCTCTTATGAGTGTGTGTGTGTGTTTACACACACGCTCAAAATCAAAATAAGGCATTCCATTATCCTATCACTTAATGAGTTTACCCAAGTAGTGCTAATGTTCTTGCATCATCTTGCGCTCTTATGCCACATGTAACGAACTGCCTTTCTTACACCTAAAGACGACACTTCATGCATCCTCGGTATTTGTTTGTTGATCATTTAAGTGTTCGAAAGACAGATTACTAGGGTGAAGAAAGAAAAGACAATAAAATCTCATAAAAACATGACGAGAAATATATAATATATACGAAATCTTTATAAAAATAAATCATCTTTATTTATACATAACATCTGAGTACACTATCATATTATCAGCTTAGATAATTATAACAATCCGTCCTTATAGATGCTGATAAATACAACAATCAATACATTAGAAAAATAAGGAAATACATAGATACATCTTAGGCATTTAGCTCGTCTCCTGAACTCCAAAGCATCTGAAGCTAATTTGGGAATATATGCTTGATTTGACCCAAGCATTAAAATAAAATAACACCCGGATCAGTCTAGAAATACCAGTGTGAGAAGCTCAAGTAATGGAATAGACATATAATAATTTTATAAGACCACACTGCTAAATGCGGAATGAGTTTTTACCTCACAAGAACATATTCATAGATGAAGAAATGGGAAACAAATCAGAATAATAATCCAAACAATAATAAATGAGCAAAGACAAGATAAATATCCAAACTTAAAGGATGTGCACAAATAATTAAACATTGAGAAGGGCTACAGTCACTTCTCAATGTAATTAAGAAAGAGAAAATTCAAAAGTTTAGAATCAAAGGGAAAGAAAGGGAAATTTTCCAACAAATGGCTAGGAGGGTGCGCCCTCCTTACCGAATGTATACCTCTAGAAATATACTTAAGAAGGTCATATTCTCTTTGACACCTCTCAGAAATGTACTAGCCAGACCCCGTCAACCTTACTGAGTATCTGGGTATTTCACATCTCGATGTGCAAAACCGAATCTAATCTAGAGTGTATGTGAATATACCATAATGGGACCAACCTCACATAGTTAAACGTTCACTCGCGCTTTGATTTTAGTCATTTCCGACAAAGGATAACAAAGCTCAAAAGAGAAACAAATCATTTTTAAGGTAATGATACACCAAAAAGAAAGTTGGACTGATAGTTAATAAATCAACTACCAGGGATAATTAGAAATGATTGTATACGGAAATTAAATTTCATATTCTTACCACTACATGTCGATTCCAAATAAGTGACAATACTTAACTGAAAATGAAGCCGGATAAGTCGAGGTAGTGTTACTTCTAGGCACTGTCTTGACAACACTTTTAAC
This sequence comes from Allium cepa, assembly GCA_030765085.1. Classification (NCBI taxonomy): domain Eukaryota; kingdom Viridiplantae; phylum Streptophyta; class Magnoliopsida; order Asparagales; family Amaryllidaceae; genus Allium; species Allium cepa. The sequence goes on along the minus strand of CM060937.1, from coordinate 108,860,394 downwards.
CTTCGAGATAGAAACAAGTCCATACATTGACATTTAGTGTTAAAAGTATGACTAAATCCTATTTATATAAGCGATACAGTTTATGAAGCTACTTTTCCAGAACCGAATCGAACTTTTACTTTTAGCAAAACTTGTGCTGGGATTTCACATTTTAAATCACAACTTTATCAAAATGATTGATTAACTTCAAACCTAAATTTATTACTTCAATATCATTATTTAAAATGACCAGTTAACTTTAAATGCTGTTTATTATTCCAAAACAGCTTTATTTAAAATAATCAGTTAATTTTAATCTTGATTTATTACTTCAAAACAACCATATTTAAAAATATTAGTTAACTTTAGAACATTATTAATAGAACAATTTATTAACCCTTAAATATAATTATTAAATGATTAATTAAATTTAAAATATTATTATTAAAGTGATAAATTAACCTTAAAACATTATTAGCAAAATGATTCGTTTATTTTAAAACACCATTATTAAAATAATTAATTGATTTTAAATCCTTATTATTAAAATAACCAATTAATTTTAAAACCTTATTATTAAAGTAATTAATTTATTTTAAATCATCCTTATTTAAATAATTAATTATCTTTGTGAAATCCCTACACAAGATTTAACAAAAACATGTCAAAGGGGATTTTGAACCAAACGGCACCTAATATAAGTATGGGCATAAGTATTAAAGTAAATAACAACTATATAATAAAAATAACATCTCTTATCTAATATGATTTAGTGGCATACAATTAAATGTCCAAATCAGTATAATAGCAGAACGGGGATTTACTCTACTAAATGGATGGCCAAGCAATCTATTTAATCTAATTATAGTAGAACGAGGATTTATTTTGCTAAACAAATGTCATTTATTTATGACAAGCACCATTGTCTAGGTGGTTAATTGATTCGGCTTTGGTGTAAGAGGTCACAAGTTCGAAACTTGCTTTCGAACGTTTATTGACATGGGATATGTTGTTCCAATGATTTGTTGTATATAAAGTACCATTTCAAAAAAAAAAACAAATGTCATTTATTTTTCTCAAATGATAGCAGAACGACATTTTATTCTTCTAAATAGATGTCCAAAATAATCTATTCAATTAAGTTATAACAGAAAGAGGATTTATTCTACTAAACAAATGTCATTTATTAAGCCATAATTATTAGGCTAATTTAAAGACACAGACAAGAGATCCATAGTTTATAAATCAGATTACTTTTAAAACCGTACTTGGATTTCGCATTATAAGTCTTAACTTTAAACAACTTTGTTAAAGTGGTTCATTAACTTTTAATCACCATTATAAAAAGAATTTAATAACTTAAAACATCCTTATTAGATTGGCTAATTATATTTGACTATCATTAATAAGAATGATTTATTATCTTTAAACTTCGTTAATTAATTTGATTAATTAACTTTAAATATCGTTAATCAAAAAGGATTAATCACTCTTAGAGGCATCCCTGCTTAAATAAATCGATAAATTTTAAATATAGTTAATTAAATTAATTAATAAAAATTAAACATCATTAATTAAAAATTATTAATTAATTTAAAATATCATTAAAGAAAAGATTAATTAAATTTAAACTAATTAATTAACTTTAAAATCATTAATTGAAAAGGGTTAATTAATTTTAAACACCATTGATTAAAATGATTAAATATTTTAGTCCATTATTGTTAAATAATTAATTAACTTTAAACATCATTAGATACATTGATTAATTAATTTTAAACATCATTAACAAAGTAGTAAATTAAATTTAAATTCATCGTTATAAAGTTAATTTATTAACATTAGTCCTCATTGATTAAAATGATTTATTAAATTTAAAAATCGTTATTAGAGTGGTTAATTAATTTTAAACTCGTCGTTGTAAAAACTTAATTAACTTTAAACCCAAGCTCGAGAATAAACCAAAAGGTTTCACAAAGGTGGTATTTTCCAAAAGTGGTGATATAGCGAGTCGTTATATGGACACTTCGATAAATACTTTAATGTCATATTGTTTTCATCCAAGCATCATACCACATAACATAAGTACGACATATATATACAATAATAAACAATAACCACAACATAAGGAAGACATTACTTAAACAATTTATTCCAAATTTCTACCACTAGTTTAGGTTACAAACTAACTACTGATGGTGTCATCTTTTTAAAACACCAAACAAGTCAACAATATTGCATCCAAACTTAACCGACCAAGTAGCTAAATAGTGACGATAACATAAAGAAAATAATGTTCAAAACTTTACTTTGAAAAACGAGCTTTACTCACCTAAATGCTACCCCAAAGGACTCTAACTTCATTACAACACAAATCAAACCTAGCCTTTGAATTGGTATTAGCAAAAAAGGGGTTTTTGGTGGAGGGTTGGAACTTGATTGGAAGAGGTTATGTAGAAATGGAAAGGTGGTATTTAAACAATGTTTTTATGAACTTAAAGTGATGAAAACTCGGACTTTTATTTTAGAAAAATAAAAGGGAAGCCATGGAAATGGTTTTAGGAAGCTTGGAGGAGACTTGACTAAGTAGATATCAAATGGAAAAAATGAGGAAAATGGTAGGAAATGGATACACACACACACACACACACTCTACTGCAATAGATAAATTACCAATTTACCCTTAAGTACATACCCTCCACTACCATGATGCCACGTCACTACCTATTGTCTCCCCTCGCTAGCGCACAAGAGAAGCTTGTCTCCCCCTTCTCTAGTTTAGCCAACATGTTTAAACATGTTTTGGTACTAATTTATACATATATTTGCTTATGAAGTGACATTTTCTTTTTATTTAATTATATTTTAAACCTTACATACTTAACTATATAAACTTATGTATATAACTATATATACATAGTGACTCATTTACAAATTTATACAACCATATTTACACTAGAGTTTACAACGATTCTGACAATTTTTAGCCGATCAAAAGTCGAAAATTCAAAAAACGAATTCCGGTCACATTTTCGATTTTTTTTTCAAACTAATATTTTTGTAAAACAATTTGGAAATCTATTTCACTATTATTAACTATTATTTAAAAGAGTTTTATTTTAATTCTAAAACTTATTATTTGAATATTTAAATTAATTAACTATTCCCAAATTAAAGCGGTGAAATTTCGGGTTGCTACAAATGTCATAGCCGAAAACAATCATAAAGATGTATGTATGTATATTATTTTATAATATTTAAAATCAGCGTGTATTTATTTTGATTTTATTGGTTATCTACACATGGTTGCTAGATATTTACTCTTCGAATCCCTTATTCCTTATCCTCAAGGTTTCCACCAATTTTGTAATGGAGACTAGGATTTTGATTTTTTGTAGCTTTAGAATAAGAGAGGGTGGGACTATTTATAGCCAATATAAGATCAAGTATCTTCCACCTTTCTCCCTAAAAAACAAAATTAAATCATTTATCACCTTTGACCCTCTAATATGGTCAGAAAAGCTTTGTTTGAGCTTCCAAACTTCGGGCCTAATCAATATATCATGTATATTGATCATCTAATTAATTATTTAAACCTATAAATTTAGTTATACCAATTATAATGATCATATATTATTTTACTAATTTTAAGGCTTCAAATAAATAATTAGAAGGTCATAAAAATTCATTACAAAATTTGCATTATTTTTCTTATTTCTTTACATCTATAAGTTAATTTTGAATTAGTTCAAGTTAATTTTGAATTAGTTGAACTTGGAGATTAGCTAACAACTCTATTATGTTGACTCTCAGGTATGAACTCGATCCTCAGTCAATGTTTTAACAATTTAAATATTAAAGCTTGTACAAACTTTGCTGAAGTACTATATCGAGCACAAGTTCAGTCACTTATAAAGCATTTAACAAAAATCTAATTTCTAATATTTAGTAAGCTACAAATTTTAATGATATTTCATGCACGTTTTCTTTTCATCATCGCTATATTGTAAGATTCTTGAGTTTGGTCTCTAGTCAAAAGGTTAATAATATCCATAGTTAATTTCATAAACTACTTTAAAGTCTTCGGTTCAATCCAATAATATTTATTAATTAACCGTGTTACTATGGCTAATTTTTTTGACTTTAAGTTGGTTACCAATTATGGTAATACTGAAATTCTACAATGAAGGAGACTAGTCCCCTCTTGAGTTGTGTTTCACTTCAAGTAGTTTAATGTATACCTAACCATGACATAATCATGATCATGATGCCATGTGATTGACCATAATCAAAATATAGTTTAGTTACTTAAGGTCCACGATACTCTCGAGTCTAAAAACTATTACATATCATTACATGAGATATAATATTTTGACTTAGTTGTATCAACCAACAAAACACTCTTGTTGAGTCATTCTATGATTGTTCCAAATAACCATAAGTATGTAATCCCTTGGTATCCCCAATAATCATGAGTAATTCACCATCCATCTTATGAAAATCATAACGTACACCAGCCCTAACGAATATACCGATATCCTTTTTCGATACATCTTAACTATCAATATTTAAGGATATTATTTTGGATAATCGATTCAAAACTTGGGATTGCAAACACATTCACAATTACAATCAAAAAAATATTCTTCCTAAGGATTTTCTACTTATACATATTTAACGTATATAAAGCATTATTATATCCAACATAACAACACATATAATAGAAAAATAAAACCATAAGCATACTTAGATTCCCTATAAATGTTGAGTTATATAATCTAATTACAAAATTGACCTTAAGGCATATCCTTAACTCTATCAATCTTCCGCTTGCACTTGGGTCCAATCATGGTACCCCATGCATATACCTTTGATTAGTCCACCTAAATTAGATTGAGAAAGGGTCTTAGTAAATGGATTTGCGATGTTATCGTCAGTAAGAACTCATTTTCATTATATTTCTCCGTCGTTAATAAACTGTTTTATCATGTGTTGATTACATAGAACATACACATCATTAATTACTAAATTTATAAACAATACAAGTTGTATGGAATTAGAAAACTCTATATGTAGCTTGCAACCAAATCTATTTTCCATTCGTTTCTTTCACCTGCAAGCTTTAGGAATACATGGATATATAAAACTAAAAGGGAAAAGGTGATCAATTAGTTTGAACTATCCCTAACTCTATATATCCCAACCCAACATGAGGGATCTAGTGGCTATTGCATGGAAAAAGACTGTTTACGTATTCTTTTAGGATCGAACCAGTGTTGTTCTGTTTCATACTCTTCTCTTGCATCAAATACTTATTAGCACATAACATTACCTAGCACTTGCAACTAAAAAACTAATAAAGCACAAAAGATCGCATTCTACTATACCATGACAATCAATCATCATAAATATGGGGTTACAATAATAATAACAACTCTACCACAAAAATGAGTAAACATTACATAATTTGACAATGGTCAACAACATCAATGTAGATAAATCAATAACAAAAATTATCGTCATACATGTACTAATTACCCATCATTAGTAACATAACATCAATAGCGTAAATCCACCTAATGTATGCTTCACTTCGTTTTAGTAACACAACATCAAACTTATTATATGTTTACTAAATCCCTATTTTAGTAAAACAAACATCAACAGCATCAATAAACCAAGAACCATAATGAACTGCACAACTTTCGCATAGTAGTAATGGTGAAACATTGCATAACTCATCCTAATGTGATTTCATCTCAACACAACAGATATATACATGATAATTCCAACCAAGAATTAACATAAATGTCATAATAATATGGTGCACTCACACCTACTACTCTCATTTAAGTATAAAGTCATCTTATCATCGTTTATTATAAAAATATGTTTATTTCTCTTATCTTAAAACTACAATAATTCTTAAAAATATACTTCAAAAATTCTTCTTATCAAAGTACTACTTAAGTATTTCAAAATATCGTTACTTAACCAAAAATAATAATTTATGTCCAGTTACTTTCATAAACAATAATATTATTACTTTACGTCAAAATAATAATATTTGTTTATATTACCTTATTATTTTTTATAGCCGCTTAAGTACTACTTAACTCAAAAATAATAATATCCTACATTAAATCTCAAAATTCCCATTACTGTTATTTATCTCAAAAATAATAATCATTCACTTTAAATAACTTAAAAGCATCATATTACTATTTCCAAAATAATAGTAATTATACATCAACTCCCTTTTAAAACAAATTATTATTGTTTTTTTCCAAAATTACGACTTTCCCATAAAATGCCTTTGTAAATCACTTTATTCCATTAAGCCCAAAAATAATCCAAATAATTTTAAAATACTTTACTTTTTAAATACTAAAACAATACTATCTATGTTGAAAATAATAATATTTTAACTCAAAATATTTATGAATCTCTTTATTGCTACTCCAAATATCTCTCATTACCTTAAATTATAATAGCGTCATTTCCAAATAATACTTGTAAAAGAAGTCATATTATTATTTACGATTAAATAGTTATAACACTCATTTAAATTTCCAAAAAGCTAAACATTACCATTTATCTTCTAATTCTATTATATTTAATTATTGCTATAAAATTCAAAAATAATAACATCTCGCCAAAAAATTATATTATTATCCATTGAACTCCACTTTACTTTATATATAATAAGACTTTCCCAGATTCGCTTTAAATGGGTTTTCCGTTATTATTTATGAATTTTCCAAAAATTATAAATAATAAACTTACGAAAGTATACACACTAATTTCAGTACAAATATCAACTATGGTTACTCACAAATATTAACCCTAAATTTATTAAATTATCTTATTTAATCTCTAAACATCGGTTTTTGTTTAATCTCAATTAATTAACTATTTTTTCCAAATATATGGCTAATTATCATAAAATATTCGTCATCCAATAATGTAACAATTTAATAGATTGATAACTAACTAGAATATATCACCTAAAACATTCAAACACTGATAGAAAATTATACTCGTATCTCAACGATTATTGCAACACCCCATAGTTTTATAACATTATTTAGAATATTTAATTAGATAAATTAAATTAAATAATGTGTTGATTATGGAATTTAGAATTGATTTTATTAGAGGGGTAGCCGTGCCATTTAATAATGAACTAAAGAATAGTTTAAAATGAATTAAGGGAGGGGTAAAATAGGAAGGAGTCATTGCTATATCCCTTAAACATACCCGTGTATACTCCAACAAGTCCATTTTATTTCATTTTAAATTTTTTATAAACCAAGGCCGGCCACTATTAATAAGAAAAAAGGGGGAAAAAGAAAGAAGAAAGTTAGGAAGAAGCTTAAGAAAAATCAAATATATTTCATATCTTAATCTCTTTAATCACAAAGGCGAAGGTAAACAATGTTTACATCTCTATTTTGAATTATTTTCGGTTTTAATATGACTATGAATCGATTTGCAATGTTTTTTCATGTTTTTGAATGATGAAATGTTTATATATACTTGTTGATGATTTATACATGTTCATATGATTTTATGATATGTTTTAAGGTAAAATCTCTATTAAATGACATCTTTGTGCCTTGCGAAATTTTATGAAAATCAAAAATAATATTTCGGAGATGGGTTTCAATTTTCAGAATTTTTAGCACCATTGTGGATTTAAATATGAATTTTCTAGTAAAGAAAATTTTATTTTGAGTTACGGTTAAATAAAAAAAGATTTAGGTCTGAAATTTTTATATGTTAGAAAACATATTAAAAGAGATTTTCTAGAATTTTTTCAGATTTTTCCAAATTGTTTTGGTAGATATATAAAATTATTTGAGGTATGGGGCTTAATTGTTTTATATACTTTAAAAGGAGAAAAAAGCTTTTAGAAAAATAATTTGAATTTTTTAATTAAGGAAAATGGCAGCACTTTTGAATATTGCAACCAATCAGATTTAGACAAATAAGGTAAGATATGTACAAAAGAGATGGTTTAAAAGTACAAATGAATAGGTTTTCCACTATTTCGTCTCTTTCGCCATTGGGTTCCGCTTCCATACTATCGCCTCCGATACAGTCAAAACTAATGCATATGGTATCAGGCAACTGGTATGTAATGAGTTGGATGTGGGCAAAAGGTATAAGGTCGAAACCATAGGGTTTTGAAGGAGCTAAAGCTTTGCTTTGGTTTTTAAAGAAAATGTGCTTGCTTGCTTTCAACTTGGTTGGGTTTCGACTAGGTCATAGGTTGTGCCTTTGTTTTAAATGAATGCTTTTGACTAAGTTGAAACACCTAGCTACCACTTTTTTACCTTTCGATCCAGTGGATTTCGAAGGGGTTGCCTATTTTCTAAAATTTTCCAACGTCTCTAATAATTTCGAAGGGATGGTTTCGACGCCATCACTTCTTTACTTAGGAAATGTTTTTGAAAGGTAGGCTTTCGAGTTAAATGATTTAATGACCCTTTTGTTCAAATTAAGGATAACCAAAATTTGTTTCGAAACAGATGAAAATGGTTTCGAAACTCGTTTTCACTTGTTTTAAATTGAATCCAAGTGCTTTCAAAAGGTTTAGGTTTAATGTTTTTGAAAGGTTTTAAAATAGATTTCGAAGGGGTGGTTCCCTAAAGGTTTCGAAGGAGTCCAAAGGTGAAATTTTCCGATGGTTTCGAATGGAAAGGATTTTCAAGGGTTTTTAAAGCAATGTTTAAAATCTTTTAAAAGAAAGATGTCCGAGGTTTTAATGCTTTCGAAAGGAATGATTTCCAAAGGCTTCGAAAGGATTTTAAGAATGGTTTCGAAAGGAAGGTTTTGGCCTTTCGGCTTGGATAACAAAAAGGGTTTTACTTGGTTTCGAAAGAGATACTTTCAATGGTTTCGAAAGAGATACTTTCAATGTTTTTGAAAGGGGTACTATCAATGGTTTCGAATGGGGTACTATCAATGGTTTCGAAAGAGATACTTTCAATGGTTTTGAAAGGAGTACTTTCAATGGTTATGGAAGGGGGACTTTCAAAAGTTAAATGTTTGCATCAACTATGATTTAAGCAAAGTGTGTGTTATATATATATAAAAAAGATCGCAAGGTGATTTTGAGTAAAGCATAGAGATTATATTTTTTTCCTTGTTTGAGTTTGATTTAAAGGTCTTAAATCATTTTGAAAAGGTTTTCAAGGAAAATTCTGGAAAGAAATCCCTAAGTAAAATGACTCAGATATTAGATACCAGATGGGACTGGTATAGGGTCGAGTTCTATACATTAGCTTTTAGCCCCAACTAATTTAGTCCAAAATTCCAGTGTGTAGGGCTTTGTCATAGGTAAGGCTAAAATTATGGATACACATAGAAAGGAATATATTTTTGTATACAGATAGGTTATTGGTGAGCCGCAAAACCATTAGGATCAAGTGACCCTGGAAGATGATAAGTTAAGGATAGACCGTCCAGAAAAAAGTATTTAATAGATAGTTAAGGACAGAATAACTTGAAGAAAAGGAGTATCTAAAGATGTTAGATAAATTTTGATATGTTTTCTGGCAGGCCCGAGTCAGCGAATGGTTAATAGTTAGCCAAACGAAACTTAGTGCATGAACATATAGTTCATTTGTTACCTGATATATATGTATATTTACATAATGGTGATTTACATATTTTAACCGGTTTGGTTGCAGTAAAGGTTTGCAAAAGATATGTTTTGAAGGAATGTTAGTGAGGAGAAACCCGTTCCACTAAGCGACATGTTCTCACTTAACGTAAAATAACAGAGATGAACTGTTAACCCAAAAAATGGACCAACACCCTGATTAGAGTTTGAAAGTCCCAGCACTATTCCGACAGAGCAATATTACAGATTACAAATATAAAGAAAAAACAGTAAAAGAAAGTAGACAGAGAATTTTTATAGTGGTTCGGTTGTTAATGAAGCCTACATCCACTTTATAGTTTTATTATAGACTAATTGCTGTTACATTAGATGTTTGATTACAAGGCTTTGATTGTTCTCTAGCTAGATTAAATCTCTAGAGTTGGAATCCATTAGAGAATCACAGTGTATCCCTATTGTTGTGAAGGAGGTAGAGAGTGAAGATTAATTCCTATAGAGCTTTAGCAACCAGCCCAGAGAAGATCCTCTTTGTGTTGCAGGTGAGATGGTATTTATAGAGGTCGGAGAGCTTCTGGGCCAGGCCTATCTTCATCAGCTTCCAGGTAGGTTATAGGCGACCTATGGGGGCTTTGGCTCACAAAACGAGCCAAAACCATGGGTCGTAGGAGATCCATGGCCTATTGGTCACTAGTGACCCATAGACTTGGTTCGTTTTGCGGACCAAGTCTTGCCTCTTTTTGATAGTGTCCCAAATTTAGTTTGTTTGATGGTTTGAGCAAAGGCATGGTTAGCTGATGAGCTAAGCACTTAGGATTTTTATGGAATATGGACCTGGGGATGTTCCCATAGCCTTTTATCATTGATCTTAGTTTTGATGGCAATTCAGTAGCTGTTTACATTCAGATGCTGATTGGATTATAGGAATGTTGATCTCTCGACTCCGTTGATCCCAATTATTATCTTAGTCATACCACTTAGCCCTAGTTCATCCCTTATCTTAGCTTTTCTAGTAAGTCTTGAACCATCCTATCCCCACAAGATTATTTTGTTCTCTATTGGTTTCTGCTAGGTTAAAAACCCGGATAACATTTTCCCCCCATAGCATGTCTTGGTTGTAAACAAGGTATGCTCTAAAAGTTATCGTTTTCAATATCCACTTGTTAATTTCCGAAAGATTGCATTAGGGCTTTACAAGTATGCTTATTCAATGTTACTGGTCATCTCTCTTTGGTTCTGATGGCTTCTGCTTATCACAATATATCACATTTCTGCTTGTAGCTTCCCAGTCGTCTCAGAATGGTGAACATGTGTAGGAAATCTAGCTCGAGGATAACAAGTGAAAATTTTCTTTCTTTTCCTCCTCCTTTTTTTGTTTGGTCGCTAGTGATCCATGTGGGATGGGTCGCTAGCGACCTATCTGTAAAAATATCCTATCGTTTTCAAAGATAGATCAGGTCGCCCACAACCCATGATAGGTCGGGTCGCTAGCGACCCGATTACTTAGAAATATTCTGCCCTCTTACCTACCCACTTATATTCCTTTAGCCGACATATATTGTGACGACCCACAAATTCATACCCTTTGAATCGACAATAAACCACACATGTCCGACCCAAAAAGAACAAACTGACGGAATGTCAAGAGAGAGAAAAGAAGAGAGAAGATGAGAAGAGAGAAGATGAGAAGAGAAAAAGAGAGAAGATAGAACCAGACAGAACAATACAAAATTTCACATCACAGCGGAAAACATATAATATCATATCAATGATCTTTATAAAACAAAAAGTGTATAAATATACATCATCAGAGTTCGACAATCAATCAATAGTTATCAGCCCGAATAGTTATAATAACATGTCCTCACAATTGCCGATAATATACAACAACTAAGCGCAGCTGATAATCAAAATAGATGTGTATACGAAAATGAAGATCTCCAGCTCTCCCGCTGAAACTCCAAAAGCACCAAATCTGAACCTGTAAATATACTTGGTCTAACCTGCATATTGAAAGGGAAGAACGTCCGGATCAGTCTGGTAAACCAGTGTGAGAAACACACTCAACTGAATTTATTAAATTACCAAACTTTTCCTTTATCAAAATAAAAGTATCTCGTAAGACACGCCCACATATAAACACGGACATGTTTTTACCTTAAGATAACTAAAACATTTCCTTACAAACCCTCTTATATTATAATAGTGCCTAGGATACAAATAATATTAATCATAGTCGAAATGGTTACCCATGTAGCATTTCGAGGCTATTCATTACGCCTTTACAAACAAAACCACAAGCTCGTAGTGGGGTTTGGATTTCCATACAAATGACCAGGTGAAGGGACTATCTTCCGGCAGTACATCTCTAGAGGAATGTACCAAGGACCATCACAAAGGATCCTCTACCAACACAAGGCCGGTCCACCTCTATAACTAGATGGTACCGAATATATCATCCTTCGGTCGTTATCGACCTTTTTCTAGGGCCCTCTAAGCATACAAACCACAATAATCAGACACAGGACATCATATCATGTAAAGATATATCTAGAAGAGCATGATCATATCCTACTGAGCGACCCATTTAGCCTTGTCGCATCTAACCCTGTTTTGGTCATTTCTGGTTGATGAGGCCTGAGATAAGGATTACTTTCACATATCACATATCACATATCACATCACTTTGAATGTCACACGGCCATTTCCGTTGACTACAAACTCCCTTCCATAAAAATACAACCCTTAAGCTCGTACGTCTCAAGGAGGGTGTTAAGGTAAGAGAAGTTGCCTTCTCCGCCACCAATGATGTACGTTTGTAAAAACTAATGTACGTAATCTTAGAAATGCAATGTCAGACAAACATCCATACAAGTTGTCTAGGACCAGGACAAACCGAAGGTACTTTCCTACCACATCCAGTCAGGAAATCCCAAGGATTAGTAGCGAATATCCTCGCATTGGATATTTCATAATAAAGAGACCACTGCTACTATATGTATATTAGGATTTTAACCCCAAACGATCAACAAGCATGCTCCACTGTGAAAATCCTAAATATCAATATCATAGGCCAACCTGTGCAATCGAACGCATATTCTTTGGTCCGAAGTGGTTTTCAGATAAATCTGATCTCGATTTCTTCGCACCAACAATGCAAAAGCGTTTCTCATCCTCACACAGAAACTAAGTCTCATAGAATTATCACGTCTCCAACTTTCAATTTGTTATCCTTTAGACCAAGAAGGAAGCTCGATAGATTGGAGTAATACTCCGCACTATATGAATCAACATCCTCAACACAAACGATAATCAAGCCTATATAGAAGGCTACGTACTAAGTGTATGACTAAATAGTTCCCACATCAAGTCAAGGAAGAAAAATGACCAATTCTGAGAGTCGGTTGTTTAACTATCAAAGAAAACAAACAAATATTTAGCACCATAAGCAATCACTAGGCCCTTTTAATTAATCTTTCATTAATTATATCACTTGCCTAATATTCACTTCAAATTATCTTTAAAAAGATATATTCACAAAACCATTTCAATTTCTATATTGGAAACTAATTCCATATACTTATTTAATAATAAGTAATTCACAATTCAATTTATTTTCAACACTTAGAAAATATTACATATACTTAATCAAGGATTAAGTATATATTTTATTCTGTAAGGAAAACATTTTCTTTAACATTTATTTGGGTCAAAACGAATGTTGCATAAAACATCGTTACGACAACCCAAAATAACTAGTATAGGGATTCAATAATTAGATAGATATAAAAATCCCATATACTATACAAATGTCTCTTTCGAAAATCATTTACTATAACAACAATGTTATAGTCCATCATTTCCTTATTTCTCGAAAACATCTATTTCAACGATGAATATTAAAATTTATGTATTCGATACTTAACACATTTTAAAGCATATTCAAACCATTTAACTTTATTTAAAAATATCACCTTCAAAAAATATCCATTTAATTTTAAAAGATCATCCACTGTCCAAAGTCATGAATATACTTCGTTTACCAAATCCAATATTCCTACATATTTATTTTAAGGATTATCCACTGTCCAAAATCATGGATGAAATTCCTTTAATAAGCTTCATATTTAACTAATCAAAATAAGTGATTTCGGAATTATAAAACAATGTTTATGAATTCCATTTATATATTTTATAAAACTTCCATATATAAAATCCCTTTATTAACCAAACTCATTTACCTCGTTTATAAGCCACAAATTATAAGTTTATTACTTATAAATCATTTAGTTTACAAATTGCATTCATTTTATAACTTCATCAATTCATAAATCGTATAAAATCCATTTATAACCTCATTTTAACACTTACAAAATCCTTTATAATTCCATCATTTTTATTTATAAAATATCAATTTTATAAATCTTATATATAAACCATTTATAATAATTTCAAAAATCTAAATTTAAACTATTTTAACAACTAATTAATACCATATTTCAATTATATTACCAAAACATCATAATTTTTACAACATAAAAATTGTAACATTTGTTTGTTTAAAATAAATCCATTTCCTTAACCATTCAAAATTCAATAGAACATTTATTTTCAAAATCACTTGCAAATCCTTTTTAAATTTGAAATCATCACTCATATATTTTTAAATTTCCAAAATATGGCCCAATGCTGCAACAACACCGACTACATCAATCACATCATCCAAATTCATCATATATCACATGATAACAACATATATATCAATATCTCTAAGTAAAATCAACACGGGTGAGGGATCCAGCTGGATCCCTCCAACCTATCGCCTACAACAAATATACATATATATGTTCAATCTCCTCTTCGAGGCAGACCCGCGTATAAAGGGTCATCCACTCATACACTGGAACGTATAGGGTCTCATCTACTCCAAATAGGCAGAAATATATCCAAATACCAATTAATATATAGATAATATATCATATATCATCCAAACAATCATCAATCGTTGCAAAAGAAATTTATTCTCGCTTATATAAAAATATCAACGAGTCAGAAAGAGTGAGTTGTACTCACTTTGGTTCCAATAGTAGTTGTAGTGTTTTATTCCAAATTGCCTTTTAATTTTACCCAAAATTTACACTAGCTCCAATCAACTCCAAACTAGCTCTAAAATGCAGTGCTTGTCAATACGGACCTAGTGCAATTCGTTTCATCAAAAACGGACCTCGTATGACAAAGTTACAACATTTAGAAGTTTGTATGAATTATTATATATATAAATTTATAATTTTTATTTTATTTTAAAACCCTACATCATCCTAGCTGTTCATTTTTGCTTAGAGAATCACAGCCCCCATCCTTTTCTTCCCCATTCACTCGTACACAATAACCCATGGCTACCCTTTTTCACGAATTATCGTGCCCAACTCCTTCGTTGATGAGATGATCCACCACCACAGTTCGACGCGCCGAAGCGAGCTCCACCAACACCCCGAACATGGTAGAACTTTTCGCATCTATCACGTGCCATTCTCTTATGAATGGCACCTCTTTGAACTCGATTTGCCGCCATATCGAGCCTTTTTTCCAATCATAGCCGTTGGATCGATAGATCTCGTGATGTTCTACAATATTGTAGTTGAAAACTTTTCGAATCAGTTGATGGATGGCAAGAAAAATGAGGTGAAAGAATGGTGATTGGCCACTAAAACCATGGGTGGCGGCTGCGTGATTAGGTTTAGGGTTTTTGGAAATTTATAAAAAGTTAGGTTCTTTTATAGAAAATTTGACGACACTATTCGTTTGGAAATTTATCGAACGCCAAACGAAGCATGCCGTTTGGCATTTATAATATTTTTCCCCTATTCCGAGCATAATGGAATATATATCGGGAGCCAATTCGATCGTATTTGGAAGATAGGCTTTCGAGTCGACTTGTTTAAATTTAAAATTCACTTAAATGAATTTCTATGCGTTTCCGCTTGCTACTACTAAACCTTAAATCTGACTGACACGAAATTTGAAATCCTACAATAATATAACATTACGGATCCAATGAAACTAGTTTTGTCGAAATCCATGACTGTATGAAAATGACTATTTTTACACGTTAATTAAATATTAAAATATTCAATTTTTACAATTGACTTTTAATTTTAAAAGTTCCCAACATCATTCTATTTCAAATAGAATGATGTTCATCTTTATAAATTGTTTTCATTCACAATAAATTTAAGTTCTAATTATTTACACAATTTCAAATATTAAATTAATAACTTAATTATCCAATTAAATCATTATATTCGAAATACAATTTATTCAGCTTATAAAATTCTCTTGTGAATATTTAAAATCAATTAAATATCCAAATTTCAAATGACTGAAATTCTGGATCGTTACATTCTCCCCTACTTAAAAGAATTTCGTTTTCGAAATTACCAAGTAAGAAAAAAACCATAAAATCCATTAACTTTTCAAAACAATTCGTTCGAATTAGATATCAAATTCATTTGAACCTTTTTACTTTTCCAAAATCATTTAGTTAAACTTCTTATAAAAACTTTTTTAAGTTTTCAAATCCATTCATAGTTATCTTTTCAAATTATAACTCAAAAATCAAAATTTTAGTAATCAAAATATTTTTCTCAATTTTTCCCAAAATTTTCTAACGCCTTAGATTTTCAAAAAATTTCACCATAGCCTCCTTTGCACGATTCAGTCGTAGTAGGATCACAGCTTACATATATCATAAATATACATCTCATCTTCGTGGATAAGGCATCCCATAGGAAAAAAGTGTAAAAGTACAATATGTAATCTGAGATATGTACCTTATATATTATTAGCGAGCATATAAGGCTAATATAGCATGAAAGCGAGCTCCAAATGCGAAGCATACGCCATCCGCACCTTCTAAATACTTAACAAACAAATGAGAAACATGTATATAGAAAGTAATATCAATATTCGACATATACCAATACAACAACTATATATGCTAATATAGAAAATGCAATCAAAAACAACAAATCTAACCGTCATACAACTATCATCCAACTAATATCCAATAAATCAATATCTATCCAATCAATCCATATCAAATCAATATAAATTCATTTCTTATTAATATTCATTGAATTGATTTTCAATTTAATCACATTTGATTCATTAACACTAAATTTTACTAACATTCATTTATTCATTTTCAATTAGTTTACATTTACTAATTTATATTCAAGTTGGTTCACTTCCAAATTAAATCAAATTCAATTCTATTTAAAATTCATTTACTTCCATTTTGAATTCAATTATTTAACTTCCACTTTCGTAGCTTTTAATGAATTAACAGTTACATCCATTATTCCATATTTTATTTACTAACCTATTTCATTAGTTCAATCCAATTCATTAATTAATTCAATTGCTAATTCATTTTACAGTTTAAGTTGAATTTCATTCTATAACTCAAGTTCATATTCATTAATTACTTCATTTCATTAACTTCTTATTATTCAACTTTACTTTGCATATTCACTTTATTAATACATTTTGATACGAAATCAACTTCATCCAACATCACTTAAGTTACGTTTCATCACAACATTTCATTCTATTTGATTTGACTTAAATTTCATCTCTAAAGTCATTTTATTTAAATTTTACTTAAGTTAAATTCATATCACTATTCAAATTTGGATTTCATTTTGCTTAACAAAATTGTTTAACCCTTTTAACAATTGATTTTACTTACATTTTCTCACTTTATAAGTTATACAACTTATTTATTTAAACATTCAAATTTATATTATATAATCAATTAAAAGTTTAACTTCCATTTCAATAATTTGGCTAATCCAGTTCAAATTATTTAACTTTCCTTCAATTAGATTTCAAATCATACATTTTATTATGCTAACTAAAATTTCTTTAAATTTACCAAGTTAACTTTTTTTATTTCATATTATAAGTCCAAAACTCATTTTACTTATATTTATCAATTTCCACTTGGATTTTAAATTCAAATTTGTTTGTCACAACAAAATTTCAATTTCAATTTACTATTGGTAGCAAATCAATCTCATAGAAACTCGAAAATGAGATTAATGATGCTGCGGTCGTCACTCTTATTATTTCCCAGCAACAGTAGTGAATTCAGTGCTTTTTATTCTTTTAAAAATTCCTTTTATATTTATAAATCACAATTATAAACCTTCTAACTTATATAATTTTCCTATTTTACTTTACTTATAAGATCATTCCAAATTTATTCATCTTATTTAGATTTATAATAATATAATATCTTTAACTTTGAAAAATAACTTTCAAAATCAGCAGGATTCAAATTCTCAAATTTTTAATTTAAATTCATTTTTTATTTATAAATCATATTTAAAATATACTCATGTTGTTTCATTTCTTATATATAAGATTATTTTATAATTGTAAATCGTTTTAATTATAATCCCATACTTTATAATTCATTTTCTTATATAATTTGTTCTTTTACAATTGTTGCTTTTATTTAGATTATTCAAACAGCTTTTATTAACTTATATATTTTTACATTTTCAAACAACCAACAATAAATTTATATATACTTTAATAATTTCTAAAAATTATTTCTTTTATATACAAAATATAATCGAGGTAAAATTATTTCATTTATCCAATTTAAAATAATACTATGTCGACTTGCCTCGTTTAAGTGTTTAAAAATTCCTATCGATAACATGGTGTCCCACATACCGACCAAAATTCACAAACAACTCAACGGATAAGAAAATACAATATAAAACATTTTATAATCACTAACAAATATGCGCTCATATATATAATACACTCAAACTCAATCTAGGGTGCTACTGTCCCTATCTTTACCGAGTACACATCAAAACTTAGGAATATACAAAATTTATGTTTTGATACCAAATGTTATGATCCACAAATCCGTAACCTTTGAATCGATAATAAACCACACATGTCCGACCCAAAAAGCACAGACTGACGGAAAGTCAGAAGAAAGAAAAGAAGAAAGAAGAAGTGAAGAGAAGAAAGAGAGAAGATAGAACCAAACAGAATAATACAGAATCTCACATCGCAACGACAAACATATAATATCATACGAATGATCTTTACAAAACAGAAACTCTATATACATATATCAATCAGAGTTCAACAACCAATCACTAGTTATCGGCCTGAATAGTTATAATAACATGTCCTCACAACTGCTGATAATATACTATAACTAAGCACAGCGAATAATCAAAACAGATATGTGTATACGAAAATGAAGATCTCCAGCTCTCCTGCTGAAACTCCAAAAGCACCAAATCTGAACCTGTAAATATACTCGACCTGACCCGAGCATAGGAAGGGAAGAACGCCCGGATCAGTCTGGTTAGTAAACCAGCGTGAGAAACACACTCAACTGAATTTATTAAATAACCAAACTTTTCCTTTATCAAAACAAAAGTATCTCGTAAGACACGCCCACACATAAACACAAACATGTTTTTACCTTACGATAACTAAAGCATTTCATATCAAATCCTCTTATATTATAATAGTGTATAGTATACAAATAATATTAATCATAGTCGAAATGGTTACCCATATAGCATTTTGAGGCTATTCATTACGCCTTTAGAAACAAAACCGCAAGCTCGTAGTGGGGTTTGGATTTCCATACAAATGACCAGGTGAAGGGACTACCTTCCGACAGTATATCTCTAGGGGAATGTACCGAGGACCATCACAAACGATCCTCTACCAACACAAGACCGGCCCACCTCTATAACTAGATGGTACCGAATATATCATCCTTCGGTCATTACCGACCTTTTCTGAAGGCGCTCTAAGCATACAAACCACAATAATCAGATACACGACGTCATAGCGTGTAAAGATATATCTAGAAGAGGATGATTATATCCTACTTGGGAGCGACCCACTTAGCCTTGCCGCATCTAACCCTGTTTTGGTCATTTCCGGTTGATGAGGCCTGAGATAACGATTACTTTTCACATATCACATCACTTTGAATGCCACACGACCATTTCTGTTGATTACTAATTGCCTTCCACAAAAATACAACCCTTAAGCTCATACGTCTCAAGGAGAGTGTTAAGCTAAGAGAAGTTGCCTTCTTTGCCACCACCGATGTACGTTTGTAAAAACCAATGTACAATCTTTAGAAATGCAATGTCAAAAAAACATCCACACAAGTTGCCTAGGAACATGATAAATCGAAGGTACTTTCCTACCACATCCTATCGGGAAATGCCTAGGATTAGTAGCGAATAGTCCTCGCATTGGATATTTCATAATGAAGAGACCACTGCTACTATATGTATATTGGGATTTTAACCCCAAACGTTCAACCGGCAGTCCTCCACTATGAAAATCCTGAATATCAATATCATCAACCAACCTGCATAATCGAATGCATATTTGTTGGTCTGAAGTGGATTTCAAATAAATCTGATCCTGGTTTTTTCGCACCAATAACGCAAAAGAGTTTCTCAATCTCACACAAAAAATAAGTCTCATAGACTTATCACGTCTCCAACATTCAACTTGCTATCATTCGGTCCAAGAAGGAAGCTCGATAGATTGGAGTAATACTCCGCACTACACGAATCAACATCCTCTACACAAACGATAATCAAGCCTGCACAGAAGGCTACGTACTGAGTGTACGACTAAATAGTTCCCACATCAAGTCAAGGAACTAAAATGGCCAAATATGATAGTCGGTTGTTTAACTATCAAAGCAAACAAACAAATATTTAGCACCATAAGCAATCACTAGGCCCTTTTAATTAATCTTTCATTAATTAAATCACTTGCCCAATATTCACTTCAAATTATCTTTAAAAAGATATATTCTCAAAACCATTTCAATTTCTATATTGGAAAACATTTCCATATACTTATTTAATAATAAGTAATTCACAATTCAATTTATTTTCAACACTTAGAAAATATTACATACACTTAAATAAGGATTAAGTATATATTTTATTATGTAAGGAAAACATTCTCTTTAACATATTTATTTGGGTCAAAACGAATGTTGCGTAAAACATCGTTATGACAAAACATCGTTATGACAACCCAAAATAACTAGTATAGGGATTCGATAATTGGATAAATATATAAATCCTATATAATATACAAACGTCTCTTTCGAAAATCATTTACTATAACAACAATGTTAAAGTCCATCATTTCCTTATTTCTCGAAAACGTCTATTTCAACAAAATGTTAAAATCTATTTATTCGATACTTAACACATTTTAAAACATATTCAAACCATTTAACTTTATTTAAAAATATCTCTTTCAAAGAATATCCATTTAATTTTAAAATATTATTCACTGTCTAAAATCATAAATATACTTCGTTTACTAAATCTAATATTCCTACACATTTATTTGTCCAAAATTGTGGATGAAATTCCTTTAATAAGCTTCATATTTAACTTATCAAAATAAGTTGATTTCGGAATTATAAAACAATGTTTATAAATTCCATTTATATATTTTATAAAAACTTCCATATATAAAATCCCTTTATTAACCAAACTCATTTACCTCGTTTATATGCCAAAATCCAAATTATAAGTTTATTACTTTTAAATCATTTATTTTACAAAATGCATTCATTTTATAACTTCATCAATTCATAAATCTTATAAAATCCATTTATAACCTTATTTTAACACTTATAAAACTCCTTTATAATTCCATCATTTTTATTTATAAAATATCATTTTTATAAATCTTATATATAAAACATTTATAATAATTCAAATATCTCAATTTAAACTATTTTACCAACTAATTAATTCCATATTTCAAAAATCATATTTCAATTATATTACCCAAACATCATAATTTTTATAACATAAAAATTATAACATTTATTTATTTAAAATAAATCAATTTCCTTAACCATTCGAAATTCAATAGAACATATATTTTAAAAATCACTTGCAAATCCTTTTTAAATTTGATATCATCACTTAAATATTTTTAAATTTCCAAAATATGGCCCAATGCTACAATAACACTAAATACATCAATCATAACATCCAAAATCATCATATATCACATGATAACATCATATATATCAATATCTGTAAATAAGTCAACACGGGTGAAGGATCCAGTTGGATCCCTCCAACCTGTCACCTGCAACAAATATACATATTAGAATATATGTACAATGTCCGCTTCGAGGCAGATGCAAGTACAATGGGTTATCCCCTCATACACGGAAACGTATAGGGTCTCATCTACTCCAATAGGCAGGAATATATCCAAATACCAATCAATATATAGATAATATATCATATGTCGTCCAAACAATCATCAATCATCACAGAATAAATTTATTCTCATTATATAAAAATACCAATGAGTCAGAAAGAGTGAGTTGTACTCACTTTGGTTCCAATAGCAGTTGCAGTGTTTTATTCCGAATAAATTTAAACAACCTTTCGATTTTACCCAAAATTTACACTACCTCCAATCACTCCAAACCAGCTCTAAAATGTAGTGCTCGTCAATACGGACCCAATGCAATTCGTTTCGTAAAAAACGGACCTTATATGACAAAGTTACAACATTTAGAAGTTTGTGCAAATTATTATATATATAAATTTATAACTTTTATTGTATTTTGAAACCCTACATCATCCTAGCTGTTCATATTTTCTTAGAGAATCACTGCCCCATCCTTTTCTTCCTCATTCACTCATACGCAATAACCCATGGCCGCCCTTTTTCATGAATTACCGTGCCCAACTCCTTCGTTGATGAGATGATCCACCACCACAGTTCGACGCGCCGAAGCAAGCTCCACCAACACCTCGAGCACGGTTGAACTCGGTCGCATCTATCGCGTGCCATTCTCTTATGAACGGCGCCTATTTGAACTCGATTTTCTGCCACATCGAGCCTCTATTTTCGATCACAGCCGTTGGATCGATAGATCTCGTGATGTTCTACAATATTGTAGTTGAAAACTTTTCAAATCGGTTGATGGATGGCAAGAAAAATGAGGAGAAAGAATGGTGATTTTCGGCCATTAAAACCATGGGTGGAAGCTGCGTGATTAGGTTTAGGGTTTTTGGCAATTTAGAAAAAGTTAGGTCCTTTTGTAGAAAATTTGATGACACTATTCGTCTGGAAATTTTTCGAACTCCGAACGAAGAGTGTCGCCTAGCCTTTTTAATGTTTTACCCCTATTTCGAACGCAATGGAATATATATCTGGAACCAATTCGATAATATTTGGAAGATAGGTTTTCGAATTGACTTTTAAAATTCATTAAACGAATTTCTACGCGTTTCAGCTTGCCACGACTAAACCGTAAATCCGATTGACACAAAATTTGAAATCCTACAATAATATTACATTACGGATCCAATGAAACTAGTATCATTGAAATTCGAGACTATATGAAAAAGACTATTTTTACACATTAATTAAATATTAAAATATTCAACTTTTACAAATTAACTTTTAATTTAATTTTAATAGTTTCCCGACATCGTTCTAATTCAAATAGAATTTTATTCATATTTATAAATTGTTTTCATTCACATTAAATTCAAATTCCAATTATTTACACAATTTCAAATATTAAATTAATAATTTAATTATTCAGTTTAATCCTTATATTCGAAATATAATTTATTCCGCTTATAAAATTAACTTGTGAATATTTAAAATCAATTAAATATCTGAATTTCAAATGACTGAAATTCTGGATCGTTACACATATCATTTACTTGACTTGAGGTTCCACTTCATTACACGATTAAACCTTCCAACGACTCAATCTGAAGCAATCAAGCATTATCTTGACCTAATTCCTTGCCTCACTTGGATCCATTAACCGTTCATCCATCCATTCTTTTCTCGCGAAACCCTAGCCATCCATCATCATGTTTGAATTTGAACCCTTGCCCGCTGTTGGTCTATAGCCGACCCATCATTAGCTTGCTCATGATCCAATTCATAGCTCATTGTGTTTCATTCATGATTCTTTTTTTGCCTTTAAATCAGTTTAAGGTGGGTTTGCTTGATTTATTTGTTACTGTTATGTTAGTACAATGATTTATGTCTGGTCTTCGCTTACGACGTTGATTGCGAGAAATTCGGGTTAATTACGATATAAAGGAGGAAGATAGTAAATCAGATCTCGAGTTGTTTCCCAGAACGACATTCGAGCCATGGCCCAATGCTTGACACATTTTTCTATCTTCTACCTTTGGACCAGAATTGACTTGTGTCGAGTTCCACGGATACCAACGTATGACATCTCATCGATCGATTAAAGAACCCGGGCTTATCCTGCTTTTTTATTATCTTTTCGGTGTCCCTGTAGTGAGAAGAGTTTTCTACGTCGTTTTAGATGACGGATCCGTTATCGATCATTGACTGATAACAGGTAAGCATACAGGAAGTAAACAAAGAATGAAAAACGAACTAACCCAGGAAGTTCTCCTTTTCCACTGGGGACAAACTATCTCCATGGGATAGAGCATTTGTAGTGCATCGAGCATCAAGTTTATCCTATATAGACAGCACATTGCACTTGCCCCAGTTCGCACTTGAAGTCCAACGCTTCAATTACAAATCAAAGTTTCTTCAGAATTCAACTGTGATAGGAGAAACTTATGAAAGTAGGATAGGTTTACCTGATTGTTTTCAGACACGAATTCTATTGTATAGAATGAAGCAACAATCCATGCGCCGTAAGTTAAGCGGGCAAAGCCCGACACTCTCCGAAGCTGGATCATCATCCACCTCGCAAGCCCAGTACGGTCAATTAGTTTCGGTTGGGCCAATCGTGGACCGCATGCCTCCCAACTTTCGAGTCCTGCTCAATCCATCCAAAGAAGGTACGTTAGTGGTTTCCGCCAAGGTTCTTTATAATATATGTACATAGCATGGAGTTCCTGAAGAAGATGTGCGTCGGTCGGTGAAAGATGAATTCGCTCATATGCCTTCCCTGGGGTACACCACTTGCGATAGATATATGTGTTTGAATGGAGCCGTTCCTCCCTTCAATGATTTTCTGCACAAAACGCTCTCAAACTTGGGATTGCCCCATTCCAACTTCATCCGAATGGTTATGCCATCCTCACTTTCTTGCTTGTCCTTTTCATGCGGACGTTCAACCGTGCTCCAAGTTTCGATGAGTTGCGGTATTTTCTGGCATTAAAGAGGAGAGAGATCGTTCTTCTTTGATAATAATTGAGGCCCAGAGGAATCAAAATTGTGTCTTTCGTTTACAAAGCAACTTATCATAATTCAGGATGCAGTATTTTTTCGTTATATACCCCAAGGGGTTCAACCGTCGGTGGATAATAGGGGTTAGGCTTCTCTTTTCTATTTTTCGAGCTTCGAAGCATTTTAATGGAGTTTTTATTTAACTGTGTTTCCTTTGTAGTTATCCTAAAACTGAATAGAGATGTAACTCTCGGTGAAGTTTGCTAAACTTTAAAGGCTATCGATGTCGAGCAGAGGTGTGTTAGAGTTCTACTAATCGATGAGAATCTGTGTCGATACAGACTGTTGGCTTCGGATAGATCCATTTCTCAGATTGAAGCTCCCTCTCCCGGTCGAGCCAGAGTTCACACAAGATCCTCTTCTTCGTCCTACAGTTTCGAGGAAGGTCGGGAGATAGGTAGCCCGTCCAAAGGATCACTCGATGAGGCCCGTGAGGAGAAAGAAGCCGCTATGACTGGTCTGAGCAGTTCAGTTTGAATGCACCCAATTCCGGAGGAAGGAGAAAATAATTTGTGTGTAGAGAAGGCAAAGCCGTGATGGACTCAGATAAAGAGGAAGGAGAGTTCGAGAGCAATAGCAATGAGTCTACTACTAGTGATTACTTTTCATCAGCATCTGATGGTGATGACTCGAAGTCCTGCGATGAGACTCGAGGAATGACTCCTGATCTCCCAAGTCCACCTCCTTCCGACACAAGTGGCCAAGGAAAAGCCCCTGAAACTAGAAGTCATCAAGATTCTCTGAGTAAGGATGTCGAAGCGGGGCTCGAAGATTTCAGCGATATTTTTGTCGAATTCGATGAGATCGTGAAGGGAGACTTCAAATTCGATGCGATGCCTTCCTGTTTGGGTGATATCGCACCAATGTCAGTTCAGTCCCACTTACAACAACCGTAGGTAGTTCGATCCCACCTAGACAATCGTTCGTTTCGGTTTGTGACAACGTCTTAGGCCCATATTAAAGATACGCAACACATTGCACTAGAACTACATTTGTTTTCATTTTTTTGTTCCTTCATACATTTTCTCAACTTACATTATGCTTCTAAAACTTTTCGTGTATGCCTTATTACAGGTATGAAGAAAGGATGAGGCTTCTATGACGACTTCGAGGAATTTACCAATTTACAGCGGTATCCAAAGCGCTCCTCTAGCCGCTATCAAGTCCAGGAGACGGAAGAAGAGTACAGGTGGAGGAAGGAACTCGAAGCTGAAACTCGTCCCCAAGAGGAGAGAGATAGGGCTCATTCGCACGGAGGCAGGTATGAGAAAAGGAGATCTCATAAGGAAAGATATGAGCCACAAAGAGGTCAAGATTCCACTATCGCTCCCCTTCAGAGCAAGCTTCAAAACACACTTCCATGGGCCAATGTAACGACCCGTAAATTTTCGATAATTAAATTAGCTAATTTAATAAGATTTCGTGATTTAATGTTAGAAAAAAATTTTTGTAATTCATTTGGAATAATAATAACTGGAATGAATTGTAATAATTATCCAAGTAATGAGAAAAAAAAAGCTACTTAGTGAATGCCTTTGCAATCAATAGTTGAATAGGATATTAAATGTTGAATTCATTGGGTATGATAGAGTAATTGATTGATAAGTAAAATCTATTTGAAATCAAATATTGAATATTGAACACGTAATTGTTTAAATTAAATATTTAAAACTTATTGAATAATTGAATAACTGTAAAATGAAAATAGTGTTCTAAATTTTGGAAATGGTTTTAAAAGTTGAATCTTATAAGTTCAATTTCAATATTTCAAAAGATAATGAATTATTGGATAAGCGAAATTGTCTAAATTAAATATTTGGAATTTATTGGATAAATAAGATAACGGGTTTAATATGATTAAAAATGATTTGTAAAAATTTATTTTATCATATTGGAGTTATAGTGATGTTATAGAACTTTTAAAACTGAATTTAAAATTTATTTGTGAAAATTGAATATTTTAATATTTAATTATCGCCTGGAAAATAGCCAATTTTTGAACAGTCTCAGAATTGGACAGAACTAGTTCCATTGGATCCGTAATAGTTAGTTATTATCGGATTTCAATTTTCGTAGCAATCGGAGTTGTCGTTTGACCGTGGCAGCTCGAAACGCGTTGAAATTGTTTTAATATTAATTTGGCGAGTTAAAATAGTCATTTTTCAAACGGTCTCGGATTTTGACGAAACTAGTTTCATCGGATCCGTAATATGATATTATTGTAAGGTTTCAAATTTCGTGTCAATCGGATTTACCGTTTGTCCGGGGCAAGCCAAAACGCATAGAAATTAGTGAATCGGTTTAATTTAAATTTGATCGTTTATTGTCGTAACTCGCGCATATGATCGAATTAGCCTCCGAAACCTATTCCATTGTGTCCGGAACGCGGGGTAAACCCTAGAAACGCCAGTCGGCACGCTTCGTTTGGAGTTCGGAAAATTTCGATGAAAAGTAAATTGGGAAATTTTCTATAAATGGACCTTCACCCTTTCACTTTGCAAACCCTAATTGACTTCAGCCCTAGCCGCCATTTACTGAATCAATGGCCACGAAATTCGAAACTTCTTCCTCATTTTCCTCTCAATCCATCAACAATTAGCAAAAACTCTCAACTACAAAGTTGTAGAGGACGATGAAAGCTTCAAATCCATACGGAGATGATCGAAAACGGAGCCACGGATCAACGGGAAATCGCGTTCAAAGCTGCTGCGTTTTTCACGTTTTTCGAGGCAAAGGGGGCAGCCGAGTTTCATGCTATTCACGGTGTAGGTAGGGTTCGCCGAGAGCTTCGCGATGGAGGTGGCCGATCGTCTTCAAGTCGTGTATTTTGGTCGTGAAAATTCGTTGAAGCTTGACGGCTATGGGTTGTGTTGCGCGTTCGAACACCGGGAAGATGATAAACGCGTGCAACGGCTTGATCTGCTTGGCCTGGAAATCAACGACTGAGATCGCGTAGGGTTTGAAAAAAAATGTTAATTTATTTACGTTTTAAATTTGTTCAATCTTTAAAATGCTCTAACTTTTGCATACGAGGTCGGAATTCAACGAAACGAATTGCGTTGCAATCGTTTTGTCGAGCACTACGCAATGCAACTGGATTGGAATCATTTAGTGCTAGAGAAAATTTTGAGTTAAATCGAACGTCGTTCGATTTGATTTAAAATCGTAAAATCAAGGTGAGTGTTTTATAATGCTCACAACGTACTAAATATATTTATGCTAGTTAAATTGACATTATGAAGTGATATGAATGTTATTTGTCGTTGTTTGATATGAATTTAATTGTCGTATAGCTTGTTTTTGAATTAACCGTTGAAAAATTAAATTGACAGTTAAATTGAAATTGAAATTGAATTGCGATTACATTACCTGACCTTGATAACTATGAAATTGCCATGGATTGTATTGTTATTGGATGATTTATTTCGATGGATGTTATTGGTTGATATTTAAATGTTTGGATGTTTATTGCTTATATATAACCTGTTATGCATACATATGATACTGTGATTTAATTTAAGCAATATATACTCATCCCTGACATTTAATTGAAATAAATAATTACTTGGCCATAGGATAGAAAATTTTATACGGACACCGAATTGGCTAAATTAATAATTTTAAAAATCGTCGATTTGAAATTTGTTTAAATGTTTTGATTAAAAGTTATAAATAGAAATCAATTTATAGGAATCGAATTATCGAAAATTTGAGTTTGGAATGTTGAAATTAATTTTGGTTAAAGAAATTGTAAAAAAAAAATTAAGTGGAGACTTTGGAATTTAAAATCAGGATATGATTGAATTTCGAAATTGATTTGTTTAAAGATTTAACCTTAATTCGAGCTTTGAATACTACTAAGTAAAAGTAATATAAAAATGATATTTTGAAATCGAGTTTGGAATTGAATAATATTTGGAATTTGGATTTAAACTTGAATATTATTGGAAAATTTTGTTAAGTATTATAAATTGATTTGGAAAAAAATCAAGCTCCAAATCGATATAAATTGAAATTGAATTAATTGAAAGTGAATATAAAATTGAATAAATTCGAAGTAAAAGTTGACGTTGATTGAATTGGAATCGAAATTGAATCGGTAGAATGGAAATTGGAACTTATTGGAATTGGGAAGTTATAATTGAAATGGATTGGTTTTGAAGCTGCTTTAATTTGTTTTCCAAATTACTCTATTATATAAACCATTTTGAATACTTAAACTATTTTAATCCATTTTAATCTACTTAACCCAATTTAAATTATTTTAAACTAATTTATCTATTTTAAATCCATTTTAAAGATTTAAGTATTTTTAACTATTTTAATTATTTAAACTACTTTTAAACTACTTAAAACTATTTTTCTAAAATCCTAAGCTGGTCAATAAGGTGAAATGTTTATATTTAAATCTTGAATTTAAATACGAATTGAGTTAAATGAAGTTGCAATCTAAATTGAAATTCGAAATGATTTTGAAATCGAAATGAGATATTGATGCGAAAATTGATTTTGAAATGGAATCTGATATTTTGAAAGATACGATGATATTTGAAATGGATTTGATTTTTGAAGCGAATATGATATTCTGATATCAATTATGAATCGATTGAAATATAAAGAGCCAAAGGTGTAATAATACGTAGTTATTAAAGAGACCGGGATCGGATATGGACATACTCTCTGTCGATACCGAAAACCACTTTAATAACTATTATACGCGGAGTGATGATCCAGAATGAAGTGGATGGTTTGGTGAACGCGTTGACTGAAGAAAGAGAACGATTATTGGATGACCCCTGACATGACTAAAACAGGAGCCGCGCCGGGCCATTGAGGTTCGCCACCTCTAGCGGACACACTTCTTCGATACCATATCTATTACATTTGTGATGCGATTTGGGTGCACCCCTTGATTTGGGAGTGTTGTTTCGCGGTGTTGGGGTAGCTGCTGGCTATGCCCAACATCAGTCCGGATCACGCAACTACCAGTATCCTAGTTGGTATTGCCTCATGTACCTTGTCATACTGATTATCCTATTCGCGACCACTACGTTTTGATTTGTACCTTGAGTATATGGATTGCCCTCTGGTGACTTCCGGTTTTGGGGAAACTACGGTCTTGTATATGCTTTTGGGAATATAAAAATGTGTTAAGGGGGATTATGGTAACGCCTTAACGCTATTTTGATACTTTATATTACTGATAGACATTATCTACTTAGCGTATATTACTACATAGTAGATAGTTTAACGGATCCTTGAGAGATGGAAAATCCCGTAACATCTCTTAAGTTATTGCACGCACGTTGACACTGGATATGAGATGTCAAACCCCGTAAACATCTCTGACGCCGTTACACTCATATTTATTTACGATTGATTTAACTTTCATAAGGATATTTTAGTCCTGACTCGAGTGTTTTGTCTTTTCATTACGCTCGGGTCAGTCCTGAGTTTTCAGTTTAGGTTGAAGATCTTTTCCTTGGAGGACGGAGACGAAGATTTGGTATATTATCTACTATTATTATATTCGTTCCATTCCGCTGCATTTTTGTATGATATTTGTTGTGTATGTAACTCTGATAAATGTTGTATAATAATAATCAAATGTATTCATTTCAAATGTATTCATTTAATTAACAGCTTCATGAACTGTTATTTTATTATTATACTTTAGCCTTCCGCTGTGAGATTCTGTGTTGTTTCATTTCCTTTATTTCCCTTTCTTTTCTTTTCTTATTTACCCCAATAACTATTTGCCCTTTTAATGGTTTGGAATCGAC
This sequence comes from Allium cepa, assembly GCA_030765085.1. Taxonomy (NCBI): domain Eukaryota; kingdom Viridiplantae; phylum Streptophyta; class Magnoliopsida; order Asparagales; family Amaryllidaceae; genus Allium; species Allium cepa. Next base: position 108,829,695 of record CM060937.1, on the reverse strand, counting down.
ATGTGTATTTGATCGTCGGTTTAAACTGTCCAAAAAGGCGGGTCGTTACAGTTGGTATCAGAGCATTGGTTTAGCGATAAACCTTGGCTCTAGTGGGGAATAACTCATTGAAATAGAGGTAAACTATATGAATGAGTTGGGTGTATATGAGAGAGCGTACTTGTTATTTGATATAAAATGGTTTTATATTGTGTTAATTTGTTCCGTTGAGTATTTATGAATTCTGGTCGATACTTGGGACGCCAAGGCGTCGATAGGAAATTCTAAACACTCGAATAGGACAAACCAACACAATATCGTTTTGGAATATATTTTATATAAAAGAATTATTTGAATATTTATTCATTTTGATTGAATTGATTGTTAGGAGATGATAATATTAGATTATTATCGTTATTGTTTGATCAGTCAATATTTACAACAATTGATTAAATAACAATGGATTTAGGAAAATGAAATCTTGTAAACACAATTGATAATGAATATAAATGAATTTTAACTTGGATTTGGGAATTTAAATTCCGGTGCTTGAAATTGACTTACAAGAATATGAAAAACATAATATGAGTATTATATGATAGTATAATTGAGTTGAAATTGTTTTCGAAGGATTTTTTTTATGATAAGTGTTATATTCCCTTCTCTTGACGCTAGAAAATGATTTCGGTGATGAGTGCACGCATCATCGGCGTTTATTTTCGAGAGTCCGAGTGGGGGAGACCACTTAATAGCTTGTCTAAACTTTGTTTTGATTCAAATTTTATTTTATTTTGTACTCTCTATAGTATGATTGGTTATATAAATTATATAAGTATATATTATTTCAAAACTTGATTTGAAATGAAACCGGGATTGGAATTCTTAAGTCCTTTAATAATTAATGATTTTTTTAAATGAGTGAAATGAATTTAGACTTGAATCATTAAGGAACTTCTGAATTGTGAAATGAGAAATGAACCTAAGAGCTAAGTGAAATATCAATTGAAGTAGAAATCCTTAGAATTAGGAAATTATGAACTTAAAATAAAAATTGAAACTGTAAAACTCGCATAGTATTAAATTTCATTCTATAGCATAGATATAACTTACCAAAATATTTAAGAAGTTCAAAAATATTATATGAATTGTTAATTGGATAATATACAAGTATAGGTTTGAATAATGAAATATGCATTTAATTAATGGTTTGCAAATATAAATAAAATTGTTAGTAAATAATTGGAATTCAAATTAACATTTAAAGGTGATTCACAATTATGTTAATATAAAATGGAAATACTATATGTGAATGAAAATGTGAAATTAAATTATAGTGAAATTTAAGTAATGACTTAAGAATTAATTAATTGAAATTTCAACTTTAAATGGAAAGAAGTTGTATGTTGTTTAACTACATTCTATTTGCATAACTATAACTTACCAAATACTTAAAAGGTTTAAAATGCTAATAAGGATAAGAAGAGAAATAATATACCAGTGTGAGAATGAAAATAAAATGTGAAGATCTAATTGATAGTTGTAAATATAAAAGAAATTTAAGCGGTAAAATGAATGATATATATAAGTGAATGAATAAAATTTAAAATTAATGAAATATAAATTTGGTAAATGGAAACTGATTAAATTTGAATATAACTAAATGTTTATAAGCTTGGAAGTGTATGAAATTAAAGTTGACTTGGAAATGTATAATTGATTTAGTGTAGATTTTGGATGGATGTTAATGTTTGATATGCATTGGTTGTTAGATGGATGATAATTGATTAAGTAGAATTCATTAGTGTTAATGGAATTGAATAAAGGGAATAAAATTTTAAAATAATAAAATTCAAATTCGAAGCAAAGTGAAATTAAATATAATGGAATTCAATTTAAATTGAAGCAAATTGACTTTAATTTAAAATATGAATGAAACAAACTTGAATAAATCAGAAACAAATTGAATGTAAACCTATTGTGTGGATGAATAAGAAAATAAATGGCTTTGTGTTTAGGATTTTTCTTTAGAAAATTTGATGTTTTGATGGTTTGTACTTTGAAACAATAAAAGCAAAATTTTGGAAAAAAAAATCCAAAATAGTCCAATACATGCTGAAACGAAAACAACCATAACTTTTAAATGGCTGAACGGAATTCGACGATTTTGGACTTTTCGAAAAGCTTAGAAACTATAGCACAACTTTTATTTAGAGTGTCTTGAGAAATTCCTTCGTATACTAGGTTAAAAACTTGAATGTTACTCGCTGTCCTGTGAAAAAAAATAAGTAAAATCTGAAGCATACGCTTAGTATTTTCACCATATCTTTTGACTGGTTTATCGGATTTTGATGATCTTGCCCTTTATGGAAAGCTAAGAGCTTAAGCTAAAACTTTTGTTTTAAGTGTTTTGTGTTTTGATGTCGTTTAGAAGGTCGGAAATGTGGGTGAACGTCGCGGACCTGCGCAAACACTGCCCAGGCTGAAGCGTATCCCCTAAGTAAAACGGCCATAACTTTTGAACGGATAATCCGAATTCGATGATTTTGGACATTCCGGAAAGCCTGAAATGAATGCAACAACTTTTGTTTAGATTTTATTGTCAAATTTTACCGTTTAGGTGACCTAAAGCTAAGATTTGTTTGCTGTCTAGAAATTGAAATCTCAGTTTTGAAGCTAAATATGTTATATATATGTTGTGTAAGCTAAGTATAGCGATCTATCTTTATATGCATGGTTCTAACTTAGTTATTGAGCATTTTAGTAGGTAGCAATGGGGTTGCGCTTCGTTGTGGAGCTTGCTTCTACGCTAAGCGCATAATGTAAGTAAAATGCTAATAAATGCTAAATAAAAGGTACGCTTACGGTTTTATATGATATTGGTGATATTTATATGTTGTTTCCCCACATATGGGATGCCTCATCATTGAGATGAGATGTATATTTGTGATATATATGCTATTATATTTTTTTCGATCGAGCCGCGCAAAGGAGACTCTGCCGAAATTTTTCGTAAAACCCGGGTGTTAGAAATTTTTTCAAGTTTTAATTTTTTTTATATAACTTGTTTTGATTACTAACTTTTAAAGTTAGGAAGCCGTTCGGAGTAAGTTAGTGGAAGCGTAGTTATGACTTTATAATTGGAATTTCATTGTTTTATAAGTTGGTAACTTTGAATAAAATATATCTAATGTTGAATTCTATACTTAGTTTCTTTTCCTTTCTTTTCCCTTCTTTTCCTTTTCGAGGACGAAAAGTTTTGAGTGGGGGAGAGTGTAACGACCCGTAAATTTTCGATAATTAAATTAGCTAATTTAATAAGATTTCGTGATTTAATGTTAGAAAAAAAATTTTGTAATTCATTTGGAATAATAATAACTGGAATGAATTGTAATAATTATCCAAGTAATGAGAAAAAAAAAAGCTACTTAGTGAATGCCTTTGCAATCAATAGTTGAATAGGATATTAAATGTTGAATTCATTGGGTATGATAGAGTAATTGATTGATAAGTAAAATCTATTTGAAATCAAATATTGAATATTGAACACGTAATTGTTTAAATTAAATATTTAAAACTTATTGAATAATTGAATAACTGTAAAATGAAAATAGTGTTCTAAATTTTGGAAATGGTTTTAAAAGTTGAATCTTATAAGTTCAATTTCAATATTTCAAAAGATAATGAATTATTGGATAAGCGAAATTGTCTAAATTAAATATTTGGAATTTATTGGATAAATAAGATAACAGGTTTAATATGATTAAAAATGATTTGTAAAAATTTATTTTATCATATTGGAGTTATAGTGATGTTATAGAACTTTTAAAACTGAATTTAAAATTTATTTGTGAAAATTGAATATTTTAATATTTAATTATCGCCTGGAAAATAGCCAATTTTTGAACAGTCTCAGAATTGGACAAAACTAGTTCCATTGGATCCGTAATAGTTAGTTATTATCGGATTTCAATTTTCGTAGCAATCGGAGTTGTCGTTTGACCGTGGCAGCTCGAAACGCGTTGAAATTGTTTTAATATTAATTTGGCGAGTTAAAATAGTCATTTTTCAAACGGTCTCGGATTTTGACGAAACTAGTTTCATCGGATCCGTAATATGATATTATTGTAAGGTTTCAAATTTCGTGTCAATCGGATTTACCGTTTGTCCGGGGCAAGCCAAAACGCATAGAAATTAGTGAATCGGTTTAATTTAAATTTGATCGTTTATTGTCGTAACTCGCGCATATGATCGAATTAGCCTCCGAAACCTATTCCATTGTGTCCGGAACGCGGGGTAAACCCTAGAAACGCCAGTCGGCACGCTTCGTTTGGAGTTCGGAAAATTTCGATGAAAAGTAAATTGGGAAATTTTCTATAAATGGACCTTCACCCTTTCACTTTGCAAACCCTAATTGACTTCAGCCCTAGCCGCCATTTACTGAATCAATGGCCACGAAATTCGAAACTTCTTCCTCATTTTCCTCTCAATCCATCAACAATTAGCAAAAACTCTCAACTACAAAGTTGTAGAGGACGATGAAAGCTTCAAATCCATACGGAGATGATCGAAAACGGAGCCACGGATCAACGGGAAATCGCGTTCAAAACTGCTGCGTTTTTCACGTTTTTCGAGGCAAAGGGGGCAGCCGAGTTTCATGCTATTCACGGTGTAGGTAGGGTTCGCCGAGAGCTTCGCGATGGAGGTGGCCGATCGTCTTCAAGTCGTGTATTTTGGTCGTGAAAATTCGTTGAAGCTTGACGGCTATGGGTTGTGTTGCGCGTTCGAACACCGGGAAGATGATAAATGCGTGCAACGGCCTGATCTGCTTGGCCTGGAAATCAACGACTGAGATCGCGTAGGGTTTGAAAAAAAATGTTAATTTATTTACGTTTTAAATTTGTTCAATCTTTAAAATGCTCTAACTTTTGCATACGAGGTCGGAATTCAACGAAACGAATTGCGTTGCAATCGTTTTGTCGAGCACTACGCAATGCAACTGGATTGGAATCATTTGGTGCTAGAGAAAATTTTGAGTTAAATCGAACGTCGTTCGATTTGATTTAAAATCGTAAAATCAAGGTGAGTGTTTTATAATGCTCACAACGTACTAAATATATTTATGCTAGTTAAATTGACATTATGAAGTGATATGAATGTTATTTGTCGTTGTTTGATATGAATTTAATTGTCGTATAGCTTGTTTTTGAATTAACCGTTGAAAAATTAAATTGACAGTTAAATTGAAATTGAAATTGAAATTGAATTGCGATTACATTACCTGACCTTGATAACTATGAAATTGCCATAGATTGTATTGTCTATTGGATGATTTATTTCGATGGATGTTATTGGTTGATATTTAAATGTTTGGATGTTTATTGCTTATATATAACCTGTTATGCATACATATGATACTGTGATTTAATTTAAGCAATATATACTCATCCCTGACATTTAATTGAAATAAATAATTACTTGGCCATAGGATAGAAAATTTTATACGGACACCGAATTGGCTAAATTAATAATTTTAAAAATCGTCGATTTGAAATTTGTTTAAATGTTTTGATTAAAAGTTATAAATAGAAATCAATTTATAGGAATCGAATTATCGAAAATTTGAGTTTGGAATGTTGAAATTAATTTTGGTTAAAGAAATTGTAAAAAAAAAATTAAGTGGAGACTTTGGAATTTAAAATCAGGATATGATTGAATTTCGAAATTGATTTGTTTAAAGATTTAACCTTAATTCGAGCTTTGAATACTACTAAGTAAAAGTAATATAAAAATGATATTTTGAAATCGAGTTTGGAATTGAATAATATTTGGAATTTGGATTTAAACTTGAATATTATTGGAAAATTTTGTTAAGTATTATAAATTGATTTGGAAAAAAATCAAGCTCCAAATCGATATAAATTGAAATTGAATTAATTGAAAGTGAATATAAAATTGAATAAATTCGAAGTAAAAGTTGACGTTGATTGAATTGGAATCGAAATTGAATCGGTAGAATGGAAATTGGAACTTATTGGAATTGGGAAGTTATAATTGAAATGGATTGGTTTTGAAGCTGCTTTAATTTGTTTTCCAAATTACTCTATTATATAAACCATTTTGAATACTTAAACTATTTTAATCCATTTTAATCTACTTAACCCAATTTAAATTATTTTAAACTAATTTATCTATTTTAAATCCATTTTAAAGATTTAAGTATTTTTAACTATTTTAATTATTTAAACTACTTTTAAACTACTTAAAACTATTTTTCTAAAATCCTAAGCTGGTCAATAAGGTGAAATGTTTATATTTAAATCTTGAATTTAAATACGAATTGAGTTAAATGAAGTTGCAACCTAAATTGAAATTCGAAATGATTTTGAAATCGAAATGAGATATTGATGCGAAAATTGATTTTGAAATGGAATCTGATATTTTGAAAGATACGATGATATTTGAAATGGATTTGATTTTTGAAGCGAATATGATATTCTGATATCAATTATGAATCGATTGAAATATAAAGAGCCAAAGGTGTAATAATACGTAGTTATTAAAGAGACCGGGATCGGATATGGACATACTCTCTGTCGATACCGAAAACCACTTTAATAACTATTATACGCGGAGTGATGATCCAGAATGAAGTGGATGGTTTGGTGAACGCGTTGACTGAAGAAAGAGAACGATTATTGGATGACCCCTGACATGACTAAAACAGGAGCCGCGCCGGGCCATTGAGGTTCGCCACCTCTAGCGGACACACTTCTTCGATACCATATCTATTACATTTGTGATGCGATTTGGGTGCACCCCTTGATTTGGGAGTGTTGTTTCGCGGTGTTGGGGTAGCTGCTGGCTATGCCCAACATCAGTCCGGATCACGCAACTACTAGTATCCTAGTTGGTATTGCCTCATGTACCTTGTCATACTGATTATCCTATTCGCGACCACTACGTTTTGATTTGTACCTTGAGTATATGGATTGCCCTCTGGTGACTTCCGGTTTTGGGGAAACTACGGTCTTGTATATGCTTTTGGGAATATAAAAATGTGTTAAGGGGGATTATGGTAACGCCTTAACGCTATTTTGATACTTTATATTACTGATAGACATTATCTACTTAGCGTATATTACTACATAGTAGATAGTTTAACGGATCCTTGAGAGATGGAAAATCCCGTAACATCTCTTAAGTTATTGCACGCACGTTGACACTGGATATGAGATGTCAAACCCCGTAAACATCTCTGACGCCGTTACACTCATATTTATTTACGATTGATTTAACTTTCATAAGGATATTTTAGTCCTGACTCGAGTGTTTTGTCTTTTCATTACGCTCGGGTCAGTCCTGAGTTTTCAGTTTAGGTTGAAGATCTTTTCCTTGGAGGACGGAGACGAAGATTTGGTATATTATCTACTATTATTATATTCGTTCCATTCCGCTGCATTTTTGTATGATATTTGTTGTGTATGTAACTCTGATAAATGTTGTATAATAATAATCAAATGTATTCATTTCAAATGTATTCATTTAATTAACAGCTTCATGAACTGTTATTTTATTATTATACTTTAGCCTTCCGCTGTGAGATTCTGTGTTGTTTCATTTCCTTTATTTCCCTTTCTTTTCTTTTCTTATTTACCCCAATAACTATTTGCCCTTTTAATGGTTTGGAATCGACATGTGTATTTGATCGTCGGTTTAAACTGTCCAAAAAGGCGGGTCGTTACAGCCAAGAACTTCCTATCACTTTTTCCGTGATTCTGCCCCTAGTATACATGTTCCATCTTCCTCCATCGTTACTATAGCCCCTGGCGCATATCATCCCCACCAGAGGCCGGCCTATCCTCTTCCTTCAGGCCCTCTAAGCTTGAGGCTGCACTTACGGGTTGGTTCTTAAGAGGGGTTAAGTTTGACATGGACCTTCATCCCGTTCGTAGGGATTCCTTCGCGCCGCATCTCCAAGCTATCCAAAATGACCTAGAACCGGCCAAGAAATGATAGAAGATCTACAAGCAGCTGGCGAACACTAACATAAATAATTACCAAGAGATCCTCTCCTTCAAAAATGAAAAGGAGGGTTTTGAAAGGATGTTGGCCGATTGGGACGCTAAAATTAAACAGTTGGAGGAGGAGAAGGAAATAACACTCCGAGAAAGTGGGAAAACCGCCAGCCTGTTGAAGGAGTTGAAGGATGTGAATGAGAAGGTCGAGATTGTCTGGGGAGATGAAACTAAAAGGACTCATGCAGAAGAGGCTAAATTGAAAGAAGAAGTGGATGCTTGTAATGCTATCATTAAAGCTCAATGGAAAATAATTACCGACCATGATTTAATTATTAAAGGGCACAACAAGACGATCGCCAACCAAGCTGAGACCATTGCTAAATTATAGGCTCAGGTCGCATAGCTTAGTGCCGACAAAACTGTCGTTAAAGTTGAAAAGGCTGCGATGACAGCAGACTACTTGTGCCTTCAAAATGCCTTTTGAGAAGAAGATGGAGAAGCTAGACTCAACTATTTTGAATTTCTATGCCAACTCCTTGTTGCATCAATGACATCTACCTTGGCCTGAAGTTTCCGTGCACTCTTGCCCTTGTTTGGAAGGAAATCCTATCTCGTTTTGCAGACAACGGCGACATTTATTTAGACCAAGAATTGCGAGATTCCTATCTTGATGATGAACCCAAGAAGGCACTACTTGAGGGGCAGGAGATTCTCCGAGTCGAACGAGAGAAGGAGGTCATCGATGTTGCCTTGATGACTGCCACCGACGTGCCCTCCAAGACTTCTTTTTCCAGCATGGTTGAACCATCAAAGCATCCCCACGACCCGCCAATGAGTTCAAGACTTGGTATTATTCCACGTGTGGTGTAGCCCTCAAAGAAGGTGATGGCGGTTGGTTCGAAGTCGCTATTCATGGTCCTTTTCTTGGTGCAGATAACGTCCATGCTTCTCCTGAATTTAGGAGTCAACATCTTATGCTACAAGAGCAAGAGGAGTTTAATGCTTTCTTTTTGATCTTATAGGTCCATCCACATTTCATGTTCATGCCAACTACCTTCGCGTCTGCGCCTGCTACCATTTTCACATCATCTAAGATTGTATCCGTTCCTACTCCAATTCCTACATCCATGTCTAATTCACAACCGGAGCCACAGGCTGAGAAAATTGCGACGCTCCATGGCTTGGACGATGCTTCAGCATCTTTGGAAGGTGATATAACTACGGCGGAAGCCAAGGAGCAAGGGATGCAGATAGAGCAGCCGTCGAAGACTGAGCACGAGATGGTTGCCGTCAAGAAGGAAAAGGTAGAGGAAATATAGGCTTCGAAGAGTTCCCAGAAATCGATGAAACACAAGGAAAAAGGAATCTCTTCTAAAAAATTGAGGAGGAGGAGGAAATTGCCACCGAAGTGCATGTTGATATTACTGGCAGCGACACCTCTCCTGAAAAGAAGTAGAAGCTACCAACCGGAGGTGGAAAGGGAAGTGTTGGCAAGAAGATTGAGTGGGCGATATGAGGATGGCTTGATTTTGGCCAGTAGCTTGCAAGAAGACTGACTTGTTTTTGTTTCTTTTTGAATCATTTTTCTCAAGTGCAGAGTCTGTATTTTTTCTTTGTTAGCCGTTGTTGTGTGGGTACGACCCCAACACTTTGATCCTATGTACAGGAAATCATAAGCAATACAATGATGTTTTGATTGTAATTTTATCTATTTATTTATATATGCTCTGTGTACTTGTGCTTGTTTCATTTCAGCTTTGCTAGTTCTGTGATTATAGCCAGAGTCCTTCATTCAAAGTAATAGAACTTAGAAATTAACAACACTTAGAGAGTTTCTATCTGGAAATTCACAAAACTTTAGGAAACTTTTATTTGGAATTTTAATTGAAGTTGGTAAAACTTATGACCTTATTACCGTTTAGACTGACAAAACCTGTGAACTTATTTTATTTGTTTGATTCTATCTCAGCATAGGTGTATGCCACCCAGTTCATAGGGCTATTCACTCCAAACCATTTTCAGGTCATTGATAACTTACGGTTTAACTAAGCTTTATTAAAAATTTAGATAAGTTGGTTAGTTCAAGAAGCAGACTTTATTAAGGAAAGTATGACAGATTCATTACCTATTTACAATGCCATTGGCATTTTCGGGATGGCTTATTTGCTGAAGAAACAGAAAATATATAAAATAGTTTTTAGATGAAATAACAGTGGAGCGATTCGCTATTCCAGGCTCTAGGAACTAGGGCCTTGTCGATGGTTGTTAGCTTGAAAGTCCTGTTACATAGCTTTTGATTAATGAGATACAGTCTTTCCTAGTTTGGTCCGAAGGCTCCCAGTATAGGGTAAACTCGCTTGAGCACAAGATCTCCAACTTCGAAAGTCTGACAATGAACTTTGGAGTTGAAGTACCATACCACCCTTTTTTGGTGGGCGACCATTCTCAACTCTGCTTCTCTTTTTTCGTCGACATTGTCTAGCAATTCGAGTAGGAGTTGCTCGTTTTGTGCTTGATTAAAATTACGCCTTTGGTGCGAGGGAACTTCTAATTCAATAGGAATCATTGCTTTTGAACCATATGCTAATGCGAATGGAGTGTGGCCAGTTGCCGCTTTGTGTGTTGTTGTAACAACCCGGAATTTTTGACAGCATATTTTAACGAATATTTAATTTAATTTAAATTAAATACAAGCTTTTAAAATTTTAAAATGATGAGATCTTTGGTAATACACATATGAATACAATGTTAGTTTTAAAATGATAAGTTTAAAAATAAACAAACATAGAAATATTAAACATAAGCATGGAAGTACAAAACAATATGAATATAAACATACAAAACTAGTATAAAACATAATTATAAAAATAATATGTAGTTAAAAATATAAATATACAAATATAAATTATAATTTGAAACATATAAATACAAGTATTTTAGTCAAACAATAATCTTTAAAATTCAATTGTACAACACAACATCTTTAATAAAAAAGTTAAGAAAGATCATATGAACAAGTATACAAATTTCACATAAAATATATTTATGCATAAGAAAACAAAGTTCACTTCAATATAAAACAAAAATTTGTATCTTGCACAAATATATGCTGGCCGAAATAATAAGTATCTTTGTACCATACACAAGTAAGTATCAACAAACATTAATTACTTGTTATCATAATTAAAAGCATAAACATTTAATAGCATAACTTCTTGTTTAACAAGTACATGTAGCCGAAATCCCTATATCATTTCATACTGCAGAATATTACTTAGCCAATAAGAAGAAAGAATGGCAATGCAAACAAATATAAACTATCCAGTTATCACCTGTATTGTTCAAAGAATTTATGTATATCCACCTATATACTTTGCTCGTTTATAAAAAACTTAACTAAACCTAAAAACATACCTGAGAATCAAATAAGGAGAGAGGAACCATTTGTTGCTTGGCAAACAAAATTAATTCAAGACAGAAAACTTAAGAAGGTTTCAGGAATTTCTTTCTGCAGTGTTCTTCATCAATATCTTACCTTCTGTTTTAAAGTTACTTGGTGAGTAAACATATTTTTCTTGAATTTAGGTATGGTAATTAACTTCTGATGATTGTGCTGCTACATATATTGATAATATATGAACCTGTATTGATTGATGCATTAGAAGTCTCTGTTTCCTGATTTGTTGTCAAGCTTCTGAGTAAAAGAAGTAAAGAACATTTATACTTCTCCATTTGAATTAATTTTAAACCTAAGATGTAAGTAATTCAGAGTGTTTAACATAAAACAAAGCCTGGAAATATATTGAAGTATAACAGTAAGTTATAAACACTGTTTTTTTTCCTTCAAGTTACAGGTAAACAAATTAAAGGTTAAAATTCAAATGTTTAAATTTGTAAATTCCATAACATATTCAGATTCCATACACCTAATTATGATTTTTAACATAAAAATTATGATTTTTAAGCAAGGGTTTAAGAGCAGTTTTATAATGAAACTAGAATGGGTTTTTGCAAATTTTGGAAGATCGAGTTAATTTTAATTCCTGTAAATTGATAGGAAGCAAGCTTGTAATCTATGTGATTCCAGAAAAACGTCAAACAAATTTTCGAATACATAGATTTGGAGATTTTGATTAAAGTAGGGTTTTAGTGCTAATATTTTTCATGCTCTGTAAATTTTGATTTCGGCATCATCATGAAACCGAGTGGAACACGATTTTAGGTGAAGTTAGGGGGGGATGTGAGTGACGTTTTGGTGGAGTTTCATCACCTCCGGTGATGGATGGTGACCGCATGAGGGATTTGTCAGTGGGCGTTGTCGTCGCATGTTCAAGCTGTAGGTCGTTTTTTTTATTTTCAACTTGTGATTGGAATCTGAGTTTTGTTTTCGATTCTAGGAGTGATTTGTGGTTTGTGGGGACTATCGCGAGTCGCCACAGGGGAGGCGAGCCACCGCGCACGTGCACGGTGGTGAGGTGATGGTCGATGGTCAGTGAGTCGTCGTGTGCTCGTGATTTTCGGTGATTGCTTCGAGCATGACTTCGGGTTTTCCTAGGTGTGAGCGCGTATGTGTTGTTATCTGCAGTTTTTAAATTCATAGCTTAACTAAAAAAAATATAATGAGGAGAAGAAGAACTGGGAATAAGAAGAACAGGGAGGGGGTGAGAGAGAGGGACACGGGAGAGACACGAGGGAAACTCGAGTTTTCTCGAGTAAAGGGTGATGCGGTCTCGGTACTTTCCCAAATGGACGTGTATAATGATTTTTGTGCAAGTGTTTAACTAAGTTAATTAAACAATTGTTAGTTAGTTAAGTTAGTATTTTAATTAAAGGTTGATTTAGGTAAATATGTAAAGATAGGTGATTAACAGTAAGTAGTTAGAATGTTGATTAATTTATACTTGAATTTTAAATTGATATCTTTAAATTGATTTTGAAATTAAAATTTAATCACATGTTAAATCAATTTAAATCTTAAGAATGTTAGCATATCACTTAAAAGTTAATTAACAAATGATAATTAACTTAAGTGATTAATTAAAGATTAATTAATTAATTAAATTAATAATAATTGATTAATTAAAGTAATTTGTGATAAGTAAATAAGTAATTAATTTTTAATAAGTGAGTTAATAATTAATAATTAAAAATAAATTAATTAACTGAGTAATTAAGTAACAGTTAATGAATAAAAGTTTAGTAATTAATGAATTAATTAAAGATTAGATGATTAATAAATGAATAATTAATGATTAATTAAGTAATTAACTGATCATTAATAGGTTAATAAATCAGTAATTAATTAAGTAGAATTTAATAGTTTATTCTTAAGCAATCAATTAAGTTAAATAAACCAAGCTGTTTTGGTATGCATTGATAATTCTGTTTGATTGACTTTGATGATATTCTGTGATATGTTGTGATATTTCAGTATATATCTGTGATAACTATGTATGATCTATCTGTTATATATGTTATGTTAATTCTGGTATTAAATTGAACTGTTAAGTTAAATAGACAACTTGGCCCTTAAAATGGCGTTTGGATCCGATGAGACCGGGATCGGAAGAATCAATTTTGATTCTCCGAAAACCACATCGATCCAAATTAAACGATAGGTCGTGACTTATCATTTGGAGATCGAGATGGTGTTTCAGAATGCAAGGATTATCGTCGTTAACTTTAAGGGTGATTCCAAAATGAATGTAACGAGATAATGCCTTCGGTTTTGTTCGAACCCGGAACGAACTTGTATGGATTGAATGCTTTCAACACATCGTCAGGCGGGTGATGAGCATTCTAAGATATGTTCAATAAATATAATCGTAGCCTCAAGCCTCATCAACCGGGAATGGCTAAAACTGTTAATCCAGTACCGTCTCAAGTTAGTTTTGCAGCTTTATGCAAGGATTTCAAACATCTCGGAGGGCAACCATTTAAAGGTTCAGAGTCAATAATTGAAGTTCAAGACTGGCTACGCTCTTGTGATCGTATTTTCAAGAGCATGAGGTTGACTGATGAGCGTAAGAGGCATATGGCATCGTGGCAACTGCAAGGTGGTGCAGCAGCATGGTGGGATTCAACTATTGCAAATATTTCTGAGGATGACATTTCATGGGACAGATTTAAGGAATTGTTTGAAGAGAAGTTTGTGCCAACGACAGGGAGAACCCAATTGTACCAGGATTTTCTGTGTTTGAAGCAGGGTAGTATGTCCATTTTGGAGTATGAAACCAGATTCAACGAACTCTCTTGTTATGGACCAGGACTCATCGATACTCCTCTGAAAAAGAATGAGAAATTTGTGCAAGGGTTGAGGCCTGAATTCCATGGAAAGTTGACAGTTCTTTTGAAAGGATCTTTTGTTGATTTGATTGATATGGCATTGAGATATGAAAGTTTGATGAGTAAGAAGCCGGTGGCTCCAGTTGCAGCTTCAGGTGGGAATTTCACTAATTCGAATAAGCGAAAGTTCAATCCTAAATGGAGGAAGCCGAATAAGAAGAAACTTGAGAATAACAACGGACCTCGAAAGTGCTACATTTGTCATCAGGAAGGGCATTTGGCAAATAAGTGTCCTAGAAAAGGATTCCAGCAACATCAACAGCAACCGCATCAGAGTGGCCCAGGATCAGCTATGGTTCAGAAATCATTGTGCTTTAATTGTCATCAGCCAGGACACATGATCAAGAATTGTCCACTTCTGCAGAGGGCGCCTCAGAATAAAGTTTTTGCTTTGGAAGCCGGACCATCTTCTGCTTCGATGGGCAAAGGAGTTTTAGAAGGTACTTTACTTTTAGATGGAAAATATATTAGAGTTTTGTTTGATTCGGGTGCTTCCTTGAGTTTTATTTCTTTGGATTCTGTTGAAAAGTTCTCTCTTACCCCTAGTTCTGTAGACAGTCCTATCTTGGTATCTAATCCTATAGGAGGGGTGACCAAATTAGACACTATCTGTAAGGACTTGAAGATCTCTTATTTATCCCACAGCTTTTCTTGTGACCCGTATGTGTTGAATTTTAAAGGGTTTGATCTTATTTTGGGAATGGATTGGCTGGATAAGTATAAAGCCGTTTTGAATTGTGATGAGAGAACAGTTTCGTTGGAAACTGATCTGGGTAGAATTGCCAGAGTGTCGTGTGATAATTCTAGAATTCACTTGAGCAGTCTTTTGCATGGAATTGAGACTTCTGAAGAGGGAGTTGAAGATATTGATGTCGTTCAAGATTTTGCTGATGTATTTGAAGAAGTTAAGTGTCTTCCACCACATAGAGAAATATAGTTTCGTATTGATTTGATTCCAGGAGCTGTGCCAGTGATTCAGCCCAGTAGGAGAATGGCTCCTAGGGAAAGAGAGGAGTTGATTAAGCAGACGCAGGATCTTTTAGAGAAAGGATTGATTAGACCCAGTTTTTCTTGTTGGGGTTCAGCAGTAGTGTTTGTGACCAAATCGGATGGATCACTGAGGTTCTGTGTGGATTATAGAGAATTGAACAAAGTGACTATTCGTAATAAATATCCTCTTCCTCGCATCGATGATCTTTTTGGCCAGTTGCATGGTGCTTCTATCTTTTCTCAATTGGATCTAGCTTCAGGTTTCCACCAGTTGAGGGTAGCTAAAGATAGTATTCCCTTGACTGCATTTAGGGGACCGAATTGTTTCTATGAGTGGTTGGTTATGCCGTTCGGATTAACCAACGCTCCTTCCTATTTCGTTGGCCTCATGAATCGAGTCTTTAGGGATGTGTTGAATAAGTTTGTGCTGGTATTCATTGATGATATCTTGGTCTATTCCAAATCCGAAGAAGAGCACAGGGAACATTTGAGGATTGTATTGGAGACTTTGAGGAAGCATGTGCTGAAGGCGAAGTTTTCGAAGTGCCATTTCTGGAAATCGAAAGTTAAATTTTTAGGGCACATTGTTTCTGGTGAAGGCATTTCTGTAGACCCAACGAAAGTTGAAACTATTCTGGAATGGAAACAGCCAGAGACACCGACGGAAGTTCGTAGTTTTCTAGGATTGGCTGGCTACTACAGGAAATTTATCAGGGATTATTCCAAGATTTCTTCGCATCTGACTAAGCTGACCAGGAAAGGAGAAAAATTCAAATGGACACCTCAGTGCGAAGAAACTTTTCAGGAATTAAAGATAAGGCTTACTAGTGCACCGGTACTTGCTATTCCGGATGGGAGAAGCAAATTCGAGGTTTAGACTGATGCTTGTATAGTGGGTTTGGGAGCAATTCTGATGCAGAACGAAAGGGTTATCGCGTATGCTAGTCGGCAGTTGAAATCTCATGAGAAAAACAATGCTACGCATGATCTTGAATTGCTAGCCATTGTTTTTGCTTTGAAAATTTGGAGACATTATCTTTTGGGAGAGAAATTCGAATTGTTCACGGATCACAAACCGTTGAAATATCTCTTCTCTCAAAAAGATCTTAATCTGAGATAGCAGCGGTGGGTTGAATTTCTTGCATCCTATGATTTGGATATTCTGTATACTCCGGGGAAAGCGAATGTCGTAGCTGATGCTCTCAGTAGGAATGCGGTTCTTTCTCTTCTGGAAGTGGTTCCATCTCTTATTGAAAGGATCTCAAGCAAGCAAGAATCTGATAAGAAGTTGAGGAGGATCATTAAGAGAGTCAGGAAGGGTCTGTGCCCTAGTTTTGAAATTGATGGTCAAGGAACACTAAGGATCAACAGGAGAATCTGTGTTCCGAATGACAAGGATTTGAAGCAGGAAGTTTTATCAGAAAGTCACCGCTCCAAGTTGAATATTCATCCGGGAATCTCGAAGATGTACAAGGACATGAGGAGAGTATTCTGGTGGCCGGGCATGAAAAAGGATGTTGCTAGATTTGTGAACAGTTGTGCCATTTGTCAACAAGTTAAAGGCGATCAACAGAAATCTGCCGGATTATTGCAACCTTTGGAAATTCCGAATTGGAAATGGGAAATGATCTCGATGGATTTTATTGATGGTTTGCCTAGAACCAGGAAAGGGAATGACGGTATATGGGTTATTGTAGATCGTTTAACTAAGAGTGCCCATTTTATACCAGTTAAGGCAACCCGTACTGCAGTTTCTTTAGCGGAAATTTTCTTGAAGGAGATAGTTCGATCGCATGGTGTTCCCGTCAGTATAGTAAGCGACCGTGATCCTATTTTCACCAGCAAATTTTGGGAAGCTCTGCAATCAGCAATGGGTACAGATTTGAGATTGAGTACAGCCTATCATCCTCAAACAGACGGACAGACGGAGAGGCATAACCGTATCCTTGAGCATATGCTCCGGGCTTGTGTTTTAGATTTTGGAGGATCTTGGGAATACCATCTTCATTTAGTGGAATTTTCTTATAATAATAGTTATCAAGCGAGTATTAAGATGGCTCCTTATGAAGCTTTATACGGAAGACCGTGTAGATCCCCATCTTGTTGGATTGAATCGAAGGATCGTCTTGTGCTCAGGCCCGATCTTATTCGAGAAGCTTCTGCGAAGGTTGAGCTTATCAAGAAAAGGATGAAAGCTGCTCAAGATCGTCAGAAGAAGTATGCAGATAGAAGACGAAGGCCATTGGAATTTGAGATCGGAGACTTGGTTTTTGTTAAAGTTTCCCCAATTAAAGGTGCTATAATATTCGGAAAAACGGGAAAACTTGCTCCGAGATACATTGGACCATTTCGAGTATTGGAGAGAATTGGAGCTGTAGCCTATAGGATTGAATTGCCAGAGCGGATGTCTGGAATTCATAATGTGTTTCATGTATCGCATTTGAGGAAATTTGTTCATGATCCCTCATTAGTTGTAGAGCCGGTAATTCAAGAAGATTTGGAAGTTGAACCCAATTTAACTGTAGTCAGAAATCCAGTTCAGATTGTGGATCGAGACGAGAAGCAACTCAGGAACAAAGTGGTGAAACTCGTCAAGGTGCAATGGAGTGAGGATCCCAGAGATTGTACCTGGGAAACTCTCGATAGTTTTAGGAATGCTTATCCGGATTTATGTTCGGATAACTAGTGATGTTTGTTAGAATAGTCTGTTTGTTTGTTTGCTATTGTATGAATGATATGTATGTTTGGATTGTTAATATAAAAAGCTTTTGAATTAACTGTTGTTTAAATTTCGGGGACGAAATTCTTTTAACGGGGGAGGAATGTAACAACCCGGAATTTTTGACAGCATATTTTATCGAATATTTAATTTAATTTAAATTAAATACAAGCTTTTAAATTTTTAAAATGATGAGATCTTTGATAATACACATATGAATACAATGTTAGTTTTAAAATGATAGGTTTAAAAATAAACAAACATAGAAATATTAAACATAAGCATGGAAGTATAAAACAATATGAATATAAACATACAAAACTAGTATAAAACATAATTATAAAAATAAGATGTAGTTAAAAATATAAATATACAAATATAAATTATAATTTGAAACATATAAATACAAGTATTTTAGTCAAACAATAATCTTTAAAATTCAATTGTACAACACAACATATTTAATAAAAATGTTAAGAAAGATCATATGAACAAGTATACAAATTTCACATAAAATATATTTATGCATAAGAAAACAAAGTTCACTTCAATATAAAACAAAAATCTGTATCTTGCACAAATATATGCTGGCCGAAATAATAAGTATCTTTGTACCATACACAAGTAAGTATCAACAAACATTAATTACTTGTTATCATAATTAAAAGCATAAACATTTAATAGCATAACTTCTTGTTTAACAAGTACATGTAGCCGAAATCCCTATATCATTTCATACTGCAGAATATTACTTAGCCAATAAGAAGAAAGAATGGCAATGCAAACAAATATAAACTGTCCAGTTATCACCTGTATTGTTCGAAGCATCTATATATATATCCACCTATATACTTTGCTCGTTTATAAAAAACTTAACTAAACTTAAAAACATACCTGAGAATCAAATAAGGAGAGAGGAACCATTTGTTGCTTGGCAAACAAAATTAATTCAAGATAGAAAACTTAAGAAGGTTTCAGGAATTTCTTTCTGCAGTGTTCTTCATCAATATCTTACCTTCTGTTTTAAAGTTACTTGGTGAGTAAACATATTTTTCTTGAATTTAGGTATGGTAATTAACTTCTGATGATTGTGCTGCTACATATATTGATAATATATGAACCTGTATTGATTGATGCATTAGAAGTCTCTGTTTCCTGATTTGTTGTCAAGCTTCTGAGTAAAAGAAGTAAAGAACATTTATACTTCTCCATTTGAATTAATTTTAAACCTAAGATGTAAGTAATTCAGAGTGTTTAACATAAAACAAAGCCTGGAAATATATTGAAGTATAACAGTAAGTTATAAACACTGTTTTTTTTTCAAGTTACAGGTAAACAAATTAAAGGTTCAAAATTCAAATGTTTAATTTGTAAATTCCATAACATATTCAGATTCCATACACCTAATTATGATTTTTAACATAAAAATTATAATTTTTAAGCAAAGGTTTTAAGAGCAGTTTTATAATGAAACTAGAATGGGTTTTTGCAAATTTTGGAAGATCGAATTAATTTTAATTCCTGTAAATTGATAGGAAGCAAGCTTGTAATCTATGTGATTCCAGAAAAATGTCAAACAAATTTTTGAATCCATAGATTTGGAGATTTTAATTAAAGTAGGGTTTTAGTGCTAATATTTTTCATGCTCTGTAAATTTTGATTTCGGCATCATCATGAAACCGAGTGGAACACGATTTTAGGTGAAGTTAGGGGGGATGTGAGTGGCGTTTTGGTGGAGTTTCATCACCTCCGGTGATGGATGGTGGCCGCACGAGGGATTTGTCAGTGGGTGTTGTTGTCGCATGTTCAAGCTGTAGGTCATTTTTTTATTTTCAACTTGTGATTGGAATATGAGTTTTGTTTTCTATTCTAGGGGTGATTTGTGGTTTGTGGGGACTGTCGCAAGTCGCCGCAGGGGAGGCGAGCCACCGTGCACGTGCACGGTGGCGAGGTGATGGTCGATGGTCAGTGAGTCGTCGCGTGCTCGTGATTTTCGGTGATTGCTTCGAGCATGACTTCGGGTTTTCCTAGGTGTGAGCGCGTATGTGTTGTTATATGCAGTTTTTAAATTCATAGCTTAACTAAAAAAAATATAAAGAGGAGAAGAAGAACAGGGAGGGGGTGAGAGAGAGGGACACGGAAGAGACACGAGGGAAACTCGAGTTTTCTCGAGTAAAGGGTGATGCGGTCTCGGTACTTTCCCAAATGGACGTGTATAATGATTTTTGTGCAAGTGTTTAACTAAGTTAATTAAACAATTGTTAGTTAGTTAAGTTAGTATTTTAATTAAAGGTTGATTTAGGTAAATATGTAAAGATAGGTGATTAACAGTAAGTAGTTAGAATGTTGATTAATTTATACTTGAATTTTAAATTGATATCTTTAAATTGATTTTGAAATTAAAATTTAATCACATGTTAAATCAATTTAAATCTTAAGAATGTTAGCATATCACTTAAAAGTTAATTAACAAATGATAATTAACTTAAGTGATTAATTAAAGATTAATTAATTAAATTAATAATAATTTACTAATTAAAGTAATTTGTGATAAGTAAATAAGTAACTAATTTTTAATAAGTGAGTTAATAATTACTAATTAAAAATAAATTAATTAACTGAGTAATTAAGTAACAGTTAATGAATAAAAGTTTAGTAATTAATGAATTAATTAAAGATTAGATGATTAATAAATGAATAATTAATGATTAACTAAGTAATTAATTGATCATTAATAGGTTAATAAATAATATTTAATTAAGTAGAATTTAATAGTTTATTCTTAAGCAATCAATTAAGTTAAATAAACCAAGCTGTTTTGGTATGCATTGATAATTCTGTTTGATTGACTTTGATGATATTCTGTGATATGTTGTGATATTTCAGTATATATCTGTGATAACTATGTATAATCTATCTGTTATATATGTTATGTTAATTCTGGTATTAAATTGAACTGTTAAGTTAAATAGACAACTTGGCCCTTAAAATGGCGTTTGGATCCGATGAGACCAGGATCGAAAGAATCAATTTTGATTCTCCGAAAACCACATCGATCCAAATTAAACGATAGGTCGTGACTTATCATTTGGAGATCGAGATGGTGTTTCAGAATGCAAGGATTATCGTCGTTAACTCTGAGGGTGATTCCAAAATGAGTGTAACGAGATAATGCCTTCGGTTTCGTTCGAACCCGGAACGAACTTGTATGGATTGAATGCTTTCAACACATCGTCAGGCGGGGGATGAGCATTCTAAGATATGTTCAATAAATATAATCGTAGCCTCAAGCCTCATCAACCGGGAATGGCTAAAACAGGGGAGATGCAGCAAGGTTAGGTGGGTCATGCCCAAGCAGGACAAGATATTCCCCTGTCTAGATGTCCCTTTTTATTTCGGCTGTGTGAGCAGTTATTGGCCACAACTGCGGGGTTATCTTGTTCGGGACTGTTCAGTAAGGAATGGTTCCGGCCTTGTGTTGTAGGGGGTCGGGAGTGATCCTCGGTACGGTGATCTAGGCCCCGTACTATGACGGGCGGTACCTCAGTAGCCCTGCCATTGTTGGAAAACCATTTTCCCTACGAGACCCTACGGTTTTGATTTGTATTACCCACTTTTGTAGCTAGTAGCTGGAATTTAATCATGTAACAATTTCGGCTATTTTCTATTTACTTGAAAACCCTAGACACTATTATAATATCACTGAATTTCCTATAAAATGTTTTGGTTAGCATAAGGTAAAAACTTACCCGTATTTGTTTGTGGGGAGTCTTACGTGATACCTTTATTTTCAAATGATTTTCAAAGTTAAGCAATTTTAACCTGTTTACTCATACCAGACCCATGTCTGACCTGGAGTTTATATTTTGTTTTTCATAAACTCTTGGGTACTCAAATTTTTATGAGTAGCCAAGTGATAGGTATTTGGGCGGTTGATTTTCTGGAGGAGCTATTTTGGGAGAAGACCAGACGTATGTATCTATATATGTAGTTCCGCTGTGTAGTTAGTATATGCTGTATTTTGGATGTATGTATGGACATATATGTATATGACAGTCCTGTTATGTGATATTGTATGACTCTGATGTATGTATAACTATGTAATAAGTATGTGATGTATTATATTTTGTTCCATTCCGCTGTGAGATTCTGATGTTGTTGTTCTTTCTTTCTATTCTTTTCTATTTCTATCCCTTTCTTTCTTAATGATGATACGTCTTTCTGGGTTGAGAAAGGCGGGTCATCACAGTTGTCCTGTATGCCCATGGTTTGAGTGGAAGTTTATCAACCCAATTTCCCTTTGCTTTTGGTAATCGCTTTTTAATGATGGATTTGATGATCTTGTTTATCGCTTCCCGTTTTCTTGTGGATGAGCCACTGCAGAAGAGCTTTTTTTGATTCGGAAGCGCCTATAGAGGTCTTTGAACTCGACATTTTTGAATCGGGTCCCATTGTTAGTGAAGATCTTTTATGGCACACTAAACCTCCAAATGATGTTTTTAGTGACAAAGTTAATAACTTTCTTTATGGTTATGGTAGCCAGCGGTTCCACTTCGACCCATTTTATGAAATAATCTATGGTAACTATAGCATATTTGGCTCCTTCTTTAGCTATTGAAAGGACGCCAATCAGACTGATCCCCCATATTGCAAATGGCCATGGGCCGACCATTTGTGTAGTTCCATTGAAGGAGTTCTCTTAATTTTGCTAAATGTTTGACAGCGATCGCATCTTCTGGCATGATCTACAGCGTCACGATTTATTGTTCGCCAAAAATATCCATATCGAAGAACTTTCTTTACCAGTGTCTACCCTCCAGTGTGGTCTCCGCATTCGCCTTCATGTACTTCCTTCAGGATTTGTCGTACTTCATCATTAGTCACACACACCTAAGAAGAGGGGTCGAGAATCTCTTTCGATAGAGTATCACATACTATTGGCGCCTTACAGAGGAGCTTCTTTCGTTGATTTCGGTCAATGGGTCGGGTTCCTGCAAGTAGATAGTCTTTTACCGGAGTCATCCATGTATCTGGATCGATGGTGGTCTCTAGAATCCAGTCCATTTCGTCTATGCTCGGGTTGATTAACATTTCAGCTGGAACCAATTCCAATGACTGGGCTTCTCTGGAGCTTGCCAGCTTGGCCAAATAGTATGCTTTAGTGTTTTACTCTCATGGGATGTGAGTTATGGTGTAGCGCTTAATTTCACTTAACAACTCTTGTACTTTAGGCAGGTACGGGGCGAGATTATCTCCACGCACCTGGTACTCTTCTTTCACTTGACATACGACCAGTTGGGAGTCGCTATATATGTGGATAGACTTTATTTTGAGTTCCTTCACAACCTTCAATCCTACGATCAGTGCCTTGTATTCCGCTTCATTATTCGCAGCTGGGAACTCTAGGCGCAAATCATAGCTAATAGCTTGCTCCTTGGGGATTTCGAGTACTATCCGAGCGCCTAAACAGAAGTTTTTTGATATGCCGTCAACGAAGAGCTTCCATTGTGCATCCCTTTTCGACTGAACTTCCTCCTCGTCGTCTCTTATGGTAAATTCGACAATAAAGTCGGCCAACGCTTGCCTATTGATCGCTTTCCTTGGATGATATGTGATGTCGTATTGGCTCAACTCTATATTCCACTTGAGTAGTCATCCGGAAATTTTTGGCCGGTATAAGACTTTCTTCAGGGGCTGGTCAGTCAGTATTTTAATCGGATGAGCGTGCAAGTAAGGTCGTAATTTTCGAGATGCGATCAAAAGGCAATACGCTAGCTTTTCCAGCTTTGGGTAATTCTTCTCGGCTTCGGTGAACCATTTGCTAATGTAGTACATAGGTCGCTAGATTCTCGCTTCCTCCCACACGAGAGCCGCGCTTAGTGTGTGTGGGGAAACCGCTAAATAAATGAATAGGTCTTCTCCATCCACTAGTTTTGATAACATCCGGTGAGTTTCCGTGTGTTATAGCAATTCCTCGAAAGTTGTATGACAAGCTTGGATCTATTCAAAGGTTTTCTTTCCTTTCTTTAGTGCGACAAAGAACGATATGCACTTATCTATAGCTTTAGAGATGAACCGACTCAGTGCTGCGACCTTTCCATTCAAGCTTTGAAGTTCTCTCTTATTTTTAGGGGCTTGGACTTCCCATAATACTGTTATTTGTTATGGATTTTCTTCGATGCCCCGGGCACTTACTATGAATTCTAGGATTTTCCCAAAGGCTACTCCGAAGTGACATTTAAGCGGGTTGAGCTTCATTCCATATTTGCGAAGTATTTGAACATTTCAGCAAGAATATCTAGACGGTTAGCAGCTACTCGAGATTTGACTAACATATCGTCTACGTACATAGTATTCACCAGCCTTTGGTACGTTGACCCGTAATTTTCAAACCGAATGGCATTATTCGGTAGCAGTACAGTCCCAAAGCGGTGATGAAGCTGGTGTTCTCTTGGTCTGGTTCATGCATCAAGATTTGATTATAGCCTGAGTATGCATCCATAAATGACAGCAGTTCGTGTCCCGCCATTCCATCCACCAGTTGATCAATCCTAGGAATGGTGAGCTATCCTTCGGACATGCCTTGTTAAGGTATGGGAAATCAATACAAGTTCGCCATTTCCATTGGACTTCTTGACTAGGACTGGGTTCAATACCCATTAAGGGTAGGTTACATCTCGAATGAAGCCCTTAACCATATCAGTTTATCTACTTCTTCTCTCAATGGCTTGGACCATTCCAGGCCCAAGATGCACCTCTTTTTTCTTCTTAAATGGAGTTAATTTAGGGTCAATATTAAGAGCATGGCAGGCAATTTCAGGTGATACCCTACACATATCGGAGTACGTCCAAGCAATTACATCCAAATTGGCATGAAGGAATTTGGTTGGTTCTGACCGCATCTTGTTTCCAAGCTGTGACCCAACTTTTAACACCTGTGTTGGGTCATCCATACAAACTGGGATAAATACCGTCAATTCAGCCGGTACTGCCCGATCCACTCCTGAGCTCTTCTTTTTAGGGTCCAAAGCCTTGCCGAATTGGCTATGGTCCTCAAGCCATGAGTGGTTTCGTAGTAGCTATTCGAAGGGTTCACGGAAGTGGAGGGTTTTCACCACATCCTTTCCTTTTTCCTTTCTTCTTAACTCGTACAATTCTGCAATGTAGCATTCCCAGGTGACGCTTTAGTTTCCTTTAACAATTCCGACTCTGTGTTCCATAGGGAACTTTATTGTAAGGCACCATTAATCTAGTGCTATTTTGAAGTCGGCTAATGCAGGCCGTCCTAAGATGGCGTGTATGTTAACATTTCATCCACGATCACAAAACTCTGAATGAGGGTGACCCTTCGCTCACCCTCTCCGAGCTCCAAGGGCAGGTCAATTGTTCCCACCTGTTGCTTCGGTTCACTAGTAAACCCCTGAATCTTTGTTTGGCACGCGAACACACTTTTCATGCCAATCTTTGTTTGATCGAAAGTGCATTTGAAGATAATGTTAATGGAGTTGCCGCTGTCAACCAACACCTGCCAAACTAAAGTAGGCCCAATTCCTACCGCCACCACTATAGGATTGAGAGTCGGACCTTTAATCCCTTCGGTGCCTCGATTTTTGAACACAATATCGTCATTCAAGATCTTTTGCATCTTAACTAGAGTTTCGTCTTCTACAGCCAAACATGATTCCTTCGAAGCGTGCTTCAACGAACTTGCATATCACTCCATTTCTCCTCAACTTCTTTACGTGAGATGTGGTCCACTGGATATTGTTCTGATGATGAGTCTCTGATAAGTTCGTTTCGACCCTTCTTTGCTAGTTCCTGCTTGATTCCTTCGTTCTCTTAGGTGTTGAAGAGTTGTAGATTGATCGGGGTTTTGTGGTTATCTTACATACTGCTGGAGTTTGTTATTCTAGGTCAATTCCTCAATAAGATTCTTTAGGTGGTGGCAATCATTCGTATTGTGACCATGTGTCTCGTAGAAGTGGCAGAACTTCCACGAGCGCTTCTGCTGCTCGGTTGCCTCCTTTCTGGGTGGATTTTTACATTCCTCAGTCCCTTGAATTGTTATATCGCTTAGGGTAGTGTAGCCTTCAGGCCTAAACCCTTTGAGCTTTTTATTGCTACCATTAACATTCCTATTATTTGAGTTTTAACCTTTTCTCTTTGAATTCCCATCTTTCCCGGTGGTTCCTTAGCCAGTTTGAGAAGTGTTCTCATTTTTATTCATTGCTACATTGCTTTGCCCTGTATTTGCCGGCTGCACACTAGTAGACTTCCCTTCCAATTCATGCGCTTCCTTCAACCTTAGGTACTGACTTGCTTTGCGATTGAAATCTTTCCTGGTGGTAGGTTGCTTCATTTTAATCCACTTTCCAAATTCAATTTTCGGGTGAATGGCACGAACTAATGCCATGAAAACCATGTCTTCATTGTGGTTGCTTACTTCCGTCATTGCGGTGTTAAACCTATTCATGAAAGACTTCAGTGATTCGTTTTGTCCTTGTAATAACCCAAACAGGGACATGACATCTTTTGGCTTTGTAGTATGAAGTCTGAACTGATCAAGGAACCTTGTCGCTAATTGGTCAAAAGTAGAGATAGATCTTGGTGGAAGCCTAGTGAACCACATTGATGATACCCCTTCGAGAGGGATTTGACTGTAGGGTTAGGAGAGCATTAAGCTTATCCATTAGAGCCTTTTAGCTATTCTCCATTTTTTGATTGATCTCATCAACCATCTTACTTAACTCATCCCTGGTAACAATTTCATGCTGACTGGAGGAGGTAGGCGCCCGATTCCCTAAGTTACCACTATTCACTTCGGTTTGTTGGGGATTAACATCTTCTCCAGCTACTACTTCCCATATAGACCTTTCAGAGGCAGTTCTTCTTCTTCTGGAGCCATTGATTTCAAACAGTGAATTCTTCAAGGAAGGATTGGGGATCTAACTTTTGGACGTATGGGATCCAAAGTAGATAGCCAGATCTGGATCCTGAGTTGGAGTTCTCAATGAAAGCACCAAAATGTAGACCGTAAAATTGACCAACTCCCTAGTTAGAGTTTGAAAGCACTAGCCCAGTTCTAATAGAGTAATATTACAGATCATAGATATAAAGAAAGAATAGTAAAAGAAAGTAGACAGAGAATTTTTATAGTGGTTCGATTGTTAATGAAGCCTACGTCTACTTTATAGTTTTATTATAGACTGATTACTGTTACAATAGATATTTGATTACAAGGCTTTGATTGTTCTCTAGCTAGATTAAATTTCCATAGTTGGAATCCACTGGAGAATCATAGTGTGTCCCTTTGGAGATTGTTGTGAGGGAGGTAGAGAGTAAAGAATATTCCCGGTAGAGCTTTAGCAACTAGTCCGTAGAAGATTCTCTTTGTGTTACAGGTGAGATGGTATTTATAGAGGTTGGAGAGCTTCTGGGCCAGGCCTGTCTTCATCAGCTCGTAGACAAGTTACAGATGACCTAGGGGGCTTTGGCTCGCAAAATGAGCCAAAACCATGGGCCACTGGCGACCTATAGACTTAGTTCATTTTGCGAACCAAGTCTAGCCTCTTTTTGATTGTGTTCCATATCTAGTTTGTTTAATGGTTTGAGCAGATGCATGGGTAACTGATGAGCTAAGCACTTAGGATTTTTCTAGAATCTGGACCTGGAAATGTTCCCATAGCCTTTTATCGTTGCTCTTACGTTTTGATGGCAATTCACTAGCTGTTGATATTCAGTTACTGATTGGATTAAAGGAATGATGATCTCTCGGCTCTGTTGATCTCAGTCATTGTCTTAGCGTACCGCTTAGCCCTTTTTGATCCCTTGTCTTGGATTTTCTGTTAAGTCGTAAACCATCCTATCCCCAGAAGATTGTTCTGTTCTCTATTGGTTTCTACTGGGTTAAAAACCTGGATAACATGGACAGTATTATTCACACCAGGATTTATGTCTAAATCGAAGTTTGTTTCCCCTTAAACTCTCGGGTGCTCAAAATTGATTTGAGTAGGCTGAGGGTTGAGGTCTTAAGGTTTTTGAAATTTTGACGAACAAAGCTTCCAAAGACGAGAAGGTGACTGACGGATAGCTAATTAGGAGTACATATTATTTTGGTTGGTTCCGCTGTGTATTAAGTTAGATATGACCATATTGCTTTGATCATCTAAGGGGGCATCAACATATGTCACTCTTGGCGTATTATTGTAATTATATTTAATCAGTGCTGGGAAACGTATTGGGATTTTGTAACTTGGATATGATAATGTTTTGAAATATAATCAGCAAATTATTGTTTTTTAAAATTTGTGACTTTTTTCATATTCAAGTGCTTCTGATATTATGGATACCATTATCATTGTCGAATTTTGTCACCAGAAGTTAGTACTATGGATGACTACAACATCTGTAGTGCCTAGCTTTTGGCCTCCAGATATGGAATGTTACAACTTAGTATCAAAGCATATGTTTATGGAAAACTTAAAACTAAAAAATTCTTTTTTAAAAAGAGTCCTACGGAATTATAGTAAGATTGGGGTATGGGATAATGCTAAAGTAATGTACTTGTATTTGCTATATATAAGTATATGCTTTATCTCTAGTCTTCTATCTTTGTTAGGTTATTTTTTTTTGTATCTCATGAGGTTTGAATATAGATATGGAAGGTAGAAGAGGAAGAGTTAACCCAGGAAGGGAAGGTACCGATGGGAATGTCAGGTCTAATGTGAGGAGAGGTCAAGGTCAGGCATGGTCAGAGAATGTGGGTGCAGGAGTTTGTAGGTTGGGATGGAAGATTTGTAACAATTCTTCATGAATATGGTGCAAGCAGCTGTTGCTGCTGGAGCAGTGAGAGGAGGAGTTTCGGGAGCTCCAGTTGTGAATGATTATGCTAAGAAGAGTGGAGACTACACTAAGCTTGGTGGGAAGCCGTTTGTTGGAACAGAGGATGCCGTTGAGGTAGAGAACTGGTTGTTGCACCGCGAAAGGAATTTTGCAGACTTGAGGCTGAACGATGAGCAGAAGAGGAGGTTAGCATCTAGATAGCTGCTTTTTTTGGGGTGGAATAGTAAGACCGTGGAAGTGGACGAGGAGACTATGGCATGGGTGGAGTTCAAGAGGAGGTTCCAGAGAGGTTAATGTTAGTTATGGCATAGTCTGTTTTGATTAGGAAGTTTAATCAGCTAGAATAGGGAAAGATGACTATTCTGGAGTATGCTGATAGGTTTGAAGAGTTAGCCAGGTATGGTTATGCTGCTGCTAATGCAGTGATAAAGCGGAATGAAAAGTTTATCAGGGGATTGAAGCCTAAGTTGGCCAAGGCAACTTTATCGCATATTAGAGATCATTGTGATGTGGTCGTGGAGATGGCTTTGAGGCATGAGGAGATGCTTATGTGTCAGGAGAAGAATAAGGTGAATAAGTTCAGGTTGGACAGGGTCAGAAGAGGAAGTTCTTTCACAAAAAGGGTGCTCAAAAGGGCGGAGCAACCAAGAGAGGAAAGTTTGAGGTGGTCTGCTTTAAGTGCGACAATAAAGGGCATTTCTCTAATGAGTGTCGTTCTGGGAAGGTTAAGGAAGTGGTCAGGAAGAAGAACATCAGGTGCTTTAACTGCGATCAGATAGGCCACTATAAGAACCAGTGCAAGGAGCCCGCTAAGGATGGAAAGGACAAGTTGTATGCATTGGAGCCTGCTGCTTCTAAGCCGATAGCTCAGGAGAAAGAAAAGACAATATTGGGAGGTGCACTTTAGATTCATGGTATGTCTTTTAGGGTCCTTTTTAATATTGGTGCATCACATTCTTTTATATCTAGATGTTTGATAGATAAGCTCAACCTAAAACCCACTTATTTAGTTACTTCCTTACGGATTACGAATCCAATAGGAGGGTATGCAACTCTAGGATTGAGATGTGACCAGTTAGAGTTTGACTTGTTAGGTCATGCTTTTGTATGCAGTTTGTATGTGTTTGATTTTGTGGGTTTGGAATCATTCTTGGTATGGATTGATTAAGTAGGTACAATGCTAGGATATTTTGCCAAGATAGGAAAATATCTCTTAGACGCCCATATTGTAGTAACATGATTGTTTATACCGTAGAAGGTTCTTCCCGTGAGATGTATGCCTTGTTGGGTGCTATGGAATTGGATGATGAATTGAGTCGATTTTTCGTGGCTAGAGAATTCACAGATGTGTTTGAGCCTGTAGTTGTATTGCCACCGAAACGAGCCATTGAATTTCAGATAGATTTAGCTCTAGGAGCAGAACTAGTGAGTAGGCCACCGAACAGGATGATCTCTACAGAGATGAGAGAGTTAAAGGTGCAGTTGGTGGATTTAGAAGGCAAGAGTTTTATCAGAGCAAGTAGTTCGCCTTAGGGTTTAGCAGCAGTGTTTGCTAAGAAGCCGGACAGATCGTTGAAGCTTTGTATCGATCGTAAGGTTAATGAGAGTAAGGTAAAGAATAGATATCCATTGCCGAGGATTGATGATTTGTTCGACCAATTGAGTGGAGCCAAGATACTTTCTTAGTTGGATTTGGTGATAGGTTTCCATCAGCTCAAAGTAGCAGAGGGTAATATACCCTTGACGGCATTTAGGACCAGATATGGACCGTACGAATGGTTAGTTATGCCGTTCGGGTTGACTAATGGACCGTACGAATGGTTAGTTATGCCGTTCGGGTTTTCCAAGAGCACTTGGATAGGTTCATGTTGGTTTTCATAGATGATATCTTACTTTAAGGACGAAAAAGAGCATCAAATTCATCTTAGAGGAGTGCTTGACACGTTGAGGGAGCATCAGCTGAAAGTGAAGTCTTTTAATGTCGCTTTTGGAAGAAAGAAGTGAAGTTTCTTAGTCATGTAATCTCAGAGGAAGGGTTATCATAGATCCGACTAAGGTTGAAGCAGTGAATAGTTGGAAGGGACCCGAGATAATAATAGAGATAAAGAGTTCTCTTGGATTGGCTAGTTATTATCGGAGATTTATTAAGGATTTTTCGTAGACAACGGCACCGATGACCAAGCAAATAAGGAGGGATGTGAAGTTTATTGTTCTGAGTATAGGAAATATAAGAAAATAAGTCTTAGAGGAATGACATCATTTGAAGTTCTCTATTCATCTAGGAGGTACTAAGATGTATCAGGATATGAAAAGGAGTTTCTTCTGGGAAGGTATAAAACGGGATATTGGTTTGAGTGTAAAGCAGTGCTTGCATTACCAACAGGCAAAGGCCAAACACCAAAAGCCAAGTGGATTACTTCAACCGTTAAGTATTCCAGTATGGAAGTGGGATTCTATATCTATGGACTTCGTAGATGGGTTGCTAAGGTTGAATAGAGAAAATGAAAGTATACTAGTCATAGTGGACATTTTGACCAAGAGTGCCCATTTCTTTCTAATTAAGTCAACTAGATCGACACCTATTTTAGCGAAGTTTTTTATGAAGTATGTGGTTAGACTGCATGAAATTCCTAGCAATATAGTTAGTGAAATAGATTACTTGTTCACTAGCGACTTCTGGAAGATTCTGCAGGAAGTTTTGGGAACCAAGCTTAAGATGAGTACCACTCACCATCCATGGGCAGATGGGCAAACGGAAAGAGTTAATAAGATCTTAGAGGATTTGTTAAGATCTTGTGTTCTAGATTTCGAAGGACCATGGGAAGACCATATGCATCTAGTCGAGTATTGATATAACAACAGTTATCAGACTAGTATTGAGATGACACCTTTTGAAGCTTTGTATGGAAGGCCATGCAAATCTCCCGTATGTTGGTTGGAGATCGGGGATAGGTTGGTTCTTGGTCTAGATGTAGTTAGAGAAACTACAGAAAAGATTGGGGTCATTCGGGCTAGAATGAAGGAGGCTTAGTCTAGGAAGAAGAGTTATATAGATAAGAGATAGAAAGATTTAGAGTTCTCGATTGGAGATCAGGTTCTCTTTAAAGTATCACCGACGAAGAGTGTGATTAGATTTGGGAAATCAGTAAAGTTAGCACCGAGATTCATTGGACCTTTTCGTATTGTAGAGAGGATCAGGAAACTCGAATATAGAGTTGAGTTACCGAGGAGTTTGGCAGATGCCCATGATGTTTTTAATGTTTCTCATCTCAGAAAGTATGTTAGAGACCCAGATACTTCTATTGCATCGACTGTTAGAGCCAGACTTGACAATCACTAGAAAACTAGTTGGTATAGTTGCAAGAGATGATAAAGGTCTTAGAACCAAGACAGTCAGATTAGTCAAGGTCCACTGGAGTGACAATAACAGGGACTACACTTGGGAGGTTAAGAGTAGGTTTAGAGATGCTTATCCTGATTTATTTGATGGTAGGTTTTACTTTCTTGTTTGAATGTTGTTGCGTACCTTATCATAATTTCGAGGACGAAATTTTTTAAGGAGGAGAGTCTATAACACCCTATATTTTTGATAACATTATTTAGAATATTTAGTTAGATAAATTAAATAAAATAATGTGTTGATTAGGGATTGAGATTTAATTTTATTAGAGGGGTAGCCATGCCATTTAACAATGAAATGAATAATAGTTTAAAATGAATTAAGGGGGGGGGGGATAAAATAGGAAAGTGCCATTCCTATATCCCTTAAACATAGCTGTGTATACTCCTACACGTCCATTTCATTCATTTTCAAATTTTTATAAACCAAGGCCGACCACCATTAACAAGAAAAAGAAGGAAAAAGAAAGAAGAAAGCTAGGAAGAAGCTTAAGCTAAATCAAATCTATTTCATATCTCAATCTCTTTAATCACAAATGCTAAGGTGAATAATGTTTACATCTCTATTTTGAATTGATTTTGGTTTTAATATGATTCCAAATTGAATTGAAGTGTTTTGCCATGGTTTTGAATGATGAAATGTTTACATATATACTTGTTGATGATTTATACATATTTATATTGATTTTACGATATGTTTTAAGGTAAAAAACCTATTAAATGACACTTTATGCCTTGCAAATTTTTATGAAAATCATAAATGATATTTTAGAGATGGGTTTCAATTTTTGGAATTTTTTGAATTATTATGGATTTAATATGAATTTTCTAATAAAGAAAATGTTATTTTGAGTTATAAATTACTTACGGTTAAATAATAAATGATTAGGTTTAAAATATTTATATGTTAGAAAACATATTAAAAGAGATTTTTTGGAATTTTTCCATACTTTTCCTAAGTGTTTTGATAGGCATATAAAAATTATTTGAAGTACGCGACTTAAATGTTTTATATATTTTAAGAGGAGAAATGGGCGTTTTGCAAAATAATTTGAATTTGTTAATTCCAGAAAATGGCAGCACTTCTGAAAAATTAATATTGCAACCAATTAGATTTAGACAAACAAAATAGGTTAAATACAAAAGAAATAGTTTAAAAGTACAAATAAATTGGTTTTTCACTGTTTCGTCTCTTTCAACACCAGGTTCTGCCTCCATACTATCGCCTTCTACACAATCAAAACTAATGCATATGGTATTAGGCAACTGGTACGTAATGAATTGGATGTGGGGGAAAGGTATAGGATCGAAACAATGGAGTTCCAAAAGGATTGAAGCTTTGCTTCAATTTTAAAGAAAATGCGCCAGCTTGCTATCAACTAAGATGCTTTCGATTTGGTTGGGTTTTGACTAGATCAAACGGTTTAAATGAAATGGTTTCGATTGGATTGTGCCCTTGTTTTTAAATGAATGCTTTCGATTAAGTCGAGACACCTATCTGCCGCCTTTTTACCTTTCGACCCAGTGGGTTTCGAAGGGGTTACCTGTTTTCTAAAATTTGTCCATATCTCTAATGCTTTCGAAGGAATGGTTTCAACACCATCAATTTTTTACTCAGGAAATGTTTTTGATAGGTAGGCTTTCTAGTTAAATGGTTTAATGACCCTTTTGTTCAATTGAAGTATAACCCAAATTGGTTTCGAAAGAGATGAAAATGGTTTCAAAGAGTGTTTTACACATGTTTTAAATTGAATCCAAGTGCTTTCAAAAGGTTTAATGCTTTCGAAAGGTTTAAAAAGAGGTTTCGAAAGGGTGGTTCCCCAAAGGTTTCGAAGGAGTCAAAAGGTGAAATTTTCTGATAGCTTCGAAAGTAAAGGATTTCCAAGGGTTTCCAAAGGCAATGTTTAAAATGTTTTAAAAGAAAGATGTCTACGGTTTTAAAGCTTTCAAAAGGAAGGATTTCCAAAGTTTCGAAAGGGTTTCGAGAATGGTTTCGAAAGGAAGGTTTTGGCCTTTTGGACTAGATAAAAGAAAGGGTTTTACTTGGTTTCAAAAGAGATACTTTCAATGGTTTCGAAAGAGATATTTTCAGTGGTTTCGAAAGGGTTACTTTCAGTGGTTTCGAAAGAGATACTTTCAATGGTTTCGAAAGGATACTTTCAATGATTTTGAGAGAGGTGCTTTCAATGGTTTTTGAATAGGGGCTTTCAAAAATTAAATGTTTTCATCTACTAAGATTTGAGTAAAGTATGTGTGTGTTTATATATATATATATATATATATATATATATATATATATATATATAACATGGCAAGGTAAATTTTAGTAAAGCATAGAGATTATATATTTTCCTTGTTTGAGTTTGATTTAAAGGTCTTAAATCATTTTGAAAAGTTTTTCTAGGAAAATTTTAGGAGGATATCCCTATGTGAAATAACTCAAATATTAGACACCAGATGGGACTGGTATAGGGTCACGCCCTATATATTAGATATTAGCCCAGTGTGTGGGGTTTTATCACAGGTAAGACTAAAATTATGGATACACGCAGAAAGAAATATATATTCGTACACATATAGGTTATTAGTGAGACTGCAAAACTATTATGATTAGGTGACCCTGGAAATGATTTGTTAAGGACATACCATTCAGAAAAGAAGTATTTAATAAATAGTTAAGGACAGAACGTCTAGAAGAAAAGGAGTGTCTAATAGATATTAGATAAATTTTGATATGTTGTTTGGTAGGCCCAAGTCAGCCAACGGTTAATAATTAGCCAAACAAAACTATAGTGCATGAACAGATAGTTCATTTATTACCTGATATATATGTATGTTTACATAATGATGCTTTACAGATTTTAACCAGTTTTGGTTGCAGGAAAAGATTTGCAAAAGATATGTTTTAAAAGGATGTTATTGAGGGAAAACCCATTCCACTAAGCGGCATGGTCTCACTTAACATAAAATAACAGAGATGAACGGTATTATTTACACCGGGCTTTATGTCTAACTCAAAGTTTTTATTTCCCCTTAAACTCTTGGGTGCTCAAAATTGATTTGAGTACGCTGAGGGTTAGGGTTTTTAGGTTTTTGAAATGTTGGCGAATAAAGCTTCTGGAGACGAGCAGGTGGCTGACGGATAGCTAATTAGGAGTATGGATTATTTTGGTTGATTTCACTTTGTATTAAGTCAGATATGACTATATTGCTTTGATCATCTAAGTGGGCATCATCATATGTCGCTCTTGGCATATTATTGTAAATTATTCTTGATCATTTTTTGGGAAACATTTTGGGATTTTGTAACTTGGATATGATATTGTTTTGAAATATAATCAGCAAATTGTCGTTTTTTGAAATATGTGATTTTATTCATATTCAAGTGCTTATGATATTATGGTTACCATGAGCATTGCCGTATTTTTTCACCAGAAGTTAATACTATGGACGACTGCAATATTCGTAGCGCTTAGCTTTTAGCCACCAAATACGGGATGCTACTGTTATAATTATGTCAATTAATATCCATGTAATATATTAGAAATGAAAATACTTGCAACAATTGAATCCTATCAGTGTGCTTTTGCAAATTAGCCTCAAAATCTAGCAAATCATATGCCAAAATGTCTAGAATTGCACCGTGAATCCAACATAACAAACCACATGCGAAATTGAGGCTGTATGCAAACATTATTGTAATTAAAAGATCTAGGGTTTAAAATGTAAATAATAAAATTTCAAGGATTTAACTACAAAATCACCTTCTTCTCAAATTGCTTCATCTGACAATTTGACCATTAAATACATGCCGCTGCGACCACCTGACATCGTGTCACTTACCTCTATGGACTCCTATAAATATTTGCCTTTTTCGACCCTCGGGTTCAATGACCAAGCCGACATTAATATTTCGAAAACCGAAAACGACAAGTTATTATGATATGATAATTAGTAAACAAAATTGAATCTACCTACTAACTTTCTGAACTCACAGCAGAAGGAAACAACATATAATACAAAACATCTTATACTCAAATCATAGATCTAAATACATAGTTTTATAAATAAATCATAATCCAATCCACAACACACAAAAATATGTTATTATAGGTTATATTTACAATGTATATAATATTTACAATGAAAAATCTTCGTCACCATGTCCACCATGCCATCAGGATCATCAATCTAGTGATATAGATACAAAGAAAATAGTAGCAGATCAGATGTACGTTCGAGTGAGTAAAATGGGTTTGCCTCATGCAACAACCTAACTTTTCGATCCTCAAGCGTCGAAATACCTTCACGGTATTCGTGTGCCGAACACCTAAGTGCTTGAAAGATGGAAAGATAGGGAAAAAAATAGAATAGAACAAA
Source organism: Allium cepa (assembly GCA_030765085.1). Lineage (NCBI taxonomy): Eukaryota > Viridiplantae > Streptophyta > Magnoliopsida > Asparagales > Amaryllidaceae > Allium > Allium cepa. The sequence continues at coordinate 108,793,023 of CM060937.1, read as the reverse complement.
AAGGGCCCAACATCAGAATCTCACAATGGAACGATAATACATAATATCAAAGGAATAGTATAAAGGATTACTTTGAATACAGAAGTTTTGGAGTTACCAAAATCTACGTACTATCATCAGCCTGGACAGTTATAACTGCCTTCCTCACAATGCTGATACATATAATACAATAATGCAGCGGAAATAATAATACTACGGTTGGTAATCATCCAGCTTCTCTCCATAAGCTTAAAAGCATCAAAAACTAAATCTGGAAATATACATGGGCTAACACGAGCATTATAAGAAAATAACACCCGGATCAGTTTGATAAACCAGCGTGAGAAACTCAAGACATATGTAACAAGTAACAGTAACCATTGAGACCATATGGATTACCGTAATGGTTTTTCCCTCAAATAAAATCATCCATCCCGTGAGTAAATACATCGGTGTAATGGAAAATGTCTAAGGGTGTAGTAAGTAAATCAGAACAGAGTTGGTGTGCGTATGACACAACAATAGTAGGTATATAATCAACACCGCTAAGGCGCATTCGCATAATTGTATAGGTCTTTCGCGGAGATCTCCTTGGATCAAGCCGAATCTGAACTCCATGACAAGGATCAATAACTACCTTTAGACCATCATATATCTCTAGATAGGATATAATCTAAGGTAAATATAATTGAGCCACCCTCGGTGTATGGTTCGAATCATATCAACTCCCACTAGCAAAAATCAATAAGCATCTCAAGATATGGAGTTGATATACCCTTAAGGTCAGCTAAACCCCCTTGGCCATGCCCCTTCATTGTCTTCGACCATCTTCCCGATGTCAAAGCTACGTTCAACATCTTTCATACGAGTCTTCATCACTCAAACAGAACGTGAATTCCTAATTGGATTTCTTCATCTCGAATAGATCATGAATCACTACATGGATTCATGCGTCTGGATCAGATCTCAAATCTCCACATAAATTCTCGCATAAGTCTTCTAATGACCCGGTATTTTCAACCATTCGCATCCACATACGTCGGACTTGAATTGCTCAAAATACCGCGTTGTAAATAAAAATTTGGCATAACTTAGCATAAACAGTAAATAAATGATCACAGATCACAGACACAGAGTAATATAATGCAGCGGAATAGATAAATAGTAGTTCATGAAGCTACTATATAAACATTAGAGTTAGAAATAAAATACAAAAGAATATCTCAGATGCAGTAAAGTCTCTAATACGAGCAGATGACTTCTCTGAACCAATCAACTGGAAGGACTGAAAGCGGAATCGATAGTTGGATCCCCAAACGAAGCTCCAAACTCTGAAGGCGAGTCTCAAAAGCTATATCACTCAGTCTAAGCCGAGCGTAAAGCAAAACACAAAACACTCGACTCAGGATTAACATTCTTATATCAATAAATCCAACTCAAGTGAAATATCAACTAGAATACAAGTACCTCAAAGGATGTTTGGGATAACCATCCTCTAAGGATCTGCAGAACTATCTACAAGGTGGAAATATACACTATAACAACGTGGTCATGCAAACATCAAAACCAAAATATCATTTCCCTTTCAAATATATCTATTTTCCAAAATAGTATATATATTAAATAATTTATAAAGTAAAGTATTTGAAATTTCCTAAACTACACAAATTGATTCCAATCAACTCAAATTCCAAATTCTCATTTATTCAAAGCTCAATTCATTAATTCAATTCAGTTCCCAATAACCATTTAAACTTTCGGTATATCCAAAGCTTTAATATTCAACATTTTCAAAGTTAAATCTAACAGTTTCATATAGATCTTGATTTAGCTTCATTATTATTTAGTCAGGAAATATCCACTTAACAAGTTCAATATCATTTAAATAGCCTTAGATTACATTTACAGAAAATTTCCTTAAATTTATTTAAACTTACAATATCCATTTAATCCCTTTTACCAAAACCAAGTTATAAAATCATATCTTAAATCCCGAATTCGATAGTTTCAAATCGATTTAATTGAATATAATTTTAATTAAATACCATTTTCAATTAATTCAACTTTATCTTCTCAACCTTAACTTATTCAAAATTTTACCAAATCCTTTTTGAAATATAAATTTAAACGAATCCTTAAACATATTATATGTATTAAATCAATCTCAATTAGATTAAATATTATTACTAGGTCTATACATATTCATTTTTATACAGATAATATTCTAAGAATCAGTTTTTATTAAAACTATATTTTCTTTCCAAAACCATAGAAATTATTTTCAAAACATTTATATTGGACCAACGGTGTCTGTATATAATTTCCTATCCTATGGTCAAGTGATATGGATATTTATTATTTCAATCCGTAATTTAAACATATATGGGTAGATATCCTTTCGACCCGCAGTCCCAAATTCAATTCAAATGAAAATCGCTTGGGTCTATCATTTCAACTCATAACGATTTCTCCAATTCTATAGTCCGTTCGGGTATATATCATTTCAACCCATAGTGAATTCTATACTAAAAGGGAACTTGCAGAGCGATAACAGATAATATAAAATATAACAACAAGCATATATCATCAATAACAATATAATATAAACAACAGGATACGGTGTCATATCCCATAGGTGAACTGTTATAGATAATAACATATATAATAATTTAAATAACCAACAACAGCCTATTTCAATTGTTGTTTCAATTGAAATCAAATTTAATAAATATAAGAACGTTAATCGTGAGTGATTGCTCACCTTTCGAGGCTAGAGAGATTCGACACAGAAATGAGCTACTAAATCCAAAGCAACGCTAAATGGATATGATTTGATGTAGAAAACAGGCACGACGGACAAGGCTGATAATGGGAAATCGATGAGAACGATTGAATTAGTTTTGATATAACGGAACTATTTCATTTTATATATTATTATTTGTTTCTAAAATAATTTCAAACATATATTTTCAAATCCATATCATGTCCCAAATTTTTTAATTTAGATAAAACTCAATATACAATGTTTATAAAATTCATACATTTTCTTAAAATTTCCTTAAATCCATCTTAAACGCTAACACTAATATGTCTGAAAACCGACCCAACATACACGCAGACAAATACAAATCCATATGCAACGATATATATATTGTCTTCCCGTGAAATCAATATTAAATTTTTAAGACGAATGTTGAAATAAAATCATTGTTACATTTAAAACCCCTAAACAGTTTAGATGTTGAAAATAGTACACATATTAAAATACTTTAAACAGTTTATATATTAAAATAATTTGTATATAAATTCAAAATTTCAAACACATATTAAATTAAATATATATCTAAAATCGTCGTTTTTGAAAAAAATAAAATATCTACATAATATACCTTATATAATACTTACAGATATGCTGCCTAACACAAATAGATACTTTAAACAAATATATTTCTAAATAAGCTAAAATATACACAACATGTTGAACCTATGTTAACAACTTTACTAAGCACTTAACTTATATTATTATACAACTAATAGGTTATATGATTTACATACTTGATTCTATATGCATAACAAAATATACTATAAGCATTTCATATTATGCTGTAAGCCTATATATGCATGCACTATATAACTATATGCTGCTAATACAATTTTTATAGCTTAAGTAAACTTATAAAAACAATGTAACTAATAGATTTGCAGGCTCATATAAAACTTATACCTACCTATATTTAATTTAATTTAATTTAATTTTTTTATTTTTAAAACATACGTACACATTAAAAATCAACTTACATATAACTATATTGTTCGTACTATAACTTATAGATATAAAAACTTATAGATATAAAACAGCAAACCTATTTAAGCAAGATCAGATAACAGATTTATATACACTTATGGATATATATACCTTTAAATAAAAGAGAGGAGCAAAGCTGAAAGTGATGGCGGTGGAGGGGCGGAGGCCTGTCGTGGTGGTGAAGAGCCGAGCATTTGATGGAGTGAAACAATGGAAACAAAAGAAAAATACAAGAAGAAAAAAAAACAAGTGCATGCGGCCATTACCTGAAGAGCAAGCTTTACGCGAGAGAAAAAGGCCAATTGATATTCAGTAGGGTATTGTGTACGTGTTTATATTTATTAGAGAAGTTGCGTTGATTAGGTGGAAACAAAAAAAATGTCAAGAGATAAAAATTTGTAACGGCTATAGGAATTTGAGGATTTAATTCCTATTATATAAAGAGAAGTAAATGGAAGGTGGAGTGAGATGAAAGTTTTACACGTGAATTTGCAAGGCAGCTTTAAATTCTTCCTTTTAAAAGGCACGGCTGATTGATTTGCAAAGCTAACGTATGGAATCAACGGGGTGTATTTTAAAGGCAAGAGATAATTTAAAACGTATGCCCAAAAGTAACGTATTTAAATTTATTTGTTTCTTATTTAATTAATAAAATATACACTAAAGAATATATCAGGAAATAACATACCATTTATAACGCCAAATAAATTAAACAAGAACGGATATAAAACGTACCAAATAAAACGTACAATTTATTGCCTTTTTACAACATTATTTATTACTTAATTTAAAAGTATATAACCCATATAAGTAAAACAACAGTGAAATAAATATTGTAAATATATATGTTTCATATAAAAGATTTGAAGTTAGAATTTAGAATTTAAAATTTCAATTAGTGTCAAAATTTAACCAAAATCTACCATTACAGAAATTGTTTATATTTATTTAAAATTGGGCAAATTAATTCAAGAAATTTTAAAAATTCAAACTCCTTTAAACAATTAAACACCAAGGTTTTAAAAATAAAATATATGCATAACATATCATGTTACACAAATTAGAACATGATTTTACGAAAAATAATATTATTTATATAAATGAAAATAACCAAATTTGTTAAATAAAACAAATTACACACAATATTGTAAAAAGAAAAACTTTCACAATATTAATCTGATTTCAACGAAACAAAAAGCAGTATTCTTGAAATTAAATCTATTTTCATATTAAAAGATAAAATTTCAAAAACTCAAATATTTAAATTTTAAATTTAAAAGTCAAAGTTTGACCAATTTGATGAAAAATCCATTTTTTGGAATTGTTTCATTTATTCAGGTTTGGAATTATAATTCACACAAAAATCAAAATTTATATTTAGAATAACAAAATTTATCCATTTTAATAAATAAAATAAAGTTTTTAAATCAGGAATTTCAGTTAAAATAATTAAAATATAAATTAAAATAAACACAAAATACAGGATTGTTGCACTCTCCCCAGCTCAAATCTTTTCGTCCTCGAAAAGGAAGAGGTATGGAAAACACAGAAAAAAATAGAATGAAATAGGACTAAGACAAGATGACAAGAAGATTAAAATTATACCTGATAACTGTTGTTATAGGTAAATTTATCAAGGTGGAAAGTAGGAATGGCTAGAAGGGAAAATAGGTTGAAAGACAAGGATGAACCATTATTTCAGAATTATATAAATTTCAATTATTTAGAAAGGTAAAATAAATGATCAAAATATCCTTTATATGATACTTTTTCAAAATACTTTTATAACTTGATGTCTTAACAAGTTTATCCTTGTTCTTGTAGACTCTGGCAGTGCGTTGGTCAGGCGCAAAGCTAGAATTCTCCAGGTACTTAGTAGACTTGTTTCAACACCCAGTAAAAATACTTGAAAAACTTTTAAAAACAGATATGGAAAGTACAATCCAAACAAAACAACCAAACCATTTGTCCAACCATGGATCGCAGATAAACAAAGGTTACGCCTGAATCCCCCAGGAAACATCTGTATCCGTAAGCTTCCTCAGCCCTGCGAATTTCGCCATGATGACTAGTAGACCGCAGATACACAAAGGTTACGCCTGAATTCCCAAGGAAACATCCTTATCCGTAAGCTTTCTCAGCCCTGCGGATTTCGCTACTAAAAACGACCTACGTAGATCACAGGATACACAATGGTTACGCCTGGATCCTCCAGGAAACATCCGTACCCTTGGGCCATCTCAGCCAGGCGAATTACGCTACGCAGTCGCGCCAAGAAAAAAAAAACCATAGGTTACACCACGGTGGGTGTAACGACCCGCTATTTTGGACTATTCGCATCTGCACACGTCGGACTTGAATAATTCAAAATACCGAATTGTTAATTTAAAATTTGACAAAACTCAGATATACAGTAAATAAATAATCACAGAATCACAGACACGGAGTAATAATACGCAGCGGAAGCAAAGGATAGTAGTTCATGAAGCTACAATATATATAACAGCGTTAAATAAGTTACAACAGAAGTCTCGAATACAATAATCGAATACAATAATCAAAATACATCACTGGAATCAACCGAATCTATGAAAGTTGGATATATAGCTGGATCTCCAAGCGAAGCTCCAACTCCAAAGGTGAGTCTCACAAGCTGAACCACTCAGTCTGACCCGAGCGTAAAGCAAAACACAAAACACTCGAGTCAGGATTAACATTCTTATATCAATAAATCCAACTCAAGTGAAATAACAATTGAAATACAATAACTCAAAGGACGTTGGAATAACCATCCTTTAAGGATCCGTTAAACTATCTACTATGTAGTAATATACGCTAAATAGATAATGTCTATCAGTAATATAAATATCAAAATAGTGTTAAGGCGTTATCATTTTCCCATTAAAACATTTATATAAGCGTTATAGTCTATACAGCACTGTAAACTACACCGTAAACTGGTGGGATATCAGGGAGTACTCCATAGGTATAACACAAAACAAATTCGTAGTGGTCGCGAATATAGGGATACAAGTATGACAAGGCACATGAGGTAATACCCAAGGTAGTGAAACTACCGTTTTCCTGATTCGGACTGGTGAGAACGCATCGCCGCAGCGATCGCAACACCGCGAAACAACACTCCTGTAAAGTACGAGGGTGCACCAATCGATAACAAGTAATGAGTAGTAGTTACGAAGAAGTGTGTTCGCTCGAGGTGGCTAACCCCATTTGGCCCGGCACGGCTCCTGATTTTAGTCATTTCCAATTTGACACAAGTGTCAAGGCTATCCATTATCGTTCTCTTTCTTCAATCATCACGTACATTAATCCAACCACTTCATTCTGGATCATCACTCCACGTATAGTTATTAAAGTGGTTTTCGATTTAGATAGAGAGTATATCCATAACCGATTCCGGTCTCTTTAATAACTTTCGTAATTATTACACCGATTGGTTGTTTAGTAAATTTCAAACCAAATCAAATTCAATTTCGATTTCCATTCGTAAATTAACATTTTGTTTGTCTTTCTAAATCAATTTTCAAAGTTTACGTTTCAAAACATCCAAATTACCATTTCGAAATCTTATAATTCGATTTCAACTTTTATTTAAACAATTCAAATATCGATTCAAGTTCGTATATAAGTTTCATTCCGAAATCATTTAAATGGTTTAATTTTCATTCAAATCAATTCTAATTCATTTATCGATTTCATTCAATATTCATTAAGTGGATTTGTCATTCAAAACCACTTTTATTTAAATTCCAATTCATTTAAATCAATTACTTACATTGAACTTCATTATATCAAAACATCAAATTGAAATAAATTAAATTCGTCAAATCAATTCTTTAATTACAAGTCTTACGTTAATTTCAATAAATCTCATTCATTCCAATAAATCACATTTTATTTCTTGTTAAAGAAATTCAATTTTCACTTATTTATTGACTTCGTTACAAATTTCAAACTCAATTAATAAAGAACTAAATTTCACATAATCAAGAAGTTTCGATTTCACTTATTAACTTACTTAAATAATTTTTCCAAACTTCATAAATAAAGCAACTCCATTTCATTTATGAACGAAGATCAAATTCACTTAATCAAAAGTTCGATTTTCTCTTATCAAAGAATTCAAATTTTATTCAATTATCAGATAATTCAATCTTATTCAATTATTTAATAATTTCAATCTTAATTATTAATAGTTTCAAAACTTAATAATTACAAACTTGATTATCAATTCAAACTTAATTATTAAATCATTTCCACTTAATTATGAATTCAAACTTAATCATCAAATCATTTCAACTTAATTATAAATTCAACTTAATAATTTCAAACTTAATTATAATTTCAAACTTAATTATAATTTCAAATTTAATTATTAAATGATTTCAAACTTAATAATTTCAAAACTCAATATATTTTGAGATAAATGCTTATATATATAAATTAGATTACAAAATTGCAGACTGAAATAGAACATGAGACAACATTATAATACTTTCTGTAATAAGATACACTGCTACTTTATATAAAAATATATAATTCTACTTTAAAGATATTAGCTACACTATTCATAGATTTACATGTTAGTTTAAATACACATATATACATAGTTCACCATACGAATATTAATATATATAACCTATAGAAATCAGTCTATTTTTCTTTTACAACCTATATAACAAAATTTTAGATAACTGATAGTAGAAAATATTCATATAGGTTTACCACATATTCTTACATAGCTCGTATATATATACACGTATGTACCACTATTATATAGAACCAGGTATAATTAAAACTTGCCGTAGCACATAGGTTTATGTAACATATATATTAGTATATATAAATATAAACTAACAGAGATTTTCTATGCTGTAAACAACTACTATCCACCCTTTATATATAATAGAAATATATACTCATGGATATAAACAAATATATACCTCATATATGTTATATACATATAAAGACATATGCGCATATACGTACAGTTATAACTTAACACATAAAATTCTAAACAAAACCCATTTATAACCACAAATTATATATAATACGTGTAAATGTAGACCAATATACGTGTACCACATCCAAACTTATATATACAGACTGTAATATATATAGTCATAACATAAAGTTATAAAATAAATCATAAAATAAATACTGTTAAAAAATAGTATGCGCATATACATGTTAAAGTAAAATCTCAAAACCCAACTATAAATATGCTTGTGGAACATGCAATATATATTATACATAACAGTTTACCCAGCTCTCATCATAAACAGATATATATATATATATATATATATATATATATATATATATATAAACCATTGACACATATATACACTTACACGAAATTTACTAGCTAGCCGAACCAAGAGAAGGTGAGGGACATGACATGTGGAGGTTTGCTTGGTCGGTAGCAGTTGCAAGGCGACTGAGTTCTTGAGTGATGCAGATGCCAATAGTCGAGATCAGACAGGCGGAGGGGAGGAATGAAGGTGGGTTCATTTGAAGTGGGTGCGGCTGAGATGTGGATGGGGTAGTGGTATGGAGCGGCTGACGCTTGGAGGAGGGATGAGGGAGAAGGCTTGCACAAGGTTGTCTTGGTTGCGGCTATAGCGGAGGAGTGGCCGACGGCAGTTCCAGTGGAGTAGAGGTGTGCGTCTCAGGTGATGAGTGGATCGGCCACTTCTAGGCGATGTTATATGGATATGGATTTTTTTTTACAAAGCGTAGCTGAATAAAATGAAAGCAAAGAAAGATGGAGAAAGAAAAGTATCAGGGACGTAAAATCCAAAAGCACGTTGGGAAAGAAATGAAACATAAATGAAATAAATTGGCATAGGTAATAGTAAAGGTCTAAAGTGGGATTCCAGCAATTATTAATAGCCGTGACCATTGGGTTTTAACGTTGGATATGAATGGTCACAGAGAAACAAAACGAACCGATACGATAAATTTGTTCACCGATTCCGTCAATGATCGGACGTCAAAACACAGAATTAAGTTTGCCGTAGAGACCAGCACGACGAGACGATCAAAACGGCATGCAGATATCAGTGGTACGATTGAATTATAAAAATTTGAATTTTATAATAGCGGAAAATGCATGAAAAATGTAGAAAAATAAGATCGACGGAGCCAAAGATGTCCGAATTTGGAAAAACGGCAAACTATCATCTTGCTCAGAAGATGTTTTAGAATTTTTCTGTGTAAAAATATTTTGGTTTTAAAAAAGTTTTATTTTCATCGTTTTTAACTGATTAGATTGAAGTAAATTTACGCGCGAAATAAACTTTCATATTTTCGGACGAAAATTTACCGGTTGCTATGTTTAACTAGACGCATTCCAAATATAAAATTTATATTCCAAAATATTATCGTTTAAAATTCCACAAATTTTTTAATTAAATATGTTACTAAAACCGGTTAAATTTACGGGTCGTTACACTCTCCCTCACTCAAAACTTTTCGTCCCCGAAAAGGAAGGAAGTAGGAGAATAGAAACAACCAAAAGAAATAGACTTGAATTACATAATAACAGTTAATTTAAACCATATAAATTTCAATTTAAATAAGTTCATATTCAAAAATTTTGCTTTTATATTCAAGATTTTCATTAAATTTCTTTGATTTCACATTTATTAATGTTAGGTACAAAAGTTTCTTTCAAATGAAATTCAATTTAAATTCAATTAATTCAAGATATTCCCTTAAGTTGATTTAATTCAATTTATTAACTTTCAAAACAAAATTTTCTATTAATCACACCTATTATTTATTTAATAAACATTTCATAATTAAAATTAAGTGAATAACATTCATTATACGCACTCACATTTTATTTATAAAGACAATTTATATTATATATTATCCAATTTTCTTAAATTGACAGTTTCAAAGATCATAAATTTAAATAGTATTTTATTATAATCATACTTTATTCGACAAATTTAATTCTTCTTAATTTCCAAATTATTAAATTTATTTCACTTAATATATCTTATCACATATATATAAAGTATAATTGCATTTATTATAACTACTCAAATTTATTTTTAAACTCCTTTAACATCATTTTATACTGTATAATATTCAATTTCATAGTTAACTTTTGAAAATTTAGGCAAGTTATATTAAATGCAATTGAGTATTATCCAAATAAAATTTCTAATTCAATTCTCTCAAGTTTAAATATTAATTCAAAATTTGGTTTCATTTATAATTGAAATCATCTTTACCCAAATTTTAAGAATTAAATTTCCGATTAACTTCAAACAATTTAGAAATAAATATATATACATTGTATCCAAATCAAATCTACATCAAATACTTATATATATGTTTTAAATCTTGTTGTACTTTAAAATTTTCAAATCAAATTCATTTCAAAACAAGAGTGTAGCAAGCTACTGATGGTCTCTCCACTTCGAAACTCGAAAATGAATGTCGATGATGCGGCCGTCATCATCGAAATTATTTTCCAGCGACAAAATAGGAGTGCACTGATTTAAACATTTACAATTCTTTGAAAATGGTTCCTATTTGAAAATATTTTAAATAGTATACATTTTAAAACTTTAAAACCATAGTTCGGAATTATCGGAAATTAAATTCTCAGATTCTAATTTAAATTCACTTGAATTCCAAATCAAATTATAAACAAGTTTCATAAATTCATTTATTTATATATCAATAGTCAATGGTTTACAAAATAATGAATAATAATCAAATATAATCATTTCTGACAAAATTTTTATTAACAATTTAATTTCAGAGAGATTTATCCATATATATAATATAATCATACAAAATTATTTTATTTACTAAATTTGAAACATTATTGTGTCAGTTTGCTCTGTTAAAGTGTTTTGGAAATTCTATCGATAGCGTTGATCAGACGAATCGATCGAAAACCCAAATCAACATCAACAACTCAAACAACATAATATATATAACATTTTTAATATTAATTCACAAATATACTTTCTCGCTCGACGATACGACAATCGATTTCAAAGCAAATATAAAGATTCAAATTTGATAGAAATCAAATCAAAGAGAATTTTGATTCGAAAATAGGTTCGAAACAGAAAATAAGATAATTCAATTATCAGAATCGGGAGATGGATGAGCTTATTTAATTCACGGGCAACCTTAATCGGATCGACTGTAACTTCAAGATTAAGATCGATGCTGGATTCCGAGGTAAATCAACATTCGATCTTAAGAAATAGAATTCAGGTATATCAGGAGATAGATAGCATCGTAAACCGAGGATACAAAATCTCCGATAAATCAATGCCTATTGCAAAGGAGTTTCATCCATTTGCAAATAATTCGAAGATTGGCGAGACCGCCGATCCATTATAAAGGTTATTCGAAGTGGAGTTATGAGATACTCTAGAATTCAGAAGAACGAATAGTGAGGGACAAGAATGAATTTCGGAACCGAGGGAGCGTCCTAAAATTCAAAGGAATTGAGTCAAAAGCAAGAGATTGAAACTCGAATGAGAGTGATTCTGTAAATACATTTACCATATATGCTAAGTTTTGCCTAGAGCTACCAAAGCTCTGATACCAACTGTAACGACCCGCTATTTTGGACTATTCGCATCCGCACACGTCGGACTTGAATAATTCAAAATACCGAATTCTTGATTTAAAATTTGGCAAAACTCAGACATACAATAAATAAATAATCACATAATCACAGACACGGAGAAATAATATGCAGCGGAAGCAAATGATAGTAGTTCATGAAGCTATTGTATATATAACAGCGTTAAATAAGTTACAACAGAAGTCTCAAATACAATAATCGAATACAATAGTCAAAATGCATCACTGGAATCAACCGAATCTCTGAAAGCTAGATAGATAGCTGGATCTGCAAGCGAAGCTCCAACTCCAAAGGTGAGTCTCACAAGCTGAACCACTCAGTCTGACCCGAGCGTAAAGCAAAACACAAAACACTCGAGTCAGGATTAACATTCTTATATCAATAAATCCAACTCAAGTGAAATAACAATTGAAATACAATAACTCAAAGGACGTTGGAGTAACCATCCTTTAAGGATCCGTTAAACTATCTACTATGTAGTAATATACGCTAAATAGATAATGTCTATCAGTAATATAAATATCAAAATAGTGTTAGGCGTTACCATTTTCCCCTTTAACACATTTATATAAGCGTTATAGTCTATACATCACTGTAAACTCCACCGTAAACTGGTGGGATATCAGGGAGTACTCCATAGGTATAACACAAAACAAATTCGTAGTGGTTGCGAATATAGGGACACAAGTATGACAAGGCACATGAGGCAATATCTAAGGTAGTGAAACTACCGTTTGCCTGATCCGGACTGGTGAGAATATATCGTCGCAGCGATCGCAACACCGCGAAACAACACTCCTAAAAAGTACGAGGGTGCACCAATCGATAACAAGTAATGAGTAGTAGTTACGAACAAGTGTGTTCGCTCGAGGTGGCTAACCCCGTTTGGCCCGGCACGGCTCCTGATTTTAGTCATTTTCAATTTGACAAAAGTGTCAAGGCTATCCATTATCGTTCTCTTTCTTCAATCATCACGTACATCAATCCAACCACTTCATTCTGGATCATCACTCCACGTATAGTTATTAAAGTGGTTTTCGGTTTAGATAGAGAGTATATCCATAACCGATTCTGGTCTCATTAATAACTTTCGTAATTATTACACCGATTGGTCGTTTAGTAAATTTCAAACCAAATCAAATTCAATTTCGATTTCCATTCGTAAATTAACATTTCGTTTGTCTTTCTAAATCAATTTCCAAAGTTTACGTTTCAAAACATCCAAATTACCATTTCGAAATCTTATAATTCGATTTCAACTTTTATTTAAACAATTCAAATATCGATTCAAGTTCGTATATAAGTTTCATTCCGAAATCATTTAAATGGTTTAATTTTCATTCAAATCAATTTTAATTCATTTATCGATTTCATTCAATATTCATTAAGTGGATTTGTCATTCAAAACCACTTCTATTTAAATTCCAATTCATTTAAATCAATTACTTACGTTGAACTTCATTATATCAAAACATCAAATTGAAATAAATTAAATTCGTCAAATCAATTCTTTAATTAGAAGTCTTACGTTAATTTCAATAAATCTCATTCATTCCAATAAATCACATTTTATTTCTTGTTAAAGAAATTCAATTTTCACTTATTTATTGACTTCGTTACAAATTTCAAACTCAATTAATAAAGAACTAAATTTCACATAATCAAGAAGTTTCGATTTCACTTATTAACTTACTTAAATAATTTTTCCAAACTTCATAAATAAATAAAATCCATTTCATTTATGAACGAAGATCAAATTCACTTAATCAAAAGTTCGATTTCTTTTACCAAAGAATTCAAATTTTATTCAATTATCAGATAATTCAATCTTATTCAATTATTTAACAATTTCAATCTTAATTATTAATAGTTTCAAAACTTAATAATTACAAACTTGATTATCAATTCAAACTTAATTATTAAATCATTTCCACTTAATTATGAATTCAAACTTAATCATCAAATCATTTCAACTTAATTATAAATTCAACTTAATAATTTCAAACTTAATTATAGTTTCAAACTTAATTATAATTTCATATTTAATTATTAAATGATTTCAAACTTAATAATTTCAAAACTCAATTATTACTAATTCCAAATTATTTATTAATAATTCCAAATTTAATTATCAAATAATTAAATTTAAAACAACGTTCTTTCATCAATTACTACGTTAATATTTGTTTCAGATTTCAATCTTTAAATTTTCCTTTCATAAAATTCAAATTTCAACTTCATTTCAAAACCTTATATTTTTTTCAATCAAATCTTTATTTTATTTTTAAATCAAATTATTGACCAATCGGGTTTTTATTTAATTCTCTATCCTAAGTCAAGTTCATTTGGGTATTTATCATTTCAACCCGATTCCATTTCAATTCAAAAATCAAGCATAGCAAAGGGAACTTGCAGTGTGATAACTGGGATGGTGTCAAAGTAAATAAACAAGCAATAACAACAATTAATAACACTCCAAAAATGAATTCAAATAATCCCGAAATAATCGTATTAATTCACATTGTTGTTTGTGCAAATTAATATAATTATTTCTAGAATCTACACTATCATTTCATGTAGATTAAAGATTATTACACTAATTATTTATACGGTTCTTCACTTGTCATTCGATTTCAATTTTACACTACAACAATTAATCCAATATACGTTCAATGGATCAAAGTGTAATTATCACTATTCTACATGTCAATTAATTTAACAACTAAAAGGGGTCATATTTAACTAATCAAATTCAACGTATATGTCAATCCGAATTGTAATTATCCTACGTCAAATTCAATTGCATAATATTTATCACTTTATACATTTCAATTCACATCCAATATAAACAACAAACAATAAATCATTCATCAACCAAACTGGATTATCATCGTATAATTAGCATATAATGGTGTCAGATGTCAAAGGTGAACTGATACATAAATAACAGTGCAATAAATAACAGCAACATATTTCAATTGTCATTTCAATTGAAATCAAATTTGATAAATAAAAGAACATTAATCGTGAGTGATTGCTCATCTTTCGAGGCTAGAGGATAGACAAAGGAGTTGGATTACGGTTCCAAGCACGGATTTCAAAGCAAAGTAAGATTGGACGCGAATTGGACGAACAAGGCTGATAATCAAGAATTGATAAAACGAATCAGAACTGGATCGATGAAAAAAAATTGGTACGTTCCAAAACCATTGTTTTAAATTAAAATACATATTTTAAAATCAACCATATTTTTTATATAATATATTTTGAGATAAATACTTATATATAAAAATTAGATTACAAAATTGCAGACTGAATTAGAACATGAGACAACATTATAATACTTTCTGTAATAAGATACACTGCTGCTTTATATAAAAATATATAATTCTACTTTAAAGATATTAGCTACACTATTCATAGATTTACATGTTAGTTTAAATACACATATATACATAGTTCAACATACGAATATTAATATATATAACCTATAGAAGTCAGTCTATTTTTCTTTTACAACCTATATAACAAAATTTTAGATAACTGATAGTAGAAAATATTCATATAGGTTTACCACATATTCTTACATAGCTCGTATATATATACAGGTATGTACCACTATTATATAGAACCAGGTATAATTAAAACTTGCCGTAGCACATAGGTTTATGTAACATATTTATTAGTATATATAAATATAAACTAACAGAGATTTTCTATGCTGTAAACAACTACTATCCACCCTTTATATATAATAGAAATATATACTCATGGATATAAACAAATATATACCTCATATATATTATATACATATAAAGACATATGCGCGTATATGTACAGTTATAACTTAACACATAAAATTCTAAACAAAACCCATTTATAACCACAAATTATATATAATACGTGTAAGTGTAGACCAATATACGTGTACCACATCCAAACTTATATATACAGACTGTAATATATATAGTCATAACATAAAGTTATAAAATAAATCATAAAATAAATACTGTTATAAAATAGTATGCGCATATACATATTAAAGTAAAATCTCAAAACCCAACTATAAATATGCTTGTGGAACATGCTATATATATTATACATAACAGTTTACCTAGCTCTCATCATAAACAGAGATATATATATAAACCATTAACACATATAAACACTTACACGAAATTTACTAGCTAGCAGAACCAAGAGAAGGTGAGGGACAGGACATGTAGAGGTTTGCTTGGTCCGTAGCAGTTACAAGGCGACTGAGTTCTTGAGTGATGCAGATGCCAATAATCGAGATCAGACAGGCGGAGGGGAGGAATGAAGGTGGGTTCATTTGAAGTGGGTGCGGCCGGAGATGTGGATGGGGTAGTGGTATGGAGCGGCTGACGCTTGGAGGAGGGATGAGGGAGAAGGCTTACGCGAGGTTATCTTGGTTGCGGCTATAGCGGAGGAGTGGCCGGCGGCGGTTCCAGTGGAGTAGAGGTGTGCGTCTCAGGTGATGAGTGGATCGGCCATTGCTAGGCGATGTTATATGGAGATGGATTTTTTTTTTCAAAGCGTAGCTGAATAAAATGAAAGCGAAGAAAGATGGAGAAAGAAAAGTATCAGGGACATAAAATCCAGAAGCACGTTGGGAAAGAAATGAAACATAAATGAAATAAATTGGCATAGGTAATAGTAAAGGTCTAAAGTGGGATTCCAGCAATTATTAATTGCCGTGACCATTGGGTTTAAACGTTGGATATGAATGGTCACAGAGAAACAAAACGGACCGATACGATAAATTTTTTCACCGATTCCGTCAATGATCGGACGTCAAAACACAGAAATAAGTATGCCGTAGAGATCAGCATGACGAGACGATAAAAATGGCATACAGATATCAGTGGTACGACTGAATTATAAAAATTTGAATTTTATAATAGCGGAAAATGCATGAAAAACGTAGAAAAATAAGATCGACGGAGCCAAAGATGTCCGAATTTGGAAAAATAACTGACATCTTGCTCAGAAGATGCTTTAGAATTTTTCTGTGTAAAAATATTTTGGTTTTGAAAACGTTTTATTTTCATCGTTTTTAACTGATTAGATTGAAGTAAATTTACGCGCGAAATAAACTTTCATATTTTCGGACGAAAATTTACCGGTTGCTATGTTTAACTAGACGCATTCCAAATATAAAATTTATATTCCAAAATTTTATCGTTTAAAATTCCACAAAATTTTTAATTAAATATGTTACTAAAACCGGTTAAATTTACGGGTCGTTACACTCTCCCTCACTCAAAACTTTTCGTCCTCGAAAAGGAAGGAAGTAGGAGAATAGAAACAACCAAAAGAAATAGACTTGAATTACATAATAACAGTTAATTTAAACCATATAAATTTCAATTTAAATAAGTTCATATTCAACAATTTTGTTTTTATATTCAAGATTTTCATTAAATTTCTTTGATTTCACATTTATTAATGTTAGGTACAAAAGTTTCTTTCAAATGAAATTCAATTTAAATTCAATTTAAATTGAATTAATTCAAGATATTCCCTTAAGTTGATTTAATTCAATTTATTAACTTTCAAAACAATTTTTTCTATTAATCACACCTATTATTTATTTAATAAACATTTCATAATTAAAATTTAAGTGAATAACATTCATTATACGCACTCACATTTTATTTATAAAGACAATTTATATTATATATTATCCAATTTTCTTAAATTGACAGTTTCAAAGATCATAAATTTAAATAGTATTTTATTATAATCATATTTTATTCGACAAATTTAATTCTTCTTAATTTCCAAATTATTAAATTTATTTCACTTAATATATCTTATCACACATATATAAAGTATAATTACATTTATTATAACTACTTAAATTTATTTTTAAACTCCTTTAACATCATTTTATACTGTATAATATCCAATTTCATAGTTAACTTTTGAAAATTTAGGCAAGTTATATTAAATGCAATTGAGTATTATCCAAATAAAATTTCTAATTCAATTCTCTCAAGTTTAAATATTAATTCAAAATTTGGTTTCATTTATAATTGAAATCATCTTTACCAAATTTTAAGAATTAAATTTCCGATTAACTTCAAACAATTTAGAAATAAATATATATATACATTGTATCCAAATCAAATCTACATCAAATACTTATATATATGTTTTAAATCTTGTTGTACTTAAAAATTTTCAAATCAAATTCATTTCAAAACAAGAGTGTAGCAAGCTACTGATGGTCTCTCCACATCGAAACTCGAAAATGAATGTCGATGATGCGGCCGTCATCATCGAAATTATTTTCCAGCGACAAAATAGGAGAGCGCTGATTTAAACATTTACAATTCTTTGAAAATGGTTCCTATTTGAAAATATTTTAAGTAGTATACATTTTAAAACTTTAAAACCATAGTTCGGAATTATCGGAAATTAAATTCTCAGATTCTATTTAAATTCACTTGAATTCCAAATCAAATTATAAACATGTTTTATAAATTCATTTATTTATATTCCAATAGTCAATGGTTTACAAAACAATAAATAATAATCAAATATAATCATTTCTGACAACAATTTTATTAACAATTTAATTTCAGAGAGATTTATTCACATATATAATATAATCATGCAAAATTATTTTATTTACTAAATTTGAAACAGTATTGTGTCAGTTTGCTCTGTTAAAGTGTTTTGCAAATTCTATCGATAGCGTTGATCAGACGAATCGACCGAAAACCCAAATCAACATCAACAACTCAAACAACACAATATATATAACATTTTTAATATTAATTCACAAATACACTTTCTCGCTCGACGATACGACAATCGATTTCAAAGCAAATATAAAGATTCAAATTTGATAGAAATCAAATCAAAGAGAATTTTGATTCGAAAATAGGTTCGAAACAGAAAATAAGATAATTCAATTATCAGAATCGGGAGATGGATGAGCTTATTTAATTCACGGGAAACCTTAATCGGATCGACTGTAACTTCAAGATTAAGATCGATGCTGGATTCCGAGGTAAATCAACATTCGATCTTAAGAAATAGAATTCAGGTATATCAGGAGATAGATAGCATCGTAAACCGAGGATACAAAATCTCCGGTAAATCAATGCCTATTGCAAAGGAGTTTCATCCATTTGCAAATAATTCGAAGATTGGCGAGACCGCCGATCCATTATAAAGGTTATTCGAAGTGGAGTTATGAGATACTCTAGAATTCAGAAGAACGAATAGTGAGGGACAAGAATGAATTTCGGAACCGAGGGAGCGTCCTAAAATTCAAAGGAATTGAGTCAAAAGGAACAGATTGAAACTCGAATGAGAGTGATTCTGTAAACACATCTACCATATATGCTAAGTTTTGCATAGAGCTACCAAAGCTCTGATACCAACTGTAACGACCCGCTATTTTGGACTATTCGCATCCTCACACGTCGAACTTGAATAATTCAAAATACCGAATTGTTAATTTAAAATTTGGCAAAACTCAGATATACAGTAAATAAATAATCACAGAATCACAGACACGGAGTAATAATATGCAGCGGAAGCAAAAGATAGTAGTTCATGAAGCTACTATATATATATATATATATAACAGCGTTAAATAAGTTACAACAGAAGTCTCGAATACAATAATCGAATACAATAATCGAATACAATAATCAAAATAGATCACTGGGATCAACCGAATCTCTGAAAGCTGGATAGATAGCTGGATCTCCAAGCGAAGCTCCAACTCCAAAGGTGAGTCTCACAAGCTGAACCACTCAGTCTGACCCGAGCGTAAAGCAAAACACAAAACACTCAAGTCAGGATTAACATTCTTATATCAATAAATCCAACTCAAGTGAAATAACAATTGAAATACAATAACTCAAAGGACGTTGGAGTAACCATCCTTTAAGGATCCGTTAAACTATCTACTATGTAGTAATATACACTAAATAGATAATGTCTATCAGTAATATAAATATAAAAATAGTGTTAGGCGTTACCATTTTCCCCTTTAACACATTTATATAAGCGTTATAGTCTATACATCACTGTAAACTCCACCGTAAACTGGTGGGATATCAGGGAGTACTCCATAGGTATAACACAAAACAAATTCGTAGTGGTCGCGAATATAGGGACACAAATATGACAAGGCACATGAGGCAATATCCAAGGTAGTAAAACTACCGTTTGCCTGATCCGGACTGGTGAGAACACATCGCCGCAGCGATTGCAACACCGCGAAACAACACTCCTAAAAAGTACGAGGGTGCACCAATCGATAACAAGTAATGAGTAGTATTTACGAAGAAGTGTGTTCGCTCGAGGTGGCTAACCCCGTTTGGCCCGGCACGGCTCCTGATTTTAGTCATTTCCAATTTGACACAAGTGTCAAGGCTATCCATTATCGTTCTCTTTCTTCAATCATCACGTACATCAATCCAACCACTTCATTCTGGATCATCACTCCACGTATAGTTATTAAAGTGGTTTTCGGTTTAGATAGAGAGTATATCCATAACC
The DNA here is from genome assembly GCA_030765085.1 of Allium cepa. Lineage (NCBI taxonomy): Eukaryota > Viridiplantae > Streptophyta > Magnoliopsida > Asparagales > Amaryllidaceae > Allium > Allium cepa. Next base: position 108,772,042 of record CM060937.1, on the reverse strand, counting down.
GATTCCGGTCTCTTTAATAACTTTCGTAATTATTACACCGATTGGTCGTTTAGTAAATTTCAAACCAAATCAAATTCAATTTCGATTTCCATTCGTAAATTAACATTTTGTTTGTCTTTCTAAATCAATTTTCAAAGTTTACGTTTCAAAACATCCAAATTACCATTTCGAAATCTTATAATTCGATTTCAACTTTTATTTAAACAATTCAAATATCGATTCAAGTTCGTATATAAGTTTCATTCCAAAATCATTTAAATGGTTTAATTTTCATTCAAATCAATTCTAATTCATTTATCGATTTCATTCAATATTCATTAAGTGGATTTGTCATTCAAAACCACTTTTATTTAAATTCCAATTCATTTAAATCAATTACTTACATTGAACTTCATTATATCAAAACATCAAATTGAAATAAATTAAATTCGTCAAATCAATTCTTTAATTACAAGTCTTACGTTAATTTCAATAAATCTCATTCATTCCAATAAATCACATTTTATTTCTTGTTAAAGAAATTCAATTTTCACTTATTTATTGACTTCGTTACAAATTTCAAACTCAATTAATAAAGAACTAAATTTCACATAATCGAGAAGTTTCGATTTCACTTATTAACTTACTTAAATAATTTTTCCAAACTTCATAAATAAAGAAACTCCATTTCATTTATTAATCAAGATCAAATTCACTTAATCAAAAGTTCGATTTTCTCTTATCAAAGAATTCAAATTTTATTCAATTATCAGATAATTCAATCTTATTCAATTATTTAATAATTTCAATCTTAATTATTAATAGTTTCAAAACTTAATAATTACAAACTTGATTATCAATTCAAACTTAATTATTAAATCATTTCCACTTAATTATGAATTCAAACTTAATCATCAAATCATTTCAACTTAATTATAAATTCAACATAATAATTTCAAACTTAATTATAATTTCAAACTTAATTATAATTTCAAATTTAATTATTAAATGATTTCAAACTTAATAATTTCAAAACTCAATTATTACTAATTCCAAATTATTTATTAATAATTCCAAATTTAATTATCAAATAATTAAATTTAAAACAACGTTCTTTCATCAATTACTACGTTAATATTTGTTTCAGATTTCAATCTTTACATTTTTCTTTCATAAAATTCAAATTTCAACTTCATTTCAAAACCTTATATTTTTTTCAATCAAATCTTTATTTTGTTTTTAAATCAAATTATTGACCAATCGGGTTTTTATTTAATTCTCTATCCTAAGTCAAGTTCATTTGGGTATTTATCATTTCAACCCGATTCCATTTCAATTCAAAAATCAAGCATAGCAAAGGGAACTTGCAGTGTGATTACTGGGATGGTGTCAAAGTAAATAAACAAGCAATAGCAACAATTAATAACACTCCAAAAATCAATTCAAATAATCCCGAAATAATCGTATTAATTCACATTGTTGTTTGTGCAAATTAATATAATTATTTCTAGAATCTACACTATCATTTCATGTAGATTAAAGATTATTACACTAATTATTTATACGGTTCTTCACTTGTCATTCGATTTCAATTTTACACTACAACAATTAATCCAATATAGATTCAATGGTTCAAAGTGTAATTATCACTATTCTACATGTCAATTAATTTAACAATTAAAAGGGGTCATATTTAACTAATCAAATTCAACGTATATGTCAACCCGAATTGTAATTATCCTACGTCAAATTCAATTGCATAATATTTATCACTTTATACATTTCAATTCACATCCAATATAAAAAACAAACAATAAATCAATCATCAACCAAACTGGATTATCATCGTATAATTAACATATAATGGTGTCAGATGTCAAAGGTGAACTGATACATAAATAACAGTGCAATAAATAACAGCAACATATTTCAATTGTCATTTCAATTGAAATCAAATTTGATAAATAAAAGAACATTAATCGTGAGTGATTGCTCACCTTTCGAGGCTAGAGGATAGACAAAGGAGTTGGGTTACGGTTCCAAGCACGGATTGCAAAGCAAAGCAAGATTGGACGCGAATTGGACGAACAAGGCTGATAATCAAGAATTGATAAAACGAATCAGAACTGGATCGATGAAAAAAAATTGGTACATTCCAAAATCATTGTTTTAAATTAAAATACATATTTTAAAATCAACCATATTTTTTATATAATATATTTTGAGATAAATACTTATATATATAAATTAGATTACAAAATTGCAGACTGAATTAGAACATGAGACAACATTATAATACTTTCTGTAATAAGATACACTGCTGCTTTATATAAAAATATATAATTCTACTTTAAAGATATTAGCTACACTATTCATAGATTTACATGTTAGTTTAAATACACATATATACATAGTTCACCATACGAATATTAATATACATAACCTATAGAAATCAGTCTATTTTTCTTTTACAACCTATATAACAAAATTTTAGATAACTGATAGTAGAAAATATTCATATAGGTTTACCACATATTCTTACATAGCTCGTATATATATACAGGTATGTACCACTATTATATAGAACCAGGTATAATTAAAACTTGCCGTAGCACATAGGTTTATGTAACATATTTATTAGTATATATAAATATAAACTAACAGAGATTTTCTATGCTGTAAACAACTACTATCCACCCTTTGTATATAATAGAAATATATACTCATGGATATAAACAAATATATACCTCATATATGTTATATACATATAAAGACATATGCGCGTATACGTACAGTTATAACTTAACACATAAAATTCTAAACAAAACCCATTTATAACCACAAATTATATATAATACGTGTAAGTGTAGACCAATATACGTGTACCACATCCAAACTTATATATACAGACTGTAATATATATAGTCATAACATAAAGTTATAAAATAAATCATAAAATAAATACTGTTATAAAATAGTATGCGCATATACATATTAAAGAAAAATCTCAAAACCCAACTATAAATATGCTTGTGGAACATGCTATATATATTATACATAATAGTTTACCCAGCTCTCATCATAAACAGATGTACATATAAACCATTGACACATATATACACTTACACGAAATTTACTAGCTAGCCGAACCAAGAGAAGGTGAGGGACAAGACATGTGGAGGTTTGCTTGGTCGGTAGCAGTTGCAAGGCGACTGAGTTCTTGAGTGATGCAGATGCCAATAGTCGAGATCAGACAGGCGGATGGGAGGAACGAAGGTGGGTTCATTTGAAGTGGGTGCGGCCGGAGATGTGGATGGGGTAGTGGTATGGAGGGGCTGACGCTTGGAGGAGGGATGAGGGAGAAGGCTTGCGCGAGGTTGTCTTGGTTGCGGCTATAGCGGAGGAGTGGACGACGGCGGTTCCAGTGGAGTAGAGGTGTGTGTCTCAGGTGATGAGTGGATTGGCCACTTTTAGGCGATGTTATATGGATATGGATTTATTTTTTACAAAGCGTAGCTAAATAAAATGAAAGCAAAGAAAGATGGAGAAAGAAAAGTATCAGGGACGTATAATCCAGAAGCACGTTGGGAAAGAAATGAAACATAAATGAAATAAATTGGCACAGGTAATAGTAAAGGTCTAAAGTGGGATTCCACCAATTATTAATAGCCGTGACCATTGGGTTTAAACGTTGGATATGAATGGTCACAGAGAAACAAAACGGACCGATACGATAAATTTGTTCACCGATTCCGTCATGCATCGGACGTCAAAACACAGAAATGAGTATGCCGTAGAGATCAGCACGACGAGATGATCAAAACGGCATACGGATATCAGTGGTACGATTGAATTATAAAAATTTGAATTTTATAATAGCGGAAATGCATGAAAAACGTACAAAAATAAGATTGACGGAGCCAAAGATGTCCGAATTTGAAAAAACGATAAACTGACATCTTGCTCAGAAGATGATTTAGAATTTTTCTATGTAAAAATATTTTGGTTTTGAAATATTTTCATCGTTTTTAACTGATTAGATTGAAGTAAATTTACGCGCGAAATAAACTTTCATATTTTCGGACGAAAATTTACCGGTTGCTATGTTTAACTAGACGCATTTCAAATATAAAATTTATATTCCAAAATTTTATCGTTTAAAATTCCACAAATTTTTTAATTAAATATGTTACTAAAACCGGTTAAATTTACGGGTCGTTACGGTGGGACACTCGATTATCACATCCGGAAAACCAAAATCAGAGAGAATAATATCGATATAATGAATCCAAGATGTGGCTACAAATCGAATATCAAGCAGAAGGCACTTTCCATATCTTCACTTCGAAAATATGTATCATATAGTACCTTTTCAAATAACTTTCAAAGATATCAAGCAGAAGGCACTTTCCATATCTTTACTTCGAAAATATGTATCATATATTACCTTTTCAAATCACTTTCAAATATCATACTTATATAAAGTCCATTATATATAAGATTTCATTTCCAAATCGAATACTTTCCAAAATCAATAGTATATCAAATCACACTTATATAGATTTCGATTATATAAGATTTCACTTTCAAATTGAGTACCTTTTTAAATCATAGTTTTCAAATCAACTTCATACTTATACAAATCAAATTTATATAAGTTCAACAACTCCCAAATCAAGTATTTAGTAAAATAAGGTTCTCAATTTCAATTCATTTCAATATCAGTTCAGTTTCAAAAATCATACCCGATTTCACCAAATTATTTTTTCCAAATCAAATATCTTCAATTTCAAAGTTTCTAAATCATAAGTTTAGCAAATAATTCAAATTTTCAAATCAACATAATTTAGGTCAAACAAAATTCATTTCCAAAACATCGTGTAAATACTGGGTTTAAATTTCAATCTATTTTCGAAACCAGATATTTTTTCGAAATCAATTTATACCCCAAAATGGTTACTAAGTTTTAAAACCATCCCTTTTAAAACCTTTAAACTATTTATTTCAATTTACCATTGGAAAGATTTTTTTTTTTTATATATATATATATTTATTCAAAACATTTCAAATCTACATTTCCTACTAGTATAATTCAAAATAGTCTTATTCATTTACTTAACAAAGAAGTTTCAAACTTATTTAAATCATATAAAAACATACAAAACTAATCTTATATACTTATCAAATACTTTATACTTTCCAAAATTACTTATCTTTGAAAAGTTAACCTTGATTTGGAAGTGCTCAAACCTTCAAAATAGTCGAAGAAATCATATTTTCAATCCATGAATTGGAAATCACCAACAAATCAGTAAATCAAATTTCAAAAGATAGGGTTATACCAAATCAAATCCGAAATTCGAGGACTGAACTCCAGCTTACTTCAAATCATTTCAAATATATATACATATATCTTTTGAATATCGAATTATACTTCGGAATTTGAAATCAAAATTAGTTTCAAAAAATCACTCGCATAGCGAAGCTATTAAAGTGGCATCTCCCCCACTTTGAAACTCGAAAATCAATGTCGATGATGCGTGCACTCATCACCGAAATTATTCTCCGGCGACATAAGTGAGTTCTGGACTTCTATTTTCTTAAAACTTCTTTGAAATTTCTTTGAGATCATTGGAACTCGTTTGAGTCATTTGAAACACTTCTTATTCAGAAAATACTTTCAAATCGTATTATTATATATTTTCAAAAATCTTAAAACCAATTACAAAACCTCGGAATTCAACTCTCGAATTTCAAATTAAAACCCTTCAATTATGAATTATTTTTATATAAATCCATTTTTTATATAATCTTCAAAATTGCAAAATACAAACCAAACCCGATTTTCAAAGGATGATTCAAGAATGGATTTCAAAACAAAGATAGGAACTCTAATCTATAGAATCCTGATTCGAAGATAGACCCGATCGAAGATGAGATAATTAAATTACAAAATAGAAGATGGATATACTTCTATAAATCTTGGGCGACCTTAACCGGGACAACCGTGACTTCAGGAATACGATCGATGCGGAATTCCAAGGCAAATCGACATTCGATCGCCAGAAATAGAATTTGGCATAACCAGAGATAACATCATCTAAACCGAGGATATATAAATCTTCGGTGAATCGATGCTATTGTAAAGGAGTTTCACCTCTTTACAAATCATTCAGTGGAGCTATAGAACACTCCAAAATTTAGAAAACACGAATAGGGAAAGACAAGAATGGATTTGGAACCAAGGGGAATGTTCCAAAATTCAAAGGAAACCGAATCAAATAGGAAGAGATTCAAGCTCGAACGAAAGTGATTCTGTAAATAAATTACCACATATGCTAAGTTTTCTTAAAGCCAAAGCTTTGATACCAACTGTAACGATCTGGTATTTTCAACCATTCGCATCCACACATGTTGGACTTGAATTGCTCAAAATACCGCGTTGTAAATAAAAATTTGGCAATACTCAGCATAAACAGTAAATAAATGATCGCAGATCACAGACACAGAGTATTATAATGCAGCGGAATAGATAAATAGTAGTTCATGAAGCTACTATATAAACATCAGAGTTAGAAATAAAATACAACAGAATATCTCAGATGCAGTGAAGTCTCTAGTACGAGCAGATGACTTCTCTGAATCAATTAACTGGAAGGGTTGAAAGCGGAATAAATAGTTGGATCCCCAAATGAAGCTCCAAACTTCGAAGGTGAGTTTCAAAAGCTGTATCGCTCAGTCTGACCCGAGCGTAAAACAAAACACAAAACACTCGAGTCAGGATTAACATTCTTATATCAATAAATCCAACTCAAGTGAATATTAACTGGAACACAAGTAACTCAAAGGATGTTTGGGATAACCATCCTCTAAGGATCTACAGAACTATCTACAAGGTGGAATTATACACTATAACACCGTGGTCATTCAAACATCAAAACCAAAATATCATTTCCCTCTCAAATATATCTATTTTCCAAATTAGTATATTTATTAAATAATTTATAAAGTAAAGTATTTGAAATTTCCTCAACTACACAAATTGATTCCAATCAACTCAAATTCCAAATTCCCATTTATTCAAAGCTCAATTCATTAATTCAATTCAATTCTCAATAACCATTTAAACTTTCTATATATCCAAAGCTTTAATATTCAACATTTTCAAAGTTAAATCTAACAGTTTCATATAGATCTTGATTTAGCTTCATTATTATTTAGTCAGGAAATATCCACTTAGCAAGTTCAATATCATTTAAATAGCCTTAGATTACATTTCACAGAATATTTCCTTAAATTTATTTAAACTTACAGTATCCATTTAATCCCTTTTACCAAAGCCAAGTTATAAAATCATATCTTAAATCCCGAATTTGATGGTTTCAAATCGATTTAATTGAATATAATTCATAATTAAATACCATTTCCAATTAATTCAACTTTATCTTCTCAACCTTAACTTATTAAAAATTTTACCAAATCTATTTTGAAATATAAATTTAAACGAATCCTTAAACATATTATATGTATTGAATCTATCTCAATTAGATTAAATATTATTATTAGGTGTAAACATAAAATTTTCATTTTTATACATATAATATTCTAAGAATCAGTCTTTATTAAAACTATATTTTCTTTCCATAACCGTAGAAATTATTTTCAAAACATTTATATTGGACCAACGGTGTCTGTATATAATTTCCTATCCTATGGTTAAGTGATACAGATATTTATTAATTCAATCCGTAATTCAAATATATACGGGTAGATATCCTTTCGACCCGCAATCCCAATTTCAATTCAAATGAAAATCGCTTGGGTCTATCATTTCAACCCATAACGATTTATCCTATTTTATAGTCCGTTCGGGTATGTATCATTTCAACCCATAGTGAATTCTGTACTAATAGGGAACTTGGAGAGTGATAACAAATAATATAAAATATAATAACAGGCATATATCATCAATAACAATATAATATAAACAATAGGACATGGTGTCATATCCCATAGGTGAACAGTTACAGATAATAGCATATATAACAATTTAAATAACTAACAACAGCCTATTTCAATTGTCGTTTCAATTGAAATCAAATTTAATAAATATAAGAACGTTAATCGTGAGTGATTTCTCACCTTTCGAGGCTAGAGAGATTCAACACAGAAATGAGATACTAAATCCAAAGCAACGCTAGATGGATATGATTTGATGTAGAAAACAGGTACGACGGACAAGGCCGATAATGGGAAATCGATGAGAACGATTGAATTAGTTTTGATATAACGGAACTATTTCATTTTATATATCATAATTTGTTTCTAAAATAATTTCAAGCATATATTTTCAAATCCATACCATGTCCCAAATTTTTTAATTTAAACAAAACTCAATATACGATGTTTATAAAATTCATACATTTCCTTAAAATTTCCTTAAATCCATCTTAAACGCTAACACTAATATAAGTTTGAAAATCGACCCAACATATATGCAGACAAATACAAATCCATATGCAACGATATATATATTGTCTTCCCATGAAATCAATATTAAATTTTTAAGACGAATGTTGAAATAAAACCATTGTTTACATTTAAAACGCCTAAACAGTTTAGATGTTGAAAATAGTACATATATTAAAATACTTTAAATAGTTTATATATTAAAATAATTTGTATATAAATTCAAAATTTTAAACACATATTAAATTAAATATATATCTAAAATCATCGTTTTTGAAAAAAAATAACATACCTACATAATATACTTTATATAATACTTACAGATATGCTGCCTAACACAAAAAAATACTTTAAACAAATATATTTCTAAATAAGCTAAAATATACACAATAGGTTGAACCCATGTTAACAACTTTACTAAACACTTAACTTATATTATTATACAAATAATAGGTTATATGATTTACATACTTGATTCTATATGCATAACAAAATATACAGTAAGCTTTTCATATTATGCTGTAAGCCTATATATGCATGCACTATATAATTATATGCTGCTAATACAATTTTTATAGCTTAAGTAAACTTATAAAAACAATGTAATTAATAGATTTGCAAGCTCATATAAAACTTATACCTACCTATATTTTATTTCACTTTAATTTTATTTTTATTTATTTTTATTTTTTTATTTTAAAACACACGTACACATTAAAAATAAACTTAGATATAACTACAATGTTCGTACTATAACTTATAGATATAAAAACTTATAGATATAAAACAGCAAACCTATTTAAGCAAGATCAGATAACAGATTTATATACACTTATGGATATATATACCTTTAAATAAAAGAGAGGAGCAAGGCCGAAAGTGGTGGTGGTGGAGGGGAGCAGGCCTGTCGTGGTGGTGAAGAGCCAAGCACTTGATGGAGTGAAACAATGGAAACAAAAGAGAAATACAAGAAGAAAAAAAGGAAAATAAAAAAAACAAGTGCATGCGGCCATTACCTGAAGAGCAATCTTTACGCGAGAGAACAAGGCCAATTGATATTCAGTAGGGTATTGTGTACGTGTTTATATTTATTAGAGAAGTTGCGTTGATTAGGTGGAAACAAAAAAATGGCAAGAGTTAAAAATTTGTAACGGCTATAGGAATTTGAGGATTTAATTCCTATTATATAAAGAGAAGTAAATGGAAGGTGGAGTGAGATGAAAGTTTTACATGTGAATTTGCAAGACAGCTTTAAATTCTTCCTTTTAAAAGGCACGGCTGATTGATTTGCAAAGCTAACGTATGAAATCAACAGGGTGTATTTTAAAGGCAAGAGATAATTTAAAACGTATGCCCAAAAGTAACGTATTTAAATTTATTTGCTTCTTATTTAATTAATAAAATATACGCTAAAAAATATAGTAGGAAACAACGTACCATTTATAAGGCCAAATAAATTAAACAAGAACGGACATAAAACGTACCAACTAAAACGTACAATTTATTGCCTTTTTACAACATTATTTATTACTTAATTTAAATGTATATAACCCATATAAGTAAAACAACAGCGAAATAAATGTTGTAAATGTACATGTTTTATATAAAATATTTGAAGTTAGAATTTATAATTTAAAATTTCAATTAGTGTCAAAAATTAACCAAAACCTACCATTACAGAAATTGTTTATATTTATTTAAAATTGGGCAAATTAATTCAAGAAATTTTAAAAAATCAAACTCCTTTAAACAATTAAACACAAAGTTTTTAAAAATAAAATATATGCATAACATATCATGTTACACAAATTAGAACATGATTTTACAAACAAAATTTTTTATTTATATAAATTAAAATAAACAAATTTGTTAAATAAAACAAATTACACACAATATTGTAAAAAGCATAACTTTCACAATATTAATCCGATTTCAACGAAACGAAAGACAGTATTCTTGAAATTAAATCTATTTTCATAATAAAAGATAAAATTCAAAAAATTCAAATATTTAAAAGTCAAAGTTTTACCAATTTGGCCAATAACCCATTTTTTTGGAATTAGTCCATTTATTCAGGTTTGGAATTATAATTCACACAAAAATAAAATTTATATTTAGAATAACAAAATTGATCCATTTTAATAAATAAAATAAAGTTTTTAAATCAGGAATTTCAGTTAAAATAATTAAAATATAAATTATAATAAACACAAAATACAGGGTTGTTAAAGCCAACATTGCCTCCCTCTTGGATTACTCCTTAAGATAGACAATCCCACATAATAGTACCGTTTGAAATGTTAACACTGACCTCTCCCTTGGACCTAACCTTAGGATAAACAGTTTAACACTATAACATTCCTCTTCACAATCGTTGAGAGAACATGATTGCGTATATGGTTTTGAAGTGATTACGGGTTTGAGTCATCTCATATAAGTACACTCTTCCCACTTACTAGACTCTCCAAAACTAGTCATTGAATTTTTTGTTAACTCAATTCCGATTCTCTCAAAAATAAGCGATAGCTACAGGCGTTTTGGACCAATGCCCGTCCTTGGGGGTTCTCATCAGTATGAAATCTCAAGGCTTCCTGATATTTCTTAAGTCATACTTGGTCAAATTTGATAATTGACTAATCGATTAGCTAGTCAAAAAAAATTTCTTACACAAATCAATATTCATATAGTTAACTCATTTTCGATATTCCAACTTAACTATTCATCTCCTAAGAGTGAAGCCAGGTAAGTTAGAGCACTGATTGCATCACTTCATTCTTGAATCTCACAATTAGACAAGTCTACCTTGTTGACTTTTAGTGTCAAGTATAGTATTAATGATTTCCATAAAAAAATAAGAAATCAAAATGATTACCACGTTTCTGACATTTTCTAGACTTACTATTCCTCGATTAAAAGGGAAACCGGTAGGTTAGAGTTCTATTGCTCCATCCTTACTTGAACGTCAATCTTAACTCTCATAAACAGATTAGCCTTATTTCATCGGCTTTTAGTATTAAGCATACTTAAATACTTTTCAAACAAGGAATTAAAAAATTAACCTTTTGGCCATTAAGCAATTCTAACCCCTTTCTAAACCTTATGTTTATACTTTTACAACCCTTTTTAAAATGATATTTGCGTATAGTGATTTATTAAATAAAACTTGATATGTTAATAAACGTGCCAAAATATATTTTACTACATAAGATATAAAATAGCCAACAATTTTCAAAAAACTATATATATTTAAAAATGCTTTCAAAATACTTTATGATACTAATAATAGGTTTCAAAACATTTACTCAAAATATTACCTACTGTATAATTTCCTTAAAAACTTTGAAAAACAAGTTTTTATTTTATGTCCTCTACTTTGGAAATTCACAACTAATTCTTAAAAATTCATAAATATCTCAAACCACTTTTGAAATACTCTAATATGAGTTAGTAAACACTTGTAAAAAGAATGAAATAATATACTTAAATTTAAATATATTTTCAAATCTTTAAAGTCCAAAAATCAAGGCTAAATGGAGCAGTTTTACACAAGTGAAGTTTTGGTCACTTTTCGAGATGCTACTTAACTTTTTAATACCCAAAATTTTAATGGAAAAAACATATATATAAAAAATTATTGTTGAATATGCGATTATATGATTTTTGTTTGATGATAATAAACATATATATATTCGTGTAAATGTATTTGTTAATGTACTATTTTATTTTTCATAGATTAAATAAATATTTGCTGAATAAAAATAAATAACACAGAATTTGAATTCAAATAGAATTTCTATTCAAACAAATATTTATTATAATTTTTGAATAGTACAAAGTTCAAGCTCTCACTATATATATTCAATTACAGTACAACTTTGATTACATAACAATTTCACTTTTACATCTGACCTCACTACATATCACTCATTCACTCAACTTGTATTTTATCTTCAACTTCACTCTAAATCAAATCCAGCATCTGAGCAATCCGCAAATAAAAATATTGACGCAGTAAAATTGAAAAAGAAATATTTTTGCAGTATCAAATAAAATGTGATTTTGAAAATAATATTTTCCTCAGTTATTTGGGTTGTTCGTCATCATTTAATTTTGAATCCATCATACACGAACAGCTTGTGACATACACAGTGTATCACTGTATATGCCACAAGGCCGTGCACACCGATATATATACACTTGATAAATTTACAGGGACAGGTGAGCACAGGTCAAACCCAAGTCATCGGATTCAACTCAAGTGCAATAAAACAATGTCACAATTTTCAGCACAAGGTCAAATCCGAGCTACAAGCTGGATTCAACTCAGGTGTAATTCGAAAAACAAACAAAATGCAAAGGTCAAGTCACTGCTATCATGACTCAACTCAATGCAATGTGACAATACAGTCTCAAGTGAAAGTGCTCGATCAATATGAAAAAGGGCAGTGGACATGACAAGTGAATGCAACAACCAAATGAAGACAGCAAGTACAACTGAAATGCAAACTATATCAAACAGTGATAATGTGGATGCAACGGATGTATGGGGCAATGCACAAGCAAGGCTAAGGCATAGTGCACCAAAGGAATAGCAACAATGCACAAAGGCTACAACAACTTGACATAGTTACAAGACTAGTGAACTGCAAGTGTCGACCAGGCAGCAAGTGAACATATAAATAGTGACATGATGAAGCAGTACAAACTCAAATGAGTGAGTGCACCGGAAATATGGCAACACAACAACAAAGGCCAGGCAGCAAGCATTCATGAAACAAAAATGCCAACTGACTCGAATATCACAAACACACACACACACATATGTATATACACATGTATACATACATGTAGTAAATATGATAACACAGCCAAACCAAAATGGACAGCAGCTACAGCACATCAAATGAAATAGTACCAGCATAAGCAAGTGACACAGCTAGTCCAAACAAGTATACATGTATCAGAGAGTATATGCAGAGTCAAGGCAACATGAAGTGAATCACAAACCAAAGGAGTGACATGACCAACAGGTACACATAATGCAACAGTGGATAGAGTCCCATATGCAAGGGTCAAGCAAATGATACATGCAAACAAAATAATGGCACTCTAGAGCAACATAAATGACACAGTACAAAACACAAATACAATGCTCAAAGACTCAGCAATCAAGTGACACAGCAATGCTCAAAGACTCAGCAATCAAGTGACTCGGCAATCAAAGACTCAGCAATGCTAAGTACACAAGTGACACAGCAACAATAAAAACAAAGAACAAAGCATCATGTGTAGAACAACATTCAAACGCCATCACTATATCAAATAGAATTATGAAGAAAGTCCTGTTAAATGAAGACTCTTCTGAAATCAAGACAAATGGGATACCTAACAGCAAGTCACGTAAAAGAAAGGGCGAAATGGGAAAAAGAATAAGACTGCTTACTGCAGCATCTACAAACCAACATGATCGCAAAGGCATTTTATCTTGGTTGTTACAGAAAGGAATAATATCGCTAAAACAAAAGGTAAACTACAAACTGCACATACGAATTCAAATGCAAATCAAGCCGTGGTGGCCAGGAAATTCAACAGTGCCGTGATAATCAAGGTCAATGAAGTTTCAACTCAAAGCCGTGGCAATCAATAAATTAGTGCCGAAGTCAACATTGAACCAAGTCAGTATGTTGAACAAGTTAGAGACGTGGTGGTAAAGAAACGAGCAAAGTCAAAATCGAAGCCATGTTAACCAAGCCAAAAATATATGATTTGAAAATGTCAGAAATCATCACAATCATCAATACAAAATCGAATGGCCGAAGACGAATTCAAATATGTATACAAACGTAAATATAGGAATTTGACTACTATAAATTCCATTCATCATCGGCAATTTCAAGATCATCGAGTTCAAGCATTAAATCAGAAAAGGATGAAGAGCAAAAAATAACACACCGAAGCCTTCTCGAACTCGGTCAATTCGAAGCAGTCGAAGTGATTAACAAAGACCATCGATTGATAGGAAAGGGACGCCAAATCATCTATTCAATCGAGCAATAAGAATCGGCTCCTTCAAATTTACAAAACCCTAATTTTTGAAGGAAGAGGAACGAACGTCAAACAAGAGCCGCCATTATCACAAAGGAACGAGCCGGCATAATAAAGAAAGAGATAACAGGGCCGCAATTTCCTAATTAATAATATTGGGCTAGGTTACATTAACAAAGAATTTAGTTTATAAAATTAGGTTTTTTGTTTTCTAATTGCTTTTTAATTTGTAATTTCTTTTCAAACCGTTGAAATTTCTAGTCGTGTGACTAGGGGACAAACTACATGGCGTAGTTTGAGAATTCGCAACTCAGTGGCTGAGTTGTGGCTGGGTTTTGAGCATAGAGTTAGGTTAGTCAGTAGCGGGTGTCGCGAGTTTACGTGTGTAAGCGTGTGACTACTTAATTTCTAGTAGAAACCTTGGGGGCAGCACGTAGGCAGGGTTTTGCCGAAGCTGGGTAAATTCTATGTCGTTCTATTTCTGTATTTTATTATTCTGCTATTATATGTGTTGCTATTATTCTGTGATCTGTGTTGAAATAATTTTATAAGCTTTCGCAATTAATTTTTATAATTAATAGTATCACCCTATTCACCCCCCTCTAGGGTGAAATCGATCCTACAAGTGGTATCAGAGCTAGGTACAAAAGCCATTTTTGTTTTAATTTTTTTTTGATTTTTCAAAAACCAATTTTTGTTTTAAAAATTTGAATTTTTAAAATGGCTACTTTTGTTAAGGATCGTTCCAATATTATTTCTCCTATTTTTGATGGAATGGATTTTTTAAATTGAAAATTGAAAATGGAATTTTATTTAAAATCTGTTAATGTTCAATGTTGGGATATTATTGAAAATGGGTGTGATATAACAGATAAGAAAATTATCTCGATTAATGCTCTGGCTATGCATATATTATATTCTTATATTAATCGAGATAATTTTAATTTCATCTCTCATTGTGAAAATGCATAGGAAATCTGGAATACTTTCGATGTAAAATATGGTGCAAAAGTCAACGGCAATGAGAAATCCTCCACAACCAACTCAGTTAAAGAAATATGCTTAACAGAATTGGTAAAAAGCAGTTGTGATGAGGATGATGATGGAGTAGCTGAGCTGACATTATTAATGAAGAGATTCAAAAAGTGGAATCATAAATACGGAAATGCAGCTCTAAATCAAAAATTGAAAAGCAGAATAATTAAAGCACTAGACAACTCAGAAGAACACAAGATCATTTGCAACAAACCCGGTGATATCAAGCCCAGTTGTCCTCAAAATCGACGCGATTTTGAAAAGAAATCAAAAAGGAGAAATGCAACAGCCGCGTGGAATACAAGTGATGAAGATAAGCTAAGCACTAGCAGTGAAAGTGAGAAAGCAGATATGCGCCTTCAAGGAAATATAACTGATAGCGACGATGATGACCCGAGCGAGGTATCAAAACTCACTCACTCAGAATTACTTATATATTTCCACGAAGTAAATGGCTGTTTTGAACGACTTAGGGAGAAGTATGCCAAATTTGAATCACAAAAATACACTTTGATAGAATTAAATGAACAATTTGACCAATTAGTTAAAACCTATCAAAGTAGGATCCCTAAGTGTGATAAGTGTCCAACATTTGAAGAAGAAATAAAAAAAAAACAGAAATTAATATAAAATCACTTGAAAATGAAATTCCGATTTTAAAAGAAAGTGAAAATACTAGGAGAGAAAATTCAATTAAAAAGTGCACACAATTATTAAACGAAAATGAATCTCTTAAAACACAAGTCCAACAATTGTCAACGACTTTAGATAAATTTTCCAAAAGTGAAAAATCGTTGAATATGCTCTTAGGGAAACAAACTGTTAATACAGTTAGACAAGGACTTGGGTATAATCAATCTAAAAATGTTAGAAATGAGATTAATCAAGTAAATTCAATGTGCACAATTTGTAGAAAATATGGACATAATCACAATAATTGTTGGTATAGACCCAAACATGTGAAAACTATACCAATTTGGGTTCCAAAAGGCACAAATATAAAAT
This sequence comes from Allium cepa, assembly GCA_030765085.1. Taxonomy (NCBI): domain Eukaryota; kingdom Viridiplantae; phylum Streptophyta; class Magnoliopsida; order Asparagales; family Amaryllidaceae; genus Allium; species Allium cepa. The sequence goes on along the minus strand of CM060937.1, from coordinate 108,755,509 downwards.
CTCTCAAAGTTAAACAAATTTGGGTGTCGAAGGGAACAATTATAAATAGTTTTGGGTCTCCACAAAATTATTCTTATAAATATTCTGCCACTAACAACCATGGACCTATAAAAACAAATAGGTCACATAAATCTTTTCCCGTGTAGGTGTGGTGGCAGGCTAAGGAACAACAACAGTGTTCTCTGGATTTCGGCTGTTCCAAGGACACAACGAGCAACAAAGAAAAGTTCCTTAGCCTAGTATAAAGGTGATAGAATCACAGTGGATAATAACGAAAAATATCGTAAACGCAAAACAGGTAATGGTATATTTATTTGAATGATATATTAAATGTGATAATCTGCACCGTAATCTAAGTTAAATCAGCCAATAATGTGATGATGAAATAATGATAATTTTTGATTCTGACTTATTCAACGTAGTTGGCCAATTATATTCTCATGCCAAGAACACTATAAAAATCACTAGAATCTTCAAACTACTTCATATATATTAGTTTGGATTAAAAATAGTGTTTTGTTGGATGATAATACATTTGGTTATAATACGGCTAACTCTATATTCACGGTTTTTGATTATTTACACGACTTCAAATCAAATTCAAGAGAAGGTCGATGATTTTGAAATTTTTATTGCACACTTCATGGTCTATCAAATTCGATTGATGATAATTTTGAGTGAAAAAGAAATTCAGATGCAGATTACACTGGTAATCTAGTTGATAGAAAAATTACTAGAGTAACGTGATTTTTGTTGAGACATTTAGTAACTGCATCGTTTTTTCAAAGAAAATATCTGCATATTTTTCATTTCAAATAATTTTCAAATAGCAGAAATTTTTCTTATAAAACCCTTCTAGAAAAATCATTTTTGACCTTGTTTTCAGATTAGTCATTTTTAGAAAAATTGATTTTATAATTATTTTTGAATTGGATTTTAAATGATTACATTGACTAATCTGACTCCCTAATGATTATCGAAAAGATAAATAGTGGTTAAAAAAAAGGTGATGAGTATTGATATTTATCATATATTATGACTCGAGACGGTATAATTAGTAAATTTCTTTAGAAATTTAAACAAGAGCTATAAAAAAATTTTGTTGATAAAAATTCCATGACCATCTCTATTTCTATCATACTTCTAACAACCATCACTCATCAAAATTCTATATAGTTTGTCGATATGTGGTACTTTAAACAGGAATCATTCGTTTTTCGTTTTATATTTCTTTTTTAAATAATAATAATAATAATAAATAAATAAATACCAAAGTATTCACTCTCATTTAAAAGTCCTCACGGTTATGCATGGGTGAATACTTGGAATTTGTTATATGCTTCCATGCCCATTTAAAAGTCATCACGGTTATGCATGTATGGAACGCATATCAAAAATTGATTTTTAAAATAAACAAGTTGATTCTAATCCCATTTAAAAGTCCTCACGGTTATGCGTGGTTAGAAGATACTTGAATTCATTTTTTAAAAATAAATTTGGAATACTGCTAATCTCATTTAAAAGTCCTAACGGTTATGCATGGTTAGTAGATATTCAAAATTCCTGATATAAATATACCACAAATAGACACAACTGTATGGTTTTATATGATGACATCATTCCCATCATTCTAAAAGTGGAATATTGGCATAACAAAGTATTTATGATTTTTGTTTGATTTTTTATTGAAATTTAATATTTATATTCAATTGAGTTTTAATGTTGAATTAATATCGATCACTTTATCTCTATTTTCTCTAACACTATTACTCTTTTGCTGATAACAAAAGGGGGAGAGAAAAGTTAAGATTTTGTCAAATAAAATCAAGCAAAGGTCAAATATTTTCCATTTGCTTCTAGGCTCATTTGCATATTTTTATTTGTATGCATATATGTAGGGGGAGCTTTGTGTAGAGAGGAAGCATTTAAATAGGGGGAGTAATTAGAGTATATCAATGATCAAATACATTTAACATATTCAAAATCTTAAATATATGTTTGTTATCATCGATTGTTGAATATGCGATTATATGATTTTTGTTTGATGATAATAAACATTTATATATTCGTGTAAATGTATTTGTTAATGTACTATTTTATTTTTCATAGATTAAATAAATATTTGCTGAATAAAAATAAATAACACAGAATTTGAATTCAAACAGAATTTTTATTCAAACAAATATTTATTATAATTTTTGAATAGTACAAAGTTCAAGCTCTCACTATATATATTCAATTACAGTACAACTTTGATTACATCACAATTTCACTTTTACATATGACCTCACTACATATCACTCATTCACTCAACTCGTATTTTATCTTCAACTTCACTCTAAATCGAATCCATCATCTGAGCAATCTGCAAATATAAATATTGATGCAGTAAAATTGAAAAAGAAATATTTTTGCAGTGTAAAATGTGATTTTGAAAATAATATTTGCCTCAGTTATTTGGGTTGTTCGTCATCATTTAATTTTGAATCCATCATACACGAACAGCTTGTGACATACACAGTGTATCACTGTATAGGCCATGCACACCGATATATATACACTTGATAAATTTACAGGGGTAGGTGAGCACATGTCAAACCCAAATCATCGAATTCAACTCAAGTGCAATAAAACAATGTCACAATTTTCAGCACAAGGTCAAATCCGAGCTACAAGCTGGATTCAACTCAGGTGTAATTCGAAAAACAAACAAAATGCAAAGGTCAAGTCACTGCTATCATGACTCAACTCAATGCAACGTGATAATACAGTCTCAAGTGAAAGTGCTTGATCAATATGAAAAAGGGCAGTGGACAGGACAAGTGACTGCAACAACCAAATGAAGACAACAAGTACAACTGAAATGCAAACTATATCAAACAGTGACAATGTGGATGCAACAGATGTTTGGGGCAATGCACAAGCAAGGCTAAGGCATAGTGCACCAAAGGAATAGCAACAATGCACAAAGGCTACAACAACTTGACACAGTTACAAGACTAGTGAACTGCAAGTGTCGACCAGGCAGCAAGTGAACATATAAATAGTGACATGATGAAGCAGTACAAACTCAAATGAGTGAGCGCACCAGAAATATGGCAACACAGCAACAAAGGCCAGGCATCAAGCATTCATGAAACAAAAATGCTAACTGACTCGAATATCACAAACATATATATGTGTGTATATATATATACATACATATGTATATACACATGTATACATACATGTAGTAAATATGATAACACAGCAAAACAAAAATGGACAGCAGCTACAACACATCAAATGAAACAGTACCTGCATAAGCAAGTGACGCTAGTCCAAACAAGTATACATGTATCATAGAGTATATGCAGAGTCAAGGCAACATGAAGTGAATCACAAACCAAAGGAGTGACATGACCAACAGGTACACATAATGCAACGGTGGACAGAGTCACATATGCAAGGGTCAAGAAAATGATACATGCAAACAAAACTATGGCACTCCAGAGCAACATGAATGACACAGTACAAACACAAATGCAATGCTCAAAGACTCAACAATCAAGTGACACAGCAATGCTCAAAGACTCAGCAATCGAGTGACTCAGCAATCAAAGACTCAGAAATGCTAAGTACACAAGTGACACAGCAATAATAAAAACAAAGAACAAAGCATCATGTGTAGAACAACATTCAAACGTCATCACTATATCAAATAGAATTATGAAGAAAGTCCTGTTAAATGAAGACTCTTATGAAATCAAGACAAATGGGATACCTAACAGCAAGTCACGTAAAAGAAAGCGTGAAAAGGGAAAAAGAATAAGACTGCTTACTGTAGCATCTACAAACCAACATGATCGCAAAAGCATTTTATCTTGGTTGTTACAAAAAGGAATAATATCGCTAAAACAAAAGGTAAACTACAAACTGCAGATACGAAGTCAAATGCAAATCAAGCCGTGGTGGCCACAAAATTCAACAGTGCCGTGATAATCAAGGTCAATGAAGTTTCAACTCAAAGCCGTGGCAATCAATAAATCAGTGCCAAAGTCAACATTGAACCAAGTCAGTATATTGAACAAGTTAGAGACGTGGTGGTAAAGAAACGAGCAAAGTCAAAATCGAAGCCGTGTTAACCAAGCCAAAAATATACGATTTGAAAATGTCAGAAATCATCACAATCATCAATACAAAATCGAATGGCCGAAGGCGAATTCAAATAAATGTATACAAACGTAAATATAGGAATTTGACTACTATAAATTCCATTCATCATCGACAATTTCATGATCATCGAGTTCAAGCATTAAATCAGAAAAGGATGAAGAGCAAAAAATAACACACCGAAGCCTTCTCGAACTCGGTCAATTCGAAGCAGTCGAAGTGATTAACAAAGACCATCGATTGATAGGAAAGGGACGCCAAATCATCTATTCAATCGAGCAATAAGAATCGGCTCCTTCGAATTTACAAAACCCTAATTTTGAAGGAAGAGGAACAAATGTCAAACAAGAGCCGCCATTATCACAAAGGAACGGGCCGGCATAATAAAGAAAGAGATAACAGGGCCGCAATTTCCTAATTGATAATATTGGGCTAGGTTATATTAACAAAGAATTTAGTTTATAATATTAGGGTTTTTGTTTTCTAATTGCTTTTTAATTTGTAATTTCTTTTCAAACCGTTGAAATTTCTAGTCGTGTGACTAGGGGACAAACTACATGGTGTAGTTTGAGAATTCGCTACCCAGTGGCTGAGTTGTGGCAGAGTTTTGAGCGTAGAGTTAGGTTAGTCAGTAGCGGGTGTTGCGAGTTTACGTGTGTAAGCTTGTGACCACTTAATTGTTGAATATGCGCTTATATGATTTTTGTTTGATGATAATAAACATATATTCATTCATTTAAATGTATTTGATAATATACTATTTTATTTTTCACAGATTAAATAAATATTTGCTGAATAAAATAAATAACACAGAATTTGAATTCAAACGAATATTTTATTCAAACAAATATTTATTACAATTTTGAATAGTATACAAATTCAAGCTCTCACTATTCACTATACAACTTTGATACAAATTCAATTACATCACTATTTTACATCAGCACCTCACTACATATCACTCACACTCGTATTTATCTTCAACTGCATTCAAGTTTGAATCCAGCATCTGAGCTATCTGCAAAAATATAAACTAACGCAGTAAAATTGAAAATAAAATATTTTTGCAATATAAAATAAAACGTGAATTTTGAAAATGATATTTGCCTCAGTTATTTGGGTTGTTCGTCATCATTTAAATTTGAATTCATCATACACGAACAACTTGTGACATACACAGTATATTACTGTATATGCCACAAGGCCGTGCACGCCGATATATACACTTGATTGATTTACAGGGACAGGCAAGCACAGGTCAAACCCAAATGAAAAATCGGGTTCAACTCACGTGCAATAACATTGAAAATCACGACACAAGCACAAGGTCAAATCCGAGTTTTGAAACTGGATTCAACACAAGGCGACATGACATGAATGCAACGAAGACCAACATTAAAATGGACTGCAACATGGATATCACAATCAAACTGCAACAAGACAACTAGGAATGAACAGAACATAGCAGCTCAAGTCATCAAGTTTAAGTCAGACCACTGTAATAAGGCAGTAGTGTACATAGATACAACTACAACAATGACCAAAAGTGTACAGCAATGCAAGTAAAGATGACACAAATTCAAGCAAATGCAACAAAGATGCAAGCTGCAGCATACCAGTGACATGAATGCAGTGTACAACAATGGAACATGACTATCATGGTACAATTCAAAGCTCAAGTAACAAAAGTCAAGTGCAGCAATGAAACAAAATAGTATGACATGAAGCAAATGAATATAGTGAATGAAATGCACAAAGACATAGCATCTGTCTCAGGTTAATAAAACAGAAATGCACAGTGGAATGAAGTCAAGTAATGCACATATACTTGAAAGCTACAGCACCAAGTAGACCAAGTTCATATGCAATGAGAGGAACATCAAAGACAAGACTAAGTGCAGCATCAGTGAAGACAGTTACTTCACAATGAACAATGTGCACAAGTGAATCATATGAAACAGTGCAACATCTTCCATCAACACACTCAAGTGACTCAACAATGCAACAAGGTGATATGCAAACTACATGCAGGCCAGAAACAAAATCTCGAGTGCAACAGTGAAGTTCAGCTATGCAAACAACAATATACAAGCTCGAGCACAAGAACATGACAGCAAACAGAAGTGCACAGCAACAGTAAGGCAATGCACAAATACAAGTGAATCAAGTGACCAACATACTACAGTGAACCATCAAAATGCAAGCACTAAGTGCACAACAACTATTAACTGCCATAAGACCACCATGTAAAGACCAGAAGTACAGAATGGCCAAGCAAGTACACCACTAAACCAACAAACAAGACCAAGAAAAAGTGAAGTACAACATCACAAGCAATTGCAAGCACATGACATCTCAAGTCATGACCGAAGCCAGCAGTACAAAAATTCCCAAATCAAAATAGTTCAAAATGGCCGAAGTCATCAGGTAAAAGAAGTTGAATTCACGATTCAAAGTCAGAGCCTTGGCAATAAAGCTATTCACATTGCTGTGTAACCAAGTCAAAACAAGTAATAACCAAACATCTCAAATTCAAGGCATCGAGTCAGGTCAGAGAAATTCAAGGAGCCAGGATTGAACATAAATTCAAAGCCGTCGTTTTTAAACCAAGTCAACCAAGAAATAATAAGAATAATTCGCATATGAATTAGTCAAGATAAATCGCAATCATCCAAGCATAAACGATCGGCAGAGATAAAATCAAATATATTTTGTGCGAACGAAAATCTAGGGTTACAAACCCTATATAAGAATATCATCATCGGCAATCTTATTATGCGAGTTCGAATACTAAAATTAAAAAAGTAACGAAGCATAAATTCGTACCAGAAGCAAAAATCGAACTCATCGAAGTAGCCAGTGAAAGCAACGAGATTCGATCGAGAAAGGCAACACTTATTCAACCAGAGATTCGATCAAATCTAATAGGCACTTCGAAAAAGCCCTAATTTTTAATCAGGAAGAAGGAACGAAGGAAGCCGCCATACTTTCTCACAAAGGACTGAGCAAATAGAAGTGGATCGGGCCACATAAAAAGGGGACGGCTTGAATAATATAAAAGGATTCTTGTTTATATTAAGGGCTATTTACTTTTTATGTTTGTGTTTCTTTTAATCTTAAAATTCTCTTTTAAACCGTGGTAATTTTCTAGTCGTGTGACTAGGGTACAAACTACGGTGTGTAGTTTGGGAATTCACAACTCGGTAGCTGAGTTGTGGTCAGGGTTTTGAGCGTAGAGTTAGATTAGTCAATAGCGGGTATAGCGAGTTTACATGTGTAAGCGAGGGACTATCTAATTTCTAGTAGAAACCTTGGGGGCAGCACGTAGGCAGGTTTTTGCCGAAGCTGGGTAAATTCTGTGTTGTTCTATTTTGTTATTTATATTCTGCTATATCTGTGCTGCTATTCTGTGATCTGTGTTAATATTAATTAACTTCTGCAATTAAGTTTTTATAATTTACACTATCACCCTATTCACCCCCCCTCTAGGGTGAAATCGATCCTACCAGTGGTATCAGAGCTAGGAATAGAAGTCAACATTTGTTTTAAAAACTCTATTTTTTTTGAAAAAAAATCAGTTTTTGTTTAAAAATTCGAATTTTTAAAATGGCTTCTTTTAATAATGCTTTTGCAGAAGGTCAATCCATAGTTAGACCACCAATGTTCAATGGTGAATATGCTTTTTGGAAAAATAGGATGAATTTTTTTTTGAAAACCATTGACGCTTGGGATATTGTTGAGACAGGTTATAGAATACCAACTATAACTGTAGATGATCAGGAAATAGAGAAACCAAAGGAACAATGGACAGAACTAGAAAATAAATTACAGAATACTAATGCCAAAGCTATGAATTCTATTATCTGTTCATTAGATCAATTTGAATTTAATCGTGTCTCACATTGTCTAACTGCGCAGGAAATATGGCACATATTAGAAGTAACTCACGAAGGAACATCTCAAGTCAAAGAATCTCGCCTTGCCATGCTAAGCAGCGAATACGAGAACTTTACAATGGCGAAAGAAGAAAATGTCAAAGAGATGTACGGACGACTTTCCAACATCGTATACAAATCAAAAGCTCTCGGAAAAACATACACCGAATTGGAAATAGTACGTAAAATCCTCAGAGTCCTTCCACGAAGCTTTGAAGCAAAAGTAACTGCCATTCAAGAATCGAAAGATTTAAAACAACTCAAAGTCGAAGAACTCATCGGAAATCTCACCACTTATGAGCTAGAAATGAAATTCAAGGAAGAGCGTGAAGGTGGAGATACTCGAAAGAAATCAATAGCTCTCAAAGGAACAACTGAAAGTGATGATGAGAATGATGACGATGATGATGGAGCAGCAGAGCTAGCACTACTAATAAAGAAATTCAAAAAGTGGAATCGCAAATACGGAAATCCAGCTCGAAATCATGAATTGAAAAACAGAATAGGCAAAGCACTAGACAACCCAGAAGATCAGAAAATCATCTGTTACAAATGCAACAAACCCGGCCATATCAAGCCACAATGTCCTCAAAAACGATCAAATCAAGGAAAGAAACTAAAGAAGAAAAGCTTTGCGGCTACTTGGGATGAAACTGACGAAGATGAAAGTGATAACACCGAGAGTGAGAGTGAAAAAGCAAATATGTGTCTTCATGGTGAAGTTACAGACAGTGATGACGACGAGCCAAGCGAGGTATCAAAACTCACTCATTCTGAATTACTAATTTATTTCCATGAAGTAAATGGCTGTTATGAACGACTTAGGGAAAAATATGCTAAACTTGAATCTCAAAAGGATACTTTGATAGAATGCAATAAACAACTTGATCAATTAGTTAAGAACTATCAATGTAGAATTCCTAAGTGTGATAAGTGTCCAACATTTGAAGAAGAAATTAAAAAATCGGAAATCAATATAAAATCACTTGAAAATGAAATTCTGATTTTAAAAGAGAATGAAAATACTAGGAGAGAGAATTCTATTAAAAAGTGCACACAGTTGTTAAACGAAAATGAATCTCTCAAATCACAAGTCCAACAATTGTCAACGCCTTTAGATAAATTTTCAAAAAGTGAAAAATCGTTGAATATGCTATTAGGAAAGCAAACTGTTAATACGGTTAGACAAGGACTTGGATATAATAATTCGAAAATTGTTGAAAACAAGATTAATCAAGTTAATTCTATGTGCACAATTTGTAGAAAATTTGGACACGGTCACAATAATTGTTGGTATAAACCCAAACATGTGAAAACTGTACCGATTTGGGTTTCAAAAGGCACAAATATAAAATCTCTCAAAGTTAAACAAATTTGGGTGCCAAAGGGAACAATTATAAATAGTTTTGGGTCTACACAAAATCATTTTTCAAAATTTTCTGCCACTAACAACCATGGACCTATAAAAACAAATAGGTCACTAAACTCTCTTCTCGTGCAGGTATGCTGGCAGGCTAAGGAACAACAGCAATGGTACTTGGATTCTGGCTGTTCTAGGCACATGACAGGCGATAAATCGAAGTTCCTTAGCCTAGAAAAGTACAAAGGTGGCAGAGTCACAATGGGGAACAATGACAAGTGTAAAATTGTCGGTAAAGGTAAAGTAGGTAACAATACATTTACCTTGAATGACGTTTTATATGTTGAAAATCTGCACCACAATTTGATATCAATCAGCCAGCTATGTGATAAAGGTATGAATGTTATCTTTGATTCTGACATGTGCAAAATTGTTGACAAATCATCAAAAGAAATCTTATTTTCAGGAAAAAGGAAAGGTAATATATATTCTCTATCTTTTGATGATCTCATCCTCTCTAAATGTTTGGTAGCTAAGGATATAGAAGTGAATTTATGGCATAGACGTTTAGGGCATGCTAGTATGAACTTATTAAACAAATTAAAAAGGAAAAGTTTGGTAAGAGGGTTGCCATCACATGAGTTTGAAACTGAAAACATCTGTAAAGCATGTACTTTGGGAAAACTTAGAAAATCATCGTTTCATGCCAAAAACAATGTAAGCACTTCTAGAGTTCTTGAACTAATTCATATGGATCTATTTGGACCTAATGACATTGCTAGCTTAGGAGGTAAGAAATATTGCTTTGTGTTAGTTGATGATTACTCAAGATATACATGGGTATACTTCTTAGCTAAAAAATCAGAAACTTTTTCATACTTCACAAGATTCGCAAAATTTGTGCAAAATGAAAAAGAAGTCTCTATTGTTTCGTTAAGAAGTGATCATGGTGGAGAATTTGAAAATTATGAATTTGAAACTTTCTGTGATGAAAGCGGAATCAAACATGAGTTCTCTGCACCACGTACTCCACAACAAAATGGGGTAGTTGAGAGAAAGAATCGTACTTTATAAGAATTGGCTAGGTCTATGTTAAATGAATATGAACTACCTCTGCATCTCTGGGCAGAAGCTGTAAATACAGCATGTTATGTAATGAATAGAGTTATCATCAGACCGATTCTTAACAAAACCCATATGAGTTATGGTTCAACAAAAAACCAAACATCGCTTACTTCAAAGTATTTGGATGTCCTTGCTATATTCTTAATACAGGTGATCAGTTAGGAAAATTTGAAGCAAAGGCTGATGATGGCATCTTCATGGGTTACTCTTCGAGAAGCAAAGCTTATAGAGTCTACAACAAAAAGACTAAAACAATCATAGAGTCAATCAATGTGAAATTTGATGAAGGCATTGACGAACAGAATACATCCAAAAGCAACGTTGAAGAGGAGAAAGAAAAAGATGAATTTGAAAAACCAAAAGAAACTGCTGATGCTAGAGAAACTACCACAACTCAAGAAGTCAGAAGAAATCTGGATCCAGAAAAGCTGAAATACAAAACTGACCATCCACCAGAATTGGTAATTGGAAACCCTATAGCAGGTATACAAACTCGTTCATCTTTTAAAAATCTATGTGATCTGTGCTTATATAGTGGATTTATTTCAGAAATAGAACCAAATAACATAGATTCAGCCCTTAATGATGAAAACTGGTTCATGGCCATGCAAGAAGAGCTAAATCAGTTTGAACGAAATAATGTTTGGAGTCTAGCACCTAGACCTAAGGATTATCCAGTTATAGGAACAAAATGGATTTTTAAAAATAAATATGATGAATCTGGAAATATAATTAGAAATAAAGCTAGACTAGTTGCTAAAGGATACAATCAAATTGAAGGAGTTGACTTTGATGAAACTTTTGCACCTGTAGCTAGACTAGAATCAATTAGAATATTGTTAGCTTTTGCTTGTTACAAAGGATTTAAACTAAGACAAATGGACATTAAGAGTGCTTTTCTTAACGGAGTTTTAAAAGAAGATGTGTTTGTTGAACAACCAGAAGGTTTTGAAAGTCATGAATATCCAAACCATGTATACAAACTAAGGAAGGCATTATATGGATTAAAACAAGCTCCCAGAGCTTGGTATGAATGTCTTACTTCTTATCTCCTTGAAAATGGGTTCAAAAAGGGATGTGTAGATACCACACTATTTCTGTTGCATGAAAACAATGATATTTTGATTGTTCAAATATATGTTGATGACATCATTTATGGTGCTACTAACAAGTTATTGTATGAGAAATTTGAAAAAGTCATGCAGGAAAAGTTTGAAATGAGCTTGGTTGGAGAGTTAAAATTCTTTTTAGGATTTCAAATCCAACAAAGCAATAAAGGCACATTCATTTCTCAAACAAAATATATTAGGGAAGTTGTCAACAAATTTGGATTGAAAGATGCTAAACCAGCAAGAACTCCCATGAGTACAGCACTTAAACTTGACAAAGATGAAAAGGGTAAGACAGTTGATCAAAAGCTGTACAGAGGTATGATTGGATCACTCCTTTATCTTACCGCCTCTAGACCTGACATCATGTTTTCTGTCTGCTTATGTGCGCGTTTTCAATCTAACCCAAAAGAATCTCATTTAAAAGCTGTTAAAAGAATTATAAGATATTTATTGCACACCCCACGGTTTGGTCTTTGGTATCCATCAAATGATAATTTTGAATTGAAAGGTTTTTCAGATGCTGATTATGCTGGAAATTTGGTTGATAGAAAAAGTACTAGTGGAGCATGTTTTATGTTAGGACATTCATTAGTTGCATGGTCGAGTAGAAAACAAAATTGTATTGCATTATCCACAACAGAAGCAGAGTATATTGCTTTGAGCGGTTGCTCTGCTCAAATCTTATGGATGATACAAACTTTGCATGACTATGGCCTAAATTTTAAACGTGTACCACTAATGTGTGATAGCAAAAGCGCAATTGATCTCACAAATAATCCTGTACATCATTCGCGAACAAAGCATATAGATGTAAGACATCATTTTATTAGAGATCATATTTCCAAAGAAAATATCTGCATAAATTTTATTTCAACTGATTCTCAATTGGCAGACATCTTTACAAAACCCCTACCAGAAAATAGTTTTTGTAAACTACGACTCAATCTAGGTGTTTTAGAAATTTGCTGAATATTTAACATTTTTTTACTCCCTACAAATCATTGAAAAGAAAAATAGTGATTGAAAAAGTGATGAGTGTTGATATTGATTATATATTATAACTCGAGAAAGTATAATTAGAAAATTTCTTTAGAAATGTAAACAAGAGTTATAAAACTTTTTGTTGGTAAAAATTCCATGACCATCTCTATACCTATCATATTTCTATCAACCATCACTCATCAAAACTCTATATAGTTTGTCGATATGTGGTACTTTAAACAGGAATCGTTCGTTTTTCATTTTTAAAATAATAAAAAAAAAATTAATAACAATAAATAAATACCAAAGTATTCACTCTCATTTAAAAGTCCTCACGGTTATGCATGGGTGAATTACTTGGAATTTGTTATGTGCTTCCATGCTCATTTAAAAGTCCTCACGGTTATGCATGTATGGAACACATATCAAAAGTTGATTTTAAAAAAAAAAAAATAAACAAGTTGATTCTAATCCCATTTAAAAGTCCTCACGGTTATGCGTGGTTAGAAGATACTTGAATTCATTTTTCTAAAATAAATTTGGAATACTACTAATCTCATTTAAAAGTCCTAACGGTTATGCATGATTAGTAGATATTCAAATTCCTGATATAAAAATACCACAAACAGACACAATTGTATGGTTTTATATGATGACATCATCTCCATCATTCTAAAAGTGGAATATGCGCCTAACAAAAGTTTTATGATTTTTGTTTGATTTTTTATTGAAATTTGATATTTATATTCAATTGAGTTTTAATGTTGGATTGATATCGATTACTTTATCTCTATTTTCTCTAACACTATTATTTTTTTGCTGATAACAAAAGGGGGAGAGAAAAGTTAAGATTTTGTCAAATAGAATCAAGCAAAGGTCAAATAATTTTCCATTTGCATATAGGCTCATTTATATATTTCTATTTGTATGCATATATGTAGGGGGAGCTTTGTGTAGAGAGGAAGCATTTAAATAGGGGGAGCAATTAGGATATATCAATGATCAAATACATTTAACATATTCAAAATCTTAAATATATGTTTGTTATCATCAAAAGGGGGAGATTGTTGAATATGCGCTTATATGATTTTTGTTTGATGATAATAAACATATATTCATTCATTTAAATGTATTTGATAATATACTATTTTATTTTTCACAGATTAAATAAATATTTGCTGAATAAAATAAATAACACAGAATTTGAATTCAAACGAATATTTTATTCAAACAAATATTTATTACAATTTTGAATAGTATACAAATTCAAGCTCTCACTATTCACTATACAACTTTGATACAAATTCAATTACATCACTATTTTACATCAGCACCTCACTACATATCACTCACACTCGTATTTATCTTCAACTGCATTCAAGTTTGAATCCAGCATCTGAGCTATCTGCAAAAATATAAATTAACGCAGTAAAATTGAAAATAAAATATTTTTGCAATATAAAATAAAACGTGAATTTTGAAAATGATATTTGCCTCAGTTATTTGGGTTGTTCGTCATCATTTAAATTTGAATTCATCATACACGAACAACTTGTGACATACACAGTATATTACTGTATATGCCACAAGGCCGTGCACGCCGATATATACACTTGATTGATTTACAGGGACAGGCAAGCACAGGTCAAACCCAAATGAAAAATCGGGTTCAACTCACGTGCAATAACATTGAAAATCACGACACAAGCACAAGGTCAAATCCGAGTTTTGAAGCTGGATTCAACACAAGGCGACATGACATGAATGCAACGAAGACCAACATTAAAATGGACTGCAACATGGATATCACAATCAAACTGCAACAAGGCAACTAGGAATGAACAGAACATAGCAGCTCAAGTCATCAAGTTTAAGTCAGACCACTGTAATAAGGCAGTAGTGTACATAGATACAACTACAACAATGACCAAAAGTGTACAGCAATGCAAGTAAAGATGACACAAATTCAAGCAAATGCAACAAAGATGCAAGCTGCAGCATACCAGTGACATGAATGCAGTGTACAACAATGGAACATGACTATCATGGTACAATTCAAAGCTCAAGTAACAAAAGTCAAGTGCAGCAATGAAACAAAATAGTATGACATGAAGCAAATGAATATAGTGAATGAAATGCACAAAGACATAGCATCTGTCTCAGGTTAATAAAACAGAAATGCACAGTGGAATGAAGTCAAGTAATGCACATATACTTGAAAGCTACAGCACCAAGTAGACCAAGTTCATATGCAATGAGAGGAACATCAAAGACAAGACTAAGTGCAGCATCAGTGAAGACAGTTACTTCACAATGAACAATGTGCACAAGTGAATCATATGAAACAGTGCAACATCTTCCATCAACACACTCAAGTGACTCAACAATGCAACAAGGTGATATGCAAACTACATGCAGGCCAGAAACAAAATCTCGAGTGCAACAGTGAAGTTCAGCTATGCAAACAACAATATACAAGCTCGAGCACAAGAACATGACAGCAAACAGAAGTGCACAGCAACAGTAAGGCAATGCACAAATACAAGTGAATCAAGTGACCAACATACTACAGTGAACCATCAAAATGCAAGCACTAAGTGCACAGCAACTATTAACTGCCACAAGACCACCATGTAAAGACCAGAAGTACAGAATGGCCAAGCAAGTACACCACTAAACCAACAAACAAGACCAAGAAAAAGTGAAGTACAACATCACAAGAAATTGCAAGCACATGACATCTCAAGTCATGACCGAAGCCAGCAGTACAAAAATTCCCAAATCAAAATAGTTCAAAATGGCCGAAGTCATCAGGTAAAAGAAGTTGAATTCACGATTCAAAGTCAGAGCCTTGGCAATAAAGCTATTCACATTGCCGTGTAACCAAGTCAAAACAAGTAATAACCAAACATCTCAAATTCAAGGCATCGAGTCAGGTCAGAGAAATTCAAGGAGCCAGGATTGAACATAAATTCAAAGCCGTCGTTTTTAAACCAAGTCAACCAAGAAATAATAAGAATAATTCGCATATGAATTAGTCAAGATAAATCGCAATCATCCAAGCATAAACGATCGGCAGAGATAAAATCAAATATATTTTGTGCGAACGAAAATCTAGGGTTACAAACCCTATATAAGAATATCATCATCGGCAATCTTATTATGCGAGTTCGAATACTAAAATTAAAAAAGTAACGAAGCATAAATTCGTACCAGAAGCAAAAATCGAACTCATCGAAGTAGCCAGTGAAAGCAACGAGATTCGATCGAGAAAGGCAACACTTATTCAACCAGAGATTCGATCAAATCTAATAGGCACTTCGAAAAAGCCCTAATTTTTAATCAGGAAGAAGGAACGAAGGAAGCCGCCATACTTTCTCACAAAGGACTGAGCAAATAGAAGTGGATCGGGCCACATAAAAAGGGGACGGCTTGAATAATATAAAAGGATTCTTGTTTATATTAAGGGCTATTTACTTTTTATGTTTGTGTTTCTTTTAATCTTAAAATTCTCTTTTAAACCGTGGTAATTTTCTAGTCGTGTGACTAGGGTACAAACTACGGTGTGTAGTTTGGGAATTCACAACTCGGTAGCTGAGTTGTGGTCAGGGTTTTGAGCGTAGAGTTAGATTAGTCAATAGCGGGTATAGCGAGTTTACATGTGTAAGCGAGGGACTATCTAATTTCTAGTAGAAACCTTGGGGGCAGCACGTAGGCAGGTTTTTGCCGAAGCTGGGTAAATTCTGTGTTGTTCTATTTTGTTATTTATATTCTGCTATATCTGTGCTGCTATTCTGTGATCTGTGTTAATATTAATTAACTTCTGCAATTAAGTTTTTATAATTTACACTATCACCCTATTCACCCCCCCCTCTAGGGTGAAATCGATCCTACATTAATTTCTAGTAGAAACCTTGGGGGCAACATGTAGGCAGGGTTTTGCCGAAGCTGGGTAAATTCTGTGTCGTTCTATTTATGCATTTTATTATTCTGCTATTATCTGTGCTGCTAATATTCTGTGATCTATGTTGAAATAATTTTATAAGCTTCCGCAATCAATTTTTATAATTAACAGTATCACCCTATTCACCACCCCTCTAGGGTGAAATCGATCCTACAATTGTAAATATGGTGAGAAACGCTTAAGAATCTCTCTATAAAGTTCTATAGAAATCACCAAAAACAAGGCAATTTACAAGTGCATCCATAACAACTATCGCTATAAGTGCACTTCCATATCTGAATCCGATCTAAACCAAAGTCCATCTATAACCTGTGTGCTTTGTTTCAAGGTCTTATCGCAAATCATACAAGTCCATTCAAGTCCATTCTAGGTCCATAGACATGGATTACATATGCAACTTGTTTTCAAAATAAGAATCAAATCAATGTTTTCAACAATGTCAATGATAATTCAACAACTTAAACACAATCAAAACACAACACATATGTTATACTTTACATTCAAAGCGGTGATTTATCTCACCTTTAACTCAAAAACAACCAGGATATAATCACACAAGCCCAACCCCACCTTGCAACCACCTTCTTCTTCCACCTTTCCTTGCTTTTGCTTTGCTTTTAGCCTCCTCCTCCTACCAATTGCTCATGCCAAAACTTGCATGGGGAGAATGGCTTCACTTCTTCAACTTCTAACAATGTAGGATGCAGTGTAATATTCTCGCAAGGCTTCACTCTAAATTTGAGTTGATTTTGATAAGATTTCAAAAATTTCCTTTAGAACATAAGAGAAAAAGAAGACACGGAAGTAGCTTGCTTTAAGCTTTGTGAATTTGTGATTTATCTTCTATAGTATGCCTCTCCTTATATAGACATCAAGATGGTGCTGCTTAACCTTACTCTTAGCCCCCACCATGCCATGAAAGACTTACCTCCCATTATTTCTCATTTACGTCACTTCTCCTTTATGCTAATTACACCTATACCCTTCTCATGATAATATCTCTTATTCTAATGGACTTCTGAATGTTTCCATGATTTATGAAGCAAAAAGTGTGTTAATTTGTTACTAACATGTTCATTTAATCATTAAATAAGTGCACAAGAGTTTAAACAACTTATATCGATCAAAAAATTGTTTACCGATGAACCGATTTTCGGTCACATTACCGATTTTTCTTCGAAGAATATATTTTTGTAAATTTTTTTCAAAAACAAGTTTCTTATCATTATTCATTAATTATATGATGTCCGATATGGTTATAGTATCATATTTATAACACTTAACTATATTTCAAAACATTTCGTTACTCGAAGATGAAGCGTTTGAATTTGCGGGTCGCTACATTCTCACCCACTTAGAACATTTCATCCTTGAAATTAAAATAAGAATGATAATAAAAGGAGATAGAAGAAATAAGAAACATACATAGAGTTCTTATTGGAACTATATACAAGCTAAACTGCAAGCCAAAATGCGTACTAAGCGACTCCACCTTAAGCGCTGAGTACACAACAAAAGATATACAATACTAAGATAAGGCGGAAACCCTAGTCTATAAGAAGCACTAGATGGATCTCTCTCAAACTATCCTCCATCTTCTTGATACCACCTTGAGCATTTTCGCTCCATAGCACCTCTAACCTTAGGAAAGGAACAAGCATTTAAATAATTAAATAGCATTCACAGTCACTAGAAAAACAAAGCTCATGGTTTGTTCAGGTTCAAAAACTCTTCCATAGTCCAAGGACGGATAAACAATCCGCTAAGCATACCTTACGTTCAATAGCCTTAGGTTATTACTTAGACTATTTTTCATGCTAACTTCATAATTAATCAAAGAGTCATCCCCCAAATTCTTCATAAGCCAAAAAATAGTATACAAACATACTAAAACTCGTATAATGCACATGGACCATTCGTATGGAATATTCAATCCGATCACTTGCTTGATCACATAGATTTCACTTCCAAACTAGTATAGATCACTTGACCTTTCTATATACTATGATAGGATCATATAACAAGTCCGTATCAAGTGTTCATTTTAGGAATTGAGTGAAAATCCTAGCTCGGACTGGTGTAAACCACCTTGAAAACATGTACTCGAATACTGAATTAAGAACCGACATGCAAATAAAACGATCTACGTACACCTATGTATTTATCCTATTGGTTTCTTAACAACAATTCCTTTTTAATTACATTCATTTATCCAAATAGTATATCTTTTAATACTAAAATCATTTATTTATCATTTCATAAAACGTAACTTCAAGTTTATCCACATTTTATGTAACAGCCCGCAAATCCGTACCCCTTGAGTCAACACTATTCTACCTAAATCAACTCAAGTTGCACAGAAATACGAACCATTTGGGTTTAAGAAGAAGAGGTAGAAGAAGAGAAAACAAAAATCAACATCAGAATCTAACCCTCGCAGCGGAATAAAATATAATAGATAATATATAAACTTTACTCAACATCAAATATTTCTGTTTACATATATTACATCATCAGAGTACATCAGTCACAGCTCACATCAATAACATACAATGAATACACAACAACTCAAACAACGGAATATATATATAACAAGTACGACTATACGTGTCGTCATCCTGCTCGTCTCCTGAGCTCCACAGCATCATATCCTGTATCCTATAATACTCGGTTTGACCCGAGCATTACAGTTAAATAACACCCGAGTCAGTCTGGATTACCAGCGTGAGAAAATCACACCCAATTGATTATTAAAGTTTCAAAAATCCTTTGAAAACAAAAGCATCTCGTAAGACCACGCCACAAATAAACATGTCGGGTTTTTACCTTACGATAGCTAAAACAATTTTTATAGAAATCCTCTGATATTATACTAGGGTCTATATACAAATACTTATAAAATAGCCGAAATTGTTACATCTATTAAATTCCAGCTACTAGCCACAAAAGTGGGTAATACAAACAAAACTCGTACAAGGCTCGTAGGGAGAATGGATTTCCAACAATGACTAGGCACTGGGGTACCACCTGTCACAGTACGGGGCCTAGATCACCGTACCGAGGACTACTCCCTTCATCCCCTGCAACACAAGGCCAGAACCATTCCTTACTGAACAGTCCCGAACAAGATAAACCCCGTGGTTGGCGCGACCAACCACCCACTAAGCCGAAATATAATAAGGAACATCTAGACAGGGGAATTATCTTGTCCTGCTTGGGCATGACCCACCTAACCTTGCTGCATATCCCCTGATTTTCAGTCATTCCCATTTGATGAGGCTTGAGGCTAAGCGATACCTTTAGAACGTTTTCACTTAGAATGCCCATCGCCCACCTGACGATGTTTCGCAAGCATTCGTCCATACAAGTCCGTCCCGGGTTCGAACGGAACCGAAGGCACTATTCCACTACATCCATTTTGGAAATATCCTCAGGATTAGTAGCGACTAGCCCTTGCACTTCACTGCTCCATCTTCGACTCCGAACACGTTTTTCGAACGAAACGTACAAACCGGATCGAAGTGGTTTTCGAGAAATAAATCTCGATCCCGGTCTCTTCGAAACGATCAACGCAGTTGGCCAATATTGATAGTCGGTGATTTAACTATCAATTTATATTCACAAACATCCATCAAACAATAAATAATTTCCCAAATTATTTATTAACCTCAAAATATCTTCACAAGATACATTTCTATTTTTAATCTTTTGGAAACAGTTTCAAACCATCTTTCTTTCCAGAATAAACTTTTCCAAATATTTTCTATCTCCTCTGAAATCACCAAGCACAAAACCAGATTTTTAAATAATTTAAAACACTTTACTTTGAAATATATACTTTTAAACATTTAAGTTAAATTACTTCAATATTTTGTAAAAATACATACTATATGAGTATTTGAAAATAAAGTTACTTAATAGAATATAAAAGTAGATTTTCACTTTTGAAAACAAAATACTAAGTCACTTTTTAAGTAATTACTACTATAATAGATTTGAGAAAATACTTACTTTTGAATTTAAATATTTGAAATAATAAATTTTCTAAAACTTGCTTCTTACAACAATTTTAAAACCTTTAAATTTATTTAAGAATTTACTTTAAACATGTACTTGGTTATCCAGAGAAAAATCCCAACTTCAATCACTTAAATCAATTTCCCAAATTGATTTCCAATTTATTCCCTTTTTAATTCAGAATCTATTAATTTCAGATCTCATTTCTTGATTATGATTTTAAAAACACCTTAACTAAAAATTTCAATTTTTAGATTTCTCAATTACTTCTTTATTCTTTTAAATAGATTTAAACTTTGAATTTTAAAATAATTCATTATTCCTTTAATTGATATAACTTAAGTTTACAATTCATCAATTTCATTTTATTCAAAATTCCATTTCTCTTCATACTCGAGGTTATTTATTATTATTTTCATATTACTTCTATTTCCTTTCAATTCTTTCTTAGTTTATTCAAACTTTCTATAATTATTTCGCTTACAAATTACTTCCTTTTAATTTCTTTTCAACAATCCAATTCATATATTTTGGTAATTCATTATACCCAAATATCCAATCAAACCACAACATTCAATATTTCAATATAACTCATCATAGGATATCAAATAATCACAACAGAGAATATTGAAAAATTTAAATAAATGTGAGGGGTCCAGTTGGATCCCTCCAACCTGTTTTTCCCTGCATCCACAGATGTTAGCACAACATAATACACCAATCCCAAAATATCATACTATATCACATCCATCAATTCAACCATTCAAACAATTATTTAAATTTAACTGAGTGAGATTAACTCACTTTTGATTTTCCGGTTGCAATCCAATCCATCTTGACTTGACCCCTTTCGAATTTTGACCTTGAATAAATAGTAGATGATTTTATTAATATTCAAACAAATTTTGAATTATTAATTTCCATTTGATAAATTTAACCTAATTAGCTAATACTTTATTTCTAAACAAATTCCTTTTATATAAAAATATTTTTAATGACCAAAATATTTAATTAAGTTTATTTTCAAATTAATCACTTAAATAACTTATTTTAAAATAAGCTAATAAATTAAAACGTGTGTATATTCATTGCAAATTCACCATAATCTATAACTCGAAGAACAAACAGTTTTGTATACTTATGATTTGAGATAGCACTACAACATCCCAATATCTCCACATTTACCCAAAATCAGCTTATACAATTACTTTCTTGAAACTGTATATCAATGTATATATTCATAATATGAAGTTTAAAATTTTCCCTTTTTAAAAATAAAAACTTAACCTTACTGTAAATTTTCTCTTTTCTACTACCTAATCTACATATGCATACATATATTTATGTATATATAAATTTTAATCTAAATAAAATTATCGAATACCTCTCAGTCGCACCACGAACCCAGTCCACCATCGCGACCTTCACTTAGCTCGAGTTCGACACCACCACGTCTTCCTGACAGCGCTCACGTTTCAATTCGATCGCATCCACCCCCTCCATTATCGAAGCCGACAATCCCTCAAAACGAACACCACCGCCCTCGCGAACCCTAATTCGTCACCATCGTTGCCTTTCAAGCCTCTGCTACGAGCGCGGCCCTCGAAACCGAGATTCCACGAATCGCGTCTCTCCTTCACCGCGACAACCGGTGTAGCTACTCTTCCCAAATCGACAGACATACAACACCAGAGGCCTTTGCCGAACCCAGCTATCGAACGCGAGAAGCTTGAGGGAGAGAGAGAGCGCGGTTTTGAGCAGAGTTATCAACTCGATTTGATTTCGATTTTGTTTTTTTTTTATAGAACGAGAATTGATTCAGGAACGAAAGGGCTTAAGGATCGGCTTCGGTTCAAAGACAAAAGTGAGAGAGAAAATTTATAAAACGTGGCTAAAAGCTTCCCCTTGAAGCTTCTATTATATTATTTTGTTTATTTATTTTTTTATCCCATTTAAACAATTAAATTTCAAAACTGACCAATTCAGTGTCAGATTCCATTTTAAAACTTCCATTATATTCAGTGTTATCAATATAAATTTTATAAGCTTTCAATTTATTTTCAACAGACTTAAAATTCAAGATACAACAATTTACCCAATTCCTAATTCTTTAAATTCTATTATTTAACTATCAGCAAATAGCGATATTTGTAATCCAAGTTGATAATTAACCTTTAAATAATTAAAATCAATTAAATATTCCGATTTTAAATGCTTGAAAATTCCGAGTCGTCACATTCCTCCCCCCTTAAAAGAATTTCGTCCCCGAAATTTACTAGTTAGGAAGAATGGTCCAATACCCGTTTACTTTTTCCTAAAAACCAAACGGTTTCTAACAATTCAACATCCTTACCAATTATCTTTTTACAAAAGACCCATTATTATTCTTATTAACTGTCCAAACCTTTCCCTATTTTGTAAACAATCCTATTTGCCCAACCATCCAAGTTTTTAATCCTAAAACCAAATTTGAATTATCAAAATTTTCTAAATTTTTTTTCTAACTCCCTAAATTTCCGAAAAATTTCGCCAGCGTCTCCTTTGCGCGGCTGACTCGGTACAACTACAAAAATGGCTCTACGGCCTCCCAAATCCAAAAAAGAAAACAAAAAGGCTAAGTGGCTCAATCCAAATCTAAATCCCAATCAAATTCCATACCAAATTTAAATACATACCTTGGTCGGGCAATTCAAATTTATCTCTTGAAATCAAATCCAATTTCTTTTTCCCTTTTATAATACCTGCATATCTTGCTTAACACTAATATCCAATCACAACATTCAAAAAAACATTTTATCAACTTTCTTACCAGATGTCACTATTCATCCAAATATCAACTTAGAATATATTTGCAATATCCAATTTCCAACTAAGAATGCAGCATTTCATACTTAAGTTAGTATAAGTTTTTTATGTGTTTCTTATATTTATTTCATTCCGACTTTAGTTTATATCTATTTCTATTCAAATCGATTCTTTCATTTCCATATGAATTCAATTTATCTTAACTCTGCATATATAAATTTTATTTATCATTCATCACTAATTCATATCACTATCCAATTAGTTTTATTTACTAACTTATTTTAGTTTCCAATTTGAATTTGTTTGTCGTTAACAAAATCTTTCAAAATTTCCAAAAGTTTTCTAACTCCCAAAATTTCTGAAAATTTTGGCAGAGTCCCCTTTGTACGGAGGAGCTTTTGCAATTTGACAAAAGAGATAAATATATATACATCGACCCACACGGTCGGAAAAACCAAAAACAGTTCATATTTCCTATTTTAATTGCGTAGGCGTACCTTATTTAGCATTTTACGCAAGCAGCTTATTATTTTTAGCATATAGCACAACCCAATCCAGCCTCACGGCTTCCAGGTACCTGTACTTACTCAGTTTAAACTTGTAAGTGTCAAATATAAGAAGTTTAACACATTTCACTTACTTGCAATAGTTAAAACATATGAATTCTAAAAGAAATTCACACCAAACATTTTCCATAAGCAACTTCTACAATTTCCATGTTAATTCAACTGTTTTAATTAATTCACAAACCACTTTCATTCAATTTGAATGGTTTAAAACTCAATCGCTTACATGTAATTTATTCTTATGCAAACTGAACTCATATTTAATTCAATTGCTTTCAAAATCAATTCATTTTACTTCCACCAACTCATAGAATTTTAATTGCTTCATATACATCCAATGACAATTTATTTTATGCAATTTGACAAAATTTATGTGAATAAATAAGTATTTATGTTTATCACCAATTTAGATGGATTTTAACTCAATTTATTCTTAATTCTATTCCATTAGAAAATTTATTCACAATCCATATATTCTCAGTTCCATTGCATTTCAATTTTATTGACCAAATTAGTTCATTCAAACCATTTACAACTTAGATCCATCTTCATTACCAATTAAATTTCCTTTTTATTTTAATTCATTCACATCCATTCATTTATATTTAAAACCATTCCGTAATTGTTTATTCCAAACTATTTTATTTAGCTCAAAACAACCAAGCCATATCATTCAATAACCACTTCTCAACTTATTTAAACCATACTTCATTTGATTCTTATTTATCTCATCCATTCATTTATTCAATAAAATTAGTTTACCCACATCCACTTAAACCATTCTAATAAACTTGAAACATTCTATTTTTATTTTATTTTTTTATTGCCTCAAGTTATTTCAATCCCTTAATAATTTTTAAATGGTTTACAATTATTTATTCTGGAATTCCATTCCATTAATATTAGTTAATACTCATCGAATTTTATTTCGATTAACAATTTATTTTCACTTGTTTTAAATCCAACCCAATATCATTAAACTTGGTTCAAGCTGAATTCAATTCAACTCTCCTTCATTCATTTAGCTTAAGTCAATTTACTTTAATTTATTCAAATTTTACACTTAAGCTCATTCTCATCTTACAAACAAAGTTCTCTTTTCAATTTAACTTGATTCTATTTTAATCCAATCTTATTTCAAACTACACATTTATTCGATCAATTATTATTTTAATTTAACTTTTTAGATTTCAGCTCATTCAATTTATTACCTGGCTAATTTCCAAGTTATCTTCACTTATTTGGATTTTATTTGCATATTCAAATCATTGCTATTTTAATCCATTTACATTTTTATTCGATACATTTTAATTATATTTAATTTGTCAACACTTCATGCTAAATTTTCAATTTATAACTCAAGTTTTAAATCCACTATCCATTTTCAATTTACCACCTAATTTATTAACCACAATTTAACCTCATTCTCAATTACTTTCTCTTCATCAACAATTTGAATAAATTTTTAATTTATAACTTGAGTTTATTTCCAACTTCATCATAAACTTACAATTCAATTTCATTAACTAATTTATTATCTAATTAGTTCTCCCCTTATTCATAATCCAACACTTGAATATTTTTTTTTTCCACACATTTCCATTCATTTTAGGCTTGAATATGTTCATCTTTTATTTTTAACTCAAGCCCTCTATTTATTTATAGCCCAAGCATATTTTATTGCTATGGATTTTTAACTCTCTTACTCGTTATTCCTATTTATTTATTTCAATTCCAATCCTTATCCAATTTATTTCCCATTCGTTCAGGTAAGAATTTAATTCCATTCATTAATTCAATTGAATTCTCATTCCAATTCAATTTTATTTTCACTCAGATTAATTTAACTCAACTCGATTTCAACTTGATTCGAATACAACTGGATATTATTTCAGCTTATTCGATTTATTTTAATCCAGTTAAATTTTATTCTCCAATCCATGTTAATTCCATTTTTAACTTTTCTCTTTAAATTTAAATTCCAACCTTCAAAGCTTATATTTCTTTCATGATTAAAAAAAATCATCCTCATTTATAAGCTTACAACTATCTCATCAGGATTTCCAAACACCCGGTTTTGGTTTTCAAAACATTTTGAAATCTTCAACATCTCAAATCACATTTCTCAAAAATTTAAACCAATCCTGGTTTTGTTCCCAGCAAATTTCCTTAGAAATTTTCAAAAACAACTAGCTTTCTAAACAAGTCAATTTGGTAGCAATCCGTCACTTAGGAATTCGAAAATGAATACTGATGATGCGGCCGTCATCATCAGAATTATTTTCCAATAATCCAAGTGATTTCAATGCTATTTCACTTCCAAAATCCATTTCAAACAAATTTCCTTTCAAAAAAAATATCTCCAAAACAATTGGGCTATTATTTATCTTCAAAACACTTCCAAAATCTCCGGGATTTAAATTTCCAATTCCTGCTTAAATCAATTTTATTCATTTGCATAGCTTATGCTCATACAAATTCTTATTTGATTATATTGCAATTTATAAATTTCATTTATGACTCATACTTATGAATTTCATTTTATAATGAATTTATTCCCTTCAAACTTTGGTTGTTATTTTTTTTCTTTTCAATTTCTAGTTAAATTTTTACTTAACAATGATAATATTTTAATATTATCATTTCTAACATCCAAGCAACCATGTATTAGCTATATAGTTTACTAAAACTTTTCTTATATCAAAATATATTTTGGGTAAAATTATTTCATTTACCCACCTTTAAAACAATACTGTGTCAATTGTTCTATTCAAGTGTTTAGAAACCCCTTCGATACAGTTGTCCAGACTGTGCCGACGAAGGTTCATATGCCACTCAATAAACCAATCAACACAATATTAAAACAATTTTTATTCACTAACAAATACGCACTCATATCTATTTATACGCTCAAACTCATTTTAGAGTACTACGTACTCTAATTTAAATGAGTAATTCCCACCAGAGCCAAGGTCATCACCAACCTAAGCTCTGATACCAAATGTAACAGCCCGCAAATCCGTACCCCTTGAGTCAACACTATTCTACCTAAATCAACTCAAGTTGCACAGAAATACGAACCATTTGGGTTTAAGAAGAAGAGGTAGAAGAAGAGAAAACAAAAATCAACATCAGAATCTAACCCTCGCAGCGGAATAAAATATAATAGATAATGTATAAACTTTACTCAACATCAAATATTTCTGTTTACATATATTACATCATCATAGTACATCAGTCACAGCTCACATCAGTAACATACAATGAATACACAACAACTCAAACAGCGAAATATATATATATAACAAGTACGACTATACGTGTCGTCATCCTGCTCGTCTCCTGAGCTCCACAGCATCATATCCTGTATCCTATAATACTCGGTTTGACCCGAGCATTACAGTTAAATAACACCCGAGTCAGTCTGGATTACCAGCGTGAGAAAATCACACCCAATTGATTATTAAAGTTTCAAAAATCCTTTGAAAACAAAAGCATCTCGTAAGACCACGCCACAAATAAACATGTCGGGTTTTTACCTTACGATAGCTAAAACAATTTTTATAGAAATCCTCTGATATTATACTAGGGTCTATATACAAATACTTATAAAATAGCCGAAATTGTTACATCTATTAAATTCCAGCTACTAGCCACAAAAGTGGGTAATACAAACAAAACTCGTACAAGGCTCGTAGGGAGAATGGATTTCCAACAATGACTAGGCACTGGGGTACCACCTGTCACAGTACGGGGCCTAGATCACCGTACCGAGGACTACTCCCTTCATCCCCTGCAACACAAGGCCGGAACCATTCCTTACCGAACAGTCCCGAACAAGATAAACCCCGTGGTTGGCGCGACCAACCACCCACTAAGCCGAAATATAATAAGGGACATCTAGACAGGGGAATTATCTTGTCCTGCTTGGGCATGACCCACCTAACCTTGCTGCATATCCCCTGATTTTCAGTCATTCCCATTTGATGAGGCTTGAGGCTAAGCGATACCTTTAGAACGTGTTCACTTAGAATGCCCATCGCCCACCTGACGATGTTTCGCAAGCATTCGTCCATACAAGTCCGTCCCGGGTTCGAACGGAACCGAAGGCACTATTCCACTACATCCATTTTGGAAATATCCTCAGGATTAGTAGCGACTAGCCCTTGCACTTCACTGCTCCATCTTCGACTCCGAACAGGTTTTTCGAACGAAACGTACAAACCGGATCGAAGTGGTTTTCGAGAAATAAATCTCGATCCCGGTCTCTTCGAAACGATCAACGCAGTTGGCCAATATTGATAGTCGGTGATTTAACTATCAATTTATATTCACAAACATCCATCAAACAATAAATAATTTCCCAAATTATTTATTAACCTCAAAATATCTTCACAAGATACATTTCTATTTTTAATCTTTTGGAAACAGTTTCAAACCATCTTTCTTTCCAGAATAAACTTTTCCAAATATTTTCCATCTCCTCTGAAATCACCAAGCACAAAACCAGATTTTTAAATAATTTAAAACACTTTACTTTGAAATATATACTTTTAAACATTTAAGTTAAATTACTTCAATATTTTGTAAAAATACATACTATATGAGTATTTGAAAATAAAGTTACTTAATAGAATATAAAAGTAGATTTTCACTTTTGAAAACAAAATACTAAGTCACTTTTTAAGTAATTACTACTATAATATATTTGAGAAAATACTTACTTTTGAATTTAAATATTTGAAATAATAAATTTTCTAAAACTTGCTTCTTACAACAATTTTAAAACCTTTAAATTTATTTAAGAATTTACTTTAAACATGTACTTGGTTATCCAGAGAAAAATCCCAGCTTCAATCACTTAAATCAATTTCCCAAAATGATTTCCAATTTATTCCCTTTTTAATTCAGAATCTATTAATTTCAGATCTCATTTCTTGATTATGATTTTAAAAACACCTTAACTAAAAATTTCAATTTTTAGATTTCTCAATTACTTCTTTATTCTTTTAAATAGATTTAAACTTTGAATTTTAAAATAATTCATTATTCCTTTAATTGATATAACTTAAGTTTACAATTCATCAATTTCATTTTATTCAAAATTCCATTTCTCTTCATACTCGAGGTTATTTATTATTATTTTCATATTACTTCTATTTCCTTTCAATTCTTTCTTAGTTTATTCAAACTTTCTATAATTATTTCGCTTACAAATTACTTCCTTTTAATTTCTTTTCAACAATCCAATTCATATATTTTGGTAATTCATTATACCCAAATATCCAATCAAACCACAACATTCAATATTTCAATATAACTCATCATAGGATATCAAATAATCACAACAGAGAATATTGAAAAATTTAAATAAATGTGAGGGGTCCAGTTGGATCCCTCCAACCTGTTTTTCCCTGCATCCACAGATGTTAGCACAACATAATACACCAATCCCGAAATATCATACTATATCACATCCATCAATTCAACCATTCAAACAATTATTTAAATTTAACTGAGTGAGATTAACTCACTTTTGATTTTCCGGTTGCAATCCAATCCATCTTGACTTGACCCCTTTCGAATTTTGACCTTGAATAAATAGTAGATGATTTTATTAATATTCAAACAAATTTTGAATTATTAATTTCCATTTGATAAATTTAACCTAATTAGCTAATACTTTATTTCTAAACAAATTCCTTTTATATAAAAATATTTTTAATGACCAAAATATTTAATTAAGTTTATTTTCAAATTAATCACTTAAATAACTTATTTTAAAATAAGCTAATAAATTAAAACGTGTGTATATTCATTGCAAATTCACCATAATCTATAACTCGAAGAACAAACAGTTTTGTATACTTATGATTTGAGATAGCACTACAACATCCCAATATCTCCACATTTACCCAAAATCAGCTTATACAATTACTTTCTTGAAACTGTATATCAATGTATATATTCATAATATGAAGTTTAAAATTTTCCCTTTTTAAAAATAAAAACTTAACCTTACTGTAAATTTTCTCTTTTCTACTACCTAATCTACATATGCATACATATATTTATGTATATATAAATTTTAATCTAAATAAAATTATCGAATACCTCTCAGTCGCACCACGAACCCAGTCCACCATCGCGACCTTCACTTAGCTCGAGTTCGACACCACCACGTCTTCCTGACAGCGCTCACGTTTCAATTCGATCGCATCCACCCCCTCCATTATCGAAGCCGACAATCCCTCAAAACGAACACCACCGCCCTCGCGAACCCTAATTCGTCACCATCGTTGCCTTTCAAGCCTCTGCTACGAGCGCGGCCCTCGAAACCGAGATTCCACGAATCGCGTCTCTCCTTCACCGCGACAACCGGTGTAGCTACTCTTCCCAAATCGACAGACATACAACACCAGAGGCCTTTGCCGAACCCAGCTATCGAACGCGAGAAGCTTGAGGGAGAGAGAGAGCGCGGTTTTGAGCAGAGTTATCAACTCGATTTGATTTCGATTTTGTTTTTTTTTTATAGAACGAGAATTGATTCAGGAACGAAAGGGCTTAAGGATCGGCTTCGGTTCAAAGACAAAAGTGAGAGAGAAAATTTATAAAACGTGGCTAAAAGCTTCCCCTTGAAGCTTCTATTATATTATTTTGTTTATTTATTTTTTTATCCCATTTAAACAATTAAATTTCAAAACTGACCAATTCAGTGTCAGATTCCATTTTAACACTTCCATTATATTCAATGTTATCAATATAAATTTTATAAGCTTTCAATTTATTTTCAACAGACTTAAAAT
Source organism: Allium cepa (assembly GCA_030765085.1). Lineage (NCBI taxonomy): Eukaryota > Viridiplantae > Streptophyta > Magnoliopsida > Asparagales > Amaryllidaceae > Allium > Allium cepa. Next base: position 108,724,686 of record CM060937.1, on the reverse strand, counting down.
TCAAGATACAACAATTTACCCAATTCCTAATTATTTAAATTCTATTATTTAACTATCAGCAAATAGCGATATTTGTAATCCAAGTTGATAATTAACCTTTAAATAATTAAAATCAATTAAATATTCCGATTTTAAATGCTTGAAAATTCCGGGTCGTCACATTCCTCCCCCCTTAAAAGAATTTCGTCCCCGAAATTTACTAGTTAGGAAGAATGGTCCAATACCCGTTTACTTTTTCCTAAAAACCAAACGGTTTCTAACAATTCAACATCCTTACCAATTATCTTTTTACAAAAGACCCATTATTATTCTTATTAACTGTCCAAACCTTTCCCTATTTTGTAAACAATCCTATTTGCCCAACCATCCAAGTTTTTAATCCTAAAACCAAATTTGAATTATCAAAATTTTCTAAATTTTTTTTCTAACTCCCTAAATTTCCGAAAAATTTTGCCAGCGTCTCCTTTGCGCGGTTGACTCGGTACAACTACAAAAATGGCTCTACGGCCTCCCAAATCCAAAAAAGAAAACAAAAAGGCCAAGTGGCTCAATCCAAATCTAAATCCCAATCAAATTCCATACCAAATTTAAATACATACCTTGGTCGGGCAATTCAAATTTATCTCTTGAAATCAAATCCAATTTCTTTTTCCCTTTTATAATACCTGCATATCTTGCTTAACACTAATATCCAATCACAACATTCAAAAAAACATTTTATCAACTTTCTTACCAGATGTCACTATTCATCCAAATATCAACTTAGAATATATTCGCAATATCCAATTTCCAACTAAGAATGCAGCATTTCATACTTAAGTTAGTATAAGTTTTTTATGTGTTTCTTATATTTATTTCATTCCGACTTTAGTTTATATCTATTTCTATTCAAATCGATTCTTTCATTTCCATATGAATTCAATTTATCTTAACTCTGCATATATAAATTTTATTTATCATTCATCACTAATTCATATCACTATCCAATTAGTTTTATTTACTAACTTATTTTAGTTTCCAATTTGAATTTGTTTGTCGTTAACAAAATCTTTCAAAATTTCCAAAAATTTTCTAACTTCCAAAATTTCTGAAAATTTTGGCAGAGTCCCCTTTGTACGGAGGAGCTTTTGCAATTTGACAAAAGAGATAAATATATATACATCGACCCACACGGTCGGAAAAACCAAAAACAGTTCATATTTCCTATTTTAATTGCGTAGGCGTACCTTATTTAGCATTTTACGCAAGCAGCTTATTATTTTTAGCATATAGCACAACCCAATCCAGCCTCACGGCTTCCAGGTACCTGTACTTACTCAGTTTAAACTTGTAAGTGTCAAATATAAGAAGTTTAACACATTTCACTTACTTGCAATAGTTAAAACATATGAATTCTAAAAGAAATTCACACCAAACATTTTCCATAAGCAACTTCTACAATTTCCATGTTAATTCAACTGTTTTAATTAATTCACAAACCACTTTCATTCAATTTGAATGGTTTAAAACTCAATCGCTTACATGTAATTTATTCTTATGCAAATTGAACTCATATTTAATTCAATTGCTTTCAAAATCAATTCATTTTACTTCCACCAACTCATAGAATTTTAATTGCTTCATATACATCCAATGACAATTTATTTTATGCAATTTGACAAAATTTATGTGAATAAATAAGTATTTATGTTTATCACCAATTTAGATGGATTTTAACTCAATTTATTCTTAATTCCATTCCATTAGAAAATTTATTCACAATCCATATATTCTCAGTTCCATTGCATTTCAATTTTATTGACCAAATTAGTTCATTCAAACCATTTACAACTTAGATCCATCTTCATTACCAATTAAATTTCCTTTTTATTTTAATTCATTCACATCCATTCATTTATATTTAAAACCATTCCGTAATTGTTTATTCCAAACTATTTTATTTAGCTCAAAACAACCAAGCCATATCATTCAATAACCACTTCTCAACTTATTTAAACCATACTTCATTTGATTCTTATTTATCTCATCCATTCATTTATTCAATAAAATTAGTTTACCCACATCCACTTAAACCATTCTAATAAACTTGAAACATTCTATTTTTATTTTATTTTTTTATTGCCTCAAGTTATTTCAATCCCTTAATAATTTTTAAATGGTTTACAATTATTTATTCTGGAATTCCATTCCATTAATATTAGTTAATACTCATCGAATTTTATTTCGATTAACAATTTATTTTCACTTGTTTTAAATCCAACCCAATATCATTAAACTTGGTTCAAGCTGAATTCAATTCAACTCTCCTTCATTCATTTAGCTTAAGTCAATTTACTTTAATTTATTCAAATTTTACACTTAAGCTCATTCTCATCTTACAAACAAAGTTCTCTTTTCAATTTAACTTGATTCTATTTTAATCCAATCTTATTTCAAACTACACATTTATTCGATCAATTATTATTTTAATTTAACTTTTTAGATTTCAGCTCATTCAATTTATTACCTGGCTAATTTCCAAGTTATCTTCACTTATTTGGATTTTATTTGCATATTCAAATCATTGCTATTTTAATCCATTTACATTTTTATTCGATACATTTTAATTATATTTAATTTGTCAACACTTCATGCTAAATTTTCAATTTATAACTCAAGTTTTAAATCCACTATCCATTTTCAATTTACCACCTAATTTATTAACCACAATTTAACCTCATTCTCAATTACTTTCTCTTCATCAACAATTTGAATAAATTTTTAATTTATAACTTGAGTTTATTTCCAACTTCATCATAAACTTACAATTCAATTTCATTAACTAATTTATTATCTAATTAGTTCTCCCCTTATTCATAATCCAACACTTGAATATTTTTTTTTTCCACACATTTCCATTCATTTTAGGCTTGAATATGTTCATCTTTTATTTTTAACTCAAGCCCTCTATTTATTTATAGCCCAAGCATATTTTATTGCTATGGATTTTTAATTCTCTTACTCGTTATTCCTATTTATTTATTTCAATTCCAATCCTTATCCAATTTATTTCCCATTCGTTCAGGTAAGAATTTAATTCCATTCATTAATTCAATTGAATTCTCATTCCAATTCAATTTTATTTTCACTCAGATTAATTTAACTCAACTCGATTTCAACTTGATTCGAATACAACTGGATATTATTTCAGCTTATTCGATTTATTTTAATCCAGTTAAATTTTATTCTCCAATCCATGTTAATTCCATTTTTAACTTTTCTCTTTAAATTTAAATTCCAACCTTCAAAGCTTATATTTCTTTCATGATTAAAAAAAATCATCCTCATTTATAAGCTTACAACTATCTCATCAGGATTTCCAAACACCCGGTTTTGGTTTTCAAAACATTTTGAAATCTTCAACATCTCAAATCACATTTCTCAAAAATTTAAACCAATCCTGGTTTTGTTCCCAGCAAATTTCCTTAGAAATTTTCAAAAACAACTAGCTTTCTAAACAAGTCAATTTGGTAGCAATCCGTCACTTAGGAATTCGAAAATGAATACTGATGATGCGGCCGTCATCATCAGAATTATTTTCCAATAATCCAAGTGATTTCAATGCTATTTCACTTCCAAAATCCATTTCAAACAGATTTCCTTTCAAAAAAAATATCTCCAAAACAATTGGGCTATTATTTATCTTCAAAACACTTCCAAAATCTCCGGGATTTAAATTTCCAATTCCTGCTTAAATCAATTTTATTCATTTGCATAGCTTATGCTCATACAAATTCTTATTTGATTATATTGCAATTTATAAATTTCATTTATGACTCATACTTATGAATTTCATTTTATAATGAATTTATTCCCTTCAAACTTTGGTTGTTATTTTTTTTCTTTTCAATTTCTAGTTAAATTTTTACTTAACAATGATAATATTTTAATATTATCATTTCTAACATCCAAGCAACCATGTATTAGCTATATAGTTTACTAAAACTTTTCTTATATCAAAATATATTTTGGGTAAAATTATTTCATTTACCCACCTTTAAAACAATACTGTGTCAATTGTTCTATTCAAGTGTTTAGAAACCCCTTCGATACAGTTGTCCAGACTGTGCCGACGAAGGTTCATATGCCACTCAATAAACCAATCAACACAATATTAAAACAATTTTTATTCACTAACAAATAGCACTCATATCTATTTATACGCTCAAACTCATTTTAGAGTACTACGTACTCTAATTTAAATGAGTAATTCCCACCAGAGCCAAGGTCATCACCAACCTAAGCTCTGATACCAAATGTAACAGCCCGCAAATCCGTACCCCTTGAGTCAACACTATTCTACCTAAATCAACTCAAGTTGCACAGAAATACGAACCATTTGGGTTTAAGAAGAAGAGGTAGAAGAAGAGAAAACAAAAATCAACATCAGAATCTAACCCTCGCAGCGGAATAAAATATAATAGATAATGTATAAACTTTACTCAACATCAAATATTTCTGTTTACATATATTACATCATCATAGTACATCAGTCACAGCTCACATCAGTAACATACAATGAATACACAACAACTCAAACAGCGAAATATATATATATAACAAGTACGACTATACGTGTCGTCATCCTGCTCGTCTCCTGAGCTCCACAGCATCATATCCTGTATCCTATAATACTCGGTTTGACCCGAGCATTACAGTTAAATAACACCCGAGTCAGTCTGGATTACCAGCGTGAGAAAATCACACCCAATTGATTATTAAAGTTTCAAAAATCCTTTGAAAACAAAAGCATCTCGTAAGACCACGCCACAAATAAACATGTCGGGTTTTTACCTTACGATAGCTAAAACAATTTTTATAGAAATCCTCTGATATTATACTAGGGTCTATATACAAATACTTATAAAATAGCCGAAATTGTTACATCTATTAAATTCCAGCTACTAGCCACAAAAGTGGGTAATACAAACAAAACTCGTACAAGGCTCGTAGGGAGAATGGATTTCCAACAATGACTAGGCACTGGGGTACCACCTGTCACAGTACGGGGCCTAGATCACCGTACCGAGGACTACTCCCTTCATCCCCTGCAACACAAGGCCGGAACCATTCCTTACCGAACAGTCCCGAACAAGATAAACCCCGTGGTTGGCGCGACCAACCACCCACTAAGCCGAAATATAATAAGGGACATCTAGACAGGGGAATTATCTTGTCCTGCTTGGGCATGACCCACCTAACCTTGCTGCATATCCCCTGATTTTCAGTCATTCCCATTTGATGAGGCTTGAGGCTAAGCGATACCTTTAGAACGTTTTCACTTAGAATGCCCATCGCCCACCTGACGATGTTTCGCAAGCATTCGTCCATACAAGTCCGTCCCGGGTTCGAACGGAACCGAAGGCACTATTCCACTACATCCATTTTGGAAATATCCTCAGGATTAGTAGCGACTAGCCCTTGCACTTCACTGCTCCATCTTCGACTCCGAACACGTTTTTCGAACGAAACGTACAAACCGGATCGAAGTGGTTTTCGAGAAATAAATCTCGATCCCGGTCTCTTCGAAACGATCAACGCAGTTGGCCAATATTGATAGTCGGTGATTTAACTATCAATTTATATTCACAAACATCCATCAAACAATAAATAATTTCCCAAATTATTTATTAACCTCAAAATATCTTCACAAGATACATTTCTATTTTTAATCTTTTGGAAACAGTTTCAAACCATCTTTCTTTCCAGAATAAACTTTTCCAAATATTTTCTATCTCCTCTGAAATCACCAAGCACAAAACCAGATTTTTAAATAATTTAAAACACTTTACTTTGAAATATATACTTTTAAACATTTAAGTTAAATTACTTCAATATTTTGTAAAAATACATACTATATGAGTATTTGAAAATAAAGTTACTTAATAGAATATAAAAGTAGATTTTCACTTTTGAAAACAAAATACTAAGTCACTTTTTAAGTAATTACTACTATAATAGATTTGAGAAAATACTTACTTTTGAATTTAAATATTTGAAATAATAAATTTTCTAAAACTTGCTTCTTACAACAATTTTAAAACCTTTAAATTTATTTAAGAATTTACTTTAAACATGTACTTGGTTATCCAGAGAAAAATCCCAGCTTCAATCACTTAAATCAATTTCCCAAATTAATTTCCAATTTATTCCCTTTTTAATTCAGAATCTATTAATTTCAGATCTCATTTCTTGATTATGATTTTAAAAACACCTTAACTAAAAATTTCAATTTTTAGATTTCTCAATTACTTCTTTATTCTTTTAAATAGATTTAAACTTTGAATTTTAAAATAATTCATTATTCCTTTAATTGATATAACTTAAGTTTACAATTCATCAATTTCATTTTATTCAAAATTCCATTTCTCTTCATACTCGAGGTTATTTATTATTATTTTCATATTACTTCTATTTCCTTTCAATTCTTTCTTAGTTTATTCAAACTTTCTATAATTATTTCGCTTACAAATTACTTCCTTTTAATTTCTTTTCAACAATCCAATTCATATATTTTGGTAATTCATTATACCCAAATATCCAATCAAACCACAACATTCAATATTTCAATATAACTCATCATAGGATATCAAATAATCACAACAGAGAATATTGAAAAATTTAAATAAATGTGAGGGGTCCAGTTGGATCCCTCCAACCTGTTTTTCCCTGCATCCACAGATGTTAGCACAACATAATACACCAATCCCAAAATATCATACTATATCACATCCATCAATTCAACCATTCAAACAATTATTTAAATTTAACTGAGTGAGATTAACTCACTTTTGATTTTCCGGTTGCAATCCAATCCATCTTGACTTGACCCCTTTCGAATTTTGACCTTGAATAAATAGTAGATGATTTTATTAATATTCAAACAAATTTTGAATTATTAATTTCCATTTGATAAATTTAACCTAATTAGCTAATACTTTATTTCTAAACAAATTCCTTTTATATAAAAATATTTTTAATGACCAAAATATTTAATTAAGTTTATTTTCAAATTAATCACTTAAATAACTTATTTTAAAATAAGCTAATAAATTAAAACGTGTGTATATTCATTGCAAATTCACCATAATCTATAACTCGAAGAACAAACAGTTTTGTATACTTATGATTTGAGATAGCACTACAACATCCCAATATCTCCACATTTACCCAAAATCAGCTTATACAATTACTTTCTTGAAACTGTATATCAATGTATATATTCATAATATGAAGTTTAAAATTTTCCCTTTTTAAAAATAAAAACTTAACCTTACTGTAAATTTTCTCTTTTCTACTACCTAATCTATATATGCATACATATATTTATGTATATATAAATTTTAATCTAAATAAAATTATCGAATACCTCTCAGTCGCACCACGAACCCAGTCCACCATCGCGACCTTCACTTAGCTCGAGTTCGACACCACCACGTCTTCCTGACAGCGCTCACGTTTCAATTCGATCGCATCCACCCCCTCCATTATCGAAGCCGACAATCCCTCAAAACGAACACCACCGCCCTCGCGAACCCTAATTCGTCACCATCGTTGCCTTTCAAGCCTCTGCTACGAGCGCGGCCCTCGAAACCGAGATTCCACGAATCGCGTCTCTCCTTCACCGCGACAACCGGTGTAGCTACTCTTCCCAAATCGACAGACATACAATACCAGAGGCCTTTGCCGAACCCATCTATCGAACGCGAGAAGCTTGAGGGAGAGAGAGAGCGCGGTTTTGAGCAGAGTTATCAACTCGATTTGATTTCGATTTTTTTTTTTTTTTTTTTTTATAGAACGAGAATTGATTCAGGAACGAAAGGGCTTAAGGATCGGCTTCGGTTCAAAGACAAAAGTGAGAGAGAAAATTTATAAAACGTGGCTAAAAGCTTCCCCTTGAAGCTTCTCTTATATTATTTTATTTATTTATTTTTTTATCCCATTTAAACAATTAAATTTCAAAACTGACCAATTCAGTGTCAGATTCCATTTTAACACTTCCATTATATTCAATGTTATCAATATAAATTTTATAAGCTTTCAATTTATTTTCAACAGACTTAAAATTCAAGATACAACAATTTACCCAATTCCTAATTATTTAAATTCTATTATTTAACTATCAGTAAATAGCGATATTTGTAATCCAAGTTGATAATTAACCTTTAAATAATTAAAGTCAATTAAATATTCCGATTTTAAATGCTTGAAAATTCCGGGTCGTCACATTTTATAACTTAAGTTCATATTCGTATAATACTCCATTACATCCTAAGAGTATATACAAACATCTAATTCATCTTACTTAACAAGGATGATCAATAATTTGAACTCATTTTAGCTTTCTACCTTTATATAACTCAACTTTATATTTACAAAAACATTTAATTTCAAGTTATATAACAATCCGGAAGTTCCCAACTATCAAAACTGTCGAAAAATTCCATTTTCATTTTAACAGTTGAAAATTATCAAACAATATATCATATCATGGTGCACCTACCATACTTTCCTAATGCATGAGCTACATTTGTGCATAAAATAACTTAACAAGATAACTTTAGAACTAAACTCCGATTTTCATTTCAAATCATTTTGAAATAATCTATGCATATAAATTTTGTATATCAAATCTTGCTTTGGGATTAAATCAAATATCCAATTTACTAGCAAAGCTAGCGAGGTTGGCTGGTCCCCTACCAGATTTTATTAAACGGAAAAGGAAAAACTACTCAAAACATGCTTTGAGCAGGAAAGAACAAAAGAGAAATGAGAGCAAAAATACAAAAGAAAAAAGCTAAACAAAAAGAACAAAACCAAGGAAAAAGAAAAATATCCAATTTACCAAAACAACATTGTAGCATCCTATATCGAGAAACCCAAAAAATAACGCCGATGATGCTGCAATCATCACCAAAATTATTTTCAAACGAAAAAAATGAGTTTAGTACATCAAAACAATACTTTTGATACTTAACTAAAATTATTTCAAAGTTGTATCAAATACTTCATATAATAATCCTAAGTATCATGATCTTAATTTCCTAAACTAACTTCCCAAATATTAACTTTCAAATAATAATAAGTACAATGATCTTAATTTCCTAAACTAACTTCCTAAATATTTACTTTCAAATAATACTATTTTATTGCTACCAATCTCTTGAAAAACATTTTCAAGGACACCATGATTTAAGTTCTCAAATTCTTTGTTTAAATGCTTTTTGTTTATAAACTGTACTTATATAAAATCACCTTCTCATACAAATGTTTTCACAGTTATTTTTTTCCAATATATTTGATCTTTCCTTTTGATTATAGTAATATCTTTTATTAAATTTTAACTTCTAACCCAACATTGTCACCGAATGCCTTGTAGTCAAACCGTGAAACTTATTTCACAAAATGTTCATTCCAATGTATTCATAATTGCTATCTATCCAACCCATGATGTGGAAAGGTAAAACTACTCATAGACTGGTTGAGCACAAATCAATAACAAGCAATGCTCCTAAACTAACGAAGCATGATTTTATACAATCATCAAGGTTAAGGGATATGAAACTATGAGAAGCACTAGAGTCAAACAAACACAAATAGGAAAGCCATAAACAGATAGTATACCCTCAAGAACATGATTTCCCTTCTCAGCTGTAGAAATAGCAAAGACCCTAGGCTGCTCTTCTTTCTTAAGCATGGGACAATCTCTAATAAAATGCCTAGGCTGATTAAAACCATAACAACCTTTCGGTACAAACTGTGGTACCTCCCCTATTGATGCCTTTACCATCTGCCCTCCTTCACCTTTCTTACACTTTTTAGCAAAGTGGCCATTCTGCCCACATCGATAGCAAACAAGGTTGGACATATACTTTAACTACTGAAACTTTCACTTACTGTTCCTATTTGGTATTGAAGCAAGAGGCTTTGGTGCACAAACAATAGGCTTCGGTGCCAAACTCTCGAACCTCAAACCCATATCCATCAAATTCACAAAAGACCCCAAAAGGTGATTTGTCATATCCCACTGGAAATCAGGGCGCATACCCACAATGAACATCTCGTTCTTCTTTAGTGGCATGTCAACCATTCCTAACCCAAACCGAGACAATGCAATGAACTAATTCTCATACTTCGCTATGGTCATGGCACCCTACTTTAGATCCAAGAAGCTCATAAATACCAAAGTCTTTCCAACTTTCAAAACAAACTTCATCTTGAACTCATCTTTAAATTGGGTCCAAAAGAAGTTGTTCTCTTGGACATCAGCTGTAATAGAACTCCACCAATCCATGGCTACACTGGTCAGATGCTGCGATGCCAATCTACGCTTATTTGTGTCATCTAGCTCCATATCTCCAAATATCTGGTCGTGTAGTCTAAGCCAAGACTGGACTTCTATAATTGTCTCTACACAACCAAACCTCTTAGCCTGTAGCCTCTCATAATCATGACAAAGTGAAGCAAAACTCATCTGAGGCCTAACTTGCATGACCTCCTCTAGGAAATTCAACCTTAATTCCTCAACTGGAGCAGCAATCCTTGGTGCTCTATTCCTTCCATTCTTGATAGTACTAACCCGACCATCTCTTAGATTGGCGGCTTTAGTATTCATAGTTCTTACTACCTAATCAAAGTGAAACAGCTTTAGGAAACTAAAGAATATAGTTACTTCAAAGAGAGGGTTTTGAAGAAAGAGATATTCCTAAGGAATAATTTAGAAGTCTAGTTTTCAAAATAAAAATACGCCCTCACATGTATAATGCACTGGTCTCATTCTAGGGTGTCACTCATCCTATCTCTAATGAGCCATACCCAACCAAAGCGAAGGTGTTCTCTCAACCTTGAGCTCTAATACCAGGTGTAAAGACCCGACTTTTTGACCCTCGAATGTCGACGTTAAATACATCCACAATATTCGTATGCCAAACACTCAAGTGTTGAAAAGACAAAAAGTTAGGAAAAAATTAAAAAAATAGAATAGAACAAGAAAAGGAGCACACAACAACATTCACAACAAAATAGTAATATATAATATCAAAGAAACAATACAAAGGGTTACTCCAAATACAAAAATTTCAGAGTTACCAAAATCTAAGTATTATCATCAGCCTGCATAGTTATAACCATCCATCCTCACAGTGCTCATATATACAATACAGTAATTCGATGGAAATAACTATACAATGGTATGTAATCATCCAGCTTCTCTCCATAAGCTCTAAAGCATCCAAAGAAAAATCTAGAAATATACATGGCCTGATCCGAGCATTATAAGAAAATAACACCATGATCAGTCTAGTAAACTAGTGTGAGAAATTCAGAAAATACGTAATTAGTAATATTAACCATTGAGATCGTACGGTCATAACCATAAAGGTTTTCCACTTAAATCAAACCAACCATCCGATGAGTAAATATATTGGTATAATAGATAATGTCTAGGCTATAGTACATAGATCAGAACATAGCTGCTGCGCGTATGACACAACAATAATAGGTATACAGTCAATACAGTTAAGGCGCGTTCGCATAATTGTATGGGTCTTTCATGGAGATCTCCTTAAATCAAGCCGAATCTGAACTCCATGACAAGAATCAGAAACTACCTTCCGAACATCGTATATCTTTAGATAGGATATACACTAAGTTAAATCTAACTGGACCACCCTCCGTGCAAGGCACGAGTCATATCAACTTCCTCTAGCAACAATTGATAAGCATCTCTAGATATGAAGTTGATATGCCCTTGATGTCAGCTTAACCCCTCTGGCCATGCCCCTTCTCTGTTTTCGGTCATTTTTCCGACGTCGAGGCTATGTTCATGATCTTTCATTTGACTCTTCATTACTCGAATAGAACATGAATTCCTAATTGGATTCCTTTATCTCGTAACGGATCACTACATGGATTCATGCATTTTGATCTGATCAAGAATCTCTACAAAGATTTCCGCATACATCTTCTAATGATTGCTAACTTTGTCCTCTCTCTTGGAATACTTCTCAAGATAGATAATCCCACATGATAACATCGTTTCGAATGTTAACACTGACCTCTCCCTTTGACTTAACTTAGGATAGACAATTCAACTCTATAACATTCCACTTCACAATCGCTTCTCAAACATGGATTGCGTATATGGTTTTGAAGTGATTATGGTTTTGAGTCATCTCATATAAGTACACTCTTCCCACTTATCAGACTTTCCCAAACTAATTGATGAATTTTTAGTTAACTCAATTCCGATTCTCTCAGAAGTAAGCAAAATCTGGAGACATTTCGTACCAATGCTCCTTCCCAGGGGTTCTCATTGGTATGAAATCGCAAGACTTCCTTATACTTCTTAAGTTATATGTGGCCAAGTTCGATAATCGACAAATATATTATCTAGCCAAAAACAATTGCTTATACAAATCAATTTCATATACTTAACTCATTTTCAAAATTCCAACTTAACCATTTCTCACCCAAGAGTGAAGCCAGGTAAGTTAGAGCACTGGTTGCATCAAAAATTGCCTAGACACTTCATTCTTGAATCTCACAAATAGATAAGTCCGCCTTATCTAATTTTAGTGTTAAATATAGTATTAATGATTTCCATAAACAAGTAAGAAATCAACATGATTAACGCATTTTCGACATTTTCCGACTTACTATCCCTCGATTAAGAGGGAATCCGCAGAACTCTATTTCTCTATCCCTACTTGAACATCAATCTTAACTCTCACAAATAGATAAGCCTTATTTCGTCGGCTTTTAGTGTTAAGCACATTTAATCACTTTCAAACAAGTAATTAAACTATTAACCATTGGGCCATTAAGTAGTTCTAATCTCTTTCTAAACCTCTTGTTTATACTTTTAAAACACTTTTTAAAATGATATATATGTATAGTAATTTATTTACCAAACTTGATATGTGTTATTGCATAAGATATAAAATAGTCAGCATATTTTCTAAAAACTATATTTACTTTAAAATGTTTTAAAATGCCTATAATAGGTTTTAAAACATTTACTGAAAATATTATTTGAAAATAACAACTTTATAATTTCCTTAAAAACTTGGAATAACAAGTTTTTATTATAAACCATCTTCTTTAAAATTCACAAAAAATTCCTAAAAATTCATAAATATTTCAAACTACTTTTGGAATACTCTAACATGAGTTAGTAGACCCTTGTAAAAAGAATGAAACAAAATACTTCAATTTAAATATCTATCCAAACCTTTAAAGTCCAAAAATCAAGGCTAAACATGGCGGTTTTGCACAAATGAAGTTTTGATGACCTATTGAGATGTTACTTAAATTTTTGCCATCCAAACTTTTAATAGAAACCAACATATACATATACATTTATAGATACATATATATATATATATAACCTTATGAATATAGCGAGAAACCACTGAGGATGTCTCTACAAAGTTCCATAGAAATCGCCAAAACAAGGCAATTCACAAGTGCATCTATAGCGAATAACTCTATAATTACACTTTCAAGTCCGAGTCCAATCTAACCAAAGTCCATTTATGACCTATTTTCTTTGTTTCAGGGTATTGTCACAGGTCGGTCATACAAGTCTGTTCAAGTGCATTCCAAGTCTATAGAAATAGATCACATATGCATCATGTTTTCAAAACAAGAATCAAACCAATGTTTTCAACAATTTCAATAACAATTCAACAACTTAAACACAATCAAAATACAATATATATGTGTGTGTGTGTGTGTGCGCGCGTGTTAGTTATATTTTCCATTTAAAGTGGTGAGTTAGCTCACCTTTAACCCAACAGCAACCAAGATCTAAGCGCATAAGCCCAACCCCACCTTGCAACCATCTTCTTCCTCCTTTCCACAGTTTTGCCTTGCTTTTAGCCCTATCCTCCTATCAATTGCCCACGGCCAAAGCTTCGTGGGATAATGGATTCGCTTCTTACTTCTAACTAAGTAGGATGCATTGTAATATTCTCCCAAGGCTTTACTCCAAATTTGATCCAAATTGGAGTTAAATTGGATAAGATTTGCAAAAAATTCCTTTAGAACATAAGAGAAGAAGAAGACATAGAATTAGCTTGCATTAAGCTTTGTGAATTTGTGGTTTATCTTCTATGGTATGTGTCTCCTTATGTAAGCTTTAAGATGGTGTTGCTTAGCCTTGCTCTCACCCCCACCATGCCATGGAAGAGTCACCTCCAATTACTTCTCCTTCATGCTAATAACACTCATACCCTTCTCATGGTAATATCTCTTTTCCTAATGGAAGTTTCTAGAATGGTCCGTGCTTTATGAAGAGGACAATGTGTTAATTGGTTGCTAATGTGTTCACTTAATCATTAGACAAGTTTTTGGTCACATTATCAATTTGTCTTTGAAGAATATATTTTTTAAACAATTTTCAAAAACAAGTACCTTATCATTATTCATTAGTTAAATGATGTCTTACAAGGTTATAAAATAAAATTTATAACAATTAACTATATTTTAAAATGTTTCGATATTCGAAGACGAAGTGCTTGAATTTTTGGGTCACCACATCTCATATATACTACACACGACTGGTAAAACATCATTAGTGTTTCCTAACTCGTATACATACCTTAACCTACCTACTTGCACCCGACAAGTAATATCAACACTAAACCTTGGTTGACTACTCAATTAAGGTTATATCTATTTAATCTTACACCATAAACAAATATACATACACACAACCCATACACTCTACCAATAGAATCCACCAAATCCACATTACTAAGGAACATCATTTCCCAAAAACGAACACAATTTGAGGGAAAAACCATCTCCTAGGAACCTCTATTTCTTGAGTCACTAACACTGATACTGTGGGAATAACCATTTCCCTAAACAATTATTTCCATTTCAAATACCGAGGGAACAACTATTTCTATGAGACAACAATTCCCTGCATCATACGTGCCTCATACCCAATCATTATAAATAACACATCAAGCGTATCCAATATCCAATATATCAAATCATCTGAACCCAACACGATATCCAATCATCAACAAAAACATCAAACATCCAATTCCTACAAACATCGGGCACATATATACTTGACAACAACTATACTTTTTGCAATGTCACCATCGTACCGCATTGCCTTCTTCGAAGTAGTCCGTAGTGTCACATAAAGTACCAATCCCGTAAGCATCTCCTATGTATATTGGCCGGACTGGGTCAAGGTTCAACCCAGCTTAATTTTCAGCTACCGGTGGAAAACTAATTGGTTAGATGGTGGTGCTATAGGTACACTAATCTGGATCATGACTTCTGGCTGTTCTATGCATTTTCTCTTCTTTATTTTGTTCTGGTTTATTATAATTCACTATAGTTTGATTATACTGTCTTATAAATCATATATATATATATATATATATATATATAATTTATACCTCTCATTCCTAACATCAATTCATCACTCCATACTTATTAAATTCGGTTTAGATTAAGTTATCTTCAGTTTGGCCAAACAGTTCTTGTTGTAAACTCAAATAAACCATCATTATCAAATTTAATCATAATTAATCAATTTTAGCTCACAATTAGATCCTAAATCAGATTGTTAATAATATTTTATCATTCAATTTGCATTTAGATGGATAGAAAAGCTCACTTACCAAAACTATGATCTAAATACCGAAATTGCTCGCTGTCCGGACTGCTAAGTGCATAAACTTTCAAATTTTGTCCTGAATCATTTTCCAAATTTTATCTTTCATTATCCCCTTTGATTTGTCACTGGTTTCGTTGATTTTCGTTTGGATTTGAGAAAGATACAGTATTTTGAAGTTTGATAGTGGAAGAGAGAGAGAGATAGAAACAGAAAGAAGGAGGAGTTTCTAAGTTTCTAAAAAAGAGCGCATGGTTAATGATTCGAGCCTGTTAATAGATCGAGGAAAGTGGCCATTGGAAATTTAAATTAAAAACTAGAATTCAGCCCAAAGCCCACTTAAAAAAAAACCTGACCTTATTTCGCACATATCTCCTCCTTGCGGCCCTTGAATCAAACAAGTAAATGTATGATGTGAATTAGGAAAACAAGCCGGACGTAATAGAACATGTCCTGTTATCAAATTCCAACGTTGAAAAAAATTCATTTTTGTCCCTCTAATATATAAATTAACTATGTTATAGATCAATTCCAACATTACTAAATATTAAAAAATACTAGGGTATTACATTCACCCCCGTTAAAAAGAATTTCGCCCCCGAAATTCCCAAATGACAAAGAATGTAATTCACACAGTCTTTCACTCCATATTGCTTCTACATTATTTTAACCTACCCTAATACCTAATCTAGTTATCGTCCATTCAAGTCAAGTAATCATCCACAAAACAAAGAAATCAATCAAATTAAGTATTTATATGTAACATACAAAATCCGAAATCAATTTCATCAATAAATGTACATGTGTTATATCAGCAGATATAAATACATAAAATTGTGCCTATGTACTTTATGAAATGCAACAAATAACATATCATCATGATGTGTATCATATGGCATATAACATCATATAAATGCGAATATCTATCATTTAGGCCCTCCTATATGAATGAGATGATATAACATATAAAGCATGGATGCAAGTGTAACAACCCGCATATTTAACGATTTTATAATTAAATGATTTATTTAAGTATAGCGTCGTTAGTCGGATTTTGGGGTCCGAAATGTTACTTTCTGCAAACGGCCGAATTGGAGCTCGAAACCACTTCCATTGAGTTCAAAGCGTCATTTGCGATCTTTTTGAGTATAATCTTTGGTATGTTTGGAGTAAGTTGAATTTTGCTACTTTTTCTGGTTGGGCTTTAGCTTTGGGTTCAGCCCCAAACCCCACTTAACCCTCTAACTCAGCCCATCTCCTCCCATTCATTCATTCCTACTCCTCTTCACTTCTAAACTCAAGCTCCAACTGAAATGGGGGAAAGGAAGAGGAAATAGAAACTCCCAAGCCTTAGTTGCTCTTGATAATCCAAATTCTTGCTCCAAATTCAAAGAGAAGGATAGGTAAGCCTCTTCTCCATCTTCTCCATCTCTTCTCCTCTTCAATTTCAGAAAATATCCTAAACCTAATTTAGGAAAATATGTGTTTTATTCTTAGATTGAAGCTTGTTGAGTAAGAGTGAAGAGTGGTTAGCCTTTCCTTTGCATTTGAGCTTCTTCTTCTTGTTCTTGAGTTAAAAAGGTGAGTTTTGAACTCACATCTACTTCTCTTGATTTCATTGATGTTAGGTATGAATTCCTAACACCTTGTTCATATGCACTTGCAATTGAATTGGGGAATATTCCAATTTTTAGTGTTTTGGGTTCAAATCTTTGAAATCCTAACTTTGATGTTTTAATCATGTTTTGGTGATGCATCGAGGAACATATAGGGTCGGGTTGTCGATTGGCATAAGCCCTTAGAGCCAATGTTCGTCCGATTGCATTTTGGGAGAGTTTGCTCTTCATTTGAATAAGGCTGAAAAACAGCCCAGGCATGATTCAGTCGACTGAAAACTCTGTTCAGTCGACTGAACCTGAAACCCGAGAGTTTCCAGGCATGATTCAGTCGACTGAAAAACTCTGCACAGTCGACTGAACCTGGAAACAGAAAGTTTCCTAAACCTGGAAAATTTTCCAGGTATAGGGTCAGTCGACTGAAAACTCTGTTCAGTCGACTGAACCTGCTGTTTCATCCCACTTTGCCTTTTTGGGATTGAATTTCCAATTTGAATCGATTCATGATGATCCTATGTATGATTATCAATTGTTTTGACTTTGATGATTCCTTTTAATTTTAGTCCACGGGTTTTTATAAAATAATCTCTCGAATCGCATTTAAAAGTTCGTTTCTCTAATTTATAAATTCTATTTAAAACACACACTTTCGCACTTCGAACGAAGTGGAAGGGTGACTAAATGGTTGGGTAAAACACGGACCATGAATCTGTGCGTTTATCCTTCCGATTAATCCTTGACCTATTCGATTGATTGTTTTGACCTTCGGGTTTGGTTTATCGATGATATGAGGTAAACTTTGTACTGCTTTGAGTGTGAAAGGGACTGACGGATAGTAAACCATTTAGTGCGAACGAGTGGTTATGGGACATACGTTAACACTTTTCGGATTCCTTTTCGAGAGTTGTGACACATTCCGCCAGTTAGTGGTGTCCAGTACTGGGTCTTCGACCTTCACCACTACGGCTTGTCGCCCTATAGTATCGCTCTGATGTTGGCCTTATGTGCCGCATGGGTGATATTGGGTTTGTGCCTTCGGGTTTGTCGCCCTATATAGTTTCGCTCTGATGTTGGCCTTATGTGCCGCATGGGTGATACTTGGGTTTGGAGCCTTCGGGCTTATGGATCCTTGTTGTACAGTACTGAGCTCAAGCAATCATATGTTTCATTGATATTATATTCCCTTGGTATCGCCCATCGTGTTGGTCTGTTTGAGCCGCATGATGTATAACGATTACCTTGTGGAACTTGTATACCTTATTGGTATTTGTTATTTGCCATTCGGCTTGTTTTGGTATATTCGTATCCTTTGTTTCTATATGTTGCCGATGATATGAGGCTTGTTCTATATGATTCATCTCTTGTTGATGATTGTGTTTTCTCCTCTGGAGATATTTGTTATACTGTATGACCTTGCAGGTTTATTATTGTTTAGTTTATCTAACTGATTTGTTTAGCTAGACTGACCCGGGTATTTTATACTCGGGTCAGACCGAGATGTTTCAGGTTAGGTGCTTTGGACTTAGCCTCTTTTGCTTCCGCATGGACTATTCCGCTGACTCCTTTTTGTCTTAGCTTTTTGTGTAGTCCTTTCTGTTATAACTCTGATATGTATTCTATTGACTCGTCTGTATATTGTGGTTTTCTATACCACTTGACATGTATTATTTTGTATACTCTGCTTTGTATCAGTATATGTGTGTATATGATGGTTTACTGTTCTGTGATGTATATTATTTTTGAGTTGTTATATTCTGTTCTGATAGATCCTCTAGCCACCTCTAGTTTTGTTTTAAGTATTCATTGGACATGTCGATCTGCTTGATAAGGCAATTGTCGATGTATTCAATAGATAATTAAAGCAAGGCCATAGATGGTCGCTCCTAAACAGCCTTATTCTCCGTGTTAGCAGACGGTATTATCTATTAATACTCTTTGCTAGCGTGGGTATAGAGGTGGGGCGTCACAGCTTGGTATCAGAGCGAGGTTCAGAACAAAATATGATAAACACAGAATAGAGCACATATTACGATACATCAGAGTGTGATAAGTGATACAAATCTTTGAATCATCGTGTGTCTCTATTACTTCTACCATCAAAGGTTAGATAGGATTTGGGATTATGCCTAGGAATGCATTTAAATTCCGTAGTATTCCATATTGAATTATCTACCTTGGGAATAATCTTTACCTTATCTTAACTTTCAGCTTATGGCGGGAAGAGTTGGAGGACGACGCTCGGATGCTGGGCAATCCAGTGGCTCACATCCGGACGGCGTCTATATGTCTGCCGATCAGTTTTTAGAGTGGTTTAGGAGCACGCAGCCTCCAGCTCCTACTCGAACATCTCCTCCATGCAAGTCCACCTTCGCACGTTTGTGCAGTGATTTTTCTCATCTTGGAGGGAAACCATTTAAAGGCTCCGAGATTGTTCTTGAGGTCCAAGCTTGGGTTCGCATGTACGAGCATGTTCTCTCTCGCATGGATCTTTCTGACGATGATAGGGTTCTTGTAACTTCTAGCTTATTGCAAAAGCGTGCTCTTGACTGGTACGAGCTTCTTTTAGCTGAATTTGATGAGTCTGCTCTTTCTTGGACTCGGTTTCGGGAACGATTCGAACTCAAGTTCGTTCCTGAATCTGAGAAAGCTTTGTTGTCCCGGCGCTTTCTTGAATTGAAGCAAGGGGATTCTTCCGTTTCTGAATATGTTGCATCTTTCGAAGTCTTATCTAAATATGGTCTTGAATTCATTAGCACCTCGTATAGGAAGAATCTGAAATTTGTATCTGGTCTTAAGAAATGTCTTAAGAAGTCTTTAATGCTCCAGCTTAAACTTTCCTTTGAGGAGTTGGTTGATTCGGCACTTCATCTCGAAGCCTTCGAGAAGGAGTGTGATTGTGGGAATGATGTTGAGGTTCGTAAGAACGCCAACAAGAGGCAGTTTCCATTCGATAAGCGGAAATTTTTCCCTTCCAAGAAGAAAAAGCCCGTTGAATTTGATCCTCGGTCTCAGTCTCAGTCTGTTGGAAAACCTTCCACTCGGAAGTGTTTCAATTGTGGTTCCCCTGATCATGTGATTCGAGCTTTCCCTATGCCTCTCTTCTGCCACTATTGCAAGAAGGAAGGCCATCGTATTTTCACTTGTCCTATTGTTCCGAAAAATCCTTTATCTAGCAAGCTAAAGATAACGGATGCTTCTGGAGGTTCTTCTCGGGGAAAAGGTACATCTCCAATTTTTTTTTTTTTTTAAAAAAAGGTTCTATTGTATTCG
The DNA here is from genome assembly GCA_030765085.1 of Allium cepa. Classification (NCBI taxonomy): domain Eukaryota; kingdom Viridiplantae; phylum Streptophyta; class Magnoliopsida; order Asparagales; family Amaryllidaceae; genus Allium; species Allium cepa. The sequence continues at coordinate 108,704,121 of CM060937.1, read as the reverse complement.
AGTTCTCTTCGATATGGGTGCTTCACATTTTTTTCCGTATCGAAGAAGCTCTTCGATGATTTATCTTTGGATGTTTCTTGTATGGTTACTTCATTGAGAATTGAAAATCCGAATTGGTGGATCCGCAACGCTCAATTTGCTTGTATTAATGTCGAGATTATTTTATGAGATTTTTCTTTCCGAGCCAATTTGCATGTTATGCGTTGCTTAGGCTTCGGAATTGACATTTTTGAAAGGATTGACTTAATTATTATGAAGCCATATCCTATATCCCGAGTGGACTTTTCATCCTCGACATTTTCAATCTGTTAAAAAGATTTCTATCTTCCTTTGTGATTTCGATTTCCAATTTGATGGCATCATTTTTCTTTAAGTCCCCATGATAAGGAAAGTGTGGTTTCTCTCATTCTTGTAGTTTGAGAATTTTCTGGTATTTCTGGTCTTGTCTTAGGATTATCACCTAAGCAATCTTTTGAGTAGTGTTAAGGTCTTTTTAGCTCGACCTTACCGCTAGTTTTCATTTGGCTACGAGTTGCGGAAGTTAGCACTCCACTTACCGCATTCCGCACTCGTTGTAATTCTTATAAATGATTTGTTATGTCATTCAGTTTGTCTAGCTCATTTCATCCATATTATGAATCGAGTATTCTGTGAATATCTCGATGATTCCATTTTGGTATTTAATGATTTTGGATGGAAAATAGCAATTTAAAGAATTTTGCAAATCTTTTTCATAAGATTTATTATAAGTATAATTGGATTTTTGTTCTTTAAATGAACAATGAATATTTTTAAAAGTTTTTAGAAACATGTTTATCATATAGAAGATGATTTTGTGATTGTATTGCCCATTGAGTGCTTTAAGAATTCTGGTCGATGCGCTTGATCAATGTTATCGATAGGAATTTCCTAAACGCTTTGATGAGACAATCAGGCACAGTAAATTGATTTGGAATAAGTAAATTTTTCTTGAAAGATTATTACATAAAGATAATTGTAATTTTGAAAGCCTTAGCTTTTTGGGAAAGAAAATTAGTTTAAAAGAACTCTTTCTTTTCGATATCCCTATTCTTGTTATTCCCGTAGGGAACCAGTGCTTATTCTTTTGTATCAATGCTAATCGTATTGGTTTGGATGTCGTTCACTTGCAAAAGAGAACATGCTATCATTTATTCTTCTAAATAGTTATAGCCTATCGAGACTAGATATGCCACTCATGATTTAGTGCTCGTGGCTATTGTTTTCGTCTTTTGTATTTTGCATCATTACTTTTGGGTGAGGGATTTTGCTCTCCTCACCAATCACAATTTTGAAACGTTTATTTTCTCATAGGGAACCTAGTGTTGGTTCGAGTTCCTTGCATCTTATGATCTTGATATTCTTTTTATTCCCAAAAAGAGGATCGTGTTGCCAATGCATTTGGTTGTAAGCAGCAAGTGATTGTTTCTTTGTTGATGTCCGAATGGAATGATCTTTTTACCAAGTTCATCGGACGTTTTGTTGTACTTCATTTTGTTGAGCTTTGGTTCATTTGACGTATTGTTTGTACCACGTCGGTGTTCCAAATTATTTTGAGCTTAGGAATCCATAGAATTCTCTGAGCAATCAAGTTCGGACTTACCCCTTCGTGCACTTTATGGTGAACTTCTTATTCTGTTATTCTTTTGTGCTAGTATGTTTGTGGGAGTTGGGAGAATCACCTACCTCTTGTAGGGTTCTCCTACAATAATAGTTTTCAGCCTAGTGTCTTGTTGGTTGGAATCTAGGGAGAAGATTATTCTTGGTCCAGGTTTTGTTCGTGATTCTTCCGAGAAGATTGATCTTATCTGGTTGAGAATGAAAGAGGCACAGAGTCGCCAGAGGTACTACGCGGACAACCGTAGGAAGCCTCTTGAGTTCTCGATCGGTGATCTTGCCTTTATTCGTGTTTCTCCTTTGAAAGGGGTTATGCGTTTCAGTACGACTGGAAAATTGGCTCCTCATTATATATGACCGTTTTCTATTACTGAACGTATTGGCCCTGTGGCTTATAGAGTTTCACTTCCAGCTCATTTATCTGGTATTCATGACGTGTTTCACGTCTCTCAACTTCGGAAGTGTCTTCGGGAGTCGGATTCTGTTATTACTTCTCCTGATTTGCAAGAGCTTGGGGTCTCACCGGACTTATCTATTGTACAGCAACCTATTCCCGTGCTTGACACGGAGGTGCGACACCTTCGAAACAAGGACGTGCCGCTCGTTAGGGTTCAATGGTCCGCTAATCCCAATGACTGTACTTGGGAAACCAGAGAGTTTATCGAACGATCTTATCCGGATTTTCTATCTTTGCTTTGAAACGATGAGAATGTCTTTTCATCTCAAGCTTATTTCCTTTTCTTTTGAATGTTGTATGTATGTAGTTGTTACAAATATCGTCTCTAGAAATTGCGGGGACACAATTTTGTAAGGAGGGGTGATCTGTAACAACCCGCATATTTAACGATTTTATAATTAAATGATTTATTTAAGTATAGCGTCGTTAGTCGGATTTTGGGGTCCGAAATGTTACTTTCTGCAAACGGCCGAATTGGAGCTCGAAACCACTTCCATTGAGTTCAAAGCGTCATTTGCGATCTTTTTGAGTATAATCTTTGGTATGTTTGGAGTAAGTTGAATTTTGCTACTTTTTCTGGTTGGGCTTTAGCTTTGGGTTCAGCCCCAAACCCCACTTAACCCTCTAACTCAGCCCATCTCCTCCCATTCATTCATTCCTACTCCTCTTCACTTCTAAACTCAAGCTCCAACTGAAATGGGGGAAAGGAAGAGGAAATAGAAACTCCCAAGCCTTAGTTGCTCTTGATAATCCAAATTCTTGCTCCAAATTCAAAGAGAAGGATAGGTAAGCCTCTTCTCCATCTTTTCCATCTCTTCTCCTCTTCAATTTTAGAAAATATCCTAAACCTAATTTAGGAAAATATGTGTTTTATTCTTAAATTGAAGCTTGTTGAGTAAGAGTGAAGAGTGGTTAGCCTTTCCTTTGCATTTGAGCTTCTTCTTCTTGTTCTTGAGTTAAAAAGGTGAGTTTTGAACTCACATCTACTTCTCTTGATTTCATTGATGTTAGGTATGAATTCCTAACACCTTGTTCATATGCACTTGCAATTGAATTGGGGAATATTCCAATTTTTAGTGTTTTGGGTTCAAATCTTTGAAATCCTAACTTTGATGTTTTAATCATGTTTTGGTGATGCATCGAGGAACATATAGGGCCGGGTTGTCGATTGGCATAAGCCCTTAGAGCCAATGTTCGTCCGATTGCATTTTGGGAGAGTTTGCTCTTCATTTGAATAAGGCTGAAAAACAGCCCAGGCATGATTCAGTCGACTGAAAACTCTGTTCAGTCGACTGAACCTGAAACCCGAGAGTTTCCAGGCATGATTCAGTCGACTGAAAAACTCTGCACAGTCGACTGAACCTGGAAACAGAAAGTTTCCTAAACCTGGAAAATTTTCCAGGTATAGGGTCAGTCGACTGAAAACTCTGTTCAGTCGACTGAACCTGCTGTTTCAGCCCACTTTGCCTTTTTGGGATTGAATTTCCAATTTGAATCGATTCATGATGATCCTATGTGATTATCAATTGTTTTGACTTTGATGATTCCTTTTAATTTTAATCCACGGGTTTTTATAAAATAATCTCTCGAATCGCATTTAAAAGTTCGTTTCTCTAATTTATAAATTCTATTTAAAACACACACTTTCGCACTTCGAACGAAGTGGAAGGGTGACTAAATGGTTGGGCAAAACACGGACCATGAATCTGTGCGTTTATCCTTTCGATTAATCCTTGACCTATTCGATTGATTGTTTTGACCTTCGGGTTTGGTTTATAGATGATATGAGGTAAACTTTGTACTGCTTTGAGTGTGAAAGGGACTGACGGATAGTAAACCGTTTAGTGCGAACGAGTGGTTATGGGACATACGTTAACACTTTTCGGATTCCTTTTCGAGAGTTGTGACACATTCCGCCAGTTAGTGGTGTCCAGTACTGGGTCTTCGACCTTCACCACTACGGCTTGTCGCCCTATAGTATCGCTCTGATGTTGGCCTTATGTGCCGCATGGGTGATATTGGGTTTGTGCCTTCGGGTTTGTCGCCCTATATAGTTTCGCTCTGATGTTGGCCTTATGTGCCGCATGGGTGATACTTGGGTTTGGAGCCTTCGGGCTTATGGATCCTTGTTGTACAGTACTGAGCTCGAGCAATCATATGTTTCATTGATATTATATTCCCTTGGTATCGCCCATCGTGTTGGTCTGTTTGAGCCGCATGATGTATAACGATTACCTTGTGGAACTTGTATACCTTATTGGTATTTGTTATTTGCCATTCGGCTTGTTTTGGTATATTCGTATCCTTTGTTTCTATATGTTGCCGATGATATGAGGCTTGTTCTATATGATTCATCTCTTGTTGATGATTGTGTTTTCTCCTCTGAAGATATTTGTTATACTGTATGACCTTGCAGGTTTATTATTGTTCAGTTTATCTAACTGATTTGTTTAGCTAGACTGACCCGGGTATTTTATACTCGGGTCAGACCGAGATGTTTCAGGTTAGGTGCTTTGGACTTAGCCTCTTTTGCTTCCGCATGGACTATTCCGCTGACTCCTTTTTGTCTTAGCTTTTTGTGTAGTCCTTTCTGTTATAACTCTGATATGTATTCTATTGACTCGTCTATATATTGTGGTTTTCTATACCACTTGACATGTATTATTTTGTATACTCTGCTTTGTATCAGTATATGTGTGTATATGATGGTTTACTGTTCTGTGATGTATATTACATTTGAGTTGTTATATTCTGTTCTGATAGATCCTCTAGCCACCTCTGGTTTTGTTTTAAGTATTCATTGGACATGTCGATCTGCTTGGTAAGGCAATTATCGATGTATTCAATAGATAATTAAAGCAAGGCCATAGATGGTCGCTCCTAAACAGCCTTATTCTCCATGTTAGCAGACGGTATTATCTATTAATACTCTTTGCTAGCATGGGTATAGAGGTGGGGCGTCACAGCAAGTATCCTAAGGTGAACATATAAATTCCTTATATATGCACAACCAATCACATTAGCATAACATATGGTGAATACACACATAAATAAACCATAAGAATCAAAACATAAAAAACACATCAAAACTATAGAATAGTCTAACATGAATAAAACAATCATCCAAAGCAACTAATGTCAAGTAACGTAAGCAAAAACAACAATGAATTCAAGCAACCATTCTACCAAACCTAGATATTAACTAAGCTAAATATCAAGCAAACAGAAAACATTTTTTGAAAGGAGTCGAATTGAAAAGATCGGACTTACTCCTCCACTTTCCAATTGTTCGTTACCATATCGTTCTTCCCAACATAATCTAAAAAGCGCTACTACTGGCAAAGTTATTCTTAAACATTAGCTTCAAATGCATGTGCATATCTATTACTTCTGTAATCCATGCTACTAACTCAAATAAATGACGCCACAATAGGTAGCCTTAGCGCAACGTGTCCAAACCAAAATGCAATCTATCATATCACTCTTAAATGCACATACACAACATCATATCATTCCAGCAGTACCTTCTTTGATTCAGCTTTTGGATTAATAAGGCAAGACAACTCAAAGTGGATGATGTATTACCTAAACAAACCCAAAAAACTTGAGTCACTATACTATTCCCTTTTTTTACCTAAGAACATCCAAAATGATTGATGTCTTAACCTGGTGAATATAATATACCTCCCATCCAAATCTTTAATCTAGTTTAAGTGGTATTATAATGCTTATGATATCACTTCTCTAAATATACAATTATTTTGATACTCAAAGTAACACCTCCTCAATTATCCAAACATTCCATCCTAAGTTCTATAACATAAAACCAAGCAAGCATCCTAACATCCTAACAAAGAAATCCTATCAAATTCAAACATTTCAAACATAGTCGTCAATATTCTAAATCTAGATGGAATTCTTGCCTAAAAAAATACTAACCTAAGATAGTGATAGGGTTAAAAAGTATCAATATGTAATGCATTGTTTACATGTACCTCAAATGAAATGTAAACTATGAACCTATTAGTCACCACTCCAAAAGAGTCTCTTTGAGTAGACAGTCTCTTTTAAATCTGAGGGATGATTGAAAAGATTCTATCTACACCTCACTCAAAGTCATATCCAAACATTCAAATTCCATTTTTCTATAAAATCGCCCTACATCCCTTATGCATGCAAACCATAATACTTTTCTTAAATTTTTTTCCAATATATTTTCTTCAATTATAAAAGAATACTTAAATCCACACTAATTGGTGGTACTTTCTTATTTTAGCTTATCCATTCGATCCATTGCATTCTTTTGTGAATTTATCAAATCGAGTAATTTACAATAGCTCAAACTTCTTTATCCTGATCAATAAGAAATATTCGTCATATTCTCATTACCAATCCAATTTTTAACGTCCTTTACAAACAAAGGTCGCGTCTATAATCAATTCTTTATTCTTATTAAATCATGTTTATCCATATAATTTCAAGTACTTCACCCCATTCATAGATAACACAAACTCGTATTATCTTAATACCCGTCCATATCCGAGTGCTTCTACATACTCATCCAAACATACCAAAATACTTATCCTCATATAGTCTTATATCAAATCTAATCTTGAATATCCTTAAAAATCGAGAATCCAAGCTCAAATAATCTAATATAAACCAACCAATGGTATCTTTCCTCATATATCTTTCTACCAGCTTATTTTCCTTCCACTCCATGGACGAGAAAACTCAATAGTTATGGTGCCTCGCCATATAAATCAAATTAGTCATAGGAACATATTATGCCATAACAAATATAAGTAAATGGGAAAATGGATGATGTACTAGCATACTGAACATGTCATAAAACTCATGTCACATCCAATCCAAATCATATACTTGTAGCTCTACCATCTTTCAAGTATCGACAACCTATAACTATCACCCTCAAAAAATATAATAAGACGACAGTCACTTACTTGAAGGAAAACATCCATCCAAGCGATAAAACAAAAATGGTGTAACAATACCCGAAACATTAAGTCAACGACACCTATCCTCCAATCGATTCAAATCATCCACCAAACAACATGTGTGGTGTAACATTGCCCGCAACATTGGATCAACTACAATCATCCATAGATCAATTGAAATAATCTACCTTTTACAATGATATTAAGCATCAAAGCATTATAAATATCATTATCTTTCACCTCTGATCATTATTGCAACGACAAGAATAAAAGAACGTGAATGTCAATTATTTCAATTTTTGTACTATGGATCGATCATCGAGTCAGATCATATAGTAAAACCATTAGGTCACGTGGACCTATTCTAAAATAACTCTAGGCCCTTCAAACAAAAATCTTCTGCACACCTTAACATATTTTCAATCAATTGGTTAGTGGGATTTAATCAATTGAAACTCCAATATCACTTATCTCTCTTTTACTACCAAATTTTATGAGTCAACTCTACTTTAAATATATCCTCAAATCTTTCAATGCCAAGAAAATATCTCTTTGGCCAACCTCCTTTATATCTGTCTCAACTCAAACATTTATTATTATGCCAGCATCTCCTATATGTGACATTTTAGCCAAAATAATTTAATTTGTCTTAACTTAATCCAAAATATTATCTCTTTCCTTTGTCAACTCAAAACTCCTATAAAAGTCTCAATCGTCATTCTATAACCATATGCAAGAAAGACTGGGCCTACTATGTTTAACTTATTCGAGGAAGGAGGCTAAAATCTCCAATGGAAGTATAAAGGAGTCCTTCATCAAAAATAGATATCAACTCGTCGTCTTATGACTTTCGGGATCACGATGTACAACAAAAATCATGCCTAGTCCTTTACTTCTGATTCAAATAACATAAATATCATCCAATATTATCTCATAACGAGCCATCCAATCCTATTCCAAAATTGAAACCCACCCCAAAAATCTAGATACATTAGTGTCCCAAAAGGACTCTACACCATATACACTTATTTCAAACCATAACAACACCACTAAATGACTTACGCACCGTGTGAGATTTAAAGCATAACTATCAACAATAACACTTCATAATTCAAAATTAATAACTTACCTTTAACCACGGCCTACTTTCCCTTATCATGAGAAGATAGTATTTCACTAGCACTTGGGAATGCTTCCAGTGCATATGCCTTAACTATTCGATTCTCTCTTGGTAAACCTCGGCATTCCTTTTTTATGTGGCCTAATTGGTTATAGTTATAGCATTGAGTCCGAGCAAGGTCAACTCTTCAATCCTTCGCTACATGCATTTTCTTACTACATCAATTACACTTCTCCTTTCAGGTTACCATAGTCATCCATGCTTTTACGTTTCCCATGTTGTTGATTCACCTCTTTCTTAGGTTATTCCTTTCCTAATTCTTCATTAACCAAATTCAATAGTGCTGACTTAACTAACCTTTCAAATATGGCTCTAAATGGAATCGGGTTCAATGCCAATTCTTTAAATGGTGAGTTTAATCCTTTCACAAATTTATTCACCTTCTTGTCTATGGTATTGACCAATTCGAATCCGAACCCAGCTATTTCATTAAACTGGTTCACATACTCACTTAAAGGCATGTCATGCTGCTTCAGGTGAATGAATGTTTCCAATAACTATCTCCACTCCAGAGAAAAATACCAGTTTCAAACTTTCTCTTAAAATCAACTTATGTAATATTCTCCTCATTATTTTTAGTAGCAATAATTTCCCACCAATTTGCTGCTACTCCTTAGAGGTGCCAAAAAGTCAGATGTCTCCATGTAGTATCACTTAAAAGCAAAAGAATGAAAATTTTCTCACACATGCCAAGCTAAGACTGCATCGAGGCATAAAGTTCCCTTCCTATAAGGGTTTACCACCCAAACTAAAGAAGCCCCTACACAACTTTAGGAAATTCACATTAGGTGGTGTTGGGCCTGAACCACTCCTTGGCTTGTAGATGTAGTTATGTGGGGTTTACATTGGTTTGATCAATCGCTTGCATATGTATTGGCGGAATCATGCAGGATTGTTCACACTAGGAATATCCAAAGCTCTACTCAGTGTCATTTCCTATTCCACATCAACCCTACCAACATTGTTTCCGACTCCAGTTTCCATCGAGGTACTCATATTCTCCTAACTGAAATGAGATTCATTAGTTACTTCCTAATAGGTAGTAAATAAGACTGGAAAAGTAAACATGGCATATACATGTATCATATATATATATATATATATATATATATATATTATAATCACATTAGAAAAATACTAATATGCATTCTCAATATGTCCTAGTCCTTAAGTTAAGGTAAGTTTTGCTTTGATAACAAATGTAACAACCCGTCTTTATCGACCCATAGGTTCAATGCCTAAACCGACGCTAACATTTTGAAGACCAAGAATGACAAGTCGTTATGATATGATAACAAGTAAACAAAATATAATCTAACCACTAAATTTATGAACTGATGGTTCAAGGAAATAATATATAATATAAAACATCTTATACTTAAATTATATATCCAAATGCATAGTTAAATTTGTATAATAAATTCCAATCCAATCCACAATGCACAGAATCATACCATTATAGGTTATGTTTACAATTTATACAATGCCAAAAACATGAAGTTTTCATAATTATATCCCCCATGCTACCAGGGCATCAACCTAGTGATATAGGTAAAAAGGAAAATAAGAGTGGTAAAACATTGTTAATACCTCCTAACCCATACACATACCTTAACTAGCATACTTGCGCCCGAGGAGTAATATCAATACTAAACCTAGGTTAACGACTCAATTAAGGTCATATTCCATTTAATCTTACACTATAAACAAATATATATGCATTATAAACTCTACCAACAGAGTCTATTAAGTTACTAAGGAACACTATTTCCAATACAACAAAACAATATACTGAGGGAACAACCATTTACCCTGAACATCTATTTCCTGAGTCTTTGACATCAGTACCGAGCGAACAACTATTTCCATTTCGAATACTAAGGGAACGACTATTTCCTTGGGACAACTATTCCATGCACCATGTGTACCTCATACACAATCACTATTAATAACAAATCAATTGCGCCAAATATCCAATATCAAATCATATGAACTCAACAAGATATCCAATCATCAACAAATACATCAAACTCCTAATTTCCACACACATTGAACACATGTATTTTTAACCACATCTATATGTTTCATAGTATCACCATCGTATTGCATTACCCTCTATGAAGTAGTCTAGAGTGTCACAGGAAGTCCTAATCCAGGTAACATCCCCAGTTTATATCGGTTCGCTAGGTCCAAGTCAAACCTAACCTGCATTCAACCATCGGCCGGCCGGACAAAACGATGGTGCCACAAGTACACCATTTGGGTGGCGATTTCTGGCTGTTTAGCACATTTTCTCTTCTTTGTTTTGTTTTGGTTGATTTTAATTCACGGCATTTTCATTACATTTCATTATAACTTATATATACGGTCTATACTTCACTATACTCATTCCTAACATCAGTTGATCACTCCATACTTGTTAAAATCAATTTAGATTGGTTATCTTCAGTTTGTCCAAACAGTCCTTATTGTAAATTCAAATAAACTGTAACATCCCCTATTTGGAGGCCCGAAGCTAAGCGCTACAGATGCTGCAGTCATGCGCTACAGATGCTGCAGTCATCCATAGTATTAACTTCCAATGACCAAATATGGTAATGTTAGTGGCATCCATAATATCAGAAGCACTTGAATATGAAATAAAATCATTACGGATTAAAACACTTTTCTGATTACATTTCAAAATAACATTTTATATCCAAGTTACATAATCCCAAATGTTTCCCAGGTTTAGATAAAATATAATTATTACAAAATACACCAAGAGCGACATATCAGGATTCCCCCTTGGATGACCAGAGTACTAAATTGTCATAACAAACTTAATACAACACAACATAAATAAAATAAACAACTCCTAAATATAGCTAGCATCATCCTACAACTCATCTATGGAAGCTTTTATCATTCACCTACTAAAATCCGAAAATCCTTAACCCTCAGTCTACTCAAATCAATTTTGAACATCCGAGAGTTTAAGGGGAAAAACATAATCTTTGAGTCAGACATAAAACCTTGTGTGAATAATACTATACATCTCGGTTATTTGAGATTAAGTGAGACCACGCCGCTTAGCGGAATGGGTTTCCCCTTACTAATATGCTTTTAAAACTTATCTTTTGCAAATCTTAACCCTGTAACCAAAAGTAGTTAAAACAATAGTATCGGTGTCATGTAAGCATATATATCAGGTAACAAATGGACTATCTATCCGAACAATATAGTTTTGTTTGGCCAATTACTAACCTTTGGCAAACTCGAGCCTATCAGACAAAATAAACAAATAACCTAATTTCTGTTAGATACTTCTCTTCTAGATGGTCCTCCTTAACTTAATTCTCCTAGGGTCAACTGATCCTAATGGTTTTGTGGGCTCACCAATAACCTTTCTCTACTATGTATATTTCTTTCTGTGTGTAACATCATTTTAGTCTTACCTGTGACAAAGCCCTACGCATTGTAATTTTGGACTTATATTAGGTAGGGACTACTAGCTAAAATATAGGCCATGACCCCACACCAGCCCCATCTGGTATTCTAAAATCCTAGTCATTTTAATTAGGGTCATCTACCCATAAAATTTTACTTGAAAACATTTCCTCTCAAATTCATTTAAACTTTTAAATCATACTTTAAACAAGGAAAATATACTCTTTGCTTTACTCAAATCACCTTTCCATGTTATATATACTTTACATAAAACTTTGTTGATGAAAACATTTAGACCTTTGAAAGTACCTCTTATGAAACCATTCTTAATAAACCATTTGAAAAACATTGAAAAACCTTTCTTTCGAAAGCTTTAAAACCTTAGATATCCTCCTATCAAAACACAATAAACATTCCGTTTCGAAAACATTGGAACCTTCCATTTAAAACCTTTCGAAACCATTGGGGAACCACCCCTTCGAAACCTTTATCTTAAACCTTTCGAAAGCACTAAATCCTTTTCAAAAATCAAACCATTCGAAAGCATTTGGGTTCAAGTAAAACATGCGGAACAACCTTTCGAAATCATTTAAAACCATTTCTTTTGAAACCTTTGGGTTTAACTTTCAATAGAACAAAAGGGTCATAGAATAACTAAGTCGAAAGCACTCTTTCGAAAGCTATTTCCTAAGTAAAGAAGTGATGGTGTCGAAACCAACCCTTCGAAAGCATTGGAGAAGTGGCTAAATTTTAAAAACAAAGTCACCCTTTTAAAACTTGTTGCTTCAAAAGGTGGAAAGCATCAGCAAGGGGTTTTGGCCCCTTTGAAAGCATTTACTTAAAATAAAAGGCGCAACCTTTTTCGGAACCATTCCTTAAAACCATTTATGTAACGACCCTCCTTTCATACCACAGAAAGACGCATGATTAATAAGAAAGAAAGAGGTAGAAATAGAATAGATTAAAGAAAGAACTCAACAATATCAGAATCTCACAGCGGAAACGGAACAAAATATAATATATCACATAGACATTATATAGTTATTTACATATCAGAGATACACAGATTATATAACATAAAATAGACAGTTATAAAAGTCTTTCTATTATACAACTCTAATACAACACATACATCATAGAGATATAGCACAGCGGAAACACTACATATCTACAAACACTGAAGCGTCCAGCTCCATCTCTCCTTCAAAATTCGTCAAAGCTAACCTGAATCCCTTGGCTACTCGTAAAAATTTAAGTACCCAAGAATTTAAGAAAAACAGAAATAAACTCCAGGTCAGACATGGGTCTGGTGTGAGTAAACGGTTTATGGTTGCTTAACTTTGAAAATCCTTTGGAAACAAAAGATATCACGTAAGACTTTCCACACATAAATATGGGTAAGTTTTTACCTTACGCTAACCAAAACATTTGATATAAAATCTGATGATATTATAACAGGGTCTAGGGTTTTCAAATAAATAGAAAATAGCCGAAATTGTTACATTTATTAAATTCCAGCATACATAGGTATACAATCAAATCCAAGGGCACTTATTGGAGATTGGATTTCCATACAATGGCAGGGCTAATGGGGTACCGCTCGTCACAGTACGCGGCCTAGATCAACGTACCGAGGATCACTCCCGACCCTCTGCAACACAAAGTCGGAGCCATCCTTTACTGGACAGCTCCAAGTAAGAAAACTCCAGTAGTTGTAGCTATTCAACCGCCCACACAGCCGAATAAAAAGGGACTCTAGATAGGGGTAAATCTTATCCTACTTGGGTGATACCCACTTAGCCTTGCTACACCTCCCTTGTTTTTGCCATTTTCGGTTAATGAGGCTTGAGGATACGATTACATTTATAGAACACATCGATCTTAGAATGCTCATCGTCCACCTGGCGATGTGCTGAAAGCATTCAATACATACAAGTTCGTTCCGGGTTCGAATGAAACCGAAAGCATTATCTCGTTGCACTCATTTTGGAATCACCCTCAGAGTTAACGACAATAACCCTTGCACTTTGAAACTCCATCTCGAACCTGAAAGCATTATCTCTGTTATACTCGTATTGGAATCATCCTCAGAGTTTTATGACAAATAGTTCTTACACTTCGAGTCTTCAACTTGATCTTTACTTGGATTCACGACCTAATGTTTAACTTGGATCGATGTGGTTTTCGGATAATCAAATTTGATACCCGATCCCAGTCTCATCGAAATCCAAACGTATCTTAAAGGCCAAGTTGTTTAAAAAGTTAAACAATTTAATTCAATTCAATTCAATTCAATTCAATACATGAATTCACACAGCATTAACACAGATAAATATCACACACTTATCATTGATATATCCAATATCACATCATAGAATATCAAAGCATATCATCCAATTCAGACAATCTACATAAACAATCATCCATAAGCAAGCATTATCAACTCATATCATAATTAATTTAATTAACTTAAATTAAATTGATTACTTAAGAATTAATCATCTAATCCTGCTAAATCAACCATTAATTAATTACATCACATTTAATTAATTAACCACTTCTTAATTACCTTATCAATCAATCAATCAATTAATCTCTAATCACATATTAATTATTCTTTAACTATTAAATGATAAACATTAATTATTAATTAATCTCCTTCAATACAAAGTAATCAATCCTTAATTACTTTCATAATCGATTAATCAACCTTTAATTAACTGATTAATTATCCATCAACTATTGATTAATAACCTTAATTATTAACCAATATCTCTTAATACAAATTAATTAATCCATAATTACTTTTATAATTAATTAATTAATTAATTAATCATTAATTAACTAACTAGTTATCCCTTAATTATTAATTAATAAACCTAATTATTAATTAACAAAACTTAACTTCAAATTAATTACTCCTTAATCACCAGTTAATTAATCCTTAATTAACAGTTAACCCATCCTTAATTAACAGTTAACCCATGCTTAATTAACATTTGCTTAATCCTTAATCACTATTTGATTAATCAATTGATTACCACTTAACAACTCCTTAATTAATCTTTAATTACAGATTAATTATCCTTTAATTATTAATTAATAAAAACTTAATTATTAATTAATAAAACTTAATTACAAATTAAGCACTTCTTAATTACTATTTAAGTAACCTTTAACTACTTAATTAACTACTCATAAATCACTTAATTAATCCATATTAATTACTTGATTAAGTCTTAATTACACTTAATTACTTAATTAATTAATTTCTAATCATTAATCAATAATCTTTAATTATCTAATTAATGATCTTTAATTACAACTTAAATAACCCTTAAATTTATTAACTTTTAATCCTTAATCATTTATTAATCAAGTAAATTTATTACCCTTAATTAATTTCTTAATTAATCCTTTATAATTAATTAAATTAATTAATTATACTTAATTTCCATAAATTAATTTAGTTAATATCAAGACATTAAACCTTAATTATCTTAAGATAAATCATTATCTTATAAATGCCTTAATTACCCTCAACATATTTACATCATTATCTTTATCATTAACATTACTTAATTAAATCATTAATTAATTTTTAAAAATAAAATAATTATTTAACTTGATAAATTAAAGTTATCAAAACATAACTTTCTTAAAATAACTTAAAAATTTATCAAATATAGTTTTAAATACTAGTTTCAAATTTGAATGTAAAAACTTGCTTATATAAACTTTTAAAATTTCGTTCCTACTCAAATTTAAAATCATTTTAAATTTATTTAACAAAATTTAAATTTAACAAATTTCAAACTTCTAAACCAAAATGTTTAAGAAAACATTTATTAAATATAAAGTAATTTATATAAAAGTTTTAAACTAATTAAAATTTTTAAATTTAAAAAAAAAACCAAGTTTTATAACTTTTAAACCTTTAAAACTGTTTAAAACATTTTCTGCTTCGGGTTGAACCCGAAGCATACTCGGGTTAAACCCGAGTTTCCCTTTCTTCCCATGTTTTTTAAAAACTTAGACTAAATCTTTAAGTTTAAAACCTACAGGTGAATCACCCTCAACTACTTCGAGTTACACTCGAGTCTTCTACCCCATAAGTCGACCTTTACTTCGAGCAACCCACAAGCCAAAACAGCTAACACACGAACATTATCGTGCACATGCACCATCGCCGGAGCCACCTCCGACCCTCACCACACCCTCCGGCACTTCACCCTACGTCGCAACAACCAAAATCGACCACCCAAACATTCGCACGAGCCTCGAATTGAAATCGAGCAACTCAAATGGACAAGAACCCAAAACCATCATCAGGAAAATTCTTTGAATCCTCGATTCCGATCATCGGAGCCACTACCACTCTGGCAATGCCTTGCCTTGCTTCCACGCCACCATTCACCAGAGTTTCGCGACACTCGATCAACCATAGATAAAGCAATTACCCGAAACTCTACCTCCGACAAAACTAGTGTTTAAAACCCTTTTGACCTACCGCCGACGTCACAGTTATCTAGGAACCCTTCTGACATTTTTGCCTGAACCACCATTACCTTCTCCACCTCTAGCAATGTCCCCGACCACCCTAATTTCTCCGGCCACCAGAATTTACCCAAAAACCATGTTCCAGACATTCCAAAAATTCACATTCAATTCAACGCTAAAAATTATGATTTTTGTTTTAAAAATCATTACTTTTAAAGTGGATTTAAGTTATCATCTTGAAGCAGTAAATTAGAATGACTGATTTTAGCATGTTTAAAGGAAATTCTGCTATATTCTACATAAACTTTCATATATTTTTACTTAAATTCATTTTTAAAATTAAATTTATGTCTAAACAAACATTTATTGTTTGAAGACCAAACCCTATAAGAAATCAGAGGAGAAGAAAATAAATTTTTGGTTTAAACTTGAAAATTCTGTAGCAAGAACAGGGCAGACAACATACACAGGCATGCACACTTCTGAACAAAATCAAATAAATACAAATACTACACTTATATACATGCAGAGCATCATCAACACAGAATTTCACAAGCAACCATTATTTTCCTACTCAAATTTTAAATTAAAATGTTTACTCACCTTTTGAAAATGTAGAGAGTTTGAAAAGAACAGGGAAGCTTTTGAAAATTTGAATATCACTGTTGTTTTGATTTCTAAAACTTTATCTTGCTTGAAACTGGAATGCTTTTAAGACTTCGAAAATTTGTTGTTTCCAGATTGCATTATGAAGCTGAAATCTTGGTTGACAGGCTTTGAGAAAAAGTTACAGGGTTTGTTGAACTTCAGATTTGAAAAAAGTGATTTTACAGGTTGTAGTATGAAAAATGCTACAGGCTTTGATAAAAGAGGTTGCAGGGTTGATTGTTTTTGTTTGAGGAATGAATTTCGGGTTGAAGATAAACATTACAGGCTTTGATATGTTTCAGAGGAGATGATAACAGGTTTTGTTGTTGAGGATTTTCTGGTATAAAGAGTTGAGCATGTTTGTTTTCTTGAAGAAATTTTTCAGGTTGTGGCCATTGATTACTTGTTTGAATTGGAAGGATAAGCAAAAGAAATGAAGAAAGAAATGGAAGTTTTATATTATGTGAATTATGGTTTATCTAAATTAAAGAAAAAGAAAATTAAATAAGGACACTTGTTCAATCTCCTTACATTTGTCAAATACCAATGCTTATTATCTTACACATGTTAATCAATAAGCTTTAAAAATTAACACTTGTCATAACTTATTTTAAAATTATTTTTAAAATATTTAAAAGCCTTTATTACTAATTTTCCTAATAAGTAAGTGCTTTTATAAATTTGTAAATGATTTTTCTTATTTTATAAAAATAAAAATTTTAAAATAAAATAAAATATAAACTAATTAAATTCTAAATAAAATCATATAAAATTATTTAATACATTTTAAATGCTATTTTAAAAGTTTTTGTATTTATCTACTATTAAATAAATATTTTCTAAATTTATATAAATAAAATTCTTTTGTTTTAAATTAATATAAAACAAATCTTACTTTAAATAAAAACTTTATTCATATTTTCTTTTATATCAAAAATAATTTCAAGATATATATATATATATATTCTTTTTAAATTTCAAATTTAAATCCAAATTTCAATGCAAATTCAATTTAAACTTCAATTAAAAATCAAATCAAATATATCTAAATTATTTTAAACAAATACATTATTAAATTTGGAAATATTAAATTCTAATTTTAAACCTAACTTAAATAAATATATATACATATATATTTAAACAACACTTATTAAATTTGAAAATAATAAATCTATTTAGAACCAAATTTATAAAATAACACAAATTAAATAATTATTCCATTCAAAAATCTATTTATATCTATATTTAAAAACATTACATTATTATTATTTTGGTTATTTATATTTGAAAATAACAATTTTAAATAATTTAATTAAGAGATTCTTAAATTTTAAATTCCTTGAAATTCCGGGATATCACAATTTAACCAAGTCGAAAGCATTCCTTTCGGAAGCAAAGCAGGTGCGTTTTCTTTTGAAACAAGGAAAAGCTTCGACCCCTTCGTAACCCCATGTTTCGACTACATATCTTTCGCCTATGTCCAATTCGCTGCATACCAAGTCTTTAATACTATGCGCATTGGTTTCGATGGTGATGGAGGCGGAAGTACTTAGTCGAAAGCTGGGTGCCAAAAGTGGTGAAACATGTAAAAAGCATGTATAAACCAACTTTTAACTTTTTAATGCAATCCTTTTCAACTAACCCGCCCTGTTTGTTAAAATATGACTGGTTGCTAATTTCTTTTCAACAAGTACTGCCGAAACTTCTGAAATAAACAAATTAAATTACTTATAAAATGTCCCATCTCCTTTTATAAATATATAAAATATTTAAGTCCCGCACCTTAAATAATTTTATCTACTTATTAAAACACTTAGAAAAAATCTATAAAAATTCCTATAAATTATTTTTAATATGTTTCCTAATATATATATTAATTTCTGATCCAAAATATACATATATTGCCGAAATTAATTTTAAACCCAAATAACCATTTTCTTTACTAGAACATTAATATTAAATACACATTAATGCTAAAAATTATGAAAATTTACACGCATCTCTAAAATATTATTTCTGACCTTTATCTAAAATTGAAATGCTTTTGGATGTTATTTAATAGGGTTTTCACATTTAAACATATCATAAAATTTATATGAAATAGCATAAATCACCAATAAGCACATATATCCAATTTAACAATAAAAAACATGACAAAACCTTGCAAAATAGATCAAATTTAATCTAAAACCGAAAACAATTAAAAACATGAGACATAGTCATTATTCAACTTAGCTTTGTGATTAAGGAGTTGAGATTTGATCTTTGATTAACTTGCTTAAGCTTTCCTCTTGAAATATTTCTTATCTTCTTCTTATTATCCCTTAATGGTGGCCGACCTCTCTTTCTTATGTTCTAGTTTGTGAATTTATAAAATGAACATTAGAATGGTTTAAGGGTTTAGGTTATAAGAATAATATTTATTCCTATATTACCCTTATCTATTTGCATACTTCTTTTATTTCATCTTCCATTAGTTCATTTGTTTAATGGGCATGGCTATCCCTTATTTCCACAAACCTCAACCCCTTAATCATTTTACCTTATTTCATTTCATTTTACTAATTAAATGTCCTAGGTAATGTTGCTAAAAATTAGGGTCATTATAGACTCCTCTCCTTAAAGAATTTTATTCTCAAAATTACGATAAGGTACTCAACACATCAATCAAAAAGGTAAAACATACCATAAAATATAGCAGGATAAACGTCTCTAATCCTGCTCACAGTATCCCAAGTACAGTCTGTCTCATTGTCGCTCCACTAGACTTTAATTAATCTAACTATCTTGTTCTTTACCCTCTTCTCTTCTCTTGCGACTATACGAACTGGCTTTCTAACTATAGTCAAATTCGAACCTACTACTAAGTCCTCTAACATAGCTGATGCTATAGTAGCCTTCGGATCTCGAACACACTTTCTTAATTTAGAAATATGAAATACATCATGGACTTCTGCCAAACTGTTTGGTAACTCTACTCTATATGCGAGTTTCTCGATCCTTTCTATAATAGGAAATGGTCCTACAAATCTCGGTGCCAATTTCCCTTATTTTCCAAATCGAATTACATCTTTCGTCAGTGACACCTTAATGAAAACATGATCTCCTACTGAGAACTCTAAGTCTTTCCGTCTCTTATCGGCATAACGCTTTTTCCTAGACTAAGCTTTCTTCATTCTAGCTCTAATTAACTCAATATTCTCTGCAGCTTCTCTAACTAAATTCAGACCAAGAACCAACTTATCTCCGGTCTTTAACCAACAAACTGAAGATTTGCGTAGCCTTTCGTACAAAGCTTCAAACGGTGCCATCCCTATACTAGGCTGATAATCGTTGTTATACGAAAACTCAACTAAGTGTTGATGGCCTTCCCATGATCCCACAAAATCTAACACACAAGCTCGTAACAAATCTTCAAAGACTTTGTTAACTTTTTCCATTTGTCCATTGGTCTGTGGATGGTAAGCGGTACTCATCTTGAGCTTGGTACCTGAAGTATCATGTATACTCTTCCAAAACTTAGTAGTGAATAATGAATCTCTATCACTTACCATACTACTAGGAATTCCATGAAGTCTAACTATATTCTTCATAAATAACTTAGCCAAAATAGGTGCCGTCCTAGTTGACTTAAATGGAATGAAACGTGCACTCTTGGTTAACCTGTCCACTACGACCCATATACTTTCATTTCCTCTATTTGATCTTGGCAACCCATTTATAAAATCCATAGAAATAGAATCCCACTTCCATATCGGAATATATAATGGCTGAAGTAACCCACTTAGGCATGATGTTCGGCCGTTACCGATTGGTAGTTCAAACATTGCTTCATCTATAAGCCTATATCCCTCTTCATACCTTCCCTAAAGAAACTCCTCTTCATGTCCTAATACATCATAGTTCTCTTGGATGAATAGTGAACTTCAAATGGTGGCATTCCCCCAAAACTTCATTCCTAATATCTCCCGCATTCGAAACACACAATCTTCCTTTCTTTCCCAACCACCCATTCTGGTCAAGACAAAAATCCTTCAAGTCATCGCTTTGTTTCATCCCTTAACTTCTTGATCCGTTCAACTAATACTGGATCCTCCATCTGTTTAGAAGCAATCTTTTTTATTCTCGTCGGTCGTACTTGTAAACATGATAACGCTACAGTTTCTCCATTAGATCCAGCTTCAGATCTCGACTATACTCTACATGTCGTCAACGCTTCTAAATCTTTCCACTCAGCTATCATTGCCAACGCTGCATTCAGTTGTTTTTTGCTAAGTGCATCTACAACCTTGTTGCCTTTTATTGGTGTGTACTCAATTCCATAGTCATAAGCAGTTATAAATTCCAACCATCTTTGCCGCTATAAATAACTGAAATCTTTCTTCCAAAAGGTAATGCCTTCACACTTTCAATGCAAAATCACGACAGCCAATTCTAAATCATGTGTCGGGTATCTCACTTTATGCGGTTTAAGCTGTGGAGAAGCACTGGCAATCACTTTACTGCTTTGCATTAGCACAGCTCCTAACCCAGTTCCACAACATTTGTATATATTACTAAGTTCCGAATCCCTTTTGGAAGAACTAACAAAAATGCATTAGTCAACACTCTGGAATGCTTCCTTACCCTTATTGGTCCATACAAACTTCACATCTTTTCGCGTTAGCTTGGTCATCGGTGCAGCTATTCGCGAAAAATCCTTAATGAATCTTTGATAATACCCAGCCAATCCAAGAAAATTGTTTATCTCAGTCACGATCTTGGGTCTCTTCCAAATATTCACCGCTTCAATCTTAGTCGGATCTATAGACAACCCTTTATCTAAGACTACATGACCAAGAAACTTCACTTCCTTCTTCTAGAAATGACACTTCGAAAACTTTGCCTTCAACTGATGCTGCCTCAACGTCTCAGGCACCACTCTAAGATGAACTTCATGCTCTCTTTCGTTCTTAATGTATACCAAAATGTCATCTATAAATACTAACATAAACCTATCCAAGTGCTCTCGGAAAACTCGGTTCGTCAAATCCATAAAGAATGTCGGCGCATTAGTTAGTCCGAACGGCATCACTAACCATTCATACGATCCATATCTAGTTTTAAACACCATCAAAAGAATACTATTCTCTGCTACTCTAAGCTGATGGAAACCTGTTGCTAAATCCAATTAAGAAAATACCTTGGCCCCATTCAACTGATTGGACAAATCGTCAATTATAGGCAATGGATATTGATTCTTTAGGTCTTCTCATTCAAATTACAATAATTGATACATAACCTTAACGATCCGTCCAGCTTCTTGGAAAACACTACAGCTGCTCCCCAAGGTGAATTACTTGGCCAAATAAATTTTTTGCCTCCTAAATCCACCAACTGCACCTTCAACTCCCTCATTTTGTTAGGTGTCATCCTGCTTGGCAGTCTACTCACTGGTTATGCTTTTGGTACTAAATCTATCGGAAACTCAGTGGCTCATTTTGGTGGTAATCCTACTATGGGTTAAAAAACATTCGTGAATTCTCTAACCACAAAAACTCAAAAACTCGTCTTCTACCTCCATAACACCCAACAAAGCATTCATCTTAAAACTAGGGTTTTCCACGGTGTATACAATCTGATCACTACAGCCAGGGTGTTTAAGCGATATATTCCTATCATGGCAAAATATCCTAGCATCATACTTACTTAAAATCCATACCCAAAATAATTTCGAACCCGACGAAATCAAACACATGCAAACTACAAACAAAGGTTTGACCTAATAAATCAAACTTTAGGTGGTCAAACTTCATCCTAAGTGTCGCATACCCTCTTATTGGATTTGCAACACTTAAGAAAGTAACTAAATATGAGGGTTCTAAGTTAAACTTATCTACCAAATAATGAGATGCAAAATAATGCGACGCAGTATCAAACAGAATGCTAATTGACATACTATGAATCAGAAGCGTACCTCCCAACATAGCTTTTCCTTTTTCCTCTGTGTTGGCCTCGAGGAAGTTGACTTCAATGAGTATACTTTGCCCTTCCCAACCTTGGCAAGCTCCTTGCATTGGTTCTTGTAATGTTCAATTTGATCATAATTGTAACATTTTATTCCATTTTTCACAGCAGCTTTCTTTCCCTTGCCTGTCTGGCACTCATGGGCATAGTGTCCTTTCTTGTCACACTTGTAACATACCACTTCTGCCTTTCCCTTCTTAGCAGCTCTAACTTCTGAGCTCCTTTCTTATGAAAAACTTCCTTTTCTGACTCTGCCCCGCCTGGACTTCCTTTTCATTATTTCTCTCCAAAAAAAAGCATCTCCTCATTCCTCAAAGCCATATCTACTACAACATCACAAGGATCCTTGATATAAGGTAACGTAGCCCTGGCCAATTCAGGTTTCAACTCCCTAATGAACTTCTCATTTCTCTTAATCACGGTATCAACAGTAGCATACCCATACCTTGTCAACTCCTCAAACCTTGTAGCATACTCCAGAACAGTCATCTCCCCCTACTCCAACTCAGTAAACTTTCTAAGCAGTGTGGACTTTGCAATCTCAGACACAAACCTCTCCTCAGGCCTCCTCTTAAACATAGCCCATGTCATCGTCTCTTCATTTGCTCCAATCGTCACATTATTCCACCAATACAACGCTGCTTCCTAAAGCTGTCTAGAAGAAATCCTTCTCCTCTGCTCATCATTGAGCCCCAAATCAACAAAGATTCTCTCACAGTGCAATAACTAGTTCTCTACTTCGATTGCATCCTCAGTACCAATAAACAACTTTCCCCCCAACCGAGCACAATCTCTACTCAGAATGGCGTAGTTGTCAACCACTAGAGCTTCTTGGTTTCCTTCTCTAACTACTCCAACAACAACTCCTGCTTGCATCATGTTTACAAAGAACTGATACATTACTCCCATATCAACTTGCAGGACTCCGGTACCAACATTTCCAACTTGTGCCTGACCTTGGTTGCTTCTCGTATTTGTTCTGGCATTTCCATTTGTAGTGATGCTTTCCCCTCCAAGATTAACTCTTCTACTTCTAGCATCCATATATGTATTCAAGCCTCGTAAGGTATAGAAGAATAACCTAAGAGAGGTATGAGAATAGAGATATAGCACATACTTATATATAACAAATACAAGTACGTTACTATAGCGTTATCTCACACCCCAATCTTATCTCTAATTCCTTAGGACTACATTTCAAAAATCATTTTAGTTTAAAGTTTTTCATAAACTGTAACACCCTATATCTAGAGACCAAAAGCTAAGCGCTACAGATGCTGCAGTCATTTATAGTATTAACTTTTGGTGATAAAATACGACAATGTTATTGGTATCCATAATATTAGAAGCACTTGAATATGAACAAAATCACAGATTTTCAAAAAAACAACATTTAACCATTACATTTCAAAACAATATCATGTCTAAGTTACATAATCCCTTAACCGTTCTTAGGTACTGATCAAATATAATTTACAGTAATACGCCAAGAGTGACATATGATGATGCCCCCTTGGACGATCAAAGAAATATAGTCATAACTAACTTAACATACACAGCGAAACCAAAATAAGTAAAACTGAAACTCCTATTTAGCCATCCGAAAGCCACCTGCTCGTCTCCGAACGCTTTATTTACCAAAAGACAAAAACTTGAAAACCTCAACCCTCAGCCTACTCAAATCAATTTTGAGTACCTGAGAGTTTGAGGAGAAACAAAAACATTGAGTCAAATATAAAGCCTGGTTTCAATAATACTGTTCATCTCTATTAATTTATGTTAAGTGAGACTACGCCGGTTAGCAGAACGAGTTTCCCCTCACTAACATTTCTTTAAAACATATCTTTTGCAATTCTTTTCCTGCAACAAAAACTGGTCAAAATATTTGTATAGCGTCATTATGTAAACATACATAAATATATCAGGCAATAAAATGAACCATCTGTTCATGCATAAAGTTTTATTTGGCTAACTTTTAACCTTTAGCTGACTCGGTCCTACCAGATAATATCAAAATTTATCTAACGTCTATTAGACATTCCTGTTCTTTTTGGATGATCTATCTTAACTATCTATTAAATACTTCTTTTTTGGATGGTCTTTCCTTAACTTATCATCATCCAGGGTCACCTGATCATATGGTTTTGAGGGCTCACCAACAACTTATATATATATATATATTCATTTCTACGTGTATCCAAATTTTAGCCTTACCTGTGACAAAGCCATACACATTGGAATTTTGGACTAAATTAGTTGGGGCTAATAGCTAATGTATAGGGCGCGACCCTATACAATCCCATTTTATATTCTAATATTCTAGTCATTTTACTGAAGGATATCTTCCCAAAAATTTCCTTCAAAACCTTTTCAAAATAATTTAGGATCTTCAAATCAAACTCAAACAAGGAAAATATATAATCTCTATGCTTTACTCAAAACCACCTTATATATATGTATATATATGTGTGTGTGTGTGTATACACACTTAAATCTTAGTTGATGAAAACATTTAACTTTTGAAAGTCCCCCTTCCAAAACCATTGAAGGTACCCTTTTCGAAACCATTGAAAGTATTCCTTTCGAAATCATGTAAAACCCTTTCTTTTATCTAGGCTGAAAGGCCAAAACCTCCCTTTCAAACCATTCTCAAAACCCCTTCGAAACCTTTGGAAATCTTCCTTTCGAAAGCTTTAAAACCTTATTCTTTCTTTTACAAACATTTAAACATTGCCTTTCAAAACCATCGAAAAACCTTTCCTTTTGAAACTGTCACGACCCGCCGCTCTGACCGCCTCTAGTCGGTAATTAAACCAACTAGAAACGTTCAAAATGACAGAATGTTATTTAGTTTATAACATTTAAATAGAATCACAGAATAATAATCGTATTTCCCATAAAAGAACTTTTCTTTCATATACAAATATCAGAGTTATACAATGAAATACATTTAAATACAGCGGAACAATTATCTATATATATATATATACATATATTTCTTTTCTTTTCTTTTTAAGTACAAAATAAATCCTGAAAACTGAAGTAAAGCTTTAATCCCCCTCTCTCTAACTTCGCTGCGAGAAAATCTTCAAGCTGTAAAAATACTCGGTCTGACCCGAGTATTACATTCAAAAGAAAATAATACACAGGTCAGTCTAATTCAAACTCAGTTATTAGTGCATAAAGGTAGTAATAATCAATTGACAATTAGACGACAGTCAAATATCCGACCCTTTAACAAGAAATCGAATAACGGTAAATATAACACTTAACAGTGTTATACAATAATCAATAGATTCAAATTTTAATGAAGATGAATGCAAGATTTTTTTTTCCTTTTTAAAAAAAATAACTTAGAAAAAAACATCAAAGTTTGCATAAACGGCAATTTAAACCAAAATCATCAATTTAAATCAAATCAATTTAAATAATTGAAAAGTTACTTTAAAAAAAAAATCAAAACTGATTGGCTGCCGTACACGCACGGGTGCACGGCCTCGCCAATACGGTGACGAAATACATAAGAGCTCAGTGCATCAAAATGCAATACAAGGTCAAATCCAAAGATTCAACACAGTGCAAGTGTGCATGGGGTGTTCAATGCAATATGGAGCAATCAGGACATGAATGCAGTAGTGCACCGGTCAGTGCAAACTACTCTGTCAACAAGTATGATTGGGATGCATACCTGAAAAATGAAATCAAGTTATAGCATAGCAAGTGCAGACTCAAGACAATGGCAACATCACTATAGGTACCAGACCAGGGGAGCAACAGAGGCAATAAAACAAGTAGTATATGCTACTATTTACTAAAGAAAAATTTGTATTTAGTTCCAACAAAATGTGTTCAGTTTCACTTCATTTAAAAGCAATTAAAATAAAACATAGACAGACAAAGGATGCATACTATTAATGGAAAAGCAAGGGATGTGATATATTTCAAGGTACAGGGGACGAACAGCAGCATGGAATGAACGAAACAAAGCAACTAGATTTAAGTACCTTACATGTACGAACGTAAAGATCAAAAAGGCAATTTAATTTACAGTGAGCAGTTTAACAGAGAATTGGACCTAAGTTTGCAACCATAGAACACAAAATCATTATTTTAGATCACAATTATCCAACATAAAATTGATGAGCATGCAATTAAACACCAAGATAGGTTTTTTTTTTCTTTTACTGTAAACCAGAAAGCTAAGGAAACAGGGAAGGGAAAAATCATTTCCAGGCATGCATTCTTGGGAAAATCATTTAGTCTGTACTTAACAGAAACAAATACACACAGGCATGCATTTTCAACATTTTGTATGCAGGCATCTGAACACTAATACCAACACTTCAAACATTATCAAAACATCACAACATATTTAAATAAGGATGAGTGGTTTGTTCACTTTTCCTTGAAACAGAATTTAACATGCTATTTTTCAAACATTGAATCAAAAGCATACTAATCAATGCTCACCCTAGAGGACAAAACAAAATAAATAAATATCAACAGTGTTTATGATCTTAAAACGAATGTCATACCAAATTTCTAGTTGATAGATTATCTAGATTCATCTGTTTGAGAAACAATGTCCTTTGCTGGCTTACAATTAAAACAAAATAAATAAAATCAACAATGATTATGATCGTAAAACAAATATCATACATGATACTGTAACCATATGGATGTATGCGAATTAGTACATCTCAATTGCAAACTGAAGTACTCAATTCAACTCACCACAAATATGCACAGGAACAATATATGATCAGAGAATAACTACAATGCAACAACTCAGGTCAGTGAGTACTTCATTAATGCAGACCATATCAGAGTGACAATGCATACAAGCTCGACCAAGTCAAAATGAACATTTCAGTGCTAGACAGAACTATCTGGTGAAAACGTGAATTCTAACAAGTATAATGACAACTTGAACTTTTCAATGTTTGCAAAAACAATTACCCAAGCATGCAGCTAAGAAGTAAAGAATTTCAATAATGCAAAGTGCTTATTCACGTGTGTAGCAGGAAGGAAACTCTTCAACTTTTATGAAATAACAAAACCACCACAGCCAGTGATATTGAGTACCCATATGAAAGTCCAAGCATCTATACTTGAAGCCAGAAACCATACAAATGCAGACTCAAGTGATACAAGAAGCAAATATGCATACACAGTGCCATCGTGATATTCAAACTACTGGTCAAAGATGTAATGGCCGATGGGATTAATATAACAACATGGCCACCATGAAATGCAACTGTATACAAGTGGAATCCAGTGCAAACAACTGAATTTCAAGAATAACAGTGATTGAGCATCAGGAAAAAAACAGTGAAAGAGTCATAGTAGTTTCAAAACAAAGAATCGAGCAAGTTCACATGTCAACAAAAATCATAGTGACCGAAATCAACAAAAACAGCAAATTCACAAAATCGTGATGACCAAGAAAACATCACCAAAGCATTTTAACAAAATCAATCGGCCAAGATAAATCGTCAACATCAGAATATACTCGACTGGCCGAGACGACAACTCTCAATCGAATACAAATTTTTGAAGTTCGAATATTTCCTTTACAAAAACAATAGATTGAGACAAGTTAGTAACCAAAATCGTCACAGCATAAACAGGGCCGTGGAAACCAAGAAATCGAACCAAGATAAAAATCAAATCCGTGAATATCAAGTATCAAATTATACCAAATTGGCAAAGTAATAGAAATCATCAATCTACGAAACATAATCGAACGCAAAGCTTACTACTATGTCGAATTAGATGTGAGTGACGTAAAGATCACTCACCTTGTTTAACGCATCGCAAGGAGGAGGGGTCGCGAGCTACTGAAGTCGAGGCCTTCGATTTTGAAATGCCCTAGCTTGGAAAAAAGGAATCGAGCAGCCAAAAATTCGTGAAGCCCTAATTGGCGAAAAGAGGACGACGAGAACGAAAGATTTGGAGCCGCCATTATTTTATTTTCATTTTCTTTTTATCCGATTGAAATGATTTGAACGAAAAACAAAGGGGAGGGGGCGTTTTACTTTTGAAGAGGAGATCGCGATTTGTTTATACCGTAGGGTGGCTGATAGGTACGAGATTTGCAGAGAGAAGATACATAGCAGTGTACTAGAGATTTTGTAATCTCCTTTTTCTCTTATTTTATTTCATTATCATTTTAATTTTCATTTTTTTTTCAAATACAATTTGTTTTCAACACGAATTCTAACGCGTTTAGGTGCCGTTTGCTCACATATCAACTCCGAACGCCACGAAAATTGAAATCCGGTAATAATTCAATATTACGGACCCAATGGAACTGATTTCGTCAAATTCCGAGACTGTGCCTCGGAAAGCTATTCTTAAATTCAATTTGAACGATAAAATTCCAAAACTGGACGAATCACTTTCGAATTTAATTCGGAAGCTTCTATTATCTTCAGTATTATTAATATGAATTTTCTAAGCCTTTAAAATATTTTTAATCAGCTTAAAATTGAATATTCAAATTTTTATTCAACTTTCAATAGATTAAATTTTAAAATTTAATCGCCAAATTCATTGTTATATTGGGAATTCACTTTAAATCATCATTCAAATATTTAAAATTAATTAAATATTTTCCAATTTAAATTGTTCAAAATTCAGGATTGTTACAATCTCCCCTCCTTAAAAGAATTTCGTCCCGAAATTACAAGTTAGGAGAAATGATTGTTAAAATTTCACTGATGTTTATACCCTACCCAATTTTATCAAGTTTGAAACTTATTAAAAATAAATAAATAAGTATAGAATTCATTCTATTTGTTTTATCTCACTAGCTTTGTTAATTAACTCATTTGTTCATCATTTTCTACAATCAAGAGGCGAAAGTCTTTTACTAAAATTTTCGACCTACAAAACTCAAATTTTAAATTTGAAATTCTTGTTAAAAATCTACATAGTATAACTTTTCCAAAGCTGTGGACTTTCAAAATATCTCAAAAATCCTCTTCCTTAATTTATTAGGTTGGAATTATGCAATTTTTAATTCCAGATTATTGATTTGCCATCTAAAGTTCGAAAATACTTGTTAACTCGAAATTTAACAAGTCTATTGTTGTTCTTAAAGACATTAGGCATACGCTGGCCAGGCGCAAGTCTAAAAATCTCTAAGTACTAAATATACTTGCTTCAATTCCCAGTGAAAATACTTTTAAAAATTCTTTTAAAAAAATGGATATGGAAAGCACGTTCCCTCATGGATCACAGTTTACCCGGCGGTTCCGCTACTATCCCAGTAGAATCGCTTGTAAACTATAGATTTCACATCTCTTGAATTTCGCCATGGTTGTTGCATAGATCGCAGTTTACTCGGCGGTTGCGCCACTATCCCAGTGGAATCGCTTGTAACTGTAGGCATCTCGCCCCACGAATTACGCTATACCATCAGATCGCGGTTTACACGGCGGTTACGCTACTATCCTAGTAGAGTCGCTTGTAAACCTAGGCATCTCGCCTCTCGAATTACGCTATTTCATATCATCTAGATCGCGGTATACCCGGCGGTTACGCTACTATCCCAGTAGAATCGCCTGTACCCATAGGCATCTCGCCCTTCGAATTCCGCTAGTTCCCGATCCCAAACACGATGATCCATCGTGGGGGATTTTAGTCCGAATGGACATTCCACATATGGAAATTCAACGTAGCTACGAATTTCAAATGGACACTCAAATCGAGTTCCAATACCTTCACCAATTTTCAAATGGAAGGTACTTTTCCATATCCTTAGTTTGGAAAACATAATATCATACATACATAGTACTTCATTTCATAGTTCGTACATATCATACTCATGTACTTACATAAGTTTTCCATAACAATTTCTTTCCAAACTAATGGTTTTCGAATTTATCGTATTCTCATATATATGTTCTGAAAACCACAATATTTCATATCCATAACAAATAGAGGATTCCAAAATTTTCCATTTCATTATCCATTTCAAATTTTCCTCTAAGTCGATTTGAAAATTTAAGGTTATTTCAAACCCAATTCACATTCATAATTCAATTTATTATCGACTTCACATTCGATTTGGATTTCACGTTACATCGTCAATTCTCAACACATAATTGATTTCTACCGATATATAACCTCTAAGCTCGTATGTCTCAGAGAAGGGTGTTAAGCTAAAAGAATAAATTCTCTGCCACCAACAGATATATATTTAATAGAGATCAATTGATATGTCATCAATTCACAATGTTAGACATACAATCCAAATCGACTATCCAAAATTCAAAGCTCAACTTATATTGTTTTTGGTGTCAAAGTTAAACTCAATTTAACTCAAAATTCAATCTTTTTGAAAAATTTCCAAGTTGAACTAATTGTTCAAATTTCTCAAAATAATATCTTTACAAGATATATAATTTTCACACTTAGCCATTTGAAAACAAATTTCAAATCATTTTTCACCTTTCAATCTTTGAAAACAAATTTCAAAGCAATTTCCTTAAACGGAAACATTTCCAAATATTTATCCATTTTAAACTTGAAATGGTTCATTTAAATGTGATGACCCGCAAATCCGTACCCCTTGAATATACACTAATCTCCATAGATTAATTCAAGATGAACAGAAATACGAATTATCAATGTTTTAGAAAAAGAAAGAGATAGAAGAAGAGATAAGAAGATAGAAAATTGAGATAAGAAGATAGAAGATAGAGGGAAAAGAGAATAGAAAACAGAACGGAATAGAAAATAACAGAACAACAACAGAATCTCACAATTCGCAGCGGAACAACATATAATAATAAAAGAATAATCTTTAAACAAAGAACTATATCAGTTATTACATTTGATACATTACATTTCATTACATCAGAGTGTACAACAACAAGCAACATCAAATAGTGCAGCGGAAAAAGAAATACTATATACTAGTAATACGCCATGCCATCCAGCTTGCCTCCAGCAACTCCTGAATATCCAGAATATCCTGATAAACCTAACTCTTAACTGCCCGTATGGAAATTGGTGGGCACCCAGAATTTAGGAAGGAAAACAATAAACTTCGAGTCAGTCATGTGACTGGTGTGAGAACTCAAAACAGTTTATTTACCTTTAAAATCAAAATAGAGGAATATTTTTAAAGTCAATTCGCAATGCTTTTAAAAAATGAGACTACCATAAGGCCTCCCGCACACACACACAATGCAAACGCAGAATCGGAGGAGATTTCTCCTTATGATAGTCAAAGATGCTTGATACACATTTAAAAGAACATTTGATATTATTACTAGTGCATAGTGTAGGAAAAATTCATTTCGAAAGTAGAATATAAATCTTAGCCAACATACGACCATTATCGTATGCCTACTATAGCTACCATCCAAACAGTGGGGCGCCACCATAAGTGAATGATAGGTTCTACAACTAATACCGTACAAGGTTTCGTATTGGGAATTGGATTTCCAACGAATGATCAGGCCAAGGAACTTCCCATTGCCACATGAGAATGCCTCTGGATGGACATCCCCGAGAACCAAACCGGATCTCTACCAACACAAGGCCGGGTTACCCCTAACTGAGTAACAACTGACCAAATATGCCATCCCCCGGTCCTTTGGGACCTTTCAACCGAGCGCTCGCAATCAATTCACACAATTATAAAGTGTTTTCAACATGAGTAAGTATCTGGGCTCCATACCATGATGCCACCCTTTTCCAGAAGGAAATGCACATATCCTAAAGGGCGCTACCCCTCATAACCTTGCCGCATCTTTCCTGTTTTGACCATTCCCGAGGTGTGAGGCTCGACGAAGTCACGTCCACAAAAACATACTTTATACAAAAGCCATGCTTTGGGTCAACAAATGATCATAGAAATGATCACCAGATAGACGATCAAATAAATGATCCTATCACAAATAATCAACACAATGATCATTTCACAGCAACACTCAGCATGTCACATTACCAAATTGGGAATATATCGCTGATAACCTTCAACTACATAACCTCTAAGCTCGTACGTCTCAGAGAAGGGTGTTAAGCTAAAAGAATAAATTCTCCGCCACCAATAGAAATATATTTGAATGAAATCGGCTTTATATCTCAATTTGTAATGTCAGACATACAATCCATACAAGTTTGTTCCGGGCTCGAACAGAACCGAAGGCACTTCTCACGAAGCCCTTGCAATCCGGGTATTCACAATCCCGATCGAATTTCCCATCACTTAGGGAATCTCTATACCAGGAGCTACCCAGTGCAGAGACAATCGATAGGTCATCCTATCGCTTTCGCAAATACCCGGTCTTCAACACCGGTCATCAAATGCAATTCATAACGACGTATCACCTATTCGGAATGGGTTATACGACCCCAAGGTCCTTTCCCGGTTAACCCGAATAGTGAGCGCTTATTCAAAAATAAGTGTGGCATTCAAATTCAAACAAATCACATCAATTACCCATTCAAAGGGAAACATTGATAGTCGGTTATTGAACTATCAATGGATATGCACAACATCACCAGATTCCAAATAATTTTCCAAATTATTTATTTTCCAAAATATCTTTACAAGATATAAAATTTCACACTTCAAAAATAAATCAATATTTATTTTTAAACAAATTCTCCTTTTCTTTTATAAATTCCTTAGTGAATTTATATTTCACAATATCTACTGATATCCGATTTCAATTATTCATTTCAATTTATCTTCAAAAAGATAAATTCTCAAAATATTCACTTTATCTTGGAAAACATTTCCATACTTATTAAATAAGTAATTCACAAATCTATTTATTTTCAACACTTAGAAAATATTCAAATATACTTAAATCGAGATTAAGTATATATTTCATTCTTTAAGGAAATCATTCTCTTAAACATATTTATTTGGGCCAAAACGAATGTTGCGTAAAACATCGTTACGACAACCCAAAATCACTAGTATAGGGATTCGAAATTAAAATAGATATATAAATCCCAATACTATACAAAACATTTCCTTTCGGAAATCATTTCCTATAACAACAGTGTTATAGTCCACTATTTCCTTTTATTTCTCGAAAATGTCTATTTCAACAATAGATGTTGAAATCTATGGTTTCGAATCTCAACACATTTTAAAACATCGTTAGATCGTTTTAATTCTTTTTAAAATATCACATTCTAAACATTTTCTTTAACATATTATTCACTATTCAAAAACGTGAATATACTACGTTAACAAATTTCATCATTTTTATACATTTCATTTTAAAGGATTATTCACAGTCAAAAATGTGAATATAACTCCATTAATAGGTTTCAACAATTTACTTCTTCAAATAAGTCGTTTGCGAATTTATAAAACAACGTTTATAAACTCCATTTCTATTTGTTTTATAACATCTTTCTTTATAAATTTTCTTTATTAACCTATTCACTTTATATCTCAATTATGAACCAAAAGTCCATATTATAAGTTAAATACTTATAAAACGATTATTTTACAAAATCGTTCTTTTTAAGACTTTCTAAATTATAAATCTTATAACTTATAAGATTCAATTATTTATCCAAAACCATTCTTTCAATAACTTCACGAAATTTATAAATCTTATTATTTATAAATTTCACTTATAACTTCACCATTTATAATTTTATAAATTCCATTCACTTATGCAATCCATTTTCACTTCATTCAAACACTTATAAAAACTCGTTTTATAATTCAAATGTTTTAATTTATAAATATCAATTTATAAATCCTTTATAAAATCAATTTATACTATTATTTTAAAACATCTTTAATCTCCTTTATAATTTCACCATTTTGATTCATAAAATAATTAAATTTTATAAATCCTATATTTTCAACTTTTCATAATAAATTCAAAAATCCCGATTAAACTATTTTATAAAATCATTAACCTCATATTTTCAAAAATCAACCTTTAACTATATTTCTCAAAAATCATAATTTTGATAACATTAAAAATTATACGTTTATTTATTTAAAATGGATAAATTCTGAAAAATATTTTATAAACGTATACTTTCAAAAATCACTTTGAAATCCCTTTTTAAAATTCCAAATTTGGTCCAATGATGCTACATACCAAATAGTCAATCACGACAACAACGACATCATATATCGATATGATAATCCATCAAATATCAAAATATCTGAAATCAAATAAATACTGTTGAGGAATCCAGTTGGATCCCTCCAACCTGTTTTCCTGCATCCACAAACATTAGCACAATACCAATTTCGCTCCAGTACGGAATTATCGCGGTATATGGGATTTAAAATATTATCCGCTTAATAGACGGCGCAATAGTGTCTCATCCGCTATACAAATACGGGAAATCAATAACTCCAATATATACATATGCCAATATATATATATATATATTGCTATATATATATAATACCAATTTCACTGTTTATGAAATATTCGCGGTATATGTTTTTAATAAATAACATCCGCTTACTAACGGCGCATAATGTCTATTTTAACAATCAATAGATAACAATCATCATTCAAACATGCATTCAAATATTTTAAATTTAACTATTTAAAATAAAATCGAAACTGATTCGATTGAGTGAGAAGTTCTCACCTTGATTTCAATTTCGTTTTAGCGATTTATTTCGAATAAAATTAAACGGACGTTTAATTTTACCTGAAATTATCACTAACTCCAAACGACTCCAATCCGATTTCATCGCGTAGTGCTCATCCATACGATTCCAACGCAACTGGTTTCGCGCGTTTTCGACCTCGTATGAGAAAGTTATGCATTTTATAAGTTTACACAATTTAAACTAATATTTACAACATAAATTTAAAATTTTTATAACCTACAACTATCATAGCCGTTAGATCCACACCCTCACATCAGGCCGTCCCTTCCCTCCATCTCCCTCACGTTTCACATCTCCAGTAAATGGAACGCAAACATGAACCCATCAAACACTAGCTAGGGTTTGAAAATTCGGCCTCCACGTTGAACTATAGTACGATCAGGAACTTGCATCTCGAAGCTCATCTCCTCCACTTCACTCGGCTGCCACCATAGCAAGCTCGGCCACCCCCTATCCTTGAATTGCGTGCGCAAGCCAAGGTCGACGGCCCCCTGTAGCTCCTCCTCCGACGCTTCAAACACGATCAACTCC
The DNA here is from genome assembly GCA_030765085.1 of Allium cepa. Lineage (NCBI taxonomy): Eukaryota > Viridiplantae > Streptophyta > Magnoliopsida > Asparagales > Amaryllidaceae > Allium > Allium cepa. The sequence goes on along the minus strand of CM060937.1, from coordinate 108,668,146 downwards.
GTATAGAATTAAAGCCCTCGTTACACTCTTCGTCTTTGTAGTTGACACTTTCCTCTAATTGTCGATGGATTTGGAGAGATTAAGGAATGAATTTGGGAAGTTTCTGGCCTTTGATTCTGGTGGAGGCGGCTAGGGTTAGGTTTAGTTTATTTATTTATTTATTTTTTAATTTATTAAGGGTGTTGGTCTATTTATAGGTATTGAACACTATTCATTCCGGAAATTCCGAACTCCGATTTACGCGCCGTAACCAGCGTTTCTAGGGTTTACCCCGCGTTTCGGACACAATGGAACAGGTTTCGAAAGCTAATTCGGACATCTGTGCGAGTTATGGCAATAAACGTTCAATTTAAATTAAACCGATTTAAACGATTTTCTAGGCGTTTTAATTTGTACCGGACAAACGGTAAATCCAATTGACACGAAATTTGAAACCTTACAATAATATCACATTACGGATCCGATGAAACTGGTTTCGTCGAAATCCGAGACTTTTTGAAAAATGGCTATTTTAACTCGCCAAATTAATATTAAAAACAATTCGATGCGTTTCGAGCTGCTACGATCAAACGATAACTCCGATTGACACGAAAATTGAAATCCGGTAATAACTAACTATTATGGATCCAATGAAACTGGTTTCGTCCAATTATGAAACTGTTCAAAAATTGACTATTTTCACTAGTCGATTTTAATATTAAAATATTCAATTTTCACAAATTAACTTTTAATTCGATTTTAAAAGTTCTAAAATATCGTTCTAACTCCAATATGATAAAATAAAATTTTACAAATCATTTTCAATCATATTTAACTAAATTTTCAATTATTTCTTGAATTTAACATATTAAATTATCGATTTAATTATCCAATTAAATCCAATTATTCAAAATAAAATTTATTTGACTTATAAATTCACTTATTAATATTTAAAATTAATTAAATATTCAAATTTTAATTAATAAAAATCCTGGGTCGTTACAATCTTCCCCCCTTAAAAGAATTTCGTCATCGAAATTATTAAGTAAGAAAAGTTACAGAATCTATTAACTTTCCAAAATCCATAGTTTAAACTTCTTACAATAACTTACTAAGTTTCCAAATCATACTTAGTTATCTTTTCAAAAACAACTACTATTGTTTAACTTTCAATTCCAAATCAAAGTTTTCAAAACTTTCCAATTTTCTCAAATTTTTTCTAACGCCTTAAATTTTTGGAAAAATTCACCATAGTCTCCTTTGCGCGGCTCGATCAGAAAAAAAATGACAGTATATATATCACAAATATACATCTCATCAAGTAATGAGGCATCCCGCAGGGAAAAAGGTATAAAAGTACGATATTTAATCCGAGATATGTATCTTATATTTTATTAGCGAGCATATACGGCTAATATAGCGCGAAAGCGAGCTCCAAATGCGAAGCAAACGCGATCCGCACCTACTAAACACTCAACAAACAATATGAGAACATGCATATATGAAAATAGTATCGATATACAACATATAGCAACATAATAACTATATATGCCAACATAGCAAATGCAATAAAAGCAATATGTCCAACCATCAACCAACTAACATTCAACAAATTCCATAACCAATAAATATTCATTCATATTCTCATTAATATTCAATGAATTGGTTTTCAATCTTAATCATATTTGATTCATTAACAGTGGATGTTTTCTAACATTCATTTTCAATTAGTTTGTATTCACTAATCCATATTCAAGTTGGTTCACTTCCAAATCAAATTCAATTCTATTTAAGATTCACTTAACTTCCAATTGAATTCCAATTACTTTAGCTTCCAATTCCATTGACTTAATGAATTATATACAATCAATCAACTAACAATCATATAACAACCAATGTATATTAATTACAACCTAATTCCTTTGCTTTCAATTGGTTTAATTAATTGATTTTTATTCAATTATTCAACTTTCAATAATATTAGATTTTAATGAATTACACTTACATTCATTATTTCATATCAACTAAATTTACATTCAATTTATTTACATTTAATTCATTCATTCAATTAAATTACAAAAGTTGAATTTCATTTAAATAACTTAAGTTCATATCTATCACTTAACTTTATTAATTTACTTTGATACCTATATCAACTTCATTCAACATCTCTTAAGTTATATTCCATTTAACTTTAAATTCATTTTTATTTACAACTCATATTCATAAATATATTCATATAGCTTCACTACTTATAATATATAAGTTTATTTCACAATTGTAAATCACTTTAATTATAATTCAATTCTTATAATTCTTTTTGCTTATACAATTATTCTTTTATTTACATTATTCAAACAACCAAACAATCAACTTATATACTTTAATAATTCTGAAAAATTATTTTTTTATATATAAAATATAATCAAGGTAAAATTATTTCATTTACCCAATTTAAAACAATACTGTGTCGAATTGTTCTATTCAAGTGTTTAGAAACCCCTTCGATTCAGTTTCGAGGCTGCGCCGACGAAGGTTCATATGCCACTCAACAAACCAATCATGACAATATAAAACAATTCTATATTCACTAACAAATACGCTCTCATAGCTATTATTACACTCAAACTCATTCTAGAGTACTACTGACTCTATCTCTAATGAGTAATACCCAACAGAACCATGGTTGTCACTTAACCATATGCTCTGATACCACCTGTGATGACCCGCAAATCCGTACCCCTTGAATATACACTAATCTCCATAGATTAATTCAAGATGAACAGAAATACGAATTATAATGTTTTAGAAAAAGAAAGAGATAGAAGAAGAGATAAGAAGATAGAAAATTGAGATAAGAAGATAGAAGATAGAGGGAAAAGAGAATAGAAAACAGAACGGAATAGAAAATAACAGAACAACAATAGAATCTCACAATTCGCAGCGGAACAACATATAATAATAAATGAATAATCTTTAAACAAAGAACTATATCAGTTATTACATTTGATACATTACATTTCATTACATCAGAGTGTACAACAACAAGCAACATCAAATAGTGCAGCGGAAAAAGAAATACTATATACTAGTAATACGCCATGCCATCCAGCTTGCCTCCAGCAACTCCTGAATATCCAGAATATCCTGATAAATCTAACTCTTAACTGCCCGTGTGGAAATTGGTGGGCACCCAGAGTTTAGGAAGGAAAACAATAAACTCCGAGTCAGTCATGTGACTGGTGTGAGAACTCAAAACAGTTTATTTATCTTTAAAATCAAAATAGAGGAATATTTTTAAAGTTAATTCGCAATGCTTTTAAAAAATGAGACTACCATAAGGCCTCCCGCACACACACATAATGCAAACGCAGAATCGGAGGAGATTTCTCCTTATGATAGTCAAAGATGCTTGATACACATTTAAAAGAACATTTGATATTATTACTAGTTCATAGTGTAGGAAAAATTCATTTCGAAAGTAGAATATAAATCTTAGCCAACATACGACCATTATCGTATGCCTACTATAGCTACCATCCAAACAGTGGGGCGCCACCATAAGTGAATGATAGGTTCTACAACTAATACCGTACAAGGTTTCGTATTGGGAATTGGATTTCCAACGAATGATCAGGCCAAGGAACTTCCCATTGCCACATGAGAATGCCTCTGGATGGACATCCCCAAGAACCAAACCGGATCTCTACCAACACAAGGCCGGGTTACCCCTAACTGAGTAACAACTGACCAAATATGCCATCCCCCGGTCCTTTGGGACCTTTCAACCGAGCGCTCGCAATCAATTCACACAATCATAAAGTGTTTTCAACATGAGTAAGTATCTGGGCTCCATACCATGATGCCACCCTTTTCCAGAAGGAAATGCACATATCCTAAAGGGCGCTACCCCTCATAACCTTGCCGCATCTTTCCTGTTTTGACCATTCCCGAGGTGTGAGGCTCGACGAAGTCACGTCCACAAAAACATACTTTATACAAAAGCCATGCTTTGAGTCAACAAATGATCATAGAAATGATCACCAGATAGACGATCAAATAAATGATCCTATCACAAATAATCAACACAATGATCATTTCACAGCAACACTCAGCATGTCACATTACCAAATTGGGAATATATCGCTGATAACCTTCAACTACATAACCTCTAAGCTCGTACGTCTCAGAGAAGGGTGTTAAGCTAAAAGAATAAATTCTCCGCCACCAACAGAAATATATTTGAATGAAATCGGCTTTATATCTCAATTTGTAATGTCAGACATACAATCCATACAAGTTTGTTCCGGGCTCGAACAGAACCGAAGGCACTTCTCACGAAGCCCTTGCAATCCGGGTATTCACAATCCCGATCGAATTTCCCATCACTTAGGGAATCTCTATACCAGGAGCTACCCAGTGCAGAGACAATCGATAGGTCATCCTATCGCTTTCGCAAATACCCGGTCTTCAACACCGGTCATCAAATGCAATTCATAACGACGTATCACCTATTCGGAATGGGTTATACGACCCCAAGGTCCTTTCCCGGTTAACCCGAATAGTGAGCGCTTATTCAAAAATAAGTGTGGCATTCAAATTCAAACAAATCACATCAATTACCCATTCAAAGGGAAACATTGATAGTCGGTTATTGAACTATCAATGGATATGCACAACATCACCAGATTCCAAATAATTTTCCAAATTATTTATTTTCCAAAATATCTTTACAAGATATAAAATTTCACACTTCAAAAATAAATCAATATTTATTTTTAAACAAATTCTCCTTTTCTTTTATAAATTCCTTAGTGAATTTATATTTCACAATATCTACTGATATCCGATTTCAATTATTCATTTCAATTAATCTTCAAAAAGATAAATTCTCAAAATATTCACTTTATCTTGGAAAACATTTCCATACTTATTAAATAAGTAATTCACAAATCTATTTATTTTCAACACTTAGAAAATATTCAAATATACTTAAATCGAGATTAAGTATATATTTCATTTTTTAAGGAAATCATTCTCTTAAACATATTTATTTGGGCCAAAACGAATGTTGCGTAAAACATCGTTACGACAACCCAAAATCACTAGTATAGGGATTCGAAATTAAAATAGATATATAAATCCCAATACTATACAAAACATTTCCTTCCGGAAATCATTTACTATAACAACAGTGTTATAGTCCACTATTTCCTTTTATTTCTCGAAATCGTCTATTTCAACAATAGATGTTGAAATCTACGGTTTCGAATCTCAACACATTTTAAAACATCGTTAGATCGTTTTAATTCTGTTTAAAATATCACATTCTAAACATTTTCTTTAACATATTATTCACTATTCAAAAACGTGAATATACTACGTTAACAAATTTCATCATTTTTATACATTTCATTTCAAAGGATTATTCACAGTCAAAAAATGTGAATATAACTCCATTAATAGGTTTCAACAATTTACTTCTTAAAATAAGTCGTTTGCGAATTTATAAAACAACGTTTATAAACTCCATTTCTATTTGTTTTATAACATCTTTCTTTATAAATTTTCTTTATTAACCTATTCACTTTATATCTCAATTATGAACCAAAAGTCCATATTATAAGTTAAATACTTATAAAACGATTATTTTACAAAATCGTTCTTTTTAAGACTTTATAAATTATAAATCTTATAACTTATAAGATTCAATTATTTATCCAAAACCATTCTTTCAATAACTTCACGAAATTTATAAATCTTATTATTTATAAATTTCACTTATAACTTCACCATTTATAATTTTATAAATTCCATTCACTTATGCAATCCATTTTCACTTCATTCAAACACTTATAAAAACTCGTTTTATAATTCAAATGTTTTAATTTATAAATATCAATTTATAAATCCTTTATAAAATCAATTTATACTATTATTTTAAAACATCTTTAATCTCCTTTATAATTTCACCATTTTGATTCATAAAATAATTAAATTTTATAAATCCTATATTTTCAACTTTTCATAATAAATTCAAAAATCCCGATTAAACTATTTTATAAAATCATTAACCTCATATTTTCAAAAATCAACCTTTAACTATATTTCTCAAAAATCATAATTTTTATAACATTAAAAATTATACGTTTATTTATTTAAAATGGATAAATTCCGAAAAATATTTTATAAACGTATACTTTCAAAAATCACTTCCAAAATTTGGTCCAATGATGCTACATACCAAATAGTCAATCACGACAACAACGATATCATATATCGATATGATAATCCATCAAATATCAAAATATCTAAAATCAAATAAATACTGTTGAGGAATCCAGTTGGATCCCTCCAACCTGTTTTCCTGCATCCACAAACATTAGCACAATACCAATTCCGCTCCAGTACGGAATTATCGCGGTATATGGGATTTAAAATATTATCCGCTTAATAGACGGCGCAATAGGGTCTCATCCGCTATACAAATGCGGGAAATCAATAACTCCAATATATACATTTGCCAATATATATATATATTGCTATATATATATATAATACCAATTTCACTGTTTATGAAATATTCGCGGTATATGTTTTTAATAAATAACATCCGCTTACTAACGGCGCATAATGTCTATTTTAACAATCAATAGATAACAATCATCATTCAAACATGCATTCAAATATTTTAAATTTAACTATTTAAAATAAAATCGAAACTGATTCGATTGAGTGAGAAGTTCTCACCTTGATTTCAATTTCGTTTTAGCGATTTATTTCGAATAAAATTAAACGGATGTTTAATTTTACCCGAAATTCTCACTAACTCCAAACGACTCCAATCCAATTTCATCGCGTAGTGCTCGTCCATACGATTCCAACGCAACTGGTTTCGCGCGTTTTCGACCTCGTATGAGAAAGTTATGCATTTTATAAGTTTACACAATTTAAACCAATATTTACAACAATAAATTTAAAATTTTTATAACCTACAACTATCATAGCCGTTAGATCCACACCCTCACATCAGGCCGTCCCTTCCCTCCATCTCCCTCACGTTTCACAGCTCCAGTAAATGGAACGCAACCATGAACCCATCAAACACTAGCTAGGGTTTGAAAATTCGGCCTCCACGTTGAACTATAGTACGATCAGGAACTTGCATCTCGAAGCTCATCTCCTCCACTTCACTCGGCTTCCACCATAGCAAGCTCGGCCACCCCCCTATCCTTGAATTGCATGCGCAAGCCAAGGCCGACGGCCCCCTGTAGCTCCCCCTCCGACGCTCCAAACACGATCAACTCCGTATAGAATTAAAGCCCTCGTTACACTCTTCGTCTTTGTAGTTGACACTTTCCTCTAATTGTCGATGGATTTGGAGAGATTAAGGAATGAATTTGGGAAGTTTCTGGCCTTTGATTCTAGTGGAGGCGGCTAGGGTTAGGTTTAGTTTATTTATTTTTATTTTTTTAATTTATGAAGGGTGTTGGTCTATTTATAGAAAAATTATTGAACACTATTCATTCCGGAAATTCCGAACTCCGATTTACGCACCGTAACCAGCGTTTCTAGGGTTTACCCCGCGTTCCGGACACAATGGAACAGGTTTCAAAAGCTAATTCGGACATCTGTGCGAGTTATGGCAATAAACGTTCAATTTAAATTAAACCGATTTAAACGATTTTCTAGGCGTTTTCATTTGTACCGGACAAACGGTAAATCCAATTGACATGAAATTTGAAACCTTACAATAATATCACATTACGGATCCGATGAAACTGGTTTCGTCGAAATCCGAGACTTTTTGAAAAATGTCTATTTTAACTCGCCAAATTAATATTAAAAACAATTCGATGCGTTTCGAGCTGCTACGATCAAACGATAACTCCGATTGACACGAAAATTGAAATTCGGTAATAACTAACTATTACGGATCCAATGAAACTAGTTTCGTCCAATTCTGAGACTGTTCAAAAATTGACTATTTTCACTAGTCGATTTTAATATTAAAATATTCAATTTTCACAAATTAACTTTTAATTCGATTTTAAAAGTTCTAAAATATCGTTCTAACTCCAATATGATAAAATAAAATTTTACAAATCATTTTCAATCATATTTAACTCAATTTTCAATTATTTCTGGAATTTAACATATTAAATTATCGATTTAATTATCCAATTAAATCCAATTATTCAAAATAAAATTTATTTGACTTATAAATTCACTTATTAATATTTAAAATTAATTAAATATTCAAATTTTAATTAATAAAAATCCTGGGTCGTTACATTAAATCAATCAAATAAATCCTTACCGATTTATTTTAAACTTACGTTCCAAATCCGTAAATTTATTTCCATATTTCAAAAATAAATCAATATTTATTTTTAACAAATTTTCCTTTCTTTTATAAATTCCATAGTGAATTTACATTTCCAAAATATCTATGAATATATGATTTTCAAATCGATTTCACATATTCATTTTCAATTTATCTTCAAAAGATAACATTTTAACTCTTTCACTTCATATTGGAAAATATTTCCATACTTATTCAATAATAAGTAATTCACAAATCCATTTATTTTCAACACTTGGAAAATATTCAATCTACTTAAATCATAATCAAGTATATATTTCATTCTTAAAGGAAACCATTCTTTTAAACACATTTGTTTGAGTCAAAACGAATGTTGCGTAAAACATCGTTACGACGACCCAAATCACTAGTATAGGAATTCGAATTTAAGATAGATATATAAATCCCAATACTATATAAAAACATTTCCTTTCGGAAACCATTTATTATAACAACAGTGTTATAGTCCACCATTTCCTTTCATTTCTCTCGAAAACGTCTATTTCAACAATGGATGTTGAAATCTATGCTTTCGATTCTTAACACATTTTAAAACAACTTCAAATGGATTAACTTCATTTCATAATATTGCTTCCCCAAAACATTGCCATTTAATTTTTTCAACTTCGACTTAATTCATAGTTTGAATTCCGCATACATTTCACAATATTGGTTTTAAACCGTCTTCAAACTTTCCAATATTAAGTTTTCCATTTAACTTGATTCTCTGCCCGTTCAAGTTCAAATTCATCACTAAATCTATTAAATCTATTATGGATTTTCATATTGACAGATATCAAATTTGAAATCTAAATCCCATTTGAACTTTGCATTTGCTTTCTATTTCAAAAATAATCAACTAATTCTTTAGTAAATTAACCATTTATCGACTTGGTTCCATTAGATTTATATCTCCACATTAACTATTTTAGGCATTAGTCTAAACTTGAAATATAAGCTTTACATCAAAACTAGTTTGATTCATACAGTTGAGTTGACAAATAGATTTCCTATCAAAATTTGCAATCCTTATTAGCAAAAGTCGGATTATTCAATCATTTTCTCAAGACATATCCGTTTGATTTAATAATATATTCACTGTCCAAAATTGTGAATAAAATTCCCAACCAACTTTTATTATCACAATATTTAACTTAAAGGATAATTCGCTGTCCAAAATCACGAATATATATCCTTTAATAACTTCTATGTTTCATTTATCAAATTCAATTGGTTTTGAATTTATAAACAATCTTTACAAATTCCACTTCTATTCATAAGACTTCGTTTCATAATCTCCTTTATTAATTCAATTCAATTTATATAACTTAGTTATATACCAAAAGTCTATTCATAAGTTAAGTACTTATAATCCATTTATTTACTAAATCATTCTTCAGAACATTTGAAATCAATTTTCAAAAGAATTCAAAATCAAATTCTCAAGTTATAATTCGATAATCCATTTGATTATAATCAAATTGACATATCATTTTATTTCCCAATTATTATTTTGGAGATATTCAAAATATTCGATTTAAACCAATTTAAACCAATTCATTAATTCACTTAACTCATATTTCATTTTCCCTAAATCTCAACAATTCGATAATGAGTTTTCAAATGATCGAGACTCAAATCTACGGAGACCTCACCGAAGAGAACTATCGCAAACCTAAATTTAGAGAGGGGAATTTTCAAAATACTTTTTATTTTAAAGAAAACAATTTTAAACTTCTTTAGATTTGAAAACACTTTCTTTAAAGTGATTCTAGTAACTATTCATATTAAACGCCATAAACTAAGCTTTGTGTAAACCAAAGCTCTGATACCACTTTGTCACGACCCGCCGCTCTGACCGCCTCTAGTCGGTAATTAAACCAACTAGAAACGTTCAAAATGACAGATTGTTATTTAGTTTATAACATTTAAACAGAATCAGCTACAGAATCACAGAATAATAATCGTATTTCCCATAAAAGAACTTTTCTTTCATATACAAATATCAGAGTTATACAATGAAATACATTTAAATACAGCGGAACAATTATCTATATATATATATATATATATATATTTCTTTTTTTTTAAGTACAAAAGAAATCCTGAAAACTGAAGTAAAGCTTTAATTCCCCTCTCTCTAACTTCGCTGCGAGAAAATCTTCAAGCTGTAAAAATACTCGGTCTGACCCGAGTATTACATTCAAAAGAAAATAATACACAGGCCAGTCTAATTCAAACTCAGTTATTAGTGCATAAAGGCAGCAATAATCAATTGACAATTAGACGACAGTCAAATATCCGACCCTTTAACAAGAAATCGAATAACGGTAAATATAACACTTAACAGTGTTATACAATAATCAATAGATTCAAATTTTAATGAAGATGAATGCAAGATTTTTTTTTTCCTTTTTAAAAAAAATAACTTAGAAAAAAACATCAAAATTTGCCTAAACGGCAATTTAAACCAAAATCATCAATTTAAATCAAATCAATTTAAATAATTGAAAAGTTACTTAAAAAAAAATCAAAACTGATTGGCTGCCGTACACGCACGAGTGCATGGCCTCGCCAATACAGTGACGAAATACATAAGAGCTCAGTGCATCAAAATGCAATACAAGGTCAAATCCGAAGATTCAACACAGTGCAAGTGTGCATGGGGTGTTCAATGCAATATGGAGCAATCAGGACATGAATGCAGTAGTGCACCGGTCAGTGCAAACTACTCTGTCAACAAGTATGATTGGGATGCATACCTGAAAAATGAAATCAAGTTATAGCATAGCAAGTGCAGACTCAAGACAATGGCAACATCACTACAGGTACCAGACCAGGGGAGCAACAGAGGCAATAAAACAAGTAGTATATGCTACTATTTACTAAAGAAAAATTTGTATTTAGTTCCAACAAAATGTGTTCAGTTTCACTTCATTTAAAAGCAATTAAAATAAAACATAGACTGACAAAGGATGCATACTATTAATGGAAAAGCAAGGGATGTGATATATTTCAAGGTACAGAGGACGAACAGCGGCATGGAATGAACGAAACAAAGCAACTAGATTTAAGTACCTTACATGTACGAACGTAAAGATCAAAAAGGCAATTTAATTTACAGTGAGCAGTTTAACAGAGAATTGGACCTAAGTTTGCAACCATAGAACACAAAATCATTATTTTAAATCACAATTATCCAACATAAAATTGCTGAGCATGCAATTAAACACCAAGATAGGTTTTTTTTTCTTTTACTGTAAAACAGAAAGCTAAGGAAACAGGGAAGGGAAAAATCATTTCCAGGCATGCATTCTTGGGAAAATCATTTAGTCTGTACTTAACAGAAACAAATACACACAGGCATGCGTTTTCAACATTTTGTATGCAGGCATCTGAACACTAATACCAACACTTCAAACATTATCAAAACATCACAACATATTTAAATAAGGATGAGTGGTTTGTTCACTTTTCCTTGAAACAGAATTTAACATGCTATTTTTCAAACATTGAATCAAAAGCATGCTAATCAATGCTCACCCCAGAGGACAAAACAAAATAAATAAATATCAACAGTGTTTATGATCTTAAAACGAATGTCATACCAAATTTCTAGTTGATAGATTATCTAAATTCATCTGTTTGAGAAACAATGTCCTTTGCTGGCTTACAATTAAAACAAAATAAATAAAATCAACAACGATTATGATCGTAAAATAAATATCATACATGATACTGTAACCATATGGATGTATGCGAATTAGTACATCTCAATTGCAAACTGAAGTACTCAAGTTCAACTCACCACAAATATGCACAGGAACAATATATGATCAGAGAATAACTACAATGCAACAACTCAGGTCAGTGAGTACTTCATTAATGCAGACCATATCAGAGTGACAATGCATACAAGCTCGACCAAGTCAAATGAACATTTCAGTGCTGGACAGAACTATCTGGTGAAAACGTGAATTCTAACAAGTATAATGACAACTTGAACTTTTCAATGTTTGCAAAAACAATTACCCAAGCATGCAGCTAAGAAGTAAAGAATTTCAATAATGCAAAGTGCTTATTCACGTGTGTAGCAGGAAGGAAACTCTTCAACTTTTATGAAATAACAAAACCACCACAACCAGTGATACTGAGTACCCATATGAAAGTCCAAGCATCTATGCTTGAAGCCAGAAACCATACAAATGCAGACTCAAGTGATACAAGAAGCAAATATGCATACACAGTGCCATCATGATATTCAAACTACAGGTCAAAGATGTAATGGCCGATGGGATTAATATAACAACATGGCCACCATGAAATGCAACTGTATACAAGTGGAATCCAGTGCAAACAACTGAATTTCAAGAATAACAGTGATTGAGCATCAGGAAAAAAAAACAGTGAAAGAGTCATAGTTGTTTCAAAACAAAGAATCGAGCAAGTTCACATGTCAACAAAAATCATAGTGACCGAAATCAACAAAAACAGCAAATTCACAAAATCGTGATGACCAAGAAAACATCGCCAAAGCATTTTAACAAAAACGATCAGCCAAGATAAATCGTCAACATCAGAATATACTCGACTGGCCGAGACGACAACTCTCAATCGAACACAAATTTTTGAAATTCGAATTTTTCCTTTACAAAAACAGTAGATTGAGACAAGTTAGTAACCAAAATCATCACAGCATAAATAGGGCCGTGGAAACCAAGAAATCGAACCAAGATAAAAATCAAGTCCGTGAATATCAAGTATCAAATTATACCAAATTGGCAAAGTAATAGAAATCATCAATCTACGAAACATAATCGAACACAAAGCTTACTACTATGTCGAATTAGATGTGAGTGACGTAAAGATCACTCACCTTGTTTAACGCATCGCAAGGAGGAGGGGTCGTGAGCTACTGAAGTCGAGGCCTTCGATTTTGAAATGCCCTAGCTTGGAAAAAAGGAATCGAGCAGCCAAAAATTCGTGAAGCCCTAATTGGCGAAAAGAGGACGACGAGAACGAAAGATTTGGAGCCGCCATTATTTTATTTTCATTTTCTTTTTATCTGATTGAAATGATTTGAACGAAAAACAAAGGGGAGGGGGCATTTTACTTTTGAAGAGGAGATCGCGATTTGTTTATACCGTAGGGTGGCTGATAGGTACGAGATTTGCAGAGAGAAGATACATAGCAATGTACTAGAGATTTTGTAATCTCCTTTTTCTCTTATTTTATTTCACTATCATTTTCATTTTCATTTTTTTTTCAAATACAATTTGTTTTCAACACGAATTCTAACGCGTTTAGGTGCCGTTTGCTCACATATCAACTCCGAACGCCACGAAAATTGAAATCCGGTAATAATTCAATATTACGGACCCAATAGAACTGATTTCGTCAAATTCCGAGACTGTGCCTCGGAAGGCTATTCTTAAATTCAATTTGAACGTTAAAATTCCAAAACTGGACGAATCACTTTCGAATTTAATTCGGAAGCTTCTATTATCTTTGGTATTATTAATATGAATTTTCTAAGCCTTTAAAATATTTTTAATCAGCTTAAAATTGAATATTCAAATTTTTATTCAACTTTCAATAGATTAAATTTTAAAATTTAATCGCCAAATTCATTGTTATATTGGGAATTCACTTTAAATCATCATTCAAATGTTTAAAATTAATTAAATATTTTCCAATTTAAATTGTTCAAAATTCAGGATCATTACAGAAACCATTCGAAACCATCAGAAAACAATAACTTTATACTCCTTCGAAACCTCTAGGGAACCACCTCTTTGAAAACACCTTTAAAATCTTTCGAAAGCATTAAACCTAAACCTTTCGAGAGCATTTGCGTTCAATTTAAAACATGTGGAAACCATTCAAAACCATTCAAAGTTAACTCCTTCAAAACCCTTTGAAAACGTCTCGGTCGAAGCATTGGATCATGCCTTCAAGTAGAGCAAAAGGACATAAACCCGTTAAAGTCGAACGCACTTCCTTTTGAAATCATTCAAATCAACCCTTTCGAAACCAATTTGGGTTATACTTCAATCCAACAAAAAGGTCGTAAAAAACTTTTAAATCAAAAGCCACTCTTTCGAAAGCATTTCTTAAGTAAAAAGTGATGGTGTCGAAATCACCTCTTCGAAAGCATTGGAGAAATGTGCAGATTTTCTAAAACAAAACAACCCCTTTGAAACCTATTGGGTCGAAAGGAGACAGCTAGGTTCTTCACCCTAGTTGAAAGCATTCATTTAAAACAAAGATGCAACCAAATCAAAACTTTTTTCTTTTAAACCATTTAACCTGGTCGAAACCCAACCAAGTCGAAAGCATCTTTATCAAAAGCAAGCATGCACATTTTTTTTTAAACCCAAGCAAAGCTTCAACCCATTTAAATATCCATGGTTTCTACCCTATACCTTTTGCCCACACTGAATTCATTACGTACTAGTTGCCTTATACCATATGCGTTGGTTTCAACTATGTCGGAGGTGATAGTACGGAGGCAAAACCTGGTGCTGAAGGAGAAGAAACGGTGAAAAACCTATTTATTTGTACTTTTAAACTTTTTATTTTGTACCTAACCTACATTTTTTGTGTAAATCCGATTGGTTGCCATATTACTTTTTCAAAAGTGCCGCCATTTTCCAGAATTAAAAAATTCAAATTATTTGAAAACAGCCCCTTCTCCATTTTAAAATATATAAACATTTAAGTCCCATACCTTAAATAATTTTATATACCTATCAAAACTCTTAGGAAAAATCTGAAAAAATTCTATAAAATCTCTTTTAATATGTTTTCTAACATATAAAATTTCAAACCCAAACCATGTATTATTTACTATGTAAATAATTTATAACCCAAATTTTCATTTTCTTTACTAGAAAATTCATATAAAATCCATATTAAATTAAAAAATTCTAAAAATTGAAACCCATATCTAAAATATAATTTTTGATCTTCATAAAAATTCACAAGGCATAAAGATATCGTTTAATAAGGTTTTTATCTTAAAAATAGCATAAAATCAATATGAACATGTAAAAATCATCAACAAGTATATATATAAAAACATTTCATCATTCAAAACATGTCAAAACATTGCAAATCAATTTGGAATCATCTTAAAACCAAACAAAAATCGAAATAGAGATGTAAACATTATTCACCTTAGCCTTTGTGATTAAAGAGATTGAGATATGAATAGATTTGATTTGCTTATGCTTCTTCCTAACCTATCTTCTTTCATTCTCCCCTTTTCCTTATTAATGGTAGCCGGCCTTGGCTTTGAATTTTTTTGAAAATGAGAAATGAATGTGAATCAAGTGTATACGGTCATAGTTTATGGGATATAGGAACAATTTTCACATTTTACCCCTTCCTCTTATTTATTTTAAATCTTCTTTTAATTCTTTAATTAAATGGCATGACTACCCCCTAAAAAAAATCAAATCTCAATCCCCTAATCAACATGTTATTTTATTTAATTTACCTAATTAAATATCCTAAACATTGTTATAAAAAATATGAGGTGTTACGGATTCCCCTCCTTAAAGAATTTCATCCTCGAAATTATGACAAGGTACACATAAAACAAACTAAGAGGTAAAACATACCATCAAACGAATCACGATTAGCATCCCTAATCCTACTCTCAACCTCCCAAGTACATTCTCTGTCATTGTCATTCCACTGAACCTTGACTAATTTGACTATCTTGGTTCTAAGCCACTTCTTATCTTTCGCAACAATGCGAACTGGCTTTCTCACTATGGTCAAGTGCGATTCTACCAATAAATCATCCAGCACATTCAGTGCAATAATAGTCTCCGGGTCTCTAACACACTTTCTAAGATGAAAAACATGAAAAACATCATGGATTCCTGCCAACCTGCTTTGTAAATCAACTCTATATGCGAGTTTCCTGATCCTCTCAACAATAGAAAAAGGTCTAATGAATCTTGGTGATAACTTCCCCGATTTCTCAAATCTAATCACCCCTTCATTGGTGACACCTTGACGGAAACCTGGTCTCCAATTGAGAACTTTAGATCTTTCCGTCTCTTATCTTCATAACTCTTCTGCCTAGACCAAGCCTCCTTTATTCTAGTCCGAATGATCTTAATCTTTTTTGCAGCTTCTCAAACTAGATCTAAATCAAGAGTCAACCTATCCCCGGTCTCCAACCAACATACGAAAGATTTTCATAGCCTTCCATATAAAGCTTCAAACGGCGCTATCTTAATACTAGTCTGATAATTGTTGTTATATGAAAAATTGGCTAGATGCGGACGGTCTTCCCATGATCCCTTGAAATCTAGAACACAAGCTCTTAACAAATCTTCTAAAATCTTGTTAACTCTCTCCTTTTGCCCATCTGTCTGTGGATGGTAAGCGGTACTCATCTTAAGCTCCCATACTTCCCGCAGACTCTTCCAAAACTCGCTAGTGAACAAATAATCTCTATAACTAACTATGCTACTAGGAATACCATGCAATCCAACCACATTCTTCTTGAACAACCCCGCTAAAAGAGGTGCCGCCCTGGTTGATTCAACTGGAATGAATGGGCACTTTTGGTCAATCTGTCCACTATGATCCATATACTTTCATTTCCTCTATTCGACCTTGGCAACCTTGTCAATAAAATCCATGGATATAGGATCCCACTTCCATACCAGAATATCTAACGATTGAATTAAACCACTTGGCTTCTGGTGTTCGGCCTTTGCCCGCTGGCAATTCAAGCACTGCTCTGCACACAAATCAATATCCCACTTCATACCTTCCCAGAAGAAACTCCTCCACATATCCTGATACATCTTAGTACCTATTAGATGAATGGTGAACTTTGAACGATGACATTCCTCCTAGACTTCTTTTCTTATGTTTCCTACACTCAGAACACATAATCTTCCTTTCTTTCTCAACATTCACTCTGGTCAAGACTAAATACATTCAAGTCATCACTCTTAGTTCCTTCTCTTAGCTTAACGAACCGTTCGATTAACACCGGGTCCTCTATCTGTTTAGAAGAAACTATTTCGATCAACACTGGTCGAACTTCCAAGCAGGATAATACAACCGTATCTCCACTAGACCCAACCTCGGATCTCCACTGCACTCTGTAGTCTGCTAATGCTTTCAAATCTTTCCACTTAACAATCATAGCTAATATTGCATTTTTATGTTTCCTGCTAAGTGCATCTACAACCTTGTTGCTTTTCCCCGTGTGTACTCAATCCCAAAATCATTAGCGACAATAAACCCAAACCACCCTTGCTGTTTCATGCTCAACTCCTTGTGAGAGAACAAATACTTCAGCGACTTATGATTTGTAGATAACTCAAACCTTCCTCCCAAAAGGTAACGTCTCCATAACTTCAAAGCAAAAATCACTGCAGCCAAATCTTAATATGTGTCGGATATCTGACCTCATGCGGTCTAAGCTGTCTAGGAGCATAGACAATCACTTTACCTCTTTGCATAAGTATAAACCACCAAATCCTGATTCCCCTCTGGAACAACCAACACATATGCATGGGTCAATATGTGTTCCAAACTCTAGAATGCTCCCTCACACTTATCGGTCCACACAAACTTCACATCCTTTATCTTCAGCTTGGTCATCGGTGCCACAATCCGTAAAAAATCCTTAATGAACCTTCGATAATAACCAGCCAACCCAAGGAAACTCTTTATCTCGGTTACTATCTCAGGTCTCTTCCAACTATTCACCGCTTCAATCTTAGTCAGATCTATTGGCAACCTTTCTTCTGACTACGTGACTCAGAAACTTCACTTCTTTCCTTCGAAAGTGACAATTCGAAAACTTCGCTTTCAACTGATGCTGCCTCAGTGTCTCAAGCACAACTCTATGATGAACTTCATGCTCTCTTTCATCCTTAGAGTATATCAAGATATCATCTATGAAAACCAATACGAACCTATCTAAGTGCTCTCGGAAAACCCGATTCATCAAATCCATAACGAAAGATGGTGCATTTGTCAGTCCAAAAGGCACAACTTACCATTCGTACGATCCATACCTAGTCCTAAATGCCATCAAAGGTGTACTATCCTCTACTACTCTGAGCTGATGGAAACCTATCGCTAGATTAAATTGCAAAAATATCATGGCTCCACTCAACTAGTCGAACAAATCATCAATCCTAGGCAATGAATATCGATTCTTTATCTTCCTCTCATTCAGCTTACGATAATCCATACATAGCCTCAATGATCCATCCGGCTTCTTAGCAAACACTGCTGCTGCACCCTAAGGCGAACTACTCGGCCTGATAAAACTCTTGCCTTCGAAATGCACCAACTGTACCTTCAACTTCCTCATCATTGAAGGGGTCATCCTGCTCGAAGGTCTACTCATTGGTTCTGCTCTCGAAACCAAATCTATCCGAAATTCAATAGCTTTTTTCGGTGGCAATCCGTCTACAAGGTCAAAAACATCTATACGAATTCTCTAACTATGAAAACTCAACTCATCATCCGATTCCATAACACCCAACAAAGCACACATCTCACCACTAGAACCTTCTATGGCATAAGCAATTCGGTCGCTACAATCGAGTTACTAAGAGATATCTTTCAATCCTAGCAGAATATCATAGCATCGTACTCACTTAACCGGTCCATCCCAAGAATAATTCCAAACCCCACAAAATCAAACACAGGCAAATTGTAAGCAAAAAGATGACCTAACAAGTCAAACTCTAACTGGTCACACCTCAACCCTAGAGTTGCATACCCTCCTACTAGATTCATAACCCATAAAGAAGTAACTAAATATGTGGGTTCAAGGTTAAGCTTATCTATCAAACATCTAGATATAAAAGAATGCAATGAATTAGTATCAAATAAAATGCTAACATAAATACCATGAATCTGAGCATACCTCCCAAAACTGCCTTTCCCTTCTCCTGAGCTGTCGGCTAGAAGCGGCAGCTCCAATGCATAAACCTTGCCTTTTCCATCTGTAGCGGGCTCCTTGCACTTGTTCTTAATGTAGCCAACATGATCGCAGTTGAAGCACCTGATGTTCTTCTTCCCGACCACTTCTATAGCCTTTCCAGAATGACACTCATTAGCGAAATGCCCTTTCTTGTCGAACTTAAAGCAAACAATCTCAGATTTCCCCCTCTTGGCTGCTCTACTTGTCTAAGCACCCTTCTTATGGAAAAACTTCTGCTTCTGGCCCTATCCAATCTGGACTTCCTTAGCCTTACTCTTCTCTGCAGTATCTAAAATCTCCTCATGCCTCCTGGCCATCTCTACAACCACATCACAGGGATCTCCGATATGTGGTAAAGTAGCCCTAGCTAACTCAGGCTTTAATCCTTGATGAACTTCTCGTTCCTCTTCATCACGGTATTAACAGCGACATAACCATACCGAGCCAACTCCTCAAACCTTCTGGCATACTCCACCACTGACATTTCTCCCTGCTTTAACTCGGCAAACTTTCTAATCAGAGCTAATTGTGCCATAACAGACATGAACCTCTCCTGGAACCTCCTCTTGAACCCTTCCCATGTCATCTCTTCCTCATCTACAACCATTGTTACACTGTTCCACCAGAACAAAGCAGCTTCCTGAAGCTGTCTAGATTCCAACCTCCTCTTCTGCTCATCATTGAGCCCCAAATCTGCAAAAATCCTTTCGTAGCGCAACAACTAATTCTCTACCTCAATGGCATCTTCCGTTCAAATAAACGGCTTCCCTCTAAGCTTAGTGTAGTCCCCACTCAACTTAGCATAGTCGTTGACAACTGGAGCTCCTGGAACTCCTCATCCCATTACTCCAGCAGCAACACTAGCCTGCACCATATTCATAAAGAACTGAAACATAGCTTCCATTCTAACTTGCGGGACTCCAGCATCCACATTCTCTGCTTGTGCCTGACCTTGACCACTTCGCACATTAGGCCTGGCATTTTCATCGGTGCCTTCCTCTTCGGTGTTAACTCTTCCACTTATTCCTTCCATATCTGTATTCAAACCTCATGAGATATAGAAAATAACCAAGCAAAGATAGGAAACTAGATATAAAGCGTATACTTATATATAGCAAATATAAGTACGTTGCTATAGCGTTATCCAAAACCTACACTAATTCTTTAGGATTATGTTTTTAAAACCAATTTTAGTTTAAAATTTTCCATAAACCTATGCTCTAATACCAAGTTGCAACATCTTGTATCTAGAGACCAAAATATAAGCGCAACGGATGCTGCAATCATCTATATTATTAACTTCTGGTGACAAAATACAGCAATTCTATTGGTATCCATAACATCAGAAGCACTAGAATATGAACAAAATCACAGATTTTCAAAAAAACAACATTTTAGCTGATTACATTTCAAAACAATATCATATCCAAGTTACATAATTCCTTAACCGTTTGCCAAGTACTGATCAAATATAATTTATAATAATATGCCAAGAGCGACATATGATGATGCCCCCTAAATGATCAGAGAAATATAGTTAAAAATGACTTAATATACACAGCGGAATCAAAAAAAGTAAAACTGAAACTCCTATTTAGCTATCCGACATCCCCTTACTCGTCTTTGAAAGCTTTATTTGCCAAAAGACAAAAACCTAAAAAATCTTAACCCTCAGCCTACTCAAATCAATTTTGAGCACCCGAGAGTTTAAGGGGAAACAAAACATCGAGTCAGACATAAAACCTGATGTGAATAATGTTTGCGCTAAAATTGGTCACAAACACCCAATTGTCGATGAAAGCACCAGTTCGCAATCACAGATCACATATAATAAGTATGTAGAGAAATAAAGATGAAGAACACTAAGAAAATTCAAAAGAAAGCAGTAAACAACACATAATTTATAGTGGTTTGGCGATCTGGCCTACCTCCACTCTGAAGTTGGTGACTTTATTGATATTCACTTGGTGATTACAATCGATTACAACGGATTACAAGGAGTTATAGCTCTGTAATTCGAGTACAATAGCAATGATGAAATGCAAAGTTGAATCCGGCAGAGTCTGGACGTTGGATCGTCCAAAAGATCCTTTTTCTGTAGGCTCTAGGGGGCTATTTATAGGTGTAGGAGGCTGATATCTCGCTCAAACTTCTAAAGACTCCTTCTGGAATGTGAGTGGGCCCACACGATCGATCCCACGAAGTTTCGACTCGATCCGTGATCGATACGAACCAATTTCGTATCAATCAAGATTTTGTCCAATGGGGTCGAAACTTGGTACGAACCTTCTTCGGCTTGTACGTAAGCTCCAATGAAAATTTCATAGCATTTGGACATGTGGTTTGTGAGATATGATCGATGCAATCTTGTGTTTTTTGAAGGCTGCCGAGTTCATGTCCATAATTTCGTATACATCCCCTTCATGTCAATCAAAGGCGCGTGCTTGCTCGTTGACGTGGAATGATAAACTAGGGTAGATCCATATTCTTCGCCGCGTTGACCGAGCCTTCATTCCTTCCCATGCATCCAACGGTAATCCCTTATTCGTATCCATTTGACCCAGCCCATATTCGTATCGATAATTGGTGGCGTCTTTCGTATCGATCGTTGCAATACGATCGATACGAAGTGACTTGTTTTGAGAATGGATATGAATAAGGGCCGCACATAGATGGATACAAATAGCGTTAATTTCTTTGATCGTTTCGATCGTGATGGGTTCGAATAAGGAACAAGGGTTCTTGGACGCTATCGATTCGAACAACCACGAACTCCATGGATACGAAAGGGGTTGTAGAGTGGATGGATACGAACCAAGCTTACCTGTGATCGATACGAAAAGCATGGATTCGAAGTGCGCCGCCTGTCTCCAACCTGATTGATACGAACGTCATCGATTCGAACCTTTGTCGATCGATACGAACAGTATCGACTCGAAACGCTATCTGCCGATCGATATGAAATGTATCGATGCGAACCATTTTTTACGCATTTTTACCCATCCATATCTTGAGCATACAAACTCTGATCGACTTGAAATTTGAAGCACTGGTTCCTATGGATTTGCTTGTCGTGTCATATCAATTATAGCTCGATCCTGACTTGGACAAAATTCGTTGATATACATAGCAAGCCTGCGTACAACCCGTCTTCGTGATGAATTGTCTTTGATGTCCAGTTAATTTTTTGGTATCGTGGCCCTCAAAACATGCCTTGCGATAGAAAGGTGTGTTTTGTAATGCCATATGCCGGATGTTCATATCCTGTAGATGACCTGCAAAGAAATTGGTAGTCTTATCTGACCACGAATGACGATCATTCGGGATTGTATGTCATTCGAGGTGATATGTGATCGTTCGCGATCAGATGCCGTTCGCGGCGAATGGTGGCTGTTTACGGTCGAGGTGCCGCTTGAGGTGAATTGTGATCGTTCGTGATCGGGTGCCGTTTGTGGCGAATTGTGACCGTTCGCGGTCGGGTGCCGTTCGAGGTGAATTATGATCGTTCGCGATTAGGTGTCGTTCGAGGCGAGTTGTGACCGTTCGCGGTCGGGTGCCGTTCGTGGCAAATTGTGGCCACTCGTGGTCGGGTTCCGTTCGAGGCGAGTGAGTTTGCCCGGGGGACTTAGTATCATCAATACTAGATTCCATGTTCGAGTGAGTTTCTGGATCGTTTGTTAGGGCAGTTTATCGCCATCTCAGAGCATGCCTACGGACCGTTCGTGACCCCATACATGTGTAAGTAGCTTAGCCGTTTCAGAATTATCAAAACCAAATATCCATTCAACTAAGTTTTTCAACAGAAATGTCCGACAAAATCAAATCCAAACACAAGAAGCAAAAAAAAGCAAAACAGTGACGTTAGAATGCAAACACTTACATCGACGTGGTTTATAGTTGTATCAGAGCATGCTTGAGGATCGTTCGCGGTCTTGTACATGTGTAAACAAATTAATCGTATCGGTGTGGAGTTTGCCACTCGTTCGTTATTATCCCAATCAATTGATAATAAGCTGACGCCTCGATTCTGAGCCATCTTCAGTTGGTGCAGGTGGTGGTCGTTCTTGTTCCACCGTCGTGGCCCTCCTTCTCACATACTGCGATAGCAAACCATTCTGGATATGCCCCTCGACTTCATCTTTCAAGTGTCTACATTCGTTTGTGCCGTGACCATTCAACTCATGGAATAAGCAATACTTGTCTGACCTTCTCTCATTGCTGGTCGGATCTCTCCTCATTGGCTTTCGATAAGGAACCTATCCCTTGGTGTCCGGGTAGATCCGCTCCAAAGTCTCGTTCAGCTCCGTATATGAGGTGAATCATGGTTCCTTTCGTGGTCATGTTGATCTATTATCGATATCCTCAGCCTTTCGTTTCCCTTTGCTAGTTTCTACACCTTTTTTAGGAGGATTTCCGCCTTTGACTGCATAAACGTCGATTCCTTCTCCTTCCTCTCTTTCAACATTTGCATCCTCTAACCATAAAAATCCTTCAGCCTCATGATAAAATTCCCCTAGATCCATAGGGGGATCTTTTGTCAGCGAATTCTTGAATTTTGTGCCATCTGCTATGCCCGATACAACTGCCGTCAAAACCATGGACGGATCCGGTCGATCCACCGATGCTGCAGCTGCATTGAATCGCGTCAAAAAGCTTCTTAAAAATTCTCCAATTCTTTGTTTCAGTGCTACCAAGCTCATCATATTCTTGGGTCTCGAAATGTGAACCTGAATTACTTCGTAAATCTTTCAGTCAAATCAGTCCATGTTTCGATAAAACTACTCTCCAGTTTCCTAAACCGTAACGCCGCAATATTTGCCAGGTATAATGGGAAGCACCAGGCCATGACCTCCTCTGATTCCCCCAGCACTTTCATATGCCTCATATACTTTGTCGGATGAACTGTCGGGTCTGTCCTCCCATTATACATCTCCAATGATGGTAACTTAAAATCTGGTGGGTTCCTAGCTCGCCTGATATTTGGAGTAAAGGGACTCCTATTCACATCCTCCAAGTCTTTGTTTACCAATCCACCTCTCATAGCCTGTCTAACCATATCCTCCAATCTATCACTATCTCCGAGTTGTAGTCCTCGTCCACTGCCTTCGACCTGCCCCCCGAGTTCATGAGGGTATCCTAGAATCTATTCTCCTGGCTGAGCGTCCGTTCCTTTGCCAATGCCATGTTGCTCGGGTCTACCTAATGCTCTTCCCTAGGTTGGGTCAACATGCTCTAGGTGAGTGCCCCCTAGTTCTGGTGCCGACCCAGATGGTCTTGCTCCGTTCTGAATTATGGTTGCTCTGTGTTCCTGACTTCTATCTCCACCATCTCCTGCAGTTGTGTTCCACTGATTCTGCACTCCAACTTGTCCAACTTGTGAAAGTAAATTCTGCATCATCTCCTCTTGTCTCTTGAACATTGTTTCCATCTCGTCCCTGGTGATGATGATCGATGCCAGATTTGCTTCTGAGGAAGCCTCTTGACTCCCTTCATGTTGACTTCTCTCTGGTCTTTGCCTTCTGCTTGATTGCCTTGTCATAACGTTTCAGATCTGAATCCCAAAACTTTCAAATTCAACAGAGTGATAGAATCCTTGAATTAGCCTTCTCAGTGAAAGCACCAAAATGTTTGCGCGAAAATTGGTCACAAACACCCAATTGCCAATGAAAGCACCAGTTCGCAATCACAGATCACAGATAACAAGTATGTAGAGAAATAAAGATGAAAAACACTCAGAAAATTCAAAAGAAAGCAGTAAACAACACAGAATTTATAGTGGTTCGGCGATCTGGCCTAGATCCACTCTGAAGTTGGTGACTTTATTGATATTCACTTGGTGATTACAATCGACTACAGTGGATTACAAGGAGTTATAGCTCTGTAATTCGAGTACAACAGCAATGGTGAAATGCAAAGTTGAATCCGGCGGAGTCTAGACGTTGGATCATCCAAAAGATCCTTTTTCTGTAGGCTCTAGGGGGCTATTAGGCGTAGGAGGTTGATATCTCACTCAAACTTCGAGAGACTCCTTCTGGCACGTGAGTGGGCCCACGCGATCAATCCTACGAAGTTTCGACTCGATCCGTAATTGATACGAACCAATTTCGTATCGATCAAGATTTCATCCAGTGGGGTCGAAACTCGGTACGAACCTTCTTCGGCTTGTACATAAGCTCCTATGAAAATTTCATAGCATTTGGACCTGTAGTTTATGAGATATGATCGATGCAATATCGTGTTTTTCGAAGGCTGCCGAGTTCGTGTCCATAATTTCGTATCCATCCCCTTCATATCGATCAAAGGCGCGTGCTTGCTCGTTGATGTGGAACGATAAACTAGGGTAGATCCATATTCTTTGTCGTGTTGACCGAGCCTTCATTCCTTCCTTTGCATCCAATGGTAATCCCCTTTTCGTATCCATTCGACCCAGCCCATATTCGTATCGATAATTGGTGGCGTCTTTCGTATCAATCGTTGCAATACGATCGATACGATTGTTTTTTGAGAATGGATACGAACAAGGGCCATACGTAGATGGATACGAATAACATTCATTTTCTTTGATCGTTTTGATTGCGATGAGTTCGAATAAGGAACAAGGGTTCTTGGACGCTATCGATTCGAACAACCATGAATTGCATGGATACGAAGGGGGCTGTAGAGTGGATGGATATGAACCAAGCTTACCTGTGATCGATACGAAAAGCATGGATTCGAAGTCCGCCGCCTGTCTCCAACATGATCGATATGAACGTCATCGATTCGAACCACTGCTGATCAATATGAACAGTATCGACTCGAAACGCTATCTGCTGATTGATACAAAATGTATCGATGCGAACCATTTTTTACGCATTTTGACCCATCCATATCTTGAGCATACGAACTCCGATTGACCTGAAGTTTGGAGCACTGGTTCCTACGGCTTTACTTGTCGTGTCATATCAATTATAGCTCGACAACATTTATATCTAGCCTGCGTACAACCCGTCTTCGTAACGAATTATCTTTGATTTCCAGTTAATTTTTTGGTATCATGGCCTTGCTAAAAGGCGGTATAACAAATAATACTATTCATCTCTATTGATTTATGTTAAGTGAGACCACCCTCGCTAACATTTCTTTAAAACTTATCTTTTGCAATTCTTTTCCTACAACCAAAACTGGTCAAAGTATCTGTAAAGCATCATTATGTAAACACACATAAATATATGAATTAATAAAATGATCTTTTTGTTCATGCACAAAGTTTTTTTAACTAACTTTTAGCCTTTAGCTGACTCGGACCTACCAGACAATATCAAAATTTATCTAACATCTGTTTGAAACTCCTCTTCGATTTGGACAATCTATCCGTAACTATATATTAAATAATTCTCTTCTAGATGGTCTATTCTTAACTTATCATCTTTCAAGGTCACTTTATCTTAATGGTTTTGCGGGCTCACCAACAACCTATCTGTATATAAAAATATATTCCATTCCGTGTTTATCCATAATTTTAGTCTTACATATGACAAAGCCCTACACACTGGAATTTTGGAATAAATTAGCCGGGGCTAATATCTAATGTATTGGATGCGACCTGTAACAGTCCCATCTGTTATTTTAATATACGAGTCATTTTACTTAGGGATGTCTTCCGAAAATTTTCCTTGAAAATCATTTCAAAATGATTTAAGATCTTTAAACTCAAACAAGGAAAATATATAATCTCTTATGCTTTACTCAAAACCACCTTGCAAAGTTATATATATATATTATACTTTACTCAAATCATAGTTGATGAAAACATTTAACTTTTGAAAGTCCTCCTTCCAAAACCATTGATAGTACCCCTTTCGAAACCATGTAAAACCCTTTCTTTTATCTAAGCCGAAAGGCTAAAACCTTCCTTTCGAAACCATTCTAAAAACCCCTTCAAAACCATTGGAAATCTTCCTTTCGAAAGCTTTAAAAACCTTAGACATCTTTTTTTTATAAAAACCTTTAAACATTGCCTTTCGAAACCATTTGAAAACCTTTCCTTTCAAAACCATTCGCAACCATCGGAAAACAACACATTTCGACTCCTTCGAAAACTCTAGGGAACCACCCCTTTGAAACCTCCTTTAAAACCTTTTGAAAGCATTAAACCCGACCTTTTGAAAGCATTTGGGTTCAATTTTAAACATTTGAAAACCTTTCAAAACCATTCAAAGTTAACTCCTTCGAAACCCTTTGAAAACATCTCGGTCGAAACCATTGGATTATGTCTTCAAGTAGAGAAAAAGGACATAAACTCATTAACGTAGAAAGCACTTCCTTTTGAAGTCATTCAAATCATCTCTTTTAAAACCAATTTGGGTTATACTTCAATTTAATAAAAGGGCCATAAAAACCTTTTAAGTTGAAAGCCACTCTTTCGAAGCATTTCCTAAGTAAAAAGTGATGGTTTTGAAACCACCCCTTTGAAAGCATCGGAGAAATGCGTAGATTTTCTTAAAAAAAACAACCCCTTCGAAACATACTGTGTCGAATGGTAAAAAGGCAGCAGCTAGGTGCTTCGACTTAGTCAAAAGCGTTCACTTAAAACAAAGATGCAACCCAACAAAAACCATTTCCTTTTAAACCATTTGAATAAGTTGAAACCCAACCAAGTCGAAAGCATCTTAGTCGAAAGTAAACAGATGCATTTTTCTTTAAAACCAAAGCACGGCTTCAACCCTTTCTAAACCCTATGGTTTCGACCCTATACCTTTCAACCATATCCAATTCGTTATGTACCAGTTTCCTGTTACCATATGCATTGGTTTCGACCGTGTCGGAGGCGATAGTATGGAGGCCGAACCTGGTGCCGAAGGAGATGAAACAATGAAAAACCTATTTATTTGTACTTTTAAACTATTTATTTTATATCTAACCCACCTTGTTTATCTAAATCTGATTGATTTCCCTATTAATTTGTCAAAAGTGCTGCCATTTTCTAGAATTAACAAATTCAAATTATTTGGAAAAAGCTCTGTTTCCATTTTAAATCATATAAAACATTTAAGTCCCATACCTTAAACAATTTTATATACTTATCAAAACTCTTAGGAAAGATCTGGAAAAATTCCAGAAAATCTCTTTTAAATGTTTTTTTAACATTTAAAATATTTCAAACCCAAACCTTATACTATTTGCCGGTAAATAATTTATAACCCAAATTATCATTTTCTTTACTAGAAATTCATATATAATACACATTAATTCAAAAAAAATTAATAATTGAAACCCATCTCCGAAATATTATTTCTGATCTTCATTAAAACTCGCAAGGCATAAAGATGTCATTTAATATGGTTTTACCTTAAAACATATGATAAAATCAATATGAACATGTATAAATCATCAACAAGTACATATAAACATTTCATCATTCAAAACATGGCAAAACATTGCAAATCAATTCAGAATCATCTTAAAACCGTAAATAATTAAAATAGAGATGTAAATATTATTCTCCTTAGCCTCTGTGA
The DNA here is from genome assembly GCA_030765085.1 of Allium cepa. Lineage (NCBI taxonomy): Eukaryota > Viridiplantae > Streptophyta > Magnoliopsida > Asparagales > Amaryllidaceae > Allium > Allium cepa. The sequence goes on along the minus strand of CM060937.1, from coordinate 108,639,324 downwards.
TAAAAGAGATTGAGATATGAATAGATTTGATTTGCTTAAGTTTCTTCCTGCTTATCTTCTTTCTTTTTCCCCTTTTCCTTATTAATGGTGGCCGACCTTAGCTTTGAAATTTTTTGAGAATAAGAAATGAACGTGTATAGAATGCACACAGCCATAGTTTAACGGATATAGGAATGACTTTCCCATTTTACCACTCCCTCTTATTCATTTTTAATCATCTTTAAATTCTTTAATTAAATGGCATGGCTACCCCTTTAATAAAATCAAATCTCGATCCCCTAATCTTATTTAATTTATCTAATTAAATATCCTAAATAATGTTACCAAAAATATGGGGTGTTACATAAACTTCCAAGTGTAACATCCCTCATCTGGAGGCCCAAAGTTAAGCATTATAAATGCTACAGTCATCCATAGTATTAACTTCTGATAACCAAATACAGTAATGTTAGTGGTATCCATAATATCCGAAGCACTTAAATATGAAATAAAATCATTATAGATTAAAACAATTTTATCATTACATTACATAACAAAATTACATAATGACAAACCTTTCCCACATCCAGATCAAATATAATTATTACAAAATACACCAAGAGTGACATATGAAAATGCCCGATTGGATGACCGGAGTACTAAATAGCCATAATGGACTTAATACAGCACAGTGGAAATAAAATAAAACAATTCCTAAATATAGCTAGCATCAGCCTCCTACTCGTCCCCGAAAGCTTTATTTATCCACCTATTAAAACCTGAAAGTCCTCAACCCTCAGCCTACTCAAATCAATTTTGAGCACCCGAGAATTTAAAGGGAAAAACATAAACTTTGAGTCAGACATAAAGCCTAATGTGAATAATACTATACATCTCGATCATTTGATATTAAGTGAGACCACACCGCTTAGCGGAATAGGTTTCCCTTCACTATTGTCCTTTTAAAACATACCTTTTGCAAATCTTAATCTTGTAATCCAAACTGGTTAAAAAATAACACCAATATCATGTAAGCATATATATCAGGTAGCAAATGGACTATCTGTCCATACTATATAGTTTTGTTTGGCTAACTACTAACCTTTGGTTAACTCGAGCCTACCAGACAAATTAAACAAATAAGCTATCTTTTATTAGATACTCCTTTTCTGGACATTCTGTCCCAAACTTAATTATTCTAGGGTCAGCTGACCCTAATGGGTTTTCAGGCTCACTATGTATATTTATTTCGTATGTGATATCATTTGTCTTACCTATAAAAAACCCTGCACACTGGAATTTTGGACTTATATTAGGTAGGGGCTACTAGCTAAAGTATAGGGCGCGACCCCATACAAGTCTCATTCGGTATTCTAATATCTGAGTCATTTTACTTAGGGTCATCTACCTATAAAATTTTTCTTGAAAACATTTCCTCTGAAGTTGATTTAAACTTTAAAATCATACTTTAAACAAGGAAAATATACTGTATGCTTTACTCAAATCACCTTTCCATGTTATATGTACTTTACATAAAACTTTGTTGATGAAAACATTTAGACCTTTGGAAGTACCCCTTTCAAAACCAAGTAACTACTTAGCTTTATAACCTTAGGTCGAAAGGCCAAAACATACCTCTCGAAACCATTCTTAATAAACCTTTCAGAAACATTGAAAACCCTTCTTTTGAAATCTTTAAAACCTTAGACATCCTCTTATCAAAACACAATAAACATTGTCTTTCAAAAATATTAGAATTCTCCATTTTGAAACTTTCGAAACCAATGGGAGACCACCCCTTCGAAACCTTTATCTTAAACCTTTTGAAAGCACTAAATCCTTTTCATAAAATCAAACCTTTCGAAAGCATTTGGGTTCAAGTAAAACATGTGGAATAACCTTTTGAAACCATTTAAAACCATTTCTCTTGAAACCTTTGGGTTTAACTTCAATAGAACAAAAGGGTCATAAAAGAACTAAGTCGAAAGTACTCTTCTGAATGCTAATTTCTAAGTAAAGAAGTGATGGTGTCGAAACCAACCCTTCGAAAGCATTGGAGAGTGGCTAAGTTTTAAAAACAAAGTAACCCTTTCGAAACTATTTGCTTTGAAAGGTGGAAAATGGCAGCAAAGAGTTTCGACCCCTTCGAAAGAATTTACTTAAAACAAAATGCGCGACCTCTTTCGAAACCATTCCTTAAAACCATTTAACCAAGTCGAAAGCTAACTAAGTCGAAAGCATTCCTTTCGAAAGCAAAGCAGACACATTTTCTTTTAAAACAAAGCAAAAGTTCAAGCCCTTCGTAACCCTATGTTTCAACTACATACCTTTCATCTATGTCAAATTCGCTGCGTGCCAAGTCTTTGAATCAGCGCATTGGTTTCGATGGTAATGGATACAGAAGTATAAAGATGGGTGCCGAAAGTGGCAAAATATGTAAAAAGCATGTATAAACCCATTTTTAACTTTAAAAAGCAATCCTTTTCAACTAACCTGCCTTGTTTGTCAAAACATGATTGGCTGCTAATTTCTTTTCAAAAAGTACTATCGAAATTTCTAAAATAAACAAATTAAATTATTTACAAAATGCCCCTTCTCCTTTTATAATCATATAAAACATTTAAATCCCATACCTTAAATAATTTTATATACTTATTAAAAAACTTAGGAAAAATCCATAAAAGTTCCCATAAATCATTTTTAATATGTTTTCTAATATATATTAATTTCTGACCCAAACCATATATATATTAGCCATAATTAATTTTAAAATCAAATAACCATTTCTTTACTAGAAAATTAATATTAAATCCACATTAATTCAAAAAATTATGAAAATTGAAAACCATCTCTAAAATATCATTTTTGACCTTATTCTAAAACTGCAAGGCTTTTGGATGTCACTTAATAGGGTTTTCATATAAAAATATATAAAATTTATATGAATTAGCATAAATCATCAATAAGCTTGTATACCCAATTTAACAATAAAAAACATGGCAAAACCTTGCAAAATAGATCAGATTTAATCTAAAACAAAAAATAATAAAAAACATGAGATGTAGTCATTATTCGCCTTAGCTTTGTGATTAACAGTTGAGATTTTATCTTTGATTAACATGCTTAAGCTTTCCTCTTGTAATCTTGCTTATCTTCTTCTTATTATCCCCTAATGATGGCCGACCTCTCTTTCCTTTGTTCTAGTTTGTGAACTTGTAAAATGAACATGAGAATGGTTATGGTTTAAGGGTTTAGGGTATAAGAATAATAATTATTCCTATATTACCCTTGTCTATTTGCCTAACTTATTTTTTTCATCTTCTCTTAGTTTATTTATTTAGTGGGCACGGCTACCCCTTATTTACACAAACGTCAACCCCTTAATAATTTTACTTTATTTCATTTAATTTTACTATATTTCATTTAATTTTACTAATTAAATATCCTAAATAATATTACTAAAAATTAGGTTCATTACATAAACCATCATTACCAAGTTTAATCATCAATTAATTAATTTTAAGTCGTTATTAGATACTAAATCAAACTCCTAACAATATTTTATTATTCAATTTACATTATAGATGGATAAAGAAACCCTTGGTCTACTTTGATTTGCCGCTGGTTTCATCAAATTTCGTTTAGGTTTGAGAAAATTATGGGGTTTCGAAATTTGATAGTAGAAGAGGAAAAAAGAAATGGGAAAAAGAAATTTATGAAAAAGAGCATACTGTTATTTATTTGGGCCTATTTATAGATGGAAGAAAATATCCGTTAGAAATTTAAATTCAAAACTAGAGTTAAAGCTAAAGCCTACCTAAAAAAAATGGTACCTTACTTTTGTCTGTATCTCCTCCGTATGACATCCAAATCGGAAAAATGAGCCGAACGCAATGGACCAATTCCTGTCGTTAAATTCCAAAGTTGGTAAAATGAAAATTTTGCACGTCTAATATTTGAATTATAAATTTAATCTAGTTTTATAAAATTTAAAAAATAACAGGGCATTACAACTACCCTACTCGAGCTCTTTCTACATGTATCAATATTGCCGCCTCTGGTGGCCCGGTTTGCCGCTGTTGAAGTTTTAAGGCATAGGGATTTTCACCTTGTTTCGACCACCTTGACCGTCGATCGACCAAACTCTAGCCCTACTCGAATTATACTCTTCAAACAAGACCTATTATTACTAACCATGATATCTAATCCGTCCTTGATTCCAAATGACCAAATTGAACACTAATTCATTGCCCTTTCGATTTTTATGATCAATTGGTCAATCCAAGCACTTTTATGACAATCGACTATTTATCATTGATTTGCCTCATCGAGACGACAAATATGATGTACTGTTTGATAAAATTTGTAAGAAAATTGTATTCCATTAAAATGTAATTAAGAAGGATCTAGGATTAGGAATTAGAAACTGATATGGTAGTGGCTAGGGTTAGGGTAGACTCGTATTATAGCAATTCTGTTGTTTTGGGTCTAAGGCAATTCTAGGACTAAAATTACCCATTTCGGCCAATGAGTTTAATCCCTAACATATTTTATAGCAAATGATCATTACCGATCCACTAAAAATCAAAATAACTCTAATTTATTTTACTTCGGATCTTCATGTTATTTGAAGAAAAAGACAAGTTTAGGAAAGGGGTGATGGATCAGTATCGATCCATCAAAATTACCATTTTTCCATGAAGACCAAAAGCATGAAGACTAACAAATTTGGAGGAAAAGTAAGATTTTAGACCAACTCCTTGCATCGTGATCCATGGATAGATTAGTATCGATTATCAAATCTAAATTTCTGGTCCATCATGATATGTTCTTCCTCCTATCTTCTTGGATCTGACTGCTTGACGATTCTTAATAATATCTAGCAATTTTGGTGAGTAGATTCAGCTATAAATAGCATACTTTGTCACTTGGAAAATGAACATTTTTCCAAAATAAGGACTATTAATCATGAATTTCTAATTGTATTTTAGTTGTAATAGTAAGGAATCGATAATAAAAATGAAATACTGGATGTAGGCTAACGATTTGCTGAACTACTCAAAAACTTCTTGTGTTTCTCTTTTTTTTTTGCATTTTCATTCATTTTATTTTATATTGATCAATTGAGGTTGTTAGCCCGTTTTAAAGTCTAATATTTTTTAATGCTTTCAATGAGAATTGAACTCAAGAATGGATATTAGCTTGCTACTAGGATTTGCATAAAATATCCAACGTATTATATAGAGACGGGACCGAAATACAAGTGGGACTATAATAGAGGAAAAGATGTTATGGCCCATGAAGGAGATGGTGAGGGATCAACACAATTTCCGCTGGAACTAGTGAGGAAACAAGAGTTGGAAGAGATAATGGTCGTTGTTAATAAAAAGATGGAGTTGACCCACAAAGGTATCACGAAAGAGATTCAAAAGCAATTTGCACTAATGATGTAACCCCAAAGCAGAGGAGGGTCTCGCCTTAGAGATCACAGAAATAAGAGGAATTCTACATCTTGTTTGGATTCAAAAAGCACTACAAGTGCATGATCTGCTTATATAGCTAAGTATATATTATAACACAATAATCCTAGAAGTAAAAAATGACGTAAGCAACGTAAATAGTAAAGGTTATTACATAGTCAATTTATACTGGGTCGGACCTTCTGTTCTATGTCTAGTCTCAGGACTCTTTTTCGGAATTTCACTGACATAACTCTCACTTCACTTAGAGGAACAGCTTTCTACAAACTCCCCCTAAACAACCAAACATAACTTCAACACCTTGCTTGAAGATCTCCAATATGAATTCATTCTTTTACAAAGAAATAATTTGACTGCATATTATGTCTTCAATACATTAATTAGTCAACTTGAAGTATGAATCCCTATAGCCCTCATAAATGATCGAAAATGAAGATGTTGAAAGAGTTAGGGGTAAACCTAGGGGAATTATGTAATTTGTTACTTATATCTAATTTGTAGTCAATCTTGTTCGTAATAAAGATGTTTAATTTCCATTGTAGTCAAAACGCAGTAGACCAAAATAAAGAAAAAAAAGGAAAAAAATATCGCGAGCGTTCGCGTGCGGGTTGAGCGTGGTAGCTGGACGGTGCGGCTCACCTAGAGCACGACGGCGAGGTCAACAGTCATTTAGGGTTTGGATTTTGGGTTCTTCGATTTACACACTGTTAAGAGCAAGGTGAGGTGCAAGTGGATGCACGACCGTGAGTAGAGCATCATGAGGCGAGTTCAGTTGTGGGCTTGGATCGGAGCTTAGTCAAACATAGGGTGGTGTGCGTGGTTAATCGATCACATGAGTGGGTTTCTACGCTACGATCTTTGCCTAGGGATCGCGTGAAGAAGGATGAGGGTGATTAGCTTATTAACTATGTTTATTAAATTAGTTAATTATAAGTTTAATTACTTCATTATGCTAATTATCGTATATCTTTTTCGTACGAGATCCGATTCGCACGAAATAAGTTGCAGTGGATCCATATCGATGTCGTCTACATCTTGAAATCCAAATTGGAATTATTTAAAGCTGAAATATTTTTAGTTTCAAATTAAAGGTGAGTGTTTTATAATGCTCACGAAGTACTGAATTATCTTTATGTTAGTTAAATCCAAGTTGTGAAGTATGTTGTTTAGTAATTTAACTGACATTTAAATTGACAACTGAATTGAACTAATATGAATTTAAATTGAAAGTTCAATTTAAAATTGAAATTAAATTGCTAGTTAGACACCCGATATTCATAACCAGTTAATTGTTGTGATATTTGACTGATTTGGATGTTGATTGTCATGGTTATTATTGGTTGATAGTTTGGATGATTTGGATGTTTATTTATTTTTATATATCTCGTTATCACCCTGTAAATTATCAAACAGTATATATACTGTTATTTTAATTATTTCGAATAAATTAAGAAATATGTTGAAATGATATATACCTATGACACTTAGATTTGGATTGAAATGATATATATCCATTCTTGAAATTAAAAATCGAAATACCTGATCATTTGGCCATAGGATAGAAAATTATATACGTACATCAGATTGGTTAAATTAAATGATTTTAAAATTTTGATTCAAAATTATTTAAATGATTTTGATTTAAAGAAATAATATTGAATTTGTGGAAATGGAAATAATTTTGAATTTGAGTTTTGAAATATGAAATTAAAATTCGTTAAACGAAATTATTTCAAAATGAAATTTGAGATTTTGAAGTTATAATTGGAATATGATTTAAATTATGGAAATTGATTTGTTTAAAGGATTTGAACTTTTACTCAAACTTTGAAATATCGCTAAGTAAAGTTAATTTAAATGGATATTTCAAATTTGAACTCGGAATTGAATTATTTTAAAGATTTGAAATTTAAATTGAACATTGAAGTTATGTTTAATTGAAACGGCTTAAATCGATATGTTAAAATTGAACTCGAAATTGAAACGGTTTAAAAATTGAGAATTGAATTGAAGTTAATTCAAATTGGAATTGAAAGTGAAATTGAATTAATTCAAAATTGAAATTGAAACTGATTTGAATTGAAATTGGAATCGAAGTCAATTCGAATTGAAATCGAAATTGAATCGATTCGAATTAAATTGAAACTGAAAATTATTTGAATTGGAATAATTGAAATTGAAACAGTTTGATTTGAATTTGGACCAGGGTCCAGATTTGTTGAGATGGAAAGAGACAACTTGATAAGAAACTATTTTCAAACTAAATTATTTAATATAAACTGTTTAAAAATTTATCTTTTTAAACATTCAAATTTTTCCGATTTTTTCCCAAACTATTGTCCTATATAAACCATTTTTGATACTCAAATCATTTCATCAAACTATTCTAACTATTTTAGAATATCTAAAAAATTTCAAACTATTTTCTAAAAATTCAAACTATGCAAGGGTGAAATGTTTATATTAAATCGAGGATTTAAATGTGAATTGGATTAAAATGAAGTTATAACCTAAATGGAATTTCAAAAAGATTTTGGAAATGAAATTGAAATGTCGAAGCAAAATGACTTTCAAGTGAAATTGATATATTTATGGTAAAATTGATATTTTGAAATAAATGATAATTTGAAGCAAAAATGATATTTGATATCAAGTATGAATCGTTTTCGAAACGTAAAGGTACGAACCGGTGTGTAAAATGACATTTGGTTGTTAAAAGGGCTGGGGCCTCTTATTGGCATACTCTCTGTCAATATTGGCACCACTTTAACAACTGTGTACACGGAGGAGACTCTAGAATGAAGTGGTTGGATTTGGTATCGTTTGCTGGATTTGAAGAAAGAGAACGATGATGGATAGACCTCGGTACTTGTGCCGATTTGAAATGGCTAAAACAGGATGGCTTGACAGGGCCAATTAGGCTGCCTACCCCTAGCGGGCATTCGTTCTTCGATTTTTTAAAACTTGGTCCATACTATTACTCTTGTTGGTGGTTTTGATTGGTGCACCTTGATTTTGGGATAACCCCCTTTGATTCGATATGTAATGGATGGATGCGGTGGGCGATCATGGCTACGATGAGTTACCACCAGCCCTGCGACTCGAACTAGTAGTATCCTAACTTGGACATTGCCTCATGTGTCTGGTCATACTTTTATCCCTATACGAGACCACTATGATTTTGGTTTAGTGCCATCGTATCACGACACATCCCTATCCCCTAACATGCTACCGGGACGTTATATGCAAACTGTACGACAATGCTTAAAAAGCATCAAGGGGGATTACTGTAAAGCCTTAACGCTAAGAAAAATATTTATTTTATTGATTTGACATTACATATATAGCATATTACACTATATATAATATTTTGATGGATCCTTAAGAATTGGAAAATCCTGTAACATCTCTTAAGTTATTGCATGCATGTTATACACTGGTTAGGAGATGTAAAATCCTATAAACATCTTCGACACCATTACACTCATGATACACGTGATATTGATTTGACTCACATAAGGATATTTTAGTCCTGACTCGAATGTTTTGTCTTCCATTACGCTCGGACCAGTCCTGAGTATTTTAACGCATTGAAGATTGTTTTTTGGAGGACGAAGACAAAGATTTGGTATATTATTATTACGAGTATTATTCCATGCATTATGTTGTTTTGCTGCATTATTTTATTTATCCCTATTGTATATATATATCTCTGATAAATGTTGTATAAATTATAATCAAATGTATAATATAAACATCTTCATGAACTCTTTATTTGATTATTATATTTTGTCATTCCGCTGCGAGATTGTATGTTCGTATTTTTCTTCTTTTCTTCTTTTTCTTAATTAACCCCAATGATTATCTATGTTTTGGGTTGTTAAAGTTGAATATGTGTGGATAATTTTCAATTTAAACCTTCCGAAATGTGGGTCGTCATAGTTCGTATCAGAGCTTTGGTTTAGCGATAACCTTAGCTTGTAGGGTTTGACTTATTGGAGATAGGATAGCAATACTCTAGAATGAGTTTGTTTGAGTGTTTATATATGAGAGTGTATACTTGTTAGTGTAATAAAATGTCTTATATTGTGTTTACTTATCCTTTGAGTTGTTTATGAATTTTGGTAGGTGCATGGGACGCCATGTTATCGATAAGGGTTTCTAAACAGTTATACGAGGCAAGTCGACATAATATTGTTTTAAGATAGGGTAAATGAAATAATTTCACCTAAATTATATTTATATATTTATATATAAAGCAATTGAATGAGAATAAATGAGCATAAGTAGAATTTATATAAGTAATTGAAATTGTATTTAAATTGAATGTAAATAAATTGAATGCAAATGAAATAAGTGAATGTTAAATAGAGAAAAGTTGATACACTTAAGTATAAGAGGTAAGAAATATAAGTTTAGATTTTCAAATGGATGGATTTATAAAATAAATCGAATATGAAGTAAATAGTTTGAAAACCAAGTTGGAAATACTAACTTAACTAAATTGAGTTATGGATGTTTATAAACTTAAGTAATGAGTTTTGAAATAATAAAATCTAATCTTTGTTAAGTTAAAAGAATGGATTTAAAACTGGAATTTAGGAACTTGAATTCGAGTGCTTTTGAAAAATTTCTAAGATTTTTAAAAATACCATTTGTATAATTTAAAAATATCTACGAATAGAAATTGTTTCAAAAGGAATTAAAAGGAAATAAGTCTTCTACTCCCTTTTCTATCACTGGAAAATAATTTTGGTGATGACAGCCGCATCATCGACATTCATTTTTGAGTCTCAAAGTGGGGAATGCCACTTAGTAGCTTTGCTACACTTTTGATTTAGCAAACAGATTTTAATTTAGAATTTCTACGTATGATTTAATGTATATATATAATAAAAATATATACATATGAACATATATATTATTTTAAAATGACTTGAAGTGAACCCGGTATTTGAATTCTTAAATTCCTATTAACTAATGATTTTTAGTTGTAGAAATAAAGTGAATTATTTTGAATAGTTGGAAACTTCTAAAATGAGGAATAAGAAATTGAAGCTAAATGTCTAAATAAAACATAAGATGATAAATTATAACTCTTAAATTTTAGGACAATGGAAATTTAAACTTGTGTAAAATATTGAACACTCTTGTTAACTAAAATAAATAAGATAAATTTGTATAATACTAAACTACATTTTAGAAACATATAAAAAACTTACCAGAAATGTTTAAAAAGTTTAAATGTTAAATATGAATGGTAATAAAATAATATGCAAGTTTGAACTTAAGTCATAATAAACGTTTAAAGAAATATTCCAGAATTAAATTGTGTTTAAAGAAATGTTTATAAAAATTAAATTAAGTGGTTATAAGAAATGTTATACACTCAGCTAATTTTCTAAGAAATGTTAAATAAATAATTTGAGTAAAAAAAGAAAATATTATTTAGAAATGAACTTAATAGAATGTAAACAAATAATAAATTAAATCATATATCTGAAAATTGTATGTAGAAAAAAAGTAAATTTGCAAAGTATGTTTTAAGATTTAGTTGTAGCTTTCTGAGATAATTATAATTTGAATAATAATGTGTAAAGGAAGATATGCCTGTATAAAATAATTGTAAACTTAAGAAATGATTAATGAAATAAGAAAGTTGAAATTTGAATTATGAAATGAAATTTCACTTTAGCAAGTTGAATGGAATAAATTGATGAAGTAAGTTAATGAAATGAATTGTAAGATGAAAGTTAACTTAAGAAAAATTGAATAAAATTAATTGCGATAAAAAGAAAATTTTAATATGAATTTGAGTTATAAATTAAAATTTACTAAAGCAAAATTATTAAAATGAATTTTAATAAATGAAATAAATAAATGAAGTGAATTAATGAATTAATATGAACTTAAGATATGAAGTAATAATAATAAACAAGAGTTGTGATATATAAATGTTTATAATAAAGTTAAATGGTTTATAAATGATATTCGTATTAAGGAAAATATACTAAGTGTTAATAAAATAAAATTTACCTTAAACAAGGTTAAATCGAATAATTTTATAAAATGGTTCATAAATTAATTTATATGAAATATGTTGAACAAAAAGTGAAATAATTGGAATTTAACAAATTGAATTGAAAAAATTAAATGTTAATGAAGTAGATGTAAATAAATTGGAAGCAAACCAATTAAATGTAAATAAAAATGGGATGTTAATAAGAAATGAAGTGTATAAATTAAATATTGATATTGGATAATGTAAATTAACATAGTTATGAATTACTTGGATGAACATCGATGTTTGAATGGTTTCTTTGTTGCAAACCATTATTATTAATGTTATTGACTGCGTATAGCTGTTGTATAATAAGTACTTATGCTTGTGTTTATGATTTGGATTCAAAATTCCTACTATATGGTTCTATTTAACTTGTACATTTTCTATATATTGTTGTAAGTGACTAACGTTCTGAATTGAGTTGAGATAGGTACATACGAATACCGTTTGGATGTATACGCGGTTTTGTTTAGCTTTTACTTGTTTAATATGTGCAAAGTCGCTTGTATTAAAAAATAATAAGGTACATATCTCGGATTGCATATCGCACTTTTATATTTTTTCCTACGGGATGCCTCATCAATGAAATGAGATGTATATTTGGTATATATTTGTGTTATATATTGTATTGTAAAAAAAATTCTGATCGTGCCACGCAAAAGTGACTTTGCCGATATTTTTCGTAAATCCGGGTATTAGAAAAATTTTGAGGTTTTAAATTTTCATAACTTGTTTTTACATATAAGTTGTAATTTTCATAAAACCGATATCGGGGTGGCGTAGAGAGAGCCTAGTAAAGGTTTTGAAAATTAGATTTTAATATTTTGTAAGTTAATAATTTTGAATAAAATATATCAAATGTTAAATTCCTTACTTAACCGCTTTTCGAGGACGAAAAGTTTTGAGTGGGGAAGAGTGTAATGACCCAAATTTTTAACTATTTTTAAATTTTTAAATTTACTATATCTATTGAATAAAATTGGTTAGAAATAAAAATTTAATGATTTATTAATGTAGTTTGTTGAGCATGAACTTTAATAAATTTTTGAAATAAACAATTTCGAAGGTTTTGGTAATAACATTCATTTTATATATTGAATGTGTTATAATCAATAGTTGGAATTAAATAATGAATGTTGAATTATTTGGATGATAATAAAATAATTTTTAATAAATGTTGAATTATTTATTATGTGATTTATTTGATAATTGGATTGTTTAAATTTAATATTGAAAATTATTTAAATAATTGAATTTTGAATTTAATACGAATGAAAATGATATTAAAAGTTGATTTAAATTTTATTTAAATATGAATGAAGATCGTTTACTTTTAAAATTGAATTAAAAAGTGAATAAATAGAAATTGGAAATTGGAAATTTTAACTAATGAGTAAAAATAACCATTTTGGACACTGTCTCGGATTTCAAAGAAATCAGTTTTAGCGGATTTATAATAGTGAATTATTATAGGATTTCAAGTTTCGTAGCGATCGAACTTATCGTTTGGTCGTGCAAGCTTGAAACACGTAGAACTTAATTTCACAATTCAATTAAAATAATTTAATTTGAAAAGCTATCTTCTGCATACGATCTAAGTAGGCGACGAGATAAGTTTCATTGCGTTCGGAATAGGGGTATAACATATAGAATGTTAGGCTACATGCTTCATTTGGAGTTTGGAATTTTTGCGGACCAATCAGGCGAGATATTTTCTAATATAATATATATATTTACTTTCTTATCTTCCAATACTTGTACGATCCATAATTTTCTGGTCAACCGCATACCCTTCCCTTTTCATTTTCAAAACACAGCAGATCAAAATAAAGAAAAAAGGAAAAAAATTGCTTGCGTACACAAGCGGCTGAGCATGGCAGTCCAAGGATGCGGCTCCCCTGGAGCACGACGGCGAGGTCGACAACTATTTAGTGTTTGGATTTTGAGGGCTACTATTCACATATTGGCAAGGGAAAGGCGAGGTGCAAGGGGGGTGCATGGCCGTCGGTGGAGCATCGCAAGGCATGTCCGGCTGTGGGCCTGGATCAGAGCTTAGTCGAACAAGGAGTGGCGCGCGTGGTTGATTGGTCGCATGAGTTCGGGTTTCTGCGCTTCAAGCTTTGCTTGGGAATCACGTGAAGAAGGACGAAGATGATTAGCTTTTTAACTATGTTTATTAAATATGTTAATTATAAGTTTAATTACTTCTTTATGCTAATTATTGTATATCTTTTTCGTATGAGATCTGATTCGCGTGAAACGAATTGCGATGAATACACATCAATGTCTTCTACAGCTTGGAATCAAAATTTAGAATTTATCTGAATCTTAAATATTTTCAATTTCATATAAAAGGTGATTATTCTATAATGCTCATGAAGTATTGTATCTTTATGATAGTTAAATTGAAGTTGTAAAGTAATTTAAATTTATTGATTGCTGTTTGGTAATTTAACAGACATTTAAATTGACACCTGAATTGAACTGATATGAATTTAAATTGATAGTTCAATTTGAAATTGAAATTAAATTTCCAGTTAGACACCCGATGTTCATAATCTGTAAATTGTTGTGATATTTGACTGATCTAAATGTTGATTGTGATGGCTACTACTGGTTGATAGTTTGGATGAGTTGGATGTTTATTTATTTTTATATATCCTATTATCACCCTCTACATTATCTGACAGTATTTAAATTGTTATTGAATTATTTTGAATAAATTAAGAAATATGTTGAAATGATATATACCAATGACACTTTGATTTGGATTGAAATGATATATGTCCATTCCTGAAATCAAAAATCGAAATACCCGATCACTTGGCTATATGATAGAAAATTATATATGAATACCAGATTGGTTAAATTAAATGATTTTAAAATTTTGATTTGAAATTATTTAAATGATTTTTATTTAAAGAAATAAAATCAAATTTATGGAAATGGAATTAATTTCGAATTTAAGTTTTGAAACGTGAAATTAAAATTTGTTAAACGAAATTGTTTCAAAATAAAATTTTAGATTTTGAAGTTATAAATAAAATATAATTTAAATTATGGCAATTTATTTTTTTAAAGGATTTGAACTTTTATTCGAACCTTGAAATATTGCTAAGTAAAGGTAATTTAAATGGATATTTCAAATTTGAACTTGGAATTGAATTATTTTAAAGATTTGAACTTTAAATTGAACATCGAAGTTTAGGTCAATTTAAATGATTTAAATCGATAGGTCGAAATAGAGCTTGAAATTGAAATAGTTTAAAAATTAAGAATTGAATTGAAATTAATTCAAATTGGAATTGAAGTTGAAATTAATTGGAACTGAAAGCGAAATTGAATTAATTTGAAATCGAAATTGAAATCGATTTGAATTGAAATTGGAATCAAAGTCAATTCGAATTGAAACTAAAAGAATTAAATTGAAATTGAAATGATTTGAATTGGAATAATTGAAATTGAATCAGTTTGATTTGAATTTGGACCTGGGTCCAGATTTGTTGAGATGGAAAAGGACAGTTTGATTAGAAACTATTTTTAAAATAAATTGTTTAATATAAACTATTTGAAAATTTACCTTTTTATATATTCGATTTTTTTTGATTTTTTCCCAAACTATTGTCCTATATAAACCATTTTCAATACTCATACCATTTTGTCAAACTATTCTAATTATTTTAAACTATTTAAAAAATTTCAAACTATTTTCTAAAGATTAAAACTGTGTAAGGGTGGAATGTTTATAGTAAATCGTGGATTTAAATGCGAATTGGGTTAAAATGAAGTTATAATCTAAATGGAAATTCGAAATGATTTTGGAAATGAAATTAAGATGTTGGAGCGAAATGACTTTCAAGTGAAACTGATATATTTATGGTAAAAATTGATATTTTGAGGTGAAAATGATATTTGCTATCAAGTATGAATCGTTTCTGAAATGTAAAAGTACCAACCGATGTGTAAAGTGACATTTGGTTATAAAAGAGATTGAGCCTCTTATTGGCATACTCTCTGTCCATATTGGAACCACTTTAACAATTGTGCACGCGGAGGAGACTCCAGAACGAAGTGGTTGGATTTGGTGTCGTTTAATGGATTTGGAAAAAGAGAACGATGATGGATAGACCCCGACACTTCTAATTTAAAATGACTAAAACAGGATGGCTTGACAGGGCCAAGCGGGCTAGCTACACCTAGCAAACATCTGTTCTTCGATTTTCTTTGGACTTGGTCTATACTATTAATCTTGCTGTTGGTTTCGATTGGTGCATCTTGATTTTGGGATAACCTCCCTTTGACTCGATATGGGATGGATGGACGCAGTGGATGATCATGGTTATGATGCTTATCACCATCCCTACGACCCTAACTGGTAGTATCCTACCTTAGGCATTGCCTCATGTGCCTTGTCATACTTTTATCCCTATACAAGACCACTATGATTTTGGTTTAGTGTTGTCTATCATGACGCATCCCTATCCCTCGACTTGCTACTGGGGCGTTATATGCAAACTGTACAATAATGCTTAAAAATGCGTTAAGGGGGATTAATGTAAAGCCTTAATGCTAAGAAAAATATTCATTTTACTGATTAGACATTACATATATAGCATATTCAATTATACATAATATTTTTTGCCGAATCCTTAAGAGATGGAAAATCTAGTAACATCTCTTTAGTTATTGCGCGCACATCATACACTGGATATGAAATGCAAAATCCCGTAAACATCTCTTGCATCATTACACTATGTTACATATGATATTGATTTGACTCACATAAGGATATTTTAGTCCTGACTCGAGTATTTTGTCTTTCATTACGCTCGGGTCAATCCTGAGTATTTCAGCGCACTGAAGATTATTTTCTGGAGGGTGAAGACGAAGATTTGGTATACTATTATTACTTGTATTATTCCCTACATCATGTTGTTCTACTGCATTATTTTACTTGTTCCTTTTATATATATAACTCTGATAAATGTTATATACATTATAATCAGATGTATAATATAAATAGCTTCATGAACTATTTATTTGATTATTATACTTTGTCATTCCGCTGCGAGATTCTATGTTTGTTTTCTTCTTCTTTTCTTATTTTTCTTAATTAACCCTAATGATTATCTATGTTCCGGATTATTAAAGTTGAAAATGTGTGGAGTATGATTGTTAAAGTTGAAAATGTGTGGAGTACTGACGATTTAAATCTTCCGAAATGTGGGTCGTCATAAATTATTTTACCGAATTCTCTTTCATTAAGCAAAACCCTTTTTAAAACAAAATCATAAGCCTTTAAAACCCTTTATAAACAGTGTTGTTATCATTATTTGAAGCACATTCTTAGATTAATTAACTT
This sequence comes from Allium cepa, assembly GCA_030765085.1. Taxonomy (NCBI): domain Eukaryota; kingdom Viridiplantae; phylum Streptophyta; class Magnoliopsida; order Asparagales; family Amaryllidaceae; genus Allium; species Allium cepa. The sequence goes on along the minus strand of CM060937.1, from coordinate 108,622,439 downwards.
AACTTAAACACTATTTTAAGTTCAAAAATCATTATTAAATAAATAATCAACTTAAAATATCATTTATCAAAGCAATTTTTTAACGACCTGATATTTACAACCATTCGCATCCAAACATGCCGGAATTGAATTGCTCAAAATACCAGATTTTAAGTTTATATTTGGCAAAACTCAGCATATACAGTAATAAATAATCACAGATCACAGACACAGAGTAATAAATGCAGCGGAAACAAAAGGTAGTAGTTCATGAAGCTACTATATACATATCAGAGTTAAATAAGGTACAACAGAAGTCTCGAATACAATAGTCAAATACAAGAATCAGAATACATCACTAGAATCAATTGAATATCTAAAAGCTGGATAGATAGCCGGATCTCCAAGCGAAGCTTCAACTCCAAAGGTGAGTCTCGAATACTGGTACACTCAATCTAACTCGAGCGTGAAGAAAACACAAAACACTCGAGTCAGGATTAAATTCTTATATCAATAAATCCAACTCAAGTGAAATAACAACTGAAATACAGGTAACTCAAAGGATGTTTGGGATAACCATCCTCTAAGGATCCGTTAAACATTTATATGTACGCTAAGTAGATAATGCCTATCAGTAATAAAAAGTATCAAAATAGCGTTAAGAAGTTACTATTATCCCCCTTAACACATTTTATATAAACGTCATAGACTATACAGCACTGTAAACTCCACCGTAAACTAGTGGACTATCAGGGAGTACTCCATAGGTATAACAAAAAACAAATCGTAGTGGTCGCGCATAGGGATACGAGTATGACAAGGCACATGAGGCAATACCCAAGGTAGTGAAACTACCGTTTGCTTGATCCGGAGTGGTGAGAACGCATCGCCGCAACGATCGCAACACCGCGAAACAACACTCCCAATTCAAGGGTGTGCACCAATCAATAACAAGTAATGAGTAGTTTACGAAGAAGTGTGTTCGCTCGAGGTGGCTAACCCCATTTGGCCCGGCACGAATCCTGTTTTAGTCATTTCAAATTTGATACAAGTGTCAAGGTCATCCATTATCGTTCTCTTTCTTCAGTCGTCACGTACATCATTCCAACCACTTCATTCTGGATCACACTCCGCGTATAGTTATTAAAGCGGTTTTCGGTTTAGACAGAGAGTATGTCCATAATCGATCCCGGTTTCTTTAATAACTTCCATAATTATTACACCAATTGGTCGTTTAATAAATTTCAGAAACCAAATCAATTTCAGTCTCACTTAGAATTTGAAAGCCAACATTTCATTCGTCCTTCTATATCAATTTCTATAATTTTCGTTTCAAAACTTTCAAATTTACCATTTCAAAACTCTATAATTCAACTTCAATTTTATTTAAAACAATTCAAATATTGATTTAAATTCATATATAAGTTTCATTTCATAATTATTTAAATTAAGTTAATTTAACATTCAAAACAACTTAAATTCATTGATGGATTCATTCAGTAATCATTTAAATTAAGTAAATTTATAATATCAAAATAATTTCAATTGAATTTCCAATCCGTTAAATCAATCACTTAAGTTTACCTACATTATATCAAAACTTATGAATTGAATTGAATTAAATTCGTCAAATTAAATTCTTTAAATTACGAGTCTCATATTTATTTCCATCAATTACATTTCTCACTAAAGAAATTCAATTTCACTTATTTACTTATTTAATTTAAACAAATTTCAAACTTAATTATTATCGAAACTCAATTTCACTTATTAAATAATTCAATTTTATTTAATTATTAAATAATTTTGAAACTTGATTTAATAATATACTTAAATTTAAACAACATTCTTTCATCAAACACTTTGTTAATCATAATACTTTGGAATCATTTAGAAATCGTAATGCTTGGAATCATAACACTTCCCACTTAACTGTTCAAATATAAATAATAGTATATATGATAAAATAGTTTATATAAACATACTTTAAAATAGTTTAACCCCTCATAACCTTGCTGCTTCTTTCCTGTTTTGACCATTCACGGGGTGTGAGGCTCGACGAAGTCACGTCCACAAAAACATACTTTATATAAAAGCCATGCTTTGGGTCAACAAATGATCATAGAGATGATCACCAAGATAGACGATCAAATAAACGATCCTATCACAAATAATCAACACAATGATCATTTACAGCAACACTCAGCATGTCACATTACCAAATTGGGAATATATCGCTGATAACCTTCAACTACATAACCTCTGAGCTCGTACGTCTCAGAGAAGGGTGTTAAGCTAAAAGAATAAATTCTCCGCCACCAACAAAAATATATTTGAAAGAAATCTGCTTTATATCTCAATTTGTAATGTCAGACATACAATCCATACAAGTCTGTTCCGGGCTCGAACAGAACCGAAGGCACTTACAAAGAAGTCCTTACAATCCGGATATCCACAATCCTGATCGGATTCACCATCACATATGGAGAATTCTATACCGGAGCAACTCGGTGCAGAGTCAATCGACAGGTCATCCTATCGCTCTCGCAAATATCCGGTCTTCAACACCGATCTTCAAATGCAATTCATAACGACGTATCACATATTCGGAATGGGTTATACGACCCCATGGTCCTTTCCCGGTTAACCCGAATAGTGAGCGCTTATTCAAAAATAAGTGTGGCATTCAAATTCAAACAAATCACATCAATTACCCATTCAAAGGGAAATATTGATAGTCGGTTATTGAACTATTAATTGATATGCACACATCACCAGATTCCAAATAATTTTCCAAATAATTTATTTCCCAAAAATATCTTTACTAGATATATAATTTCACACTTCAAAAATAAATTGATATTTATTTTTAAACAAATTCTTCTTTTCATTTATAAATTCCATAGTGAATTTTCATTCCCAAATATCCATGCATATACGATTTCAATTATTCATTTCAATTTATCTTCAAAAAGATAAATTCTCTAATATTCACTTTATATTGGAAAACATTTCCATACTTATTTATTAATAAGTAATTCACAAAACCATTTATTTTCAACACTTGAAAAATATTCAATACACTTCAATCGAAATTAAGTATATATTTCATTCTTTAAGGAAATCATGCTCTTAAACATATTTATTTGGGCCAAAACGAATGTTGCGTAAAACATCGTTACGACAACCCAAAATCACTAGTATAGGGATTCGAAATTAAAATAGATATATAAATCCCAATACTATACAAAACATTTCCTTTCGGAAATCATTTACTATAACAACAGTGTTATAGTCCACTATTTCCTTTTATTTCTCGAAAACGTCTATTTCAACAATAAATGTTGAAATCTATGGTTTCGAATCTCAACACAATTTAAAACATCGTTAGATCGGTTTAATTCAATTTAAAACATCACATTCAAAACAATTTCTTTAACATATTATTCACTATTCAAAACGTGAATATACTACGTTAACAATTTCATCCTTTCTATACATTTTATTTTAAAGGATTATTCACAGTTAAAAACGTGAATATAACTCCATTTATAGGTTTCAACAATTTACTTATCAAAATAAGTCGTTTGCGAATTTATAAAACAACGTTTATAAATTCCTTTTCTATTTGTTTTATAACTACTTTCTTTATAAATTTCCTTTATCAACCTATTCACTTTATATCTCAATTATGAACCAAAAGTCCATATTATAAGTTAAATGCTTATAAAACGATTATTTTACAAAATCGTTTCTTTGAACTTCATAATTATAAATCTTATAACTTATAAGATTCAATTATTCATCCAAGTATATTCTTTAATAATTTCACAAAATTTATAAATCTTACTATTTATAAATTTCATTTATAACTTCACCATTTATAATTTTATAAATTCCATTCATTTACAAAATTCATTTTCACTTCATTCAAACACTTATAAAAGCTCGTTTTATAATGTCAATATTTCAATTTATAAATATCCATTTATAAATCTCTTAATATAAATCAATTTATATTATTCTTTAAAACGTCTTTAATCTCCTTTATTATTTCACCATTTTGATTCATAAAATAATTAAATTTTATAAATCCTATATTTAAACTTTTCACAATAAATTCTAAAATCCCGATTAAACTATTTTATAAAATCATTAGCATCATATTCTCAAAAATCAGTTTTTAACTATATTTCTCAAAAATCATAATTTTTATAACTTTAAAAATTATAACGTTTATTTATTTAAAATGGATCAATTCCAAAATTATTTTATAAAACGTATACTTTTCAAAAATCACTTTAAAAATCATTTTAAAGTTTCAAAATTTGGTCCAATGATGCTACATACCAAATAGTCAATCACGACAACAACGATATCATATATCGTATATGATAATCAACGAATATCAAAATATCCATAATCAAATAAATACTGTTGAGGAATCCAGTTGGATCCCTCCAACCTGTTTTCCTGCATCCAAAAACATTAGCACAATACCAATTTCGCTCCAGTACGAAATTATCGCGGTATATGGGATTTAAAATATTATCCGCTTAATAACGGCGCAATAGGGTCTCATCCGCTAAAAAATGCGGGGAATCAACAATTGCAATATATACATATGCCAATATATATATATATTGCCATTATATATAATACCTATTTCACTGTTTATGAAATATTCGCGGTGTATGTTTTTAATAAATAACATCCGCTTACTAACGGCGCATAATGTCTATTTTAACAATCAATAGATAACAATCATCATTCAAACATGCATTCAAATATTTTAAATCTAACTATTTAAAATAAAATCGAAACTGATTCGATTGAGTGAGAAGTTCTCACCTTGATTTAAATTCCGTTTTAGCGATTTATTCCGAATAAAATTAAAAGGACGTTTAATTTTACCCGAAATTCTCACTAACTCCAAACGAATCCAATCCAATCCCATCGCATAGTGCTCGTCCATACGATTCCAACGCAACTGGTTTCGCGCGTTTTCGACCTCGTATGAAAAAGTTATGTATTTTACAAGTTTTACTCGAATTTTAAATATAAATTACAACATTTTTATTAAAATTTATAACCTAACTTATTCCTAGCCGTTAGATCCATGACCATTCCATCATAGCCGTGCTTTCCTTCTTCTTCCCCCTCTCACGCAACATCTCCAGTATAACACGCACGCACACAACCCATCTCAATAAATTAGGGTTTAAATTTTCAACTCCAACACTTGACGAAACTTCATCAAACTACCCTCATTCGAACGCCTCCCACATGCTCCATGCTCGGCTCCATCCCCATGAAGCTCGGCCCTCTGTAGATCATGGAATTCGTGCGCAACATCGGCCCAAACGCGAGCAATATGAAGCTCCTACACTCCACCATTTCAGATCTCTACCGTATAGATTTAAAGATCTCATCTCACTCTTCAATTTTGTAGTTGAAACCCTAGTCTAATTTTGCCTAGATTTGGAGGATTTGAGGGATGAACGAGATTGAATTTTGGCCATTCACTGTTGTAGGTGGCGGCTGCATAGAAATTAGGTTTAGGTTTTATATTTTTTTTTTAATTTCTAAAGAGAAGGGTGTTTATTTATAGAGATTTGAACGAACACTATTCATCCGGAAATTCCAAACTCCGATTCACTCGCCGTAACCAGCGTTTCTAGGGTTTACCCCGCGTTCCGGACACAATGGAACAGGTTTCGAAAGCTAATTCGGACATCTGTGCAAGTTATGGCAATAAACGTTCAATTTAAATTAAACCGATTTAAACGATTTTCTAGGCGTTTTAATTTGTACCGGACAAACGGTAAATCCAATTGATACGAAATTTGAAACCTTACAATAATATCACATTACGGATCCGATGAAACTGGTTTCGTCAGAATCCGAGACTTTTTGAAAAATGTCTATTTTAACTCGCCAAATTAATATTAAAAACAATTCTAGGCGTTTCGAGCTGCTACGATCAAACGATAACTCCGATTGACAGGAAAATTGAAATCCGGTAATAACTAACTATTACGGATCCAATGGAACTGGTTTCGTTCAATTCTGAGACTGTTCAAAAATTGACTATTTTCACTAGTCGATTAAATATTAAAATATTCAATTTTCACAAATTAACTTTTAATTCGATTCTAAAAGTTCTAAAATATCGTTCTAACTCCAACATGATAAAATAAAATTTTACAAATCATTTTCAATCATATTTAACCCAATTTTCAATTATTTCCATAATTTAACATATTACATTATCGATTTAATTATCCAATTAAATCCAATTATTCAAATAAAAATTTATTTGACTTATAAATTCACTTATTAATATTTAAAATTAATTAAATATTCATATTTTAATTACTAAAAATTCTGGGTCGTTACAATCTTCCCCCCTTAAAAGAATTTCGTCCTCGAAATTAACAAGTAAGAAAAGTTACAGAATCCATTAACTTTCCCAAAACAAATTTTAAACTTCTCACCATACTTTACTAAGTTTTCAAATCATACTTAGTTATCTTTTCAAAAACAACTACTATTGTTTGACTTTCAAATCCAAATCAAAATTATAGTTTTCAAAATTTTCCAATTTTCTCAAAAAAAAATTCTAACGCCTTAAATTTCCGGAAAAATTCGCCATAGTCTCCTTTGCGCGGCTCGATCCGAAAAAAAAATGACAGTATATATATCACAAATATACATCTCATCAAGTAATGAGGCATCCCGAAGGGAAAAAAGTATAAAAGTACGATATGTAATCCGAGATATGTACCTTATATTTTATTAGCAAGCATATACGGCTAATATAGCGCGAAAGCGAGCTCCAAATGCGAAGCAAACGCGATCCGCACCTACTAAACACTCAACAAACAACATGAGAACATGTATATATGAAAATAATATCAGTATACAACATATAGCAACATAATAACTTATATATGCCAACATAGCAAATGCAATAAAAGCAATCAATTCAACCATCAACCAACTATATCCATAACCAATAAATATTCATTCATATTCTCATTAATATTCAATGAAATAGGTTTTCAATTTAAATCACATTTGATTCATTAACAGTGGATGTTCTTACTAACATTCATTTTCAATTAGTTTATTTTCACTAATTCATATTCAAGTTGGTTCACTTCCAAATCAAATTCAATTCTATTTAAGATTCATTTAACTTCTAATTGGATTTCAATTACTTTAGCTTTCAATTTCATTAACACTTAATGAATTATATACAATCAATCAACTATCAAATAACAACCAATGTATATTAATTACAACCAAATTCCTTTACTTATATTCATTCAATTTGGTTTAATTAAATTGATTTTCATTCAATCTTTCAACTTTCAGTAACATTAGATTTTAATGAATTAACACTTATATTCATTATTTCACATCAACTTAATTCACATTCAATTGATTAACATTCAATCCATTAATTCAATTCAATTACAAAAGTTGAATTTCATTTATATAACTCAAGTTCATATTTATTACTTAACTTTATTATTTTACTTTGATACTAATATCAACTTCATTCAACATCTCTTAAGTTATATTCCATTTAACTTTAAATTCACTTTTTATTTACAACTCATATTCATAAATATATTCACATAGTTTCACTTCTCATATATATAAGTTTATTTCACAATTGTAAATCACTTTAATTATAATTCACTCTTATAATTCATTTGCTTATACAATTTATTCTTTAATTTAGATTATTCAAACAACTAAACAATCAAACAATCTACTTATATATACTTTAATAATTCTGAAAAATTATTTCTTTATATATAAAAATATAATCAAGTAAAATTATTTCATTTACCCAATTTTAAAACAATACTGTGCCGAATTGTTCTATTTAAGTGTTTAGAAACCCCTTCGGCATAGTTGTCGAGACCACGCTGACGAAGGTTCATATGCCACTCAACAAACCAATCATCACAATATAAAACAATTTTATATTCACTAACAAATACGCTCTCATAGCTATTATTACACTCAAACCCATTCTAGAGTACTGCTGACTCTATCTCTAATGAGTAATACCCAACAGAACCATGGTTGTCGCTTAACCATATGCTCTGATACCACCTGTCAGGACCCGATTCTTCGTCTTCCAAAAATTCAACATCGATACTCACTTTATCGACTGCCGAGCAATCGAACGACGGAAAACCGAACACTGAGGGTTTAAGAAGAAGAAAAGAAAGAAGGAGAGAGAAGAAGATAGAAAATAGAGAGAAGAAAGAAAATAGAAAATAGAACGGAACAGAACACAACACAACAATATCAGAATCTCACAATTCGCAGCGGAACAACATATAATAAATAAATGAATAATCTTTAAACAAAGAACTATATCAGTTATTACATTTTATACATTTCATTACATTACATCATATCATCATCAGAGTGTACAACATCAAACAACAACAAACAGCGGAAAAAGAAATACTATATAACTAGTAATACGCCATGCCATCCAGCTTGCCTCCAGCAACTCCAGAATATCCAGAATATCCTGATAAACCTAACTCTTAACTGCCCGTGTGGAAATTGGTGGGCACCCAGAGTTTAGGAAGGAAAACAATAAACTCCGAGTCAGTCATGTGACTGGTGTGGGAACTCAAAACAGTTTATTTATCTTTAAAATCAAAATAGAGGAATATTTTTAAAGTCAATTCGCAATGCTTTTAAAAATGAGACTACCATAAGACCTCCTGCCACACACACAATGCAAACGCAGACTTGGAGGAGATTTCTCCTTATGATAGTCAAAGATGCTTGATACGCATTAAAAAGAAACATTTGATATTATTGCTAGTGCATAGTGTAGAAAAATTTCATTTCGAAAGTAGAATATAAATCTTAGCCAGCATAGGTACCATTATAGTATTCTTACTATAGCTACCATATTAAATGGCAGGTTCTACAACTAAAACCGTACAAGTCACGTATTGTTTCTTTGGATTTCCAACGAATGATCAGGCCAAGGAACTTCCCATTGCCACATGAGAATGCCTCTGGAAGGACATCCCCGAGAACCAAACCGGATCTCTACCAACACAAGGCCGGGTTACCCCTAACTGAGTAACAACTGACCGAATATGCCATCCCCCGGTCCTTTGGGACCTTTCAACCGAGCGCTCGTAATCAATTCACACAATCATAAAGTGTTTTCAACATGAGTAAGTATCTAGGCTCCATACCATGATACCACCCTTTTCCAGAAGGAAATGCACATATCCTAAAGGGCGCTACCCCTCATAACCTTGCTGCTTCTTTCCTGTTTTGACCATTCACGGGGTGTGAGGCTCGACGAAGTCACGTCCACAAAAACATACTTTATACAAAAGCCATGCTTTGGGTCAACAAATGATCATAGAGATGATCACCAAGATAGACGATCAAATAAACGATCCTATCACAAATAATCAACACAATGATCATTTACAGCAACACTCAGCATGTCACATTACCAAATTGGGAATATATCGCTGATAACCTTCAACTACATAACCTCTGAGCTCGTACGTCTCAGAGAAGGGTGTTAAGCTAAAAGAATAAATTCTCCGCCACCAACAGAAATATATTTGAAAGAAATCTGCTTTATATCTCAATTTGTAATGTCAGACATACAATCCATACAAGTCTGTTCCGGGCTCGAACAGAACCGAAGGCACTTACAAAGAAGTCCTTGCTATCCGGATATCCACAATCCTGATCGGATTCACCATCACATATGGAGAACTCTATACCGGAGCAACTCGGTGCAGAGTCAATCGACAGGTCATCCTATCGCTCTCGCAAATATCCGGTCTTCAACACCGATCTTCAAATGCAATTCATAACGACGTATCACATATTCGGAATGGGTTATAAGACCCCATGGTCCTTTCCCGGTTAACCCGAATAGTGAGCGCTTATTCAAAAATAAGTGTGACATTCAAATTCAAACAAATCACATCAATTACCCATTCAAAGGGAAATATTGATAGTCGGTTATTGAACTATCAATTGATATGCACACATCACCAGATTCCAAATAATTTTCCAAATTATTTATTTCCCAAAAATATCTTTACTAGATATATAATTTCACACTTCAAAAATAAATCGATATTTATTTTTAAACAAATTCTTTTTTTCATTTATAAATTCCATAGTGAATTTTCATTCCCAAATATCCATGCATATACGATTTCAATTATTCATTTCAATTTATCTTCAAAAAGATAAATTCTCTAATATTCACTTTATATTGGAAAACATTTCCATACTTATTTATTAATAAGTAATTCACAAATCCATTTATTTTCAACACTTGGAAAATATTCAATATACTTCAATCGAAATTAAGTATATATTTCATTCTTTAAGGAAATCATGCTCTTAAACATATTTATTTGGGCCAAAACGAATGTTGCGTAAAACATCGTTACGACAACCCAAAATCACTAGTATAGGGATTCGAAATTAAAATAGATATATAAATCCCAATACTATGCAAAACATTTCCTTTCGGAAATCATTTACTATAACAACAGTGTTATAGTCCACTATTTCCTTTTATTTCTCGAAAACGTCTATTTCAACAATAAATGTTGAAATCTATGGTTTTGAATCTCAACACAATTTAAAACATCGTTAGATCGGTTTAATTCAATTTAAAACATCACATTCAAAACAATTTCTTTAACATATTATTCACTATTCAAAACGTGAATATACTACGTTAACAATTTCATCCTTTCTATACATTTTATTTTAAAGGATTATTCACAGTTAAAAACGTGAATATAACTCCATTTATAGGTTTCAACAATTTACTTATCAAAATAAGTCGTTTGCGAATTCATGAAACAACGTTTATAAATTCCTTTTCTATTTGTTTTATAACTACTTTCTTTATAAATTTCCTTTATCAACCTATTCACTTTATATCTCAATTATGAACCAAAATTCCATATTATAAGTTAAATGCTTATAAAACGATTATTTTACAAAATCGTTTCTTTGAACTTCATAATTATAAATCTTATAACTTATAAGATTCAATTATTCATCCAAGTATATTCTTTAATAATTTCACAAAATTTATAAATCTTACTATTTATAAATTTCATTTATAACTTCACCATTTATAATTTTATAAATTCCATTCATTTACAAAATTCATTTTCACTTCATTCAAACACTTATAAAAGCTCGTTTTATAATGTCAATATTTCAATTTATAAATATCCATTTATAAATCTCTTAATATAAATCAATTTATATTATTCTTTAAAACGTCTTTAATCTCCTTTATTATTTCACCATTTTGATTCATAAAATAATTAAATTTTATAAATCCTATATTTAAACTTTTCACAATAAATTCTAAAATCCCGATTAAACTATTTTATAAAATCATTAGCATCATATTCTCAAAAATCAGTTTGTAACTATATTTCTCAAAAATCATAATTTTATAACTTTAAAAATTATAACGTTTATTTATTTAAAATGGATCAATTCCAAAATTATTTTATAAAACGTATACTTTTCAAAAATCACTTTAAAAATCATTTTAAAGTTTCAAAATTTGGTCCAATGATGCTACATACCAAATAGTCAATCACGACAACAACGATATCATATATCGTATATGATAATCAACGAATATCAAAATATCCATAATCAAATAAATACTGTTGAGGAATCCAGTTGGATCCCTCCAACCTGTTTTCCTGCATCCAAAAACATTAGCACAATACCAATTTCGCTCCAGTACGAAATTATCGCGGTATATGGGATTTAAAATATTATCCGCTTAATAACGGCGCAATAGGGTCTCATCCGCTAAAAAATGCGGGGAATCAACAATTGCAATATATACATATGCCAATATATATATATATATTGCTATTATATATAATACCTATTTCATTGTTTATGAAATATTCGCGGTGTATGTTTTTAATAAATAACATCCGCTTACTAACGGCGCATAATGTCTATTTTAACAATCAATAGATAACAATCATCATTCAAACATGCATTCAAATATTTTAAATCTAACTATTTAAAATAAAATCGAAACTGATTCGATTGAGTGAGAAGTTCTCACCTTGATTTAAATTCCGTTTTAGCGATTTATTCCGAATAAAATTAAACGGACGTTTAATTTTACCCGAAATTCTCACTAACTCCAAACGACTCCAATCCATCCCATCGCGTAGTGCTCGTCCATACGATTCCAACGCAACTGGTTTCGCGCGTTTTCGACCTCGTATGAAAAAGTTATGTATTTTACAAGTTTTACTCGAATTTTAAATATAAATTACAACATTTTTATTAAAATTTATAACCTAACTTATTCCTAGCCGTTAGATCCATGACCATTCCAACATAGCCGTGCTTCCCTTCTTCTTCCCCCTCTCACGCAACATCTCCAGTATAACACGCACGCACACAACCCATCTCAATAAATTAGGGTTTAAATTTTCAACTCCAACACTTGACGAAACTTCATCAAACTACCCTCATTCGAACGCCTCCCACATGCTCCATGCTCGGCTCCATCCCCATGAAGCTCGGCCCTCTGTAGATCTCGGAATTCGTGCGCAACATCGGCCCAAACGCGAGCAATATGAAGCTCCTACACTCCACCATTTCAGATCTCTACCGTATAGATTTAAAGATCTCATCTCACTCTTCAATTTTGTAGTTGAAACCCTAGTCTAATTTTGCCTAGATTTGGAGGATTTGAGGGATGAACGAGATTGAATTTTGGCCATTCACTGTTGTAGGTGGCGGCTACATAGAAATTAGGTTTAGGTTTTATATTTTTTTTTTTTTAATTTCTAAAGAGAAGGGTGTCTATTTATAGAGATTTGAACGAACACTATTCATCCGGAAATTCCAAACTCCGATTCACTCGCCGTAACCAGCGTTTCTAGGGTTTACCCCGCGTTCCGGACACAATGGAACAGGTTTCGAAAGCTAATTCGGATATCTGTGCGAGTTATGGCAATAAACGTTCAATTTAAATTAAACCGATTTAAACGATTTTCTAGGCGTTTTAATTTGTACCGGACAAACGGTAAATCCAATTGACACGAAATTTGAAACCTTACAATAATATCACATTACGGATCCGATGAAACTGGTTTCGTCGGAATCCGAGACTTTTTGAAAAATGGCTATTTTAACTCGCCAAATTAATATTAAAAACAATTCTAGGCGTTTCGAGCTGCTACGATCAAACGATAACTCCGATTGACACGAAAATTGAAATTCGGTAATAACTAACTATTACGGATCCAATGGAACTAGTTTCGTTCAATTCTTAGACTGTTCAAAAATTGACTATTTTCACTGGTCGATTAAATATTAAAATATTCAATTTTCACAAATTAACTTTTAATTCGATTTTAAAAGTTCTAAAATATCGTTCTAACTCCAACATGATAAAATAAAATTTTACAAATCATTTTCAATCATATTTAACCCAATTTTCAATTATTTCCATAATTTAACATATTACATTATCGATTTAATTATCCAATTAAATCCAATTATTCAAATAAAAATTTATTTGACTTATAAATTCATTTATTAATATTTAAAATTAATTAAATATTCATATTTTAATTACTAAAAATTCTGGGTCGTTACAATTTCAACCCATAGTGATTCTATACTAACATGGGACTTGCAGAGTGATAACAGATAATATAACATGCATATATCATCAATATAAATAACAGATAATGGTGTCAGATGTCACAGGTGAACTGATACAGGTAATAGCATATACAACAGTGTAAATAGCTAACAGCAGCATATTTCAATTGTCGTTTCAATTGAAATCAAATTTAATAAATAAAAGAACATTAATCGTGAGTGATTGCTCACCTTTCGAGGCTAGAGAAATTTGGACATAGAAATGAGATACGAATCCAAGTACGAATTCGAAGCAAAGCACGATAGACTCGAATTTGATGACTAGAGCTGATAGATAATGATCGATGAGAGAAAAATCAATCAGTTTGATATAAACAGAGAATATATATTATTAATTATATTATATTTATAGTTTTCCAAAATTTTAATTTAAGGAAAATATAAAATAAATAATATATATATATAATTCAACTCATTATATTTTAAGCCAATTAAGACCCATAATTAACAGAACGTATTATAGATGTATGAACACGCTCTAAAATGCAACATAAACATTATATATATATATACCGAATTTCAAAATGTAAATATAATCATTCATATAAGACTTTGCATTTGCATAAGCAAAGCTACAAAACATTATAACTTGTACAAACTATATATATAATTTATAAACTCTAACATATTTGTACTTTCAAATAAAACAATAGTTTTTTAAAACGACCAAACATATTTGTACTTATAACACTCAACTTAGACCCGCAACTAACAAATATATACCACATAAATATGTATATACGTTTTAAACTTACACACACACACACACACACACACACATATATATATATATAAGAAACGTGCCATTCATATTACAATGTATACCATTATAAACTTATATATAATATATTCAAAATTTATATAACTTAATATATATATATATAATCCCAAAATCTCAGTAGTACAGCTACTCATGATGGCAGCAAACACAGCTAGCGTATATATTACACATTCATATATACTCTATATATATATATATATATATATATATATATATATAAAACACAACCCAAATCACTAAACAGAATTCATTTACATAACGTATATATATACTTTGTAACGTATATATGCTACAGTAAAACAAAAACTGTACCACAATACTAACTGTAGATTTGAAGTTTTATAACACTCATAAAACAAAATCTGGAAATGCATATACATTGCAGTCCCTAAAATATAGATCTCCAATGTCTAATAATATAAATTACATATAAAATAGAACACACTAGACTCCCAGATTATTATTATAACTTACGCATGCAACCATAAGCAGATTTGAATAACATATATTCTAATTGGTAAATACTAATATATATCAAATAATACACACTGTAATATATATAAGCCTTTATACAAATAGGTACAGGATAGTATAGCACCTATATTACTAACTTAATGATATGATAAAGTACCTGTTCTCATATTTTCATTTAAAACAGAACTTATAAAAAGTGAATATATGAACTTAATAACAGTATAATATATATATATATATAAAGCAATATGCATAATACCCTTACATTGGAAAGGAGAAGGAGGCTCGACGTAGAGTCTCAAGTGATGACACCAGGTGGACACGCGAGCACGACAGTATTCGTACGCATGCTTCATGAGATGCTCGGCCTGAGGGTGACCTTGGGTAGATAGGGAGGACGCGGCACGAAAAGGAGTAGAGGGGAATGTGCTGTTAGTGCTCTCGGCGGTGGAGGCTAGGGTAGGCGGAGGGGCTATCGGCCGTGGTTGCTCGGGGTGGGCGAAGATAGGGGAGGTGCGGAGGATTGGCGAGGCTTACCAGGCGAAGCTGACATAGGAACTACGGGCTGGGTCGCGCATGTTTTTTTTTTTTGAGTGCGTGAAGAAGGAAAAGAGGGAGAGGAGAGGTAAGAGGGCTGACTAAAATTTAAAAGGAGAGGAAGAGAGTAATAGAGAAGGAAAAGAGAAGAAGAGTGACAACAAAATTGATGCATTGGGAAATAGAAAGCCAAAAGAAACGCAACGCCTCAAATAAACAAATCTAGGGAAAAGCAAAACCCACAGTTGTATATGCAGAAATCATAAATGCTAATGGCTGTTAGAATTTATACAGTTGAAAATATAAAAGATAATGGGTACAAAATCTGAATTTGGAACCGATACGGCAACGTTCCGTAGACTCCGCTGTTTCCCGGACTTAAGAATACAGAATAGAATATACCATAGAGATGAGTAAGATAAGACAATCAAAAAGGTGTACAGATATCGGTGGTATGATTGAATTATAAAAATTCGAATTTTCTACTAGCGGAAAATGCAGCAAAAACGCAGAAAAATAAGATCGACGGAGCTAAAGAAGTCCGAATTTGGAAAAACGAAAAATGACGTCTCAGTCAGAAGATGATTTATAATTTTTCTATGTAAAAATATTCAGGATTTTGAAAACATTTTATTTTCATCAATTCGTAATTGATTAAATTGAAATAAAATTACACACGAAAATAAACTTCCATATTTTCGGATGAAAATTTACCAGTTGCTATGTTTAACTAGACGCATTTCAAATATTAAATTTTTATTTCAAAATTTTATCGTTTAAAATTTCTCAAAATTTCAATTAAATATATTAATAAAACAAATAAAAATTATCGAAAATTCATGGGTCGTTACACTCTCCCCCAGTCAAAACTTTTCGTCCCCGAAAAGGAAGGAGGTAGGAGAATAGAAACAACGAGAAAGAAAATAGTTTGAAAAACAAAACAATTAAACTTAAACTATATAAATTTCAATTTAAACAATTTAATATTCAATAATTGATTTTTAAATTCAAGGCATTTCCTTATGTTGATTTTGTTTTAATATATAAATTCCTCAAAACAGAATTTATTTTTGTCAATCTCATTTATTATTCCATTAATTCATTATTCTATTTATCCCTATTATCATTTTTTTAAAAATTCAAGTGTGTAACACTTATTACAACCACTGTATTTTTATTTATATAATTATTAATCATCATTCTATATTGTAAATTATTCAATTACATTTTCAACTTCTGAATGATTTAGGTAAGTTATATTGGAATGTAATTGAGTATTATACAAGTAAAATTTTCTTAATTCAATCACTCAAGTTTAAATATTGGCTTCATTTGTAATTTAAATTATTCTTATCAAAAATTCAAGAGTTAAATTTCCGATTATCTTTAAACAATTTAGAGATAAGTATATACATATATATCCAAATCAAATCATATATCTATATACAATATATAAGTGAATATAGCCATACTTTAGAAATTCAAATCAATTTAATTTCCAACATAATAGTGTAGCAAAGCTACAGAATGGTCTCTCCACTTCGAAACTCGATGTCGATGACGCAGCCGTCATCACCGAAATTATTTTCTAGTGACAAAAGAGAAGAGTACTAATTTAATTATTTAAAATTCTTTGAAACCATTTCTATTCGAAAATCTCTTATATAATATGCATTTTAAAATTTGAACCCAAAGTTTGAAATCACCGAAAATTAAATATCAAATGCCTAATTTAAATTCATTTAAATTTCTAAATCAATTTATAAAATCAGTTTTATAATTCCTTTTATTTATATGTTGGTAAATCAATGGTTTACAAAACAATACATGAAAATCAAATATTATTATTTTAACAACCAATACAGTTAACAATTCAATTTCAAAAAATTATACTTATATATAATATAATCATGTAAAATTTATTTTATTTACTAAATTTGAAAACAATATTGTGTTAGTTTTCTCTGCTCAAGTGTTTTGGAAATCCTATTGATAGCGTTGATCAGACGAATCGATCGAAAATCCAAATCAACATCAACAACTCAAACAACACAATATATATATATATATAACATTTTTAATATTAGTTCACAAATACACTTCCTCGCTCGACGATGCAAGAATGAATTGCAAAGCAAGGATAGAAATTCAAATTTTGATTGACTCAAATCGAAGAGAATTTTGATTCGAAGATAGGTTCGAAACAAAAAAAAGATGATTTAAATAACAAATAGGAAGATGGATAAGTTTATATAAATCGCGGGCAACCTTAACCGGGTCGACCGTGACTTCAAGAATAAGATCGATGCAGAATTCCGAGGCAAATCAACATTCGATTGCAAGAGATAGAATTCAGGCATAATAGAAGATAGATAGCATCGTAAACTGAGGATACAGAAATCTTCGGTAAATTAATGCCTATTGTAAAGGAGTTCCACCCCTTTACAAATCATCCGAAGATTGGCGAGATCGCCAATTCATTGTAGTATTCATTCGAAGTGGAGTTATGGAATACTCCAGAATACTAATAGTGAGGGATAAGGATAGATTTTGGAACCGAGGGGAACGTTCCAAAATTCAAAGGAAACCGAGTCAAATAAGAAGTAATTCAAGCTCGAACGAAAGTGATTCAGTAATTAAATTTACCTTATATGCTAAGTTTTGCCTAGAGCCAAAGCTCTGATACCAAATGTAACGACCTGATATTTTCAACCATTCGCATCCAAACATGCCGGAATTGAATTGCTCAAAATACTAGATTGTAAGTTTATATTTGGCAAAACTCAGCATATACGGTAATAAATAATCACAAATCACAGACACAAAGTAATAAATGCAGCGGAAACAAAAGATAGTAGTTCATGAAGCTACTATATACATATCCGAGTTAAATAAGGTACAACAGAAGTCTCGAATACAATAGTCAAATACAAGAATCAGAATACATCACTAGAATCAACTGAATATCTAAAAGCTGGATAGATAGCCGGATCTCCAGGCGAAGCTCCTGTTGAATATGCGCTTATATGATTTTTGTTTGATGATAATAAACATATATACATTCGTTTAAATGTATTTGATAATATACTATTTATTTTCACAGATTAAATAAATATTTGCTGAATAAAAATAAATAACACAGTTTTTGAATTCAAACGAATATTTTATTCAAACAAATATTTATTACAACTTTGAATAGTACAATTTCAAGCTCTCACTATAACTATACAACCTTGATTACAATTACATCACATTTCATATTTACAGTTCACCTCACTACATATCACTCACACTCATATTTTATCTTCAACATTCAAATTGAATCCAGCATCTGAGCAATCTGCAAAAATATTCAATAACGCGGTAAAATTGAAAAAGAAATATTTTTGCAATATAAAATAAAATATGATTTTTGAAAATATTATTTGCCTCAGTTATTTGGGTTGTTCGTCATCATTATTTGAATTCATCACACACGAACAGCTTGTGACATACACAGTGTATCACTGTATATGCCACAAGGCCGTGCACGCCGATATATACACTTGATTGATTTACAGGGACAGGTGAGCACAGGTCAAACCCAAATGAAAAACCGGGTTCAACTCACATGCAATATATCACAACACGAGCACAAGGTCAAACCCGAGATTTTTTTTTAAAACTGGATTCAACTCAGGTGCAACTCAAATGCACACATGAATGCTATGATCAAAGTATGCATGTATATATATCGACCAGGCAGCAACATGCTTGAAGACCACAGCAAAACCAACAGTGGCAGTTAAAGCGACATCAAGTTGAAACAGATTGTCAAGACAACATGAAGAGAATGGAGTAACATGATCAACAGATCCAAAATACAAATATCACAACCAAACCAACATGATGACAATGCAAGCAAGAACAACAGAGTTTCAAAAATCCATTGCTCAACATCATATGAACCCAAATCAACTCTACTGGACAATATAAGGAAATGAAAAGACTGAGCAATGCTCAAGATCAACACAAGACAGAGTAAATGTACATGCTACAGCAACAATGGACCCAACATCAAAGACACGGCAGTAACAAGATCAAGTCCAGCTTCACACAAGGAATGAACACAAACAACTACAAAATCATCAAGCTACAGACTCAAGCGAATGCAACAACATGTCAACTGCAATGACACAACAACTACAGGCAGTGAATGAAGAGTAGTCAACAGGTGAAAGTGATTGAACAAGAGAACATTGTTGTACAAGGCAACCAGAGTAGACGCATATATGCAACATGAACATTTAAATGAATACACGAACCAGAATACACAGTGGCAACCACAAGATGAAGAAAAACTAAAACAATGAAACTGACTCAAAGCACAAAAGTGCACAGCAACCATCAAGTACAAGCAGTGGCACATGGATACAGCAATATGCAGAAGCAAGAACACTTGCAACAGTGATGCAGTGGCACATGACTATCACTGACTCCATTAATCAAGACACAGCAGTGATCAGATGAATCATGAAATGCAACATGTATGCACCAGTAAACCGAGCTAAATGCAAAACAGTGACAACTACCTAATGCTCAACTGGAAAGTACTATCAAAAACGAACAGAGGCATCAATATGGCAACACAGCAGCAACATGCACCAGTAAACCAAGTATCAACAATATTATGGAGTGTAGGCAACATGATGAAGTAGTGCAGTGAAGAATCCCAAGTCAAGGCAACTAGTTCGAACCAAAAATGCCAGCAAAAATCAATGTTGAACAAGTCAACAAAGTAAAAATTCACGAAATCAGTATTGTCAAAGTCAATCAAGCGTTCACCGTGATAACCAAGCAAATTGAACAAGTCGCAGTTTAAAACCGTATTATTCAAGTAAATATGAACAAGTCAAAGATCAATCTTAGCATCAAAGTGAAATCAAACGGCCGAAGACGAATTCAATCAAAAATATACGAACGCAAAAATAGGAAATCAAATCCTATATATAACCCAATCATCATCGGCAATCAAAGTATCGAATTCCAGAAAGCATAAATCAGAAAAGAAAAACCACATAATTACATACCGGAGTTCGATCAACGAAGCAGCCACGGTGAGCAAATCAAAGAGCATCGAAGTCGAACAGTATCAAAGCATCGAAGTCGAATAGTATCAAAGAGGAACGGCCGCTTCAGGAACCCTAGTGTGGATCGACAGGACAAAAAGCCCTAATTTTGTTTCAAAGAGGAACGGCCGCATCTCAAAAAATAAACGAACGAAGAAAATAAAAGTGACGGTCTAAAATATAAAAGGGGACGGCAGTAAAAATAAGGGATTTAAATTTATAAATAGGGCTGTGTTGTTTTTTGTTTATATTAGGGCTATTTTGTTTTAAATCTGTTTTTAATTTGTATTTTCCTCTTTAAACCGTTTAATTTTCTAGTCGTGTGACTAGGGGACAGGCTACAGTGTGTAGCTTGAGAATTCGCAACTCGGTAATTGAGTTGTGGCAGGGTTTTGAGCGTAGAGTTAGATTAGTCAATAGCGGTGTATAGCGAGTTTACGTGTGTAAGCGAGGGACTATCTAATTTCTAGTAGAAACCTTGGGGGCAGCACGTAGGCAGGGTTTTGCCGAAGCTGGGTAAATTCTGTGTTGTTCTGTTTTATTCTGTTATTTATATTCTGCGATATCTGTGCTGCTATTCTGTGATCTGAATTGAAATTAATTTATAAGCTTCCGCGATTAATTTTTATAATTTACACTATCACCCTATTCACCCCCCCCCCTCTAGGGTGAAATCGATCCTACAAGTGGTATCAGAGCTAGGAATAGAAGTCAACATTTGTTTTAAAAATTCTATTTTTTTTGAAAAAATCAGTTTTTGTTTAAAAATTCGAATTTTTAAAATGGCTTCTTTTAATAATGCTTTTGCAGAAGGTCAATCCATAGTTAGACCACCAATGTTCAATGGTGAATATGCTTTTTGGAAAAATAGGATGAAATTTTTTTTGAAAACCATTGACGCTTGGGATATTGTTGAAACAGGTTATAGGATACCAACTATAACTGTAGATAATCAGGAAATAGAGAAACCAAAGGAACAATGGACAGAATTAGAAAATAAATTACAGAATACTAATGCTAAAGCTATGAATTCTATTATCTGTTCATTAGATCAATTTGAATTTAATCGTGTCTCACATTGTCTAACTGCGCAGGAAATATGGCACATACTAGAAGTGACTCACGAAGGAACATCTCAAGTCAAAGAATCTCGCCTTGCCATGCTAAGCAGCGAATACGAGAACTTTACAATGGCAAAGGAAGAAAATGTCAAAGAGATGTACGGTCGACTTTCCAACATCGTATACAAATCAAAAGCTCTCGGAAAAACATACACCGAATTGGAAATAGTCCGTAAAATCCTCAGAGTTCTTCCACGAAGCTTTGAAGCAAAAGTAACTGCCATTCAAGAATCGAAAGATTTAAAACAACTCAAAGTCGAAGAACTCATCGGAAATCTCACCACTTATGAGCTAGAAATGAAATTCAAGGAAGAGCGTGAAGGTGGAGATACTCGAAAGAAATCAATAGCTCTCAAAGGAACAACTGAAAGTGATGATGAAAATGATGACGATGATGATGGAGCAGCAGAGCTAGCGCTACTAATAAAGAAATTCAAAAAGTGGAATCGCAAATACGGAAATCCAGCTCGAAATCATGAATTGAAAAGCAGAATAGGCAAAGCACTAGACAACCCAGAAGAACAGAAAATCATCTGTTGCAAATGCAACAAACCCGGTCATATCAAGCCACAATGTCCTCAAAAACGATCAAATCAAGGAAAGAAACTAAAGAAGAAAAGCTTTGCGGCTACTTGGGATGAAACTGACGAAGATGAAAGTGATAACACCGAGAGTGAGAGTGAAAAAGCAAACATGTGCTTTCATGGTGAAGTTACAGACAGTGATGATGACGAGCCAAGCGAGGTATCAAAACTCACTCATTCTGAATTACTTATTTATTTCCATGAAGTAAATGGCTGTTATGAACGACTTAGGGAAAAATACGCCAAACTTGAATCTCAAAAGAATACTTTGATAGAATGCAATGAACAACTTGATCAATTAGTTAAGAACTATCAACGTAGGATCCCTAAGTGTGATAAGTGTCCAACATTTGAAGAAGAAATTAAAAAATCGGAAATCAATATAAAATCACTTGAAAATGAAATTCTGATTTTAAAAGAGAATGAAAATACTAGGAGAGAGAATTCTATTAAAAAGTGCACACAGTTGTTAAACGAAAATGAATCTCTCAAATCACAAGTCCAACAATTGTCAACGACTTTAGATAAATTTTCAAAAAGTGAAAAATCGTTGAATATGCTATTAGGAAAGCAAACTGTTAATACGGTTAGACAAGGACTTGGATATAATAATTCGAAAATTGTTGAAAACAAGATTAATCAAGTTAATTCTATGTGCACAATTTGTAGAAAATTTGGACACGGTCACAATAATTGTTGGTATAGACCCAAACATGTGAAAACTATACCGATTTGGGTTTCAAAAGGCACAAATATAAAATCTCTCAAAGTTAAACAAATTTGGGTGCCAAAGGGAACAATTATAAATAGTTTTGGGTCTACACAAAATCATTTTTCAAAATTTTCTGCCACTAACAACCATGGACCTATAAAAACAAATAGGTCACTAAACTCTCTTCTCATGTAGGTATGCTGGCAGGCTAAGGAACAACAGCAATGGTACTTGGATTCTGGCTGTTCCAGGCACATGACAGGCGATAAATCGAAGTTCCTTAGCCTAGAAAAGTACAAAGGTGGCAGAGTCACAATGGGGAACAATGACAAGTGTAAAATTGTCGGTAAAGGTAAAGTAGGTAACAATACATTTACCTTAAATGACGTTTTATATGTTGAAAATCTGCACCACAATTTAATATCAATCAGCCAGCTATGTGATAAAGGTATGAATGTTATCTTTGATTCTGACATGTGCAAAATTGTTGACAAATCATCAAAAGAAATCTTATTTTCAGGAAAAAGGAAAGGTAATATATATTCTCTATCTTTTGATGATCTCATCCTCTCTAAATGCTTGGTAGCTAAGGATATAGAAGTGAATTTATGGCATAGACGTTTAGGGCATGCTAGTATGAACTTATTAAACAAATTAAAAAGGAAAAGTTTGGTAAGAGGGTTGCCATCACATGAGTTTGAAACTGAAAACATCTGTAAAGCATGTACTTTGGGAAAACTTAGAAAATCATCTTTTCATGCCAAAAACAATGTAAGCACTTCTAGAGTTCTTGAACTAATTCATATGGATCTATTTGGACCTAATGACATTGCTAGCTTAGGAGGCAAGAAATATTGCTTTGTGTTAGTTGATGATTACTCAAGATATACATGGGTATACTTCTTAGCTAAAAAATCAGAAACTTTTTCATACTTCACAAGATTCGCAAAATTCGTGCAAAATGAAAAAGAAGTCTCTATTGTTTCGTTAAGAAGTGATCATGGTGGAGAATTTGAAAATTATGAATTTGAAACTTTCTGTGATGAAAACGGAATCAAACATGAGTTCTCTGCACCACGTACTCCACAACAAAATGGGGTAGTTGAGAGAAAGAATCGTACTTTACAAGAATTGGCTAGGTCTATGTTAAATGAATATGAACTACCTCTGCATCTCTGGGCAGAAGCTGTAAATACAGCATGTTATGTAATAAATAGAGTTATCATCAGACCGATTCTTAACAAAACCCCCTATGAGTTATGGTTCAACAAAAAACCAAACATCGCTTACTTCAAAGTGTTTGGATGTCCTTGCTATATTCTTAATACAGGTGATCAGTTAGGAAAATTTGAAGCAAAGGCTGATGATGGTATCTTCATGGGTTACTCTTCGAGAAGCAAAGCTTATAGAGTCTACAACAAAAAGACTAAAACAATCGTAGAGTCAATCAATGTGAAATTTGATGAAGGCATTGACGAACAGAATACATCCAAAAGCAACGTTGAAGAGGAGAAAGAAAAAGATGAATTTGAAAAACCAAAAGAAACTGCTAGAGAAACTACCACAACTCAAGAAGTCAGAAGAAATCTGGATCCAGAAAAGCTGAAATACAAAACAGACCATCCACCAGAATTGGTAATTGGAAACCCTATAGCAGGTATACAAACTCGTTCATCCTTTAAAAATCTATGTGATCTGTGCTTGTATAGTGGATTTATTTCAGAAATAGAACCAAATAGCATAGATTCAGCCCTTAATGATGAAAACTGGTTCATGGCCATGCAAGAAGAACTAAATCAGTTTGAACGAAATAATGTTTGGAGTCTAGCACCTAGACCTAAGGATTATCCAGTTATAGGAACAAAATGGATTTTTAAAAATAAATATGATGAATCTGGAAATATAATTAGAAATAAAGCTAGACTAGTTGCTAAAGGATACAATCAAATTGAAGGAGTTGACTTTGATGAAACCTTTGCGCCTGTAGCTAGACTAGAATCAATTAGAATATTGTTAGCTTTTGCTTGCTACAAAGGATTTAAACTAAGACAAATGGATATTAAGAGTGCTTTTCTTAACGGAGTTTTAAAAGAAGATGTGTTTGTTGAACAACCAGAAGGTTTTGAAAGTCATGAATATCCAAACCATGTATGCAAACTAAAGAAGGCATTATATGGATTAAAACAAGCTCCCAGAGCTTGGTATGAATGTCTTACTTCTTATCTCCTTGAAAATGGGTTCAAAAAGGGATGTGTAGATACCACACTATTTCTGTTGCATGAAAACAATGATATTTTGATTGTTCAAATATATGTTGATGACATCATTTATGGTGCTACTAACAAGTTATTGTATGAGAAATTTGAAAAAGTCATGCAGGAAAAGTTTGAAATGAGCTTGGTTGGAGAGTTAAAATTCTTTTTAGGATTTCAAATCCAACAAAGCAATAAAGGCACATTCATTTCTCAAACAAAATATATTAGGGAACTTGTCAACAAATTTGGATTGAAAGATGCTAAACCAGCAAGAACTCCCATGAGTACAACACTTAAACTTGACAAAGATGAAAAGGGTAAGACAGTTGATCAAAAGCTGTACAGAGGTATGATTGGATCACTCCTTTATCTTACCGCCTCTAGACCTGACATCATGTTTTCTGTCTGCTTATGTGCGCGTTTTCAATCTAACCCAAAAGAATCTCATTTAAAAGCTGTTAAAAGAATTATAAGATATTTATTGCACACCCCACGGTTTGGTCTTTGGTATCCATCAAATGATAATTTTGAATTGAAAGGTTTTTCAGATGCTGATTATGCTGGAAATTTGGTTGATAGAAAAAGTACTAGTGGAGCATGTTTTATGTTAGGACATTCATTAGTTGCATGGTCGAGTAGAAAACAAAATTGTATTGCATTATCGACAACAGAAGCAGAGTATATTGCTTTGAGCGGTTGCTCTGCTCAAATTTTATGGATGATACAAACTTTGCATGACTATGGCCTAAATTTTAAACGTGTACCACTAATGTGTGATAGCAAAAGTGCAATTGATCTCACAAATAATCCTGTACATCATTCGCGAACAAAACATATAGATGTAAGACATCATTTTATTAGAGATCATATTTCCAAAGAAAATATCTGCATAAATTTTATTTCAACTGATTCTCAATTGGCAGACATCTTTACAAAACCCCTACCAGAAAATAGTTTTTGTAAACTACGACTCAGTCTAGGTGTTTTAGAAATTTGCTGAATATTTAACATTTTTTTTCTCCCTACAAGTTATCGAAAAGAAAAATAGTGATTGAAAAAAGTGATGAGTGTTGATATTAATTATATATTATAACTCGAGAAAGTACAATTAGAAAATTTCTTTAGAAATGTAAACAAGAGTTATAAAACTTTTTGTTGGTAAAAATTCCATGACCATCTCCTTACCTATCATATTTCTATCAACCATCATTCATCAAAATTCTATATAGTTTGTCGATATGTGGTACTTTAAACAGGAATCGTTCGTTTTTCATTTTCACATTTTAAAAAAAAAATAAATAAATAAATAAATACCAAAGTATTCACTCTCATTTAAAAGTCCTCACGGTTATGCATGGGTGAATTACTTGGAATTTGTTATGTGCTTCCATGCTCATTTAAAAGTCCTCACGGTTATGCATGTATGGAACGCATATCAAAAGTTGATTTTTTTCTTTCTTTTAAAATAAACAAGTTGATTCTAATCCCATTTAAAAGTCCTCACGGTTATGCGTGG
This sequence comes from Allium cepa, assembly GCA_030765085.1. Taxonomy (NCBI): domain Eukaryota; kingdom Viridiplantae; phylum Streptophyta; class Magnoliopsida; order Asparagales; family Amaryllidaceae; genus Allium; species Allium cepa. The sequence continues at coordinate 108,595,599 of CM060937.1, read as the reverse complement.
TTAGAAGATACTTGAATTCATTTTTTTTAAAAATAAAATTGGAATACTACTAATCTCATTTAAAAGTCCTAACGGTTATGCATGGTTAGTAGATATTCAAATTCCTGATATAAATATGCCACAAATAGACACAACTGTATGGTTTTATATGATGACATCATTTCCATCATCCTAAAAGTGGAATATGCGCCTAACAAAATATTTATGATTTTTGTTTGATTTTTTATCGAAATTTAATATTTATATTCAATTGAGTTTTAATGTTGAATTAATATTGATAACTTTATCTCTATTTTCTCTAACACTATTATTCTTTTGCTGATAACAAAAGGGGGAGAGAAAAGTTAAGATTTTGTCTAATAAAATCAAGCAAAGGTCAAACAATTTTTCATTTGCATATAGGCTCATTCACACATTTTATTTGTATGCATATATGTAGGGGGAGTCATATATGTAGGGGGAGTATCATATAGAAAGGAAGCATTCAAATAGGGGGAGCAATTGAAATTATCAAATACATTTAATATATTCAAAATCTTAAATATATGTTTGTTATCATCAAAAGGGGGAGATTGTTGAATATGCGCTTATATGATTTTTGTTTGATGATAATAAACATATATACATTCGTTTAAATGTATTTGATAATATACTATTTATTTTCACAGATTAAATAAATATTTGCTGAATAAAAATAAATAACACAGTTTTTGAATTCAAACGAATATTTTATTCAAACAAATATTTATTACAACTTTGAATAGTACAATTTCAAGCTCTCACTATAACTATACAACCTTGATTACAATTACATCACATTTCATATTTACAGTTCACCTCACTACATATCACTCACACTCATATTTTATCTTCAACATTCAAATTGAATCCAGCATCTGAGCAATCTGCAAAAATATTCAATAACGCAGTAAAATTGAAAAAGAAATATTTTTGCAATATAAAATAAAATATGATTTTTGAAAATATTATTTGCCTCAGTTATTTGGGTTGTTCGTCATCATTATTTGAATTCATCACACACGAACAGCTTGTGACATACACAGTGTATCACTGTATATGCCACAAGGCCGTGCACGCCGATATATACACTTGATTGATTTACAGGGACAGGTGAGCACAGGTCAAACCCAAATGAAAAACCGGGTTCAACTCACATGCAATATATCACAACACGAGCACAAGGTCAAACCCGAGTTTTTTTTTTAAAACTGGATTCAACTCAGGTGCAACTCAAATGCACACATGAATGCTATGATCAAAGTATGCATGTATATATATCGACCAGGCAGAAACATGCTTGAAGACCACAGCAAAACCAACAGTGGCAGTTAAAGCAACATCAAGTTGAAACAGATTGTCAAGACAACATGAAGAGAATGGAGTAACATGATCAACAGATCCAAAATACAAATATCACAACCAAACCAACATGATGACAATGCAAGCAAGAACAACAGAGTTTCAAAAATCCATTGCTCAACATCATATGAACCCAAATCAACTCTACTGGACAATACAAGGAAATGAAAAGACTGAGCAATGCTCAAGATCAACACAAGACAGAGTAAATGTACATGCTACAGCAACAATGGACCCAACATCAAAGACACGGCAGTAACAAGATCAAGTCCAGCTTCACACAAGGAATGAACACAAACAACTACAAAATCATCAAGCTACAGACTCAAGCGAATGCAACAACATGTCAACTGCAATGACACAACAACTACAGGCAGTGAATGAAGAGTAGTCAACAGGTGAAAGTGATTGAACAAGAGAACATTGTTGTACAAGGCAACCAGAGTAGACGCATATATGCAACATGAACATTTAAATGAATACACGAACCAGAATACACAGTGGCAACCACAAGATGAAGAAAAACTAAAACAATGAAACTGACTCAAAGCACAAAAGTGCACAGCAACCATCAAGTACAAGCAGTGGCACATGGATACAGCAATATGCAGAAGCAAGAACACTTGCAACAGTGATGCAGTGGCACATGACTATCACTGACTCCATTAATCAAGACACAGCAGTGATCAGATGAATCATGAAATGCAACATGTATGCACCAGTAAACCGAGCTAAATGCAAAACAGTGACAACTACCTAATGCTCAACTGGAAAGTACTATCAAAAACGAACAGAGGCATCAATATGGCAACACAGCAACAACATGCACCAGTAAACCAAGTATCAACAATATTATGGAGTGTAGGCAACATGATGAAGTAGTGCAGTGAAGAATCCCAAGTCAAGGCAACTAGTTCGAACCAAAAATGCCAGCAAAAATCAATGTTGAACAAGTCAACAAAGTAAAAATTCACGAAATCAGTATTGTCAAAGTCAATCAAGCGTTCACCGTGATAACCAAGCAAATTGAACAAGTCGCAGTTTAAAACCGTATTATTCAAGTAAATATGAACAAGTCAAAGATCAATCTTAGCATCAAAGTGAAATCAAACGGCCGAAGACGAATTCAATCAAAAATATACGAACGCAAAAATAGGAAATCAAATCCTATATATAACCCAATCATCATCGGCAATCAAAGTATCGAATTCCAGAAAGCATAAATCAGAAAAGAAAAACCACATAATTACATACCGGAGTTCGATCAACGAAGCAGCCACGGTGAGCAAATCAAAGAGCATCGAAGTCGAACAGTATCAAAGCATCGAAGTCGAATAGTATCAAAGAGGAACGGCCGCTTCAGGAACCCTAGTGTGGATCGACAGGACAAAAAGCCCTAATTTTGTTTCAAAGAGGAACGGCCGCATCTCAAAAAATAAACGAACGAAGAAAATAAAAGTGACGGTCTAAAATATAAAAGGGGACGGCAGTAAAAATAAGGGATTTAAATTTATAAATAGGGCTGTGTTGTTTTTTGTTTATATTAGGGCTATTTTGTTTTAAATCTGTTTTTAATTTGTATTTTCCTCTTTAAACCGTTTAATTTTCTAGTCGTGTGACTAGGGGACAGGCTACAGTGTGTAGCTTGAGAATTCGCAACTCGGTAATTGAGTTGTGGCAGGGTTTTGAGCGTAGAGTTAGATTAGTCAATAGCGGTGTATAGCGAGTTTACGTGTGTAAGCGAGGGACTATCTAATTTCTAGTAGAAACCTTGGGGGCAGCACGTAGGCAGGGTTTTGCCGAAGCTGGGTAAATTCTGTGTTGTTCTGTTTTATTCTGTTATTTATATTCTGCGATATCCGTGCTGCTATTCTGTGATCTGAATTGAAATTAATTTATAAGCTTCCGCGATTAATTTTTATAATTTACACTATCACCCTATTCACCCCCCCCCCCTCTAGGGTGAAATCGATCCTACAGCTCCAACTCCAAAGGTGAGTATCGAATACTGGTACACTCAGTCTGACTCGAGCGTGAAGAAAACACAAAACACTCGAGTCAGGATTAACATTCTTATTCAATAAATCCAACTCAAGTGAAATAACAACTGAAATACAAGTAACTCAAAGGATGTTTGGGATAACCATCCTCTAAGGATCCGTTAAACATTTATATGTACGCTAAGTAGATAATGCCTATCAGTAATATAAAGTATCAAAATAGCGTTAAGGAGTTACCATTATCCCCCTTAACACATTTTATATAAGCGTCATAGACTATACAGCACTATAAACTCCACCGTAAACTAGTGGACTTTTAGGGAGTACTCCATAGGTATAACACAAAACAAATCGTAGTGGTCGTGCATAGGGATACGAGTATGACAAGGCACATGAGGTAATACCTAAGGTAGTGAAACTACCGTTTGCCGGATTCGGACTGGTGAGAACGCATCGTCGCAACGATCGCAACACCGCGAAACAACACTCCCAATTCAAGGGTGCGCACTAATCAATAACAAGTAATGAGTAGTTTACGAAGAAGGGTGTTCGCTCGAGGTGGCTAACCCCATTTGGCCCGGCACGGCTCCTGTTTTAGTCATTTCAAATTTGACACAAGTGTCAAGGTCATCCATTATCGTTGTCTAATCTCACTTGGAATTTGAAAGCCAACATTTCATTCGTCTTTCTATATCAATTTCTATAATTTTCGTTTCAAAACTTCCAAATTTACCATGCCAAAACTCAATAATCCAACTTTAATTTTATTTAAAACAATTCAAATATCGATTTAAATTCATATATAGGTTTCATTTCATAATTATTTAAATTAAGTTAATTTAACATTCAAAACAATATAAATTCATTGATGGATTCATTCAGTAATCATTTAAATTAAGCAAATTTATCTTTTTAAAATAATTTCAATTGAATTTCCAATCCGTTAAATCAATCACTTAAGTTTACCTACGTTATATCAAAATTTACGAATTGAATTGAATTAAATTCATCAAATTAAATTCTTTACATTACAAGTCTTATACTTATTTCCATCAATTCATTTATTTCTCATTAAAGAAATTCAATTTCACTTATTTACTTATTTAATTTAAACAAATTTCAAACTTAATTATTACCGAAACTCAATTTCACTTATTAAAGAATTCAATTTTATTTAATTATTAAATAATTTCAAAACTTGATTTAATAAGTTACTTAAATTTAAACAACATTCTTTCATCAAACACTTTGTTAATCATAATACTTTGGAAATCAAAATTTAGAAATCATAATGCTTGGAATCATAACACTTCCCACTTAACTGTTTAAATATAAATAATAGTATATGTAATAAAATAGTTTATAATTTTAAAATAGTTTATATAAAAATAATTATAATTTAAATAGTTTATATTTAAAAAAAATTATATTAAAATAGTTTATATGAAATAAATTTATAAAGTAACATATAAAAATAGTTTTAAATATAATTTTAAAAATACTTTATATAGTAAAATAGCTTCCTCAAATTTCATAAATTGATTAAAATCAATTCAAATTCCAAAATTTAAATTTAACCAAATCTCAAATCATCAATTTTAATTTATTTCAGTTTCTCAATAAACCATTTCAAATTATATCGATTTCAAATACAGATTTTTAACCACAAAATAAACCATTTCAATTTCAATACTTTCAAAGCTTTAAATATTCAAACATTTCAAAACAAGAATTGATAGTTCCATATATATATATATATATATATATATATATATATCAAATTTACTATATAACTTAAAATCAAGAATTTTACTATATATAAAATAATCATTTGTATAATATTAAAAATCAATATTTATATAAAACATATATTTCATTTCAAAACCATAGTAATCATTTCAAATTATTTATATATAGACCATCAGTGTCTGTATATAATTTTCTATCTTATGGTCAAGTAATACGGATATTTATCATTTCAATCCATAATTTAAATATATATATATACGGGTGTGTGTATATATATATATATATATCATTTCAACCCGTAATCCCAAATTCAATTCAATGAAAATCGCTTGGGTTTATCATTTCAATCCTTAACGATTTTCTCCTATTCTACAGATCGTTCGGGTATGTATCATTTCAACCCATAGTGATTTTATACTACCAGGGGACTTGCAGAGTGATAACGGATATGGTAATAATATAACATGCATATATCATCAATATAAATAACAAATAATGGTGTCAGATGTCACAGGTGAACTGATACGGGTAATAGCATATATAACATGGTAAATAGCTAACAGGAGCATATTTCAATTGCCGTTTCAATTGAAGTCAAATTTAATAAATAAAATAACATTAATCGTGAGTGATTGCTCACCTTTCGAGGCTAGAGAAATTTAGACACAGAAATGAGCTACGGATCCAAGTACGAATTTGAAGCAAAGCACGATGGACTCGAGTTTGATGACTAGAGCTGATAGATAAGGATTGATGAGAGAAAAATCAATCAGTTTGATATAAACAGAGAATATATATTATTAATTATATTATATTTATATTTTTCCAATATTTTAATTTAAGGCAAATATAAAATAAATAATATATATATATAATTCAACTTATTATATTTTAAGCCAATTAAGACCCATAATTAACAGAACATATTATAGATGTATGAACACACTCTAAAATGCAACATAAACATTATATATATATATATATATATATATATATATATATATCGAATTTAAAAATGTAAATATAATCATAAATATAAGACATTGCATTTGCATAAGGAAAGCTACAAAACATTATAACTTGTACAAATTTTATATATAATTTATAAACTCTAACATATTTGTACTTTCAAATAAAACAACAGTTTTTTTTAACGGCCAAACATATTTGTACTTATAACACTCAACTTAGACCTGCAACTAACAAATACATACCACATACATATGTATATACGTTTTAAACTTACATATATATATATATATATATAAAAGAAACCTGCCACTCATATTACAATGTAAACCATTATAAACTTATATATAATATATTCAAAATTTATATAACTTAATATATATATATAATCCTAAAATCTCAGTAGTACAGCTACTCATGATGCCAGAAAACACAGCTAGTGTATATATTACACATTCATATATACTATATATATATATATATATATATATATATAACATAGCCCAAATCACTAAACAGAATTCATTTACATAACGTGTATATATACTTTGTAACGTATATATGCTACAGTAAAACAAAAACTATACCACAATACTAACTATAGATTTGAAGTTTTATAACACTCGTAAAACAAAATCTGGAAATGCGTATATATTTTGCAGTGCCTAAAATATAGATCTTCAATGTCTAATAATAAACATTACATATAAAACAGAACACACTAGACTCCCAAATTATTATTATAACTTACGCATGCAACCATAAGCAGATATGAATAACATATATTCTAATTGGTAGATACTAATATATATAAAATAATACACACTGGAATATATATAAGCCTTTATACAAATAGGTATAGGATAGTATAACACCTATATTACTAACTTAATGATATGACAGAGTACCTGTTCTCATATTTTCATTTATAACAGAACTTATAAAAAGTGAATATATGAACTTAATAACAATATAATATATATACATATATAAAGAAATATGCATAATACCCTTACACTGGAAAGGAGAAGGAGGCTCGGCGCAGAGTCTCAAGTGATGAATGACACCAGGAGGACACGCGAGCACGACAGTATTCGTACGCATGCCTCATGAGATGCTCGGTCCGAAGGTGAGCTTGGGTAGATAGGGAGGACGCGGCACAAAGAAGGGGAAGAGGGGAATGTGCTGTTAGTGCTCTCGGTGGTGGAGGCTAGGGTAGGCGGAGGGGCTATCGGTCGTGGTTGCTCGGGGTGGGCGAAGGTAGGGGAGGTGCGGAGGGTTGGCGAGGCTTACTAGGCGAAGATGACGTGGAAACTACGGGCTGGGTCGCACATGTTTTTTTTAGAGCGCATGGGGAAGGAAAAGAGGGAGAGGAGAGGTAAGAGGGATGTCTAAAATTTAAAAGGAGAGGAAGAGAGTAACATAGAAGTAAAAGAGAAGAAGAGTGACAACAAAATAGATGCATTGGGAAATAGAAAACCAAAAGAAACGTAACGCCTCAAATAAACAAATCTGGAAAAAAGCAAAAGCCACAGTCGTATATGCAGAAATCATGAATGGTAATGGCTGTTAGAATTTATAAACCTGGTAATTTGAAAGATAATGCGTACAAAATCTGAATATGGAACCGATATGACAATGTTCCGTTGACTCCGCCGTTTCCCGGACTTAAAAATACAAAATAGAATATACCGTAGAGATGAGTATGATGAGACAATCAAAAAGGTGTATAGATATCGGTGGTATGATTGAATTATAAAAATTCGAATTTTCTACTAGCGGAAAATGCAGCATAAACACAGAAAAATAAGATCGACGGAGCTAAAGAAGTCCGAATTTGGAAAAACAAAAAATGACGTCTCAGTCAGAAGATGGTTTAGAATTTTTCTATGTAAAAATATTCAGGTTTTTGAAAACATTTTATTTTCATCAATTCCTAACTGATTAAATTGAAATAAAATTACACACAAAAGTACACTTTCATATTTTCGGATGAAAATTTACCAGTTGCTATGTTTAACTAGACGCATTTAAAATATTAAATTTTATTTCATAATTTTATCATTTACAATTTCTCAAAATTTCAATTAAATATATTAATAAAACAAATAAAAATTATCGAAAATTTACGGGTCGTTACAAATTTATTAATATCAACCTTGTTAATGAAATCATTAACTAATTTTAAATACCTTTATTTAAAGAATTAATTAACTTATAAACATAATTAATTAAAAGAATAATTAACTTAAGACAATAATTAATTAAATGATAATAGCTTAATCATTATTAACTAAAATAATAATTACCCTAACATAATTAATTGAAATAATATTTACTTAAACATTATAAAATAAAATAATAAATAACTTTAAACCATTATTGAATTGATTTAACTTTAAACATTATTAATTTACATCAACTTGAAACCTTACTAAATTAAATCAATAACATCCTAATGAAATTAAAAATTAAACATTATTAATCTATTTAACAATTTACTTTAAAGTGTTATAAAACTTAAATTGATTTCAAATCCATAACTTATCCAATTTGAAAAAAGTCTTAGCAATCTCAATGGTACTTAAACAAGCTACCACTATATTCTAGTTCGACATTCAAGTCGTAACATATGTATTTACATAAGCAACACATATGTAAATAAAATCCACAATTATCAATCAATGGATAATACGTCAGTATAAATAAACTGGCATATAAATATCTGTCCATAATTTACATACTAGGAGAATGGTGATTTATTCTGCTAGATAGATGTCTAATATAATCTATTCAGTTTAACTATTTGAGAATGTTGTTTCATTCTGCTAACAGAATGTCAAGGATAAATTATAATTACTAAACATGTAATTATGCACAGTCTTAATTAATATAACATTTATTCACACCATGACATATGGGACAAATGTTTCGAGTGTGTTCTATATGTCAATACGAACTCAATGCCGGAAATGCACATCAATCGAATTCCAAATGAGAGAGTTATGAATTTTCTTAGTTTTACTCACACACACACTTATATTACTCGACCTAGCAGCCCCCTAACAAAGCCAACCCACGAAACCTTCTTCTCTAACTAACATATCTCCCTTTTCTCATTTCCAAGTTTATAAAACCTCAGATCAACAACTAGTGCACACACATGAACTTGTGCTCATGCACGAATGACCAAGGCCTCCGGCTAATACCTCGACACCACGACCCAGTTTGGCTTGCCCTGTTTGACTTAGCCGACCCTCCCCCATCACCTCTGGCACCCCTGAGTTTGACCCCATGGCCAAAACAAAACACACAAATCCATACCAAGTTGTGATGCCAAATCGACCACCACCGTCACCTCCTTCGTTTTTCGACCTTGGCCGCCGCAACCACGATCTTCGTAACGACATAGAATTTTAGTCATTTGATTTTGAAATATTTAACCGATTTTAAATATTGAAAAGTTAATTTTACATGTTAAATAACTTGAGTTTCAAATATACCAATTTATTGATAATTAAATTATCGAATTTAATAGTTGAAATTGTCTAAATAATTGAATCATGGGTTTTAAGTTGGATAAAAAAATGATTTCAAAGCTTATTTAAATTCTATTCAATAAGAATGAAGATAGTAAAACTTTTAATTTAGATTTAAAAGTGACTAATTCAGTTTTTACAACAACTCGTTTTAACTAACATGTGAAAATAGCCTTTTAGGGCACTGTCTCGGATTTGGACGAAACCAATGTCATTGGATCCGTAATAGTAAGTTATTGTATGCTGACGATTTTCATGGCGATTGGATGAATCGTTTGGTTTTGCGAGATCGAAACATGTATAAATTAAATTCAGGAAATTATATAATATAATTAGGTTCGAAAAAGCTATCTTCTATATATGATCGGATTAGGTCTCAAAACAAGTTCTATTGTGTTCGAAATAGGGTATAATATATGGAACGCCGATCGGCATGCCTTATTTGGAGTTCAAAATTTTCGGACGTTTTATAGCTTGATAATTCAAATTCAAATAATATATATTATTTTATAATCACCATAACAAGCCATACCCTATCATTTAAACACCATACCCCCCCATACATCCTGTCATGCTTCCCTCTTCTTTATAAATCTTGTTGAACAAAGAAATGGACTTTTCTTTTATAAACCAAATTTCAAAAATCAAAATCAAAACCAACACAGATTTAAAAATCTTGAAACTAACTTTAAAAATCTCTTTTTATCCAGAGCTTCACACTTATGCTCAAATTAGAAGGTGCAACAGTGATTCTTGGAACTCGAAAGTGTTGTCACACAGATTTGGAAAATCAAGTGATTTAGCGCTCCATATGGGAATTGAGCATGTATTTGTGTTTGGGGAAGCGAATGGCACTTAAGCACAAAAATTTTCGAATTTTGGTCGAGGATTAGGGATCGTGTCGTGATAGGGTAGAATGGTCGGCTGCTCGTTTGTGAAAAAGGAGGGTTGTTCGGTGTCATGATCCGCCCTTTCGACCCTCGAAAATCATTATAAATACGCCCACTGTATAACATGCTGAACGATCAAGTGCCGAAAAGATAGATTGTTAAGAAAAAAGAAAGAAGGTAGAAGAAGAAGAAAAATGAACAAAATAGAATCTCACAGCGGACAGAACAATATATAATATCAATAGTTCTTTACACAAATCAAAACTGTAATATACATTTCTCACATCAGATACACAAATCAATAATTACCAACCTGGACAGTTATAACAACCTGCCCTCACAACTGCTAGTAATTTCAAACAAATATTGCAGCGGAATAATACAAGTATGAGTAATACGTCTTCGGCATCCAGCTCATCTCCTGAGCTCCATAGCATCCTAGCCTGAACCTGAAATACTCGGTCTGTCTCGAGCATTATAATAAAATAACACCCGAATTAGTCTGAAAAACTAGCATGAGAAAACACACTCAATTTGAATTATTAAAGTTATCGAAAGCCTTTGAAATCAAGGGTAACTCGTAAGACCGCGCCACTAATAAACACGATGGGTTTTTACCTTGCGATAACCAAAAACATTTCATATCAAAATCCTCTGATACTATAACAGTGTCTAAGTACAAATACATATTCAAATAGCTGAAATGCTTGCAACTCACATTTCAGCATAGTTGGGCACAATCAAAACCGTACATCGCTTATTGGAGAATGGATTCCATCTGAATGACTAGGTACTGGGGTATGACCTGTCACAGTACACGTCTAGAACAGTATACCGAGGACCATGCTGGGATCCCCTACAACACAAGACCGGACTATCCCTGATCTGGATAGGCCGAATATGCTATCACCACGGATGTTCCCACTCTTTTCCGAGCTCCTTCCATAATCGTAGTAATAATATCCAAGGGTATCTAGAAAGATGATAGACATAACCTACTTGGGTGCTACCCACTTAGCCTTGCCGCATCCCCCCTGCTTTTCGGTCATTCCCGGTTATGAGCTAGAGGCTATGATTACCATTTAAAGAGTATTCACTTAGAACGCTCATTGCCCTCCAATGACAATGTACTGATAACATTCATCCATACAAGTCCGTTCTCGGTCCAAATTGAACCGAAGGCACTATTCCCATTACATCCATTTTGGATCACCCTCGGGATTAGTAGCGATTAGCCCTTGCACTTCACTGCTCCATCTTTGACCCCGTCCTCTTGTCTTCATTTCGAAAACGTACTCGTTGGATCAATGTAGTTTTCGGATAATAGATCCGATCCCGGTCTCTTTGAAACGACATTAGATATTTTCGGTAAGCTTAACCCCGGTTCTCTAGGAAATAAAAAGACGAAGATAAGATCGAAGATCACCTCATAACCGTTGGTGGATGAATTTCCTTATAAACATCCTAGAAGAACGAAATGAGTTTACACGCACAGTATAACACCTCGAACGGTAACTGTACCATATAGTTCCGTATTTCCTCTAGATATTTCCAAACTTATATTTAGGTCCAGATTTGATGGTCGGTTATTTAACTATCAAATAACAATCAATTCAACCAAGCACTTCATTTCCATTGAAAACATTAAATCTTTTTTAATTTAAATTTAAGTACATTAATCTCTTTATCCAAATTATGCATACTTATCTTATCGAATTTAGAAATTAAAAACTATCTTTCAAAAATATTTGAAACCCTTTATAAAATAATGTGGAAAGTGCCACTGCGGTATCAAACCATGGATCACAGCTCAATGGTTATGTCTCTATCCCAGAGAAATCCAAACATAATTGCAGGCACTCACTACCTTCGATTTACGCTAAGCAAGTATACCATTATTTCTCAAAAACTTTATTTAATAAATTATCTCAAAATAATGCTTGTAAATTCTAAAATAAAATTTCAAGTTTAATCCAGGCAAAAATATTCATAAATAAAAGCTATTATACAAAGTTATATTAATATTTAACAATTTATCCTTTAAAACAAAAATGCTGACTAGTTTTTAAATAATAATGAACTCTTTAAAATCATTATAAGTAACTATTTAATAACTGAATATGCTTTAAACCATTTAAAAAAATTAAATAACTAGTTTATGGAATATTTTTAACACTTTTTAAAACTTTCGTATTAATAATTAAAAATCCTTCTTTTAAAACAACCTAAGTTCTCGTTTCAGATTCCACTTTGTAAATCTGGAAATCTTACTTAAGTCCAGCATCACCAATTTATACTTATTTCCAAATTTCACTTCTATCTTTCAAAAATATTAAAAATCTCGATTTTAAAGCTTATTGTATTCAAACAAGTACCACTTAAACATTTATTGTCTAAAAACCATTTTCGTATACTTTTATTCCAAAATCCGATTCACAATATTCCGACTTTAGTTAAGTACACATTTCAAAACCTTTTATTTTATCCAATTAATTAACCCAAAATTCTTATAAACATTTTACTTCGAAAACCCCTATTTAAATTCTTTTCCAATTTAAAACATATATTACTAGTATTTTAAAAATACCAAAATCTAGGTCAAAACCTGCCATAGCATCCAATCAATCTAAATCACACAATAACCTATCATAGATTATTCCAATAGAACATATATCACTACATATGAAATTAAATCCAACATTTTTTAGGAATCCAGTTGGATCCCTCCAACCTATTTTCCTGCATCCAGAGACATTAGTACAACATAAAAATACCAATCCCGCTTCAATGCGGAATATCGCGGTATATAGGGTCATCCACTATTATGCGGTGTGCATAGGGTCTCATCCGCTATATACATGCGGGAATATCAATCATTCCAATATATATACTACTATACATATATAATCACATCCAAGTGATAAAAATGCATTAATTTATCCAATCAACCATTTATCAATTTTAACTATTTAAAATTAATCACTAGCAGTCCAAAATTGAGTGAGATTAACTCACCTTGAATTTTACATTGCCAAACGCCCCAATTTAAAATTAAATCGGGCACGTTCGATTTATCCTAAAATTTTTGCTTCTCCAAACCTATTCCACTGCGTGGTGCTCGTCGTCGCAATTCTGGCATCGCTTGTTTCGTCCAATTCCGACCTCGTATGAACGAGATACAGATTTTTAAAGTTTGTACATGTAAATTAATATAAATTATTTATTTTATTTTATTTACCATCAGAAACGATCTGGGCCCTTGCTTTTGAAACAAGGGATCATGGTCGTTCTCCCTTCCATCTCCCTCTCGTACGTTCCCAGGTATAAGTACCCATCGGCTGCCTCGTATATCCCATCGCCTCACCCACCATCCGCAGCCGGAGGTCAATCCAGTAGCGCCACTTTGAAGCCCCACGTGAGACTCATTAATGCCAGAAAACCGGTCGCCTGAACTTCACCCAACATTGAGCATTTTAAGGTTGAACGGCGTGACTTTGAACCCTTATTTCGACCACCACGAAGCGCCATCACGCATCTCGACCATTGGATTTCTATATCTTCCCACGCTCTTCGATGTGGCAGTTGGAAATTTTCGCTATAGGTGAATGGATTTGGTAGAAATCGAGGGGGAAGATGGAAGCTTATCGGCCATTAAAATAAAAGAGGCGGATGTGCTATAGTCTCCTAGGGTTTACTGTGTTGCAGGTATATATATACACGTACACAGTATTATTTTAATATTCTTTTCAATTTTAACGTGCTTTATCAAACGATCTCCAAACGAAATGTGCCACTTGGCATTTATAATGTTTTACCCCTATTCCGAATGCAATGGAATATGTTTCATGGCCTAATTCGATCGTATGTAGAAGATAGCTTTTTGAAACGAATTAAATTATTAAATTTTCGATATTTATTTCAACGCGTTTCCATTTCGTACGACCAAAAAATAACTCCAAACGCTACGAAATTTGAAATCCGATAATAATAAATATTATGAATCCAATGGAACCAGTTTCGTCGAATTCTGAGACTTTGCCCCGGAAGGCTATTTTAACGCGTCGATTAAATCGAACGATTTTCAAAATCGTCGAAATCGTTTTAAATTTTAAAATTTTACTAACTCCATTATAGTTCAAATAGAATTCATATTCAAATTAGAAATCATTTTGATTCATTTTAATCAAAATTCAATTATTTGCATTATTACCATATATTAAATTTCACTATTAAATTAATATAAAAATTTAAAACTTTAAATTTATCTACTTTTAATTCAATTCAAAAATCCATATTATAATTATAATCCAAATAGAATTTTAAATCAACTTAGAAATCATTCCTATTCACGTTTAATTCCAGATTCCCATAATTGCCAAATTTCGAATATTAGATTTTCTATTTATCCAAATCCAATTAATCGCTATATTTGAAAATATAAACCATTTCGCTGATTCTTCCATATTCAAAATTAATTAATATTTCAAATCCAACATTTAAAGTAATTAAATATTCAAAATTAAACGACCAAAATTCTAGATAGTTACACTCGGAGGGGAAGACAAGGTGCCGGGCAGGTCGAGCACGCAGAGAGAAGTGGTTTGGTGAAGGTGCGAGTTGATTTCGTGAAGTATCTCGCCATAGCACAAAAACATGCATGCTCGATGATGGGTTAATGTGAATAGGCATGAACAAAAAATTAAGGAAGATAATGGTAGGGGCAAGATTGTAATTATGATGAAGTTAGTAATTAGTTTATTTATTTGTTAGTTTAAAAATCGATAACTTAAAAATTTAATAACTCTCTCATACTTAGTCCAATCGAGGCACGGATTTTTGTGTTGCGCTTATAATAACAAAAGCTTCATGCTTGAAAAGATTTTGATGAATTTGGAGACTGTTCAAATTTGAGCTAAAATCAGATGTCGTTCAGTTTAAGTTCTAGGCCGAAATGCCTCGGCGACAACAAAAAATTTCGGTGAGTTAAAATCATCTTTTTGGTTAACTAGTATGATATATAGTTAATAAAAATTATTAAATGATCTTTTGGATGATTTACTGTATTTATTAGTTGGTTTAGATATATTCCCACCCTTAGAGCGGATTAGATCCTGTTACGTTCTCACATAAGAGGGAATAACCCTTTGTATATGAATCCCTTCTCGCAGCGGTTGATTTATATTTTATGATTATATAATGTTTATGATGAAGGAAGATATCTTGGAGGGATCCAACGGGATTCCTCACTATTGTTAAATTGTTTCAATAATATTCCTTTATTATGGATTATAAAATAATGAACCTGATTGTGAACACTATGGTTATGATAGTGTAATATGTTTAAAAACTAAAACCCAGTAGTGATAGGAAATCAATATTAATATTGATAAAGCGCTTAGTGGCAATTGGCCTCAAATTAGAAATTTAAAAATACAATAAATTTCCATTTGAGTTGGAATTGGTTTTTGGGAATGAAAATGATTATTAAATCCAAAATTGGGTTTTGGAAATATATTATTTTAAAGTTATTTAATTTTATTAATATTGTTTTAAAGAATTTAATTATAAATAAATTGTTTTAACGTCATTTAATAATGATAATATTGTTTAAAATTTTATTTAATTATATTAGTATTGTTCTAAAATTATTTGCTTATAGTTAATATTGGCTTAAAGTATTTATCAAAATGCTAATATTTTGAAATGTTGGTTATTTTAAGAATAATTATGGTTTGAAATTAATAGTAAGGATTTATTAATAAGGTTTGAAAATAAATTATTTTTAGTATTTATAATAGAGGTAAAGATTAGTTATCATTGTTTATTTATTCATAATGTTTAATTCAAATTATTATTATTATCATAATAGTGTTTTGAAGTAAATGACCATTATCTATTTATAAATGTGTTGGGATTTAAAAATAGAATTGTGTTGACGGATTTGAGTTTATAAGAAGAATATTTGAAAAGGGTTTATAGACTTAAAGAGAAACTATTTACGATTTATAATAAGAGTTTTGAAAATGATTGGATTATTTTTAAACGGGTTTAAGAAATGGATTTATAGATTTAAGAAAGAAGTTTATAAATGATTTTAGAAAATGTACAAAAAGAGTTTATCGGTGATTGAATTTTACAAAGGGATTATAAACGGGTTTTTCAGAGATTTATAAAATGGTGTATAAATGGTTTTGAAGAATTGTAAGGAATTTATAAATGATTTAAGAATCAAATAAAAGGAAAATCTTTCTCAATTTTGTGAATATAGTTATATCGTTGAGATAAGTATATGTATATTTTCTAGTATTGAAAATACAAGGATTTGCGGAAATAACTTTGCAAAAGTATTTATATACAAGTAATTTACAAAGTGATTTTTAATGAATGAAAGATTTATTAAAGGAGGCTAGTGGTCGCTTATGTGCTTAACCAAAGTTGTTTTCCCATATGAAATATTGAATGTGTGTTTGTTGATAGTTAAATAACTACATGGAAATATTCTCCACTTAATCCCGAAGGATTTGAACTCGGGAAATATCTAGAAGAAACACGGGAATTATATGGTACAGTTACCCTCGATGGTGCTATACTATACGTACAAACTCATTTTGTTCATCTAGGTGAATAATGAGGAGATCCGTCCATTTAAACGGATAGGGGGTGAGTCCCGTTCTTGTGTATTGTCCGATTATTTCCAAAAGAACCGGTATTAAGGATTCCAAAAAATCGATGATTGGTTTTTGGAGCGCAAGGGAAGCGAAAGAGCGTACTCGTAAGAGATGACTCGAAAACTGTAACCACTCTAAAACCATATACGGTCTATGGAGGAGTTTTGTGACATAAATTGAAATGTTGGAATCTATTTGTGGTTCCGAGACCCGATGGGGTATGGGAATCCAGGTGGGATTCCATAACCTATTTTGTGGCGGTGCGTGAGCTAGAGTGCCGGATGTAGCCTCATCAGTGGTAATGACTAAAACTAGAGATATGAGGCAAGGCCAGTATGGTTGGCAAACCCATAGGGTGCAGTTGGCTCCACCTAGACATTACTTACAGTTGTTATGCATGCATAGGGAAATGCATTCGATCTTAGCAAAATCTGTTATATTTTTTCTATGGTACATTGCTAGGGATGTATGTTGCTTCAGAAGGATATCTCTGATCCTTGTGCTGGAGGACCGTTTCTTGAAGTGCTAAGAGCACCTCCATGGAAATCGTACACAATTAGCGAGCCTGCGTTATCAGTTTTGATTATATACCTAGTATTGTTGTGATGAACACTTACGAGCATCATAGTTACTTGATTATTATTGTATTCACCATAGATATTATTATAATATCAATGGATTTTCTATAGAAAAGGTTTTGGTAATCTTAAGGTAAACCCTATCCGTATTTATATGTATTATGGTCTTACGAGATACTTTTGGTTTCAAAGATTTCTAAAACTTTAAAATCCAGTTGGGTGTGTTTTTCTCATGTTGTTTTTACAGACCGACTCAGATGTTATTTTATTATAATGCTCAGGTCAGACCGAGCATATTATAGAATAGTTCGGATGCTTTGGGGCTTTAGGAGATGAGTTGGAGGTTTAGAGACGTATTCACGTATATGGTTATTTTCCACTGGAATTCGTTGTTGTATTTATCAGCAAATTTGAAGGACAGACTATTATTACTGTTCCAGCTGAAATAGGTTGGTATACTCTTATTAATGTCTGTATATACATATATTAATTTTAGTTTGACTTTTGTGTATAAATTTGTTGTATATTATAGATTATTCGTTCTCTTGTGAGATTTTGTGTTTGTTTTCTTTCTTTCTTCTTTCTCCTTCCCTCTTTCTTCTTCTTTTGCCCTAACATTTGGGTTTTCCAGTATTCGATTACTCAGCACGCAATATAGTGGACGTATTAGTGTCAGTTTTCGAGGGTCGAAAATCTCAGCTATTACACGTGGTATCAGAGCCGAAGGTTAAGCGAGAACCTTGGCTTTGGTGGGGTAACTCATTAGAGATAGGGTCAGTATCACCCTAGAATGAGCTTGATTGTGTGTGTGTGCGTGTGTTTGTGTGCATATTTTTTAGTGATATGAAAATGTTTCATGTGTTGGTTGATCAATTGAGTGGCTTATGGATTCTGCTCAATACGAGTAATTAACGTTATTGATCGAGATCTCAAAACTCTTGAATAGAGAAATTCAACATGGTATTGTTTTGAAATTGGGTAAATGAAATAATTTACCTTTATTATATTTTATATATAAAGGAATAATTTTTCAGAAAATTATTGTGGTATATATGGTGTTCTTCTTGTTAGGAAATGATTATGTTAGATTATTATCATCTATTGTTTGTTGTTTGTGTTTAAATAATAGTCGTTGTTATTATAATGCAAACAAAGACTAACAATTAAGAAATGATTTTATATAACCAAAGGGAGATTATATAAATATGGTCTATAAATGTGATTTATAAATTGAAAGGAAATGAAATTTCAAAAGTAATTATAAATACGATTTGTAAGTAAAAAGGATTAAAAGTTGGGAATTTGAAAATTTAAATCCTATTAGCTTTGGAAATGGTTTTTCAAAATTTTAGAAAATAATAATATTATTATTTAGAAAATATTTTGAATTGAAATATGTAAAAAAGGATTTTAAAGAAATAAAAGCACTAAACTCACTTTGGTCATTGGAAAATAATTTCGATGATGATAACAACTCATCGACGTTCATTTTCGAGTTTCCAAGAGAGGAATTGCTACCATTGGATTTTTGTTTTGGTAAAACTAGTTTTGATTTTAAAATCTAAAAGGATGATTTTATATACCAGAGGGACAAGTTGGAGGGATCCAACAGGATTCCTCAAACTATTGATTTTATTTACATATATATGTGCTGATATATATGAGTTCTGATGCGGGGGGAACCTGTTGGAGAGATCCAACGGGATTCCTCACTATTGTTGAATTGTCTTAATAATATTCCTTTTATATGGATTACTGAATAATGTACTTGACTGTGGACACTATGGTTATGATAGTGTAATATATTTGAAAACTAAAACCATATAGTGATAGAAAATCAATATTAATATTGGTTCAGCGTTTGGTGGCTATTCGCCTCAAATTAGTATTTTAAAAATACTATAAATCACCATTTGACTTGGAATTGGTTTTTTGAGATATGAAATGATTTTTAGATCCAAAATTGGGTTTTAGATGTATATTGTTCTAAAGTTATTTAATTTTATTAATATTATTTTAAAGCTATTTAATTATAAATATATTGTTTAAAGTTATTTAATTACATTAATATTATTTTAAAATATATTTGATTATATTAGTATTATTTTAAAGTTATTTTCTTATAGTTAATATTGTTTTAAAGTTTTAATCAAAATGCTAATATTTTGAAATATTAATTATTTTATGAAAAATTATGGTTTGAAATTAATAATAAGGATTTATTAATAAGGTTTGAAAATAAATTATTTTTAGTATTTATAGTAAGCATAAAGATTAATTATTATTGTTTATTTATTCATAATGTTTACTTTAAATAATTATTATCATAATAGTGTTTTAAAGTAAATGACCATTATCTATTTATAAATGTGTCGGGGTTTATAAATAGAATTGTGTTGACGGATTTGGGTTTATAAGAAGAATATTTGAAAAGGGTTTGGAGACTTAAAGGGAAATTGTTTACGATATATAATGAGAGTTTTGAAAATGATTAGATTATTTATAAATGGGTTTAAGAAATGGATTAATAGATTTATGAAATGAGTTTATAAATGACATTAGAAAAAGTACATAAAGAGTTTATAAGTGATTGAATTTTATAAAGGGATTATAAATGGTTTTTTCGAATATTTATAAAATGGTTATGAAGAATTGTTAGGAATTTATAAATTAACTGAGAATAAAATAAAAAGAAAATCTTTCTCAATTTTGCGAATATACTTGTACAGTTGAGATAAGTATATGAATATTTTCTAAGTATTGAAAATATAGGGATTTGTGGAAATGCCTTTGTAAAAGTATTTGTATACAAGTAATTTGCAAAGTGATTTTTAATGAATGAAAGATTTATTAAAGGAGGCTAGTGGTTGCTTATGTGCTTAGCTAATGTTGTTTTACCCTATGGAATAATTCTTTGTTTGAATGTGTGTTTGTTGATAGTTAAATAATAGACTATCAAATCTTGGCCTAAATACATAATCCTTCTCAATTTTGGTGGTAAAGAAATACTCCCCCCTTAACATCGAAGGATTTTAACCTGGGAAATATAAAGGAGAAACACGGGAATTATATGGAACAGTTACCGTTGGTGGTGCTATATTGTACATATAAACTCATTTGATTCTTCTAGGACAAATGATGAGGAGATCCGTCCATTTATACGGTTAGGGGATGATCCCCGCTCTTGTGTATTGTTTGAATTTTCCTAAAGAACCGGTATTGAGCATTTCGAAAAATCAATGATTTGTTTTTTGAGAACCAGGGAAGCGGAAGACTGTACCCATATGAGATGATTCGAAAACCGTAACCACTCCAAAACCATATACAGTTTTATGGAGGAGTTTCGTAACATATATTGAAATGTTGGAATCCATGTTTGGTTCCGAGACCCGTTGGGGTATAGGAATCCAGGTTGGATTCCGTAACCTATTTGATGGCGGTGCGTGTGCTGGAACGCCAGACGTAGCCTCATCAGTGGTAATGACTAAAAGCAGAAATATGTGGCATGGCTAGTATGGTTGGCAAACCCATAAGGTGCAGTCGGCTCCACCTCGACATTACTTACAGTTGTTATGCATGCATGGAGTTATGCATTCTGTCTTAGTGAGAATAGTTATGTTTTTCCTATGATACATCACTAAGGGTATATGCTGCTTCCGAAGGATATCTCTAATCCTTGTGTAGAAGGATCGTTTCTCGAAGTACTAAGAGCACCTCCGTGGAAATCCTACACAATTAGCGAACATGCCTTATCAGTTTTGATTATATACCTAGTATTGTTGTGATGTACACTCACGAGCCTCGCATCTACTTGATTATGATTATTTTCACCCTTAGACATTATTATAATATTAATGGATTTTCTATGAAAATGGTTTTGGTTATCGTAAGGTAAACCCTATCTGTGTTTATGCGTGGTATGGTCTTACGAGATACTTTTGATTCCAAAGATTTTTTAAAACTTTAAAATCCAGTTGGGTGTGTTTTTCTCACGCTAGTTTTCCTGACTGACTCGGGTGTTATTTTATTATAATGCTCGGGTCAGATCGAGCATATTATAGATCAGTTTGGGTGCTATAGAGCTTTAGGAGACGAGTTGGAGGCCCAGAGACGTTTCATGTATATGTTTATTTGCCTTTGTACTTCATTGTTGTATTTATCAGCAAATTTTAAGAACCGGCTATTATAACTATCCAGGCTGAAATAGGTTAGTATACTCTGATTAATGTATGTATATACATATATTACACTTTGACTTTTATGTAAAAAATTGTTGTATATTATATATTATTCGTTCCACTGTGAGATTTTGTGTTTGTTTTCTCTCTCTTCTTTATCCTTCTCTCTTTCTTCTTCTTTTGCCTAACATTCGGGTTTTTGGGCATTCGATTACACGATACGCAATACAATGGACATATTAGTGTCGATTTTCAAGGGTCGAAAATCCCAGTTGTCACATGGTATTCCACTATAACCTCTACCGACTGAAGCCTGGTCCTAATCGGTGTTGCTAGTAGCCCCCACTTTATTCACGACGCATACACGAACCATAACCCTTAAATCTTAGTGCAAGCTTCCCAGGCCACAACAGTTGATAGGAATCCCTGCTACCATCACCAAAGCCTCACCACCGCCCAAGGTTGCTCCAGCTCTAACCGCTCCGCCCCAAATCACGTGGATCACCGAAAATTGATTTTTGACCCAAAATCTACCAACTACAACACCACCCGACATCATGAAACTGTCTCGAAAAATCATGATTCGTAGATACGAACATGATTGCAACGGTCATTCGTCAATTCATGATCGACAAAAAACTAACATAAATTGACCATTTCTATTATACTTAAGTTTCTCACAAAATAATTGATGAAAAATTCAACAACCATTTTTTAAAAACAACTTTGGACCAAAACTAACAACTCTCTAGGTAATGGAAAGTTTAAGTTCAAGGCGATTTGTGGGTTATTGATTTTGAATGAAAGAGGAGCTTAGATTTCAAAATAAAACAGAGAAGAACTGCACATGCTTTTATGTTTACAGCAAACTCAATTTTCAATTCCAAGCCCATATATCTAAATTATGAAATTTAAACCTACATCATACAACATGAATATCACATAAAATTCACAAGCAAGCTAACAAATAAATTTCTAGAATATATATTTTTCCTTAATTATTAACAAGTTTTGGAAATAGCTCACCTTACTTTTCCCATGCTTTTGTTAAAATGCTTGAAAGCTTACACCTTGGGGTAAATTTGGATCTCTGGCCATGGTAGAACGGTTAATAATAAATGTTATTATTAAACCAAGGACTTTGTTTATGGACTTATCGAGTCGAATGTGGTGAACATTGGAGTTTTGACCGATACCCGACTCCATAATCCTAATGTGATATAATGTTGGCAAAGAGAATGCATGTAAATTATTATCATCATTGGTACCGCTTAAGAAAATGTAAAATATGATTTTATCTATGAAAAGATTTATAAACGATGGATTCATCCAAAATGGCATACCACTAACTAAGGTAACGTGTGAAAGTTAATATTTGAATTCTTCAATTTTACTTATGAAAGGATTTATAAACAATGAATTCGGCCAAATTGACATACCACTAGCTAAAGTGACACACGAATGGTAATATTTGAATTCTTCAATATTAATCGCTGATTGAATTTACAACTCCGAGTCTCATAATCACATTTCTGAATTCTCCAAAAAATAACACGATTTGATTAGTTTATATAATATTATATATTAATTTAATTAGTTAATATTTTAAAAATACATATTAATAGTTTATTTTATATTAGGGTGGTTTTAGCAATTATTTGGATGTATGTATAAAAGTTAAATATACGTGTATTAATATATGATGTTGGTAGATATTTTAACGGGTTTTTAATATAGTTAATTTCTCAACATACTTTAAAAAAAATTATATATATGATGGAATGATGTGATCTACCATACAAGAGAGTGAAAGGGATATGGATGATATTTGATTGAAAATTACATGGGAGTTAAAAGGGATGTTCTAACAAAAAAATATGAAAGGTTTCTTTCTCCCATTTTTTTTCTCCGTTTTTTTCATTTCACGGCCGACCATCCCCTTCTCTCTAATGGCCAAAATTTATTTTCCATTTTACCCAAAATGAAATAGAATAAAGTGGCTCATCCAGTTCTAGAAAATGTCGATGTTGTATCAAGGAATTTAAAGAGAATTTTCAGATCAAGGTGTACTAATATACAAGATTTATATGGTGCAATCTTATTTTACATTTATATGTTTAGATTCATACTTATCTAAATTTTTGTAAATGTTATTACTATTACTATAATTATAAGTAACTTTAACAATTTAACTAGTTAGTTAAATGTTCTATTATGGTTCGATATGATAGTTAAAATTAAAATATGTATTTGTATGTTTTTTGTCTTAACCATTTATGTTTTAATGTATATAAAAGAATTATAGAGATAATACTTACTTTTAACAATTTTAAATAATTATTTATTATTTTTAATCATCTTAATTCATGGGTTTACTTAAGAAAGTTAAGAAGAAACTCAGGCTCTTGAATCAATAAATAATCCTTCTTAATTATGGTGGTATTAAAATGCTCTTTCCATACTTAACACCGAAGGATAAGTGGTTTTGGGTTTATAGTAAATAATGTTTTAAATGACATTTTTTTGACCCCTTTAATGTGACTTTGAAATTGAAAATCTTTCTTAACGGGTTTGTGAATATACTTATACCAAAGAGATAAGTAAATGAATATTTCGAGAAAATAATCAGAGAGATTTAATTAATGGAAGACTAATTAAATGAGCCTTGGTGGATCCCATATGGAACTAAATCTACGATTGATTGTTTGTTTATTTGATAGTTAAATAGCCGACTACCAAATCTGGGTCAAAATATAACTTTGGAAATATCTAGGAGAAATACGAGAGTTATATGGCACGTCATCTTCGATGATGCTATACCGTGCATATAAAACTCATTTTGTTCTTCTAGGACAAATGATAAGGAAATTCGTTCAATTAAACAATTAGGAGATGATCTCCGCTTTTATGCATTTGTGTATTATTTTTCAAAAGAATTGGAATTGGAATTCAGGATACCAGAAACTATCGAATGTTGGTTAAAAGAGACCGGATAGAATAAGTATGAATTATCTGAAAACCACTTCGAACCAACTTAAGTGTTCTAATTGGAAGCATCTTGAAGATGCCAGGATTGAAGACGGAGCTCTTTGAAATGCAAGGGCTATTTTCTACTAATCTTAAGGGTGATTCCATAATGGATGCCGTAGAAGTAATGCCTTTGGTTTGTTTATATCCTGAACAACTTGTATGGACAAATGCTGGCATTGCATTGCTATCTAGAGAGCAGTGTTAGCATTCCTAGTGTGATTACTATATAAAAGGTAAAACGCAGCCTCAAGCCTCATCAACCGGGAATGACTAAAACATAGGATATGTTGCAAGGCTATGTGGGTCACACCCACTAGGATATTATCATCACTCTTCTAAATTATTATTTATGGATTTCGTTATGCATGAGAACTCTTAAGAGAAGGTTGCAAAGAAATTGAGGTGGTGAAATATTTAATACCATCTGGTAAGGGGTTGTCGGTCTTGCTATGTAGAGGTCGAAAGGTTCTTTCCTTGGTACATTTTATCTAGAGATGTATTGTAATAGGCGATACCCCAGTAGCCTTATCATCGATGGAATGCATTTTCCAATATGAGCCACATGGACTTAGTTGTGCCCAACTATGTAGGAACATGAGATGCACACATTCCAACTATATTCATAATTTACTTTAAATCCTAGACACTGTTATAATACTGGATTTTCTATAAAAATGTTTTGGTTATTGTAAGGTAAAAACCCATCCGTGTTTATTTGCAGTGTGGTATTACGAGATACCTTAATTTTGAATAGTTTTATAACATTTGAAATCCATTTGAGGCGCATTTCTCAGGTTGGTTACTAGACTGATACAGGCGTTATTTTTTATAACGTTTGGGTCGGACCGAGCATATTTTCATATTCAGTTTGGACGCGTTGGAGCTTCAAGAGACGAGCTGGAGGCATCTAAGACGTACTCACATGTATATTGTTTTCCACTGCATTAATTGTTTATATTTATAAGCATTCATATAGACAGGTTGTTATAACTATCCAGGCTGATGATTAGTTGGTTAACTCTAATTTGATGTATGTGTATTATAGTTTTCTTTTATAAATATATGTTGTATATTATATATTGCTCATCACGGTGTGAGTTTTTTTTCATCTTTCTTTCTTTTTCCCCAAAAAAATTGTCTTTCAAATGACTAAATGATTGGCACACGAGTACGAGGATGTATTAAGTGTCATCTTTAGTAGTAAGGAAGAAACATTGTTACACGTGGTATTAGAGCTTAGGTTGAGCGACCACCTAAGCTTTGGTGAGTTGACTCTTTTGGGATATGTTAAGTGAGACCCCATGATGAGTTTGAGTGTATTATATATGAAAGCATGTGTTTGTTAGTGCTATAAAAGTGTTTTATATTGTGTTGATTTATCGATTGAGTGGTTTATGAATTCTAGTCGAGATGTGGGGTGCCACGATGTTGATACGGGTTTCTAAACACTTAAACCAGGTAAATTGACACTGTATTGCTTTGAAAATTGGTAAATGAAATAATTTTACCTGGGATTATATTTTATATATAAAGGAACAATTTTCAAAATGATAATCAGAGTTATTTTATTGTGATTATTTTCTATGAAATATTGATAGTTATTTATCATCATTTTTTTGCTTATGCACAGTTAGTTTATGAGCATTTATTAGTTAATTTTAATTTTAATTAGATACGAACACCTTGTGAATCCAGTTTCATGATTTGATTATAAGGCATTCGATGTTAATATAGGATTATAACTTGATTTTAATAAAAGTTATTTATTAAAATAAAGCTAGAATATTTTAGGAATAAATATTTCAGAAATTATTTTGTATAAACAAGTGGTTTATTATATATTTGGTTTATAGAAATATGTTTTATAAATAAAAGTTTTTAAGGATTTAAATCCCGTAGACTTGAGAAAGATTTCAAATAATTTTGAGAAAAACTATTAATGGTACTACTTGAAAGTTTTATAAGTATAAGTTTTACAAGAAATCTTTTTTTTTGGCAAAGCCAGCGAGGTTGACTGGACCCCTACCAAATTTATTGCAAAACAATAAAAAGATTCAAACAAGCTTTGAATCAAGCTGGAAAGAAAACAGAAAAAGAAAAGAAGAAAAAACAAAGAAAAACAGAGCTGGAGAGCCCATGCATGAACCATGACATCGGGGTAAGGCTTAATGCTCCTCTTAAGGTGCATGTAAGTTCTAGTCCTGACTTCATACCAAAGAGTTTCAATATTTTTCCTCTAATTCTCAATGATAATAGCATTCCTTTCTCTCCAAATCTCATCCAAATATATTTTCAAGCAGACAACCAAAGCTTTAGTCTCATCATTCCTCCATCTTGTTGCTTTATAAATTATACTCCAAACAATGTTAGAGTTGGCAGAGGTTAAAATACACCCTGTTTTACAACTTATTCTATTCATCATGAAAATTAAAGCCGGGCATTCAAAATAAAGATGATCAATAGTTTCCTTACACAAATAACAAAAACACACTCAGTGCAACATGCCATACCATACTTGTTCAAAACACTCCTAGTCATCAAAGCATGGCTTACAACCTTCCATATCATCAATTTTCTTTAGGCATGGAGTCTCTAGTCCAGATAACAGCACCTAGCAGCCGGCAAGGGAGCAGCAGCATATAACTGATAGTACACACTGTTAATGGAATGAGGCTTCTGTTCCCATGTAACAGAAGCAGGATGATTAGCAGAGTAGAAAACATTATGAATATCACTCCACAGCTGCCTGATCATCTGATTGCTATTGTATGGCATCTGCATAATGACTTCATTTAAGAAATCATTAGCCTTAGCATCACAATGAATTCTAGATTGATGAATCAGAGAATACTCACAAACTTTGGATAGGATCAAGCCCTTTCTAGCCCATGGATCATGCAAAAACTAACACCAGTATTAGGATTAACATGATAGTGTATCATTGAAAGGAAAACATCCCTAAGTTTCAACAGATTTCTCCAATTCCAACTGCAATTCGGAGGTATTTCCATACACCAAAAATATCTATTCTTAATATTGAATTTCCATGTCCATTTAACCCATAAACTTTCTTTCTTAGTGATAAGGTCGTCAAAGTGTTTACTAAATGCAACAATATTCCACTTCCTAACATTGATTATACCAAGCCCACCCTGTTTCAAAGAAGACACAAATATAGAAAAAGAGCAAGGCAACAACTTTCTATTGTGAACACTTCCTGTCCAAAAATATCTATTCATGGCAAACCTAACTAACAGCATAAGCTTAGCAGGTAAGATAAGAGTACATGCCCAATAGACAAGGGAAGGAAAAACAACAGATTTTATAAGAACAAGCCTTCCACTTTGAGACAAATGTCTATTACCGCACATGGACATGACAGAAGTAATTTTATTGAATAGGGGTAAACAGTCTGCATTGGTTATTCTTTTAGTAATTAATGGAAGACCAAGATACCTCATATCAGAAGCCATACAAGAGAAACCAAAATGTTGGTATAGTGCAGCAGCATGAACATCACTGACACCAGCAACAAGCATGGAAGATTTGGATTGATTTATTGAAAGGCCAGTCATTTGGTTGAAGGAAAGCAGAGCCTCCATTAAACCACATATGGAGGAAAACTCAGGCCTGGTAAACAGCATAACATCATCAGCAAACATGATAGAAGTTATTTGGAGGTGGGAGCACTTTGGGTGATACTTGATGATGTTTTGAGAATATTTTGTTTTTAGAATAACAGTGAAAACTTCCATGACCAACAAAAATAAAAAAGAAGATATAGGGTCACCTTGACGTAAACATTTTTTACTTCTGAAATAACCAACAGGCCTACCATTAATAACAACAGTGAAGGAAGGTGTGGATATGCACACATAAACCCAAGACACAAATTTTTTAGGAAATCCCATCATAGCCATAATCCTGACAATAGATGCCCAATGAATAGAGTCATATGCTTTGGATATATCAATTTTAAGAGCAGCTGCAGGAGATACAATTCCTCTACTATAACCATTTAACAACTCTTGAGCAAGAAGGACATTGTCAAGAATATTTCTGGTAGGAATGAAGGCAGCTTGGTCGTAAGAAACAACAGTAGGCAGAACACTAACAAGACGAGCAGCAAGAATTTTGGAAATACATTTGTAAACAACATTACAACATGAAATAGGCCTGAAGGATGTCACACTGGAAGGATGAGAGACTTTTGGAATTAAGGCAATGTTAGTGCAGTTGACTTCCCCCAGTAATTTGCATTTGTTGAAGAAATTATGTATAGCTTGGCAGAACTCATGGCCAAGCACACTCCAAGTTGAAATGAAGAATGTAACATTGAGACCATCAGGCCCACCAGAAGATTGCTGATTCATAGAAAAGAGGGTAGACTTTATTTCTACATCAGTGACAGGCTTAATTAGTGTAGCAACTTCCTGCTGAGATTTACATGGCATGACAAGAGAAGATATTTGGTCTAAATCTGGATAGAAACCATCAGAGTTTCCAAGAAAATTAGAGAAGTAATCAATAAATGCTTTGTCAACAGAATCAGCAGTTGAAAAACAAGTGCCATGTTCATCAGAAATACTAAAAATATTCTCTCTGGCATGTTTAACCTTTAATGAGTCATGAAAGAATTTAATATTCTTGTCTCCTTCTTCAATCCATTTATTGTGAAGTTGTTGCCTTTTCATACTTGCTTCCAAACGTAGAGCATTGTTTACTTCCTTGAATAATCTTCCCTCCTCAACAGCATCATTCTCATCTTCAGGATACTCCGTCATATTGTCTTGACATATCTTCAGTTGTTCCTTCAGGGTGGTAGAAAGCAGGCTGCCAGTACCAAATGTGGAAGAAGCCCATAATTTGATCTCTTTGTTGAATATGCGCTTTGCGCTTATATGATTTTTGTTTGATGATAATAAACATATATACATTCGTTTAAATGTATTTGTTAATATACTATTCTATTTTTCACAGTTTAAATAAATATTTGTTGAATAAAATAAATTACACAGAATTTGAATTCAAACAGATATTTTATTCAAATAAATATTTATTACATTTTTTGAATAGTACAATTTCAAGCTCTCACTATAACTATACAACTTTGATTACATCACATTTTTCACGTTTACAATTCACCTCACTACATATCACTCACACTCGTATTTTTTATCTTCAACTTCCTTCTAGTTTGAATCCAGCATCTGAGCAATCTGCAAAAATATAAACTAACGCAGTAAAATTGAAAAAGAAATATTTTTGCAATATAAAATGTAATACGATTTTTGAAAATATGATTTGCCTCAGTTATTTGGGTTGTACGTCATCATTCACACTTGATTTCATCACAAAGTCGTGCATATAGATATTACAGGGACAGGTAACCATAAGTGGCTGCAATACACACGTGTACATTCATACACGTGTGCACTGCCACGCCAACTCATGTGCGCAGCCAAAAATAGCAAGTGTGCAAGCAAAACTTCAACAAGTCCAACAGCCCAAATGAACAACAAAGGGTCAAAGCTCAATGCACATGAAACCAAAGGCCGAGCAATTGATATATGGTGATGTAGTCAACAACTACACAACTGCAAGTACAGGTTTCAATATCAAAGAAACAATTCAAGCTCAAAGTCAATGCCAAGAAACAATAAATGATCAGCCATCAAAGTATAGATGCAAGCAAATGCAGCACATATATACATACATAGGTGTATGTATACACATGGCAGTCAAAGACATAATGACAGAAGTTCTGAATCGAAAAATGCACTTGCAGATGAGCAACTACAAGATGAACAACAGGAATGCATGTATAGCAAAGTCAGTATCAAAGAAACAGACATGAAGCAACAAACTACACAGCCAACATGACCCAAATGCCAAAGCTCAATGAAGACCACTAGTAAATGCAACTACAAGATGAATCATGAAGACTGCAAGAACATGAACATAGGATCAACACAGCAAAATGAAACACATCAAAGAAACTAGTCTCGACCAAATTCAGTAAGGCAATGCACCAATACAAACTCCAATGACTCAAGCAACATGCCCAGGTACAACATGACAATGATCAAATACAACAAACATGAAATGAATCGAGTCAGTAAGGCAATGCACAAGAGTGGTAACAAGTGCAACATACAAACAAGCATGCAACAGCAAGCATGCAACAGAGGTCAAGCATATATAGATATGCAATGACAAAGTGGATCAAAATGAAACATACAAAATGCCCAAGTAAAGTTCACAGTGAAGATCATAAACCAACTGCAGAGCCTCAAGTTACATGGTGAAGTAGTACAAAAGAGCAAGTGCAATTCGAACCAACATGGCCAAGACTACTGAAAACAACATGACAGCACTGCATCAATGCAAAATGGAATACTGCAACTACACAGACCAAACTTTAACAAACAGTTCAAGTGCAAACCAAGTTCATATGCAAAGTGCACCACCAACACAAGCATACACACACACACACACACATACATATGCATGTGCATACATGAGGAAGATTACAGATTCAAGTCCAAATGCACAGTTCAAACTACAGCGGACAGTGAAATTCAAGTTACAGGTTGAAATGCATCAAGCAAGACCAGTGACATGAACACAGGAACCAATACGCAGTGAATCAAAGGAGAATGGAATGCAATGCAAACTCAGGTGGACAGTAAGACCATGGTTCAATGCAAATACATGCAACACTCAGATGAAACCAAAATAATCACGGCTACAATGCAGACTCAAGTCACGTTCATGGTAAAACCGACCAGAGAAGAAGGTCAGAGACGAAGACTACAAGATGAACGAAGTTCAACAGTTCATAGAAATTCATGAACCAAACAAAATACTAGCAAAACCGAAGTTGAACAAGTCAATCAAGTATTCATCGTGTTATACAAGTAAAATGAAAAAATGCGCATCTTTGATATGATCATTACATAACCGAGCAAAGTCAAAATCGAAGCTGTGTCAACCAAGCATCAAAAATACGGAATTGACAAAGTCAGAGATTTTATCTCAATCATCCAAGTATAATCGAATGGCCAAAGCAAATCAGTAGACAAATTCAAACACGAATATACGAACGCAAAAATAGGATTTCGAATCCTATATAAGCCCAATCATCATTGGCAAAATAATCATCGAGTTCAAGCATCAACCACCAAAGCAAAAGGAGAAAAATACATACCGAAAAAGTAGAACGAATTTGATCCAAAATTGAAGAGCCGTAAGCAAATCAAAAGCATCGAAGCCTACTATCGAACAAGATTGAGCGGCGCTTCAATTCTGCACAACCCTAGTTTGAATCGCAAGGAGCAAAAGCAATTTGCAGAAACCCTGATTCGCAAAGAGGAAAGAAAGAGTATCGGTCATATTTTCACAAGCAACAGGAAAGAGGAACGAGCTAAACAGTCAAAAGAAAAGGAATAAAAATATCCTTTTGTATTTTGGGCCGGTCACATTTACTTAAGGGTTTTTTAATTTTAGTTTAGGGTTGTTTAAGTGCTATTTGTTTTTGTTGTGTTTTTATTTTTCGAGTCAAAAGAATTTTTAAATCACCACCTAGGGTTTAGGTAGTGTCAGATTGTCTAGTTAGAATTAGTTCAGTGAGCAGGGTGTGCGAGTTTGCAAAATTCTATTGCAGGCGGGAGCAAAGTTTGCGAGTAAGCGAAGCTCTATAGGCGGGAAGCAAAGTTTGCGAGTAAACGAAACTCTATAGGCGGGAGCAGGGTGTGCGAGTCTAGTAGAGTGTTTGTGAGCGGGAGCAAATGTTTGCGAGCAGGGTGTGCGAGTCTAGTAGAGTGTTTGTGAGCGGGAGCAAATGTCTGCGAGTCTAGTAGAGTGTTTGTAAGCGTGATACTGTTTAATTCTAATAGAAATCTGTGAATGCAGCAGTAGGCAGGGGTTGCCGAAGCTGGGTAAATTTTGTGTGTGATTTACTTTACTGCATATTTATTTCTGTAGTTTATTTCTGTGTTTAAATCGAGAAAATTTTGCTATAACCCTATTCACCCCCCCTCTAGGGTTAATCTAGATCCTACAAGTGGTATCAGAGCCCGGTATTATATTTTTTAACTCTAGAGTCATGAATCCACCAGATAATATTTTTGTGGAGGGTCGTTTCAATATTATTCCTTTTATTTTCGATGGAACAGATTTTTTGAATTGGAAATTAAAAATGGAATTATATTTAAAATCTGTTAATATTAAGTGTTGGGATATTATTGAAAATGGGTGTGATATAGCAAATAAGGAAATTATCTCGATTAATGCTCTTACTATGCATATATTATATTCTCATATTAATCGTGATAATTTTAATTTTGTTTCTCTTAGTAAAAATGCACAGAAAATCTGGAATACTCTAGATGCAATATATGGTGCAAAAGTCAATAGCAATGAGAAGTCCTCCACAACCGACTCAGTTAAAGAAATATGCTTAACAGGATTGGTAAATAGCAATTGTGATGAGGATGATGATGATGGAGCAGCTGAGCTGGCATTACGAACAAAGAATTCAAAAAGGAAATTTGCAGCCAAGTGGAATAAAAGCGATAGCAGTAAAAGTGAGGAAGCAGATATGTGCCTTCATGGGAATATAACCGATAGCGACGACGACGAGCCAAGCGAGGTATCAAAACTTACTCACTCTGAATTACTTATTTATTTCCACAAAGTAAATGGCTGTTTTAAACGACTTAGGGAGAAGTATGCCAAACTTGAATCACAAAATGATACTTTGTTAGAATTAAATGAGCAACTCGACAAATTAGTTAAAACCTATCAAAGTAAGATCCCTAAGTGTGATAAGTGTCCAACATTCGAAAAGGAAATTGAAAAATCAGAAATCAATATAAAATCCCTTGAAAACGAAATTTTGATTTTAAAACAGAATGAAAATAATAGGAGAGAGAATTCTATTGAAAAGTGCACACAGTTGATAAATGAAAATGAATCTCTCAAAACACAAGTCCAACAATTGTCAACGACTTTAGATAAATTTTCAAAAAGTGAAAAATCGTTGAATATGCTATTAGGAAAGCAAACTGTTAACATGGTTAGAAAAGGACTTGGATATAATCAATCTAAAATTGTTGAAAACAAGATTAATCAAGAAAATTCAATGTGCACGATTTGTAGAAAATATGGACACAATCACAATAATTGTTGGTATAGACCCAAACATGTGAAAACTATACCGATTTGGGTTCCAAAAGGCACAAATATAAAATTTTTGAAAGTCAAACAAATTTGGGTGCCAAAAGGAACATATATAAATAGTTTTGGGTCTCCAAAAACATATTTTTCATATTCTGCCACTAACAATCATGGACCTATAAAAACAAATAGGTCACATAAATCTGTTATTGTGCAGGTGTGGTGGCAGGCTAAGGAACAACAACAGTGTTCTCTGGATTTCGGCTGTTCCAGAAACACAACGGGCGACAAAGCAAAGTTCCTTAGCCTAGTATAAAGGTGACAGAATCACAAGAAAAAATTATCGTAAAGGTAAAACAGGTAAAATTGTTTTTAACGATATATTGAATGTGATTATCTGCACCATACTCTAAATTAAAATCAGCCAATATTGGGATGAACAAAAGATGATGATTTTGATGCTATGATTTTTTCAAAATATTGACCAACCATCTTTAAATAGAATTACTTGGAGTAATTATGATGGTTGACTGATTCGGACTTAATTGATATTTTCTTTTGACTTGTTCTTACCTTGATTTGTGCTTAAATGATGACCAATCAGATTTTCAACCTTGAACTAATCCATATAAATTTGTTCGGTCAAACGTTGGTTACTCATGCTACACGTAGATATATTTGTTTTGACATTTTTTGGTCACTACTTGTAAATTTGCAACGATTTCAAATTTCATTTGAAATGCTGTTAAAAATTGAGTTCGAGTTTCTTATGCACATTTTCATGGTCTTGGCTTATCAAAATTGAGTTAGTGATATTTGTTTGAGTGATAACATAACTTCATTTCAAATTTCATTCTGAGATAGTTTGTTGAAATTTCACAATCTGGTCTTTGACATCCAACGAGTGAATATTGAATGAAATTTAAATTCAGATGCAGATTACACTGGTAATATAGTTGATAGAAAAATTATTAGTGTAACGTGATTAATTTTTGAAACATTCATTTGCTGCATCATTTTTTTTCAAAGAAAAATCTCTGCACATATTTCACTTGAAATAATTTTCAAAAAGCAGAATTTTTTTTTAAAAAAAAAAACCCCCCTCGAGAAAATCATGTTTGACCATATTTACAGATTAATCATTTTTGAAAAATTGATTTTATAATTTTTAATTTGATTTTAAATGACAAATTTTGACTAATCTGACTCCCTTTGATTATCGAAAAGATGAATAGTGATTGAAAAAGAGATGAGTGTTGATATTATAACTCGAGAAGTATAATTAGAAAATTTCTTTATAATTTCATAACAAGAGTTATAAAAACTTTTTGTTGGGTAAAAATTCCATGACCATTTCTATTTCTATCATCTTTCTATTGACCATCACTCATCAAGATCATATTTAGTATGTAAATTTGTGGTAGTTTACAAAGGAAATCGTTTGTTCTTCAATATCTTTAAATCTGTGAAGGAAATTATTTGTGCTTCAACTTATTATATTTAGCAATAAAAATAAATATCCAAAGTATTCACTCTCATTTAAAAGTCCTCACGGTTATGCATGGGTGAATTACTTGGATTTTTGATTATGTGCTTCCATGCTCATTTAAAAGTCCTCACGGTTATGCATGTATGGAACGCATATCAAAATTAATTGATTCAAATAGACAAGTTGATTCTAATCCCATTTAAAAGTCCTCACGGTCATGCGTGGTTAGAAGATACTTGATTTCATTTTTTTTAAAATAAAAATTGTGAATACTACTAATCTCATTTAAAAGTCCTAACGGTTATGCATGGTTAGTAGATATTCAAATTTCCTTAAATAAATATACCACAAATAGACAGAATTGTATGATTTTTTGATGATTTTATCCCCATCACTTCTGAAAGTGGAATATGCGCTTGACAAGGGTAATTATGATTTTTGTTTGACTTTTATTGAAATTTAATATTCAATTGAGTTAATATTTGATTCATGACTATCACTTCATCCCTATTTTTATAACACTGTTATTCTTTTGCTGATAACAAAAGGGGGAGAGAAAGGTTAAGATTTTGTCAAATAGAATCAAGCAAAGGTCGAATAATTTTCCCATATGCATCTAGGCTTATTTGAATATTTCTATTTGTATGCATATATGTAGGGGGAGCATCATGTAGAGAGAAAGCATTTAAATAGGGGGAGCAATTAGAGTATATAATTGGTCAAATACATTTAACATATTCAAAATCTTAAATATATGTTTGTTATCATCAAAAGGGGGAGATTGTTGAATATGCGCTTTGCGCTTATATGATTTTTGTTTGATGATAATAAACATATATACATTCGTTTAAATGTATTTGTTAATATACTATTCTATTTTTCACAGTTTAAATAAATATTTGTTGAATAAAATAAATTACACAGAATTTGAATTCAAACAGATATTTTATTCAAATAAATATTTATTACATTTTTTGAATAGTACAATTTCAAGCTCTCACTATAACTATACAACTTTGATTACATCACATTTTTCACGTTTACAATTCACCTCACTACATATCACTCACACTCGTATTTTTTATCTTCAACTTCCTTCTAGTTTGAATCCAGCATCTGAGCAATCTGCAAAAATATAAACTAACGCAGTAAAATTGAAAAAGAAATATTTTTGCAATATAAAATGTAATACGATTTTTGAAAATATGATTTGCCTCAGTTATTTGGGTTGTACGTCATCATTCACACTTGATTTCATCACAAAGTCGTGCATATAGATATTACAGGGACAGGTAACCATAAGTGGCTGCAATACACACGTGTACATTCATACACGTGTGCACTGCCACGCCAACTCATGTGCGCAGCCAAAAATAGCAAGTGTGCAAGCAAAACTTCAACAAGTCCAACAGCCCAAATGAACAACAAAGGGTCAAAGCTCAATGCACATGAAACCAAAGGCCGAGCAATTGATATATGGTGATGTAGTCAACAACTACACAACTGCAAGTACAGGTTTCAATATCAAAGAAACAATTCAAGCTCAAAGTCAATGCCAAGAAACAATAAATGATCAGCCATCAAAGTATAGATGCAAGCAAATGCAGCACATATATACATACATAGGTGTATGTATACACAT
The DNA here is from genome assembly GCA_030765085.1 of Allium cepa. NCBI lineage: Eukaryota > Viridiplantae > Streptophyta > Magnoliopsida > Asparagales > Amaryllidaceae > Allium > Allium cepa. Next base: position 108,558,307 of record CM060937.1, on the reverse strand, counting down.
GGCAGTCAAAGACATAATGACAGAAGTTCTGAATCGAAAAATGCACTTGCAGATGAGCAACTACAAGATGAACAACAGGAATGCATGTATAGCAAAGTCAGTATCAAAGAAACAGACATGAAGCAACAAACTACACAGCCAACATGACCCAAATGCCAAAGCTCAATGAAGACCACTAGTAAATGCAACTACAAGATGAATCATGAAGACTGCAAGAACATGAACATAGGATCAACACAGCAAAATGAAACACATCAAAGAAACTAGTCTCGACCAAATTCAGTAAGGCAATGCACCAATACAAACTCCAATGACTCAAGCAACATGCCCAGGTACAACATGACAATGATCAAATACAACAAACATGAAATGAATCGAGTCAGTAAGGCAATGCACAAGAGTGGTAACAAGTGCAACATACAAACAAGCATGCAACAGCAAGCATGCAACAGAGGTCAAGCATATATAGATATGCAATGACAAAGTGGATCAAAATGAAACATACAAAATGCCCAAGTAAAGTTCACAGTGAAGATCATAAACCAACTGCAGAGCCTCAAGTGACATGGTGAAGTAGTACAAAAGAGCAAGTGCAATTCGAACCAACATGGCCAAGACTACTGAAAACAACATGACAGCACTGCATCAATGCAAAATGGAATACTGCAACTACACAGACCAAACTTTAACAAACAGTTCAAGTGCAAACCAAGTTCATATGCAAAGTGCACCACCAACACAAGCATACACACACACACACACATACATATGCATGTGCATACATGAGGAAGATTACAGATTCAAGTCCAAATGCACAGTTCAAACTACAGCGGACAGTGAAATTCAAGTTACAGGTTGAAATGCATCAAGCAAGACCAGTGACATGAACACAGGAACCAATACGCAGTGAATCAAAGGAGAATGGAATGCAATGCAAACTCAGGTGGACAGTAAGACCATGGTTCAATGCAAATACATGCAACACTCAGATGAAACCAAAATAATCACGGCTACAATGCAGACTCAAGTCACGTTCATGGTAAAACCGACCAGAGAAGAAGGTCAGAGACGAAGACTACAAGATGAACGAAGTTCAACAGTTCATAGAAATTCATGAACCAAACAAAATACTAGCAAAACCGAAGTTGAACAAGTCAATCAAGTATTCATCGTGTTATACAAGTAAAATGAAAAAATGCGCATCTTTGATATGATCATTACATAACCGAGCAAAGTCAAAATCGAAGCTGTGTCAACCAAGCATCAAAAATACGGAATTGACAAAGTCAGAGATTTTATCTCAATCATCCAAGTATAATCGAATGGCCAAAGCAAATCAGTAGACAAATTCAAACACGAATATACGAACGCAAAAATAGGATTTCGAATCTTATATAAACCCAATTATCATTGGCAAAATAATCATCGAGTTCAAGCATCAACCAGCAAAGCAAAAGGAGAAAAATACATACCGAAAAAGCAGAACGAATTCGATCCAAAATTGAAGAGCCGTAAGCAAATCAAAAGCATCGAAGCCTACTATCGAACGAGATCGAGCGGCGCTTCAATTTTGCACAACCCTAGTTTGAATCGCAAGGAGCAAAAGCAATTTGCAGAAACCCTAATTCGCAAAGAGGAAAGAAAGAGGATCGGTCATATTTTCACAAGCAACAGGAAAGAGGAACGAGCTAAACAGTCAAAAGAAAAGGAATAAAAATATCCTTTTGTATTTTGGGCCGGTCACATTTACTTAAGGGTTTTTTAATTTTGGTTTAGGGTTGTTTAAGTGCTATTTGTTTTTGTTGTGTTTTTATTTTTCGAGTCAAAAGAATTTGTAAATCACCACCAAGGGTTTAGGTAGTGTCAGATTGTCTAGTTAGAATTAGTTCAGTGAGCAGGGTGTGCGGGTTTGCAAAATTCTATTGTAGGCGGGAGCAAAGTTTGCGAGTAAGCGAAGCTCTATAGGCGGGAAGCAAAGTTTGCGAGTAAACGAAACTCTATAGGCGGGAGCAGGGTGTGCGAGTCTAGTAGAGTGTTTGTGAGCGGGAGAAAATGTTTGCGAGCAGGGTGTGCGAGTCTAGTAGAGTGTTTGTGAGCGGGAGCAAATGTCTGCGAGTCTAGTAGAGTGTTTGTAAGCGTGATACTGTTTAATTCCAATAGAAATCTGTGAATGCAGCAGTAGGCAGGGGTTGCCAAAGCTGGGTAAATTTTGTGTGTGATTTACTTTACTGCATATTTATTTCTGTAGTTTATTTCTTTGTTTAAATCGAGAAAATTTTGCTATAACCCTATTCACCCCCCCTCTAGGGTTAATCTAGATCCTACACTCTTGTTTGATGCATTTTAACTTCCTGCAAAACTTGAACATAGGATTACTAAAGCAATTAAAGTTAGAGTTAACTTGAGAAACTAAAACAAGAAAATGGTCATGCTTAACCCAAGCATTAAAAAATTTAAAACTTCTCTTTTCTCTTCTTAAATGGGGACCAAGAGACAAAATCAAGGGAGAGTGGTCGGACATGAGGGGTTAAGGATGAAACACAGACAGGGAAGGCCATATATTGAGAGATTGAATGTTACAAAAAGCATGGTCAATAGTTGTGAGAGTTCGAACACCACAACGGCTTCTGTTGTACCATGAATATTTTGCTCCTAACTTGTTAACCAAGATTAGATCAGAATCAAAAATCGCAAGATTCAGTGGAGCAATATCTCCAAGAAGAAGTGGAGATCCACCAAATTTGTCATCATAGTCAAAACAAGAGTTGAAATCTCCCATAACGACCCAAGGATGAGAATTTTTCCTAAGGGGAGGAAAGGAATTAAATAAGAGATTCCTGGAAGAAATAGTGTTATCAGCATATACAGAAGAGATGTAGAAGGAAGTTTGAGTTTTAGAAACAAGGACATGAAAATGTATGGATTGTCTTGATTGAAGAATTGGAGATAGAGTCAACACAGTAGGATCATAGAGAACAAGAATTCTGCTGTAAGAAGCAGAATCAAGATTATGATGGAAGGCCCAAGCTGGATTGATATAACCAGCAGCTTTAATGGTTAAAGATTGATTGAGCTTTGTTTCGAGAAGTCCAAAGAGACATATATCATACTTGAAGATAAGACTTTTCACATGATCGAGTTTCAAATTGCAGTGGGCACCTCTGAGATTCCAAGAAGCAATTTTTTTATTCATTTATAAATTATGGAGATAAGAGGGATTTATTTCTTCTCTTTGCAGAAAGAGCCCTAGTTTCAATTTGCCTAAGTTTCAGAGACCGGGGGGTGGGATGATCAGGGATGGAAGGATTAGAGGAGGAAGGTTCAGGAGGTGGGACAGATTGAGGAACAGGGAAGGGGGAGATTAAAGGCCAACTTGGTAACTCAATTGAAAAATTATAGTGTGAAGGTTGAGCAGATTGAACATCCACATCAGATATGTGCATGGAAGAAATTAATTCCTTTACTTGAGTCTCAAAAGAAAAGCACCAGTTTCTGTCAAAATCTGATACAAGGGTATCACCATGTTCATGCACATCATCAGTAACATTACTCAATTTCTTATTACTTAAAACAGTTTTTGCATATATAGGCAATGGCTACTCCACATCATAAGTATTTTGAATTATTTCTTTACTTCCAAAGTCATTACCATCAACAATGCTAACATTATTTAGGGAAGAGTCCATATTATTTACCTCACAATTCACATCAGTTGAAATTTCACCTTCCTTCACATCTAAATCTTCCAATATGCCTTGTTCATACTCAACAGTTTGAAGCAAGTTATATTTTTTAAAGGTGGTAACAGTACAAGCTTGGTCAACACTGTGAATACTATTCCCTTCATCAAGATTAGTTAAGTTTTCATCATTTCCATTTGGAGTAGATTTTCCTTTCTCACTTGGCATTTTCAATATAGTAACTTCCACTTCTTCTCGCATATGACCTTTTTTCCCCTATTGTTATTAAATTTTTGCCAGACTTGATTCACTTTGACTTCCTTAGCCACCTTTTTCCTTGTCTTCACTTTGTTCTGTTCCACTTCATTATATTTTTGTTGCACATTATTTTCACACAGATTAGCATTTCCTTCTCCTGCAACTTTCTTGCAACTAGCTACCAAATGCCCAAATTCCTTACATATTGTATAAATTTCAGGTTTCAACAGATAATCAACATTCACTATCTGATCTGAACCATCAAGCAATTTGACTGAGAAATTTTCAGGTAGTTCATGCTTTGGATATACTTCAACTAAACATTTAGCAAATGAAATACGTTCAAATTTTTCTGCTGAAGCGTCCATACAAAGTAGCTTACCAACCCTTGAAGCTAACCAGTTAATACCCAATGGCGACCAAGCATACAAGGGAATATTAGATAGTTTTATCCAAACAGGAACAGCTTTGATACTACTACAACTGTTTCTAATATTCTCATTCCAAGGATTCACAATAAAGAGTTTATTCTTCATCACAACTGGATCAGATTCAGCTATCCTATTTCTATCTTCCTCATTAGTGAACTTGAATAAAAACAGAAACCCATCTGATTTAACAGTGATAGAGCCCTTCAATTTCCATGCCTTCTTTAGGAAATACAAGACAGAGGTGTAAGGTAGAGGATTATCAAGAAAAAAACCAACAAGGAAATCTTTCCACATAGCACTTCCAGCCTGAACAACTTCAACTGGAGGAACAATAGCATCGCCATTGTACACAAGTTGGATGTCTCTTGGAACATACTTACCAGCATTAATGGGTTTGGCCTTGAATAGAGAGTTCCAAGAAAGGGATGAGGAGGATTGCGGGGGCAGAGAAGGAGATGAGAGAATCGGAGCAGAAAGGATAGGAAGAATAGAGGAAGTTTCACCAAGAGGGGAAGAGATGGAAGGGACAGTGACTGGACAGGGGATAAGAGAAGGGACATCGACTGACATGGAAGGTAAGGGAGAGGCAGAATGAGGTACAAGGATAGGGGATGAAGGACAATGTTGATGCGAAGAAGAAGGATGGGATGGGTCGGCGGGAATTGAAATTAAACAAGGAGGGGTCCCCATTATGATCAGGCAGAAGGAGGTACTTTAGAAGGAGGTACAAGAAATCTTAATCGAATATCATCTTTAGATAGTTCGTGAAAACGTCTCGATTTGATTATGCTGATCTGAATAACCTTCTAAGTGATATTCGGATGTTTGCCTAAGTGAACATTGTAGTGCACTTAGAAAATTATTCTTTTTATCATTATATGATCGAAACGTGCTCGAATCATAACGAAACCAAAACAAGTTGGGAATTGATATTTTGTAAAAAAAATATTTGTGTGAAATATAGATATTGTTTTGTAAAGGGAATTTGAAATAAAAGAAGTATTTTTATGAAAATTAGCTCGAGTGGCCCGAAAATAACTAAAAAATGAGAAAGAGATGTACGGATGGTAAGCGCTTCTCTTAAGTATTACCTTCTTGGCTTGAGAATGTAAAATACTATTTGGTAGTATCCAGTTTCCTAATATCATTTTGGGGTTACTCAGGCTATATATATATATATATATATAATGGTTAAAATATATAGTTTCATTTCAAAATGGATTTTGGAATAAAAACCGGGTATTTGGATCTTGAGTTTACTTAGGGGAAATAAATTCAAATTGGAAAGATTTGAATCAGATTGTGTTAGTTTAATGAAATGTTTTTGTAAATGATTTTAATAGAAGAAGAAATTGGCACTTAAGTTGAACGTTGGTCATTTTCTTTTTCACATGGTTTTTGATCCAAGATTCGAGTACATGACTTTGAGGTATTTCACACCATTCCAAATGAGGATCTATTACTCGATTCTTGATGGCGAACATTTGGTGGTGGTTCTTGAGAGGGAACCAAATTTTTCTATCATAGTATATGGCTATGTAAGGAGAACAAAGGTTTCTAATCAAGAAGCCTGATCGAAGTCCGCACTAGTGAATGAGTAAGCGATACTAGTTTGGAAGTGAAGTTATGTATTCAGAGAGATCGAATCAAATTTAGCATGTGGATGCTCTATGAACATCATACAGACTTATAAATGATATTGGGTATTCATGTGGGGAAATTTCAAGGTTGAAATTCTTTTAGGGGAAGAATGCAACGGCCCAAAATTTTATCCTAATAATTTATGAATATTTAATTTAATTTAAATATTCAGTTAATGGTTTTTAACAATAACTTATTTTAACTTAAAATTAATAATAGAAAATTTATTTCTTTTAAAATTTTATTACATAAATATGTAGATCAGCGAAAAACTGGAAAGGTGACCGAAATACGTTTTTTGGATTTTCAGCATTTTATAGAACAAGTTATAAGAAGTTGTAATATTGTGATTGTGCTTTAAACCACATTTAAAATGTTAATGCACTTTTGTTTTAAAATGAATAATATAATTAAAAATAAGTATTTAAAATGTAAATATATTTAAATTTTGAAAACATGGAAAGACATGACATGAAATAATAAGTGTAAAATTCAACTAAGTACATGAAACACTTTATTAACCATCATATTTGCAAATTCTTATACTTTAGGTGGTTTAAGAGTAGAAGGAAAAGTTGAAAAAGTGAATTTTAGGGGTATTTTAGTCATTAGCTTTGTATTTTATAAGAGTGAACTTATTTTGTTTTCCATTCCATCTCTCATTTCATAACTTTTCCTCTTAACTCAATTATCCTTCTTTTCTACTCTTTAAAATTTTAAAATAAAAATCTCATCTTTTAGTTCAAAATCCTAATTTATCTCAAGATTAAAGCTTTCAAGTAATTTAACAAAAGCATGGGAAAAGAAAGGTAAGCTATTTTAAAAACTTGTTAATAATTTTGGTAAAATATATATATTATGGAAATTTGTTTGTTAGCTTGCTTGTGAATTTTTAGTGATATTCATGTTGTATGAAGTAGGTTTAAATTTCATAATTTAGATGGCTTGGAATTGCAAATTAAGTTTACTATAAACAAAAAAGCATTTACTGTTTCAATGAATGGTCATAGTTGTTTTTAGTCCATAGTTGTTTTTAGAAAAGGCTTTCGAATTTACGTCAAGTATTTTATGAGAAATTTAAGTATAATGGTATGTGGTTAATCTATGTCGGTTTTTTATCGATCATGAATCGATGAATGGTCATTGCAATCATGTTTGTTTCTACGAATCATGATTTTTAGAGCAAGTTTCATGATTTTAAGATGTCATATGATGTTGTTGTTGGTAGTTGATCGATTTTGGATCAAAAATCGATTTTTGGTGATCTACATGATTTGGGGCGGAGCGGTTGGAGCTGGAGCGACCTTGGGTGGTGGCGGGGCTGTGGTGATGGTAGCAGGGATTCCGATCAATTGTGGTGGCCTGGGAAGCTAGCACTAGGGTTTAAGGGTTATGGTTTTCTTGTGGTTCGTGACTGGAATGAGGGCTACTAGCAGCACCGAGTGGGACCAGGCTTCGGCCGCAGGTAGAGGGAACAGTGGCAAAGCTCGTGGTGGTGGTGGCCGAGGTCGAAAACGAAGGAGATGACGGTGGCGGTGGATTTGGCGTCGCAATTTGATATGGGTTCATGTGTTATGTTTTGGTCATGGGGTTGGACTTTGTTCGGGGATGCCAGAGGTGACGGGGGAGAGTTGGCTAAGTCGAGCAAGACGAGGTGGACTGGGTGGTAATGTCGAGGTGGTAGTCGAAGGCCTCTGTCATTCGTGCTTCGACTATGTCATTCATGGACGAGCACAAGTGCTTGTGTGTTCATTGGTTGTTGATTTTAGGTTTTATAAACCTTAAAATGATAGAGGGGAGATAGGTTAGTTGGAGGAGAAGAGATCGTGGGCTGGCTTTTTTAGTGGGCTGGTGGGCCAAGTAGTATAGATGTGTGTGAGTAAAACGTAGAGAATTCATAGCTCTCGCGCTCAGAATCTGATTGACACGTGGTTTTCGATGTTGTATTCGTATTAACATACAGAACACACTCTTAAAAACATTTGACCAATATTTCAGTATGTCAATTAATGGTAAATTGATTCGAACTATGTATAATTACGTGTTTAGTAATTATAATTTATCCTTGACATCCTGTTAGCAGGATAAAACACCATTCTCTTATAGTTACACTAAATAAATTATATTGGACATACGTCTAGTAGAATAAATCATCATTCTGCTAATATGTAAATTTCGGATAGTTATTTATATACAAATTGATTTATACTGACGTGTCATCCATCGATTGATAATTATGGATTTTATTTACATATTTATTGCTTATGTAAATACATGTGTTATGACTTGAATATCGAACTAAAATATAGTGGTAGCTTTCTTAAGTACCATTGCGATTGCTAAGCTCTTTTAAAATTGGACAAGTTATGAATTTGAAATCAATTTAAGTTTATAACACTTTAAAGTATAAATAAATTGATAATGTTTAATTGTTAATTTTATGAAGGATGTATAAAGTCGATTTAATTTAGTAAGGTTTCAAATTGGTTTAAGTTAATAATGTTTAAAGTTAAATTAAATCAATAATGGTTTAAAGTTAATTATTAATTTAATTTATAATGTTTAAGTAATTTTAATTTTAATTAATTATGTTAGGGTAATTATTATCTTAGTTTGTAACGATTAAGCTATTATCATTTAATTAATGATTGTCTTAAGCTAATTAATCTTTTAATTAATGGTATTTATAAGTCAGTTAATTATTTGAATAATGGTATTTAAGATTAATTATTTTAATAACAAGGCTGTGATTAATTAGTTTTTTAGATAAACGGTATTTTAAGTCGATAAATTATTAAATAATGATGTTTGAGCTTAATTAATCATTTTATTAATTGTATTTAAAGTTAGTTAATTGCATTTAAAGTTGATTAATTCATTCAAAAATGGTGTTTAAGTTAATTTAGTTAATTTAAGAACGTACTTTCAATAATGATAACACCATTGTTTATAAAGGGATTTAAAAGCTTATAATTTTGTTTTTAGAAAGGGTTTACTTAATAATAGAGAATTCTGTAAAATACTTTATAAATTGTAAAGAGATTTTGGAACGTAGGAAATGATGGGTTTATAGAATCTTTGCTTAAATGAATTGTATATGGAACTTATGAATTCAAAGTATTATTTCCATATACAATTTAGTTTTACTTAAGAAAAAGAAGAAAGTCATGCTCCTGAATTAATAAAATATCCTTATTAATTATGATGGTATGGAAATGCTCTTTCGATATTTAACATCGAAGGATAAGTGGTTTTGGGTTTATAGTAACAATGTTTTAAATGACATTTGTTTTTGACCCATTTAATGTGACTTTGAAATTGAAAATCTTTCTTGACAGATTTGTGAATATACTTATACCGAAGAGATAAGTAAATGAATATTTTGGGCAAATAATTAAAGAGATTTAATTAATGGAATATTAATTAAATGAAGCTTAGTGGATTCCATATGGAATTAAATATATGATTGATTGTTTGTTATTTGATAGTTAAATAACTAGATATCAAATCCTGGACAAAGTATAACTCCGAAAATATCTAAGAGAAACACAAGAGTTATACGGCATAGTCATCTACGATGATCCTATACTATGTGTATAAAACTCGTTTTTTTCCCCAGGACAAATGGTAAGGAAATTAGTCCACTTAAACGAGTAGGAGGTGATCTCCGTTCCTATGCATTTGTCTGTTTATTTTCAAAAGTACCAAAATTGAGTTTACCAAGAACTATCAAATGTTGGTTAAAAGAGATAGGAGTCGGATAAGTATGAATTATCCAAAAACTACTTCGAACCAACTCAAGCGTTCGAATTTGAAGCATCCTGAAGATGTCCGGATTGAAGATGGAGCTCTTTGAAGTGCAAAGGCTACTTGCCACTAATCCTGAGAGTGATTCCATAATGGATGTAGTAGAAGTAGTGCCTTTGGTTTGTTTATATCCTAAACACTTGTACGGATGAATGTTGGCATTGCATTGCTCTATTCAAAGTTTCTATATCCATTGATAATTTTGAGAGAGCAATCTATCCCTGACGCGTGGCTTTATTCTATGGTAATTTAAAACATAGAGAAGAGAACAACGAATTTGTGTTATACTCTTCTATTAATAGGGTAGATTTGAGATTAGATATGACATTGGTTACTATTTTGCAAATTCATGCTAGTGGCTTGCTTTTGGCCACTTGGAAGCAAATGATGCTACAATTTTAGATGGAATTTTTAAACGAATATGGGCGATTTTTCAAAAAAGAAAAACATGCCGGATATAGATCATTTAGTTTTAAGTATTGTTCAATATAATATTGTTTCGAAAACACAAATTTTTGACGTAGTTTATCCCATCCATCAATAATGTACTTATGTAATTCTTGATGGCTTACATGTTAATTTGGCGGATTTGATTCTTCGTAATATGCTTGGCAGCAATCGTTATAGAAAGCATAGATAATATAATCCATATGGCAATTTACTTACTTGAACTTTTAAGCATTTTGGGATTAATTTAAAAAATGATCAATTCCATGAAGGTATGTTTAGGACGATGTTTGATAAGGTAGTATTTGCACAAATGAAGATTTCTAGTGTTTTTCAGTCTCATGTCCCCCATATCGTAGATGTGCCTGAAGCGGAAGATATTGAAGAGGAAGAAGAAGAGGTATCATCGGATGAGGTAATACCTTCATTTTATGATAATGATAGAGCATATAAGGGGAAGGTTCTCAAAAATTAGGAATTAATTCTACTAAATCAAGGAGAAATCAAAAGGGAACTTAGTATCTCTCATATGATTTATAGCCTATGCGGCTCTTTACAGCCAAAGAATAGAGGATAAGCCCCACTCCTACACAGCCTTCTTTAGTTTTTGATTCGACATCTCTTTATTTTAGTATGCTTTAATTTTCAGCTTTGTTTCAGCATTATCTATATGACTCGCACTATTGTGTTTTGTCATTCTATTTATTCAAAACCCTATGTTTAATTGGATGTTTGGTTTGCATTAGCGCTATCTATGATCTGTAATTTGCATCAGTTCTATGTTTTTTATATTTATCTCCTTTTGTTGATGATAAAGAGGAAGAAATATTTTATGTTATTTAGGGGAGTCTCTGTTTCAGAGGGAGTGATAACTATGATATTATTATGTATTCCAAATAAGTAGTTGTCATCATCAAAATGGGAGGGAATGTTATAACCTTAGTTTTGGCGATGACAATGAAATATTGTTGACTTAATTATGCAATCCAAAAACAAGTATAATCAAAGTAAGGAACAAAATCAAAGCATGATATCAGGCATAGGTGCATTGACAAAAAAACAGTGAAATATATGGTGCAACGAAATCAAAGTAATCAAAGAAATGAACAATTAAGGAGCATATGCAAAAACTAAGCAAAAATAGGAGAACAAATCATAGTGCAAAAATAGTCATGAACGGTGCAAAATGATAGAAGTGCATAGGCACACTAGTGCCATCCACCGATCGACCGGTGGATGTTCCACCGGTCGACCGGTGGAAGGCATTTTCATGCTTGTACACTTCTATGTTTTGACCATTACTACGACATGCCTCTTCGTCGTTGTCACTCCTTTTAAGATCGTCGCTTCCTTTGGCGATAACTCTTTGACCAGACACTACTCTTCAATGCAATTACCCAACTCTATAAATGCATGGTCAGTCTATGTTTTATTTACCACTTTTCTCTTACTGCTTTCTCTTCTACCTACTGGCTACTGAATTGTTGAGTGTTCAACTATACATACTAATATTAAACTCCAAAATCCCTGAACCTCTCAACCCATATTCATATCGAGTGATTACAGGAGTTGTTATAACTGAGTGACAAGAAGCATGTACATGTAGACACAACTTTGTCAAAAAGCTTTTCTACTTATATAGGAAAGTCAGTCCCGAGAGGTGCTCAGGCGGTTTGTATTATAAATCTATTCCCTCAGGTCAAGTGAGGGGTTACTAGTGAATTTTTAAGAGGTGCTTAGGGACTGGACATATGATAGGTGCTCTGAATCAATATGAACCTCAATGTGTTCTTTTATTTTTTTTATTACTCTGCTAGTTATATTTATGTTATACTGCAATTTAAGTAAACCATAATATTATAGTTTGATCCACTAGTTACTATCATGGGATTCAGTTTACCCATTCTACTTAATGTTCCAAATATCTAAACCACTAGATTGTAAATAAATTTTCATTCCAACCAATAAGTACAATTACTACCATTAAATAGTGAGGGTCTAGCAGTCGATTGTCCTTCGACAAAAGTGTACTATTAGTGTTATTGGCCATTTATGTTTTTCAGAAAACAAATAACGAGTTTTGAAAACCTAAAGCTTTGATATCAAATGTTAGGAATGGTGCAGTGACTTGTGAACTGACCTTAAGTCTATTTTAACACTAGAGGGAGGGTGAATAGTGTTTTATACATTCTATGGAACTTATTAACTTATTTTAATACTTGAAACAAATAATAGTTTATCAAACATAAATATATATACTAGCACACAACCATAGAAATATATATAAGCATTATAGTAAAGTAATGAGTTAGAGAGATGATACTAACAATTTCATTATAGGAACGGATTTTATCTACATCCAGTCCCGTACAATTTCTTGTACGGATTTCCTTTCAGTCGCATACTTTGAATATGTAGAAAGTAAACTAGAATACAGTCTTGATTTCAAGGCAACGATATAGACCCTCCAGAATACGGTCTCGAATTTCTAGGCAAACTAGAATACAGGTAACAATCATAACTTTTTAAAATTAAAAAGGCATCTTTTCACTATTTTAAACAATGTTTTAATGGATGTGTCTACTTGTGAAGAGATGTGACCAAAAATCATAACTTTTAAAATTTTAAAAACCATCACTCCAACGGTCTATATGTCGACATATCTACGTAGCATTATCGACATACATACGTATGTTTTGAAAAATAAAAACTAATTTAAGATTGATGCAAAATTCTTGAACTCTTGTAAAATTATTTAAGCATAGTTTCTAAAATGTATTAATATAAAAACCTTTATAAAATTTTGTAAAAATATATGTATTGAATATAAAATAAATATTTTGATAGTAAAATAAAAATAGATATTTAATAAGAAAGTATTCAAAGGATCAAATGGTTGCTACCCAAGGACTTTGACAAATTATTCTAATGTTTATTTACTATAAACTATATTCTTGAACTGTTCTTTTCTTCATCTCTAAATTACGAGTCTTCAATTATCTTAATCATCCCTGAATCACGATCTCTAGTCATTTTACTGACCAGTCATCCAACTCGATTATCCTATACTTGTATACACCTATATAATATCCTAGAAAAATCCTCTTTATAACTTGAAAAAACATTAATACCTATTTGTATGGTTGTTTTCATCAAGTCAATACCAATGGGATTAACAATCTCACTCTTTTTGATGATAACAACCACGTAAATATATTTGATATAAAATATAATGCAACTTCCCCTAAATTAGTTAACTCCCCTATTTTGAATAACTCCCGCTCCGTCTATGCATATGTTATATTTTATCCCCCTTTGTCATCAACAAAAATGGGTGAAGAAAAATAAACTCCCCCTAAATATGACATATTTACATAATAATGTTTGTAAATGGAATCAAAATCAATAATAACGATAGAATATTTTCGAGAAGCAGCTATATAAGTACAATTATACATATACAAGATGATTATCCATGTAAACATTTTATTCATAAGTAAACCAAACTATTTTATTAAATATATAGGTTTTGCACATATTATCCACACAAATAATACAAATGTAAAAATTAATTATGACCCATCCTTCTGATCCAAAGATAGGATTGGTGTTGATAACTTCCCAATCTTAATTGTCCACATTCGCTTTAGAGTTCGAGCATTCAAGAGCGTTGCTTTGAAATTGTTTGGCGAAACTAGAAATGAAATGACAAAGAAATTCGAATTTTTTTTTCCTACTCTTTGAGCATTTGCATTGGACTTAACTCTAAGTGGCGTTGATTGCGTAGAATGAAGCAAAGAGTGGAGATGAATAGAATAAGAAGATGAATTTATTTTTAAGTTTTCTGGAAGAAATGGGCTTTTATAGAAGTGAAAAGTTGGACCGATAGTTATTCCCTAAAAAAAACTAACTTTTCGAATTTTAAAAAATCAAAAAAGTTATCGGTTATATGTCGAAAAATATTTCTCTTCTTAGGTCAATACTAAAATAATTGAAAATTCTAGTAAGATACACACCATGGTAAACGGTATTTTTAAGCCCGGAGATTTTTTTTAACGAAGTCATCTTAAATTTCTTGAGCCCAATTTATATCCTACTTTCCAAAATAAAAAAGAGCTTTGAAAACTTTTTAAGTCAGGTTATTATAATTCCCCGTCCTTGGTGTAATACTTCATTGTAAAGTAAGACTCATTATTCTTGATCTAGGCCTAAGATTTTTTTCCTTTAAAACCATACTCCTCATCATTAGAAAACAAATCGTGCATAACTTCTCTATTACCATAATCGATTTCAAAAGTGGAGAGGTCATTTCCACTACTTTTACAGCCAAGAATTTGACCAAGAATTTCAAAATCCAAAACAATAGCAGTACCTTTGACACTACTCCAAATTTGACTTTCTTCTTCTTGAAATATTTTCCATTTAAATTTGCATAAAACATTATAACCAAATCGGGATAGCAATCAAAATCATTTTGAGATAAAGAGGTTAAAACAAATATACCATTTTCTAAAGCAAGATCTTGTAAACCATAAGAATACAATTCATTAAACTTTGCAAAAAATTTCAAAAATATTTTTCCATATGTAGCATAGTAGACTCTTGATCATTATGAAGTTGACTTTTGATCTTTTTGGTAAGCCTAATGGCTTTGGATGCGGAGGTTTGGTTTAAAGAAGACATTTTTTTATTTATTTTAGAGAGAGAATGAATAATAGGTTTTTAATTTTGAAATTATTTGTGTCTAGAAGATGAGATAGGATAGATAAATAAATAGAGATTGAATAGCCATATGACAGGTGAAAAGTTGATAATTCAAAATTTGAAATTAATGCAAGAGAGGAAATTTCAAAAGTTTGAATTTTGAAAAGATTGTCATAATTTTGCCTGGTATGTCAACATACCAATATGACATATGTTAACATGACATACGTTGACATATGGGCCAAAATTTCAAAAATATGAAACATTTATATTATATATATATATTCATTCGTACTTACATACATGCACATTTACATACATACATACATATATATATGTATATATATTTAATATTTATATTTACATATACTTATTATTATTATTATTATATTCCTAATATATTAAAAAAAAATGATAACAAAATAATAAAATATTACATGTAAAAGTTACCATTTTCCCGTCTACTTCATCTCTACTAATTATCCATCACTGTGAAACACATATTGATACTTTCTATGCCCGATTCGTTGTCCCTTGATTTAATATCAAAATTGTCCTAAATTGCGTTGTGTGCCCTATTTCTCTTTTTGATTGAATCGATGTTTGATGTTTTCTTTTGCTACGGGCAATCTCTTCATAAATGACTTGATTCGCCACAATCATAACACTTTCATTTCTGGAATATTTGTATTTAGTTTTATGAAAGTTGCTCATCTTTCTTACTTTGGGAATTTTTTGAAATTTCGAGTCATAAGAGCATTCTCCTCATCATTATAGTCTTCATCTGAATCCTGATTGTCAGTGATAGCATTGAATGCAATTAATTTCTTTTTGGTTGCCTTGCTTTCCTTCCAATCTTGCAATTGTGTTTGGACATTAGATGACCAATTAGCTCTTCGATTTTCAATACACTAATATCATTGGCTTCCTCTATTGCTAATGTCTTTTGATCCCATTCCAAAGATAGTGAATTAAGAATTTTTCTAAGTTAATCCTCTTTGGAGAAATTTTTACCTAATGACACTAATGAATGAACTATATCTTGAAATATGGAATACGTACCAGAAATATACTCATTTGGTTTCATTTTAAACAGTTTAAATTGGTTGGTTATCACATAAATCTTAGTTCGTTTTACTTTATTAGTAACCTCATGTGTGACATGCAATGTTCTCCAAATTTCATATAAAGCCTTACAAATATAAACTCGATTAAATTCATTTTTATGTAATAAATAGAAAAGATATTCATGGCCTTAGAATTGGTAAGTGCTCATTCCTTTTGGTTTGGTGTCCATGTTGAGTATTCATTTAGGGTTCAGCTCACTCTGTGTAACATTACAAATATCTAAACTATTAGATTGTTAATAAATTTTCATTCTACATGACTGGTAAGTATAATTAATACTACTATAAAATAATGGGGTGTCTAACAGTCGATTATCCTTCAACAAAAGTGTTAAAAAGTGTACGACCAGTGTTATTGGCCATTTATATTTTTGAAAAACTAAAGAACGAGTTTTTGGAAACAAAAGCTCTGATACTAAATGCAGGGAATAGTATAGTGAACTGATCTTAAGGCTATTTTAACACTAGAGGGGGTGAATATGTTTTCTAAATTTTATAAAACTTTTTAACTTATTTTAACATTTGAATCAAAAAACAGATAATCAATCACAAATATAAATACTAGTAGGCAATAACAAATACATACATACATACATACATACATATAAGCAGTAAAGTAATGGTTTAGAGACATGACACTAGAAATTGTATATTGGTTCATATTTCTCCTTTATCAAGTCTGATACAATTTCTTGTGTATATTTCTTTTCAATCGCCTATTTTGAACAGGTAGCAAGCAAACCAGAATATAATTTAGATTTCAAGGTAATGAGGCATACTCTCCTAATTTTTGAGTTCGTGGTAGATTCTCTTTATTTAATCGGGCAACAAGATTGCCCACTTAATTTAACCAGGCAACAAACATACGCACTTGATTTGAATGGATAACAAGCATACACAAATAAATAGTAGTAGAGAGTTGTTGATTTCCAAATAGAAACAGTTATACTTTGGATACAAGATATCCTATAGCCATTTTGATAACACTTTAATCTTTGAATTAATGAGAGTATACATATAGTTTATTGAGTGTAAAGTAGAGTTTTAATTTGAGAGAATATGTAGTGAGAGTTTAGAGTAAGAAGAAGATAAAAAAAGGTTGGTTAAATATTTTTCGAACCCTTTGTATAGTGTTTGAAAAGATGTGTCTGTTTATGAAAAGATGTAGTAAACAATCACGGTTTTTAAAAATTAAAAAGGCATTTTTCGTTGGTTTAAGTAGTTTTTAAAAGGATGTGTCTATTCATGAAGAGATGTGATCAAAAATCTTAAAACCACCTCTTTAATGGTCCATATGTCAACATATCTATATAGCAAATGTCGACATATATATATGTGTGTGTGTGTGCTTTGAAAAATAAAAAATCTTTTAAGATGTTGCAAAATTCTTGAACTCTTGTAAAATTATTTAAGCATACTTTCTAAAATAATTTTATATAAAAACCTTTATAAAATTTTATATTTTGAATTTAAATAAATATTTTGATAACCAAATAATAATAAATATTTAATAAGAAATTATTTAAAGAATCAAATGGTTGCTATCCAAGGACCTTGACAAATTATTATAATATTTATTTACTATAAACTATAATCTTAAACTCTTCTTGTCTTCGTCTCTAAACTCATGTATCTTCAATTATCTTTATCATCTTTGTGTCTTGATCTCTAATCTTTTTACTGATCAGTCTTCAAACTTGTTATCCTGTACTTGTATACATCTATATAATATCCTACAAAAATAATCTATACAACTTGGAAAGACATTAGTACTTATATTTATATGGTTGTTATCATCAAGATCAATATTTGTGGAATTAACACATATTACGCACTTCTACTACGTGATTTTCCTCTCAATCGCTTGGTTGATCTTCTACAAACTGTGCATTTTCAATTAATAAAAACCAAAACATCATAAAATTCAAGTTTCACCTCTTTTAATTCTATTAGATTTGTATCATCATCATTGAAATCCATCGACTCAAGTATGTGATTTGTGGATTGTCTAAAATTATATTATTAGGATTTATTGGATAAAAGTAATAAAGAAGGGAAATAAAATGTGAGGAAAAAAGATGGATGAATAACATAAGGGAAATTTTTTCCTAATTTTTATTTTAAAATTTTAGAGGGCTGCTTAGCAACTCTAGGAGTTTTAAATATAGCCTCACTTTTCTTCTTTACTCCAAAAATCCTTCTAAATAACACTTTAATGGCAGAGATGAATTTCACTTATTATAAATTAATTCAAGAATCGAAGTGCCCAAAATCCTTCATATTATATATCGTTGCAAATGATCCATGAATGGGATCAATAGGTGGTGTTCATTTGTCAAAATGATATTCAAGTTGGTCTGAAAACCCTATCAAAGTGTTACTGGGTCAGGTTTGATTTGGGTATCATTGATCGTGGAGTTAGGAGTCAGGGTTGGTATGGTTGGGTTCGTATCAACAAATAGAGGTCGTTGGTGGTTGTTACCCATGATGAAAGTGGCTGCAGCGACCATGAAAATTGACCTAGGTTTCTAAAAGGGGCGGTGGCTGGGAATTTTGATGACTGGAGGGTTTAGGGTAGATGTTGTTGATATATGCAGGTGATACATGAGGAGGCGATGCGGTCAGTAGTAATTGGAAGGCCAACGATGGCCCAAGGAGGGAGTGGCGGTCAATCAAAGGTGGGTAGGTTGGGTTTTGGTGCATACCTATTAAGTTGGAAGAAGGAGGAGACTCATATGTATACGATATGTGCACATATTTATCCTATTTTGGTTATTAAATTTCGAATAAAATCATATATCTTCTAATCATGATATCCTATGCATACAAACTTCGATTCACCTGTGGTGTCTTTCATTTGGAATTTCAGACGATATTGTACTAGTTTTGCTGAGTTTGAAGATTATTGGAAAAACTGCATTGGTAAATTACTTAATTTAATTAATTTAAATTTAAATTATAAACCTGTAATTATTGATGAAACATCATATTCGTTGATGTTATGTTCCATTAATGACTATTTAATTATTATAATATTTCGATTATATTGTGACTTGGTTGGGTATTTCGGTGTTTAATTATAATTAATTATTGATTTGAATTGGAAAATAGTAAAAGGAAATAAAATGAATAATAATAAGCAAATTAAATAAATGATAGATTAGGTTATTTGCAAATTTTAGATGGTTTTTGTAAATAACTATGATTTAACAAATTTTACTGCAACTACAATATGGAATTAAATAAGGTTATTATTTACGAGTTTATGGGTAAATTCATAAATACTAACATAAATAATATTTAATTAATATTTGGGAAGTTTATTATTTAAAATGAGGTTCAAATAATAATACATTTTTTAACAATGATATGGTAAAGTTTATTATTTTCGATTTAAAATACGATGTTTTTGAGTATTTGAAAAATGGAGTAAATAAAGGAAAACAAAAGTACATTATCATTTTTAAAGAAGTATTATTGTTTTGAGATGAAATAAATAAATACTTGTAAGAAGCAATAACGAAATGATTTTATACTTAAAAGGATAATGGATGCAAATATACTATTTGATGGTTGTTAAATGTGTGATTGGTGGTTCTATTATTAATTTTTACAAATACTTGATTATTTGATGATGGTATCGCATTAGGATGTGGATGTGATATTTTACCCTTTTTGCTACTAGAAGATGGATAGTGAATTATGACTATAAGATTATATTGATGTTGTGTTACTATTATGAAGTGTGTAACGACCCGAGAATTTTATCGATTTAAATAACGTAATTAACGAATTTTTTTATGAAAATAAACAATAAAAATTTAGCAATAAAAATTTGATTTTTGGAATACATCTATTTAAACATAGCAAATGGCAGATTTTCATTGGAAAATATGAAAGTTTTTTCGGTTGTGAAATTTCACTTTAAAATTTAAAATCAGTTAAATTTGTTGGAAATAAAAATATTTTGAAATCTGAAAACTTATATATAAGAAAATTGTAGATCATTTTCTGAGTGAGACATCATATTTCGATTCGCCGAATCTGGACTGCTATATCCCTGTTTACTTTATTTTCGGCGATTTAACAGTAATTTGGCAGAAAAAATCGAGTTTTGATAGGATTGTCGTATCACTCAATGTAGCTTGTTCGTCTCATCACGCTGATCTTCGCATTATATTCATTTGTGCATTTCAGCCTCCAGTACACGGCGAAATCTATAAACGGTTAGTCGTATCGATACCCATTTCGGCCCTTTTGGGTTTTCTTATGTCTATTCAATTATCCACCATGTAAAACCAAATAGCCATTTGCTTTTATAATTCCCAGAATTCAATGGTTGGCTTTTTCTATTCCTACCCGTTGCTTTTGTTCCGGTTCATTGATTTACCTCCATTCTCTTCCTTTCCTCTCTTTTTGTTCTGAGAAAATATATATAATAAAGTTTGCATTTATATATATTTTGTTAGAAACTTACTCGTTCCTTTCGTTTATGACCCCCTCTCTTTCACCTTGCCTTGCTCGACCTCTGCCACTTGATCCCGCAACCATCAACCTTCCGCCAACCCATTTTCCTCCACCAAACAAGTAGCCACCCATCTTCTTTCACCGATCTCTCCGGCCTTCATCCGCCTTTACTTTCCATAGCCACGGAAACCCTCTCCCACCTGTGCCAAAGCATGCAGCAGCCTCGCCGAACCCACTCCAGTCACCACGCCTGTGCCACAATCCTCCGCTTGCCCACACCCCCAATCGACCCAACATGTCAAACGCCAACCCCCACCATTAGCCACGCCAAATTCTCCACCTCTTCCCACACCTTCTCACTTCACAGCCAAGCCACTTCCCATGACATCCCCTCCACCGATTCACCTTCATCCGCTATTCCACTGCAGTACAACCCTCCACCACTGCCGCGTCCCATCATTGAATCTTACACCACAGCCTCTCTAAGCCCAGCAGCCACCCATAGCAACCGCCGCCTTCCAGTCTTCCCTGACTGCACACAGCCCCACCTCCACTCTCTCGCACATACCCTTGCCTTCCCACTACACTCCGCTCCTCCACTCCGACCACTCTACGCAATCGGACAACCCTAAACCCGAACATCCCTCTCTGCTAGCTTTGTTCATAGCTAGCTTTGATTTATGCTTTCTCTTCCTCTTTATATATATAAAAAAGAAAGGAAAAATATATATAGTATTTTTTTTTCTTTGAACTCGAGTCCACCTTGTTTTTCTTTAGAATCTTCGTTTGGATTGGTAGTGCTTGTAGAGCTTGAGATTCAAATTCATTGCTTGTTGTGTTGTCTATTTTCTCTAGCCTTGAAAGGTGAGCGACCACTCACGATTAAAATTCATATGCTTAGTAAATTTATTTCACATGAAATGACGATAGAAGCATGTTGTTAAATTTGAATTGATTAGTGATTAAATTGTTAAATATGATATATTATTTGCATTTGTTCACCTATGTTAATTGACAAAATTGACATCAATAACCTATTAGTATACACATATATTGTATTCAAATTGTTAATTATGATCAAATTTTCCATTGATATGCTATATCATTTTATGCTATATTTTATTTGTTCTCACTTTGCAAGTTCCCTAATAGTTAGGAAAATCACTATGGGTTGAAATGATACATACCTGAATGATATTATAGATCAAGAAAAATCGTTATGGGTAGAAATAATAAACCCAAGCGATTTATTGATTTTTGAAATTTTGGGATTGCGGGTTGAAATGATATATACCTGTAAAAACTTAAATTATTGTGTATTGAAATGATAAACACCCATATCACTTGACCATAGGACAGAAAACTATATACGGAAACCGTTGGTCTATTTTTAAACAATTTCCAAAGTTTTGAAAGGAAACATATGAGTTTTAATAAATAATGATTTTTAAAATATAATATAAATATTTTGTTTTAATATATATATGTAAAATTTAGATTTTTAAATTATATGTTTGGGAAATTTTAAATTATAAGTTAAGTTCTGAAAAATGTAAATTTTAAGATTTTACTTATAATTTTACTATATATAAATATATAAAATAAATTTAAAAATAAGATTCAATTTAATAAAAAAAATTAATATAGTAAAACGTAATTCAATAAAATTAATTTAACCAATATACATGAATACAATATGTTTAAATTACTTATTTAAAATTTATGTTAATATTTCAAAAATAGATTTTTTGATAACTTTAATAAATAAAGTTTGGAAAGATAAATGTAATGTGAACATGTAAATATTCAATTACATTTGGAAACATTAATAAAACTTGCATGGGAAAAGTTGAATGTAAGGAGAACATGTAATTGAATAGTATACAATATATAATGTAAGTAATAAGATGTCCAAAATGAAATTTTGTTAAGGGAATTTATAAATAAAAATTGAGGGGTTATAATTAATGTTTATACACTTAATCTATGTTGCAAGATATGTCAAGTGAAATAATTTGAAAAATAAAATGTGAATGCTATTTAAGTGAACAAATATGAACTTAAGAAACTAAACACGTAATAAATAAATTCATATCTTTGTAAATCGTTTGTGATACAAAAGTAGATTACAAAGAATAGTTGAAATTGAATAATGAAGTGGAATTAACTTAAGGTAAGTCAAATGGATTAAATAAACGAGTTAAATAAAATAAAATTTGTTTTGGAGAAAATAAACTTAAGTTATAAAGAAAAGGTGAATGTAAATAAATTTTGAATGAAAGTTAATTAAGTAGAGATGTAAGAAATTTGGAATATATAAGTTATATAACTTGAAACCTGAGAAAATCGGAAGTAAAAACCAAAATACAAATAGGGTTAAACATTTTGGATAAGTAAAAGAAAATATGGAATGCTAATATTAAACTTAAATAAATTTGTTGAAGGGTTGACTAAGTGATATTGACATTAAAGGAAATATACGATGTGAATGAAATAAAATTAATGTACATAAATAAAATTGAATGTGAAGGTGGATAACAAATATGATTATAAAAAAATATAAAGAAATAGGGTGAACATAATGAACGTTAATAATTACATGTAAGTTAATTGGACATAATAGAATGGAAATTAATCGAATTAGAATTCATTGAATATGAATAAGTAAGTATGAAAAAATTTTGTTACGAATATTAATAAGTTGAAACAAATCAATTGAATGCAAACCAATTAAATGTGGATGAAACAAATGTAAATAAAGGAAACAAATCAATTGAATGAAAATACATTGAATTGAAATCAACCAAATGAGAATACAACGAATATTGATCGATGGAATAAAAATAGATTGAAACCAACTTAGCTGAATATAAATTAATTAAAATCAAATGAATTGAATATAAATCCATTGAATGGTTAATGAGATGAATAACAAGAAGTAAATGTTAATCGATTAAGAAGTAAATATGGTGAATTGGATAGGAATGTAAATTAATTGAAAGTGGATTAATTAGAATGATAATAATAAAAGGATGTTAATAAGTAATGAGATGTATAATGTTAACACTCGAAAATGAAAATTATATGGTTTTGAATTCATTTTCGTATCTGGTACTATGTATTTCGAATCTATCTTTCCTTTTTGTTGCTATTATTCTCCTATCTCGTTCCTTTTCACGGACGAAAAGTTTTGAGCGGGGGAGAGTGTAACGACCCGAGAATTTTAATGATTTAAAAAACATGATTAACTAAAAAAATTTATGAAAATAAACAATAAAGTTTTAGCAATAAAAAATTGATATTTGGAATACGTCTATTTAAACATAACAAGTGGCAGATTTTCATTGGAAAATATGAAAGTTTGTTTGGTTGTGAAATTTCAATTTAAAATTTAAAATCAGTTATATTTGCTGGAAACAAAAATATTTTTAAATTTGAATATGTATATATAAAAAAACGTAGACCATTTTCTAAGTGAGACACCATATTTCGGTTCGCCAAGTTTGGATTACTTTAGCCCCGTTTATTTCATTTTCGGCGATTTAGCAGTAATTTGGTAGCGAAAATTGAGTTTTAATAGGATGGCCATATCACTCGTATCTATGTACCACCTTGTTTGTCTCATCACGCTGATCTCCGCAATATATTCATTTGTGCAATTCGGCGTCTGGTATATGAAGAAATCTACAAAACGATTAGTCGTATCGGTACCCATTTCGAGCCTTTTGGGTTTTCTTGTGTCTTCAATTATCCATTGTGTAAAACCAAATAGCCATTTTCTTTCATAATTCCCAGAATTTATGGTTGGACTTTTCTATCCCACCGGTTGCTTGTATTCTCGTTCGTTGATTTACCTCCAGTCTCTTCATTTCCTCTCTTTTCATTCCGAGAAATATATATACTAAAGTTTACACTTATATATATACATGTATATTGTTAGAAAGTTACAAGTTCCTATCATTTTCGAACCCCCTCTCTTTCACCTTGCCTTGCACGACCTCTTCCATCTGACCCCGCAGCCATCCACCTTCCACCAACCCATTTTCCTCTACCAAACAAGCAGCCACCCATCTCCTTTCACCGATCTCTTCGGCCTTCATCCGCCTCTACTTCCTATAGCCACGGCAACCCTCTTCCATCTATGTTGAAGCAAGCAGCAGCCTCCACTGCCGAGTAACTCAGCAGCCTCGCCAAACCCACTCCAGTCACCATCCCTGTGCCGTAGCCCTCCGCTTTCCCACACCCCCAGTCGACCCAAGCCGTCGAACGCCAGCGCCCCCCATGAGCCACGCTAAGTTCTCCGTCTCTTCCCACACCTTTTCACTTCACAGCCAAGCCATTGCTTATGATAGCCCCTCCATCGATTCACCTTCATCCTCCGTTCCACCGCAGCACAATCCTCCACCAGTGCCGCGTCCCATCACCGAACCTTACGCTACAGCCTCTCCAAGCCCAACAGCCACCCACAGCAACCGCCGCATTCCAGTCTTCCTTGACAGCACACAACCCCACCACCACTCTCTTGCACATACCCTTGGCTTTCTCACCGCCACCTCCGCCACCTCCGCTCCAACCACTCCATGCAAACTGCCAACCCCAAACCCGAACACCCCTCTCAGCTAGCTTTGTTCATAACTAGCTTTGTTATTTTGCTTTCTCTTCGTCTTTATATATATATATATATAAGGAAAATTATATGTAGTGTGTGTGTGTATATATATATATATATTGTTTTCTTCGAACTAGAGTCCACCTTGCTTTTCTTTGGAATTTTCGTTTGGATTGGTAGCGCTAGTAGAGCTCGAGATTCAAACTCGGATTTATCTATTTTCTCTAGCCTCGAAAGATGAGCGATCACTCACGATTAACATTCATATGCTTAGTATATTTATTTCATATGAAATGACGATTGAAGTTTGTTGTTAAATTTGAATTGATTAGTGGTTAAATGGTTAAACATGATATATTATTATTTGCATTTGTTCACCTATGCTAATTGACAATATTTACACCAATAACATATTAGTTTATATATATATATTATATTTAAATTATTAATTATGATCACATTTTCCATTGATATGCTATATCATTTTATGCTATTATTTTATTTGTTCTCACTTTGCAAATTTCTTGATAGTTAGGAAAATCACTATGGGTTGAAATGATACATACTCGAACGATATTATAGATTAGGAAAAATCGTTATGGGTTGAAATGATAAACCCAAGCGATTTAATGATTTTTGAAATTTTGGAATTACGGGTTGAAATGACATATACCCGTAAAAATTTAAATTATTGCGGATTGAAATGAAAAATATCTGTATCACTTGACCATAGTATATAAAACTACATACGCACACCGTTGGTCTATTTTAAACGATTTCAAGAATTTTGAAGGGAAACATATGGGTTTTAATAAATATTAATTTTTAAAATAGAATATAAAGATTTTGTTTTAATATATATGTAAAATTTAGATTTTTAAATTATATGTTTAGGAAAATTTAAATTATAAGTTAAGTTTGAAAAATGTAAATTTTAAGATTTGACTTATAATCTTACTATTTTTAAATATATAAAATAAACTTAAAAATAAGATTTAATTTAATAAAAAAAATTAATATAATAAAATGTAATTCAATAAAATTAAATTTAACTAACATATATGTATACAATATGTTTAAATTATTTATTAAAATTTATGTTGATATTTTAAAATTATATTTTTTGATAACTTTAATAAATAAAGGTTGGAAAGATAAACTAAAATTATCTGAAATTTAATTTGTTCAGAATTGTATTGTATTTAAATATAAATTGATTTGAAACTTATTGACTTTGAAATTTTAAAGATATGATTTTATAACTTGATTTGATTAAAGGTGATTAAATGAATATTTTCAATTTATATAAAATTAAAGTTGAATTTTGAAATATAAATAAAATTTATCAAATCGCGTTATTGTAAATGTTTGAATATTTAAACTTTGAAACCTATTGAATTGGAAGTGGTTTAAATTTGTAATTCAAATCTGGATTTGAAATTGATATAAATTGAAATGGTTTTAATGAGAATTTGAATTGAAACTTTAAACTTTTTAATTGAAATCGTTGAACTGAGTTTGATTTAAATTGAATTTTGGAGCCAAAGTTTATTTGAATTGATTTGTGAAATTGGAAGAAACAACTCTATTTGAAACTATTTTCGATATAAACTATTTTTAAATATAAACTATTTTAATTTATAAACTATCTTTAAATATAAACTATTTTAATCTATAACCTATTTTAAATATAATTTTTAATATATAACCTATTTTAAAATATAAACTATTTTTAATGTATAATAATCCAATATATAATCTACGTTCAGTATTCAAACTGTTTAAGTTGGAATTGTTATGATTTAGATTTAATGGATTTAATGCGAATACTTTGATACGATGGTTTAACCTATTTTATGGTTACGATTTGGAATTGAATATAACTTTTGAAGTAAATAATGGTTTCGAAGGTGATATGATTGTGAAATGAATATGATATTTTGATATGAAGTATGAACTATTTGAAATGTAAAATGACCACGATGTGAGATGAGCTTAGGTTGTTAAAGAGACCGGGATCAGATATTGTCATACTCTCTGCCAATACCGAAAACCACTTTAACAACTGTGCACATGGTGGAGAATCCAGAACAAAGTAGGATGGTTTGACGACGTCTGTATGAGGTATGAACGCAGCCCTGACCCCCTTGGGTCAGCTTGACATGACTAAAAAAGGAGCCACGTCGGGCCAAGTGAGGTCGCACATCCGATCGAGTGTGCTTCTTTAAAACCATATCTATTACTTTGTGATTTGAGTGGTGTGCACCTTTGATAATGAGAGTGTGTCTCGAGGTAGGGGTACTAGCTGCTATGCGTTACCACTAGTCCAGATCCGTAAAACTGTAGTATCCTACCCTAGGTATTGCCTCGCGTGCCTTGTCATATGCCTTATCGTGCCCACTACGAGTTTTGATTTGTGTCGTACACTATGGAGTCCCCTCTGATAGCCCTCTAGCTTACGGAGGAATTATGATACTGTATAGACTATGACATTTATATAAAAATATGTTGAGGGAGATATGGGTAATGCCTTAACGCTATTTTGATACTTTACTTTACTATAGACATTATCTATGTAGCGTATTGTACTATGTATATAAATAGTTCCATGAATACTTAAGTGGCGGAATCCCAACATCCTTTGTTATATTGCATTTCACTTGGACATTTCATTGAATTGATTTGCTTGCTTAAGAATGTGAATCCTGACTCGAGTGTTTTGTGTTTTACTTTATGCTCGGTTCAGACTGAGTGTCACAGCATTTGAGACTCACCTTTGGAGCTTTGCTTGGAGATCTATCTTTTATCTATTCATCTTTTCAGTTATTTCATTTAAATCCAGTTGTTCATGTTCAGACTTGTCTTTTTCTTATGTATTAGAGACTTCTTTGTATTTAGGATTCTGTTGTATTTGCTTTAGATTCTGATATTTCTGTAGTAGCTTCATGAACTCCTATTTATCTATTCCGTTGCATGTTGTTGCATTACTCTGTGTCTATAATTCTGTGATTGATTTATTTACTATATATGTTAAGTTTTTCCAAATATAAATTAACAATCTGTTATTTTGAGCAATTCAAGTCTGACATGTGTGGATTAATGTCGATTTGAATGGTTCGAAATAGCGGATCATTACAGAATTGATTAGTATACATTGGATGATTTGTATTTACATTGATGATGTATTATTATAGTTGATAGTTAATAATGTATGTAATTATATTCACATTGTGATTTTATTATTTTATGGATTAGGGTTACCTTTGGATATTGTTGGTGTTTGATGACTATGCGCTATTATTATTGTGTTTTCACGTATGACGATTTGTCGAGATGAATGAGTAGTAATACTATTTTTTGCTTTAACTATTTACATTAGTTACATTGGTTGCAATGGATGCATTTGTCGCAATAGCTGCATGGATGCTATGGTTGCAATGTACTAAGAAGTATTTGGATGCACGAGAAGATCAGAAAATAAAACAACGGGGCTTAATCCCCTAAAAAAGGTATGTAGGTAGTCTATTCCTATGCAACAGCTATCAAGCTTATGGCCCTAATAGGGTTAGGTGCAGGCTAAACTTAGTTGAAACCTTTTCTCTTATATATATATATATATATATATATATATATATATATAGGTGTGAAGTTTCAGGTAGGAGCAAAAGAGGGAGTGAAAAGGTGGATGAAGGCTACATCACGGATGGCTGATTTGGTATATTCTTTTGCACCATGGTTAAATTATTTACGAGTTAATAATAGTCGATGTACTGTAATATAAATTGATGCGATAATGTTGTAAAGTAATTGTATTATTGGAATAATGTCCATCTGTTAATGCTTGATTCCATCGTATGGTTTGCCTTTTTTATTCGTTGTTTTAGAATTTTTAATTTTTATCTAACTATGGTCCACTACTTTTAATATCTGAAATTAGTTGTAAGTATATTTTAGAACCATATAGAATTGATTTTAAAAATTAAAAATAGTGGGTCATCACACTATTGGATATTATGTTTATTGGATTGATATGACGGGACGTCATCCCATATTGATTTGTCACGACCGTGGTACGATAGAAGTAAAATGGTCAGAAGTTATGTTTGGAAAGGATATAATCAGTGGGTTTATATAAAGGAACGACTGAAATTGGATTTTTGATTTTAAAAGATATTCCGAATTAAGTTAGTGATAGAGTTTTATAAGAAGGATTACAGTAATTAGAGGATTTTTGAAAAAAAGGCACCATGAGTGAGTTATGGAGAGGAGAAATATTGGAGTTCAATATATATATATATATGTATGTATGTATGTATGTATGTATATGTATATTAAATGTTCCAATCTATGTCGGTTTCAAGATTATATGAGAATACATATTACACATTCGTGTTGTGTAATGTAGAAATTCAATTTTAATGGGATTAGTTTGGAGAGTCAAGGAAAGGATGTTTTGATTTGCATGCATCCTAATGCGGAGGCGGTATTTAGGGAAACTGAAAAGATGGAGTTTCGCATGTAACCTTGAGAAGGGAATATGTGGATTCCTTTCAGTTATCACTCGAATTAATGGGAGGATATCTATTCGAGGAGGTTATTTTGAAGCAGCGACATAGGGGTATTAGTTTATGTTGCATATTATGTGCACGTGAACGAAGTATTATATTATCGATCACTTAAACACTATCACGTTCTTAGGTATGGTTTTCACTTAATTTTTACTTAGATTTAGGATTTTATTTTCTATGATGGAATAGAATATTGCCGCTTAGTTTGGATGTTTTATTATTTGTATAGTATAGAACTTAGGATAGGATTTGTAATCCCTTATAGATTCAGAATATGGTACATTGATATCATGATTGATGGATGTATGGAGAAGTGATGTCATAAGATAAGCGATACCACTTAAAATGGATTAAGATTAGCGAAAAAAACTAGTTATGTTACGTTCACTAGGTTATGCCATCACCTGATTTTGATGTGCTTAAGTGAAATGAAGGATTGTAAAAGGATTTAAGTTATTGGTTGCTTAAGTGATACATCGCTCATGTTCGAATGGCTAAATGTCTATCGAGTTAAGAAAATAGCCGAACGAATTTATAATAAAATTTTACCACAAGCGCACGGTGTACTATCATAATACGTAGCAGGTACAGGTCGATCCGTAAGAAATTATTAATTTTAAATTTCCTATTCAATCAAATTATACCAAAATCGAGAGTGAATTAAACTAGAAAATGAGGAAATGTACAAA
The DNA here is from genome assembly GCA_030765085.1 of Allium cepa. NCBI lineage: Eukaryota > Viridiplantae > Streptophyta > Magnoliopsida > Asparagales > Amaryllidaceae > Allium > Allium cepa. The sequence continues at coordinate 108,527,879 of CM060937.1, read as the reverse complement.
AAGAAAGTGATAAAAATATGAGAGTAGAAATAGAGGTAATTTTCACTCTCTAGATCACATAGTTCAACAAAACATGAAATTGTGATCTTTTTTTTGTCGTTAGTTAGTTTACTTGATGTGTTTATCATAAGTATTGCCTACTTATGCTATCAATTAGCTCAACATAAGCCATCAAACTATAACACACCGTTAAGCTCTCATGAAAAATGACAACAATTTGAAAATGAAATCTATTTTAAGCATGGCCTATTAACTATTTTTTGGAAATATAGGCCATCAAATTTTAATTTCAACATTCAATTCATTACCATCATCATATGTAGGTGAAGAGGTAATTACTGTTTGTGTTTGTTTAAGCATAACCTATTTGTTATGAACAACATAGGCTATCAAATTCAATATGAATAAATAAATCACATCAACATTTATTTAAGCACAAAAGAGATCAAAATTAACAAGTTATGTTGAAGCTACATAATTAGAGAGATTCGTTACCCCTAAATTGAAGGGCTTAGCCTCTCATTTGTGTTATCATATCAACACAAGTAGCATGCAACATAAAACAGAAAAAAGAAGAAGATGAAAGAAAAGTAAAGGAAGAGCTATTCTACTTGAATAAAATAAAAGAAGATCTACACTACTAACATGGAAGTAAATGAATAAGAAAAGACTTGAATTAAAATTGCATGAAAAAAATTACATAAAGAGAAAATGGCTAAGTAGCCATGAAAAGAAAGAATAGCTTTGATTTATTTTTCTAAACTAAAAGGCTAAGAGGAAGAGAGCCTAAAAGAAACTAAAGAAGAGAAGAGGGTTACATGAAATATAATGGGTATTTATACAAGTTTAAAACTCTAATTCACTACTTTGAGAACTACCCAAAATACCTTCTTAGTAAGTATGTTGTTCAAGTTATCATTAACTTCAAATAATCATCCATTAAGTGTGCATGAAGATTTAATGGCCTTTTAGCATTTGCATTAGCTCCTAAGTGTACATTAAGGTAGGTGGGTAAGGAGGGTCCTCCATGATCATCACTTTGAATTATTTCCATCTCCATTCCTTTGTATTCACTCTTATGCATGCATATCTTGATGAAGCCACTTGTAAAGTTCAACTAAATTTCTACAAAAACAACATAGAAAATTCCAAGTAAATTTTCACAAAATAATAAATGCACCAAAATGACCATTTTTTCCATATATGAAGATGAATATGTGACAATTTAAGAATCCTTAAACAAGTTAAAAAAACCCAATATGATCATTTATTTAATTTAAAAAGATTAAATATGGTGGTAAAAATATGCACATTTACATGCATATCAAATACCCCCACGCTTATCTTTTTATTCATCCTTGAATAAAAAAACTAAGATAAATCTGTTTTCATAGGGAGCAAGAATGCATTGAGCGTATGCAACAAGTTATTAAACCTTAGGGTGTCCCCAATAGGGTGAATGTTGTCTCATGAGGGTTTTCAGTGGATACTACCCACAAAATCCAAACGCAATATGAAAATATTTACAAAATGCAAGATTTATTTACAATGATATGGATGCAAGTTTTATGAAAATATTTACAAATGAAGGATTTAGTTTTAAATTGACACAAATAAGTTAAATATAGGTTTTGGTTATTATCTTGAAAATTTAAGCCATTTACCCATCAAAATTTCCACTAAAAATGAAGTTACCAAAGCAAATATACCATAGTTTAACTCATTGTTTCGGTTGATAACATAGTGTAACTATGAAATAGATCCTTAATCGATTATCAAAGTTTATCGAAGTGGTATTTTCATTTCTTTTCAATAACAAGTCAAATAAAATAAAATAAAATAGTGCTTGGATTTTAATTATTTACTCTCTCTAAAGTTTTATTTGAAAATTTTATTGATATTTATATATGCCTAACTGAGATAAATTAAGGCCAGATATATTACCCGTGCACTGCCTTGCGGACTTATGTGAGGGGAATACAGAACGTGGCGAGTGAACACTTATCGACTGTAGGCGTTATTTAGAAAGAATTTTTATATAAATACACTTCACTCAGATAAACTGAGGCCAGATATACCGATCGTACATTACCTTTCGGGCTTACGTAAGAAGGGTATAGAGCATGGCGAGTGAACATGCAAGTGCGAACACATGACTCTAAGTGTTATTAAGAAAAATACATACATATATACAAGAATATATTTATTTATTTATTTTTATATTTGAAGAGAGAGTTTTGCAAAATCATCTTAGCACCATTTAATTTAGAAGAAAAAAAATGTTATTTTTTTATTTGAATTCACCACTTTTTAAAAAAAAGATTTTCAATTAGGATATATTTCATAATTATCACGTATAAACCTTCCTATATACTAGTTAAACTATTGTTATTTATAATCAAACTTTATTTTTATTTTTGTTAAGAGAAACAAATTTTCAAAAATTTCAATTTAATAACCAAAATCCTATACTTATCTTATAGTGTTTTTCAAAAATAAATCAAAATGCTAAAAAGAGATTTTTTTTTGTGATTTTTTTTGGAGTTTTGGAAAGAAAATGAAAAGAATAAAGCATGAAAAATAAAAAATGAAGATAATGCTTCCCCACACTTAATTTTGACTGTGTCCCCACAGTCAACCCAAGTGCAAGGAGAAAAATAAAATGAAAATTTTGAACTATATTTATATCAAAATGAAAAAATTATTATTTACAAAACGTTAGAAAATTTGTTGTAAAGGAATAAATGAAACAGTCTTCCAAAGACCAATTCATTTGTCTCATTAAGTATGTGAGACACAGCTTAGGTGCAAAAAAGCAAACCATAAAAGATTTCGAAGTTGAATGTGAATTTGGAAAAACGAATGTCCTTTTATTGAAAATCGTACGAGTTGTTTTATTTTTGATGATTTTTGGGGTTGATAAAACAATTGATTGAAATTCAAGTTTATTTTCACCAAATTGAAAGTTAAGCTCATCAACAAATTTTTCAAAATTATTGATTTAAAAATTTAAATTGTGATTCAAATCTTTCCTTTTAGAGTTTAACAATTCATTTTCGAAAAGTCCAAAGAAATCGTGTTCATTGAATTCGTCTTCATTTATTGAATTATCAACAACTTTATTACACATGTCAAGCTCAAAATCCAAAGTTGTCGTGTTCAAAATTTAAAAATCGGGAAAAGGAAGATCAAATCTTAAATTGAGTTTCTCACCCTCAATAGAATTGAAATTCAACTCAATTACCGTGTTTTCAACAACTTCATTAAGATCATCGTTTTCAGTTTCAAAAGTTGTTGTTTGAAAATTGTCGATTTGAGTAAAAGATGGATTATCACTTGACTCATCACATGTTGGGATTTTGTTTTGTTTCTCATGTTGTTTCATATATGTTTCGAACAATAAATCCATGTGATCATTGTAGATTTCGTCCATTTGTTCAACAAAATCCAGTTTATAGTTATTAACTGGAGAATTTTCGATTTGTTGAGAACAGAAATTTTCACTCGTATCGTAGTCGAGATTACTACCATTGCCAAAATTATTTGAAAAGTGGATCACATTTTCGTTTTGATTTTGAAATTAATTTTGGAGTTTAAAATTGAATTGGCATGGGTTATACTCGAAATCATTTGCATTTTGAAGTGAATTCAAATCTTGATTACTTTGAAAATTTTAACTTGGTCATCACACAAATAAGAATTACACAAATCGGTTATCATTTGATTTCGTTGTATAGAGATTTCAAGTAAAGACAAAATGTTATTTTCACGATTTGAACGTTGGTAATCATTTTGAAAATTTTGTAGTTCAAAGTTTGAATCGTTTAAACAATAGTTGTCGTTAAAATATCTATACCAATTTGGAGCGAAATCGTATGGATTATATCGATTTTCACAACTATTGTAAATTTCAAGTGAATATGGAAAGTAAGACACGTTTAAAAGTTTTTTTTGGTTTTTTTTAAAGGAAAAATATTCACAAAGGAGAAGTTATTTTTCAAAAGAGAAAATTGATTTTTTTTTTGAAAAGATTTTATATTTTTTTGAATTTTTTTTCTTAAAAAAATCCAAGTAAATTTTTTTTGATGATTTTTAAAAAAAAAAGACTAAGTTAGGAAATATTATAATTTTTTTAGTTTTTAGTTTTGAATTTTGATTTTTTTTTGTTTTTTTAATATGCATGAACTAATGCAACTAAATGAATGTAAGGGTCAATTACAGATTTTCTATCTTAAGTTAACCCAAAATTCACTTTGTCTTAAATCAACAAGATAGTTCTCGGTCAGGCAACAGACAGGATTTATCGGTGTACCATGAATCACCGTTGCAATATGCAGCCGAAGGTTTAAGTACCTTTACAGAAACAATTCGGTATAATATTTACGAATCACCGTAATATTTATAACTAATTATTGCTCTGTCGTAGCCTAGACACCATGAAATTAAATTGTCGAAAGAGGACAAATTATAAGTATACAATTGTGTTATCGATGTCTAACCATTATTATTAATCAAATTCTAAAATGAAATGCAAAGCAGAAATTAAATGTGTATTAACAATGCAACTACGAATGAATTTTTGTTTTTTTTTTTTTTTTTTGAATGTTTTTTAAAATGCAAGCAAATAACAATGCAAGACAAATAAAAATAATAGATAAGCTTAAAAGCAGCAAAATATTTTTATAAGCAAGCAAGCAGTTTTTTTTCTGCTGAGCGAAGCAAGAAACTTTTCCTCTGCTTGGGCAACTTGAAAATAAAACAAAGATATATAGACTGTTTTTTTATATCAACGAAGAAATTAAAATAAACTGAAAACAAAACTAATTAAACTAAAAACAATTGAAAACAACCGGTTATTTTGGTATATTTGATTTTTTTTTTTTTAACAAAAGAGAAAAGTAGATAAAAATGTACAAAAGAAAATGAAAGAAAAGGTTTCACAAAAGAAAATCAAGAAAAAGAATTTTATTTAACAAATGGGAAATGTTTTTTTTTTTTTTGGATTTTTTTATTTTTTTTAAATATTCAAAACCAAAACAAACATCTTGTCAAAACCAAATTCACTAAATAAATAAAACCTAAAACAATTTGTTTTAAATTTTTGTTTTTTGTTTTTTTTGAGGTTTAAAAAGAAAACAAAAGTAAAGCTTTTATTCAAGTGAAAACGAAATTTTTTTTTTTTCTGAAAAAAATGCAACTTAAAAACAATCTAACTTAAGTCAATTCAAATTTTTTTTTTTTAAGAAAAAGAAAAAAATTTACAAAACAAAATCAAATAAACAAATACTCACGTCCCGAAAAAAATGATAGCAACATTACTGGCCCACGGCCCAGAAATAACTTCTCACCCTCCCAATACCATACAATGCAAATCACACCACATATTCACGCACCAAATCGATTTTCACGAAATCGGATTCAGAAGATTCACAAAATTGAATTCGCAATATTACACAATGATTTTTGTTGAAGGAGGTTCGTGGAAGTTGTTCGCTGCGATGATAATGGAAGCGGTTAATTCAGGCGTTCGTGGAAGTCTGATTCGAAGTCAATGGATGGTGGCAGAAGGTGATTCGAGGCGATTGGTTTCGCGGTCGATGTAGCGAGGTGATGGCTGTCGTGGTCAGTGATGATTGAAGGGGGAAGTTGCTGCGATTTGCACTGCTATTCAGGTGTGGCGGTTATGGTTTTGGCGAGGGAAGTTGAGTCAAAGTAGCGAATTGGGGATTGCGGTGCGGCTGTGCTTCGATTCGGAGGGGGGTCGAGGTGATTGAAGAGGTGTTGCTGATTGCGATGGAGGGAGGCGGGTGATGACGCTGTGGAGCAGAGTTGAGTTTCTTGGGAAATTCAGGTGATGATAACAGTGGGTGGTAAAAAAATTTTATTGTTGATCTGATATTGGTCAAGTTGTGAATGTAATGGTTTGGAGCTGTAGATGATCAGTGATGAAGTTACTGAGATGTAGATGTTGAGGCAGTCAGGCAATTTCAGAGGTGAGTAGCAGTGGCATGTGCGAAGGGGAAGGCCGGACTGTTGAAATGTTTGTATGTTGGCAAGTGATTGTTGAAATGGTTGCTGTCAATGTTGTGGTCAGCGACATGGTGAAGTAGCTACTGTGGGATGTTATGAAGATTGCAGTGTAGAGAGGGGTAACGAATGGTGTAGGTAACAGTTTTTCCACAGTTGGTATGAACAGTGGTGTGTCAGGGGTATTGGTTGTTCTGCATTTGATGTGTGGAGATGGGAAGATGATCAGTAGAATTTTTTTTTTCTTTTTTTCTTTTTGTGAGGTATGAGGACTGTGGTATGAGTTTGTTGAAAGGTGGTTCAATTGTTTTATGAAGTGCAGTGATACGGGAAGAATGTGTACACAGTAGTTAGGGGAGTGTTGTAGTTTTTGTTGCTTGGTGTGGTTGAGGGGATGATGGCTTGTGGCTGTGATGCTGGTGGTATAATGATAGTTTCTGGTGATGTATATGCAATGGGAAGTGGATCAGTGAAGTGTTTTGTATGGGATGAAGTAGAAGTTTGGGGACAGAGTGAATATGCAGTGTATTGAAAAGGAGATGAAGGTGGTAGTGTGTGGGCAAGATGATGACTGTTATAGTGGTGACAGAGAAGGAAGTTTGTGGTTTGTATGTAGGTAGTATTTGGTAGAAGTTTATGTTTTGACAGGTAGAAGTATGGTGTGGTAGTGATAGTTTTGAGTGATGTAGAAGATCACAGTTAGTTTGGTTGACAGGCAGTGTTCACTGGTATATGAAGTGGTGATAGGCAGTGGTAGATATGGGTTAAAGGGGAGGGTATTGGGATGTTGGAGGTGTGACGGATGGTTGTTGTGGCTGTGGGGGGAAATGTTGAAGAAGTTGATTGAAATAGTGGCAGGGAGGTTAGATGAAACAGTGGCAAATGTAGTGAGACAGTTGCAGTTGTTGGAGTATTGGCAGTTGTGTAGGCTAGTTGTCGAGGCGAGGATGAGGTTTGTACAGGCAGTTTGAAATGGGATCAGGTTGTGGTTTATGGCACTGTGATGGTTGATGAGAGTTGCAAGGTGGATAGAAGGAAGAGCAGATGGTTGAAGTTGATGGTATGGGTTAGGAGATGAAAATTGTAATTGCAATTGACCTGTAAATTGTAATTGAGAAATCAGAAATGTAAATTGAAAAATGAAACGATTTTTTTTTTCCAAATGAGATTGTGTGTATTTTTTTTTTCAATACGCAAATGCAGAAACAAATAGAACAACAAGAGATGCACACAAACAAAATGTAAGCAAAAATCAAACAACAAACACACAACATTTTTAAAAGAAAGTGCAATATACACAAAATGTAACACAAAAAAAAAAAAAAAAAAAAAAAAAAAAAATTGAAGAATAGAAAATCAAAACTATTCCCCGACAACGGCATCAAAAACTTGCACGGACGGCTAAATGTCTATCGAGTTAGAAATAACGAATGAATTTATAATAAAATCTTACCGCAAGCGCACGGCGTACTATCATAGTACGTAGCGGGTAGGAGCGATTAGTGCGGAATTTTTTATTTTAAATTTTCTATTCAATCAAATTATACCAAAGTCGAGAGTGAATTAAACTAGAAAATGAGAAAATGTAAAAAAAAGAAAGTGATAAAAATATGAGAGTAGAAATAGAGGTAGTTTTCACTCTCTAGATCACATAATTCAACAAAACGTGAAATTGCGATCTCTCTTTTTTGGTCATTAGTTAGTTTAATTGATGTGTTTATCATAAGTATGACATATTTGTGTTATTAATTAGCTCGACATAAGCCATCAAATTATAACACATCCCTTAAACAACTTTTTACTCTCATGAAAAAATACAACAAGTTGAAAATGAAATCTATTTTAAGCATGACCTATTAACTATTGTTTAGAAATATAGGTCATCAAATTTTAATTTCAACATTCATTTCATTACCATCATCATATGTAGATGATGACGTAACTATTGTTTGTGATTGTTTAAGCATAACCTATTTCTTATGAACAACATAGACTAGCAAATTCAATATGAAACAATAAATCACATCAACATTCAGTTAAGCATAAAAGAGATCAAAATTAACAAGTTATGTTGAAGCTACATAATTAAAGAGCTTCATTACCCCTAAAGTGATGGGATTAGTCTCTCATTTTTATTATCATATCAACACAAGTAGCATGCAACATGAAACATAAAAAAGAAGAAGATGAAAGCAAAGTAAAAGAAAAGTTATTCTACTTGCATAAAATAAAAGAATGTCACACTACTAACATGAAAGTAAATAAATAAGAAAAGACTTGAATTAAATTTGCATGAAAAAAATTACATAAAGAGAAAATGACTAAGTAGGTATAAAAAGAAAGAAGAGCTTTGATTTATTTTTCTAAACTAAGAGGCTAAGAGGAAGAAAGCCTAAAAGAAACTAAAGAAGAGAAGAGGGTTACAGAAATCATAAGGGGTATTTATACAAGTTTAAAACCCTAATTCACTATTTTGGAACTACCCAAAATACCCTCTTATGAAGTGTTGTGGCCAATTATCATTAACTTTAAATAATCATTCATTAAGTGTGCATGAAGATTTAATGGTCTTTTAACACGTGCATTAGATCCTAAGTGTACATTAAGATAGGTGGGTAAGTAGGGTCCTCCATGATTATCACTTTGAATTATTTTCATCTCCATTCCTTTGTATTCACTCTTGTGCATGCATATCTTCATGAAGCCACTTGTAAAATTCACTAAAATTCCTATAAAACAACATAAAAAATTCCAAGTAAATTTTCACAAATTAATAAATGTACAAAAATGACTATTTTGCCCCTATATGACAATGAATATGCGATAACTTGAAAATAATTTTGAATTTTAGTTTAAAAAAGTTAAACATCCAATATGATCATTTATTTAATTTAAATAGATTAAATATGATGGTAAAAATAAGCACATTTATGTGCACATTAGCTCACTTTTGGGTTAGCTTACCCTAGCATCCCAAAATGAAGTAATGATTTCACTACTGATATTGTTTGAATGTTGTGTATGTGTATTTAAGAGTTTCATGGGGATGCAGTTCAGTGGGTGCATACTTATGCTAATGTTATAGGTGACTATATTGTTCGACAACAGATTATCTAGATTAGTGAGATGAATTGCAAAAATTGTGATTGTGCATGTAATCTTGTATTTATTATTTGGAAATGAATATATGTACCAGTAGTGAAGTTTATCTGGTTGGCACGAATACGTAATCTGATCAAGAAAATTCAAAAGGCTACAGAGTGTTAAATTGTGGTGATACAAAATCACAAATAGAGGAAAATAAATATACAAAAGAAAGAAAGAGAAGATTTTGTTTCCTCTAATTAATAGGCATATTTGAGTATGTTTATTTCTCTCTCTAATTGGCTAATCAAATTATTTTTTGCCATCTAATGTTAACTTGGACATTAAGTAATTGATTATATAAATAGAGACTAGAAGAGAGGGTAAAAGTGTGGTGGAAAGTCTATTTGCTAATTTTCTCTTCTTCATCTTTGTTCTTTTTCTCCAACAATTTTAACCATATAAATATTTGCTCCCTTTCTCAATTTGGTTATTTATTTAGTGGTATTTTGTTTACTTTATTTTGTTCTATTAATTGTAAACAAAATTTTGGTGAATAAATAAAGTGGGTGGTTGGGTGGAATATTTTGTATTATTGCGTTTTGATTTCAATTCCGTCTTATTTTCAATCCAAGTTATCTCTCTGTGATTTGGGTGACAAAGATTCATCGATAAAAGCTTCCGCAAAGCGCTACTATTTTCATAACACAGAGCTGGCTCGTGCTTTTCATTTCCGACTCTTTTCCCGAAATACTAGTTCATTCATTTAGTTATTAGTATAGTTAGCTTAATTAGAATTGGTTGAATGGTTGCTATATAAATAGAGAATTATGCATTATTTACTTTAGGATATGAATAAAAAAATTGGTTATTTGACTTTTTATTCTTATTGAATTTTTGCTTGCTTGATTTTGACATGTTCTGCATGCCCTGATTGTTATTTGCTAGCTCTTGCGCTTGAATTATGACATGTTAAAGTTGCATCGTATAAAAATTATATGATCATACTAAGATGCTTGAATACATACCTCATATGATATGCCATCTCATTCATATAAGAAGGCACTGAAGATAGATTGCATCCACTTAGTATATCATATGCCATGATCATCATATATGCCTACATGTTTCTACACAAAATTCAAATCAAACATATGCAAGTTGTAATTATGTAAGTTCATATACACTATCTATCTTTAGGCTATGAATAAATTGCGGAATTTACAAATTACTTTATTTGAATTGGGTCTAAACTAAATTAAGATTTTGCATGAGAAGAAGGTGGAAAAGCATTCCAAAATTTTGAATGTCGATTAGATCTTTCCTTAATCGAAGATTTGAAATTGGAATTGATTATATTAATTGCTCTTGAATCATTCTTTGCATAAACACAATTCAATAGCAATTTACATACACACACACATTCACACACACACACACACACACGCAGATATAGTGATACATATGTTTATATATCGTTTTTGGCCATATCATGTCATGCATTTGTATTTTACGCCCTATATGTTCATCTTTCTCATATCCAAAAGTGATAATGTAACTCCTAATTAATTACACGGTTGTCACATTTATGGTCTATTATGTTGTTTGTATAATTAACCATCTGACCCTTTACATACATAAATGATAGAACACAAACATCCAACCGAATTACATTTGCTTCAAGTCTTACATTTTTATCATACAATTTGAAATATGACCCTATTTGATATGTTCTTACCTTTTCAAATTTCTAACCTAATAAACATTAAACTAGGTCAATCACTATGATTAATTAAAAACAATATTACAAAAATATGATTTTACTAAAATCAACTTGATTGGATCCGGTGAAACCCATTAGACTTCATAGTTCGATATGATCCAAATAGGAAATTTTTTTTTGAAATTTACCCAACTTACTTGCTATAGACCGGCCTGGCTCCTTCATAAAAATCGTAAAATCGTCCTAGTATGGGTAGTAATGATTACATATACAGCGCATATATGTGCACACACATACACAAAACACTCGACAGTCAACAAATACGCTCTTTCACCCTAACCCATGGTGTAAACTAGTCGATACTCAACAGTTTAAACCTACCCAAGACTCGGCTAATCGCTAAACCTAAACTCTAATGCCAAATGTGACTCGTTATTCCTAATATCTAAAATTAGTGGCAAACACCGTCAAAATATGCTTGTGCACTAATACCAAATATAAAAAATAGTGTGATGCTAGGTATATAATCCAAAATTTGAAATATGAACAAAAAGTGGAAAACCTCTCAACAACTTATATGCTATTTCAGTAAATGAGAACCATATAAGATCTAGTTCATTAAATAAACATCAACATCTTCATATACATTAATTATTATTAAATTTATAAGCAATACCACTATAACATAAGGTAAAAATACAAAGTAAACAACATGTACCTATTTCCTGCATCCAGTCCTCCTTTTCCTTTCTTTGCTTCCACATGCAAATTTACAACAACATGGAAATATAAAATAAAAAGGACAAATGTGATCAACTATGTTTGGACTGTGCCTTATCCTATACTCCTCGCCATCAAAGAATCTATGGGCAACTACATAGGGAAAGACTGCTTGCGTACCCTTTTGGAATTACGCCCATGTAGTTCTGTTTCCTGCTCTTCTCCTAAACAATAACTTGTTAGCATAACAATAGCAACGAATCAACTAATACAAGCAAAAAACATAATGTCATACTATGTCACCATAATCAATCACCATAAACTTAGGATAATAACAATAATAGCAATACACAACCATTAAACATCACATAAAGTCAAAAATGCTCAATGTTAATCATAAACATCAAATAATCAACAACAAATATCATTATATGTACCCGTCGTGGTTGAGACACTTGCCTCCTGTTAACGAGGTCGCGAGTTCGATACCCGTCTGCCCTACTCCTAATTTCAAGGCGCGGAGGTGGGTCCCCATAAATCTTACGAAAATTGGTTGGGGGCATCAAATCTCTGTGCTGGGCTGGCTTAAATCCCAACTGTCTGTGGTCGGACCAGGCAGGAGGGGGCTCCTCCTATCCCTTCGATTTCATCAGGGCCGTGGATTGAGTTTTTCAAAAAAAAAAAAATATCATTATATGTATACAAATCAACTACTATTAGTAGCACAACATCAATATTATAAACACAAATATAAATCCACTAAATATGTACTAATCACTCAATATTAGTAACAAAACTTCAAACTCATCAATGCAACAAAACCATAGTGAACTACACATCGTCGCAAAGTAATAATGATTAACATCACATAACTTGTCTTAATGTTATTCCATCTCAACACAACAAATATATATGATAATTTAACCAACGAGTAACGCATATGCTATAGCAATCCAAGGTAATGTATTTACACCAATTATTTCCTTTTATGTATAAAATGATCTTATTATCATTTATTATCAAAATACTTTTATCTCTATTATCGCAAAACAATTATATTTTCTCAAAAACATAATATACTTCAAAAGAGCTATATATTCAAATATCATTTCAAATATATAAAATCGTTATTTAATCAAAAGTAGTAATTTTAGTCAAATTACTTTTAAAAACTATAATACTATTACTTGACACTAAAATAATAATATTTACTTAAATCTCCTTATTATCTTTCACAACCAATTTATTATTATTTAACTCAAAATAAAATATTCTTCTCTAAATCTCAATAATCCTTTTTTATTGCTATTTATCTCAAAAATAGTAATAGTTTACTCCAAAATACTTCTGAAAAGTACGCCTTTATTATTACTACTATTCTCAAAGTATCTTTTATCTCTATTATTTAAAAATAATAATATCCTTCCATAAACTCATGAAAATGGTCATATTATTATTGTACCTAAAAATAATAACGTCTTCCTAAAAGTATTATTCCTATTTTTAAATTATACTTTACTTTATAAATAATAATAAGTTCCCCAAATTAAGTTTAAAATAATTTTTTCATTATTATTTATGGATTTCCCTACAAATCCATAAATAATAACTTTATTAAAATTTTCATATTTATTTCAGTAACAATCGTTAAATCATAGTTATTTACAAACATCATTCAAATTTTATAGATATTCTTATTTACTCCATAACCTACAAATTTTTATTTGTTTAAATTAATTAATTATTTTCCTCAAATGTATGAATAATAAAAAATCATCCATTACCCAGTAATGCAATAATTAACAAATAACAACCATAATAGATCATGTATCATATATAAAATATCGCGATTGTCAAACAATCATAAAATGCATATCATATACCATTTTTATCGATTAATACTTATTTAATATACTTTAAAATATAAATATTTATAACTTTGAATTCTACCCACCCGCTTTCATAAATAGCTGCAAAGGACAAAATCTCATAAGCCAAATTGTCTATAATTTCGTCACGAACCCATTGTAAAAAACCATATGCAAAATGGAGGTAGCACGCAAAAGTTACGACAATCAGAAGTTTGAAGGTTTAAATTATAGTTCAATAAATCAAAGGGACTTATTTATAAATTGACCTCCCATTCCAATTCCATCATACAAGAACTGATCCACCAACCATCGAAATCAAAATGTGCCGCACCACCCTTGGGCTGTTGGAATTAGATCAGCTTGCAGCGGAAGATTTAGGTAAATTTCAAAAAAAAAAATACCCTATTGGATCATTATTGTGCCTATGAAGCTTAATTTATTTAGAAAATTTCTAAATCAAGTTCAAATAAAATCATGTATTTTATTTAAAATTATAAATTACTGTATAAGATTGTTTGATTCAGTTTTACGTAATATATAAGCATACATATGTATCATATACATATGTAAATGTGTGCATGTATAACATAATATTCCGTGCATGGTATAACAAGCCCGTGTATATATATATATATATATATATATATATATATATATATATATATATAGGGATTTACATTGCAACAAACACATTAGTTCTATCTATATGTATTGTATGTTATCTAAATATGTGAATATACTTATATTTATAAATGTATAAGTAATTATATATATATATATGTATACGATATGTATATACATATAAATATATTTATTACAAAAAAATATTATAGATATAAATATTTATATATTTTATATTATGCATAACAATTAAACATATATATGTACATACATATATATATATTTATGGAAATAAATTATTTTACTTATTTTTATATACACACACATATGAATTAAAATTAAAATAAATTATATAAACACACACACACACACACACACACATATATACAAATATAATAATTAAATATAAGTTTGTATTATAATAAATTATATATATATATTAATATATATATAAATTTTTTATATTAACCAGTTCAAAATCATTATAGATCTAAATTTGTTATAATTTTAATATATATTTATTATGAATTAACCAATCAATTTATCATTAATTAAATAATATAAAATAATTATATTATAATGTTTAAAATTTTTGAAAATCAAGAAAGATATTTTAAGTGTTGCGAAAAGTTATCAGATTTTTTGAATAAAATTATATTTATAATTAATTAAATGTTAAATAATCTATTTTTATTTTAATTTTTAAAAATATAAAACCAAATACAAATATTCTGAATTTTTTGTTGGCGGCTTTTGAGATGATGACCAAATTTTTAGAAATATAAAATGGACCACGAATTGTTATTTATTTTATATGAATTTATTAAACCTTATATAGATTAAATAATAATAAAGTAATTTGATTTGAGAATTTTTAGGGTTTATAATGAAGTAATTTAGCCACCATGAGGAAAAATGAGGGCAGCCAAAAAAATCAATTTGATATTAGGTTTAGAGATTCTTTTATAATGGTTGAATGAGAGAGTCAGAGAGAGAGAAGAGGATCGTATCTCTTACCATTTCTCACCTGATCTCCACCATCCATCTCAAGACCTCTTTCCATATTTTTAGCTGCCCCTATCCTTGTCTTTGTAGCAGAATATAGCATTCATTCTTATGGACAAAAAGCCCATTTAAACCCAAGTGTATATATTTAATTAAATCCAATTTAATTCGTCATCGGTATCTCATTTTGATCGGTGTATTTATAACTATTACAAATATATATGACAATATTTATTTCTCAAATCATATATACAATGTTATAACTAATATTTCATAAATATTAATTAATTTATAACAATTATAAATTAATTAAATCGTTTGGTCTAAAGAGAATTCATCATTTTGGTTTTGTAACTCTTGGGTGTAAATTCGGTCAGCAGTTAACAATGAACTATTCGAATGTTAACGTTTGCACATCACTTAGTAGGTGGAGTGACATCATGAACAAATTTATCGCTTACTTAGTTTTGGTACAATCCAATTTTTGTATAATAAGCGTTACCCGGTTGTGACATTATTTACACCAATTCTCTTCGTCAAATCTATGTCACTTTGGACTAATTGAATTTGGTAATGGTCAAAGTTCCAATATCGTCCATATCAACTCTATAGTCCAAACACAAACTCCTTGGTTCAATGATAATATTTATTATTAACCAAAATGCTCTGGCTGGAGACTTTGACTTTGGGTTGACTTGAGTAGACCGTGATGCTAACCCCATATAACTGAGGAAAAGAATCCACTATTGAATAATGCTTCACTTCTAATACTTCCACTCAACCCAACTATAGTCACTCAATGGAACGGCATGCCGTGATTTGACTATAATCAAAGCGGGGCTTTCATATTGAAGATCCATAGTATACTCAAGTCAAGGGAACTATGCAAATCAGTCACATCGATATTTTCTATTTGACCTTAGTTATATTAAATAACATAAAATTATTGAGTGAGTCATTCCATAGTTATTCAATAACAATCAGTACGTAAGCTTTTGGTACCCCCAATAGCCATGAGTAATAAACTATCAACATTTGGAGAGTGTTATGTACTTTAGTCTAAATGAATACAACGATATCCAATCTCGATGCATCTTGACTAGGAACATTTAAAATGGTGCATTTTTTTAGTTATGATAAATTACTCACGGTTACAACACTTTGTAACTACTATCACAAAACATACAATTTATGGATTTTCTATTAAATATACTTTTAGTTATATGATTTTAATTAATATAACACATTATATCAAGTATATAATAAAAATAAAAACACCTTTTATTTCAAACAAGATCGATTATCAAGTTAGATATATGTAATAAATTACATGACTGCACCTAGGGTATACCTTCAACTCTGTCATAGGCTACCTTGCCCCATCATGCCGCTACTCGCTGCCAGTTTCTGACCATTTCTAACGTCGCTAACCATTGCCCCTAGTTTTTTGCACTCTTTTAAAAAAATTAGCCGACTTTGGTCGATATGAGATGATTGGCCACCATGGATGTGTTCCATTTATCATCCTATATGCAATGGTATTCTTTGAGCATCGTCTAGTCGTCATTTCACCGTTTTATCAGAATTGACAAGATAGATACAATTGCGTTGGTTTAAGTGTCTCATGGAAAAGTATCACACATCTCTTCTCCTTGTAGAGAGCTTAGATTTGACATATTATAAGGTAGGGTTCGGACAATTTGGATTTTTGGAATAATTTTTTATTAGAAAAAATTGTCCACTACTAGAAAGGAATTAAGGAAAATTTCGGGATTAGTGAAGAAAATGAAGATGAAGCTGAAGATTAGGGTTCCATCGCTTTACTTAAATAGCCGTTAGCCAAGTTATGAGACGCATACCTTGTTTGGCATGAAACAGTTATGTATGTCACTTGTAACTTGTAAAATCCTTATCTCGCAAATCGTAACTTAACAGATTTATAGTCAAAACCGATAAGCTCAAAATTGTCTACTTAATAGTACTAAATACAAACATAATTATCAATGATCCTCAAAAAGTGACTTATTTCCTAGTCTATCGATCTTATTGTAAAATGCGATAAATATCAAAATGATATAACTTCGCATGTTTAATATCTTAAAAATTATTTGAAAAATAAATTCAATAGAGATACATCAATTTATGGGTCGTTACAACAACATATTATAGTTGGGTCTTTCGAAGTACAGAATTTAGAAGAAAATTTGTAAGTAAATTGGTTTCAAGAATAGATCATTTCCTCTCAATAGTTTCTATACCATTTACTAGCGACTTTAGTTAACAATTGCCAGCTTACAGCTCTCGATGCATTGACTATATCCATTTGGATCTCAAAATATAAGATAGTATTATTTGGGTCCGTAGATCCATCGGACCTTTATGGTTGAGATTTTGACATGTGGAGGAAGTGGTGCCTTCATTATTTCTTTTATGAACGGGGAAACCCTTGCACTATTATTAGTTTTGGGCAGTCCTCCTTCCCCCTTGCACTGTTATTAGTTTTGGACAGTCCTGTTTCCCATTGGATTTTCCGTACGTTTGGCCATCTTTAGCGCCAAATCTCTTAAGCATGTGTCATCATATTCATAATCCCTCATATTTGGTTTATGTTCCATTTTATAAGCGAAGCTGGAAAATTGCTTTGTTTAAGATATGCTGGTAAACTCTGGAACTTTGGGTATTATTTGAGCGGATTGGTCATTTATCACGATGACTTCCTTATGCGTCGATCAAGCTTGGAAGCTACTCTTGCAATTTTGATTATTTTTCAGTATTCATCACTCCTTTTTTCTTTGATCTCGAAATTTCTTTTCCTGGTTCAAATTTTTTTCATGGGAATAGAATTGTTACCCTTTTGAAGGGTGGGGGCTCTACCTCTTTGCCATTGTATTTGGTTCCGTGGGTCTTTGAGGCATTTTTCTATGATGTTAGAACATCAATTAAATCATGCATGGTATCAAGTTGTTCTTGCTTATTTTTCAAAGGCTTGCTCTCATTTTCCATTATGGCGGGTGAGGATGCTTATCCTTATCTATATTGAAATTAAGAGTTACACTACGCTCTTGGTTGGTGACTTAAATCATGTTTTGTTCTTGTGTGTTACTCTTCTTTGTCCTTGCCATTTTCTTTTAAATCTTGCTGCTAGGATGTGTGGACATAAATGATTGAATATTGATATGCTTAGTTCGCTCTCTTATTGAAAGCACCAAAATATATTAGACCAAAATTTTGGTCTAACTTCCTTGAATAAGTGAATGTTAAGAAAGCTAAACGAAATATATATGTGTGTGTATGTGTGTGTATAATTTCCCACGGTCGTATATGCAAATTCTTCTTTATTTAGTCCTAGGTACAAATTGTTAATTTAGATTTGACCTAAGAGCCTATTAAATCCCAATTAGTCTTTTTAGATTACAAAATAAATTTGAGAAGAAGTTGATTTCGAGAAAGGTCCTTTCTTTTGTGGGGTAGGTCTCTATTTATAGTAGTTCTAGATTGTTGAATGTTCGACATGTGTACTGAATCTATTAGTTTGGATTCTTTCTTATTGGATATTGGGCATGTGGTAATTTGAATGGCATAGATTCTTTGGCATAATGATGATGTGGCACATCCTATAGGTGACACATGGCACTTTAGAGGAGACTTCTTCGAGGAGTTACAAAAATTTCGTGCTTCAGACTAACATGGCAAATGCTAACCAATAATATATTGATATAGGGCATAACTCACTCCTCTAATAGCTTTAATCCATACTTTTGTTAGTACCTTAATTCCATATCTTCATTAAGAATTATCTTATTCTTCTGCTAAGCATTTATTTCATAACCTAGTTAAGATATCAACTTCACACTTCCGCTAAGATGTGTACTCCATATCTTTGTTAAGGAGTTTGATCCAGACTTTTCTTATGGAACTCCCTCTGTATTATTGCTAAGGATTTTGCTCCATACTTTCCCTAAAGAGCTTACTCCATTTCATCGTCATGGGGTTTGTTTCATATCTTTGTTAAGGAAATTACTTCATGCTTTCCTTAAAGACCTTACTTGATATCTTCATTAAGGAGCTTATTTCATACTTTCATTGTGGAACTTACTTCATATCTTCATTAAGGAATTACTTCATAATTTCATTAAGGAACTTACTTTATACTATCATTAAGGCACTTACTTCATATCTTTGTTAAGGAACTTGCTTCATACTTTCATTAAGGCACATGTTTCATACTTTTGTTTATTTTACCATATCCTTAGTTTCTTTTTCTGCTAAGGATTGTATTTTAAGTTTTAATAGTTCTCTCCATGTCCCTTTGGCTCTTTATTTAGAATTTTTCCCTTTTATTTGGAAAAATCTGGATATAACATATTACTTTTACCCAAAGATCAATTTTTTGTTATTTTAAGCAAATGTGCAAATTGTATTAAATCATATTTAAAATAAATTCAGTTTGATTTGATTTGAAAATTATTTTTTAAACAAGTTTTATTATTTTATGTGAGTACCAATGTACTCAACATATTTATTAGTTTTCTTTCATGTGAGCATAACAATACGATAATAGAGATAAATGTATAATATAAATACATACATACAAATATATTCAGACACACGCAACTTGTGGAGGAAATCAGGGGATTAGAGGTATAGCCAAATTGATGTGTAGCTGATCCTTGTCCTATACATACACACAACAAGCTCGTTTTTAGTGGATCGTCAACTATTTTATATATTTGATAAAAAGGCAAGAGATTGAACCACCGCATGCACTACAACTTCTAAAATCCCATATTACATCACACACTTGCATGCTCATAATACAACAACAACTAACATAAACACCATAACACCTGGTGCTTAAATAAACATAGATTCTACAATTAAGCACGTAGATGAGAAATGACCCTAGCACTTTCGAAAGCGCGCTGCGAATAGAGTCACAAAAAGATCCAACATCACATAACGGAAGCATAAATGACGGCACTGAAGGAACCTCAAACTTTTACTACTACCTCAAGATGAATTACTTCAAAAAACCTATAGTTTTCAAGCACACAAGGAAGATACTCAAGTTCATTTATTTCAAAGCATCATAGCCAAGATGACAAAAAGTGAAGACAAGCTCCAACAGATAAATGGCAATACTAATTACGTAGGAAAACTAAAAATGACCATCAACATAACACAACAAGATCCAACATTAAAAGTGCTGGTATAATAGTTACAGAAATTCCAAATAAACAACCACCAAAATAACAGAATGCACAACATCAACACCAACTAATATCACATCAGTCGTGCATGTAGTCACTATAGCGGTAGTTAGTGTGAAGGAAAGAGGGCTGTGACGACCCGACTTTTTCTCCATAAAAGTCGTATCATCTCGAAGAAAGAAAGAGATAGAAAAGAGAAAAGATAGAGAAGAAAGAAGAAACAACATCAGAATCTCAATAGAGGAATGAATAAATTATATTACTAACATAAGTATTACATAATATACAACATCAATACGAATTACACAGCTTATACATCGTATACTAGACAGTTATAAACACCTGTCTAGTTATTACAATACAAGATACAACTCAAACAAACGACTCAAAGATCACACAGCGAAACACTACATATATCTACAACGCTGAAGCCTCCTGCTCCATTGCTCCTCCATAATTTGACAAAGCTAACCTGAATCCCTTGGCTACTCGTAAAAATTTGAGTACCCAAGAGTTTAAGAAAAACAGAAATAAACTCCGGGTCAGACATGGGTCTGGTGTGAGTAACAAGTTAAGGTTGCTTAACTTTGAAAAACCTTTGAAAACAAAAGGTATCACGTAAGACTCCCCACACATAAACATGGGTAAGTTTTTACCTTACGCTAACCAAAACATTTGATAGGAAATCCGATGATATTATAATAGGGTCTAGGGTTTTCAAATAAATAAGAAATAACTGAAATTGTACCATGATTAAATTCCAGCATACTAGCCACAAAGTGGGTAATACAATCAAATCCGAGGGCTCTTATTGGAGTTTGGATTCTATACAATAGCAGGGCTACTAGGGCATCGCCCGTCACAGTACGGGGCCTAGATCACCGTATCGAGGATTACTCCCAATTCCTTGTAACACAAGGTCAGAACCATCCCTTACCGGACAGTCCCAAACAAGAAATCCCCGCAGTTGTGGCCAACAACTTCCCACACAGCCGAAATAAAAAGAGACATCTAGACAGGGGTAAATCTCGTCCTACTTGGGTGCTACCCACTTAACCTTGCTGCACCTCCCCTGTTTTAGCCATTCCCGGTTGATGGGGCTTGAGGCTACAATTACCTTTACAGAACACATCTATCTTAGAATGCTCATCGTCCACCTGACGATATTCTGAAAGCATTCAATCCATACAAGTTCGTTCCGGGTTCGAACAAAACCGAAGGCATTATCTCGTTACACTCATTTTGGAATCACTCTCAGAGTTAACGACGATAACCCTAGCACTCTAAATCTTCATCTTCACTTGAGATTCACGACCTATCGTTAATTTGGATCGATGTGGTTTTCGGATATCCAAATCTGGAAACCCGATCCCGGTCTCATCGAAATCCAAAACGTATCTTTTAAGGCCAAGTTGTTTTTAAAGTTAAAAACAATTCAATTCATTATCTATATTCACACAGATAGATAATTCACATCTTACAAATAGATAACTCATATTATCATCATAAACAGATAATCCATATTATCATCACACTTCAACCAAATCATCCATATCACATAGCATCATTCATCTCATATCTGAGATCTTAAATCATTCAAGGCAATCAATATCATCCATTCATACATAAGCAAGGATTAATTAACCATACTATAATTAATTTAAAATGATTTAAATTAATTACTTCCATCTCTAATTAATTTAAAGTAAATTAAATTAATTACTCATCATTAAAAATCTTGCTTACATAACCATTAATTAATTACAAATTAATTAATTAGTTATCCTCTAATTATCCACTTTAATTAATCGTCCCTGATTAATTATCCTTTAATTACATTCAAGTAATTATCCTTTAATGAATTTCACAAATTGATTATCCTTAACCAATTATAGTAATTAACCTTTAATTACTTCATAAATTAATTAACCATAATTAATCACATTAATCCCTAATTAATTGCATTAATTAATTACTTTATAATCACTTATCATTGATTAATTAATCTTAATTTATCAACTCTTAATTACATCATTAATTATATTAATTAATGATCCCTAATTACTTCTTTAGTTATTAGTTACTCTATTTAAATTAATTACATTAAGTAATTAATTCTTTAATTAAACCATAATTATTAATCACTCTCGATTAATCACATTCAGTAATTAACTACCCTTAATTACTTCATTAAATAAATAAATTACTCCTTAGTTAATTATCTTAATTAATCCCTTGATTAATTACACAAAGTGATTTAATCCACGTTACTTCCATTATTAAATCATCTTCAATTAATTACCTCCAGTAATTATCCATTAATTACTTCACTAAGTAACTACACTTTATTAATTACATTAAGTAATTATGCTAACAATTCAACCAATGATTATCTTAAATTAATTAAACTTATTTAAGTAACTTACATTAATCACATTAAACTCAATTAATTACAATGAGTAATTAATTCTTTAGTTACTTCCCTTAAGTAGTTACACATAAACAATTTCACAAATGATTATCTCTAATTAATTAATGTAATTAATTATTAAAATTAATCACATTAATTAATTGTTGAATAATCTCAAGTTAATGACTTTCATTAACTATTTACAATTCTTTAATTACTTTTCTTAAGTAATTAAACTTACATTAATCATTATTAATTAAAAATTAATTATCTTTAATAATCCATTAATTAATCCTAAATTATTTAATTAATTAAGTTTTAACTGTAACTTAATAAATGTTTAATTACTTGATTAATTAATCCTTAATCGTTAATTAATAATCTAATCTTTATCAAATTAATGATCCTTAATTACCAATTAATTATCCTTAATTAATTAACTTAAACTTTAATTAATTGATTTAAAATCCTTAATTACTAAATTAATTAACCCAAATCATTAATAAATTAAATAAATTAATTATCTATTTTAATTACCTTAACAATTTTAACGAAACACAAATCATTAAATCTTAATTAACTTTAAGATAAAACTTTTCATATTAATGATTAAGTTATCATTAACAAAGCATTTTAAAAACAATTTATTTTTAAATTTACTTTTAAATTTCATTTTAGATTTAAAATTTAAAATGAATACAAATTAAACTTTAACAAAGTTTAAAAACAATTTAAAAACCTTTTAATTACATGTTAAAGAAATACTTATCTTATAAAAGAATTTCAAAAAAAGTTTACTAAATTCATTTGAAATTCAAACCATTCAAATTATACTTGAAACATTCAAAGTTGTTAAAACAATTTAAATTTTAAATACTTTATTTTATTTCAAAACTAGGATACAAATTCATTTTAAATCCAAATTTAAACTTTGTTTTAAATCTTTACTTTCAGATTTTAAAATCGTTTTATAAAATACTTTAACATTTTAAAGTTGTTAAAACATTTCAATTTTATAAACTTATCTATTTTAAAACTAGGATTCAAATTCATTTTGAATCCATACTTTAAAACTTGCTTCAAAACTTTGATTTAAAACTTGCTTTACATTTTTAAATTTAGTTTAAAATTTTACAAAGGTTGACAGGTTTTTAAAACCTATAACCAACACTGACCCGAGCCATACTCCAAATGGCTTCGAGCAAAACCCCAACCCTCTTCGAGTTAAACACTCGAATTACTCGAGAACAAAATCTCTGACCAAACCAACATCACGGACAACAAGCAGTGCACCGTGCACATGTACGGTGATGCCTCTCAACTTCGATCATCAACGATGATCTCCTCAAGTCGCTAATCGCCTTTGAACCTGATCACGCTCATCAGGTCATCACCCCAAACTCGAAACCGAATTCGAGTGCTCAACTTCAAACCTGGAACCAAAATAACGAAACCAGGAACCACCTCATCAAAACCTGAAATCGCCTCATATTCAAATCTGCGACCATCATAGTACCCTGGCTTCCGGCCTCAACTTCGCCGTCACCCAAGCTTCCATCTCCCAAAATCTCATGCAGCTCGATCATTCAGAGAAGTCGCGATGATCAAAGACTTCTGAACTAACCAAACTAGGTTTACAAACATCTCCAACCTTACATCACCGCCATAGTGCTTTGGGCACTGTCCTGACAATTTTCCCCTAATCTCTTGTCATCCATCCATCAACACTGAAGATCCTGACTTCTACGATCAAGTAGATCACCAGAAACCACTAAACTACCATTTTCTGTTCAACCCAGATTTACACACTCAAAACTTAATTAAAAATTATGATTTCTCTTTCAAAAATCATGATTTTGGACAATGTTTCAGTTCATATGCCTGAAACAAGAAATTAGGGTGTTTGGATTTTAAACAAAACCCAAACTTCTATTCATTTTGGTTTTTCCCAGAGCAATTTAAAGTTGTTTTAACTTAATTAAAATTTTAAACTTTAATTTATGATAAAACAAACAATTTTTGTTTAAGACTTAAACAGTAACAAGAATCAGATTAAGAGATAATGATTTTGAATAAGTCTTTAGCTTGAAAAACTGGTAACAGAGATGATACAGGAAATAAACGTATACACATATCCACACATCCATATATATATATATATATATATATATATGTAGAAACCTCACCAATATATATATTCACACAAACAATCATACTTTCCAGAACTTGACATGCAACCAGAATCAAATTAAAGCTTTTAAAAGTGTGATGTTACTCACCTGTTAAAATTGATGAACATAACACCTTTTTGAAACAATTTTGAAAACTTGAAACTGTGAAAACTTGCATGCTTGCTACTGGATTTAAAACTTGTTGAAGATGACTTAAGCTTTGAAAACTTGTTGAATCTCTTTAAAACTGAATTGCCCTGTTTTTAAAATTGCATGCTTGTCTCAGGTTGCATGTAGGCTTGTTTTAGAGCTTGCTGGAAAATGGCTTGAAATCTTGATTTTTGAAATAGAGTTGCTGGTTTTAAGAAATGCATGCCTTTGTTCTTGCTTTTAAAAATGAGTTTACAGGGTTGAAACAAAAATAGGCTTTGGTTTGCAGAAATGCACAGAGATTGATTCCGGATTGGTTTTTGAAAACAATTTTACAGGTTGAAGGAAAAAGCTTTGCAAACTTGATTTGAAAATGAACTACTGATTTTGAGGAAGTGTTTGCATGCTCTTGATTTTTATAGTGGATTGCAGGTTACTGATTTCATTTTGAAAATGGTCTGCATGTCTTCTGGTTTTGAGGAAGATGATTACAGATGGATTTTGATCTTAAAAAAATGAATTACAGATCTGTTTTTGGTTTGGAAAGATTGATTCAGATTTGTTTCATGCGGAGTTTTTTAACTTAGCTTTAGATTTCAGATTTTAGAAAGATAGAAAAAAGAAAATGAAGGAAGGAGAAATGGTTATATATAGGCTGAAATGTTTTATAAATAAAAATAAAAGAAAACTAAATTTTAAAAATGCCACTTGTTAATTCTCTTAACACTTGTCACACACATTAATTATTTAAGTTACACATGTTATGTTAAGCTTAAATATGATAACATTTGTCCTTTAAGTATTTTATTTTAATTTAAAATGTTAATAAAATATTTCTACTTAATTATAAATTTACAAATACTTATCTATATATTTATACATTACTTTTTAGAGAAAATAAAACAAAACAAATTATATATAAAAAAATAAAAGCTTATACCTATATCTTTAAAATCCAAAATATTTTAAATATCAATCTTTTGAATTTCAAAACTTTAAATTCAAATTCAAATAAATTTCTAAAATCCAGTTTAAAAATCAAGTTATATATATACATATATAACTACACATTCAAATTTGAAAATAACAAATTCAATTTTTATTAAAATCTATTTATAACTAATCACATTATTAATATTGTTTGGAAATAACAAATTTAACAATTTTAAATAATTCATAAAAGAGATTATCTTATTATTTATTTTCAAATCATATATATCAAGAAATATTCAAAAATGAAAATAAAACAAACCTTATGAACATTTATCTTTAGTATTTTAAAACTATATAGTTATTTATTTAAATGATCTTTGAAAAGTTTTATTTTAAATAAATCATATTTTCCAAATTATCAAAATGTATATTAGAATTTAAGAACAAGATTTTATTTATTTATTAAATTTCAAACCAAAGCTTATCTATTTACAATATACACACACATATATACATTATAAATAAAAAACATTTTATTAGCTTAAAAAATAAAATCTACCAATTAAATATTTATTGAAAAAAGATTATTCAATCAATTCAAATTTTATTAACAAAAATTATCTAATCAATTTAATTTTTAATACAGATTATTAAATTGATATTGCCCAAAATTCCGGTTTATCACATTCCTCCCCCCTTAAAAGAATTTCATCCCCAAAATTTAAAAGTAAAGGTAATTTAATAATCTCATTAAAGATTTTAATTTTAAACCACAAGCATATATTATCAATCATATGCTAACAACCATAGCAACCAATCATCCAAACAAACAAATCTAACTATCCAGACAAAATCCTGGATAGAACTTCCTAGAGTTTCCTAGGTATAAATATCGAGATACTCGCTCTATAGAACCCAAAAAATCTATACTACAAAGTTACAGAGCTCCTACTCATCTAGATCTACAACTGACCAGGATATCAGACCATAGACAAGTCCTGCTCAACTACAAATCCTTCTGAACTGCTGGTTCTACAACCAGAGATGGATCATACACGTACTCCCTCAGAGATACGTGAAACACATCGAATCCCAGTTATCCAAACTGTGAAGACCAAACACTTATCCAAAATCAATTCTCCGACTCCGGAATCCAAATTCCTTCGTCTCTTATCCACAAAACTCTTCGGACGATCCTGTGCTGCCAACATCCTTCCTGATCAGCTCAACCTTCCCTGATGCTTCCAGAAACAAACTGGACCAAAAACAACCCATCAAAATGATCTTCTCAAGATCAACCAAAATTAAGAACACAAACTCTACTTTACAAACATCTGTGGACTGAACTAACTTCTCCTGTCTGGAAAAGACAAAACAGATGCACTCCCAACTGCTTCTGCTGCATAAATCTGATCTGGAGTAGATGAAAATGCTGATGATGAACACGAGCACAAACTGGACAACACATTCCAGAGATATTGTTCAACAGATCCATAAAAGAAAACTCAGAAGTTCCACCAAAACCCGAGCTTGATTCACCAAACTCTATTTCTAGGAACCATCCTTCTACTAAGCTGAGCCACCGGTATCAATCTTGGAATCTAGTTTATAAGAAAACTCAATCTTCAGATGCAGACAAACCTCTGACTTCCCTGAAGACATCCAGAAAAACTCCGATAACCTAAGAGAACACTTAGCTATCGCAAGTCACTTTTGCGATCAACCTAGCCTAATTCCAAAGAAAACTGTTATCTCTTTACCAATCAGAACAACTTACGCTTAACAAACCAATCCATCGAAGAAATGAATCCACTCTACTGCTTCTAAACTCACTTCTAGAAAAACTGCTCAGCCAGAAAACCTCCTCGACGGCACACAAAAAACTCCGAGCTGCATTGCTGGCATAGATGCCAAAGAATCCCTAATCCAAAGCTCTTCGAGAAAATCGAACCTCAAAACAAACAGAAACACCCTGCTGAACTCAGCCTCAACATCGAAGCAGACACACATCCTTGAACTTGTTCCAAAGAAACATCTTCGGAAACATCCATAGTCACTGCATCTCATCACGCAGCTACTACTTCCTGAGGTTGCCAAGATATCATTACTCACTTCGGCCTAACCGACAGATCCAAACTCTACTCATCCAAACTGCACTTCAAAAATGGACTACGAACCTTTTAAAAAGGTTTCCTTCAGAGATTGGTGAAATCCTTACACCATTGCAAAGCTCACTCGAGACGGTATTAGGTCTACGGTCTCGACAAATACACTTCCAAGCTCAATACTCAAACTCCAACCAATGATAGTCATGTTACACACACCACTACCCCATCTACCTTTATAACTTATATTGGAAAACCCAAACAGGTAACCCAACAGATAGGTAGAAGTGTATATATATATATATATATATATATATATATATATATATCACACTCTCAAGAAAGAAAACACTCCAAAGCCTAGGTATTCACTCAACCTAGCGCTCTGATACCAAATGTGACGACCCGACTTTTTCTCCATAAAAAGTCGTATCATCTTGAAGAAATAAAGGGATAGAAAAGATAAAAGATAGAGGAGAAAGAAGAAACAACATCAGAATCTCAACAGTGGAACGAATAAATTATATTAATAATATAAGTATTACATAATATACAACATCAATCAGAATTACACAGCTTATACATCATATACTAGACAATTATAAACACCTGTCTAGTTATAACAATACAAGATACAACTCAAACAAACGACTCAGAGATCACACAGCGAAACACTATATATATCTACAACGCTGAAGCCTCCTTCTCCATTGCTCCTCCACAATATGACAAATCTAACCTGAATCCCTTGGCTACTCGTAAAATTTTGAGTACCCAAGACTTTGAGAAAAACAGAAATAAACTCCGGGTCAGACATGGGTCTGGTGTGAGTAACAGGTTAAGGTTGCTTAATTTTGAAAACAAAAGGTATCATGTAAGACTCCCCACACATAAACATGGGTAAGTTTTTACCTTACGCTAACCAAAATATTTGATAGGAAATCCGGTGATATTATAATAGGGTCTAGGGTTTTCAAATAAATAAGAAATAGCTGAAATTGTTACATGATTAAATTCTAGCATACTAGCCACAAAGTGGGTAATACAATTGAATCTGAGGGCTCTTATTGGAGTTTGGATTCCATACAATGGAAGGGCTACTGGGTACCGTCCATCATAGTACGGGGCCTATATCACCGTACCAAGGATTACTCCCGATCCCTTGCAACACAAGGTCGGAACCATCCATTACTGGACAGTCCCAAACAAGACAACCCCACAGTTGTGGCCAACAACTGCCTACACAGCCGAAATAAAAAGGGACCTCTAGATAGGGGTAAATCCCGTCCTACTTGGGTGCTACCCACTTAATCTTGCTGCACCTCCCTTGTTTTAGCCATTACCGGTTGATAAGGCTTGAGGCTACGATTACCTTTATAGAACACATCTATCTTAGAATGCTCATCGTCCACCTGATGATGTTCTAAAAGCATTCAATCCATACAAGTTCGTTCCGGATTCGAAAGAAAGCGAAGGCATTATCTCATTACACTCATTTTGGAATCACCCTCAGACTTAACGATGATAACCCTTGCACTCTGATTCTTCATCTTCACTTGAGATTCACGACCTATCGTTAATTTGGATCGATGTGGTTTTCGGATATCCAAATCTGGAAACCCGATCCCGATCTCATCGAAATCCAAAATGTATCTTTTAAGGACAAGTTGTTTTTAAAGTTAAAAACAATTCAGTTCATTATTTATATTCACACAGATAGATAATTCACATATCACAAATAGATAACTCATATTATCATCACAAATAGATAATCCATATTATCATCACACTTCAACCAAATCATTCATATCACACTGCATCACTCATCTCATATCCGAGATCTCAAACCATTCAAGGCAATCAATATCATCCATTCATACATAAGCAAGGATTCATTAACCATACTATAATTAATTTAAAATGAATTAAATTAATTACTTCCATCTCTAATTAATTTAAAGTAAATTAAATTAATTACTCATCATTAAAAATCTTGCTTACATAACCATTAATTAATCACAAATTAATTAATTAGTTATCCTCTAATTATCCACTCTAATTAATCGTCCCTGATTAATTATCCTTTAATTAAATTCAAGTAATTATCCTTCAATGAATTTCACAAATTAATTATCCTTAACCACTTATAGTAACTAACCTTTATTTACTTCATAAATTAATTAACCATAATTAATTACATTAATCCTTAATTAATTGCATTAATTAATTACTTCACACTCACTTATCATTGATTAATTAATCTTCATTAATCAACTCTTAATTACATCATTAATTATATTAATTAATGATCCCTAATTACTTCTTTAATTATTAGTTACTCTATTTAAATTAATTACATTAAGTAATTAATTCTTTAATTAAACCATAATTATTAATCACTCTCGATTAATCACATTCAGTAATTAACTACCCTTAATTACTTCATTAAATAAATAAATTACTCCTCAATTAATTATCTTAATTAATCCCTTGATTAATTACACGAAGTAATTTAATCCACATTACTTCCATTATTAAATCATCTTCAATTAATTACCTCTAGTAATCATCCATTAATTACTTCACTAAGTAATTACACTTCATTAATTACATTAAGTAATTATGTTAACAATTCAACCAGTGATTATCTTGAATTAATTATACTTAATTAATTAACTTACATTAACCACATTAAACTCAATGAATTACAATGAGTAATTAATTCCTTAATTACTTCCCTTAAGTAGTTACACTTAAACAATTTCACAAATGATTATCTCTAATTAATTAATCTAATTAATTATTGAAATTAATCACATTGATTAATTGTTGAATAATGTGACGACCCGCCCTTCTCGACCCTCGAAAATCGACACAAATACTCCACAGTACAATATACCGATGATCAAGTGCCGGAAAAAGACAGATTGTCGAGGAAAAAGAAAGAAGGTAGAAGAAAGAAGGAACTAAACAATATCAGAATCTCACAATCACAGTGGAATAAAATATAATATCAGATCTTTACACTAAATGAAAACTATATCTGTTTTACACAATATATCATCAGAGTATTACAAACAAACAACATTTACCAGTCAGACAATTCATACAGTCACAGCAGCGGATATATACAAGTACGGATAATACGTCTTGGGTTCCAGCTCTCTCCTGAGCTCCATAGCATCCTATCTTGAACATATAATACTCGGTCTGACCCGAGCATTATAATGAAATAACACCCGAGTCAGTCTGGAATACCAGCTGATAATAATGCACCTAAATTGATTATTAAAGTTTCAAAAATCCTTTTGAAAACAAAAGCATCTCGTAAGACCACGCCACAAATAAACATGTCGGGTTTTTACCTTACGATAGCTAAAACACTTTTTATAAAAATCCACTGATATTATAATAGGGTCTATTTACAAATACTTATAAAGTAGCCGAAATTGTTACATGATTAAATTCGAGCTACTAGCCACAGAGTGGGTAATACAAACAAAACTTGTAAAAGGCGCGTAGGGAGAATGGATTTCCAACTAATGACTAGGCACTGGGGTACCACCTGTCACAGTACCTGGTCTAGATCAGTATACCGAGGACCACGCCCGATTCCCTACAACACAAGGCCGGGACTACCCCTTACTGGATAATCCCGAGTAAGATCACCCCATGGTTGGGATCAGCAACCGCACCACTAAGCCAAATAAAAAGGGACATCTAGACAGGGATGACCTCACCCTGAATGGATGCTCCCACCTAGCCTTGCTGCATAACCGCTGATTTTCAGTCATTCCCGGTTGATAAGGCTTGAGGCTAAGCGTTACCTTTTAGAATGTTTCACTTAGAATGCCCATCGTCCACCTGACGATGTTCCGAAAGCATTCATCCATACAAGTCCCTCCCGGGTTCGAACGGAACCGAAGGCACTATTCCTACCATATCCATTTTGGAAATATCCTTAGGATTAGTAGCGACTAGACCTTGAACTTCACTGCTCCATCTTCGACTCCGAACTCGTTTTTCCCATGAAAACGTACAAACCGGATCAAAGTGGTTTTCGAGAAATTAATCACGATCTCGGTCTCTTCGAAACGATCAACGCATTTGTCCAATATTGATAGTTGGTGATTTAACTATCAATTAACATTCACAAACATCCATCAAACAATAAATAATTTTCCACATTATTTTTTTTCCTCAAAGAAATATCTTTGAAAGGTATGTTCCATTCTCAATCCCGTTGAAAACGCTTTTCAAACCCAATTCTTCTCATGGAATAGATTCCCCAAATTGTTACTTCCCTTGAAAACATCCAAGTACCCATACTTAAGATTTAAAATAATTTAAATTCTTTATTCTTGAAAATACACTAAAATATTTATATACTTAATTTAAATTATATATATACCCTTTAAAAATATTTCGAATAAAACTTCTTTATAAAATATAAACTATTTTTTCCAAAATAAAGTTAAGTCATACTAAATTTTAAAATAAAGCTATGAAATCCTATACAGGTTTCAAATAAAACTTTAATTGATTATCTTTAAAATAGAACCATTTATAAAGTATAAATGTTAATAATATTCTTTTAAACATAATACTACTTACCATTAAGATAATTACTTCTATATCTAATTTGATAAATGCTTACTTTTAAAATTTTAATAACTTAAATAATTTCTTGAAAACATTCTTTAATACAACTTCTAACCTTTCAAAAACTGCTTTTAAAAGCGTACTTGGCTTTTCAGGGAATATACGATTTACGAGGATAACCCAAAGAATTATTTTTATCAATCCAATACGATTTACGCCAATTCAATTATACATTCCTCCCGTAAATCCCTTTCCATACTTTAAAAATAAACTCCTTTTGTTTTTAAACACATTTCTATTTCCTGGAAATCATTTTTAAAACATATGTTTAAAATATTTAAAATAAAACTTCTAGAAGTTCCTTCATTGAAAATAATACTTAAGGAAATATATAGAGGTTTCCTAAGTAATTTAAGTCAAATTTAACCTTTAAATAAAGTTATTAAATTAAATATTTATATTCAAATTTGCTTTGAGAACTTAATACTACTTTACTTTCTAAAATAATTAATTTCCATAATCACATAAATAAATATTTACTTAGACTTTAAACAATTTAAAATAATATTTCTTTCTACAATATTCTAAACATATTTAGACTGCAAATTTATATTTGAAAACTTTTCTTAAAAACATACTAATGTTTCCAGGAGAAAGAACACTTCCCATCCTTTAAAAATAAATCTCGCTATTATTTTAAACAATTCACATTTCCCATTAGAATCACAATTTTAAACACTTCAAATTTCCCACAAATTTCTTGAATTTAATTCCTTTAAATTCTTTACTTAAGAATTCCTTTTATTTCCTTTAAACCCAATTTATTTATTTATATTTAAAATTCCCAGGTTGTATTCACCCAATCATAGCACAACACAATTTAATTTTCAAATTAATCTATCACAGTATATAAATAGAGCACAGCATAACAGGATCTAAAACAATTTATCACAGAATATAAATGAGATATATCACAGAATATAAATAAATTTCTATTTGTGAGGAATCCAGTTGGATCCCTCCAACCTGTTTTCTTGCATCCACAAATATTAGCACGACAAATAAATATCGATTCAATTTGATAATAACTATCATATTCAACTAAACAACCAATCAAACATTTAAATATTAGATATTTAAACTACTGGTATCCAGACGTGAGTGAGATTAACTCACATTGGGTTTTCGAAGAGCGTTCAAATTTAAATTAAATCGAACGGCGTTCGATTTAACCTAATTTTTGCTTGCTTCGAATGATCCCATAATTGCTACACTGTGTAGTACTCGTCTCTGCGATTCCGACGTCACCAGTTTCGCCGAATTTCGACCTCGCATGCATTAGTTATGAAATTTATTAGTTTCAGTTACAAATTAAAACAAAAATTTCTTTTAATTTATTTATTTTATTACTCTGAAAAACGAGGCTGTAGGATCTAGAAACAGAGAATCTAGCCGATCGCTAGCCTTCTTCATTGTGCAATCCAGCCCATACGAAACCCACTCATGCTCGAACTTTGACCGGCCAAGAATTACACGTCGACCCACTTGAACTCCATCAGAAATTTCCGCTCGCAGGTCACGATCCTTCCCCACCTTCGACCACAGAACGACGAAGCTCGGCGCTATGCTCGACGTGAAAAACGAGCACGCTTCTCTGACGAACGCGGCTCGTATACTCCCTCCACGTGACGTGAAAAGCAATCTCAACCGTAAGATCTGTAGTACTCGACAAGTTCTTCGATTCTCTAGTTGGAGGATTTTGCTAAAAATTAGTGGATAAGAAGGAATTTGAAGAAGAAGATGGAAGCACGTCGGCCATCAAAATGTTTTAAACGGCGGCTCAAGAATACTAGGGTTTCGGCCCAAAGACAACATGTATATATAAACGTTGATAAACATTATTTTAATATTAAATCCATTTAAAGCAACTTTTACAAACGATCTCCAAACAACGCGTGTCGACAGGCGTTTCTAAGGTTTTACCCGCATTCCGAACACAATGGAATGTGTTTTGGAGGCTAATTTGGTCGTATGCGCGAGTTACGGAAATAAACGATCAATTTTAATTTAAATCGATTAAAGTAGTTTCTATGCGTTTTAAGCTGCCAGGGTCAAACGACAACTCCGGTTGTTACGAAAATTGAAATACGATAATAACTAACTATTACGGATCCAATGGAATAGTTTCGCCGAATTCCGAGATTGTGCCACGGAAGGCTATTTTAACTTGTCGATAAATTCAAGCGATTTTCAAAATCGTCAAAATTATTTACAATTTCGCTTTTAAAACTTTATTAAATCTATTATAACTCGTATAAAATTTATATTCAGATTAGAAATCATTATGATTCATTTCGAACCAAAATTTAGTTATTTGCATTATTATATTATTAAATTAATATAAAATTCCAAATTTTATACCTATCGACTTCTAATTTCATCCAACAGTCCAATATTATAATTCAAATCCAAATAGACTTAAAATAAATTTTAGAATCTATTTTTATATCTATTTACACGCAAAATCACCAATTATCCCAATTCCAATATTAAATTATTATTATTCAAATTTCAATTGAATTTCCATATTTGAAATTTAACTAATTCTATTAATTTAGCCAAAATCTTTTTATTTCAAAATCAAATTATAAGACATATTCAACATTTAAAATGAATTAAATGTTCAAATCTAGCGACTAAAATTTCGGGCCGTTACATTCCTCCCCTTTATAAAAATTTCGTCCCCGAAATTTGCTAAGGTAGAAGAATTTTCCAAACCCAATAGCAAAACCTACTTAGTGAAAATCTCAAGTTTTCTTTACCTAAACTCTTTAATTTCAAATCGAAACTGCTAGTTTCGACTTCCATTCCAAAATCCTTTTTATTCTAGTTGTTATTTGAAATCAATTTGTCGTTAACGAAACGTTTCAAAATTTTCAAAAAATTTCTAACTCTCAAATTTTCCGAAATTTTTTGGCAGAGTCTCCCTTGTACGGAGGAGCTTTTGCAATATCACAATAGATATAAATATATATACATCGAACCACTCGGTCGGAAAAAACCAAAAACAGTTCATATTTCCTATTTTTATTGCGTAGGCGTACCTTTTATTAGCATTTTAAAAGCATGCGGCTAATTTATATTGCATATACACGCTCCAACTCTATCTGTTGCCTCCCGTACCTGTACTTACTTAAACAAACACATCAGTTTTTCAATAATATGAGAATTTATCAACATTCTTTTCATTAAACTAGCCCAACACATCAATTTCATAGTTTAACCAAGCAAACTTCAGAATTTAACATGTTAACCATATTTTATCGGCAATTCAAAGATTTCAATCACCATTTAATTTCTCGACAAATCCAAACTTCATTTTTAATCTCCTCAAATGATTTAAATTCAAGTTTACTTTTTTTTTCATATTTACTACAACCAATTCACTCTCTTTTCAATACGATTTACATATGCTTTACTTGCAACAATTTATTCCAATCCAATTCCAATTTGATTCACAATCAAATTTTTACTTTCAATTTGATGTATTTGCATTTCCTTTATGATCCATTTCCATTCATATGCAAAACCACATAATAAAATTTCAATCCATTCCAATTGATTCAGAAACCAATTTCATTTGCTTCTTTAAACCAACTCAATTCCGAATACAACAAAATGACCAATTCTTATGCAAATTTTTATGTCATTCAAGCAAATAGTCATCACTTAAGCTTATAACCATTAAAATTAATTCTAGTTTAAATTTATATTAATTTTATTCCATTCGGAATTATTTACAACCCCAAATATTCTTATTTCCTTGCAATTTTTAAATCAAATCCTTATTCTCACTTCAAATTTATCATTCAACTTAAGTTTAAATTAATATCATCCCATTCTATATTATTTACAACTCATACATTCTTATTTTATCACAATAATTAATTAAAATTCTTTCACTTGCATTTAAATGTTTATTACCTAAACAAATTTCGTTCAAGATCACTTATAAAGCTCGACCACAGTTATTCTCTAATTTGCTTAAGTTCTTTCAATTTCACAATATTCCCATTTTTTCTTATATCAATTTTATTTTTATTTTCATTTGATTCTCATTCAATCAAATTCCAATCCATTTACAATTTTTAATTAAATTTGTTTACTTATTCACTCCATTTTAATTTATTTTATTAACAATGAGACCGCTTTAAATTATTTCACTCATTTGAATTTATTTACATTTCAAACCATCACTATTATATTCTAATTCCATTATTCATTCACACTCTCAACTTTTATTGCCAAAATTAAATCCCATACCAGGACTGGGTTTTTATTTTTCTTTTCAAAATTTTCTTAACAAACCACCAAAATTTCATCCATGCCAATACAAATTCCATTTAATTTAGTTTACACTAAATTCATATTCAAGCTTCTCTTTATTTAATTTAACCTACGCTAAATTCATTCTCAAACAATTCCTTTGGATTTAGTTGAGTTAAAATTTTATTCATATAATATCATTCTTACTTAAATTAAATTTCCTTTAAATTTAATTCTTTTCCAAATTTAATTTAAGTCCAACTAAGTTTTATTTAGCCAACTTGAATTCATTCCATTTCTTTTACTATTTTAAATAAGAATTTAATTCCATTCATTTTTATTCATAACACAATTGACTTTTGATTTTTAATTAAATCTAACATTCAACTCAATTCCATTAATCAATGTTATATCCAATTCAATCCAAATTTAACTCAATTCCTTTAATTTAAAGTGAAAACCAGTTCGATCCAATTTTAATTCTCCATATACATGTTCAAAACTTATTTACTAACTTGTGTTCATTCACATCTTTTATATTTTATATTTTCTTCACCTTATTTCAATTCACATATCATTTGAGATTAAGTTTGAATTCACCATACCATTCAACTATTTCCCATTTGTGGTTATAATTTCATTTTACTTGGGTTTTCAAATCTGATTTTCTATTCTTAAATTCACTAACTTATTTATTTTAAAGCTCAAATTGCTCATTTTAATCCATTTACATCTTATAATCGCAATCCCAAAATATATATATATATATATATATATATATATATATATATCACTGAATTCTTAAGGATACAAATTTTCTTTCACCTTAATCCTTCGCACAATTTTAAATCCACAATTTTAGATTATAAGTATAACACTTAATAGCTTATGGGTACAATTTATTACACAATGACCCACAATTACAAGGTCATTTTACATTTCAATTTAATTCAAATCAATTTAATTCTAAGCCCAATTTATTTAACTTACCTTAAGTTAAGTTCAAATTTTCTATTCACTTCCATATACTCAAGTTAAATTTTAATCCCAGGATTAAAATTTTCATTTCCTTCTTATTAATATCAACTTCGCTTAATAAGTTCAATGGTTGATTTATTTTAACTTTACACATCGTTTAAATAGAATTTTTCAGAATTCAGTTGCCCGGTTTATTTCAAAACCATTTCGAAATAGTAATCAACTCATACCTATTTGGTACACTAAATCAAATCTCCGGATTTCCAAAACAACTTGGTTGTACCAAAACAATTTCCCCCTTTTGAAATTTCTAAAATCACTTGTATCTCAAACAAGTCCAACAAATATCATAACCACTCAACATGGTAGCAATCCATCACTTTAGAATTCTAATGATGTGGCCATCATCATCAGGATTATTTCCCAGCGACTAAAGTGAGTTCAGTGCTTCCTTACTTTCCCAAATTCATTTCAAAACAATTCTCATTCAAAAATACATCCCAAAATAATACTCCATCATCGCCTTCAGTCTTTGGACAACATTCCCAAACATTCCCAAGATTTTAAATTTCCAAATTTTGTTTTCAGTACATTTAAAATCCTTTTCAAAATCCCCAGGATTTAAATTCTGGTTCAATTCAAATTTAGTTATTCTTCTTTTGTCTGATTTATACTTATAGAATTTTATTTGATTATAACCATTTCAAATTTTAGATTCTTATTTGATTAAGATATCCACATCCAAACAATTATATATATATATATATATATATATAATTTCAAAAAATTATTTCTTTTATATCAAAATATAATTTTGGGTAAAATTATTTCATTTACCCTCTTTAAAACAATACTATGTCGGTTTATCTTATTTAAGAGTTTAGAAACCCCTGTCGATACGGTTGTACTTCCCGTACCGACCAGAATTCATAAACACTCAACCGATAAGTCAACACAATATAAAAATAATTTTATATGCACTAACAAGTACGCTCTCATATCTATTAATACACTCAACTCATTATAGAGTACTATTGACTCTGTTTAATGAGTGATTTCCCCACCAAAGCCTAGGTTGTCGCCAACCTAAGCTCTAATACCAAGCGTGACGACCCGCCCTTCTCGACCCTCGAAAATCGACACAAATACTCCACAGTATAATATGCCGACGATCAAGTGCCGTAAAAAGACAGATTGTTGAGGAAAAAGAAAGAAGGTAGAATAAAGAAGGAACTAAACAATATCAGAATCTCACAATCACAGCGGAATAAAATATAATATATAATATCAGATCTTTACACTAAATGAAAACTATATCAGTTTTATACAATATATCATCAGAGTATTACAAACAAACAACATTTACCAGTCAGATAATTCATACAATCACAGCAGCGGATATATACAAGTACGGATAATGCGTCTCGGGCTCCAGCTCCTCTCCTGAGCTCTATAGCATCCAATCTTGAACATATAATACTCGGTCTGACCCGAGCATTATAATGAAATAACACCCGAGTCAGTCTGGAATAACAGCTGATAATAATGCGCCCAAACTGATTATTAAAGTTTCAAAAATCCTTTTGAAAACAAAAGCATCTCGTAAGACCAGGCCACAAATAAACATGTCGGGTTTTTACCTTACGATAGCTAAAACACTTTTTATAAAAATCCACTGATATTATAATAGGGTCTATTTACAAATACTTATAAACTAGCCGAAATTGTTACATGATTAAATTCCAGCTACTAGCCACAGAGTGGGTAATACAAACAGAACTTGTAAATGGCGCGTAGGGAGAATGGATTTCCAACTAATGACTAGGCACTGGGGTACCACCTGTCACAGTACCTGGTCTAGATCAGTGTACCGAGGACCACGCTCGATCCCCTGCAACACAAGGCCGGGACTACCCCTTACTGGATAATCCCGAGTAAGATCATCCCACGGTTGGGATCAGCAACTGCACCACTAAGCCGAATAAAAAGGGACATCTAGACAGGGATGACCTCACCCTGAAAGGGTGCTACCCACCTAGCCTTGCTTCATAACCCCTGATTTTCAGTCATTCCCGACTGATGAGGCTTGAGGCTAAGCGTTACCTTTTAGAACGTTTCACTTAGAATGCCCATCGTCCACCTGACGATGTTCCGAAAGCATTCATCCATACAAGTCCGTCCCGGGTTCGAACGGAACCGAAGGCACTATTCCTACCACATCCATTTTGGAAATATCCTCAGGATTAGTAGCGACTAGCCCTTGCACTTCACTGCTCCATCATCGACTCCGAACTCATTTTTCCCACGAAAACATACAAACCGGATCGAAGTGGTTTTCGAGAAATTAATCTCGATCCCGGTCTCTTCGAAACGATCAATGCATTTGTCCAATATTGATAGTCGGTGATTTAACTATCAATTAACATTCACAAACATCTATCAAACAATAAATAATTTCCCACATTATTTATTTTCCTCAAAGAAGTATCTTTGCAAGATATGTTCCATTCTCAATCCCATTGAAAACACTTTTCAAGCCCAATTCTTCTCATGGAATAGATTCCCAAATTATTACTTCCCTTGAAAACATACAAGTACCCATACTTAAGATTTAAAATAATTTAAATTTTTTATTCTTGAAAATACATTAAAACATTAATATACTTAATTTAAATTATATATATACCCTTTAAAAATATTTCGAATAAAACAGCTTTATAAAATATAAACTATTTTCTCCAAAATAAAGTTAAATCATACTAAATTTTAAAATAAAGCTATGAAATCCTATAAAGGTTTCAGATAAAACTTTAATTGATCATCTTTAAAATAGAACCATTTATAAAGTATAAATGTTAATAATATTCTTTTAAACATAATACTACTTACCATTAAGATAATTACTTTTATATCTAATTTGATAATTGCTTACTTTTAAAAAAATATTCTAACCTTTCAAATACAACTTTAATAACTTAAATAATTTCTTGAAAACATTCTTTAATACAACTTCTAACCTTTCAAAAACTGCCTTT
Organism: Allium cepa; assembly: GCA_030765085.1. Taxonomy (NCBI): domain Eukaryota; kingdom Viridiplantae; phylum Streptophyta; class Magnoliopsida; order Asparagales; family Amaryllidaceae; genus Allium; species Allium cepa. The sequence continues at coordinate 108,486,908 of CM060937.1, read as the reverse complement.
AAAAGCGTACTTGGCTTTTCAGGGAATATACTTCTATTTTAGGATAACCCAAAGAATTCTTTTTATCAATTCAATACGATTTACCCCAATTCAATTTTATGTTCCCCCCGTAAATCCCTTTCCATACTTTAAAAATAAACTCCTCTTATTTTCAAACACATTGTTATTTCCTGGAAATCATTTTTAAAACATATGTTTAAAATATTTAAATAAAACTTCTAGAAGTTCCTTCATTGAAAATAATACTTAAGGAAATCTATAGAGGTTTCCTAAGTAATTTAAGTCAAATTTAACCTTTAAATAAAGTTATTAAATTAAATATTTATATTCAAATTTTCTTTGAGAACTTAATACTACTTTACTTTCTAAAATAATTAATTACCATAATCACATAAATAAATATTTACTTACACTTTAAACAATTTAAAATAATATTTCTTTCTATAATATTCTAAACATATTTAGACTGCAAATTTATATTTGAAAACTTTTCTTAAAAACATACTAAAGTTTCCAGGGGAAAGCACACTTCACAACCTTTAAAAATAAATCTCGCTATTATTTTAAACTATTCACATTTCCCTTTAGAATCACAATTTCAAACACTTCAAATTTCTAACAAATTTCTTGAATAATTCCTTTAAATTCTTTACTTAAGAATTCCTTTTATTTCCTTTAAACCCAATTTATTTATTTATATTTAAAATTCCCAGGTTGTATTCACCCAATCATAGCACAACACAATTTAATTTTCAAATTAATCTATCACAGTATATAAATAGAGCACAACATAACAGGTCTAAAACAATTTATCACAGAATATAAATGAGATATATCACAGAATATAAATAAATTTCTATTTGTGAGGAATCCAGTTGGATCCCTCCAACCTGTTTTCCTGCATCCACAAATATTAGCACGACAAATGAATATCGATTCAATTTGATAATAACTATCATATTCAGCTAAACGACCAATCAAACATTAAAATATTAGCTATTTAAACTACTGGTTTCCAGATGTGAGTGAGATTAACTCACCTTGGGTTTTCGACGAGCGTTCAAATTTGAATTAAATCGAACGGCGTTCGATTTAACCTAAATTTTTGCTTGCACCGAATGATCCCAGAGTTGCTCCATTACGTAGTACTCGTCTCTGCGATTCCGGCGTCGCCAGTTTCGTCGAATTTCGACCTCGCATGCATTAGTTATGAAATTTATTAGTTTCAATTACAAATTAAAACAAAAATTTCTTTTTATTTATTTATTTTATTACTCTGAAAAACGAGGCCATAGGATCTAGAAACAGAGAATCTAGCCGATCGCTAGCCTTCTTCACTGTGCAATCCAGCCCATACGAAACCCACTCATGCTCGAACTTTGACCGGCCACGAACTACACGTCGACCCACTTGAACTCCATCATATTTTTCTGCTCGCAGATCGCGATCCTTCCCCACCTTCGACCACAGAACGACGAAGCTCGACGCTATGCTCAACGTGAAAAACGAGCACGCTTCTCTGACGAACGCGGCTCGTATACTCCCTCCATGTGACGCGAAAAGCAATCTCAACCATAGGATCTGTAGTACTCGACGAGTTCTTCGATTCTCTAATTGGAGGATTTCGCTAAAAATTAGTGGATAAGAAGGAATTTGAAGAAGAAGATGGAAGCACGTCGGCCATCGAAATGTTTTAAACGGCGGCTCAAGAATACTAGGGTTTCGGCCCAAAGACAACGTGTATATATAAACGTTGATAAACATTATTTTAATATTAAATCCATTTAAAGAAACTTTTACAAATGATATCCAAACAACGCGTGCCGATAGGCGTTTCTAAGGTTTTACCCGCGTTCCGAACACAATGAACGTGTTTCGGAGGCTAATTTGGTCGTATGCGCGAGCTACGGAAATAAACGATCAATTTTAATTTAAATCGATTAAAGTAGTTTCTATGCGTTTTAAGCTGCCAGGGTCAAACGACAATTCTGATTGCTACGAAAACTGAAATCCGATAATAACTAACTATTACGGATCCAATGGAACTAGTTTCGTCGAATTCCGAGACTGTGCCCCGGAAGGCTATTTTAACTCGTCGATAAATTCGAGCGATTTTCAAAATCGTCGAAATTATTTACAATTTCACTTTTAAAACTTTATTAACTCTATTATAACTCGTATAAAATTTATATTCACATTAGAAATCATTATGATTCATTTCGAACCAAAATCTAATTATTTGCATTATTATATTATTATATTCCATTATTAAATTAATATAAAATTTCAAATTTTATACCTATCGACTTCTAATTTCATCCAACAGTCCAATATTATAATTCAAATTCAAATAGACTTAAAATAAATTTTAGAATCTATTTTTATATCTATTTACACCCAAAATCACCAATTATCCCAATTCCAATATTAAATTATATATATTTACACCCAAAATCACCAATTTCCCTATTTGAAATTTAACTAATTCTATTAATTTAACCAAAATCTTTTTATTTCAAAGTCAAATTATAAGACATATTCAACATTTAAAACGAATTAAATGTTCAAATCTAGCGACTAAAATTTTGGGTCGTTACAATAATCTCAAGTTAATGACATTCATTAACTATTTACAATTCTTTAATTACTTTTCTTAAGTAATTAAACTTACATTAATCATTATTAATTACAAATTAATTAATCTTTAATAATCCATTAATTAATCCATAATTATTTATTTAATTAAGTTTTAACTGTAACTTAATTAATCTTTAATTACTTGATTAATTAATCCTTAATCATTAATTAATAATCTAATCTTTATCAAATTAATGATCCTTAATTACCAATTAATCACCCTTAATTAATTAACTTAAACCTTAATTAATTGATTTAAAATCCTTAATTACTAAATTAATTAACCCAAATCATTAATAAATTAAATCAATTAATTATCTATTTTAATTACCTTAATAATTTTAATGAAACACAAATCATTAAATCTTAATTAACTTTAAGATAAAACTTTTCATATTAATGATTAAGTTATCATTAACAAAGCATTTTAAAAACAATTTACTTTTAAATTTACTTTTAAATTTCATTTTAAATTTAAGATTTAAAATGAATACAAATTAAACTTTAACAAATTTTAAAAACAATTTAAAAACCTTTTAATTACATGTTAAAGAAATACTTATCTTATAAAAGAATTTTAAAAAAAGTTTACCAAATTCATTTGAAATTCAAACCATTTAAATTATATTTTAAAAAATCAAATTTGTTAAAACAATTTAAATTTTAAATACTTTATTTTATTTCAAAAATAGGATATAAATTCATTTTAAATCCAGATTTAAACTTAGATTTAAATTTGTTTTAAATCTTCACTTTCAGATTTTAAAATCATTTTATAAAATACTTTAACATTTTAAAGTTGTTAAAACATTTCATTTTTATAAACTTATTTATTTTAAAACTAGGATTTAAATTCATTTTGAATCCATACTTTAAAACTTGCTTCAAAACTTTGATTTAAAACTTGCTTTACATTTTTAAATTTAGTTTAAAATTTGACAAAGGTTGACAGGTTTTTAAAACCTGTAACCAACATTGACCCAGCCATACTCCAAATGGCTTCGAGCAAAACCCCAACCCTCTTCGAGTTAAACACTCGAATTACTCGAGAACAAAATCTCTGACCAAACCAACATCACCAGACAACAAGCAGTGCACCGTGCACATGTACGGTGACGCCGCTCAACTCCGATCATCAATGATGATCTCCTCAAGTCGCCAATCGCCTTCAAACCTGATCACGCTCATCAGATCATCACTCCAAACTCGAAATCGAATTCGAGTGCTCAACGTCAAACCTGGAACCAAAATAACAGAACCAGGAACCACCTCGTCAAAACCTGAAATCGCCTCGTATTCGAATCTCTGACCATCAGAGTACCCTGGCTTCCGGCCTCAACTTCGCCGTCGCCCAAGCTTCCATCTCCCAATATCTCATGCAGCTCGATCATTCAGAGAAGTCACGATGATCAAAGACTTCTGACCTAGCCAAACTAGGTTTATAAACATCTCCGACCTTCCATCACCGCCACAGTGCTTTTGGCACTGTCCTGACAATTTTCCCCTAATCTCCTATCATCCCTCCATCAACACTAAAGATCCTGACCTCTACGATCAAGTAGATCACCAGAAACCACTAAATTACCATTTCCTGTTCAACCCAGATTTACACACTCAAAACTTAATTAAAAATTATGATTTCTCTTCCAAAAATCATGATTTTGGACAATGTTTTAGTTCATATGCCTAAAACAAGAAATTAGGGTGTTTGGATTTTAAACGAAACCCAAACTTCTGTTCATTTTGGTTTTTCCCAGAGCAATTTAAAGTTGTTTTAACTTAATTAAATTTTTAAACTTTAATTTATGATAAAACAAACAATTTTTGTTTAAGACATAAACAGTAACAAGAATTAGATTAAGAGATAATGATTTTGAATAAGTCTTTAGCTTGAAAAACTGGTAACAGAGATGATACAGGAAATAAACATACACATATATCCACACATCCATATATATATGCAGAAATCTCACCAATATATATATTCACACAAAGACTCATACATTCCAGAACTTGACATGCAACAAGAATCAAATTAAAGCTTTTAAAAGTGTGATGTTACTCACCTGTTAAAATTGATGAACAAAGCACCTTTTTAAAACAGTTTTGAAAACTTGAAATTGTGAAAACTTGCATGCTTGCTACTGGATTTAAAACTTGTTAAAGATGACTTAAGCTTTGAAAACTTGTTGAATCTCTTTAAAACTGAATTTCCCTATTTTTAAAGCTGCATGCTTGTCTCAGGTTGCATGCAGGCTTGTTTTAGAGCTTGTTGGAAAATGGCTTGAAATCTTGATTTTTGAAATTGAGTTACTGGTTTTATGTAACGATTGCGATTTTCGACTCACGAAAGTCGACATCAATACGTTCACTGTATCAACTGCCGAGCAATCGAATGCCGAAAAACCGTACCGTTAGGGTTTAAAGAAGAGGTAGAAGAAAAGGATAGAAGAAGTAATTAGAACGAAAGAAGAACAACAGAAACTATATCAGAATCTCACATATCGCAGCGGAATAACATATAATAGATAAATGAATATTCTTTAAAACAAAGAACTATCTCAGTTATTACATTACATCACATCAGAGTGTACAACAACAATATACAACACAACAAAACAATGGACAGTTATACAAACATGTCCTTACAAGTGAATTTACAACGGAAAGATAATATCATATACAAGTGGTACGTCTCGCCATCCAGCTTGCCTCCTGAGCTCCATAGCACTCCTAAATCCAGAATGACCTGATAACCTGACTCTAGGCTGCCCGTGTAGAAAATTATGGGCACCCAGAGTTTAGGAAAGGAACAACAAACTCCAGGTCAGTCATGGGACTGATGTGAGAACTCAAAACAGTTATTTATCTTTTAAAACAACAACAATAGGGGAAGTGAAAAATATCCGCAATGCTTTTGGAAAATGAAACTACCGTAAGGCCTCCCCGCACACACACAATGCAAACGCAGAATTGGAGGAGATTTCTCCTTATGATAGTCAAAGATGCTTACTACGCAAAACAAATCATTTTTGATATTATTATTAGTGCATAGTGTAGAAAGCATTTCGAAATTAGAATATAAATCTTAGCCAGCATAGACATTCCGAACTATGCCTACTATAGCTACCATCCAAACAGTGGGGCACCATCATAAGTGAATGGCAGGTAATACAACTAAAACCGTACAAGGCTCGTATTGTTTCTTTGGATTTTCCAACAAATGGTCGGGCCAAGGAACTTCCTACTGCCACATGGGATCGCCTCTGGCGGGACGTCCTGAGAACCTAACCGGATCTCTTCCAACACAAGGCCGGGTTACCTTTGTAACTAGGTAACTACTACTCGAGTATGCCACCCCCCGGTCCTTTAGGACCTTTATACGAGGGGCCTCGATCACAAAGCAACAACCACACAGAAAATGAGATTGGAGCAACCACATAGGTTAAGCATGAGGGCTCCATACCTGACATCACCCTTTTCCAGAAGGAAATGACATACCCTAAAGGGCGCGACCCTCATAACCTTGCTGCATATTCCTGTTTTGACCATTTCCGGGGTATGAGGTCTGACGAAGTCTCATCCACGAAGCTATGCTTTTTCACAAAGCCACGCTTTGATCAACAAATGATCAATAAATAATCATCACACAACAACACTCAGCATGCCACATTACCAAATTGGGAGTATATCGCTGATAACCTTCAACTACAAAACCTCTGAGCTCGTACGTCTCAGAGAAGGGTGTTAAGCTAAGAGAATAAATTCTCCGCCACCAACAGAGATGTATTTGAAAGAAATCCGCTTTATATCTCAAAATGTAATGTCAGACACGTAACCATACAAGTCTGTTCCGGGTTCGAACAGAACCAAAGACACTTCCAAAGAAGCCCTTGCAATCCGGGTATTCACAATCCCGATCGAATTTCCCATCATAAAGGAAATCTCCATACCATAGCTAACGGTGCAGAGACAATCGATAGGTCATCCTATCGTTTTCACAAATACCCGGTCTTCACCACCGGTCTTCAATGCTATCCATTACGTCGTATCACTATTCAAAATGGGTAATCCGAATAACAAACGCAATAATTTAAAAATAAGTGTAGCATTCAATTTCAACCAATTCACAACAAATAGCCATTTAAGGGTCAATATTGATAGTCGGTTATTTAACTATCAATCAATATTCACAACATAACCCGATTCCAAATAATCTTCCCAAATTATTTATTTTCAAAATATCTTTATAAGATATATTTTCCACACTTCAACCATTTGAAAACAAATTTCAAATCAATTTTCACCTTTACAACCTTTGAAAATTAAATTTCAAATCATTTTCCTTAAGCGGAAAATACTTACAAATAGTTATTCATTTTCATTGGAAATCTACCGAGTTCAAATATTTTAAAATAATTGAAAATTTCTTATCCAAAAATATATCTGGAAAACACTTTTAAATAAAACTATTTTTCTTCAAACACTTTACTTAAAATATTAGTTATAAAATATTGTACCTATATTATATAAACTTAGACCCAAACTAATTTTTCAAAATAAAGTTAGTAAATAGAGTATAACTATTTGAATAATTATTTTCTAAAACAATTACTGATTAAATCTTAGAAATAATCATTTCTATAAACAATTTAATAAATATTTACTTAAAGGATTTAAAATAATTTAAGAGGTAAATTTCTTCAAAGTATCCTTTTCAAAACCAATACTAGAACTTTATATATATGAATAATATTTTTTTTTCAAAGCTATTCAGAAGTTTTATTCGGCTTTCCAAGGAGGATACACTTTCATTTCAAAATGGTTCATTCAAACCAATTAAATAAATCCTTACCGATTTATTAAATTTACGTTCCAAATCCGTAAATTTATTTCCACACTTTTAAAAATAAATCAATATTTATTTTTAAAACAAATTTCCCTTATAAATTTCCATTGTGAATTTACATTTCCAAATATTCACTTTTTATACGATTTTTCAAATCGATTTCAAATATTCACTTTCTATTTATCTTTACAAGATATAATCTCAAAACATTCACTTCATATTGGAAAATATTTCCATACTTATTCAATAATAAGTAATTCACAAATCCATTTATTTTCAACATTTGGAAAATATTCAATATACTTAAATCCAAATTAAGTATATATTTTATTCTTTAAGGAAAACGTTCTCTTAAACACATTTATTTGAGTCAAAACGAATGTTGCGTAAAACATCGTTACGACAACCCCAAATCACTAGTATAGGGATTCGAAATTAAGATAGATATATAAACCCAAATACTATACAAAACTTTTCCTTTCGGAAATCATTTACTATAACAACAGTGTTATAGTCCACCATTCCCTTTTTTTTCTCGAAACGTCTATTTCAACAATGAATGTTGAAATCTATGGTTTCGATTCTTAATACATTTAAAAAATATTTTTAAATAGTTTTGATTTGATTTAAAATATCACTTCCCCAGAACATTTCGTTAATATATTATTCACTGTCCAGAATCGTGAATATTATTCCTAACCAAATTCTTTATTATTACAACATTTAATTTAAAGGATAATTCACTGTCCAATATTTTTGAATAAATTTTCAACCTTTGAATAATATTATCGAAAATCCATTTATTAAGCCTTTTTACCATATTTTGGAATTTTATTCAATAAGATAAAAATAAACTTTATCATTTTAAAAAATTCCTTCCTTCAGATTTATACGATTCTCAAAAATAAATTTAATTATAAATTTTCAACTTAAATTTCGAAAGTTCACATTTTACTTATTTCGGTATCTAACGATACCAATTTATATTCGGCTAAAATTTAGCCTTTAACGATTTCAATCACAAAGATAATCACGCAGATTATAAATAGATCAACACACAACATTGAAACAAATTCAAATGTTTGAGGAATCCAGTTGGATCCCTCCAACCCGTTTCCCTGCATCCAAAGATGTTAGCACAATACCAATTCCACTTCGAGGTGAAATATCGCGGTATATGGGATTTTATAAAATATTATCCGCTATTATGCGGCGCAATAGGGTCTCATCCGCTATATAATGCTGGAAATCAACTCCAAGTACATATATAATACCAATTCCATATCAAGATGGAATTATCGTGGTATATGTTTTTAATAAATAACATCTGCTTAATATACGGCGTATAGGGTCTATTTCAATCCAACAGATAATAATTTATTGTTGGGCGAATTCTCACCCAGAAAATCTCGAAACCAAGAAGTGTCATTTTCACCCGGGTTTGCAACCTCCATTCCATCAGCTCCTATCGGCGATTCGAAAGAACAAGTTCCATTCGGCAGTGAGGGCTCATTCGGCATACAGGTTCATCCGGCTATGCAAGGATATGGGCTCATTCGGCACTCCAAGTTAAGGTCCATCCGGCGTGATAGCATTCGGTATTCCCCCTCATCGCCCTACCACCAAACTTGTTTGGTGCCGGACCAAACACCACCGGACCAAACACCACCGGACCCAACACCACCGGACCAAACACCGCCGAACCAACTCCCAAGGCCATCACCGAATCAAACGAGCACCGAACCACCTCATTACCACCGGTCCATGCATACCACCGGTCCATACCTACCACCGAATGGAGCTCCGCCGAACCAGATGATTGCCAGTCCAGATTGCTTCAGCCCGGGCCCACCAGCAGTTATATACTTCCAAGATCCCTGCCCCCTACCTCATTCTATAAATAGAGGGGCAGGGGTACAACAATGGCAGACAAGTTTGAGAGTTCAAGCAAGGAAGGAACTTTCAAACTACTTTCATATACTTGTATACGAAGCATTGTACTTGTAATCCGAAAGAAAGAAGATAATAACATATAAAGTGGACGTAGGCATATTCCGGCCGAACCACTATAAATCTGCGTGTCTTTTACATTTCAGCCCCTACTTTTATCATATTTACATAACTCTTCTAAACCATTGAAAATCACATATAATCAACTAAATAATACGACTTGGGGGTGTTTGTCCATTTTTTGTGCAAACATTTTTGGTGCTTTCACTGAGAACTGAACTCAAGCTTCATCTTCTCCCACTCAACCTTCTTCCTAACAACATCGCTCGTTACTTAGAAATCATGCCTTCCAAACAGAGGATGTTAACAGAGGAAAGAACATCACAACTAGCAGCCTTCCAGATCCAGCAATCGCAGATCAGCCCACTTCAACAGCAGTACCAGATGAAAATCAGGAAAATCCAACTGGTCCCGCAACGGAACAACCAATCACTAGGGCAGATCTGGACAGGGTTGTGGCTGAAGTAACTAACCGCTTCACATCCCAACAAGAAACTTTGGTGGACCAACTCATGTCACGCTTAAGGGATGCTGAAGAGTCCAACCGCAACACTGAATCATGGGGTGAATCCCAATCTGGAGGATCTCGGAGGCAACAAAGGTCTTCCCTCTTCGAAGAAGCTATCAACAGGAACAACAACGATAGGGGCCGCGCCCGGACTCAGCCCGAATTCCGACTCGAGGAAGCGCTTGGAACCGAACCCAGTGGGGGAGGCACCAGGCGAGGATCGGATGTAGCTGAGCCAGTCATGCCACCTAATCATAGAAACCCCGCTGAACGGAGCCGAGCTAGGACCCAGCCCGAAGTTGACCCCATGGATATGCTCGAAACAGAACCCCACAGGGGAAGATCAAGGCAGGGAGCAACTGTAGCTGGTCCTAGCGTGCATCCGAGCAGCCAGAGGCAACCACTGGATAATGCTAGAAGTGATAGACTATACCATCCCTACAGGTCATCTGGACGAGATAGATCCCGCAGGGAAGAACCAAGCTCGTTTTTGTCCGCTCCAAATTCTGACGAACGAATGGCACGATTATTCAGAGAATGTGTCCAACGGGAGCAAAGGGACCGGGGAATAGGCGCTAGGGTCACCAGCCCCTTTACCCGAAACATCGAAACTGCTATCACTCCCCGGGAATGGAAAATGCCAACCATGGAACCTTACAAAGGAACTTCCGACCCCATCGTACACTTACAGAGATACACCCAGCATATGCTCATGAGTGGAGCAACAGAAGGAGTATTATGTAAATGCTTTCCGCTATTCCTAGCAGATCTAGCTACCTCCTGGTTCTGCCATCTACCCCAAGGATCCATCAGCTCATGGGAGATGTTGAAAGAAAGGTTTATTAGCCAGTTCCGCATCCATGTGGAACAACCCAAGGATGCTTATTCTCTATCCAATGTCAAACAGAAATCCGGAGAGACGCTGCAACAATATCTAACACGGTTCAACGCCGCAGCGGCAGCAGTTCAAGATGCCGATGAAAAACTCACTCTAATGGCCCTCTGTAGTGGTGTACATCCAGACACCAAGTTTGCCAGAAGATTAACTAAGGAAAAACCAGCTACCTTGCCTGATTTCTTCCATGAAGCTGGAAAGTATATGAGACTTGAAGACGCTGCTACGGAGAGGCAGTCAGGGCAACAAGGTAAGACAGTTCAGGACAAGGTTCCCACTGCGGCTAAGGACGCTCGAAGAAATGAATCTAGAGACAATGCTGGGGGCAGGAAGGTCGAAAAGCGCCAATATCGACCAGGACCGAGATTTGACTCCTACACTCCTTTGAATGAAACAATCGAAAACATCTTCCTAGCCACTCAGGGCGAACTCGGATACAAGCACCCCCCGCATAAGAAAGAATCAGATAACGCACTCAAGTCCGGAAAGTTCTGTCGCTTCCACGAATCCCACGGACATGACACCAATGAATGCCACCATCTTCGGGACTTGATCGAAGAACACATTAGAAGAAGAAGACTGGAACGCTATGTGAAGGGTCAGAACAGGACTCCAACTCCAGCCAATGAGAACTCAAAGCAATCCCTCCCAGAGGTAGGCGGAGGGAATCGCAACAATCACAACACCAGTGGCTCTGGTCAAGAGAAGATAGTGGTCCTTACCATCTCAGGAGGACCACACATCGCCGACAGAAGTTGGGCAGAGATGGAAAGGTATGGCAAGTCGCTTAGAAATGCAGAATGCTATGTTAACTCCATCACGGAAGAACGCCACCCGAAACGAAAAGAGAGCGACGACATCATATTCAGTAGGCGTGATTTGGAAGGAAGACAGTACCCACATATGGATCCTATGGTCGTCTCTGCCTGGTTCGGCCCAGCTAAAGTTTTTCGGATTCTAATAGACACAGGAAGCTCCGTAAATATCCTATTCAAACATGCTTTCGACAAAATGAAGTTATCAATGAAGGATGTATCCCCCTGTGACAAACCACTGCACGGTTTCACTGGAGATGCAAAAATGCCCCTCGGGCAACTTGACCTCTTCGTCGAAATAGGAAGTCATCCCCCCTCCGTTGTGCGAAAACAAACGTTCGTACTAATAGAAAACCACTCGGCTTACAACGCCTTCTTGGGAAGACCAGCCTTGTCTGACTTCCAGATTGTATTAGCCCCCTGGTGCCTGAAAATGAAATTTCCAACAGACAACGGAGTAGGAGAAGTAGAAGGAGATCAAGATGCTGCCCGAGACTGCTACGTAACTGAACTTCGCAATAACCGTAGAAAGGATAAAGGAAAAGGTGCAGAGACTACTCTCTGCATGAAAAGCTTGGAGGCATAGCAACTAAAGAAAGCCCCTCCTCTTCGATACACAAGTGATCCCTTCAATGAACTAGACCCCAGGGATAAAGAGGAGGAGGCTACCGCCGAGCCTGCAGAGGCTATGGAATTCGTATCTGTAGATAAGCACAATTCAAGTAAACTATTAAAAATCGGATCTCAGCTAAAAACGGAGTTGAAAGATCAACTCATTGGCTTTCTCCGCCACAACTTAGATGTATTTGCGTGGACCCATGCCGATATGACAGGAATCTCCCCCGACATAGCATGCCACATGCTGAACATCGATCCCACCAAGGTGCCAGTAAAACAGAAAAAGAGGAGCATGGGGGCAGAGCGATCAGCAGCCCTTGATGAGGAAGTAAAGAATCTACTTGCTAATGGCTTCATACGGGAAGCCATCTACCCAGAATGGATCGCTAACCCAGTGCTAGTAAAAAAGGCCAATGGAAAGTGGCGAACATGTATTGACTTCTCCAATCTGAATGACGCTTGCCCAAAAGATTGCTTCCCACTTCCCCGAATTGACCAACTTGTGGACAGCACAGCCGGACACGAACTCCTATCTTTTATGGATGCATACTCCGGATATAACCAAATTCCCATGCACGCTCCTGATCAAGACCACACTAGCTTCATCACTGACCGCGGACTATATTGTTACAAAGTCATGCCTTTTGGACTCAAAAATGCTGGAGCTACCTATCAGCGCCTCGTCAACAAGATGTTCGCAGAGCTAATCGGACGAACTATGGAAGTGTATGTGGATGACATGTTGGTAAAGTCCAGGAAAGCCGACGACCATGTAAGCCACCTGGACGAGATGTTTCAAGTACTTCGCCGATATGGAATGAAGCTGAATCCTCTAAAGTGCTCCTTCGGAGTATCATCGGGAAAATTCTTGGGATTTATCGTCCACGCCAGAGGAATCGAAGCAAACCCTGAACAAATCCGGGCTCTAAAAGAAATAAGGATACCCTCCACTCGAAAAGAAATGCAAAGCCTAAACGGAAAGGTGGCCGCCCTAAGCAGATTCATTTCCAAGGCAACCGACAAGTGTGTCCCTTTCTTCGAAGCTCTCAAGAAAGACAAAGGGAGATTCGAGTGGACCGATGAATGCTTAAAAGCCTTCCTCAACCTAATCGAACACCTTCAGAGACCACCAGTACTCTCAACTCCAAATGAAGGTGAAGTGTTATACCTATACCTCGCTGTATCATCTCATGCTCTAAGCGCCGCCTTGGTAAGAGAAGAAGACCGCACACAACGCCCGGTTTACTTTATAAGTAAGAGATTTACAGGGGCAGAGGCCAGATATCCTAAACTAGAGAAATTAGCATATTGTTTATTGATCGCGTCACGAAAACTGTGACACTACTTCCAGTCTCACTCCATCAGGGTTCTAACCGATCAACCGCTAAGACAAGTGCTCCATCGTCCTGACACTTCTGGGCGACTCCTCAAATGGTGCATCGAACTAAGTCAGTATGATATCACCTACCATCCTCGCACCGCTATCAAAGGACAAGCCATGGCCGATTTCATTGCCGAATTCACTACCAACGAAGGCAAGGAACAATCCGAAGTAGCAAAAAACATCAAGTGGAACCTCTTTGTAGATGGAGCATCGAACGAACAAGGCTCGGGGGCAGGAATTGTGATCATCACCCCCAGGGGAAGAAAGTTGTACTATGCATTAAGGTTGGAGTTCACGGCCACTAACAACGATGCTGAATATGAAGCAGTAATAGCGGGATTGGAGCTTGCCCTGGAAATTGAAATCAATTCCTTATGTCTTCATAGTGATTCTCAGCTTATCGTAAACCAGGTACTAGGAGAATTCCAGACTCGAGGAGAACGACTCACAGCATACCTAAAGAAAGCCAAACTGCTGCTCGATCAATTGGACCACTATCTAATCAAACATATTCCTCGAGAAGAGAACCAAGAGGCAGATGAACTTGCAAAGCAAGCTAGTATGAAGAATAGCACCATTTTCGGAACACTAGCCATCTCAAGGCAGCTAGCCCCAAGTTCCAAACCAGTAAATCTGGTAACTGCAATCGAAGAAGGAACCTGGATGACTCCCATCCGGAAATATTTGCAAGATGGCACACTGCCCGACAGGCGTGACGAAGCCAAGAGGATTTTGAGGAAAGTTCCCCACTACACGATACAAGAAGGCATCCTCTATCGGCGTGGCTTCTCTGGCCCCTTATTAAGATGCGTCGCTGGAAGGGAAGCCAAGGAGATCTTATCAAACATCCATCAGGGAGGATGCGGAGATCACACTGGGGGGCAGACTTTGGCAAGGAAGATACTCCGATATGGATATTACTGGCCCACGCTAAACAAAGACGCTCTAGACTTCGTCAAGAAATGCGACAGATGTCAGAAATTTGCCAAGATTCCTCGACTGCCCACAAATGAAATTACTCAAATGACCAGCCCTTGGCCCTTTGCTGTATGGGGAATTGACTTAATTGGCGAACTGCCAACGGGCCGAGGCGGAGCCAAATATGCTGTAGTGGCAGTCGATTATTTCACCAAATGGGTGGAAGCAGAACCTCTAAATAAAATATCTTCAACAAAAGTTATAAACTTCTTGATCAAAAATATTCTGTGCAGGTACGGAGTCCCACTCAAGATCATATCAGACAACGGACTCCAGTTTGACAGCGAAGAATTTGCCGACTGGTGCCAAGAGCATGGAATTCATAAAAGCTTCTCATCAGTAGCTTATCCTCAGGCAAACGGACAAGTTGAAGCTGTCAACAAAATTCTCAAAACCCTAATCAAGAAGAAACTTGAAAAGTCAAAAGGCGCTTGGGTGGACGAACTTCCTACGGCACTATGGGCATACCGCACGTCTTTCAGAACATCAACGGGACATACTCCTTTCTCCTTGGCATATGGATCGGAGGCAATGCTCCCAGTTGAGACTATTGTGCCTTCCCACCGTAGGATCCACTACAACCCAGAAGAAAACGAAGAACTCCTCCTCATGTCTTTGGATCTGATTGAGGAAAGGAGAAACGATGCAGCACTTAAAGCAGCAGCTCACAAACAAAAGGTGGCAGCGCTATACAATTCCAAAGTCAAGCATCGCAGCTTACAAGAAGGAGATCTTGTCCTCAGGCGAATCTTTCCGCGCCCCGGGGCACTAGACCCCATCTGGGACGGACCGTATGTAATTCATAAAGATCTCCACAACGGAGCTTATATTTTGTCAACAGTGGACGGAGAGGTGTTCCAGAGGGCATGGAACATCCGACACCTCCGTCGATACTTTTCTTAACTTGTACTGCCCATATGAAGTGAATTAACAAAGAGAATCAGTGGACGTAAGCACTTTCGTGCCGAACCACTTTAAAAAATCTTGTCTCTTTTTAGCTTGTTCCTTTATGTCCTGGCTACTTGTTAAGTTTTATCCCTTTCTGTTGAACAAAATCCTATGGCATCTCCACTCAAGACGCACCGCGGCCTCATCTGGACTAGGCCTAACAGGTACGCTACGATTCTATGCACTCGCCAATGAGACACTTTTGCTCCAGCATCCCTCTGCTGCGGGTTAACTCATTGCGCGCCTGCCCTCAAAGCCAACTGTAATGAGCCGATTATAAGTCATCATAAAGGCCGACTATAGCCGATGGCAGCTCATTACGGCGTTCGGCTCGCCGGCAACTGTGAACCTACTTTAAGCCCCAACATAAGGTGTGGCCAGCCAGGGGTAGTTCACGGCCAACGGCACCCACGCTAGCCGGCCACGGTAAATCGAATAATACCCACGATTACGGACCATAATGGTTCGGGTAGTTACCGTGCGCGATCTCGGCTCCGATGTGTCTTAAGTGCGGCTGTGGTAAAAAAGAAAACTCCCCGCGGAGGCGTAAGATGGGTGACAAATGTCTCCAAGACCCACAGCTAGGGAAAGTGACTACAAAACCCGTTTGCCACGAACTTAAGCACATCGACGGCCTTCCGTGACTGGAAGTTTTACTTTTACTATATTTCCATTTCATTTAAATACTTTTCTCCTATCCTGTATAACAAACTCTAAAGTACAGGAAACCAAATAGGAAGCATTCGCTCATAAGAAACTAAGTCTGCATACTGGGTGGCAGGGTACTCAGCTATATCCGTGAACAGTTACATAAGACACTCTAAGCTACCGCCTGCGAATGAAACATAAAGGGCGGTACTCTCTTTTCTTGTACATAAATGCGTAACTATAGCTTGTTCGTACAATAACATTGCAACACATGAAATTATATTTATAGCAAAAAACTTAGCATCAAACACAACTAGAATCACAAGCATATACATAGTTATATTTCTCACGCAGCACATCAAGATGACAACAACATTTAAACATAACAACATCAGCTTATATTATAAAATCACACGAAGTTATTCTTTGCAAATAATATTATTATAGTTACATGTCAATGACTAACGTAAACAGTGATAAAAAGAAATAAAAAGGTGGCAGCCGCGTCCACACTCCATCACCAACTTCCCCAGTCTACTTAGCCGCAGGATCAGGAGTCCCACCTGTCCAGTTCAAAAGAGGAATTCATTAAACGAACAATCAAGTTATGAAAACACGGAAAGGAAAGAAAGGGAAAAGAATAACTCACCAGCATCCGCCGCTTGATCCTCATCATCCAACTGCATGCCCGCTTCCTCTGCAGCAAGCAGCCGCATCCCCTCCTTCACCGCCGCTTGCTCCTCCTTCGAGAACTGGGCAGTAACCGCATCCAAATTGAAAGCCTCTCCGCCTTCCTTACCCGCGTTCACCCTGGCCTCCTCTAAAGCCCGGAGATACACCTTGGCCATCACCCGAGGGTAATCGTCCATCCAAGACAAGCCGCCCTCCTTCCAAGTGTGGAAGTACATGTCCTGCAGCATCTCATCCATCATCCCCTCATTCTCCTCAAACTCCCTCACCCGGGCCTCGGAAGCTTGCAACTTGGCGATGGCAATATCCCTCTCTGATTGGTATCTCAAGCAGTCCGCCTGGAGAGACCTCCTCATTTCCTCCTCCTTTAACTTGAGGGACCTCCTCATCTCCTCCATCCCCTCCTTCAACTCGGCCTGAGCCATCTCCGCAGCCTCGAGCCTCCCTGACAACTCCTCTACCCGCTCAAGATCCGCATTTCGAACCTCGTCCACCGTCGTAATGGCCATGTTAATCCGTTCCCTGCAGGCGACCTCCATCTTCCGTAATTCCGCCCTACTGGCCTTCTCCATCGTCTCTTTCAGCCGCTTGGAGGCTTCCTCATGCTGAGAAATCTGGATGGCTTGATCGGCGAGCTGCTTGGCCTGATCGGCAACTTTTAACCTCAACCGAATATTAGCACTCCCGATCTCTTCCCCGGCCTTGGCCAATCTAGCATGATGCTCCATTAACTTCTTGGTCTCTGCGGCCACCCGATCGATGTTAGCCTTGGCTTCGTCCCCCATGGTGACTACCCGTGTAGTAAGTAAATCAAGATCTAAAGACTTGGCCTCGTCCCGCACTCTTACCATGGGGTTGCGAGGAAGGAGGTGCTCGCCCGTGGCCTCATCAAATGAGATATCCTGAAAGCTCGGATCTAAATCAGGATGACCGGCAAAAGGGTCACGAGGCACGGGGCGAGGCACATCAGGACGCCTTATACGAATAACAGTTGGGCTCTTGAAAGGAGGGTGAGGGGGGCCGGATTTCGTGCTCTCCTCCGTAGTATCACGAGGAGGCTGAGTAGGAAGCTGCGAACCAGGGGAAGACTCAAATAAGGAACGGCTCCGCTTCTTTTTCCGAATGCCCTCTTCAATGACCCCAAGAAGAGGGCGATAACTGACTACATCCCCAGTGCGACCAGTAGAGGGTTTCGCAGAAGCTCTCCTCGACTTAAACTGCTCAAGGCGGTGTCGAACGTCCGACGTTTTAACCACCTGGCCTGCCCCTGAAATAAAGAACAAGTGTTACGAACATACAATAATCCACAGTTCGAAAAATGTGTTAAGTTAAAAGGAAAGAAAAGTGAGAAGACACATCTATTATACAAACCCGGCGGAGGAGTGGGATACTGCAATAAGTCCTGGATCTCATTCCAGGACGGAAGTGAACCGTAAAAAATTTCTAAGTCCCTATCGAAAATGGAATCGGCAGAGGACAAAAGTTCACCTTGCATCGCCGGAATCGCCCTAGCTGAGGAACCCTTAGAGGATGGGTCAGTGCCAGCCACAGCTTTGCCGGTTTCCTTTGCCTTCTCCGTTTCCGACTCTCCCTCCGACTCCCCGAAGGCCCGACGGAGAGCCTCATCCAGTTCAAGGTCTTACTCAGAGGTTAGGGCACCGACGCCACTACCACCTTGACCGTCGCCATCTCCTCCACCCTCCGACCCTTCTCCAACCTCGCCTCCTTCCTCCTCTTCTACACCTTCCTCCTCCGGAACAGTCGGAAAAGTACTTGGAGAAGGGCCATCAGACTTCTTCAGTTTCTTCCCCCCGACAACGGGACGCTCTGTAAAATGCTCCCTCTTACCGCTCTTCACCATAGCCCCCTCCTTAGCTTTAGCAGCCTTCTCCTCAGCCGTGTCTCTTTGCTTAACCACGGACTGGTGCGGTAAGATCAAATTATACTCCAAGAGGGTTGCGTTCCTGATCAAGAAGGAGGCCGACCGGTCCCGTGCCGGAATAGCCTTTAGTTCAGCAGCCATTCGCACCAAGGAATCATCCTCCACGACCGCAATACCACTTGTCGCTAGCCAGAAATAGAAGCATGTCAGAAAAAACACTACAGTCAAAACATGGAAAATATAAATGAAATCCATCTTACAGCCGGAAGTGAAAAGGCGGAAAGAAACAACATCGTCCTTGATGAAGAACCACTCTTTCTTGAACATGGTAAACTTGGAATATAAGTCCAGGACTGGTTTGAAGGGCACGACCGCTTCCAGACTAATATACGGAGACCCCTTCTTATAGCCTCTCAGGTTGTACAAGTATCGAATTTCCCGGTTAGAAGGAGGACGCCCGTACCTCCTCTGGAAGATAACAAAGAGGCTCACCAGGATGGCATAAGAGTTAGGCTGAAGTTGGAAAGGAGCCACCTTCAAATATGTGGTGAAACTTACTATCCAAGCGTTGATAGGAGGGATAGCACCGCACATACAATGGTATCTGCTATAAGCAAAATAGCCTTCGGGAGGATTATATGGCATCACTCCATCTCCCGGCAGCGGCATAAGAGCCCTGTCTATCCCGAAGGAACGGGATATGACGTCAAGTTGCTCCTCCTTTAGGGAGCTAGGAAAGCAATCAGGGGGGAGATCAGAAGTTCCTGTGGACCATATCCATCCACTAATGACCTCGGAACAGGTCGATGTTGCCCGGATCCTGGTTGGGCGGGGGGCACAGAAGAAGGCTCTCCCCCATCCTTGGATTTCCGTCTGTCTGATCGTGTTTCTGCCTTACGAGTCATTTATCTGCATGCACAAAAGTGAAAAACATGACGTTAGAACGAAAGTATAAGCAAGCAAGCATACATAAGTCCAGAATACGAGGTTCATTCGGCACTGGGGTCCTAAGTCCATTCGGTAGTACAAGTCTTAAGTTCATTCGGTGGTACATGTCCAAGTTCATTCGGCACTGGGGTCCTAAGTCCATTCGGTAGTACAAGTCTTAAGTTCATTCGGTGGTACATGTCCACGTTCATTCGGCACTAAGGCCTTAAGCTCATTCGACATTTGAGATCTTACGTGTGCATTCGGCATTCTGAACCATTCGGTAATAAGAGGCATTCGGCAATAGGGTACATACCTGATTCGGTAGAAGATTGGTTCGGCAGAAGATTGGTTCGGCAGAAGACTTGGTTCGGTAAGGAAAAACCAAAGGGGGGTGTAGCCTCTATATATAGGCGAGCTCAGGACCGCCGGACCAGCTGGTTCGGCCCACCGAATAGAAACACCGGACCAATACCAAACATACCGAACCAAACGAATACCGAATGAACCCATCCATGCCGGACCAACCAAAGGACCGAATGAAGCTATCTCCACCAGCGAAAACCAGGAACAGGGGGCACGCAGGCTCCTCACTCAGATAAGTACCGAACTCCAGAACTAACTAATAAAATCAGGATTATGATGACGATGAATAAGTCGTAAAACTCTCACTAACATGGATTAATCGTTTACACGTGTACGCGACCACGAATGGTCCATAGGCACGCTCTGAATGGTTATTAACCTTATCGTCGTGGGAATTTACACTTTGACACGCCTTTTTAAACTCATGGGTGAAACAGATATTTGACTCTGATAATTATGAAATGGCTAAGCTGCTTACACATGTACGGGGTCGCGAACGACCCCTGGGCATGCTCTGAGCTGGCGATAAACCATCTTGACAAACGATCCAGGGACCCACTCTGACATAAACCTGGCATCGCTGATGCTAAGCCCCCTCGGGGCTCACTCTTTCGTCCCGAACGGCACAGTTCACTTCATCTCGAACATTTCGATCACGAACGATCGTTATTTGGAATCACGCTAAAACTGTAATTTCCTTTGCAGGACATCAACAGAATACGGACGCCCAACCCCTGGCGTTACAAAGCTAGTCTTCCTACCACAGGGAAAACAAAGCGCGACACATGCAAGCACGTGCCCCACTTTGGGGGGCAAATGTTGGGCGAATTCTCACCCAGAAAATCTCGAAACCAAGAAGTGTCATTTTCACCCGGGTTTGCAACCTCCATTCCATCAGCTCCTATCGGCGATTCGAAAGAACAAGTTCCATTCGGCAGTGAGGGCTCATTCGGCATACAGGTTCATCCGGCTATGCAAGGATATGGGCTCATTCGGCACTCCAAGTTAAGGTCCATCCGGCGTGATAGCATTCGGTATTCCCCCTCATCGCCCTACCACCAAACTTGTTTGGTGCCGGACCAAACACCACCGGACCAAACACCACCGGACCCAACACCACCGGACCAAACACCGCCGAACCAACTCCCAAGGCCATCACCGAATCAAATGAGCACCGAACCACCTCATTACCACCGGTCCATGCATACCACCGGTCCATACCTACCACCGAATGGAGCTCCGCCGAACCAGATGATTGCCAGTCCAGATTGCTTCAGCCCGGGCCCACCAGCAGTTATATACTTCCAAGATCCCTGCCCCCTACCTCATTCTATAAATAGAGGGGCAGGGGTACAACAATGGCAGACAAGTTTGAGAGTTCAAGCAAGGAAGGAACTTTCAAACTACTTTCATATACTTGTATACGAAGCATTGTACTTGTAATCCGAAAGAAAGAAGATAATAACATATAAAGTGGACGTAGGCATATTCCGGCCGAACCACTATAAATCTGCGTGTCTTTTACATTTCAGCCCCTACTTTTATCATATTTACATAACTCTTCTAAACCATTGAAAATCACATATAATCAACTAAATAATACGACTTGGGGGTGTTTGTCCATTTTTTGTGCAAACATTTATCATCCAAGAATCAACACAATCAAGCAATTTTAAATATAACTATTTAAAATTTAAATCGAAACAATTTGATTGAGTGAGAAGTTCTCACCTTGAGTTTCCGATAACAGTTGTATCGTTTGATTTCGAATAAAATTAAACACGCGTTTAATTTTACCCGGAATTATCACTAGCTCCAAACGACTCCAAACCAGCTCCATTGCGTAGTGCTCGAAAAAACGAAGCCAACGCAATTCGTTTCGTGCGTTTTCGACCTCGTATGAACAAGATATGTTACTTCAAAGTTCGAACGAATTATAAATATAAAATTTTACACTTTCTTTTATTATTTTTAACCTATAATTTAGATCGGCCGTCCATTTCAACTCACAAGATCAAGGCCGTTGCACGCAATACGTCCTCTTCCTCCAGATTAAACGCACGCACGCGTAAACCCATCCTTGCCTCCAAAACCCTAATTGCCGCCGCCACTACGAACGTCGAGGCAAAGATCAGGGACCATGGCTTCGAAGCCCATCACCCATACTGCTCTCGGCCGCAACAACTCCAAACTCAGCCCCTTCCCTATCTCGAAAAACGCACATGATGCTCGTCCCTTCCAGCTTGATTTGCCGTCAATCGGCTTCGTAAAAACCGATCTCCACCGTTGAAGTCGTAGACCTCGAGACGATCTACAACATTGCAGTTGAAACTTTCTTGAATTAACTTGTGGATTTGAAGAAATTGAAAGAAGAAGATGGCACGATTTGGGCCATTGAAATTATTAGAAACGGCGGCTGAACGTTTTCTTCTAGGGTTTGCAAGTGTGAAGTTGAGTCTAGAAAATTCTCAAATTACTATTCACTCGAAATTTTTCGAACTCCAAATCTCGCGTGGCGACTGGTGTTTCTAGGGTTTACCCCGCGTTCCGAACACAATGGAATATGTTTCGGAAGCTAATTTGGTCGTATGTGTGAGTTACGGAAATAAACGATCCAATTTAAATTAAATCGATTAAACAAATTTCTATGCGTTTTGGCTTGCCCCGGACAAACGGTAAATCTGATTGACACGAAATTTGAAACCATACAATAATTTGACATTACGGATCCGATGAAACTTGTTTCGTTGAAATCTGAGACTGTTTGAAAAATGACTATTTTCACTAGTCGATTAAATATTAAAATATTCAATTTTCACAAATTAACTTTTAATTCAATTTTAAAAGTTCACAAACATTGTTCTAACTCCAATATGATTTAATATAACTTTATAAATCATTTTTAATCACATCAAACCCAAATTCCAATTATTTCTGAAATTTCAAATATTAAATTGTCGATTTAATTATCCAATTAAATCCAGATATTCGAAAAATAAATTATTCGACTTATAAATTTTACTTGTTTATATTTAAAATCAATTAAATATCTAAATTTCAAATGACAGAAATTCTAGGTCGTTACATTTTAAGAAATGCAGGCCTTTGTTCTTGCTTTTAAAAATGAGTTTACAGGGTTGAAGCAGGCTTTGGTTTGCAGAAAGGCACAAAGATTGATTCCAGATTGGTTTTTGGAAACAAGTTTACAGGTTGAAGGAAAAAGCTTTGCAAACTTGATTTGAAAATGAACTACTGGTTTTGAGGAAGTGTTTGCATGCTCTTGATTTTTGTAGTGGATTACAGGTTACTGATTTCATTTTGAAAATGGTTTGCATGTCTTATGGTTTTGAGGAAGATGATAACAGATGTATTTTGATCTTAAAAAAATGAATTACAGATCTGTTTTTGTTTTGGAAAGATTGATTCAGATTTGTTTCATGAGGAGTTGTTTAACTTAGCTTTAGATTTCAGATTTTAGAAGATAGAAAAAGGAAATGAAGGAGAAATGGTTATATATAGGCCGAAATGTTTTATAAATAAAAATAAAAGAAAACTAAATTTTAAAAATGCCACTTGTTAACTCTCTTAACACTGGTCACACACATTAATTATTTAAATTACACATGTTATGTTAAGCTTAAATATGATAACATTTGTCCTTTAAGTATTTTATTTTAATTTCAAATGTTAATAAAAGCTTTCTACTTAATTATAAATTTACAAATACTTATCTATATATTTATAAATAACTTTAAAGAGAAAATAAAATAAAAAAAAATTATATATATACAAATAAAAGCTTTTACCTATATCTTCAAAATCCAAAATATTTTAAATACCTATCTTTTGAATTTTAAAACTTTAAATTCAAATTAAATTCTAAAATCCAATTTAAAAAATAAAGTTATATATATACATATATAACTACACATTCAAATTTGAAAATAACGAATTCAATTTTTATTAAAATCTGTTTATATCTAATCACATTATTAATATTGTTTGAAAATAACAAATTTGACAATTTTAAATAATTTATAAAAGAGATTATCTTATTATTTATTTTCAAATCATATTTTTCAAGAAATATTTAAAAATGAAAATAAAACAAACCTTATAAACATTTATCTTAAGTATTTTAAAACTATATAGTTATTTATTTAACTGATCTTTGAAAAGTTTTATTTTAAATAAATCATAATTTCCAAATTATCAAAATGTATATTAGTATTTAAAAACAAGATTTTATTTATTTATTAAATTTCAAACCAAAGCTTATCTATTTACAATACACACACATGTATATACATTATAAATAGAAAACATTTTTTTTGCTTTAAAAAAAACCCTACCAATTAAATATTTATTGAAAGAAGATTATTAAATCAATTCAAATTTTATTAATAAAAATTATCAAATCAATTTAATTTTTAATACAGATTATTAAATTGATATTGTCCAAAATTGCGGATTATCACAAGGGCTATCCAGAAGAGAGTCAGGAAAGCAAAAAAAACAAAACCACCTCTTTTAGGACTGTATCTCATAGTGACAAACTCAAGAACCACACAATCTTTCATAAAAACAAAATTGTCATACCATTGAAGGTTGAAGCTATTTGGTAAGCTTCAAAAACACAACTTAACTTGGAGAAACCCACATATGCGACTAGGTCATCTAGAGTGAGCAGTGTCAACAAGCCGAATAGGGTCCCAACAGATGCTTTAGATCTAGCATGGGGTTGTTGACGGTAGGTTAAAAACAATTATGGAGAGGCTCACAATGGTGGCTAGCTTCAAATCCATAAATGGATCTGTGTACGACATGAAAAAGGATCCTAAATGAAACATATGATGGAGAGCAGTGAGAGGAGCAGAAAACGTTGAAAAATAAAGGTTGGGCCATAATGAAGCAGTGAGAGGAGCAGAAAACGTTGAAAAATAAAGGTTGGGCCATAATGAAACAATGACAGAAAGTTGAGAGGAAGTTTCAGACGAAAGTGAACGAGATGGAGAACCATAGTTATCAGAACCGAATCGTCCATCAAATCATGATGACCGAAGGATGAATGTTTTGATGGTTGAACCGATCAGACCGTTAGAACAACAAAGACTAGTATTTATGTTTTTATTACCATAAATAGTAGAAATTTAAGTGAAATACAATAAAGAGCAACATAAAGAAGATGTTGCTGCTTCAGTCTCTATATATACACCAGAGAATCTAAGGTTGAAGTAAATAAAAATAAAAAAATCTCTTTATGGAATGACGCAACAAAAAGTGAAGTTCACATTATAGTTTGCATATGGTTCTTAATTAAATATAATTTTATAATATTGATTTTTATTTATGATGTAGCAAATTCTATCTTTAAGTATCTAACTAATTTGCTTTGTGCTGAAAGTATGAAAAAAGATAGTTTTATGGTTAGAGACTATTCAAATTGTCCCATATCACATAATTTTCTGGAGATGAAGGGTAAATTTAGTTATAAATATACCTACTTGCGAATCAACAGTGACGTGTGTAATTCTATTGAAGTATGGATGCTAATGTGATGTGTGGGCCTTCAGTTTAGTTGTTGGGCCCTAAATTCAGTTTTAAAGGGAAATTTTTCTTTTTTGTTAGTCTTAACTATGTTATGAGTTGCGGTTCAATGGGTTTTGGCATCCCAATTGCGTATTGAGGTCCAATTACTGTCCAATTACTCTTTAGACCGGGCAGGCCATTGGTTCATGGCTTTTAGGGTTTAATTGGCGTTTCGTTTTGGTTATGATAACAGTGGGGAGAACCAATTGGATTAAAAAAGTTTTAACAAGAGGAATGGATGCGACTATAAAAGAAAAAACGTTGGAAGCACGCATAATAATCACTTATTTTAACCCATATTCTCAAACAACACACAAATGCTGACCATTTTTCATTATAGTCGGCAACTTAATGTCATTTGTAAGAAAAAAATCAAGTTGTTGATTGCAATGAAGAGTAATCGGCATTTTGATGTTGTTTGAAATGTGAGTAAAAATAAACGATTATTGCGGTGTGAATAGTCTCACTCCTATTGAAAAAACCTTAGACTTTATGTATATTAAAATTACATATAAGCTATAATAATCTAAGGAGTATCATATCTATATATATGAGCTAGGATAAATAATCTCCTTTGTTTAGCACTATTTGTAGTCCTCTGATATCATTCGTAAGTTTCTATTTAAATATTTGTTCTTTTACTCTCCGGTCAAATGATCCAAATATTTAAATATAAACTTATCGCTGATATCGGATGCTACAAATGATGTAAAATAAGGGGTCCATTGATCACATATATATACATTTACACACATATACATACATACATATATGTATAATGTATATATGTCTGTATGTATATGGAGCGGTTATTGGGACACAAAATTTAACACAAGTATAGATTGTTGGGTTCTTCTGTCTTTACATGGAAGGTGGAATTTAGGGGATAATATAATGATTGAGATTCATTTTCTCACCAATTGTTTCAACATTTTGTGTCCCAATGAATTTTCCTATATATATATATATATATATATAATTTCTAAAATATTATTTTTTCCCTGATGTGAAAATATGCTTGCACACTAATCTTAGATATAAAAAATAGTGGGTCTTTAGTTATATAATTCTAAATCTAAATCTATGAATAAAAAAGGAAAACCTCACAATGAAATTAAATGACAGTATACATATAGTATTTTAAATAAATGAATGTCATCAGACACCTAACTCATCAAATAAACAGGCACATCTTCATATACTTCAATTGTTATCAAATTCATAAACAATACAACTATAACACATAGGAAACATATAAAGTAAACAACCTATAGATGTTCTCTACATCCAAATCTTTTTTTCTCTCCTATTCTTCCACCTTTAAACTTTACAAATACATGGATATACATAGTGAATTAAATAAAAGTGATTTGTGTTTTGATTTAAATTTTATGAACTTATATTAAAAACATCCATATCTTGATTTTACCTGTATTCAAACATTTGTATTTGTGCCGAAAGATTTGTATTTATTAAGTTTTAAATTCAATATTGTTTTATTTCCCTTGATTTGATTTATATTATGTTCACATTCATAACACACACAAGGCAATCAATATAAATGTCACATATAATCAGGGTGCACATAAGTTTATAAATATCACATTTTAATAAATAACCACTGGGATTTGTGGTTATTACATTTATGGTAAACGATGATGATATATCAATTTAATCTTGGATTAGACTGCAAAAGGGATCGATGACAAATATACATATGTTAATTATTCCTAAAATTAAGTAATCTATACTATAATATATATCTATAATATAAGCCCCCTAGAATTTTGGCAACTGAACAATCTCCTAATTTATATCTATAATATAAGCGTTTTTTTTTTCTCTCTTTCTGCCGCACCTCTCTTCTTCCTCCTAAGTTTTTCCAATTAATTTCCATGAAGATTTCCAATTCTTTTTCATTCAGATCCAAGGGTCTCCCCTCTCCTAAACCCTTCCATTTCGACATCGCCTCGAGCACTACTGTACAATCGCTTTTGAATCTCAAACCCTTCGAATTTGACTCTCCACCCAATTTGCTAACAGCCGTCTTCGCGCCACCATATCTGCCGCTGTTCCTACTCACATCATCAACAAGTATTCGTCTTCTCTGACCATAAGGAACAATTGTCAGCAACGCAAACAATTGATTTTGGATTTTAAAGTGGAAGAGGTATCGAAGCCATCACCTTGGGTGTTTCGAATCAGTTAGGGTAATCGACTACCACCATCCATCAGTAACCACTCAAGCAAGGACTATTGTCACGATTTGTAAACTAGCTTTCGTACATCTGAAACAAGTAATCTAAGGTATGGGACTTCAACCCTAAATTACGTCATTCAGAAGCATTTAAAAATCAGTTTCAAATTTCCTAGATCTAAAAAGCTTACAACTTGCCTATGATTTTTAGATATAACAACAGTGTATTTTCAAATTTTACAAATTTGACATATACTGAATTCCAAAATTACTTGCACTAAACCTTTGAATAAATTTTTAATTTGTTATCATGCTTGATTAATTTAAGGTACGAGGATTTCCAACTTTAAGACTTTTGGGTTGTCATCAGTTTTGAATGTTACATGATTGTATCCTTTATCAATTATAATTAGTAAGTTTCGAAAGCAAGGAGTTCACATATTATGGGAAAAACATTTCAGAGATGTAACATAATTTTATATATTTAAACTTTTAAGGGGTATATACAAATCCAGATTTCTATATCATTTTCCAAATCCGTTCCAAATTCTTTTCAACAAACTTTGAATAAGCATGAGAATTCAGGTTCCGAAATGAGCGTGGAAATATAAAAGCTTAGAACATATTGGAATTTAAAAGTTATATTGGTTTTAGAATTTTTCATATATCAGGTTTGTAAAAGTGTTTTGATATGTGTATTTGTTAGTGTTAAGTGTGACTTGCACCATGCACATATGAGGTTCTATATGAATACAAAATTTGAAAAGATTGATCAGACTGGGATAAAAGAGATTATATTTATGGTTTTGAATGATTATGGTATATTTTTGGCCTGTGAAAATAAAGGGACAGTTCCCGAACATCTCAAGATTTTGAAACATGAAGGTTTTAAGTGTTGTATATATAAAGTTTTCTTTTTAAGAGTTACAGTAATTTTGAGAGGAGAAATTTTTTTAATATGTAAAGTTTACCTTTTGAAGCTTATAGAGCATTTTCCCCATAGAGGATACTGGGCATTTAAAATTTTAAACCAAATGCATTTTCGATGAAACAATTGAATGAACATTTTTTTGAGGTATCTATATATATTAATTTCCGAATATATGGAATTTTCGGATAAGTATCAAGCTTAATCCAAAAGATTTTACATTTTCACATAACCCTAGGTGTATATAATAATTCTCATATGATTCTAAATGTGTGAATTCCAACATAATAAATTATTTTCATTGTATATTAGTTTTCTGAATGCATAAATTATTTTCATACTTTGAATATATACTTGGATCTATTTGATCTTGAGAATTAAAATACACAGTTTCAATTATAGGGATTCTTAAACAACTACCACTTTTTGCGATTTCTAACTGTTAAAATTTCAAGGTGCACACAGGTGTCAGGCTAAAAGTGTGCAAGTCTTCATGTCTATGGACATACATATAACCAGCCATGATTTTAAATATATGACTATATATTCATAAGTTTACTTATACTTGGTTTTGTGTTTTGCATAGGTCTTCAGTTTTATATATTGAATGCATCCTCAGTTCTACAAAAAAAAAACAGAGTTCCATATACAGTCGGGTTCAGCTGTATATATGGCCATGCATGTGTTAACGGCCTTCAAGTATATTTAGTTATGGTTTTATTTGTGGATTCAATTTAACTTCAAATACAAAAGTTTCAAATTATTTCTTATACAAAAGATTTTACAACATATCAAGTCCCCATGGCACTATAAATTTGAGAGTAAGCTTAAAGTTTGTTTTGCTTTGCAAACACAGAAGGTTTTAAGTATATTCATGAATCCCAAATGCCTAGACTTACAAAAAATGCATACGTGTCAGTGTAGAAAATATGTATTTAAACCATACTGTTATAAGTATGAATTAGGTTGAGGGAAATTTATGACTATCAGACTTTTGAATATGTGATAGATAAATATACAAACCTTTAAATACTTTTAGTTTTCAAAGAATTATCAATTCCAGAAACATTTTTAAAGAAAATTAAATTTGACAAATCATCTCATTTATGAAACTGAATATTGATCTAATTATAATGAGTGGTTTTTGTTCATTATTGGGTTATAAACATATGAACTTTCTTGGGAGTTTTCAAATGTTTACAAATACAATATCATATACATACGTGTGTGGTTGTTAGAATGTTAATATAAATATGTGCAGTTTTATACACAACTATTATGTATGTGAATACTTCAAACATGAATGACAATACAAATTTTTTCAGGAAGTATAATCCATTCTCTTGGTTTGATGAGTGCATCCAAATGTGTTGATGGTGATAAGAAGGTATTCATTGGTCTTGATGAATGCATAGTAAATCCACAGCATCGTGCTAAACAAAGATGCAACATAAGGAAGTGAATGTATAGGGAATTGTACCGCTTGCTGAAATGTGATGAAATTCGTTGTAGGTTTTAGCTATGTGTTTAATGTTGAGTTGACCATATTTTTTTTTACATCTTTTGACAGTTCTAGAAGGTTAAAATTCATTGGTATTATTTATAGACCTACGATAGTAAGTATCATTGAAGTGCCTTGCTTTCTATATTTGATTTCATACTTTTATTATCATGATTCTATTATCATATGCAAAGTTATGTTAGCAGTGAGTTAAATAATGGAACTTTTTTTAATTAATTTAAGGCGTGCTGTTATCTCCCACTATATTGCTAATTTGCACTATTCCGCTTTGTTATTCGTACTATTTTTATTCCTACAAGGTAGAATTCATTGGACAGTGTTTCTTTGTCACACTGCTGTTGTCGTCTGAATTAATTTATTTATATGGTTTTTCGTTCATCTACTTTGCAGGAATAGTTGATAAACCATAATGGCTATGATTAGGTAGGAAATTTAGCTCCCAAGAAGTAATATGTTTGTGTTTTACAATATTTTCTCAAGCAACTGTAATAAATGCAAATCAATATATTTTAAACTTATATTACTATAGTATTGAATTTTTCTTCATATGTGTGACAATGGCTAATGCAATCCTGTTTCTTCAAATTTGTTGATACATTTGGTAGTGTAACAATTGACAATGGATAGAAAAATCAATATATCTTTAGTATCGTACAAACTAATATAATTTATTTAATAATAGTTACTAAATCGACCTGTGCGTTTTTTTCCTTTTGTATACTGAGTTTTTTGTTTTTGTTCTACGTATCTTGCGAGGACGTAATAATTTATATGCAATGGAAGAGAACAAAGTTAAATGTTTGCATTCAATTTTAGCAATTAGCCAATTTTTATGTTTTTTTTTGAATTTTTTTCCTAACGAATTTGAAGGCTTTCTGTTGATTAACCGTACAATTTCACGGACTTTCTTTTGAACCGACTCAAACGTTTCGGTCGAACCATTATGGCAATTGAAGTGGAATCCAATCCTTGACTTATGAAGATATTGTATTGCTGTTTCACATCAACTACACATAACATATTATGATTATTTTAAAAATATTTTAATCTTCTAAGAGCCGTTGGTAATAATAATTTTTGTTTCTGTAGTTTGTTTGAAAATTAAGATGCTCTACCTGCTGCCTTATTTTCCATGCCGATTCATTAATTTACTATTGTATGACATGGTCTGTTTTTAGCACAGCAGATCTTACACAAGCTTGGCGCAACACAATTTAAAGCTATAGTAGAGCTGTCCGTTTTGTTAGCTTGCATCTTCGCTCTACTGCAGGTAATTTTTGGTGCCTTTTATTTCCTTCATAATGCGAATAGTGAACTGCTGTCTGTTGCTTTAAATAAAGATTTAGATCTGTTATCATGGTTTTTTACCTAGGGCATGGAACCGAAAGCTTTTTCTTTCACCGTTTTCACACTAGATTTCTTTTCAGTCCATTTATTTCGTTTTCCTTCATTCTCTTTTACCTATTCATATATTATGTACTGTCTGTTAGTTTGGTATTTAACATCCTTTGTTCAGAAGTTTTCTGATGTTACACATTTAGCCTTTTTTGTTTTGGTACCATATGGTTTTGGTTTTAGTACTCCCATATTGATTGATATTGTATGAGTAGGAGTTTCATCATAGTTTTTATAAATATTTAAATCATATGTATTTTATTGTAGGTTGAGTTTTGAAAATTTTGAATTTTTGCGGTACTTTGTAGATGGGGAACAAAAAAAGCTATGAAAAAAAGGTCTAAATGGCTAAAATTTAAAATATATTTTAATGAAACTATAAACTCTTCTTTTATGACAGAAAATTTGATCATGGCTGTCAGCCAAGATGAACTATACAACTGCAACAAAAGAAAATCAGCCTAAGAAATTCATCTACGTTTCTTATAGATTACAATTCTTATATGGTTATTAAATTTTGTAGGGTTAAATGAAATTAAATATTTTTTGTTCATGTGCTCTAAAATATTGTTAAAAATTGCAGGACGTGCAAAAAAAATTAATACACACACACGCATGCGTGCACACGCACGCATGCGTATGTGTGTGTGTAAAATTGAGCTACAATGTGTATCCTATAAAATCATGTTTTTGAAATGAGGGTAGTAAGTACATAAGATGACATTGTAGCTGCATCAAATTTATTAACAATCATCACATTCTTCATCTTACTGAGATGGTTTTCATTCCTTTGACTTTATCCTAGATTCCATTCATCATGGTGAAGAAGTAAAAAGATCCTCCGCCACCAAAATAGCCTTCACCATTGTCGTAATCTGAAGAAGAAGCCGATGAAGGAGGTTTAAGAAGAAGAAGAAGCATTATAACCCAAATCAAAAGATGGAGAAGCATCCGAGTACGAACCTGAATCAAAATCCAAACCAGATTAGAAAGAAGTAATTTCGAACCACAAACCCATGAAAAATATAATCACCTACTTTAAAAGATTTGTTGTTTGAGACCCTAAGTGAGTCCTTGCCTCACCATATTAATATCCACTCAAAAATCACTAAATCATTCGAGTCTCACCCTTCACATAGCTTTTCAAAAGTACGGCCCTATCAAGGACTATAAGGCCATCCCAGATTGCATCACTAATCAATGCAATGGTTATTGCTTTGTGTTGTTCGGTACCCACAACACTGCTAATAATGCATTGAAATAACTTAAAAAGGTTATTGGGACTCAGCCTGCTACCTGCCGGTTGGCATCAAAGGGAACCCTTCGGGTACTGGTGCTAAAATTACTTAAATGCAATGAAGTAATCAAGGTGCACAGCTTAAATTCGCAATGACACCTTATATTGCACAAAGTACTGTTGGTTTGGGTTATGCACAAAAAATACAGGTAAATACTTCATTCTTGGGTTAGGGTTTGAATAGGGATGTAACCTTGGTTCTTATGAGGTGAATAAAGCGACACATGGTTTATATAGTGGTGTGACGCATGGTTTGTATGGAGTAAACACTTTGAACTGAACTGTGATTGGGAATTATCAAGCACATCAGATAACAATACAGAGGATGAGGGTTTATGGTGTGAGTCCAAGTTTTATTGGAAGCTATCAGTCACAAACTGTTTTGCAAGGATTGGGAAGGTATCAAAGCCAATCAAGTCTTGGGAGCCTAAAGTAGGACTATTGCCTTACTGTGGATAATATATCACTTTGATCTAACAAGACTTCTTGGAATTTTTCTATGTTTCAGGCGAGGATCAAAGCTCAATGTTCCCTAAGATAAATTATTGTATGCACTTTGGTCGGTTGTATCAATTGGAAGAATTGTTGGAAATGTTATTTGTTATTAAATGTTTCCATTAGTTTCTTTTTCGTTGCTTCCTAAAACTATCACTCTGTAATTGACATATGTATTGTTCTTTAGTATTATACGATTTCGTATATTACTCTTAAAAAGACTTTATCCTTATGATTCAATGTCCATCTATTAATATACTTCAAATTATTAGATTACCATGTAAACCATACGAATTTTTTTCAATTCATACTAATTTTAAAGTCATATTTGTTATGATGCATGTTATTAGTTAACTTCCCGATTGAGTTTAACATCTTTCATATTATTTGAAAGTTCACGATGCATACAATTTCTTAAGTTGTATCTATTAAGTTGTATTCGATAAGGGCATTATGCATCACATGATATTACTATTTAAGCTGAATGTATTACATTGGACGTTAAATTTGTAAAGATGTATTTTCTAGGGCTATCAATTTTTTATTTATTATTTATTTTGGTATAAGTTAAATTGTCACCTCTTTGATTACATGGAATTTTCTTCTATTTATTCAAACGCATGAAACCTTATTGGAAGAACATTGATGCAAAAATGCACATTTACATAAATAACTACTGCTAAGCTATTTTCGCATTCCTATACAATTTGTACTCAACATGTAAAAAATAATAAAAGTACTATTAAAATATCAATGGTTGTGCGCATTGACAAGAAGTTCCATGCTATCCTCAATTATAAACAACTTTCATGAGCTAATTAGAAGAGATTTCACAAGAATCAAACACAGCTTGACATATTTGAAAATATTCTTCATTTAATAATTTTGCCTCTACTAATTTTTGGTCGGATGGATTTGGATAATGTTCTAGAAAATAAGGAACTAATGGGTATTGTTTTTTAAATTATTTTCAACTCTTCTAATACTAAATAGTTGGACTTTGATAAATGGTTCGTTTCCTGTTTATTTTTTTTAATTTATTTATGATTATTGTAGAATAAATTTGTATAGTATGGTGGTGATTTTCCTCAGTCCAACTGTATTTAGATTTTTTTTTCAATCAAATTTCGACTATGGACCTCATGATCTTCAAAATTTAGTTCTGTAAAAAAATTTCGACCATATCAAGTCGATAAGTAAATGGATTGCTAACCTCATTGCACATTTTCATTGGCACATTTCTTTAGTAGAAAATATGGATTGGTTTTTCATATGAATATGCTGATATAGCTGTAATTTTTTTTTAATTTTCATCAGGCCAAATGGGTATAACCAAAGAACATGTATATTTGTTACATTATTCTTAACTCTTTAAAACTCATCTTATAATTAAAATTACAGATTATGTCTATATAGTTCATGTAAGGAATCTTATAGACCTATTAAAAATTTGGTTGACTGAGGTTTTGAGTTCCTAAATCTATATGTTTATAAAATATCTAAGTAAAAGTCGCAGTATTAAAAATGCTTCCTTCATTAGTATCATTGTCTTATTGTAAATGCATAGTCAATTTCCATCTGAATCCAAAAACATAGTAGCATATAAATTTTTTTCTAATTAAATATATGTTAGCTTGGATTTGATCTGCTGGTTTTGGTATACCATTTTATATTTTTACTATAGTCTATTAATGTTGAACCTCTCTCTACCATTATTTTATTTCATTGATGGACAAAATTTAAAAACACTTGACAATAACTTGTGCATTTTGTATATGTTAGGTACGGTGTTATATTCATATTGGTGATACATGTCATATCAATTTATGTACTCCGGGAGACATGGCCATTGAGGCTGTAAAAGAGATAGAAGCTGATAGAGTACGAGATAGAAACTTGACTTGCAATAAGATTTCATAAGAATTATAGTTGAGAAACAGCTACGCTACTGCAATTCAAAAACAACTGAAGTCCCTAAGTTGTGCTTTTTCAAATTATGGGTTTTTGTATTCAGAATAACGAAGGTAATGTGCCATCTTGCATGAATTCATGAAGGAAAAATACACTGGGTTTTCATGTAATGAATGAAAGTATTTCCAACTAGAAAAGATTGTTGCTTCAGATATCTATTATTATATCTTGAAAGTAAACTATTATATTTTTCTAGGTTGGTTCCTTTTTTTGGTTTCATGCAGCAACATCATTCATAGTGTAACAATTGCTTCAGTAAAAATAATATCAACATACCAAACCTTAGTTTCACTTTGCATTTTCTCTTTTTATGTATATCTAATTTTTGGTGTAGTTTTTCTTTGAATTTTTTATAACACATAATGAAATTTTATTACTGATTTTAAATTGAAAATTATCTCCACCTTATAACATGATCCTCTTATTTTTCTCATAATATTATTTGAAAATAGATAAAAAAGATCAATATTTCTTAATCAATATACCATATAAATCGTGTAAACATGTTATGATGATAAAAAGTTGAGTGCAGTCCGTATGCGAAGCACGGGTTCGCACTAGTTGAACATGATTTAATTTATGTAAAAAATAAATACTAAGGCCCCGTTTGGCTTATCGTTTTTTAGTTTTGTATTTTCGTCTATACAAAAATACGTATATTATATGTATTGTTGAAATGAAATTAACATGCAAAATAGAAATCAAGATTATTTTATTTTTCGTGTTTAAAGAGATAATAAAAGATTGGAGAACAATCCAACCCTTCGGATGATGCTTTCTCCCCTGTAACCAATACGAGGACTCGCGGACAATAGACATTGAAATTTTCTGCATCGTTGAATAAGCCTAGCATGAGATCTGAAAGGAAATATCCACGTTTAAATCATGCATTTGCAAGAACTCGAGAAAGATTTTCCATCTTTAGCATCGGCCTATGGCAAGTCCAGAAACGAATCTGTTATAATTAACTTCTTGTGTCTGGATCTATGCCTGCTAATAAGGCATGGAACCAGGTTGCAGAAGAATTAGAGTTGTCCACGTTTTCACTTTAGAGAAGGAGCTAAGCATTTAACATGTTAGAAAATTAGTGTTGTCCACTTTCAACATACGTTAATTCTCGTTTCCAGAGAGTACAAAAGCAAATAAAAAAGAGATGGCTAAATGTTTCTAGCACTGGCCCTACAACTGCCACTCCATAGAAGGAACTAAAGCATTTAACATATTAGAACTTGCAAAACAAAGGAGAATACTCATAAAGGGGATATAAATCAATGGAACAACAGTATTGTACATAAAGGGGATCAATATCACTAGTTACATGAAACAAGATGGAGGTTTAGAACTCATGTACACATGTGTACATGCACATAACACGTCTATGGAGAGACAAATCCTATGGGAATATATTTGAAATCAAGCTAATCAAATAAACTTACCATGGCTGATAGTGGGAGACTTCAATGCCACTCTATACAACAGTGATAGAACTAATGACAGGTCTACAAATGCATCCTTTGATTCTGATTATTTAAATTACATCGTTTCTTCTAATATATTTGAACCCCCCTTTCATGGGGAATTTCTATACTTGGAGAGGGGGAACAGATTACTGTACTCATAGTAAAATAGATCACCTATTTGTCAACTGTAAATGCATCAATAACTTCCCCAACCTTAGAGCTCATTTTGATGATCATTCGACAAGTGATCATACTTCGATTATTTTTGAAATAGCTCCCTCCAAAGCTATGTTCAAACAAAAGCCCTTTAGACATGATAATTCATGGTGTGCGCAGGATGGGTATAAACATATGGTTGAACTAAATTTCCAGTGTCTATTAATTTGTTGGCAACCCCCTTTTCAAGTTATTGCAGAAATTAAAGGCAACTAAATCGGCAATCAAAACTTGGCAGAGCTCTAGACCAAATTTCAATATACAACGCAATAATCAAAGAAGAGAGAACGATCATTTGTATAATTTTCTCTGTCAAAATCCTTCCAACTCATCACTTCAAGGAAAATACAGAGAAGGAGTCCAACAACTAAACAAAATGATACATATCAAATTGATGCAAAGCATGCAGAGGAACAAATTCAAATGGAAAACTCAAGGCGACAAATCGACCAAGTTTTTTCATTTCAAGTTTGTGGCGCACATACCAGGTATCAGAAATTTACAACTAACCGCTCAAGATAATATAAGTAGAGAGGCAATTACTTTCTTTTCAATATTAGATAATGGGAACTCATGCAGCAATAGTTTTCCTTCTATCACTTGCAAAAAAATTCTAATAGGTCATGCTAGTACGGACATGGAGAAACCATTAAAAATTGAAGAGCTAAAAAAGGTGGTTTGTCAAATTAGGGGTAATGGTAGTCCAGGTCTTAATGGCTACAATGCTAAGTTCTATAAAATCCATTGGGATTTGATAAAAGCAGAACTGTTAGAAACCATGAAAGCAATTTGTAGCTCAGGGAGACTAATCAAAGAACTCAATCATACTTTCATTTGTTTGGTTTAAGAAACAAATCCTCAGTCTCTAAATGACTATAGACCAATTTCATTATGTAATGTTCTATATAAAATATTGGCAAACTTGCTTTATTGTAGAATGAAAGCATTTTTGAATGATATCATTTCAATCAATCAAAACGCTATCGTCTCTGGTCGAATTATAAGCGAAAACTCATTATTAGAACATGAATTAGTTAGGAAATTTAATAAGAGGACATCAAATAATCTGTGTTAAAGTTCACTCGAATAAATTTTATTCTTCATGTGACGAGGTCAATGGGTTTTTCAAATAAGTTCTCAAGCTTGATTTTCACCTGTATATCCACCTCATCATTCTCTGTCATGATTAATGGATATCCACAAGGTCTCGTTCCAAGTATTAGAGGACTTAGGCAGGGAGATCCATTATCTCCATACTTATTCTCTATTGCTATGGAATACCTGAATACCTCTCCATTATGATGGATACAGAATATTTCAAAGGTCACCTGAAACCAATATATAACCAATTTTAACCCATTTATTATACGCTTATGACATCTTAGTTCTTACTAAAGCAAGTGGTAATAGTGCTTTTTGCATCATAGAAAATTTGGCAAATCTTAAGAAATCGATAGGGTCATTAATAAGCGATCAGAAGTCGTTTGTTTTCTTCGGTAAGGGCGTTCGAATCAAGGACCAGATAAACAATATTTTGAATTTACCAATGGGAAATCTCTTAATTATCTTTTTAGGGATCCCACTATTAACTTAACACTAAGATTTTGGACCCCTAACAGATAAGATCAACAGAAAATTCAATAATTAGAATTACAGATTTTTAAATATAGGGGGACGAATTAAACTATTAAAATCGATTATTTGTCCAATAATTGAATTTGGATGCAAATTTGCCAACTCCCCTCAAGCATAATACAGAAGATTAACTCATAATGCACTAATTTTCTATGGAAAAATAAAGCACATAACATAAGTTGGTCTGATGTATGCAAACCAAAACTAGAGGGTGGTCTGGGGATTGGAAGATTAGAAGACAACAATTCATCAAACATTTGGAAATCTCTTCTTAAAGCAAGGCAATTTAGCAAAGGGCGCATTACCAAGAAAATAACCGATGGAAACGACACTAATTTATGGTTTGATCCATGAGTTAACGGCTATTCATTAGTGGACAAATTGGGATGGAATGCTATGATCACAATGGGAAGAACCAACAGTAAAGTATCTGCTCTTCACTCTCGTGGAGAATGGAAAACAGACACTTTATGTTTGCCTTCCCCTATCCACAATGAAACACAACAAATTCCTATTGACATAGAGGCTGTTAGAGACTACTGGAAATGGATACCGGAAGCTTCAGGAATTTTCTCGCTGAAATCAGCATGGAACGCTGTTAGAGCAAGAGCGGGCGACCTAGAGTGGTGTAAATAAAAACTGTGCACGGAAGATGTCTGTCTACACATTACTAGCAAAGCTCAACAAATTAAATACAAAAGAACGACTAGCAAGGTGGAATGACAAGATTAACCAAACATACAATCTTTGCGAACAATTTGGGGAAAGCAGTAATCACTTGTTTTTGGAGTGTCGGTATTCATCAAAACCGTGGGAGGATTTCAGTTTTCAGTATGAATTTACAACTTCAACCAGTACATATTCAATGGAAGACACTTTTAAACAGGTTATGATTGCATACAAAGATGTCAAATTCTATTTTAACACAAATAATTACTTAGCGGTCACTCTAAAATAAATAAAATTTTAAAGACTAAAATACCATTAGTAAACTGCGTATTTTCTTTCTTTTCAATTCCATTATCTTTTTACATCAGTTTATTACTGTCTAAATTATCTCTTTTTCAAAACCCTAGTTTCCAAAATCAGGAAAGAAAAAATTCAATTTTTTACCACTAAGTTATTTTTTTAGTTTGTAGACTTTTTTAATTGTAGTTCTAAAGAAAATATGAATTGGGTTTCTAAATCAGCGAAGAAAAAATTTAATTTTTTACTACTAAGTTATTTTTTGGCTTTACAGACTTTACTAAAAAAATTCAATTTTTCACGTTTTGCACGATAGGAAAAGTAGTTCTGCAAATGGTATGGGACTACTAAGGCTGGTTTATTTAATAAGTTTTGAATAAAACTATCTATTCAGACAAAATAATTCAGAACTTTTTAGTATTTATTTTGTGTTCTGAATGCTGAATGTTGTTTTTATTCTGAATGCTAAATGAAAACAAACAAGTGCTTATTCAAAATTCAGCATTCAAACTTCAAAGTTCAACAACCAGAATTCAAAATTCAGTGTATGAAACAAACAGAGCCTTGGATTTAGATACTTTTTTAATTTTTGAGGCTACTAAGTAAATAGTTGCGTTGAAATAGAATTTGCCTACAAAGATGATCAAGCAATGGAAATCATCTCTGGCAAAACAATTACTAATGCAGTCAAGACCCCTTACCAGATTCGGAAAATTATGGTAACGCAAGAAATTAAAATCCTCCTGTCAATTTCAAGCCTCAAATTGAATAGGAACAAAATCTCAGAGGAGGTGCTTGTCAATTTTGGGACTGTCATGGATGATGCAGTTTCCATCTACTGCGAAGATTTCTGCTTCGATGCTTCTGTCGACGCATTTGAGTAGCAGGCTGGAAGATGCATGATTTTTGCTTCGTGAATTGCCTCTTTCTTTGGGTTGAGAATGAATTTTGATTGAAGAAAAGAGAAACGCTTTTCTTATGCCTTTCATTAATTGGAAGTTGTATTTGTGGTAGTTTTTTGTACGTGTGTGTATGTGTGCGTACACACACACACACACACATAAATAAATTAAGTCATAAAATAAAATCATTTTTTTAATAGGTTGTGAAGTGTATGTTTGTGTGTGTGTAAATATGAATATATGTATGCACATATATAAAGTGTACATGGTTTGTTTCCTAGTTTGTACTTTACATACATATTCAACTTGTTTGATTTTGATTTAATTTTTTAATTTTTTTAATTTATAGATCTACCGATAAACTTGCGCGTGTGTGTGTAAACCAGTACCAGTATATGTGTAATTTTTGCTTTAGCTAAACCAATGAACCATAAGACACACACGAATGCACACAAGTAAATATGTGTATATATATGTATATATAATTTGAATAATTTGTTTTTCTTTTATTGTTAAAGGAATTTAAATAAAATTTCAAAAATAATAAAGAGAAAAAACATCCTCTTTTAAATATTAAATGGAAATATTAACGTAATAGTTTGATGTATAAACTATTTATGTATGTATATAAATATGAATATACACACATACTCTCAAATCCGAAATAAGATGTTATTTTTATTTAAAATTCAAATGACATCTTAAACATATACGATTGATATATGGATGTACGAAAATCAGAATTTACATCTTTCACTAAAAGTCCTGCCGAGAGTCTAACATATTGTTTGCTAATCAATTTCTCTTGGAGCAACAATCTCCTTCTTCTCTTCAATTTGTGAAGTTGAAAATTTGGCTTCACCAATGGGGTAATGGCGGTTAAGGTTGAGAGAGATTACCAAAAAAATTGTACATTGCTGATGGAGAGGAAAAGACCCTTTTATAGGCACTTTGGACCATCAATAAGAGACCACTTTACTTTATTCTTTCAAATCAATAATTGATTTCCTCCAATCGATGGTTGGTTCTCAAATCAATCAAACGTTTCTCCCCCTTTCCTCCCTTATATGAATAGCATAATGTGATCCAATATTTTGTACCAATCAACAAAATCATATATTTACTCTATTTATCCAAAGCTGTATATTAACTAAATCAACGTTTATATGTCATTTTAAGATAATTTTTCTTTGACTAAATATTTAAATTTCATTACATTTTTTAACACAACACTAGTGTATCTACATTTTTAATTTATAATGGTTATAAATTAATTATACCATTAGAATTAAGGGAAAAAAATCAAGAATGCAGTTGTATGGACTCTCTGGTGTGAACTCTATTTGTGCTCCACATTAAAATAATTTAAATACAGAAGCATGTATGGACTTTGTTAAAGCACAATGTAAGGTCAATTTCAATGCTTATAGTCGACTTACCCATTACTGTGATATAACCTTCTATAACGAAGGAGAGAAATCCTCTCTTGAGTAGTGCTTTGCTTCAAGTTTTTTAATGTGTAACCAACTAGGGCTGTAACACGGTCATCATGCCATGTGATTGACCTTAATCAAAGTACAGCCAACATACGATTTCGACAGTACTATAGTGTAAGAAGACTACTGCATATTGTTACCTTAAGATCTTCTATTTTGACTTTGTTATATTAACCTACAAAAGACTATCATTGGATCATTCTATGATCGTTCCAAACAACCACAAGTAAAATCTCTTAGAGCCTTCAATAGTCATGAGTAAATCACCGTCTATCGTATAGAGAGTGATACATACACTAGTCTCAATAGACGTATCAATATCCTTTTATCGATATATCTCGAGTAGGAGCATTTAGGGAGTAAGTGTGTGTGTTTATATATATGTACATATGTATATATGTGTATATAACAATTCAATGCTCATGGTTACAAACATGTTCGTAAATGCAATCGATAAAATGCTTCTCTAAAGGAGTTTCTACTTATATAATTTTTGGTATATATAAATCATTATTTATATCTATATGTGACAACATACATAC
This sequence comes from Allium cepa, assembly GCA_030765085.1. Lineage (NCBI taxonomy): Eukaryota > Viridiplantae > Streptophyta > Magnoliopsida > Asparagales > Amaryllidaceae > Allium > Allium cepa. Next base: position 108,444,142 of record CM060937.1, on the reverse strand, counting down.
ATATATATGCATACATACAAGATAAACGAGATGCATACATCATTTCAAACAGGATTCTTTTATAAGAGTTAAGTTATGTGATGAATTACATAATTACCCCCAGAGCGCATCCTTAACTCTATCAATCTCCCACTTACACTTGGGATCAATTTATGGAGCTTCATGCCCATATCTTCAATTTGTCTACCTAAGCTAGACTGATAGGGTAATTTAATGAATGGGTATGATCTATGACATTGTTATTTTGTATCCACTTTTCAATTACTCTTCCCACATTACTGATAAACTCTTTTAACAAATATTAATTGTGGAGAACATTTCTTGGCTTTCTATTAAGTCGTCTTTTCTCTTTGCAATTCATATTTCATTACTGAAAGCATTATATGTCATTGTTTTCAATGATGTGAACCACTCATAATTTATCTATAAATTTGCACATTTATATACCACTTTCGCCACGATGTTATCGAAGGTGACGTACTTTGCCTTTATAATTGAATTTTCCACAGCCTCTTATTTATAATATTTTCAACTTAAAGCTCCTTAATTACGGTTGAACACGAATTTAAAACTAAATTACTATATTTGATATCACTTATGTAGTTTGAGTTTGAACTCTCCTTCATAAGGAGTTCATTGTTTCCATAAACAATCCTATTATATTTCCTAAATACTCGAATATACTCTTAACTACCATTTGGGGATTTTACTTCAGATTCGATATTCTCTTAACATACCAAGAGTATAAGAAAATTTAATGTACTACACAACATAACATTTCATGATGATCCCTGTTAACCATGGATAAGCGATCATTATCATAACATCCTTATTAAACATTTTAATATGGTGTTTGTGTATGTAGATTGGGTCAATTCTACATTGCTTTATATCAAGTATATATATTATGTCTCTATCCAACCCCTCATTAAGAATTAAATAGGCATACTAAACCAATTTTAACATGAGTTCATTGTTGACAATCAGAAGTATGTTGTTTACTTATATTATTAGAAATGTTATAGTACCTTTTAATTTTTCTTTCTTATAGACACATGTTTCCCCTGCATTTTGGTTGAAAATCAAACTATTTGATATCCCTATCAAGGTATTTGGTCAACTCTAATGCTTGTTGGACACTATTTTTGTATCAGCTTTTGGATCATAGCCAAAGAATATAAACCATGTTATTGCTCCTAATGACTTTGAAACATCATCGTTAACGTGTGCAAACAGTCTCTTCTAAATCATTGTTTAGAAATTTTATTCAATAGGACAAGGCCTAAAAATCAAATTGTACGATAATTATGTATATAATCAAAATTGACTTATGCATGTTGATTAGCAAAATTATTTTACCAATCTCACATTTGAAAATAATGAAGTTCTTTTCTTTCAACACTGCTTCATACAATTCCAACTTCATTGACCTTCTTCTCGAAGACTCAATTGCGACAGATGGATCATATCCTTTCAGGTACAACTACCAAAATCATATTTTTTTAATGTAATTAGAATCCATTTTGAATATAAGCATCATGCCATGTGGTAGAATTTATACTTTTTATGGCCCATCGTCAATAAGGAGATTTTTATTTCTAACAATTTGTTTTCTCAACATGGATAAGAAATTCATAATTTCTTTTCGATGTGAGAGAAGTCTTATTAAACATAATGTAACCATGTTCGTTTTAGGCTTGGTTAAATTAACTTCATCCTTGTAATCAATTACTATGTTAGAGTCTTGGATCGCAGCCAAGTCTGTTACATTACCACAAATTTCTTTAGAAAGAAATTCCTTTGACAAGAAGGTGATGTGTCTTGAAACAATGATTTGTTGCTCATTCGAATAGAATAGGCATTCAAAATATTTTATGAATTGCTTATAGACTTACATAAAATAGATCCGATTTTGAGTTTGCGAAACCTACATTGATGTTGTAGAGTGGATAACCTCATACCTTAAACTGTTTATGATAGAGGGTATTTTTTTAGTTCATATCTTATATTAAATTGCAAAATATGGTTTTAGATGAAATTAAATTTAATACGTGTACTTAATTTTAAGTATTTATCATTATCTCAACTTCACTCATTATTGATCATACTTTGTCCAACAAAATATTATTACTCCTTATCTGTACATCACTATGTAGTATAAGGAGGAGTGACTTTGAGAGTGAATCTTATTCGCTTTTAGGTAGTGTTTAAACTCTTATTCAATATACTTACTTATTCGATCAAATCAAATTTCTTTATTTCCTTTGACGTACTTCTTTTTTATATTTTATGAGAATTTATCATAGAATACACATGTTCACATCTTAGATAAATCATCGGTGAATTTAACAAAGTAAGTGGATTTGCTTTTGGTATTATTAGATGTCAAACTATATACCTCTATATGTATTAGCAGAAAAAACTTCACTAACTCTTCTATACTTCCCATCAAATAAGTGCTTTCTCCATGATTTTTTGAGATGCAATTCACAAAAAAATATGATTTATAATGATATAATTAAAAAATTATTTCTCAAATACATGTCTTACTCTTTAATTTCAAAATAAATTGTTATATGTTTTCTGTATTTTCTATAGCTAACACATCACTAATGTTATGAAAAAGAATACCATAATTGAAACACCAACAATAAATTTATATTGTAATGAATATTCATATCAAAACTAAACTATATCTGTATTCAATCATAAACAAAATAGTTATTATTTCATAAATAATACTAAGCATACATAGAGGTAAATTTTCATAACTAGATGTGTCCATTAGTAAATATCATACAACATGCCCTACTATTTCCGCTGTTATAGTAATAACATATGAAATATGAAGGTCCATTCAACCACTTACTATGGGTTATTCATTTCTTTTACTGTAAATTATTTATTGTCAAAGAATATCTTTTGCTTAAGAACTAAATCTTATACAGAACAAAATTTATATAATAGAAATAATTTTGAAATGAAAATTATACTTCTCGTTCCATATTAAACATCTATAAATAATTTATCATATCATATTTCCAATGTCTTTTCATGAAGCAAACCTGACCATTCACTCTTTTGATCCCCACCGTATCAATATTATTACCATTCTTAAATTTTCGCTTTCTTTTTAAATGGTCGAACTGTTCAAAAGAGAAACCTTTACCTTAGGACTGCACCAAAATATTTATAGAATTGCATACAGTTATCCTTAATATTTAAGGATATCGAATAAGTTGTACTTATGTAAACTAATCAAACTGACAATTCAATGATCGAATTCCAAGGTATATCTTATAGTTCTTAGTTTGTGTTCCTTTTAACACAAACTAATCCTTATTGTATTCAATCGTATCGAACATATGATCTTGCACTATAATTTACTTGCTCATTTTGAGTGAACTACTTTCAACAAGATTTTGTATAATACGAACGTGACCATTCACCATACAACTATTATATAAGTAAATATGGATTAAATATCCATACCCTAATATTTCTTTAAAGTTCAAAACTTATCGAAAACAATGCACGGTCTTAGGCAAATTAAAAATTAAGTGACTATGACACGGGTGTATTTAACGGTTATATAATTTTGACTTTGCATATGTCTTGAAATGGAAACATGTCAAAAGATTACAGGATAGTATATTTTACATTTTTTGTCACTGTTTAATTTATTTCATTTAGTATATTTTAATCAATAAACAATTTTATCGGTTATATTAGTTTCCTAAATTTATCAAAGTAGAATTTATACTAACATATATGTCCATATGCTTCTTAGATTGGTTTATTATATTTATCTAATAAGGCTCCCACTAAATTTGGAATTTATCGAAAACCCTAAAAGAGATTTGGAAATTTCATAAATTTTGTCAATGGGTGTTTATGATGACTCGTTTCTTCGATCCTCAAAAATTGATACTAATACATCCTCTGTATTCACGTGCCATAAATCCAAGTGCTAGAGAGACAGTTCTTCAATGGAAAGAAAGGAAATAAAGACAAATTAGAATCTCACACAAATTGAATAACATATATTATTTCAACATATAATCTTTATAGCAGAAAATTTTAAATATATTTATCAGAGTTAAATATAGATAGTTATAAATATCCATCCTTAGAAATATGGAATATAATAGTACATAAGTGTGGTGGAAATGGATAATAATCTTCTGAAGAGTCTTCTAATCCATGCTTTGAGCTCTTCTAGATTTCTTCTAACTAAACTCGACTACTAGGCTGCTTGGGAAAATTAGGGCACCAAGAGTTTAAGGGAAAGGGAAAATAAACTCTGGGTAGGTCATGTGAATGGTGTGAGAAACTCAAAATATACATTTTAAAAACAAAGGCATCTCATAAGACCATGCCGCACATAAACATGTAACGAGTTTTTACCTTTTGATAACCAAAATATTTGCTACAAAAAATCCGAGAATATTATTTTTAATGACATTCTTTGAAAAAAGTTTTTCGAACAAACATATTAAGATAGTTGAAATTGTTACATTGGTTAAATTTGACGGCATAATAGGTTTACAGCGAAGTCCGAAGGAACTTATTGAAAAATGGATTTCCATATAATGGATGTCAAAGGACTACCTTCAATATAGTACATCTTTAGAGGAATGTACCGAGGATACACAAACGATCCTCTGCATTTGGCAAGATCGGTTTATCCCTATTTGGCACTCAAACATGGCCCGGATAGAAAATGAATATGACATCATGCTGGTCGTTACTGATCTATCCGAGTGCTCTCTTAGCATAACATACCTGAAATATAGGGGGTTATCTAGAAAGGTGATGGCGCGAACCACATAGCCTTACGACGTACCCTGTTTAAGCCATTACCGGGTGTTGAGGCCTAAGTTAACAATAACCTTTCACATAGCACATTCCACTTTGAATGCCACATTGCCAATTCATAATCACACAACCGATTTCTACAAATGTATAACTCCTGAACTCGTACGTCTCAGAAAAGGGTGTTAAGCTAAGAGAAGTTACCTTATCCTACCAAACAAATGATATGTTCATAGAGATCAATCAAAGTAATTAGAAATGCAATGTCAAACATTCGTCCATACAAGTTGTCCATGAACCGTATAATTCGAAGGCACTCTCCTATTACATCCTATCGGGAATTACCCTAAGATTAGTAGCGAGAAGTCCTTGCACCGAAGATCTCAAATGAAGAACTACTGCCACATAATAAGATATGGAAAATTTCTCCCGAGGGTCAATGACAAGCAGCCCTACATTCTGTCTTTCAAATCATTTCCATATCTTCACTTTGAATGCATAAATTTGTTCGAAGCGCTTTTTGGATAATAATTACTCAAATCCGACCTCGGTTCCTTCGAACCAATCATCGGTAAAAAGATGTTGGGTGAATAGGGAATTATTCCCTGATTGATTAATTAGTTTTTAATCAAACGGAGATATATATCTTTAAAACATTCTTTCCGTTATATGTGGAGTCATTAAACCTCTCTTATCAAATCCTTTGATTACTTAAAACCTGTTTAAATTCCAAATCATTTCATTCTTTACTTAGAAAAATATTTATAAATCATTTATTTAAATCTTAACAAAGATTTTCAAATCATAACCTTTAAAATGAGTCAAAAATAATATTATTTAAGACATCTTTTGCTATAAAACCAAACCAATTAATTTTAAGTATACGAAAAAAATTAATTCCAAATCATTTTCATAAGTCTACTGGAAATGTCATTGAGTTAAAAAGAGTCGATAGAAATTATACTAATTTTACTCAACATCAATTTTTGTATTCAAACTTTACTATCCGTCGAATAACGGAGAAAAACACCTTTTAAATTCACATGGATAGTACAGGTTCCCTCTTCGTAATTTAATACCAAGTATAAAGATTATCTCTACGCAATCCAAGTTGTTTGAATTTGGAAACATATATCTTTTATACTTTGGGAAATTTGATCCGAGTAAATCAAATTTACTATACCCCTCTGTCGGGCCAGTCCAGATAGCCAGGGAGAGCATGAAACTAATTTTTCAAACTCAAGCCTGGACACTATCTTTCTATCACTCATAAGGTGGTCAAGTTATTTGATCGACTCTAAATCTTTTAACATACTCAATCAACCTTTAATTATTTATTTGACCACTTCATAAAACCTTCAAATCACCTTTAAAATACTTTATTAATCATTTAAAAACATTTATAAAATACTTGGAAATGAATAGTTGCATTTAAAACCATATTTCAAAAGTTATAGAAAATTATTGCGAAAAGTGCCGCGGATGATGCTTTTAAGCTGTATTGATCAAAATGAATTTTCTACCATTTGAAAATTCATTTTTATAACTCAAATCACTTTAAAAACATTTAAAAATATTTTTAGAATTTATTTCATATTTTTAAACAATTTTAAAATATCGTTTTTAAAGAAATCCTTTTATAGATCTCGAACTGCTAAACCGCGATTTTTTTGAAAACTTGTCTTATTTATATTTCAAAATCTACTTATCAATATCTCAATTTTCTTTCTTTGTTTGAAAACTATAGATATAATAGTTCGAAAAATTCTAACCTCGAAGAATTCCACGATATATTCCATTCTACATATTCGTTTGACTTTTATGGAACGATATCGCGAACTACCATTAAGCGACACGCCTATTTTTGACTCAATTTTCATTATTCATTTATTTGCCAAACACTTTTAAATGTTTATAAAACATTTCTAAACAATATTAAACTATTTTTAAGAGGTTTAAATATTCCACATACATCATTCATTCTATAAAGAAAGTGCTAATCGACATGTATTAACGTGACTTGCATATGTATTCAACGACCCTATTAAACAACTATCATTAATAATCATATCCAAACATATATATCATCCAATAATATATATAAATATTAGGAGTTTTTCACTTTTAGTTATATGTTGCTAATTACTTTTTCAAACATTCATCAACCAAACATCCAAATATCATTAGCATCCAAATAGTTATGTTAAACATTTATAACTACCTATAACGATTTAAAGTTAGAGTTCTCACCATACTTAATACCAATCTTCCTACCATCATTCATATCGCTACAACACTTCAGTTATACACCTCTACCATCACCTAAACAACTTCATCTCCTTATCCAAGTGCTCGACTACCCCCTCCTCTATGCTTTTGCTCTTGGCCTTAGCTCCTCTTCATCATGCTTGCTCACTTCCAAGACCGTCAAGTTCTCGAAGCTAGGCTTTGGGAAGGAGGAAGATAAGGGGTGGAGCTACTATTTTGAAATCTCCAAATCTAGACTTGAAAATTAATATGTCATTTTCTTTCAGGTTTCTGACCCTCTTACTCTCAAAAACTGAAAATATTGTTTGGTAGTCCTTGAGATGATGGTTTGATGACAACAATCATAGGACTTGTCATATATATATATATATATATATTAATATTCTTGTCTAGATATATATGTATATGCACTATATATATGCAAGTACTAAGAATAAAGACTGTACATTATAAAGATTCAAGACTGAGCATAGAGATTCAAGACTAACGAATTCAAGACCGAAGAAATCTAGAGTGAAAACTCATGAGTATTAAAAGTTCAAGATATCAAGATTATCAAGAGTTCAAGATATCAAGATAAGCAATAGAGTCTAGATATATGTTAAAACCTCATAATAGAACTAAAATCTTTCTTTAGATTTTAATTGTGGAATGGAATCCACCTTCTCGCTTTAATGGTGGTATGTAACCCACAACCTCTTTAGTGGGATGGAACCCACGACCTTCTCTAGTGGAATGGAATCCATGAAATTTTTAAAATGAATTATTTTTAAGATTATTTTTTTCAAAACTGTCTTTTTAAAAGTTATTTCTCCAGGTTTAAATATTTTAGCCTTAGTTATTTTTAATTTGAAAATTATTTCTTGTTTTTAAACTATCTCCTGGTTTTAATTGTTTTAGCTTTAATCTCAAAATATTTATATTGAGCTTTTCTTACTTTTATATTATAGATTATATATTTTTAAGATTACTTTTTAAATCTTTTTTATAAGTTTAAACTATATTCAAAATGGTTTACAAAGTTTAGAAATTGTTTTGACAAGTTTTAGAATATAAATCATTTTAAAGCAAAATCAATTTTCAAAAATACATAGGCATGTCGACGTACCTCATCCCCCAATGTTGGCACAGTGACCGTAGAATTCAGATTTCAAATTTTCCAAAGAAGTATCTATTCATCATAACCTTTCATGAATGGACATGACTGTTATTCTTCTATAAATACCGGTTGCTTTCAATGAATTTTAAGTTATTTTTTTTCTCATTTCTTCACTCCTTCTTCTTCACTCAAATATTCTCTTATATTTTAACAAAACTCTGTCGAAAATCTAAGTGAATCAAACTCGATCATCTCTAGTTTGATTCTTTACCACTCTCTCTTAAAGATCTCAGTGCTATTCAGAATTATTTGATCATTTGTGATCAAAGAAGTATGTCGAGTCTCTCTATCTATCAAAGTGATATTGGAAACGATGTGATTGTATCCTGTAAATCAATTAGGTGTGATTGTAGCCCGTAAATCAATTAGGTGAACTTGTAGCCTGGTTAAATCAAGAGAGTTTGCCCTGGACCCGAAGACAGGAGAGTGTACCTCATGGCCTTGAAATCGAGGTTGTAAAATTGACATTATATTTGAAAAGAAATATGCACAAGAAATTGTGTGGGACTGGATGTAGGGTAACTCCGAACTAGTATAAAATTCTGGTGTGTTCTTTCCTTTACTGCTTTTATTTACTATTTGTATCATTGTCAAATTTTGTGATTGTTTCTGTGTGTGAATTGCATCTATTTGGACTTAATTTGAAAAGATTTCAAAAAGATTCATAAAATTAATTGAACATTATTCACCCCCTCTAGTGTTAATTCTGCCTTAAGATCCATAATCCACATTTCCTACATTTGGTATCAGAGCATTGGTTTTCAAAATTATCATAATCTGAATTTTGAAAAGTTTAAATTGGCAATTTTTGGAGATTTTATTAACATTAGTTAAAAACTTTCGAAATCATCATTGTCTCATAAGTCCATATATTGTTATTATAGAAAATCAAGTTATCTACCGAAATGATGTGTTGTGCCGGAATAAATGTATTATATGCCTTTTAAAGAATCAACACTCAGTGGACAAATGGTGCAAATCAAGAAAAATAAATGGATACTTGATAGTAGATGTTCAAGACACACGACTGACAGTCCGGAGATAATGAATGGCATAATTTATGAAGATGAAGGAATGGTCAACTTTGGAGACAATTCAAAAGGATAGGTGATTGGCATCGTCAATGTCGGTAACTCTAAAAATCCTACTATTTTTGATGTCCTATTAGTTAGGAATCTAAAACACAACTTACTTAGCATAAGTCCACTATGTGATAAGGGCTATAAAATTAAATTTGAAAAGGATAAGTGTCATATCAAAGATAATAAATTAAATATTATCTTTGAAGGAATTAAGAAGAAAAATATTTATATTCTCAGTAATAAAATATAATATGATAACCTATGCCTTTTGGCTAACACAAGCGTCCCTTAGATTTGGCATAAAAGATTTAGACATTTGAATTTCAAACTCTTAACTAGACTTTCAAAACTTGATTTAGTAAGAGGTCTCCCAAAAATGGATTTTAAAGTAGATAGTATATGCGGTGCTTGTCAGTTAGGAAAACTTAAGAAGAGTTCATTTAAATTAAAAGATATGATTTCAACTTCAAAACCTCTTGAGTCACTTCATTTAGATTTGTTTGATCCATCTCAAATTCAGCCAATAAATCACATTAAATATATTTTTGTAATTGTAGATGATTATTCTAGATTTACATGGACAATTTTTCTGAAACTTAAAAGTGATGCTTTTGATTTATTTAAAACTATTGCAAAAAGAATTCAAAATTAACTTTCTTTAAAAATCAAAACTATTCGTAGGGATCATGGTGGAGAATTCGAAAATGAAAATTTTGAGAATTTTTGTAATTGAAGAGGGATAACTCATGATTTTCCCTTTCCAAGAACTCCACAACGAAATGGAGTGGTAGCGCATAAAAATATTACCATTCGAGAGTGTGCAAGAACTATGCTTTCAGATAGTAAATTACCAAGAAATTTTTAGGCTGAAGCAGTCGCTATAACTTATTACATTTTGAATGGGATTTTGGATTAAATATTTCAAAATCACCAATTTATTGTGGCAATAAAAGTGCAATAAATTTATCCAAAAATCATCCTCGTCATGTCAGAACCAAACATATTGATATCAACATCATTTTCTCAGAGATAATAAGTAAAGAGATTATTTCTCTTGAATTTATTAACACTAAGAAACAAATAGCTGATATTCTAACCAAACCCTTGAATCAATCAATCTTTACTAAATTAAGAAAAAAAACTATGTATTTGTTCTATTACCGAGATATAAAATATAGATATAGTAACATATATTTAAATAAATACAGAAAAACAAAACTGTCAAAATTTTCATAAGGATGTCGACATGCCCCTGCCCCCATGTCGACATACAACGGTAAAATTTGAATTTTGATTTACCCTCTAAAATCAGTTTGATGGTTATATAAACCACAATATTTCGAATTCTTTTGTCTTCTCTCTCCACTTTCTCTGTAATAAACTTCTAAAAATATAAAATAATAGGCTTCTCTTCTAAATCAAATCAGAATGCAACTTTTTCTTCCCTTCTCCTAATTATGTACATTTTAACGAACTACATTAGCTCGAGTGATGAAGGTCGAGGAAACTTTGAAGAATTCCCTACAAATGCTGACTGAATTACAGTCATGCAAATAATGATGGCAAAGGAACATGAGAAACAAGGCAAGATCCTTAGAAATTTGCCAAAATTTCTAATGGATAATATTACAGACCCTATTATGATTGAAGATGATTCCTCTGACATACATATTCATAATCCATTAGAGGACCATGAAGAAGAAGAAGAAGAGGAAGAAGCGCATATGAATGAAGACGATAAAGTTATTTGCATTGGAGAAGTCTGTTTTGACAAAAATGGTAATTTGGTCCATTACCCTACGATTCACAAGTCACCACTTGTCAAGGACTCACATTAGATTGTTATTATATTAATGTTTTTATATTTTGTGTACTTGTATATATTTGTGTCTATGTTTCATATATATGTGTAATGTAACATCATATATAATAAAATTAGATTTATGTTTCGCTTATTACACTCGTTATTAGCTTTTAGTTCCATAGTTTAAAGGGGATTTAAGTAGTTCGTTTAGTATTTGTTGATGAAAAAGGGGGAGAATTATAAAATAGGTTAGATAAGCTTAGATTAAGGAGGAGTTGTTGGAGTAAGGGGGATTTAGAGTAGAATCAGAGTTTGGCGGAGCATATTTTATAAATATAGGTTGTCATCATCAAAAAGGGGGAGATTGTTAGTCCCTGAGATGATAATTTTGACGACAACAACCTTAGGACTTGTTATAAAATATATATACTAATATTCTTGTCTAGATATATATGTATATGCAGGATACATATGCATGTACTAATAATGAAGACTGTACAGTATAAAGATTCAAGACTGAGTATAGAGATTCAAGATTAACAAATTCAAGACTGAAGAAATAAAGATTGAAGACTCATGAGTATCAATAATTCAAGATATCAAGATTATCAAGAGTTCAAGAGTTCAAAATATCAAGATAAGTAATAGAGTTTGGATTTATGTTAAAACTTTATATAGCACTAAAATCTTTATTCGGATTTTAATTGTGGAATGAAATCCACCTCCTCGCATTAATAGTGGGATGGAACCCACGACCTCTTTAGTGGGATGGAACCCACGACCCTCTCCAGTGGAATGGAATCCATAAATTTTTAAAATGATTTTTTTTAAGATTTTTTTTTTCAAAACTATCTTTTTAAAAGTTATCTCTCTAGGTTTAAATATTTTAGCCTTAACTATTTTTAATTTCAAAATCATTTCTTGTTTTTAAACTATCTCCTGGTTTTAATGGTTTTAGCTTTAATCTCAAAATATTTATATTGAGCTTTTATTACTTTTATATTATAGATTATATATTTTTAAGATTACCTTTTAAATCTCTTTTATAAGTTCATACTATATTTAAAATGGTTTACAAAGTTTAGAAATTGTTTTGACAAGTTTTAGAATATAAATCATTTCAAAGCAAAATCAATTTTCAAAAAATACATAGGCATGCCGACATCCCTCATCCCCCAATGTCGACACGGTGACTATAGAATCCAAATTTCAAATTTTTCAAAGATGTGTCTATTCGTCATAACCTTTCACGAATAGACATGACTGTTGTTCTTCTATAAATACTGGTTATTTTCAACGAATTTTAAGTTAGTCTTTCCTCATTTCTTCATTCCTTCTCCACTCAAATATTCTCTTATATTTTAACAAAACTCTTCCAAATTCTAAGTGAATCAAACTTGATCGTCTCTAGTTTGATTCTTTGCCACTCTCTTCCAAAGATCTCGGTGCTATTCAGAATTATTTGATCATTTGTAAGCCACTCTCTTCCAAAGATCTTAGTGCTATTCAAAATTATTTGATCATTTGTAATCAAAGAAGTATATCGAGTCTCTCTATCGATCAAAATGATATTGGAAACGGTGTGATTGTAGCCTATAAATCAATTGGGTGATCTTGTAGCCTGTAAATCAATTAGGTGATCTTGTAGCCTGGTTAAATCAAGAGAGTTTGTCGTGGACTCAGAGACTTGAGGGTGTATCTCGTGGCCTTGAAATCGAGGTTGTAATATCTATATTATATTTGAAAAGAAATGTGCTTAAGAAATTGTGTGGGACTGGATGTAGGGTAACTCCAAATGAGCTTTGCTCTTCTAGGCGCTGGGCGCTCCCGTGGTTCGCGAGAAGGAAAAAGGACTACTCTTTTGTTGCATCTGGCACGAGATGAAAAAGAGAGAGCTCCGTCTATCCGCTGTTCATCGATAGACGGAGCTCTTGGCATTGCTTTGTTTTTCTCTCCTTTCCTATCAGCGAGTTCCGATCCTTTTGTTCGAAATTTCAGTTCGGAAGAACTAACTAATAATTCCACTTGAGTGAGTAATAAGCAATAGATGAATGAAACTTGGAACTAACGTAGGTAAACTGGAATAGGTCTTGTGCGTAATAGCTATACATTAGTAATAGGAAGAAGCCCCCTGGTTCATACTTCGCCCAAATTCTGGTGTGTTCTTTCCTTTACTGGTAATTTACGATTTGCCTCTATGTCTGATTCTGTGATTGTTTCTGTGTTTGTGAATTGCATCTATTTAGACTTAACTTGAAAATATTTCAAAAAGATTCATAAAACTAATTAAACACTATTCACCTTCCTCTCTAGTGTTAATTCTACCTTAAGATCCATAATCCACATTTCCTACATCGTTAACTGGAAGTTGTTGCAATTTCCTTTCTATATGAATTTGAAAGAAAGAAACACTTGATTTCGATTTGTTATGATGAAGATATGATAAAAAAATAGGTATTCTCGGATTCATAAAAACGAAGCCCGAAAATGCACTGTAAAGAAGTGGAATTTTGACATAGTTAAGCTCAAAATTGAAAGAAGTGCTAAACAAAAAAGTTGTAGCCATTGAAATTATACATAGTTTGAAAAAAAAAGAGTTACTTCATTTGGATCAGTTTTGGAGGAGTTATAGTCAAATGAAAAAGGGGTATTCTCGACATTCAAAACTTGGCTAAAGAATGTACTTGAAAGAGTGGAGTTTTTAGTATAGCTAAGCTTAAAATGGAAAGAAGTGGTCACCTATAAAGTTATAGATACTGAAACTTTAAATGATTTGAAAAAAAGAGTTGCACAATTTGGTTTGGTTTTGAAGGAGATATGGTGGAATGAAGAAGAGGAGAAAGAGTGGGTATTTATAAGCAAGTGGAGAGGTAGAAAATATCTCCACCTTACATCATCCATCATCACCAAACATCATTACATCCACCCCCTCCCTACATCATCCTAGGATGGCCTAAAGTCCCCTCCATCGTGGACAATGCCGTGTGCTTGTATTTATGCATGTGCATTGCCTTTGTGAATGCTTGAGGATGAAGAAATCTAAAATATCTTAGATATGTATATGTATATATATGTTTACATGTATATTTGTATGTTTATATGCATTTATATTTTCGTGTGTGCACATGACAAGTTTGTACATGTATATGTATGGTTAAATATGTGTACATGACAAGTAAATAAGGTTTCAACAACCTTTGAATGACTTCCATTCGTTAAACCCTCGAAAATCGAGAAACTGATTACCAGCCACATTTTCACTTATTAATTTATATACATATTTATAAACAAAATTTGAAAATAAATTTCTAATCATTATTAATTAATTAAATGATCATATTTTAATTAAAAAACATATAAATTAATATTAAATAATTGTTTTAAAAAAAGGCTATTATATTAATAAAGCGATATTAGTTTTTCCTTATATTTTCAAATCGAATATACCTTATTATTATTTTATAGCTATTTAAAATGAATTGTTGTTATTTAAAACAATTATTTAAATAATTATCAAATCACTAAATCTTAACTAATTTTAATTAATTAAATATTAAATATAAGGCCATCGTTGATGATGTCATAGATACTTTTGTTTTTCCAAAAATAAAATAATTATTTTTATTTCATATTCTTGTTCAATTATAAAAATAAGTGTATGTATCCAGCTCGGTGCGCGATATTTTACGATAATAGAGCTATTTATCAATAAAACAGTTTTCGATCGTTTTATCGATTTAAGTCCCAAGGAAAATATTTTGTATATATCTACTCAAAATAAGATTACTATTATTTATTATCACTCAAAACAATATTATTTATATTATCATCCTTTTATTTGAATAATTTTAAAAATAAATATAATTTAGTAAAGTGATAAATTTGCAGGTCGTTACATTGCTAACATATCTTAAATAGAAAGAAATGTTTTCTACAGATATTATGGGGACTACATCAGTTATCCTTTGTACGTTACTCTATAAGTCGTAGAAATACAAGGAAGGACTAAATAACAAATTTCATGAAAAAAGTTTGCAACAAAGATCTGTTTCATCCAGTTTAAAGATTGTGGAAGCATAACACTTTCAATGCTAGGCTTACAAAGAATTTTTTTTTATCATCAGGAAGTTTAAAAGAAGAAAAGGAGAAATGAAAGGAGAGATCCATGCCTTAGGGCTCCTTAGAAGATCCAGCTTCAAATATACAGATAAGCCTCCATGCACTCGATTAGTATTTTCTTATAGAAGTAGTGGTGCGCGGCCACCTTCGAAGCCTTCCACCTCGAATCTCACAGGAGATTTAGTAAATCTTCCAGACAACATTAAGGAATACATCAAGTCATCTACTTGATTTCTGAGGTCATAAGCGATAGCTACTACTCTTTTCAGCAAAGCAGTTGGGCTCCCGTGAGACCTTGGTTTAGGAATGATAGAGCAAGATGATAAAGAAGCTCACCATCATTAGCTGAACCACCCATTGGATCGTTAGGTCGAGACTAATAGGCAATCACTATCGTAAAGATGGCCATAAAGTGCAAGCTCATGCCAAGCAGTGAAGCAAGATCCATCTCAAGAAGCAGAAATGTAATGACTTAAAATTTAGTTACTCAAAATATAATATTTAAATATTCAAATATTTAATTATATAACCCTAATGCATGTTTTTTAAATATAATAGATGACACAAAACTTCATTTTCAAATGTTTTTATAGTAATGAGTAGAGAAAAGCATACTCGATAATGTGATTGGAAATCAATTTATTGATATATGACTTTAAACTCATTGAAAGTTGTTCAAATTTTTTCTACAAGTTTTAAAATAAATATGCAATTGATAAAGATGATTGCTATTGGACCAAAATTTCATTAAATCAAGTTTGGCCATAACGATGTTTGTTATTGGATCAAAGGGTGGTCAAATCAGGTTAGGCCATAGTTGATAAGGATGGTTACTATTGGACCGTATGATGGTTGTATTAAGTTAGGCTATAGGGGGTTAGGAACAGACCAAAGCACTCCCCTTTTGATCACCTATAAATAGCCCTAGCTACGGAGAAATAAAATTAATAATAGTTTAAGTTATTTTCATAAATTATCTTCTCTCTTTAAACCACTCTCTGCTTATCTAAATTAACTTAAAACATGTAACAACCTGTACCTTAATGGGCCTGAATTTCGACAAAAAATGAAACCCAAGTCCATCAAAACACAGGTCATTAGATTTGGTACCTGCAAATGAGCATGATCATTATCAGAGATTGATAGAAATCTAAACTCATAATGGAAACAATAACAGGATATGAATACTGACTATGACCACTATCTTGGAATTAATAGTATTCCTTGGATAGCAGATTGTCACATCAGCATCGAGCATGAGAGAAAAAAGACTTCTCTAACAATAAATCACGTCCCGCTCCAATGACATATTCCCCTAAATTCTATCCTATGGGTTGTAATGAGAAGGAGAGCAAAACAACGTTCTGGTGATTGAAAAAATATATAAACTATCCATAATATATATTTATACTACTTGGTTTCCATTTAATAGTTATGTCCATCAAGGTTAGCAATTCTAATCTAACCTTGCATTGCACATACGATTACTTACCTACCCATTCCAAAGGTACAAAATACTAATGAAGCCTTATCAAACACCCAATACTTCCAAATCTATTTGCCACTTAATACTTCTAAATATGAAGCGGGCTTCTATAACACTTTTAAAAAGAGAAATAGGCAAACTCTATCATTTAAAACCTTAATCAAGGTAGACTCCATCATTTAAGACTTATTCTTAAGATGGTTTCCCAATAATGTCGTCAAAGGACGGTGGATCCTAGTTACAAAGACTTCTAACCACTATTTAAGGCTTTTGACATTCAATGTCCTACTATTACCGGATCTATTGCCGATAAAGTCATAGCCATGTAATAAACAGTACCCAAGCAACTTAATAATTTTTATTGGAAAATAGGCAGACTTTGGTCATTTATGACCTTAATTAAGGCAGACCCCATCATTTAAGACCAATTCTAAGGCGTGCTCCTCTATGGTACTATCATTATACGGCCTTAGCAATGTGACAGACTATACCCAAGCCACTTAATACCTCATTAATTAGGACTGGGTAGACCCTTGATCATTTAACACCTATATATAAGTAGGCCTTTGTCATTTAATACCTAACTCCAAGACGAACATCTCACTGGTACTATTTAGCTGACATTGCTTAGAAATCTCATTGGGCTACTTAGTACTTCTTTTATAAGAAAGATGCTAACCCTTTAGTTGCTTAAGACCCCAAATCTGAAGTGAACCCTTCCTGAGATACCCAATGTTAGTCTTTAATTATAAATATGGAATCTCATTAGATTACTTCTTTTGGTAGGGAGGCAGGCCCTACAACCACTTAAGATCTCAACGATGAAGTAAATCCTTTTAGAGACATCCTTATTTATTTGGAATCTTATTAGGTTACTTAATACTTCCATTTAGGAGAGAGGTGGACGCTACAGCCACTTAAGATCTCAAACCAAAAGCGAACCCCTTTGGAGATATCCCTTACCGTTCCTAATTCCAAATTTGGACCATTTAATATTTTCTGATTAAGAAAGAACGTCCAATCTATCACGTCGTCACATTTCCTAGGATTAGTGAAATCTCACATCAGTAGTAAGTGCACCCGACTACTGGTAGCCTCAAAATGAAGGGCAGTCTTCTATCGAGTGACTCTACTGACCTCGCATCACTAACCTACTAAGTCCAATTAACCATCCTAAGTCTTTACTTATATTATCTTCGGTAGACAATGGACTTAGCTTACTAATTCTCTTTTTATTTAAGGTAATAAGATTTACCTTAAATATTTATCTACCAATAAATCCCCATTTAATGCTTATAAATGTCAATTTGTCCATAAAATCCTAAAGGACATTTCCTAAGACATTTATGTATGATTACTAATTTCAAATTAGTAACCTTTTATATCTATTCCATATTTACCAGGCCCATTAGTTCATTACCTATCAAATTATTGTAACTCCCATATCATTACCATTTATTCCCCATGTATTGAAGTTACAACGTTTCAAATTCCTTTCCTGTTAGTTAAGTATCCTAAATGTGAATATTCGTGCAAGCGTCGTTATTAGCTTTTTATTTAATTATTATGAGCGTGGTAATTATGCATAAATATATACTCTTATCGAATATGTTCTAATTATATATCTTCCCTAGGGTATTCTCTTCCATGTTAAATTATTGGAATCATATGTAAAAAGATTATCCACTATAGTTTTTATAAAGTATCTCAAAACAAAATATTTAACTTTAAAAGATTACATTGTTTGAAGTTTTAATAAATAATCATTTCTTTTTATTATTGAAATAGATAGTGTAAACTACAATGAATTCATACTTTACACGCCTTTTTCTCTTTCTATTTGCATCTATTCCTTGTTAGATCAAACACTGTATTTTTCTTAAAGGGAAAGAAATCAAACTAATTTACAAATATTAAACGGATCTAAATTCCAACAATTCCAAACATAGAACAGTTTACATTCCAACAAGAATAGGGTAATAATCCAAATTTATAATAGTATTATACAACCTATTTCAGATCTAAAATAAATTTCATTGAAATCAATATTCTAAATTCATACTTTTAGGACTGATTTCCAGATCAGGTTGTAAACAATTCAAAATTAATTCATAAACAAGAATATGTATGCGATATTTATTATATTCAGATTATATTCAATTTGTTGCATACAACTCATATACGACTAGTGAGTAGCCCGTGCTACGCACACGGGCATTGTTATTCTCCATAAATTTTAATCCCAACACCAGAAAGGCAATTTGAGGATGGAAGAGTGACCATATCTTTCATATAAATATTAATGCACAATGCACAGTGAATACGTATGTCAGCACAGATGTGGTATATAGTTAAAGCGTCAGTACAACTGAGCATAACAAACATAAATGGTATTTCAAAGCTGGAACTGCGATTAAAAAAACACACATATGTAATGTAGATGAAAGAAACTATTTCAGTCATCATACGTCCTAACGTACGATTTAAAAAAAATCAAAATGAGTTAATGGAAAAAAAGAAGCGACATGGAAAACATACAGAAAAATAGTAGCTACATACATAAAAATGTAACGGTAGCATAAACATGAGAGCATAAACTTCTAGAAATTAATTTCTTTGCCTCTTCTTCCGAATCTTGATTCCAGGTGCTACTGCGGCCTGTTGATCTGTATCGCCATCCCACGGATAAGGAAAATAAGATATAGTTTAAGTTCGTAAGCATAAAACATGTTAAAGTAACACAAGTTAATGATATTAAGTTAAGATATGAAGCTACAATATAGGTTTGAAAGGTTTAACTGTTCAAAGTATAAGTATCCATAAATATAACAATCGGGTAGGATTTGGTGGTGAAGAAGTCATGTACTTTTATTTACTAAAACAATGTAGCATAAGATGCACAGTGCAACATTGTACGTGACATATAATATATATTAGTAGATATAAATAATGGGTAGACAGTAATTGTGCATGCTTTGAAATAGTTACTGTCAACAGTAAACGGAGAGTAAAATAGTGAAAAAATCCATACCTAAATCGCATTTCCTCTTCTTAGCGTTTTTCTAGGGAGTGGTGGATCAGAAGCACGTATTACCGGATGGATTACACTATCGTCGTCCTGATAAACATAACAAACTGTCATTGTTATGCCACTAATCCACTAAAGACAAAAGAGTGACCAGGATTGTTGATCATACCTAAGCAATCTGTTTCTTTCTTTTGATGTATGTTCCAGACTATAAGTTATGTTTATCTTTATTTGAGGGATAAACTAACTTAGAACTTTGATCTCTAGGTGAAGTTAGCTGTAATTTTCAAAATAATGGAAAACAAAAAACTATGTCAATAAGAGTTAACTTATAAGTTAATAGATACCCGAGATTGAGAATGTACCGTCTCAATCACAACTACGTTTTTTGTGATTTTTCTAGTAGTGAGGTAAGCGTCGTGATTAGATCTCATAGTTACTTGGTCTAAATTCAAATAACGTATCAGACCCCGACAGATGCTGAAAAATCTTGTCAATTTTTTATGCCCCATTTTCTTGCAGCATATAACATTTTGTATTGGGCCACGCTACTTAGAACGTGCAGTTAATGCTGTTATTATCCATGTAGCTGCGTAGATTCCGAGTAATACAGAATTGTGTAGATATGAGTACTACTGTTATGGATGAAACCCAACCAAGGAAAGGACAGTCTAAAAGTATTTGGTGCTAGCGCATGGATGTAGCATCATTATAGGAAGCAGTAAACTGAAATAGTAAAACTTTTAAAATAGTTCCTGGGAAATGCGAACGGTATGGAACATAACATATAAATCATCTAAACTATGTCACAGTCCACTTAGCTATACACAAAGCATGTCCAGGCGGTGATGTCTACCTCTGTTTTTCTACGTCTACAGTTTTTATCATAATATGAAAGTACCCTTGAATCATATTACAGTTTACTTGGGTTGTAAATTTGTCAACACAGGTGGAATGTTATCCTATATACATACATACATACATACATATGTATGTATGTATGTATATGTGTGTGTGTATATTATACAATAAAATGGATAGAATAAATCGATGAATGCATCTAGTATGGTTATAGATAATCATGAAAATGCACCAAGTACCATTGGACTTGTATCCGATCCCGTTGGATTAAGTTTTCGAACTTTTGATACTTTTAGCCCCGCGATTGATAGCTTAAGAATGGAAAACATTGACATGGGTAACAATGTACCAACGTTTGCTCGAAATTGTTCAAATATACCTACTGCCTACAGCAACAACTTACCCATGAAGTTTTTACTAACTTGAAATTAACTACTGAAGGATGGTTTTCCTCCTTAATTTTCTCACCAGTCTAACGAGCTGAAAACAAAATTTAAATGGACTCCCTTAATCACTACATTGCCAAAAAATGCGGGAGATTTTATGCCCCATTCTTTCGAAATGGTTAACAAAGACGGCGTTTTGATTCCCCCTCCGAAGGTAATTCAAGCAGGTATTGATTACTGGAAGGACTATCTTGTTGGGTTCTTTCTGGACATTAACCCATCTAATCTAGTGGGTAAGGATCATTGCTTCAAAGCTTGGCAACCAAAGAGTAGCCTCCTAGTCCACATGGACAACTCTATGTTCTTCTTCAAGTTATCAAGGCCGGAGGAGCTTCTTCGAGTTCTTCATTAAGACCCTATATTTATCAGTGGCAAGCCTTTTATAGTCACTCCTTGGACTTACTTCTCTCATATTCCTCCGTTTTGCAACCTACGTTAGGTCTAAACTGGCTAGTTAGTGCGGTAAGTAAAGTAAAATGCTTTGATGCTAACATCGTAGCTAGGGAAAACTAGTATATGCAAAAACTTTGATTGAGATTTCCCCAGATAAGCCCGTACCAGATACTATCAAAGTTAAAGTGATCGAGGTTCAGGTAGCAGAGATTGTAGTTCGTTATGGTTGGAAGCCATACATATGTACGTCCTGCCAGTCTTTTGGTCATACATTATCTGCATGCTCTTGTTCGACATTTGTTAGTCCTCTCATGGTTCGGACCCCTCTTCCTAGACCTTCGAAAATGATATAGATCTCAAAAGTGCACGATGTTCCTCCTCTTGTGACACCCTCCATCCCTTCTGTTCAGCCTTCAGTGCCTCCTATTGTTTCTCCACTCTCTAACGCTGTTATGGATTCCTCTATCACCTCTACAATTCAGATCCTGGAGATTCTGGTATTGTGTGGCACTCTGCTGGGATGGATTAGATCCATGTACAGTCTTACATAAGATATGACCCGGCTAGACATGATTTCCATACATTTGTTAGCGATGATGACAGTGAATCTAGGTGTTTGCGTTACTCTATAGATGGTGGTGGTCTTATTCTCACGATGGATGGAGCTTGTGGTAACCAGAATCGAACTCTCTTGCTTGATGATAGCTTGGATAGGAGATATATATACTGTAAGGATCACCCGGGTTTTGTATTGGATATTGTATCTCTTTTTGCCGATTATTTGCATGTGTTAGGTCCTGCTAGAAATAATTCTTCTTAATCCTGGGAGGAGGAACTGATTTTTCCTTAGGTCATTTTTATAGCTGCAGAAGCACCTTTGATTTTCACCTGTTATGTACTCTAAGGGACATGGCCACTATAAAACCATATAGTTGTTTTTATGCATGTGTAGAACACCTTTTCTTCATATATATACAGTGGTATGACCAACTATAAAGTCGACTGGCTTTGCCAAAAAATAATGATCATAAAATGGATAGAATAAATAACCACAGCACTAAAATGTATAATTATGTTTTTTTGTCGAGTTGAGGATGGCAAGCATGTCATCAACCTTATGTCCGAGTAGCCATTTGGCTTCCTTGTCAAAAGCAGTGATAGTAGTAGATGTAGAGAAGTCCAATATGTCCACATTCAAATGGTACCTACAAAATAAATTTTTAGTGGTAATATATAATATATCCAAAATTTGGAACAAAAAATTAGTCAAATGTTACCTATTTAAGTGATTTACAGCCATTTGGTGGCATCCGGAACAGAAATAGTTTGTTCTTTCAAAGTGAACCGTTGATTTATAGAACGCACATGAAAGATAGCTCCAGGTAGAACTTTCCAATTTCACAATGGTTGCGAGTATGACATATATTTTACCTGAAATAAAAGTTTTTTTAAATCAATAATTAACTATATCGGCAAAAAAAATTCAATGTCAAAATGCAAATGTTAAACATAAAAACGGCAAGCGGATTAGACTTCATTTTTTTTCAAATCGGAGAATACACATAGTACTACCATTGCATGAAAGAAAGATTAAAATATATGGTCAACCAGTAATAGGGTATATACGCTGGCATAGAAATCTTGTACATATGCATATTACGTCTGTAAGCACAACGTACCTGACAGTTTGCTGTCCTACATCGTTCAAAAGATGGATGAGCATAGTATTGATCCTTTCCAACATGCCAGCATGATTTGGAGTGGTGTGGGCTATAAACTCGATTTTTTTCCGTCATCTTAGTTGGATCTATGCAGTGTAAAGAAACAAAGGCAAATGCCATTGGACGGTTAAAAATACAACCAGTATGTACCGACAACATACCTGATTTTAATGTCAGTTAGTTCAGGCAAATCAATGTCTAGATATATTTTTTTTGCTTTGGTAGAGCTGAAAGTAAATGCACCTGAGAAGGTAAAATATAAATTAGACGGCAATTTTTATGGGATGGTGGAAAGCAAGTACACGGTATAACAACACATGGCCGTATGTTGCGACTGTCAGTGAGGTGACAACAACCGTAGGTGATTTCTCAAACTTATGTACCATGGATTGGTCAAGTAAATCCCTTCGGCTCGCCCACAGTGACACGACGCTTATATTCCCACTGTGTGAGAAAGAAAATTATAACAGTAGTTGATTAATTGCATTAAAAAATTAGGTTAAACTGGCAACACCTATTGCTTTCCACATGCAACTCTCGTTTTAGTGTTTGGGTTCCACTTTTAGAAGTTACACTGAATACATTAGTTACAACATGTAATATACCACCCAAATCTGTACCAAGTCATGCATTTAAGACGTGAGTGCACGTACTTAGATCAGTGGAAACATGTGATATAACTGTAGGGAGGAAAAGTACCAGTCAGATTATCTATACGGCATAGTCTTCTTATAAGCGTACTTTCATTAGCAAAGGAAAACTTATACCGTGGTATTTTGTCTATTGCATCTGCTACCTTGACTGCTCGGGTATCAGTTCTTAAAACTATTATCCAGTCATCATGTGCAGTTCTATATGTTGTTTCGGCATTTTAGACATTGAACTTGATCACGTTGTACATCGAAGGTTCTTCAAACACATTTTTAAACCGACGCAGAATATATTTTCAGACCATTGCCACCTTCTCATTTCCCTATCACGCATAAGATTGACTTTGATTGTGAGGATATAGGTACTGTTATATGGACTAATTCATATAGGGACATAAATTAACGTACGCATGTACCATTACATAAACTGGCATCAAACGTGAGCATGTACCGTGTTAAATAGTGTCAGTGCATTGCAAAATGACGCAGTACTACTGCCAATTGTGTACAAACTATGCAACGTTCCCACAACATAGTTGACAAATGGTAATATACAAATATACGTTAACTAACTGCTATCAGTTGTACATGCCTTCATGTATAAGTTTTATGCTATGTATTTTGCAGTAGTAAAACGCAAGTGCACTAAGTAAATAAGTTCACATGCTTATACATATACATTTTAGTTACACTGCATGCACATGGTTTATGAGAAGCAAGATTATTAAAGCAAGAATTGGAATCAACACCTACATACAATTCCTCACACACTTGCAGTTTCACAGGTGTTAACGAATTCATTACGTGTAGATATCAATCCAAAAAAAACATACCACCCGAAACATCAACATTAGGTAATAACATAACTCGCTTGTTAGAATAAACTCAAAATGGAAGCTCTCACACAATTTATAGAGATCTGTATTTCTTTTATTAACGGAAAGAAACTTGGCTTATAAAGCCTTACAAACAACAAAATAGCAGAAAGAAAAGCAAACGTGCAGCTTCACATCTTAACATATTTAAGATCTGGTAATTATCTAAAGAAAAAGTCAAAACGCAAACATGAGCTCCTAAATAATAGGAGTTATTGACTGACTTGGATATTAGAAACTTTCAAACATTTCCTCCCCTAAAATGAAATTGCCAACAACAATCACTTTACTTCCGGCATGGGCATTACTCCAAGCAACTCTCGAAGCTTCACAAATGTATCCAGCTTCAAGGGCTTAGTCATAATATCGGCGATTTGCTCACAGGTACCACAGTGCTTCAATTCCACAACTTCATCCTTGACGAGTTCACGCAAAAAATGAAACCTCACATCGATATGCTTGCTTCTACTGTGCAAAACAGGGTTCTTTGATAATTTAATTGTTGAAGAATTATCACAAAGCACTGTAGCACACTTACAATGAGAACCACCAAGCTGTGTGAGTATTCTGTTCATCCAAATGCTTTGACATGCACAGGTAGCAGCAGCTACATATTCGGCCTCTGTAGTAGAAAGTGTTACTACTGACTGTTTCTTTGACGCCCAAGCTACATCACCTCCACTCAGCATGAAAACATGCCCTGATGTACTTTTTCGATCATCGACATCACCGGCATAGTTGGTATCTGTGTAAGCCATTAGTTCATTTCCATAGCCCCTCTTGTAAAACACCCCAAGCTCAGTGGTACCTCTCAAATACCTAAGCACTCGTTTTGCAGCAAGCAAGTGTGACTTTATTGGATTTGACATGTATCTACTTATGAGGCATACACTGTACATTAAATCAGGTCTGGTAGCAGTCAAGTACATCAAACTGCCAACCATTTTCTTGTACAGTATTGGATCAACTTTATCTCCTTCGCCTTCCTTGTCAATCTGCAACAAGGTACCATCGGGTTATTGACACAATTACTATTTCCCATGCCAAATCTTTCAAGAACTTCTCCAGCATATTTATTTTGACAAATGTGAATACCATTTGAGCTCACATCAACTCCCAGAAAATACTTCATTTTCCCTAGGTTAGTCATCTCAAACTCAGACTTCATGGAAATCTTGAATAACTCGATTAAGCGAACATCATTACCTATGAGAATTAAATCATCAACATAAAGACTTACAATCAGGATCTTCCCACCATCTTCTGTCTTGATGAACAAAGTATGTTCATAATTGCACTTTTCGAAGCCTTGCTTGAGGAAATAACCTTCGATTCTAGTGAACCAATCCCTTGGCGCCTGCTTTAAACCGTATAGCGCTTTCTTCAATTTATAAACTTTGTCTTCTTTGCCTTTCATCACATAACCTGGTGGTTGCTCAATGTAAACATCATCACTTAGTTCCCCATGTGGAAATGCACTTTTTACATCTAGTGGAACACTGTCCAATCGTTTTGTGCAGCTAGAGCCAAGATAATACGAATTGTATCCCAGCGAGCAACAGATGCAAATACTTCATTGTAATCGATACCATATTCTCGAGCATACCCCTTAGCAACTAAACGAGCCTTGCATTTATCAATTTCTCCATTCTCATTCATTTTAGTCTTATACACCCACTTTACTCCAATCACTTTAGCCCCTTTAGGCAATTCAACTAGCTTCCAAGTATCATTTTGGACAATGGCATCTATTTCTAAATCCATTGCTGCTCTCCATTCTTACTTCTTGCAGCCTCTTCATAATTTGCAGGATCCTCATAAGAAATAAACATGGCCAAATTCGGCACTTCTTCACCCTCAGACATCCCTTCACCACTTATGTAGTCACGCATCCATGGAGGTTGTCTTCTTATCCTTCCTTTATTTGGACTTTGTGAACTTTCTTCACTAGATTCACTAGATGGTGAGTTTATGGCTACTTCTTCCTCATCACTATCACTTAGCTCTTTATCACTATCTCCCCACTCAATAACATCATGTTTCACTTCTTCTTCACTCCTCCTCCAATTCCAGCTCTCACCTTCATCAAACTGCACATCTCTACTTACTATCACTTTCTATTTACAGGGTCGAAGAGTTTGTAAGCCTTTGATTCTTCACTCATGCCGAGCAACACACATTTGTGACTTTTATCATCTAACATCACCCTCTTTGGATCAGATACATGAACATCGCCTATGCAACCAAATACCCTGAAGTCCTCCACATTTGGTTTAGCTACACTCCAACATTCTTCAGGTGTTTTATCTTTCACGGCTACAGTAGGACTCCTATTAAGAACATGAACTGCCCATCTCACTGCTTCTGGCTAAAAGGGCTTTGGCATATGCTTGTCAGCTAAAACACATCGAACCATGTTCATTATGGTGCGATTTTTACGCTCTGTAACTCCATTCTGTTGGGGTGTGTATGCTGTAGTTAACTGACGTCTTATGCCATGAGCGTTGCAAAACTCATTGAAGTCTTTCATGGTAAATTCACCTCCTCGATCTATTCTCAAACTACACAAAGACAAGCCAATTTCTTTTTCTACAAGATTTTTATAACATTTGAACATATTAAATGCTTCAGATTTTTGAGCTAAGAAGTATACCCAAATTTTTCGACTAAAATCATCAATAAAAGTCAAGATATACCTTTTGTTGCTATTTGAAGTTGGAGCTATAGGGCCACAAATATCAGCATGTACAAGTTGAAGTTGTCGTGTAGCTCTCCACTGACTCCTCTTTGGAATGGTTTCACGATGTTACTTTCACACCATGCAGATTGAACATAAATTGTTGGAAGCTTTTAATTTTGGGAGACCTGCAACTAATTTCTTATTTTCCAATACTTTCAGGTTCTTGTGACTAAGGTGGGCATAACGACGATGCCAAAGGTCACTAACATCATCTATATTTGCCTTGAAACAAGCTGGAGTTTGCATGCTTGCGGATGCCAATAAAACGAACATCCTATTGCAAGACATTTGGGCCTTCATGATAAGCCCTCTTCTAGAGTGATAAATTTTACGTGCTCCATCCTGTATTAAGATTGTAAGACCCTTCTCTTGTAACTAGCCAAGGCTTAGTAGGTTATTTTTCAAATCTGGAATATAGAAAACATTACTTACAACATGATCTGTTCCTTCTATTTCCAACTTGACATTTCCTCTACCCATCACAGCCATTCTTGTGTCATTTCCCAACTTCACAGAATGTCTAAACTTCTCATCAAGATTTGTAAACCACTGTTTATTACCAGACATATGGTTAGAGCACCCAGAATCAAGAAACCAAACATCTTTACATTTTACGTTGTTAAGCTCCACATATGACATTAATAACATCTCTTCTTCATCTTCTAATTCGGCATAATTGACTCGTTTATTCCAGCTTGGACATTCATATTGGAAGTGCCCTAACCTATGGCATTTGTAACATTCAATTAATGTTTTTTGAACCCTTGTCTTCCTCGACCTCTACCTCTTCCTCTAAATGTACCTCCTCCCCTTCCTCTTGCCTCAAATCCTCTTACTTCATATCTATCATCAGATGTAATCTTCAGCGCCTGCTCTTCATTTTGATGGCCATTCATCCTTTTCTCATGCACCAAAAGGCTGCTTTGCAGTTCATCTATAGTCAGCATATATCATGGTCATTGCTTTCCTCAACTGAGCACACAACATAATCGAATCTACTCGTCATGCTCCACAGTATTTTCTCTATTATCACTACCTCCTTCATTTTCTCTCCATGAGACTTCATCTTGTTGGCGATTGCAAGTGTACGAGAAAAATACTCGTCCACCTTTTCACCCTCTCTCATGTGCAACACTTCAAATTCTTTCCTCAATCTTTGTAGTTGAGCCCTCTTCACCCTCGTACTTCCTTGGTATTTTTGCTTCATTGAGTCCCATGTATTCTTGGATGTCTCCTTGTTGAGTATGGTCTCTAGTATTGTGCGATCAATAGCCTGAAACATATAGTTGGTGTCTTTGCGATCCTTTTCTCTTTGGTCCTTATCGTCTTATGCTGAGCCTCCGTTGGTTCGACTCCTTCCTTTAGCTCCATGACTCCTTCTTCTACTATGTTCCATAGATTCTTGGTATGAAGAAGATTTTCCATCATCACTGCCCAATGATCGTAGTAACCATCAAATTTGGGAATGGTGGGCTACACAAAATTTCCTTCTGTTGTAGTCTTCTCTTTTGCTTTCCTTTTTTTTGTCTCTCACTACCATACCGGATTAAGTGGCTCTGATACCAAATGTTAGAATAAACTCAAAATGGAAGCTCTCACATAATTTCTAGAGACATGTACTTCTTTTATTAACGGAAAGAAACTTGGCTTTTAAAGCCTTACAAACAACAAAATAGCAGAAAGAAAAGCAAAAATGCAGCTCCACATCTTAACATATTTAAGATCTAATAATTATCTAAAGGAAAAGTCAAAATGCAAACATGATCTCCTAAACAATAGTAGTTATTCACTGACTTGGATATTATAAACTTTCAAACATTTCTAACATTTCCTCCCCTAAACTGAAATTGCCAACAACAATCAGTTTACTTTAGGCATAGGCATCACCTTAAGCAACTCTCGAAGCTTCACAAATGTATCCAGCTTCAAGGGCTTGTCATAATATCAGCGATTTGCTCACAGATGCCACAGTGCTTCAATTCCAAAACTTCATCCTCGACGAGTTCACGCAAAAAATGAAACCTCACATCGATATGCTTGCTTTTGCCGTGCAAAACAGGGTTCTTTGATAATTTAATTGTTGAAGAATTATCACAAAGCACCGTAACACACTTACAATGAGAAACACCAAGTTGTGTGAGTATTCTATTCATCCAAATGCTTTGACATGCACAGGTAGCAGCAGCTACATATTCGGCCTCTGTAGTAGAAAGTGTAACTACTGACTGTTTCTTTGACGCCCAAGCTACAACACCTCCACTCGGCATGAAAACATACCCTGACGTACTTTTTCGATCATTGACATCACCGGCATAGTCGCTATCTGTGTAAGCCATTAGTTCATTTCCATAGCCCCTCTTGTAAAACACCCCAAGCTCAGTGGTACCTCTCAAATACCTAAGCACTCGTTTTGCAGCAAGCAAGTGTGACTTCATTGGATTTGACATATATCTACTTATGAGGCATACACTATACATTAAATCAGGTCTGGTAGCAGTCAAGTACATCAAACTGCCAACCATTTGCTTGTACAGTGTTGGATCAACTTTATCTCCTTCGCCTTCCTTTGTCAATCTACAACCAGGTACCATCGGGTTATTGACACAATTACTATTTCCCATGCCAAATCTTTCAAGAACTTCTCCAACGTATTTCTTTGGACAAATGTGAATAACATTTGAGCTCTGTTGCACCTCAACTCCCAGAAAATACTTCGTTTTCCCTAGGTCTGTCATCTCAAATTCAGACTTCATGGAACTCTTGAATAACTCGATTAAGCGAACATCATTACCTGTGAGAATTAAATCATCAACATAAAGACTTACAATCAGGATCTTCCTACCAACTTCTGTCTTGATGAATAAAGTATGTTCATAATTGCACTTTTCGAAGCCTTGCTTGAGGAAATAACCTTTGATTTTAGTGAACCAGGCCCGTGGCGCCTGCTTTAAACCGTATAGCGCTTTCTTCAATTTATAGACTTTGTCTTCTTTGCCTTTCATCAAATAACCTGGTGGTTGCTCAATGTAAACATCATCACTTAGTTCCCCATGTAGAAATGCACTTTTTACATCTAGTTGGAACACTGTCCAATCGTTTTGTGAAGCTAGAGCCAAGATAATACGAATTGTATCCCAGCGAGCAACAGATGCAGATACTTCATTATAATCGATATTATATTCTTGAGCATACCCCTTAGCAACTAAACGAGCCTTGCATTTAATAATTTCTCCATTCTCATTCATTTTAGTCTTATACACCCACTTTACTCCAATCACTTTAGCCCCTTTAGGCAATTCAACTAGCTTCCAAGTATCATTTTTGACAATGGCATCTATTTCTAAATCCATTGTTGCTCTCTATTTCTCACTTCTTGCAGCCTCGTCATAATTTGTAAGATCCTCATAAGAAATAAACATGGCCAAATTCAGCACTTCTTCATCCCCAGACAGCCCTTCACTACTTATGTAGTCACGCATCCATGGAGGTTGTCTTCTTATCCTTCCTTTATTTGGACTTTGTGAACTTTCTTCACTAGATTCACTAGATGGTGAGTTTATTGCTACTTCTTCCTCATCACTATCACCAAGATCACTTAGCTCTTTATCACTATCTCCCCACTCAATAACATCATGTTTCACTTCTTCTTCACTCCTCCTCCAATTCCAGCTCTCACCTTCATCAAAGTGCACATCTCTACTTACTATCACTTTCTTATTTACAGGGTCGAAGAGTTTGTAAGCCTTTGATTCTTCACTCATGCCGAGCAACACACATTTGTGACTTTTATCATCTAACTTCACCCTCTTTGGATCAGATACATGAACATTCCTATGCAACCAAATACCCTGAAGTCCTCCACATTTTGTTTAGCTCCACTCCAACATTCTTCAGGTGTTTTATCTTTCGCGGCTACAGTAGTACTCCTGTTAAGAACATGAACTGCCCATCTCACTGCTTCTGGCCAGAATGGCTTTGGCATCTGGTTGTCGGCTAAAACACATCGAACCATGTTCATTATGGTGCGATTTTTACGCTCTGCAACTCCATTCTGTTGGGGTGTGTATGCTGTAGTTCACTGACGTCTTATGCCATGAGCGTTGCAAAACTCATTGAAGTCTTTCGAGGTAAATACACCTCCACGATCTATTCTCAAACTACACAAAGACAAGCTAATTTCTTTTTCCACAAGATTTTTATAACATTTGAACATATTAAATGCTTCAGATTTTTGAGCTAAGAAGTATACCCAAATTTTTCGACTAAAATCATCAATAAAAGTCAAGATATACCTTTTGTTGCCATTTGAAGTTGGAGCTATAGGGCCACAAATATCATTATGTACAAGTTGAAGTTGTCGTGTAGCTCTCCACTGATTCCTCTTTGGAATGGTTTCACGATGTTACTTTCCCACCATGCAGATTGAACATAAATTGTTGGAAGCTTTTAATTTTGGGAGACCTGCAACTAATTTCTTATTTTCCAATACTTTGAGGTTCTTATGACTAAGGTGGGCACAATGACGATGCCAAAGGTCAGTAACATCATCTATATTTGCCTTGAAACAAGCTAGAGTTTGCATGCTTGCGGATGCCAATAAAACGAACATCCTATTGCAAGACATTTGGGCCTTCATGATAAGCCCTTTTCTAGAGTGATAAATTTTACATGCTCCTTCCTGTATTCAGATTGCAAGACCCTTCTCCTGTAACTGGCTAAGGCTTAGTACGTTATTTTTCAAATCTAGAATATAGAAAACATTACTTACAACATGAACTATTCCTTCTACTTCCAACTTGACATTTCCTCTGCCCATCACAGCCATTCTTGTGTCATTTCCCAACTTCACAGAATGTCTAAACTTCTCGTCAAGATTTGTAAACCACTTTTTATTACCAGATATATGGTTAGAGCACCCAGAATCAAGAAACCAAACATCTTCACGTTTTATGTTGTTAAGCTCCACATATGACATTAATAACATCACTTCTTCATCTTCTAATTCGGCATAATTGACTCGTTTATTCCAGCTTGGACATTTGTATTGGAAGTGCCCTAACCTATGCATTTGTAACATTCAATTAATGTTTGTTGAACCCTTGTCTTCCTCGACCTCTACCTCTTCCTCTAAATGTACCTCCTCCCCTTCCTCTTGCCTCAAATCATCTTACTTTAGATCTATCATCAGACGAAATCTTCAGCGCCTGCTCTTCATTTTGATGGCCATTCATCCTTTGCTCATGCACCAAAAGGCTGCTTTGCAGTTCATCTATAGTCAGCATATATCATGGTCATTGCTTTCCTCAACTGAGCACACAACTTAATCGAATTTACTCGTCATGCTCCTCAGTATTTTCTCTATTATCACTACCTCCTTCATTTTCTCTCCATGAGACTTCATCTTGTTGGCGATTGTAAGTGTACGAGCAAAATACCCGTCTACCTTTTCACCCTCTCTCATGTGCAGCACTTCAAATTCTTTCCTCAATCTTTGTAGTTGTGCCCTCTTCACCCTCGTACTTCCTTGGTATTTTTGCTCCATTGAGTCCCATATACTCTTGGATGTCTCCTTGTTGAGTATGGTCTCTAGTATTGTGCGATCAATAGCCTGAAACATATAGTTCTTGGCTTTGCGATCCTTTTCTCTTTGGTCCTATATCGTCTTATGCTGAGCCTCCGTTGGTTCGGCTCCTTCCTTTAGCTCCATGACTCCTTCTTCCACTATGTTCCATAGCTTCTTGGTCTGAAGAAGATTTTCCATCATCATTGCCCAATGATCGTAGTAACAATCAAATTTGGGAATGGTGGGTTGCACAAAGTTTCCTTCTGCTGTTGTCATCTCTTTTGCTTTCCTTTTTTTGTCTCTCACAACCATACCGGAGTAAGTGGCTCTGATACCAAATGTTAGAATAAACTCAAAATAATGTATATCTGTAATTATATACATGTCTTGGATTCTCAACAGTAGCCTAGTTGCAATATAAATGAAGCAACGGTATTTGCAGAATTAGATTGTACGCAAATTTAGAAAAAGTGAATAATTATTCGTGCAATGTATTAACTTGTAGTGGCAACTGTAGTACTGATTTCAATGCACAATCATCAAGCTCAGATCCTCGGTGACAACAAAAAATTTGATATCGGATTCAACAGTGTATAGATGTACGCCGATTGCTCCGTATTATGAAGATAAGATGAATAAATTCCAAAATTTGCATACAAATTTGAAACTCGAAAAAATACAACAAAAATTATTCCATTCAAAGGAGAAAAATGTAGTGCTACGTAGCTAACAACAACACCACAACATCATACAATGCGTAACATAGAATTTAGTACTTATGGAAGAGTTTCAGTGAATATAGTAGTATACATTATCCTGTAAACATGTCAAAAAATGATATTTGGTATAAATAGTTAAAGTTGAAAATATACATGTTCGAAGTTCAGTTGTATGATGTGTAGGGCAGGCGAACATATGAAGGTAAGCTGTGAATGGAGATTCAAACAACACGTGTAAATATGCAAACAAACTTATACAAAATTATCCTAAGTACTGTTTGATATATTACAGCGAATCAGGAAACCTTTGAGGCATGTAATACGTTTTCCTTAAGGAATTATTCGCCCCTACTATCTGCAGTGAAGTATGCAGCGAAATTCCTCCAGGATACAACAAATTAGAAAGTACAAAAGTATAGGGAAGAAGGGAGTTTTTAATAATTCAATTTGGCCAAGCAGAAGAAGAAGTATATATAAAGGCTGAAGGGTCATGACCGTTGGAAGCAGTTGCCAAAACGCGACCGTTTGTTTGAAGATACGACTGTTGGAAACAGTCGAACCTGTTCCGTACGATCACGCACGCGCCCTCGTGCCCCAAGTGCCCAAGTGCCCATCTTTGACCTATAATTTTATAGGCCCAAACCCTTTTTTGCCCAAGCCATGCCATTGTGTCCATCTCCAAGTCTAAGTTATTTCACAATATCCAATTCAAATCATTACTATATATGAAGATATAGTTTATAATATTTGCCACTGTGGGACAAATACTATTGCAATCTTCCAATAATCCCCCACAAGATTGTAATATTGTTTATTTATGTATTCAAGAAAGTACCTTTTGGTTTAAAATTTTCTCCTTAGTCCATATATTTAAACTTTAACAGAATATTTGGTAGTGAATACTTAAACCAAAATCCTATACGATGAAGCGAAATCTATGAACACATAAATATTATCATGCTTCTGTAAAATTTCATAATCGTAGATTGGTTATTAATTTCTTCCTGGTTTTCATGAACATTTATAAAGCTATATCCAAACTTTATTGAAACATTGTTTCTTATGTTCATATAGGTGTCCATTCTTTCCGTCCTTGTTACTTATGGACAAATGATCACCACAAAACGTAACAATACAAACATTGAGACCCTCATGTTTGGAAACCACTTAACTGCAACTTGTTGTTACCCATTAAACTTTAGACTTAAGGAGCATAAGGTCGGGTTTCCATTGCAGGTGATTTAAAAAGGTTTTAGACCCATTTGACAACTAGTTGTTCTAATCATTTCTCTTGGTAATCCTTTGGTTAATGGGTCTGCCAAATTTTCCTTTGATCTTACATATGTAATTGTGATGACGCCATCCATAATTAATTCTTTAACATATGAATGTCTCAAGCTTATATGTCTAGACTTTCCGTTATAAATCTTATTATATGCTCTAGACATTGTAGCTTTGTAACATCCCGCCTTTTCGCACACTTTAAACCGACACACGTGCCAATTCAAAGCATACGCAAGGGCGGATTGTTATGGGGTAAATAAGAAAAATAGAGAAGAAATAAAATGAAAATAGAATCTCACAGCGGAAGGATAAAATATAATAACAAATATACAGATCATAAACAGTTTACAAAAGCTTGATTCTTCTTTTACATTAAATATCAGAGTTACACATACCAATATAAGCAATGCAGCGGAATAGAAAGAGTGTGGTGTAATACTATATATAAAATAATACTGATTCTTCGTCTTCGTCCTCCAAAGCTAAAATCTGCTATCCTGAAATGCTCGGACTGACCCGAGCGAATTTGAAAAGACAAAAACACTCGAGTCAGACTAGAAATTCTTATGTGAGTTAAATAAACAGAAATAAATATGAGTACAGTAACTCAAGAGATGCTCGGGATTTACATCTCCTAAGGATCCGTTAAACTATTTACTATGTAGTATATTGTGCTATTATAATAGTGTCTATTTATAAAATAAACTTACTTTTTAATAGCGTTAAGGAGTGACCCAATATTCCCCTTAACACAAATAATGCCAATAGTCTATACAGTACCGTAATACCTCCTGATCGGGAGGCTACCAGAGGATACTCCATAGGTACGACACAAATAGAAACTCGTAGTAAAGGCTCGATATGGTAGGTGACACGGCACAACTAGGCAATGCCAGGGTAGATATACCAATTGCTATCCAGGCTGGTGGAAACGCGTAGCCGCAGTTACCGCCCACCTCGGACTAACTCCCCAAAATCAAAATATAGAAGTGGCCACTGAATCAAATCCAAGTCAAAGTATAATATCGAAGAGGAGCGTCCGATCAGAGGAATGACCTCATTGGCCTGAGAATCGCTCCTGTTTTAGCCACCTTATGCCAACTCACGGGAGTTGGGTCCACGTATTTACCTTACAGGAAACGTCGCCACCACCTACTTCATTCTGGAATCTCCACCGCGTACACGGTTAGTCAAAGTGGTTTTCGGTATCGACAGAGAGTATGTCCATATCCGATCCCGGTCTCTTTGCCAACCCATCGTTATTATAACACCGCGGTATTTTAAAAATAGTTTGTACTTTAAAACCAGAATATAATCCATTTCAAAACCATAATATTACGATATCATTTCTTCTTTAAAACCCAAAAAGATTCATTTTGATATTATTTTTATAAAACCCAAATCAATGATATCATTTCCCAAATAAAATATTCCTTTTCAAAAATTATGTCACTTTTTATTATTTAATATCCCATGTAACCAATATTCTGTTTGTAACTTTCAACATAATTCTTCGAAAATCCATAGTATTTTAAAACCATTATTTTCAAAACTAAATGGTTTGGATATTCAACGGTATGCGAATTAAAAAGGTTTAACTTTACTGTTGCTTTATAAAGAAATAAATTACATGGCTTTCCAAATATTTCTTCTTTTAAAGTTAAACCAAAATCCAAAATATTACTTCAAGTCCCAAAACCATTTCAATTTTATATATATTTATATCCATTTTTGAGCATTAATATTTCAACTAAAGTTGTATTTTTATCCTTTCAAAATCAATATTCTATTAATTAATCTTGACCATTCACATAAAATCCATAATTAATAAGACTTCAATTTCTAGTAAAATATATATATATATATATATATATATATAGAATTTTTCCACTTCAAATTATACTAGAATATCCATTTCTATTTATTTTGGGAAAAATCCAATTACAAATATCATATCTTATAATTTCCAACTTTACATTTAAACATAGGATATAAATTTACCAAACTCCATTTTCTAAATTTCTTCCATTTTCAATAAAGAAATTTATATTCCTTTTAATTTCAAAATTTCAACTTCATAGGTATATAAATATGGAATAAAATATTTATACAATATAAATTTAAGATTTATAGACCGTATTCAATCCAAACCATAGAAATCACATTAAAATAGTTATATATAGACCGCGGTGCCTGTATATAATTTTCTATCCTATGGTCAAGTGATACGGATATTTATCATTTCAATCCGCAATTTAAAAAAAATAAAACTTTGCGGTTTTATCATTTCAAACCACAATCCCGAATGAAATGTAAAATGTATGCTAACTTGCAGTTTAATGATATCAAATAAAACATCCATTCAATAACACATCCATCATCCAATCACAAACATCAAGCAATATCAATCAACAACAATATATGTTTGGTAATATACAACAGGTAATAATTGGCAGTTTTATTTCAAATTATATTTATCAACTATTAATCTAACAATTTATAATCAGTGATAATTGACATAACTGTTAACTAGCAGTTCATATGCAAACAATAATTTCTAACAGCCAATTAACACGCAATAAAACAATTAAATTAACAGTCAAATTCAATAAAATGCAATTCTACAGATATGAATGAAATAACATGCCAAAAGCTCATAAATAAATTTCTATTCATTTCTAAAATTTATTTAACAAACATAAAAGCTTCTACTAGTTGTGAGTGGGTTAAAACACTCACCTTTTGAATTTAAATCGAATTTAAATTCAATTTAAACTCAAAAATTCGCCCGTCTCAGAATTCATCCAAACCAGCGTCATCGAGTCCGGAATTAAATTACGATCCTAACAAAAAAAAATTCGTGTGAATCCGAGTTCGTATGAGAAAGTTATGGCGAAAAATGGTGATTGAATTCAAAATTAAAAATACACAAAATGACACATATTTAACTCACTGACACGTCATCATCTTTTGTTCCAGGCATGCGCATAGTAACGCACGAAACCCTTTGCACCGCAGAACACGCACAAAGCAAACCCCATCACGCCCCTTTTTGACCAAAATCCGACCGTCGATTCGACCAACGAACCATATAGATCTAACCCCCTCAGTCCCCTCTCCAATACCCAGAAACCGTTTCTCGATCCGACGAAGTTTTGTGCGATGATGATGAACGGTTTTGGGGCTGTTTGAATTTATTCTGGATGAACGACAGCTCCAATTGAAAAACGAATTTCACCATGGGGTTACGTATTTCGAGAAGATCAACATATATTTTTTTGAGAATTTTCTGAATTTTTTGAGTTTTGACTTTTGATTTTTGAACTGTGGATAGATCTGGAATTGGATCTGAGATGTATACATTTGGGGAAGAGAAAAGAGTGAAGAAATGAACTTACAGCAAATGAAAAAGAAAGGAGCTAGGGTTTATAGATGTATATTTATAGATAGGCTAGAGGTAGGGTAGCTAGACTGGATACGCGAACGTGCGTGACAAACCATGGTCCAAAAAGCCCGCTATGCCTCCGGAGCCAAATCTGTTAAAACTATATATCCAAATAGGTGTTTTCAAATATTCTGAACGCGATGGAAAAAGTTTCGCGACCAAATTCGATCGTATGAAGAAGTTATGCTAAAAAAACAAAAATTTCAAATTGATTTCAAAATGCGTAAATTTCAAGGCGTTTCGAGTCCGTACGATCAAACGACAAGTCCGATCGCTACGAAAATTGAAACATTATTATAATTCAACTTTACGGATCCGATGAAACTGGTTTCGTCGAAATCCGAGTCCGTGACAAAAATGGCTATTTTTAATATTTATTAAATACATTAAATAAATCATAAAAACCAATTTTATTTTTCAACTTCTATTATTAGCCAAATTTCATTACTAAAATAATTCAATCAGTTCCTATTGATTTAACACGCTTGGATTTGAATTAAAATGTATAAGTATATTAATTTGCAGCGTTAATATCCGCACTTTCTTATTATTAGGAAATTTAAAATTTTATTCTAAAACCCAATTATTAAAACTTATACCCTTATACTCTCAACAAAATCTAACTAAATAAATAATTGGATTTCCATTTCAACTCATTATCTTGATTGCAATTAGCCTTTTTACCATAATTAAATTCCAAATTATTAATAACCCTTATTTTTCTTAACTATTTATTAATTTCAATCCAATTGAATTCAACACTATAAATTTGATTAATTTATTATATTCACTTCCTTTCTATTATTCAAAGTTATTGTTGTAAATACGACGAATACTAACATTAGTTTAAGATTTCACTCAATGTTTACAAATTCCATTTCCATTTAATAACGTAATATTTTACGTTCAATTCTATTTCATTTGTCGTAAATACCACTTGTTGAATTAAATACTCAAATCATAAATAAATCTTGCTTCTAAAGTTATACCAACAATGGTCCAGTTAAATTTGAATTAGCTTTACCTTTATTTTATGAAATTAACTATTGCAATAAATCCAAATTTATAAAGAAGGTTAGATTCCTATACTACTTCTTTGGTCTCAATTAACCTTTTATGGCGAGTATGAATTTCCATGTATAATTGAAACTTTTATATCCCTTAAATTTTTTTTTTTTTACTATCATTCAATATCTACACATTCTAGCTAATTTCAACTAACATATAAATTAGCTATTCCAACTTCCATTAATTTCGATTATCATACTATAGAAATTAAATTCCCTTAACCACATAAATAAAAGTTGATCCCCATCTATTTACATTATGTCACGTTTGCATAAATTTATTCAATGGTCACTTTTAATTAATAACTATCAAATTTCCAATCCAAATGTAAATCTTCCACCTTTGAATTCTTATATTAAATGGAATTTAATATTTACTGATTCAACATTTATATGTTTCTAAAAATTAGCTCCAACCAAATGTGACAATTTACATTTCATTTCTATGCAATATATACTCATCTTATTCCATTTATTTGGTTACTACATTGAAATCTATTTATTAACCAATACTAACGTTATTATCATAAAAAAAATTGCTTCCCAATTTTATTCAATACTTAGAACAAAAATTTTCACATTAAATCAAATCCTTCTATTCAAACCAAGTATCATGCTATGATAATATTTTACGTTGGTTACACTGAAAAAAATCAACTTTTTTATCGTTATCAATTAACATATATTAATTGCACAAATTAAAGGAATTAATTGCCATTTATCCAATTAAATTTCATACATCAATCTATTTCATCTAAATCCTTACCTATGAATATTGCAACCTTTAATTCCATTAAATACCAATTAACCCAAATTATTTCATTTATTCTAAGTCATATCACTAAAATAATTCATCATAATAAACTTAAAATCTATACGTTTATTGATTTATTTCTATTTGTCTTATGTTAAATTCTAAATTTAGTAAGACAACCTAAAGTACTCCATTCAATCGACAGCCCCTTTCAATTGTTAATACGTACTTAAATTTCTACAGTTGCCTTCCATCTGCACTTCCGTTACTATGATAAAAATTAGTAACGTTTATGCCATCAATCCATCATAATTACTTACCCTTAATTGAGTTTGATTTCCAAATAAATTTGCTGACCCTTAATTAGACAATTTATAAAAGTTTGTCATCATACCTATAGTTCTACGCTTATGCTATGTCTTAAATTTCAATAAATTTATAAATTTTGAGATGTTCATTAGGGTTTACAAATTTATTGACTTGCAAGAACAGGGTTTCTTAATCTATTCAATTTATCGTTCACAATCTTTTATTGCATTAAATTGGTTTAATATTCCCATAATAAATATTATGTCCAGGTAAGAATTTTTCTTTCTTTCTCTACTTAATTCATTTGAATTTTATTCAAATGTCTTTAAATAGGTTTCTAAGTCACTTCTATATAATTTATTCTAGCCTTCATTTTAATATTTATCTACCACCTTTATTATTTCAACTAAAATAAATTACAAAATCCTATTAAACAAACAATTTCAAATGGTCGAACTTTACGGGTCGTTACACTCTCCCCCACTCAAAACTTTTCGTCCCCGAAAAGGAAAAGGAAGGGAGAAGGAAGAATAAAACAGTATATCTAATTTCAAATATTAACTTATAACAATAATTTACTAAATTAATTTCCTTTAATGAATTACCCTTGTTTTATAATCATTATGTCTTTTAATACTTGAATTATTAAAGTTGGAAAAATATCTTTAACAAAATTCTAAGTCCAAAATTTACGAAAATTTTTGGCAGAGTCTCCTTTGTACGGAGGGACTCTGGAGAAAATATAATATCCAAATATACAAATATATTACATATATATCCAAAATAAAATATCCCACACGGGAAAATATATAAATAGCGCTTTAATCGTAATCCGAAAACGTACCTATTTGTCGGGCAATACGCTTATTATTTTGGAACCAAAAGCAGTAGCAGTTGCTTCCAACCCCTGTATTCACTTATATAATCTAAAAGTTAAATATCTATATTACAGTGAAATGTTTTGGTAGATTCAATCATTCATATCCAAATCAAATGCAACAACCATACATTTTAACAAACAGCACACACCACAAACAACAATCATTCAATCAACAACCATTAGTTGTTCGGGTTCAAATTCTGAAATTTTACGGAGTGAGAAATAACTATCAAGTGCATCCGTTACTCAACAGTCTTAGATGGAATAGAGATAGATTATTGTTCCTCCAACAACTCCAAAATTCCTTACCCAACAACCATACATCAACCAAACAATTCAAATCAACACCACAATAGCTTATTATATATTTATTTCATAATTCGGTGGTTTGATTTTCTTTCCTTCATTTATGGAGGAATTTTTTTTTTTTTCTTACAAGTTTTATTTTCCAATTATCACAAAATTCATTATACTTGTATTTCCTTTATTACTTAAGTTTATAGGATAAATTCTCATTAATAACAACAAAGATTTTGAATATCTTCATTTCCTTACTCTTCACTTGTAAGATTTCCCTTAAATTCTTAATCTGCTAACATTCATTCTTATAAGTGGAAGTTTTTATTTATTCATCAACTATTAATTGTAGTCATTTCAATTTTTCCTACTTTCCATTATATTGGAATAGGGAAGATTAAAACATACTTAAGTCAATAATCATACAATCAATTCTTATTTTGAATTTCATTTTATATACTTAGGTTCATATCATCTATTAATAATTCTTAACCCTTTTTCAGTAAAATTTCAATTATAACCTAAGTTTATACCATTAAATTCTTATTATAACAGTAATTTATTGAATACTTCATTTTTCCTAAATTCCTACTTGTAAAATATTCAATTCCAGTTTCTCATTTAACACTTCAACTTTTATATTTGGGTAAGTTATTTATGTTAAGGAAAATGCAATTGAACCTATACAAGTTAAATCTCCATTCTTTTAATTAAATTTAATGTTTATTCATATTACCCTTTGTCTCATATGTATGCAAATTCCTCTTTATAGCTTTGCAGTTATTCTCTTATTTCAATTAGAGGTTTCAATTCATTTATTTACTTAACTTTTATTTCACTAACAAATTTTAAACAATTAATTAACGGAAAAATTTAGAATTAAATACCGGGTTAAATTTCAATTTATTTCAAAATAATAGATAATTAATTTCTTGCAACTTTTATATCTCTAATTATATTTAGAACAATAAAAGAAAATTTTTAGAAAATTTCAAAATAAATCTGCAGTAGAATTTACTACAGTGGCCTTTCCCCTTCGAAACTCGAAAATGAAAGTCGATGATGCGGCCGTCATCACCGAATTTATTTTCCAGCGATAGAGAGGAAAGTACAGAATTTAATTCTTTTCCAAAATCTTCTTTAAAACAATTCTTCCAATTTATAAGAAATATTTATATAAGAAAATACTTATAAACCGAACCATTATTTTTCATAAATTCTTTGAAAACATGTTTGGAAAATCCCGGACTTAAGTTCTAAAATCTCCAATTTGATTTATCATAATTTCAACTTAGCTTCAGTTATTATAGATATTTTTATTTTCTAACACCCAATCTATAGCAACCAAATATATATATATATATATATATCTTTATAAAACTATTTTTTTATATATAGAAAATATAATAGGCAAAATTATTTCATTCACCTATATTAAAAACAAATATTATGTCGGTCTGTCCTATTAAGTGTTTAGAAATCCCTATTGATGACATAGCGTCCCATGCATCAACCAGAATTTATAAATACAAAGCGGAACAGATTAACACAATATAAAAATCTTTTCATTAATACTAACAAATACGCTCTCTCATATATATACACTCAACGACTCCCATAGGATATTTCTACCCTATTAACAAAGAGTCAAACCCCACAAAGCCAAGGTTTATCGCTAAACCAAAGCTCTGATACCAACTGTAACATCCCGCCTTTTCGCACACTTTAAACCGACACACGTGCCAATTCAAAGCATACGCAAGGGCGGATTGTTATGGGGTAAATAAGAAAAATAGAGAAGAAATAAAACGAAAATAGAATCTCACAGCGGAAGGATAAAATATAATAACAAATATACAGATCATAAACAGTTTACAAAAGCTTGATTCTTCTTTTACATTAAATATCAGAGTTACACATACCAATATAAGCAATGCAGCGGAATAGAAAGAGTGTGGTGTAATACTATATATAAAATAATACTGATTCTTCGTCTTCGTCCTCCAAAGCTAAAATCTGCTATCCTGAAACGCTCGGACTGACCCGAGCGAATTTGAAAAGACAAAAACACTCGAGTCAGACTAGAAATTCTTATATGAGTTAAATAAACAGAAATAAATATGAGTACAGTAACTCAAGAGATGCTCGGGATTTACATCTCCTAAGGATCCGTTAAACTATTTACTATGTAGTATATTGCGCTATTATAATAGTGTCTATTTATAAAATAAACTTACTTTTTAATAGCGTTAAGGAGTGACCCAATATTCCCCTTAACACAAATAATGCCAATAGTCTATACAGTACCGTAATACCTCCTGATCGGGAGGCTACCAGAGGATACTCCATAGGTACGACACAAATAGAAACTCGTAGTAAAGGCTCGATATGGTAGGTGACACGGCACAACTAGGCAATGCCAGGGTAGATATACCAATTGCTATCCAGGCTGGTGGAAACGCGTAGCCGCAGTTACCGCCCACCTCGGACTAACTCCCCAAAATCAAAATATAGAAGTGGCCACTGAATCAAATCCAAGTCAAAGTATAATATCGAAGAGGAGCGTCCGATCAGAGGAATGACCTCATTGGCCTGAGAATCGCTCCTGTTTTAGCCAC
The DNA here is from genome assembly GCA_030765085.1 of Allium cepa. Taxonomy (NCBI): domain Eukaryota; kingdom Viridiplantae; phylum Streptophyta; class Magnoliopsida; order Asparagales; family Amaryllidaceae; genus Allium; species Allium cepa. The sequence goes on along the minus strand of CM060937.1, from coordinate 108,399,759 downwards.
CTTATGCCAACTCACGGGAGTTGGGTCCACGTATTTACCTTACAGGAAACGTCGCCACCACCTACTTCATTCTGGAATCTCCACCGCGTACACGGTTAGTCAAAGTGGTTTTCGGTATCGACAGAGAGTATGTCCATATCCGATCCCGGTCTCTTTGCCAACCCATCGTTATTATAACACCGCGGTCATTTTAAAAATAGTTTGTACTTTAAAACCAGAATATAATCCATTTCAAAACCATAATATTACGATATCATTTCTTCTTTAAAACCCAAAAAGATTCATTTTGATATTATTTTTATAAAACCCAAATCAATGATATCATTTCCCAAATAAAATATTCCTTTTCAAAAATTATGTCACTTTTTATTATTTAATATCCCATGTAACCAATATTCTGTTTGTAACTTTCAACATAATTCTTCGAAAATCCATAGTATTTTAAAACCATTATTTTCAAAACTAAATGGTTTGGATATTCAACGGTATGCGAATTAAAAAGGTTTAACTTTACTGTTGCTTTATAAAGAAATAAATTACATGGCTTTCCAAATATTTTTCTTTTTAAAGTTAAACCAAAATCCAAAATATTACTTCAAGTCCCAAAACCATTTCAATTTTATATATATTTATATCCATTTTTGAGCATTAATATTTCAACTAAAGTTGGATTTTTATCCTTTCAAAATCAATATTCTATTAATTAATCTTGACCATTCACATAAAATCCATAATTAATAAGACTTCAATTTCTAGTAAAATATATATATATATATATATATATATAGAATTTTTCCACTTCAAATTATACTAGAATATCCATTTCTATTTATTTTGGGAAAAATCCAATTACAAATATCATATCTTATAATTTCCAACTTTACATTTAAACATAGGATATAAATTTACCAAACTCCATTTTCTAAATTTCTTCCATTTTCAATAAAGAAATTTATATTCCTTTTAATTTCAAAATTTCAACTTCATAGGTATATAAATATGGAATAAAATATTTATACAATATAAATTTAAGATTTATAGACCGTATTCAATCCAAACCATAGAAATCACATTAAAATAGTTATATATAGACCGCGGTGCCTGTATATAATTTTCTATCCTATGGTCAAGTGATACGGATATTTATCATTTCAATCCGCAATTTAAAAAAATAAAACTTTGCGGTTTTATCATTTCAAACCACAATCCCGAATGAAATGTAAAATGTATGCTAACTTGCAGTTTAATGATATCAAATAAAACATCCATTCAATAACACATCCATCATCCAATCACAAACATCAAGCAATATCAATCAACAACAATATATGTTTGGTAATATACAACAGGTAATAATTGGCAGTTTTATTTCAAATTATATTTATCAACTATTAATCTAACAATTTATATTCAGTGATAATTGACATAACTGTTAACTAGCAGTTCATATGCAAACAATAATTTCTAACAGCCAATTAACACGCAATAAAACAATTAAATTAACAGTCAAATTCAATAAAATGCAATTCTACAGATATGAATGAAATAACATGCCAAAAGCTCATAAATAAATTTCTATTCATTTCTAAAATTTATTTAACAAACATAAAAGCTTCTAGTAGTTGTGAGTGGGTTAAAACACTCACCTTTTGAATTTAAATCGAATTTAAATTCAATTTAAACTCAAAAATTCGCCCGTCTCAGAATTCGTCCAAACCAGCGTCATCGAGTCCGGAATTAAATTACGATCCTAATAAAAAAAATTCGTGTGAATCCGAGTTCGTATGAGAAAGTTATGGCGAAAAATGATGATTGAATTCAAAATTAAAAATACACAAAATGACACATATTTAACTCACTGACACGTCATCATCTTTTGTTCCAGGCATGCGCATAGTAACGCACGAAACCCTTTGCACCGCAGAACACGCACAAAGCAAACCCCATCACGTCCCTTTTTGACCAAAATCCGACCGTCGATTCGACCAACGAACCATATAGATCTAACCCCCTCAGTCCCCTCTCCAATACCCAGAAACCGTTTCTCGATCCGACGAAGTTTTGTGCGATGATGATGAACGGTTTTGGGGCTGTTTGAATTTATTCTGGATGAACGACAGCTCCAATTGAAAAACGAATTTCACCATGGGGTTACGTATTTCGAGAAGATCAACATATATTTTTTTGAGAATTTTCTGAATTTTTTGAGTTTTGACTTTTGATTTTTGAACTGTGGATAGATCTGGAATTGGATCTGAGATGTATACATTTGGGGAAGAGAAAAGAGTGAAGAAATGAACTTACAGCAAATGAAAAAGAAAGGAGCTAGGGTTTATAGATGTATATTTATAGATAGGCTAGAGGTAGGGTAGCTAGACTGGATACGCGAACGTGCGTGACAAACTATGGTCCAAAAAGCCCGCTATGCCTCCGGAGCCAAATCTGTTAAAACTATATATCCAAATAGGTGTTTTAAAATATTCTGAACGCGATGGAAAAAGTTTCGCGACCAAATTCGATCGTATGAAGAAGTTATGCTAAAAAAACAAAAATTTCAAATTGATTTCAAAATGCGTAAATTTCAAGGCGTTTCGAGTCCGTACGATCAAACGACAAGTCCGATCGCTACGAAAATTGAAACATTATTATAATTCAACTTTACGGATCCGATGAAACTGGTTTCGTCGAAATCCGAGTCCGTGACAAAAATGGCTATTTTTAATATTTATTAAAAAAATTAAATAAATCATAAAAACCAATTTTATTTTTCAACTTCTATTATTAGCCAAATTTCATTACTAAAATAATTCAATCAGTTCCTATTGATTTAACACGCTTGGATTTGAATTAAAATGTATAAGTATATTAATTTGCAGCGTTAATATCCGCACTTTCTTATTATTAGGAAATTTAAAATTTTATTCTAAAACCCAATTATTAAAACTTATACCCTTATACTCTCAACAAAATCTAACTAAATAAATAATTGGATTTCCATTTCAACTCATTATCTTGATTGCAATTAGCCTTTTTACCATAATTAAATTCCAAATTATTAATAACCCTTATTTTTCTTAACTATTTATTAATTCCAATCCAATTGAATTCAACACTATAAATTTGATTAATTTATTATATTCACTTCCTTTCTATTATTCAAAGTTATTGTTGTAAATACGACGAATACTAACATTAGTTTAAGATTTCACTCAATGTTTACAAATTCCATTTCCATTTAATAACGTAATATTTTACGTTCAATTCTATTTCATTTGTCGTAAATACCACTTGTTGAATTAAATACTCAAATCATAAATAAATCTTGCTTCTAAAGTTATACCAACAATGGTCCAGTTAAATTTGAATTAGCTTTACCTTTATTTTATGAAATTAACTATTGCAATAAATCCAAATTTATAAAGAAGGTTAGATTCCTATACTACTTCTTTGGTCTCAATTAACCTTTTATGGCGAGTATGAATTTCCATGTATAATTGAAACTTTTATATCCCTTAAATTTTTTTTTTTTACTATCATTCAATATCTACACATTCTAGCTAATTTCAACTAACATATAAATTAGCTATTCCAACTTCCATTAATTTCGATTATCATACTATAGAAATTAAATTCCCTTAACCACATAAATAAAAGTTGATCCCCATCTATTTACATTATATCACGTTTGCATAAATTTATTCAATGGTCACTTTTAATTAATAACTATCAAATTTCCAATCCAAATGTAAATCTTCCACCTTTGAATTCTTATATTAAATGGAATTTAATATTTACTGATTCAACATTTATATGTTTCTAAAAATTAGCTCCAACCAAATGTGACAATTTACATTTCATTTCTATGCAATATATACTCATCTTATTCCATTTATTTGGTTACTGCATTGAAATCTATTTATTAACCAATACTAACGTTATTATCATAAAAAAAATTGCTTCCCAATTTTATTCAATACTTAGAACAAAAATTTTCACATTAAATCAAATCCTTCTATTCAAACCAAGTATCATGCTATGATAATATTTTACGTTGGTTACACTGAAAAAAATCAACTTTTTTATCGTTATCAATTAACATATATTAATTGCACAAATTAAAGGAATTAATTGCCATTTATCCAATTAAATTTCATACATCAATCTATTTCATCTAAACCCTTACCTATGAATATTGCAACCTTTAATTCCATTAAATACCAATTAACCCAAATTATTTCATTTATTCTAAGTCATATCACTAAAATAATTCATCATAATAAACTTAAAATCTATACGTTTATTGATTTATTTCTATTTGTCTTATGTTAAATTCTAAATTTAGTAAGACAACCTAAAGTACTCCATTCAATCGACAGCCCCTTTCAATTGTTAATACGTACTTAAATTTCTACAGTTGCCTTCCATCTGCACTTCCGTTACTATGATAAAAATTAGTAACGTTTATGCCATCAATCCATCATAATTACTTACCCTTAATTGAGTTTGATTTCCAAATAAATTTGCTGACCCTTAATTAGACAATTTATAAAAGTTTGTCATCATACCTATAGTTCTACGCTTATGCTATGTCTTAAATTTCAATAAATTTATAAATTTTGAGATGTTCATTAGGGTTTACAAATTTATTGACTTGCAAGAACAGGGTTTCTTAATCTATTCAATTTATCGTTCACAATCTTTTATTGCATTAAATTGGTTTAATATTCCCATAATAAATATTATGTCCAGGTAAGAATTTTTCTTTCTTTCTCTACTTAATTCATTTGAATTTTATTCAAATGTCTTTAAATAGGTTTCTAAGTCACTTCTATATAATTTATTCTAGCCTTCATTTTAATATTTATCTACCACCTTTATTCTTTCAACTAAAATAAATTACAAAATCCTATTAAACAAACAATTTCAAATGGTCGAACTTTACGGGTCGTTACAAGCTTCACTATCGCAGTAAACAGAAATGGCTGATGATGGTTGTGGCCACAACTTTATCTCTGTTAACAAATTTCTTAACCATTCTTCTTCTCTTGCTAATGCATCTAAAGCAATAAATTCTGCTTCCATTGTAGAATGTGTGATAATTTTTTGTTTCTTAGAGGCCCATGATATGGCACCTCCTGCAAGAGTAAAAATCCACCCAGTAGTTCCTCTATTTTCGTTTTCAGGAGTCGAACCACTTGCATCCAAGTATCCTTCTAAAACTGCTGGGAAATTTCCATAGTAGAGTCCTAAATTACTTGTTCTTTTAAGATAACCTAAAACTCTACCGATTGCTTTCCAGTGTGTAATACTAGGATTATTCGTATATCTAGACAGTTTGCATATTACATAAGAAATATCAGGACGAGTGCAATGCATAGCATACATGAGACTGCCAATTACACTTGCATATTCTAGTTGAGCAACTGCTCTATCAGAATTTGCAAATATTTTAATAGAAGAATCATAAGGGCTACTTGCTTCTTTAAAATTTAAATACTTATACTTAACAAGTGTCTTTTCAATGTAGTGAGACTGACATAAAGCATATCCCTCACGATGTTTCCTCACTTTTATTCCTAGAATAGTATCAACTTCGTTCAGGTCTTTCATTTTAAAACACGAAGTTAAATATTTCTTTGTCTCATTTATTCCTTCCATATTAGTACCAAATATGAGCATATCATCCACATATAGGCATATTATAATACCATATTTATTTGTGAATTTTGAATAGATGCACTTATCAGCATTATTATGCTTGAAGCCATTAGACAAAATTACAGAGTCAAATTTCTCATGCCATTGTTTTGGTGCTTGTTTTAATCCATATAATGATTTTACTAGTTTGCAAACCTTATTTTCATTTCCATTCATGACGAATCCTTCTGGCTATTCCATATACACTTCTTCGTCTATCTCTCCATTAAGAAAAGCAGTCTTGACATCCATTTGATGTACATATAATCCATGAATAGATGCAAGAGAAAAAAGAATCCTTATTGATGTTAGTCTAGCGACTGGAGCATATGTATCAAAATAATCAATGCCTTCCTTTTGCCTAAATCCTTTGGCTACTAGCCTTGCTTTGAAAGTTTGAACAGATCCATCTGTGTTGTATTTCTTTCGAAACACCCATTTACATCCAATTGGCTTGGATCCAATCGGTAAATCTGTTAGAAACCAAGTATTGTTAGATAGAATTGAATCCATCTCATCCTGTATTGCTTCTTTCCAGAAAACAGCATCTCTTGAAGTAATAGCTTCTTTAAAAGTTTTTGGATCTTCTTCGTTTTTCAAAATATAAATTTTCTCATCGAGTAATTTAATTCTATCACCAACAACAAGGTGAACTATGTCATCTGGTGAGACAAAATCTGGATCTAAGCCTTTGGCTTTCCTTGGTCTTTGACTTCTTCTAGGTTCATCAGGTACATTTTGAAGCCTTCTTTTATTTGGAGAACTATATTCAATGTTTTCATCATTCCTTTTGTAGAAGATTTATGCAGGATCTTGAACCGTCATGGAATCACATAAAAAATTATTTTCAATGAATTCTACATTTCTTGATTCCACAATCACATTAGATTCTACATCTAATAATCTGTATGCTTTAGAATTTTCAGCATATCCTACGAATATACTTTTTAACGCTCTTGGTCCAAGTTTTATTCTTTTCGGATCCGTGACCCTATAGAAAGCTAAACATCCCCAAACCTTTAGATATTTCAAGTTTGGTATTCTTCCTTTCCATAATTCGTAAGGAGAAGTCTTGGTTTTCTTTGATGGAATTCTGTTATGCAAATGACACGATGTTAAGAGTGCCTCTCCCCACAAATTGACATGTTGTTTAGCATTTAAAATTAGAGCATTAGTCATTTCAACCAAAGTTCTATTTTTTCGTTCAGCCAACCCATTTTGTTTTGGGGTATAAGGTGCGCTCGATTGATGAATGATTCCATTTTCTTCACAGAAGGATGAAAATTCGAAGGAAAAATATTCCCCACCTCTATCACTTCGTAGCACCTTAATCTTCTTTTCCTTTTGATTCTCAACATCGGTTTTGAAACGTTTCAACATTTCAAAAGCTTGATTTTTTGATTTCATTAAATAGACTTGTGTATATCTAGAATAATCATCTATAAATGTAATAAAATATCTATTACCACCTCTAGTTAATATACCATTCAATTCACAAATGTCAGAATGTATTAGTTCAAGCAGTTGAGTATTTCTTTCAGATTTTGGAAACGGCTTTTTTGCACATCTTTGCTTCAATACAAATTTCACATTTAGACTGGTTTACATTATCATATGAAATTATTCCTTCTTTATACATAAATTGCAAATTTTTGTAATTTAGACGTGCTAATCTATTATGCCATAAATGAAATGAATCAACAACATAAGCAAATTCGGTCATTTTATTAATACTTAATTTAAACAAACCATTACAAGCATATCCTTTCCCAACAAACATACCACCCTTAGACAGAATAAGACTATTACCATCTAGAACTCCCTTAACACCTTTATTACATAGGAGACTTGCAGAAACCAGATTTTTTCTGATTTCTGGAACATGTAAAACGTTAACAAGAACAATCCTTTTGCCAGAAGTGAACTCCAATTCTATGGTTCCTTTTCCAACGACAGTTGAAGCATTATGGTTTCCCATAAGCACCTTGCTATCATCAGAAACCTTCTCATAGGATTTGAATAATGACTGGTTGTTGCATACATGAATAGTAGCACCAGAGTCATACCACCAATCATTTCTTTGGTAGTATATGCCATGTTCAATTCTGTGATCATATCGATGTTTAATTTTGAAACCATGGCAACGATCTCTGATTCTTTGTGTTCAACCATGTTTGCCTTGTTGATGATGCCCTGATTTTTCTTTTTACCCTGGTTAGTATTCTGTCCTTGCTCCTTTTTCTGTTTTTTGAAAAATCTGCAGTCGCGTTTGTAATGCCCAACCATAGAAGTAGCAGTCACCCTTTCCTTTGCCATTGTTATCTCTTTTGCGTTTTCCGGAGGGCTTGTTGTCATTTCCAACATTGTTAATATTGGAAGTAGGAGTAGATTCACAAACCCTTTTCTCACGAATTCTGGTTTCTTCTTCAATACGAAGATGCTTTTGAATCTGTTCCATTTTGAAATCCTCCGTAGAATGCATAAGCTTTTTTCGATAATCACTCCAATTCTTAGGAAGTTTGGCCATTACAACCCCAACTTGCAATGCCTCTGGGATGTTGATTTTTACATCCTTTAATTTGTTGAAGATTACTTGTAGTCATGCACTTGGTCTAGAATAGAGGCGTTATCAAGCATCTTAAAGTCAAAGAATTCGAAAATTAAAAACTTATCTGTGCCTTGCTTTTCGTTGCTGTATTTTGTTTCCAATGCTTTCCATATTTCCTGAGGCGATTTGACAGAAGTAAAAAGATCGTACAATCGATCGGACAGGGTATTAAGAATGTGTCCCGTGCATACGACTTCATCTTCCTCCCTTTTCTTTCTCTGCGCAATAAGTTCTACACTATCCTTATCAATAGGCACTGGAATGGGCTGTAGATCAGGGTCGAGGACATACACAATCTTTAGAGTGGTGAGAAGGAACAGCAGTTTATCCTGCCAGCAAGTGTAGTTAGTGCCGTCAAAACGATCCAGTTTGATGAACTCCTGATTCATAATTTTGTAAGTGGAGTCTGATCCGGTTGGTACCCCAAGTGCCCAAGTGCCCATCTTTGAACTATAATAATATTTTATAGGCCCAAACCCTTTTTAGCCCAAGCCATGCCCATTGTGTCCATCTCCAAGTCCAAGTTATTTCACAATATCCAATTCCAATCATTACTATATATGAAGATATAGTTCATAATATTTGCCACTGTGGGACAAATACTATTGCAATCTTCCAATAAGTACAATTGTCATACAAATATTTAACCTTTTCCAGCAGTAGTACATAAATAAAAAGATCATATCCGAGTCATTCGTAACGCGATGTGACCATAGCCTCTTGAGATTTCAGGCATCGTACATGATTGTTTATGTACAATCCTATCAGCGTTCAGTGTAATTTCTGAAAGCAGGGGTACATAATCTTTCATTAGAGCTGTTGAACCATTGGAATACTGAAAGGCGGTATAACAACAGATTGCAGAGAACAGTTTTTTTTAATATTTTGGCTTACGCAACAAACTGATGTTTAACTATGTCAGCAGTAGATGTAACAGCAAGTCATCCGTATTCAGAATATGATAAGTTGCAAAGACGACATAGATGAACAGAAAATCAACTAAGTGAGTAAGTAAACGAGTCACACATTACTTGAGCAAGTGGGTAATTTATTTTAAGGATACTTGGCATACACTTATGTCGTCATATTTTGCCAAAATACAGTCAGACGGACGTTAATCATGTTTTACCAAACCATGTAGGTGTAACGCCAGCGTTGATAAAGTACAATGGCCATTCATTTTGTCTGTCTATGTTTAAATACCTACCAAACAAAGTATTTATTTATTGAACTGAACTAATTTTGTAAACGGAAAACATATGCCCGTTAAGCAACCATAAAACCGTATCTAGTAATGGAAAATACGGAAATAGAATTACCAAATAGCAAGCCATAGTGTGATTCCTTTTTTTCCATATATTTTACCCATATAAAAACCGCAACATCTATTTGATTTGTAACATCATAGAGAAAAGAGATTCGAAATATAGGCAGTTCCCTACGTGAAACAAAATTAACCGTCTTAAATTTGTTTGAGAAATAAAAAACAATGAAGAAGATGAAAAGTCTAAAAAAACACAGCTGTGTCGTAATATGGCTATTTATGCAGTAGTGATAACAGTTGGTTTCGAACAAAATCAAGCAGCTAAACGAAAGTCACATATTACCAAAACCAACTCATATATATATATATATGTATATGTATATGTATATGTATATGTATATGTATATGTATATATATGTATATGTATATATATGTATATGTATATGTATATGTATATGTATATGTATATGTATATGTATATGTATATATATGTATATGTATATGTATATATATGTATATGTATATGTATATGTATATGTGTGTATATAAAGATAGAAAGTAATAATTCATACTTCAATGGAAATTACTATTGACAGCAGAATGTGATGTCAGTCATAAACCTCTACGGCATCATCCGCGCCTTCCACAGTTAGATCGTAAGAAACACATTGAACGCCATTTTATGATAAAATTTTATTAATGTTAAAGTTAGTAATTAAAAAACCTGAATCATGGATAAAGAACATCATATCAGCAAGATTTGTAAAGGCTTCCTTGTGAACAATATTCTGCGTGTATTTTCGAAAACTCGGTTTGGTCGCGTCGATCAATATCTTCGACCCTGACATTGATGCCGTCCTAGAAATTGCTACATATAATTGTCTGTATGTGAAAACAGGCCTTGGTAAATAAATTCCAACTTGCTCCAAAGTTTGTCCGTGACTTTTGTTAATTGTCATTGCAAAATAAACTTTAATTGGGAATTGACATCGACACAGGACAAATGGCCACTTTGTGTCGTCAGATGTTAAAACTATCATCGGAAGCAATACTTTCCACTCACATTGTTCCCAGTTACAATCTCCACTTCAATCACGTTTTTGGATAGTTGCGTAACAATTAATCTCGTACCGTTACATAAACCTAGATTCTGGTTAAGATACCTCAGCAATATTATTGGCACACTCACCTTCAAACGTAACTCATGATTTGGCAGGCCTGAAAATTTGAATGTGTTAAAAATTCGGAAGGATATAAAAGATGATATTCTTCGGTTGTATCCGAAATAGGACTGTAATAAGTTTTACATAGAACCACCAAGCAGATCAATTACATAGGAATTAATTTCCACAACGCAATCGTTTGTTGGAGCCAGGATTACCTGTCTCGCAAATAAGAATTTTTTAAAATATTCCTATCCAAATCAGGATACATGATTTCTACAATTTTATGAATGGCATCATCTGCGTCCAATGTAAGATATTCATCAGGTATTTGAATCCAAGTAGGTTCTTCATCCACATCTAACGACATAGACGACACCTTCCCTTCACCCACATCTAGTATCCATCTAGAAAACAATGACAACTTCGCTCTTTCATCGCATGTTAAGTTGTTATTTTTTAATCGCATAGCAAGCGTGAAAACTTTACACTTTTGCCACAGTGGTGAATGATTTATAGAAGAGCAAACAATCATTTCTCGTATGCCTTTACGAACAATAGGTAGTGTCTGCCTGAAATTCTCACCCAGTACTTCCCACCAAAAATTTGATCACCTTCGTTATTTGAATCAGAAGAGACTATATCTGACAATGACTTTTGAAATGCTTTAAGTGCATTTCGATAAATAATAGGAGCCTCATCCCAAATAATCTAATCCGACTGCCTAAGCAAATCAGCCAAACATGACTGCTTGGAAATATTGCAGGTGGATATGTCATCAAGATTTATAGGAATATCGAACTTAAAATGTGCAGTGCTTCCACCAGAAAGTAGAAGTGATGCAATATCGAAGATGCTACCGCAAATACAATTCTACCTTCTGCCATACAATGCGTGTTAAAGTATTCCGTAAAAATGTCTTTCCAATCCCTCCACTTCCATACATAAAAAGAACCTCCACTGTGGTTGCGAACAATATAGATTACGACGTCAAAAACCGTTTTCTGCTCTGCATTTAGCAACGGAACTGACTTTTCAGCTTCCATGCACAATAAATCACAGTCATAGTCCACTTCATCGGAAATTAGTGTGTTATCTACTGAATGAAAATTTGAGAAGTCGTCTTCCCCTAATGGCCAGTACTCGATTATTGATCTGTTGTTTCTAAGCATAATCTTTTCTAGAGCAAGTAATGCTTCTGATCTCATCGTATTTGCAAACGCTCATGTGACCCACCTACGTTCGTGCATACGTACCTCCATTCCATATCCTCGCTACACTTCTTCCAATGTTTATCCCATAGTTGTTTTGGATTTGAAACCTCACAAAAACACAGCAACGTCGTAAACATTTCTCTTACAGAATTTGGGGATGCCCAGGTTGCAGCTTCAGTCAATGCCTCATCCCACTCATTGTCATCCTCTAGCAAACCATGTGCAATGCATGCATCTTTTTTAGGTATTGCAAACAACACCATTCGCTATTCTAATGTCTTCATAGCATGTAGGGCCGCAAACAATATTTTAAAGCATACGCAGACAAAACCTCTCCCTTGACATAGGATGTGCATAATATATTCTATCGATACAATCCCCTTTCTGCCTCATCCTTCATTCCTTCGTAGACTTATCCCATACCCACCTAGTAGGAAAATCAACACAGGTAAGCGATCGAGCTGCATCACATGTTCTATTAGTTTTTAACCACTAGTTAAACATAGTTTTGTGGATATTATGTCTGCCTTGGACGTCATTTAAAGATTCTGTTTCATCGAAATACACAGTTTTCTCTCACAGCAAATGAAACATCAAGCTCTCCACCATCGGAGTGCGGTATTGAACATCAAACTAAATATTCTCCAAGATGCTTTTGAAGCAAAAATATATCTGCAGTCCAAATAAGTTTTTACTTCATCGACCTCTTGAACTAATGTGCATTCTTTGTTTGTACTATCTTTGATAACAACAGTTGCTTTGTCGTGACCCTTGTTGATGTACTTAAATAGGTATTTTACTGACTTTGCTCTATTACATATCTCTACATTAATATGCACTTGATATTTGACAACTAAATCCACGTTATGAAGTATAACACAACCATTGTCTTGCGTGAACCCATTTGTCGTCTCCATTGAGAACCCATTGTTCCTTCGTATATAAATTGGAAACTCAATCTTGTCAAAGCTGGTTTCATTGCTATATTTTTTAGGATAATGCTTAGAGCAAGAATCATCCACTGTGCAAGGGCATCTATGATTCGCATAACCGTAGGGTCTATGAATCATGTACTGACATACTAACTGATAAGCATATGGATCTACATGTTTATCCGGTATCTCAGCATTAATTACTAGGTTAACTTGACTAACAATCTTTGGTCTCTGATCGCCAAACATAAATATAAATATATGAGCATGCGGTAGTCCCCTATTCTAAAAAACAAAAATCAGTTATGTCAACGGAAGTAAAGGAAAAAAATGTGAAAAAACTCAGTAATAAATTCTCGAACTTACGTTCTTTGACTTTTCCAAAATAACATTTAGTCTTTATGTCGCGCATTAGCTCCATACGCTTCATGTGGAAAACACGTGAAACAATGTCTGGTCTATCCTCAGCTTTCTGACCGGGAATGGTTGGTAAAGCCATTTCAATCTCAGGCCACTTTGGATTACATGTAAACGTTACCAAAGAATCTAGGGATCCCACCCACCGACATATAGCCATAGCATCCTGATAATTTTGTACCATATACCTAGGACCTCCTATGAAAGAGGAGGGTGAAATAACATTTCTTCCTATCGCACATGCAGTCGTGTCACCAACCGTAATTGCATCATGAAGACCCCTGTACAGTTAACATCTTAATGTACTTTGATTATTCTTAATCCACAACAGCCCGTCTTCTTCAATACATGTATAACAGTCAATGATAAACTGGTGGAAAATCCTGCCACCTTATAACAGAACCAAGCCATCTTCTCGTCTGCACTGAATAAGGTAGGCATAATACTCCCCTATTGTAACAGTTGTTCTTTTAGTTGGTAAACATACGTCAAGTACTCTGTATTTTATATCACACCTGCATCCTCACCATACGGAAACAAAATTGGATATTGCATGAACATAAAAGAAGGATGTTTTTCACTAATCCTTTTCAGGATCCCATTGCTATCTTCAATCACAATATCCCGATAACCACATGAATCCACGTTTGAGTTATCAATCAATGCTGCAATCTCTGACGGAGTCGGTAAATTATACTATCGTCCATCCCTATAACGTCTCTCCAGCAGCTTAATGTTGATAAGCTGGTATTCCAAAGCATGAAATTTATCTCTAGCCATCCTATACACTTTAGCCATCTTGCTATATTGGTTGAACATGCATATTAGGTTGTTGACAATAACCACATCTAAATTTTGTGTAGTATTTTCACCATGCGATGAAACTCGATTACCGACTTTGTAATCACCTGGTATTTCGAACCTTTCAAATCGCAATCATCCACTCATGTCAGAGTTGAATTTCTCAAAAAAACAGATTGTTAATTTATATTTGGCAAAAATTAGCAATACAGTAATTAAATCAATCACTGAATCACAGACACAGAGTAATATAACAATAAGCAGCGGAATAGATAAATAGTAGTTCATGAAGCTACTATAAAATATTAGAGTTTGAAACAAAATACAGCAAAATCTCAAATATCAATGAATCTCTAATACATAAGCAACTGACAAGTCGGAACATAAATGATTGGAATAAACTGAAATAACTGAAAGCTTGAAAGATAGATCTTCAAACAAAGCTACAATCTCCAAAGGTGAGTCTCAAATGCTATGACGCTCAGTCTGAACCAAGTATAAAGCAAAACACAAAACACTCGAGTCAGGATTAACATTCTTATATCAGTAAATTCAAATTAAGTGAAATGTCAATTGAGATACAAATAACTTAAAGGATGTTTGGGATACCCATTCTCTAAGGATCCGTTAAACTATCTACATACATAGTATAATACGCTACATATATAATGTTTATAGTAAAGTAAACTATTAAAATAGCGTTAAGGCGTTACCCATATCCCCCTTAACATATTTTATATATTCTCGTAGTTTGTAAAGCACCGTAAGCTCCACCAAATCGGTTGTTTACTCAGAAAGCACTCCAAAGGTACGGTACAAACCAAACTTGTAGAAGGCGCCATAAGGTATATGAACACGGCATGCGAGGCGATGCTATGATATGATTCTACCATTTTGCAGATCCAGACTGGTGGTAACGCATAGCAGTTATTACTGTTCACCTTGAGACACACTCCCAAATCAAAAGACGCACCCAATCAAATCACAAAGTAATAGAATGATATCGAAGAAATGTGCCCGATAGGGGGAATGAGCTCACTTGGCTCGGCATGGCACTTGCTTTAGTCACGTCTAAGCTGAGTCACAGGGGTAAGGGCTACATGTATACCTCATGCAGAATCGTACATCAAACCATCCTACTTCGTTCTGGAATCTCCACCACGTATACAGTTGTTAAAGTGGTTTTCGGTATTGACAGAGAGTATGACAATATCTGATCCCGATCTCTTTAACAACTAAGCACTTATTTCACACCATGATCATTTACGTTTTAAACAATTCATACTTCATATCAAATATCATATTCCTTTCAAAAATCATATCACTTTCGAAATCATATTCACTTCCGAAATCACATAACTTTTGAAATCATATTTACAAAAATAGTTCATATATATTTTTTAAAATAGTTATAAATTAAAAATAGTCTATATTTAAAAATAGGTTATAGATTAAAATAGTTTATATATTAAAAATAGTTTATATATATTAAAAACACTTTATATAACTAAATGGTTTCCTCTAATTTAAAAAATCTATTCAAATCAACTTAAAATCCAAAATTCAATTTCAATCAATCCCTGTTCAACAATTTCAATTTAAAAGGTTAAAGATTTAATTCAAATTCTCGATAAACCATTTCAAGTTATATCGATTCAAATCCAGGGTTGAACTATCACTTTAATTCCAATAAGATTCGAAGTTCAAATATTCAAACATTTATAGTATAAGTTTCATTTATATTTCAACATTTAACTTTAATTTTATTTAAATTTGAGATATTCACCTAATCAATTTAATAACCATTAAATAAAATCTCAATTTATAAATTTAAATCAAATCAAAAAATTAAATATCTAACTTCAATTATATTTAATTCTAAAAGTATTCACTTAATCACTTTTAATAAAAATTTAAATAAAATCTCCAATTACACATTTAAATCAAACTACAATATTCAAATTCAATTTTTATTTAAATTTAAATATTCATTAATCCTTTTAACCAAAATCAAGTTATCAAGTTATTCTCAAATCAATAAACTTCAAATCATTTTTATTTAAATTTAATTTCTTAAATAAATCAAATTACAAATCAGCTCTAACTTATCTTTCCAACCTTCATTTATTAAAGTTGTTACAAAATCTATTTTTTAAAATTTAATTTTAAATATATACTTAAAAATAATATATATAAATTAAATTTTATTAAATTAAATATTATTTTATATATTTTTAAAATAATAAAGTTATAAGAAAAACCCTAAAAATTATATTTTCAAAACTAACTTATATATTAAAATTTTACAAAACATATAATTTTAAAAATCTAAATTTATACATATATAAAATAACACACACACACATACACACACACACACATATATATATATTGTATTTTAAAAATCAATATTTATTAAAATCCATATATTTCCTTTCAAAACTTTGGAAATCATTTTCATAACATAGACCAATGGTGTTCATATATAATTTTCTACCCTATGGTCAAGTATTACAGATATTTATCATTTCAATCCGCAATTTAAATATCTACTTACGGGCATGTATCATTTCAACATGCAATCCCAAAATTTCAAATTCAATGAAAATCGCTTAGGTTTATCATTTCAACCCATAACGATTTTCCCCTAATCTATAAGATCGTTCGGGTATATATCATTTCAATTCATAAGGATTTTTAAATTAACAGGGAACTTGCAGAGTGAGAATTGTATGATAATCATATACAATTGCATAACATATCAATTACGACATGGATCATAATTCAAAATTTATATTATATATATATATATATATACACACAACATGGATATGGTGTCATGTATCAATTGTAGGTGAACAATGCAAATAATAACAGATCATATTTAATAATTAAATAACTAACAATTAAAATTTAGCAACATATTTCAATCGTCATTTCATATGGATTAAATTTTACTAAATATAAGAATGTTAATCGTGAGTGATTACTCACCTTTCGAGGCTAGAGGAACAACAGGAATGAGAAGCAACAAACACGGATATGTGCATGGACACGGATACGACACGCAGAACAACGATAAAGCTAGAAACTGCTGCTACGACCAAATTCTTGACAGCATCGAGACATAAGTAAAGCACAATGAACTGGATTTGATGAAAATCAATTATATAAGTGAACTAATATATGTAAGCTATATATATATATATATATATATATATATATATTAGACGATATTTACTTAAACCGATATATTACTTTTAAAATTTCCAAATGCATACTTAAACACAATTGTACATTAAAACTATTACACAAAAATCTATTTTAAAGATATTAACCAAATTTAAGTGAATATTTCAAACATATTATATACATATCTTTAAACAAGTTATATACTATTCTAACATATTATTCATACGACCCTTTAATATAAATACTTATATATACACACGCACGCACCATGTTTACAAAGTTCAATACAAATAATATACAGAACAAAGACAAAACAAAAGACGATAGCAGGTATATAATGCAAACTTTAATATTCCTCATTTACGAATAATATAAATATAACCATTTTTTTCGAAGAAGAAGAAAAGTACAGGCTGTAGCTCAAGGAAAAAGTGGACAAACTCTTATATATGAAAGCTTCAGGAATAGCTTTATCTAATTTACTTATTAAACCAAAACCACAAGTAAAGAAAGCAAGGTGTTGTACATATCACGTACCCACCATTAAGGAGAAATACATGGTTCCCGTCCAATTTGCCACAGCAACTCCTTTTTTTTAATAAAGATGACAAGGCTTGTACACTATATTATATTATATATAAAGAAAAATACGAAAACAGCTATAGTATGCAAACCATAATACACAGAACAAAAGACAGATCTTACTTTATATATATTTATATTATATATGTATAATACAAAAGTAGGTCAAATAAACATACAAAGTTTACATAACTTTTTATATAAACTTACGAAAGCTTGCTCGAGGCTGTGGTGAGGACCAAAGGCGATCGGCTTCGATAGAAGGAGAGGCAGATGATTGGTCAGGGAGCAGTTGGGTGGTGGGTGAGGTCGTGGCTATAGGCGGAGGCTTGAGTTCGGTTGTTCAGGAAGAAAGTCGCGGGGAAAGAGGAGGGAACATGGGAAGGTCAGAGGCCAAAGGCTTGGGTCAAGGAAAATGCATGTGAGAATTTCGATGGAAGAAATGGACGGACGAAAGAGACAAATGAGAGTGTGAGAGCTTGGGGTGGTCGGCTGCACACGGTGATGGACAGGGTTGCACAAGTCAGCATGGTAGGAAGAACATGGCTGGCGTGGAGAGACTTGCAGGCGTGAGTGGTAGGCATGGGGAAGAGCATGGCCACCTAGGCGTGGGTGGTTGTTTGCTGTTTGGAGGAGAGACGCATGAATGGGAAAGTAGGTAGAAGATAATGAGCGAGCTACATAATTCTCAAAAGAAAATATATGCAAAGTGGTATAGTATGCTATAATTTATAAAAAAAATCAGAATTGAAATAGAGAAAAATAAAAAAGGAGCAGAGGAAAACGAACCAGAAAAATGAAAATGAAGCACCAAATATTGAATATATATTGAATATAGTGGAATAACAAAAGTCATTGTTGGAAACTGAGGTGGCTATAACACAATGTTGGATCTTAAGGCTATTCAGACACTAGAAGTGGTGAATTGTGTATTAACTACTTACTTATGAATATAAAACTGTATTTAGTCAAATTGCAAACAGAAAGAAGTAATCATAGAATAAGTAAGTAATAAAGTAAAATGCAGTAATGTAAATAACACCCGGATTTTTATACTGGTTCGGATTAACCAATCCTACATCCAGTCCTACACTCTATCGTGCAGAATTCCACTACAATCTCTTGCTTTCCATGGGTGGCAAGAACACATTTACAATCTTGGTTTCACGGGCTACAAGACGCACCCTCTTGATTTTACAGGCTACAAGAACACCTTCTCCTTATCAGCAACAACAAACTATGGCAGGTACTCATATCTTCAATACAGATTCTTGCAGATTCGGTACAATGATCCTATAGACCTCCAATGGCAATATATCTTTGAATTCTTTGAGAAATAGGATGAAATCAGAGAGAGAGAATGATGTGAATTGAAGTACAACTCTTTGATATTGTGTGGCTTGCAAATCAGTGACGAATTAGAGTGAAACAGTATCGATTTGCAAGAAGATTTGAAGAGTATGCAATGGATTTCTTTTGCAAATGTTTGGAGAAGAAGGAGTAAGAGAGAATATGACTTCTTGATATAAAAATTCGTTTTCAGAGGCCTTTATATAGTGGTCGAAGAGACGTGTCTTTTGGTGAAGAGGTGGAGGGAAATGTCTCTTCATTTAAAATTTGAAATTCTGAAAACTGCTAGTATGTCGACATACTAGGTACCCCCATGTCGACATGGGTGTGTTGCAAAATGAATAGCAACACTAATAAAAGTTGCAAATTTTCAGCATTTCAAATTATCTTATATTTGGGGATTTTTGTGATTCAGTTGAGGTCAATGGTTGATGATCTTCAAGTATAATTGCCATGAGATCTTTAACAAGATATTCTAAGGTTCAACCAACTCCTCATCACTTCAAACACCTTTATGCTTCAACATTCTTTTCTAATTGGGTTTTATTCTTCAATTGCTCTAATTGACCTTCTTCTATAATTCATTTGCTTCCACTGTATTCTTATTTATCTCTAAAATGTCTCCATAATAAATCTGATATGACTGCATAACTCGAAGGTATGTTAGTAGTGATATTTATATGGTTGTTGTCATCAAAATCAATACCTAGGGTATTAACAATCTCCCCCTTTTTGATGATGAAAACCATATAAATATTTGAGAGATAAAATATAATACTTTTATATTTGACTCCCCCTAACTCTATGCACTCCCCCTATCATTTTGCCTAGTATATTTATACCTTTTATCCCCCTTTGTCATCAACAAAAAGGGCGAAAAAGAGTCAGTTAAATCACTGCTAGACAATATGTAGAGTTTGTATATAGAGATGAATGCTTATAAGTAAAACACTTGAAGGGAAACCTAATCAATTCAAAACATGAAATAAACTAATCACATAACAAGATAAGTTTTAGAGTTACCGACTTTGCTGATGCCAATAACAAATCCTTTTTGTATTTGTCCAATGTACAATATATTTCTTATCATATGCTTTGAGCATCTGCTATCTGATATACATTGTTTGGTACCTGAAAAATTATAAAATATGCACAATGGTACCCTTGTTATTTTGGGTCCATGGGGTTAAGTTTTGAGACGCCAAACCCATGAAGAGTTT
This sequence comes from Allium cepa, assembly GCA_030765085.1. Classification (NCBI taxonomy): domain Eukaryota; kingdom Viridiplantae; phylum Streptophyta; class Magnoliopsida; order Asparagales; family Amaryllidaceae; genus Allium; species Allium cepa. The sequence continues at coordinate 108,379,319 of CM060937.1, read as the reverse complement.
GAATGTCCTTTCAAAATATAATCATTAGATGAATGAACCTTATTAATACAATTATCAATATATTTTTCTTTTTTAGTATCATCCACCCTTTTTGGAACCCATAAATTAATGAATCTATTTGGAGGTTTTAACTTTAATTTCCTAGGTTTTGGTTTGAACTTGGTAGCCTTAACAAACTTAGTATTTTGAATACTGTTTTTCTTTAATTTAGCCTTAGGGGTGTATCCAAGTCCATGTTTATTCCTAGTGTGTTTAGATATAGATAATAATTTTTCTAGATTATCCTTCACTTTGTTAAATTTATCAATATCAGTTTTCATTTTGTCAAAATCCTTATTACGATTAAGAATAACATTGTCTAGAGATGTTATTTTGTCATTCAGATTAGTGATCAGTGACTTCATTGAAAGATTTTCTGATTTTAAGGATTCATTTTCACTTTTTAGTTTTTCAAAACTTCCAAGTGTCAAATCATTTTCATCATTATACCCATTAAGTCTTTCAATTTCATCTTTTAGACATTGTTTTTCCTTAATTAACCTTTCATTAAATATTTTTAACATATCTATCTCTGCCAAACTATTGTTGCACTCTTTCCTAAGTATTTTATATCCCTGATTCATATCATTCAAAACAATAGTAATTTCTTTATCAAAATTCCATACCTGGTCATCCTTTGCCATGAAGCACGTGTTGGCGTTTTCTGTTTCTGAATCACTATCACTTGATGATGTATCTGAATCATCCCATTTTGCATTGAATGCCTATTTCCTCTCCTTATTGAAAGTGTTTGACTTTGATTTCTTCAGCTTGGGACAGTCTCTTTTCAAATGACCGGGTTTATCACATTCGAAACACTTAACAACATTTCCATTTCTAGAATTATTGTTGTTAGTTTTTCAAAGTTTTTTTGTTATCCAATACTTCAAGAATTTCTTGAACTTCTTGGTCATAAACTCGATATCATCATCTGGTTCATATTTGTCGATCATAGCATTGAGTGCTAGTGATTTCTTCTCATTTGCTTGATTCTCTTTTCTAATCTGCAACTTTACTTCATAAGACATTAGGTTACCAATTAAATCTTTTATTTTCATAATACTAATATCATTGGCTTCTTCAATTGCCAGAGTCTTCTGATCCCATTCACTAGGAAGTGAATTCAAGATCTTTCTGACTTGGTCTTCTTAAGTAATTTTCTTTCCTAATGATATTAAAGCATGTACTATATCTTGAAATCTAGAATACATATCAGAAATAGACTCATTTGGTTTTATTTGAAAGAGTTGAAACTGGTTAGATAGCATATATATCTTTGTTTGTTTTACTTTATTGGTGCCTTCATGTGTGAGTTGCAGTGTTCTCCAAATTTCATATGCAGAATTACAAATAGACACAAGATTAAATTCATTTCTATTTAAGGAGCAAAATAAAATGTTCATGGCCTTAGAGTTATTAAGTGCTTGTGTCTTTTGGTCCAGTATCCATTTTGAATATTCAGTTTGAGGCTCTATATACTCTATTTGGGTACTGTTTCAAATATCCAAACCATTAGACTGCAAATAACATTTCATCCTACAAGCCCAATAAGCATAACTATTACCATCAAATAGAGGGGGTCTAGTGGTAGATTGCCCTCTACAAAAGTGTTAGAAAATGTGTTACTAGTGTCATTAGCCATTTATATTTTTCAAAAACCAAGTTATGAATTTTTGAAAACCAATGCTCTGATACCAAATGTTGGAAACCAGGGTGGCTATAACACAATGTTGGATCTTAAGGCTATTCATACACTAGAAGTGGTGAATTGTGTATTAACTACTTACTTATGAATATAAAACTGTATTTACTCAAATTGCAAACAGAAAGAAGTAATCAGAGAATAAGTAAGTAATAAAGTAAAATGCAGTAATGTAAATAACACCCGGATTTTTATACTGGTTCGGATTAACCAATCCTACATCCAGTCCTACACTCTATCATGCAGAATTCCACTATAATTGCTTGCTTTCCACGGGTGGCAAGAACACCTTTACAATCTTGGTTTCACGAGCTACAAGACACACCCTCTTGATTTTACAGGCTACAAGAACACCTTCTTCTTATCAGCAACAAAAAACTATGACAAGTACTCGTATCTTCAATACAGATTCTTACAGATTCGGTACAATGATCCTATAGACCTCCAATGGCAATATATCTTTGAATTCTTTGAGAAATAAGATGAAATCAGAGAGAGAATGATGTGAATTAAAGTACAACTCTTTGATATTGTGTGGCTTGCAAATCAGTGAAGAATTAGAGTGAAATAGTATCGATTTGCAAGAAGATTTGAAGAGTATGCAATGGGTTTCTTTTGCAAATGTTTGGAGAAGAAGGAGTAAGAGAGAATATGATTTCTTGATGTAAAAATTCGTTTTCAGAGGCCTTTATATAGTGGTTGAAGAGACGTGCCTTTTGGTGAAGAGGTGGAGGGAAATGTCTCTTCATCTAAAATTTGAAATTCTGAAAACAGCTAGTATGTCGCATACTAGGTACCCCCATGTCGATATGGGTGTGTTGCAAAATGAACAGCAACACTAATTAGTGTTGCAAATTTTCATCACTTCAAATTACCTTATATTTGTGGATTTTTGTGATTCGGTTGAGCTCAATGGTTGATGATCTTCAAGTATAATTGCGATGAGATCTTTAACATGATATTTTAAGGTTCAACCAACTCCTCATCACTTCAAACACCTTTATGCTTCAGCATTCTTTTCTAATTGGGTATTGTTCTTCAATTGGTCTGATTGACCTTCTTCTATAATTCATTTGCTTCCACTGTATTCTTGTTTATCTCTAGAATGTCTCCCTAATAAATTTGATATGACTGCATAACTCGAAGATATGTTAGTAGTATTATTTACATGGTTGTTGTCATCAAAATCAATACCTAGGGTATTAACAGTCATGTCAGTTGAATCCTGGAATTATTAATATCAAGTGGCTATTTGTATTATACGGTGAATAAATGAATGGACATAAGAAATAAAAAAAGCACAAAATGGGTACTGATATGGTCCACTGTTTCATAGATTTTTCCGTCCATCGGATGTCGAAACACACAAATGAATATACTATGAAGATCAGTACAACAAGACGATTAAAACAACACACAGATATCAGCGACACGACCATCCTATCAATAGTCGATATGTTGCTACTATACTTCTGCAAATTCGTCGAAAATAATATAAACAGGACAATAGAAGTATAAATTTAACGAAACGAATTATGACATTTCACTTAGAAAATGATTTACATTTTTGTTATACAAAAATATTCAGGTTTCAAAAATGTTTTATTTTCATCAAACTAACCGATTTTAAATTGAAATTGAATTCATACAACAAAACAAACTTATATATTTTTCAATAAAAATCTACATTTGCTACGTTTATATAGACTACTCCAAATATCAAAATTTTCATTTATAAAATTTACTATTTAGTTTCAAGCAAAATTTCAGTTAATTACGTTATAAAAACCGTTAAAATTTACAGTTCGTTATAGACTTCATTACCGGTGTCGTAGAAATATAACTGAGCAAATTTTGATTTATCCATCATCGGCACTCGGTGATGGTTTTGAACATTTAATCTGAAAACATATGGACGACGATCATTGTTTACGGAGTTATGAACATTTCCATCCATTGATGTAAAAGCAAAATAGAATTATATGCTCATACATGCTGCCGAAATCCCTTTGAAACAGAACCTCCATTATGGTCAAGAAGCTCCATCAAATAATCGGTGGCTCGTTGATATGACGGCAGTTGAATCTTTGCCTTCTGATAACATATTGAAAATCTTATATTTGCATTCATATTCCCCTTTTTTACTCTTTCTTCAAACCAAAGCACTGCTCCACAATACAAACAGTACATGTAAGAGGATCAAAATTGTGCGCTGAAAACATTTTACCTGCAAATTTAGCCAAAAGAGTAAGAAAAGGTTTGACTAGCCAATACATCGTCGCAATTATCAATTTAAACTGCGTAACATATGTTGCCCGTAATTTCCAAGTGGGTCAACGATGGAACGAACAACGAAACTTTACGACAGCTTTTTCGTACGTGTACAAATGTGAAACAACCTGGGTAGGTATACTGTCCCCCATTGGGCGGCGTCAGATGTTGTCGGGAATGAGTTTGGGGGGCATCCCATCAACTCATGGTTTTCTGCAATAACAACTAATAGCGCTAAGCAGGTAGAAAATATGTAATTAGCTTTAACAACCATAATGTACAATAGACGTATATATATTTGTCGATGGCTTACAACAAAAGAGAAAAAAAATATCGTTCATACCTACAGCTGTCTTCCACATTTTTTTATGTCTTAGTTTTCGATGTCTGGAATGACGATTTATCTGACAAACGTTAAATGAATAAAAACATATCGAGAATGGCTGTGCAAAGTATGTACTGTCAAAGGGTAAAAAAACCTATTGATAGGAAAATGGTACTCACTCTGTCGACGGTAAGATCGCTCGATTGAAAATAATCTGTTGGTGCCTTCCTTATGGCATCGACAAAGAAAGTCCGAAAAATTATCAAGTGATAGGTCTATAAATCATGAAAACAGTTTTTGCACCACGTCCACCTACTTGTATGATATCTTTTTGTCTGTTTCAATGCCAGTAGCAATCTACATCTTGCTCTTGCAGACTTGCATATCTGGATTTATAAATTATTTCGACTTTAGGAAAATTTCAACAAATGCAATTTATCAATAGGAACAGCGTCGAGGAACATAAAAGATAACTGTAAATGTCAGTGTACTGCTTATAACCATATTGGATAAAATATGCGTATCGACTGCTGGCATGTACGTGTGTGAGATTTGCTGTCCCGCATCAAAATCAACCACCCGGACCAAGTAGATTGGGTATGAAGAGCGTACTGAGTCGAGGACAACTGGCCGAAAAAAGGTTAAAAAAAAGTAAAAAAAAAAAAAAAGGTTATTTCTGGTTAAAAGAAAAAGGCCAAGGAAGGAAAAATGACATGCATAACACATTTAACAAAAAAGAACAGAATGCACAGAAAATCAGTCAGTTTAATAATCTCCAAACCATGATGAACTGAAATCAAAATGCATCGTAAATATAATCTATTCATTTTTTGAGAAAATCATATTTTTTTTCTAGTATTTTGAAAATGAATATTCCCTAGCCATACCAATTACCAAACATTCATTGTATTTGTAGAAATCACCAAAATCATCCAATCTAATGATTAGTATAGATTTGCAAGCCATATAAGCCAGTGAACTATATTATAAAATAAAAAATAACTCCTTATTTGATTCAACTTCATCGACAGATCACAAAACATTATTTTTTTAATTAAGAAAAAAACTAAATTATTGCGTAGTACCCAAATCAAGGCATCGAAGAATCAGTGTGAAAATAAAAATACCAAAAGTTTTATTTTGAAAAATAAACAAAGTATTCCTTTTCTTTTTTATTTTTTTAAATACATTTCTTTCAATTAATTCATCCAAATTAACTCTTCAATTTAGAAGTAGATATAAAGTTGAGTTTAAAGTCTTTAGGTTTATTGCTTTCTATACATGCAATTTACTCAGTAATCCCATTTCTATACAGACAATTGCTTTTTGGTACTTCTTGTATATTATACATATATCATTTTTTCGTACTTCAACCCATATCAACAGATAAGCTTATTTACAAAGCTGCTGCTATGATTCTGCATATAAGGATTTTTTTTTCTTTGTATATATGTTTGTTTTGCTATGATCAATATTACCAAGAATGGTTATATAGAGGGTAAAGGAAGGTTTGTTTAAAAGTTAGTCCTATATGAACGCACAAAAAAGAATGTCAATCTGGATCCTTTCTATTACCAGTTAAACGTAATTGAATAAATTAAATGAAGAAAAAAAGACCCATTGGTCATAGTTGCGACATGCATAAAGGACTACCTTTTAGATTTTGCTCCTCGTCCTCCTTTGGATATAGACTGCTATTGCTGCGATATACATCGGTGACAATAGATATAAAAATTTCCATTTTGGCAGATGAATACAGTGGCATGAAATATTTTTGTTATTTTTTCTTTTGATATCGATCCTACAATATCCAAAAGTCAAGAAATTCAAATGATGATTAATAAGGACTGTACAGCCATTGCTTGTTATTTTTGTATAGTTTAAAACATATACCAATTTAGTATCCAAAAGCATTCAAATTATAACAGCATCAACAACATTTTGATGCCGGCTTTTGAAGAGGTTGCTGCAAAAGGAATCATTTTTACATTTCAGTTTAAAATATGTGCTTCCCTACATTAACAATCACGTACCTACTTATCTAAACAATGGTGATGGCGTTGAAGGAAACAAAAATAGGAAAACTATAGTTATAAGTTAGGGAAAGCTTGTATAAACACATCTAATCAGTATGGTTGAGAAGTAGGAAAAAATATAAATTGCAGCAAGATGAGGATAATACTATTACTTGCATAAAATCTGGATAGTTGGGCTGAAGGTCATTATCCATAAATAAACAAACATACATACTCCACATTTCGTTATGACAATATACATTGTTGCAAACATATTGAAGGTGTGGGGAATAGTCTACATCAAATGAAATGAAAGAAGTGCAAATGTAATATGATTTTATGGCAATACTGGTATATAAAATTCAACGTGAAAGAAAGTTTATTTACTGGATAAGCAAAAAATATAAAAATCAAAAGCAAAATAATAGGTACTAAAAATCATCCGGTAACACTCTGCTGAAAGGTGCTGTAGCAGGGAAAAAAATTGTATGAAAAATGAATGAAATTAAGTTGCATACCTCAATTGAAGTCAGATGAAGAAGATCAGACGGTTTTTTCCACGAAAAAGAATTTAGACAACAATAGATTTTAGAAACTGGTTGTATGCAAATATATATCATGCAACATGTACCAACATACTATAATTTACATTTCAACACATAAAATCATGATTGGAAAAAGGAATCCTCTATGTATGACAATTTAGTGTTGTTGAAGCGTGTTGTTATTTTGCCATCGCCCTTAAAATAGCTCCAACAATCGCAGCTTGTCCCTTGAAATCATTAATTAACGTGCTTTGTCATTCAAATTATTCAATGTCTAATGGCTTCATGAATAATACTAGTATAATGGCTAATTCAAAATAAATAAACTATTTTAATATTTCTAAAAATAGGGTAATGTCAATTTTTGGTGATGTTTAAAAGAACTGATTATATATAGTATGCTGATGCTTTCTATTATGTTGATATGAATGGGGAAGTGATTTTTTCTGTTACAACTTAAATTTAGACATGCACATAACACATCAACTATAAATTGTTTTTAAAGATATACGGTTGCCAAGCTAGTACACCAGTATTTGAGCAAATCAACTGGACAGTTAATAGTTCATCAAACAAAGAGTTGTTCATTTTTAAATGACAGTAAGCACATACTATTGGTCCAATGTTACAGCAACCTATGGACATAAAAAAACACCCATATGACAATGACCGAAAACTGATGAGTTCATACTAACAAAAAACTAAATGTATACAAACCTTTCAACTTGACTAAAAAGCAGACAATATCAAGTAAGGTTTAGGAAGGATTCCATAGGTTATCTAACTAAGTTCATGATGCAAAACAGTACATACAAAATATATATCAAACTTGTCGTATAATTTAGGTACATAAAGTAATCAAAATTAGAGATCATAACACATCTACTTTAGAATGTAACCCACTTTTAAACATTTAGTAGGGCACACGGGTAGAAATAAATCTACTGGATTTTTTTCCTCATCGACAACACAATCTATGATTCTGAATAAACAGTTTGTAAGAACATTTAGTTGGGGAAATCTAAAATATCATCACTGTAAACAATGCACCCCTTGTATGTTGAACTTAAAAAATGTTAAAATGGTAAGCTTTAGAAAATGAGGGAAAATACAATTAAAGTTGGAAGACATACCAAGGTTGAGACATGCAGACAGGATAAAGATGAATTTAGTTTGTATACATGAACATCAAAAATGATAACAAACACCTTCTTTTCTTTGTTTATTAGGCATACATAACATGCTCAGTGAGTCCACAATTTGCCGGTCGCACAAATATGAGTCACAGTTGAAATAATAGGTAGTAACCAACAAAATAGACTATGTAACACAACATTTTAACACTTATGGAATCTTTCTGTTAGGCTACATCCCTAACTTGATAAAGCAAGATGTAACATCATCATTGGCATATATTTTTTAACGTCTTCAACATGTGAAAAAGGAGAAAAAGGATTCTGCCAAGATTTTGGTTAAAAAACCAATTTGATGCAATACATGACCAACTGTTCATCAAAGTCTACTAGCTTCGAAGGCTACGTTCTTTGTAAATATTCACTGACAAATTGGACAAAAAACCAGACTTTTGTGCACGGTTTGGATTTACACGTACTTAATTAAAGTTGATGTACAGCAAAAGGTGGTTAACTTTGTTTTAGCTTTTTACCTGTTTTTAGGACCACTCTCTCAACTTGCTCAAGTTGAACCGGGTTGCTTGACTGACTCAACCAAATTCCCCCTTCCAATGAACCTATGATGAACGGTAGCCTATTTTAACATAAAGTACCAATATCTATTCTAGATTGGTGGTAATTTGACAACTACATTACAATTTTGGTATCAGTAATAAGCATAAAAGATCTCATAGTCTTGTTATAATTATGCTCTATAATGCTTCATAGCCATTTATTTAGTGCATGTTGTGCTTTATATGGATGTCAGTCTAAACTACATAAGTCGCTTTAAGGTTGGAAATGGTTATAATTTTACCAAATACAATACCATTTAATCCCATAAGGCAAAAACTGAAATTTAACTAGAGGTTGCACATGTATATTTAATACATCCAAGCAAATCACAGTTGACAATACCAGAAAAATCATTTTTAATAAAAACAACAAAACATGATGCTAAATTATATTGGCCACACTTCTAAATCTTACTGTCTTATATCAATAGTGGGTTTATAATAGTGAAAAAAACACTACCCATATTCGAAATCTGCGTACTTAAGTTGGCAAAATAACCATGGTATGCAGTTTAAAGTTTTAGCTCAATTATAAGAGAAGGAGGTATATTGTGCTCTGGTTCTGTCCACAAAATTGAATGTGTAGAAGCAAAGTAATTTGAGTAGAAAACAAAATAAACTAAATTTTAGCAAAAGAAGAGGAAAACAAAGATAGGAACAAAGTATTTTACCTTTGGGAATTAACACCAAATACGTAACTTAAATTTTTTAACGAAGTTAATGCAAATAATCAATCATTTTTAAAGAACTATAGTTTGCTATAGGAAAAAAAATCACAAAGTTATGTGAAGGTGATAAATCAAAATCAGTGCAAGCAGAGGTGATATGTGGTTTAGAGTTTGATAAAATTTGCAACCAGCAACCATTCAATATCAAACCTTAATTCAAGCATCGTGATTACGTACATGGAAACGTTTGTAGTATAGGAGGTTGAAGGATTTGCCTCTCAAAACTTTTGTAAAGGTGAAACGCTAGGTACAATAGTTAACACGGTTCCAATAAAATACTCCATGATAAAAGTTGCATTTGTATTTGTAAATGAAAATAGTAATTACCTGTATAATCGACAGAGTAGTGGATGCGAGAACGTTGACAGGTCACTCCGTCATCGAATGTTCAGTCAATAGAAATATTGGTTGCACGTAATCGGGAAATGAAGAAACTCGACCGTTAAATTGGACAACGATTGGGCAAGGAGGTGTACAATTAGGGGTTTTCCATAGTAGGAAAATATGGGGAGAGAGGGGAAGTAGCTGTGGGGTGGTAGAGGGAGGAGGAAGACTTGGGTGGAAGAGCATTAACAGCTGAAGAAAGGGGAAGACATGTGGGTGGTTGTGAAACGGGGATAATGTTGGATGGGCAGAAGTTGTGACAGAAGGAAGATGAGTTGGGTCTCACGGGATGGAATAGGTTGCCGTAAGTTAAAAAAAGGCGAAAGTGGATGACGAAGAACAATTTTGAAATGAGAAAGGTAGAGAAGGCCACATCAGCACGGAGAGGTTCCTGCTTTAAGATTTAAGTAATAGATTATCTAGTTAGGCATAAAAATCAAATAAACACCAATGCGATAATTTTCATATTATAACAATCTATAAAATTTTCCATCACTTTTTAAAAGCGATCAAAGTCCCTAAATCTAAAGTAGAACATTTGATTCATCTCCAAATCATTTTTAATCCTAGAGATATATTGAAAAGGGTATATATTTACATTAGAATTACAGTTCTAAGAAGAGATTTAGGATTGGAAGAGGTACAAATATATATAAATACATAAATTACCTCAAATATGCATATGGTCGATTCTTTTCTCTTCTCCTTTTTATTAGATTTCTACTCTTCTTCTATTTGTATGAATATAGATATAAATATCTTATCTTTATAATTTAGAAAGAAAGTGGAGATGAAGAAATGCAGAGCTTTGCTACTGCCTCTAGAAAATATGAGAAGAGAAGGGAGTGTTAGGCCTGAATTTATAGGCGGTAGAATTAACCAGAATCGTTAGGTCGAAATATATTAAATTTGGGCTACTGTGGCCTAGGTTTATTGAACCTGTGGTTACCCAAACAATCGACTACCTTGTATGCACCGGTCAATCGCTACATGTCGACATTCATAGTGAACGGTCGGCCCGTGGGCCTATGCGAATAATTATAAACATTAATTTTTCTTATTTAATTATTTTTGTTTTGAATTCGTTTTTTTTCCGTAATTTCTTCATTTGGACTCCGATCGTAAAACTCCAAATACGAAAATTGCTTAGAATTTTCCACGATGGTGCAAGTTTTGTGGTTAAATTCCATCATTTGTACAAATTCCATTTTCAGAGTCTTATTAATAAACTAATTAAATAACTAACCCCAAATTACCAGATGTTACAAAACACTTCCAAAATTTCATAAAGAAACCATCATTCAAAAAAATCCATAACGTAGCCAAAGAAGCAATTCCCCCTTGTAAAAGATTGGAGAGAAGGAGCCAAAAGTTGGGCTACAACGGGGAGGATGAGATCAATTAGGAAGTAGGCGATCTATGCTTTGCTCTTGGACTTGGTAGCAAGGTTCTAAGGGCTAAGTGGCTTAGTCTGGGGCTTGAATAGAAGATAAGTAAAATCCTTTCCACTTTATAGCTAGTGATAAAATATGATTTATATGCAAGATATCATGGTAGTATAAAGCTTAACTAATGAATGTGCTAACTTTGGACCGCCTTCTAAAAAGTATATGAAAACCCTGTACATTGTAACTTCAATTATATCATCTTCCTAAAATTTTGTTATGGCCTGCGCCTTGTGCTTGCATGTTTGTTGGAGTTATACTTAAAATTGAAACTAAGATTTTAAAGTTAGAAAGCGAAGGACTAACTATAGATGCACTTTGAAATACTTGTATTTTAGATCATTTAAGAGTATGATATATTGATGTATTTTGGGAACTTAATATATTAGCATAATCTTGACATAAAGTAGGTTAGTTTAAAGCAAAGAATATGTTTATAACATATTTAAAGTTATAAAGAAAAACCAGCAAAATATAGAACAATATAAAGCTTTTTAAGCACTTTATAGCACTTTATAAAAGGATTTTATATACACCTTATTTAAACTCTTTAAAATTAATTCTAATTACGTTATCTTTGCAAGATATTTTGGGGGAATACTCATACCATATTTAAGTATGTTTTCAAAATAAATTTGAATATGGAAAGAGTTTGGAAAAAGGATTGTTAATTTAAATAGAAGATATGTATATTTTATGAACAAAAGTTTTAATAGCATTATTTCTTGTAAAAAAATGGTTTATACATCGAATATATATATATATATATATATATTCATATTTGGTAATAGTTTAAACTCCTCTATTCGATGGGTGATAAAGAACAGCCGTGTCTAGGCCTGGGGTTGAATAACCAATATTCTCCCCTCACTGGCTATTGGCTTGGTTCGTTGGATAGAGTAATTCAAAATAGTTGACCCTTATATTTGAATATCATTTATAAGTGTTCGAAAAGTAATTAAAATATCCTATGGATAAATTAAAGTGATTATATATGTTTACTATTAGGACATACCAGATTGTTGATTTTTCAACTATTGAATATGACCTTTTACATAGGAAATATATAAAAGAGACACAAAGTTTATTTGATATGGATATCCTTCCAGTGAGGCTCTACACAAATATAAACTCTTATTTCTCCTTAAGGGAAAGTGAAGGGATATCCTCTTGGTGAGGGTCTACCTTATATGTTGTCTATTTATTTCACAAAGAACCAGAATTAAGTTAACCGAAAATTCACCATACGACAATTTTGAAGAGACCGGAGCCGGATAAGCATGCATAAGTACACTTAACCGAGTCCACTTCAAAACTTGAAAATACATTAAATTGAATGAAGATACTTTTGTAGAGATATAAAGAAGACTATGTTTGGGATGTTGGATCTATTGTATTGCCTATACGGAGGGTGATTCCAAAGGATATGGCAGGGTTAACATTCTAGCGATTTGTTTAATTTGCTAAACCTATTATACTACCTATCGTGAGGGTAATTCCAAGGGAGAAGGCATAGTTGTCATTCATGTATTTTTCTTGAAAGATGATTTGAACGTAGACTTCGACTTGGGAAATGACTAAAACCGAGACATATGGGAGGTCTAGCTATTTGGATCGCTGTCATTAGGGTATGTCACATCTTTTCTAGAGAAGATTTCAGTTGTATGTAAGTAGATATGATATATTCAGCGTTACATATGATATACATGGGTCGGCTCAGCAGCATCTGAGAGTGACCTAAATTACGTGGGCTCTCCAGTATATCAAATCTAAAGATATACTATGCATTCAGTAGGAAGCCCCTAACCTTGTCATGTTGGAAAGAGTTCATGAAGGACTATGGCTCTTCCTTGAAAATCCATTTATTGAACATCGCCATTACAAATTTATATATGTACCTAAATACTGTTATGATGCGAGATACAAGCATCACAACTATTTTGTATATTTATTTTTCACACATTAAACACTATTTATATATCAATCTTATATCAACCTTATTTACTTACGAAATTAAAATGATTTTGGTTCTTGCATGGGGAAAATCTATTTCATTCTACGATGTGGCCTCACAATGTACCATTATATATTTAGGAATATATCTTGAGTTTCTCATATCAGAACCTGTTATTTTTCCTTAAACTCCCGGATATTCATTTGAGTATGCTAGGAAAGGCGTATTATGTTTTTGACATTTTGGAGCTGATGGATGGCGAGTAGGAGGCTTATGAAATTATCAATTATTTTGTTTTCCGCTACACTATTAGTCTATATGCAAGGACAATCTGTTACAACTATCCAGGCTAAAAGTTAGTACATATTTGTAACTATGTTAAACCTTGTCTTTTGAGAGTATCCAAATGTACCTGTTTACATTATATATGATCTCTTTGTTGTAAGATACTACTTGTTGTTCTGTTCTTCCATCATGTTCTTTATTTTCTTGTACCCTGACAATCTACCTTTTAGACACTTAAACGATTGGCTCATGAAAACCAAAGATGTATCTAGTGTTATCTTTAGCAGTCAGAAAGCTGGGTTATCACAAGAAATCAAAATATCGGTCGAACTACAATCAACAAAAACAGTTCGACACCTAAGAAAGTTTCCTCCTTTCTTTTAACTCCAAACAAGTTTGATACAATGAAGGGCACTCAAAAGCATTTAAAGAGGAAGGGGAAGATGAAGTAAACTGTTTCAACCAATAGAAAACTATGTGAGATTCATGCTCTCTAAAGGAATTACATAGAAATAACTCCATAAGTTCAAGGTAGAAGAAAATGGGGGTATTTATATGCCTTTCCCTTTAATCGCAGCTGCTATGTTAAAAGTGGCAAAAAAAGGATCACAACTATTAAATAATAATCAAGTGTTGTGTCACACCATACGTAGGGAAAATGATACCTATCTTCCATGTCTCTAAAAAACCGAAGACTGTCACTAATGGCGCAAAGTCATATGGAAAGCATATTAAATGCATAGCAGAGCTGTCAATTGATGAAGGTCTGTGATTTAACACACACACACACACGTCTGCACATGGGCACAGACTTAGGAGGCAAAATGTTACTCGATTTTTTCATAAGTAAGAAGATAAACTGATCAAGGTTTCTTAGTCTCACCTGATCTGATCCAAGCTGACTCGGGTCCAAGTTAGCCTGCAAACTAGCCAAAGACAGGCTGGTTAGGCTCTTATGCTAGACACTGACCAAAATCTAGGCTAGGCCCCTTTCGACCACTCTACTCAATTTCATATCAAGCTAGCTTCTGAATGAGGTAGTCCACAACTACACCAATAGCCGACCCGCCAATAAAAGAGAGGCATTAGTACAACTCAGCCCGGTCTGCTTTGATCCACCTCCTAGTATCTTGCCGACCAACCCACTCAAGTCGGCCTACTTTCAACATGGCACCAAGTCCACATGCCTGCTTAAGCACCCATCCCCGCTATTTACCGACCAACATAGTTTATGGTTGATATCAACATAGCTCATTATTGGTCCATTTTCAATGCCACCACTTATGGCCTGCAGCTCGCCTCATCATCCCAAACCCTATTCGGCATTCCCTCGACCTTTAGAAATTCCATATCCTCTTCATGGTCCCAACGGCCAACAAAATAACTCGGCCCATCTTGCCATCGAGACATAAGGGAGTGAAGCGATCAAAAGGTACAACATGTGTATCTACCCATGACAAGAAACATGTTCCATTTCCTATATCATACCACCATAGTACAAGTGCATTAAATGCAAGGTAAGGTGGGGCATGCTTTTGGTACAGTTTTCCTATTGATATTCATCTCGGCCACATATTCCTTCCATTTAACCAACTGTCTCCCATCAAGACCGTTAAGCTAGACAACAACTAGGTGTACCATTTGCTTGTTTTACCGCACGATCTCAACTATTCAAGCATCGGTTTAGACACTATAAGAACCTCATGCATTGTAATATAAAAGGGGTTGGTTAGTTCCTGCCCCCAGCGCCTAGTTAGGGGGTTGGTTGGTTCCAGCCCCCCACGCCTAGTTGAGGGTTGGTTGGTTCCAACCCCCAGCGCCTAGTTGGGAGGTTGGTTAGAAAATAGATTACCACTTCACAAAGGTTGGAAATGATAAGAATTATAAGTACAAGGCACAGTCCAAAGCTCTTCACATAGCACACCCTTAAGATTAGGTTTTTCTTAGTCTTATGTGCCTCTCTTCTTTTTATTCTCTTTTAATTCCTTATAATTGTAACAAACCCATATAGTAAGAGAGCTTCATAGTGGACGTAGGTAGCTTTGCCGAACCACTTTACATCTGGTGTCATTTATCTTTGAATGGTTGTTTTTCCATAGTTTTACATTCTTAGGCCTAGTAATTAGCAAGTAACCATTGCTTTTCGCGATGCATCATCATAATTCCAAGGTTGATAAAAAATATTGTCAATAACTATTATTACAAATTCTTAATTTGAAATATTTTTTATAGAGTGTTATCGACTATTCAAGGAAGATGAGTATAACCCAGGATATCATATATCTTTTTATACATCCAATGTATACTCCCTTAAGTCTCATGGGTTTCAATTTATTTAACCTTCTCCTTTATTTATACATAATATATATATACTTGATTTATTATAACATTTATAATTCATTAAGATATATATATATATATATATATATATATGCATCCTTTTATTTATTAAGCATTTTAATTAATATTAAATATAACCTTTATATTTATGTTTGCATTCACAACACATACATGAAAATCATTTTAGTTTGAATATAACTAATACATGACACATACATGCTCAATTTTAATCTAGTGTCTTTAATCTCCCCAAAATTAAGCATAGAGGAGGAAGATGGTTGTAAAGTTTTGAATGGAGAAGAAAGAGTCACGTGAGTAACATGTGAACAATGGTTTCTCAAAAGCAGTTTCGTCGAGAAGTTTTCAGCGGTTTTCACACATGGAAACTTAAGGAAGACAACGCGGTATATACGTTGCTGAAGAAAAATGCTTTTGATTTTTTCATGTGCTATTGGGCCTACTCATGGAGAAATTTTTTATCAGACTGCTGCAACGTGATATTGGTTTTCAACGTCAAGATTTGCTTGAATATGCACTGATTTAAATATGTCTTTTAGTTTGCTTTACTTTATTAGATGTTTACGTAGATGAATATACCTCAACACTAGTTGAGTAGTATGTAGTTTATAAGCAACAAAGGAACCCATTTTCAAACACACATGCATATATACATATATATATATATATATATGTATATATATATATATATATATATATATATATATATATATATATATAAACACATGCACATTATATTAGATATGAAATAAGTGGTTACCTTTATTGAAGAACCAAAAGAGATTTTAAACATATACAATAAATATACGGATGTATGAAAATCAAAATTTATACTTTTCACCGAGAGTTTCACGCGTTGTTTTCTAACCAATTCTCTTGGAGCAAAACTCCTATTTAGTTTGTGTAGTTGAAAAGTTGGCTTCACTAGTGGGGTAATAGTGGTTGGGGTTAAAAGAGATTGACAAATAATTATATGCTGTGTGGATGGAGAGGAAGAGATCCATTTATAGGCACTTTAGGCCATTAATATGAGATCACTTTTCTTTATTTTCTCCAATCGGCAACCATTGATTTTCTCCAATCAATGATTGATTTTCTCCAATCAACTACTAATTCTAAAATCAATCAAACATTTGCCCCTTGCCTCCTTTAAATGGTTGATAAAATATGATCCACTTTGGGATCCATATTTTGTGTCAATTAATGATTTGATATTTAAATCATGTACTCTTTCTATTCATCCAAAGTTGTATAGAAGTTGTCAACGTACAACGTTTATGTAGGAGCAAGGCCGGTCGAAAGCGGATGAAACAGTTAGATTTCAAAAATATCCTACTTGAATCATATTAAACCTATGAAGTCTAACGGTTTATATTATATCCAATCTAACTATTTTTAATTTTTATTTATTTTTTATGATTTATTTTATTAACGAAATAATTAAAAGGATATTATATAATTTATAAGTACATTATTATATACTCGTTTGTGTATAATGTGCACATGCAACATAGCATAGGGTGTACGTGGTCAAATATATACATAAGTAGATGTTGGGATTTACATATACTATGTATATACTTGGCTTTTACACATATGTTGGTTACCTGAAAAAATTATTCTTTAATATATATCTATACATACATAAATAAATAAATTTTCAAAAATATAAATAAATTTTATATATAAATAGATATAATATAAAATATGACTATGCTTTAATTTCAAATTCAAGTTAAAGTATCTAAATTAGACTTAGTAAATAAGACTCAAACTTAAAGCTAAATGTAATCTCTGAAATCCAAATTTTAATTAATCTTAATTTGACTTTGAATATATCAAATTATATATATACACACACGTATATTAAATAATTTAAATACAAAAATAAATACATTATAAAATATCCATCTAAATATTTATGTTTATTCAATGATATATCTACATATAGAAGTAAATATTCAAATGTATAATTATAAATACAATATGTATATTAAATATAAATGTAATATATATATATATATATATATATATATATATCTTCTTGTATATATTTCGGTAATAGCATAGTTAAAATGTTTTAAGTAAATTTTATAATTTACTAAATGCATAACTAACACAAATGTATTTTTATATAATATTTATTTTATTATTTTATTTTAAATTAATTAGGCCGAGAACCTTCTTTTAATTTCCAAAAATAAAAATCCCTTTTTTTGATAAAGTATTTACTTAATATTTTCTATAGGTTAATTAATAAATAAAAATTTTAAACTACTAAACAATATTTTAAAATTAATTAAACAATATTATATATATTTAACTGGTTTAAATTAATAAAAAAATAAATTCAAGTTGAATATTTTGGACTCCCTCTCCACCACATTCGGCGGGCCATATTTAGGGTCATATACAGACGAAAATCCTACCAATTATAGCAGTAAATTATATCATTTAAATCCAATTTAAATCTTTATTGATATTATATATCGATACGTACATATACAACTTTTATATACATACCTAATAAATTACTAATAGCACCTCGAATAATTTTAGAGGCAACTGTATTTTACTAACTGCAGTCCATACAATAATAATTAATATTTTAGAAATATTTATTAATTTATAAGTACTATAAATTAATTAAATCAACCGATGTTTCGAAGACCGAATACATTTGGTTGTGTGATTCACATGTGGAAATTTAGCCAACGATTAATATTTGAAAATTTTAAATACTAATGTTAATATGTCACCCTAGCTAGTGGTGTGACCGTTTGCGTAACACCCTATATAATTAACAATAATTAATAAATAACTAATAAGGCTTCGAAGATGTAATTTAAGCAACAGTTGGAATTTGGACATAAAACTTGCACCATTGCGCTCGTGCCAATTTTTTGACCAACTTTCATATTTGGAGTTTTGAATTCAGAGCTCAAACAAAAAAGTAATTGACGTTTGAAGTTTCGGGAGTGAAATAATTAGAAATGAAAAGGGAAATAAATTATAATTAATAGCGGACCCCACCAGTCGACCTCCTTCAATGGGCCAATCGACTGCTAGTGATTGACCGCCTATAGGGGAGCGGTCGACCGGTCGCATAGTGGTAGCTAGGGTTTGATACTTGGTCAACGGTCTAGATTTAATCATTTCAATCTAACTGTTACGATTGATTCGTGCGCCTATAAATAAAGGCCTAACCCCTCACTTGTTTTCTCATATTTTTTGATTCAAGCAGCAATGCTATGTCATTTTCCCTTTTCCACTATTTCTAAAAGCTATAAAATATTATACGCACACACATACACTCTATTCAAAGAAAGGCGGAAAATAAAAGAGAAGAAGCGAATCGATACCATGGAAAAAGGTAAATTTCAATCTATATTCCATAACTTTCAATCGCTTATCAGATATGTAATTCTAGTAACATGTGTATACCTTATTATACATATTCTTTTGGATTAGAATGGAAAAGGCAATCATGTAAAGAATTGGATTTAAATTTGGTGATTTGAAAAGTTTAAAAAGGTGAGTGAGAAATTATATAATTATTTATAATATTGAAATTTATCTCATTGAATTCTTATTTAATTATTATGCCTAAATAAGATCTGACGAATTGTAGGTTTATAAGAAACGTATATGATTATCGCCTACATATTCAATATAATAGGTAATCGGAATATGAATAGTATAAAAAACATAATCTGGAAATTTGAATCCAGTCCCAAATATTTATTATTGTAGAAGGTTTATAAAGTTAATTCCAAATATATATATATATATATATATATATATATATATATCATAATTTATGACTATATACGTATTGGTTATTAAAAGCATAATAATCAACGAATCACGATTTATGGACATTAGTTACAAATTTAATGAACAATAGATATGTAATTAACGAGAGTTAAAAAGGAATAAAATATGGGACTAAGATTAGTATGGCATTTATGAGGGAATTAAATAGTTATAATAGGCAAATTGGTAAATATATTAAAGGCATTGAATGAGGATTGGTTAGAGATTGTCTAATCTTAATATTAGTACAGGTAATAGACGATTATTAGACATTAAAAGGAAACCAAAGTCTAAGCATATAAATTAGGAATAATACTGTAGCAAATAAATAAATATCAACAGTATTAATTATACACAGAAACCAATATAATCTACATCAAAATAGAGGATTTCCAACGAGTATAAGCGTTGTCAAGAATTTTAGTAATACTTATATATGTCACTAAAGGGGCGTGGACATTTATTTGTAACACTTATAAGCGTTGAAATATATTTTTCCCAATGCTTTTTCCCCAACGCTTATAAGCGTTGGGGAAAAACATCTCCCAACGTTATATGCATTGGGGAAAAACATCTTCCAACGTTTATAAGCGTTGGGAGATGTTTGACCCCAACGCTTATAATCATTGGAGAAAACCATTTCCCAATGCTTATAAGCATTACAAACAAATAAACACTTATCGGTAATGTAAATGCTGAAAGATATAATGCAGACTATATTTAATATGAAATATTATCTTAATTTAGCAAATTATAGCCTAATCAATATCAATAAATGATATTCATAATCATGGTAATAAAATAGAGTATCAATTAACAAAAGAGAAGTTCAATACATAATTTAGTTCTCCATACATAGTTTGCCAATTCCATGCTAGTAACAAAATGCAATAACAAAAGATAAAACATAGCTCATAGTTAAAGTTTACAAATGCCGAATACGAAACTCTGGTCATATAAAATTTACATAGTTTGCTCGACAATAATTTTTCTTTCTATCAGAACTAGAAACATCCACAACTAGATCATTTTCAAGATCTTCTACTTCACCATTGCCACTTGAACCACCATCTAATTTCCTTTTTTTACTTCTTCTATAAGTGCCTACATGCATTCAACATCATATTAAATTGTAATTTATACCAAAAGAATGACAAATAGTAATCAAGATGATAGCACATGATTTTGATAATAAAGGCATTAAATAGAACAAGCAAATATGAAAGGAAGCTAATCTAAAATTAAGCACTTCATATATGTATACTGGCCTCAGTTTAAAGGTGAGGCAACCGAGATTGAATGATTTTTATTACCAACAACTATCTACAGATGACAACTTGAGGAATGCAATTATCAGCTGGTGAGCCAGATGATGAATAAATATGATTTTGTTTATGTTTTATTTAGACTTTTTGTCCCCATACCTCAAGCACATATCAGACCTCCTATTTATACCAACTGAATACATAGAATTTACTGAGAAAGTAAATTAACAACAAAAAAACATGATGACTCTTTGAATGGAATTTGGAACTTCAAAGGGACACTTAAATAGATTAATAAATAAAGATTCATGAATTTGGTTTACTCCAACATTGCCTCCCGTAAACCAAATTTACTTCGCACTTCTGGAGCCTGAACATTCTTGGTGAAAGTAGGATCTCCCAATGGTTTAGTGAAAATGTCAGCCAATTGTTCATCACTTCGGCACTACGTGAGATTGATTTCTCCTTCATTGACACGTTCTCTTAAGAAATGAAATCTTAAGCGAATGTGCTTTGTTCTTTCATGCAAAACAGGATCCTTCGAAACCGAAACGGCCGAACTATTGTCATAGAATAAAGTTGTTGGATCACTTTGTCTGAACTTGGGATTTTCCAGAATTCCTCTTAACCAGAAAGTTTGATATCCTGCCAAAGATGCTGCAATATACTCCGCTTCGGTGATTAAGAGTGTCACAATTGGTTGTTTCTTTGAGCACCAAGAGATTGCTCCACTTCCCAAATTAAAGACATAGCCAGAAGTACTTTGAGAATCATCAATACTTCCACCAAAGTCACTACCAGTGTGATCAACAAGCTTCGTAAGCACATGAGCTTTATAGAAAATACCGTAATCGATGGTACCTTTGATATATCGAAGAACTCTTTTGGCAGCCTCCAAATGATTTGAATAAGGTTTCTCCATGAATCGACTAAGCATGCTTACAACAAACATGATGTCGGGTCTTGTTGCAGTAAGATACATCAAATTTCCAACAAGACTGCGAAACATGGTTGCATTCACAAGTTATCCTTCACCCTCCTTACTCAACTTCAATCCGGTAATACATGGAGTTGTGAAAGGATTTGCATTTTCCATTTTGAAATTTTTTAAGATCTCACTTGCATATTTTTCTTGAGAAATGATAATTCCTCCTCGTGTCTGCTGAATATTAATTCCCAAGAAATGATGCAATTTTCCTAGGTCTGTCATTTCAAATTCATCCATCATTGATTTCTTAGAATTTGATAACATCTCCAAATCATCTCATGTAAAAATAAGATCATCAACGTTGACGCTTACGAGCATGAAACCACCTTTAGAATTATTTTTTATGTAGAGAATGTGCTCGTATGGACATCTTTCAAAGTTAGATTTCATGAAGTAATCATTGATTCGTGCATACCAAGCACGAGGCGATTGCTTGAAACCATACAACGCCTTTTTTAACTTGTAAACCTTTTCTTCTTCACCCTTTCGTACAAAACCTAGAGGTTGCTTGATATAGATTTCCTGTTGGAGAGACCCATTCAAGAATGCTGATTTGACATCCATTTGGAACACCTTCCATCCATTTTGAGCTACAAGAGAAATAATCAACCGAACAGTGTCAAGTCTTGAGACGGGAGCAAATACTTCGTTGAAATCTTCTCCTTCAGTTTGTTCGTAGCCTTTTGCTACCAATCTTGCTTTGTATTTATTGACAGATCCATCCAAATTGGTCTTTGTTTTGAACACCCACTTCACTTCAATTGCAGTTTTGTTTAGAGGTAAATCAGAGAGCTCCCAAGTACTGTTTTTCTCAATTGATTTTATCTCCTTAGTCATAGCATCTATCCACTTTTTTTCTCGTAAAGCTTCTTCATGAGAGATTGGATCTTCACCTGCAAAAAATGCAAAATACACATAATCTCCAGAACCAACTTCTTCGGTTGCATTGTAAGTATCTCTCAAATTCCTTGTTCTTCTTCCTGGTGTTGTTTTTGGAGAATTTTGAGGGGACTTAACAATATTAGGCTACGAAGATTGAGATTCATTTTCTTCATTCTTAAATATTGTCTGGTTTGATGTCCCTTGAGAATCAGAAAAATCATAACGTGCGCTTTCATCAAAACGGACATCTCTGCTAATCACAATCTTCTTCGACTTTGGGTTGTACAGCTTGTAAGCTTTAGTCTTTTGACTATAGCCGGTAAAAATGCATTTTTTAGATTATTCATCAAGCTTTGATCTTATGGCATCAGGGATATGACAGTATGCAAGGCAACCAAATGTTCTAAGATGACAAATATTTGGTTTCTTACCATACCAAACCTCATTTGGAGTTGAGTTTTGTAGGTGTTTTGTTGGAGATCTGTTCACCAAAATGACATCACAAGTCACTGCTTCGGTCCAAAATTCCAGCGGAAAATTTTTCTTCCACAACATGCACCTGACCATGTACATAATTGTTCTATTTTTGCGCTCCGCGACACCATTTTGTTGTGGTGTATAACGAGCTGTAAGTTCATATCTGATTCCATGGCTTTTGCAAAAATCCTCAAATAAAGAAGATATATATTCTCCTCCGCGATCACTTCTCAAATTTTTTATTTGAAATCCAAACGATTTCTCAACTTGGAGCTTGAATTCTTTGAAGCGAGACAGAGTTTCAGATTTTTCTTTGACCATATAGACCCAAAATTTTCTTGTATAATCATCAACAAACAACAAGAAATACCTGCTTCCTCCAAGTGATGCAACTTGCATGGGTCCACAAAGGTTAGTATGCACTAGCTCCAGAGGAGATTTTGATACCCATTTAGATTTATATAGAAAGGATTCACGATGTTGTTTTCCCAACTGACATTTTTCACATACGTCACTGATTACATCGATTTTGGGCAATCCTTGAACAATCTCTTTCGTGCATAACTCTTTCAAACTTCAAAAATCTAAATAGCCAAATATGTCATGCCACAACTTCGAGACTTGATCATTAGTAGTGAAATAACAAGAATCATTTATCTCATCAAGTTTGACAGGAAATAAATTATTTGATCCCGAAACAATATTTGCAACATGAACATTTCTTTTTTTCATGGTGCAAACGTCTCCAGCAAAGTGAAATGAAAGCCTTTCTTCAACAAGTGACCAACAATTAGAAGATTACTTTTCAATCCCGGTACATAGAGTACTTACGATATCTTCTCGGTTTTTCCAGCCTTTGTTATAAAAGTGATATCACCAACTCCTTCAATTTTCAATGATTTGGCATCTCCAGTAGTCACCTGCCCATGGTTAGTTTCCATAATATGTGAAAACAGAATTTTATTTCCAGTCATATGCTTACTTGCACCACTATCCAAGTATCATATATTTTCAAAGTTTCCATTGGAAGCAATCAATAAAGTTTCAAATGATTCAGAAGGTCCAGATTCATTCCGATGTACGAATCCGACTTCACGTTTTTTTCCAGATTCTTTTCCCGACAACCAGAAACTTTATGACCTGGTTTATGACAATAATCGCATTCAATGTAAGGTTTTGTACCTTTGTATGACCCTTGACCTCTGCTTCTTTAATTACCGTAAAATGAATGTCTCTCATCTCTTTTTGAATTGATCATTCCTTTTCTCCTGCATTTGCTGACGATATGAATGTCTGGCACCACTTCCATGACTATGCCCTCTGCCACGACCTCGAGAAAAAACTCGGCCTCCCGTAGATAAAGTTGGGAATTCAAGGCTTGGTCTTGCGAGGGATTAGATTGATTGCTTCTCTGCAAAATTCTAGCCTCATGAGCTTCTAATCTTCCTTGCAACCCTCCAATTGTCATTGAAGGAAGATCACTTGATTCTTCAATGGCAACCACAATATGATCAAATTTAACTGGCAAGCTTCGTAGAACTTTTTCGACCGTCCTTTGGGTCTCCACAACTTCACCGTTTGTCGCCATTTGATTTACAATGGAATAGAGATGGGTGAAATATTATGAGATCTTTTCATTTTCTTTCATCCCAAGTTTTTCGAATTCGGTCCGCAACGATTATAGATGGACTTTTTTTACTTGATCATGTCCGGAGTATTTCATCTCTAATTATCTCCATGCTTCGTGAGCACTATTAATTTTTGAAATTCTTTCATATGGGAATTTCTAGTGCTTGGTAAATTTGAAAGAGAGCCTTCATGTCTTTTTTTCTTTTTATTCTTTAAGAGATCCCTTTGGGCATTCGTGAGTTGAGACTCGCCTTCCGGCACATCAACACTTTCTTTAGCACACTCCATAAGTCTAGAGACTCAAGACAGAGCCTCATTAGATTGCTCCAATAATCAAACCTTTCACCGTTGAATCGAGAAACAAGAGAGACAAGATCGTTTAACCTTTTTTTATCAACTCGCTCTGATACCAGATACAAGATTGATGAATAAATATGATCTTATTTATATTTTATTTAGACTTTTTGTCCCCATACCTCAAGTACATATCAGACCTCTTATTTATACCAACCGAGTACATATAATTTACTGAGAAAGTAAATTAACAACAAAAAAACATGATGACTCTTTGACTGGAAATTGGAACTTCAAAGGGACACTTAAATAGATTAATAAATAAAAATTCATGAATTTGGTTTACTCCAACACCAGAATGGAGACAGTGAGTAAAACTTATCTGAGAGTAGTGTCATTAAAAAATCATTATATGTCTGTTGTACCGGACTTCAGTTTGTTGTTAATACATACGTCTTGCGCTGCGAGGCCATAGGTCTCAAATATCAGTACCGAGATTGAAAAGGAAATTTTTTAAAGACACACCCAACAATAAATCATGATTATCGCTAAAAGGTTGCTGCGATTTTTACTTAGTGTCAGACTGTTAGCTAAAGATAGCTAGATAGAATTTTGGAACTTAAAAGGTAGTTTGAAAATGTTCACTAACTAATAACTGATCATGTTTTCTATATAAAATGAAAATAAAAATATTTTGTTTCTGTTGTGCAAAAATTGCACATATGCGGAAAGACAATAAACAGGATCTAGATTTGCCAATTTGAACATCACCCAATCTAGCAGCAATTATTCCATTACTCCAAATAAATAGCAAATAACTATAAAAAAGAAAGAAAAGAGACACATAATATTTATACTGGTTCCACTATCATCTAGATAGTGTACGTCCAGTCCAAAGGAAAGAGATTTTATTACACTTGAGAGAATTACAAGAGATTACAAGATAAGAGTTTACATACCAAAGCCCTAAATTAGGGATAACAAGAAGAGATACTCTATCTGGAGATCGCTGGCTGAATACCAGGATGGGTTTACAATGAAGTCTACCCTCAATATATAGCCAACATAAATTCATGTGAATCATCAATCAAATTACCAAAACATGGTAAGAAGATAAAGGAGGCAAATTAAAACGGTAACAAATCGCGCAAACATAGCAAGTAATTCACTCGTTCCTAAGATGGAAGAAAATAATTCCAAAGCAATGCGATTACGAAGAAAGATATAATATGCATATCTTTTTGCATATATATTATTCCATAATATACACATGCATATATTTCCTTGCCATCTCATTCAAATGTAATCCAATTATTTATGCATTTCCATAATGAACAAAAGTGATTACTTTTCCTTTTGCATATTTGTTTTCTCATATTTGTGATTTTGTATCACCCTCTTTTTGTGATTTTGTATCACCAAAATTTAACAGTTTCTCAGTAAGTATGGGTAACACACTTATTTATTGAGGGTGTTAAAATTTCTAAGTGAATGCTGAATAAAAGATGGATGATAACTTAGTGAACTTATTTGGATTAGGGAAAAAAGGCTGACATGATCGTATGGTTGCATAAGTGAGATTTTTTAAAATAAAAAACAATGTAGTGAAAAAAATTGTAATACTGATAGAGACGTACTTGTGCACATTATCCATTCACTTCCATGTGTTTTGCATTCTTTGAGCTGCAGCAATCGTTTGTCACTTGCCTACATTCTTTCAGCTACCTAAAGCACAATCTGATATAATAAATCATACAGAAAATGTGAAGCATAGACTGGACAAGTATTAGAAAGAATGCAACTAAAAACACTCATGGAAGCTTCTTAGTGCTACTACATAAAATTGGAAATCAGAATATTAAAGCTTGGTTTTAAGCTTATATTTCACTTAATTCAACAATTCTCTCTCAGTGTGATTGGAGAGAAGAAACAAAAATAAAAAACTTACTGCTGGTCATCACTTTGCACTATTTCTCTAGCATTTAAATAATAGACACACACACTCTCACACTCTATTGTATGCTTATTTTTTCCCTTGATAATATCAAAGCAAACATGACCCATGACTAAGATACATCAAAATGGCAGAGAACACACAAAAAAAGAGAGGAAAAAAGAACAAGAAAAAAAAGGCATGCTAACCTTGTGTCTACATCAACTCCAAGTGGAACAACAATCCTAATGGGCCACATGAGTATATCTCTGACAATTGAATTCACAGTATCCTACACGTTTGAATTAAGTCATTTCATATGGCATGTATAATTATTTATCAAATCATGCTAACATACGCAACTATGAAGTATTCTGTATACTGAAACCAAGATAACATTATAACGTGCATCTATCATATCTGATATAACGTGCATCTATCATATCTGAAAGACCGGGGATAGCAGTCAGACTTCCACCCATAGCTTTCAGAGTATAATCTATTCTTGGTCTTGGCTAGATAAAAGACCAACAAATTTTGGCTAAATAAAAGATCAACAAAACTTATCAATACAACACCTCCATAAACACACACTAAATAGTCTCAAACACTTCAATAATGCAAAAAAGACCAATTAAAACAGCATTATGCTCGCAAATGATGTATTATGATGTGCATTGGTTGAATAAAAAATATGATTGTAAAAGCCTTAGGCCATCTTGGTCTAACCATGCTGCCTCGGTAAGTTAATCAAATGATGTCCATATAAGTTATATGCTAAGGTCTATTACAAAGTTCGAGAAAGAAGTTCACAATATACATTTTATATACAAGCTATTGCCTTTGTAAGATTGTGTACCTCTGATGAGAGCTACTACCACAGCAGAAATGCAAGGAATTTCTTTAGAGTTAAACAATAACAGGAATAACTATGAAAACCTGAAGATCCATCAACTGCAAAAGCAGAGGAAACAAAAAACATATTAGGTACATTGATCTTATAATTTTATATAAATCAAGATAACAACTTATATGCAATATATTGTTTATGATGTCACTATGATCAAGTTTAGACCTGATTAGGCAATGAAGCAACAAGTGCTTCAACTGCTAAAATTATGCTTGGATCACCACCCCATCTTAAGTCAATATCCATTGTAATTTGACCTTTCTTAAGACTTTGCACTAGGACACCTTGGTTAAATCAATGTAAGCATTGGCAAACAAACATACTTTTGAGATATACATGGAGAGTATGCTGTTAGAAAAACTGAATGCAGAGGAGTGAACCAGGATATGCTTTGAGGCACGTCTGAACGACGCTGTCTTAACATCCATTTGATGCACATGTAACCCATGGATAGATGCAAGGGCAAAAAGAATTCTTATTGATGTCAGTCTAGCAACTGAAGCATATGTATCGAAATAATCTATCCCTTCTCTCTGTTTGAAACCTTTGGCTACTAGTCTAGCTTTGAAGGTTTGAACAGATCCATCAGTGTTATATTTCTTTCGAAATACCCACTTACATCCAATTGGTTTAGACCCAGGAGGTAAGTCGGTTAGAACCCATGTACCGTTAGCAAGAATTGAATCCATTTCATCCTGTATTGCTTCTTTCCAGAAAACAACATCTCTTGAAGTCATTGCTTCCTCAAAAGTTTTAGGATCCTCTTCGTTATTCAAAACGTAAATTGTATCAGCAACGATTTTAGTTCTATTTCCATTTACAAGATGAATTACATCATCAGGTGCTACAAAATCAGGATCTATTCCTTTGCTTTTCCTTATTCTTTGGCTTCTTCTTGGTTCTTCAGGTACACTTGTAAGCTTTCTTTTATTATAAGAAATATTCTCATTATTTTGTTTATCATTATCGCTGATAAGTGGCGTAGGATCTGTAATTTGAGTAGAATCACATATAAATTTATTTTCAATAAATTCTACATCTCTTGATTCTACGATCACATTAGACTTTAGGTATAATAGTCTATATGCTTTAGAGTTTTCAGCATACCCTACAAACACACTTTTCAGAGCCCTGGGTCCAAGTTTAACTCTTTTCGGATCCGTGATTCGATAAAAGGCTAAACACCCCCAAACTTTAAGATATTTCAGACTTGGCTTTCTGCCATTCCATAATTCATACGGAGAGACCATTGTTTTCCTTGATGGAATTCTGTTGTGCAAATGACATGCTGTTAGAAGTGTTTCTCCCCATAAATTTACATGTTGTTTGGCATTCAAAATCATGGCATTAGTCATTTCTACCAATGTTCTATTTTTTCTTTCAGCCAAACCGTTTTGTTGTGGGGTGTAGGGTGCGGTTGATTGGTGAATTATGCCATTTTCCTCACAGAATGAAGAGAATTCGTTTGAAAAATATTCTCCACCTCTATCACTTCGCAACGTCTTTATTTTCCTTTCTTTTTTATTTTCAGCACTAACCTTGAAACGTTTAAACATTTCAAATGCTTGATCTTTTGATTTCATCAAAGAAACATGCGTGTATCTAGAGTAATCATCTATAAAGGTGATGAAATATCTATTGCCTCCTCTAGTTATTACACCATTTAATTCACATATATCTGAGTGAATTAGTTCAAGTAGTTGAGTATTTCTTTCAGATTTTGGAAATGGCTTTTTACACATCGTTGCTTCAATGCAAATTTCACACTTAGATTGATTTGTATGATCATAGGAAATCAATCCTTCTTTAGACATATATTGTAAAGACTTGAAATTTAAATGAGCCAATCTATTGTGTCATAAATGAAATGAGTCAATAACATAAGCAAATTCGTTCATTTTGTTGATACTTAGTTTATACATTCCATTACAAGCGTAGCCTTTTCCAACAAACTTCCCTCCTTTGGACATAATTAGACTATTGCCATCCAGAACACATTTAACACCCTTATTACAAAGAAGATAAGCAGAAACTAAATTCTTTCTAACATCTGGAACATGTAAAACATTTTGCAGAATTAGTTTCTTGCCTGAAGTGAACTCCAACTCCACCGTCCCTTTTCCGATAACAGCAGATGTATCATGGTTACCCATAAGAACTCTGTTATCATCAGAAACCTTTTCATAGAATTTAAACATGGATTGATTATTGCAGACATGAATAGTAGCGCCGGAATCGTACCACCAATCTGTCTGTTTTGGAGAATCAGCCATGTTTAATTCCATTACCGTATCATCATCTAACTTTGATATCATTGCAATTATTTCAGATTCATTATGTTCAACCATGTTAGCAGAGTTCGCATTCTTCTTTCCGTTTTGCTCGGTTTTCTGTCTTTTGAAAAACCTGCAATCGCGTTTGAAATGCCCCGGTTTTCCATAGAAATAGCACTCCTTCCTTTTTTGTTGGTTTTGTTTTTGGTTTGAGGGTTGTTGCTGTCTCTCTTTCTTTTTTCAGATTCCTTATGCCCTCTGTCATTGCTGACAGTGTTTACATCAGACTCAAAAACTTTCCTTTCACGAATTCTGGTTTCTTCTTTAATACGAAGATGTTTTTGAATCTGCTGCGTAGAGAAGTCTTCTGTTGAGTGCATAAGTTTCTTTCTGTAATCACTCCAACTCTGTGGGAGTTTAGCCATGACAGCCCTAACCTGTAGTGCTTCAGGAATGCTTATTTTGACGTCCTTTAGTTTGCTGAAAATGACTTGTAGTTCATGCACTTGATCCAGAACTGAGGAATTCCTTGATAAATGATAGCCAATGCCCGTTTATCCACCTTGTCTTCAGCTACAGCCTTGGGATCCTTTGGTTCTATAGCATCCCACACACTATGGGCTTGCATAAAGACTGTCATCTTCATAGCCCATGCCGTGTAGTTAGTTTTCGTAAGCATTGGATAACTTAAGCCAAAAGAACCTTCCTTGCCCTTTGTGTCCATCTTCGCTCTGATACCAGATATTGAATTTAAACAAAGATATGAAATATGCTAAACAACTTAACTTGTTATTGAATGGAAAAACCAACGTTCTAAATTGAAGAGATAACTATTACAGAAAGCTTGCAGAAATTTAAACTAGGTTGATCCTATAAACCAGAAACCAACTCTCCTATTTTTTCTCAGCTACCCACGACCTATTCTTAAAACATGCCCACGTCTGTATAACAACTTACAGACTTATTCAACAAAACAAATAAATAAACTAACCTATGTTTAGATTAAATAAATAATCCAACAAAGTGCCTCAGGCAGGTAGTGATGTCTGGAAGGAGTGCCTTGTTAAAATTTTTTTTTTCTTCTAGACAAGCCGCTGTCCTACACAGCCGTTGTTTATCACCCAAACAAAATTTGGAAGCTGAAGGGGTCATTTGATGTTAATTCAGATGGCTTTTTATTTCTTTTTTGTTTTTCCAATAAGGAAGATAGGAGGAGAATAGCTGAAGCTGACCATATCATTATGAGAAGCAAGTTCTTCACTGTTGATTCGTGGGATTCTTCTGTTGGAAAATCATGTAGTACAATTAAATCTGTACCAGTCCAGATTACCTTGAACAACATCCCACTATATGCATGGTCGCACTTTGGCATCAATTGGTTGGCCACGAGACTGGTTGCTCTCCTTTGTTTGGATGAGTCTACAGAGAAGTTGGAAAGAATATCATTTGCCAAGTGCTTGATTGAAATAACCCCTAATAATGTCTTGCTTGATTAATTTCCAGTTAAATTGTTGGATGGGACTGATCAGTTGGTCCAGGTCAGGTATCTATGGTAGCCTGATATTTGTATTGGATGAGTTTGGTCATAAATCTGAGATTTGTCTAAATTCAAGTGATGGATTGGTGGAAGGTACTGAACAGGAGAAAGAAATCCATAATGTGAAGGAAAAAGTGGTGGTCACCAAAGTTGTTAAAAAGGTTCAACAATGGAAGAAGGTAGTCCATTTCATAAACAGAGGAAGTGTTATAAAAGGAAATGTGAAGAACAAGGCAAACAAGGATGCAACAATTGGCAGTGAGATAAAAACCAAGAATATTGAAGTAATTGATACAAGCAGTGAACAACAAATTGAGAAAATAGCAAACAAACAGTTCAGGGGTGATGAACTTGTATCACACAATAACAAATTTGTTGTGCTGCACGAGGATGATGACAATGATAATGGGAACAATAACGTTATAATTATGGGTAACGATGATTAGAATGGGAATGGAATTGAAGTGGAAGAAGGGGAAATTGAAGTACAAGGGGCGACTGCTGTTATAAATAAAACCACGCAAAGTAATATGCAGCAACATGTTGCTGCACATTATGTACTGCCTGATGTGCATGTTGTCGGTGTGCATGAGATAGACCACCAATCTACTTATTTTAACAAGAGAGCTTATTCACTTGAGGTAGAACATGTTATCACTGAGAAAAGACAAGAATATACAACTCATAAAGCCTATAACAATAACTCTGGTGAGCATGAACATGATATGCATGATCATGGTGTACTTTCTCAACAACTCTCTGTGCATGAAGTGAATATCACCAATACGCTGCTACAATCAAACACGAATGAAGGTAACAAATTTGCTTCTATTTGTACCTCCCAACCTCAACTTGTTCTTTCTGATATTATTCTACCTCTAGAATCCATTCACCCAAACAAAGCAAATTCCACCTCACCAACTCAAATCATAACCAATCAAACTCCCTCTTCACTGAATCCTGAAACATTGGTCTTGATGGGTATTCATGCCATATCAGTATCCCTGGATGGAAAAATCCCCCACCTCAACCCATTACCAATTCAGACAAGCACAAAAACAAGCCCAAAAATATAAATTCTAGTATCCGATCAAACAAGAACCGTTTTGACCCTTGTCCTTCAAAAAGCATGCTTCATGTCCTCCTGCAATCAGGAGTCAGAAAATTACTGACCATCAACCCCTCTAGTATCATCCATGATGAAAATTTTTGTTGTGTGGAACATACGTGGTGCCCATTCTAATTTTAAGCTTGACCAAATGAAAGCGTCGATTCAGAAACACACCTTGTCTATGGTAGCAATATTAGAAACAAAGCTTGACCTCGATCATACCAATGCTGCAGCAAAATATATAAACCATTCTTGGTTGCTAACTCATAACTTAAACTAAGCCCCATATGGCCAAATTTTAATCGTGCATGATCCTACTATCCTTTCATTAACTCTATTCTTTGAAACAAGACAACTAATGCACTTCCATGTCACATCACCTACTTCAAATCTTTCCTATTATCTATCTATCATCTATGCTGATAATTCTCAAGCATCTAGGCAAATATTTCTTGACTTAATCCCCCCACTTAAGACAAGAATCCCATCCTTGGCATGATATAGGGGATTTCAACTGCTCCTTTGATATGCATCATAAGCATGGTGGTATCCCCCTTATGCCCAAAGACTTGATTCCACTTAACAATGCATTGCTCAACTCAAATATAATTCCTATCATGAAAACTGGTGTTAAATACTCGTGGAACAATAGAAGTCGTAGGGGTGTGTGTACCTTCACCACTATTGACCATGCTTTTTGCAATATGACTGCTTTATCTCATTGGCCAAATCAATCTGTCAACTTACCGCACCCAATCCTATCTGATCACTCACCACAAATCTTCACTTCTCGTGCACCTGTTCAAAATGAAAAAAGAAGCTTCAATTTTTTTAATGCTTGGGTTAAAGACCCTGAGTATATTGACATTATTTCTTCTGCTTGGTCATTTAATTGTTATGGTAGCCCCATGTATAGATTATGCAGGAAGCTGAAGAACACAAGAATAAAACTAAGGGCGTGGGTAAAGAAATTTTTTGGTGATGGCAATCTGCAGTCTGCTCAATTAAAAGAAGCCCTCAATAATGCTCAACATAACATGATGCAGAACCCAGATAATCAACATACTGCTGAAGAAGAGAGTAGACTATTTAGTGATATCAACAAAATTCTTGAGCTTGAATGTAGCATGAACAGGCAGCAGCTTCACAACAAATGGGTGGAGGAGGGTGAAAGAACACTTCATTTTTTCATGCTTCAATCAAAATGAAACAAGCCAAGAATCGTATAACTACCATAACTGATGAGAATGGCTTACTTCACACAACTCTTGATAATATTGATGATGCACTTTTGAACTGCTACAATGGTCTTCTTGACAATATCTCCAACTTTGACCTTAACCTGGACATGATATCTAGTATAAAGCTTCTATGCATTACCGCTGCCCAGTCTGCAACACTCATTTCTAAAGTCGCTGATGCTGAAATCAAATGCACCCTTTTCTCCATGAATAAGCATTCTTCTGGTGGCCCAGATGGATTTAATGTCCTATTCTTCACCACAAGTTGAGGCATAATTGGTCATGACTTTTGCAAAGCTATTCACAATTTTTTTGATAAATGTAGAATGCTTTGTGTGGTGAATGCTACTAATCTAGTCTTATTACCCAAATCCTCAGCAGCAAACACTACATCTTCCTTCAGGCCAATTGCATGTTGTAATGTGGTGTACAAGTGCATATCCAGGATTTTATCTACGAGACTTGTTGTAGTCATACCAGACATTGCTTCACCTTATCAGGCTGCATTTTTGCTAAGGAGAAATATCATAGACAATGTCTTACTTTCTCATGAGCTCATAAGAGGATATGGAAGAGCAAACTCTTCTAAGGCAGCAATGATGAAACTTTATATAAGAAAGGCTAATGATACAGTTCATTGGACTGCTATAGTGAGGATCATGGCTTCCATGCGGTTTCCTAAGCCTTTTGTTGCATGGATCATGGCTTCCAGTCTGTTCAGAGCTAATTTATTTTGTTGTTTTGCTGCAATAAAATCCGGTAGGGGTTCAGTCAACCTCGTCAGCTATGCTAAAAAGGAAAAAAAAAAGAGTTGTATGCTATTGAAAATAACATGAGTTGAAGGTATATCTAAAATAAATGCTGGTTTTGCGGTCTAAAATATATAACTTAAGATTTAGGTTCAATGTTCCTGTCTAAAACCAATATTGGTTTAGTGGTCTAAAATATATAATGGGATTTATACCCAATATTTAGTTGTGCTATTTCATAAAATAAACCAATTTCTCATAAGTGTGATAGTTCCAACGGTATGCAATTGAATTACATATAATTCTACAACACTTAGCCAAAGTACGTAAGATATTGCTACTAGCCACAGAATCATTAAAATGAGGTAAAGTGGTATACAAGTAGGAATTAACTTATAAATACAGACCTTCAATCTTAGGTGATACATATCCAAGAGAAAATTTGTTGAATTTAAGTGATATTATTCCTGGTGGACGATAATCATCTAATAGAGGCTCAACCGAATCCTTAATGACCAATGATGCTGCCTGGAGATGCTAGCCTGAAACCCAATTTCGTATAGAAGCTAAAACATAAAATGAAATGAAATTTTGTGCGACCAGGAGATGTTAAGCATGAGAAATCAGATGGGATATGAAAATTACCAGATACTCTCTATGTTGATGAATTATTTACAGATATACTGACTATTATAACACCTATTTGTGTTACAAATAAGAACTAATATTTCGCTTTTTAGTAGCCAACGCATTTTAACCGTTGGTAATTTATAAGTGTCGGCAGTTGATAAATATAAAATGTTTGGAAATCAACGATTTGGTATAGTGATTTTTTCAGTAGAAAATTGTATAGCTTCAATCGTCCATTTAAGACAAACATGAATTAGTGGGCTTAACCCAACACTTTTGCTTTGGATGTTAGGTTTGGTTTAGTAGAATGAGATGTGAGGTCAGTAGAATTACATAATAGATATATGTCCTTCACTAAGAGGTTTCCAACAGTTGTGTACATTAACGACTGATGTGAGACATCTCCAACCATAAGACCCATAGGAAAAGGATA
Organism: Allium cepa; assembly: GCA_030765085.1. Taxonomy (NCBI): domain Eukaryota; kingdom Viridiplantae; phylum Streptophyta; class Magnoliopsida; order Asparagales; family Amaryllidaceae; genus Allium; species Allium cepa. The sequence continues at coordinate 108,343,353 of CM060937.1, read as the reverse complement.
TGCATAGGATGAAGGAACCACTTCTAGTACAGAGGTATTAAGTAGCTATTATAGGGTCTGTTTTCTCCCTATTTAGGAAGCAGTAAATGACCAGGGTTAGTGGTTAGGCAGGATAATGGATATCTCGGGAAGGGTCCGCTTTAGATTTTAGGTGTTAAATTGCTATTATAGGGTCTGCCTCTCTGAGTGGCCTGAGAAGATCTCGTATGTTGTCAGCTAGATAGTATCGAAAAGGAGTTCGCCTTGAGATAGGTATCAAATGATGAAAACCTACCTAAAATGTCGGTATTAAATTGTCAGAGTCTACCTAGTTCCCATTGAAAATGTATTAAGTGGATTGGGTACTCTCTTACATTATCATAACATGGTTGAAATGACTCGTAAACAGCTTTGTATTTGAATGTTTAACACGTTTTTAAATATTTAAATAATGGATTTTAATGGTCAAATAAGAATCTTTTAAATAACAATTAATGATGTTAAAATCATTTTCAAATTTTGTTTACCAATATATTTAGTTTAAACAAAAACAGAAAATGTGACCGAAAAATGTTTTTTCGAAAACTCGACTTTTCGGCATCGAAAAGTTGTCGGGAAAAGTTGTGCACACTAGTGTACACATATAATGACCCATATTTTTTATAATTAAAATTATTAAATTTAACAAGATTTTTGGAATTATATATTGTGAGAAATTAAAATTTATGATTAATAAATGAAAAATAATTATTAGATTGTAATTTAATAATGTTGATTGAATGTAATTGACAACCGTTTTAATATAATTTCAGTCAATTGCAATAATAAAGGAAAATCAAAATTAAAATCAATGATGTATTTAATGATGAAATTATATGTTATTTAATTAGAATTGGTTTTAATATTTGTAAGTAAATTTATAATCTTTGTTGTAAACAATAAACGTATTAATGTGTTTAAATTATTTAAATGTAACAACTAATCATTTCTCATCTTATTGTTAAGTCTGTTTTGGAATTAACTTGCAAATCAATGAAATTTAATATAATTAAATATTACAGTTAATATGAGAAGGCGTAAATCGTAGAGTATGAGAATAATAAAATGGAAACTTAAGTTAATAAATAAATTACACAAGGAACCGTTTATTTAAATTAAGAACCTATAAATCAAAATAATTGAATTTATTAAAATTTACAATTTAATAAATTGGGGTTTAATTATTGTTATAATTTAATGTTATAATTAATTTAATATTTAAATCTTCAAATTAACATGGAAAATTGAATTTCATAAGATCATTAAATTTCTATGTTATCAAGAACGATAAAATGGTTAACTTTTAAATTTGAATTTAAAGCAATTAAGTTGATTTTTAAATAATAATTTATTTAATTAACGTGTAAAATTAGTCCTTTTTGACACCGTATCGGATTCCAGTTTCATCGGATCCGCAATAGTGAGTGATTATATGATTTCATGTTTCGTAGAGATCGGACTTGTCCTTGATAGTGCGAGCTCGAAACATGTAGAAATCAATTAAAGAAATTTAAATAAATGTAATTTGATTTTAAAAGCTCACTTTGTGTAATGGCCCGGGGTTTTTGACACTATTATTTGGATAATTTTCTGATTTTAATTGTTGATAATATAAGATTTATCAGCCAAACAAATAATAAATTTTGGTCATTTAGATATCTATATACACACACACACATAGATATATTTGGGAAGCTATGATTTGGAAATCTAAAATTTTATCTCTCAGAAATATTTAAAATAAAAACTCCACCTTTCTACTACAAGATATAATTATACATAGAAATATGATTGGATGTATATGCTTAACTTTGATGTAAAATTTAAATAAAATATATTTTAAAAAAATAGGAAGAATAAATGCATAAGTGGTTATTATTTTGTTTGTATATAACATAAGTAAAAATTTATATAAATTACACAAGGCTTAGGCACGTAATATGTGTGTGTGTGTATATATATATATATATATATATATATATATATATTTGTATAACATAAAATGAGACAAAAACTATGTTTGTAAACATATGTATGTAGTATGTATATGTTTATGGGTATATATATATATATATACATGTAAACATACAAGGGAACATAGCATTAAATGCACATTCCCTCAAGCACATATCATACCAAATCCACCTTTCAAATCATCAAATCACTTTTTTTTAATCAGGTCATAGATCTCAAATCAAAAAGAAAAAGTGTACAACAAATAAAAGAAAAGAAAAAAATGAATTGCTGTACATAATGAGCTACAGCTTATTCCTCCTTTCCTTTATAAATAGGCTCTGCCTTGTTTCATTTTTGCATTCGAACAAAAGGTAATAAAAAGAAATAACAAGCTTCCATTACAACTTAAAAGAAATCAAAACCATTCGAGTATAAAAGATCAAACAAAAACAAGCAGCATTTTTTTTCAAAGCAGGCTTTGTTCAAGAAAATAATCCATGAGTAAAACTAAACTCCATTAAACTGGTAATATATATTATAGTCTTGGTCATTGGAATTTAAGTGATGTTTTGATATGTATGCTTGTACCAAAAACATATGTATATACACCCATATATGAATAAAGGTAAGTGTTATAACCAGATAAACCCAGGCTGTTCATCGTCTTCTTTTAACACCGCTTTGTATATTCAAAAAGGATGTTATGCTTCACTTCAAAAATTCGTCTCACTCAATCTAATAAGTTTTAGGTTGTGATGTTAAAGGAAAAGTTGCTTGTTATTGTTTGTTCTATATTTTAAAATTGGTTCTAGTGAATATTATGAAGTATAGACTGTAAAAGGGATGTTTTATAGTAAAGTAACCAAATATTATAAGAATTCAAAAGTCAAAATTTGTGCTTTTAGTAATGTGGATGGGTTCATCATCGAAAATGGTGATTTTTGAAGGTGGTTTCATGATTTTTAGTTTCGTATGCGATGCGATATAGGGAGACGACCAGTTTTTGGTTTTTGGTCAAATTCCGATGAATTAGGCGGTGGTGGGGGTCGACGTTGGGTCAGAAGGAAGCTGTGGAGATGGAAAGCATGGGAAAAATGGCATTGTATTTTTCAAGGCGACATGGTGCCAGGTCGAAGTCGATATGGGGTTTAAGGGGTGTTTGTGGTCGTGGTCGGTTTTAAGCTAATGGTGGCGTCGCGGTGGATTTTCAAGGCTGCGGTATGGGGGGAAAGGAAGGGATAGTGTGGTAAAGTTTCTGGCAAAGTTTGGTGGACGTCAGTGGTTGGAGATGGCTAGACGAGGTGGAGATAGGTGGTCGGGTCGTTTTTCCTGGTGGTGGATTTGAGTTCGATTTCAATTTTGGGTTTTGAGGAAAAAAATAAGTGGCCAGGGTACGGAGGTCGAAGGAGACTTGGGGGAGAGCCGGAGGTGGACGCCGAAGCATTGCTGGCGTGTGCACGTGCACGGCGGAGCTTTCATGCAGGTAAAAAGAAAAGATGAAGAAGGGAAGAAGCGAACAAAAGAGAAGGGAAGAAATGGGGGAGTTTGCCTGGTTTTGGTTTTTAGGCCGATGGGTCGGTCTTGTATTTTTAAAATGTGTAAAACCTATAAACTTTTAAATATAAAGTGTTATACTTGTTAAAAAAATGTTTCCACCCAAAAATCTATTAATCTTTAAATACTTATTTTCTTTAATTTAAAACAATATGGGAAATTGTAATTATCCTATCACCCAAATCTATTTACACTTGATTAAGTTTTGGTAATTAACTTAATTTTAAATAATTAATGTAAATAAAAAAATTTAAACTTTTAAATTAATTAAATCCTATGTTAATCTATATGTGATAATTATTAATAAATTTCTAAAATTTATTTAAATTAATAATAAATAATTTTGTAATTAATTTTAAATATAAGTAAACAAAATCTGAAAAAATATATATTTAATTTTGTTTAAAATAAATAGATGATGATTTGCGATTGGTTAACATAGACCATAATTTTTTTAAATAGTTTAGGTTATGTGACTGTCTTGAATTCTCTAGTGTATTCACTTCAGCTGTTCTGTGATACGAAGTACACCGTGAATTGAACTGTTAAAAATTGAAATGTTGAGACGTTTTATTGGAAATAGATATTTGTAGTGAAATTTCTATATAAAGGTGACATTCTGAAACTGAATTGTTTGATAAAACAACTTGGCCTTAAAATTTGTCGTTTGGATTCGATGAGACTGAGATCAGATATAAGTATTATCCGAAAACCACATCGGTCCAAAATAAAACGATCAGGTCGTGAAGATCTTAATGGAAGATCCGAAATGAAGATTCATAATGCAAGGGATATTTGTCGCTAACTCTGAGGGTGATTCCAATATCAATGTAGTGGAGATAGTGCCTTCAGTACCGTTCGGACCCAGAACAGACTTGTATGGATGAATGCTATCAGAACATCGTCATTGGAGGACGATGGACATTCTAAGTAAATATGTTCTAAAAAGGTAATTGTATCCTCAAGCCTCATCAATCGGGAATGACTAAAACATGGGTGATGCAGCAAGGCTAAGTGGGTAGCTCCCAAATAGGGTAAGGTTACCCCTATCTAGAGTCCGTTTTATTCGGCTATGTGGCTGTCGCTGATCCCAACCGCCGGGTAATCTTATTCGGGCTATCCAGTTTAAGAGGTAGTTTGGTCTTGTGTAGCAAGGGACCCTGGAGTGGTCCTCGGTGTTATTTTTCTAGAGTTGCACCGTGAAGGGCGGTACCCCAGTAGCCCAGTCATTCGATGGAATCCAATCTCCAATAAGTGTCGTACGTTTTGATTGTGCCCGATTATGTTGGAACGTGAGATGCAAGCATTTCAGCTTTTTTTATTTTGTATTGAAAACCCTAGACATTATTATAATATCACTGGGTTTCCTATGAAAGTTTTTAGGTTATCGTAAGGAAAAAACCCGTCCGTGTTTATGTGCGGCGAGTCTTACGAGATACCATTGATTTCAAATGATTTTCAACTGAAATAAATTTAACCATTTTACACACACCAGATCCATGTCTGACACAGAGTTTATTTTTCTGTTTTCCTAAACTCTTGGGAACTCAAATTTTTATGAGTAGCCAAGTGATTTCAGGTTCGCTTCGACTATTTTAAAGGAGGAGTTGGAGCAGGTGGCTTCCACATATCAAGCTATATATATATATATATATATATATATATATATTCCGCTGTATTAGTATCTATATCTGTATTTTTGCTTATAATGAATAGACAGGTCATCACGACTATCTAGGTATGATTTATGTATAAGTATGACTCTGATATATTGTACTAGTGACTATGCGATATATGTTATGTAATATATATTATCCATTCCATTGTGAGATTATGTAATTTGTTTAGTTCTTTCTTTCTATCTATTTTTTTTCTACCTATTTCTTTTTATATTACGACACGTTTTTCAATGGAATGAAAGGCGGTTCGTCACATTTGGTATCAGAGCATTAGATTGAGTGAAAACCTAGGTTTTTGGGTTAATATTAGTCTTGAGAGAGCGTATTTGTAAATTTTTATATATGTACACCTCTCTAACTGTTGGGTTACTTTGTCCAGGTAGTCAACAATGAGCATAAGGGGGAGGCGAGGCAGAGGAGCAAGTAGCAGGATGACCACTAATGAAAGAACCCCTACTGCTGGAGGTGGTAGAGTAGCTGTTGAGGCCGTAGCACCATTACAGCCTCGGGTGAAATTTGCAACTCTGTGCAAGGACTTTACGAATTTTGTAGGGAAACCCTTTAAGGGTACTAAGTCTATTATCAATGTGCAAGCATGGTTGCGCTCTTGTGAGCGAATTTTCAAGAGTTTAGATCTTTCTGATGAGAAGAAGTGAGTTATGGCATCATGGCAGTTAAAGGAAGGGGCAACCGCATGGTGGGACTCAGTTACAGCGAATGTCCATAAGGATGAATTTTCATGGAGTAAATTCAAAGAGGTGTTCGAGGAGCAGTTCATGCCGACTGCAGGTAGGACCTAACTATATAAGATTTTCCTCGACCTCAAACAGGAAATATGTCAGTAGCGGAGTATGAAACCCGGTTCAATGAGTTATCTCATTATGGAGACTCTCCTTTTAAGAAAAACAAAAGGCTTGTATTAGGAATGAGGCTTGAATTCCCCGAGAAGATGATTGCTGATCTTAAGGGATCGTTTGTGGAACTTGTGGATATGGCTTTGAGTTATGAAGAACTTTTGAAAAGGAAACCCTCAGCCGCCATTGCAACACAAAGTGGCGGTGCTACAAATCAGAATAAGCGGAAGTTTAACTCAAATTAGAAGAAATAAGGTAAAGAAAAACAAGAAGGCAACCAGGAGATCAAGAAAGGTTATGATTGCAAACAGGAAGGTCATATTGCCAAGTTATGTTCAATAGGTGAAGCCTCGAAGCAGCCAAGGAACCTATTTCTCAAATGGTTCAGAAGACCCGGTGCTTCAATTTCCATCAGCCTGGGCACATGGTGAAAGCCTGCCCACTCCCACAGAAGGCGCACCCAAACAAGGTGTTTGCTATCTAGAATGGACCATCAGCTTCAACGGATGTAAAGGGAAAAAGCATACTCGAAGGTACTTTGCTTTTAAATGGTGTTTATGTTAGAGTAATGTTTGATTTTGGTGCTTCTCTTAGCTTTATTTCCTTGGAAATAGTAGAGAAATTTCATCTTACTCCTAGTATCGTAGGTAACTCTATTTGTGTATCCATCCAATAGGAGGAGTAACCCAACTGAATAGGATTTGTGAAGGTTTGAAAATTTCTTATCAATCCCATAGCTTTTCGTGTGATCCCTATGTATTAGATTTTTATGGATTTGACCTTATACTTGGAATGGATTGGTTAACCAAGTATAAAGCTGTTCTTAAATGTGAGGAGAGAACCGTATTTTTGGAAACTGAGTTAGGAAGGACTGCAAGGGTGGAATGTTATATCCTCGGAATTCACCTGAGTAGTCTCTTGTATGTGCTCGAAGCGTCTCAAGAAGGATTAGGATCCATTGAAGTAGTCAGGGACTTCCCTGAAGTTTTTGAAGAAGTGAAAGGTTTACCCCGCATCGAGAGATTGAACTCCAAATTGATTTAGTTCCAGGGGCAAGACCTGTAGACAACCGAAAAGAAGAATGGCTCCAAGAGAGAGGGAAGAGTTGGTGACTCAAACTCAGGATTTGTTGAGGAGAGGATTGATCAGACCCTGTCGTTTGAGTGGGGTTTCAGCTATAGTATTTGCAGCAAAATCGGATGGACCGTTAAGACTTTGTGTAGACTATATGGAGCTAAATAAGCCGACCATTGGGAATAAATATCACTTACCTCGCATCGATGATCTTTTTGAACAACTTCATGGGGCAACCATATTCTACCAAATGGATTTAGCTTCAGGATTTCACCAGCTAAGGGTTGTTGAAGACAGTATACCCTTAACTGCATTCAGAGGGCCTGATTGTTTCTTTGAATGGCTGGTTATGTCTTTTGGGCTAACCAATGCACCGACTTATTTTGTGGATCTGATGAACCGTGTCTTCCGAGATGTTCTGAACAAGTTCATGCTAGTATTTGTCGACGATATTCTTATCTACTCCAAATCAGAGGAGGAGCATAGGCATCATCTAGAGGTGGTATTGAAAACCTTTAGAAGACATGTCCTAAAAGCGAAGTTTTCAAAGTGCCGTTTCTGGCAATCGAAGGTAAGTGTTTAAGGACACATCGTATCAGGAGATGGTATTTCTATGGATCCAGTTAAGGTGGCGCTATTCACTAGTAGAAGCAACCTTGGACTGCTACGGAAGTTCATAGTTTTCTTGGTTTGACAGGATACTATAAGAGATTTATTCGGGATTACTCTAAGATTTCCTTCCATTTGACCAAGCTGACTAAGAAGAGAGTGAAATTTGAATGGACTCCGGAGTGTGAAGAAGCGTTTCAAGAATTGAAGGTGAGATTAACCAGTGCACCCGTTTTTGTTGTTCCATATAGGAACAGTGAATTCACAGTGTACACCGACGCTTGCGGAGTAGGGCTAGGAGCTGTTTTTATGCAGCGTGGAAGAGTGACTGCGTATGCGAGCAGGAAGTTGAAGCCTCATGAGAAGAACTATGCTACGCATGACTTGGAGTTGATGGCTGTTGTCTTTGCACCGAAGATGTAAAGGCACTATCTATTGGGTAAGGATTCCTCTATTTCTTATTAGTTCCTTTTTAACCCTTAGGAATTTAGGAGTGAACTTCTTTCTTATATTAGGTAAAAAGTTTTAGCTCTTCATGGACCATAAACCGCTGAAATACCTTTTCACCCATAAAGACCTTAACCTGAGGCAACAAAGGTGGGTGGAATTCCTGGCATCTTATGATTTGGACATTCTCTACACATCGGGGAAAGAAAATATGGTGGCGGATGCTTTGAGTAGAAATGCGGTCTTGGCTCTTTTGGAAGTTACCTCGACTCTTCAGGAAAGGATTGTGAGCAATCAAAGGGAGGATAAAACTCTAGAAGAATTAATTCAAGGAGTTGAGGAGGGTCGATATTCAAATTTTGAGATAGACAACCAAGGTGCTTTAAGGATTAATGGGCGATTGTGTGTTCAGACGTGAATGGACGGAGGCAAGAGGTTTTGTTGGAAGGCCATAAATCTAGGTTAAGTACCCACCCAGGAGTGAATAAGATGTACAAAGATACGAAAAGAATTTTCTGGTGGCCGGGAATGAAGAAGGACATCTCTACCCTTGTCAATAAGTGTGCAAACTATCAACAGGTAAAGGGTGATCAGCAGGAGACTACGAGACTGTTGCAACCTCTCGGGATTCCGAAATGGAAATAGAAGATGATATCGATGGATTTCATCGATGGTTTTCCCAGAACCTAAAAGGGGAATGAGGGAATGTGGGTAATTGTGGACAAGCTAACCAAGAGTGCCCACTTTATCCCAGTTAAGTCAGCCAGAACTGCAGTTTCCTTGGCGAAAATTTTCATGAGGGAGACAGTGAGATTGCACGGAGTTCCCATCAGCATAGTAAGTGATCGTGACCCGATTTTTACCAGAAAATTTTAGGAACCTCTGTAGACAGCCCTTGAAACGAAGTTAAGTCTAAGCACTGCTAACCATCCTCAGATAGACATGCAAACAGAGAGGCTGAACCGCATTCTAAAGGATATGTTGAGCGCCTGCATCTTGGACTTCGGTGGCTCTTAGAAAGATCATCTACACCTGGTGGAATTTTTTTACAACAATAGTTACCAGGAAAGCATTGAAATGGCACCATATGAAGCTTTCTACGGAAGGCTCTGCAGATCACCAGCTTGTTGGGTGGAATCGAGGGATTATTCGATTCTTGGTCCAGAGATGATTCTGGAAGCATTTGCGAAGGTCGAGCTGATCAAGAAAAGAATGAAAGCCACCCTAGATCGCCAAAAGAGCTACGCCGACAAAAGGCGACGGGATCTGGAGTTCACAGTTGGAGACTTGGTATTTGTTAAGATTTATCTGATCAGAGGAGCAATCAGATTTGGTAAGAATGGAAAACTAGCTCCAAGATATATAGGACCTTTCCGTGTTCTCGAAAGGATCGTTGCTCTGGCATATAGGATTGAACTACCGGACAAGATGGATGGGATTCACAATGTATTCCACGTATCTCATCTGAGGAAATACGTGCATGACCCATCTTTGGTTATAGAACCACCGATTCAGGAAGATTTGGAGGTTGAACCGAACTTAACCGTGGTCATACATTCAGTTCAGATTATTGGTTAACATGAAAAGAAGCTTTGAAACAAAGTGGTAAAGTTAGTAAAGATCCAATGGAGCGAGGATCCGAGAGATTGCACCTGGGAAACTCTAGATAGTGTAAAGGAAGGCTATCCAGATTTGTTGTCAGGATAGTTAGGGTTGTTTGTTTTGTGTATAACTGTTTGTTATGGTTGTTAGGATACAAATGATGTGTATTCTTTGCTATGTAAATATGATAACTTTTTGCTAAAAGTTGAATTATTTCTTGGTTTTAAATTACGGGGACGAAATTCCTTTTAAGGGGGGAAGGAATGCAACGACCCAGGGTTTTTAACACTAATTTTTGGATAATTTTCCGATTTTAATTATTGATAATATAAGTTTTTTCAGTCAAATGAATAATTAATTCTGGTCATTTTAGATATGTACATATATACATATACATTTGGGAAGCTATGATTTGGAAATCAATATTTTATCTCTCAAAAATATTTAAAATAAAAACTCCACCTTTCTACTATAAGATATATATATATATATATATATATATGGAAATATAATTGGATGTATATGCTTAACTTTGATATAAAATTTGAAATAAAATATATATTTATAAAAATAGAAAGAATAAATGCATAAGTAGCTAATATTTTGTTTGTATGTAACATAAGTAAAAATTTATGTAAATGACATAAGGCTTAGGCATGTATGTATATAAATATTTGTATAATATAAATCAAGACAAAAACTATGTTTGTAAACATATGTATGTAGTATGTATATGTTTAAGGGTATGTATATGCATGTAAACATACAAGGGAACATAACATTATATGCACATTCCCTCAAGCATATATTATATCAAATCCATCTTTCAAATTATTAAATCACTTTTTTTTAATCAAGTCATAGATCTCAAATCAAAAATAAAAAGCATACAGCAAATAATAAAAAAATGAATTGTTGTACGTAATAAGCTACAGCTTATTCCTCCTACCCTCTATAAATAGGCTATGCCTTATTTCATTTCTGCATTCGAACAAAAGGTAATTAAAACAAATAACAAGCTGCCATTACAACTTAAAAGAAATCAAAACCTCTCAAGTACAGGAGATCAAACAAAAACAAGCAATATAGGCTTTGTTCAAAAAATAATATGTGAGAAAATTAAACTCTATTAAACTGGTAATATATGTTATAGTCTTGGTCATGGGAATTTAAGTGCTGTTTTGATATGTATGCTTGTACCAGAAATGTATGTATATACACCCACATATGAATATAGGTTAGCGTTATAACTAGAGAAACCCAGGTTATTCATCATCTTCTTTTAACACTGCTTTGTATATTCAAAAAGGATGCTATGCTTTGTAGGATCTAGATTAACCCTAGAGGGGGGGTGAATAGGGTTATAGCAAATTTTCTCGATTTAAACACAGAAACAAACTGTAGAAATAAATATGCTGAAAAGTAAATCACACACAAAATTTACCCAGCTTCGGCAACCCCTGCCTACTGCTGCATTCCCAAATTTCTATTAGAATTAAACAATATCCCGCTTACAAACACTCTACTAGACTCGCAAACCCTTTCTCCCGCTCACAAACACTCTCATAGACTCGCACACCCTGCTCCGCCTATAGAGTTTCGCAAACTCGCAAACCGCCTATAGAGTTTTGCAAACTCGCACACCCTGCTCACTGAACTAATTCTAACTAGACAATCTGACACTACCTACAACCTAGGTGGTGATTTACCAATACTTTTACTCGAAAAGAAAAACAGACTTCAAAAATAAATGCAGGAGCAAAAATTAAAATACAAACTTGAATGCTTAATTTTTGCTCAAATAAAAATTAAGAAACCCCATTTTAAAACCCTAAATAAACAAATCCCCTTTATAATAAAGGCCGGCCCTTTTATTCTTCAACTCGTTCTCTTTTCCTTTGCTACTGTAAAAATGACGGTCGATCTTTGCCACTAAATTAGGGCTTCGTTCTTTGATCCAAATTGGGGCTTTTCTGGAGCACGCCTATGTTGATTCTCTGGTTAACGTGTTGCTCCTCTGTTGATCGATTCTCGTTGCTTGGCTCGCTCGTTCTCTGATGATCGAGTTCGTTGTTGATTTGGTATGTAATTTCTCTGTTTGTGCTATTGTGATTTTCGTACTCAAACTCGATGCCTATGATGAGTTTTGGTGTTTGGTATTTATATGAATTCGAATACACTTGGTTCGTTTGTATCAATTCGATACCTTCCAAATTTCTGCTTTCCTGATGCGCACGACTTTCCTGATATACTTTCAACCTTGATGCTCACGGCTTTAACTTGAGAGCGTTCGATCCTTCTTGTGTCACACGGCAAAAACTTTCCCTTTTATTTGTTGACTTTTTCAAAGACGTATATTTTCGTTGAATTCTCTGACTTGACTTTAGCATCCTATTTTCGAAAATTCTGACTTTGACTTTTATTGTGAATTACGACTTCACTGTTGCACTCGAGTTTGTAGCTTGCCACTGACTTGTTTGTTACATTACTGCACTCATGTTGGTATAGATACGCACTTTCTTATTACTGCTTCATGGTCGTTGTGTCACTTGTGCATTGTTGTACTTGGTGGTCTTTCATGATGTACAATTCTTCCTGTTTGCTTCATGTGGCTGTCTGACTAAAACTTTTTTCTTTTTACTGTTTTGCCTTTGATCTTGTTTGTTGGTTAGTTGTGCACTTGCCTGCACTTGTACTTCTGGTTTTTCATGCATGTTCTCTGTTCATATGCTCTTGGTGGCATTTCTTTGTGGTCTGCACTGCTTGTTGTAGCTGGACTTGTTGTGCATACATGTTTTTATGCTTGTGACATTCATGTTGATTCCATTGTTGTTGACATGCCTTGTACTTGTAGTCTTGGCCATGTTGGTTTAGTTGTATTGTAGTTGCATTCACTTGGCATTCACTTGAGTCTGTTGCTTTTCTTATTTGTAGCTTGCATCACTGGTGCAAATTATTTGCTGTGACACTTGTTCACTGGTGTACTTGTGCTTCTGGCCTGTATTTTGATGTTGCCACTGTGTTGCATTTGTATCACTGCAAAACTGCATGTTACTGTCTTGCATTTGTATCTCTGGTATTTGCATACATGTGAACTTGTGTATCTTGTCTCCATGTATTCATGTACACTACTGTGTTGTATGCTTGATCACTGAGCACTTGAGTTGTTTGTATGTTTGTATTTGCACTTGCTTTTGGGTTACTGCACATGTGGTTTTGCATTTGATTGATATGGAGACCTGTAGTCTTCATTTGCAGCCTTGACTTTGGTTGATGTTGTAGTTGCTATGCCTTTGTGCATTGTGTTCATTTGAGTTGTCTGCACCTCTGGTACGCTGCAGCTTGGTCTTTGTTGCATTCATGTCATGTTGCCTTATGTTGAACCCAGTTTCAAAACTCGGGTTTGACCTTGTGCTCGTGTCGTGATTTTGAATATATTGCACGTGAGTTGAACCCGGCTTTTCATTTGGGTTTGACCTGTGCTCACCTGTCCCTGTAGCATTATCAAGTGTATACCGATGTGCACGGCCTTGTAGCATGTACAGTGATACACTGTGCATGTCACATTGTTCGTGTATGATGAATTCAAATGTAAATGATGACGAACAACCTAAATAACTGAGGAAAATAATATTTTCAAAAATCATATTTCATTTTATATTGCAAAAATATTTCTTTTTCAAATTTACTGCGTTAGTGAATATTTTTGCAGATTGCTCAGATGCTGGATTCAAACTAGAATGCAGTTAAAGACAAAATACGAGTGTGAGTGATATGTAGTGAGTTTATTAATGTAAATACGAAATCGTGATGTATTCAAAATTGTATATGTATAGTGAGAGCATGAATTTGTACTATTCAAGATTGTAATAAATATTTGTTTGAATAAAATTTTTGTTTGAATTCAAATTCTGTGTAATTTGTTCTGTTTGAATTCAAATTCTGTGTAATTTATTTTATTTAACAAATATTTATTTAATCTATGAAAAACAAAATAGTACATTACCAAATACATTTAAATGAATATATATGTTTATTATCATCAAACAAAAACATATGCTCGCATATTCCACAATCTCCCCCTTTTGATGATAACAAACATATATTTAAGATTTTGATTGTGTTAAATGTATTTGATCATTGATTTACTCTAATTTCTCCCCATATTTAATGCTTCCTCTCTACGTGATGCTCCCCCTACATATATGCATACAAATAGAAATATATAAATGAGCCTAGATGCAAATGGAAAATTATTTGACCTTTGCTTGATTCTATTTGACAAAATCTTAACTTTTCTCTCCCCCTTTTGTTATCAGCAAAAGAATAATAGTGTTATAGAAAAATAGAGATTAAGTGATCAATATTAATCCAACATTAAACTCAAATTGAATATAAATATTTAAACTTCAATAAAAATTAAACAAAAATCATAACTACCCTTGTTAGGCGCATATTCCACTTTTAGAATGATGGAAATGATGTTCTCATTATAAAATCATACAATTGTATCAACTTGTGGTACATTTATATCAGGAATTTGAATATCTACTAATCATGCATAACCGTTAGGACTTTTAAATGAGATTAATAGTATTCCAATTTAATTTTTAAAAAATGAAATCAAGTATCTTATAACCACGCATGACCGTGAGGACTTTTAAATGGGATTAGAATCAACTTGTCTATTTAATCAATTAATTTTGATATGCGTTCCATACATGCATAACCATAAGGACTTTTAAATGAGCATGGAAGCACATAATCAAATATCCAAGTAATTCACCCATGCATAACCGTGAGGACTTTTAAATGAGAGTGAATACTTTGGATATTTATTTATTTTTAAAAAATATGAAATGAAAAACAAATGATCCCTGATTATAGTACCACATATTGACAAAATATATTTAAGCTTTGATAAACAAAGGTCGATAGAAATATGATAGATATAGAAATGGTCATGGAATCTCAACAAAAAGTTTTATAACTCTTTTTTAAATTCCTAAAGAAATTTTCAAAATATACTCTTTTGAGTAATGTATGTTAAATATCAACACTTATCACCTTTTCAATCACTGTTTATCTTTTTGATAATTAGTAGGGAGTCGGATTAGTCAAAATTTGTCATTTAAAATCAAATAAAATTGACTAATCTGAAAATATGGTGAAAAATGATTTTCTCGAGGGGGTTATATGAGAGAATTTTCTGCTATTTGAAAATTATGAAAAATATGCAGATATTTTCTTTGAAAAACGATGCAATTACTAAATGTCTCAAAAATCACGTTCAACTAGTAATTTTTCTATCAACTAGATTACCAGTGTAATCTGCAACTGAGTTTCTCTTTCACTCCAAAATATCACTAATTAAATTTGATAGACCAGATCATGAAGTGTGCATCAAAAATTTCAAACTCAGTTTTAGCAACAATTTAAATGACATTCTTTGAATTTGAATTGAAGCCATGTGAATAATCAGAAAACCTTGAATAGAGTTAGCCAATATTATCATCCAACAAAACACTATGTTTAACAAATATGTATGAAGTAATTCAAAGAATGGTGTTTTTGGCATCAATATAATTAGCTAATTATGTAGACCAAGTCAGAATCAAAAAATCATCATCTCTTTACAACATCTCAATATTGGCTGATTTCATTCAGAATACGGTGCAGATTATCACATTTAATATACCTTCACCTGTTTTACCTTTACGATAATTTCTCGTGGTTGCCCATTGTGATTCTGTCACCCTTGTACTAGGCTAAGGAACTTTGCTTTGTTGCCTGTTGTGTTTCTGGAACAGCCAAAATCCAGAGAACACTGTTGTTGTTCCTTAGCCTGCCACCATACGTACACGATGAAAGATTTTTGTGACCTATTTGTTTTTATAGGTCCATGATTGTTAGTGGCAGAATATTTGTGAATAAACAAACCCTTTGGAATCCAAACTTGTTTAGTCCTTTCATTCTTGTTCCAATAGACATGAAATTTGTTTGTAGAATTCTTAGGAACCCAAACTTGTATAAATTTTGTGTTCTTGTTCCTATGACTACAATTTTCAACACGATGTCCAATTATTTCACATCTATCAAAGACACTCTTACCTTTTGCATTACCATCAACTTGTGTTTTCCCAAAACCTAGTCCTTTTCTGTTGTTAGCAAAAATTTGATTTCCCAATAGCATGTTGGAAGATTTTTCGCCTCTTGAAAAGTTATTCAAAGACTTCTCAAGATTTTGGACTTTGGTTTTTAGTGTTGTGTTTTCAGTTACAAGCGAGGTGCATCTATTTATAAAATCCTTTTTCCTAGTGTCAATGATTTCCTTAAGACTCAAGTTTTCTTTTTCAAGATTCTCAGAGCTATTCTTAAGTCTTGATAATTCTGAATCTAAAATTTTACATTTTTTACATCTAGGTTTTGAATATTTTCAAGTTCAGTTTCTAACCTAAAATTTTCACGAGCAAGTTCTCTCCTATCAGATTTCAGTTTTTCAATTTTAGATTCAAGAGCATCAACTACTTTAGTAAGATCAAGACACATAAAAACAAGATCTTTATAAGAATAGTCACCTGCCTCACTAGATTCCTCTGAGCTTGATTCTGAATCTGATTTTGCCATAAAACACAAGTTAGCCTCCTCTGAGCTACTATTCGAAACTTCCTCTCCTTCTTCATCATCCCAAGTTGCTGCAAAGACCTTTTTCTTCTTTTTCTTTCCTTGGTTGTATTTGAGAAGTGGGCATTCTTGTTTAAAGTAGCTAGGCTTGTTGCAGTTATAGCACGTCAATTCATTATCGGAATTGTTAGACTCTCCTGACCTATTACCAAATGTTTTCTTCTTGCGTGGCTTGAATCTTGACCATTTTCTAAGATTATTGACAGCCATTGCAAGCTCTTCAATTGGATCTTCTTCATCTTCATCGCTCTCTTCTTTGCTCTTTAAGGCAATCGTCTTCTTCTTTGGTTCGGAGTTGTTGCGTTCCTCTTTTGCTTTTAGCTCAAGCTCATATGTCATCAAGTTGCCAATCAAACTCCTCCATGCTTAGTTTACTCAGATCTTTCGATTCTTGTATTGCCGTGACTTTTGCCTCAAAGTTCATTGGTAAAACTCGTAGCACTTTCCTCACAAGCTCTACCTCAGTGAATACCTTCCCAAGTGCTCTAGCGTTGTACACCAAAGTTGAAAAGCGTCCAAACATGTCCTTTATGCTCTCGCCTTTGTCCATCACAAAGTTCTCATATTCATTGTTGAATAGGGCTAGACGAGACTCCTTGACTTGAGAAGTTCCTTCATGTGTCACCTCCAAGGTATGCCAAATATCCTGTGCAGTTTTACAATGAGAAATTCTATTAAATTCATTCTTATCAAGAGCACAGATCAAAGCATTCATGGCTTTAGCATTTGTGGTTTTTAATTTCTTATCGTTAGCATCCCACCTATCCTTAGGTTTAGGAATCTCAGTATCACCAACGGTTATAGTGGGAGATTTATAGCCAGTTTCAATAATATCCTAAACATCATAATCAACAGAACTAAGATATATACCCATCCTAACTTTCCAATAAGCATAATCATTCCCGTTAAACATGGGTGGCCTAACAATAGATTGCCCCTCAGAAAAAGCATTATTTGATGAATTCATGACTCTAGAGTTAAAGAAAAATACCGTGCTCCGATACCACTTGTAGGATCCAGATTAACCCTAGAGGGGGGGGTGAATAGGGTTATAGCAAATTTTCTCGATTTAAACACAGAAACAAACTGCAGAAATAAATATGCTGAAAAGTAAATCACACACAAAATTTACCCAGCTTCGGCAACCCCTGCCTACTGCTGCATTCCCAGATTTCTATTAGAATTAAACAGTATCCCACTTACAAACACTCTACTGGACTCGCAAACCCTTTCTCCCGCTCACAAACACTCTCATAGACTCGCACACCTTGCTCCGCCTATAGAGTTTCGCAAACTCGCAAACTCTACTCCCGCCTAGAGTTTTGCAAACTCGCACACCCTGCTCACTGAACGAATTCTAACTAGACAATCTGACACTACCTACAACCTAGGTGGTGATTTACCAATACTTTGACTCGAAAAGAAAAACAGACTTCAAAAATAAAGGCAGGAGCGAAAATTAAAATACAAACTTGAATGCTTAATTTTTGCTCAAATAAAAATTAAGAAACCCCCCTTTTAAAACCCTAAATAAACAAATCCCCTTTATAATAAAGGCCGGCCCTTTTATTCTTCAACCCGTTCTCTTTTCCTTTGCTACTGTAAAAATGATGGCCGATCTTTGCCACTAAATTAGGGCTTCGTTCTTTGATCCAAATTGAGGCTTTTCTGGAGCACGCCTATGTTGATTCTCTGGTTAACGTGTTGCTCCTTTGTTGATCGATTCTCGTTGCTTGGCTCGCTCGTTCTCTGATGATCGAGTTCGTTGTTGATTCGGTATGTAATTTCTCTGTTTGTGCTATTGTGATTTTCGTACTTAAACTCGATGCCTATGATGAGTTTTGGTGTTTGGTATTTATATGAATTCGAATACACTTGGTTCGTTTGTATCAATTCGATACCTTCCAAATTTCTGCTTTCCTGATGCGCACGACTTTACTGATATACTTTCAACCTTGATGCTCACGGGTTTAACTTGAGAGCGTTTGATCCTTCTTGTGTCACACGGCAAAAACTTTCCCTTTTATTTGTTGACTTTTTCAAAGATGTATATTTTCGTTGAATTCTCTGACTTGACTATAGCATCCTATTTTCGAAAATTCTGACTTCGGCTTTTATACGACTTCACTGTTGCACTCGAGTTTGTAGCTTGCCACTGACTTGTTTGTTACATTACTGCACTCATGTTGGTATAGATACGCACTTTCTTATTACTGCTTCATGGTCGTTGTGTCACTTGTGCATTGTTGTACTTGGTGGTCTTTCATGATGTACAATTCTTCCTGTTTACTTCATGTGGCTGTCTGACTAAAACATTTTTCTTTTTACTGTTTTGCCTTTGATCTTGTTTGTCGGTTAGTTGTGCACTTGCCTGCACTTGTACTTCTGGTTCTTCATGCATGTTCTCTGTTCATATGCTCTTGGTGGCATTTCTTTGTGGTCTGCACTGCTTGTTGTAGCTGGACTTGTTGTGCATACATGTTTTTATGCTTGTGACATTCATGTTGATTCCATTGCTGTTGACATGCCTTGTACTTGTAGTCTTGGCCATGTTGGTTTAGTTGTATTGTAGTTGCATTCACTTGGCATTCACTTGAGTCTGTTGCTTTGCTTATTTGTAGCTTGCATCACTGGTGCAAATTATTTGCTGTGACACTTGTTCACTGGTGTACTTGAGCTTCTGGCCTGTATTTTGATGTTGCCACTGTGTTGCATTTGTATCACTGCAAAACTGCATGTTACTATCTTGCATTTGTATCTCTGGTATTTGCATACATGTGAACTTGTGTATCTTGTCTCCATGTATTCATGTACACTACTGTGTTGTATGCTTGATCACTGAGCACTTGAGTTGTTTGTATGTTTGTATTTGCACTTGCTTTTGGGTTGCTGCACATGTGGGTTTGCATTTGATTGATATGGAGACCTGTAGTCTTCATTTGCAGCCTTGACTTTGGTTGATGTTGTAGTTGCTATGCCTTTGTGCATTGTGTTCATTTGAGTTGTCTGCACCTCTGGTACGCTGCAGCTTGGTCTTTGTTGCATTCATGTCATGTTGCCTTGTGTTGAACCCAGTTTCAAAACTCGGGTTTGACCTTGTGCTCGTGTCGTGATTTTGAATATATTGCACGTGAGTTGAACCCGGCTTTTCATTTGGGTTTGACCTGCGCTCACCTGTCCCTGTAGCATTATCAAGTGTATACCGATGTGCACGGCCTTGTAGCATGTACAGTGATACACTGTGCATGTCACATTGTTCGTGTATGATGAATTCAAATGTAAATGATGACGAACAACCCAAATAACTGAGGCAAATAATATTTTCAAAAATCATATTTCATTTTATATTGCAAAAATATTTCTTTTCCAAATTTACTGCGTTAGTGAATATTTTTGCAGATTGCTCAGATGCTGGATTCAAACTGGAATGCAGTTAAAGACAAAATACGAGTGTGAGTGATATGTAGTGAGGTTATTAATGTAAATATGAAATCGTGATGTATTCAAAATTGTATATGTATAGTGAGAGCATGAATTTGTACTATTCAAGATTGCAATAAATATTTGTTTGAATAAAATTTTTGTTTGAATTCAAATTCTGTGTAACTTGTTCTGTTTGAATTCAAATTCTGTGTAATTTATTTTATTCAACAAATATTTATTTAATCCATGAAAAACAAAATAGTACATTACCAAATACATTTAAATGAATATATATGTTTATTATCATCAAACAAAAACATATACTCGCATATTCCACATGCTTGACTTCAAAAATTCGTATCACTCAATCTAATTAGTTTTAGGTTGTGATGTTAAAGGAAAAGTTGTTTGTTATTATTTGTACTTTATTTTGAAATTTGTTCTAGTGAATATTATGAAGTATAGAATGTAAAAGGGATGTTTTACCATAAAATAAACAATATTGTAGGAATTCAAATGTTAAAATTTGCGCTTTTAGTAATGTGGATGCGTTCATCATCGAAAATGGTGTTTTTTGAAGGTAGTTTCAAAGTTTTTAGTTTCGTATGCGATGCGATATAGGGAGATGACCATTTTTTGGTTTTTGGTCAAATTCCGACGAACTAGGCAGTGGTGGGGGTCAGTGTTGGGTCAGAAGGAAGCTGTGGAGATGGGAAGCGTGGGAAAAATGGCGATGTGTTTTTCAAGGCGGCGCAGTGGTGGGTCAAAGTTGATATAGAGTCTAAGGGGTGTTCGTTGTCGTGGTCAGTTTTGAGGTAATGGTGGCATCGCGGTGGATTTTCTAGGCTACGGTATGAAGGGGAAAGGAAGGGAATATTGTGGCAAAGCTTCTGGTGAAGTTTGATGGGCGTCAATGGTCGGAGATGGCAGGACGAGGCGGGTTAGGTGGTTGAGTCGTTTTTCCGGGTGGTGGACTTGAGTTCGATTTTGGGTTTTGGGGGAAAAACTGGGTGGGCGTGGAGGGGGTTACGAAGGTCGGAGGCGACTTAGGGGAGAGGCCGGAGGTGGACGGCGATGCATCGCCGGCGTGCGCACGTGCATGACAGAGCTTTCGTGCAGGTAAAAAGAAAAGATGAAGAAGGGAAGAAGCAAATGGAAGAGAAGGGAAGAAAGGGGGGTTTGCCTGGTTTTGTTTTTTGGGCCGATGGGCCGGTCTTGTTTTTTTTAAAATGTATAAAACCTATAAACTTTTTAATATAAGGTGTTATAAATGTTAAAAAATGTTTCCACCCAAAAATCAATTAATCTTTAAATACTTATTTTCTTTAACTTAAAGCAATATAGGAAATTGTAATTATCCTATCCCCCAAATCTATTTACACTTGATTAAGTTTTGGTAATTAACTTAATTTTAAATAATTAATGTAAATAAAACAATATTAAATTTTAAATTAATTAAATCCTATGTCAATTTATATGTGATAATTATTGATAAATTTCTAAAATTTATTTAAATTAATAATAAATAATATTGTAATTAATTTTAAATATAAGTAAACGAAATTGGAGAAAATATATTTAATTTTGTTTAAAATAAATAGATGATGTTTTGTGATTGGTTAACATAGACCATAAATTGTTTATATAGTTCAGGTTATGTGATTGTCTTGATTTCTCTTGTGTATTCACTTCAGCTATTCTCTGATATGAAGTACACTGTAAATTGAACTGTTAAAGATTGAAACGTTGAGACGTTTATTGGAAATAGATATTTATAGTGAAATTTCTATATGAAAGTGACATTGTGAAGCTGAATTGTTTGTTTGTTAAAACAACTTGGCCTTAAAATCTGACGTTTAAATTCGATGAGACCAGGATCAGATATCGGTATTATCCAAAAACCACATCGATCCAAAATAAAACGTTCAGGTCGCGAAGATCTCAAGGGAAGATCCGGAATGAAGATTCAGAATGCAAGGGCTATTTATCACTAACTTTAAGGGTGATTCTAATATGAATGTAGTGAAGATAGTGTCTTTGGTTCCTTTCGGACTTGGAACGGACTTGTATGGACAAATGCTATCAGAACATCGTTCGAGGACGATGAGTATCCTAAGTGAACGTGTTCTAAAAAGGTAATCGTAGCCTCAAGCCTCATCAACCGCGAATGACTAAAACAGGGAAGATGCAGCAAGGCTATGTGGGTAGCTCCAAAGTAGGGTAAGGTTACCCCTGTCTAGAGTCCCTTTTATTCGGTTGTGTGGCGGTTGTTGATCCCAATCACGGGGTAATCTTACTCGGGCTATCCAATTTAAGAGGTAGTCCGGTCTTATGTAGTAGGGGACCCCAAAGTGGTCCTCGGTGTTATTTTTCCAGAGATGCACCATGACGGGCGGTACCTCAGTTGCCCAGTCATTCGCTGGAATCCAATCTCCAATAAGTGTCATGCGTTTTGATTGTGCCCAATTATGTTGGAACGTGAGATGCAAGCATTCCAGCTATTTTCTATTTTGTATTGAAAACCCTAGACGTTATTATAGTATCACTGGATTTCCTATGAAAGTGTTTTGGTTATCGTAAGGGAAAAACCCATCCATGTTTATGTGCGGCGAGTCTTACGAGATACCATTGATTTCAAATGATTTTCAATTTAAATAAATTCAACCGATTTACTCACACTAGACCCATGTCTGACCCAGAGTTTATTTTTCTGTTTTCCTAAACTCTTAGGTATCCAAATTTTTATGAGTAGCCAAGTGATTTCAGGTTTGCTTCGACGTATTTTGGAGGAGGAGTTGGAGTAGGTGGCTTCCACATATATAGCTATATCTATATTCCATTGTATTAGTATCGATGTGTGTATTTTGGCTTGTAATGAATAGACAGGTCATCACGACTGTCTGGGTATGATATATGTATAATTATGGCTCCGATGTATTGTACTGGTAACTATGTGATATATGTTATGTAATATATATTATCCGTTCCACTGTGAGATTCTTTGATTTGTTTAGTTCTTTCATTCTATCTATTTCTTTCTACCTATTTCTTTCTATATTACGACTTGTTTTTCAATGGAATGAAAGGCGGATCCTCACACTTCTGTATATAATAGAATTAGGGTTTTAAATTAGTTTCCTTGAATTTAAAAATATTGAAAACCTATATTTCGATATATTTGATGACCTACTTTCATTTCGGGAACAAAATAGGCTTTTGGGGTCTTTGTTATCGCTTTGACCCATTCGATCCGTTCCATCCATTTTATCCATCTTTGCTTATATATATGTTGTTATAAATCCTAGCAGTCTTCTATTCTATTTTCTATACGTATAGATTTCTTTTCTTATCTGCTCCTCCTCAATGGTGAATAACCCAAACCCTAAATTTCAATCCAAATCAAATCCAAAATCCAAAATACTCAAATCCTATAATATAATATATCATCACAAAGCTCTCGACGAACGTAATCTGCATTTGCAATTCATTTTTCGATTGGAGGCTCTTTTTGTCCAGAATTGGGCGAAACATTCTCGGCCGTCCATTGTAGGGCTTGCAAATCAATAGTGGATTTTCACCCAATCGATGATCGGGAAGTGCTGCAGTATAGAAGGCGTCAAGAGAGGTCGATCCATATAGTTGGATTGTCGAGATCATCAGCGAATTCGCTAGGAATCAATCATATAGGCGGCGATGGCGAGGAGCCTCTACGGCCGTTGGTGGCATCGCGCGTGCACGGATAAAGGCGGGCGAAGGTGGCGTGCATAGTTATAGGGTCTGATCTAGGGCGCGGCGATCATAGTAGTGGCTATTGGTGGATTAACACTGGAGGCTGATGGGTTGAACGACGGTTTAGAATTTTGTAGAAGGTAAAGTTATTTACCTTTTTACCCTTTGTTTTATTTTAATTAAAATTTAAAATTTTCAAACTTCTAACTTGAATAACTTTTGCATACTAACTCTGATTGATGCGCGGTTTCTTCCATTGTGTTCGTATCAAAATTCTAGAAAACATAGAACTTGTTTGGTTGAATTTGGAGACTGTTTAAATTTTGGGCTTTTATTGGATTTTTAATCGACTATAAATCGAAGTTGAGTGATTAAACCTACCCACTCAATACTAGATCTTCCTATATTAGTTGAATTAAATTTATGGAGTAATAAGAATTTTATTGATTGTTGTTTGGTAATTTAAATTGTCATTTAAATTTAATTTGAATTTATATTGAATTAAATTGACATTCAAATTAATATTAAAATTAATTGCTAGTTAAACACCTCCAATTGATAACCTGTTAATTGTTGTGATTTATTGGTCGATGTTGATGTTGACTGTGATGGATGTCTATTTGTTGACATTATGGATGATTGGATGTTTGTTTATTTATATATATCCCTGCTATCACCCTGTATATTAATTGAAAGCATGTAAACTGTTATTTTTATTTCAAATAAATTAAGAAATAGGTTACAATGATATATACCTTTGAAACTTTGATTTGGATTGAAATGATACATATCCATCAATGTGATTAAAATTGAAATAACTGATCACTTGGCCATAGGGTAGAAAATTATATACGGGCACTAAATTGGTTAAATTAAATGGTTTTCAAATCATGAATTCATATGTTGATTAAACGACACTGTTTTAAAGGAAATGAATTGTGGATTTGTATGAATTTAATTATTTATAATTCAAGCTTTGAAATGTTGGAAACGAAATTGGTCAAAAGAAATTGTTTTAATGAATTAAATTTGAGACGTGAAGTTAAAATCGATGTTTGACTGTAATTTTGAAAATTGATTATTTTTATGATTTGGAACTTAAAATTAAACAATGAGGTTTAGTTTGATTTAAGTGTTTTAAATCTATAAGTTGAAATTGGACTTGAAAGCAATATGAATTGAAATGGTTTAAAATAAAAATAGAATTGGAATTTTAAATCATTTTATTGAATGTTTGAATACGTTAAAAATGAATGTTTTGAAAATTGAAGTTAATTCGAATTGAAAATGAAATCAAGTTAATTTGAAGCTAAATTGAAATTTTGTCAATTGAATTGAAATATTAGAAATTGATTTTTGTTGATAAGAAATCTGGACATGGGTCCAGATTTGTTGAAATGGAAAGAAACGCTTTGATTTGACATTATTTTCAAAATAAATTATTTAATATAAAATATTTAAAATCTATTTTTTAATACTCAAATTATTTTGACTTTCCAAACTATTTTATCATATAAACCATTTTTCAATACTCAAAACATTTTATATTAAACTTTTTAAATCTCTAAACTATTTAAACTATTTTAAACCATTCAAACTATTTTCTAAAAAATTCAAACTGTGCAAAGTTGGAATGTTTATATTTAAATCGTTGATTTGAACGCGAATGTGGTTAAATGGGGATATAATCTAAGTTGGAATTTGGAATGATATTTTCAAGTGAAAATGACATATTTGAGTAAATATGGTATTTTGAGATGAAGTGATATTTTGAAGTGAATATGATATTTTGATATCAAATATGAATCGGTTCGAAATGTAAAGGAACCAACTGGTGTGAAAAATGACATTTGGTTGTTAAAGAGACCGGTGCCTCTTATTGGCATAATCTTTGTAAATATTGAAACCACTTTAAAAACTGTGTATGCGGTGGATGTAATCCAGAATGCATAGGTTGAATTGGAGGCGTTTGCTGGATCTGAAGAAAGAGAACGATGATGGATGACCCCAACACTTGTGTCAATTGAAAATGACTAAAACAGAAGCCTATATTTAGCTAAGTGGTTCGAAACCATTAGAAGTCATCACTCCTTCATATTATTATATTTATTTTGGACTTGATCGGTGCACCTTGATTTGATTTGGGGGTGGTGGACTCGATGGGTGGTCGTGGCTATGATGCGTTACCACCAGCCACAAATGGTAAACTGATAGAATCCTACCTTGGACATTGCCTCACGTTCCTTGTCATACTTTTATCCTTATATACGATCACTACGATTTTGTTTTAGTGTTGTCTTTTCAGGCCGCCTCTCTGACTACCGACGTTACTGGTGGTGTCAAAGGCAAACTGTAGGACAATGCTTAAAAATATTTTAAGAGGGATTAATGTAAAGCCTTAGTGCTAATATAAATATTTATTTTACCGATTAGGTACTACATATATAGAGTATCTTACTACATATAGATAGTTTAACGGATCCTTAGAAGATGGAAAATCCTGTAACATCTCTTAAGTTATTGCATGCAAGTTATACACTGGATAGGGGATGTAAAATCCCATAAACATCTCTGAAGCTATTACACTCATATTTACTTGTTGATGATTTAAATTACATAAGAATCTTTAGTTTTGGCTCAAGTGTTTTGTCTTTTCTTTACGCTCAGTTCAGTCTATGCCTTTCAGTGTTTGAAGACATTTTTTTTGAAGGACGAAGACGGAGTTTGGTATATTATATTATTAGTATTATTCCACTGCATCATTTTCAGTATGTTGTTGTTTGTATTTTGATTTTGTTGTAAAAATTGCGTAATTAAATGTATACTGTAAAACAGCTTCATGAACTGTTTATTTGATTATTATATTTTGTCATTCCGCTGCGAGATTCTGTATTTTGTTTTCCTTCTTTTCTCTTATTTTCTTGTTTACCCCATTGATAATCTACCCTTTTGAATGGTTTGAGTTAGACATATGTGGTTTATTGTTGATTTAAACCGTCCAAAAAGGTGGGTCTTCATAGTTGGTATCAAAGCTTTGATTTAGAGATGCCTTAGCCCGTTGGGGATAAACTCATTAGAGATAGGGTTATTTGTGACAACATGCAAATCCTTACCCTTTGAATCGACAATAAAGCACACATATCCGACCCAAAACGCACCGATCGATGGAAAGTCACGAGAAAGAAAAGAAGATAGAAGAAGATAAGAGAAGAAAGAGAGAAGATAGAACCAAACAGAATAATATAGAATCTCACATCGCAGTGAAAAACATATAATATCATATCAGTGATCTTTACAACACAGAAACTGTATATACATACATCAATCAGATTTCAACAATCAATCACTAATTAACAGCCTGGACAGTTATAATAACCTATCCTTACAATTGCTGAAAATATACAACAACTAAGAAGCGGATAATAAACATATACATGTGTATGAAAATGAAGATCTCCAGCTCTCCCGCTGAAGCTCCAAAAGTTTCAAACATGGACCTGTAAATATACTCGGTCTGACCCGACCATTGAAAGGGAAGAACGCCCGGATCGGTCTGGTAAACCAGCGTGAGAAACACACTCAACTGAATTTATTAAATTACCAAACTTTTCCTTTATCAAAACAAAAGTATCTCGTAAGATACAGCCACACATAAACACAGACATGTTTTTGTCTTACGATAACTAAAACATTTCATGTCAAATTCTCTTTTATTATACTAGTGTCAAGTATACAAATAATATTAATCATAGCTGAAATTGTTACATTGATTAAATTCTAGCATATATCCCAAAATGGGTAATACAATCAAAATGGCAGGTACGCAGTGAAGTTTGGATTTCCATACAAATGTCCAAGCGAAGGGACAACCTTTGGATGGGTACACCTCTAAATGGATGTCCCGAGAAACCATCACAAAGTTTATCTACCAACACAAGACCAGCCTACCTATATAACTAGATAGTACCGAATATGTCCTCCTTTGGTCGTTACCGACCTTTTCTGAGGGCCCTCATAGCATACAAATCACAATAATCAGATATACGACGTCATAGCGTGCAAAGATATATCTACAAGAAGATGATCATATCCTAATGGGAGCTACCCACTTAGCCTTGCCTCATCTAACCCTGTTTCGGTCATTTCTGGTTGATGAAGCCTGAGGTAATGATTACCTTTCATAAATCACAATCACATCACTTTGAATGCCACATGGCCATTTCTATTGACTACTAATTGCCTTCCACAAAAATACAACCCTTAAGCTCATACGTCTCAAGAAGGGTGTTAAGCTAAGAGAAGTTGCCTTTTCCACCACCACTGATGTACGTTTGTAAAAACTAATGTACGCAATCTTTAGAAATGCAATGTCAGACAAACATCCATACATGCTGTCCAGGAACAGGACAAACCGAATGTACTTTCCTACTACATCCAGTCATAAAGTCCCTAGGATTAGTATAGAATAGTCCTTGCATTGGATATTTCATAACGAAGAGACTACTGCTACTGGATGTATATTGGAATTTTAACCCCAAACGATCAACAAGTAGTCCTCCACTATGAAAATCCTCAATATCAATATCATCACAACCAACCTGCACAATCGTCACATAAATGTTGGTCCGAAGTGGTTTTCAGATCAATCTGATCCCGATCTCTTCGCACTAACAACGCAAAAGCGTTTCTCAACCTCACACAGAAACTAAGTCTCGTAGACTTATCACATCTCTAACTTTCAACTTGCTATCCATCGGCCAAGATGGAAGCTTGATAGATTAGAGTAATACTCCACACTACACAAATCAACATCCTCAACACAAACGATAATCAAGCCTACACAGAAGGCTACGTACTAAGTGTAGGACTAATATTTCCCATATCAAGTCGAGGAACTAAAATGGCCAAATTCGATAGATGGTTATTTAACTATCAAAGCAACAAGAAACAAATATTTAGCACCATATGCAATCAATAGGCCCTTTTCATCAATCTTTTATTAATTAAACCACTTGCCAAATATTCACTTTAAATTATCTTTAAAAAGATATATTCTCAAAAACATTTCAACTTTCCATATTGGAAAACATTTCCATATACTTATTTAAACAGTATAAGCACATTCACAAATCTCTTTATTTTCAACACTTAGAAAATATTACATATACTAAAATCAGGATTAAGTGTATATTTTCTTCTTTAAGGAAAACATTCTCTTAAACATATCTATTTGGGTCAAAAAGAATGTTGCATAAAACATCGTTATGACAACCCAAAATCATCACTATAAGGATTCGAAAATAAGATAGATATATAAATCCCATATACTATGCAAAACATTACCTTTCGAAAATCATTTACTATAACAACAATGTTATAGTCCATCATTCACTTCTCGAAAACATCTATTTCAACAATGAATGTTGAAATCTATGTATTCGATACTTAACACGTTTTTAAAACATCTTCAGACCATTTTACTTCATTTAAAATATCACTTCCCAAAAATATCCACTTTACTTAATATGTCATTCACTGTCCAAAATCGTGAATATAATTCTCTTATCCAAATTCAATGTTTCTGCACATTTATTTTAAGGATTATCCACCGTCCAAAATCGTGAATATATCTCCTTTACCAAATTCATTACTTCTACATATTTTATTAAAGGACTATCCACTGTCCCAAGTCGTGAATGAAATTCCCTTAATAAACTTTCATATTTAACTTATCAAAATCAATTGATTTCAGATTTACAAAACAATGTTTATAATTCCAATATATATATATATATATATATATATATATATATATATATATATATATTTCATAAAGACTTCAATATACCAAAATTACTTTATTAACAAACTCCATTTTTACCCATTTACATGCCAAAATCCAATTCATAAGTTAATTACTTATAATTCATTTATTTATAAAATCATTCTTTTTATAACTTCACAAAATTTATAAACCTTATCCACCTATAAGATTCATCTTTAACTTCATTTTAACACTTACGAAGCTCCTTTATAATTTCATCATTTTGATTTATAAAATATCAATTTTATAAATCTTATATATAAACCGTTTATAATAATTCAAAAATTCCAATTTAAACCATTTACAAAATAAATAACTCCATATTTCAAAAATCGCATTTCAATCATATTTCACCAAAATCATAATTTTTATAACATAAAAATTATAACATTTATTTATTTAAAATAAATTCATTTTCTCAACCATTCAAAAATTAGGAAAACATCTATTTTCAAAAATCACTTTAAAAATCTTTTCCAATTGAAATCATCACTTTAACATTTTTAAATTACCAAAATAGGCCCAATGCTGCGACAGTACTAATTACATCAATCATGACATTCAAACATCATATATCACATGATAACGGCATATATCACAATATCTGTAAATAAAACAATAATGGTGAGGAATCCAGTTGGATCCCTCCAACCTATCACCTGCAACAAATATACATATGAGAATATGTGTACAATGCCCGCTTCGAGGTCGATGCGCGTACAAATGGTCATCCGCTCATACATGGGAACGTATAGTGTCTCATCTGCTCCAATAGGCAGGAATATATCCAAATACCAGTCAATATATATAATATAGCATATATCATTCAAACAATCATCAATCAACACAGAATAAATTTATTTCCCACTTGTATAAAAATATCAATGAGTTAGAAAGAATGAGTTGTACTCACATTGATTCCAATAGCAGTTATAGTGTTTTATTTCGAATAAAAATAAACAGATGTTTAATCTTACCCAAAATTTACACTAGCTCCAATAAACTTCAAACCAGCTCTAAAATGTAGTGCTCGTCAGTACAGACCCAACGAAATTCATTTTTGTCAAAAACGTACCTCGTATGACAAAGTTATGCAATTTTAAAGATTGTACAAATTATTATACATATAAATTTCAATTTTCTTTTCTATTTTAAAACCCTACTTCATCGTAGCCGTGCGATATGCTTGCGTCCCATCTCGGCTGCTCAATTTGCTTCTTCTTCCCTAGGCTAGTCACGAATGAATGAAACCCAATGTCGTGCCTCCTCACTTCATCACCGCTCCTCCGTACAACCACTAGTTGATGATCAGACAATGCCATATTGACGCCCATCGCTAATTCCATCACTGCCCAGAGGCCGGCCACACTCGTTGCTTCCCATGCCTTGGAATTCGTGCACGAAACGCACGTTTTTGAATGAAAATTGCTATTGATTCTCTACTCCAATTTCGATCATACCCGTTGGATTCGAGGATCTCGTTGTGCTCTTCGATGTTGTAGTTGAACATTTTTCGTAATTATTTACGGATTTATAGATTTTGAGGAGAGAAGAATTGAAAGATATCGGCCATTAAAAAGAAGGTGGCGTTATAACCTGTAACAACCCGATATTTTCAGCCATTCACATCCATACATGCCGGACTTGAATTGCTCAAAATATCGCATTGTAAATAAATTTGGAGCAAATGAATTACAATCACAGAATCACAGACACGGAAATATTAGAATAACTCGCAACGGAATATAAAATACATAGTAGATCATGAAGCTACTACGGCAGAGTCTCAAACCAAATTCATAATACAGTCTGAAAATAACATAATAGAAATCCCAAATACATA
This sequence comes from Allium cepa, assembly GCA_030765085.1. NCBI lineage: Eukaryota > Viridiplantae > Streptophyta > Magnoliopsida > Asparagales > Amaryllidaceae > Allium > Allium cepa. The sequence continues at coordinate 108,312,057 of CM060937.1, read as the reverse complement.
GAAGTTCACTAATACATGAGATAAACTAGAACAGCTGAAACAGAAAGTAGATATAAATGTAGATAAGCAGAAACTCCAGCAAAGACCAGCTCCAGAAAGAGAATCCAAAGCTGTGAATACTCAGGCTGACCCGAGCGTAAATTAAACACAAAACACTCGAGTCTGGACAATATATACTTATATAATGTAAACCAACTCAAGTGAACTGTAGTAGAAATGCACAATAACTTAAAGGATGCTTGGGCTCACCCATCCTTTAAGAATCAGTTAAACTATAAATTAAATACATCCCGTGGTTAAAATTTCAAAATGGTATTTTATATTTCAAAATCAAATATCATTTCAAAATTCAATATCATTGAAAATCCATTTCAAAATATCAAAATATCATATCTTCCAAACCACATTCATTTTTATTTAATTTAAATACCATTACAAAACACATTTCAAAATAATTTATACGTCGAAACAAATTACTTCATTTTAAATCATAAAATGAAGTTATTATATTTAATAATTAAATTTCCCAAATTTTAGTCTTTCAAAATTCATTTATTCACTTAATTTATTAAAACAGATGAAAATTCAACTTTCGCAGCATTTAGAAATTGCTACAGAAAGTTACATTCAAAACAATTCAATTTAACAAAAGATAGCATTTAAAAATGTTGTAATAATGTTACATTAGTTTCAAATAAAACTTAGTTAAATTCAACAATTATAGCATTTACAAAAATGCTATAATAGCCTTTAATTAAACTTAGCCGTTTGGTTCATTATTATCAACTACAACATTTACAAATGCTGTATTATCATTTACATTAGAATTAATAGCATTTCAGAAACGCAGTTAATTAACTTCAAATATTCAGTATAATTTCACAAACAACTATATTTTTATTTAAATAATTTTTAACTTATAAAATCATATAATTTCACTTTTAAAACAATCATTCAAATACCCTTATATTCATGATTTTATAAAGTTAAATCTCCATTCAAAAATCAAAATTTAATAATAATTCACTTATTAAATTCCAACATTAAATTTTAAGTTCATTAAATTAAATTTAACTTAACAATTAAGTTTAAAATTTTAAAATATAACTTAATTTCATTTTTATTTACTTAACTTAAAAAATCACTTTTAAGCCAAATTCACAAATTTCCAATTTTAGTTATATTTCAAAATTTCAACTTAAATATTCATTCATTTCACATTTTAACTTTATTCAAAAATCATTAATATATTATAAAATCATTTTAAATTCATTTAATTCAAAATATCATAAATTTATCATATTTTCATATTTAATTTAAATTCCATTTATCACCAAATTATAATTTTAAAAATAACTTACATTTCAGATTTTCTAACTTTACCATTTATTTATTTCACTTATAAATTTTCAGAAAATCAATAATGCTTTACAAAAAATCATTTTTAATCAAATTTAAACAAAAATATTATAATATTTACATTTCTAATTTTTTTTAATTTTTTAGAAAAACATATTTTAATAACGGGTCTGTATTTCATTTTCTAGCGTAGGTAAAGTGATACGGGTAATATATCATTTCAACCCGTAATTTACAAAGAAAACCCAGATTTGATCATTTCAAACCCACAATCCCAAGTAAATGAAAATAATTGAAAATCATTTAGGCCTATAATTTCAGCCCATAATGATTTTCTCCTATTCTAAAGTCCGTTCGGGTATGTATCATTTCAACCCATAGTGATTCTAATCTAAAGGGAACTTGCAGTGTGATGAACTGATAAAAATAACATAACAGCATAATATAACAGTAACAGATGCTATAACAGGTGTTTAAGCATGGGTGAACATCATATAATCATAATATAGCAGGTGTAACATGATAATGCATTTTACAGATTCAAAAGGGGTCAATTTACTAGTTATATATGTACATATTGTCTGGTGAGAATAACTCACTTGTTCAGAGCTGGAGATAGCTACCAAAGCAAACAATACAGACACTACAAAGGCACGACAATGCGGAAATGACTTAAGAGTGGAGAGCCAAAGCTATATGCTTGATAGTATATACACAAAACAATAATTCATAAGTTACAACACAAATTTGTCGTCAAATAACATAAGAAATCTATACTCAAAACAACAACAAATGACTTGCACTTGCTCTCTACCTCATGTACTTCAGTTATGCAGGTGTTCAGCTCGGCCTAGGGTGCTATAGGTCTGGTTTGGGTGTGCAAGTGGTCGGCCAACATTTTTTTTTGCAAGGTGGTGAAGTCTAGGTGCAACACAACTACACTACAAGGCAATAACATCATCACAAGGCTATAGTTTGGCTCGGCCAGAGGCTAGGTGGCATGGCCAGTGGGTTCAAGAGGTGGTGGGTGATGTGGCAGAGGGTGGAGGTCAGGTCAGAGCTGGTGGTGGTGGAGGAAGTGGCGGCTAGAGGTGGTTGTGGGTGATGGTACCAAGGTTGGCTCGGTTTGCAATGTTAGGTGATGTATTTGTGGAATTTTGTGGTGATGCTTGCTATGGAGGGGCTCGGCCTGGGCTATAGATGAACTGAGTGGTGGTTGATCAGGCTAGGAGGTGGTGGAGGTCGGCAGAGGGATAGAGGGGAGGTAGCTTATCCAAACAAGGTGAAGAACAAGTGCAATTTCAAGGTAGAAAATAAGAAAACAAGGAAAAAGAAGAAGAGATCTCACCAAAACTATGATTGAAAGTGGTATGGCCATGATTTTTTTGTTTGAAGAAGTTGTTCACATGAAAAATGAAGATGAGGCTGAAGAGAAAAAGGAGTATACGGCCAAAATGAATGAGATGTAGGTTGGAAAATGAAGAGGCGGAATGTAAAAGGACTTTGGAAGATTAAGAGTTTAAACCTTTCAAATTTCCATCAATTTATTTAAATTTATAAATACATAAAAGGCTGAAAATAAAGATTAAATAAACTCAAAAATAAAGTAAAGAAATAAATAAAATAAATAAATTTTAAATTAATTAACTTAAATGAAGAAAATAGCAATATGTACAAAACTAGGCTTAATAAATTGAAATAAATTTCAATAGACTTTAGAAAAATTATATTATCGCTTTAAAAATATTAAAAGATAAAAATATACTTAAAATAACATATTAACACATATTAAAATAAAATATGATAAAGAAAGTATAATTTATATAATTTAAAATAACAAAATAGCCAGATAACTCAAATTGTACTCAATATTGAAATATACATAACCTTCACAATTTAACTCTGTTTCCAACGAAACGAAAAGCTGTATTCATGTTATTAAATCTATTTTCATACTAAAAGGTAAAATTTAAGAATTCAAATATTTAAATTTAAAATTTAAAAGTCAAAGTTTGACCAATTTGACTAGAAATCTACTTTTCAGTAAAAGATCCAATTTATACAAGTTGGAATTATAATTCACATAATAATCAAAGTTTATATTTAAAATTAAATGTTTGAAATGAAACAAGTTTAAAATAATTTCAAAATGAAATAAAGTCAAAATTAAAATATACATAAAAATCTAGGTTTGTTACACTCTTTCCCACTCAAATATTTTCGTCCTCGAAAAGGAAGGAAGCGGAGCAACAACTAGAAAGAACAATAGGTTGGAAGACATCCGAAAGAAGGTAGGGAGAAAGTAGCTAGGAGCGAAAGTAGGTTGAAAGACAGGGATGAACCATTATTTAAACCATTATACATTTCAATTTAATTTTTTTTATAGTATGATGAATAGTCGTTTGATTCAAATCTGATGGTTCAAAGTAAACAATATTTAAAATATTTTAAATTTTTAGAAGGGAAAATAACTGATCAAAATATTCTTTGTATAATACTTTATCAAAATACTTTTATAACTCGATGTCTTAACGAGTTTATCCTCATTCCTGTAAATTCTGGCAGTGCGTTAATCAGGCGCAAAGCTAGACTTCTCCAGGTACTTAGTAGACTTGTTTCAACACCCAGTGAAAATACTTGAAAACTCATTTAAAACAGATATGGAAAGTACAATCCAAACAAATCAACCAAACCCAAACAGTTGTCTAACCATGGATCGCAGATACACAATGGTTAAGCCTGGATCCCCCAGGAAACAATCCATATCCGTAAGCTTTCTCAGCCCTGCGAGTTACGCCATGATGACCAGTAGAGTGCAGGATACACAATGATTACGCCTGGATCCCTCAGGAAACAATCCGTACCCCTAGGCCATCTCAGCCAGGCAGTTTCGCTACTAATGCGACCTACATAGAGTGCAGGATACACAATGGTTACGCCTGGATCCCCCAGGAAACAATCCATACCCCTGGGTCAGCTCAGCCAGGCAGTCGCGCTATGCAGTCGCGCTCGTAAGACTATGGAGATCGCCATGGAATTCGATGGGCACTCGAGTATCATATCCGAAAAACCCAAATCAGAGAGAATAATATCGATAGAATGAATCCACAGTGTGGCCACAAAACGGATATCAAGCAGAAGGCACTTTCCATATCTTTACTACGAAAATATGTATCGTATAGTACCTTTCATAATCACTTTCAAATGTCATACTTATATAAAGTCCATTATATATAAGACTTCATTTCAAATCAAATACTTTCCAAAATCAATAGTATGTCAAATCACACTTATAGAGACTTCGATTATATAAGATTTCACTTTACAAATTGAGTACCTTTTCGAATCAACAGTTTCAAATCAATTTCATGCTTATACAAATCATTTTATATAAGTTCGATAACTCCCAAATTAAGTATTTAGTAAATAAAGGTTCTCAATTTCAAACCATTTCAATATCAATTCAGCTTCAAAATCATATATGATTTCACCAAATCATTTCTTCCAAATTACATAAATTTAGTTTCAAAGTTTCTCAAACAATAGATTTAGAAAATAATCCAAGTTTCCAAATCAACAAAATTTAGGTCAAACAAATTCATTTCCATTTCAAACATATATTCACTTCAAAAGTAATAATACTTTCAAAGTTATAAATCTTTCGAAACCAAAATACTTGAAATCATTACACTTTGAAAATCATAACTTTTCGAAATCATACATTTGAAATCATAAAACATTCCTTTAATTCTTTGCATTTCACTAATTTATTCAGTTAAACCCAAATCTAAAATTTCCAATTTTAATTCAGTTCAAACCATCAGTTTCAATTCAATTTAGTTTTTCAACAACACCTTCAAACTATTTATTTCTATATGAAAATCGAATTTACCATTGGAAAGATTATTATTCTATATATATACTTTATTCAAAACATTTCAAATCTATATTTCTTACCAGTATAATTCAACATAGTCTTATTTATTTCACTCAACAAAACAGTTTCAACCAGTATATTACTTTATACTTTATACCAAACTTAACTTATATTCTTTATCAAATACTTTATACCTTTCAAAATTTCTTAGCTTTGAAAAGGTAACCTTGATTTGGAAGTGATCGAACCTTCAAAATAGTCGAAGAAATCATATTTTCAAAACCAAGAGTTGGAAATCACCAACAAATCAGTAAACCAATTCCAAAAGATAGGTTATACCAAAACAAATCTGAATCTCGAGGACTGAACACCGGCTTACTTTAAATCATTTCAAATGTGTGTGTGTATATATATATATATTTAGAATATCAAACCATACTTCAAAATCTAAAATCAAAATTTATTGCACAGAATCACTCGCATAGCAAAGCTACTAGAGTGGCCTCTCCCCCACTTAGAAACTCGAAAATCAATGTCGATGATGCATGCATTCATCACCAAAATTATTTTCCAACGACATAAGTGGGTTCTAGACTTTTATTTTCTTGAAACTTCTTTGAAATCTCTTCGAAATCATTGGAATTAGTTCGAATACATGTGAAACATTTCTTATTCAGAAAATATTTTTAAATCATATTATTATATATTCTCCAAAATCTTAAAACCGATTTCAAAACACCGGAGTTCGATTCCTTGAAATTCAAATTCAAAACCTTGCACTTATAAATCATTTTATATAAATTTAAATTTCTCATAAATTTTCAAAATTTCAAATCCTTTCAAAGCTTCATATTTTCATTTTTTTAAAAAGATATAAAATCTTTATCGAAAACATTTTACTTTTATATATAAAATTGGGCCATCCTTATTAAAATAATAATTTCAATATATGCACAATTCCAAAATACAACCAAACACAAATTTTCAAGGGATTCAAGGATGAATTTCCAACAAACAGATATTCAATTTAGAGGAACTCTAATCAAATAGAGTTCTGGTTCGAAGATAAGCTCGAACAAAGATGAGATAATTTTATTACCAAACAGAAGATGGATAAGCATATATAAATCGCGGGCGACCTTAACCGGTCAATCGTGACTTCAGGAATATAATAAATGCAGAAATCTAAGGCAAATCGACATTCGATCGCCAGAGATAGAATCCAAGTATAGCAGGAGATAGATAGCATCATAAATCGAGGATACAGAAATCTCTGGTGAATCAATGCTAATTGTAAAGGAGTTTCACCCCATTACAAATCATTCGAACATTTACGGAATCACCGATCTTGAGAGAGGTCATTCCAAAGTGGAGTTATGGATTGCTCTTAAATCAAAATGGATAAAATAGGGAAGACAAGACTGGATTTCAGAACAAGTGGAAGCGTTCCAAAGTTCAAGGAATCCAAACTGATAAGAATCCTAACCAAAAGATTTCCAACAAGGTGGGTACCGAAGGAATGAAGTTTAGAAAATCTTGATTTCAAAGTAAGAAGATTTTTATACCAAAATAATCTTTGAAAATACTTTAAAAATCATTTGGAATTCATTTCATACTTCGAAAATACGTTCTCTAACAAAGAAAGGATTCTAAAATTGATTTCACTCATTCTAGATTATTTCTACCCTATCTCTAATGAGTTTTTGCTCCGCAGGCTAAGGTTTGCCTAAAAAAACTAAAGCTCTGATACCAACTGTAACAACCCGATATTTTCAGCCATTCACATCCACACACGCTGGACTTGAATTGCTTAAAATATCGCATTGTAAATAAATTTGGAGCAAATGAAATACAATCACAGAATCACAGACACAGAAATATCAGAATAACTCGCAACAGAATATAAAATACATAGTAGTTCATGAAGCTACTACGGCAGAGTCTCAAACCAAATACATAATACAGTCTGAAAACAACATAATAGAAATCCCAAATACATAGAAGTTCACTAATACATGAGATAAACTAGAAAAGCTGAAACAGAAAGTAGATATAAATGTAGATAAGCAAAAACTCCAGCAAAGACCAGCTCCAGAAAGAGAATCCAAAGCTGTGAATACTCAGGCTGACCCGAGCGTAAAGTAAAACACAAAACACTCGAGTCAGGACAATATATACTTATATAATGTAAACCAACTCAAGTGAACTGTAGTAGAAATGCACAATAACTTAAAGGATGCTTGGGATCGCTCATCCTTTAAGAATCGGTTAAACTATAAATTAAATACATCCCGTGGTTAAAATTTCAAAATGGTATTTTATACTTCAAAACCAAATATCATTTCAAAATTCAATATCATTGAAAATCCATTTCAAAATATCAAAATATCATATCTTCCAAACCACATTCATTTTTATTTAATTTAAATACCATTACAAAACACATTTCAAAATAGTTTATATGTCGAAACAAATTACTTCATTTTAAATCATAAAATGAAGTTATTATATTTAATAATTAAATTATTAAATTTCCAAAATTTTAGTCTTTCAAAATTCATTTATTCACTTAATTTATTAAAACAGATGAAAATTCAACTTCCGCAGCATTTAGAAATTGCTACAAAAGTTACATTCAAAACAGTTCAATTTAACAAAAGATAGCATTTAAAAGTGCTGTAATAGGGTTACATTAGTTTCAAATAAAACTTAATTAAATCCAACAATTATAACATTTACAAAAATGCTGTAATAGCCTTTAATTAAACTTAGCCATTTGGTTCATTATGATCAACTAGCATTTACAATGCTGTATTATCATTTACATTAAAATTAACATCATTTCAGAAATGCAGTTAATTAACTTCAAATATTCAGTATAATGTCACAAAAAACTATATTTTTATTTAAATCATTTTTAACTTATAAAATCATATAATTTCACTTTTAGAACAATCATGCAAATACCCTTATATTCATGATTTTATAAAGTTAAATCTCAATTCAAAAATCAAAATTTAATAATAATTCACTTATTAAATTCCAACATTAAATTTTAAATTCATTAAATTAAATTTAACTTAACATTTAAGTTTAAAATTTTAAAATATAACTTAATTTCATTTTTATTTACTTAACTTAAAAATTCACTTTTAAGCCAAATTCACAAATTTCCAATTTTAGTTATATTTCAAAATTTCAACTTAAATATTCATTCCTTTCACATTTTAACTTTATTCAAAAATCAATAATATATTATAAATTCATTTTAAATTAATTTAATTCAAAATATCATAAATTTATCATATTTTCATATTTAATTTAAATTCTATTTATCACCAAATTATAATTTCCAAAATAACTTACATTTTAGATTTTCTAACTTTACCATTTATTTATTTCACTTATAAATTTTCAGAAAATCAATAATGCTTTACAAAAATCATTTTAATCAAATTTAAATCAAAATATTATAATATTTAAATTTCTAAATTTTTTTAAATTTTTAGAAAAACATGTTTTAATAACGGGTCTGTATTTCATTTTCTAGCCTAGGTAAAGTGATACGGGTAATATACCGTTTCAACCAGTAATTTACAAAGAAACCCCGGGTTTGATCATTTCAAACCCTAAATTCCAAGTAAATGAAAATAATTGAAAATCACGCAGGCCTATCATTTCAGCCCATAATGATTTTCTCCTATTCTAAAGTCCGTTCGGGTACGTGTCATTTCAACCCATAGTGATTCTAATCTAAAGGGAACTTGTAGTGTGATAAACTGATAAAAATAATAGAACAGCATAATATAACAGTAACAGATGTTATAAAAGGTGTTTAAGCATGGTGAACATCATATAATCATAATATAGCAGGTGTAACATGATAATGCATTTTACAGATTCAAAAAGGGTCAATTTACTAGCTATATATGTACATATTGTCTGGTGAGAATAACTCACTTGTTTAGAGCTGGAGATAGGTACCAAAGCAAACAATACAGACACTATGAAGGCACGACAATACGGAAATGACTTGAGAGTGGAGAGCCAAAGCTATATGCCTTGATAGTATATACACAAAACAATACAATAATACATAAGTTACAACACAAATTTATCGTCAAATAACATAAGAAATCTATACTCAAAACAACAACAAATGACTTGCACTTGCTCTCTACCTCATGTACTTCAGTTATGCAGTTGTTCAGCTCGGCCTAGGGTGCTATAGGTCTGGTTTGGGTGTGCAAGTGGTCGGCCATCATTTTTTTTGCAAGGTGGTGAAGACTAGGTGCAACACAACTACACTACAAGGCAATAACATCGTCACAAGGCTATAGTTTGGCTCAGCCAGATGCTAGGTGGCACGGACGGTGGGTCCAGGTGGTGGTGGGTGATGTGGCAGAGGGTGGAGGTCAGGTCAGAGCTGGTGGTGGTGGAGGAAGTGGCGGCTAGAGGTGGTTGTGGGTGATGGTACCAAGGTTGGCTCGGTTTGCAATGTTAGGTGATGTATTTGTGGAATTTTGTGGTGATGCTTGCTATGGAGGGGCTCGGCCTGGGCTATAGATGGACTGGAGTGGTGGTTGATCAGGCTAGGAGGTGGTGGAGGTCGGCCAAGGGCTGGAGGGATGGTAGCCGATCCAAACAAGGTGAAGAACAAGTGCAATTTCAAGGTAGAAAACAAGAAAACAAGGAAAAAGAAGAAGAGATCTCACCAAAACTATGATCGAAAGTGGTGTGGCCATGATTTTTCTGTTTGAGGAAGTTGTTCACATGAAAAATGAAGTTGAGGCTGAAGAGAAAAAGGAGTATACGGCCAAAATGAATGAGATGTAGGTTGGAAAATGAAGAGGCGGAATGTAAAAGGACTTTGGAAGATTAAGAGTTTAAACCTTTCAAATTTCCATCAATTTATTTAAATTTATAAATACATAAAAGGCTGAAAAAAGAGTAAATAAACTCAGAAATAAAGTAAAGAAATAAATAAAATAAATAAATTTTAAATTAATTAACTTAAATGAAGAAAATAGCAATATGTACAAAACCAGGCTTAATAAATTGAAATAAATTTCAATAGACTTTAGAAAAATTATATTATCACTTTAAAAATATTAAAAGACAAAAATATACTTAAAATAACATATTAACACATATTAAAATAAAATATGATAAATAAAGTATAATTTATATAATTTAAAATAAACAAAATAGCCAGATAACTTAAATTGTACTCAATATTGAAATATACATAACTTTCACAATTTAACTCCGTTTCCAACGAAACAAAAAGAAGTATTCATATTATTAAATCTATTTTCATACTAAAAGGTAAAATTTAAGAATTCAAATATTTAAATCTAAAAGTCAAAGTTTGACCAATTTGACCAGAAATCCACTTTTCAGTAAAAGATCCAACTTATACAAGTTGGAATTATAATTCACATAATAATCAAAGTTTATATTTAGAAATGAAATGTTTGAAATGAAACAAGTTTAAAATAATTTCAAAATGAAATAAAGTCAAAATTAAAATATACATAAAAATCTAGGGTTGTTACATAACCCTAGCTAGGGTTTTTGAGTGCAAATGTGAAAATAGGGTGGCCTTGTATAGAAAATTTACGCGCACTATTTATCGCCAAATTTTTCTAACTCTAAACGAAGCATGCTGCCTGGCGTTTATAATATTTTATCCCAATTCCGAATGCAATGGAATATATATCGAGAGCCAATTCCAACTATTTGGAAGATAGGTTTTCCAATCGACTTATTTAAATTTAATTCACCTAAATGAATTTCTACACGTTTTAACTTACCAAGACTAAACCGTAAATCGATTGACACAAAATTTGAAATCTTACAATAATATAACATTACGGATCCAACGAAACTGATTTCGTTGAAATCCAAGACTGTTTGGAAAATGACTATTCTTACATGTTAATTAAATGTTAAAATATTCAATTTCTACAAATTAACTTTTAATTTAATTTTAAAAGTTCACTAACATTATTCTAATTCAAATATAATTTAATTCAACTTTATAAATCATTTTTATTCACATTAAAATCAACTTCAAATTATTTTAGCAATTTCCAATATAAATTAACAATTTAATTATCCAATTAAATCACTATATTTCAAATATAAGTTATTCAGCTTCTAAAATTAACTTATGAATATTTAAAATCAACTAAATATATGAATTTCAAATGAATGAAATTCTGGGTCTTTACATTCTCCCTTACTTAAAAGAATTTCATCCTCGAAATAACCAAATAAGAAAAAGTCACAAAATCCATTAACTTTTCAAAAACAACTAGTTCAAATTAGAAGTCAACTTTATTTAAACAGTTTAACCTTTTCAAAATCATTTAGTTAAACTTCTTATAAAAACTTTTCTTAGTTTTCAAATCCATATTTAGTTATCTTTTCAAAACCACTAATATCATTTAACCTCATAACTCAATATCAAAATTTTAGTTATCACAAATTTTCCAATTTTCTCAAAAAATTTCTAACTCCTTAAATTTTCAAAAAAATTTCGCCATAGTCTCCTTTGTGCGGTTCGATCATAGTAGGATTACAACATACATATATCACAAATATACATCACATCTTCGAGGATGAGGCATTCCGTGGGGAAAAATATATAAAAGTATGATATGTAATCCGAGATATGTACCTTTTATACTATTAGCGAGCATATACGGGTAATATAACATGAAAGTGAGCTCTAAATGCAAAGCATACCCCGTAAAACACCTACTAAATACTCAACAAACAATGTGAAACATGTATATATGAAAATAATATCAATATACAACATATACCAATATAACAACTATATATGCCACTATAACAAATGCAATCAATAAGCACAAATCCAATCATCATACAACTATCATCCAACTGACATCCAACAAACCAATATCCATCTAATAAATCCATAACCAAATCAATATAAATTCATTTCTTATTAATATTCAATGAATTGGTTTTCAATTTAACCACATTCGCTTCATTTACATTGGATTTTACCAACATTCATTTATTCAAATTCAATTAGTTTACATTCACTAATTTACATTCAAGTTAGTTCACTTCCAATTCAAATCAAATTCAATTCTATTTAGATTTACTTACTTCCAATTTGAATTCAATTATTTATCTTTCAATTTCATTCATTCAACTTTATATGAATTTCTATTCAATCAACTAATATCCATCTGACAACCAATGTATAACCAACATTACAAAATTTATTTAATTTACACTCAACATTTATATTTACTTCGTTACATTCAATTTGGTTCAACACTTTTAATTTCCAATTGGTTTAATATCTAATTGACTTTCACTCAATTATTCAATATCAAATTTCATCAGCTTTAAATGAATTAACACTTGCATCCACTGTTCCATATCAATTTACTTACATTCGATTGATTGATATTCAATTCACATTTCATTTACTAATTCACTTTTACAATTAAAGTTGAATTTTATTATACAACTCAAGTTCATTTTCATCACTTCACTTATTAATTCATTTTGATATCAAATCCCACTTCATTCAACATTACTTAAGTTATGTTTCATTTCATTCTCACTTGCATTTATTTCACCATACAACTTAAGTTCACTATTAATTTAATTCAAATTCTATTTTATTTAACTTTTACTTAAGTCAAATTTCATATCACTATTCAAATTTATATTTTGTTTTGCTTATCAGATTATTTAACCATTTTAACATTTGGTTTTACTTACATTTTCTCACTTTACAAGTTATACAACTTATTTACACAAACTTCCAAATTCATATTATATAATCACTTTACTTACTTAAGATCATTCCAAATTCATTTGTCTTATTCAAATTTATAATAATATAACATCTTTTACTTTTGAAAAATAATTTTCAAAATCAACAAGATTCAAATTTCTCAAATTCTTGGTCTAAATTCATTTTTATTTATAAATATATTCATATAGTTCCATTTCTTATTTATAAGATTATTTCACAATTGTAAATCATATTAATTATAATTCTATACTTTATAATTCATTTGCTTATATAATTTATTCTTTTATAATTGTTGTTACTTTTATTTAGATTATTCAAATAACTTTTATTAACTTATATATATTTACATTTCAAACAACCAAACAATCAATTTATATACACTATAATAATTTATGAAAAATTGTTCCCTTTATATATAAAATATAATCAAGGTAAAATTATTTCATTTACCCATTTTAAAATGATACTATGTCAACTTGCCTCATTTAAGTGTTAAGAAATCCCTATCGATAACATGGTGTCCCACATACCGGCTAGAATTCACAAACAACTCAACGGATAAACAAACACAATATAAAATGTTTTATAACCACTAACAAATACACGCTCATATATATAATACACTCAAACTGAAGCTAGGATTCTACTGTCCCTATCTATACTGAGTACACATCAAAGCTTAGGAATACACAAAATCCAAGCTCTGATACCACGTGTGACAGTCTAGGCTTTGCAACCATCGATAGTAGATAAACTCCACTGTAAATCACATGGGTACTCCACGTTTTACTTTTACAGCCAGCCTCTCGACTGTAAGCCAAAATAGCAAACCAACCCCTCGATACTCAATGTCAAGGACATGTAGGAGTAAGAGTCATCTGTTCGCTATCTAACAAGAAGCGAGAACCCCCTATTATGTACGAATATCACTAAGCAAAACTGATACATGTGTACGAAAATGATGATCTTCAGCTCTCCCGCTGAAGATCCAAAAGCACCAAATCCGAACCTGTAAATATACTCGGTCTGACCCGAGCATTGTAAGGGAAAAAGCCTGGATTAGTCTAGTAAACCAGCTGGAGAAACACATTCAACTGAATTTATTAAATTACCAAACTTTTCCTTTATCAAAACAAAAGCATCACGTAAGACACGCCCACACATAAACATGGACATGTTTTTACCTTACGTTAACAAAACATTTCATATCAAATTCTCTTATATTATACTAGTGTCTAGCATACAAATAATATTAATCATAGCTGAACTTGTTATATTGATTAAATTCCAGCATATAGCCCAAAATGGGTAATACAATCAAAATGGCAGGTACGTAGTGGAGTTTGGATTTCCATACAAATGACCAAGTGAAGGGACTACCTTCCGATGGGTACAACTCTAGATGGATGTCTCGAGAAACCATCATAAAGTACCTCTACCAACACAAGACTGGTCCGCCTCTATATCTGGATAGTACCGAATATATCATTCTCCAGTCGTTACCGACCTTTTTCGAGGGCCCTCATAGCATACAAACCATAATAATCAAATACACGACATCGTAGCGTGCAAAGATTTATCTAGAAGAGGATGATCATATCCTAATGGGAGCGACCCACTTAGCCTTGCCGCATCTAACCCTGTTTCGATCATTTCCAATTGATGCAGCCTGAGGTAACGATTACCTTTCACAAGTCACAATCACATCCTTGGAATGCCATAGGGCCATTTCCGTTAACTACTAATTGCCTTTTACAAAAATACAGCCCTTAAGCTCATACGTCTCAAGGAGGGTGTTAAGCTAATAGAAGTTGCCTTCTCCGCCACCACTGATGTACGTTTGTAAAAACCAATGTACGTAATCTTTAGAACTGCAATGTTAGACAAACATCCATACAAGTTGTCCAGGAATAGGACAAACTGAAGGTACTTTCCTACCACATCCTATCGAGAAATCCCTAGGATTAGTAGTGAATAGTCCTTGCATTGGATATTTCATAACAAAGAGACTACTGCTATTGGATATATATTGGGAATTTAACCCCAGACGATCAACAAGCAGTCCTCCACTATGAAAATCCTGAATATCAATATCATCACAATCAACCTGCACAATCATCGCATAAATGTTGGCCCGAAGTGGTTTTCGGATAAATCTGATCCCGATCTCTTTGCACCAATAACGCAAAAGCATTTCTCAACCTCACACAGAAACTAAGCCTCATAGACTTATCACGTCTCCAACATTCAACTTGCTATCCTTCGGCTAAGAAGGAATCTCGATAGATTGGAGTAATACTTCGCACTACACGCATCAATATCCTTAACACAAACGATAATCAAGCCTACACAGAAGGCTACGTACTAAGTGTACGACTAAATAGTTCCCACATCAAGTCGAGGAACTAAAATGGCCAAACTTGATAGTCGATTATTTAACTATCATAGCAATAAAAAACAAATATTTAGCGCCATATGCAATCACTAGGCCCTTTTTATTAATCTTTTATTAATTAAATCACTTGCCAAATATTCACTTTAAATTATCTTTAAAAAGATATATCTCAAACCATTTCAACTTTCCATATTGGAAAACATTTCTATATACTTATTTAAACACTATAAGCACAATCACAAATCTCTTTATTTTCAACACTTAGAAAATATTACATATACTTAAATCGGGATTAAGTATATATTTTCTTCTTTAAGGAAAACATTCTCTTAAACATATTTATTTGGGTCAAAACGAATGTTGCATAAAACATCGTTGCAACAACCCAAAATCATCAGTACAGGGATTCGAAAATTAGATAGATATATAAATCCCATATACTATATAAAACATGACCTATCGAAAATCATTTACTATAACAACAATGTTATAGTCCGTCATTTCCTTACTTCTCGAAAACGTCTGTTTCAAAAATGAATGTTGAAATCTATGTATTCGATACTTAACACGTTTCAAAACATCTTCAAACCATTTTACTTCATTTAAAATATCACTTCCCAAAATCATCCACTTTATTTAATATATTACTCACCGTCCAAAATCGTGAATATAATTCTCTTATCCAAAATAAATGTTTCTACACATTTATTTTAAGGATTATCCACTGTTCAAAATCGTGAATATGTCTCCTTTACCAAATTCATTACTTCTATATATTTTATTAAAGTATTATCCACTATCCAAAATCGTGGAAGAAATTCCTTTAATAAACTTTCATATTTAGCTTATCAAAATCATTTGATTTCGGATTTATAAAACAGTGTTTGTAATTCCGTGTGTGTGTGTGTGTGTGTATTTCATAAAGACTTAAATATACCAAAATTCCTTTATTAACAAATTCCATTTATATCCCATTTACATGCCAAAATCCAATTTATAAGTTAATTACTTATAATTCATTTATTTTCAGAATCATTTTTTTCATAACTTCACAAAATTTATAAATCATATTCACTTATAAGATTCATCTCTAATTTCATTTTAACCCTTACAAAACTCCTTTATAATTCCATCATTTTGATTTATAAAATATCAATTTTATAAATCTTATATATAAATTGTTTATAATAATTCAAAAATCCCAATTTAAACTATTTACACAATAAATAACTCCATATTTCGAAAATCACATTTTAATCATATTTCACAAAAATCATAATTTTTATAACATAAAAATTATAGCATTTATTTATTTAAAATAAATTCATTTCCTTAACCATTCATAAATTAATAAAGCATCTATTTTCAAAAATCACTTTAAAAATCTTTTTCAATTGAAATCATCACTTTAACATTTTTAAATTACCAAAAATAGGCCTAATGCTGCAACAACACTAAATACATAAATCACGGTATCCAAACATCATATATCACATGATAACAGCATATATCACAACATATGTAAATAAACCAATACTAGTGAGGAATCCAGTTGGATCCCTCCAACCCGTCACCTGCAACAAATATACTTATGAGAATATGTATAAAATGTCCGCTTCGAGACAGACGCGCATACAAAGGGTCATTCGCTCATACATGGGAACGTATAGGGTCTCATCTGCTCCAATAGGCAGAAATATATCCAAATACCAATCAATATATATAATATACTATATATCATCCAAATAATCATCAATCAACATAGAATAAATTTATTTCCCACTTATATAAATCAATGGGTCAAAAAGAGTGAGTTATACTCACATTGATTCCAATAACTGTTGCAGTGTTTTATTCTGAATAAAATTAAATAGTTGTTTAATTTTATTGAAAAGTTACGCTAGCTCCAATCAACTTCAAATTAGTTCTAAAATATAGTTCTCATCAATACGGACTCAATGCAATTCGTTTCGTCAAAAACAGACCTCGTATGACAAAGTTATGCAATTTTAAAGATTGTAAAAATTATTATATATATAACTTTCAATTTTCTTTTGCTATTTCAAAACCAAACTTCATCGTAGCCATGCGATCTGCTTGCATCCCATCTTGGCCCTCAATTTGCTTCTTCTTTCCTAGGCTAGTCACGAATGAAACCCAACGCCGTGCCTTCTTATTTGATCACCGCTCCTCCATACGACCACTAGCCGCGATCAAACAACGCCGAATCGGCTCCCATCGCCAATTCCATCACCATCTAGAGGCTGGCTACACTCAGTGCTTCCCATGCCTCAAAATTCATGCACGAAACACACGTTTTTGAATGAAAATTTCCTTTGATTCTCTGCTCTAATTTTGATCATACCCGTTGATTTCAAAGATCTCGTTGTGCTCTTCGATGTTGTAGTTGAAAATTTTTCGTAATTGTTTATGCATTTAGAGATTTTGAGGAGAGAAGAATCAAAAGATATTAGCCATTAAAAGGGAAGGTGGCGGCTGTAACCCTAGTTAGGGTTTTTGAGTGCAAATGTGAAAATATGGTGGCCTTATGTAGAAAATTTACGCGCATTATTCATAGCCAATTTGTTTGAACTCCAAATGAAGCGTGCTGCCTGGCGTTTATAATGTTTTACCCCTATTCCGAATGCAATGGAATATATATCGAGAGCCAATTTCAACGTAGTTGGAAGATTGGTTTTCGAATCGGCTTATATAAATTTAAAATTCACTTAAACAAATTTCTACGCGTTTAAGATTGCTACGACTAAACCGTAATTCCGATTGACACATAATTTGAAATCTTACGGTAATATAACACTAAAGATCTAATGAAACTAATTTCATCGAAATTCAAGATTTTTTGACAAATGACTATTCTAACGTGTCAATTAAATATTAAAATATTCAATTTCTACAAATTAACTTTTAATTCAATTTTAAAAGTTCATTAACATTATTCTAATTCAAATAGATTTTAATTCAACTTTATAAATCATTTTTATGCACATTAAATTCAACTTCAAATTATTTCAGTAGTTTCCAATACTAAATTAACAATTTAATTTTCTAATTAAATCACTATATTTCAAATATATGTTATTCTGCTTATAAAATTAACTTATGAATATTTAAAATCAATTAAATATACGAATTTCAAATGACTAAAATTCTGAATCGTTACATTATTAATATCCTAGAATGTGTTTGAGTGTATATATATGAGAGAGAGTATTGTAGTGCTATGAAAAATTATTTTGTATTGTGTTAATTCGTGCTGTTAAGTATTTCAATTGGTACATAAGACGCTATGTCATCGACAGGGATTTCTAAATACTTGAATAGGGCAGACCGGCACAATATTGTTTTTGAATAGATAATTGAAATAAATTTAACTAATATTATGTTTTGTATAATAGAAGAATAATTTTTATAAATGGATATAGCTGTATGTGATATATTTGTTTGTTAGCAAGTGAAATTTTATAAATATTGGTTGTAAAATAGGTTTACAAATAAAATGAATATGAATTGAAAATTTTGAACTTAAGTCCCGGTGTTGAAATTGGTTTTCAAAATATTTGGAAAGATAATATTAGTATTATTTGGAATTATTTGCAAATAGAAATATTTCAAATTGTTTTCAAAGGGACTTGAAGGGAATGTTTTTAAAAGAATTTAAAAGGGAAATAAGTTCTGTACTCCCCTCTTCTGTCGCTAGAAAATAACTTCAGTGATGACTATGCAGCATCATCGACTTTCATTTTTGAGTCTCAAAGTGGGAAGACAGCTCTAGTAGCTTTGCTATGCATTTAGTCCAATAAACTGATTTTGATTTAAAATTTCTAAATATGATTTGATATATATAAAAGATACGAGTATATATATTATTTCAAAATGATTTGAAGTGAACTCGGTATTTGAATCCTTAAATTCTTGTTATTTTTTCAGTTGTAGAAATAAAGTGAAATTTTAGTAGTTGGAAACTACTAAAATGAGAAATAAGAAATTAGAAGCTAAGGATTTTAATGAAACTGTAAAGAAATAGGAGATTTGTCACTTGTAAATTAAAAGATAATCAAAACTAAGAAGATGTAAACCAGCGAACATTTTTGTTAACTGAAATGAATAAGGTAAATTTGCATAATACTCAATTATATTCTAAAAACATATATAAAACTTATCAGAAATGTTAAAAAAAGTTGAAATGTTAAATATGAATAGGTAATAGAATATTATATAAGTAAAAAGTTAAAGTAACAAAATGCTTCAAAATGAACACATATCTACAAGCAAAGAGTTAATATGTACAAGGAATGTTATAAACATAAGTTAATGTTTTGAAATGTTTAATAATTAAATTGAATAGTAAAAAGCGAATACTATTTAAGTCAACGATTATAAACTTAAGAAATTGTTGAAACGATTCACAAATATATTTAATATTAAATGATACTATGTATTAAAGAAATAAATATGAATTTAAAAGTAGAAACACTTAAGTATGAAATAATTCAATAATGAATATTAATATTTAATGCAAATCAAGTTATATAAATAATAAATGTTAATTAAACTGCAAGAAACAGAAACGTATGTAATAGTTTAAGAATGTATTCATTGATGATTTTGAATTTTGAATGGAAAATAATTTATGTAAGTAAATTAATGTAAATTAATAAAATATTACATTGTATGAATGAATGGAAATGAATAAAAGGTCAACAACGTGCAAAGAAACCAATCAAATAAACTTAAATAACATTAAATTCTTTGTCCGGCTTATGGAAATTTCGGGAAATGATACTTCAAATTGTTTGAGATTGTGTGAATAATCTTTTGAGCAATTATCAAAGGCTATTGAGCGCAAGGTATATTTGGTAGTTTATTTATCACACTTGTACGATGAAAAGTTTCTGAACCTGAAAAAACCATTAGTTTTTGTTGCTATGCATGTGTGTTGGATTCTTTTGTTGGATATACAAGTTGTACTGCTTTTATTTGCATACGATTATTACATATGTTGTTTTGCTTGTACTACTAATCGAAACAACTAATATATAACTCTTTTTGCATAATTTTAACTCTTTTGTATTATGTAAGTAAAATATAGGTTTATGGAAGCAATAGCAGTTGCTTTTGGTTTCATAAATAGAGTTTGTTTGTCAAAAAATAGGTACGGTTTCGGATTACGGTTTTATAGCGGTATTTTTATTATTTTTCCATGGTTTGGGATGTTTATTATTGGAATATGATATATATATATATATATATATTATAATTATTGTTATTTTCTAGACCTATCCGTGCAAAAGAGACTCTGTAGAAATTTTTCGTAAATTTAGGACTTAGAATTTTTTTATGGAAGTTGAGTTATTTTCAAAGTTTGTTAAACTTAAATAGTTAAGTTAAATTGTTATAAATTGACTATTTAGAATAAGATATACCAAATTTCTTGATTCCTACATGTTCCTTTTTAGGGACGAAAAGTTTTAAGTGAGGGAGATTGTAAAGACCTGTATCTTTGATAATTAAAAATATTAAATTTAACAGGATTTTTGGAATTTAATATTGTGAGAAATTAACATTTATATTTTATAAATGAAAAATAATTATTAGAATATAATTTAGTAATGTTGATCGAATGTAATTGACAACCGTTTTAATGCAATTTCACTCAATTGCAATAATAAATGTAAAAAAGGATTAAAATCAATGTTGTATTTAATGGCGAAATTATATGTTATTTAATTGGAATTATTTTTAATATTTTAAAGTAAATTTATAATCTTTGTTGTAAACAATAAATGGATTAATGTTTTCAAAATATTTAAATGTAACCTCTTTTCATTTCTCATCTTATTATTAAATCCGTTTTGAAATTAATTTGGAAATCAACGAAATTTAATGTAATTAAATATTGCAGTTAATATGAGAAGACATAAATTGTAGAGTATAAGAATAATAAGATGGAAACTTATGTTAATAAATAAATTACACAAGGAGTTGTTGATTTAATATAAGAACCTGTAAATCAAAATAGTAGAGTTTATTGAAATTTAAAATATAATAAACTGGAATTTTATTATTGTTGTAATTTAACATTGTAATTAATTCAATATTAGATCTTGAAATTAACGCGGAAAATAGAATTTCAAAAGATCATTAAATTTCTATGTAATCAAGAATGATAAAATGGTTAACTTTTAAATTTGCATTTAAAAGTGTTTAAATTAATTTTGAAATAATAATTCATTTAATTAACATGTAAATTAGTCCTTTTGGGCACCGTCTCGGATTTTGATGAAACCAGTTTCATCGGATCCGTAATAGTGAATTATTATAGGATTTTAAGTTTTATAGCGATCAGACTTATCGTTGATCATGCGAGCTCGAAACGCGTAAAAATTAATTAAAGGAATTTAAATAAATTTAATTTGATTGTAAAAACTAACTTCTGCATACAATAGAATTAGGTTTTGAAATTAGTTTCATTAAATTTAAAAATATTGAAAACCTATATTTTGATATACTGGATGACCTACTATCATTTCAGGAACGAAACGGGCTTTTCGGGTCTTTGTTATCTCTTCGACCCATTTGATCTATTCCACCAATCTTATCCATCTCTGCCTATATATAGGCTGTTATAAATTCTAGCAGTCTTTATTCTATTTTCTATGCGTATAGATTTATGTTCTTATCTTCTCCTCCTCAATGATGAATAACCCAAACCTTAAATTTCAATTCCAAATCAAATTGAAAATCCAAACTGCTCAAATCCTATCATATAATATATCATCATGAAGCTTTCGACGAACGTAATATATATCTGCAAATTTTTTTTCGATTGGAGGCTTAGTTTGTCTAGAATTGGGCGAAACATTCTCGACCTTCTATTGTAGGTTTGCAAATCAACAGTGGATCATCACCCAATCGACGATCGGGAAGTGCTGCAGTGTAGAGGGGGTCCAGAGAGATTGATCCATACGGTTGCTTTGTCAAGATCATCGGCGAATCCACCAAAAATCGATCATATAGGCGGCGGCGGTGCGAAGCCTCTAGGGCTGCTAGTTGCATCGCGCATGCACAGTTAAGGGCGACCGGAGGTGGTGCGTGTGGTGTTGGGGTCTTATCTGGGGTGCGATGATCATAGCAGTGGCGATTGGTAGATTTATATGAATTTAATTATTTCTAATTCAAGCTTTGAAATGTTGGAATCGAAATTGGTTAAAAGAAATTATTTTAACGAATTAAAATTGATATGTGAATTTAAAATCGATATATGACTTTAATTTTGAAAATTGATTTTTTTAAGATTTGGACTTTAAAATTGAACAACGAGGTTTAATTTGACTTAAGTGTTTTATATCAGTAAATTGAAATCGGGCTAGAAGTTGATATGAATTGAAATGGTTTAAAATAAAAATTGAATTGGAATTTTAAACCAATGAATTGAATTTGAAGTTAAAAATGAATGTTCCAAAAATTGAAGTTAATTCAAATTGAAATTGAAATCAAGTTGATTTGAAACTAAATCGAAATTTAGTCAATTGAATCGAAAGATTGGAAATTGAGTTTTGTCGATTTGAAATCTGGACTTGGGTCCAGATTTGTTGAAATGGAAAGAAACTATTTGATTTGATATTATTTTCAAAACAAATTATTTTAATATCAACTGTTTAAAATCTATTTTTTTAATACTCAAATTATTTTGACTTTCCAAACTATTTTACTATGAAAACCATTTTCAATACTTAAACCATTTTGTATTAGACTATTTTAAATCTCTAAACTATTTAAACTATTCATACTATTTTCTAAAAAAACTCAAACTGTGCAAAGTTGGAAGTTTATATTCAAATAGTTGATTTAAATGCGAATGTGGTTAAATGAGGATATAACCTAAGTTGGAATTTGAATTGATATTTTAAGTAAAAATGACATATTTGAGTAAATATGATATTTTGAGATGAAGTGATATTTTGAAGAGAATATGACATTTTGATATCAAATATGAATCGATTCGAGATGTAAAGGAACCGATCGGTGTGAAAAATGATGTTTGGTTCATACTCTCTGTCAATATTGGAACCACTTTAATAATTGTGTATGCTGTGGATGTTATCCAGAATGTAGAGATCGAATTGGAGGTGTTTTTTGGATCTGAAGAAAGAGAACGATGATGGGTGACCCTGACACTTGTGTCAATTGGAAATGACTAAAACAAGAGCCTATGTCTGGCTAAGGGGTTCGCAACCTTTATATGCCATCACCCCTTCATATTATTATGTTGATTTTGGACTTGATCGGTGCACCTTGATTTGATTTGGGGGTGGTGGACTCGGTGGGTGGTCATGGCTAAGATGTGTTACCATCAGCCAGAAAGGATAAACTGGTAGAATCCTACCTTAGGCATTGCCTCATGTGCCTTGTCGTACTTCTATCCTTATACACGACCATTACGATTTTATTTTAGTGTTGTCTTATCATGGCGCCTCCTTGACTACCGACATTACTGGTGGTGTCAATGGCAAACTGTAGGACATTGCTTAAAAATGTGTTAAGTGGGATTAATTTAAAGCCTTAACGCTAAGATAAATATTTATTTTACTAATTAGACACTATATAGATAGTTTAATAGATCCTTAGGAGATGAAAAATCCTGTAACATCTCTTAAGTTATTTCATGCACGTTATACAGCGGATAGAAGATGTAAAATCCTATAAACATCTCTGAAACTATTAAACTCATATTTTCTTGTTGTTGATTTAACTTACCTAAGAACCTTTAGTTATGACTTGAGTGTTTTGTTTTTTATTACGCTTGGGTTAGCTTGAGTCTTTCAGTGTTTGAAGACATTATTTCTAGAGGACGAGACGGAGTTGGGTATATTATAGTATTAGTATTATCCCACTGCATCATTATTGGTATGTTGTTGTTTGTACTTTGATTTTGTTATAAAAATTGTGTAATCAAATGTATATTGTAAAACAGCTTAATGAACTGTTTATTTGATTATTATATTTGTCATTCTGTTGCAAGATTTTGTATTTTGTTTTACTTCTTTTCAATTATTTTCTTATTTACTACTTTGATAATATACCCTTTTGAATAGTTTGAGTTAAACATGTGTGGTTGATTGTCGATTTAAACCGTCCAAAATGGTAGGTCGTCATAACACATGCACACACATATATATGTCATATGATAAGTTAATCGATGTGTTAGTGTTAATAAATCATGCTTAGTTTAAATATAAACTTGATGTGACCTTAAGCTAATGAACTATGGCATGAATAGTGTTAAATAGAAGCTTTAATATAAATTCCCATACTTTTGTACATACTATGGCGCAAGGCATATCCATGCATGGGTGGGGGTCACCATGGACGTGTAATATAATGGGAGAGGAGGATTTGAGGGTGATACATGTGGCATTGTTTGAGTGGTGGAGGAAAAAAAGGTCAGTTTAGTAATTTCCCTTGTTTCATGCTTATAAATACCTCTATATCTTCAGCATTCTTCACTTTAGATCTTCATTCCCTAATTTCATCTCCACTCTCTTCATTTTCTTCATTTAAATTTCCATGGCTTCCATAGTGAAGTTCATAGCTTGAAAACACAAGTTATTTTCACTTCCATCCTCTTAGACTAGCTAATACCCTCTCTACATCAATTTGCATTCAAAAAAGACCCATATTCCCCCATTGTCATCCATGATCGAGCCTAATAGGCACATGTATAAACTCAAATCAATCCACGTATGGAACAAAAGTCCAAGCTTTGGTGATTAGGTAGCGTAGTTTGAGTGTTGGCAAGATCGTGTTGCAATTCGTCTCAGTTTGGTTACATTTTTGTGAGTATAACTTTACCCTCATAAACCAATATTTTTAAACTACTTTAATGCTCATATTAATGACTTATTAAGGCTTGTTGTATGTGTTTGGTGATGTACTGATTGTTGGTTTAGTTCATGTTGCAAAAAGTTGCCGCTTTGGAAAGGTAGTAAATAATTAGTAAACTATATGAAAAAGTGGTAGTTAATGTTAGTTATATTATTAGTAAATGCCCTCTACATGTTGTACCATCGACAATTACCATGTATATATGCTCATATCCTTGCTATGTAATGTTTGGTGGAATCGATAATGACATAAACTTTTTTACCGAATTGCCCGTATAGCGATAGTCGCTGTATTGGCACTTTCAGAAAATCACTTCTTATATGGAAATGTTTTATTTGTATGCTTAATACTAAACGTCGAAGAAGTAGACTTTTTGCTATTTCGAAAGTTAAGAATAATAGTGAGACATCACTTTAAGGTAACACTACCTTGACTTGTCCAGAATTATTATTAACCAAGAAATAATACAAGTTTAAATTCAACGAGTAGTGATAAGTAAACAAGACTTAATTTCCATATACGATCGTTTTACATCCTCAATAATTGGTTTCTTGGCTAACTGTTACTTTAGCTTCTTAATTATCATCATTTTGATTTATAGCTCCATTAAGCTTTGATGTCCTTTGTTGGAAATGACATAAAATCAAAACAAGAGAGGAGGCCAAGCTATGTGTGCTTGCTCACATTAGGATACTTTCACATCTCATCTAGATTGGATTTGATGGCGCTATTAGACGCAAAATATTCGCATACTCGATAAGGTTTGGCGGGGTCCGGCTTGGATGTTTTCGAGAAGTATCACGGATTAAATGAGCTTCCCAGAAGTATATTACTGGAGGTATACTTCAAGAGGGATGCATCCTCCTAGTCATTGTTGGGAAATTTCTTTCCTTATTTGATTCGAACCTTCGAATTATTTTTCTGTAATTGCAATGGGAAGAGTCAACCACTCTTTAAGATGTTTAACATAGGCTTTGTCCATTCTATCAAGTTTGAACCGTTATCTTGTTTTATCCATTTCGTCTAGTTTGGATTTTGTTCGGGCCAAGGTTTTAAATCTTGGATTTCGGTCACATTTCATCTCGGAGATTTTAGAGACTAGATCTCGTATCGAAGGAGATCTCGGATGAGATCAGTCCATCTCGGCGTCTATATCGGATTTACATCTCGATTCCTAAAATTTATCTCGGAGTAATCTCGTAGTATATGTCATGTCAAAAATTAGTCTTCTACACCGAAACTTATAAATAATAGTCACTACCTAAATGAAAATTTTACACATTTACTTTGAATTTATCACATGCTTATCATTAGTAATTTACTCATATTAAGCAAATTAATTATGAGAATTTATGAATAATGTTTAATATAATATTATATATGAAAATATACATGAAGCAAACCATCACAAAGCGAGTTACATCTTTTTCTTACGGGAAAAATGACTAGATGTAGAAATGAACAAATGAACAAACATTCAAATAATATACATGCAAAAAAGACACACGTATAAGACCATGATACTTGGTTAAAACAAGACCAAGTTTGCCACAAGTTATAATTTAGACTTTTAATTACAAAATCTTCTAAACAAATAGAATTTAAAGTTATATTTTCATACAAAAGCCACTAAAAAAGTAGATCATAACTATATTGTAGTTATAAAAGCTTTTAAATAATGGAAGTCAAAGTTATATTTTAGCTACAAAAGCTTCTATATAAGTAGAAGTCAAAGAGTTAGTTTAACAAAATTTTATATTTTTGCCCATCGTCTATGTTCAGATTTCTTTTATATTGTTCTTTTCCATTCTTATGTTTGGTTGTTATTTATGTGGGAGAAAACCCGTGCTGCGTTAGAGGCATGGTCCCGTATATTATTTTTAAATACATTCCTTTTGTTTTAGAGTTTTACTCATACCAGACATATTGTCTGACCGGAATTTTTTATTTTCCCTAAACCCTCGAGTACTTAATTATATTTGAGTAGTTTGAGAATAGCAGGTTTTTCTTCGAGGCTCTTTGAAGATGACGGATGAGCAGGAGGCTGCTTAGTTATCTAGTTATTTATTTCCACCATATGATTATGTATGTGTGTTTTGTATCTAAAAATAAAATTCAAAATGTATTGCTATCAATCTGTTAGATGTAGTACTTTTGTAGAACTCTGATAACTCCATGTAAGGAGTAACCTTTTATACCATATAATTTTGCATTATATACAGCCATTCCGTTATCAGTTTTTTCTATTCTATTCTTATTTTACCAGAAGACAGCTTATCTTTCAGATGCTTGGGCAACGACATACGAATACCAAGGATGTATGAAGTGTTATTCCTAGGGGTCAGAAAGGTGGGTCGTCACTATGATTGACAATAGTTGCGTGGGACTGTGAACGACCTTTGGCCTACAGTCGAAGGTAAGTTATAGAGTTCATATTTGTTTGTAATATGGAAATCATATTATAAAGCCTTATGCTGGTGTCATCAATCTCTATAGCTAGGACCGATTAACTTGAGGTTTTGTTGCGAGGGACTACTTCAGGGACTGAAAGTATTAAGTGGATGGGGTTTTGGTGGATAGGTTTAGACATATATGTTAATAGGCACATATAAATATAATGAGACATTAGAAAAATTTAGGTTTGGCATATCGTACATGCATATAAGAATTAACAATTAGCTGTAAATAATAGATATAACATTTTAACGGAAATCAATTGGCATAAATAAATGGGATGAGTAAAGTATTTAATTTTCTAATCACTAGAATGTCGTTCTAACCCCCTCCTTATAATTCATAGGTCAGATTTACAAGGACTGGATACTAGAGTAAGATGAGAACTACAAATGGTAAAGTCTTCTTATTCATGCTCAGCATTGACAAGGCAATTAAATGTCCAAGCAAAAAATTTCTGAGGTAGCAGCCTTAGTAAATATGTATGTTATAATATATTATCCAATTCCCCTATGAGTTTATATTGATCTTGCTTTCATGTAATTGTGTTTACTACAAGTTACCAAAACCAATGATCCATACCCTAATGGACTTGGGTTTCGATTTACTCGAAATTCAGGTCCATTAATGAGAGGATTGTTACATTTGATATCAGAGCTAGATTAGTCGATCATAGAAACTATGATGCACCGAGAGAACATATTTGTATTTTTTACCTGTATTATATATATATATATATATATATATTAGATGCCTAACTCTATAAATTTTGACTTAGAAGTAGTTGCGATCATATTCCGAAAGGATGAACAAGGTGATTATGAGTTGGGAAAGTAAATAGAGTTAAATTTTATTCCTACCCTAGTTTTCCCATGGGGCGGAGGTTGTACCTGTAAGGAGTGAAACAAGAAGAGCATAATCGTGACATATAGAAGCACCCTGGAAGATAGACGGTACTTGACTCCTTTGTTGGACCTAAGCTGCATAATGATTATGGATTTTTATGGATTGCGGGTTGAAGATATACATCTCATTCGAACCGATGAGGGATAAAAACCTATACATTGCAGACATCCAAAAGTAAGGAATGATAGGAGTGAGCAAGTTCCTGCAAGAAGGTTTGCACTATTTACCATAAGAGGATTAACAAGGTTTTTGATAGGGATGTGTTAAGGATGAGCAGGGAAGGAGTGTCCTAAATATAGGGCAATAATAGTCCATTTGTAAGTCCAACCCCATGCGAAAGAATTTGATAATTTTTTTTGAAATGTTTGAATGGGTTTTTACAAGGATTTAGTAGGAAGTTGTTGGTTTGAAAAAAAGCAAGGAAATTCGAAAACTCATAGTTTGAAAATTTGTTGAGTCAAAAGTACCGATTTAATGGTTTTTGGTAAAATGGGTTCTTCATTTTGGAAATTTTTAGTTTAAAATTGACCAAGTCAAAATGTTTGGACATAAAGATTTCTGATAAAGAAAATTTTCATTTTTGAAACAAATATAAAATAGAGTGTAGGTTGAGGTTAATGATTTTTCCTCTTTTGGTAAATTTACAATTCTTTTTAAAATTCTTTCTAAAGGGTGGAAAAATGGAAATAGTAATTTATTCAAATGGGGAATAGATAATAGAAGGGTAAGAATACCCGATAATTTAGATAGAAATAGCACAAGAAATATATACATATATATATATATATATATAGTAGGATTTGTAATCTAGTTAGAAAGAATATATGAGAAAAAAATAGGAATAGGATATAAAGAATGGGTGAATTCAATGGATATGCAGTAATTGCACATAAGCTTTAGATAGACACTTAGATAGATGTTGCAATTACTCGTATCTTTTAGAACTCCCCTTCGTGTGCTATTAAAATCTCCAACAAAGTTGGAAGGAGAGATATAAAGAGTATAGGAAAATAATAGGATGAAAGTTATCATTGGCTACTCCAATTTTCATTGTTTAAAGTTATTGAAGATGTTATAAAAAATGGTTTGATATGATAATTTAGTTTTTGAATGTTCAGTTAAAAATCCTACCTTTAAAGAAGTAAGTCTTTGATGTAGAAAGTCTTTGGAAAAGGGAAATTTTCATAGCTTCTTTTTGGAAACCAAGAAAC
Organism: Allium cepa; assembly: GCA_030765085.1. Taxonomy (NCBI): domain Eukaryota; kingdom Viridiplantae; phylum Streptophyta; class Magnoliopsida; order Asparagales; family Amaryllidaceae; genus Allium; species Allium cepa. Next base: position 108,282,139 of record CM060937.1, on the reverse strand, counting down.
TTTTGAATTTTTAAATTTGATAAAAAAATTTCTACGTTTAAAATTTTAAAAGATACTTTTTTTAGATTAAGTAATTTATGATTGTGAAGTTCTAATTTTATAAAAAATGGTGAGAACCAAACCAAGTTTTTAATATGGAGTAGACATGGATAACTACCTAGTTAAGGAACTTTGTTGTGAACCTAGGAATATTTTATTAGAGGTGTATGAAAGCCATAAGAATGACCCTCAAAGGAATGGGAAATGATATCAAAGTACAATTTTGCGAGTCCTTTGGTATATTCACATTAAGGATCATGGATATAGAGGAAGTAAATACCAAAGTTTAAGGATACTGTCAATAGATTTGATTGGGAGAAGATAGTGGTATGATTGGGGAATAAAATAATAAGATGACACAACTCAAAGAGGATGTTGGTTAACTTAAGGTTATTGAAGGTAAGATAGGTAGTAGGAGTTATTCCGCCAAATCAATTTTCCGAAGAGTTATTCCAACTGTGCAACTTATATGGCTTACCCACTATGGTGTGGGAATGCATAATTTATCCCGTTCAGATATAATAGCTGAAGCAATGGATGGACCGTATTTATTAGGAGCCAAAATGGAGAGTTAAGGAAGGTCGGTGATAGGTTAACGATATATTAAGAACGTCCATCTTAATTTAGTAAGTAGAGTGAGGGCCACAACATCACTAACCTTAGTTGATGATGAATTTTAGACTCCAACAATTTTCTTTTTGGCTTTTAGGATGTAATCGCTAGTTTTCTCTCTTCAAAATTAGGAAAAAAATGATACGCTATGAGATATATTCATATTCTATCACTGTGTTGATTTAATGGATGGGATGAGACCGCTATATAAATATACATATATTAAGAAACAACGTGAATAAGGAAAACTCATAAGGATACGTAACCAGCGATCAAATATATGTAAGACTAGAATTTTATAAAATAATTAGGAAATTAAGTTAGCAAATAGAAACTATAAATACTTAGATCCCAATATTTTAGACAGTTAGGAAAAATAAGTTTTAGCAAGTGGAGGAAAGGGAAAGGTTGTTGCGAAATCATGAATCACTATCCCTATGCCTAAAAAGCTAAAATGTAAATATAGCATTTGGATAGTTTGTTGTTTTAGAGTAAAAAAGAAAAGTTCTCCAAATCGAGGATTAACAACACAATACTAGGGTCAATTATATGCAATAACTCATTGATTGAGTCCCGATTCCATTAAGATATGGCTTGATTTAATTTTAAGGATAAAACGAAAAATATTCTGAAAAATATATATGTGTTCAAAAGCTTGAATTTTTTTGTTTAAATAGTTTTGAAGTATTTTAAATTTTTGAAATGATGATGGTATATTTAGAAGTGATATGAAATATTTAAAAAAGGGATTTGGAAATTTAATCATCATTTGATAAATAATTTTGGAAATGTTTTTGGAGTAATTTTAAAAGTGGTGTAATGTTTTAGAAAACAAAAAAGGTGGGTATATTTTGTATATAGGAATTTCAAGTGATTTGGAAAAATCGATGCAAGTTTTGAAAATTTGGGTTTGAAATGGTTTTGGAATATTTTATTAAAGTGCTAATATAAATATGGTATTTAAATGCTTTTGGGTATTTGATTATTCAAACTGTTTTGCAAGTGGAAATCCTTTAGGAATTTTTTTTAAAAGTTTTCTTTTGCAATGAGAAAAATTCCTGATTTTCAAATGCCATATACTAACATAAAGAGCATCGATGTGTTAGTAAGTATGAGTTTTACTATCCGTGAAGGGTGACAGTAGAAAATACACAGATAATAACAAGGGAAAATGTTATTTTAGCTTTTGAATTTAAATTTCCATACTTTCACTTAGGATAATTATTCATTAATATCCAAAAATAAACCTCCTTATGCAAATTGTACTCAAAAAAGTTCGAAAAGAATTGTGGAAAAAAGAGAAGGTTCCAAGTTACAGCAGAATAGGTATCCAAAGAAGGGTGGAAACATGAGATTTTCTCCATCTGATTTCTCTTTTTTGGCATAAAAGTATAGATTCCTACATCTAAATTCTTCAAATTTTTGGATGTTAAAATTTGTGCTTGGTAGGGATTGGATGCAAAATTGGTTGAACCATGTTCTTACTCGTAGGAATGTGGAAATTATTATGTAAAAAAAGATTTTTGAACACTTGCATACATGTAGAACTACCAGTATATCTAGGTTGCTTGCATCATATTTCAAAATATTTTTAAAAGAATGCATTCATACAGGAGGTGCTAATTTAGAATCATTCTACATACATGTTTTATACGTTGTGATATACTTTGCAATTTTATATGTTTAGCTGCAAAATTGGTTGTACACTAAATAATTTGTTAGTTTAGATGGGTTACGCGCTATGTTACATAATTCAACCCTTGGAGAATATCGAGAACAAAATTCTTTAAGGGGAGGAATGTAACATCCGGTAAAATTCACGTTAATTTATAAATAAATAATAAGGCTTTAAAAGTGGATTTTGAGAAAAGTTGGAATTTGGTCATGAAACTTGCACTATCATTCATGATGATTTTCTAAGCAACTTTTATATTTAGAGTTTTGCAATTTGAGCTCAAACAAAAAAGTTATTAGCATTTGAAGTTTCAGAAGTGAAAATAGATAGAAACGAAAAGGGAAATAAATTATAATTAATTACGAATCTTACTGGTTGACCCCCTCTATGGGTCGATCGATCGCCAACAGAGGAGCGGTCGATCGGTCGCATGGCGACGACTAGGGTTTGAACATTGGCCAATGACCCGGATTTAATTATTTTAATCTAACTGTTAAGATTGGTTCGTGCGCCTATAAAAAACGGTCTAATCCCTCACTTCTCTTTTCATACTTTCTGATTCAAGCAGCGTAGCTCTGCCATTTTCCATTCTCCACTATTTCTAAAAACTAATATATATATATATATATATATATATTTACATATATACACATACACACACACATATATATATATACATATATATATATATATATATATGCACATACACAAATCAAAGAAGGGTGAATAATAAAGAGAAGAAGAGAATTAATATCGTAAAAAGGTAAATTTCAATCTATATTCCACTTAACCTCCAGTCCCTTCTCAGTTTTGTAATTCTAATAATATGCATATACCTTGTTATACGTATTCTTTTGGATTAGAATGGAAAAGGGAGTCAAGTAAAGGATTGCATTTAGATTTGGAGATTTGGAAAGCTTAAAAAGGCGAGTGAGTAATTATATAATTTATTTATAACATTGAAATTTAACTCATTGAATTCATATTTAATTATTATGCCTAAATAAGATCTGATGAATTATAAGCTCAAAACAAACATATATGATTATCCTCTATATTCAATAAAATAGGTAATTGGAATAGGAATAGTATGAACAACCTAATCTTAAAATTTGAATTCAGCCCCAAATATTTATTATTGTAGAAGGTTTGTAAATTTATTCTAGATCTATAATGGGTTGTAAAGTAGGTTACCCTTGGAATGTTAATTTCTATGTTTTGATTTATTTGGAGCGGTTTCCATGTAATTTTCATAAATTATCCAATTCCAAACTATATATAAAAGTGCATCAGTCAAATTAACAAGTGATATACCAAAAAAAGGAAAGAAGTGTGCAAAGTATGGATATTATTCTTCGTAGTTTATATTGTCTATTTCAACAAATGGAAAGAAATAATTCCTTGCAATTTCAAATGAAGTAAAGACCTCACTTGTGGTTAATTTATGAAAAGTTATAATGGTAGTCCTTTTTAGAAGGATAGCTCTAATAAATTAAAAAGTGGAAAGGAATGTTCTAGTTTAGAAATTATTAATTAGAAATAAAAACATATGTATACATATAACTGCACTTAGCGTTCAAAAATAATATATATATATATATATACACACACATACATACATAACGTAATTTACGATTGCATACGTATTAGTTATTAAAAGCATAATAATTAATGGATTAGAATTTACGTACATTGATTATAAATTTAACAGACAATAAATTTGTAATTAATGAGGGTTAAAAAGGAATTGAATATAGGACTAATTAGAGAGATTAACATGGCATTTATGAGGGAAATAAATAGGCATAACAGATGAATTTTGAAATTGGTAAATAGATTAAACGAATTAAATGAGGGTTCATTAAAGATTATCTATTTTTAACATTAATGACAATTAATAGAGGTAATAAACATTTATTAGTCATTAAAATGAACCAAATTTGTAACGACCCGACTTTCCGATACGACATTTCGACCCTCGAATGTCGACACTAATACATCAACAGTATTTGTGTGCCAAGCACCCAAGTGCCGAAAAGACATAAAGTTAGGGTAAAACATAAAAAAATAGAATAGAACAAGAAAAGAAGAACACGGTATCAGAATATCACAGTGAACGATAATTTATAATATTAAAAGGGCAGTACAAAGGGTTACTCTAAATACAAGATTCTCAAAGTTACAAAACATAAGTACTATCATCAGCCTGGACATTTATAACTACCTGTCGTCACAACTCTGATATATGTACATAGATAATACAAAACAACATAAATAGAAGTAGATCGATAATGGAAGCCTCCAGCTCATCTTCTGAACTCTAAAGTGTCCAAGGTAAAATATGATACTCTACCTACTTGAAAGAGTATGCAACGAATCTAGGAAAAACAAAATTTAAGCATCAGACATAGTCTGGTATGAGAAAACTCAAGATACATGAATGCATGTAACAGTAACTATTGAGACCATACAGATTGCCATAACGGTTTTTCCCTCAAAAGAAACCAACCATTTATTAAGTTAAGTATAGTAATATGATAGATAATGTCTGTGGTATAGGATATGATGATATTAAATAGCTGTGATGCTTACATTGGTCACACCATAACGTGTCATGCTACATTTAAAACCGCCAAGGTACATTCCCTTAATAGATATTCCATGGAGATCTCTTCGGGGAAGCCGAATCGAATCTCCTACACAAGGGTTAGAATGTACCTTTTGAGTGTCGTATATCTCTAGATAAAACATACCATAGAGGTAAACACAAGAGGCCATCGTCTGAACATAAACATGAACAACGTGAACCATATATCAATCAACTCCCGTAGGCCAACAATCAATAAGTATATCTAGAAATGGAGTTTATATCATCCCGACATGGGTCACTAAACCCCAGGTTGTGCATCCTACTTTGTGGTTTGGCCCTTTTCGATGTCAAGGTTAAGTTCGACATCTTTCATTCGAGTCTTTATTACTCGAATAGAACCACGAATCCTTAATTGGATTCCCATATCCTCAACGGATCATGAACCACTACATGGATTCGAGCATCTTGGGTAGATCTCGAATCTCCATATAGATTCTTTTCTTTAACGGCTTCCAAAACATGGAACCCGTATACTAGTTTTGAAGTGGTATTCCGTAAGTAGAACACTTATCGATCCCGGACTCTTCAGAACTAATCAATGAATTTTCGGTTAACTCAATTCTGGTTCTCTCAGAAATAAGTGAAAGAAAGAGATGTTTCGTACCAATAATCCTCCCTGGGGTTCTTATTGGTATGAAATTGTGAAGCTTTTCAATTACTACCTAAGTTAATATCAGGTCAAGTTCGATAGTCGACTAATCGATTATCTAGTCAAAACAATTTCTTATACAAATCATGATTCATGTGCTTAACTCATTTCCAACATTCCAATATAACTATTCCTTGCCCAAGATTGAAGCCAGGTAAGTTTGGGCATTGGTTTCTCTAAGTCTTTCCTAGACACTCCATTCTTGAATATCACCAATAAATAATTCTACTTTGTCCGCTTTTAGTGTTGAGTACAATATTAACGATTCCATAAACAATAAGGAATCAACTCGATTAACACATTTCCCACATTTTCCACTTACCTATTCCTCGATACAGAGGGAAGCCCGGAATGTTAAAGCCCTATTGCTCCATCCATACTCGACATGAATATTAACTCTCACAAACAGATTAGATTACTTCGTCGGCTTATTAGTACTAAGAATAGTTAATTACTTTTTTAAAAGTAATTAAACAATCAACCATTTGGCCATTTACAAATTCTAACCTTTTTTTTGAAAACATTCAAAAATACTTGGAAATACGTATAATAGGTTTTAAAATATTTATCCAAAATATTATTTAAAAAAGTTTGAAAAATAAAACAAAACTTGGAAAAGAACGTGTTTTGTCCTAAAATTTCTTTCTTTAAAAATTCATAAATAATTCTTAAAAATTCGTAAGTATCTAAATTAATTTTATAACAATCTAAAAATAGTTAGGAAATAAGTTTAAAAAGAATGAAACAAATCGCTCGAACTTAAAGTCTTTTTGAAACAACTGAAGTCCACAAATCAAGGTTAAACGAGGCAATTTTACACTAGTAATGTTTTGGCTGTTTTCGAGACGTTAATTACCTTTTACTATTCAATTATGGCAAGAAATCCCTATGGAACTCTCTGCAAAGTTCCGTAACAATTTTAAAAAATAACGCAATTCTGAACAGCATCTATAGCGACTATCGCTATAAGTGCACTTTCAAATCTAAGTCATATCTCAACTTATGTTCAACTATGATCTATATGCTTTGTTCAAGGCCTAGTTACATGCTATACAGGTCCATTCAAGTGCATATATGGATCCTATGCGCTACTTGTTTCAAAACAAGAAATCAAATCAATTTTTTAACATATGTCACTTAACAATGCAAACAATTTTAACACAAATCATATATGAGTTATATTATCAATCCAAGTGGTGAGTTAGATTACCTTAAACTTAAAAAACAACCAAGCTTGAGCACTCAAGTTCAAACCCAAGCTAGTAAACTCCTTTCTTTACTTCCTTTCCTTGCTTTGCCTTGCTCCTTTGCCTCCTCTAGCCTCCTAATGCTCATGGCTTAAGGGTGTGAGGGGTGTTTGTCTTCGCTTTTTTGCAATCTAACTAGATAGAAATTGATGTTATGTGGTGGTAAGGCTTTCCTTAAAGTTTAAGGTGATTTGGAGATGGTTTGTGTAACAACTCGGAATTTTCGACCCTCGAAAATCGATACTAATACGTTCATTGTATTGCACGCCGAGCAATCGAACGTCTGAAAACCCGATGTTAGGGGAAAGGAAAAGGAAAGGATGAGGAGAATAAGAGAAAAAGAAAATGAAACAACACATAATCTCACGATCGCAGCGGAACAACATATAACATAATAAATGATCTTTACGAAACAGAAACTGTTATATACATACATCAATCAGAGTACAACAAAAAATCACAATCATTAGCCTAGACAGTTACAACAATATGTTCTCACAAATGCCGATGATTTCAATAACAAAGCAGTGGGAATATGAACATATATGTTAATATGACTTGAAGACCTCCAACCCATCTCCTGAACTCAATACATCCAAGGCAATATGTAAATATGCTCGGTCTGACCCGAGCATTATAATAAAATAACAACCGAGTCAGTCTGGAAAACCAGCATGTGAAAACACACCCAACTAGATTTTTAAGTTATAAAAAACCTTTGAAATCAGAAGTACATCGTAAGACCACGCCGCACATAAACATGGACGAGTTTTACCTTACGATAACCAACAAATTTCTATAGAAAGTCTATTTATACTATAATAACATCTAAGGGTTGAAGTAAAATATGAATATAGCTGAAATGCTTGCATCTTATTTTTTAGCATAGTTGGGCACAACTAAGTCCATACGACAATTGATTCTATACAATGACTGGACTACTGGGGTACCGCTCGTCATGGTGCATCTCTAGGTAAAATAAACACCGAGGGCCTCGCCTGGATCCCCTGCCAATACAGGAGCGGCCTACCCCTTACTAGATAGTACTGAATATGATCTGCCCTCCGTTAATGTACCCCAAGCATACAAATGAGAGATAATATCAACTCTATATAGGGATGATCACACCTTACTTGGTAGCGACCCACGTAGCCCTGCTACAACTTCCCAGTTTTAGTCATTCCCGATTGATGAGGCTTGAAACTACATTTTATATTTTTATATAGAACTTCCCACTTGGAATCTAACACTGCCCTTCAGGCAACAATGCAACGCCAGCATTTATCCATACAATTTCTTTCTGGGACTGAACGAAATGCTTGAGAGCTCCATCTTCAATTCCATTATCTTCAAGATGTCTTCACTTTGAAACACTTGAGTTGGATCGAAGTAGTTTTCGAATAACATATCCGATCCCTGTCTCTTCAAACAACATTCGATAATTTTTGGTAAAGTCAACCCCTGTTCTTTAGGAAATAAATAGTCAAAGATAAGAGCGTGGATCACCTCCTAACTATTAGTTGATGGATTTCCTTATTAATGTCCTAGCAGAGCGAAACGAGATTTATACGCACAATACAGCATCATCGGAGATGACTGTGCCATATAACTCACGTGTTTCTCCTAGATATATCTAAAGTTACTTTTGGGTCCAAATTGGATATTGGGTTATTTAAATATCAACAATACACATCCAAATCAGGGATTTATTTCAAACAGGAAAAACCAACATTGGTTAAGCACACAAGAAACTACTAGGCTCTTTTAATAAATCTTTTCATTAGTTAATATCACTTTGTGATAATTGTATAAAAATCCTTTTACAAAGATATATATATATATATATAAATATAAATTCCTATATTTCAATACTTGGGAAAATATCCTTATACTTATCTCGATGGTATAAGCATATTCGCCAAACACTAAGGAAGTTTTCCTTTTTATACAATTCTAAAATTATTTATAAACTCCATTATAATTTATTAAAACCATTTATGAACTATTTTATAAATCTCTAGAAACGATACATAAATATTTCTAAACCATTTCTCAAATCATTTATAACCCTTCATAAACCCATAAAACTAATTACAGTACTCCTCTTACAAACCTATAGACCCATCTCTAAAATTCACTTATAAATATCTAATCGTTTATAAAATTCATTTTGCTTGTAACTAATCTTCCTTCCGGCCTTTAAACCATTTTATAAACCTCTATTTATAAATCTCGAAAACATTTATAAATAATTAAAAATTATTTACTTCGAAACCCGACAATAATAATCATTAACAATAAACATTATAAATAAATAATAATTATTAATTTCAAAACATCTTAAAAAATAACAAATAATAATTCCAAAACATTATCAATAAAAAAATAATACTTGATCTTCAACAATATGATAAATAATAATAATTAATTTCCAACAGTTTATTTATAAATAATTACATATTAATATTTTAAACAATTAACTTTTCAATATATTAAGATATTGATAAACTACTTGAGAACCATATTAATATAAATGAACAATTTTTAATTATAAATATATTTCCTTGATTAAATCCATACTTAAAATTTCAACATAATCATTTCCGTATTTATAAAACTATAATTATAATCACTTCTATTTACAAGATATCGTTTAACAACTCCAAATCTATCCTCACTTTCAATTTGCAAAATAGATCAACAATTTTTCCAAAGCAATATCCCACATATTATCATAAATCCATAATTGTGATTTTTTTTCCAATTTATCCAATGATAAAAGTTTTCATTTATTTATAAACATCGTTCATAAATCTATCATTTTATTAATAAAATATGATTTTGAAAATCCTCACTTTATTTGTAAAATGCCACATCGATACATTATCACATCTATAATTTCCATATATATAAATAAATCTTAATATATATATATATCACTTTATATAAATGGGTAATAAGTATTTATACCAAATTATTACTATCTTCTTTTAAAAACCATACCCGTTTATATAAAATGCAGACTTATTTTTAAGATTTTAAATTTTTTTAATCACAGTTCGAAATCTCTGTTTAAAAATATTTTCTGAAACTATATATTTATAATCTCGAAAAATCGTACGTTTTATTTTTAAATAAATTTCTTCATTAAACAATTCAAGAAAAATTATTTAAACATATATAATTTTCAAGTCACATTGAAATCTCTTTTTAAATCAAATTAATAGTTTATAATATTTTAAAATACCAAAAATAAGGCATAATGCTACTAAAGCGCTAATAAGAAAAATCATATCCATGTCGTCAAGTATAACATCCAACGTATCATATATCAAATTATATGAAAATAAAATTAACGTTGTGAAGAATCTTGTTGGATCCCTCCAACTTGTCCCCGTGCATCACATATATATAACTAAATAATATAAATCAACCGCCTCGAGACAAGATCATATACAAACGGTCATTCGCTCTTACACGAGAACGTATATGGTCTCATCCGCTCCAGGGGCGGGAATATATCCAATCCAACAAATGAAATAGTAAATCATCTAGAATAGTCAATAATAATGAACATTAAAATATCCACACATCTGAAAAATAATTTTTATCGGCTATATAATATTCTGGTTAACCAAAAAATGAGTTTTAACTCACTTTGATTCCGGTTTCGTCCCCTCCGATTCGAATTAAAATTGAATGGGCATTCAATTTTAATTAAAATTACTACGATCTCCAAATATGTCCAATCCAACTCCGTAGCGTAGTATTCGTCGACAACATCCCAACGCAACCTGTTGTAACGATCCGATATTTTCAACCAATCGCATCCGCACGTGCTGGACTTGAATTGCTCAAAATACCACGTTGTAAATAAAATTTGGCATATCTTAGAATATACAGTAAATAAATAGTCACGAATCACAGACACAGAATAAATAATACTGCAGTGGAAGTAAAAGAGATAGTTGTTCATGAAGCTACTACATACATATAAGATACATCAGAGTTAAACAAGATACAACAGAAGTGTAACAAGATACATTTGGTACAAATCAGAATACATCACTGGAATAACTCAGTCGATGGCTGGATCTTTTAGCAATGCTCCAACTCCGAAGGTGAGTCTTGAATGCCGAATCACTCAGTCCGACTCAAGCGTAAAGCAAAATACAAAACACTCGAGTCAGGGCATAAATAATTATGAACCGTAAATCAACTTAAGTAAACAGTAACAAAATGCATCAGTAACTTAAAGGATGTCTGGGATCGCCCATCCTTTAAGGATCCATTAAACTATTTACTATGTAGTAATACTGCGCTATTATAATAATGTCTACAGTAAAATGAACTTACTTTTAAATAGCGTTAAGGGGTTACCCATATAGCCCTTAACACATAATAGTGCCAATAGTCTATACAGTACATACATATCTCCTGATCTGGAGACTATGAGAAGATACTCCATAGGTACGACACAAATAGAAACTCATAAAAAGGCTCTCTATGGTAGGTGACACGACACACGAGGCAACGCCAAGGTAGATATGCCAATCACACACACGGGCTGGTGGCAACGTAGTAGCCACATACGCCCACTTCGAAACACATTCCCAAATCAAAATCGGAGGATGGCCATCAAATCAACCACAAGTAAGAGTATAGTATCGAAGAAGTGCGTCCGACCAAAGGAGCTACCCCTTTTGGCCCGAGATCGCTCCTGTTTTAGCCACCTTATGCCAACTCACGGGAGTTGGGTCCACGTAATATACCTCAAGGACGTCGCCACCATCCTACTTCATTCTGGAATCTCCACCGTGTACAAGGTTGTTAAATGGTTTTCGAAGTTGGCAGAGAGTATGACAACTTTCGATTCCGGTCTCTTTAACAACCAAATATTATTATAATGTCGTGGTCATTTCAAAATAGTTTATACTTCAAAATCAAATCATTTCATTTCAAAACTATATCCCTTTCAAAATAGTTTATACTTCGAAACCAAACCATTTTTATTTCAAAACTATATTCAAATTAAAACGATATCATATCATGTCCATGTCAAACATATATTCACCTTTCAAAAGTCATAATACTTTCAAAGTTATAACTCTTTCGAAACCAAAACACTTGAAATTATTACATTTTGAAAATCATAACATTTCGAAATCATACATTTTAAATTGTGGAACATTCCTTTAATTCTTTACATTTTACACATTTATTCAATTTAATCCAAATTTCAAATTTCCAATTTAATTCAATTCAAACCATCAATTTCAGTTCAATTTATTTTCCCAACAAACCATTTCAAATCTTGTCAAATTTCAAGTAAAGTTTTGATCCACAAAATAAACTATTAAAATTTTAATATATTTCAACGCTTTAATATCCCACATTTCAAAACTAAATCTTATAATTCATATATCTCAAATTCAATTTACAAATATTTAGTTTTCAAATATTTACTTAATAAACTCAATATCATTTAAAATAAACCCAAATTACAAGTAAACCAAATATCCTTTCATATTAATATAAACTTCAAGTATTAATTTATCAAAATCAAATATCATTCCAAATTCATATTCTTTATAAAAATAAAGGTCAAATCATTTCCAAACCATTTCAATCATCAAAATATCATATCCCTTCAAAATCTCATTACCAAACCTTTATTTGAATTTAAATTCAAATATAAAAATTTAAATATCATTTAAAATCAAATAATCATTCATTTATTATTCCAAATATCAATATAAAACACATTTCAAAATTCCATTTAAAAATTCATTTATCTCATTACATTTCATTCCATTTAATACATAACCAAGTAAACCTTTATTTAAATTCAAATTTAATTTAAATTTCTTAAAAATTCAAATTTGAAAAAATAAAATATATATTCAAACTCCTAAAATTTCACAAATAACCAATTTCAAAGTTAAATCATTTAACATTTTAAAATATAACTCAAATAGTTTTAAAATCTATAATATATCAAACATTGTCAAAATATAGCAACGACAGCATTTATAAAGTGCTATCGTAGCTCATAATTTCCAAAATAGTTTAGTTTAGGAACAACGACATTTATAAAATGCCGTAATAGATATTTCAAACATAGTTAGGTTTAAAAACAACAGCATTTTAGAAAAGCTGTCATAAAAGTACAGCAATTTAGAAATGCTATTAATAAAATTCCAGATTTTATAATAACTTTTCAGAAACAATTAAACTTCAATTCTTGTTATTTTAATTTATTAATCATATTTTTAGACTTTAAAATTTCACATTTAAATCATTTTAACATATGATTTATCACAATAAAATTATAAAATCAAATATTCAATTCAAAAACTCAATTCAATTATTAAGTCAAAATTCACTATTTATTAACTTATAAATTTAATAAAACTTAACACTTTATTTCAAATATCATTTCAAACTTTAAATTTAATTTACATTATTTACTTACATTTTAAAAATATAAATTTAAAGTCAAAATCATAATTACTTTAAATTTACATACTTAAATTCACAATTTCAAGACTTAATATTTAACTTTCTTAAAACCATAAAATATATATTTTTAATCAAAATTTCATATTTAAAAAAAAATCTATATAAAAATCATTTTAAAAATATACCACGGGGTCTGTATATAATTTTCTAACCTAGGTCAAGTGATACAGATATGTATCATTTCAATCCGCAATTTAGAAAGAAAACCTGGGTTCTATCATTTCAAACCCGCAATCCCAAGTCAAATAAAAATAAATAAAAATCGCTCAGGCCTATCATTTTAGCCCATAACGATTATTCCCTATTCTAAAGTCCGTTCGGGTATGTATCATTTCAACCCATAGTGATTCTATTTTACAGGGAAGTTGTAGTGTGAATATATGCATAAACAATATAAACACTTATAATAACATGTCAATGTCACAATATAATGTCATTTATGAAATGTCAGGTGATGATTAACAATGTAAACATGGTAATAACATGGCACAGCATATCATATAATCATCATTAACTTGCATAACATTTTTAATTACTAAATACTTGTCATCAATTCACTATTTCATAAGTAGAAATGTCAGAGTGAGAAAGACTTGCTTTTTCAGGCTGGAGTTAGCAAATCAAACTACACAGAACAAATCCAGAAAGCACGATATGGCATGACACAGCACGACAAATGATTCAAATGGGAAGAGAGAGCCAAGATATGATCTTGTAACAACAAATAAACAAGACATTGTAAGACATGAATATTCAACACAAAATTATATTGAAACAATTTGAAAATAGGAAGCAACAAAGAGAAAAGCGACTTGACCTTGCTTTCCACTCAAATTGCTTGACCATAGGGCTCAAGTGCTCAGCCATGATGGTACTATAGGTCGGGTTATGGCATCATATAGGTGGGGCTATAAGTGGAGATGTGAAGTAGTAGGGTTAAACATGGAGCATACAAAAGAAACAAGGCTATAGGTGAAGTATTTGGTCACATTTAAGATCGACCATGACATCATAGGGCTCGACCTTAGAGGTTTCAGATCTAGACAGAGGTAGAGATGACTGAAGTGGTGGGCAGAGGAGGGGTAGCTACTGGTGGTTGTGGCTAAGGGGGTGGCCAAAGTGAAATAGGAAGGGTCGGTGATGAAATGGTTCAGCTAGGCAATGATATAGTGGAGTTTATAGCAAAACTTTGTGGTGCAAGCTTCAACAAATGGTCACAGCCTGATTATGATTGGAGGAGGAGGGGAGGTTGTTGCTGTAGATGGTGGAGGTGATGGTGATTTTTGGCTCGGCTATGCATGAATCAAAGGTTGTTTTGCAATTTTTTGGTGCAATCATTACGTGGAGGTCACGACTTGCATTGGTTAGAGGAGGAGATGGTGGTGTGGCCGTGGAGGAGCTATGGCTGTGCAAGGCTATGGAAAAACATGGCAAAATCAAAGGAAAAATCAAATAAAATGAAGAGTAAAAGAAGAAAAAGAAGACATTACCAAAATTATTTCAAAAATGCTTGGCCAAAAAAATGATGGAATGAGAAACTTTTTCCCGTGAAATGCAAATAAAACTCACGGCCAAGAGAAGTAGTGAACGGCCAAAAGAAATGAAAAGGCAAACACTGAAAAGTCATAAGAAAATGAAGAGTTTTAGTCTCTTAGAATTTCCATTTCTTTAAATCAAATAAAAACATATGAAAATTTGTAAATGAATTAGAAAAGACAAAGTAAAATAAAATGAAAATAAATAAATATTTTAAGAAAAATAGAAAAAAGAAAAAAAGAAATAGTTTATTAAATTCAAAAATAGACTAAAAAATTACAAACAAAATACAATTAATTTTGGAAAATTAGAACTATAATTTTAAAATGTTTTAAAAATAAAATATATACATAAAATGACATATTACACATATATACACAAATTAGAACAAACAAAAATATTATTTACATAAATTAAGATAAACAATTTTGTTAAATAAATCAATTTACATACAATATTGTAAAAATCATAACTTTCACAATATAAATCGGATTTCAACGAAACAAAAAGCAATATTCTTGAAATTTTATTTACTTTCATAATAAAAGATAAAATTCAAATTTTCAAATATTTAAAATTTTAAATTTTTAAATTTAGAAGTCAAAGTTTGACCATATTGACCAAAATTCACATTTTTGGAAAATATTCTATTTATTCATGTTTGAAATTATAATTTACATCAAAATCAAAATTTATATTTAAAGTAACAAAATTATTCATTTTAATAAATAAAATAAAGTTTTTAAATCAGGAAATTCAATTAAAATAATTAAAATATACAATTAAAATAATCATAAAATACAGGGTTGTTACACTCTCCCCCACTTAAAACTTTTCGTCCTCGAAAAGGAATGAGATACGTGAAAACACAAAAAAAGATAGAATGAAATAGGATTAAGACAAGATGACAAGATGATAAAAATTATACCTGATAACTGTTGTTATAGGTAAGTTTAACAAGGTGGAGATGATCTTCCCAAGATCCTCCAGAATCAAGAACACAAGCATGAAAAAGATCTTCTAAAATCTGGTTCACCCTTCCCGTTTGACCGACGGTCTATGGATGGAAAGAAGTGCTCAGATTCAAAAATGAGTACCAAAGATTGTCAAAGATTATAGAAAGATTTCCAAACAGACTGGTATAAGCAACAGCCTCCCCATTCTGTAGCAAGATAAGGGAAATAAGGACAATCAAAAGATAGTTTGAAAAAACAAAATAGGATAATAGATTTGAAACCATGAAAATTTCAACCTAAATTGAAGATTAATTTTACATAAGTTAAGTAGATCTTAATCATCTATAATTTCATTATCTTATCATCTAATTATCTTAAATATATAATCTCTAAAATCATGGATTGGAGAAATCCTTTATTGTACTCATAATGTACTCAATAAAATTCAATTCTTCTTTATTCCAAATTATAATTAAATTTATTCCTCTCAATATTTTTATCACCTATGTTAAATATATTTACACTTATTGTAACTGCTTTAAATTTATTCTTAGTTCCTTTAACATCATTTTATATTGTAAATTATTCCATTACCCTTCTTTCCTATTTAACCTCTGTTAAACTTTTTATAACTAAAATTTAAGTGTATAACATTTATAACCACTCAAATTTTATTTATAAAAATCCTTTTTATAATGTATATTATCCAGTTACATATTCAACTTCTGAAAATTTAGGTAAGTTATATTGGAATGAAATTGTGTATTATATAATAAAAATCCAATTTAATCATTTCAAGCTTAAATATTAACCAAATTTTGAAATTATACTTGAAATTATCCTTCAAGATGAAATTTGGGAATTAAATTTCTGATAAGTTCCAAACTATTTAGAGATAAATAAATGCACATATACTATATATATATCCATTCAAATTTAAATCATATATCATCATATGTTATAAATCCAGTCTTATTTTAGAAATTCAAAACAATTAAATTCCCTAAAAAAAATGTAGCAAGACTACAGAACAGTCTCTTCACTTTGAAACTCGAAAATGAACGTCGATGATGCTGCAGTCATCACCGAGGTTATTTTCCAGCGACGAAGAGAAAAGCACTAATTTTAAACTTTAAAATTCTTTTGAAACAAATTTCCATTTGAAAATATATTAAATAATATTTCCTTTAAAATTTTAAACACAAGGTTTGAAATCCATCGAAAATTAAATTCTCGAATTCTTGTTTAAATTCAATTTAAATTTCCAAATAAATTTATAACCATGTTTTATAGTTCAATTATTTATATATGAAACAAGAGATAATGATATATAAATCAAATATTATTTCTTAAAAACCAATGCAATAAAAATCCAGAAAAAGATTTATAATATAATTACAAAATTTATTTCATTACTAAATTTGAAAAACATATTGTGTTAGTTTGCTCTGTTCAAGTGTTTTGGAAATCCCATCGATAGCGTTGATCAGACGAATCGATTGAAAACCCAAAACAGCATCAAAAACTCAAACAACACAATATATAAAACATTTTAAATATTAGTTTTACAAATATACTTCACGAATGATTTGAAGATAAGTTGGAAACAAAGATGAGATGATTAAATAATAGAATAGGAAGATGGATAAGCTTATATAAATCGCGGGCAACCATAACCGGGTCAACCTTTACTTAAAGAATAAGATCGATGTGGATTTCTAGGGAAAATCAACATTCGATCTCAAGAGATAGAGTTTGGAACTATAAGAGATACTAGCATCTAAACCGAGGATATAAAATCTTTGGTGAATCGATGCTATTGTAAAGGAGTTTCACCCCGTTACAAATCAATTTGAGATTGGCGAGGCCGCCGACTCACTAAAAAGATCATTCGAAGTGGAGTTATGGGATACTCCAGAATCAAAAGAAGATGAATAGTGAGGGACACGAATGGATTTTAGAACCGCAGGAAACGTTCCAAAATTCAAAAAATAGATTCAAAGAGGAAGAGATTCAAACTCGAATGAAAGTGATCTGTAAATACAATTACCATATATGCTGAGTTTTGCCTAGAGCTACCAAAGCTCTGATACCAAATGTAACGACCCGATATTTTCAACCTTTCGCATCCGCACGTGTCGGAATTGAATTACTCAAAATACCACATTGTAAATAAAATTTGGCAAATCTTAGAATATACAGTAAATAAATAGTCACAGATCACAGACACAGAGTAAATAATAATGCAGTAGAAATAAAAGAGACAGCGGTTCATGAAGCTACTACATACATATAAGATACATCAGAGTTAAACAAGATACAACAGAAGAGTAACAAGATACATCAGGTACAAATCAGAATACATCATTGGAACAACTGGATGCTGAAAGCAAAATAGATGGTTGGATCTTCAAGCAAAGCTCCAACTCTGAAGGTGAGTCTTGAATGCTGAATCACTCAGTCTGACTCGAGTGTAAAGAAAAAAACAAAACATTCGAGTCAGGACATAAATACTTATGAACTGTAAATCAACTCAAGTGAACAGTAACAAAATGCATCAGTAACTTAAAGATTGCTTGGGATCGCCCATCCTTTAAGGATCCATTAAACTATTTACTATGTAGTAATATTACGTTATTATAATAATATCTACAGTAAAATAAACTTACTTTTAAATAGCGTTAAGGGGTTACCCATATAGCCCTTAACACATAATAGTGTCAATAGTCTATACAGTACCTGCATATCTCCTGATCGGGAGACTATGAGAAGATACTCCATAGGTACGACACAAATAGAAACTCGTAGTAAGGCTAGCTATGATAGGTGACATGGCACACGAGGCAATGCCAGGGTAGCTATACCAATTACGCACATGGTTTGGTTGTAACGTAGCAGCCGCATATGCCCACCTTGGAACACAATTCCAAATCAAAATCGGAGGACGGCCATTAAATTAACCATAAGTAAGAGTATTGAAGAAGTGCGTCTGACCAGAGGAGCTACCCTTTTTGGCCCGAGATCGCTCCTGTTTTAGCCACCTTATGCCAACTCATGGGAGTTGGGTCCACGTAATATCCCTCAAGGACGTCGCCACCATCCTACTTCATTCTGGAATCTCCACCGCGTACACGATTGCTAAAGCGGTTTTCGGAGTTGGCAGAGAGTATGACAACTTCCGATCCCGATCTCTTTAACAACCAAACGTTATTATAACGCCATGGTCATTTCAAAATAGTTTATACTTCAAAATCAAATCATTTCATTTCAAAACTATATCCCTTTCAAAATAGTTTATACTTCGAAACCAAACCATTTTTATTTCAAAACTATATTTAAATTAAAACAGTATCATGTCACTTCCATTTCAAACATATATTCACCTTTCAAAAGTCATAATACTTTCAAAGTTATAACTCTTTCGAAACCAAAATACTTGAAATTATTACACTTTGAAAATCATAACATTTCGAAATCATACATTTAAAATCATGGAACATTCCTTTAGTTCTTTACATTTTACACATTTATTCAACTTAACCCAAATTTCAAATTTCCAATTTAATTCAATTCAAACCATCAGTTTCAGTTCAATTTATTTTCCCAACAAACAATTTCAAATCTTATCAAATTTCAAATAAAGATTTGATCCACAAAATAAACTATTAAATTTTTAATATATTTCAAAGCTTTAATATCCCACATTTCAAAACTAAATCTTATAATTCATATATCTCAAATTCAATTTACTAACATTTAGTTTTGAAATATTTACTTAATAAACTCAATATCATTTAAAATAAACCCGATTTACAAGTAAATCAAATATACTTTCATACTAATATAAACATCAAATATTAATTTATCAAAATCAAATATCATTCCAAATTCATATTCTTTATAAAAATAAAGGTCAAATCATTTCCAAACCATTTCAATCATCAAAATATCATATCCCTTCAAAACCTCATTACCAAATCATTATTTGAATTTAAATTCAAATATTTAAATTTAAATATCATTTAAAATCAAATAAATCATTCATTTATTATTCCAAATATCGTTACAAAACACATTTCAAAATTATATTCAAAAGCTCATTTATCTCATCACAATTCATTCCATTTAACACATAACCAAGTAAACCTTTATTTAAATTCAAATTTAATTTAAATTCCTTAAAAATTAAAATTAAAAAAATAATATATATTCAAACTCCTAAAATTTCATAAATAATCAATTTCGAAAGTTAAATCATTTAACATTTTAAAATATAACTCAAATAGTGTTAAAATCTACAATATTTCAAACATTGTCAAAATATAGCAACGACAGCATTTATAAAGTGCTATCGTACTTATAGTTTCCAAAATAGTTTAGTTTAGGAACAACGGAATTTATAAAATGCCGTAATAGATATTTAGTTATTTCAAACATAGTTAAGTTTAAAAACAACGGCATTTTAAAAATGCTGTCATAAAATTACAGCAATTTAGAAATGCTATTAATAAAATTTCAAATTTTATTATAACCTTTCAGAAACAATAAAACTTCAATTCTTGTTATTTAAATTTATAAATCATATTTCTAGTCTTCAAAATTTCACATTTAAATCATTTTAACATATGATTTATCACAACAAAATTTTAAAATCAAATATTCAATTTAAAAACTCAATTCATTTATTAAATCAAAATTCACTGTTTATTAACTTATAAATTTAATAAAACTTAACACTTTATTTCAAATATCATTTCAAACTTTAAATTTAATTTACATTATTTACTTACCTTTTAAAAAATATAAATTTGAAGTCAAAATCACAATTACTTCAAATTTACATACTTAAATTCACAATTTCAAGACTTAATATTTAACTTCTTAAAAACCATAAAATATTTATTTTTAAATCAAAATTTCATATTTTAAAAAAAACATATCTATATAAAAATCATTTTAAAAATATACCACGGGGTCTTTATATAATTTTCTAACCTAGGTCAAGTGATACAGATATGTATCATTTCAATCCGCAATTTAAAAAGAAAACCCGAGCTCTATCATTTCAAACTTGCAATCCCAAGTCAAATAAAAATAAATAAAAATCGCTCAGGCCTATCATTTCAGCCCATAAAGATTTTTCCTTATTCTAAAGTCCATTCGGGTATGTATCATTTCAACCCATAGTGATTCTATTCTACAGGTAATTTGCAGTGTGAATATATGCATAAACAATATAAACACATATAATAACATGTCAATGTCACAACATAATGTCATTTATCAAATGTGAGGTGATGATTAACAAAGTAAACATGGTAATAACATGGCATAGCATATCATATAATCATCATCAACTTGCATAACATTTTTAATTACTAAACACTTACCATCAATTCACTATTTCATAAGTAGAAATGTCAGAGTGAGAAAGACTCACCTTTTCAAGCTGGAGTTAGCAAATCAAACTACACAGAACAAATCCAGAAAGCACGATATGGCATGACAAAGCACGACAAATGATTCAAACAGGAAGAGAGGGTCAAGATATGATCTTGTAACGACAAATAAACAACACACTGTAACACATGAATATTCAACACAAAATTTATATTGAAACAAGAAAAGCGACTTGACCTTGCTTTTCACTTAAATTGCTTGACCATAGGGTTCAAGTGCTCAGCCATGATGGTGCTATAGGTCGGTTATGGCCTCATATAGGTGCGGCTACAAGTGGAGATGTGAAGTGGCAGGGTGAAACATGGAGCATACAAAAGAAACAAGGCTAAAGGCGAAGGGTTTGGTGACATTTAAGATCGGCCATGACATCATCGGGCTCGGCCTTAGAGGTTTCAGATCTAGACAGTGGTAGAGATGGCTGAAGTGGTGGCCAAAGGAGGGGTAGCTACTGGCGGCGGCGGCTAAGGGGGTGGCCAAAGTGAAATAGGAAGGGTATATCTGTAACAAACCACATATTTAACGATTTTATATTTAAATGATTTATTTAAGTATAGCGTCGTTAGTCGGATTTTGGGTCCGAAATGTTACTTTTTGCAAACGGTCGAATTGGGTCTCAAAACCACTTCCATTGAGTTCAAAACGTCGTTTGCGATCTTTTTGAGTATAAGCTTCGATATGTTTGGAGTAAGTTGAAATTGGCTACTTTTTCTAGTTGGGTTTTGGGTTTGAGTTCAGCCCACTAGCTAACTAAACCCTCTAACTCAGCCCTCTCCTCTCCATTCTCTCATTCCCACTTCTCAAACTCAAGCTCCAACTGAAAATGGTGGAAAGGAAAGGGAATTAGAAACTCCAAACCCTACTTCTTCTTGCTAGCTCATAATCTTGCTCCAAAATCTAAGGGAAGCCATTGGTAAGCAGCTACTTCATCTTCTCTATCTTTTTCTCTCTTCAATTTCAGAAAGTTCCCTAAAACCTAATTTGGGAAATATGTGTTTTATCCTTTGATTGAAGCTAGTTGAGTTGAAGTAGAGATTAGTTGGTCATCTCCTTTGTAACGTCCCGCTATTTTGGACCACTCAAATCGACAATAAAACCATACATGTCCGACTTGAATAATTCAAAATACCGAATTGTTAATTTAAAATTGGCAAAACGTGACATATACAGTAAATAAATCAGTCACAGATCACAGAGTAATAAAATGCAGCGGAATAGATAAAGAATAGTAGTTCATGAAGCTACTATATACATCAGAGTTAGAAATAAAATACAACCGAATAGTTCAAATGCAGTGAAGTCTCCAATGCAACAGACGACTTCTCTGAACCAATCAACTGGAAAGGCTGGAATCTGAATCGATAGTTGGATCTCCAAATGAAGCTCCGAACTCCAAAGGTGAGTCTCTAATGCTGTATCACTCAGTCTGACCCGAGCGTAAAGCAAAAGACAAAACACTCGAGTCAGGATTAACATTCTTGTATCAATAAATCCAACTCAAGTGAAATATCAACTGAAATACAATAACTTAAAGGATGTTTGGGATAACCATCCTCTAAGGGTCCATGGAACTATCTACAAGGTGGAAATATACACTATAACACCATGGTCCTTTCAACTTAATTTATATTTCAAAACCAAATATCATTTTCACTTCAAATATCTTTATATTTCCCAAAATAGTCTTTAGATATATTAAATAATTTATACCGTAAAATATTTTCAATTCCCTCAACTTAACAAATTGTTTCAACATCAACCCGATCTTCCCATTCAAATTTAATTCAATCTCAATTTATCAATTAAATTCAACTCACTTCCTAAATTAACCACCACTTCAATTTTATCGATCTCAAATTAGGATCACAAATACCCCTTTATATTTCAATATATTTCAAAACATTAAGTATTCAACGTTTCAAAATAAATTTTTATTCAATTTAGTTTCTAAATAATAGATTCAAATTTGGTTCAACCTAAATTTTCACTTTAATTCAATTTAGTTTCTAAATAACAAATTCGCTATATTGATTTCAAATACAGATCCGAATCTCAAAATTATCCATTTAAATTCCAATATAGTTCTAAGCTTTAAAAATTTAAATGTTCAATTTAACCATTTCATATAGATCTCGATTTAACCTCATTAGTCTTGAAATACTTCCGCATTTGATTTAAGATTATTTAATTAACCTTAAATTCCATTTTCTCAATATTTTCTTTAATTTACTTAAACGTGAAATATGCATTTAATCGCTTAAATCAAAAATCCAGTTATAAAATCCTACCTTTTTTAAAAATTTTCATTTAAAAATTTTAGATCGATTTAATTAAATAAATCCTCATTTAGATACCATTTAATAAACTCAAATTTATCTCCCCATCTTAATTTATCCCAGTTATTTCAAAAATCTATTTGAAATATAATTTACATAAATATTAACATAGTTTATGTATTAAATCAAACTTAATTAAATTAAATATTATTAAACCTATATATATAGAAATTTAAGAATTAACATTTATTAAGACCATATATTTCCTTCCAAAAAAAAAGAATTTATTTCCAAAATATTTATATATGAACCACGGTGTCTATATATATTCCTAATCATCTGGTCAAGTGTTACGGATATTTATCCTTTAAATCCGTACACTAAATATATACGGGTGGATATCATTCCAATCCGTAATCCCAAATTTAATTAAATGAAAATCGCTTGGGTCTATCATTTCAACCCATAACGAAATTCTCCTATTCTAAAGTCTGTTCGGGTATGTATCATTTCAACCCATAGTGAATTCTAAACCACAGGGAACTTGCAGAGTGATAACAGATAAACAAAATATAGCAGGATATGATAATAATAATATACAACAGGAATATATCATCAGTAATTAAATAAAGTATAAACAATAGGATATGGTGTCATATCCCGTAGGTGAACAGATACATGTAATAGCATAAATATAACAATTTAAATAACTACAGCAACATATTTCAATTGTCATTTCAATTGAAATCAAATTTAATAAATAAAAGAATGTAAATCGTGAGTGATTGCTCACCTTTCGAGCCTAGAGGAAAGGGCGGAATGAGAAGAGATACAAATCCAAGCACAGATTTCGAAGCAACGCAATATTGGCAAGAATTTTAACGATCAAAGCTGATAAAGAGGAATAGACGAATTTAAATCAAAACGGGATCGAAGACGATGACTGATATAAGTGGATTTATATATATATATATAACTATTTACATATATAAATCATATTCTAACTTCAAATACATTTCAAATTTTAGATATATATATATATATATATATATATATATATATATATATATATTAAAATCATTGTCTTAAAACAAAACATATATATATATATTAAAACAAAGCACCCATGTTCACAAAATCAAATCTATACATATACGTATTATATTTTAATCAGTACCTAAATTATACTGTAAACTGATAAACTTACTTTATAAACATATAATATGATACACAGTGTCATTTTTAATATATATCCTAAGCCCAAACAGGTGTACGTTACATTATTTATATGGACTTCCCTACAAATAAACAAATCTTATACCTATTTAAACATGATAGTATGAGAACATCATGTTATAAATCAGATAACTTATATTACATATTAACCAAATAACTTTATAAACTTTTATACTTTATTAACTTATAACTGCGGCATATATACACCCTTTAAATATACACACTATATACAACAGAGCATATAACACTGATGACAACAAGTTAAAAACCCATATGTTTTAAAACGTATGACAGACATCAACGATATTTTTAAAAATTAAACAATGTTGATATAATGACTTAACTAAATATAAGTACATAACTCACGTAAACTATTTATACTATAACATAGAACACTGTAACATATATGCCCCCCTCCCCTTTTATAATAAAAGATGATGTGAACAAACTTTCATAACAAAAATATATATTTACTGATAAAGTCCTTTCATGCAAGCAGACCGATAGTTTATATAAACCACAAAATATACTAATAAAAATAAATATATATACATACTTCTTTTAGAGCCGAGCAACGCTAGAACACGGCTGAGACTGGACGAGGCAAGACTGGATGATGAGGCCGCTGTGGGGAGAAAGGCTCGGCCACGGCTGAAGGGTGTTAGGTGGCACGGAAGGCAAGGGGAGATGGGTAGGCGTGCGGAGGGTCGGAGAAGCAAGTGGAGATGGCGTGGCTATGGCTGCCGAATAGAGGCAGGGCGGAGACATGGACAGTCGGCCGGTGGTGAAGGAAGGCCGGGATGTGAGGCCGAGCATGGGTTGCTCACGGTGAGGCTTGGATGGGGTCGGTTATGAGGTGGGGAAGGGCGGTTCGGGTTACGCAAAAGAGGATAGCGGAGGAAAGCTGATGGGTCGGTGATGTTCGGTTGTTTGACCGTGCTTGGACGGTGATGGGTGGATCTGGGTTGTCAGGTGAGATGGGTCGGAGCGTGGTGAGTCGGAGTCGGTGGTGTTGGAGGCGGTGGTGGAATAGAGCTGAGGTGGGAAGGAGCGGCAGATCTACTGCTGAGTAAGTGGAGGATGGTTGCAAAGCTCGATGGAACTGGCGGTAGGTGATGGACGTGGGTTGACTTGGAGAGGGTGGCAGTTAATAGATGGAAGGACGGGAAAAAAAAAGAGGAGACGGGGAGAACGGCTAAAAGATGGTGAGCAGGGACAAATATAAGAAGGGGAAGAAGATGAATGCAAACAGTTATTTATAGAAAAGAAAGGTAAAATAAAGGAACCGTGAAAAAGAAGCTAGTGAAACGTAAGCCAATAAATAAAAGAAATAGGAGTGGCAACGGTCACCTGAAATTCAGCTAAAAGCAATTCTGATTTGTTGTTTGGACCGTAAGTTTTCAAATTCGAAACCAAAAGAAACGCAAAGGAAAATTAGAAATGAATGAATATATACTTAAAAGTAACGAAATTTATAACAATGGTCACCCAGTAATCCAGCTAGAAATTTAAAGAAATAAAATAAATGTACCGAAATAACGTATGGCATTTTATACGTTTCCAAACTTTTGAAATGGCATGGGATGGCAACATCTGTACACTGATTGAGAAGCTAATAAAGCAATTTATTTCATTGCTTGGGACTCCGGTTGAAGTTTTGAAAGGCAAAGCAAAGTTAACGGTCAACATTTAAAGGTACTGTTACAACGAATATTTTATTGATTCCGTCGTGTACCAGACCTCAAAATACAAAAATAAATATACTATTGAGATCAGCACGATGAGACAATCACAACGGTACACAGATATTAGTGATATGATCATCCGATCAAAAGTCGATTATCGGCACAAAAAAAAATGCTGTTAATCTATCAGAAATAAGGTAAACGGAGCAGTAGACGTCCAAATTTGGAAAAACGAGGGATGACGTCTCACTCAGAAGAGGATTTAGAAATTTTTTATAGAAAAATATTCAGGCTTGAAAATAAATTTATTATCAACAATTATTAGCTAGCTTGAATTTAATAGAATTACAAAATAAATTAACTTTCATAAAATAAATTGAAAATTTATCATTTGCTATATTTAATTATACGTAATCCAAATATTAACTTTTTATTTGCAAATTAATTTATTTAAAATTTCACCAAAATCCAATTAAATACGTAAATAAAACCATTAAATTTTATTGAAATCTTACAGGTCGTTACACTCTCCTCCACTCAAAACTTTTCGTCCCCGAAAAGGAAGGAGGTAGGAGAATAGAACAACCAGGAATAAAGTAAACTGAAAGTCAAGGGTAAATAATTAATTTAAAACTATATAAATTTTACTTGGAATATTCATTTGAAACTTCATTTGCAATTTAATTTTCTTTAATATTTAATACTTTTCAAACTCCTTTTGAAACAATTATTTACATTATTATTTATATTTACAAAGACTATTGAGAATATTAAATCCAAAATTTATGAAATTTTTAATTTAACTCAAGAGACCTTTCAAATATTATCAATAAATTAATAATCATTCTCTTTAAAGAGTTTTATTTAATTAATAACTTCAAAATATTTACAATATTTATAAATCTTCTATTAACCCAAGTAGTATATAAATAAACAGTATTTTAAACATTATATTTAAAAGGAAAGAAAGGTAGATTCAGGAAACAGAATATAGGTGAATAAATAAGCTGAGAAGATAAGGTAGATTCAGAAGACTAGTATCGGGCACGAATAGTTAATATCAAACCAAAAGAGTTTAAATTTCAAATATTAATTCAAAATTTCTTTGTTGGGAAAATTACTTTTATAATATATACCTTTATAATAATACTTTTATAATAAAATACTATTATATCGAAATAGATTTTCCTTTCGAAGATACTTTTATAACTCGATGTTTCAACAAGTTTATCCTCGTTTTTGAAGACTCTGGCCATGCGTTGATCAGGCGCAAAGCTAGAATTCTTCAAGTACTTAGTAGACTTGTTTCAACACCCAGTGAAAATACTTGAAAATCCTTTTAAAAACAGATATGGAAAGTACAATCCAAACAAACAACCAAACCAAAACCTTTGTCCGACCATGGTTCGCAGATACACAATGGTTACGCCTGGATCCCCCAGGAAACAATCCGTATCCGTAAGCTTTCTCAGCCCTGCGAGTTACGCCATGATGACTAGTAGAGTGCAGGATACATAATGGTTACGCCTGGATCCCCCAGGAAATAATCCGTACCCCTAGGCAAGACTCAGCCAGGCACTTGCGCTACTATTCGCGACCTACACAGATTGCAGGATACACAATGGTTACGCATGGATCCCTCAGGAAACAATCCGTACCCCTAGGCAAGACTCAGCCAGGCAATTGCGCTATGCATTCACGAGAAAAAAAACCATGGGTTACGCCACGGTGGGAACACTCGAGTATTAGATCCGGAAAACCAAAAATCAGAGAGAATAATATCGATAGAATGAATCCACGATGTGGCCACAAAGCGGATATCAAGCAGAAGGCACTTTCCATATCTTTACTTCGAAAATATATATCATATAGTACCTTTTCAAATCACTTTCAAATATCATACTTATATAAAGTCCATTATATAGGATTCCATTTTTCCCAAATCGAATACTTTCCAAATCAATAGTCGATCAAATCATACTTATATAGACTTCGATTATATAAAATACTCTTTCCAAATTGAGTACCTTTCAAATCTATAGATTTCAAATCAACTTCATACTTATATAATCCATGTTATATAAGTTTGACCACTCCCAAATCAAGTGCTTAATAATATAAGGTTCTCAAATTTCAAATCATTTCAATATCAATTCAGTTTCAAAATCATATATGATTTCACCAAATTTTCTTCCAAATTAAATATCTAAATTTCAAAGTTCCCGAAATAATAGGTTTAGAGAATTATCCTAGTTTCCACATTAAAATAATTCAAGTCAAACAATTTCATTTCCAAAATCACCATATAAGTACTAGTTTTTAATTTCAATTAAATTTCAAAACTAAAATTTTTCTCAAAATCAATTATACTCAAATGGTTTCCAAATTTATAATTATCCCTTTAAAACTTTTAAACTGTCTATTTCTAGTTGAAATTTTCAATTTACCTTTCTGAAAACTATTATTCAAAACTATATTTTTTTCAAAACATTTCAAACTAAATTTATATTCTTTATCAAACATTTTATA
Source organism: Allium cepa (assembly GCA_030765085.1). NCBI lineage: Eukaryota > Viridiplantae > Streptophyta > Magnoliopsida > Asparagales > Amaryllidaceae > Allium > Allium cepa. The sequence goes on along the minus strand of CM060937.1, from coordinate 108,253,070 downwards.
CTCTTCGAAATTTCTTAGTTTTAAAATTTTAGACCTTGACTTGGAAGTGTTCGAACCTTCAAAATGATAAGGGGAAATCACATTTTCAATTCAAGAGTTGAAAATCAATAATAAATCAATTTCAATATATAGGGTTATACCAAAACAAATTTGAAACTCGAGGACTGAACATCGGTCTCACTTTAAATTGTTTCAAATATATACATATATCTTTCGAAAATATCAAATTATACTTCGGAATTTGAAATCATAACGGTTTTACAAAATCACTCGCATAGCGAGCTATTAAAGTGGGTCTCTCCCCCACTCTGAAACTCGAAAATCAATGTCGATGATGCGTGCACTCATCACCGAAATTATTTTCCAGCGACATACGTGAGTTTTGGACTTCTATTTTCTTGAAAACTTCTTTGAAATTTCTTCAAAATTATTGGAACTCATTTGAACTCATTTGAAACATTTCTTATTTGGAAAAATACCTTTAAATCGTATTATTTTTATATATTTTCCAAAATCTTAAATCCAATTTCAAAATACCGGAATTCAATTCTCGAATTTCAAATTTAACCCTTCAGTTGTAAATCATTTTTATATAAATCAATTCCTTACAAGTTTTCAAATTTTCAAATCCTTTCAAAACCTTTATATATATAGAATTACATTTCTTATTTGTTTTATATATAGGTATATAATCCTTATCGAAAACAATTTCTTTTTATATATAGAATAAAATCATAGTTATCAAAATAATAATTTCGGTACAAAAAAATTTCAAAAATACAACATACTCGATTTTTCAAAGGGTGATTTAAGAATGGATTTCAAAATAAAGGTAGAGATTTAAATTAGAAGACTCTAACCAATAGAATCCTGATTCGAAGATAGACTCGATCAAAGATGATTAAATTACAAAATAGGAGATGGATATACTTCTATAAATCGCGGGCGACCTTTACCGGTCAACCGTGATTCCACAATTAGATCGGTGTAGAATTCTGAGGCAATTCGACATTCGATCGCCAGAGATATAGAATTCGGCATGACAAGATATAGCAGCATCGAAAACCGAGGATACAGAAATCTTCGGTGAGTCAATGCCAATTGAAAAAGAGTTTGCATCCCCCTTTACAAATCATTTAGTGGAGTTATTGGATACTCCAGATAAAAAGAATATAAATAGAGAGAGACAAGAATGAATTTTGGAACCGAGGGACATTCCAAAATTCAAAGGAAATCGAGTCAGAAAGGAAGAGATTCAACTTGAACGAAAGTGGTTCTGTAAATAAATTTACCATATATGCTAAGTTTTGCCTAGAACCAAAGCTCTGATACCAACTGTAACGTCCCGCTATTTTGGACCACTCAAATCGACAATACAACCATACATGTCCGACTTGAATAATTCAAAATACCAAATTGTTAATTTAAAAATTGGCAAAACGTAACATATACAGTAAATAAATCAGCCACAGATCACAGAGTAATAAAATGCAGCGGAATAGATAAAGAATAGTAGTTCATGAAGCTACTATATATATCACAGTTAGAAATAAAATACAACCGAATAGCTCAAATGCAGTGAAGTCTCCAATGCAACAGACGACTTCTCTGAACCAATCAACTGGAAAGGCTAGAATCTGAATCGATAGTTGGATCTCCAAATGAAGCTCAAAACTCCAAAGGTGAGTCTCTAATGCTGTCACTCAGTCTGACCCGAGCGTAAAGCAAAACAAAAAACACTCGAGTCAGGATTAACATTCTTGTATCAATAAATCCAACTCAAGTGAAATATCAACTGAAATACAATAACTTAAAGGATGTTTGGGATAACCATCCTCTAAGGGTCCATGGAACTATCTACAAGGTGGAAATATACACTATAACACCATGGTCCTTTCAACTTAATTTATATTTCAAAACCAAATATCATTTTCACTTCAAATATCTTTATATTTCCCAAAATAGTCTTTAGATATATTAAATAATTTATACCGTAAAATATTTTCAATTCCCTCAACTTAACAAATTGTTTCAACATCAACTCGACCTTCCCATTCAAATTTAATTCAATCTCAATTTATCAATTAAATTCAACACAGTTCCTGAATTAACCACCACTTCAATTTTATCGATCTCAAATTAGGATCACAAATACCCCTTTATATTTCAAAACTTTAAGTATTCAACGTTTCAAACTAAATTTTTATTCAATTTAGTTTCTAAATAATAAATTCAAATTTGGTTCAACCTAAATTTTCACTTTAATTCAATTTAGTTTCTAAATAACAAATTCGCTATATTGATTTCAAATACAGATCCGAATCTCAAAATTAACCATTTAAATTCCAATATAGTTCTAAGCTTTAAAAATTTAAATGTTCAATTTAACCGTTTCATATAGATCTCGATTTAACCTCATTAGTCTTGAAATACTTCCTCATTTGATTTAAGATTATTTAATTAACCTTAAATTCCATTTTCTCGATATTTTCTTTAATTTACTTAAACGTGAAATATGCATTTAATCGCTTAAATCAAAAATCCAGTTATAAAATCCTACCTTTTTTAAAATTTTCCATTTAAAAATTTTAGATCGATTTAATTAAATAAATCCTCATTTAGATATCATTTAATAAACTCAAATTTATCTCCCCATCTTAATTTATCCCAATTATTTCAAAAATCTATTTGAAATATAATTTACATAAATATTAACATAGTTTATGTATTAAATCAAACTTAATTAAATTAAATATTATTAAACCTATATATATAGAAATTTAAGAATTAACATTTATTAAGACCACATATTTCTTTCCAAAAAAAAAGAATTTATTTCCAAAATATTTATATATGAACCACGGTGTCTGTATATATTCCTTATCATCTGGTCAAGTGTTACGGATATTTATCCTTTAAATCCGTACACTAAATATATACGGGTGGATATCATTCCAATCAGTAATCCCAAATTTAATTAAATGAAAATTGCTTGGGTCTATCATTTCAACCCATAACGAAATTCTCCTATTTTAAAGTCTGTCCGGGTATGTATCATTTCAACCCGTAGTGAATTCTAAACCACAGGGAACTTGCAGAGTGATAACAGATAAACAAAATATAGCAGGATATGATAATAATATACAACAGGAATATATCATCAGTAATTAAATAAAGTATAAACAATAGGATATGGTGTCATATCCCGTAGGTGAACAGATACATGTAATAACATAAATATAACAATTTAAATAACTACAGCAACATATTTCAATTGTCGTTTCAATTGAAATCAAATTTAATAAATAAAAGAATGTAAATCGTGAATGATTGCTCACCTTTCGAGCCTAGAGGAAAGGGCGGAATGAGAAGAGATACGAATCCAAGCACAGATTTCGAAGCAACGCAATATTGGCAAGAATTTTAACGATCAAAGCTGATAAAGAGGAATAGACGAATTTAAATCAAAACGGGATCGAAGACGATGACTGATATAAGTGGATATATATATATAACTATTTACATATATAAATCATATTCTAACTTCAAATACATTTCAAATTTTAGATATATATATATATTAAAATCATTGTCTTAGAACAAAACATATATATATTAAAACAAAGCACCCATGTTCACAAAATCAAATCTATACATATACATATTATATTTTAATCAGTACCTAAATTATACTGTAAACCTATACACTTACTTTATAAATATACTATGATACACAGTGTCATTTTTAATATATATCCTAAGCCCAAACAGGTGTACGTTACATTATTTATATGGACTTCCCTACAAATAAACAAATCTTATACCTATTTAAACATGATAGTATGAGAACATCATGTTATAAATCAGATAACTTATATTACATATTAACCAAATAACTTTATAAACTTTTATACTTTATTAACTTATAACTGCGGCATATATACACCCTTTAAATATACACACTATATACAACAGAGCATAAAACACTGATGACAACAAGTTAAAAACCCATATGTTTTAAAACGTATGACAGACATCAACGATATTTTTAAAAATTAAACAATGTTGATATAATGACTTAACTAAATATAAGTACATAACTCACGTAAACTATTTATACTATAACATAGAACACTGTAACATATATGCCCCCCTCCCCTTTTATAATAAAAGATGATGTGAACAAACTTTCATGACAAAAATATATATTTACTGATAAAGTCCTTTCATGCAAGCAGACCGATAGTTTATATAAACCACAAAATATACTAATAAAAATAAATATATATACATACTTCTTTTAGAGCCGAGCAACGCTAGAACACGGCTGAGACTGGACGAGGCAAGACTGGATGATGAGGCCGTTGTGGGGAGAAAGGCTCGGCCACGGCTGAAGGGTGTTAGGTGGCACGGAAGGCAAGGGGAGATGGGTAGGCGTGCGGAGGGTCGGAGAAGCAAGTGGAGATGGCGTGGCTATGGCTGTCGAATAGAGGCAGGGCGGAGACATGGACAGTCGGCCGATGGTGAAGGAATGCCGGGATGTGAGGCCGAGCATGGGTTGCTCACGGTGAGGCTTGGATGGGGTCGGTTATGAGGAGGGGAAGGGCGGTTCGGGTTACGCAAAAGAGGATGGAGGAGGAAAGCTGACGGATCCGTGATGTTCGGTTGTTTGACCGTGCTTGGACGGTGATGGGTGGATCTGAGTTGTCAGGTGAGATGGGTCGGAGCGTGGTGAGTCGGAGTCGGTGGTCTTGGAGGCGGTGGCGGAATAGAGCTGAGGTGGGAAGGAGCGGCAGATCTACTGCTGAGTAAGTGGAGGATGGTTGCAAAGCTCGATGGAACTGGCGGTAGGTGATGGACGTGGGTTGACTTGGAGAGGGTGGCAACTAATAGATGGAAGGACGAGAAAAAAAAGAGAGGAGATGGGGAGAACGGCTAAAAGATGGTGAGCAGGGACAAATATAAGAAGGGGAAGAAGATGAATGCAAAAAGTTATTTATAGAAAAGAAAGGTAAAACAAAGGAACCGTGAAAAAGAAGCTAGTGAAACGTAAGCCAATAAATAAAAGAAATAGGAGTGGCAACGGTCTCCTGAAATTCAGCTAAAAGCAATTCTGATTTGTTGTTTGGACCGCAAGTTTTCAAATTCGAAACCAAAAGAAACGCAAAGGAAAATTAGAAATGAATGAATATATACTTAAAAGTAACGAAATTTATAACAATGGTCACCCAGTAATCCAGCTAGAAATTTAAAGAAATAAAATAAATGTACCGAAATAACGTATGGCATTTTATACGTTTCCAAACTTTTGAAATGGCATGGGATGGCAACATCTGTACACTGATTGAGAAGCTAATAAAGCAATTTATTTCATTGCTTGGGACTCCCGTTGAAGTTTTGAAAGGCAAAGCAAAGTTAACGGTCAACATTTAAAGGTACTGTTACAACGAATATTTTATTGATTCCGTCGTGTACCAGACCTCAAAATACAAAAATAAATATACTTTTGAGATCAGCACGATGAGACAATCACAACGGTACACAGATATTAGTGATATGATCATCCGATCAAAAGTCGATTATCGGCACAAAAAAATGTTGTTAATCTGTCAGAAATAAGGTAAACGGAGCAGTAGACGTCCAAATTTGGAAAAACGAGGGATGACGACTCACTCAGAAGAGGATTTAGAAATTTTCTATAGAAAAATATTCAGGCTTGAAAATAAATTTATTATCAGCAATTATTAGCTAGCTTGAATTTAATAGAATTACAAAATAAATAAACTTTCATAAAATAAACTGAAAATTTATCATTTGCTATATATTTAATTATACGTAATCCAAATATTAACTTTTTATTTGCAAATTAATTTATTTAAAATTTCACCAAAATCCAATTAAATACGTAATTAAAACCATTAAAATTTATTGAAATCATACAGGTCGTTACATCCTTGTTATTGAGCTTCTTCTTCTTCTTTGTCTTTGGGAAAACGTGAGTTTTGAACTCACATCTATTTCTCTTGATATCATGGGTGTTGGGTATGAATTCCTAACAAGTATGCATGTGCCATTGTTTTGGATTTGGAAAGAATTTGCATTTCATTGAAAACAGGGCAGGAAGTGCAAATCATCAGGTTCGGCCGACCGAACTCAGGGTCCGGTCGGCCGACCTGCTACTTGGGCACTTCCCTGCCTCTGTTTTGGAAGTGCAGAAATTTGGGCTCCGGTCAACCGACCCAGAGGTCCGGTCGACCGACCTGATGCCACGAGCACCTCTCTGTTTCTGTTCCGGTCAACCGACCCAGGAGGTCCGGTCGATCGACCTGCTCCTGTTTTGCCTGTTTTGCCTGTTTTGCCTATTTTTGCATATTTTGATTGGTTTTTCAAATTTTATCGATTCAAGTTGCTTTTTAGTAGTTGTTATTGCATCTTCGACTTTGATAACTTATTCTTGACTTCATCCATGGGTTTTTATAAAATAATCTCTCGAATCATATTTAAAAGCTCGTTTCTCCAATTTATAAATTTTATTTAAAACACACAATTTCGCACTTCGAGCGAAGTGGAAGGGTGATTAAATGGTTGGGAAAAACACGGACAATGAATCTATGCGTTTATCCTTCCGATTAATCCCTGACCTATTCAATTGATCGTTTTGACCTTCGGGTTTGGTTTATCGATGATATGAAGTAAACTTTGTACTGCTTTGAGTGTGAAAGTGACTAACGGATAGTAAACCGTTTAGTGCGAACGAGTGGTTATGGGACGCAAGTTAACACTTTTCGGATTCCTTTTCGAGAGTTGCGACACATTCCGCCAGTTATTGGTGTCCAGTACTGGGCCTCCGGACCTTCACCACTACGGCTTGTCGCCCTATAGTATCGCTTCCGATGTTGGTCGTTATGAGCCGCATGGGTGATATTGGGTAGCCCTATAGTATCGCTTACGATGTTGGTCATTATGAGCCGCATGGGTGATATAGTATCGCTTACGATGTTGGTCTTTATGAGCCGCATGGGTGATATTGGGTTTGGAGTCTTCGGAATCATGGATCCTTATTTATACAGTACTGAGCTTGAGCAATTTTCTGATGTTTCATTGATATGTATATTCCCTTGGTATCGCCCTTCGGTGTTGGTCTTTTTGAGCCGCATGATGTGTAGCGTTTACCTTGTGGAACTTGTATACCTTATGGGTATTTGTTATTTGTCTTTTTGGCTTGCTTTGGGATATTTGTATCCTTTGTTTATCTATGTTGCCGATGATATGAGGCTTGTCTTGATATGTTCATCTTTTGTTAGATGATTGTGTTATCTCTTTTAGAGATATTTGTTATACTTTGTAACCTTGCAGGTTTGTTGTTGTTCAGTTTATCTAACTGATTGGTTTAGCTAGACTGACCCGTGTATTAATTACTCGGGTCAGACCGAGATGTTTCAAGTTAGGTGCCTTTGGACTTAGCCTATTTTGCTTCCGCATGGACTACTCCGCTAGCTTCTTTTGTCATAGCTTTTTGTGTAGTCCTATTTTGTTGTAACTCTGTTATGTATTCTTGTGAACTCGTCTGTACATTGTGGTTTGCTATACCACTTGACATGTATTATTTTGTATACTCTGCTATGTATCAGTATATGTGTATATGGTGGTTTACTGTTCTGTGATGTATATTGCATTTGAGTTGTTATATTCTGTTCTGATAGATCCTCTAGCCACCTATAGTTTTGTTTTAAGTATTCATTGGATATTTCGATCTTCTTGGTAAGGCAATTGTCGATGTATTCAATAGATAATTAAAGAAAGGCTATAGATGGTCGCTCCTAAACAGCCTTATTCTCCGTGTTAGCAGACGGTATTATCTATTAATACTCTTTGCTAGCGTGGGTATAGAGGTGGGGCGTCACAGGTATGTGATGATATGGTTCGGGTAGGCAATGATATAGTGGAGTTGTTGGCAAAACTTTATGGTGCAAGCTTCAACAAATGGTCACGTCCTGATTATGATCAGAGGAGGAGGGGAGGTTGCTGTTGTAGATGGTGGAGGTGATGGTGATTTTTGGCTCGGCTATGCATGAATCAAAGGTTGTTTTGTAATTTTTTGATGCAATCATCATGTGGAGGTCATGGCTTGCATTGGTCAGAGGGGGATATGGTGGTGTGGCCGTGAAGGTGGTGAAGGAACTATGGCCGAGCAAGGCTATGGAAAAACATGGCAAAATCAAAGGAAAAACCAAATAAAATGAAGAGAAAAAGAAGAAGAAGAAGAAGAAGAAGAAGACATTACCAAAATTATTTCAGAAATGCGGCCGAAAAAATGATGGAGTGAGAAACATTTTCACATGAAATGCAAATAAAACTCACGGCCAAGAGAAGTAGTGAATGGCCAAAAGAAATGAAAAGGCAAGCATTGAAAAGTCATAAAAAAATGAAGAGTTTTAGTCTCTTAGAATTTCCATTTCTTTAAATCAAACAAAAACAAATGAAAATTTGTAAATGAATTTAAAAAATGAAGACAAAGTAAAATAAAATGAAAATAAATAAATATTTTAAGAAAAATAGAAAAATGAAATAAAGAGATAGTTTATTAAATTGAAACTAGACTTAAAAATTATAAACAAAATACAATTAACTTTGGAAAATTATAACTATACTTTTAAAATGTTTTAAAAATAAAATATATACATAACATGACATATTACACATATATACACAAATTAGAATAAATAAAAATATTATTTACATAAATTAAAATAAACAATTTTGTTAAATAAATAAATTTACATACAATATTGTAAAAAGCATAACTTTCACAATGTAAATCGGATTTCAACGAAACAAAAAGCAATATTCTTGAAATTTTATTTACTTTCATAATAAAAGATAAAATTCAAAATTTTAGATTTTTATATTTTTAAATTTAAAAGTTAAAGTTTGACCATATTGACCAAAATTCACATTTTTTGTAAATATTCTATTTATTCATGTTTGAAATTATAATTTACATCAAAATCAAAATTTATATTTAAAATAACAAAATTATTCATTTTAATAAATAAAATAAAGTTTTTAAATCAGAAAATTTAATTAAAATAATTAAAATATACAATTATAATAATCACAAAATACAGGGTTGTTACACCTGTCGCGTTCAATTTGGACCTCTTATGAAAAAGTTATGAATTAATTAACTATTGAAATAATTAAACTATAACTATCATTTAAATAATAACGTTTAAATTTAATTACACTTCTCCCACTCAACTTTCGTTCATTTCCAGAAAACAATCGACCGTGGCTTCAAATCAACAACATCGCCGCCATTCTTCGCATGACCCACGATGCAGCACCGCCCTACCTTGCCATCGTTATCCTTACCAACACACGCCCCCTAATCGCCATCATCGAGCCCCAATACCGAACTTATAGCTACGATAAACACGGCCTAATTCTAGTCATTATGGCGCGACTGTTGACGATTTTACCATTGATTAGCTACGTTTTGACGGGCTCAACACTTTCCTAGTTATGGTCGAAGCCTAGAAACGACTCGATTGGTTTTGACGATGGTGGACCGTAAGATTTCATCGTACGTTTAAATTTGATAAAAGAAAATAGTGAACTATTTTTGATGAATGTGATTTTATAAAGGAAGGAGTATAGCTAGAACATGGTTGGCATGGGCATGGTATAGTTATTATATATATTAATTTAATTTACAAAAATTAAGCTTTAACATCTGAAAATATCGAACTCCAAACAAGATGTGCCGCCCAACGTTCTATATGCTATACCCCTATATCAAACACAATGGAACTAGTCTGGAGACCTAATTCGTTCGTATACAGAAGATAGCTTTTCAAACCCAATTTTTATTAAATTTCTGAATTTAATCTCTGTGTTTCGATCTCGCATAACCAAACGATACGTCTGATTGCCACGAAAATCATCGGCATGCTATAATTCACTATTATGGATCCAATGGAACTACTTTCGTAAAAATCCGAGACTGTGCCTCGTAAGGCTATTTTCACACGTTAATTAAAACAATTGTTATAAAAACTAGTTTATCTGTTTAAATTCAAATTTAAAAGTTTACTACCTTCATTTCTATCAAAATAGAATTTAAATCAACTTTCTAAATCGTTCATTCATTTCATATTCAACATTTAATTATTTAAAATATTCCTAAATATTAAATCCAATAATTTAATTATCCAATGAATCGCTATATTTGAAATTTAAGTTATTTAACTTATAAAATTTACTTTTCAATATTTAAAATCAGTTAAATAATCCAAATTTAAATGACCGAAATTCTGGATTGGTACATTCTCATACCTTAAAACAATTTCATCCTTGAAATTGCCAAGGTAAGAAAACGCCATTAAACCCATTAATTTTTCAAACCAATCAGTTTAAAATATATCTCCAATTTCTTATAAGCCTTTAACTTTCATAAATTAATTTTTTGAAACTTTATTCTCACCATTTTAGTCTCTTCAATTCATCCATTTATACCAATTGATTTCCATCCATTAATTCATTCCAAGTTATAACTAAAAATCAAACTTTTAGTTATCCAAATTGTTTTCCAAAATTCTCATAAACTTGCTAACTCCTAAATTTACAAAAAATTCTCTAGCATTCCCTTTGCGTGGCTCAATCGAATTTTTTTACAATATATATAATCAAAAATATACATCTCATCTTCGAGGATGAGGCATCCTGTAGGGAAAAATATAAAAATATAGTATGTAATCCAAGATTTTTACCTTATTTTAGTATTATTAGCAAGCATGTACGACCAATAAAATGTGAAAGCAAGCTCCAAATTCGAAGTATACGCCATCCACACCTACTAATCACTCAACAACCAATGAGAATATATTTATATAAGCAACATCGTTATATAATATAGAATATACAATAACTATATGCAATTTTAGCAAATGCAACAAGAGAAACCATCCACCAAATATTATTCATCCAATTTATTTATCATCACACCAATTTAAATTTTCAAATGTCAACATTATATTTATACACTTTCATTTCTTATTAACATTCAATTGATTCATTTTTAATTTATTTCCATCCAATTGGTTTACATTCAATTATTAACATCCACCTTAAATTCAATTTATGTTTAACAATATTTCATTGCATACTAATTCGTTTATAGACTATTTCTATAAAACGGTTACTTAAGTTTATTATAAACATTTTACAATACACAACTTATGTTTATTATTACTTCTCAACTTAAGTTCAAATCAGTTCAATAATTTATTTCATTAATTCATTTCTGTAATCCATTATAAGTCAAATTCAATTTCATTTAGCTTTACATAAGTTAAATTCCAAATCACAATTCATTTAATTTTTTTAATTCAACTTCATTTCATTTAATTCATTAACTCAATTTATTTAACTTTACCGAAGCTAAATTTTAATTTCATATCTCCATTCCAAATTTCTTTTCTTATCCATACCATTTTCAAATTAAAAATTCAAAACTTATTCTCATATATTTATCAAATCATACTTTGAATTTTAACAAAACTTATTTTATAAAACACAACTTCAACGGTAGAAACCCATCACTTAGACATTCGAAAATAAATTTCGGTGATACTGTTGTTATCATCGAAATTATTTTCTAGCGATTGAAGGGAATTCAGTGCTTTCTATTTCTTTTAAATCCCATTTTAAAATATTTCTAATCAAAATATTTTCAAAATAATACTATTATTATTCTTCCAAAACCTTTGAAAAACAATTTTTCAAGTCAATGGGTTTTAAAGTCTCAAATTTCTTATTTTAAATCTTATTTTATTTACAAATCATATTTATAAATAAATTTATACAAATTTCATTTCCTTTCCATTTATAATCGTATTTATATAACCTCACTTCTTATGTGCTATCATTTCACAAATGTTGATTATTTTAATTATAATTAGTACTCTATAATTCATATTTATAAATTCACTTTCTTATATAACTCATTTTACAAATGTTTATCTTCGTTTATATTATAATAATAACAACTTTTATTAGAACAACAAATGATAATAATGAAATATTATCATTTACTAACAATCAAACACACTATATACGTGTGACGGCCCACCCTTTCGACCCTCGAAAATCGACATAAATACGCCCATTGTATAACATGCCGAACGATCGAGTGCCGAAAAATAGATTATTGAGGGAAAAGAAAGTAGGCGAAAGAAGGAAAAAACTAAAAAAAAAAATAGAATCTCACAGCAAACAGAACAATATATAATATCAGTAGCTCTTTACACAAATCAGAAACTGTAATATACTTGTTTCAATCAGAGTACATATATCAACAGTTACCATCCTAGGAAGTTATAACAACTTTCCCTCACTATTGCTGATAATTTCAAACAAAACACTACAGCGGAATAAAAACAAATACGAGAAATACATCTTGATCTCCAGCTCGTCTCCTGAGCTTCATAACATCCTAACCTGAACTTGAAATACTTGGTCTGACTCGAGCATTATAATAAAATAACACCCAAGTCAGTCTGGAAAACCAGCGTTAGAAAACACATTAAATTTGAATTATTAAAGTTATCCTCCTTTGAAAATCAAAGGTATCTCGTAAGACTACATCACACATAAACATGACGGGCTTTTATCTTAGGATAACCAAAATATTTCATATCAAAATCATCTGATATTATAATAGTGTCTAAGTACAAATACTTATTCAAATAGCTGAAATGCTTGCATCTCACATTCCAGCATAGTTGGGCATAATAAAAACCGTACGACGCTTATTGGAGAATGGTATTCCATCTGAATGTCTAGGTACTAGAGTACCACCTGTCATAGTACATGTCTAGAAGCACTATACCGAGAACCACGCCGGGATCCCCTACCACACAAGATCGGACTATCCCTGACCTGGATAGACCAAATATGCTATCACCTCGGTGTTCCCACCCTTTGCCGAGCTCCTTCCATAATCGTTGTAATAATATCCGAGGGTACCTAGAAAGGTGACAAACATACCCTACATGGGTGCTACCCACATAGCCTTGCCACATCCCCCCTGCTTTTCAGTCATTCCTGGTTGATGAGGCTAGAGGCTAAGATTACCTTTTTAGAAATGTTCACTTAGAATACTAAGTGTCCTCCAATGACAATGTACTGATAGCATTCATGCATATAAGTCTGTTCCCGGTCCGAACGGAACCAAAGACACTATTCCTACTACATCCATTTTGGAGTCACCCTCAGGATTAGTAGCGATTAGCCCTTGCATTCACTGCTCCATCTTCGAATCCATGCTCTTGTCTTCATTACGAAAACGTACTCATTGGATCGAAGTGGTTTTCGAAAAAATTATCCGAACATGGTCTCTTTGACACAACGTTTGCTGTTTACGGTAAACTCAACCTCGGTTCTCTAGGACATAAATAGATGAATATAACATCAGAGATCACCTCCTAACCGTTAATGGACGGATTTCCTTAAAAACATCCTAGAAGAATGAACGAGTTTATAGGTACGGTATAGCACCTCGAACGAGTTTATAGGTACGGTGTAGCACCTCGAACGATAACTGTACCATATAATCCTGTGCATCTTCTAGATATTTCTAAAGTCATATTTAGGTCCAGATTTGATAGTCGATCATTTAACTATCAAATAAACAATCAATTCAACCAAATATTCCATTTCCACTGAAAAACACCAAGTCTTATTAAATTTAAATTTTAAATGACTTAAAACTCTTTATCCAAAATATGTGAACTTATCTTATCGCATTCAATATATTCGTAAATTATACTTTCCGAAAATATCAATAAACCCTTTTAAAAAAATAATGTGGAAAGTACCATTGCGGTATCAAACCAAGGATCACAGTTCAATGGTTACGTCTCTATCCCAGAGAAATCCAAAACTTAACTGTAGGTATTCACTGCCTCCGATTTACGCCATGCGAGTATACTATTACTTTTCAAAAACTTTATTTAAAAATTATCTCAAAATAATGCTTGTTAGCTTTAAAAATAAATTTCCAAGTTTAATCTAGGCAAATATACTAAAATAAAACTTGTTATACAAAGCCATATTAAAATTTTATAATTACCCTTTAAGACAAAATTGCTGACTCGTTCTTAGATAAAAATAAATCTTTAGCACTCATTATAAAGCAACTAATTAATAATAAAATATGCTTTAAACAATTTAAAATAATTGAGCTCTAATTTTCTAGAATATTTTGAACACTTTTAAAATTACCAAATTAATAATTAACAATTCTCTTTTTAAATTAAGGTAATTTCTCGATTCCAATTTAACTTCGTAAATTTGAAAAACTTATTTAAATCCAGTATAACCACTTTTATACTTATTCCTAAATTCACTTCTATCCTTCAAAAATATTTTAAATCTTGATTTTAAAACCTTTTATATTGAAACAAGTACAATTTAAGGATTTATTATTTAAAAACCCTTTTTGTATACTTTTATTCCAAAATCCTATTCACAATATCCTGATTTAGTTAAGTAAACATTCCAAAACCATTTATTTATCCAATTGATTTGCCCAAAATTCTTTATAGACATTTTACTTAAAAAATACCCGTTTAAAATTCTTCTAAATTCAAACCATATTTTTATTGGTATTTTAAAATATCAAAAATTAAGGCCAAACAACCATAGCATCCAATCAATATAAATTCCACAGTAATTTATCACAAATTATTCCAACAAAACATACATCACTATATATGAAATTAAATACAAACACTTTTGAGGAATCTAGTTGGATCCATCCAACCTGTTTCCCTGCATCCACAGATGTTAGCACGACATAAAAATACAAATTCCACTTCGAGGTGGAATATCGCTGTATATAAGGTCATCTGCTATTATGCGGGGCGCATAGGGTCTCATCCGCTATATATATGTGCGGGAATATCAATCACTCTAATAAATATATATACTACTATATATATAACATCACATTCAACTGATAAAAATGCATCAATTCAATAAAATAATCATTTTTAAATTTTAACTATTTAAAATTAATCACTAGCGGTCCAAAATTGAGTGAGATTAACTCACCTTGAGTTTTAAATCGCCAAACGCTCAATTTTTAAATTAAATCGAACATGTTCGATTTAACCTAAAAATTTTTGCTAGTTCTGATTGACTCCAGATCTACACCGCAATGTAGTGCTTGTCGCTGAGATTTTGGCATCGCTTGTCTCGTCCGATTTCGACCTCGTATGACAAAGTTACGAAGTTTTAAAGTTTTGAATGTAATTTATATATAATAAATTTCAACTTTTTTTAAACCTTGATTGAATCTGGCCCGTTCATCCGTCTAACAGCAGATCTCGGTCGCAAGCTTCATCCACTCTCCCTCCATGCTTCGTTCGCATGCAACAGCCAAGATGAGGAACCCATAGTCGCCACCTAGGATTTGATCGCCGCTCCTCCATTGGTCGTTGCTACGTTGATTAGCCCAAGCCACATCGAGGCTCTCCATGCCGTGCCCCTATAGCCGCCGATCGGCTTTCCACCTCTTTGCCAGTGATGAGAAAAATGCAACAAAGTGTGGCCAAAACACGAGCAATTTCGAGCTATCACGGCTTGTCGATTTTGATCTCGACCGTTGGACGCGTAGAGGGGGACGTGCTCTACAATTTCCTAGTTAATGATTTCTTGAATTGGTTGATGGATGAGGAGATAAATCAAGGAAAACAAGGGAGTATGTTGGCCATTAATCTTTATTGGTAGCGGCTGCGTATGGTAGACGTTAGCGTTTTATTGTGCTACGCATATATATATATATATATATATATATATATATATATATATATGTATGTATGTATGTATGTATATGTATGTATGTATGTATGTATATGCGCATATATATTATTTTCAATTTTAAAGTGCTTTTTTGAACGAACTCCAAATGAAACGTGTTGCCTGGTATTTATAATGTTTTACCCCTATTTCGAACACAATGGAACATGTTTTGGATCCTAATTCGATCGTATGTTGAAGATAGCTTTTTGAATCGAATTAAAATATTAAATTTTCGATATTTATTTCAACGCGTTTCTACCCGTACGACCAAATGGTAACTCTAAACGCTACGAAATTTAAATCCGATGATAATAAACTATTATGGATCCAATGGAACTAGTTTTTTCAAATTCTGAGACTGTGCCCCGGAAGGCAATTTGAACGCGTCGATTAAATCAAGCAATTTCCAACATCATCGAAATCGTTTGAAATTCCAATTTTAAAATTTTACTAACTCAATTATAATTCAAATAGAATTTATATTCATATTTGAAATCATTCAGATTCATATTAAATCAAAATTTGATTGTTTACATCATTCCTATATATTAATTTCACTATTAAATTAATATATAAATTTCAAACTTTAATTTATCGACTTTTAATTCCATCCAAAAGTTCATATTATAATTCTAGTCCAAATAAAATTTAAGTAGAATTTAGAAATCTTTCCCATGTCCATTTATTCCCAAATTCACATATTATTCCAATTTCAAATATTGAATTACTATTCATCAAATCCAATTAATCGCTACATTCGGAATTTTAAACCATTTCAGAAATTCCTCCATATTCAAAATCAATTAATAATTCAAATTCAACATTTAAAATAAATTAAATGTTAAAAATTAAACGACCAAAATCCTGGGTCGTTACAATATGATTATAATAATTTTTGAAAAATTATCTATTACATATGGATATAATTTTGGTAAAATTATTTCATTTACCAATTCTTAAAATAATATTGTGTCAGTTTGCCTTGTTTGAGTGTTTAGAAACCCTTATCGATACGTGGCATCACATGTACTGACCAAAATTCATAATTCACTCAATAGATAAATTAAAATAATATAAAACAATTTTATATCACTAACAAATATGCTTTCATATATATAATACACTCAAGCTCATAACAAGACATTCTGTTACCTTATCTCTTAATTAGTTGCCCCACTACAGTGAAGGTTCTCACTTAACCTTCGGCTCTGATGCCAAGTGTAACAACTTGGGATTTTCGACCCTCGAAAATCGACACTAATACGTTCATTGTATTGCGCGGCGAGCAATCGAATGCCAAAATTCGACTGTTAGTGGAAAGGAAATATGGAATAGAAGAAGAGAAAACGAAAACAGAAACAATACAGAATCTCACAATCGCAGCGGAACAACATATAATATTATAAATGAGCTTTACAAAAGAGAAATTTTTACACACATACATCAATCAGAGTACAACAACATATCAAAATCATCAGCCTAGATAGTCTTAACAAAGTGTCCTCACAAATTCTTATGATTTCAATAGTAAAGTAGTTTATGTACGTGAATACGACTTGAAGACCTCCAACCCATCTCCTGAGCTCCATTGCATCCACGGAAATCCATAAATATGCTTGGTCTAATCCGAGCATTATAATAAAATAACATCTGAGTTAATATGGATAACCAGCGTGAGAAAACATACCCAACTGAATTTTTAAGTTATAAAAACATTTGTAATCAAAAGTATCTCATAAGACCACGTCCGACATAAACACGAATGAGTTTTTACCTTGCAATAACCAAAACATTTTCTATAGATAGTCCATTTATATAATAATAATTTCTAGGGATTAAAGTAAAATATGAATAGAGCTGAAATGCTTGCATCTCACGTTTCAGCATAGTTGGACACAACTAAGTCCGTACGACGCTTATTGGAGAATGGATTCGATACAATGACTGGGCTACTGGGGTACTGTAACGACCCAGAATTTCTATTAATTTAAATTTGAATATTTAATTTATTTTAAATATTAATAAGTGAATTTATAAGTCAGATAAATTTTTATTTGAATTATTGGATTTAATTGGATTATTAAATCGATAATTTAATACGTTAAATTATGGAAATAATTGAGATTTGGGTTAAATATAATTGAAAATGATTTGTAAAATTTTATTTTATCATATGGGAGTTAGAACGATATTTTAGAACTTTTAAAATCGAATTAAAAGTTAATTTGTGAAAATTGAATATTTTAATATTTAAATCGACTAGTGAAAATAGTCAATTTTTGAACAGTCTCAGAATTGAACGAAACCAGTTCCATTGGATCCGTAATGGTTAGTTATTACCGGATTTCAATTTTCGTGTCAATCGGAGCTATCGTTTGATCGTGGCAGCTCGAAACGCATCGATTTATTTTTAATTTAAATTTGACGAGCTAAAATAGCCATTTTTCAAAAAGTCTCGGATTTCGACGAAACCAGTTTCATCGGATCCGTAATGTGATATTATTGCAAGGTTTCAAATTTCAAGTCAATTGGATTTACGGTTTGTCCGGTATAAATTAAAACGCCTAGAAAATCGCATAAATCGGTTTAATTTAAATTGAGCGTTTACAGCCATAACTCACACATACTTCCGAATTAGCTTCCGAAACCTGTTCCATTGTGTCCGGAACGCGGGGTAAACCCTAGAAACGCTGGTTACGGCGCGTAAAACGGAGTTCGGAATTTCCGGGATGAATAGTGTCGTTCGTTCTCTTATAAATAGCCCCTCACTCAAGAAAATAAATTAAAAAAAAAAGATAAAACCCTAATTCAGTGCTAGCCGCCACTATCAGGATGAAGGGCTGAAAATCACTCCACTTCTCCCCTCGATTTCTTCCAATCCACTCATTAATTCAACAATCTTCCAACATGAAACTTATAGAGCACAGCATGATCTAGATATCTAACGGTGGATCTCAGCTATCATCGTCGTTTGGAGGAGATAAATGACCGCGTTTGTGCTCGTCTTCGTGCGTTTTTTAGGGATGAGGGGACCACCGAGCTTGGCTTGGCTCTGGGCGGTGGTAGGTGGTGCAGTGAGCGTTCGTTTGGCTGGGGTGTGATGGAGTTTAGTCGAGCGTGGTGGCCGAACTATTAAACCCTAGTTATGTAAATGGGTTCGGCTATTGAGAGAGGGGGGGGGGGGGACGCACGCATACTGAAGAGGAAGAAAGGGGGGGACGGTGGAGATGCACGGGGATGTGATCTAAGGGCTGTGAATGGTTGAGGTTTAAAATTAATTAGATTATGTTGAAATTAGTTTATTTAAATACGTGTAAACTTTAAAATATTGTAACTTTTTCATACGAGGTCGAAAAAATGCAAACTCAGTTGCGTTGGAATCGTATGGACGAGCACTACGCGATGGAGTTGGTTTGGAGTCGTTTGGAGTTAGTGAGAATTTTGGGTAAAATTAAACGTCCGTTTAATTTTATTCGAAATAAATCGCTAAAACGGAAATAAAATCAAGGTGAGAATTTCTCACTCAATCGAATCAGTTTCGATTTTTATTTTAAATAGTTAGATTTAAAATATTTGAATGCATGTTTGAATGTTGATTGATATCTATTGATTGTTAAAATAGACATTATACGCTGTTAGTAAGCGGATGTTATTTAATAAAAACATATACCGCGAATATTTCATAAACAGTGAAATTGGTATTATATATATAGTAGCAATATATATATATTGGCATATGTATATATTGGAGTTATTGATTTCCCGCATTTATTTGCTTAGCGGATGAGACCCTATTACGCCGTTATTAAGCGGATAATATTTAATAAGAACATATACCGCGATAATTTCGTACTGGAGCGAAATTGGTATTGTGCTAATGTTTGTGGATGCAGGAAAACAGGTTGGAGGGATCCAACTGGATTCCTCAACAGTATTTATTTAATTTCAGATATTTTGATATTTGATTGACTATCATATACGATATATGATATCGTTGTTGTCGTGATTGACTATTTGGTGTGTAGCATCATTGGACCGAATTTGGAATTTTAAAATGATTTCAAAGTGATTTTTGAAAGTATACGTTTATAAAATAATTTTTGGAATTTGATCCATTTTAAATAAATAAACGTTATAATTTTTAAATGTTATAAAAATTATGATTCTGAGAAAAATAGTTAAAAACTGATTTTTGAGAATATGATGCTAATGATTTCATAAAATAGTTAAATCGGAATTTTAGAATTTATTATGAAAAGTTGAAATATAGGATTTATAAAATTTAATTATTTTATGAATCAAAAGGAAGAAGTTTTTAAAGGAATTTAAAGACGTTTAAAAAGAATAATATAAATTGATTTATATAAGAGATTTATAAATGGATATTTATAAATTGAAATATGGACATTATAAAACGAGTTTTTATAAGTGTTTGAATGAAGTGAAAATGAATTTCATAAAAGTATGAAATTTATAGAATTTTATACGGTGAAGTTATAAATGGAATTTTTATAAGCAGTAGGTTTATAAAATTTATTAAGTTATTAAAATAATGATTTTGGATAAATGAATGAATCTTATAAGTTATAAGATTTATAATTTGGGAAGTTAAAAAGAACGATTTTGTGAAACAATCGTTTTATAAGTATTTAACTTATAATATGAACGTTTAGTTTATAATTGAGTTATAAACTGGAATAGGTTAATAAAAGAATTTATAAAAAGAAGTTTTTATAAATAAATAGAAATGGAATTTATAAACGTTGTTTATAAATTCGCAAATGACTTATTTTGATAAGTAAATTGTTGAAACCTATAAATGGAGTTATATTCACATTTTTGAATAGTGAATAATCCTTTGAATTAAAACGAATAAAAGGATGAGATTTCTTAATGAAGTTTATTCACATTTTTGAATAGTGAATAACACGTTAAAGAAAATGGTTTGAATGTGAATGTTTTGAATAGAATTAAAACGATCTAACGAAGTTTTAATTGTGTTGAGATTCGAAACCATAGATTTCAACATTTATTGTTGAAATAGACGTTTTCGAGAAATAAAAGGAAATAGTGGACTATAACACTGTTGTTATAGTAAATGATTTCCGGAAGGAAATATTTTGTATAGTATTGGGATTTATATATCTATTTTAATTTAGAATCCCTATACTAGTGATTTTGGGTTGTCGTAACGATGTTTTACGTAACATTCGTTTTGGCCCAAATAAATATGTTTAAGAGAATGATTTCCTGAAAGAATAAAATATATACCAAATTTCGATTTAGGTATATTGAATATTTTCTAAGTGTTGAAAATAAATAAAATTCGTGAATTACTTATTTAATAAGTATGGAAATGTTTTCCAATATAAAGTGAATACTTTGAGAATTTATCTTTTTGAAGATAAATTGAAATGAATAATTGAAAACGTATATGCATGAATATTTTGGAATATAAATTCACTATTGAATTTATAAATGAAAGTGGAATTGGTTTAAAAATAAATGTTGATTTATTTTTAAAGTGTGAAATTATATATCTAGTGAAGATATTTTGGAAAATAAATAATTTGGAAAATTATTTGGAATCTGGTGATGTGTGCATATCCAGTGATAGTTCAATAGCCGACTATCAATATTTCCCTTTGAATGGGTATTTGATGTGATTTGTTTGAATGTGAATGCTACACTTATTTTTGAATAAGCGCTCACTATTCAGGTTAACCGGGAAAGGACCATGGGGTCGTATAACTCATTCCGAATATGTGATACGTCGTTATAAATTGCATTGAAGATCGGTGTTGAAGACCCGGTATTTGCGAGAGCGATAGGATGACCTGTCGATTTACTCTGCACCGAGTTGCTCCGGTATAGAGTTCTCCATATGTGATGGTGAATCCGATCAGGATTGTGAATATCCGGATTGCAACGACTTCTTTGTAAGTGCCTTCGGTTTTGTTCGATCCCGGAACAAACTTGTATGGATTGTATGTCTGACGTTACAAGTTGAGATATAAAGCCGATTTCTTTCAAATATATTTCTGTTGGTGGCGAAGAATTTATTCTTTTAGCTTAACACCCTTCTCTGAGTCGTACGAGCTCAGAGGTTATATAGTTGAAGTTATCAGCGATATATTCCCAATTTGGTAATGTGACATGCTGAGTGTTGCTGAAATGATCATTGTGTTGATTATTGTGATAGGATCGTTTATTTGATCGTCTATCTTAGTGATCATTGTGTTGATCATTTGTTGACCCAAAGCATGGCTTTTGTATAAAGTATGTTTTTGTGGACATGACTTCGTCGAACCTCACACCCCGGAAATGGTCAAAACAGGAAAGATGCAGCAAGGTTATGAGGGGTAGCACCCTTTAGGGTATGTACATTTCCTTCTGGATAGAGGTGGTATCATGGTATGGAGCCCAGATATTTAACCTATGTGGTTACTACGAATTTATTACTTTGTGGTTGTTGGTTTTCGGGATCCCGTGAGAAAGGTCGTTTACGATCGGGGAATGGCGTGCTCGTGTCAGTAGTTACCCAGTTAGGGGTAACCCGGCCTTGTGTTGGCAGAGTTCCGGTTTGGTTCTCGGGGATGTCTTTCCAGAGGCATTCTCATGTGGCAATGGGAAGTTCCTTGGCCTGACCATTTGTTGGAAATCCAAAGAAACAATACGTGACTTGTACGGTTTTAGTTGTAGAACCTGCCATCTAATATGGTAGCTATTAGTAGGCATAATATAATGGTACCTATGCTGGCTAAGATTTATATTCTACTTTCGAAATATCTTCTACACTATGCACTAATAATAATATCAAAATTGATTTGATTTTAATGCGTATCAAGCATCTTTGACTATCATAAGAAGAAATCTTCCCCAAGTCTGCGTTTGCATTGTGTGTGTGGCGGGAGGTCTTATGGTAGTCTCATTTTTAAAAGCATTGCGAATTGAATTTAAAAATATTCCTCTATTTTGATTTTAAAGATAAATAAACTGTTTTGAGTTCTCACACCAGTCACATGACTGACTTGGAGTTTATTGTTTTCCTTCCTAAACTCTGGGTGCCCACCAATTTCTACACGGGCAGTTAAGAGTTAAGGTTTATCAGGATATTCTGGATATTCTGGAATTGCTGGAGGCAAGCTGGATGGCATGGCATATTACTTATATAGTATTTCTTTTCCCGCTGCACTGTTTGTTGTTGTTGTTGTTGTACACTCTGATGATATGATGTAATGAAATGTGATGTAATGTAATAACTGATATAGTTCTTTGTTTAAAGATTATTCATTTATTATTATATGTTGTTCCGCTGCGAATTGTGAGATTCTGATGTTGTTCTTGTTTTCTGTTCCGTCCTATTTTCTTCTGTTTTTCTTTATGTTCTATTCTCTTTTTCTTCTATTTTAAAATTATGTTCTATTTTTCTTTTCCCTATCTAAATTTTCTATCTTTTTATCTTCTTTTCTTTCCTTCTCTTTTCTTCTTTTCTTTTTCTTAAACCCATAACTATTCGGTTTTTCGGCAACGAAAAATCGCGTACGTTACATTTGGTATCAGAGCATATGGTTAAGCGACAACCATGGTTCTGTTGGGTATTATTCATTAGAGATAGAGTCAGTAGTACTCTAGAATGAGTTGAGTGTAATAATAGATATGAGAGCGTATTTGTTAGTGAATATAAAATTGTTTTATATTGTGATGATTGGTTTATTGAGTGGCATATGAACTTTCGTCAGCGTGGTCCGCAAGACTATGCCGAAGGGGTTTCTAAACACTTGAATAGAACAATTCGGCACAATATTGATTTTAAATTGGGTAAATGAAATAATTTTGCCTTGAGTATATTTTATATATAAAGGAATAATTTTCAGAATTATTAAAGTGTATATAAGTTGATTGTTTAGTTGTTTGAATAATCTAAATAAAGGAATAATTGTATAAGCAAAAGAATTATAAGAACTAAATTATAATTAAAGTGATTACAATTGTGAAATAAACTTATATATATAAGAAGTGAAACTATGTGAATATATTTATGAATATGAGTTGTAAATAACCAAATGAATTTAAAGTTAAATGGAGATTTACTTTAGAATTGAGATGTGGATTTATTTACAAGTAGGAATTTAAGTCATGTAAAACCAAATAATGTTAAATGAAATAATGAATGTAAGTGTTAATTCATTAAATTCTAATGTTATTAGAAGTTGAATAGATTGAATGAAAATCAATTTAATTAAACCAATTGTAAGCAAAGGAATTTGGTTGTAATTGATAAACATTGGTTGTTATATGATTGTTAGTTGATTGTATATAATTCATTAAGTATTAATGAAATTGGAGGCTAAAGTAATTGAAATTCAATTGGAAGTTAAATGAATCTTAAATAAAATTGAATTTGATTTGGAAGTGAACCAACTTGAATATGAATTCGTGAATGTAAACTAAGTGAAAAAGAATGCTAGTAAATCCAATGTTAATGAATCTAATGTGATTTAAATTGAAAACCAATTCATTGAATATTAATGAAAATATGAATGAATATTTATTGGTTATAGATGATAGTTGGTTGATGTTTGCATATATTGCTTTTCATACATTTGCTATGTTGGCATATATAGTTATTATGTTTCTATATGTTGTATATTGATACTATTGTCATATATGCATGTTCTCATGTTGTTTGTTGAGTGATTAGTAGGTGCGGATTGCGTTTGCTTCGCATTTGGAGCTCGCTTTTGCGCTATATTAGCCGTATATGCTTGCTAATAAAATATAAGGTACATATCTCGGATTAAATATCGTACTTTTACGCTTTTTTCCCTTCGGGATGCCTCGTTACTTGATGAGATGTATATTTGTGATATATATACTGTCATTTTTTTTTCGAATCGAGCCGCGCAAAGGAGACTATGGCGAATTTTTCCGAAAATTTAAGGCGTTAGAAAAATTTGAGAAAATTGGGAAAATTTGTGAAAACTTTAACTTTGTTTTGGAATTGAAAGTTAAACAATAGTAGTTGTTTTCGAAAAGATAACTAAGTATGACTTGAAAACTTAGTAAGTATTATAAGAAGTTTAATTATAAATTTTGGAAAAATTAATAAATTCTGTAACTTTTCTTACTAATAATTTCGAGGACGAAATTCTTTTAAGTAGGGAAGATTGTAACGACCCAGAATTTTTATTAATTTAAATTTGAATATTTAATTTATTTTAAATATTAATAAGTGAATTTATAAGTCAAATAAATTTTTATTTGAATTATTGGATTTAATTGGATTATTAAATCGATAATTTAATACGTTAAATTATGGAAATAATTGAGATTTGGGTTAAATATGATTGAAAATGATTTGTAAAATTTTATTTTATCATATGGGAGTTAGAACGATATTTTAGAACTTTTAAAATCGAATTAAAAGTTAATTTGTGAAAATTGAATATTTTAATATTTAAATCGACTAGTGAAAATAGTCAATTTTTGAACAGTCTCAGAATTGAACGAAACCAGTTCCATTGGATCCGTAATGGTTAGTTATTACCGGATTTCAATTTTCGTGTCAATCGGAGCTATCGTTTGATCGTGGCAGCTCGAAACGCATCGATTTATTTTTAATTTAAATTTGACGAGCTAAAATAGCCATTTTTCAAAAAGTCTCGGATTTCGACGAAACCAGTTTCATCGGATCCGTAATGTGATATTATTGCAAGGTTTCAAATTTCAAGTCAATTGGATTTACGGTTTGTCCGGTACAAATTAAAACGCCTAGAAAATCGCTTAAATCGGTTTAATTTAAATTGAGCGTTTACAGCCATAACTCGCACATACTTCCGAATTAGCTTCCGAAACCTGTTCCATTGTGTCCGGAACGCGGGGTAAACCCTAGAAACACTGGTTACGGTGCGTAAAACGGAGTTCGGAATTTCCGGGATGAATAGTGTCGTTCGTTCTCTTATAAATAGCCCCTCACTCAAGAAAATAAATAATAAAAAAAAGATAAAACCCTAATTCAGTGCTAGCCGCCACTATCAGGATGAAGGGCCGAAAATCACTCCACTTCTCCCCTCGATTTCTTCCAATCCACTCATTAATTCAACAATCTTCCAACATGAAACTTATAGAGCACAGCATGATCTAGATATCTAACGGTGGATCTCAGCTATCATCGTCGTTTGGAGGAGATAAATGACCGCGTTTGTGCTCGTCTTCATGCGTTTTTTAGGGCTGAGGGGACCACCGAGCTTGGCTTGGCTCTGGGCGGTGGTAGGTGGTGCAGTGAGCGTTCGTTTGGCTGGGGTGTGATGGAGTTTAGTCGAGCGTGGTGGCCGAACTATTAAACCCTAGTTATGTAAATGGGTTCGGCTATTGAGTGGGGGGGGGGGGGGGGGACGCACGCATACTGAAGAGGAAGAAAGGGGGGACGGTGGAGATGCAGGGGGATGTGATCTAAGGGCTGTGAATGGTTGAGGTTTAAAATTAATTAGATTATGTTGAAATTAGTTTATTTAAATACGTGTAAACTTTAAAATATTGTAACTTTTTCATACGAGGTCGAAAAAATGCAAACTCGGTTGCGTTGGAATCGTATGGACGAGCACTACGCGATGGAGTTGGTTTGGAGTCGTTTGGAGTTAGTGAGAATTTTGGGTAAAATTAAACGTCCGTTTAATTTTGTTCGAAATAAATCGCTAAAACGGAAATAAAATCAAGGTGAGAATTTCTCACTCAATCGAATCAGTTTCGATTTTTATTTTAAATAGTTAGATTTAAAATATTTGAATGCATGTTTGAATGTTGATTGATATCTATTGATTGTTAAAATAGACATTATACGCCGTTAGTAAGCGGATGTTATTTAATAAAAACATATACCGCGAATATTTCATAAACAGTGAAATTGGTATTATATATATAGTAGCAATATATATATATTGGCATATGTATATATTGGAGTTATTGATTTCCCGCATTTATTTGTTTAGCGGATGAGACCCTATTACGCCGTTATTAAGCGGATAATATTTAATAAGAACATATACCGCGATAATTTCGTACTGGAGCGAAATTGGTATTGTGCTAATGTTTGTGGATGCAGGAAAACAGGTTGGAGGGATCCAACTGGATTCCTCAACAGTATTTATTTAATTTCAGATATTTTGATATTTGATTGACTATCATATACGATATATGATATCGTTGTTGTCGTGATTGACTATTTGGTGTGCAGCATCATTGGACCGAATTTGGAATTTTAAAATGATTTCAAAGTGATTTTTGAAAGTATACGTTTATAAAATAATTTTTGGAATTTGATCCATTTTAAATAAATAAACGTTATAATTTTTAAATGTTATAAAAATTATGATTCTGAGAAAAATAGTTAAAAACTGATTTTTGAGAATATGATGCTAATGATTTCATAAAATAGTTAAATCGGAATTTTAGAATTTATTATGAAAAGTTGAAATATAGGATTTATAAAATTTAATTATTTTATGAATCAAAAGGAAGAAGTTTTTAAAGGAATTTAAAGACGTTTAAAAAGAATAATATAAATTGATTTATATAAGAGATTTATAAATGGATATTTATAAATTGAAATATGGACATTATAAAACGAGTTTTTATAAGTGTTTGAATGAAGTGAAAATGAATTTCATAAAAGTATGAAATTTATAGAATTTTATACGGTGAAGTTATAAATGGAATTTTTATAAGCAGTAGGTTTATAAAATTTATTAAGTTATTAAAATAATGATTTTGGATAAATGAATGAATCTTATAAGTTATAAGATTTATAATTTGGGAAGTTAAAAAGAACGATTTTGTGAAACAATCGTTTTATAAGTATTTAACTTATAATATGAACGTTTAGTTTATAATTGAGTTATAAACTGGAATAGGTTAATAAAAGAATTTATAAAAAGAAGTTTTTATAAATAAATAGAAATGGAATTTATAAACGTTGTTTTATAAATTCGCAAATGACTTATTTTGATAAGTAAATTGTTGAAACCTATAAATGGAGTTATATTCACATTTTTGAATAGTGAATAATCCTTTGAATTAAAACGAATAAAAGGATGAGATTTCTTAATGAAGTTTATTCACATTTTTGAATAGTGAATAACACGTTAAAGAAAATGGTTTGAATGTGAATGTTTTGAATAGAATTAAAACGATCTAACGAAGTTTTAATTGTGTTGAGATTCGAAACCATAGATTTCAACATTTATTGTTGAAATAGACGTTTTCGAGAAATAAAAGGAAATAGTGGACTATAACACTGTTGTTATAGTAAATGATTTCCGGAAGGAAATATTTTGTATAGTATTGGGATTTATATATCTATTTTAATTTAGAATCCCTATACTAGTGATTTTGGGTTGTCGTAACGATGTTTTACGTAACATTCGTTTTGGCCCAAATAAATATGTTTAAGAGAATGATTTCCTGAAAGAATAAAATATATACTAAATTTCGATTTAGGTATATTGAATATTTTCTAAGTGTTGAAAATAAATAAAATTCGTGAATTACTTATTTAATAAGTATGGAAATGTTTTCCAATATAAAGTGAATACTTTGAGAATTTATCTTTTTGAAGATAAATTGAAATGAATAATTGAAAACGTATATGCATGAATATTTTGGAATATAAATTCACTATTGAATTTATAAATGAAAGTGGAATTGGTTTAAAAATAAATGTTGATTTATTTTTAAAGTGTGAAATTATATATCTAGTGAAGATATTTTGGAAAATAAATAATTTGGAAAATTATTTGGAATCTGGTGATGTGTGCATATCCAGTGATAGTTCAATAGCCGACTATCAATATTTCCCTTTGAATGGGTATTTGATGTGATTTGTTTGAATGTGAATACTACACTTATTTTTGAATAAGCGCTCACTATTCGGGTTAACCGGGAAAGGACCATGGGGTCGTATAACCCATTCCGAATATGTGATACGTCGTTATAAATTGCATTGAAGATCGGTGTTGAAGACCCGGTATTTGCGAGAGCGATAGGATGACCTGTCGATTTACTCTGCACCGAGTTGCTCCGGTATAGAGTTCTCCATATGTGATGGTGAATCCGATCAGGATTGTGAATATCCGGATTGCAACGACTTCTTTGTAAGTGCCTTCGGTTTTGTTCGATCCCGGAGCAAACTTGTATGGATTGTATGTCTGACGTTACAAGTTGAGATATAAAGCCGATTTCTTTCAAATATATTTCTGTTGGTGGCGAAGAATTTATTCTTTTAGCTTAACACCCTTCTCTGAGACGTACGAGCTCAGAGGTTATATAGTTGAAGTTATCAGCGATATATTCCCAATTTGGTAATGTGACATGCTGAGTGTTGCTGAAATGATCATTGTGTTGATTATTGTGATAGGATCGTTTATTTGATCGTCTATCTTAGTGATCATTGTGTTGATCATTTGTTGACCCAAAGCATGGCTTTTGTATAAAGTATGTTTTTGTGGACATGACTTCGTCGAACCTCACACCCCGGAAATGGTCAAAACAGGAAAGATGCAGCAAGGTTATGAGGGGTAGCACCCTTTAGGGTATGTACATTTCCTTCTGGATAGAGGTGGTATCATGGTATGGAGCCCAGATATTTAACCTATGTGGTTACTACGAATTTATTACTTTGTGGTTGTTGGTTTTCGGGATCCCGTGAGAAAGGTCGTTTACGATCGGGGAATGGCGTGCTCGTGTCAGTAGTTACCCAGTTAGGGGTAACCCGGCCTTGTGTTGGCAGAGTTCCGGTTTGGTTCTCGGGGATGTCTTTCCAGAGGCATTCTCATGTGGCAATGGGAAGTTCCTTGGCCTGACCATTTGTTGGAAATCCAAAGAAACAATACGTGACTTGTACGGTTTTAGTTGTAGAACCTGCCATCTAATATGGTAGCTATTAGTAGGCATAATATAATGGTACCTATGCTGGCTAAGATTTATATTCTACTTTCGAAATATCTTCTACACTATGCACTAATAATAATATCAAAATTGATTTGATTTTAATGCGTATCAAGCATCTTTGACTATCATAAGAAGAAATCTTCCCCAAGTCTGCGTTTGCATTGTGTGTGTGGCGGGAGGTCTTATGGTAGTCTCATTTTTAAAAGCATTGCGAATTGACTTTAAAAATATTCCTCTATTTTGATTTTAAAGATAAATAAACTGTTTTGAGTTCTCACACCAGTCACATGACTGACTTGGAGTTTATTGTTTTCCTTCCTAAACTCTGGGTGCCCACCAATTTCTACACGGGCAGTTAAGAGTTAAGGTTTATCAGGATATTCTGGATATTCTGGAATTGCTGGAGGCAAGCTGGATGGCATGGCATATTACTTATATAGTATTTCTTTTCCCGCTGCACTGTTTGTTGTTGTTGTTGTTGTACACTCTGATGATATGATGTAATGAAATGTGATGTAATGTAATAACTGATATAGTTCTTTGTTTAAAGATTATTCATTTATTATTATATGTTGTT
This sequence comes from Allium cepa, assembly GCA_030765085.1. Classification (NCBI taxonomy): domain Eukaryota; kingdom Viridiplantae; phylum Streptophyta; class Magnoliopsida; order Asparagales; family Amaryllidaceae; genus Allium; species Allium cepa. The sequence goes on along the minus strand of CM060937.1, from coordinate 108,222,679 downwards.
CCGCTGCGAATTGTGAGATTCTGATGTTGTTCTTGTTTTCTGTTCCGTCCTATTTTCTTCTGTTTTTCTTTATGTTCTATTCTCTTTTTCTTCTATTTTAAAATTATGTTCTATTTTTCTTTTCCCTATCTAAATTTTCTATCTTTTTATCTTCTTTTCTTTCCTTCTCTTTTCTTCTTTTCTTTTTCTTAAACCCATAACTATTCGGTTTTTCGGCAACGAAAAATCGCGTACGTTACATTTGGTATCAGAGCATATGGTTAAGCGACAACCATGGTTCTGTTGGGTATTATTCATTAGAGATAGAGTCAGTAGTACTCTAGAATGAGTTGAGTGTAATAATAGATATGAGAGCGTATTTGTTAGTGAATATAAAATTGTTTTATATTGTGATGATTGGTTTATTGAGTGGCATATGAACTTTCGTCAGCGTGGTCCGCAAGACTATGCCGAAGGGGTTTCTAAACACTTGAATAGAACAATTCGGCACAATATTGATTTTAAATTGGGTAAATGAAATAATTTTGCCTTGAGTATATTTTATATATAAAGGAATAATTTTCAGAATTATTAAAGTGTATATAAGTTGATTGTTTAGTTGTTTGAATAATCTAAATAAAGGAATAATTGTATAAGCAAAAGAATTATAAGAACTAAATTATAATTAAAGTGATTACAATTGTGAAATAAACTTATATATATAAGAAGTGAAACTATGTGAATATATTTATGAATATGAGTTGTAAATAACCAAATGAATTTAAAGTTAAATGGAGATTTACTTTAGAATTGAGATGTGGATTTATTTACAAGTAGGAATTTAAGTCATGTAAAACCAAATAATGTTAAATGAAATAATGAATGTAAGTGTTAATTCATTAAATTCTAATGTTATTAGAAGTTGAATAGATTGAATGAAAATCAATTTAATTAAACCAATTGTAAGCAAAGGAATTTGGTTGTAATTGATAAACATTGGTTGTTATATGATTGTTAGTTGATTGTATATAATTCATTAAGTATTAATGAAATTGGAGGCTAAAGTAATTGAAATTCAATTGGAAGTTAAATGAATCTTAAATAAAATTGAATTTGATTTGGAAGTGAACCAACTTGAATATGAATTCGTGAATGTAAACTAAGTGAAAAAGAATGCTAGTAAATCCAATGTTAATGAATCTAATGTGATTTAAATTGAAAACCAATTCATTGAATATTAATGAAAATATGAATGAATATTTATTGGTTATAGATGATAGTTGGTTGATGTTTGCATATATTGCTTTTCATACATTTGCTATGTTGGCATATATAGTTATTATGTTTCTATATGTTGTATATTGATACTATTGTCATATATGCATGTTCTCATGTTGTTTGTTGAGTGATTAGTAGGTGCGGATTGCGTTTGCTTCGCATTTGGAGCTCGCTTTTGCGCTATATTAGCCGTATATGCTTGCTAATAAAATATAAGGTACATATCTCGGATTAAATATCGTACTTTTACGCTTTTTTCCCTTCGGGATGCCTCGTTACTTGATGAGATGTATATTTGTGATATATATACTGTCATTTTTTTTCGAATCGAGCCGCGCAAAGGAGACTATGGCGAATTTTTCCGAAAATTTAAGGCGTTAGAAAAATTTGAGAAAATTGGGAAAATTTGTGAAAACTTTAACTTTGTTTTGGAATTGAAAGTTAAACAATAGTAGTTGTTTTCGAAAAGATAACTAAGTATGACTTGAAAACTTAGTAAGTATTATAAGAAGTTTAATTATAAATTTTGGAAAAATTAATAAATTCTGTAACTTTTCTTACTAATAATTTCGAGGACGAAATTCTTTTAAGTAGGGAAGATTGTAACGACCCAGAATTTTTATTAATTTAAATTTGAATATTTAATTTATTTTAAATATTAATAAGTGAATTTATAAGTCAAATAAATTTTTATTTGAATTATTGGATTTAATTGGATTATTAAATCGATAATTTAATACGTTAAATTATGGAAATAATTGAGATTTGGGTTAAATATGATTGAAAATGATTTGTAAAATTTTATTTTATCATATGGGAGTTAGAACGATATTTTAGAACTTTTAAAATCGAATTAAAAGTTAATTTGTGAAAATTGAATATTTTAATATTTAAATCGACTAGTGAAAATAGTCAATTTTTGAACAGTCTCAGAATTGAACGAAACCAGTTCCATTGGATCCGTAATGGTTAGTTATTACCGGATTTCAATTTTCGTGTCAATCGGAGCTATCGTTTGATCGTGGCAGCTCGAAACGCATCGATTTATTTTTAATTTAAATTTGACGAGCTAAAATAGCCATTTTTCAAAAAGTCTCGGATTTCGACGAAACCAGTTTCATCGGATCCGTAATGTGATATTTTTGCAAGGTTTCAAATTTCAAGTCAATTGGATTTACGGTTTGTCCGGTACAAATTAAAACGCCTAGAAAATCGCTTAAATCGGTTTAATTTAAATTGAGCGTTTACAGCCATAACTCGCACATACTTCCGAATTAGCTTTCGAAACCTGTTCCATTGTGTCCGGAACGCGGGGTAAACCCTAGAAACACTGGTTACGGTGCGTAAAACGGAGTTCGGAATTTCCGGGATGAATAGTGTCGTTCGTTCTCTTATAAATAGCCCCTCACTCAAGAAAATAAATAATAAAAAAAAGATAAAACCCTAATTCAGTGCTAGCCGCCACTATCAGGATGAAGGGCCGAAAATCACTCCACTTCTCCCCTCGATTTCTTCCAATCCACTCATTAATTCAACAATCTTCCAACATGAAACTTATAGAGCACAGCATGATCTAGATATCTAACGGTGGATCTCAGCTATCATCGTCGTTTGGAGGAGATAAATGACCGCGTTTGTGCTCGTCTTCATGCGTTTTTTAGGGCTGAGGGGACCACCGAGCTTGGCTTGGCTCTGGGCGGTGGTAGGTGGTGCAGTGAGCGTTCGTTTGGCTGGGGTGTGATGGAGTTTAGTCGAGCGTGGTGGCCGAACTATTAAACCCTAGTTATGTAAATGGGTTCGGCTATTGAGGGGGGGGGGGACGCACGCATACTGAAGAGGAAGAAAGGGGGGACGGTGGAGATGCAGGGGGATGTGATCTAAGGGCTGTGAATGGTTGAGGTTTAAAATTAATTAGATTATGTTGAAATTAGTTTATTTAAATACGTGTAAACTTTAAAATATTGTAACTTTTTCATACGAGGTCGAAAAAATGCAAACTCGGTTGCGTTGGAATCGTATGGACGAGCACTACGCGATGGAGTTGGTTTGGAGTCGTTTGGAGTTAGTGAGAATTTTGGGTAAAATTAAACGTCCGTTTAATTTTGTTCGAAATAAATCGCTAAAACGGAAATAAAATCATGGTGAGAATTTCTCACTCAATCGAATCAGTTTTGATTTTTATTTTAAATAGTTAGATTTAAAATATTTGAATGCATGTTTGAATGTTGATTGATATCTATTGATTGTTAAAATAGACATTATACGCCGTTAGTAAGCGGATGTTATTTAATAAAAACATATACCGCGAATATTTCATAAACAGTGAAATTGGTATTATATATATAGTAGCAATATATATATATTGGCATATGTATATATTGGAGTTATTGATTTTCCGCATTTATTTGTTTAGCGGATGAGACCCTATTACGCCGTTATTAAGCGGATAATATTTAATAAGAACATATACCGCGATAATTTCGTACTGGAGCGAAATTGGTATTGTGCTAATGTTTGTGGATGTAGGAAAACAGGTTGGAGGGATCCAACTGGATTCCTCAACAGTATTTATTTAATTTCAGATATTTTGATATTTGATTGACTATCATATACGATATATGATATCGTTGTTGTCGTGATTGACTATTTGGTGTGCAGCATCATTGGACCGAATTTGGAATTTTAAAATGATTTCAAAGTGATTTTTGAAAGTATACGTTTATAAAATAATTTTTGGAATTTGATCCATTTTAAATAAATAAACGTTATAATTTTTAAATGTTATAAAAATTATGATTCTGAGAAAAATAGTTAAAAACTGATTTTTGAGAATATGATGCTAATGATTTCATAAAATAGTTAAATCGGAATTTTAGAATTTATTATGAAAAGTTGAAATATAGGATTTATAAAATTTAATTATTTTATGAATCAAAAGGAAGAAGTTTTTAAAGGAATTTAAAGACGTTTAAAAAGAATAATATAAATTGATTTATATAAGAGATTTATAAATGGATATTCATAAATTGAAATATGGACATTATAAAACGAGTTTTTATAAGTGTTTGAATGAAGTGAAAATGAATTTCATAAAAGTATGAAATTTATAGAATTTTATACGGTGAAGTTATAAATGGAATTTTTATAAGCAGTAGGTTTATAAAATTTATTAAGTTATTAAAATAATGTTTTTGGATAAATGAATGAATCTTATAAGTTATAAGATTTATAATTTGGGAAGTTAAAAAGAACGATTTTGTGAAACAATCGTTTTATAAGTATTTAACTTATAATATGAACGTTTAGTTTATAATTGAGTTATAAACTGGAATAGGTTAATAAAAGAATTTATAAAAAGAAGTTTTTATAAATAAATAGAAATGGAATTTATAAACGTTGTTTTATAAATTCGCAAATGACTTATTTTGATAAGTAAATTGTTGAAACCTATAAATGGAGTTATATTCACATTTTTGAATAGTGAATAATCCTTTGAATTAAAACGAATAAAAGGATGAGATTTCTTAATGAAGTTTATTCACATTTTTGAATAGTGAATAACACGTTAAAGAAAATGGTTTGAATGTGAATGTTTTGAATAGAATTAAAACGATCTAACGAAGTTTTAATTGTGTTGAGATTCGAAACCATAGATTTCAACATTTATTGTTGAAATAGACGTTTTCGAGAAATAAAAGGAAATAGTGGACTATAACACTGTTTTTATAGTAAATGATTTCCGGAAGGAAATATTTTGTATAGTATTGGGATTTATATATCTATTTTAATTTAGAATCCCTATACTAGTGATTTTGGGTTGTCGTAACGATGTTTTACGTAACATTCGTTTTGGCCCAAATAAATATGTTTAAGAGAATGATTTCCTGAAAGAATAAAATATATACTAAATTTCGATTTAGGTATATTGAATATTTTCTAAGTGTTGAAAATAAATAAAATTCGTGAATTACTTATTTAATAAGTATGGAAATGTTTTCCAATATAAAGTGAATACTTTGAGAATTTATCTTTTTGAAGATAAATTGAAATGAATAATTGAAAACGTATATGCATGAATATTTTGGAATATAAATTCACTATTGAATTTATAAATGAAAGTGGAATTGGTTTAAAAAAAAATGTTGATTTATTTTTAAAGTGTGAAATTATATATCTAGTGAAGATATTTTGGAAAATAAATAATTTGGAAAATTATTTGGAATCTGGTGATGTGTGCATATCCAGTGATAGTTCAATAGCCGACTATCAATATTTCCCTTTGAATGGGTATTTGATGTGATTTGTTTGAATGTGAATGCTACACTTATTTTTGAATAAGCGCTCACTATTCGGGTTAACCGGGAAAGGACCATGGGGTCGTATAACCCATTCCGAATATGTGATACGTCGTTATAAATTGCATTGAAGATCGGTGTTGAAGACCCGGTATTTGCGAGAGCGATAGGATGACCTGTCGATTTACTCTGCACCGAGTTGCTCCGGTATAGAGTTCTCCATATGTGATGGTGAATCCGATCAGGATTGTGAATATCCGGATTGCCACGACTTCTTTGTAAGTGCCTTCGGTTTTGTTCGATCCCGGAGCAAACTTGTATGGATTGTATGTCTGACGTTACAAGTTGAGATATAAAGCCGATTTCTTTCAAATATATTTCTGTTGGTGGCGAAGAATTTATTCTTTTAGCTTAACACCCTTCTCTGAGACGTACGTGCTCAGAGGTTATATAGTTGAAGTTATCAGCGATATATTCCCAATTTGGTAATGTGACATGCTGAGTGTTGCTGAAATGATCATTGTGTTGATTATTGTGATAGGATCGTTTATTTGATCGTCTATCTTAGTGATCATTGTGTTGATCATTTGTTGACCCAAAGCATGGCTTTTGTATAAAGTATGTTTTTGTGGACATGACTTCGTCGAACCTCACACCCCGGAAATGGTCAAAACAGGAAAGATGCAGCAAGGTTATGAGGGGTAGCACCCTTTAGGGTATGTACATTTCCTTCTGGATAGAGGTGGTATCATGGTATGGAGCCCAGATATTTAACCTATGTGGTTACTATGAATTTATTACTTTGTGGTTGTTGGTTTTCGGGATCCCGTGAGAAAGGTCGTTTACGATCGGGGAATGGCATGCTCGTGTCAGTAGTTACCCAGTTAGGGGTAACCCGGCCTTGTGTTGGCAGAGTTCCGGTTTGGTTCTCGGGGATGTCTTTCCAGAGGCATTCTCATGTGGCAATGGGAAGTTCCTTGGCCTGACCATTTGTTGGAAATCCAAAGAAACAATACGTGACTTGTACGGTTTTAGTTGTAGAACCTGCCATCTAATATGGTAGCTATTAGTAGGCATAATATAATGGTACCTATGCTGGCTAAGATTTATATTCTACTTTCGAAATATCTTCTACACTATGCACTAATAATAATATCAAAATTGATTTGATTTTAATGCGTATCAAGCATCTTTGACTATCATAAGAAGAAATCTTCCCCAAGTCTGCGTTTGCATTGTGTGTGTGGCGGGAGGTCTTATGGTAGTCTCATTTTTAAAAGCATTGCGAATTGACTTTAAAAATATTCCTCTATTTTGATTTTAAAGATAAATAAACTGTTTTGAGTTCTCACACCAGTCACATGACTGACTTGGAGTTTATTGTTTTCCTTCCTAAACTCTGGGTGCCCACCAATTTCTACACGGGCAGTTAAGAGTTAAGGTTTATCAGGATATTCTGGATATTCTGGAATTGCTGGAGGCAAGCTGGATGGCATGGCATATTACTTATATAGTATTTCTTTTCCCGCTGCACTGTTTGTTGTTGTTATTGTTGTACACTCTGATGATATGATGTAATGAAATGTGATGTAATGTAATAACTGATATAGTTCTTTGTTTAAAGATTATTCATTTATTATTATATGTTGTTCCGCTGCGAATTGTGAGATTCTGATGTTGTTCTTGTTTTCTGTTCCGTCCTATTTTCTTCTGTTTTTCTTTATGTTCTATTCTCTTTTTCTTCTATTTTAAAATTATGTTCTATTTTTCTTTTCCCTATCTAAATTTTCTATCTTTTTATCTTCTTTTCTTTCCTTCTCTTTTCTTCTTTTCTTTTTCTTAAACCCATAACTATTCGGTTTTTCGGCAACGAAAAATCGCGTACGTTACATTTGGTATCAGAGCATATGGTTAAGCGACAACCATGGTTATGTTGGGTATTATTCATTAGAGATAGAGTCAGTAGTACTCTAGAATGAGTTGAGTGTAATAATAGATATGAGAGCGTATTTGTTAGTGAATATAAAATTGTTTTATATTGTGATGATTGGTTTATTGAGTGGCATATGAACTTTCGTCAGCGTGGTCCGCAAGACTATGCCGAAGGGGTTTCTAAACACTTGAATAGAACAATTCGGCACAATATTGATTTTAAATTGGGTAAATGAAATAATTTTGCCTTGAGTATATTTTATATATAAAGGAATAATTTTCAGAATTATTAAAGTGTATATAAGTTGATTGTTTAGTTGTTTGAATAATCTAAATAAAGGAATAATTGTATAAGCAAAAGAATTATAAGAACTAAATTATAATTAAAGTGATTACAATTGTGAAATAAACTTATATATATAAGAAGTGAAACTATGTGAATATATTTATGAATATGAGTTGTAAATAACCAAATGAATTTAAAGTTAAATGGAGATTTACTTTAGAATTGAGATGTGGATTTATTTACAAGTAGGAATTTAAGTCATGTAAAACCAAATAATGTTAAATGAAATAATGAATGTAAGTGTTAATTCATTAAATTCTAATGTTATTAGAAGTTGAATAGATTGAATGAAAATCAATTTAATTAAACCAATTGTAAGCAAAGGAATTTGGTTGTAATTGATAAACATTGGTTGTTATATGATTGTTAGTTGATTGTATATAATTCATTAAGTATTAATGAAATTGGAGGCTAAAGTAATTGAAATTCAATTGGAAGTTAAATGAATCTTAAATAAAATTGAATTTGATTTGGAAGTGAACCAACTTGAATATGAATTCGTGAATGTAAACTAAGTGAAAAAGAATGCTAGTAAATCCAATGTTAATGAATCTAATGTGATTTAAATTGAAAACCAATTCATTGAATATTAATGAAAATATGAATGAATATTTATTGGTTATAGATGATAGTTGGTTGATGTTTGCATATATTGCTTTTCATACATTTGCTATGTTGGCATATATAGTTATTATGTTTCTATATGTTGTATATTGATACTATTGTCATATATGCATGTTCTCATGTTGTTTGTTGAGTGATTAGTAGGTGCGGATTGCGTTTGCTTCGCATTTGGAGCTCGCTTTTGCGCTATATTAGCCGTATATGCTTGCTAATAAAATATAAGGTACATATCTCGGATTAAATATCGTACTTTTACGCTTTTTTCCCTTCGGGATGCCTCGTTACTTGATGAGATGTATATTTGTGATATATATACTGTCATTTTTTTTTCGGATCGAGCCGCGCAAAGGAGACTATGGCGAATTTTTCCGAAAATTTAAGGCGTTAGAAAAATTTGAGAAAATTGGGAAAATTTGTGAAAACTTTAACTTTGTTTTGGAATTGAAAGTTAAACAATAGTAGTTGTTTTCGAAAAGATAACTAAGTATGACTTGAAAACTTAGTAAGTATTATAAGAAGTTTAATTATAAATTTTGGAAAAATTAATAAATTCTGTAACTTTTCTTACTAATAATTTCGAGGACGAAATTCTTTTAAGTAGGGAAGATTGTAACGACCCAGAATTTTTATTAATTTAAATTTGAATATTTAATTTATTTTAAATATTAATAAGTGAATTTATAAGTCAAATAAATTTTTATTTGAATTATTGGATTTAATTGGATTATTAAATCGATAATTTAATACGTTAAATTATGGAAATAATTGAGATTTGGGTTAAATATGATTGAAAATGATTTGTAAAATTTTATTTTATCATATGGGAGTTAGAACGATATTTTAGAACTTTTAAAATCGAATTAAAAGTTAATTTGTGAAAATTGAATATTTTAATATTTAAATCGACTAGTGAAAATAGTCAATTTTTGAACAGTCTCAGAATTGAACGAAACCAGTTCCATTGGATCCGTAATGGTTAGTTATTACCGGATTTCAATTTTCGTGTCAATCGGAGCTATCGTTTGATCGTGGCAGCTCGAAACGCATCGATTTATTTTTAATTTAAATTTGACGAGCTAAAATAGCCATTTTTCAAAAAGTCTCGGATTTCGACGAAACCAGTTTCATCGGATCCGTAATGTGATATTATTGCAAGGTTTCAAATTTCAAGTCAATTGGATTTACGGTTTGTCCGGTACAAATTAAAACGCCTAGAAAATCGCTTAAATCGGTTTAATTTAAATTGAGCGTTTACAGCCATAACTCGCACATACTTCCGAATTAGCTTCCGAAACCTGTTCCATTGTGTCCGGAACGCGGGGTAAACCCTAGAAACACTGGTTACGGTGCGTAAAACGGAGTTCGGAATTTCCGGGATGAATAGTGTCGTTCGTTCTCTTATAAATAGCCCCTCACTCAAGAAAATAAATAATAAAAAAAAGATAAAACCCTAATTCAGTGCTAGCCGCCACTATCAGGATGAAGGGCCGAAAATCACTCCACTTCTCCCCTCGATTTCTTCCAATCCACTCATTAATTCAACAATCTTCCAACATGAAACTTATAGAGCACAGCATGATCTAGATATCTAACGGTGGATCTCAGCTATCATCGTCGTTTGGAGGAGATAAATGACCGCGTTTGTGCTCGTCTTCATGCGTTTTTTAGGGCTGAGGGGACCACCGAGCTTGGCTTGGCTCTGGGCGGTGGTAGGTGGTGCAGTGAGCGTTCGTTTGGCTGGGGTGTGATGGAGTTTAGTCGAGCGTGGTGGCCGAACTATTAAACCCTAGTTATGTAAATGGGTTCGGCTATTGAGGGGGGGGGGGGACGCATGCATACTGAAGAGGAAGAAAGGGGGGACGGTGGAGATGCAGGGGGATGTGATCTAAGGGCTGTGAATGGTTGAGGTTTAAAATTAATTAGATTATGTTGAAATTAGTTTATTTAAATACGTGTAAACTTTAAAATATTGTAACTTTTTCATACGAGGTCGAAAAAATGCAAACTCGGTTGCGTTGGAATCGTATGGACGAGCACTACGCGATGGAGTTGGTTTGGAGTCGTTTGGAGTTAGTGAGAATTTTGGGTAAAATTAAACGTCCGTTTAATTTTGTTCGAAATAAATCGCTAAAACGGAAATAAAATCAAGGTGAGAATTTATCACTCAATCGAATCAGTTTCGATTTTTATTTTAAATAGTTAGATTTAAAATATTTGAATGCATGTTTGAATGTTGATTGATATCTATTGATTGTTAAAATAGACATTATACGGCGTTAGTAAGCGGATGTTATTTAATAAAAACATATACCGCGAATATTTCATAAACAGTGAAATTGGTATTATATATATAGTAGCAATATATATATATTGGCATATGTATATATTGGAGTTATTGATTTCCCGCATTTATTTGTTTAGCGGATGAGACCCTATTACGCCGTTATTAAGCGGATAATATTTAATAAGAACATATACCGCGATAATTTCGTACTGGAGCGAAATTGGTATTGTGCTAATGTTTGTGGATGCAGGAAAACAGGTTGGAGGGATCCAACTGGATTCCTCAACAGTATTTATTTAATTTCAGATATTTTGATATTTGATTGACTATCATATACGATATATGATATCGTTGTTGTCGTGATTGACTATTTGGTGTGCAGCATCATTGGACCGAATTTGGAATTTTAAAATGATTTCAAAGTGATTTTTGAAAGTATACGTTTATAAAATAATTTTTGGAATTTGATCCATTTTAAATAAATAAACGTTATAATTTTTAAATGTTATAAAAATTATGATTCTGAGAAAAATAGTTAAAAACTGATTTTTGAGAATATGATGCTAATGATTTCATAAAATAGTTAAATCGGAATTTTAGAATTTATTATGAAAAGTTGAAATATAGGATTTATAAAATTTAATTATTTTATGAATCAAAAGGAAGAAGTTTTTAAAGGAATTTAAAGACGTTTAAAAAGAATAATATAAATTGATTTATATAAGAGATTTATAAATGGATATTTATAAATTGAAATATGGACATTATAAAACGAGTTTTTATAAGTGTTTGAATGAAGTGAAAATGAATTTCATAAAAGTATGAAATTTATAGAATTTTATACGGTGAAGTTATAAATGGAATTTTTATAAGCAGTAGGTTTATAAAATTTATTAAGTTATTAAAATAATGATTTTGGATAAATGAATGAATCTTATAAGTTATAAGATTTATAATTTGGGAAGTTAAAAAGAACGATTTTGTGAAACAATCGTTTTATAAGTATTTAACTTATAATATGAACGTTTAGTTTATAATTGAGTTATAAACTGGAATAGGTTAATAAAAGAATTTATAAAAAGAAGTTTTTATAAATAAATAGAAATGGAATTTATAAACGTTGTTTTATAAATTCGCAAATGACTTATTTTGATAAGTAAATTGTTGAAACCTATAAATGGAGTTATATTCACATTTTTGAATAGTGAATAATCCTTTGAATTAAAACGAATAAAAGGATGAGATTTCTTAATGAAGTTTATTCACATTTTTGAATAGTGAATAACACGTTAAAGAAAATGGTTTGAATGTGAATGTTTTGAATAGAATTAAAACGATCTAACGAAGTTTTAATTGTGTTGAGATTCGAAACCATAGATTTCAACATTTATTGTTGAAATAGACGTTTTCGAGAAATAAAAGGAAATAGTGGACTATAACACTGTTGTTATAGTAAATGATTTCCGGAAGGAAATATTTTGTATAGTATTGGGATTTATATATCTATTTTAATTTAGAATCCCTATACTAGTGATTTTGGGTTGTCGTAACGATGTTTTACGTAACATTCGTTTTGGCCCAAATAAATATGTTTAAGAGAATGATTTCCTGAAAGAATAAAATATATACTAAATTTCGATTTAGGTATATTGAATATTTTCTAAGTGTTGAAAATAAATAAAATTCGTGAATTACTTATTTAATAAGTATGGAAATGTTTTCCAATATAAAGTGAATACTTTGAGAATTTATCTTTTTGAAGATAAATTGAAATGAATAATTGAAAACGTATATGCATGAATATTTTGGAATATAAATTCACTATTGAATTTATAAATGAAAGTGGAATTGGTTTAAAAATAAATGTTGATTTATTTTTAAAGTGTGAAATTATATATCTAGTGAAGATATTTTGGAAAATAAATAATTTGGAAAATTATTTGGAATCTGGTGATGTGTGCATATCCAGTGATAGTTCAATAGCCGACTATCAATATTTCCCTTTGAATGGGTATTTGATGTGATTTGTTTGAATGTGAATGCTACACTTATTTTTGAATAAGCGCTCACTATTCGGGTTAACCGGGAAAGGACCATGGGGTCGTATAACCCATTCCGAATATGTGATACGTCGTTATAAATTGCATTGAAGATCGGTGTTGAAGACCCGGTATTTGCGAGAGCGATAGGATGACCTGTCGATTTACTCTGCACCGAGTTGCTCCGGTATAGAGTTCTCCATATGTGATGGTGAATCCGATCAGGATTGTGAATATCCAGATTGCAACGACTTCTTTGTAAGTGCCTTCGGTTTTGTTCGATCCCGGAGCAAACTTGTATGGATTGTATGTCTGACGTTACAAGTTGAGATATAAAGCCGATTTCTTTCAAATATATTTCTGTTGGTGGCGAAGAATTTATTCTTTTAGCTTAACACCCTTCTCTGAGACGTACGAGCTCAGAGGTTATATAGTTGAAGTTATCAGCGATATATTCCCAATTTGGTAATGTGACATGCTGAGTGTTGCTGAAATGATCATTGTGTTGATTATTGTGATAGGATCGTTTATTTGATCGTCTATCTTAGTGATCATTGTGTTGATCATTTGTTGACCCAAAGCATGGCTTTTGTATAAAGTATGTTTTTGTGGACATGACTTCGTCGAACCTCACACCCCGGAAATGGTCAAAACAGGAAAGATGCAGCAAGGTTATGAGGGGTAGCACCCTTTAGGGTATGTACATTTCCTTCTGGATAGAGGTGGTATCATGGTATGGAGCCCAGATATTTAACCTATGTGGTTACTACGAATTTATTACTTTGTGGTTGTTGGTTTTCGGGATCCCGTGAGAAAGGTCGTTTACGATCGGGGAATGGCGTGCTCGTGTCAGTAGTTACCCAGTTAGGGGTAACCCGGCCTTGTGTTGGCAGAGTTCCGGTTTGGTTCTCGGGGATGTCTTTCCAGAGGCATTCTCATGTGGCAATGGGAAGTTCCTTGGCCTGACCATTTGTTGGAAATCCAAAGAAACAATACGTGACTTGTACGGTTTTAGTTGTAGAACCTGCCATCTAATATGGTAGCTATTAGTAGGCATAATATAATGGTACCTATGCTGGCTAAGATTTATATTCTACTTTCGAAATATCTTCTACACTATGCACTAATAATAATATCAAAATTGATTTGATTTTAATGCGTATCAAGCATCTTTGACTATCATAAGAAGAAATCTTCCCCAAGTCTGCGTTTGCATTGTGTGTGTGGCGGGAGGTCTTATGGTAGTCTCATTTTTAAAAGCATTGCGAATTGACTTTAAAAATATTCCTCTATTTTGATTTTAAAGATAAATAAACTGTTTTGAGTTCTCACACCAGTCACATGACTGACTTGGAGTTTATTGTTTTCCTTCCTAAACTCTGGGTGCCCACCAATTTCTACACGGGCAGTTAAGAGTTAAGGTTTATCAGGATATTCTGGATATTCTGGAATTGCTGGAGGCAAGCTGGATGGCATGGCATATTACTTATATAGTATTTCTTTTCCCGCTGCACTGTTTGTTGTTGTTGTTGTTGTACACTCTGATGATATGATGTAATGAAATGTGATGTAATGTAATAACTGATATAGTTCTTTGTTTAAAGATTATTCATTTATTATTATATGTTGTTCCGCTGCGAATTGTGAGATTCTGATGTTGTTCTTGTTTTCTGTTCCGTCCTATTTTCTTCTGTTTTTCTTTATGTTCTATTCTCTTTTTCTTCTATTTTAAAATTATGTTCTATTTTTCTTTTCCCTATCTAAATTTTCTATCTTTTTATCTTCTTTTCTTTCCTTCTCTTTTCTTCTTTTCTTTTTCTTAAACCCATAACTATTCGGTTTTTCGGCAACGAAAAATCGCGTACGTTACAGGTACCGTCCGTCATGGTGCATCTCTAGATAAAATAACACCGAGTACCATGCCTGGATCCTCTACCAATACAGGACCGCCTACCCCTTACTGGATAGTATCACATTTGAATACCCTCCAGTTATTAGTCCCCAAAGCATACAAATGAGAGATAGTATTGACTCTATATAGGGATGATCATACCCTACTTGAGAGTGACTTACTTAGCCTTACCACATCTCTCATGTTTTAGTCATTCCCGATTAATGAGGCTTGGGGCTATGTTTTACCTTTTTATGTAGCACTTCCCACTTGAAATGCTAACACTACCCTCCAGGCATCAATGCAAAGCCAGCGTTCATCCATACAAGTTCATTCTAGGACTGAACGAAATGCTTGAGTGCTCCACCTACAATTCCATCATCTTCAAGATGTCTTTGCTTTAAAATGCTTGAGTTGGATCAAAGTGGTTTCCAGATAACATATCTAATCCCGGTCTCTTCGAAGAATGTTCGACAATTTCCAGTAAACTCAACCCCAGTTCTTTAGGAAATAAATAGTCAAAGTTAAGTGCGAAGATCACCTCCTAACCGTTAGTGGAAGGATTTCCTTATCATTGTCCTAGTAGAGCGAAACGACATTTATACGCACAATACAACATCTTTGGAGACGACTGTGCCATATAACTCACGTGTTTCTCCTTGATATTTCCTAAGTTAGATTTGGGTCCAAATTCGATAGTTGGTTATTTAATTATCAACAACGCACATCCAAATTAGGGAATTATTTTCAAACGGGAAAAAACAACATTGGTTTAGCACACAAGAAACTGCTAGCCTCTTTTAATAATCTTTTCATTAATTAATATCACTTTGTAATAATTCCATAAATATCTTTTTACAAAGATATACATACATACACACATACATACATACATACATACGTACGTACGTGTATATATATATATATATATATATATATATATATATATATATATGCCCACAAATTCCTATATTTCAATACTTGGAAAAATATCCTTATACTTATCTCAAAGGTATAAGCATATTCACCAAACATTGAGAAAGTTTTCCTTTTTATACAATTCTAAAATAGTTATAAACTACATTATAAATTTCTTAAAACAATTTATAAACTATTTTATAAATCTCTAGAAACCATTTATACATATTTCTAAACAATTTCTCAAATCATTTATAAACCTTTATAAACCCATTAAACTAGTTATAATACTCCTCTTATAAATCTGTATACCCATATCTAAAATTCGTTTATAAATATCTAATCATTTGTAAAACTCCTTTTCCTTGTAAATAATCTTTCTTTATGCCTTTAAACCATTTTATAAATCTCTATTAATGAGTCTCGAAAATATTTATAAATAAATAAAAATCATTTACTTTAAAATCCTATAATAATAATTATTAACAACAAACATTATAAACAAATAATAATTATTAACTTCAAAATATCTTAAAATTAACAACTAATAATTCCAAAACATTGTTAATAAAAGAATAATAATAGATCTTTAACATTATCATAAATAATAATAATTAATTTCCAAAACTTTATTTGTAAATAATTATATTCGATTTCAAACCGTATTAATTTTCAAACTATTAACTTTTCAAAATATTACAATATTGATAAACAACTTTAAAACAATATTAATATAGGCAAACAACATTTAATTATAAATATATTTCCTTAATAAAATATGTACTTAAAATTTTAACATAATCATTTCCGTATTTATAAAACTATATTTATATTCTCTTCTATTTTAAAATATATCGTCTAACATCTTCAAATCTATCCTCATTTTCAATTTTCAAAATAGAATCAACTATTTTTCTAAAAAAAATCCCGCATATTATCATAAATCCATTGTGATTTATTTTCAAATTTATCTAATGATAAATGTTTCCCTTTATTTATAAACATCATTTATGTGTCTATCATTTTATTAATAGATATAATTTTGCAAATCCCCACTTTATTTGTGAAATGCCATATTGATACATTATCAAATCTATAATTTCCACATTTATAAATAAATCATAATGCATGTGCGTGTGCCACTTTATATAAACGGTTATTAAATATTTATACCAAATCATTTCTATGTTCTTTAAAATCAATAACCCTTTGTATAAAACGCGGATTTATTTTTAAGATTTTAAATATCTTTAATCACAGTTCAAAATCTCTACTTAAATTTTTTTATAAAATTATATATATATATATATATAATCTCTAAAAATAATACTTTTTATTTTAAAATAAATTTCTTCTTTAAACAATTCAAGAAAATATATTAAAATATGTATAATTTCCAAAATCGCTTTGAAATCCCATTTTAAATCAAATCATTTGTTTATATATTTTAAAATACCAAAAATAAGACGCAATGCTACTAAAACACTGATAAGAAAAATCATATCCATATCATCAAATAAAGCATCCAACATATCATACATTTAATCATATGAAAATAAAATCAATAGTGTGAGGAATCCTGTTAGATCTCTCCATCCTGTCTCCCTACATCACATACGGTATATAACCAAATAATATAAATCAACCGCTTCGAGGCGGGATCATATACAAAGGGTCATCCGCTCTTATACGGGACCGTAATAGCGTCTCATCCGCCCCAAGGGCATGAATATATCCAATCCAACAAAAGAGATTGTAAATTATCCAAAACTGTCAATTGCAATCAACCGTAAAATATCCATACATCCAAACAATACTTTTTATCGACTATATAATATTTTGGTTAACCAAAAAGGTGAGGTCTGGCTCACTTTGATTCTAGCTTCGTCCAAATGCTCCTGTTCAAATGAATATTGAATAGGCTTCAATTTTAATTCAAATTCCTACTATCTCCAATTCTATCCAATCCAACTCCATAAAGTAATATTCGTCGATACGACCACAACACAACTTATCGTGTTCAATTTGGATCTCGTTTGAAAAAGTTACGAATTAATTACGATTGAAATAATTAAACTATAATCATCCTCTAATTAATAACGTGGAAATTTCATTTATTTTCAGAAAATAATCAAACGGGACTTCAAATCGACTAATGTCGCCACTATTACTGCCGTTATCGCATAACCCACACCGCAGCACCACCCTCACCTCGCTGTCGTTATGCCTACCACGTGCGCCCCCCAATCGCCACCGTCGAGCCCAAAAACCAAACCCATAGATACGACGAATGCGGCCTAATTTCGTTCACCAAAGTATGAATTTCAACGATCCTACCGTTGATTAGCTATGTTTTGATGATCTCTACACTTTCCCAGTTATGGTCGAAGATCAAAAATTACTCGATTGGGTCTGATGATGATGGACCGTAGGATTTGGTCGTACGTTTAAATTTGAAAAAAAGAAAAGAAAATGGTAAATTGTTTTTTATGAACGTGATTTTATAAAGCAAGGAGTATGGTGAGAATGTGGCTGGCATTGGCAAGGTATGGGTTATTATATATATATATATATATATATATATATATATATATATATAATTTACAAAAAATCAAGCTTTAACATCCGAAAATATCGAGCTTCAAACGAGGCATGCCGCTTGGCCACCCCTATTTCGAATACAATGGAACTAGTCTTGGGACCTAATTCGGTCATATACAGAAGATAGCTTTTGAAACCAAATTATTATATAAATTTCTGAATTTAATCTCTACATATTTCGATCTCGCATGACCAAATGATACATCCGATCGTCACAAAAGTCGTCGGCATTCTATAATTCACTATTACGAATCCATTGGAACTGGTTTTGTTAAAATTCGTGACTGTGCCCCAGAAGACTACTACACGTTAATTAAAACGATTATTATAAAAACAAGTTTATTCACCTTATATTCAAATTTAAAGGTTTACTACCTTTATTTCTATCAAAATATAATTTGAATCAACTTTAAAAAGCATTCATTCATTTTAAATTCAAGAATCAATTATTTTAAATATTACCAAATATTAAATTCAATAATTTAATTATCCACTGAATCACTATATTTAAAATTCAAGTTATTTAACTTATAAAATTAACTATCCAATATTTAAAATCAATTTAGATACTCAAAATTCAAATCACTGAAATTCTGGGCCGTTAGTGTTTGCAAACATTTGCTTTAGAAAGTTAAGAAGAAGACGACGACGACATTGAACTTTAAGCTCAAAGCTTAGGAATATTTGTGATATAATTCGTAAGGTATGCCTATTTTTATATAGGCACAAGAATGGTGCTCTTTAAGCTTGCCTTCACCGCCCCAACCATGCCATGAAAGACTCACTTCTCATCAATTCTCCTTTATGTCCCTTTGGCTGTATGACTAATTACTCTTATACCCTTCTCATAATAATATCTTTTACCCTAATAGAACTTTCTAGAACAATCCATGCTCTATGAAGAGGAGAGCGTGTCAATTAGTTGCTAACGTGTTTATTTGATCATTAGTTAAGTGCTCTTGTCGCTCCCTTATACCTTGACTAAATTTTACAACCTTAGTCCTCAATTGCCTTGTATCTCTATCAACAATATGAACAGGCTGCCTCAACACGATCATATTTCGCATAATCTCCACGTCCTCTTGTTGCGATGCTTCCACTGTTATCAATGGATCATGCACAAACTTATGCAAATGCGATACATGAAATACACTATACACACCCGATAGCCTAATCGGTAACTCGACTCTATATGCGACTGTACTAATCCTCTCAAAAATCGAGAATGGTTCTATATAACATGGAGCCAACTTCCCATCCCGTCGAAACCGAACTACACTTCTCATCGGAGAAACCTTTACAAATACAATGTCTCCAATCGAGAACTCCAAGTCTTTGCGTCTCTCGTCTGCAAAACTCTTTTATCGATTCCACACTTCCTTGATTTGCTTTCAAATCTCTATAACCTTATCTAATGCCTCTCGGATCATATCCAGCTCAAACACAAGATGATCTCCAATGTAACGACCCATAATTTAATTGCTATTTAATTAGATATTTAATTATATTTTTAAATAATTAATAATCAATTTTTATTAACAAATAAAACTATTTTAAATAATAACTAATGATGATAAAATTGTTTTCAAAATTTGTTTACCAATATATATAGTTCATAAAGAAATAGAAAACGTGACCAAAAATTATTATCCGAAATATATATTTTTCATTAGTTAAAAGTCATAGCACTATTGTAGACACATATGCACGCATTACGAACTATTTTAACATGGCGTATACATGTATATATGCATGCACATATTTTTAATTTAAATATATAATAATACAAGATAAAAGAAGATTTTATTTAATAAAAATATATGTATGTAACATATATAAAAATACCCTTTTTCAACTGAAAGTACTTCGTGCATGGCATGAATACTTAGATGGGGGAGTACAATCGAGTACGGAAATGGTGGTGGGATGGCGGGGCATGCATACATATATATTTATTTATATGAACTTATACATTTTTAATTAATTTCCTAAGCCTATATATATCACTACTCTTTCATGTTCTCATTTTTATAATCCTCCTCTTCATTTCAAAATTCCAAAGAGTTTGAATATAACATCTGTGGCTTCCTTTCATAAATTTTAAAATAAGAAAAAATTACTCCTTTTTGCTAAAATCTCTTATTTAGTCCACTAAAACACTTCTGCGTGTCATTCTACACCTCCTCTTCCAAAATACAATCACCCAAAACCACCTAGTCCATATGGCTGAGCCCAAACACTACATGGTCGGGCCCAAAGCACACATGGTGGAGCTCATTTAAGATGTTCAAGCATCCAAAGTTTCAAATTTTGCAATATCGTAGGTTATTTCAAAGTTTAACAAAAGTACGCCTTGAATTAGTAAAGTTTTAGCGAGTAAAACTCTTGTTTTTGGAAAAGAAAATAACTTGATCTTAATGAACTATATGTTGTGAAAATATAATGGTTGTTGCGTTGAAATATCATGTTGATTTGATGGCATATGATTATATGTTTGTGATTGAGCTTGGATTTGTGATTTAGTAGTTAAACGATATGTTTGTATATGGATATGTGAATTATGGATAATGATACGATGGTAGTTTGTTTGTGAAACTGTAACGATCTAGTTTTTAAACCAAATTTAATTTAGTAATTAATATAAATTTTAGAATTAATTTGTGAATTAATTTGAAAAATTCTAAAAACAAATAGAATTTGTGTTTGTTTATAAATGTATATATAAAGATTTAAATAGAATTTGAATTTGAAACTCAAAAATAAAAATCTTAAAAATAAATTGATCTTAAAAATAATATATATACATATAATTTTATAAGTGTATAAATAAGTTTTAAAACATTTTCTTTTAAATGATATAATAATAAGTAAAGGAAATGTCTTTATAAAAATAAGAAAATATAATATATTTTATTTAAAACATTTAGTCAGCAAATTACAAGTGTAAGCTTTGTAATGTGAAATTTTACAAGTTTAACTTAATTATAATCATGCGATTAACAAGTGTCAAATTTTTTAATTTTCTTATATTCTTTAAAAAAATAACAAGATCAGGTTATAAATATATCTCTACTTCTTCTTTCTCATTTTTCTTTTATTTATCGAAACAAAACCTGTAAGTTTAGAACAGAAGCAAATCAAACAACTTTTACAAATCTCAAATCTGAAGCTAACAAAGCAAATTCAAAGATCATCTCAAAAACATCAAGCAAGTTCGTTACCAGTTTTCAAAAACTAGTAAAACAATCTTTTTCAAACTTCAAACCTAAAGCTAAAACAAAGTTCAACTCGGTTAGATCATCTTAAGTATAGATTCAACTCAACAAAATCAAAGCTTTTAAGATCAAACATTCACAGGCAAGGAGAGGACAAGGTTGAGTAAGAACTTTAGCTTTGGAGTATAACTCATTAGGTGACTCATTAGAGATAGGGTTAGAAACACCCTGGAATGAGTATATTCCCTAGGATATCTCATCTGTCTATATATAGATAGCGAGAATGAGCGCAAGAAGAGGACGAGGTAGGGGAAGGGGGAGTACCACTACAAATGGTCGAGACCCAGCAACAATAGCAATGGAGGGAGCAGCTCTTCCCATCCAACCCCAGCCGAATCTGGCAGATTATATTAGAGTTTCTCAAGACTTGGAGGGAAACAATTCACAGGCAAGGAGACTATTATAGAAGCACAAGCTTGGATTCGATCTTGTGAAAGGATTTTCAAAGGATTGAAGTTGGAGGATGATCAAATGAGGTTGATAGTTTCTGGCAGCTCTTGGAAGAAGCTTCGGCATGGTGAGAGACCATTACATTGGCGAGTCAAATGATGAGTTTATTTGTGATAGATTCAAGCAAGTGTTTGAGTAGCGTTATATGTCGTCTGCTGGTATCTCTAGGATGTATCAGGAATTTACCGACTTGAAGCAAGGAAATCTGTCTTTTGAAGAATATTTGAACAAGTTTAACAAGTTATCCCGATTTGGTCCTGAATTGGTGAATACACCTCTTAAGAAGAATGAGTGATTTATTAGAGGGATGAACAAGAAGTTTCACGAAAGGATGACAAGCCATGTGAAGGAGTCTTTCGCTGATTTGATAGACATAGGATATAGATATGCCACCTTAGATAAACAGGAGATTCTAGAAGAGAAAGGAAGTGGAAGCGGTCCGAATTGGAGGAAGAGAAAGTTTGGAGGAAAGAAGACGTGGCAGGGTAAAGAAAAGAAGAATAATCAGGAGAACAAGGCGAAGGATGTTACCTGTTTTAACCGTTTGGAGAAGGGTCATTACTCAAGTAGTTGCAAGAAGCCCAAGAAGCCAGGGAATGCTATTATTGCCATAAGCTAGGATACATCGTTAGAGAATGCCCGACAATGAAGCAGGCCCAAGTAGCAAAGCTGTATACAATCAAGGATAACCCTTCAACCTCAAGAGCTAATAAAGGGAAAGGAGTTTGGGAAGGTAATCTTCTTATTTATGATAAAATTTTAGAGTTCTCTTCGGCACTGGAGCCAAGCATATTTTTATTTCCCAACAAACTATAGAAGAACTAAAACTTGAACCCGAATTCGTAGACGAACCAATTTGTGTGAAGAAACCGGTAGGAGGCCCTGCGAATCTTTATTTGCGTTATAGAAAGGTTCCTGTTTCGTATTCTCGTCACCGGTTTCCTATCAGCCTTTTCGTTCTTGACTTTAATGAATTTGAAATTTTACTCAGAATGAATTCGTTAACAAAATATGAAGCTAAATTAGATTGTACCAATCGTCGATGTTGGTCAAAACCAAACTTGAAAATTTTATTGTGATTTCTTGTGAGGATCCAAGTCCGAAGAGGGATAAGCTAATGCATACTTTAGGATATCCCGACCCGAGTTGGGAATCCATACCTATTGTTCGAGAATTTCCTGATATATTTGAAGAAGTCAAGTCTTTACCTTCGCATAGGGAAATCAAATTCAGAATCAACTTGGTCCCAATGCCCGTCTAGTTGTGCATGCAAGTCGTATGATGGCACCAAGGAAAGAGTGGAGCTAGTCAAGCAAACCCAAGATTTACTGGAAAAAGAATTCATACGACCTAGTCATTCTAGTTGGGGTTCAGCTGTTGTATTTGTAGCCAAGTTCGATGGATCCTTGAGATAGTGTGTAGATTATCTCGATCTTAATAAGTTAACTCTTAAAATTAATTTTCCTTTGCCCCGAATCGACGACCTATTCAATCAGTTGCATGGTGCCCGATTCTTTTCCAAGATGGATCTAGCACAAGGATTCCATCGGCTGAGAATTGCGGAAGATTGTATCCATTTAACTGTTTTTAGGGGTCCTGATATATTTTAAGAATGGTTAGTTATGACCTTCGGACTAACCAATGCCCCTGCATATCTCGTGGACTTGATGACCCGAGTATTTCGAGAAGTGTTGAATAAATTCGTACTCATATTTATTGATGATATTCTGATCTATTCCAAAACTGAAGAAGAGCATGCCCAATACTTAAAAATAGTTTTGGAAATATTGAGGAGGAATATTCCTTTTGTCAAATTTTCTAAATGTCATTTTTGGGTAAAAGAAGTTAGATTTCTATGACATATTGTAACAGAAGAAGGAATTTCTGTAGACCTTGGTAAGATTTCCGCTATCCAAGATTGGAGGCAACCCACAACTCCAAAGGAGGTCAAAAGTTTTCTGGGATTAGCCGGATACTACGGAAAGTTTGTCCAGGATTTCTCTAAGTTAGCCAATCCATTAACTAAGCTGACAATGAAGAATGCCAAATTTATTTGGACTCCAAAGTGCGAGGAAGCATCTAGGAATTGAAGAAAATGTTGACCGCTGCTCCCGTTCTTACTATTATTAATGGGAATAAAGATCTATCTGTTTACATAGATGCGTGTGGTGAAGGAGTGGGTGCTGCTCTAATGCAGGAGGGTAGAGTGATTGCCTATGCGAGTAGACAATTGCGACCACACGAGAAGAACTACCCGGCCCACGATCTTCAGCTTTTGGCAGTTATTTTTTCTTTAAAAATCTGGTGTCATTATCTTCTAGGTGAAAATTTTGAATTGTTCACCGACCATAAATCTTTGAAATACCAATTTACATAGAAGGATTTGAATCTAAGACAACAACGTTGGTTGGAATTCCTAGCATCATATGACCTGGATATTCAGTATACACCTGGTAAAGCCAACGTGGTAGCTGATGCTTTGAGTAGAAGACATGTTGTTCTTGCTTATCTAGTTGTCACCCCCACTCTTCATGAGAAGATTGCTAGTAAGAAAAAAGAAGACGAGTTTCTTCATGAAATTTATGAGAGAATACGTCAGGGAAAAGATTCCAGCTTTCAAGTTTATAATAGTAAAATTATAAGGTTGAAGTGGAGGATTTGTGTTCTAGACATCCCAGATCTCAAACAAGAAGTATTGGATGAATGACATAAATCCAAGTTCAGTATCCATCCAGGGGTTAACAAAATGTTTCGAGATATTAAAAGGACCTTCTGGTGGAAAACGATGAAGAGGGATATATCCATTTATGTTAGTCGATGCGCAACTTGTCAACAAATAAAGAGCGATCAAATGAAGATGGAAGGTTTACTTCAACCACTGGAAGTGCCTAAATGGAAGTAGGACCAAGTGTCTATGGACTTTATTGATGGTTTGGCACGAATTCGGAAGGGTAATGAGGCGATTTGGATTACTGTGGATCGTCTGACCAAGACTGCCCACTTTATCCTAGTTAAATCCACCCAAACGACATCGAGTTTGGCAGGGTTGTATATGAAGGAAGTTGTTCGACTCCATGGTATACCAAGTAGTACAGTAAGTGATCACGATCCGATCTTTACTAGCAGATTTTGGAAGGCATTTCAAGCCGCACTATAAACCAAGTTGAACTTCAATACTGCGTACCACCCGTTGTCTGATGGGCAAACCGAGAGTATAAATCGAATCTTGGAAGATCTTTTGCGTGCTTGTATTCTTGATTTTGGAGGTTCATAGGAGGACCATTTGCATTTGGTTGAGTTCTCATATAATAATAGTTATCAGGCCAGTATTAGAATGGTTCCTTTTGAAGCATTATATGGTCGTCCTTGTAGATCACCTGCGTGTCGGATTGAGCCAGGTGATAGGCTTGTTCTTGGTCCGCACATGATAAAGGAAGCTTCTAAGAAGGTTGATTTCATTCGAAAGAAGTTGAAAACTGCCCAGAGTCGACAGAAAAGTTATGCTGATCTCAGGAGTAGAACATTAGAATTCCAGATTAGAGATTTAGTTTTCTTAAAGGTTTCTCTATTTCTTGGAGTTTTGAGAATTGGAAAGATGAGTAAGCTGGCACCGCGTTATACATGTCCTTTTCCTATACTTGAGAGGATTGGTCCTTTGGCTTATCGAGTGCAGTTACCTAATTGGTTAGCTGGCGTGCACAATGTGTTCCATGTTTCACATCTTCGGAAATATGTGCACGACCCAGACCATATCATTGAGGTGGCCGCTCAGCAGGATTTGGAAATCACACCTAACTTAGGGTGAAAAGAGAACCATTGAAGATTATTGATCGGGATGAAAAGTGGCTAAGGAATAAAGTGGTGAAATTGGTGAAGGTATAATGGAGTGGGGATCCGAATGATTGTACTTGGGAAACAGAGGAAAGCATGCACAAGTCCTATCCCAAATGCAGAGTAGATATTTTGGCTTGATCTGGTAAGCCATTTCTCTATCTTTTTATGTGTGTTCATATGTTCTTTGTTTGTCTCCCTGTCTTTCAAATTTCGAGGACGAAATTTTCTTAAGGGGGAAATCTGTAACGATCCCCTTTTTAAACCAAATTTAATTTAGTAATTAATATACATTTTAGAATTAATTTGTGAATTAACTTGAAAATTTCCAAAAACAAAAAGAATTTATGTTTCTTTATATATGTATGTATATATATAGATATTAAATAGAATTTGAATATGAAATTCAAAAATAAAAATCTTGAAAACAAATAGAATTTAAAAATAATATATATATATATATATAATTATATTAGTGTATAAATAAGTTTTAAAGAATTTTCTTTTAAATTATATAATACTAAATAAAGGAAATGTCTTTATAAAAATAATAAAATGTAATATAAAATTTTATTTAAAACATTTAGTCATGCAAACTACAAGTGTAAGCATTATAATGTGAAATTTTACAAGTGTAACTTAATTATAAACATGCAATTAACAAGTGTCAAAATTTTTAATTTTCTTTTATTCTTAAAAAAATAACAAGATCAGGCTATAAATATATCTCCACTTCTTCTTTCTTATTTTTCTTTTATTTATCATAACAAAACCTGAAAGTTTAAACCAGAAGCAAATCAAACAACTTTTACAAATCTCAAATCTAAAGCTGGCAAAGCAAATTCAAAGATCATCTCAAAAACATCAAGCAAGTTAATTTCCCGTTTTCAAAAATCATTAAAACAATCTTTTTCAAACTTCAAACCTAAAGGTAAAACAAAGTCCAACTCAGTTAGATCATCTCAAGTATAGATTCAACTCAACAAAATCAAAGCTTTCAAGATCAAAAAACAAACAGATCAAAGTCATCTCCAGTTTTTAAAGATCAAAACAAGCTTCAGTTTTCAAGCTCAAAACCTTTTCCAGGCCGGCTCTCTGTTCCTTATATACAGGTGAGTAAACTACCTCTATAAAATCTGGAATCTGTTATATCTTGTTTACATGTGATTAATGCTTGAAAATATGTTATGAAAAAGGTTGGTATAGATGTAAATATGCCTACATGTATGTAAATATGTATATTGATGTTGTGCATGTCTGTTTGCCACTGTTCTAAACATATAGGTTTAAAAACTCTTTCACAATTCAAATCCTCATCTCCTAATCCTCTTTAGAGTATGATGTTTAAACAAAAATTGTTTAAGTTAACGAGATCTTAATTTTAAAAATCATTTTAAGGTTTAATAAGCTTGAGTTTTCTGGAAAATCAAGAAATGCAGATGAACACAAAACATATCAAAAATTCAAGAATCAAGATTTCTTCTTTCAGTTATATCATCTTTATCGTTTTCGAAAACAATGATTTTTAAAAAGTGGAATCATGATTTTTTGTATTCGTTGAGAAATTGGGAGATGAACGGGAATTAGTTTTCTGTCGAATTCTGGTGATCGATGAAGAGATAATCCTCGGGATTATGGTTGGAGGTAGTAGGGAGGTTGACGAAGTTGACAAAAATGGTTTGAGGTTTTCCTGACCACCGTGGTGACCGAACGAGTACGATTTAGGGTTTAAACCCAAGTTTTGGTCGATGATAGGTTTTGGGTTGCTGCATCGTCGTCGAGGCATCGGAATCGACCGGTGCGAGGGGGATCGATGCATGAGTCTTCGATGAAGCTCTAGACGCGGTCGCGTGATTTCAGATGGCCAGACGTGGCAATATGAGGCGATTCTGTGACGATCAGGTTCGTTCAGTGGGTTTCAGGTGGCTCGATTTTGATTTCATGATCGATTCTTGGTTCTGGGTGATTACTTGGGTCGAGTAGGTTGATGATGACTTGTGGGTGGTGGAGGCGATGGTCGGAGTTGCCTCGTTCAGGCGTGCATGTGCACGCATGTCAGATTGTACTTAGATTTTGATTGTTGCAGATGGTTTAGAGAAGAATAAGTTGCCTCAAGTATTGACTCGGGGAAGGGATGTTGTGACTCGAGTATGCCTTCGAGTTGGTTACATGTGTTTTACCTAGGGTTTTAAAATTTTAAATCGAAACAAAGTTTTAAAAGAAGAAGTTGGAAGTTTTTCTCGGGTTGGGTCTTGGGGGAATGACGAGATGACTCGGCTTTTGTCTCGGGTATGTGATGTTGCAGTTTTCAAACTCTAAACAAATTCAAGTTTAAAAATACTTCTTAATTGATTCCTTTAAATATTGTTTTTATTTAAGTATGGATTAGTTAAAGGTTTTAAATAAATTATTTTTATATTAACTAAGTTTAATTTTTTTTAATATATATAAAACCTCTATTTTAAAGTTTATTTCAAATAAATTTAATATTGTAATTATATAGTTAATTAAGGAAATGAAATGATTTCAATTTTTAATTAACTTAAATATCTTAAGTAAATTTATATGTTAATGAAAATTTATTTCAAAAGTTTATTAAACAAAACTTAAATGTAGTTAAGTGATTAATAAAAATAAATTGTTTATCTTAAATTAATTAAGTTAGTAATTAAAGGCAAACTAATCAATGTATTTAAGGGTAATTACTTAATGAAACTAATTAATTTATGATTAAAGGTTAATTAATTAATGATTAAAGGATAATTAATTAATGATTAAAGGATAATTAATCAGTAATTATTGGATAATTAATTAATTAATTAAGGATGATTGATTAATTTCATCAATTAATTAATGTAATGGTTTACAATCAATTAATGTTAATTAAGAAGGATTTAAAAGAAATTAAAGTAATTAATTTAATTTATTTAGATATTAAATTAAATTAATTAGGAATTGAACAATTAATTGATCTTACTTATAGATAATTGGATTATATTGAATTCCTTGAATTGTTGATATCGCTGATATGTGATGTTTTGTGATATGAATTGCTTTGGATTGAGTTGTGATAACTTTGATATATTACTGTGTGAATGTGAACTTCTGAATTTAAGTAAAATTGTTTACTTAAACAACTTGGCCTTTAAAATGGCATTTGAATTTCGATGCGACATGGGGTCGGATTCCAAATGGTTATCCGAAATCCACATCGAAACTTAAAGGTGAATCTTTTGTTTAAAAGATTATGAATGGAAGTTTGTTGTGACTTGTGCATCCACAAGTTTTTCAAATAAGCGCTCATTATTCGGTTAAGCCGGGAGAGGAATTAAGTCATAAAACCCATTTCGAATAATGATACGATGAAATGAGATTGCAATTGAAGATGGTGGTTGAAGATCGGGTATTTTTGAGAATGAAAGGATTGCCTGTTGATGGTCTCTGCACCGAGTTTCTCCGGTATAGAGATTACCCTATGTGATCGGGAGTCCGCTCGAGATTGGGGATATCCGAATTTGCAAGGACTTCTTTCCTTAATTGGACGAAGTGCCTTCGGTTCCATTTAGACCCAGGATGGACTTGTACGGATGTATGTCTGACACTACACTTTGAGATATACAGCTGGTTTCTATCAAATACATTTCTGTTGGTGGCGGAAAATTTATTCTCTTAGCTTAACGCCCTTCTCTGAGACGTACGAGCTCAAAGGTTATGTAGTTGATGATTACTAGTCATATATTCCCAACTTGGTAATGTGGCATGCTAAGTGTTGATCATTGGTTGATCGAAGCATGGCTTTTGCGAAAAGCATAGCTTTGTGGGATGAGACTTCATCGAACCTCACACCCCGAAAATGGTCGAAACAGGAAAGAATGCAGCAAGGTTATGGGGGTCGCTATCCTCTAGGTATATGCATTTTCTTTTGGATAAAAAGTGGTATTCTGATATAAAGCCTAGATATTTTTCTTATGTGGTTGTTGGTTGTTCGTCGACGGAAATTCTATCGGTTTAGAAAACCGTCGAACGAATTTAAATTAAAAATATACCGCAAGCGCACGGTGTACGGATGTAGCACGCGGCAAATACGGGTCGATCCGCAGGGAATTGATGATTTTAAAAATCTATTCAATCAAATTAAACCAATCTTGAAGAGAATGTTAAACTAGAAAAGAAGAAAAACAAGCAAAAGAAAATTGATAAAAATATGAGTGTTAAGACAATTTAGAGGCAATTTCCACTCTCTAGATCAAATAAATCAATAAAATGAAGTTATGATCTCTCTTTTCTTGTCATTAGTGAATTAGTTGATGTGCTTATCATAAGTATGGTATATTTGTGCTATTAATTAGCTCAATATAAACCATCAAACTATAACACAACCACTAATACACTTTTAAATCTCATAAAATATGACAAGAAAGTTGAAAGCAAAATCTATTTTAAGCATGGCCTATTAACTATTAATTAGAAATATAAGCCATCAAATTTTAATTTCAACAATCACTTCTTTGCCATAATCATATGTAGATGAAGAGGCAATTTGTGTTTTGTTTGACTAAGCATAGCCTATTTGTTATAAACAACATAGACTATCAAATTCAAAGCTAAACAACATCATTAAACCACTTCAATTATTCTCATTAAGCACAAAAAGAGAGCATAAACATCAAATTAAGTTGAAGCTACATGATTAGAGAGCTTCATTACTCCTAAATCGAAGGGGTTTAGCCTCTCATATTTGTTATCATATGAACAAATGTAGCTTGCAACATAAGAGAAAAAGAAAAGAAAAAGAGAGCAAAGTGAAATGGAAAACTATTCTAATTGCATAAAGGAAAATCTACACTAGTTGCATAAAAGGAAATGAACATGTAATTAAAAATAAACAATAAATAACATTGCATAAAAAAAAAGAATTACATAAGAGAAGAAATGACTAAGTAGCCATGGAAAGAAAGAGAGATTTGATTTATTTTCTAAACTAAAACTAACTAACTAAGAGAAGAGATAGGAGAGGTTACATGAAACATATGGGTATTTATACATGTATGAAACCCTAATTCATATTTTTGGGGAATGCCCAAAATGCCCCTTAGGAAGTGTGGAGGCCAAGTAACCATTAACATGTCTTAATCCCCCATTAAGTGTACATGAAGCCATTAACTCCAAAAGCATGTGCATTAGCCTTTAATTTGTACATTAAGGTAGGTGGGTAGGTGGGATCCTCCATGTTCTTCACTTTGAATTATTTCCATCTTCATTCCTTTGTATTAATTTTGTGCATGCATATCTTCATGAAACCACTTCTATTTGAGATCAAATTCCTACAAAAATATATACAAATTTTCAATTAATTTTTCTCAAATTAATATACGCACAAAAATGACCATTTTGCCCTTAGATGAAGATGAATATGTGACAATTTCAAATAATATGAATTTTGGTTTAAAAAAGTTAAAATACCCAATATGATCATTTATTTAATTTAAAAAGAATAAATATGATGATAAAAATATGCACATTTACGTGCACATCAAATACCCCCACACTTATCTTTTTATTCGTCCTCGAATAAAGGGAAACTAAGATAAATCCGTTTTCGTAGGAAACACGATTGCAATGAGCGTATGCAACAAGCCGTTAAACCTCTGGGTGTCCCCAGTAGAACGAGTGTTGTCTCGTGAGGGTTTTCAGCGGATACTACCCACAAAATCCAAATGCATGATGAAAATATTTACAAAATGCAAGATTTATTTACAAAGAGATGAATGCAAATTTTTGAAAATATTTACAAATGAAGGATTTATTTTTAAATTGACACGAATAAGTTAAATATAGGTTTTGGTTATTATCTTGAAAATTTATGTCATTTACTCGTCAAAATTTTCAACAAAAATCAAGTTATCGTAACAAATAGACAATAGTTTAATTTGTTGTTTCGGTTGATAACAAAGTGTAATTATAAAATGGATCCTTAGTTGATTATCAAAGTTTATCAAAGTGGTTTTTTCATTTCTTTTCAATAACAAATCAAATCAAATAAGTAAAAATAGTGCTAAGATTTCAATTGCTTTCTCTCTCATTATTTGCAAGAAAATTTACACACCTAGCTCAGGTAAACTGAGGCCAGATATACCACCCATGCACTGCCTTTCGGGCTTATGTGAGGGGAGTACAGAGCATGGCGAGTGCACACACTTTCGTGCATACACCTATCGACCGTAGGTGGTTTTTATTAAGTCTATTCTTTTTTTTTTACATGTGTTCCATAAATGCATAACCGTGAGGACTTTTAAATGAGTATGAAAACACATAATCAAAGATTCTAAGTAATTCACCCATGCATAACCGTGAGGACTTTTAAATGAGAGTGAATACTTGGATGTTATTATTTTTATTATTATTTTTTTTAAGAGAGAGAGAGAGAGTTTTGCAAAATCATCTTAGCATCATTTAACTTAGAAGACAAAAAAATGTTATATCTTTACTTTAAATCAACCACTTTTTAAAATAAAGATTTTCAATTAGGATGTATTTCATAATTAACACGTATGAATCTTCTTATATACTAGTTAAACCATTGTTATTTGTAATCAAACTTCATTTTTTTTTGTTTAGACAAATAAATTTTCAAAAATTTCAATTTAATAAACCAAAGCCATATATTTATCTTATAGTGTTTCTTTTAAAAATAAATCAAAAGAAAATTTGTTTTTGGGATTTTTTTTTAATTTTTTTTTGGGATTTTAAAGTAAAAATAAACCATAAAAAAAAAAGAACGAAGACGAGTCTCCCCCCCACACTTGATTTTGACTGTGTCCCCACAGTCAACCCAAGTGGAAGGAGAAAAATAAAAAGAAAAACATGACCTTTATTTAAATGAAAATGAAAAGGTTATTATTTACAAGAGATCAGAAAATATACAGTTAAAGAGTAAATGAAACGGTCTTCCAAAGATCGATTCATTTGTCTCGTCAAATATGTGAGACACGGCTTAAGCACGAGAAACCAAATCGTAAAAGATTTCAAAGTTGAACGTTGATTTGGAAAAACGAATGTCGTTTTATTAAAAATCGTACGAGTTGTTTTGTTTTCGATGATTTTTGGCGTCGATAAAAGAATTGATTGAAGTTCAAGTTTATTTTCACCAATTTGAAATTCAAGCCTATCATTGAAAACATTTTCAAGGTTATTGAATTCAAAATCAAAATGGTTATTTTCATCTTCCCCATTGGAATTTAACAACTCGTCATTCAAAAGTCCAAAAAATTCGTGCTCGTTAAATTCATCTTCCTTAATTGGAAAATCCAAAGTTGTTGTATTCGAATTTTCGAAATCGAGAAAAGGAAGATCAAATTTTAAATTTGGTTTCACACCCTTAAAAGAATTGAAATCCAACTCAATTACCGTGTTTTCAACAACTTCATTAAGATCATCATTTTCAGTTTCAAAAGTTGTTATTTGAAAATCGTCAATTGTGGTAAAAGATGGATTATAACTTGACTCGTCACACGTTGAAATTTGATTTTGTTTTTCACGTTGTTTCATATATGTTTCAAACAACAAATCCGTGTGATCATCGTAAATTTCGTTCATTTGTTCAACAAAATCCAGTTTGTAGTTATTAACTTGAGAATTTTCGATTTGGATTTGTTGAGGACAAATTTTTTCAATCGCATCGTAGTCGAGATTATTCCCATTGCCAAAATTATTTGAAAAGTGGATCTCATTTTCATTTTGAAGCTCGAAATTGAATTGGCATGGGTTACACTCGAAATCATTTGAATTTTGAAGTGAATTCAAATTTTGATTATTTTGAAAACTTTGATTCGAGTTATAGCACAAACGTTAATTACACAACTCATTTATCTCTTGATTTTGTTGCGTAGAGAGTTCAAGTAATGACGAAATGCAATTTTCAAGAGTTGAGGGTTGACCATTACTTTGGAAATTTTGTGGTTCAAAATTCGAATTATCTAAACAAAAGTTGTTGTTAAAATATCCATACGAATTTGGAGTGAACTCATATGGATTATATTGATTTTCACAACTAAATTCAAGTGAGCGAGGAAAAGGAAACTCGGACATTTTCAAGAATTTTTTTTGGGTTTTTTTTAAACGGAAAATATTTACAAAGAAAATTTATTTTTTAAAAGGAAAATCGATTTTTGTTTTGTTTTTATTTTTCAATTTTTTTTTTGTTGAATTTTGTTTTTTTTCTAATTTTTTTTTGATTTTTTTTTGAAATTTCAAAGAAAAGGATTTAAAAATTTCAAAGAAAAAGGAATATTTACAATTTTTTTAGTTTTGGATTTTGAATTTTTTTTTTGTTTTTTTTTTTAAAATATGCATGAACAAATGCAACTAAATTAATGCAAGGGTTAATTACAAATGATTTATCCTAAGTTAACCCAAAATTGTATATTCATAAATTGTCTTAGATAAACAAGATAGTTCTCAGCCAGGTAACGGGCAGGATTTATCGGTGCATCATGAATCACCGTAGCAATGTAGCCGAAGGTTTAAGTACCTTCAGAGGAACAACCACTATAATATTTACGAATCACCGTAATATTTATAAATGGTTATTACTCTGCCGTAGCCTAGACACCAAGAAATTAAATTGTTCAAAAAAGACAAATTGCCAATATACAATTAAGTGTTATCGATGTCTAACCGTTATTATTAATCAAAATCTAAGATGAAATGCAGAACAGAAACTAAACGTGTATTAACAATGCAACTACGAATGAATTTTTTTATTTTTTAAAATGCAAATGCAAGCAACCAATAATTCAATTCAAATAAAACTAGAAATGAAAGAAGAATATTTTAGCAAGCAGAGCAATTTATTTTGGCTAGCTAAGGAAGCAATTTTCAGCAAGCTATTCTTCCTTTATTTCCTGCTTTGGCAACCTGAAAATTAAAAACTAAGATATATACAATATATATATTTTTTTTGGTTTTTTTTTAAAAGGAAACTTAAAAGTAGGGTTTTACTTAAAAAAAATTGTGAACGAGTGGGAGATAAAATAAAGCAAAACACAAGAAAAGCAAACTCTATTTTTTTTTAATTAAGGATTGGACTAAAAAAAATTAAACAAAACAAAACAAATTCAAATTTTTTTTACTATAAGATTGGACTTAAACAATTAGAAACCAAATAAATAAAAAAGTTGAACCCAGCCCAAAGCACATACACTCGGCCCAAACAAATGACCGGACCCGCCACTTAAAATTCAACAGAAAACAAATGAAGCCGTATGAAACAAATTCAAGACAAATCAAAATCAAAATCTCCAAAATCAAAATCCCCACAACCCGAAATCTATTTACAATTGCAAACGCTCTACAGTTGATGGCGATTTAAGGAGGTGGTCACGGCTGCAATTGGGGATGCAGGCGATTGGTCTTTCGATGTGTTGCAGAAGTGGTTTCGTGATGAAGTCGCGACCTGTTCAAGGGTTGCAGTGATTGGTGGGAGGCGAGTCGAGTTCGAGGTTGTGGTTTCGATTTAGGTGAAGGCGGTTCGATTCACTGAGTGTTTGCCGAGGTCGCGACGGAGTCTGAGGTGTTTGTGTTGTGGGTTGTCAGGTGTGGTTGTTCTGGTGATGGGGTTCCAGGTGATTGGATTTGTGGTGAATTGGTGTGGGCGTCGAAGTCGAGGAAGATGATGTTAGGAGGGGGTTTGTATGCTTATGAGATGGAGATGTTTTGACTTCTTCGGTTCGTGATGTCAGGGAAAGTTGCGGGTTGTTGTTGCACTATTGGAATGTGGTGAAGCAGAGGGGTTTTTGTACGTTGTACGGTGGTAGGATCACTGGTGGTGATGGTTGTTTGAATCAGTGGGATGTTGTATTTGACAGTGGGTTGTTTGTTGATGTTTGGTTAAGTGATGTAGAGTGAATTTTGGAAATGAAGGTGTGTTGTTTGTGGAGGAAAGTGTATGGTTGAACTGCTGTATTTGACAGCAAGGAGGTGGAGGGAATGGACTATTTTTGTTTGTATGTTGAGAATTTTGTGGGATGATGAATGAAGGCAGTATATTGAAGCTGCAGTCAGGTTGAAATGGCGGTAGTTTAGGAGCAAGTGGTGTTGGTGGTGAAGGTTTGAAGTTGGCTACAGATGGTGATTGGAGTTCAAGTGGAAAAGATTAAAGGGGAGTATGGATGGGTGATGGTGATTGAAGATGGCCGAGGCAGTGTAAATACAAATGTAAACAACAGTGTGAATACAAATGTAAACAGTGAATACAAACTTGTACACTGGTTGTAAAGAGAAATTGATGAAATAAATTTTTTTTTTAGAGATGCAAAATGAACAACAACAACAATCACACAAAACACGACAAATGCAAACAAAAAAATCAAACAACAACAATCACACCACTTTTTTTTAATGCACTCAACACACAAAAATTAAAACACACAAAAATAAAACGAAAATAATTCGAATAATAGAAAATTAAAATCAAGACAATTCCCCGGCAACGGCGCCAAAAACTTGTTCGTCGACGGAAATTCTATCGGTTTAGAAAACCGTCGAACGAATTTAAATTAAAAATATACCGCAAGCGCACGGTGTACGGATGTAGCACGCGGCGAATACGGGTCGATCCGCAGGGAATTGATGATTTTAAAAATCTATTCAATCAAATTAAACCAATCTTGAAGAGAATGTTAAACTAGAAAAGAAGAAAAACAAGCAAAAGAAAATTGATAAAAATATGAGTGTTAAGACAATTTAGAGGCAATTTCCACTCTCTAGATCAAATAAATCAATAAAATGAAGTTATGATCTCTCTTTTCTTGTCATTAGTGAATTAGTTGATGTTCTTATCATAAGTATGGTATATTTGTGCTATTAATTAGCTCAATATAAACCATCAAACTATAACACAACCACTAATACACTTTTAAATCTCATAAAATATGACAAGAAAGTTGAAAGCAAAATCTATTTTAAGCATGGCCTATTAACTGTTAATTAGAAATATAAGCCATCAAATTTTAATTTCAACAATCACTTCTTTGCCATAATCATATGTAGATGAAGAGGCAATTTGTGTTTTGTTTGACTAAGCATAGCCTATTTGTTATAAACAACATAGACTATCAAATTCAAAGCTAAACAACATCATTAAACCACTTCAATCATTCTCATTAAGCACAAAAAGAGAGCATAAACATCAAATTAAGTTGAAGCTACATGATTAGAGAGCTTCATTACTTCTAAATCGAAGGGGTTTACCCTCTCATATTTGTTATCATATGAACAAATGTAGCTTGCAACATAAGAGAAAAAGAAAAGAAAAAGAGAGCAAAGTGAAATGGAAAACTATTCTAATTGCATAAAGGAAAATCTACACTACTTGCATAAAAGGAAATGAACATGTAATTAAAAAGAAACAATAAATAACATTGCATAAAAAAAAAGAATTACATAAGAGAAGAAATGACTAAGTAGCCATGGAAAGAAAGAGAGATTTGATTTATTTTCTAAACTAAAACTAACTAACTAAGAGAAGAGATAGGAGAGGTTACATGAAACATATGGGTATTTATACATGTATGAAACCCTAATTCATATTTTTGGGGAATGCCCAAAATGCCCCTTAGGAAGTGTGGAGGCCAAGTAACCATTAACATGTCTTAATCCCCCATTAAGTGTACATGAAGCCATTAACTCCAAAAGCATGTGCATTAGCCTTTAATTTGTACATTAAGGTAGGTGGATAGGTGGGGTCCTCCATGTTCTTCACTTTGAATTATTTCCATCTTCATTCCTTTGTATTAATTTTGTGCATGCATATCTTCATGAAACCACTTCTATTTGAGATCAAATTCCTACAAAAATATATACAAATTTTCAATTAATTTTTCTCAAATTAATATACGCACAAAAATGACCATTTTGCCCTTGGTGAAGATGAATATGTGACAATTTCAAATAATATGAATTTTGGTTTAAACAAGTTAAAATACCCAATATGATCATTTATTTAATTTAAAAAGAATAAATATGATGTTAAAAATATGCATATTTACGTGCACATCATTGGTGATAGAGGTACCGCGATAAAGGTCGGTTATGACCGGGGGATGACATATTCATGACAGTTAGTTACCTAGTTACAATGGTAACCCGGCCTTGTGTTAGAAAAGATCCGATTAGGTTCTTGGGGCGTCCCTCCAAAGGCGTACCCTTTCGAATAAAGGAAGTTCCTTAACCTTGGTCATTTGTTGGAAATCCAAACAAAACAATACGAGCCTTTTATGATTTCAGTTGTAGAACTTGCCATCTCAGATGGTAGCTATAGTAGGCATACTATAATGGTACGTATGTTGGCTAAGATTTATATTATACTTTCGAAATGTTTTTTTACACTATGCACTAATAATAATATCAAAAGGATTTTCGCGTATCAATCATGTTTGACTATCATAAGGAGAAACCTTCCCCAAGTGTGCGATTGCGTTGTGTGTGTGCCGGGAGACCTTATGGTAGTTTCATTTTCCAAAAAGCATAACGGATTTCTTTTTGTAATTTTTTTGTTCATACAACTGTTTTACGTTTACTCATACCAGTCTCATGACTGACCCGGAGTTTATTGTTCCCTTTCTAAACTCTGGGTGCCCATAATTTTCCATACGGGCAACTTAGAGTCAGGAAATCCATGTTCTAGAGCTTTAAGTTAGAAAGTAGATTTGGATCTAGAAGTCTTTGGAAGTTCATTTTCCAAAAAGCATAATGGATTTCTTTTTGTAATTTTTTTGTTTATACAATTGTTTTACGTTTACTCATATAAGTCTCATGACTGACCCGGAGTTTATTGTTCCCTTTCTAAACTTTAGGTGCCCATAATTTTCCACACGGGCAACCTAGAGTCAGGAAATCCGTGTTCTGGAGATTTAAGTTAGAAAGTAGATTCGGATCTAGAAGTCTTTGGAAGCTTTTGGGTTTTGAAGTTTTTAATTTGGAAGTCTTCGGAGCTTTGGAGCTTTGGCAAATGCAGTTGCAGTCTGTTGGATTCTTTGAAGACCCTATTGTGTTATCTTTTCTGCTGCAGTGTTGTATTCTGTTGTTGTATCATATATTTTGTGACTCTAATGTTGTCAATCACTTGTTGTTGTAATATTGTTGTGATGAATGTTGTAATCCATGTTGTGCATCAATGCAATTCATTTTATTTCCACTGTGTTGTTATCATCTAATGTCTTATAGCTCCAGCGATACAGAATCCAACATTTGAATCTTCGGCATTCGAATACGGATGATGTATTGGATGCCGATTTTCGAAGGTTAAAAGTCTAGGTCATCACATTTGGTGTCAGAGCTAAAGGTTGAGTAATAACTTTAGCTTTGGAGTATAACTCATTAGGTGACTCATTAGAGATAGGGTCAGAAACAACCTAGAATTAGTATATTCCCTAAGGTATCTCATCTGTCTGCCTAAATCAAGTTTTCTTACTATTTACCGATAGTGAGAATGAGTGCAAGAAGAGTACGAGGTATGGGAAGGGGGAGTACCACTACAAATGATCCAGACCCAGCAACAATGGCAATGGAGGGAGCAGCTCTTCCCATTCAACCCCAACCGAATCTGGCAAATTTATATCAGAGTTTCTCAAGACTTGGAGGAAAACCATTCACAGGTAAGGAGACTATTATAGCAGCAAAAGCTTGGATTCAATCTTGTGAATGGATATTCAAAGGATTGAAGTTGGAGGATGATCAAATGAGGTTTGTAGCTTCCTGGCTGCTCCAGGAAGAAGCTTTGGCATGGTGGGAGACCATTACACTGGCTGAGTCGGAGGATGAGTTTACTTGGGATAGATTCAAGCAAGTGTTTGAGCAGTGTTATATGCCGTCTGCTGGTATCTTTAGGATGTATCAGGAATTTACTGACTTG
Organism: Allium cepa; assembly: GCA_030765085.1. NCBI lineage: Eukaryota > Viridiplantae > Streptophyta > Magnoliopsida > Asparagales > Amaryllidaceae > Allium > Allium cepa. The sequence goes on along the minus strand of CM060937.1, from coordinate 108,183,024 downwards.
AAGCAAGGAAGTCTATCTTTTGAAAAATACTTGAACAAGTTCAACGAGTTTTCCCGATTTGGTCCTAAATTGGTGAATACCACTCTTAAAAAGAATAAGAGATTTATTAGAGGGATGAACAAGAAGTTTCATGAAAGGATGACAGGCCATGCGAAGGAGTCTTTGGCTGATTTGATAGACATAGGATATAGATATGCTACCTTAGATAAACAGGAGATTCCAGAAGAGAAAGGAAGTGGAAGAAACCTAATTGGAAGAAGAGAATGTTTGGAGGAAGGAAGCCCTGGCAGGGTAAAGAAAAGAAGAATAATCAGGAGAACAAGGTGAAGAATGTTACCTGTTTTAACTGTTTAGAGAAGGGTCATTACTCAAGTAGTTGAAAGAAGACAAAGAAGCAAGGGAAGATGGATCAACCTAGGAAGTCAGGACAAGAAGCCAGGGAATGCTATTATTGCCATAAGCCAGGACACATCATTAGAGAATGCCTAACAATGAAGCAGGCCCAAGTAGCAAAGGTGTATACAATTAAGGATAACCCTTCAACCTCAAGAGCTGATAAAGGGAAAGGAGTTTTGGAAGGTAATCTTCTTATTTATGATAAAATTGTTAGAGTTCTCTTTGACACTGGAGCCACGCATAGTTTTGTTTCCCAACAAACCATAGAAGAACTAAAACTTGAAACCAAATTCGTAGACGAACCAATTTGTGTGAAGAATCCAGTAGGAGGCCCTGCGAATCTTTTTGCATTGTAGAAAGGTTCCTGTTTCGTATTCTCGTCATCAGTTTCCTATCAGCCCTTTCGTTCTTGACTTTAATGAATTTGAAATTTTAATCGGAATGAATTGGTTAAAAAAATATGAAGCTAAAATATATTGTACCAATCGAATAATTTCGGTCAAAATCGAACTTGTAAATTTTATTGTGATTTCTTGTGAGGATCCAAGTTCGAAGAGGGATAAGCTAATGCATACTTTAGGGTATCCCGACCCGAGTTTGGAATCCATACCTATTGTTCGAGAATTTCATGATGTATTTGAAGAAGTCAAATCTTTACCTCCGCACAGGGAAATCGAATTTAGAATCAACTTGGTTCCCAATGCCCATCCAGTTGTGCATGCAAGTCGTAGGATGGCACCAAGGGAAAGAGTGGAGCTAGTCAAGAAAACCCATGATTTACTGGAGAAAGGATTCATACGTCCTAGTCGTTCCAGTTGGGGTTCAGCTATTGTATTTATAGCCAAGTCCGATGGATCCTTGAGACAGTGCGTAGATTATCTCGATCTTATTAAGTTAACTCTTAAAAATAAATTTCCTTTGCCCTGAATCGACGAACTGTTCGATCAATTGCATGGTGCTCGATTCTTTTCCAAGATGGGTCTAGTCTAAGGATTCCATCAGCTACGAATTGCGGAAGATTGTATCCATTTAACTTCTTTTAGGGGTCCTGATATATTCTACGAATGGTTAGTTATGCCCTTCGGACTAACCAATGCCCCTGCATATTTCGTAGACGTGATGACCCGAGTATTTCGAGAAGTGTTGAATAAATTCGTTCTCGTATTTATTGATGATATTCTAATCTATTCAAAATTGAAGAAGAGCATGCCCAACACTTAGAAATAGTTTTGGAAATATTGAGGAGGAATATTCTTTTTGCCCAATTTTCTAAATGTCATTTTTGGGTAAAAGAAGTAAGATTCTTGGGATATATTGTAACAGAAGAAGGAATTTCTGTAGACCCTCGTAAGATTTCCGCTATCCTAGATTGGAGGCAACCCACAACTCCAAAGGAGGTCAGAAGTTTTTTTTATGATTAGCCGGATACTACCGAAAGTTTGTCCAGGATTTCTCTAAGTTAGCCAATCCATTAACTAAGCTGACAATAAAGAATGCCAAATTTATTTGGACTCCAAAGTGCGAGGAAGCGTTCAAGGAATTGAAGAAAAGGTTGACCACTGCTCCCGTTCTTGTTATTATTAACGGGAATAAAGATCTATCTGTTTACACAGATGAGTGTGGTGAAGGAGTATGTGCCGTTCTAATGCAGGAGGGTAGAGTGATTGCCTACATGAGTAGACAATTGCGCACATGAGAAGAACTACCCGACCCACGATCTTCGGCTTTTGGCAGTTATTTTTGCTTTAAAAATCTGGCGTCATTATCTTCTGGGTGAAAATTTTGAATTGTTCGCCGACCATAAATCTTTGAAATACCTCTTTACTCAGAAGGATTTGAATCTAAGACAGACACGTTGGTTGGAATTCCTAGCGTCATATGACCTGGATATTCAATATACATCTGGTAAAGCCAGCGTGGTAGCTGATGCTTTGAGTATAAGACATGTTGTTCTTGCTTATCTAGTTGTAACCCCCACTCTTCTTGAGAAGATTGCTAGTAAGCAAAAAGAAGACGAGTTTCTTCATGAAATTTATAAGAGAATACGTCAGGGCGATGATTCCAGCTTTGAAGTTTATAATAGTAAAATTATAAGGTTGAAAGGGAGGATTTATGTTCCAGACATCCTAGATCTTAAACGAGAACTATTGGATGAATGTCACAAACCAAAGCTCAGTATCCATCCAGGGGTTCACAAAATGTATTGAGATATTAAGAGGACCTTCTGGGGTAAAACGATGAAGAGGGATATATCCATTTGTGTTAGTCGATGCGCAACTTGTCAACAAATAAAGAGCGATCAAATGAAGATGGCAGATTTACTCCAACCACTAGAAGTGCCTAAATGGAAGTGGGACCAAGTGTCTATGGACTTCACTGATGGTTTGCCATGAACTCGGAATGATAATGAGGCGATTTGGGTTATTATGGATCATCACATAAAGACTTCCCACTTTATCCCAGTTAAATCCACCCAAACGACAGCAAGTTTGGCTGAGTTATTCGTGAAGGAAGTTGTTCGACTCCATAGTATACCAAGTAGTACAGTAAGTGATCACGATCCGATCTTTACTAGCAGATTTTGGAAGGCATTTCAAGCCGCACTATAAACCAAGTTGAACTTCAATACTGCGTACCACCCGTTGTCTGATGGGCAAACCGAGAGTATAAATTGAATCTTGGAAGATCTTTTGCGTGCTTGTATTCTTGATTTTGGAGGTTCATAGGAGGACCATTTGCATTTGGTTGAGTTCTCATATAATAATAGTTATCAGGCCAGTATTAGAATGGTTCCTTTTGAAGCATTATATGGCCGTCCTTCTAGATCACCTACGTGTTAGATTGAGTTGGGTGATAGGCTTGTTCTTGGTCCGGACATGATAAGGGAAGTTTATGAGAAGGATGATTTCATTCGAAAGAAGTTGAAAACTACCACGAGTAGACAGAATATGCTGATCTCAGGAAAAGAAATTTTGAACTCCAGGTTGGAGATTCAGTTTTCTTAAAGGTTTCTCCAATGCATGGAGTTTTGAGATTTGAAAAGACGGGTAAGCTGGCACCGCGATATATAGGTCCTTTTCCTATACTTGAGAGGATTGGTCATTTGGCTTATCGAGTGCAGTTACCTAATTGGTTAGCTGGCGTGCATAATGTGTTCCATGTTTCACATCTTCGGAAATATGTACACCACCCAAACCATATCTTTTAGGAGGCCGCTCAGCAGGATTTGGAAATCACACCTAAATTGGCGGTGAAAAGATAACCATTGAAGATTATTGATCGGGATGAAAAGCGGCTAAGGAAAAAAGTGGTGAAATTGGTGAAAGTACAATGGAGTGGAGATCTGCATGATTGTACCTGGAAAACAGAGGAAAGCATGCAGAAGTCCTATTCCAAATGCAGAGTAGATATTTCGGCTTGATCTGGTAAGCCATTTCTCTATCTTTTTATGTGTGTTCATATATTCTTTGTTTGTCTCCCTGTCTTTCAAATTTCGAGGATGAAATTTTCTTAAGGGGGAATCGGTAACGATCCCATTTTTATACCAAATTTAATTTAGTAATTAATATAAATTTTAGAATTAATTTGTGAATTAACTTGAATAATTCCAAAAACAAATAGAATTTGTGTTTGTTTATATATGTATGTATATAGATTTTAAATAGAATTTGAATTTGAAATTCAAAAATAAAATTCTTAAAAATAAATTGAATTTAAAAATAATATATATATAATTTTATTAGTGTATAAATAAGTTTTAAAACATTTTCTTTTAAGTTATATAATAATAAATAAAGGAAATGTCTTTATAAAAATAAGAAAATGTAATATAAAGTTTTATTCAAAACATTTGGTCATGCACATTACAAGTGTAAGCGTTATAATATGAAATTTTACAAGTGTAACTTAATTATAATCATGCAATTAACAAGTGTCAAAATTTTTAATTTTCTTTTATTCTTTAAAAAAAATAACAAGATCAGGCTATAAATATATCTCTACTTCTTCTTTCTCATTTTTCTTTTATTTACCAATGCAAAACCTGTAAGTTTAGACCAGAAGAAAATCAAACAACTTTTACAAATCTCAAATCTGAAGCTGGCAAAGCAAATTAAAAGACCATCTCAAAAACATCAAGCAAGTTCATTTTTCAAAAACCAGTAAAACAATCTTTTTCAAACTTCAAACCTAAAGCTAAAAAAAAGTTCAACTCAGTTAGATCATCTTAAATATAGATTCAACTCAACAAAATCAAAGCTTTCAAGGTCAAACAACAAACAGATCAAAGTCATCTTCAGTTTTTAAAGATCAAAACAAGTTAAGTTTTCAAGCTCAAAACTTTTTCCAGGCTCTCTGTTCCTTTAATATAGGTGAGTAAGCTACCTCTATAAAATCTAGAATCTATTATATCTTGTTTACATGTGATTAATGCTTGAAAATATATTGTGAAAAAGGTTGGTATAGATGAAAATATGCCTGCATGTATGTAAATATGTAGATTGATCTTGTGCATGTCTGTTTGCCTTTGTTCTAAACATACAGGTTTAAAAACTCTTTCAAAATTCAAATCCTCATCTCCTAATCCTTTTTAGAGTATGATGTTTAAACAAAAATTGTTTAAGTCAACAAGATCTTAATTTTAAAAATCATTTTTAAGTTTAATAAGTTTGAGTTTTCTGGAAAATCAAGAAATACAGATGAACACAAAACATATCAAAATTCGAGAGTCAAGATTTCTTGTTTCAATTATATCATCTTGTTAGTTTTCGAAAACAATGATTTTTAGAAAGTGGAATCATGATTTTTAAGTTTGTATTCACGGTCAACTTGGGAGATGAACGAGAATTAGTTTTTTGTCGAATTCTGGTGATCAATGAAGAGATAATCCTTAGGATCGTGGTTGGAGGTAGCAAGGAGGTTGACGAACATGGAAAAAATGGTCTGAGGTTTCCCTTACCACCGTGGTGGCCAAACGAGGATGATTTAGGTTTTAAACCCAAGTTTTGGTCGATGACAGGTTTTGGGTTGCTGCATCGTCATCGAGGTGTCGAAGTCGACCGATGCGAGGGGGATCGATGCGTGAGTCTTAGGTGAAGCTCTGGACATGATTGTGTGATTTTGATTGTCGGAGGTGGCAATACGAGGTGATTCTTTGATGATCATGTTCGTCCCAGTGGGTTTTAGGTTTCTCCATTATGATTTCATGATCGATTCTTAGTTCTGGGTGATTGCTTGGGTCGAGTAGGTCGATGATGACTTGTGGGTGATGGAGGCGATGGTCGAAGTTGCCTCGTTCAGCCGTGCACGTGCACGCATGTTAGATTGTAGTTGTGTATTGATTGTTACAGATGGTTCTGGAGAAGATGTAGTTGCCTCGGGTATTGACTCGGGGAAGGGATGTTGTGACTCGAGTATGCCTTCGGGTTGTTTACATGTGTTTTACCTAGGGTTTTAAAATTTTAAATCGAAATAAAGTTTTAAAACAAGAAGTAGAAAGTTTTTCTCGGGTTTGGTCTCGGGGGAATGACGAGATTACTCGGGTTTTGTCTCGGGTATGTGATGTTGAAGTTTTCAAACTTTAAACAAATTCAAGTTTAAAAACATTTCTTAATTGATTCTTTCAAATATTGTTTTTATGTAAGTATGGATTAGTTAAAGGTTTTAAATAAATTATATTTAAATTAACTAAGTTTAAAGTGTTTTAAATATATAACCTTTATTTTAAAGTTTATTTTAAATAAATTTGATATTGTAATTATATATTTAGTTAAGGAGATGAAATGATTTCAATTTTTAATTAACTTAAATGTCTTAAGTGAATTTATATGTTAATGATAATTAATTTCAAACGTTTATTAAGCAAAACTTAAATGTAATTAAGTGACTAATAAAAATAAATTGTTTATCTTAAATTAATTAAGTTAGTAATTAAAGGCAAACTAATTAATGTAATTAGTTAAGGGTAATTACTTAATGAAATTAATTACTTAATGTAAGTAATTAAAGGATAATTAATAATTAAAGGTTAATTAATTAATAATTAAAGGTTAATTAATTAATAATTAATGGTTAATTAATTAATAATTGGTTAACTAATTTATGATTAAAGGTTAATTAATTAATGATTAAAGGATAATTAATAACGATTAAAGGATAATTAATCAGTAATTATTGGATAATTAATTATGGATTATTGGTTAATTTCATTAATTAATTAAAGTAATGTTTTATAATTAATTAATGCTAATTAAGCAGGGCATAAAAGAAATTAAAGTAATTAATTTGATTTATTTAGAGATTAAATTAAATTAATTAGGAATTGAACAATTAATTGATCTTACTTATAGATGATTGGATTATATTGAATGCCTTGAATTGTTGATATCTCTGATATGTGATGTTCTGTGATATGAATTGCTTTGGACCGAGCTGTGATAATTGTGATATATTATTGTGTTAATGTGAACTTCTAAATTTAAGTAAAATTGTTTACTTAAACAACTTATCCTTTAAAATGGCATTTGAGTTTCGATACGACTAGGGGTCGGATTCCAAATGGTTATCCGAAAACCACATTGAAACTTAAAGGTGAATCTTTTGTTTAAAAGATTATAAATGGAAATTTGTTGTGACTTGTGTATCCACATGTTTTTAAAATAAGTGCTAATTATTCGGTTAAGCCGGGAGAGGATATTAAGTCATAAAACCCATTCCGAATAATGATACGACGAAATGGGATTGCAATTGAAGACGGTAGTTGAAGACCGGGTATTTTCGAGAATGAAAGGATTGCCTATTGATTGTCTCTGCACCGAGTTGCTCTGGTATAAAGATTACACTATGTGATGGGGAGTCCGGTCAGGATTGGGGATATCCGAATTTGCAACGACTTCTTTCCCTAATTGGACGAAGTGCCTTCGGTTCCATTCAAACCCAGGATAGACTTGTATGGACGTATGTCTGACACTACACTTTAAGATATAAAGCTGGTTTCTATCAAATACATTTCTGTTGGTGGCGGAGAATTTATTCTCTTAACTTAACACTCTTCTCTAAGACGTACGAGCTCAGAGGATATGTAGTTGATGGTTACTAGTGACATATTCCTAACTTGGTAATGTGGCATGCTCAGTGCTGATCATTGGTTGATCGGAGCATGGTTTTTGTGAAAAGCGTAGCTTTATGGGAGAGACTTCATCGAAACTCACACCCCAAAAATGGTCGAAACAGGAAAGAATGCAGCAAGGTTATAGGGGTCGCGCCCCTTAGGCTATGTGCATTTCCTTCTTGATAAAAAGTGGTATTCTGTTATGGAACCTAGATATTTTTCTTATATGGTTGTTGGTGATAGAGTTACCTCGATAAAGGTAAGTTACGATCGGGGGATGGCATACTCATGACATTTAGTTACTTGGTTACAGAGGTAACCCGACCTTGTGTTGGCAGAGATCCGGTTAGGTTCTCGAGGCGTCTCTCTAGAGGCGTACCTTTTCGGATAAAGGAAGTTCCTTAGCCTTGGCCATTTGTTGAAAATCCAAATAAAACATTACGAGCCTTTTACGATTTCAGTTGTAGAATCTGCCATCTTAGATGGTAGCTATAGTAGGCATACTATAATGGTACGTATGCTGGCTAAGATTTATATTATACTTTCGAAATTTTTTTTTACACCATGCACTAATAATAATATCAAAAGGATTTTCGTGTATCAAGCATGTTTGACTATCATAAGGAGAAACCTTCCCCGAGTGTGCGATTGCATTGTGTGTGTGCCGGGAGACCTTATGGTAGTTTCATTTTCCAAAAAGCATAACAGATTTCATTTTGTAATTTGTTTTTGTTCAAACAACTGTTTACGTTTACTCATACCAGTCCCATGAATGGCTCGGAGTTTATCGTTCCCTTTTTAAACTCTGGGTTCCATAATTTTCTACACGGTAGCCTAGAGTCAGGAAATCCATGTTATGGACAAAGTTGGAGAGTAGATTTGGATCTAGAAGTCTTTGGAAGCTTTTGGGTTTTGACCTTTTTAGTTTGGAAGTCTTTGGAGCTTTGGAGCTTTGGCAAATGCAGTTGCAGTCTGTTGGATTCTTTTTAAGACCCTGTTGTGTTATCTTTACCACGGTGATGTTGTATTCTGTTGTTGTATCATATATTTTGTGACTCCGATGTTGTCGGTCACTTGTTGTTGTAATATTGTTGTGATGAATGTTGTGATCCATGTTAAGTATCAATGCAATTCATTTTATTTCCGCTGTATTGTTATCATCTAGTGTGTTATAGCTCCAACGATACGGACTCTAACGTTTGAATCTCCGACATTCGAATATGAATGATGTATTGGATGCCGATTTTCGAAGGTTAAAAGTCCATGTCGTCATAGAAACAAACCAAGTATATGTGATGAAAAATGTTGTGAAGTTACCACTTTAAAAGTCACAAAGGTCTTGAGATTCGATTTGAAATAAAAGTTTGTTTTCAAGTTTTGGATTTAGTAAATGTTTTCCAAGTTTTCACCTTTGGTTTAAGTTTAAAAAACTCTTCCATTTATATTTTCAATCATGTAGTAGCTAGAGTTAAAATAAGGTTTCCACCTGGAAATCAATTCCAGTGAACCGCGCTCATAACGGTAGTCGCTATGGATGCACTTAAGGATAAATTTCACGATTTCATGTTTTGAAGTGTCTTCTTTTGGATTTTTTTAAAAACTGATTTCAAATGAATAAAGTAAGTCAAAATTTTAAGCTTTAGTTATTTAATAATTTAATTTATTAATTAGGGCAAGTATTAATTAATTAATTAGAGTTTCAGAGAATTATTAATTATGTTAAATATTTTATATTAAGGAAGTTTTAAATAATGATTAATTAAGATGAGAGGAAATTAATTTTTATTTAATCAAGCTTATTTACTTTAATTAATTATTTAATTAGAGTTAATTATTTAATTAATTATTACTTAATTAAAGGTTAATTATCCAGTTAATAAGTTTTAATTTCTTAAATGAATTAAAGTTTAGTTACAAATAAATTTTTAATTAATTAAGGTTTAAAATATGATTTTTGATTTAATTAAGATTAATTAAAGTTTAGTTGAGTTTTAACTTATGATTTAATTAAGGTTTATTTATTTTTAAAGTTTCTTTCAAAACTCCATTGGTTATTTATGTAACGACCCGTAAATTTTCGATAATTAAAATAGCTAATTTAATAAGATTTCATGATTTAGTGTTAGAAAAAAATTGTAAGTCGTTTGGAATAATAATAAATGTTGAATCCATTGGGTTTAGTATGATTAAAAATGATTTGTAAAATTTTATTTTATCATATGAAAGTTATAGTGATGTTACAGAACTTTTAAAACTGAATTTAAAATTTATTTGTGAAAATTGAATATTTTAATATTTAATTATCGACTGGAAAATAACCAATTTTTGAACAGTCTCAGAATTGGACAAAACTAGTTCCATTGGATCCGTAATAGTTAGTTATTATCGGATTTCAATTTTCGTAGCAATCGGAGTTGTCGTTTGACCGTGGCAGCTCGAAACGCGTTGAAATTGTTTTAATATTAATTTGGCGAGTTAAAATAGTCATTTTTCAAACGGTCTCGGATTTCGACGAAACTAGTTTCATTGGATCCGTAATGTGATATTATTGTAAGGTTTCAAATTTCAAGTCAAACGGATTTACCGTTTGTCCGGGGCAAGCCAAAACGCATAGAAAATCGTTTAATCGGTTTAATTTAAAATTGATCGTTTATTGCCGTAACTCACACATACGATCGAATTAGCTTCCGAAACACGTTCCATTGCGTTCGAAACGTGGGGTAAACCTTAGAAACACCTGCCGGCACGCTTCGTTTGGAGTTCGAAAAATTTTCGGTGAATAGTGTTTTTGCAATTTTCTATAAAAGGACCCATCCTCTTTCATTTGCTCCAAACCCTAACTCATTTTGACCAGCCGCCACTTTCATTTCAATGGCCTGAAAATTTTGAAACTTCCTCCTCATTTTCCTCTCAATCCATCAACAATTAGCAAAAACTCTCAACTACAAAGTTGTAGAGCACGATGAAAGCTTCAAATCCATACGGAGATGATCGAAAACGGAGCCACGGATCAACGGGAAATCGTGTTGGAAGGAGCTGCGTTTTTCACGCAATTCGAGGCACAGGGGGTGGCCGAGCTTCAGGCTATTGACGGTGAAGATGGAGCTCGCGAAGGCCTTCGAGATGATGGGTCCTGATCGTTCTGGAAGTCGTCGTGGAGGTCGTGAAAATTGCTTGATGTTAGGCGGCTATGGGTTCATGTTGTGCGCGCGAATACTGGAAGAGAACGTGATGAAGGAAGGTGGAAATTGGCGGTCCAGATCTGATGGTAGAGGGAGGGACGGTCAGATTTGATTCTGGGTAAAAAAAAAAAAAAAAAAAAATATATATATATATGTATATATATATATATATATAGAAATTGTAGATTAAAAATTAGATTTAATTATCATTCAATCTTTAAAATAGCATAACTTTTTCATACGAGGTCGAAAACGCACGAAACTTTTTGCGTTGGAATCGTATCGACGAGCATTACGCAATGGAGCTGGATTGGAATTATTTGGAGCTAGAGAAATTTTTGAGTCAAATCGAACGTCGTTCGATTTGATTTAAATCGTAAAAATCAAGGTGAGTGTTTTATAACGCTCACACCGTACTAAATATCTTTATGCTAGTTAAATTTGACATTATGAAGTGTTATGATCTTATTTGTCGTTGTTTGATAAAAATTTAATTGTCATATAGCTTGTCTTTTGCATTAACCGTTGAAAATTAAATTGACAGTTAAATTGAAATTAAAATTGAATTGCGATTAAATTACCTGACATTGATAACTATGAAACTGCCATGAATTGTATTGTTTATTGGATGATGTATTTTGATGGATGCTATTGGTTGATAATTGAATGTTTGGATGTTTATTTGCTTATATAGATCCTGTTATGCATACATATGATACTGAGATTTAATTTAAGTAATATATACTCATCCCTGACATTTAATTGAAATAAATAATTACTTGGCCATAGGATAGAAAATTATATACGGACACCGAATTGGCTAAATTAATAATTTTTGAAATCGTCGATTTGAAATTTATTTAAATGTTTCGATTTAAAAGTGATAAATAGAAATCAATTTATAGAAATCGAATTTGTCGAAAATTTGAGTTGGAATGTTGAAATAAATTTTGGTTAAAAGAAATTGGTAAATAATTTAAGTTGTGACTTTAAAATTTAAAATTTGGATATGATTGAATTTCGAAAATCTATTTATTTTAAAGATTGAACATTATTTCGAGCTTTGAATATTACTAAGTAAAAGTGATATGAAAATGATATTTTTGAAATTGAGCTTGGAATTGAATCATATTTGAAATTTGGATTTAAATTTGAATATTGAAGGATAATTTTGTTAAGTGTTATAAATTGATATTTTGAAAATCCAGCTCTAAATCGATATAAATTGAAATTGAATTAATTGAAAGTGAATAAAATTTTTGAATAAATTTGAAGTCAAGTTGACATTGGTTTGAATTGAAATCGAAATTGAATCGCTAGAATGGAAATTGGAATTGATTTGAATTGGAAAGTTATAATTGAAATGGATTGATTTTGAAGCTGTTTTAATTTGTTTTCCAAATTACTCTGTTATATAAACCATTTTGAATACTTAAACTATTTTAATCTATTTTAAATCTACTTAACCCAATTTAAATTTTAAACTAATTTATCTATTTTAAATCCATTTTAAAGATTTTAAGTGTTTTTAACTATTTTAATTATTTAAACTACCTTTAAACTACTTAAAACTATTTTTCTAAAATCCTAAGCTGGTCAATAAGGTGAAATGTTTATATTTAAATCTTGAATTTAAATATGAAATCTGATATTTTGACAGATACGATGATATTTGAATGGATTTGATTGTTGAAGCGAATATGATATTTTGATATCAATTATGAATCGATTTGAAATATAAAGAGCCAAAGGTGTAATAATACGTAGTTATTAAAGAGACCGGGATCGGATATGGACATACTCTCTGTCGATACCGAAAACCACTTTAATAACTATTATACGCGGAGTGATGATCCAGAATGAAGTGGATGGTTTGGTGAACGCGTTGACTGAAGAAAGAGAACGATTATTGGATGACCCCTGACATGACTAAAACAGGAGCCGCGCCGGGCCATTGAGGTTCGCCACCTCTAGCGGACACACTTCTTCGATACCATATCTATTACATTTGTGATGCGATTTGGGTGCACCCTTTGATTTGGGAGTGTTGTTTCGCGGTGTTGGGGTAGCTGCTGGCTATGCCCAACATCAGTCCGGATCACGCAACTACTAGTATCCTAGTTGGTATTGCCTCATGTACCTTGTCATACTGATTATCCTATTCGCGACCACTACGTTTTGATTTGTACCTTGAGTATATGGATTGCCCTCTGGTGACTTCCGGTTTTGGGGAAACTACGGTCTTGTATATGCTTTTGGGAATATAAAAATGTGTTAAGGGGGATTATGGTAACGCCTTAACGCTATTTTGATACTTTATATTACTGATAGACATTATCTACTTAGCGTATATTACTACATAGTATATAGTTTCACGGATCCTTGAGAGATGGAAAATCCCGTAACATCTCTTGAGTTATTGCACGCATGTTGACACTGGATAAGAGATGTCAAACCCGTAAACACCTCTGACGCCGTTACACTCATATTTATTTACGATTGATTTAACTTTCATAAGGATATTTTAGTCCTGACTCGAGTGTTTTGTCTTTTCATTACGCTCGGGTCAGTCCTGAGTTTTCAGTTTAGGTTGAAGATCATTTCCTTGGAGGACGGAGACGAAGATTTGGTATATTATCTACTATTATTATATTCATTCCATTCCGCTGCATTGTTGTATGATATTTGTTGTGTATGTAACTCTGATAAATGTTGTATAAGAATAATCAAATGTATTCATTTCAAATGTATTCATTTAATTAACAGCTTCATGAACTGTTATTTTATTATTATACTTTAGCCTTCCGCTGTGAGATTCTGTGTTGTTCATTTCCTTTATTTCCCTTCCTTTTCTTTTCTTATTTACCCCAATAACTATCTGCCCTTTTAATGGTTTGGAATCGACATGTGTATTTGATCGTCGGTTTAAACTGTCCAAAAAGGCGGGTCGTTACAGTTGGTATCAGAGCTTTGGTTTAGCGATAAACCTTGGCTCTAGTGGGGAATAACTCATTGAAATAGAGGTAAACTATATGAATGAGTTGAGTGTATATGAGAGTGCGTACTTGTTATTTGATATAAAATGGTTTTATATTGTGTTAATTTGTTCCGTTGAGTATTTATGAATTCTGGTCGATACTTGGGACGCCAAGGCGTCGATAGGAATTTCTAAACACTCGAATAGGACAAACCAACACAATATCGTTTTGGAATATATTTTTATATAAAGAATTATTTGAATATTTATTCATTTTGATTGAATTGATTGTTAGGAGATGATAATATTAGATTATTATCGTTATTGTTTGATCAGTCAATATTTACAACAATTGATTAAATAACAATGGATTTAGGAAAATGAAATCTTGTAAACACAATTGATAATGAATATAAATGAATTTTAACTTGGATTTGGGAATTTAAATTCCGGTGTTTGAGATTGACTTACAAGAATTTGAAAAATATAATATGAGCATTATATGATAGTATAATTGAGTTGAAATTGTTTTCGAAGGATTTTTTTTATGATAAGTGTTATATTCCCTTCTCTTGACGCTAGAAAATGATTTCGATGATGTGTGCACGCATCATCGGCGTTTATTTTCGAGAGTCTGAGTGGGGGAGACCACTTAATAGCTTGTCTAAACTTTGTTTTGATTCAAATTTTATTTTATTTTGTACTCTCTATAGTATGATTTGTTATATAAATTATATAAGTATATATTATTTCAAAACTTGATTTGAAATGAAACCGGGATTGGAATTCTTAAGTCCTTTAATAATTAATGGTTTTTTTTAAATGATTGAAATGAATTTAGACTTGAATCATTGAGGAACTTCTGAATTGTGAAATGAGAAATGAACCTAAGAGCTAAGTGAAAATATCAATTGAAGTAGAAATCCTTAGAATTAGGAAATTATGAACTTAAAATAAAATTGAAACTGTAAAACTCGCGTAGTATTAAATTTCATTCTATAGCATAGATATAACTTACCAAAATATTTAAGAAGTTCAAAAATGTTATATGAATTGTTAATTGGATAATATACAAGTATAGGTTTGAATAATGAAATATGCATTTAATTAATGGTTGCAAATATAAATAAAATTGTTAGTAAATAATTGGAATTTAAATTAACATTTAAAGGTGATTCACAATTATGTTAATATAAAATGGAAATACTATATGTGAATGTAAATGTGAAATTAAATTATAGTGAAATTTAAGTAATGACTTAAGAATTAATTAATTGAAAATTCAACTTTAAATGAAAAGAAGTTGTATGTTGTTTAACTACATTCTATTTGCATAACTATAACTTACCAAATACTTAAAAGGTTTAAAATGCTAATAAGGATAAGTAGAGAAATAATGTACCGGTGTGAGAGTGAATAATAAAATGTGAAGATCTATTGATAGTTATAAATATAAAAGAAATTTAAGCTGTAAAATGAATAATATATATAAATGAATGAATAAATTTTAAAATTAATGAAATATAAAATTGGTAAATGGAAACTAATTAAATTTGAATATAACTAAATGTCAATAAACTTGGAAGTGTATGAAACTAAAAAAAAATGACTTGGAAATGTATAATTGATTTCGTGTAGATTCTGGATGGTTGTTAATGTTTGATATGCATTGGTTGTTAGATGGATGAAAATTGATTAAGTAGAATTCATTAGTGTTAATGGAATTGAATAAACGGAATAAAAAAAAATAAAAATTAAATTCAAGTTTGAAGCAAAGTGAAATTAAATATAATTGAATTCAATTTAAACTGAAGCAAATTGACTTGAATTAAAAATGTGAATGAAACAAACTTGAATAAATCGGAAACAAATTAAATGTAAACCTATTGCATGGATGAATAAGAAAATAGATGACTTTGTGTTTATGATTGTTCTTTAGAAAATTTGAAGTTTTGATGTTTTGTACTTTGAAATAATAAAAGCAAATTCTTGGAAAAAAAAAGAAATCCAACATTGTCCAATATATGCTGAAACGAAAACAACCATAATTTTTAAATGGCTGAACGGAATTCGACGATCTTGAACTTTTCGAAAAGCTTAGAAACTATAGCACAACTTTTGTTTAGATAACTTGAGAAAATTCCTTCGTCTACTAGGTTAAAAACTTGAATGTTACTCGCTGTCCTGTGTAAAAATAAGTAAAATCTGTAGTATACACCCTTAGTATTTTTGACATATCTTTTTACTGGTTTATCGGATTTTGATGATCTTGTACTTTCTGGAAAGCTAAGAATATAAGCTAAAACTTTTGTTTAAAGTGTTTTGTGTTTTGACACCGTTTAGAAGGTCTAAACCACGAGTGAACGTCACAGACCTGCGCAATGCATTGCTCAGGCTGAGGCGTATACTCTTAGTAAAACTGCCATAAATTTTGAACGGATGATCCGAATTCGATGATTTTGGACATTACGGAAAGCCTTAAATGAATGCAACAACTTTTGTTTAGATTCTATTGTCAAATATTACCGTTTAGGTGACCTAAAGCTAAGATTTGTTTGCTGTCCAGAAATTGAAATCTCAGTTTTGAAGCTAAATATGTTATATATATGTTGTGTAGGCTAAGTATAGCGATCTATCTTTTTATGCATGATTCTAACTTAGTTATTGAGCATTTTAGTAGGTAGCAAAGGGGTTGCGTTTCGTTGTGGAACTCGCTTCTACGCTAAATGCATAATGTAAGTAAAATGCTAATAAATGCTAAATAAAAGGTACGCTTACAGTTTTATATGATATTGGTGATATTTATATGTTGTTTCCCCACATATGGGATGCCTCATCATTGAGATGAGATGTATATTTGTGATATATATGCTATTATATTTTTTCCGATCGAGCCGCGCAAAGGAGACTCTGCCGAAATTTTCTGAAAAATCCGGGTGTTAGAAAATTTTTCAAGTTTTAAATTTTTTTTTTATATAACTTGTTTTGATTACTAACTTTTAATGTTAGGAAGCCGTTTGGAGTAACTTAGTGGAAGCGTAGTTATGACTTTATAAATGGAATTTCATTGTTTTATAAGTGGATAATTTTGAATAAAAATATATCAAATGTTGAATTCTATACTTAGCTCCTTTTTTCCCTTCTTTTTCCTTTTCGGGGACGAAAAGTTTTGAGTGGGGGAGAGTGTAACGACCCGTAAATTTTCGATAATTAAAATAGCTAATTTAATAAGATTTCATGATTTAGTGTTAGAAAAAAATTGTAAGTCGTTTGGAATAATAATAAATGTTGAATCCATTGGGTTTAGTATGATTAAAAATGATTTGTAAAATTTTATTTTATCATATGAAAGTTATAGTGATGTTACAGAACTTTTAAAACTGAATTTAAAATTTATTTGTGAAAATTGAATATTTTAATATTTAATTATCGACTGGAAAATAACCAATTTTTGAACAGTCTCAGAATTGGACAAAACTAGTTCCATTGGATCCGTAATAGTTAGTTATTATCGGATTTCAATTTTCGTAGCAATCGGAGTTGTCGTTTGACCGTGGCAGCTCGAAACGCGTTGAAATTGTTTTAATATTAATTTGGCGAGTTAAAATAGTCATTTTTCAAACGGTCTCGGATTTCGACGAAACTAGTTTCATTGGATCCGTAATGTGATATTATTGTAAGGTTTCAAATTTCAAGTCAAACGGATTTACCGTTTGTCCGGGGCAAGCCAAAACGCATAGAAAATCGTTTAATCGGTTTAATTTAAAATTGATCGTTTATTGCCGTAACTCACACATACGATCGAATTAGCTTCCGAAACACGTTCCATTGCGTTCGAAACGTGGGGTAAACCTTAGAAACACCTGCCGGCACGCTTCGTTTGGAGTTCGAAAAATTTTCGGTGAATAGTGTTTTTGCAATTTTCTATAAAAGGACCCATCCTCTTTCATTTGCTCCAAACCCTAACTCATTTTGACCAGCCGCCACTTTCATTTCAATGGCCTGAAAATTTTGAAACTTCCTCCTCATTTTCCTCTCAATCCATCAACAATTAGCAAAAACTCTCAACTACAAAGTTGTAGAGCACGATGAAAGCTTCAAATCCATACGGAGATGATCGAAAACGGAGCCACGGATCAACGGGAAATCGTGTTGGAAGGAGCTGCGTTTTTCACGCAATTCGAGGCACAGGGGGTGGCCGAGCTTCAGGCTATTGACGGTGAAGATGGAGCTCGCGAAGGCCTTCGAGATGATGGGTCCTGATCGTTCTGGAAGTCGTCGTGGAGGTCGTGAAAATTGCTTGATGTTAGGCGGCTATGGGTTCATGTTGTGCGCGCGAATACTGGAAGAGAACGTGATGAAGGAAGGTGGAAATTGGCGGTCCAGATCTGATGGTAGAGGGAGGGACGGTCAGATTTGATTCTGGGTAAAAAAAAAAAAAAAAAAAAATATATATATATATGTATATATATATATATATATAGAAATTGTAGATTAAAAATTAGATTTAATTATCATTCAATCTTTAAAATAGCATAACTTTTTCATACGAGGTCGAAAACGCACGAAACTTTTTGCGTTGGAATCGTATCGACGAGCATTACGCAATGGAGCTGGATTGGAATTATTTGGAGCTAGAGAAATTTTTGAGTCAAATCGAACGTCGTTCGATTTGATTTAAATCGTAAAAATCAAGGTGAGTGTTTTATAACGCTCACACCGTACTAAATATCTTTATGCTAGTTAAATTTGACATTATGAAGTGTTATGATCTTATTTGTCGTTGTTTGATAAAAATTTAATTGTCATATAGCTTGTCTTTTGCATTAACCGTTGAAAATTAAATTGACAGTTAAATTGAAATTAAAATTGAATTGCGATTAAATTACCTGACATTGATAACTATGAAACTGCCATGAATTGTATTGTTTATTGGATGATGTATTTTGATGGATGCTATTGGTTGATAATTGAATGTTTGGATGTTTATTTGCTTATATAGATCCTGTTATGCATACATATGATACTGAGATTTAATTTAAGTAATATATACTCATCCCTGACATTTAATTGAAATAAATAATTACTTGGCCATAGGATAGAAAATTATATACGGACACCGAATTGGCTAAATTAATAATTTTTGAAATCGTCGATTTGAAATTTATTTAAATGTTTCGATTTAAAAGTGATAAATAGAAATCAATTTATAGAAATCGAATTTGTCGAAAATTTGAGTTGGAATGTTGAAATAAATTTTGGTTAAAAGAAATTGGTAAATAATTTAAGTTGTGACTTTAAAATTTAAAATTTGGATATGATTGAATTTCGAAAATCTATTTATTTTAAAGATTGAACATTATTTCGAGCTTTGAATATTACTAAGTAAAAGTGATATGAAAATGATATTTTTGAAATTGAGCTTGGAATTGAATCATATTTGAAATTTGGATTTAAATTTGAATATTGAAGGATAATTTTGTTAAGTGTTATAAATTGATATTTTGAAAATCCAGCTCTAAATCGATATAAATTGAAATTGAATTAATTGAAAGTGAATAAAATTTTTGAATAAATTTGAAGTCAAGTTGACATTGGTTTGAATTGAAATCGAAATTGAATCGCTAGAATGGAAATTGGAATTGATTTGAATTGGAAAGTTATAATTGAAATGGATTGATTTTGAAGCTGTTTTAATTTGTTTTCCAAATTACTCTGTTATATAAACCATTTTGAATACTTAAACTATTTTAATCTATTTTAAATCTACTTAACCCAATTTAAATTTTAAACTAATTTATCTATTTTAAATCCATTTTAAAGATTTTAAGTGTTTTTAACTATTTTAATTATTTAAACTACCTTTAAACTACTTAAAACTATTTTTCTAAAATCCTAAGCTGGTCAATAAGGTGAAATGTTTATATTTAAATCTTGAATTTAAATATGAAATCTGATATTTTGACAGATACGATGATATTTGAATGGATTTGATTGTTGAAGCGAATATGATATTTTGATATCAATTATGAATCGATTTGAAATATAAAGAGCCAAAGGTGTAATAATACGTAGTTATTAAAGAGACCGGGATCGGATATGGACATACTCTCTGTCGATACCGAAAACCACTTTAATAACTATTATACGCGGAGTGATGATCCAGAATGAAGTGGATGGTTTGGTGAACGCGTTGACTGAAGAAAGAGAACGATTATTGGATGACCCCTGACATGACTAAAACAGGAGCCGCGCCGGGCCATTGAGGTTCGCCACCTCTAGCGGACACACTTCTTCGATACCATATCTATTACATTTGTGATGCGATTTGGGTGCACCCTTTGATTTGGGAGTGTTGTTTCGCGGTGTTGGGGTAGCTGCTGGCTATGCCCAACATCAGTCCGGATCACGCAACTACTAGTATCCTAGTTGGTATTGCCTCATGTACCTTGTCATACTGATTATCCTATTCGCGACCACTACGTTTTGATTTGTACCTTGAGTATATGGATTGCCCTCTGGTGACTTCCGGTTTTGGGGAAACTACGGTCTTGTATATGCTTTTGGGAATATAAAAATGTGTTAAGGGGGATTATGGTAACGCCTTAACGCTATTTTGATACTTTATATTACTGATAGACATTATCTACTTAGCGTATATTACTACATAGTATATAGTTTCACGGATCCTTGAGAGATGGAAAATCCCGTAACATCTCTTGAGTTATTGCACGCATGTTGACACTGGATAAGAGATGTCAAACCCGTAAACACCTCTGACGCCGTTACACTCATATTTATTTACGATTGATTTAACTTTCATAAGGATATTTTAGTCCTGACTCGAGTGTTTTGTCTTTTCATTACGCTCGGGTCAGTCCTGAGTTTTCAGTTTAGGTTGAAGATCATTTCCTTGGAGGACGGAGACGAAGATTTGGTATATTATCTACTATTATTATATTCATTCCATTCCGCTGCATTGTTGTATGATATTTGTTGTGTATGTAACTCTGATAAATGTTGTATAAGAATAATCAAATGTATTCATTTCAAATGTATTCATTTAATTAACAGCTTCATGAACTGTTATTTTATTATTATACTTTAGCCTTCCGCTGTGAGATTCTGTGTTGTTCATTTCCTTTATTTCCCTTCCTTTTCTTTTCTTATTTACCCCAATAACTATCTGCCCTTTTAATGGTTTGGAATCGACATGTGTATTTGATCGTCGGTTTAAACTGTCCAAAAAGGCGGGTCGTTACAATTTATTTCTAACCAACTTTCTTGTTTAAATGTATTGTTTTAAAACCAAAGGATCTCTTGTCCATGCTGTTAAATAACCAAATGAATTAAAGTAATTATAATAGAAAGTTGACATGTTTTATTGAAAGTAAGTCGACTTGTACTTACCATAAATACCGCACTTCAGGAACGTGATGAATACAAGGGAGTTAATTTTTGTAAGTGGGCCATGATAATCTAAGCAGATGGAACGTATGTTCGTGTGTAAATCTTTACACCTCGTGGAATAGTCCACTATTAACAAGTTGACCCTAAAGTTATCAAAATTGGTTTTGGAGAGATCGGGATCGGATAGCAGTTGTTATCTGAAAACCATTTCGACCCAACATAAGCATTCGAATTGGAAATAGTGATGGAAAGGTCCAAGATGAAGACTTTGAAGTGCAAAGGCTATTTGATACTAAACCCGAGTGTGATTCTAGAACTGATGCAGTGGAGATAGCGCCTTCAGTTCGTTCATCTCCTAAATGACATTTATGGATGAATGTTTACATTGTGTCAACATCTGGAAGGCAATGTTAGTATTCCAAATGGTTGTGCTATAGTATAAAGGTAAAGACGTAGCCTCGGGCCTCATCAACCGGGAATGACTATAACATGGGAGATGCAGTAAGACTAGGTGGGTCGCTCATATTAGGGTAAGGTTATCCCTATCTAGAGTCCCTATTATAAAATCATGTATGCTTCGGTACGGTTGCTGATCCCAACCGATGGTGATCTTATTGGATACTCTTCAGTAAAGAGTAGGCCGGTCTTGTGTTGGAATGGATCGATAGGTTCGACCTTGATACACAAATCTAGAGGTATACCATAAAGGGTTGCACCCGAGTAGCCCAGTCATTGTATGAAATCCATTTTCCAATAAGTGTCATACGGATCTAGTTGTACCCAAGTACGTTGGTATGTGAGACGCAATCATTTCAACTATGTTCTATTTTACTTGAATACTCTAGACATTATCATAATATCAATGGATTTCTATATAAAACGTTTTGGTTATCGTAAGGTAAAAACCTATCCATGTTTATGTGCGACATGGTCTTATGAGATACCTTTAATTTTCAAAGTGTTTTATAAAAGTAAAAAATTAAGTTGTTTTGAGTTTACTCATACCAGATCCATGTCTAATCCGAAGTTTTCTTTCTTTTTCTAAAACTCTTGGGTACTCAAATTTTTATGAGCAACCAAGTGATCCAGTTTTCTTATGGAAGCATTTTGAAGGAGCCGGAGCAGGTGGCTTCACCGTTAACTAGTTATTATCTTATTCTGATGTGTTTACGTATGATCTATTTATTTTTGTATGAGCAAGGTAGTCAAAACTGTGCAGTTGAAGTTGTAATGTAATGACTCTGATGTATTAATATTATGAAAATGACCATGTAATATCTATGTCATCTATTATATGTGTTCTGAGTCGTGGTGAGATTCGATGTTTGTGTAGTTTCTTCTTATCTTTCTTTTTCTTCAACCCTTTATTTGCTCGTCTTTCAGAGTAAAAAAGGCAAACGTTACAATTTTGATATCAGAGCTTAGGTTAAGCAAACACCTATACTTTGGATTAGGGTCAACTTCAAGAGTGCTTGTTTGTAATTTTTATTTGTATACCTTTTTTGAACGGAAATGTTCTTTATTGATAACGTATGAGAACCATATAATAGCAGGATTCGCCTTCTTAAAAAATCTTACCATTGTGGTAAGGAAAAAAGCACGACATCCTCTTTTGAACTAATCTCTATTACAGAAGGAAAGCATAAAATACAAACATAAGAATAAAAATCCAAGCAAACATGTTTAGATATCCCAAAACTGGGTGAGGCAAAATAACTCCTCCACACTTCACAAGACTACCCGGCCCAGCCCATAAACAAGTAAACAAAACCACTCGCAAACTCTACTTACAGCAGCTTATTCTCATCATCCAGAATCTCCCAAGTCTATGTCCCATTTCCAAAACCTTTCTCTCTCCGCTGATTGTAAATGTCGTTAGTGAAATCGCCTAACGAGCTGCAGGCGAACGCCAATTTCAATCAACTTAGCTCTTTGCTCCACCGAGCAACTCTTTCCGTCGAATTGACATCTCACCCTTTCTAGCCAGATATGGTGGGTTGTCATTAATGCCGCCACATAGGCTGGAGCTTGAATGGCTAATTTTGATGCAAAGTTGTGCCTCAAATAGATGCCTCATCGTATGTGCGGTTGTGGGTTGAAGATCTAATTTGAGAAGTAACTCCTTCCAAAGAAAAGTACTCAATTTACAATCTGCGAATAAATGTTGTTGATTTTCAGTATTATTATTGCAAAGACCGCACTGTAAATATATGTTCATCCCCCAATTTGTCAATCTATCAACAGCAGGAAGATGTTGAATATACGCCATATACGTTGTGAAAGAAAATTTCTTTGCAGTTTTGTAATGCCATATAAGCGTGTAGTTATCATCACTGTCTGAATGTTGCAGAATTTCTTTCATACTGTAGGAAAAATAAATATCCCATGTTTGACAATAGTCCAGTAGTCATTAGGCTTATCGGAAAGCAAGTTCACCTGCATAATTTTTTTATGTACTTCCCTGGTTTTGATCAGTATCTCTTATAATATGACTCACCTGCTGTTAGCAGTATTGCTAAGGTAAACCCTATTCTAGCCAATTAATTCTACAAGTGATTTATGATTAATCCAAGGGTTGAGCCATAATGCCGTATGTTCCCCATTGACAATAACTCGAGTCATAATTTTAGCACCTAAGTGACGTTGCCTGAGCATAGATTTCATCGTACCAGAGTAGTTGTTGTCAATGGGCAAGACCCAAAAATTTATCTTCGACAAATACTTAGTCCTCATCTATCTAGACCAGAGACAATTACTTGTTAATAATTTCCAGAGCAACTTAAGCCTGGTAGTTGTATTAAGATCACTGAATTCTCGACGTCCAATACCACCTTCCACTTTTGGATTGCATAAGGTATCCCATGATATCTTATGTAAATTGCCTTTGTAAAAAACATCTGTGCATAATTGATCTATTTTCTTTAAAATTGAAGCAGGAAATGATAAATTAATATCCAATACATAACAATAGGAGTTATAGTACCGTGGATCAGTTCTGCACGTCCTACTGTTGTTAATTAATTACTATCCCATTCTTCTAACTTAGAACTGATCTTATCTAGCAGGGGGAACAGTGGATAGCATGAATGCAATCCGATGTCAAAGTGACGCCGAGATATTTAACAAGTAATTCTTTCTCTGTAATATGTAGAATATATGAAATTTCTGATTTACATGCAGATCCTTACTGAAAAGTAGTTGTGATATAGTTTAATTTATTCGTAAACCAATAGTGTCCTCCATTATAGAAAAATATGAGTCATATAGGTAGCATTCTCTGTAACAGCGGCTAAAAAAATCATGACATCATCAGCATATAGAAGATGGGTTACGGCAGGCCGATAATAGGTTATAGGATCTAAATGTCTCTTTATAACTCCTTTCTCCATTAATAAGGAAAAAAACTTCATGGCTATGCAAAATAGGTAAGGGGATAGTGGGTCACCTTTCTTAATCCTCTATTTGAAGTGATGAACCCTTGTGGTCTTCCATTAATCATAGTTGGGAAAGTAGGTGTTGAAATACATTCGTAGATTAATTGAATAGTAGGTATGGGGAAGCCCAAGGACATAAGCATATGACATATGAATTCACGGTTCACCATATCATAAGCCTTTTGTAAGTCAATTTTGATGCATATTTTTGATTTACCTTTTTTAGCAATGTACCGAACTTGTTCATGAGCAAGCAGCATGTTTTCACCAATGCTTCTACCCGGTATAAAAGAGGATTGATTTTCTGCAATTAGTAGTGGTAGAAACCATTTAATTCTATTGCAAAGAATATTGAAAATGATTTTATATAACACATTAGCACATGCAATAGGTCTATAATCTGAAATTAATTGAGGTTTTTCTTTTTTGGGTATTAAGGTAATGAAATTATGATTTACTCCATGTGGTAGTTTTTTCGTCTGAAGTTCTCTGATACTGCATTAAGCATGTCTTCCTACAGATAATCCCAATGTAACTTATAAAATTTTGCCGAGAGACCTCAGGCCTTGGGCTTTTGGAATCATCAATTGAGAGTAAAGCAGTTTTGATTTCTTCCATTGTAACAGGGGAAGATAAGTATTCTTGACCTGAATTATTAATTTGCATTCTGGTAGCAATATGGGTGAAGAAATTTGTTGTGTCCCCATTGAATAATTATTGATAATATTCAAGAGCTGCCTCCTTTATGATGTTATAATCATAAATATATTTTCCTTGAGAATTAAGTAAAGCGTGTATCTTATTTCTATGCCTTCGCATGGAAATTTTGGCGTAAAAGTATTTGGTATTACTGTCCCCTTTTTGTAGCCATTGCACTTTACTTTGTTGCCGTAGAAATTCAAGGTGTTTCTGAATTTCGTCGTTTAATCTCTGCCTAGAAGATACATAGTGTCATATAGCACAGAATTCTCGGGGTCTTGGTCTTCTTGATGAAGACTGAGTCAAACTCTGACTGAAGTTTAACAATTATATTATCTTCAGATCTTAATTTGTGCCATGCTTTCAATTCAGATTTAACTATCTTTAATTTGTGAATAGGTCTGTAAGTAGATGCACCCTATGTGGTAGTAGATAGGCCTTTCTCTATAAATTGAGCATACACCTATATATAGCACCAGTTGTTGATAGATCAGAAAGGGGCTTTTTTCATTCTAAAAGATATTAAAATAGGGGCGTGATCACTTGTAAAAGACGGTAAAGCGGTAGTGCTGAATTGTTAGAACAAGGACATAAATTCGTAATTAACAAGAGCTTTGTCTATGTTCATTGAAATTCCTCTATGTCGCCAAGTGTACTTACAACCCTGTATAGGATATTCAACCAAACCGTAGTTAAAAAGACAGTTTTTAAATGAATTCAAATAGGAGAAAAGGATTGGCAAACCTCCCTTCTTATCCTTTTGGTTAAGAGCAGTATTAAGATCCCCTATTACTAGCCATGGAGACCCTATAGTAGAAGTGTCGAGATGAAGCAAATCCCATAATTTTTGTCTCTCGGAGAAAGAGATGCTAGCATACACACATGAACAGTTACACTGCAAACCTCCTTTATTTGATAACATCAATGTGACATGTTGTTGGGATAAGCTGACCATAGCATAATGCCATACTGATTTGTCAATTAGAATCAAAATGTGACCTTTACTACCAATATCATTGTTATGAACTATATTCCATGTAGGCAACTTCAAGTGTAGTTTATCAGTATTTACAGTAGTTAGATTGGTCTCAACTGAGCTTAAAAGACTAAGCTTGCGAGAATTTAGAAGTGTGAATACCTGACTGATCTTATCGTTGGTATTTATATCTCAAATATTCTAAGTCATAATATTCATTTGCGCGCCCCGCTATGTTCCGGGTAGGCCTTTCAGGGGGAGCAGTTTTTGGTTGTTTGGGATTTGCGGCTCCCGCTTCTTCACATGTGTGGGGTTCTTTGATATCATGGGGGAGACACTAACTACTGAATTATTATCATTCATTGTTTCTTGAATTTCGTAGCAATATTATGTATAAAAGTTTTGATATCATCATAACTCTCTACTTTGCCTTCCTTTCTATCTAGGTTGCTATTTGTATTTGCAGCATTGGTGGTGACAGTGGGTGAGCACTTGGTGGGCTTAGACATTATAGGTGATAATGGAATGGAAGATGTATTTGTTTCACTAGCGATGTTTCTTGGCAAGTCAGTAGGAGCTTCAAGAATTTTCAAAGCAGAGAATTGATTATGAATAGTAAGGAATGAACCGGGCAATATGTGAAGATTGGTCGATGTCAGAGTTGTTATGGTCATCTTGTTCAAACGTATTTTGTAAATTATTTACTGTTAAATTAGACTGTGGCTGTACAGTTGCAATGTTATCTGATGTATTCATTTTTGGTTTCCATTCCATTTTAAACAACTTGTTGCAACATGAGTCTATATGGCCAAAAACATTGCAAATTGAATAGGGAGTAAACTTGTGTTCGTACTCTACTCGTACTTCATCTTTATCCCCATTATATACTTCCAACTATATGGTAGGGGGATAGAAAAAATATACATCTACTTTAATTAATACACGCACATAGTTAAGTCTGTTCTCCATCGCCGTTGTGGAATCCATATGAATCGGGGGTCCAAGGACGCTGGCTATTCTACTAATACACTCATTATTTCAATATTCTAGTTTCAAA
Organism: Allium cepa; assembly: GCA_030765085.1. NCBI lineage: Eukaryota > Viridiplantae > Streptophyta > Magnoliopsida > Asparagales > Amaryllidaceae > Allium > Allium cepa. The sequence goes on along the minus strand of CM060937.1, from coordinate 108,155,785 downwards.
TCTATGAATCATGCTCATATTGGAATTGTAGAAAATGAATCTTTAATAATTTCAATACTTGGTTTTCATTTTTTAATAATCAGTATTCTGGAGCCAATTGTATAAGGACCTCAATGTATGATTTTAGCACAGTCATCGGTGGTATGAAATTTAATGAAAATGAATCTTTTCTTCTCGTAGAACAACTTATATGTTCCATTAGGCTTCCAAGCCTTGTCAACGAAACCTTTAAATTTATCGTACAGAGGTCTCCTTCGCATAATGTAAACAACTAAAGTATTCTTTCACTTCTCTTCAATGGCATTGAAGATAGTTTTAGAACACCTTTCGTCATCTCACCATTATGTGTTGGAGCATAAAAAGTTAAGTCGGTTATTTCAACTTCTCTATCGACAACGAATTCTCTCAGTGTCAGCCCACGACCAATTCCACGAACAACTGTGGCAAACTACTATTAGATTATTCGAAGTCTTCTAATATTCTATGGGCTCAGAACCAAGGGGATTAACCGAAGCAGGAACAGCCGATGGGAAATCTGTAGCCTATGGATTTATGGTCGTAGATGAACTGACACCTCGATGCTATTAGTTTTGATCGCAACTCTCCTCTAAGACAGGTGTGGTGTGGTAGGTAGGATCGGAATGTGAGGGAGTGGATATTTCAAGAGATTTTGGGGAAGGAGGCATGGTAACTGTTCCCACTTGTGAGTCAAAATTCACCATGGCAGCAGTGTTATCTAAGATCATCTTAAAAGGTTTGATTAGTACCCTTCTTCCAAGGTTTATCTCATCCAAGTATTCTAAGATTATCTTACTATGTCCAGGTAGTAAGACATGAGTAATTGAGGCCGATGAGGTAGGGGAGCAGGTAGCACTACAAATACGAATGGTCGAACCCCAAATCCTGGAGGAGTTTGGATTGTAGAAGAGGCAGCGCTGGAACAACCAAGGGTGAATTTCGCAACCTTATGTAAGGTTTACAGCAACCTAGGAGGGACATCGTTAAACGAACTAAGTCTATCAAAGAAGTGCAACCTTATTTGCGATATTGCGAAAAGATTTTTAAAGGTCTTGGTCTATCTGATGAACAGAAAATGTTCTTAGTCGCATTGAAACTACAAGAGGAAGCAACAGCTTGGTAGGCCTCCCTTGCTGCAAATGCTTTAGAAGAAGAATTTTCATGGACCTGATTTAAAGAAGTTTTTGAGGACTAATTCTTGTCCACCGTATGAAGGACTAGGATGTACGGGAACTTTATGGACTTAAAGAGCAGAATATAAGACGAAGTTCAACGAGCCGTCTTGCTTTGGACCAGAATTGGTCAACAGCCTATTAAAGAAAAATGAGATGTTTGTTTTGGGTAGGAGAGTAGAGTACCATGAGAAAGTGACTGCTCACATTAAAAGTACGTTTGTGAATTTAGTTGATATGGCTCTTAGGTACAAGGCCTTGGAAAAGAAGAAGCCTACTCCAACAGCACCGATCGATGGAAATTTAAGTGGTAATAATTTAAATAAAAGGAAGCTCAATCTAGGAGAGAATAAGGGGCAAAATTTCAAGAATATTAGTTGTTACTTTTACAAGCAGAAAGGTCATATTTCAAGGTCCTGTCCGAACCATGAAGCTCCTAAGCAGCAAAGTGGACCCATCTCTCTAATGGTCCTGAAGTCACTTTATTTCAATTGTCTCTAATCAGGCCATATGATTAAGTACCGCTCGCTCATGAAGAAGGTACAGCCATCTAAGGTGTACACCACTAAGAATGATTCGTCGAATATGATTTGTGCCATCTAAGGTGTACTTAGAATCAGTAGATAAATTTCATCTTATTCCAAGTATTATAGAAAAACCTATGTTTTTGTCTGACCCTATAGGTGGTGTAACCCATTTGAATATGATTTGTAAGAATGTGCCAATTTCCTACCTTTCTCATCACTTTTCTTGCGACCTATATGCCTTAGACTTTAAAGAATTTGAAATTATTCTGGGTATTGATTGACCATCCAGGTATAGAGCAATCTTAAATTGTGCTGAAAGGACCGTATCATTAGAAACTAAGTTGGAAAGAATTGCTAAATTATCATGCAAGAATCCTGGTATTAATATGTGTAGTTTCTTGTATGACCTAGAATCATCCCAGGATGAGTTATGTAGAATCTATTAAGGATTTTCTAGATGTGTTTGAAGAAGTCAATAGCTTACCCCAGCATCGAGAGATAGAGTTTCATATTGATTTTGTCTCTGGTGCAAGGCCTGTGGTTCAACCCAAGAGAAGGATGGCCCCAAAAGAGTGGAATGAATTAGAAATGCAAACTAATAACCTGTTAAGAAGAGAGTTGATTAGAACCAGTCATTCGAGTTAGGGGTTCGTTGTGGCGTTTGCGGCTAAGTCTGATGGATCTTTAAGGTTGTGCGAGGATTATAGGAAGTTGAATAGATTGACCATCAGGAACAAGTATTCCTTACCCCGCATTAATTATTTATTTGATCAACTTCACGGTATTTTCTCGAATGGATATGGATTCTATCAATTGAGGGTAGCTGAAGATAGTATAACCTTAACTGCGTTTAGAGTCCCTGATTGTTTCTTTGAGTGATTGGCTATGCCTTTTAGGCTAACCAATGCATCTGCATATTTTGTAGATCTCATTAACCATGTTTTTCAAGATGTTTTTAATACTTTTGTGTTAGTTCTCATCGATGACTTTCTTATCTACTCCAAATCGAAGGAGGAGCATAAGAATCATTTGGAAATGTTGTTGGAAACATAAGGGAGACATTTCCCGAAGGCAAAATTTTCTAAGTGCGATTTTTGGAATCGGACGTAAGATTCTTCGGATTGTGACAAGAGAAGGCATTTCAATGGATCCAGTGAAGGTGGAAGCTGTTCAGGAATGGATGCGATCGCGGACTCCTACCGAGGTTCGTAGTTTCTTAGGTTTGGCTAGATACTATTGGAGGTTTATTCAAAATTATTCCACGATTTCCTCCCATTTGACCAAGCTACCTAAGAAGGGGAGAAGTTTGTATGGGTTCCAAAGTATGAAGGAGAATTTCTGGGATTGAAGAAGAGATTGACCAGTGCACTAGTTTTGGCTATTCTAGATGGAAATAGTGGATTCACGGTTTGCACAGATGCTTATGGAGTGGGACTAGTTGCTATTTTGATGCAGCATGGCAGAGTGGTTGCATATGCTAGCAGATAATTGAAGTCTCATGAGAAGAACTATGCTACGTATGACCTTGAGTTGCTAGCCATAGTCTTTGTACTGAAAATGTGGAAGCACTACTTGCTAGGCAAGGATCCTTCTATTCCTCTTGGTTCTTTCTAATCCTTAGAGATTTTAGGAGTAACATTATTTCTTTAATTAGGTGAAAAATTGGATCTCTTCATAGATCATAAATCCCTAATGTATCTTTTTACTCAAAAGGATCTGAACTTAAGGCAATAGAGGTTGTTAGAGTTTTTGGCGTCCTATAACTTGGATATTCTTTATACGCCAGGAAAGGCTAGTTGAGCGGTGGATGCCTTAAGCAGAAATACTGTTAGGATTCTTTTAGAAGTTACCCCGACACTTTAGGAAAGGATTATGAGAAATTAGAGGAAGGATGAAATACTGGAAGTATAAATTCAATGAGTCAAAGGAGGGGTTTTTGAGATGGATAGTTGAGGTGCTTTAAGGATGAACAGATGATTGTATGTTCCAGATGTGGATGGGCCGAGGCAAGAAGTTTTTTCTGAATGCCATAAGTCCAAGTTAAGCATTCATTTAGGAGTTCATAATATGTACAAAGACATGAAAAGAGTATTTTGGTGGCCAGGAATGAAGAAAGACATTTCAATCTATGTTAACAGATGTTTGTGCTGTCAACAAATGAAAGGTGATCCTCAGAAGACAGCTACATTATTACAACCTGTGAAAGTACCTAATTGGAAATGGGAAATGATATCAATGGATTTTATCGATGGTTTACCTAGAACCAGAAAAGAAAATAGAGTGTGGGTTATCGTGGATCAGCTAACAAAGAGCGTGCATTTTATTCCGTTAAAACCAACAAGGACCACTGCTTCTTTAGCTGAAATTTTTATGAGGGAGATAATCAGGTTGCATGGAGTTCCTATGAGTATAGTAAGTGATCGAGGTCCCATATTTACTAGTCAATGTTGGGAGGCATTGCAAACAACACTAGGAACAAAGTTGAGCTTAAGCATAATATATCACCCCCAAATGGATAGACGGTTGGAGTGAGTGAATCAGATTTTAGAGGATCTCTTAAGAGCATATATTCTGGATTTTAGTGGATCATGGGAGGATCATCTGCATTTAGTTGAGTTCTCCATAATAATAGTTTCCAAGCAAGCATCAAAATGGCACCTTATGAAGCCCTATATGGAAGACCATGCAAGTCACTAGCGTGTTGCCTTGTCGGTTCATTTGTAGTTCCATTTCAAATCATTCGCACTTTCATTCCTTCCAAGTCAACAGCATGGAGTTTCCTTCTTAGATGGAGCAGGCTTCCAATATCATTAGCTATGTGATATTCCATAGTTTTTCAAGTACTTCTAACACCTTAATGTCAGATGGTGGCCATACTGGAGCTCAGTATTGGGGTGCAATGGGTGGTGGCCATGCTGGAGCTTATTTTAGAGGTACTTGAATTTTTTCTATGATACTTGTACTTAGATTAGCAGCCTGCCAGGCTTGTTGGCAGCACCTTGTCTTGTGATAATACATATTTTCATGTGTGTTCTCCTCTATTTTAGAGGAATACACATTTTTCTCAAAAACTAGCATGTTGCGTTGAGGCGGGATATAGATTAGTTCTTGGAACGAACATGATATGAGAGGCTGGCAAAAAAGTTGCAGTGATTAAGAAAAAAATGAAGGAAGCCCAAGACCGCCAAAAGAGTTATGCTGATAAGAGGTGAAAAGATTTGGAATTTGTGGTCGGAGACTTGGTGTTCGTGAAGATTTCACCAATAAGAGGAGCTATTAGATTTGAAAAGGTTGGGAAGTTAGCTCCTTGGTATGTTGGACACTTCTGTATTCTTGAGAGGGTCGATCGCTTGCTTGTAGGGTCGAGTTGCCAAAGAGATTGGCAGGCGTTCATAATGTGTTCCACGTATCTCATTTTAGAAAATATTTTCATGACCTACCTTGATTGTGGAGCCATCGGTTCAAAAGGATTTGAAGATAGAGCCAAAATGAAAGTACTTAGACATCCATTTTACGTTGTGGATAAGGATGAAAGGAGGTTGTGTAACAAGATGGTACGACTATTCAAGATTCAGTGGAGTGAAGATCTAAGAGACTGCATTTGGGAGACTATTGATCATATGAAAGAAGCCTATCCTGAGTTAGTGTTAGGATATCTAGTCGAAGGTTGTGTGTATAGTATATATTTGTTTACTATTGATGCTTGTATGTTTTATATTTGTTTTATGATATGAATATATAGCTTTTTGCGTCGTTTGAATTCCTTGTTTGCTAATTTCGGGATGAAATTCTTTTAAGGGGGAGAGTGTAACGACCTAGAATTTAATCGCTATTTAATTGAGTATTTAATTATATTTTTGAATAATTAATAAATAAATTTTTATTAAAAATTAAACTATTTTAAATAATAACTAATGATAATAAAATCATTTTCAAAATTTTTTTACCAATATATATAGTTCATAGAGAAATAGAAAATGTGACTGGAAATTATTTTCCAAAATATCGATTTTTCATTGGTTAAAAGCCATAGCACTATTGTAAACACATATGCACACATTACAAACTATTTTAACATGGTGTGTACATGTGTATATGCATGCAAATACTTTCTCCTTAAATATAAACATATAAGATAAAAGAAGATTTTAATTAATAAAAAAAAATATATGTAACATATATAATAATTCCCTTTTTCAACTGAAAGTACTTAGTGCATGGCATGAATACTTGGATGAGAGGGGCGCGTACAAGTAAGGACGGAAATGGTAGAGGAGCGATGGTAGTGCATGCATATATATATATATATATATATATATATATATATATATATATATATATATATATATATATGTAAGCACTTATACATTTTTAATTAATTTCCTAAGCCTATATATACCACTACTCTTTCATGTTCTTATTTTCACATTCCTCCTCTTCATTTCAAAATTTCTAAGAGCTTGAATAAAACATTCATGGCTTCCTTTCATAAATATTAAAATAAGGAAAATTCGCTTCTTTTTGCTAAAATCTCATCTTTAGTTCACTAAAACACTTTTACAAGCCATTCTACACCTCCTCCTCCAAAATACAAGCACCCAAAACCCCCTACTCCATACGGCCGAGCCTAAAAACTACATAGCCGAGCCCAAAGCCCACATGGCAGAGCCCATTTAAGGTGTTCAAGCATCTAAAGTTTCAAAATTTTCAATATCCTTGGTTGTTTCAAAGTTTAACAAAAGTTTTCCTTGAATTAGTAAAGTTTCAGTGAGTAAAACTCTTTTTTTTGAAAAAGAAAATAAATCGATTTTGATGAACTATATGTTACGAAAATATAATGGTTGTTGTGTTGAAATATCATGTTGTTTTAATGACATATGATTATAAGTTTGTGATTGAGCTTTGATTTGCGATTTAGTTGTTAAGAGATATTTTTGTTTTTGGATATATGAATGGTATATTTTGATATGATGGTATTTTTTTTTGTGAAACAAACCTAGTATATGTGATGAAAAGTGTTGTGAAGTTAGCCGTTTGAAAGTCGCAAAGAACTTCAGATTCGATTTGAAACAAAAGTTTGTTTTCTACTTTTGGATTTAGTAAAAGTTTTCCACGTTTTCACCTTTGGTTTAAGTTTTCAAAAGTCTTCTATTTGTATTTTCGAACATGTAGTAGCTAGAGTTAAAGTGATATTTTCACCTTGAAATCAATTCTAGCAAACCGCGCTCATAGCGATAGTCGCTATGGATGCAGTTTAGAAAATTTCACGATTTAAAGTTTTAAAGTGTTTTCTTTTGGATTTTTGTGAAAACTCATTTCAAATAAATTAAGTAAGTTAAAAGTTTAAGTTTTAGTTATTTAATAGTTTAATTTTTTAATTTAATAATTAGGATAATTATTATTTGATTAATTAATTAAGTAATTAGAGTTTAAGAAAATTAATAACTAAGTTAAATATTTTTAATTAAGGAAGTTTTAAATAATGATTAATTAAGATAAAAGGAAATTAATTTTTATTTAATAAATTTTATTTACTTTAATTAATTATTTAGTTAGAGTTAATTATTTAATTAACTATTATGTAATTAAAGGTTAATTATCCACCTAATAACGATTTGATTTCTTAAATGAATGTTATTTATGTAAAGATTAATTACAAATAAATTTTAATTAATTAATGTTTAAAGTATGATTTTGATTTAATTAAGATTAATTAAAGTTTAGTTGAGTTTAAACCTATGATTTAATTAAGGTTTATTTATTTTAAAAGTTTCTTTCATAACTCTATCAGTTATTTATTTTTAACCAACTTTCTTGCTTAAGTAAATTGTTTTAAAACCAAAGGATCTCTTGTCCATGCTACTAAATAGCCAAATAAATCAAAGTAACTACAATAAAATGTTGACATGTTTTATTAAAAGTAAGTCGACTTGTACTAATCACAAATACCGCACTTTGGGAACGTGATGAATACAAGGGAATTAATTTCGATAAGCAAGCCATGATAACCTAAGCATATGGAATGTATGTTCGTATGTAAATCCTTACACCTTGATAGTGGAATGGTCCACTATAAACAACTTGACCCTTAAAATTATCAAACATTGGTTTGGAGAGACCAGGATCAGATAGTAGTTGTTATTCGAAAACCAGTTTGAATTGGAAATAGTGAAGGCAAGGTCCAAGATGAAGACTTTGAAGTGCAAAGCCTATTCGCTACTAACCCTAAGGGTGATTCCAGAACAAGTGTAGTGGAGATTATGCCTTCGGTTCGTTCATCTCCTAAGCGACTTGTATGGATGAATGCTGACATTGTGCCAACATCTGGAAGGATACGTTAGTATTCCAAGTGTTAGTGCTATAGCAAAAAGCTAAAGACGTAGGCTTAGGCCTCATCAATCGGGAATGACTAAAACATAGGAGATGCAGCAAGGCTAGGTGGGTCGCTTACATTAGGGTAAGGTCATCCCTATCTAGAATCCCTACTATCAACTCATGTATGCTTCGGTACGGTCATTGATCCAATCTAAGGGGTGATCTTATTGGTACTATCCAGTATAGGGTAGGACAATCATGTGTTGGTAGTGGTCGATAGGTTCAATCTCGGTACACAAATCTAGAGGTGTACTATGATGGGCTACACCCCAGTAGAGCAGTCATTGCATGGAATCCATTCTTCAATAAGTGTTATATGGATCTAGTTGTATCTAAGTATGTTGGAATGTGAGATGCAACCATTTCAGCTATGTTCTATTTTCTTGAAAACCCTAGACATTACCAAAATATCATTGGATTTCTATATAAAGTGTTTTGGTTAATGTAAGGTAAAAACCCATCCATGTTTATGTGCGGCGTGATCTTATGAGATACCTTTGATTTTCAAAGCATTTTATAAAAGTAAAAATTAAGTTGTTCTGAGTTTACTCGCATCAGATCCATGTCCGACCTGGAGTTTTATTTTCTTTTCCTGAAACGCTTGGGTACTTAAATTTTTATGAGTAACCAAGTGATCCAGGTTTCTTACCGAAGCATTTTGAAGGAGCTGGAGCAGGTAGCTTCGCCTTTAGCTAGTTATTATCCTATTCCACTGTGTTTATGTATGATCTATGTATTTCTGTATGGGCGGGTAGTCATAACTGTCTAGCTGAAGTTGTAATGTAACGACTACGATGTATTAATATTACGGAAATGACTATGTAATAAGCTATGTTATCTATTATATGTTGTTTTTCGTGGTGAGATTTGATATTTATGTGATTTCTTCTTATCTTTTGTTTTCTTTTACCATTTAATGGATTGTCATTTGGAGTAAGAAAGGCGGTCGTCACTTCTAGGTTCTACCCAACACAATGGACATTTGTAAGGCCTTCCATACAATGCTTCAAATGGTGTCATTCCGATTCTAGCCTGATAATTGTTATTGTATGAAAATTCAACAAGTGATAAGTGCTCTTCCCACGAGCATCCAAAATCAAAAATGCATGCTCAAAGCAAGTCCTCTAACACTCAGTTAACCCTCTCCATTTGCCCATCTATCTATGCATTGTAAGCGGTACTCAAATTAAATTCGGTCCCTAATGCTTCATGTAAACCCTTCCAGAACTGGCTTGTGAATATCGAATCTCAATCACTCACGATGTCACAAGGAACATTGTCCAACCTAACGCTCTCCTTAACATATAACTTAGACAAACTAGAAGTTGTCCTCGTAGTCTTAACAGGTAAGAAGTGCACGCTCTTGGTCAATCGTTCCATAATAACCCATACACCTTTGTTACCCCTCCTCGACCTATGCAATTCTTCGATGAAATCCATAAAAATATGCTCACACTTCCTCTTCAGAATCTCAAGTGGCCAAAGCAACCCAGCCACCTTCTGATGACTACCTTTTACTATTGGTAGTTAGTACACCTGCTCATAAAGACAGAAATATCTCTCTTCATACCCACCCAATTGAACGTCCAATTCATGTTTCGATACATCTTATGACTCTAGGATGCATCGACAATATAGAAGGTGACTCTCTACTAGAACTTCCCTTGCAATTCCATCAATATTCGAGACATACAACCTACCATTCATTCACAAAATTCCATGGCTATCCACCTCGAATCCTGGCCACCTCACTAGTGCGTCATTCTCACTTACATTCTTAGCTATCCTAGCAAAATAAAGATCTCTATGCCGATTTCCCTCGATACGACTAACCATAGTCGGACAAACCTCAATATTTTCCATAACTACATATGTCCTACTGAGCGCATTAGCAACAACGTTAGCTTTCCCTGTAGTATAGAAAATATCCAGATCATAAGCAACAAGAAACTTTAACCACCTTTGCTGCCTCATATTCAAGTCATTTTGCATAAAAAGATACTTCAAAGACTTATCGTTCGTGTATAACTCAAACCTCTCACCTAGTAAATGATGCCTCCACATCTTTAATGCAAATACCACCGCTAATAAATCCAAAGTTTGACTATTTACATTGGTGCATGTGGAACAAATCTAGGTGCTATGTTGATGCAGCATGGGAGGGTTATCGCTTATGCGAGTCGGCGGCTCAAACTGCATCTGGAACAATAAGAACATGAGCACTAGTCAACTTTTCCTTTAGCTCTAAGAATCCTTGCTCGCATTAATCCGTCCACACAAATTTGACATATTTCTTCGTCAAATTAATTAAGTGAGAGGTAATCTTTGAGAAATCTTGTATGAATCTCTTGTAATAACCCGCCAAACCTAGAAAGCTTCTAATATCCATTGCGCTTTTCGGCTTCTTCCAGTACTGAATGGCCATAACCTTCGTGAGATTAATAGAAATACCCTCCGTTGAAACAGCATAACTTAAGAACTTAATTTCCGTAGGCCAAAAATGACTTAGAGAATTTTGCCTTCAACCCATGCTCTCGTAGTGTTCCTAGAACAATCCTAAGATAGTACAAATGTTCCTCCTCGGTCTTGGAATAGACCGGAATATCATTGATAAAAATAAGGACAAACTTATTCAACACATCTTGGAAGACCCGATTCATTAGTTCTATGAAATATGTTGGAGCATTAGTTAGGCTGAAAGGCATAATTAACAATTCATAAAACTAGTCGAACCTAAATGCGGTCAAGGGTACACTCTCCTCTTCCACCCTCAATTGATGAGACCCTATAGCAAGGTCAAGCAGAGAAAATACTTGAGCTCCCAGGAGTTGACTGAACAAGTCATCTATCCTATGCAAAGGATACTTGTTCCTAATAGTCCGCTTATTGAGCTCGCAATAATCTATATACAATCTTAAGGAACCATCCACCTTCTTAGCAAAGATGAAAGACGCTCCCCAACTTGAACGACTTGGTCGGATCAAGCCCATCTACAACAAATCACAAACCTGATTTGTTATCTCCATCCTCTCCTTTGGTGCAAGTCTATAAACCAATAGTACAATAGGTTTCGCATCCTATATTAAATCAATGCCTTCATAGAGTGGTAAACCTGACACCTCTTTAAAATTGTCTACAAATTCTTGAATAATAGGGATCAAACCCGACTTTTCCTTTGCCACATCAAGAGAAGAAAAAAAACTACTCATAAGAGAGATGGGTTCCTCACAAGGCACTAATAGTTCCTTCCACCCCTCCTTCTTCAACAACACTGTACGCTTAGCACAGTCGAAGATAGCATGATTTCGAGATAGCCAGTCCATCCTAAGCAAAACATTGAGACCCTGAAAACCTAGAACATATATATAGCAAAGAAGGAGTTGGTCGAAGAAAGAAATCGAAACTCCTAAACAAATCATACTAAGATTGGTCGTGCTCCCAACAGGGTTCGATGCACAAATAGAATCTAATGTTATAATTGGCTCAAGTTATTGTCCAATAATGAGAGAATGAGAAATCAAACTAAGAAAAACACCAGTAACAAATAAGATATGAATGGGAATGTCAAAAATAGATAGAATACCTTCCAAAACTTGCTTCCCTTTTTCTGCGGAGAAAGTGGAAGGTGTTGAAGCTAGTGCGAAAGCTCGAGGCTCTTACCCCTTCTTGAGCATCAGAAACTCCTTAGCAAAATTACCTAGCAGATGGCAGTTGTAGCAAATCTTTGGTGCAAACTAAGCCTTGGCCGTTTGTGGCTCTATCTTCATTACCTTAGCACCAAACCTCTTACCTCCCAACCTTTCGTAATCACGGCAGAGAAAAGCAAAGTTCACTTGAGGCTTGACCTGCACGACCTCTTCTATAATATCCACCCTTGGTTCTCCGATTGGAGCAGCATTCCTTGGTGCCCGATCTCCACCATTTATGATCGTACTTCCCTGACCACCTCTAACTCTTCCTCCTCGAGCGTTGATAGCCCTGTACCCATGATGCATAACATGAACATAGCATAATATATTTAGCATAAGAAAGTCTAGAGTTATTTCATAGAAAGAGATTATTCCTAAGGAAATCTGAGAAGGGGTATATGTTTATAGAAAATAGAAATATGCTCTCTCATATACACTCGACTCATTTTAGGGTGTTGCTTACTTTACCTCGAATGATCCATACCCAAGCAAAGCCAAGGTATTTTCTCAACCTTGTGATCAGATACCAAATGTAATGCTCACCCTATTTCGGATGGTGACTACAGGTGGTAACCTCGTTCCAGCTTTTACGGCCAGCCTCTCAACTTCACACCAAACCGTAAAGGGACACATAGGGGTAAGAGGCAAAGCTTCGTCACATGTTCACTAGTGTAAGAACCCCTATCACATGGCACATAACACAATGCAGGAATTATAATTTATAGCATCAAAAGAATAGTACAAAGGGTTACTCTAAATACAGGATTCTTAGAGTTACAAAACCTAAGTACTATCATAAGCCTGGATAGTTATAACTACCTTTCCTCACAATGTTGATATGTGTACATAGCTAATACAGAAATTGGAAATAGAAATAAATAAATAATGGAAACCTCCAGCTCGTCTTTTGAACTCTAAAGCGTCCAAGGTAAAACCCAATATTCAACCTACTCAAAAGAGTACGTGAGGAAGTTAGAGAAAACAAAAACCAAGCGTCAGACATAAGTTTGGTATGAGAAAACTCGAGATACATGAATACATGTAACAATAATTTTGAGACCATATGGATTCCCATAAAGGGTTTCCCCTCAAAAGAAACCAACCATTTATTAAGTTTAATATAATGATATGATATATAATGTCTGTTGTGTAGGATATAATGATATCAAATAGTAATGACGCTTACATCGGTCACACCACAACATATTTTGTTACATTCAAAACCACTAAGGTACGTTCGCTTAAAGGATTTTTCATGGAGATCTCTTTGGAAGCCGATAACATCCGAACATAAACATGAACATCATGAACCATATATCATCAACTCCCACTGGCCAATAATTGATATGTATCTTTAGAAACGGAGTCGATAACATCCCAACGTGAGTTGCTAAACCCCAGGTTTTGCATCCTACTTTATATTTTATCCAATTTCAATGTCGAGATTACATTCAGCATCTTTCACTCAAGTCTTTATTACTCGAACAGAAGCACAAATCCACAATAGGATTCCCATATCTAGAACATATCAAGAATTAATACATGGATTCGAGTATCTTAAGCAGATCTCGAATCTTCAAATATATTCCTTTTCTTCAATCGCTTTCGAAACATAGAACCCATATACTAGTTTGCAGGTGGTATTCGGTAAGTAGAACACTTACCGATCTCAGAATCTTCCAAACTAGTCCATGAATTATCGGTTGACTCAATTCCAATTCTTTCAGAATTAAGTAAAAACTAGAGACATTTACTACCAATACTCCTCCCTAGGGGTTCTTATTGGTATGAAATCATGAAGCCTTTTGATTAATTCCTAAGTTAATATTAGGTCAAGTTTGATAATCGACAAATCAATTATCCAGTCAAAACAATTGCTTATCCAAATCATGATTCATACGCTTAACTCATTTTCGAATTTCCAACTTAACTATTCCTTGCCCAAGAGTGAAGCTTGGTAAGTTTGGTCACTGGTTGCTGCATGCCTTGCCTAGACAATCCATTCTTGAATCTCATAAATACATAAGTCTACCTCGTCGGCTTTTAGTGTTAAGTATAATATTAATGATTTCCATAAATAATAAGGAATCAACTCGATTAACACATTTCCAACATTTTCACTTACCTATACGTCGATTAAAAGGGAATCCCAGTTGGTTAGAGCTCAATTGCTCCATCCCCTTTCAACATTAATCTTATCTCTCATAAATCGATAAGATTATTTCGTCGGCTTATTAGTGTTAAACGTAATTAATTACTTTTCTAATAAGTTATTAAATAATAAACCATTTGGCCATTTAGCGATTCTAACCCCTTTTTGAAAACATTTAAAATACTTGGAAATACTTATAATAGGTTTTAAAACATTTATCCAAAATGTTATTTAAAAATAACAAGTTTGGAAAATCAACAGACCTTGGAATAGAACATGTTTTGTTCTAAAATATCTTTCTTTAAAAATTCATAACTTATTCTCAAACTACTTTTATAATACTCTAAAAATAGATAGGCAATACTTTTAAAAAGAATGAAACAAATAGCTCGAACTTAAAGTCCCATTTGAAATAATTAAAGCCCAAAAATCAAGGTTAAACAGGGCAGTTTTACACTAGTGATGTTTTAGCCATTTTCTAGATGTTGCTAAACTTTTTAATATTCAATATTTTAACAGAAATAAACATACATAAAATAATGCAAATATAATGATAAATCCCTATGGATCTCTTTAAAAAGTTCCATAATAATTGTAAAAAATAAGGCAATTTCGAAATCCCTATTTCCTAAGGCATGCCTCTCTTTATATAGGCACAAGAATGGTGCACTTTAAGCTTGCCTTCATCCCCTACCATGCCATGGAAGGCTCACCTCCCATCACTTCTCCTTTACATCTCTTCTTCTTTATGGCTAATTACTCTTATACCCTTCTCATAATAATATCTCTTACCCTAATAGAAATTTCTAGAGTATTCCATGCTTTATGAAGAGAAGAGCATGTTAATTAGTTGCTAGTGTATTCATTTGACCATTAGTTTGGTGCATGATAGTTTGAACAACTTATATCGATCAAAAGCTGTTTATTGATGAACCGATTTTCGGTCAGATTATCGATTTTCCTTTGAAGAATATATTTTTATAACACTTACAAAAACAAGTTTCTTAACATTATTTATTATTTAAATGATGTTAAACAAGGTTATAAAATCATATTTATAACACTTAACTATTATTCAAAATGTATCGATATTCGAAGATGAAGTGTTCAAATTTTCAAATTGCTACAAAAGCCTAAGCATATAAATTAGGAATTGTAATGTAGCGAATAAGTTAGTGCCACACATTTAAGACAAATGTGAATTAGTGGGCTTAGCCCAACACTAGGCTTTGGGTGTTAGGTTTACTCTAGTAAGCTAGGATGCGAGGTCAGTAGAGTTACACAATAGAAATCTTCCCTTCACTCATGGGGTACCCGCAGTTATGTAGTAAGTCTTACTACTTATATGGGATATCTACAACCATAGAACCCCTGAGAAAGGAATATGTGTAAGATTTAGGACCTACTTTTGGGATGTAGATATTAAGTATTTATTATAGTGTAACGACCCGTAAATTTTAATGGTTTTATTTATTTAATTAATTGAAATTTTGTGAAATTTTAAACAATAAAATTTGAAAATAAAAATTTGATATTTGGAATATGTTTTCTTAAACATAGCAACTGGTAAATTTTCATCTATTAATATGGAAGTTTAGTTTATTATGTAATTTTATTTAAATTTACATCGGTTAGAATTCGAAGATAATAAAATGATTTCCAAACCTGAATATTTTATACAATAAAATTTTAAATCATCTTCTGAGTGAGACGTCACATTTTGTTTCTCAAAATTTTGACAGTAATTGCTCCGTTTATCGTAATTCTGGCATTTTAGCAGCATTTTGGGTACGATTGTCGACTTTTGATCGAATGATCATACCATTATATCATTTTGATCATCTTGCCATGCTGATCTGCAAGTATATTCGTTTGTGTGTTTTGAAGTCCAGATGACAACAAAATCTATGGAACGAATTCTGTATCGGTTCCGCATTTTTCAACCCTTTTGAATTCCTGGTCCATTCAACTTTCCACCGTATAACTCAATAGCCAGTTTTTGATATTCAACTGATGTGGCTATTACTCTTTCGAATCCCAACTTTTGGCTTTCTGGTTTCCCAATGTCAAATTTAATTTCCTGCTTCACATATTGTTTTGGTATCGTCTTCATTGAAAAACGAAATGAAAAAAAAATGTTGCCATCACACTCTCGCCTCCCATTCTCTTTTCCCCTCACTTCAGCGTCCAAACTCCACCAAGACACAAGCTTAGATCCAATCAAACAGCCACGCCCCTTCTTCTCGTTTTGCTTGTGCACGTACATATATATAATATATATTATTAAAGTATATATATGTTCGAGCCTATATATTCTGGTGATCGAAAAAACCACTACACCGTTCTCACCACCTTAAACACCTCATCAACCACCATCATTCCAGCCTTATGCTTCCACCGCGAGCAACGTGCCAAGCCGACCCAATCACAGTAGCCACCCATGCGAGTTGCTCGGCTTCATCCCTCCCCATTGCCTGCCACTCTTTGCCTCACCATTTTCTTCCCATGCCTGGCCGAAGCCACTGCCACCTTGAGCTTCTTTCCCGCCTGCTCTGTTATTTTAGTAGGGTAAGTGTGTATATATGTATATATGTATGTATGTATTAGTTTAAAGTATAAGTGATACAATATCAAAGTTTGTACATAATTTGTTAAGTTATATATAGAATTATTATTATTATATATTGTTACGATTTACAAAGGTTTATGTTTAAATTGATATTCTATGTAGCTGCGTTTTTGAGTTCGCTTGTGTACATATAGTAGTTTGTATCTATAGGTCATGCGAGTGTGTCTATATATATATATATATATATATATATATTAGCTTGTATAAAGGTATTACATATATTAAAGTTTTGGCCAGTGCAAACATATATAGCTTTATTTGTTCCAGGTTTTTTAGACGTTATTATATATAAAGTTATATACCATATATAAAATATATATATATACATATATTGCCAGTATTTTTATTCAATACAAATATTCTTTGGTGTAGGTTCTGTTATATAGGTCAGTAAGTTTTTATGTATTATCATTAAGTAAGTTATATTGATCTTCAAAAATATAGTGATTTTAAAATATAATAGGTATG
The DNA here is from genome assembly GCA_030765085.1 of Allium cepa. Taxonomy (NCBI): domain Eukaryota; kingdom Viridiplantae; phylum Streptophyta; class Magnoliopsida; order Asparagales; family Amaryllidaceae; genus Allium; species Allium cepa. The sequence goes on along the minus strand of CM060937.1, from coordinate 108,138,755 downwards.
TAAATTTATATAAGTTCTGTGTAGATTTCTTTTAGTTGTTAGTTATATACAGTACATTAAGTTATATATATATATATTTAGTAGCCCATATTGTTACAGTATATAATATGAGTCCATGTTTGTATATATATTATTATATTGTTATATATCCACAATAATTTTTATATTAGTTTAAGGGAGTTATACGGGTTTTTATACTATTTAATTTAAATTTTAATATATATATATATGTATATGTATATGTATATAATTTGTTGTTATATAAATGATGTCGTAGTGTATGCAGATGTTTATGTATATATAAATATGTTGTTGGTTGTCAGGAGTAATTTAGTATCTACTCATACAAACATATATAATTATTTATTTCCAATTTTATTATAATGATATGTTTGTTTTATTTTGTGTGTTTATTTAAAACAATGATTTTGAAATACATACACATTTAATTTAATATGCATTTGGAATTTTAAATATTATTTATAGATATAGTTATACATAGCTATATATATAAATTCATTTACACCAATTATCTTCATCGATCCAATTTTGATTTGATTTCATATATTTTTGTTATCAGATCTGTTCGTCGAATTCGTGCCAATCTAGCTTTTCTTGAAATTCATGCCTGGATTCGTAACTCATTCCATTATCAACTATCTCTAGCCACGTAAGGTGCGCAATCACTTACGATTAACGTTATTATATTTATTAAATTTGATTTCAGTTGAAACGACAATTGAAATATGCCGTTGTTAGTTATTTACATTGCTATATATATGTTATCTATTCACTTATGACATCTGACACCATTATCTTTTATTTATACTGATGATATATACCTGTTATTTATTATCATATCTGTTATCACTCTACAAGTTTCCTGTTAGTATAGAATTTCCTATGGGTTGAAATGATACATACCCGAGTGATCTGTAGAATAGGAGAAAATCGTTATGGGTTGAAATGATAAACCCAAGCGATTTTCATTGAATTGAATTTGGGATTGCGGGTTGAAATGATATATATACTCGTATATATATTTAAATTGCAGATTGAAATGATAAATATCCGTATCATCTGACCATAGGATAGAAAATTTTATACAGAACCTTGGTATATATATATATATATTTTGAAAATGAATTCTATGGTTTTGGAAAGAAATATATGGTTTAATAAAATATTGATTTCAAGATATTATATATTAATGTATTTTATAAAGTTTAAATTTTTGATTTTAAAATTATATGTTTTGAAGGTTTTTAAAATTATAAGTTAGTTTTGAAATTATAAATTTTTAAGAATTTACTTATAATTCTACTGTTTTAAAATATGTATAAATTAGTTTTATTATAAAATAAGTTTGATAATAAGATTTAATTTAATAAAGTTTGATTTAATTTATACATAATATGTTTAAATATTTATTTAAAATTTTATTTTCAGATACAGAGTTTATAATAATTTTTAATAAATTAAGGTTGGAAAGATAGATTTGAAATTGATTTGAAATGGTATTTAGTTAAGAATTCATACAATTAAATCAATTTGAAATTTATTGAATTTGAGATTTTTAAAGGATATGATTTTATAACTTGATTTTGGTTTAAGGCGATTAAATGAATATTTGAAGTTTAAATAAATTGAAGGAAATATCTAGTGATTTGAAATTTGGGGTTTTATTTAAATATGGGACTTTATTAAGTGAATATTTCAGACTAAATAATATTGAAGTAAAATTTGAAATTATCAAACTTAGTTTGAAATAGATTTGAAATATACTGAAATTGAAACGGTTTATTTTTGGGGTTTAAAATCTATATTTGAAATTGATATAACTTGAGATGGTTTATTGAGAAACTGAATTGAATTGCAATTGATGCTTTGAGATTTGGTTAAATTTGAATTTTGGATTTCGAGTTGATTCGTGTGGATTTGGAATTGATTAGTGAAATTTGAAGATACTATTTTATTATATAAAGTATTTTTAAATTATATTTAGAACTACTTTATATTTTACTTTATAAATTATTTTAATATAAACTATTTTAATATAAATCATTTTTAATATAAACTATTTTTAATATAAACATTTTACTTATAACTCTTTTGTACAAACTATTCCAACATATAACTCTTTTATATAAATTATTTTACTTTGTAAACTATTTTATTATATATACTATTTTAATATCTAAACCGTTTAAGTGGTGAAGTTATGTTTTCAAAGTTATGAATTTCAAAGTATTATGTTTTGAAAGTGTTATAATATCAAGTGTTTGGTTTCGAAAGTGTTATAACTTGAAAGTGCTATGATTTTTAGAATGGACATATTTGAAATTTTAATGATATCATATTTGGTTTTGAAATGGAAATGATTTCATATTTGGTTTTGAAATGGAAATGATATCTTATTGATATGGTTTTGAAACGTCAATGATATTTTTGCTTTGAAGTATAAACTGTTTTGAAATGACCGCGGTGCTATAATAACATTTGGTTATTAAAGAGACCGGGTTCGGAAGTTCTCATACTCTCTGCCAACTCCGAAAACCAATTTAACAACTTTGTATGCGGTGGATATTCCAGAATGAAGTAGGATGGTGGCGATGTCCTATTGAGGTTTATACATGGACCCGACTCCCGTGAGTTGGCATAAGGTGGCTAAAACAGGAGCGATTCTCGGGCCAATTAGGTAGCTTCTCTGATCAGACACATTCCTTCGATACTATATTATGACTTTGTGATTGATTTGGTGGCCACTAATTTTTTTTGATTTGGGAGTGTGTCCAAGGTGGGCGGTAGTGGCTGCTATGCGTTACCACTAGCCTGGATGCGTAATCACTAGCCTGGATGCGTAATTGGTATATCTACCCTGGCATTGCCTAGTTTTGCCGTGTCACCTACCCTAGCATGCTTTACTATGAATTTGATTTGTGTCATACTTATGGATTATTCTATGGTAGCCTCTCGATCTGGAGGTACTATAGACAATTGGCGCTATAAATGTGTTAAGGTGGAAAATGTAAAGCCTTAACGCTATTTTTAAATAGTATACTTTACTTTAGACATTATTATAATAGCGTATATTACTACATAGTAGATAGTTTAACGGATCCTTACAGGATGGTTATCCCAAACATCCTTTGAGTTACTTGTATTTCAGTGGTCATTTCACTTGAGTTAGATTTATTGATATAAGAATGTTAATCTTGACTCGAGTGTTTTGTGTTTTCCTTTATGCTCGGGGTCAGACAGAGTGATACAGCTTTTGAGACTCACCTTTGGAGTTGGAGCTTTATTTGGAGATCCAACTACGTCTTCTCATCTTGTAGTTATTCAGTTGATTCTAGTGATGTATTCAGATCTTGTATTTGACTATTACATTTGAGACTTCTGTTATATCTTATTTAACTCTGTTATATATAATAGCTTCATGAATTACTATTCCTTTGTTTCTGCTGCATTATTGTTATATTACTTTGTGTCTGTGATTCTATGATTATTCACTTACCGTATATGCCGAGTTTTGCCAAATATAAATTAACAATCTGGTATTTTGAGCAATTCAAATTCGGCATGTGTGGATGCGAATGGTTGAAAATATCAGGATGCTACATGTGGTATCAGAGCTTTGGTTTTAGGCAAAATTTAGCATATGCAGTAAATTTAATTTACAGAATCACTTTCGTTCGAGCTTGAATTCCTTCCTCTTTGACTCGGTTCCATTTGAATTTTTAAACGTTCCCCTCGATTCCAAAATCCATTCCTGTCTCCCTCTATTCGTGTTTTCTGACTTTGGAGTATCCAATAACTCCACTTCGAATGATCTCTATAATAACTCGGCGGCCTCGCCAATCTTCGAATGATTTGTAAAGGGGTGAAACTCCTTTACAATAGGCATTGATTTATCGAGATTTCTGTATCCGCGGTTTACGATGCTATATGTCTCCTACTACGCCTGAATTCTATCTATAACATTCCTATTTTTAAATCAAATTTAAATTGTTAATTAATTTAATTTTTGAAATTAAATTATGAATTAATTTGGTTTTTTCCAAATTAAACAGACATTTATTTGTTTATTAATATAAATGTATATAAATATGATTTTAAAATAGAATTTCTAATTGGAAATTAATAAGAAAGCATATATAAATAAATTTTTAAAATTTGAAATTTGGAATTTGAAACTCAAAATAAATATTTTAAATAGAATTGGATTGATTTGGAAATCCAATAAAGTGTATTTGTGTGTGTGTGTGTATATAGGTTGTAGAAAGAATTTTTGTTTGAAGTTCTTTAATAAAAAAAAAAATTGGATTTTTACTTTGGAATTAATATAGAAATTAGTTTTAAAATCATTTTCTTTATAAGTTATGCAAGTATAAATAATAGTTTGAAAATGTATGAAATATGGTTTACAAAATTATAAAATGATAAGGTTTAAAACTTAATTTATAAATTAATTAAAACAAAGGGCTAAACATAAATTTATTTGTTTAAAACAAGTGTAGGCATTTTATTATGAAAATTAAACAAGTGTTAACAATGTCACCATGCAAAATACAAGTGTCCCTTGGTTTTCAAAATAATAAATAAAATGTAAGACAAGTTTATATATATCATGAATTCCTTTTTTGTCTCATTTGGCTCAAACCTAAAAAAAACTGAATCAAACTTCAAACCTGAAATACAAACTACAAATAGATTTAACTCAAAAACAAAACCTGATTCAAAAGTCTAAAACAAAACAACTTAACCTCTTTCCAGTTTCAAAATTTAGCAAAACAAAGATCTGATCAAACAAGCAAGTTACAGAGTCAGCAAGATCAGTATCAAAACAAATATCTTAAGCCTGAAATAATTCAAGCAAATCATCACAGTTTTAAAACAAAGATCAATTCATATTCATCAAGCTCAACCTGATCTGGAGAAGTTCAAACAAATTTAGAAATCGTCTCAACAATCAAGTAAAGATCAAACTCAAAAGCAATCAAACTGTAGAAAGAAAAAAAATCAAAGAAACCAGATCAAAATGCTTCCAGACTTTATTTCCAGGCTATTCTTTGTTCTCTGTTCCCATTAAGGTGAGCAAACTATATTTTAAAGTTTTGAATCTGGTTTGAATTTTGATCTGCATGTGATTATATTGGAAATATGGAAGTAAAATATGTCTGGATGTACGTATATATATCTGTGAATGGTGCACGCCTGTATATGTATATATGTGGCTTTGTTGAGTTTAACAGGTCTACAAAATCAAAAAAAATTCAATATCTCATCACATAATCAATATTAGATTTTGATTTGTGAAAGGAAGATGATTGAAATTATGCAATATCAGTTTTAAAAATAACTTCGAGAATTTATATTAAGTATTTACCTCGGAAATTTATGAATTACAGTGAAAATCAAAAGGTCGTTAAAAAATCGATCAAGTCAATTTTAATCTTTGAATATATAATCTGAAATGTTGTGTAAAATGATGATTTTTGACATAAGTTTTATGATTTTTAAGCGTATGGATGATGTGATATTCTAAGATGATCAGAAATTGATTGTTCGTCGATTTACGACGATCAAGAAAGTGGTGGCGGCCGTGACCAAGGCTGGAGGAAGTGGGTAATATGGTGTTCACGAGAAAAATAGTGAGGGGTTTATTTGATGACCGTGGTAGCCGGAATGTGGAAAACTAGGGTTCGAGCAGCAGTTTTCGTCAACTAGGTTTGGAGAGCTATTGCTCGGTTGTGGGTCAACTGGAGCTGATCGCACCAGAGGGGGTCATCGCAGCATGTCATGGTGTAGTTGTGTACGTGGTGGCGAGGCGTATGATGGTTGGGATCAACGTCGGCGAGGTGTTTTATCTGGTGGGTTTGGGTTCCTGGATTACACTATTAGTTCGATTTCGTTGTCCAAGCATTATCATTGACGCTGGGTAGTCGGAGCAATGATATGGGTCGACAGCATCTGTTGGCATCGACAAAGTTGACCAGAACGTCATTGTTGATCCGTGCACATGGACGTGGTATCCTCGATGTCAGGTATAGTTGAAAATTGGAGAAGACGAAGATGCTCTCGGGTTTTGTCTTGAAAAAATTTGAATCTGGCTCGATAGATTCGTGAAATAACTCGGGGATGAAAATAACGGGTATTGCTCGAGTGATTTCTTGGGATTTTTTGTTTTTATCTCGGGCTGGTTTCGTTTAGCAAGATTTTTAAATTGGAAATAAATTTTGATTGAGTTTTTATAAAACCAAGAATACATTGTTTACCCAATTTAAAACAAAGAAGATGTGGAATAAGATTTTCAAGATAAGGTATTCTATAAGTTTTCAAAACAAATTTCAGATATGAAATTTAAATCAAATCTGTTCGAATCTAAATTTTTTTGAAATAATTATATTAGTTAATTAATCCCTAAGTGTTTTTCAAGTAATAAAGTAATTTTGTAACTAAGTTTTCAAGCAAACAATTACCAAGTTTTAAGGTAAATTTTTTGACAGGTTTCAAGATTTACCTTTAAAGATTAAATGTCTTTAAATTTAATTGATGTGGTTTGTAATAGTTTTTATTAAGATAATTAAGTAAACCCCTAGGTGTTTTTCGAATGAAATCTAATTAAGAAAATTCACCTAATATAATTAACAAAGTATAACTTGTTTAATGTAAGTAATTGAAGATAATTACTTAATAAAAGTGATTAAGGGGTTAATTACTTAATGTAATTAATAGGGTGATTAATTAAAGTAATTAAAGAATAATTACTTAATCTTAGTAATTAAAGGTTGATTAATTAAGTAATTAATTAAAGAATAATTAATTAAGGGTTAATTTATTAATTAAATAATTAAGGGTAATTAATTAAAGGATAATTAAATAATTAAAGGTTAATTATTTAATGATTAAGGGTTGATTTATTTATTAATTAAGGTTGATTAATTAATAATTAAAGGTTGATTAATTTATTATTAAAGGTTAATTAATTAAGATGGTTTGTAATTAATTAATATTAATTAACCAGAATTAGTAGTTTATTCATAAGTAATTTATCTGATTTAAAATTAATCAGATGATTAATTAACATTACTTACGGATGTTTGAATTGCATTGAATGCTTGAAATTGTTTGATACCCCTGATGTGTGATGCTCTGTTTTGATATTGAGCTGTGATGAATGTAATTATCTGTGATGAATGTAATTTATTTATCTGTGATAAATTTATATTATCTGTGAATCTGTGAAAGAAGATAAGCGTTACAGATTATACCGCTTATCGATATTGATATGATTGAATCTGTGATGATTGATGTTGTTGCACTATTGTGTAAAACCCCGGGACTACACAACACACACACAAATATGGATTTCACGAGGAAATCGGTTAAGTCACAGATATTTGAATTCAATATTTTAAAATAGTTTTAAAGTCCAATTTTGAATCCAAATGGTTTTAGGAAATGGAAATGGATTCAATATGAAAAGCTTTTGAAAGGAAGTTTGAAACTGAAACTTAGTTTAAATATAATATATCTTGATTAAGTTTTGAAATTGTTTTCGAAATATGTTTTGAAAAGGTTATATAAGTTATATAATACTTATGGATTTTAAAACCATCTTTAAAATATGTTGAATATATTATTTTGAAATTTAAATTCAACCCAAGTTTATACTTGAAGGGCTTTAACTTGTGCAAATGTACTCAGATTTTTCCAAAACGAAAACTATTTGTTTTCAAATAATAATAGCTTTCATATAAAGAAAGGATTTCCAATTTGTGTTGAAAGATTTCAAGTTTGAAATGGAATTGAAATAATTTTGAAAGCTATGAATGAATATTTGCGAAAGATGGTTGAACCTTGTATTGAAATTGAAGAGGATTTTAAATGGTGTATCTTTTATATAAAAGATTTGAAATGGGAATTGTTTTGAAAGTTATGAATGAATCTTTGGAAATGGATTTGAAAGCTATGAATTGAGTCTTTGGTTTAAAGATTGGATGTGTTAATCCAACTTGAAAGGGAAATTTTTTTGAATGGCTATGAATGAATCTTTGTTAAAAAAATTGGTGAACCTTGTTTTCAAATTGAAAAGGGATCTTAAAGGCATATCTTTTGCATAAAAGATTTGAAATGGAATTGTTTGAAAGCTATGAATGAATCTTTGTGAAAGATTGGTAAACTTTGTAAAGTGAATCTTTTGTTAAAATATTTTAAAATGGTAATTTTTTAAACCATTTGAAAGAAAGTTTTGGGTTTTAAGTTGTGACATAACTGAGATCCCAATATCCATATGTTTTTAAATATTGCGCTCATTATTCGGTTTAGTCGGGTGAGGACCTTGTGTCATATAACCCATTAATGATATGACGATATGGATAGCATTTGAAAACCGGTGGTGAAGACCAGGTATTTTAGAGAACGAAAGGATTACCCGTAGAATGACTCTGCATTGAGTAGCTATGATATAGTGATCTCCATATGTGATGGGGAGTCCGATCGGGAGATTATACACCTGGATTGCAAGGGCTTCTTTGTGAAGTGCCTTCGTTCCGTTCGAACCGGGAACAGACAAGTATGGACGTGTGTCTACACTTTGAGATGTAAAGCTGGATTCTATTAAATACATTTCTGTTTGGTGGTGGATAATTTATTCTCTTAGCTTAACACCCTTCTCTGAGACGTACGATCTCAAAGGTTATATAGTTGATGGTTACTAGTGATACATTCCTAATTACCTTGGTAATGTGGCATACGAAGTGCTGCTAATCATTTATTAATCAAAGCATGGATTTTGTGTAAAGCATAGCTTTGTGGACGAGATTGCATCAGGACCTCACACCCTGGAAATGGTCGAAACAGGAAAGATGCAGCAAGGGTATTTATGGGTCGCGCCCCTAGAATATGTCCATTTCTTATGGAAAAGGGTGATATCATGGTATGGAACCCAGATACTTAACTCATGTGGTCACTGCAAATTTATTACTTTGTGGTTGAGAGCTCTCGGATAAAGGTCACAAACGACCGAGGATGGCATACTTGTAGGTGTTACTTCCGGGCAGGGGTAACCCAGTCTTGTGTTGGCAGAGATCCAGATAGGTTCTCGGGGCGTCGCTCCAGAGGCATGACCATGTAGCAATAGGAAGTTCTGTAACCTGACCATTTGCTGGAAATCCAATCTCCAATATGCGCCTTGTACGGTTTTAGTTGTATAACATGCCATTTACTTATGGTGGTGCCCCACTGTTTAGATGGTAGCTATAGTAGGCATAGTTTGAAATGTCTATGCTGGCTAAGATTAATATTATACTTGCAAATGTTTTCCACTATGCACTAGTAATAATATCGAAATATTTTTTGCGTATCAAGCATATTTGACTATCATAAGGAGAAATCTCCTCCAATTCTACGTTTGCATGGTGTGTGCGCTGGGAGGCCTTATGGTAGTTTCATTTTCCAAAAAGCATTGTGAATTTCAATCTTAAACTCTTTTGTTGTTGTTTTTATTTAAAACTGTTTTCGTTTTCTCACACCAGTCCCATGACTGATCTGGAGTTTATTGTTTCCTCCCTAAGCTCTAGGTGCCCATAATTTTCCACACAGGTAATCTAGAGTTGGGATTTTTAGATAATCAAATAGTAAGGTACATTCGATGGCCTTCGAAGTCTTTATTCTTTGAAGCCGTTTGGATCTTAGCAATTGCATTCCGGACTGACCTTGCTTAATGCATCAATGATGGTGGTTCGGGCTTTTGGTTCAAGGTATCTTTGGATTGGAGTTTTGGAGATGGAGTTGCGGGATGGTGTTGGATTCTTTTAGAGTTATCTTTCCGCTGTCGATGGTTGCAAAGTCTAGACCATCTAGTTGTGCTATTCTTTCCATGTACCTTGTATCTCTGATATGTTGATTAATTCTTATTGTATCATTGTTGTAATTCACTATTGTATATTAATGATATATTCATTTTCTTCCGCTGTGTTGTTGTACTTAATGTATTATAAGCTCCGGTGAAACAGATTCGGCGTTTGAATTTGCGGCATCCAAATACGGTGAAGTATGGATGTCGATTTTCGAATGCAAAAATTCGGGTCGTCACACTATCTCTGGCAATCGAATGTCGATTTGCTTCAGAATTCTGCCTCGATATTATTTTGAAGTCACGGTTGACCCGGTTAAGGTTGCCTGCGATTTATATAAGTCTATCCATTCTTTTCTCTCTTTGAAACTATTTATCTCCCTATCGAGATTATCTTCCAGTTAGAATTCGCTTTGATTAAGGTCCCCTTGAATTTGAATCCTTATCTTTGTTTTGAAATCCATTCCGAAATCATCGAGTGAGGGAGTGTATTTGCAATTTATATAAATCATATTTTGTACTGTGTTGTTTGAGTTGTTGATGTAGGTTTGGATTTTCGATCGATTCGTTTGATCAACGCCATCAATAGGATTTTCAAAACACTTGAACAGAACAAACTGACGCAATAATATTTTCAAAATTGGTAAATGAATTGATATGATTATACTATATATAAGTAAATTTTCTGAAATTGAATTGTTAACTGATTTGGTTGTTAAAAATGATAATATTTGATCTTCAATTATTGTTTTGTAAACCATTGACTCTTGTCTCATAATACAAATAATTGAAACTATAAAATATGGTTTATAAATTGATTTGGAATTGAAATGAATTTAAATAAGGAATTTGAGAATTTAATTTTCGGTGATTTCAAACTTTGGTTTTAAAGTTTGAATGTATATTATTTAAAGTAATTTCAAATAGAAATCGTTTCCAAAGAACTTTTAAAAGGTTTAAATCAGTACTCTCCTCCATTGTCGCTGGAAAATAATTTCGGTGATGACGGCTGCATCATCGAAATTTATTTTCGAGTTTCAAAGTAGGGAGATCATTTAGTAGCTTTGCTATACTTTGGTTTTGGAAATTGAATTTGATTTGAAGTTCTGGGTATGATTTGATTTATAATGTATATATATGTATGTGTTTATAAATCTGATTTAGGAATAATATACACTCACATCTAAATGGTTTGAAGTGTATCGGAAATTTAATTCTTAAATTATGTTAAAGGATGATTTTAATTATAATTAAATCCAAAAATTTTGAATAAATATTTAAATTTGAAATAGTTGAGTTGGGAAAATTTACTTGTATAATACTCAATTACTTTCCAATATATACAACTTACGTAAATAATTCAAAAGTTGAATATGTAATCGAATAATTTACAATTTAGAATGATGTTAAAGGAATTTATAAAAAAAATTGAGTGGTTATAATAAATGTTTTATAATTAATTTATGATTATAGAAATGTTAATAGAGATAAATAGAATTATAATTAATTGAATGAATAAATAAGATAAATAAATTTTGTTTTAAGGAATTTATAAATTGAAATTTAATCAACTTAATGAAATACCTTGAATTTAAAATCAATTGTTGAATATTAATTAATTTAAATTGAAATTTATATGGGTTAAATTAATTGTTCTATTTTATTTTTCAATCTATTTTCTTCCGATTGTTTCTATTCTCCTACCTTCTTCTTTTTCGAGGACGAAAAGTTTTGAGCGGCGGAGAGTATAACGACCCGTAAATTTTAATGGTTTTATTTATTTAATTAATTGAAATTTTGTGAAATTTTGAATAATAAAATTTTAAAATAAATTTTTGATATTTGGAATACGTCTTCTTAAACATAGCAACTGGTAAATTTTCATCTACTAATATGGAAGTTTAGTTTATTGTGCAATTTTATTTAAATTTACATTAGTTAGAATTTGATGGTAATAAAATTAATTCCAAACTAAATATTTTATATAATAAATTTATAAATCATATTCTGAGTGAGACGTCACATTTCGTTTCTCCAAATTTTGACTGTCATTGCTCCGTTTATCGTAATTCGGCATTTTAGCAGCATTTTCACCGATTATCGACTTTTGATCGGATGATCGTACCACTTATATAAATATACCATTTTGATCGTTTTATCGTGCTGATCTGCATAGTATATTTGTTTGTCTGTTTTGAAGTCCAGGTGACAACGAAATCTACGGAACGAATTCTGTACCGGTTCCGCATTTTTGAACCGTTTTGAATTCCTGGTCCATTCAACTTTCCACCATATAACTCAATAGCCAATTTTTGATATTCAACTGATGTGGCTGTCACTCTTCCCAATCCCAACTTTTGGCTTTCTGGTTTCCCAATGTCAAATTTTATTTGCTGGTTCATATATTTTTTGGTCTCATCTTCATTGAAAAACGAAATGAAAAAAATGTTGCCAGCAAACTCTCGCCTCCCATTCCCTTTTCCCCTCACTTCGGCCACCAAACTCCAGCCGAGACACACGAGCTCTGATCCAATCAAACAGCAGTGCCCCTTCTACTCATTTTGCTTGTGCATGTACATATATATTTAATATATAAAAAATGAAAGTATATATATGTTCGAGCCTATATATTCTACTGATCGAAGAAACCACTGCACCGTTTTTCTCACCACCTTAAACACCTTATCAACCACCATCATTCCGGCCTTGTGCTTCCACCGCGAGCAACGCGCCAAGCCGACCCAATCACAGTCGCCGCCCATGCGAGCTGCTCGGCCATTATCCCTCCCCATCGCCTGCCACTCTTTGCCTCACCATTTTCTTCCCATGCCTGGCCGAAGCCACTGTCACCTTCGAGCTTCTTTCCCTCCTCCTCTGTTATTTTAGTAGGATAAGTGTGTGTGTGTGTGTCTATATATATATATATATATATATATTAGTTTAAAGTATAAGTCATACAGTATCAAAGTTTGTACATAATTTGTTAAGTTATATATAGAATTATTATTATATATTGTTACGGTTTACAAAGGTTTATGATTAAAATGATATTCTATGTAGCTTCATTTTTGAGTTCGCCTGTGTATATATAGCAGTTTGTATCTATAGGTTATGCGAGTATATATATTAGCTCGTATAAAGGTATTACCTATATTAAAGTTTTGGCTAGTGCAAATATATATAGCTTTATTTGTTCCAGGTTTTTTAAACGTTAATACATATAAAGTTATAGACCGTATATAATATATATATATATATATATATATATTGCCAGTATTTTTATTTAATACAAATATCCTTTGGTGTAGGTTCTGTTATATGGGTTAGTAAGTTATATGTATTATCATTGAGTAAGTTATATTGATCTTTAAAAAATATAGTGATTTTAAAATATAATAGGTATGTAAATTTATATAAGTTATGTGCAGATTTCTTTTAGTGTTAGTTATATATAGTACATTAAGTTATATATATATATTTAGTAGCCCATATTGTTACAGTATATAGTATGAGTCTGTATTTGTATATATATGATTATACTATTATATGTCTACAGTAATTTGTATATTAGTTTAAGAGAGTTATACGGGTTTTTATAATATTGAATTTTAATTTTAATATATATATATATATATATATATATATATATATAAAAGTTTTTGTTATATAAATGATGTTATAGTTATGTAGATGTTTATGTATATATAAATATGTTGTTGGTTGTCTGGAGTAATTTAGTATCTACTCGTATAAATATATATAATTATTTATTTCCAACTTTATTATGAAGATATGTTTGTTTTATTCTATGTATTTATTTAAAACAATGATTTTGAAATACATACACATTTAATTTAATATGTGTTTGGAAGTTTAAATATTATTTATAGATATAGTTATATATAGCTATATATATAATTCACTTATAGCAATTATCTTCATTGATCCAATTTTGATTTAATTTCATATAATCTTGTTATCAAATCTGTTCGTCGAATTCGTGCCAATCTAGCTTTGTTTGGAATTCGTGCCTGGATTCGTAACTCATTGCATTATCGACTATCTCTAGCCATGAAAGGTGAGCAATCACTCACCATTAACGTTCTTATATTATTAAATTTGATTTCAATTGAAACGACAATCGAAATATGCTGTTGTTAGTTATTTAAATTGCTATATATATGCTATCTGTTCACCTTTGACATCTGACACCATTATCTGTTATTTATATTGATGATATATACCTGTTATTTATTATCATATCTATTAGCACTTTGCAAGTTTCCTGTTAGTATAGAATTCCCTATGGGTTGAAATGATACATACCCGAATGATCTGTAGAATAGGAGAAAATCGTTATGGGTTTAAATGATAAACCCAAGCGATTTTCATTGAATTGAATTGGGGGTTGCGGGTTGAAATGATATATACACGTATATATATTTAAATTGCGGATTGAAATGATAAATATCTGTATCACTTGACCATAGGATAGAAAATTTTATACAAATACCGTTAGTCTACATATATATTTTTTGAAAATGATTTCTATGGTTTTGGAGAGAAATATATGGTTTAATAAAATATTGATTTCAAGATATTATAAATTAATGTATTTTATAAAGTTTAAATTTTTGATTTTAAAATTATATGTTTTGAAGGTTTTTAAAATTATAAGTTAGTTTTGAAATTATAAATTGTTAAGAATTTACTTACAATTCTACTGTTTTAAAATATGTATAAATTAGTTTTATTATAAAATAAGTTTGATAATAAGATTTAATTTAATAAAGTTTGATTTAATTTATACATAATATGTTTAAGTATCTATTTAAAATTTTATTTTCAGATATAAAGTTTATAATAAATTTTTAATGAATTAAGGTTGGAAAGATAGATTTGAAATTGATTTGAAATGGTATTTAGTTAAGAATTTATACAATTGAAATGGTTTATTTTTGTCGTTTAAAATCTGCATTTGAAATCGATATAACTTGAGATGGGTTATTGAGAAACTGAATTGAATTGAAATTGATGTTCTGAGATTTGGTTAAATTTGAATTTTGGAATTCGAGTTGATTCATGTGGATTTGGAATCGATTTGTGAAATTTTAGGAAACTATTTTATTATATAAAGTATTTTTGAACTATATTTAAAACTAATTTATATTTTACTTTATAAACTATTTTAATATAAACTATTTTAATATAATTTTTTTTAATATAAACTATTTTTAATAAAAACTATTTTACTTATAACTCTTTTGTACAAACTATTTTAACATACAACTCTTTTATATAAATTATTTTACTTTGTAAACTATTTTAATATCTAAACCATTTAAGTGGTGGAAGTTATGTTTTCAAAGTTATGAATTTCAAGGTATTATGTTTTGAAAGTGTTATAATTTCAAATGCTTGGTTTCGAAAGTGTTATAACTTAAAAGTGCTATGATTTTTGGAATGAATATATTTGAAATGGAAATGATATCTTGTTTGGCTTTGAAATGGAAATGATATCCTATTTGGTTTTGAAATGTAAATGATATCGTATTGATATGGTTTTGAAATGGCAATGATACTTTTGTTTTGAAGTATAAACTATTTTGAAATGACCGCGGTGTTATAATAACGTTTGGTTGTTAAAGAGACCGGGATCGGAAGTTGTCGTACTCTCTGCCAACTCTATAATCCACTTTAATAACTGTGTACGCGGTGGAGATTCCAGAATGAAGTAGGATGGTGGCGACGTCCTATTGAGGTTTATACGTGGACCCGACTCCCGTGAGTTGGCATAAGGTGGCTAAAACAGGAGCGATTCTTGAGCCAATGAGGTAGCTCATCTAGTCGGACACATTCCTTCGATACTATATTCTATCTTTATGATTGATTTGGTGACCACTTGATTTTTTTGATTTGGAAGTGTTTTCCGAGGTGGGCGGTAGTGGCTGTTATGCGTTACCACCAGCCCGAATGCGTAATTGGTATATCTACTGTGACGCCCCACCTCTATACCCGTGCTAGCCAAGAACACTACCTGGTAATGTCGTCAACTAGGACGGAGAATAAGGCTGTTGAGGAGTGACCATCTGTATAATTGCTTTGTGTGAGTACCGATATGCCAGATAAAAATATAACATGCATTTCAAGAGGAAATCCGACATACCGACACAAACACAAAGCTACTACACAGTGGCTATATGTAACCTTCGAAAACAAATATTGAAATATCATAACACAAATCAGTCACAGAAGTTCATATCTCAAAGGCAGAAACAGATATGAATATTACACGTAAAAGCGTATATCAGAGTAGTGGTCAAAAAGACCCACAATATCACAAAAGAATAGATGCAAGAGCAAGTCAAAAGAATAAGTATACATCAATGAGTCTCTATCTCGTATGTATACAACCAAAAACTACTAATCTAAGTAGTTAGCCAAAAGTCAGGATAAAAATAATCCCAGATGAGAAGTCAAGCAGAAGCACCTGTAACATCTCGGTCTGGCCCGAGTATTATTTAATAAGAAAATAATAAACGGATCAGTCTAACTATAAATATCAGATGAAATGATATAAAATAAGAGATATGACAAAAACGTATGATAACTATAAAGCCATACTGTGATAAGTATGTAATTGAAAACCAACTAGAGATTAATCAATATCACAAGAATCTTCTCAAAGATCAAAAAGAATGTCATACTCTTTATTTTTATTCACCAAACCATAAATATTGACAATTATATCAATGCCAATCATAGAAGTTAATGACACACAATTCACCAACGCACAAATATTGATAAAACTTATCAATGTAAATCACGAAAATTGGCGAAACAAATATTCTAGAAATCATCAATGGAAATCCAGAAATCAAAAAAAGGGGGAGGCCTATCAAAAAACGGGAGCATGAAAGCTCACCAACATGTGTATCATAAAACGGAATGCTATTCCATGGTTGCTAACCATTAGTTTCGAGCCGAAGCTCCACAGGACGGCCCGTAGAACATGGGTCGCTACCCCACCAAATTGAGCAGAAGCTCCACAGAAACGGGATTTAGTCTCCCTCGTAGACAAAGAGACATCACACATTGCTAGTCTAAATCACAAAATGAACATCATCGATCATCAAGAAGTGTCAATTACACTAAGCTAGTAAATATATGAGCTTAGCTTCATGTCCCATAACCACTAGCTTAACTTAAATATTTACGAACAAATTGTAGATCTCTGCTAGAAAATTATCACAAGAGATTAAATCGAACAAGTCTACGAATCAACCGACGAAGTAAATGCAAGCGTTTCATACCACTTATTTTACTAAGCCGTTTAATTAGATTTCTCATACGAGTGAGGTAAAGGTTTGTATATACTAATAGATTGGAAAATGGTTTAAGAAACGAGCTTTGTAATAAAATAGTGTTGAAATCGTTTTAATGGAAATATTTACTACTAGTATAGAGTTTATATTTTTAAAGTGACAAATCACAAAAATGATTGTAGAAACAATCAATCACTAAAATTCACATACGAAGACGTGAATTAATTCCAAAGAAATCGATGTCAAATCCATCAAAAAGGATATTTCCAAAAATCCCAAAGAAAATGTCATCAAAGTCGATAATAGATGATAACAACAAAAGGGAATCAACATGAACCGATAAAATTGGAATTCTTAAACAAAATAGGCAAGCAGGCAAAACACAGCAGATTCAGACATCTGAAATAGGTGGTTCAGACGTCTGAATTTGGAAAATTAGAAGTTTTCCAGAACGTAATTCAGACGTCTGAACCAAACGTTTCAGACATCTGAAGTAGATGTTTTTAGCCTATTTCCTTTCTGTTTGAAATCGAGCCAATTCAGACGTCTGAAATTTCAGATTCAGACTTCTGAAACTGGAATTCAGAGCATTTCCTGAACCTCGACCAAAAATGGCCAAATGAATATCGGAAGTGATCGGATGAGCAAATGACGACTAAGGATTTACGCCACGCGACAACCCAGCCTTAACAGCTCTTCGATACGCCTCAAATATCAACGTCCAAACACTATAATAGGATTTTCATAGATTTTGACTTCAAAACACCAAAAATTGGAATATACACCAAATTAATCCAAACCAAAATCAATTGCACAAGAATAAGTGTAGGAATTCATACCTAACAATCGAAGATAATTATAGATTAAGATGTGAGATAAAAATCTCACTTTTGAACCCAAAACTATGAAGAAGAAGCTATAGAGCAATGGCAAGAACAATCACTCTTCAATTCCAACCTAAAGAGCTTGAATCTAAGCTTAAAAGAGAAACATTTCCTATGTTAGGTTTAGGAATTTCTGAAATTAGTAAGAGAATGAGTTGGAGAAGAAGAAGAGGAGGCTTACCAAAGCTTCTTCTATAAATTTGGAGCTAGAACTTGATTTGCAAATGGAAACTAGGGCTTGGAGTTTTAATTTCCCATTCCTCTCTCCATTGATGCTAAAGCTTGAGTACGAGGAAATAGAAATGAAGTAATGAAGAGAAGAGGGGTGAACCTTGGGTCTAATGGGCTGAAACAAAACCAAAGCCATAAGTGAAAAAGTAGCAAAATTCCACTAACTCCAAACATATCAAAGTTTATACTCAAAAAAGTCGCAAACGTCATTTTGAACTCAATGGGGGTGGTCTCGAGTCCTAATTCGACTGTTTGCAAAAAGTAGCCTTTCAGACTAAAATCCGACTAACGATGAATTATTTTAAATAAAATATTTAAATATTCAATCGTAAAATATGTCGGTTGTTATAGACTCCTCTCCTTAAAGAAATTTCGTCCTCGCAATCATAAGAAATAAATGAACGAAAAGTAACAACAATAAAAGCATATCAACACAAAAGAAGAAATTTGGAATAAGAAGTTCACTTTAAAGTGCACGAGAAAGTAAGTCCGGATGTGTTCGCTCGATGAATTCTCTGAATTCCCAAGAACAATCCTTAGGATTTGAGGACCATTGAACCTTCACAAGAGGAACATCTTTATTTCGAAGGCGTTTAATCTCCGAAGCAATGATATGAATAGGATGTTGCTCATAAGTCAAATTAGGTGAAACCTCAATTTCTTCTACAATACCGGGCTCAAGAATGGAATCGGAATCTCGAAGGCATTTCCGTAGTTGAGAAACGTGAAACACGTCATGAATAGCAGAAAATTGAATCGGTAATAAAAGGCGATAAGCCACGGAACCAATACGTTCGGTGATAGGAAATGGACCAATATATCGAGGTGCTAACTTTCCCGATCGACTGAAACGTACAACAACCTTCATAGGTGAAACACGAACAAACACAAGATCTCCCAAGGAAAATTCTAATTTTCTTCTTCGGTTATCGGCATAGGATTTTTGTCTACTCTGGGCTTCTTTCATCCTATGACGAATGAGATCAATCTTTTTTGTGGAATCACGAATAAAGTCTGGACCTAAAACCAGCCTCTCACCGGCCTCAAGCCAACAAGAAGGAGAACAACATGGCCTTCCATAGAGTGCCTCAAAAGGTGCCGTACCAATACTAGATTGGAAGCTATTATTATAGGAAAACTCAACAAGAGCAATGTAATCTTCCCAACTTCCACCAAAATCAAGAACACATGCACGAAGAAGATCTTCAAGAGTTTGATTCACACGCTCGGTTTGTCCATCGGACTGAGGATGATAAGCGGTGCTAAAATTAAGCTTTGTTCCCAAGGCTTTTTGAAGACTCTTCCAAAATCCACTACTAAACAAAGGATCATGATCACTAACAATAGAAGTAGGAACTCCATATAATTTAACAATCTCTTTAATAAAGAGTTTGACCAAAAGAGGAACGGTCCGGTTAGACCGAACGGGAATAAAATGGGCGGATTTAGTAAGTCTATCAACTATCACCCATAAGCTATCATGACCCGAACGAGAACGGGGAATGCCGTCAATAAAATCCATGGAAATTTGATCCCACTTCCAAATTGGAATACCTAAAGGTTTCAATAACCCACCGGGCCTTTGATGCTCGGCCTTGACAAGTTGGCAAGTCATGCAACACTTAACAAAGTTAGCAATATCCGATTTCATTCCCTCCCAATAATAAAGTCGCTTCATATCCGCATACATTTTACTACTACCGGGATAGATGGTAAATTTAGAACGATGAGAATCTTCTAAAATGTCTTTACGAAGATCACTAATATTTGGCACGATAAGTTTACCAAATTTTCGAATGACGCCATGAGAATCCATATCAAAGTCTTTCATACCTTCAATATCAATTTTATCCCAATAATTTTGGCCAAGAAGAGCCAATTCGGGATCTAGCTTTGGGCTTTAAGAATGCAGTCTAAGAGAGAAGGATGAGCCTCAAGGCTACATAAAATAAGATATGAACATAAATCGGATACACGATCTCTAATCTCACAAGTGGATAAAATTCTGAGATCATTCCATTCGGATATCATCATAGAAATAACCACTTGTTGCTTACGACTAAGTGCATCGGCAACACGATTTCCCTTTCCGGGAGTATAAAGAATGCCAAGATCATAAGATGCAAGGAACTTGAGCCAATGTTGTTGATGCAAATTAAGTTCCTTCTGAGAAAATAAATATTTCAAAGATTTATGATCGGTGTAAAGAATAAATTTTTCTCCCAAAAGATAATGACGCCAAATTCGAAGGGCAAAAACAATAGCCGCGATCTCTAAATCATGAGTGACATATCTAGTCTCGGCTGGCTTCAATTGCCTAAAAGCATAAGCAATAACACATTCTCTTTGCACAAGAACGACACCCAAACCAACGCGACTAGCATCGGAATAAACAATAAAATCTTGGTTTCCCTCGGGAATCACAAGAATAGGAGCATCGGAAAGGAGTTCTTTTAATTTCTGTAAAGAAGCTTCACATTTGACCGACCAAATGTATTTAAGACCTTTCTTTGTTAAGCTAGTAAGAGGCACGACAATTTTAGAAAAGTCTTTAATAAAACGAAGGTAATAACCCGCCAATCCGAGAAAACTATGGATCTCCGTCTCACTCTCCGGTCTCTTCCAATTTTGAATCACTTCAATCTTTGAAGGATCCATGGAAATTCCGGATTCGGAAATAATATGACCAAGAAACTTCACACGAGATTGCCAAAAGTGGAATTTAGAAAATTTTGCTTTCAATTGATTGCTCCTAAGAGTTTCCAACACAATCTAAAGATGCTTTTCATGCTCCTCCTTGGTTTTTGAATACACAAGAATATCATCAATAAAGATGAGAACAAATCGATCGAGGAAGTCTTTGAAAACTCTATTCATAAGGTCAACGAAATAAGCCGGAGCATTCGTTAAACCAAATGGCATAACAAGCCATTCATAAGATCCATAACGAGTATGGAATGATGTCAAAGGAATGCTATCCTCTGCAATACGAAGCTAATGAAAACCTGTTGCTAAGTCTAATAGTGAAAAGACTCTAGCACCACTAAGTTGATCGAATAAATCATCAATCCGAGGTAAAGGATATCTATTCTTGATAGTAAGATCATTAAGCTTGCGGTAGCCAACACAAAGCCTAAGTGTACCATCGGATTTCTTCACAAAAATAGCCGAAGCTCCCTAAGGAAAGGAACTAGAGCGAATAAATTGCTTCGTCTCCAATTCGGATAATTGTTTGCGCATCTCCTCATTTTCTTTATTGGACATGCGATAAGAAGGACGAGTGATAGGTTGAGCTCCAGGGATGAGATTAATTCTGAACACAATTGCTCGCTTAGTGGTAATCCTAAAACGGGCTCAAATATGTCAGAAAATTCACGAACAACGTGAATAAGAGAAATGGCATCTTCCTCATCATCATTATCGTCATCATGAGGATTTAAAGAATATAAAGATACAGCCAAGTTGGAATCCGAATCTTTAAGATCAATAGAAATCTGATTAACAGATTGTGGATGTCGAAGATAAATAGTCCACACAGGACACAGGATATGAGCCTCATAATGGTTAAGCCAATCCATTCCCGAAATCATTCCAAAGCCTAAGTAGCGCATAACATGCAAATCGGCTCGGAAAGAAAAATCACACAAAATAATCTCGACATCTTTACAAAGCAAACTAATTATTGCGGATCCACCAACCGGATTCTCAATTCTCAAAGAAGTCATTAAAGCAACAACACTCAAAGCAAAACTATCAACAAGTTCTTTTGATATAAAAGAATGGGACACACCCGTATCAAAAAGAACTCGAATAGGATGATCATGATATAAAATAATGCCATCAAGGATAGAATGAGAAATACCTTGACCACGAGAAGTGTTACTAGGAGTTTGCACCACATTAAGTTTTCCCTCCTTCCTACCTTGAAGTTTGGGACATGCGGATAAATAATGGTCTGGGCTTTTGCAATAGCGACAAGCACGGGGCTTTGAACACTTATTCGCATAATGATCCTTAGAACCACAGTTGTAGCATTTCCTACTACTAGAGGAAGAAGTCTTTGCTGCAGGAGTTGCTTGCTTCCCTTTTTTATTGAGATAAGGGCCTTTGAACCTATTAGGCCTTTTCTTGTTGTTGAAGTTTGGTTTGGCACCCATAACTTCAACGTCACTCTCCTTATCGGCCTCTTCAAGACGAAGAGCGATATCAATGAGTTGATCAAAAGAAACTTCTAATTTTAGAAGTAATGGCTTCTTGAGATATTTATTCAAGCCATAGACAAATCTTTGGTTCTTCTTCAATGGGGGTGTTTATGTACTCAACCCCGTATTTAGAAAGCGACTCGAAGGATGCGACATAATCTGCCGCGGAGGATTCACCTTGAACAAGGTCTATAAAACGACGAGCCAAAGTCAACTTCTCAACTTTTGGCACAAATTTTAATTCGAAGCATTCTCGGAATTTCTCCCAAGTAAGATCCGCTTCATTTATTTAAGAGATCAGAAGCTCGTACCTGTCAAATGCTCTTTCTTGGAGCATACTAGAAGCCACCTGAACTCGGTGAAGATCGATAAGATTCATGCGAGAAAAGATTCGATCGCATGTTCTTAGCCAAGCTTGGACTTCAATAATAGTTTTAGAACCTTTGAATGGCTTCCTACCCAAGTTGGTATAATCGTTGCACAAGCATGCAAATCCATACTTAGGGTGAGTAGGTTCCGTATTAGAACCGGCTTCTTGAGCATTCTTTACTAGATCAAGAAGCTGCTGGGCAGACATAAAAACTCCATCCAGGGGAGTAGCACTAGATTGACCGGCACTGGGATGGCCTGGTCTAACCATTTCTCTTCCTTAAGAAAGAAGAAGGAAGAAGAAAAAGGTTATTCACGAATTGAATATCAAACATTAATGATTGTTAAAACAAGGAATCATAAAGGAAAATAGGATAGAATTGTTCGAATACCCGAATAAAATCCTAAGGCACTACTCCTAAGATGGACTTAGAACGATGATCCTTGTTAAACTATTCTACATTGTTCCGAAGTTTGGCTCTGATACCAAGCTGTGACGCCCCACCTCTATACCCATGCTAGCCAAGAACACTACGGGTAATGTCGTCAACTAGCATGAAGAATAAGGCTGTTGAGGAGCGACCATCTGTACAATTGCTTTGTGTGAGTACCGATATACCAGATAAAAATATAACCTGCATTTCAAGAGGAAATCCGACATACCGACACAAACACAAAGCTAGTACACAGTGGCTATATGTAACCTTCGGAAACAAATATAGAAATATCATAACACAATTCAGTCAAAGAAGTTCATATCTTAAAGGCGGAAACAGATATGAATATTACACATAAAAGCATATATCAGAGTAGTGGTCAAAAAGACCCACAATATCACAAAAGAATAGATACAAGAGCCAGTCAAAAGAATAAGTATACATCAATGAGTCTCTATCTCGTATGTATACAACCAAAAACTACTAATCTAAGTAGTTAGCCAAAAGTCAGGATAATAATAATCCCAGATGAGAAGTCAAGCAGAAGCACCTGTAACATCTTGGTCTGACCCGAGTATTATTTAATAATAAAATAATAAACGGATCAGTCTAACTATAAATATCAGATGAAATGATATAAAATAAGAGATATGACAAAAACGTATGATAACTATAAAGCCATACTGTGATAAGTATGTAATTGAAAACCAACTAGAGATTAATCAATATCACAAGAAACTTCTCAAAGATAAAAAAGAATGTCATACTCTTTATTTTTGTTCACCAAACCATAAATATTGACAAATATATCAATGCCAATTACAGAAGTTAATGACACACAAATTCACCAATGCACAAATATTGATAAAACTTATCAATGTAAATCACGAAAATTGGTGAAACAAAAATTCTAGAAATCATCAATGGAAATCTAGAAATCACAAAAAGGGGGAGGCCTATCACAAAACGGGAGCATGAAAGCTCACCAACACGTGTATCACAAAACGGAACGCTATTCCATGGTTGCTAACCATTAGTTTTGAGTCGAAGCTCCACAGAATGGCCCGAAGACCATGGGTCGCTACCCCACCAAATTGAGCAGAAGCTCCACAGAAACGAGGTTTAGTCTCCCTTGTAGACAAAGAGACATCGCACATTCCTAGCCTAAATCACAAAATGACCATCATCGATCATCAAGAAGTGTCAATTACACTAAGCTAGTAAATATATGAGCTTAGATTCATGTCCCATAACCACTAGCTTAACTTAAATATTTACGAACAAATTGTAGATCTCCACTAGAAAATTGTCACAAGAGATTCAATCGAACAAGTCTAGGAATCAACCGACGAAGTAAATGCAAGCGTTTCATACCACTTGTTTTACTAAGCCGTTTAATTAGATTTCTCATACGAGTGAGGTAAAGGTTTGTATATACTAATAGATTGGAAAACGGTTTAAGAAACGAGCTTTGTAATAAAATAGTGTTGAAATCGTTTTAATGGAAATATTTACTACTAGTATAGAAAACCTTTATATTTTTAAAGTGAAAATCACAAAAATGATTGTAGAAACAATCAATCACTAAAATTCACATACGAAGACATGAATTAATTCCAAAGAAATCGATATCAAATCCATCAAAATGGATATTTCCAAAAATCCCAAAGAAAATGTCATCAAAGTCGAAAATGGATGATAACAACAAAAGGGAATCAACACGAACCGATAAAATTGGAATTCTTAAACAAAATAGGCAAGCAGGCAAAACACATCAGATTCAGACGTCTGAAATAGGTGGTTCAGACGTCTGAATCTAGAAAATTAGAAGTTTTCCAGAACGTAATTCAGACGTTTGAACCAAATGTTTCAAATGTCTGAAATAAGTGTTTTTAGCCTATTTCCTTTCTGTTTGAAATCAAGCCAATTCAGACGTCTGAAATTCCAGATTCAGACGTCTGAAACTGGAATTCAGAGCCTTTCCTGAACCTCGACCAAAAATGGCCAAATGAATATGGGAAGCGATCGGACGAGCAAATGACGACTAAGGATTTACGCCACGCGACAACCCAGCCTTAACGAATCTTCGATACGCCTCAAATATCAACGTCCAAATATTCATAATAGGATTTTCATAGATTTTGATTTCAAAACACCAAAAATTGGAATATACACCAAATCAATCCAAACCAAAATCAATTGCACAAGAATAAGTGTTAGGAATTCATACCTAACAATCGAAGATAATTATAGACTAAGATGTGAGATAAAAATCTCACCTTTGAACCCAAAACTATGAAGAAGAAGCTATAGAGCAATGGAAAGAACAATCACTCTTCAATTCCAACCTAAAGAGCTTGAATCTAAGCTTAAAAGAGAAACATTTCCTAAATTAGGTTTAAGAATTTCTGAAATTGGTAAGAGAATGAGTTGGAGAAGAAGAGGAGGCTTACCAAAGCTTCTTCTATAAATTTGGAGCTAGAACTTGATTTGCAAATGGAAACTAGGGCTTGGATTTTTAATTTCCCATTCCTCTCTCCATTGATGCTAAAGCTTGAGTATTAGGAAATAGAAATGAAGTAATGAAGAGAAAAGGGGTGAAGCTTGGGTCTAATGGCTGAAACAAAACTAAATCCCTAAGTGAAAAAGTAGCAAAATTCCACTAACTCCAAACATATCAAAGTTTATACTTAAAAAAGTCGCAAACGTCATTTCGAACTCAATCGGGGCGGTCTCGAGTCCTAATTCGACTGTTTGCAAAAAGTAGCCTTTCGGACTAAAATCCAACTAACGATGAATTATTTTAAATAAAATATTTAAATATTCAATCGTAAAATATGCGGGTTGTTACATCTACCCTGACATTGCCTAGTTGTGCCGTGTCACCAACCCTAGCATGCTTTACTACGAGTTTGATTTGTGTCGTACCTATGGAGTATTCTATAGTAGCCTCCCGATCTGGAGGTATGATGGTACTGTATAGACCATTGGCACTATAAAAGTGTTAAAGTGGTAAAAGTAAAGCCTTAACGCTATTTTTAAATAGTATACTTTACTTTGACATTATTGTAATAGCATATATTACTATATAGTAGATAGTTTATTGAATCCTTAGAGGATGGTTGTCCCAAACATCCTTTGAGTTACTTGTATTTCAGTGGTTATTTCACTCGAGTTAGATTTATTTATATAAGAATGTTAATCCTAATTCGAGTGTTTTGTGTTATGCTTTACGCTTGGGTCAGACTGAGTGATACAGCTTTTGAGACTCACCTTTAGAGTTGGCGCTTTGTTTGGAGATACATCTACATCTTCTCAGTTTGAAGTTATTCAGTTGATTCAATTGACGTATTCTGATATTGTATTTGACTATTATGTTTGAGACTTCTGTTGTATCTTATTTAACTTTGTTATATATAGTAGCTTCATGAACTACCGTTCTTTTGTTTCCGCTGCATTATTGTTATATTAATCTGTGTTCTATGATTCTGTGATTATTTATTTACTGTATATGCTGAGTTTTGACAAATATAAATTAACAATCTAGTATTTTGAGCAATTCAAATCTGGCATGTGTGGATGCGAATGGTTGAAAATATTAGGATGTTACATATAGGGTCTGCCTCCTCCCTATTCAGGAAGTAATAAATGGTCGGGGTTAGTGGTTAAGCATAGAGCTGATATCTCAGAAAGGATCTGCTTCGGGTTTGAGATGTTAAGTAGTTATTATTGGGTTTGCCTCTCCTATAAAGAAGTATTAAGTAGCCTGAGGAGATTTTGAGCGATGTTAGCTAGATAGTATCGGAGAGGAGTCCGCCTTGGGATATGTATTAAATGATAGGGACTTGCCTAAAATGTTGGTGTCAAATGGTCAGAGCCTGCATAGTTCCCACTGAAAAAGGTATTAAGTGGCTTGGGTGCTATCTCTTACATTATTAGGATATGATTGATGGTGGTTGCGTGAGACTTGGAATGGTTTTTTGGCGTACATTCGAAGGTAAGTTGTAGAGTTGAGATGCGTTAGTGATATGGCAATTATATTATAAAGCCTTATCTAGGCGTCATCAGTCTCTGTGGCTACGACCGATTGACTAGCAGTTATGTTGCGATGGCCCGCTTTGGGGACTTAAAGTATTATGTGGCCGGTGTTTTGGGCGGATAGCTTTAGACATATACGTTTAAAGACACACACACATGGATATATGTATGTATGTATATATATATATATTATATATACCCTAGAGATGGTTTGATTAGGCATACTGTACATGTATATAAGAATTAACGGATTAGCCGTAAATAATAAAAATGACATTTAAATGGAAATCAATAAGCATAAATTAATGGAATGGATATGGTATGTAATTTTCCAATCACCAGAACATTGTTCTGGCACCCTCCTCATAACAACCTGTAGGTTAGATCTAGAAGGACTGGATATTGAAGCAAGACGGGATCTGCAGATCTTGAATTCTTCTAATTCATGCTCGGCATTGACAATGCAATTAAATATCCAAGGAATAATATTTGGCGGTGGCAGCCTTAATCAATACATACGTTATATTATTATTTTTAATTCTGCTGTGAGTTTATATTAATGGCACTCTGGTATACTTATGTTTATTACAATTTAGAAAAACCGACTAGACTTGGGTTTTGATTTAGTAGAAATTTGAACCCATCAAGGTGCGAGTTGTTACAGTTTGGCTTAGTTCATCGCTTAAAAATCTCATTGATAAAAATCTAATTTTACAAATTCGAGGGTTACCTTTTAGTAATGATTATTTACACCAATTCTCTTCGTGAACACTATATCACATTAGGACCTAAGCAATTTGGTTTTGGTCAAAATACCAGTATCTTCCATATTCAACTTGGTTAGTCCATAAACAAAAGCCTTGGTTCAATAATAATAATAATTATTATTAACTGCTCTACTCTTGTTAGAGATTTTGACTTTGAGTTGACTATAGTTGGCTGTGATACTAACTTCATACAATCGAGGAGACGAATTCTTTATTGAATAATGTTTCACATCCAATGCTTCAGCTTAGACCCAACTACAGTTGCTCGATGGATGTCTTGCCATAATTTAACTATAATCAAAGTAGAGAATTTACATTAAAGTTCAACAGTATTCTCAAGTCGAAAGAATCATGTAATATCGTCACTCGAAATTTTTTCGTTCGACCTAGTTGTTATAAACTAAAAGGAAACTCTTGGACGAATCATTAGATAGTTACTATTAGTACGTAACCTCCTAGTATCCCCATAGCCATAAGTAATACACTCCTTAACATCTGGAGAGCATTACACACTCTTGTCTCAATGGATTTATTGATTTCCTTTCTTGAATCATCTTGATTGGGAATATTGAAAATAATATGTCATTTAATGTAGTGATAAGTTTGTCATATTACAACTCATTCTAATTATTATCACATAACATATAATCTATGGATTAAATATTTTTAATTAATTATTCGATTAATATATCATAATATAACAGATATAATATAGAAAACAAACATCTATTATTTCGAACGAGGTTTTATTACAAAATTAAAAATTTATAATATATTACAAAATTACTCCAAGGGCATAACCCTGATTCATTAGTTTATACATCATTTTAAATCATTTTTCGGCCTTTAAATAAATAATTAAAGTTTACTACCCTTAAAATTTTAATGATAAATTTCAAATATTGATAAGGGTAAAAAATGGAATTTTACAAGGATAAAATAGTAAATTTTCACAAACATTGCACATATGCCTCAGTCCTATTCCATTGCATTCAAAACATCGTTTATAGTTAAAAAACATATATAACTTATTAAATTTAATGAAATGGGTCAAAATAAACAATAACCATAACCAATGGTGTTTTCTTAATTATTAGTTTCAGTTTAGACCATATAATTCAAGTTTGCAACTATAAATAAGGCCATAACCCTCTCTCCTTTTCACTATTAAAACCTAATCACCACCTTCTCCTTCCTATACATTCTTTTTCCTATTCCTCTTCCTCCTTGAAAACTCCTATTTCTCAATTCTCTTTTCCAATTTCTGAAATTAAAAAAAAATTAGACCAAATTAGACCAAATCAATAGAGTGGGAAAGGGTGGATTTAAATTAAATTAGAAGAGGATTCCTTTAAGGTGAGTGAATTGATTACGATGTTATGATGACTCAAAAGCAATTGAATTCCTTTATAATTCTACCTGATTTAAAAATATAATTATCGAATTTGGAAAAGTAGCGTAAACCTTTGAATTACAATTTCAATTATAAATAAAAAAGGATGGTAATGACGGGAAAACCCTAGGTATTAATTTTATAAAAAAAATTATTGAAAAGGGAAAAGGATGGATTAGTCAAATTCATATCAAATTTTATAAAGATAAATCTTTGTTGATTAAATTTGGTTTGATTGGGTAAACAAAGTAATTGAATACCTTCTTATCTTATTTTAAAATTATTATACAGCCTGGAATACACACACACATATATAGACACACACACACATATATATATACATACACTTATATATACACATACATATACATATATATGTACATATATATATATGTATATTCGTACACACATATATATATATATATATACATAAATGTATATATCTTTGTTTGAAGGTATATAGTATATTTAAAGGTTATATATGTAGAAATCTTTAATAATTCACCCTGGAATATGCCTAAATTTCAACCAAGAAAAGGCCCATCGAAACTTAGATCCATTCTAAGGTAAGCTGTTGG
The DNA here is from genome assembly GCA_030765085.1 of Allium cepa. Classification (NCBI taxonomy): domain Eukaryota; kingdom Viridiplantae; phylum Streptophyta; class Magnoliopsida; order Asparagales; family Amaryllidaceae; genus Allium; species Allium cepa. The sequence goes on along the minus strand of CM060937.1, from coordinate 108,108,672 downwards.
TAGTAAAAAGAAATAAAATTACAGAGCCGTAGCTAAACTTTCAGAACTCACAGCGGTTTGGATCCAAATATAATATCAAAGTGTATCCATTTATTTTAAAACCATAAAAATGTCATAATACAAAATACCATAAAAACTGCAACATAATATTTGTTACAACAATTGTTTATATACATGGGTACACATAAAAGTAAGTAATAATAACAAATACTGCCACAAGCCAAACTTATCCATCTCTAAGCATCGTCACCGCCATCATTCCGTCTTCAACCTATGTTGTAATGAGGAGGGAGTCAGAACAACAAGTGTTTGGTGGATAAAAATCTCGAGTCTTACCTTTTCAGTACTTGGGCAGCATATTTCAAAATAAGAATATGTCTATGAACATAAAACCATTTAATACTTCTTTATAATAGGAAGGAGGCAGGTCGAACCACTTAACACCTTCCACTCCAGAGGAAGGTTTCTAGAATCCCATATCCCAATCATACGTCATAAACAACTAATAATGTGAGAGACGGTACCCAAGCCACTTAATACCTTTTAGTGGAAAATAGGTAGACTCCGGTTATTTAATACCTTAACTAAGGTAGACCCCATAATTTAATACATATTTCCAAGGTGTACTCCTCACTAGTATTCTCTAGCTGGCATCATATGGAATCTCTTAGGCCACTTTATACTTCTTTGTGAAAAATAGGCAGACTTTGTCATCTAATGCCGTAATTAAGGCAGACCCCATCATTTAATACGTATTTATAGAAGCAGGCCCCCATTTAGATACCACATAACGTAACTCGTTCACCATTTAATACTTTAAATAGAGAAAAGATACGGGCCCTTAGACAACCATTTAGCACCTCCAAGGCCTATACATATAATGACGTCTTAGATTGGTCCGACTATTAGTATGAAATGGTAGCAGATTAGCTGGGAAGATTTCCCCTACATAATTTGGGATTAACCTCGTGTCGTTATAAATATTTCTCATAAGAATATCTCACATCAATCAAAGTGTATACAACTTCTGGTAGTCTTAAAGTGAAGGGAAAACTTTTGCCATGTAACTTTATTTACCTCGAACCCTTATGACTTAGCCATACATCAATTACTCTCCACATATATATATATATATATATATATATATATATATATATATATACACACACTCATCTCACTGTTTCGTAAATAAGACCATATATGGAACCTTCCTTATCATGCTTTAAAATAATAATTAGGCCATATAAGAGTGTCCTCTTATTTTTTCCTAACAATCAATTACCTTTCTAACTACATTACCTTTCTAACTCCCTAAATAAATGAAAATAACCACCTAATTAACTACGCCATATATGCAATAATTATACGTTGATTACGCTAATAGAGATAAATAAATATTCACGTCTAATAGTTCAAAATGCATGGATTTTACACCCTAAACTAGCGTTAAATGTCAATTCACTAACCAAATACTATTACAAGTCCTTTTTCTTCAAATTTCCAAGATTCCAACATATCAAAATAATGGATTTCAATATCCAAACAGGGAATAATTAGTCATGACCAAAACTTTAATATCGCACTTGTAAATAATTGGAAACTCAATTTATTACATTAATAAAATGGAATATACTAAACAATAAGGGTCGTAACCTAAATCCCGTACTCTATTCGACTCTTTTTTTATGAAGAGAATGATAAGAAGGAAATTTGCGTGAAATAGGTGATGTAGACTATGAATAAAATTCATAATCTAAACTCTTTTCTTTTGGAGAATCACAAATTTGAATCACAAAGGGACGAGAAGGGAATAGAATATGAAATCACTAAAAATTGCGTAACATAATAAATCCCATTAAATTAATGTAAATAATCGAGAATTTTCACATAAAATTGACATTTCAAAAGAAAAGGAATTTTAGGTGCTTTTATGGATCATATTTTCGAAATCTTAAAATTCATAAGGTATACTCAAATTCAATAATAAACATACTAAGTAAATACTAAAACAAGAAATACTAAGGTTTCACAAATTAGCTTTAGCTTCAATTAAATGGGTATTTAGCTTTCCAATCTCTTCCAGAATCTCTCTCTTTTGATACACACACAATAGGGAAAAGGTATACATATTCATTAGATTTAGAATAATTGGAGAAAAATAGGATAAGAATAGATTAGAGGAAGAAGAAACAAATGAGAAATAAGTTGAATTCTTACCTTAATTCTCTATTGAGTTTCTGAATCTTATTAAAGAGGTAGAAATAACAAAATTTTGTTTTATTCCCCTAATATGAATAAAAAGTGGAGAGGATATGTTTCTATTTATAGGGATTGAAATGCATAAGAACTGTATGATGGAAGTAAGTGAGGAACGAATAAATTTGGAGTGTTAAAATAATAATACACCCCTTCAAACCCTAGCCACCACTGGCAGAAATTGGATTTGACTGCTCCACTTCCCCTACCCTACTGGTCGATCGTTAGGATTGATCTACCGTAGTGAAGGTGTCGACCAGTTGACTATTTTGGGTAATAATTGATTTTTTTGCCTTATTAATTAATTCTTTCCCTTATTCAACTTTAACGTTAAACGTTAATTAATGTTTACTTAGCCCCCAAGCTATTTTTTAAAAATTCAAATCCTAAATTCAAATCTTTATTTAAATTTGAATTCAGGCTAAATTAATTTAAATCTGAAAACTTCAAACGCTCATAACCTGTTATTTTGAGCTCCATTTTTAGCATATTATATATGGAAATAGATCGGAATTTCACTAGGAATGCAAAAAAATAACTTTATGTTCAATTTCAAACATTTCTAAAATTTCCATATTCTATCATATCATATTTAATTCAATTAAATCTATTTATTTTTGATTCATTTTACGGAATGTTACATTCTCCCCTTAAAAAGGATTGTTTCAAAAAATTTCAAGGGGTGAAGAACGTAACGCGCAATAACATCATTGTTATACAACTAAGTTATCTACACAATCATTTACCTAACCAATAGTGCAAGGTGATTATATACTACAGACATGCTAAAAGGAGCTCAATCCTAGTGTGAAGGTGTGATTGTGTTATGCAAGTATGTATGAAAAACCTTAAACATGCATATAATTTCTACATGGGTGCAAAGCGATTGTGAAAAAAATGTAATGACGATCTCCTACCATCCATTCTAGTAACCATAATGCAAACAAAATCCTAAAATTTGGAGAGATAAATTACTAGTTAAAAGCTCTGGGTGAGCGCTCTTCATCTTCTCCTCGGTCTCCCATGTGCTTCCCGCTGGATTGTCCCTCTATTGTACTCTGACCAGCCTAATTATTTTATTGCATAGTCTCCTACTACCATGCTCTACAATGCATGTGGTGGCCCATGGCACTGTCGGCTCCAAATCAAAATCCCCCAACTGATCTGGCTCTATTCTATTAAAGTGTCATGAAGGAATTTCCTAAGGTGAGAAACGTGAAAAACATTATGGACTCCTGCCAACTTGCCAGGAAGCTCTACATAGTATGCCAATATTTCTATTTTGTCCTGAATTCTGAATGGCCCGACAAATCTAGGAGTCAATTTTCCAAACTTGCCAAACTTTAAAACTATTCTAAGAGGGGAGATTTTAACAATATATCTGCAGCCTCGAATTCAAAATATTTCCTTCTTTTATCTGCATAATATTTCGGATGGTCTTGCGCTACCTTCTTCCTTTGCCTGATCAACTCTACTTTTTCCATGGTATCAGGATCAAATCGGGTCCAACGAACAACTAGGCGATTTGCATGGCTGCCCATAAAGCGCTTCAAAAGGGGCCATACCAATCATTGTTTGATAGCTATTATTATATGAAAACTCCCAATATCGTTCGAAGTTCAAGACACAAGCTCTCAACAAGTCCTCCAAAATCCTATTCACCCTCTTTGTTTGTCCATCGGTCTGTGGATGATATGCCGTGAAAAGGTTTAAAGAAGTTCCCAAAGCTGTTTGTAGGCTTCCCCTATTCTTGCTAGTGAACAAGGGGTCCCTACAACTAATTATGCTTACAGGAATACCGTGTATACAAACTACTACTTAATATAAATCTATGCGAGAGAAGTGGTGGTCCTATTTCTCCAAATTGGAACAAAATGAGCACTCTTAGAGAATCTATCCACAACAACTCAAATAGCCTCATTTCCCTTCTGACTTCTAAGAAATCATTCCACAGAATCTATTGAAATATGTGCCCACTTCAGAAAAGGAATTTCCAAAGATAATAATAATCCACCAGGCTTCCCTTACTCAGCTTTTATTTTCTGACATGTAAAACACTTAGTAACAAACTCAGCTATGCTTCTCTTCATTCCATTTCAAAATAAAAGTCTCTTCATGTCCTTGTACGTCTTATCTCCTTTGGGATGAATGGTCATCCTTGAGTGGTGACACTCCATAAGCACATCTCTCATCAAATCATCAATCATCAAAACACAATGACGCCCATCTCTTCTTAAACATCCCTTCTAATCAACTGGATACCTCCTTCTCCAAAATCTCTACTAACTCCTCATCCTTTCCTTGCTCCTGCCCTACACGATCCATCAAGGTTGGTCTAATCTCCATAACTGCTAGAAAATCTTGGATGGGTTCTGTTGAAGGTTGGAAGTTAAAATTCATATGTAGCAACTAGAGTAGCATGTCTCCAACTAAGGGCTTCGGCGACGACATTCCCTTTTCCATGGGAATATTGAATACTAAAGTCAAAGGATGCTATATACTCCATCCACCTCTGCTGCCTAAGATTCAAACATTTTTTGGGAAAATAGGCATCTGAGTGATTTATGATCAGTGAATAACTCAAACCTTCCACCAAGAAATGATGTCTCCACATCTTTAAGGCAAAGACAATGGCTGCCAATTCCAAATCATGCATTGGATACCTCTTCTCGTGGTCCTTCAATTTTTTTACTAGCTTAGGCAACTACTTTCCCTTCATGCATAAGAATTGCCCCTAATCCTATGCCACATGCATTTGTCAAAACCATAAATAGCTTGGTTCCATTTAAAATAGTGAGCACAAGTGCACCAGTTAATGCCTCCTTAAAATTCTCCAATGCCTTAGTGCATCTATCATCCCAAACTAAACTATATTCTTTAGTCAATTGGGTTAAAGGGGATGCTATTTGTGCAAAGTTCTTGATGAACTTCCTATAATAGCCTGCCAACCCTAGAATACTCCTATCCTTTGGTGCATTACTAGGAGTCTTCCATCCTTGGATAGCTTCCACTTTAGCAGGGTCCAAAGCCAATCCTTGTTTCGAAATAATATGCCTATGGGATCTAACTTCATTTTTCCAAAAGTGGTATTTAGAAAACTTGGTTTTGAGTTGGTTTCTTCTCAAGGTCTCCAATACCTCCCTAAGGTGGTCCTTACGCTCCTTTTTTACTTTAGAGAAAACTAAGATATCATCAATTAACACCACGACAAATTTATTAAGTTTTCCTCTAAATACTTTACTCATCAAATCCACAAAGTATGATGGGGCATTCGTTAGTCCAAAAGGCATTTCTTCCCACACGTAGACCCATCAGGAGAACGGAATGCGAACTTTGGCTTGCTTTCCTCTGTAATCCTCAACTGATGGAATCCTATTTCTAAGTGTAATTAGGAAAAGACTTTAGCTCCTACAAATTGGTCCAATAAGTCATCTATTCTAGGTAAATGGTACATATTCTTCTTTGTCAAATTGTTTAATTCTCTATAATCAACCCAAAGTATCAAAGAACCATCTGCCTTATTAAAAAAAACAAAAGGTGCTCCCCATTTAGAAGTACTCCTACGGATGAATACTTTCTTCAATAGCTTTGAGATTTGCTTATCCAATTTCGTTCTCTCCTTATGGGCCAACTGTCTCAAAGGAAAAGCAACGAGCCTTGCATCCTTCTTTAAATTGATTTAGAACTCAATCTCCCTATGGGGTGGGAGACCCGAAACCTCCTTGAAGATGTCAAGAAATTCACAAACTATGGGTATAGATGGTGGCTCTCCATCAATAGATAGACTTAGTGAGTATAAATGGCTTAACTGAACTAAATCTTTGGGTGTACAAAGAACTTCTAGGTCACGACCTCCATAGCTTCTTAATCGCACTACTCGCTAATCACAATCAAGATTGGCTCCATAATATGACAACCAATCCATACGCAAGATAAGCCCATACCTCTTGAAATTAAGAATGTACGTAGTACGTATGAAATCAACGTCACATATGTCTAACAGTAGATCTTGCAAATAAGATAAGGATGGGTCGAACCCCTCATGGGATTGGAAACCTCTATTAGGCTGTTGACCATCTGGGTTTAAAGGTTTAATAAATTTACTGCATCCCTATCTATAAAGGAATGTGTTGCCGTTGAATTAAATAGGGTATGAATAGTAACCCAAAAATAAGAGTTATACCTTTTAGAGCTGCTTTTCCTTAGTCTCTTGGTGGCTTACTAGCAACAGGGACGGCTTCAATAACGTATGCATGTCCACTTGATCCTTCCTTAGCCATCTTGGGACACTGATTCTTGTGATGTCCTTCCTCATGGCAGTAAAAGCACTACCTCTAAAGGCTTCCTTCATCAGACTCACCCTACAATCTTTAGCTTCATGACCCTTCTTTTGGCATTTTTACATATCTTCTCATCCTTCTTAAACTTCCTCTTTGACTTCTTATTGGCCTAAGAGCTTCCCTTTTAGGTCCCTCCTAGATTTTGGATTGGTGCAGACTTCTCCTTCAATATTCCCTTATTTTCCTCATTGGCCACGTGCAGCATTAACTTTTCTACCAACATCTCCTATGGGGTCATAAATAGGTACTTAGGTCAAGAACATTGCTCTTAGTAGGGAATTTAATCCCTTCACGAACTCTGTGGCCTTTTTCATAGGTGTGTCTATTGGGCCCATCTCGAATTTAGCTAATTCAATAAACTTAGCAATGTACTCCTTAAGGGTAGAATCACCTTGTCTCAACTGAACGAACTTTTCCAATTGCAAGCTAAACTCTGCTTTAGACATGAATTTCATCTTAGATCTATCCATGAATTCATACCAAGAGAATATCCTTCCAGGGTGCTCTCAGTCACAAAGTTCCACCAATCCATGGCTTCTTCCTTGAGGTGCAAAGATGTTATTCTTCTTCTTAGCTGATCATCTTAGCCAATCTCTCTAAATATCTTCTCACGGTTACTAATCCAAGCTTTAGCTTTCGAATATCCTTCAGTTCCAAAGTATGTCTTCCCTCCCATATGGAGAAAGTCCTTACGAAACTTAGGAAAGTCGATAGGATGGGTGCTGCACTTGCGGGCGGTGTAGTGTGTGCTATCAGTGCAGTTGGAGGAATAGGAATCTACTCGATAGTCCTAAGATATTGTCTAAACCATTGGGCATTCTATGAATGGGTGGTATTATGCAGGTAGGGTTTCCTTGTCCGGAAGAAGATTAATTATCAGCCATATCAACTAACTATAGGTTAAACCTTTGGTGACGATTTCCTAAGATAGTATTTATAGCTGAAAGAAAAGGTCTGCCTAGTGTACATGCATATGTTCCAGAAAATAGGGTGTATATATATATATATATAGAATTTTGAAAAATATTTTTTTAAAACCTTTTTTAAAATAATAAATACGTCCCTCATACATATAGTTTTCCTCGTTGATCGAGTAACATAGGCTCTGATACCAAATGTAATAACCTACCCCAGAATAACCCTAAATTTTGATCCAGAAAAGTCATATCGAAAATTAGATCCATTCTAAGTAAGATTTTGGTAGTAAAAGGAAATAAAATTACAGAGCCATAACTAAACTTTTAGAACTCATAGTGGATGAAACAAAATATAGTAGCAAAGTGTAACCATTTGTTTTGAAACCATAAAAATACCGTAATACAAATTCCATAAAAACCGTAACATAATATTCATTACAACAATTGTCTAACTACATGGGTACACATAAAAGCAAGTAATAATTACAAATATTGGCATAAGCCAAGCTTCTCCATCTCTAAGCATCGTCGCTGCTATCACTCCATTCTTAACCTATGTTGTAATGAGGAGGCAGTTAGAACAAAGAGTGTTTAGTGAGTAAAAACCTCGAGTCTTACCTTTTTAGTACTTGGGAAATATATTTCAAAATAAAAATATGCCCATGAACATAAAACAACTAAAATCGTTCAATACTTCTTTATAAGGAAAGGAGGTGGGTCCAACTACTTAATACATTCTATTCCAGAAGTAGATATCTAGAATCCCATATCCCAACCATATGTCATAAATAGCTAATGATGTGAGAGACGGTACCCAAGCCACTTAATACCTTTATTGGAAAATGGGCAAACTCTGGTCATTTAATACCTTAATTAAGGTAGACCCCATCATTAATACCTATTTCCTAAGCGTGCTCCTCACTGGTACTATCTATCTAACATCATATGGAATCTCTTAGGCCATTTAATACTTCTTTGTAGAAAATAGGTGCACTCTAGTTGTTTAATACCTTAATTGAGGCAGATCCCATCATTTAATGCCTATTTCCAGAAGCTAACGTAACCCCTTGACATTTAATACTTCGTCTAAGGAGAAGAGGTAGACTCTTAAACATCCACTTAATACCTCAAGACCCTAAAGTAGGCCCTTCATTTTAGGGCCCATACTCATAATGACGTCTCACATTGGTCTGACTATTCGTAGAAACTGATAGTCAAATTAGCTGGGCAGATTTCCCTTATAGAATTTGAGACTTACCTCGCGTCATTACAAATATTTATCATAAGGTTGTCTCACATCATTCAAGGCGTACACAACTACTGGTAGCTTCAAAGTGAAGGGCAAACTTCTATCATGTAACTATGTTTACCTTGCATCCCTATGACATAGCCATACATCAATTATTCTCCATATATATATATATATATATATATGTACACTCATCTTACCGTTTCATAAATAAGACCTTATAAGGAACCTTCCTTATTAGGTTTGAAATAATAATTAACCTATATAAGAGTTTTCCATTATTCTCGCCTAACAATTAATTATCTTCCTAATGGGAGAAACAAATGAAAATAGTTATCTAATTAACTATGCCATATATGCAATAGTTATACATGAATTATGCTAATAGAGATAAATAAATATTCAAGCCTAATAAATTCTAAATGCACGGATTTTACACTATAAACCACCGTTAATTGTTGATTCCTAACCAAATACTATTACAAGATTTTTTTCTTTTTCAAATTCTCAAGATTCCAACATATCAAATAAGGGATGTAAATATTCAAATAGCGAATAATTATTCATAAACAAAATTTTAATAATGGACATGTAAATAAATTAGAAACTCAGTTTATTACATTAATAAAATCAAATATACTAACAATAGGGGTTGTAATCTAAATTCCATATTCTATTCGACTCATCTTTTACGAAGAAATTGATAAGAAGGAAATTTATGTAAAATAAATGGTGTAGACTACGAATAAAATTCATAATATAAACACTTGATTTATTGGAGAATCAAAAATTTGAATCACAAAGGGAGAAGTGGAATGGAATATGAAATCATTAAAATTGCACAACAGAACAAATCCCATCAAATTATTGTAAATAATCGATAATCTTCACATATGATTGACATTTTGAAAAGAAAAAAGAATCCATTCATACCATATTTAATTTATTTTAATACATTTGTTTTTGGTTCATTTTATGGGGTGCTACATAATCATTGAAATTAGCTGGTGAATTCATGCAAATAAAGAAAGAGACTGTCACACGATTCGGTTAAAAATGAACCTTAAATCCATACCCAAATCAGCGAAGAAGATAAATGAAATAAACAAAAGAAACAAGCATTAAATAATTTGGAAAACACCAAACCAAACTTTAGAATAGGTAATCAGATGTTTGGATTTCATAAAAATATTTATCTAAGAGAAACTAGTTTAAATTCGACTCAATTTAAACATCTTGATCCTTTTTCAGATGTTTGGAAACAAAGTCAGATAAATGGCAAAGGAAGTCGTACATTTGGTTGCTTAGAAAGTATTTTTTTAAAGGCGGGTTAGATATATGAAATAATTTTTAGAGGTTTGAATTATTTCAACAAACCTAAGTTGAACCTAAACCTGATGCAGGACAAGTAGGGTAAGTAGGGAGACTTTTCCCCATTTTCTCAACATTTAGGAGTTTTCTTAGCTTCATGGAGCAAGTACAATAGGGATAATTAATTTTACGCTGGATGACATACTGAAATTTACACTTCTTGGTGGGCTTAAATTGGAACTCGATATGGCATGTGATAGCAACACAGCTAAAAGCTCTCATTGTTACTTGGGAATGTCTGATCACATGTTACACATGTAGGAACTAGGGAAGGGAGATAGAGACATCTAACATAGTAGGGCTATATGGCTAGGTAGCGGTAGGACCTATGGGGAAATCAATATAGTGATCTCTTTAGGTTCTGGTTGAATGAAAAGAACATTTGACACATTAACCATTGAGAAGGTGACACGATTACTTAGCTAGGCTGTAAATTATTAAGGTAGTACACATGGCATTATCCCAGGCATTGCAATGTTCCCTCGGTGTGTTAATGTGATATACATGATTCGTCCATAACGACCCAAAATTTCGGACACATTGTATTTAAATATCTAAATTATTTAAATATTTGAACCTTGGATTTAATATTATTAAAATGTTTTAGGAATATTTTATATTCCCATTTAAATCATAAGTAATGATGGTATACTTGTTTTGGAAAAAAAATACTTCTAAAATATATCAATAATGTGATCAAAAATCTTTTTATCATAAACATCTTTTTTCTCAACGAATGCTGTTGTCCAAATTTTTTTTGCATATCTAAATCATTATGAAGAAAATTAGCAACTAAAATTATTTTCATTTTTATAGTACCTACATGTAATGATGTTATACATGATGCAATGGAAGATATCCAGGAAATGAGCTTAAATTGAAAGTCTTAACTCTTAAGAAATGATAAATGAAAAGTGATGGGAGGTAAGCGTTACATGACATGAAAGAGGGGGTGAGAAAAAGCTTATGCTATACTATTTTGAAGCCTAGAGAGGAACACCTTGTTATTAAATCGCGAATTCACGAAGCTCGAACTGAAGTATGAGAACTATAAAAGGGGGAAGTGCTTAAGCATTAATCCACTAATTCTTCTCTAACCTTTTCATGTCTTAACAAAACCATCTCCAATCTCTTTTAAAATTTGGCTTTAGACCTAAAACATCATAGGAATCATGATTAGCAAGTAAAAATTAGGAAAAGGAGAAAGGAAGTGGGGTTCCAAGGAGGGGCCGTGAGCATGGGAAGAGGAGAGGAGGTATCGCTTTGGTTTGGAAGTGCAAAAGGTTGGATCTTTAGGCTTTTAGGGATGGTGGGAGATGGTTCTTTGTTCTTGTGGCTTTGTGCTTGTGTTTGGCATTGATTTAAGTAAGTTATCACACTATCACTTAAGCATGTATTGTGTATATATATGTTGAGTGCAAAGTATAAAGTTAAAGTGACATTAACAAAGTAAAGTTATAAACTTTGGACCCCTCTTGCTTTTGAAAGCAAATAATTACTTATCGTTGTATAACATCACTTCTGTTACCCTCTAAAATATGTGGGATGGCGTTGACTTGATTTTTAAATGGTTTTTTAACTTATGTGTTAAATTGAAGTAAGTTTGAAAGTGTTTGAAGTGAGAATAGTCCTTATAATTGCACTTTTGAATCCCTGTTCTAAAAAATTTATAAATAAATGGGAAGATATTCTTGGTGCTTTATTCCATAATTTTAAGGTACCCTAATGTTAGGACTTAATAAAAATTTCAAGTATTATATCATTTGTTAAAGTGGTGAAAACTAGTCACAAAGATCGTTCTTTTCAATGTTGTTTTTAACAAGAACTTTTAACAGCATTTATAAATGTTGTAGTAAGTTGCTTATGGTTTTAAGTATATATAAATGATATTTAAATTTTGGATTTTTCTCTAATCTTGAGATGTTTACAAACACATTTTGAAGTATTTTAAATATGGTTTTAAGTTTAAATATATTTTTAATAATTATATACGTATTTTCAAAGTAAATAGTTTTTATAATATAAAACATATTTTTGATCAGATTATAAATTAGTTATTTTCAAGTAGTATTTTACATAGATATTTAAACCTAATTTATAAGTATTTTAAAGTATATATAATTTTGAAAAGGTAATTGATTACGCTTAACACTAAAAGTCGACAAGGTGGACTTCTCTATTTTTGAGAGTTCGATTGATGTCGAGTAGGGACGGAGCAATAAAGTTCTAGCCTACCTGGATTCCCTCTTGAATGAGAAATTGTTAAGTTGTAATGTCAGAAACGTGTTAATCTTGTTGTTTACTTACTTGTTTAAAAGGTAATTTACTTTACTTAATGCTAAAAACCGACGAAGTAGGCTTATATATGTTTGTGAGTGTTAAAATTGATTTTGAGTAGAGATGGAACAATAGAGCACTACCCTACAAGGCTTCCCTCTTGAATGAGGAATAGTCAAGTATGAAATGTCAGAAATGGGTTAATCATATTGTTTGTAACTTGTTTATGAAAATCATTAATACTATACTTAACACTTAAAGTTGATGTATACTTACATATTTGTGAGATTCAAGAATGAAGTGTCTAGGCAAGGCTTTGATGCAACCAGTGCTCTAACTTATCTGGATTCACTCTTGAATGAGGAATGGTTAAGTTGAAATGTTGAAAGCAAGTTAAGTACGAACAATGATTTGTATAAGCAATTATTTTAATTGGATAGTCGATTAGCCGACCATCAAACTTAACCAAATATTATTAACTTAGATCTTTAAAATGATTATTTTAAAGACGACATAAGTATGGAAATGGTTTTCGGTTATTGTGATAATGTGTTAATAACATTCGTCTTTAACCATTTTTGATTAATCTTCTGAATGTAAATAGATTTTTAAAAGAATGTTTTATATATAAGTATAAGTGAAATGGTTTTGGGTTTGTATTAACAATGTTTAAGTAACATTAGTCTTATACCTTTTGAATGGATTTGTGAACGTACTTAGATCCTTAAAATGGATATTTTGAAGGAAAATCAAGTAAGGAATCTTTCAGAAAAAAAGATAGAAAAGGCAAAGTTTTAAAGTAAGAAATCTTGTTAACGATTTGTTTATCTACTTATTCCATTTAAGATAAATATACGAATACGTTTTGAAGTATTGAAAGAGTACAACTAAATAGTAGAAATTGATAATGATGTTTTTATTAGATAAAAGAAGTTTTAATAATAAAAGAGGTTTTAATCAATAAAAGATTAATTAAATAAAAATGGGATTAGAATTCGCTTATGTGACTTGATTGTGCTTTGTGTAGCTTAATTGTGCTTTGTATGTTTACAGGTTTATGGAGAACATTTAGTCGTATAGTTAGCACTAAAAGCCAATGAAGTAGGCTTGTTTATCTATGGGAATTGAGACCGATGTTCATCGATCTAGTCTTAAGGATACTAGGATCGATAAGCATTTTACTTATCGAAAACCACGTCAAAACTGAGATACAAGTTCTATCTCATAGAAGTGGACATGTTCGAGATGCTGGAATCCATGTGTGGTTTCGAGGTCTATTCGAGATGTGGGAATCTAATTAGGGAATCGTGTTCTGTTTAAGTGATGAAGACTCATGGGAAAGATGCCGAACATGACCTCAATGTTGGAGATGAAACAGAGTAGAGTAGGGGCATAGTTAGGGTTTGATTGACCCACGACATGATATTATCACTCCATATCTAGAGTATGCTTATCGATGTTGCACGCGAGAGGTGATGGTATTTGGGATCAAGTATTTTGACATGGACTGGCTATGTTTTCCTTAATGGTATATTTTATCTAGAGATATATGGTGCTCGGAGGTAGTTTCTAACACTTGCGTAGGAGATTGGATTCGGTGTCGACCGAAGAGATCTGTACGTAAAAATCCAATGTCCAAACATTCCTTATCGGATTTGATTTTACTCCTAATATGATGTTGAATGTAATCAATGTAATCATTCCTGCTATTTTTTTTATTTATATTCTTCACCCTGGACATTATCTAATATATTACCTTATGTACTTATCAGATGGTGGTTCTTTTGAGGGGATAATCTTCATGGCATTCCATACAGTCTCAAAGGTACTACCATATGATAGTTACATATTTTTTGAGTTTCTCATACAGACTTATGTCTAACACTCGATTTTTGTTTTCATAAATTCCTCGCATGCTCTTTTGAGTAGTTTGAGAAAGGAAGGTTTTCGTTGATGTTCATTGGAGCTCAAGGAGAAGAGATGGATGTTTTACTTATCGTGGTATTCTTATTTCCGCTGCATTACTATATTGTACATATCAGTATTTGTGAGGACAGATTGTTATGACTGTCCAGGCTGACGATGGTACTTTGATTTTCTAACTTTGAAATTTCTGTATCGAAGTTACCATTTATACTATTCTTTTGATATTATATATTACAATTTCGCTAGTGAGTATCTGCTATTGTGTTCCTTCTTCCATATTTTATTTTCTTTTTCCTTTTATTTTACCCTAACTTTCTGTCTTTTTGGCACTTAGGTGCTTGGCACATTAATACCGTGGATGTATTAGTGTCGACATTCATTGGTTGCAAAGGTGAATCATTGCAGTTGGTATCAGAGCAGAAGCTTAAGCAAGAACCTTGACTTTGGTTAGTATGACTCATTAAGAGATAGGGTAATGGAATGCCCTAGTATGAGTTGAGTGTATTATACATGTGAGAGCATTTTTGTAATCGTTATAAATGTATACCACAAAGGTAAATATATCTGTGCAAATGAAAAATCTTATATAAGGTAACTTATATAAGTGAATTGTCAGAGTATAGTTTAATTAATGTAGGTGTTAATGATGTTTATTTGTTATCCCTCGTTAATTAGTTTAGTCTCGCTCAGCCAGTTTATGAGCATTGACCATCATCTGTTGATTGTTGATTTGCACTCGACCGTTTTATGAGCAGTTTTTCCTTTTCACTACATGGATTTGGTAGACAGTATTTATAGATGCATTGAAGCGAACATCTTATGAATTTAGTTTCACAATTTGACTATAAGGCATTCAGTGATAATGCCAGTTAAAAGTTGAATTTGGTAAAAGATGTTTGTTTAATCTGAGAAAGATAAGATATTTTTAAAATAAGCTGTGAAAGAATTTATATAAGAAAGTGATTTTATATAAGTAAGGTTTATAAAACGTGATTATAAATAAAGAGAATTCAAACTGATATTTTGAGAACTTAATTCCGGTGTCGGGTAAAATGTTTTTCAAGATTTTAGAGAAAACAGTAGTAATATTATTTGAAAGTAAGTATTTGGGAAATTTTTTTATGAACTTGAGATCATGGCACTTATTAATATTTATGAAGTATTCGATACCATTTTGAAATAATTTTGGTTAAGTGCAAAAGACATGAATTTGATGTACTGAACTCACTTCTATCGCTTGAAAATAATTCTGGTGATGACTTCGGCATTATCGGCATTCATTTTTGGGCTTCTAAGTGGGGGATACTACAGGGTTGTTTTAGTAAAATGGATTCTGATTTCAGTCCGAAAAGTATGATTTGATGCACAAAAGATATATGTATGTATTATTATTTTAAAAGAGATTTGAAATAAAAACCCAGTGTTTAGTTCTATATTTTTTCTTTGAAAAGAAATTTGATATGAACTTTTTAATGAATAATTTTTTTATACGTATATTATGTAGGGTGCTCAACTAGTAGTGGCATAGCTCGAAATAAATGTTGGAACTTTTGTGTTTTCCCTTTTTGGGTAAAGTGTGTTTTAATAAATTACTGAAATTTGTTAAGCTATTTTAGAAACACAGGTAGCCTATGTTTTAGGATTGTATGGTATGTATATCATGTTATGATATGTTATTGGTAGATTTCATTTGTTAAAATGAAATGATATTTTTCAATCATTTTTGACAGTCATAAAGTTCTAAATCTCTATAGAAATTAAAGCAAAATGTTTTTGTATGGAAATATAAAAGTTGAATTTATATAACACTTGAATTGAGAAGGTAATAAGTTAAAACAAGCTTAATTTTTTGAACATACTTGTTAAGTAAAATGAAATATATGTTTTGTATATACTCATAGGATGTCATGGAGTATTATACGAGTATGAACTTAAGTTATAACTATTTATAAACTTGAAGTTATGTTTTACGAAATGTTTCACAATTGATTTTGGTATTAAAAAAGATATACTATTTCTATAAAAGGATATGATTTAAAGGATATTGGTATAGTTGAGAAACTGATATGATAAATATGAAAGTTGTACATAGATTGTTTTATTCGGATGGCTGTTCTTGATCCAGTACTTAAGTACATGATTTCGAGGTGGTTTACACTAGTACGAATAAGGATTTTTCACTGGATTCTTAACGTTGAACACTTGATACAAATTCTTGATATGATCGCAAAGTTTTCTATAATAGTTTATGGCTATGTAAGTACAATGGAGCTTTCTACTCAAGGAACCTATCTGGAGTCTGCATTAGAGATGTCAGGTGATCTATACTAGTTGGAAAGTGAAATTTATGTGATTGAGCAAGTGATTGGAATTGATATTGCATATGGGTGGACCATGTGCATCATATGGGTTTAAGTATATGCATACTACATTTTGGGAATTATGGCAAGTTTAGGTGATGACCCTTCGATTTGCTATGAGGTGGTACTAATAGTCTATTAACTAATAACTTGAGGCTTTTGAGCGTACAGTATGCTTAGTAGGTTGTTTATCATCCTTGTGCAATGAGGGGATTTTGAACTTGAGCCAACCATGAGTTTTTTTTACTAGAGACTAAATACTATTAAGTATTGCTATGACATTGTATCTACTGTTGCTCGTATTGGAATTTCGAGGGTGAAATATTCTAAGTGGAGGAGAATGTAACGATATGGAATTTCGGACACTTTATATTTAAATATCTAAATTATTTAAATATTTCAATCTTGTATTTAATGTTATTAAAATGATTTAATAAGCCTTTAACCCCCTTTTAAATCATAAGTAATGATGGTAAACTTGTTATGGAAAGATGTTTTTAAAAATAAATACTTTAAAAAAATATCGATAATGCGATCGAAAATCGTTTTATTAGTAAACAGTTTTTTCTCAACGAAAGTTGTTCAAAATCTTTTTGCATGTCAAATTAATCATTATGAAGATAATTAGCAACTAAAAATATTTTCATGTTTATGACTAACTAAACGTGATGATGTCATACATGATGCAATGGAAGCTATTTAGGAAATGAGCTTAAATGGAAAGTCCTAACTCTTAAGAAATGATAAAGGAGAAGTGATGTGAGGTAAGCCTTACATAACATGAAAGGGGGTGAGAACAAGCTTATTCTACACCATTTGAAGCCTATATAGGTAGAGTAACACCTTGTTAATAAATCACAAATTTGCAAAGCTTAAGTATGAGAATTAAAAATGGTGTAAAGTGCTAAAACACTATTCTACTAATTCTTCTCTACCTTTTTCATGTCTTAACCAAATCATATCCTATTTTAAACTTTGACTTTAGACCTAAAACATCATGGGAAGCATGATTAACAAGTAAAAATTAGGAGAAGGTGAGAGGAAGAGGGGGCTCAAAGGATGGGCATTGAGCATGGGAAGAGGAGAGGAGGTGTTGCTTTGGTTTGGAAGTGCTAAAGGTTGGATCTTTAGACTTTTGGTGATAAGGGAAGGTGGTTCTTTGTTCTTGTGGCTTTGTTCTTGGGTTTTGCATGGATCTAATGAGTCATCTCACTAGCTCTTAAGTATTGTGTATATATATGTTGTGTGCAAAGTATAAAGTAAAAGTGATATTAACTAAGAAAAGTTATAGCTTTGGAACCCTCTTGCTTTTGAAAGAAAATGATAATTTCTATTATAAAACATCACTTCTATTAGAATCTTAAACATATGGCATGGAATTGACTAGATGTTTAAATGGATGTTTAACTTATGTGTTAAATTGAAGTAAGTTTGAAAGTATTTGAAACGAGAATAGTCGTTATAAGTGCACTTCCAAATCCTTTATTTTTGGGAATTTTTATAAAAAGGAAGATATTCCTAGGGATTTCTTTCCATGATTTTTAAGTACACTAATTGTAGTACTTTCTATAAAAATTTCAAGTGTTAAATCATTTGTTAAAGTGGTTTAAACTAGTCCCAAAGATCGTGCTTTTTATTGTTGTTCTTAAATGCTGAAGTAAGTTGTTTATGGTTTTAAGTATTTAAAAATGATATTTAAATTTGGTATTTCTCTCTCATCTTTTTAGAGATGTTTCAAACATAATTTGAAGTAATTTAAAGATGGTTTTAAGTTTAAACATATTTCTAATAATTATATATGTATTTTCAAAGTAAAGAGGTTTTATAATATAAAACATGTTTTTGATCAAAGTATAAATTAGTTATTTTGAAATAATTTTTTATATAGATATTTATTTATACGTATTTTTAAAGTATATATACGTTTTGAAAATTTTAATTGATTAGGCTTAACATTAAGAGCCAATGAGGTAGACTTTTCTATTTCTGAGAGCTAAGATTGATGTCGGGTAGGGATGGAGTAGTAGAGCTCTAACCTGCCTGGCTTTCCTCTTAAACAAGGAATAGTTAAGTCGGAACGTCGAAAATGCTAATGATTTGTGAATATATCTATACCATTTGAGATAAGTATATGAATACTTTTCGAAGTATTGAAAGAGTATAAATGTACAGTAGTAACAATATTTTGTTAGATAAAAGAAGTTTTACTAATGAAAGAAGTTTTAATTAATAAAAGATTAATTAAACAAAAAGGGGATTCAAAGTCTCTTATGTGACTTGATCATGCTTTGTATGACTTAATCGTGCATTGTATGTTTACTCGTTTATGGTAAACATTTAGCTGTATACTTGATACTAAAAGCTGATAAAGTAGGCTTGTCTACCTGTTGGAAATAAGACTGATGTCCGTGTAAGGATATGAGCAATAAAGCTCTAATCTACCGGCTTCACTTTTGATTGAGGGATATTGTGAGATGAAAATATTGGAAACATGTTAAGTATAGGAGACTTTATGTCCATATGTGACCGCTCTTATTTTCATTAAGTGATCAAATTCATCTATCCAGTCTTGAAGTGATAGGGATTGGTATGTGTTTTACTTATCGTAAACCACTTCAAGACCGAAATACGTATTCTATCTCTTGGAAGTGGATATGTTAGAGGTGCTGGAATCTATATGTGGTTTCAAGATCTGCTCAAGATGTGGGAATCTAATTGGGGATTCGTGTTCTGTTTGAGTAATGAAGACTCATGTGAAAGATGTCTAACGTGAACTCGACATCAGAAATGATATATTATAGAGTAGGGGCATAACTTGGGGCTCATCTGACCCATGACATGATAATATAACTCTATATCTAGAGTATGCTTATCGATGTTGAACACCGGAGGTGATGGTATATGGGATCACTTATTTAGAGGTGGACTGACTATGTTTTCCTTATTGGCTTATTTTACCTAGCGATATACATCACTCGAGGTAGTTTCTGACCCTTGTGCAAGAAATTGGATTTGACGTCGACCTAGGAGATCTCCATAGAAAAACCCAATATGCGGACATTCCTTATCTAATTTGATTGCACTCCTAGTATGCTGTTGAATGTAACCAATGTAACCATTCCTGCTATTTTTCTGATTTATATTCTTCACCCTAGATATTATCCAATATACTCCTTTATGTACTTTTATGGTGGTTCTTTTGAGGAGATAACCATTATGGCATTCCATGCGGTCATAAAGTACTGTTATATGCTAGCCGCATATTTCTTGAGTTTCTCGCACCAGACTTATATCTGACGCTTAGTTTTTTTCCCCTAGTTTTCTCACGTGCTCTTTTGAGTAGTTTGAGAAAGGCATGTTTTTATTGATGTTTGTTGGAGCTCAAGAAGACAAGATGGTTCTTTTACTTACCATAGTATTCTTATTTCCACTGCATTACTATATTGTAATATCAGCATTTGTGTGGACAGGTAATTATAATTATCCAGGCTAATGATGGTACTTAGGTTTTGTAACTCTGAAATTTCTATATCGGGGTAACCCTTTGTATCGTTCTTTTAATATTATGTATTGTCGTTCCGCTAGTGAGATTCTAATATTGTGTTCCTTCTTCCTTGTTCTTTTTTATTTTTATTTTACCCAAACCTTTCCTCTTTCCCGCACTTGGGTGCTCGACATGTGAATACCGTGAATTTATTAGTGTCGACATTCGAGGGTCGAAAAGGCGAATTGTTACATTGTCATTATGAATGTTAATTAAAATTTAGATAAAAATTTATTTATCACGATCATATACTAGAAATTGATCTAGAGTTATTGGTTGTACAATCCTCAGTTGGAAATCTTTGTAAATTGCTAATGGACGTAGGTGTAAATAGAATTATACCCTAAGATTTGTAAAGTAACCAATACTTCTATGTAATACACGAATGCAAGTAGACACCCTAGGTTGTGTAGACTATAGATGAAGTTAATTGCTTGTGAATACCATACACTAGTAATACAATTCATTCGCCAGACATTATATGACCTGCTCCTTTTCTTCCCTTTTTATACCTATTACATGAGGATAGGCCAATAGGTAATTTGACCAAGACACGGTGCGTGGACAGGGAGCAAGGCGCCTCAGAGTCGTATTACTTATAGTCATTCTTTATGTAATATATTAAATTATTCTGTCAATTTGAATATGTTATTATCTGGAGACTATATTGTATGGACTACGTTTTGAGACTATTATCTGATTTGCTTATTTTCAGTATTTATATTTTATTTCCTTCCGTTGTGAGATCTGAAAGTGTAGAATATTTTATATTTTATATTTGTCTTTGTAACATGTAATGTTCTAAAACCTTGATGATGCATGCTTCTTTGTATGATACGAGTTCAAAAACAACTTTATGCTTTGAATCGACATGTCCAGAGGTATGTGTTATCAAAGTTAGTATCAGAGCCTAGGTTCAGGGTCCTTTAGGGATTAGGTGCATATTGAGAGAGCGTACTTAGATATTTTCAAAATTTATTATTTTATATGTATAATTATAATGCCGACACACCCTCATACTCCAGTAATGCTTAAAACTACTCGATGAAATTTTATAATAATCCCTATTTACAAATAAGTGATAACGTGTAATCAAACTGGGAGTAGTTCTACTGAGGTAGTTAAGGTTCCAGGTGTGAACATTCCCATATCTTTCCATCAGTATCTTCAAGCAAGAGGCCAGACTGAACTCAACCCCAATGAAGGACCTATAGTGTAACAACCTACCATATTTAGCCTTCTAATTTAACATAACTCGTGATGTGAAAGCCTCAAGCCAAAAATGACGTGTTTTTAGGTTAAGATAACAAGAGACATAACAATATAAAAAATCTATCTATCTCTTTCTGAACTCACAGCTAAAGGAAATAACATATAATATAAATGAAATATCACTTTAAGTGAAAAATCTAATGTATTTACATGATCAAATATAACCAAAACCAATCTAAATCCATAGATACATGCAATCAATATAAGATGATTATTTAGATATAGATCTATAAACAATAGTAACGCCTTCATTATCCACCTCATCCATCGTCACTTGGTACAACACTACAGTTTGCATCAACCGAATGATGAAACAAAAAGGAAAAACATTAAAAGGGAGTTAAACTACCGTCTGGCGAGTGATGTACATCTACCCTACAGCATACCCTAGACATTCCCAAATAATACCAAGATAATTATGGTAACCAATCATATCTTAATCTTGTTTCACCTACATACAGCAAATTAGTCAAACAATAAAATGATACATGGCTAACTTCATGAAACAAGGTATATTCTGATACATTTATAATGGTCGATGGTTTGGTCTAACCCACACTCAAATCTAGTACATTACAATGGTCTAAAGTATAGTCTAACCCATTGTCGAAGCCAAGCCCAACCTAATGCATTAACACAGGGTTTAATCTCCAAAAGGATGCAGTTCCATACATGGCTGATGGACCCATATCTGTTCAATAACATGCACCTCAAAAAATTACTCTAACAATTGAGAAATCATGTTACCATGATAACCAATAAAGGTCCCAATAATCAATAACCAAACAAATCACTAATAGAAATTGACTATTCTATACGTATATATCCATATATATCTACATACCTACACACACACATACGCACACGATATATATATATATATATAAATATTAATTCCCATATATACATCCAAACATTTCATTCCAATCAAGCTGATAAACAACACATAATTATAAATCCGTACAAAGATATCTGCATATATATATATATATATATATCACTACTATACATCCATTTAATTCATTCAACCAAACACGGATTTCCAGTCAAAAACGCAGCATAAGCATTCCCCAAATACCCCTGATGAAACCCAATCAAAATCCTATCAATCTAGAATAATTGGGTCAATAAATCTGACCCAAAAGGTGTCCACTGATGACTCCACCGATGGCATCACAGGTAGGTCCTTGCTAGATAAGGGTAGCCTGCTTCTATTAGTGTCATTTTATTTATTTATTTTCAGTTTTTCTCCTTTCTCACCCGTGTTTATCTAATTCTCGATCCATTTTTTTCCAAATTTATATAATTTTTTCAAATTATTTCTCTGATATATATAATTGATCATTTCTAAATTTTAGATTCTATAAGTCCATTCATTCCATATGAATTTGAACCAGTACCACCAAGTTATCACTCCAACATTCATCGTTAAATTACCAGGTTCTCCATTTTCATCTTGTCATTTTCTTTAATTATGTAAATTGGATTCTCATTTTTATTTCAAATTATACCATTTAATTACTGTAAGATATAAGTAATCATCTATATTGACTTTAAACACTAACCCTAAGCCATAATCATCTTAGGACTAAGAGAGACTGACTAGTTATATTGTAATTAGGTGAAAATAACATACAGTGATCCAATCTGACACCAAATGCTCGCTGTCCGAAATTGGCTTCCACTCTAAACTAACGATTCATGAATCTAATTGATAATATTAGATTACAGTCGTTGTCTTGCTCTTCAATCTTATGTTGAATCATTGATTTTCATGAAGAATTGAAAGAGTAATTTGAGTTTGATTGAAATAAGTTTTCTATTTCTCCGAGGGAGGAGAGGAAGAAGAATATACGTATAGAAAGAAATGGTTTTTAAAATTTCAAATGGGAAGGAAACGGCCTGCTATGTATAATAGAAACCAAGTGGCCATTCAACTATGACGAGCTTGGCTTGATTAGAAAATTTCAAAATTTTGAAATACTAAAACCTTGATATCTCATACATTCGGATTCCTATTCCAATTCATGCAAATGAACATACGACACAAATAAGAAAAACGCGACGGTCGTAATGACTCGGTTTCATTTTAAATTAAAAAGTTTTAAATAAGATGATTTTGCCCTTTGGTAAAAATTATTGAATTTTATTTATTATTAGTTATCGAAAAATATAGATTATTATACTCTCCCCCTTAAAAGAAATTTCACCGCTGAAATTACGAAAGCAATATCAAAGTAAGTCAGTTCACAACAATTCAACCGAAATCACATTAATATCGCATGTGTGCGTATCATATACATGAATAAATAAGAATGCATGATAACGAAGAAAAGCTTGAAGCCTAGCCATGGCCTCCTCCTCCATATCCACTTCCATCTCCTCCTCCAATGCCCGTCCCAAACATACATGTCCCAGATCCCGCTATTCCTCTCATCCTTCCTAATCCCACTGACCATCAAACCTTGTCCTGCCTCCTCTTACTATATTTTCCCCACTATACCCTACCGCTTTAGCTGCTGCCAATCCTACCCAATCCATGCCCCTATCTCAAATGCAAATAAATCCTAGATGAGAAGTTAGTTATGCTTGGTCTAGTCTCTTTAGAAGGCTTCTAAAATTACAAGGAAATACAAATCGATGAATTTTTAGGTCAACATCTCAAAAACCAAATCTCTTATTCCCCCTAATGTTGTCGTAGAAGCAGGTTCCAAATATTAGGAATGGTATTTGGTAGGGTTTCTCCCAGATCAACGGCTATCTTATACCACTATGTTAAACCACCTTCGTATTGTTTGCGGCAATCTTAATGGTGTTAAAGTAAAATCCGATGACAAACTTTTCTTTTTCCTAATGAAGAAAATAGAAGATCAAAAGTCCTAGAATCAGATCCCATTATCAGGGACAAGGTTTTCATTATAACACAATGGAGCCCAACCAACGATAATGCTCAAAAGCAAGTAAAATTAATTCCAATATGGGTTTACTTGTAGAAAATACCCTCCTTCCATTAGATGTTGATTGGAATAGATTGGCTTGCTAGTTATCTTGGAAGAGTTGTATGCTTTGATGAATCAATGGAGAGACTAGAGCAGTTTGAATATGAAAAAGTCCTAGTTGAAATCAAAACAACCAAACTTTTGCCTAACCAAATCCTAGTTCAGTTATCTGAGACATTGCCGCCTTTGTCAATGTCGAGTACATATGGAAACCTGAAATATATGAACAATGCAAAGTCTTTAGCCATATCTCCTCCAACTGTCCTAAAATCCAAGAAGCTTCTCCTGTTATGAGCTCTTCCCTACCTCCAAAATAGCAAGAAAATCATGCTCCTCCTCTTCATGAATAAAAATGGGTAACAAGTAGAAGGAGAAATCAAAGGAAGTCTCACTAATCCAATCCATCAATACACATCCCAAGAACCAAATGAAATATATGAAAAAACAAATTGCTCCACCTCCAGTCCCTAAGAAAAGCGTGCCATACGTAATAATACTCCAATTATTATTTCTATACCCTCTCCTAATGGCACATCTACTCCCCACATTCACTTTACTCTTGTTTTCCCAACCATTAGCTCCCCCACGCAAACCTCCCTACCGAACGACAGATTTGTTGTTCTATCAGCTGAAGACCCAAACCATCCTAGTGTTAGCAAGATCAACCCAAGAAATCTTACCACAACCCTCCTATCCATTCAATCGTCTCCATTTAGCAACCAGCTTCATTCCATATCCAACCAAACTGTGCACGTGCACACACCAAATATACCCCATATCTCTCGGGAACAAAACCTCATTTCCTCTATCCAACCAGACTCAAACATAGAAACTGTTCCCTCTTGTGAGTTGGAAACAACCACGACCTCTCTGGTAGGGGTATATGATAAACTACCCTTAGGAACATCTCCATCTAATATCTCGTATGTCCTCCTCGACCCTCAAAAATCTCAAAGCATATAGCTCAATGCTGACGTATCCTTAAAGTCCAACAACAATAACTTTCCTAGATATAAAGAATCTCTCATCTCAAACTCCACTTCTCCCCTTACTGAAATGAATAAATTTTCCTCAAGGAAATCCTGGTCCAGATCCCCATCCACGGTGGCCCGTCATAAAGTATCCACGAGAATAATAAGAAGTAGGTCAATGGATCAAGATAAAGGCATACTCTTCGCCATGGATTCCATCATTCCTGTTTCAAATCCTTTTTATGATGACAACAACACCTCCAAAGGTTCACTAACTTCTCTCACCATGCAAGCTACACTCATCATCATCTACTCCAACCAACCTCCATGATTAATAACATTTCAGTATGGAATGTGAGGGGAGGCAATGACATATCTAAAAGAAATAAAATAAAAAGGTTCATTCAAGACCAAAACATCCAAACGATAGCAATTCTTGAAAAAAATACAACCTTCAAACCTAATACAGAGCATATCAAGTTAACCAGCCCTCTCGGAGTTATCTTCATAACCTATTAGAAGCCCCATTTGGAAGAATCTTAGTCATGTGGAAGCCCGAAATTTTCCATATATCTCCTTTAACTATAATTAATCAACTTTGCCATGTTTTGATGATACACAAACCCTCCAAACTCGAGTTCCCTTATTCCTTTCTCTATGCGTACAACTCAGTCGTAGGCAGGCAAATCCTTCTTGATTCTCTCCTAACTCTTAACCCCATGAACAAACCCTGGATCGCCATTGGTGATCAAAACTGTAAGCTTAAGGCTAATGATAGAAGTGGTGGGAATGCTTTCTCTTATAAAGAACCGTTGCCCCTCAATGATGCCATCGATGTTAAATTTGGATGATTCAAATATTTGTTGAGGAGGAAAGAAATTGATTAATTGGTTAAATTAATCAATTAATTTGGCTTGTATAAGGAATGATATATTTTGGAAGGAAACTAATTAATTAGCCAATCAATTAATTAGTCAATGCATTTGTTATATGAAGAAATAAATGATTAGGAATGGAGAATCAGTCAATTAAAGGAAAGATATGGAAACCAAGATTACGTCATCTATTTGTACTAAAATCAAATCATGCAATTTGAAAAGATATTTGGGTAATCAGGAAATTGGTTTTCTTAATCTTCAAGCAACCTTCATTATCAAATCTATTTAAATGAGGGAATTTCATCTTCATATGTAAATGAGCGTGTGAGAGCATCCACCATTATTCTTTTCTCTCTTTTGTACTCTTTTCTTCAATGGAATAAAAGAACTTGTTGGGTCTCCGTTGACGTAGGATATTCATATCCTAACCACGTTAAATCTTTTGTCTCTTATTTCTGCTATTGTTTCTGTAAGACTTCATAATTTTTTTTAAAGTTCCATTGATATCTAGATAGACAATACTAGATCCTGATCAGATAATTCACTTTTGCTCAAATTAAAACAAATTTCACTATAGTGTGGTATTGGAGCTAGTGTTATTGTTCCTGTTTGGATATTAATGGCTGCTTTTAGTAAGTCTATTGGTAGATCTGGTGCCAATTATGGAGTAACACATTTTGATGAAAAAGGAGATTCTGGTACTTGGAAGATGAAAATGGAGGCTGTATTAAAGAAGGAGAAGATTTATAAGGTTGTTTCTACGCTTGAGAAATTGAAAGGTATTGATGCAGCTGATTTGGAAGAAATGAAAGATGAAGCTCTCACAATAATTCAGTTGAGTCTTTCTGATGAAGTTCTTATAGAATTCTCTCAGAAGAAGATGGCGAAAGAACCGTGGGATGCATTATCAGATGCATATCAAGACAAGTCGCTCACTAATCGGATTATTCTTTAACAATAACTCTATTCGTTCAAGATGAAGCTTGGAGCTGATCTCATGGAGCATGTAGAGGCTTTGACCACTTTGATTATGAACCTGAAGGCAGAAGAAGTTGATATTACAGATGAGGCTCAAGCTGTGATCCTCTTATGTTCCTTTCCTAAGGAGTATACTGCTTTTGTTAATTCCATGATTTATGGCCGCAGTAAAATTCGGCTGTCTGACGTAAAGGCTGGTCTTCATAATCAAGTATTGAGAGGTGAATTGGCAAGCACTAGCTTGGATAGTGATGCTAAAGGCTTATTCGTTCAGAGATGTAGAGGCCAAAGCAGGTCGAAGAAAGTTGGAGGATGGAATTCTTCACGGTCTCAGTCTAGGGGGCCTAAGAAGTTGACTTGTCATTATTGTAAGAAACCAGGGCACTACATAGCACAATGTCCCAAGCTTGAAGGTAGAAGAAAAGATCCAAAGCAAGCCTCGGCTTCTACAGCAGAGAAATCAGGTAAAGAAAGTGATACCGATGTATTCACAGCTTTTGGCTCTTTTGGGAAGAGCAACTTATGGCTGATTGATTCTAGCGCATCCTATCATATGACACCTGATAGGAACTGGTTTTCCACTTACTGTGAAGTTGATGGAGGAGAAGTTCTGATGGGTAATGATGCTTCTTGCCGTATGGTTGGTGTTAGTAGTGTGATGATTAAGATGTTTGATGGTGTTATTCGTACGATCACCGATGTTAGACATGTACTTGATTTGACTAGGAGCTTGATTTCTATTGGGGCATTGAGTAGACTTGGCTTGAAGATTGTAGTGGAAGGAGAGAAAATGAAGATATCGAAGGGTTCCGTGATTGTTTTAAGAGGTGTGAGCGCATGAAATCTTTATCTATTAAAGGGCACTACTATAATTGGTGAATCCGCTTCTGTTACATTTGTTGATTCGGAGATTATGGTACTTACAGATGGGTCACATTGGTGAGTGCGGCATGGATGAGTTGAGAAAACGAGGATTGATTGATGGAGTTCATCATTCAAAACTTAGTTTATGTGAAGAGTGTGTTCTTGGAAGGAAGATGAAGATTTCTTTCGTATAGGAGAGCATAAAGCAAAAGTTGTCTTGGAGTATGTTCATACAGATGTCCAGGGTCCCTCCCCTTGTAAGTCTTTAGGTGGATCTAGGTATTTCGTTTCATTTATAGATGATTTCTCTCGTAAAGTATGGGTATACTTTCTCCAGTCAAAGAGTGAAACCATTTCCAGGTTTTGAAAGTGGAAATCTATGGTTGGGATGCAGTCAGGGAAGAAATTGAAAGTTCTCCGTTCAGATAATGGCGGTGAATTTGTATCACAGGAATTCATCGATTATTATGAGTCTGAAGGCATTAATAGGAATTACACTACACCAAGCGACCCCTAGTCTAATGGAGTTACATAAAGGATAAATCGGAAATTGTTGGAGAGAACAAGATGCCTGAGACTGACTGCTAAATTGAAGAAGGGATTTTAGGCTGAAGCTTTATCTATGGCGGCTTTCCTCATCAACCGCACACCTTCTACTGCCATAGATATGAAGATAGCTGAAGAAGTAAGGAAATAAGAGCTTGTTAGCTATTCATTTCTCAGAGTGTTTGGTTGCCTAGCTTATGTGCATGAGAGTAAGTGTTTGGTTGCCCAGCTTATGTGCATGAGAGTAAAGGAAAGCTAGAATCTGGAGCTCGTAAATGTATCATTCTAGGTTATAGGAGAGGAGTGAAGGGATATAAGTTGGGGTGACTTATTAGCAAGAAGATCGTTATGAGCAGGCATGTGACTTTTGATGAGAAGGCTATGTTGAAGGTGGAGCCTTCCTCATCAGATGACAATGAGAGGACATGTGAAGAATACCTGACACAAAGCAAGTCATCTATTGATTCTTTCCACAGACGTTCAGATGGTGTTTCCGATGACACCGTAGTTGATGAGGGTGATACCGATGTTGGTACAGAGGATCAAACTCAAGGTGGAGCTCATTCAGAACCTAGGCCTGTCAGACAAAGAAGAAAGCCTAAGTGGCTTGATGAGTTTGTTGGATTGAGCATTGAATACATTAATTTCGATGATATGGAAACATATGCTTTCAATGTTGTCCACGATGAGCCCTGTGATTATAGAGAAGCTATAGCATCAATTAACGGTTCCAGTTGGTTAGTTTCTATAGAGGAGGAGATTGAATCATTGCAGAGAAATCATACTTGCGATTTGGTGCCTTTTCCCGCCGACAAGAGAGCTACTTGGTGCAGGTGGATCTATATAGTGAAAGATGGTGAAAACTATAATCTCAGATACAAGGCAAGATTAGTCGCAAAGGGATATTTTCAGAAGAAGGGAGTAGAGTATCATGATATCTTTGCTCTAGTGGTTAGGCATGCTTATATTCGTATTTTTTTGGCATTAGTTACTCATTATGATATGGAATTAGAGCAACTAGATGTCAAAAATGCATTCTTGCATGGTGATCCGAATGAGAAGATTTACTTAAAGCAGTCGGAAGGGTTCATTAATAGTAGCAAACCGGATTATGTTTGCAAACTCAACAAATCTCTATATGGATTGAAGCAGTCTAGGAGACTATGGTATAAGAGGTTTGACAAGTTTATGCTTTCACAAGTATAATCCAGAAGTTTCAAAGAACAGTGTATTTATTTCAGGAGATGTGATGGTGATATGATTTATTTATTGTTATATATTGATGATATTCTGATTGCATCTTGGAGTATGGTCATAATTAAGGAGTTGAAAGCGAAGCTCAGTAAAGAGTTTGACATGAAGGATTTCGAAAGGGCACAAAGAATATTGGATATGGAGATAAGCAAGAATAGGAAGCGGAGAGAGTTAAGACTCACTCAAGTGCAATACATCAAGAAAGTCCTTGCTCGATTTGGAATGGAGAAAGCCAAACCGGTTGGCACTCTATTAGGCTCTCATTTTAAGTTTTCAAAAGACATATCTCCCTAATCGAAAAAAGACAAAAGGTATATGACCGATATACCTTATTCTAGTGCTGTTGGTAGTCTTATGTATGCGATGGTGTGCACAGGACCAAATTTGGCCCATGCAGTGGGTGTTGTGAGTCGATATATGTCGCCCAGGCAAAGAGAATTGGCAAGTTGTGAAGTGGATTCTTAGATATCTTCGAGGCACTTCTTTGGTGGGCTTATTATACGGTGGAGTGGATGGTGACTTCTTTCTTAGAGGATACTGTGATTCTGATTATGCTGGGGATAGAGATGCTAGGAAGTCAGTATCGGGCTATGTTTTTACACTTGGCATAGGCTCGATTTCATGGAGATCAAAGTTGCAATCTATCGTAGCTTTATCGACTACTAAGGTAGAGTTAATATCGATTATGGAAGCAACGAAGGGAGGATTATATTTACTTCGGTTGTTGGATGATCTTTCAGTGGTGCAGTAGACAGTAGAGATATTTTCAGACAGTTAGAGTGTGATTCATCTTGTAGAGAATCAAGCTTATAATTCACGGACAAAGCACATTGATGTTAGAGGTTTCTTTCTTATGCTTGAGGAAGAACGAAGAAAGATCAAATTGTTGAAGGTGGGTACTTTGGATAGTCCTTCAGATATGATGACAAAGTCACTTCCAAAGGACAAGTTTGGCCATTGCTCAAGCTTGATCAGTTTGATTCCTATTACTTGAATGTCATGGGGTGCTAAACCCAACAACTTCTATGTTGATTGCTTGATGACAAGGTGACGAAGAGAGATTGTTGTATTTGAATCAAGATGGAATGTTAAATTTGGATGATCCAAATATTTGTTGGGAAGGAAAGAAATTGATTAATTGGTTCAATCAATCAATTAATTTGGCTTCTATATGGAAGGATATTTTGGAAGAAAACTAATTAATTAGCCAATCAATTAATTAGTCAATGCATTTGTTATATAAAGAAATAAATGATTAGGCATGAAGAATCAATCAATCAAAAAAAAGATATGAAAACCAAGATTACGCCATCTATTTGTACTACAACCAAATCATGCAATTTGGAAAGATATTATGATAATCAAGAAATAGATTTTCTTAATCTGCAAGTAACCCTTCATTTTCAAGTCTATTTAAATGAAGGAATTTTCATATGCAAGTAAGTGTGTGAGAGCATCCATCATTATTCTTTTCTCTCTTTTGTACACTTTTCTTCAATGGAATAAAAGAAGTTGTTGAGTATCTGTGGACGTAGGATATTCATATCCGAGCCACGTTAAATCTTCTGTCTCTTATTTCTGCTATTGTTTCTGTGAGACTACATAATGAATTTTTTTAATCTCCATTGATATCTAAATAGATAATACGAGATCCTGATCAAATAATTCACTTCTGTTCAAATTAAAACAAATTTCACTACACCATCTATAATGCTAACTTGTTCGAATGCAAATCGATGGTACCATTCTATATCTAGGAATAACATATCCAAATCAGGGATAAGAACTCCGTCTAAGCTTGATAGAACTTTCATCAACCAACAGTCTCTTTCAACCTGGTCGGACATCACCTGTGGGATCCTCTCCTCAAACTTATCTGATCACTCCTATATCATTTTAATGTTTAGGCCTCCTGACATTAAGCCACCACCCCCTTTCGATTCTTCAATGCATGGACCTCTTATCCAGACATCCTCTCACTTGTATCAAATGCCTGTCTTCTTCATTCTATAGAAACCCCGTGTACAAACTTCAATCCAAACTCAAAGTCACCAAATCAATCCTTAAGTCTTGGGGTAAGGATATATATGGCAAAGGCTTCGAGCTTTCCACACAACTTCAAACTCAACTCTAGCATGTTCAAACTAATCTTTTGCATAATCCCACTGATTTTACCCTTTCTTTGTAGGAACATTCATTATCTAATCAATTACCCAATGCTCATCAGCCAGAGGAAAACATGCTCAAGCAGAAATGTAAAGATAATTGAGACGAGCAAGGCGATAAAAATACCTCTTTCTATCATAGTTTCCTCAAGCATAAAGTTTTAGGTAGTAACATACGTGCTATAAGTGATGAAAATAATGTCCTCCATGAGGATAATAATGTTGTATGTGAAGCTTTTGTTGATCATTTCACCAACCTTCTTGGAAGTATGGAGCCACAAGAATTGAGATCAGACGATCTTAATCGTCTTCCTTTCCCTTCCCATCCTACCGACCAAATCAATATGGTTCAGGAAGGTATTTCATATGAGGGAATCAAGAATGTTCCTTTTGCCATTCCCATTTCGATGTTGAAGGGCTAGACAGCTTTAACTCTCTTTTTTTATTACATGTTGGGACATTGTAAAGAAGGATTTTCTCAAAGCTATCCACAATTTCTTCAATAACAGAAAAATGCTCAATGACATTAATGCCACACCATATGCTTGATTTCCAAAGTCTAAAACCCATCATCTGTAAACCAGTTTAGACCCATCAGTTGTTGCAACACCATTTACTAATGCATTTCAAAAATCCTAGCTTGTAGAGCTAGCGGGTTTGATCTTCTCTAACCAAAGTGCATTTAGTGATGTAGGTATAATTGATTATATTCTAATGTCCCATGAATTTCTAAGAGGTTATGATAGCAGCCGTATATGCCTAAGATGTTGTCTTAATATAGACTTGAAGAAGGCTTATGATTCCACCATGTGGGACTCAATTTTCTATGCAATGCGTAGGATGGGTTTCCCTTCAAAATTCATCGAATGGATCGAGATTTGTATAACAACGCCTAAGTTTTCATTGCAGAGCAATACAATGGCCAAGTAAAAGGGTATTTCCAAGGAACTAAAGGATTATGGAAAGGCGACGCTTTGAGCCCCTACCTCTTCCATATAGCCATGGAGATGCTTACCATCCTTCTGAACGACCAATACCTAAGCAAGCACATAGATTTCCACCCTAAATGCTATGACCCTCCTATCTCTTCCTTATGCTTTGCGAATCTATACCAAAACCCAATGCAAAGTCGCTTGATAACATTTTCCTTACCTTCCGTGAATTTAAGTTGCTGAGTGGGCTTTTCTTAAACCTTCAAAAGTCTTCCATTATCACCTTTGGCCTTAATCTCACTTCCAAACTTGAGTTGCAACAAATTATGGCATTCTTCTTTAATCGCCAGGTAACAATTGCTTAGGAGTTCTCCTCACATCAACTAAAATACGTACCCAGCATCGCATCCAACTCAAAATAACAAATAGACTATCTGTTTGGCATAACAAATTTCAGTCACAAGTAGGAACTCGTTACCGTTAAGTCTATCCTATTTTCCATGCCGATGTACTACTCTAGATTGTTTATCGTACCCAAAAAATTAGTGCACTTGATTGATAAAGCTTGTTGTCATTTTTTGTGGTCCGGCAGTCCTTTCTCTAGGAAGCCCATTCCCGTTGCTTATTGCAAACCACATCAACCAATCAAACATGGTAGGTTAGGTATAATAAATCTTGTCAAATGGAACGAAGCTGCATTCTCAACACACCTTAACTACTTATTAAATGGAAGCAAGTCCATCTGGTCCTCATTGTGTCACAAGCAGTATATAGGCTCTAAAGACTTCTGGTAATTAGATAAGAATCAAAACATAAGTTGGATACGGAGTGGGATCCTCGATTCAAGGAAAAATCTTAAGAAGTATATGCAACTCGCTATCTTAAATAACTCAAAGATGACATTCTGGCATTCTCCTTGGGCCTCTCAAGGTCTGATTTTGATTGAAATTTTAAACTACAATGAAAAAATTTAGTCCGGAATTCCCCTTTAAGCCATTGTTACTAACTACATTTTTGAAGGTCAGATTACCCTGCCTAATTCCACTAACCTTAAGATTCGTGATCCATGGCACCATCTTCAAACTGTCAGCATTCTATAATCTAACCATGACTTTGACACCCTCTCTGGGGCTATTTTTTAAGGACACAGAATGATAGGCCGAGAGGGAAGAGAAAATAGTGGAGAAGAAGAAGATAAGCTGGAAAAGAATGCTAAAAGAGAGAGAGAGAAAGTTCATAACCAATTCCTCCTTTTTTTCTATTATCAAAGGTACAATTATATAGCCATATCTCTCAACAACTTTTGAGGACGTGGCTGCATTTAGGCGCCAATTTCATAATAGAATTGGCAGAAAAGTAGCGACAAAACAAAAGCAAATAACACAATGAAAAGTAAAAATAGTAGCTGTCAAATCGATACCCCTAATCCATTAGCCTACTGGGTAGCTTTATCATCCTCTTTGGACGTGTAGTATTCTCCTGTGTACTGTTAGTATATGCACCTTCCTGTATATGGTTAGTTTGTGCATCACTGCCTATCCCATCGAGAACGACCTTGTCCTCAAGGTCGGTGTACTTATCAGTAATTGTGTCTGGAAGGGGTATAGCCTCGGTTGCAGCTGGATTTTGACAGAACTTCAGTAATGATATATGGAACACTGGATGTATATGGGCTGATGGTGGCAGCAGTAGTTTGTATGCAACTTGGCCAATTCTCTTAATGATTTGAAAAGGTCCATAATATTTTTTGATTAGCTTGTGGTGATTGTTGCGCATTGTCTGTTGACAGTAGGGTTGTAATTTGAGGAAGACCCATGAACCTACTTCAAATTGCTTATCACTTCTATGTTGATCAGCGTGTGTTTTCATATGTTGTTGTGCTTGTTAAAGATTTGATTTGATAATGTTGAGTAGACTATCTCTCGAGGAAGCCCAATCATGTAAAGCTGGGATGGTAGAAGAACAGTTAATGTAGTCGGCGAGAGTAGGTGGTGGTCTGCCGTAGACTGCCTGGAATGAAGACATTTCGATGGAGGAGTGCTTTGTGGTGTTATACCACCATTCTTCCCAAGGCAAGCATTTGACCCACTTTGTTGGTGTATCTCCTACCACAGCACGTAAATACATTTGCAAGCAACGGTTCAACACTTCTGACTGTCCGTCCGTCTATGGGTGGTAAGCGCTGCTCATTTGCAGTTTTGTGCCATGAAGACGGAATAACTCCTTCCAAAATTGACTCGTAAAAAGTCTATCTCGGTCAGAAATTATAGACTGCAAAAATCCATGAAGTCGGACATACTCCTGTAGGAAATAAGTGGCGAGTTGAGCAGCTGACACTGATGTTGGAAGTGCACAAAAATGTGCATATTTAGAGAGCCGATCGACTATCACCCAAATTACTATGCAACCATATGACAGGGGCAGATGAGTAATAAAGTCCATTGCAACGTCCTCCCATATTTAAGCTAGGATCGGTAATGGTTGCAGCAGTCCCTTGTATGGCGTATTGTCAGGCTTTGTTTGGAGACAAATTTGGCACTGTCGGACAAAGTTTTGAACCGATGCCACTAGCTTTGGCCAATAAAAATTGCTTGACACTCTTACAATAGTGGCCTTAATGCCGGAGTGACCACCAATTTTGGAGGCATGCAACTCAATCATAATTTGTTTTTTTTAGTTCATCATCATCAGGGACATACACGCAATTTCCCCAAAATAATAAATTATTTCGAAATTGAAATTTGGGGTTTGGTCAAGTACCTGCAGCTAGTTGCTGGATGATAGTTTGAGCCATTGTGTCACTGATTAAGGATGATTGAATCGCTGCAAGAAGTGGAAAAGCTAGGCCCAAAATTGCTTGCATGGTGGCGACAGGGAGAACCGTGACAACCCATCTGCGATGACATTTTGCTTGCCTGGTTTGTACTGGATTGTGAAATCAAATCCCAGTAACTTGGTAAGCCACTTCTGCTGTTCTGGTGTGTGAATGGTTTGCGTGGTGAGTTCCCGAAGGCTCTGATGTTCGGTGACGATCTGAAAGGGACGACCGAGCAAATAATGTCTCCAATTTTTCATGGAAGAAGTAATCGCGAACATTTCTCTCGAATAGGCGGATCATTTTTGGAGGAGGCGGGGTAATTTGAGACTGAAGAAAGCAATTGGGTGGTCGGCTTGGGAGAGTACTGCGCCGATGGCGTTGGATGAAGCGTATGTAGTAACGGTGAATGGCTTGGTGAAATTAGGAAGGGAAAGAATTGGGGTATTGGTGACTGTGGTTTTCATTTGTTCGAAGGCTAATTGGGCTTCGGTGGTCCATGAAAAATTGGGTTGCTTCAACAGGTCCGTAATTGGGCTAGTTATCGTTGCATAATGTTTAATAAATTAGCGATAATAGCCGGTGGGGCCCAAGAACCCGCGGACTGCTGTGAGGGAATTTGGAGTGGGACAAGTGACCATTGCTGTAATTTTTGTTGGGTCAACGCAGACACCCTTGCCCGAAATGATATGGCCCAAGTACTCAAGTTCGGTTAGCCCAAAAGTACATTTGGCCTGATTAGCGTAGAATTGGTTTTGGTCAAGGATAGTGAGGGTTGTGTGAAGATGTTCTAGATGATCGGTCCAAGAGGAGCTATATATGAGAATATCATCGAAGAAAACGAGTATAAATTTTCTCAAGTGTGGTCAAAAGATATGGTTCATTGTTGCTTGGAAGGTGGATGGTGCATTGGTTAAGCCGAATGGCATAACAAGAAATTCATAATGGCCTTCGTGAGTATGGAAGGCGGTCTTTGGGATGTCGGGTGGGTGGACACGAATTTGAAAATAGCCACTTCGAAGGTCTAATTTGGAAAAAAAATATTGATCCATAGAGTTCATCCAATAACTCGTCGACTGTTGGTATTGGAAATCTATCTTTAATCGTTATTGCGTTTAATGCGCGATAGTCAACGCAAAATCGCCATGACCCGTCTTTTTTTTTACCAATAGAACGGGAGAAGAAAATGGACTTGTTGACGGTTGGATGATGTTGGAGTGGAGCATTTCGTGGATTTGTTTCTCAATTTCGTTTTTTTTAAAATATGGGTATCGGTATGGTTTAATATTTATTGGATCGGTATTGGGGTGGAGATTAATGTGATGGTTTAGGTTTCGGTGGGGTGGAAGTTTCATTAGTGGGGAGAAAACATGTTTGAATGTATTTAAAAGGGTCTGGAGTTCGGGTTTATCGTAATTTATTTGATTATGGGCTATTGGGCCAGTGGTGGGCTGCAGCTGTAAATACAGATAACTAGAAATGGCGGAGGTAGCTTCAAAACGTTTGAGCTGGTGTAAGGATATCAGTGTTGGGTCAGTGGATGGGCCGAGCCCAGTTAAACAAATAGGCTTGTCTTTAACTGTAAATTGCATGGTTAATTTACGGTGATCCATGGTGATTGGGCCTAATTCCTCTAACCATTGTATTCCACAAACTGCGTCCGAACCCACAATTTCGAGTAAATGAAAATCGATTAAGAAATTATTCCCTTGGATATCCACCGAAACTTGTTTGCAGCATCCAGAGCTTCGCAGTTTCACGCCATTACCAACCTTTACTGCGAAGGAGCTTTTGTTATTCATATCTAGTCCTAGAAACTTCGCTGTTTTAGGGAGTAAATAGTTTTGCGTGGATCCCGAATCAACTAATACGGAATTGGGTTGCCGTTGACAAGCACTGGAAATCGAATTGCCCTTGGATGTGAAGATTCGGTTAGGGCATGATGTTAGGAACTGAGTTGATGATGTTTTGATGACAACAACCTTATATAGTTATTATACTTTACTTTATAAAATATATACTAACATTTTCGTATATATATATATATATATATATATATATATATATATATATGTATATAGGAAGTATATGCAGGTATTATCGAAGACTGATCAGTATAAAGACTCAAGCATCAAGATGAAGATTAGAGATTCAAGATTCAAGACTCTAGAGAATCAAGATTTCAAGATCTCAAGATAAGTGTCTAGTATTTTGTTAAAACTTCATAATAGCACTCTCATCTTTCTTCCAATTTTCTTTTGGGATGGAACCCAATTTCTATCGAAACCAGTGGCTTACAAACCTATGACAAGTAGCTTACAAACCTACGACAAGTGGATTACAAACCCACGAAAATCAAAATCATTTAAACTACTTTGTACAAGTTCTCGAGTCCTATGGAGAAGCTCTGTAGGAAGGTTCTTGCAATTTCAGTTTGAATAGATTTTTCAAAATGTTTTTAAATCTGTTTTTCAAAATGTTTTAGCTTTCAAAATCATGTTTTCAAAAATGTTTTCAAACTTTGTTTTAGCCTTGAAATATTCCTCCATTCTGATTTTAAAAACTTCTATTTTAAAAACATCAAAACTTATTCTGATTTTAAATATTACTTATATAATTGACGGTCTATATCAATTATATATATATATATATATATATATATATTTAAAATAATGTTTTATATTCATTCTCTATCTCAAAATATTGTTTACACACTTTATTTTGCTTCAGAGAAGTTTCAACTTGTTTTAAATTCAAATGCTTTTACAAAACAACATCTCTACAATTTTGAACTGAGGGATGTCGACATATGGGGATACCCCATGTCGACATGGTGACAGTTGGATTCAAAATTCAATTTTCAAAAGAAGTGTCCATTCGTTCAAAAACCTTTCGCCAATGGTTATGACTGTTGTGCATCTATATAAAGGCTTCCAAAACGAATTTTTTTAACAACTACTTTCTTATTTTCTTCAGTCTTTCTTCTCCACCATTCCATATCCATAAAACTTCATATTTTCAAGATCGTGCCATCATTCTGCCAAATTCTCAATAGGAAATCATTTAGATACTCTCTCTATTTGATTCTCCATCATTCTACCAAAGATCAAAGTTCTATTTATAGTTATATGATTAATTTGTATTCAAAAAGTCGATAGAGTCTATCCATTCAAAAGGATTGTTATTAGAAAGTATTAGGGTGATCTTGTGTCCCGTAAATCAAGAGAGTTACCCCAGACTCGGAGATAGGAGGGTTCCTCAAGGCCTTAGAAATTGAGGGTTGTAATTTGGATATTGGCTTATAAAAATCTATACAAGGATATTGCCTTAGTGCAAGACTGGATGTAGGAGGATTCCGAACCAGTATAAAATCCGGTGTGTTCTTTCCTTTTACTTGCTTTACTTTACTATTTGCATTTGTTATATGTTCTGTGATCATTCTGTGTTAGAATTCTGTTTAGATTTGTGTTGAAAGTTTTAATTTAGTCATATAATTCATATATTCTTTAAAACACTATTCACCCCCCTCTAGTGTTATTTCTGCCTTAAGATCCTTAATCCGCATCCCCAACAATTGGTATCAGAGCGTTGGTTTTCATTGTTTTCATAATATGAAACTTGAAAATTATAAAAATGGCATTTTTGGAAAATTGTGTTAAAACTGTTTTGAATCTATGCATTTCATCAAAGTATCATAAGTCTGCATATAGTTATTTTGAAAAATCAAGTTATCTACCGAATTGGTGTGTTATGCAGGGACAGACATGTTATATGGCTTTTGACGAATCAACACTCAATGGACAAACTGTGCAAATTGAGAAAGATAAATGGATACTTGATAGTGGCTTATCGAGGCACATGACTGGAAATCCCGAGATACTCAAAGACATTACTTATCAAGATGGTGGATTAGTCAATTTTGGTGACAACTCTAAAGGATATGTGGTTGGCGTCGGCAATGTCGGTAACTCTAAAACTTTACTTATTTCTGATGTTTTACTAGTTAGGAACTTAAAACATAATCTGCTTAGTATAAGTCAACTTTGCGATAAAGGTTTTAAAATTAAATTTGAAAAAGATAAATGTCACATTGAAGATGATAAGTCTAATATAATTTTTGAAGGTATTAGAAAGAAAAATATTTATATCCTTAGTATGAAAATTTCAAATGATAATCTATGTCTTTTGGCTAATACAAGTGACCCTTGGATTTGGCATAAAAGATTTGGCGGTTTGAATTTCAAATTATTATCTAGGCTATCAAAACTTGACTTAGTTAGAGGTCTACCCAAGTTAAACTTTAAAGTAGATAGTATTTGTGATGCTTGTTAATTAGGAAAACTTAAGAAAAGTTCATTTAAATTAAAAGATGCTATTTCTACCTCTTGTCCTCTAGAATTACTTCATTTAGATTTATTTGGTCCATCTCAAGTTCAATCAATTAACCATAGTAATATGTTTTTGTTATAGTAGATGATTATTCAAGATATACTTGGACAATCTTTTTAAAACATAAAAGTGACGCTTTTGAAATATTTAAAAAAAATTCTAAAAGAATTCAAAAACAACATTCTTTCAAAATAAAAACTATTCGAAGTGATCACGGTGGTGAATTTGAAAATGAAAATTTTGAGAATTTCTGTAGTCAAAAGGGAATTACTCACAACTTTTCATTTCCAAGAACTCCACAACAAAATGGAGTAGTAGAACGTAAGAGTAGAACGATTCAAGAGTGTGCTCGTACAATGCTTTCTGATAGTAATTTACCTAAATATTTTTGCGCTGAAGCAGTTGCTACAGCTTGTTATATATTAAATAGAATTTTAATTAGACCATTAACAAATAAAAATCCATATGAATTACTTTATAATAAGAAACCTATAGTAGATTATTTTAGAGTCTTTGGGAGTAAATGTTTTATACTTAATACAAAAGATAATTTAGATAAATTTGAACCAAAAGCTGATAAAGGATTCTTTATTGGTTATCTTAATAGAAGCAAAGCATTTAGAGTTTTTAGTTTAAAAACTAATACTATTGAAGAAACTATGCATGTATCTTTTGATGAAAATCTTAAAGATATTGTGCAAATAGATGATGAAGAAGATTTTATAAATATAAATCAATCTAATGAAACTATTAGTAAAATAAATCAACCTAATAAGAGATTTAAAATATCAAAAGATCATCCTATAGAAAATATTTTAGGAAATATTGAATCTATAGTAAGAACTAGAAATCAATTAAGTAGTATGAGTAATGTAGCCTTTATATCAACAATTGAACCTAAAAATCCAAAGGAAGCATCGTCTGATGATTCATGGATTCTTGCTATGCAAGAAGAATTGAATCAATTTACCAGAAATGATGTATGGGAACTTGTTCCTAAACCTGAGGATAAAAGTATAATTGGAACTAAATGGGTTTATAAAAATAAAATGAATGAACACGGTGAGGTCGTAAGAAATAAAGCTCGTTTAGTCGCGCAAGGTTATTGTCAAGAAGAAGGAATTGACTATGATGAAACCTTTGCCCCCGTAACAAGATTAGAAGCTATAAGAATTCTACTTGCTTTCGCTAATTATAATAACTTCAAATTATATCAAATGGATGTTAAAAGTGCTTTTCTAAATGGTTTTGCAAAAGAAGATGTTTATGTTGAACAACCTCCACTTTTTGAAGATAATAAATTTCCAAACCATGTATGCAAGTTAAAGAAAGCTCTATATGGTCTAAAGCAAGCTCCTAGAGCCTGGTATGAAAGACTAAGATCTTATTTACTTCAATCTGGTTTTGAAATTGGTAAAGTAGATACAACACTTTTTATTAAAAGAAATAATCAAGATATTCAACTGGTTCAAATATATGTAGATGATATAATCTTTGGATCAACTAATAACATAATGAATAAAGAATTTTCAGATATAATGACTAAATAATTTGAAATGAGTCACATGGGAGAATCAAGTTTCTTCTTAAGGCTTCAAATCAAACAACTAGAAAATGGAATCTTCATAAGTCAAGAAAAATATGCTAAAGACTTAATCAATAAATTTGGTTTAATCACCTCTAGTGGGAAACCAACTCCAATGTCAACAAATGTAGGTTTAAGTAAAGAAGATAAATCAAAAGATATTGATCAAACTTTATATAGGGGTATGATTGGTTCTCTACTTTATATAACGGCGAGTCGTCCTGATATTATGCGTAGTGTTTGTCTCTGTGCAAGATACCAATCACAACCTAAAGAAACTCACTTAAAAGCTGTTAAAAGAATTTTAAGATATGTAAAATACACTTTAGATTATGGTTTATTTTATCCTAAAAGTAATACTTTTGATTTAATATCATATAGTGATGCTGATTATGCTGGTTGTAAATCAGACCGAAAAAGTACAAGTGGAACTTGTCACTTTCTAGGACATTCACTGGTTTCCTGGTTCAGCAAGAAACAAAATACTGTTTCCTTGTCAACAACTAAAGCAGAGTATATACCTGCTGCTCTAGCCTGTTCACAAGTCATATATATGCAACAAACTTTAAAAGATTTTGGAATTAACATAAGTAAATCACCAATATATTGTGATAATACTAGTGCAATAAATCTATCTAAAAATCCAACTCATCATGCTAGAACTAAACATATTGATATAAGACATCATTTTCTTAGAGATAATATAACTAAAGAAATAATAACTCTAGATTATATAAATACTGAAAAACAAATTGCTGATATATTAACTAAACCATTAACCGAACAGAATTTTACTAAATTTAGAAGAGAATTAGGTATTTGTTCAAAATCTAAAATATAAAATAATATAATATAATAATCAATAAAAATTCAAAATAAAAATTACACTTTTTCTGAAAGACATGTCGACATGCCCCATCCCCTGATGTCGACATACCCAACAAAAATTTGAAAATAGAATTTCCCTCCAAAGTTAGTTATTTGGTTATTTATCTATTTATTTCGTTTTCTCTCCTATTTCTTCACTATTTTCTCTGTAAATAACTTCTGATATAATAAAATAATGGCCTCCTCTTCTACTAATGAACCCACTTCACCCACATCTCCTCATTCTGGTCCATTTCAACGATCTACGCACGCTCGAGTGATCAAATTGCAAGAGAAGATGAAAGATATCCTTCAATTGTTGACTGAAATTCAAGTAAGTCAACTTAGGATGGCTAGAGAACAACAAAGGCAAGGGAATATTATTAGAAATGTACAAAAATTCCTTATGGATAACCGTACAAATCCTATTAATATTGAAGACTCTTCACAAGCCATGGAATCAGAGGAAGAAGAACCTATGGAAGAGGCACAAGAAGACCAAGAGGAAGATCAACCTTTTCCTCAACCCGAAGTCCCTATAAATGAGGACGAGAACGTTATTTGCGTTGGTGAGATCCTTGTTGATACTAATGGAAATATAATTGAACAACGTGGAAACTTTTGTCTCCACTACCCCAATGGTTCGATTCATAAGTCTCCTATAGTTAAGGATCGCCATTAAAGTGTACTTTCTTTTTTATTTCTTTGTTTTACATTGTTCTGTTTGTTCGTGTTTATGTATGTCCTTATATATGTCGTAATAACAAAAATGTGTTCACTTGTACTCATTGTTTCATGCTTGTTCTATACATATTATTTGTTCATACTAATCACTCTTGAATTCTTAAGTAGTTAATAG
The DNA here is from genome assembly GCA_030765085.1 of Allium cepa. Lineage (NCBI taxonomy): Eukaryota > Viridiplantae > Streptophyta > Magnoliopsida > Asparagales > Amaryllidaceae > Allium > Allium cepa. The sequence goes on along the minus strand of CM060937.1, from coordinate 108,065,058 downwards.
TTTTTGTGATGACAAAGGGGGAGAAAGTTATAAAAATATGTGCTTGGTGCAAGGGGGAGTCATGGAATAAAGGGGAGTTGTAGTTTTAAGAAGAAGTCACGGAGTAAGGGGGAGTTATGGTATGGTAAGAATATTTTATAAATAAAGGTTGTCATCATCAAAAAGGGGGAGATTGTTAGGAACTGAGTTGATGATGTTTTGATGACAACAACCTTATATAGTTATTATACTTTACTTTATAAAATATATACTAACATTTTCATATAGATATATATATATATATGTATATAGGAAGTATATGCAGGTATTATCGAAGACTGATCAGTATAAAGACTCAAGCATCAAGATAAAGATTAGAGATTCAAGATTCAAGACTCTAGAGAATCAAGATTTCAAGAACTCAAGATAAGTGTCTAGTATTTTGTTAAAACTTCATAATAGCACTCTCATCTTTCTTCCAATTTTCTTTTGGGATGGAACCCAATTTCTATCGAAACCAGTGGCTTACAAACCCACGACAAGTAGCTTACAAACCTACGACAAGTGGCTTACAAACCCACGAAAATCAAAATCATTTAAAATACTTTGTACAAGTTCTCGAGTCCTATGGAGGAGCTCTGTAGGAAGGTTCTTGCAATTTCAGTTTGAATAGATTTTTCAAAATGTTTTTAAATATGTTTTTAAATATGTTTTTCAAAATGTTTTAGCTTTCAAAATCATGTTTTCAAAAATGTTTTCAAACTTTGTTTTAGCCTTGAAATATTCCTCCATTCTGATTTTAAAAACTTCTATTTTTAAAACATCAAAACTTATTCTGATTTTAAATATTACTTATATAATTGACGGTCTATATCAATTATATATATATTTAAAATAATGTTTTATATTCATTCTCTATCTCAAAATATTGTTTGCACACTTTATTTTGCTTCAGAGAAGTTTCAACTTGTTTTAAATTCAAATGCTTTTACAAAACAACATCTCTACAATTTTGAACTGAGGGATGTCGACATATGGGGATACCCCATGTCGACATGGTGACAGTTGGATTCAAAATTCAATTTTCAAAAGAAGTGTCCATTCGTTCAAAAACCTTTCGCCAATGGTTATGACTGTTGTGCATCTATATAAAGGCTTCCAAAACGAATTTTTTTAACAACTACTTTCTTATTTTCTTCACTCTTTCTTCTCCACCATTCCATATCCATAAAACTTCATATTTTCAAGATCGTGCCATCATTCTGCCAAATTCTCAATAGGAAATCATTTAGATACTCTCTCTCTATTTGATTCTCCATCGTTCTACTAAAGATCAAAGTGTTATTCAGAGTATAGGATTAATTTGTATTCAAAAAGTCCATAGAGTCTATCCATTTAAAAGGATTGTTATTAGAAAGTATTAGGGTGATCTTGTGTCCCGTAAATCAAGAGAGTTTACCCCAGACTCGGAGATAGGAGGGTTCCTCAAGGCTTTAGAAATTGAGGGTTGTAATTTGGATATTGGCTTATAAAAATCTGTACAAGGATATTGCCTTGGTGCAGGAATGGATGTAGGAGGATTCCGAACCAGTATAAAATCCGGTGTGTTCTTTCCTTTTACTTGCTTTACTTTACTATTTGCATTTGTTATATGTTCTGTGATCATTCTGTGTTAGAATTCTATTTAGATTTGTGTTGAAAGTTTTAATTTAGTCATATAATTCATATATTCTTTAAAACACTATTCACCCCCCTCTAGTGTTATTTCTGCCTTAAGATCCTTAATCCGCATCCCCAACACATGAAAGGAAATTTCCTGTGGTGAGTCGTCAAGTTTTTCAATGGCGTCTGGTTGTTCAGTCGTGTGGAATGGTTCGATATTGGTATCGTCTGGGGGTTTAGTTCCATTGGGATTGACGTTGGGAAGTATCATGAGGATGTGAGCCAGTTTGCAGTAGTGGCCGAAATGGTATTTTTCATCGCTGTTAAAACAGAGGCCATGTTGTTCGCGAGTATTCATTTCGGCTTGTGTGAGTTGTCTGATAGGTATTGATGGTTTGGATGTTTGAGGATGAGTTGCTTGAGGAAATGTTTGAGTTGTATTTTGGGAGTGGAATGGTTTGTGGATGTTCTGGTTGGTTTTAGAGAATGGAAACTTGGGTTGGTCCATGCATCTCTTTTCGATCAGTTTTGCTGTGTCAATGGCGTCGTATATGGTTGATGGTTTGAGAAGTAAGAGTTCGTTTTGGATGAGGGGTTTCAGACCCAAAATAAAACATTGTAATATAGATTCGGGGTTAAGGGCGGTGATTCGGTTACATAGTGTCTCAAAAGTGGCTTGATAGTTGTCTACCGTTGTGATTTGCTTAAGCTTGAAGAGGGTGGCTTGTGGGTATAGAAACGTGGGTGGGCCGAAGCGTTTCTCTACTTCCTTGGCCAACGCCGGCCATGATGATAGTTGTTTGTTCCTATGCATCCACTGGAACAAAGTTAGGGCTTGTCCCTCCATATGGAAGCTGGCTAGCTCTACACGTTGCTCCTCGGGTGTTGCGTAATAAGTTAAGTAGCGGTCAGCCTGGAAAATCCAGTCATGGGGGTTTGTGCCATCAAATGTTATGAGGCTGATTTTTGGTTGGCGGTTTTGGTTTAGTGTGGATAGCAATGGCGGTTGTCGTGTGGGTAATAGTTGGGTATTGGTTGTGGAAGTTTGGTTGTGTGGCGAAGGTGGTGTTTGAGTATCGAGTTTGTGGTTTAGATTAGCCACTGATTTGGTCAATGATTGGATTGCTGTTTTGATGTCGATGATATCAGCATTTTTTGATTCAGGCAAGGAGCTGTGGCTGGACTGTGTTGATTGTATTGCGGTAATGGTGTCGTTGTGGTGGTTGAGTTGCTGGACGGCTTCTTCTAGGCGAGTCATGGTGGAGTGACTTTGGATATTTGGGGAGGATGTGGGAGATCAATGGTGAAAGCACCAATTTGTTAAGGATACAGAATGATAGGCTGAGAGGGAAGAGAAAATAGTGGAGAAGAAGAAGATAAGCTGGAAAAGAATGCTAAAAGAGAGAGAGAAAGTTCACAACTAATTCCTCCTTTTTTTTCTATTGTCAAAGGTACAATTATATAGCCATATCTCTAACCAACTTTGTGGACGTGGCTGCATTTAGGCGCCAATTTCATAATAGAATTGGCAGAAAAGTAGCGGTAAAACAAAACAAAATAATAGAATGAATAGTAAAAATAGTAGCTGTCAAATCGATACCCCTAATCCATTTGCCTACTAGGTAGCTTGATCATCCTCTTTGGACGTGTAGTATTCTCCTGTGTATTGTTAGTATGTGCACCTTCCTGTATATGGTTAGTTTGTGCATCACTATCTTCCTGCTCTGCACTTTATAAAATGAGTGTACAAATTAATTTAGGACAATTCAAGTCTTGGGTGGAATCCTTGGCACGGCAGAGTTTGGGATGGATTGGGGAATCAAAAACCAAAAACATTTCTTACGGAGAGTGCTCAACAATGCTCTTCTTACCCAGGACAAGCTTTTTCACATGGGCATGATGAATCTTTCTTTATGCTGCTTTTGTCAGAATAGGAACGAAACCAATCTCCACATGTTCTTTCAATGCAACTTCGTGTACGGAATTTGGAAGAGAATTCTTGAAATCAGTGACTATCATATTCCGAGCACCAATAGGCCCCAAGAGTGGTACACCATTTTCTTAGCAACAAGACGGAGGAATGGTAGGATGAAGGTGCTGCTGCTCGCACTGAAAACGCTCCTTGGCAAGATTTGGACTGAAAGAAATGGTAGATTATTAAAACAGAAATTTCGAGGCAAAGTGAGGTTGTCCATGCATGCATGCAAGCTATCAAAAGAAAGGTCTATGGATGGAGGGGTGAGCTTAAGTCAACTGTAAACGATAATTTAGTTTTCAAAAAGTGGCTTGTTTTTTATATTTATTCCAAGTATGTAAGTATGGCTTGGTTTTTGTCTTTCCAATCATCTTTTGTATACGTACCTTCGTATTTTATTAATAGAAAAAGGCTAGAGCACTCTTTAAAACCTTGCTTAATTTGCAAAAGAATAATAATAATAATAATGCATGATCTATAATACTTGACTAAATGCAGAATTGCAATTACGTAGTTGACTCTTGAATGTATGCAATTTAGATAGCATATAGGCATGATGAAAAATAACCCTAGTATACCAATATAGATGAAATCTACATGAATGCAACTATTTACACCATATCATAGATCAAGGGTTCAAACATTCTAATGATCTATACTAATCTAAGTCAATGAGGAAGCACCCAAACCCTAAGCATCCAAACCTAAATCTAAATAAACAAACAAAAGTACGGAACATACTTGTGAAGAGAATAGGATTTCATCTTCTCCTTAGGCTTCCATGTGCTCTCTACCCGATCATCCCCCACTGCACTCTCATCAACTTCACCACCTTGTTTCTAAGCCATTTCACTTCTTGCTCTACAATATGGGTTGGACCACGAGATAAACTTGGCTCAGGTTCCAACTCTACATCCTCTAACTGATTGGACTCGATAACAGTGGCTGAATCATGTACACATTTTCGCAAATGTGATACATAGAACACATCATGGACTCCTACCAACCTCTTTGGGAATTCCACTCTATAGGCTAGACTTTTGATGTAACGACCCGTAATTTTCGATAATTAAAAATAGTTAATTTAATATGGTTTTGTGATTTAATGTTGGAAGAAATAAAATTTTGTGATTTAATAATAAGAATGTAATTGGATTAAAACGTAATAGTATTACTTTAAAGTAATTTATAACTGCTTTAAATGTAATCCCAGTTAATTAAAATGATTAAAGAATTATAATAGGTATAAATTGTAAATAAATTAATTGCAATAACATGTATTGATTGATGATTGGATTGAAAAAGCAATTGATCATTTAAATGTTGCATTTATTAAATAATATGTAATAAATTGTAATTGAGTAAAATTAGTGTTGCGATAATAATTATAACACTTGTTGTGGATAATAAAATTATAAGATGTGATTAAATGTAGAAATGGTGAAAATTGTTATTTGTTACTAATTTAATTAACCAATTACAAATAAATGTAAATAAATGTTACATTAATGTGAGTTAATGAAATAGATGCAAATTGAGAATGTAATAAAATGTATAGAAATGTCAATTACACTCATAACACAATAAATTGATTTAATAATAAAAATGAAACCAAGATAAATGTAGTTGTGGGATTTTAAATTATAATTAATGTTAAAATCAACAATGGTTCAATGTTATTGAAATACTGCAACTAATATGGTAAAAGATGATAATTGTAGAATATTTGTGTAATAAGATATAAACAAATGTTAACTATAGAGTAACAATTGATTGAAATAAAAAGATTGAAACCAAATTTAATCAATTTATTGGAATTAAATTATAATTAATTGGATTTAATTACAGTTGAAATTGAACACTGTAATTAGTGAAATATTTAACACTAAATTTGATATGTAATTTTTTTTTAAATTTTTATAAATGTCTATGTAATCAAAAATGATAAAAATGCTCAGATAGTAGCTTATATTGGTGATGTTCCATATATGTCAGTTGAAGACAGAAAAGACTATAGTTATGCTTGCTTTGATAATGAAGTAGAAATTAATGTGTTGTCATTTGTGGGGTTGGCTAGTTTGGAAGAAGAGGCTTTTATTAATAAGGAGTAGGTTGACTATTTTGTTATAAATAAGTCTTCACTCCAAAACTCAAATGTAGAGAAGGATATCTCTGTTACTTCTGAATCAGTCATTGGGAAAATTAGTGATTATGATAATTTGTTATTGAGTGGCTTTACAGAAGAGAGGTTTCCAAATTGTGCGATTTCTTCAGATGGGTTAGTAGAAATTGCCTTGGGTCTTGTTACGGAGACAAATCTGATTCTTTGATCATTGGTGTAGGGGCTAAAGAAGTAAATGCTTTAGAATCTGAAAGGATTGTGAGTGGTGTCTGCACAGTTCCTAATTCATTATCGTCGAAGAGAGGAAAGAGAAAGAAATCAGTAGTATCTAGTGGATCAGTTCGTCGTAGTGCTAGAATTCGCAGCTGTCAGACTCCATCTATAGGTGAGTTACCTGGATCGAGTGCCATCAGTGGTGCTATGAATCCAGGCTCAGGTATAAGTTCTAGTTTGGGTAGCATGTACTCTTCTTATGCATTAGACAGTTTATCATCTACTGAGTTTAGTCAGCTGGCTCATGATACATCTTTTATCTTTTCTGATGTCGAGATTGGTCAGGAATATATTAGAGGTAATGAATTAGAGAGGGCTAGCACTGTTAGTTCATGAGGATCATTAGTTGGAACATTAGAGGTTTGAATGACTTGAACAAATGTGATAAGGTTAGAGTGTTTTTTAAAGACTGCTCTATTGATATTGCTTTACTTCAGGAAACTAAAATTAACCATCCCGACATTCGTTTCTTTAGAAGATTAGGCAGGTATCATTTTAGAAAATGGCTTTCTTTTACCTTCAGGGGGTTTAACGATAAGGTGGCGTGATAAAAAATTTTAAGTTGCTTCAGTGTATTACTATGCAACATTCTCTTCATGTTATTCTTACTAATATTTCCGATAACTCTTTTTAAAATATTTCTAATGTCTATGGGCCTAATTATAAAATTAATCAGAGAATTTTATGGAATGAATGCCTAGATTTTAGATCCTTCGCTCCAGGTTCTTGGATTATGGATGGTGCTTTTAATGTTACGTGTTTCATAGGTGAGCATTTATCTAGAGAAGGGGATTATCTACTATGGAGGAATTCGATCAATTTATTATTAACTCTAATTTGATTGAAATTCCCCCTTTTTATAGAGAGTTTACATGGAGTAATGCAAAAGAGTCTCCATCCATGGATCTTCTTAATAGATTTTTCGTTAGTGATGAAATCGAAGATAAATTTCCAATCTGTAAAGTCACTGGTTTACCGTACACGTACTCCGATCATTGTCCTATTATCCTCACCTACGAGCATCATAGAGTTATTATTAATAATTTTAAATTTGAAAAGATGTGGCTTTTGGAATCTAACTTTGTGAACTTAATTAATGGTAAATGGATTTCTTTGAGTTACCATAATATTAGAAATAAGGAAAATTCTACAAAATCTTTTGTTTTAAAACTTAAAGATCTTAGGATCTTTTTTAAAATTGGAATAAAAATGTTTTTGGCAATTTAAAAATTAAAAAAATAATATTCTTAATGAAATGCTTAAAATTAATAAGATTGAAGAATCTAGACAATTAAATTTGGGTGAACATAATGTTCTCGCTAATTTAAAGATGAACTAAATTCTATTTTAGAAAAGGAGGAGGTTATGTGGAAATAGAGATTCAAAATTCAATGGATTAATGAAGGTGATAATAACACTAAATTTTTTCATAATATAGCTAATGGTAGAAAGTGTAGTAATACAATTAACTCTATTTTTGTTAATAATGAAGAATTAGTTGATCAAAGAGATCTTAATAAGGCTTTCATAGACTATTATAAGGATATTTTTGACACTAGAATCAAACATAGAATTAATGTTAGATGGAATGATCTATATCCATACGATTCTATTGTTGATTTATCCGAGCTTGATAATCCTTTTACTGTAGAGGAAATTAGAAAAGCTATTAATGACTTGCCAGGTGATAAATCCCCAGGCCCTGATGGGTTTCCAATTTTATTTTATAAAACTTTTTGGGACGTTTTAAAATTTGACTTAGTTAATATGTTTAATGACTTTTATAATGGTAATTTCCAATCAGGGAGATTTAATTTTTCAAATGTTATTTTACTACATAAAAAAGTAGGAGCTAAAAACTAAAAAGATTTTGGACTTATTTCTTTAGTTAGCTGTTTGGTTAAAATCATTTCTAAAGTTCTAGCTAATAGACTTAGTACAAGAATGAACGATTTAATTGATTGTTCACAATCGGCTTTTATTAAAGGGAGAAATATCACTAATGGAGGGAAGTTGTTCAAGAATATATTAATTACTGTTGTAAGAATAACATAACCTATGTGATTTCAAAACTAGATTTCGCTAAAGATTTTGATTCGGTGGATTGGGATTTTCTTGCAGATATTTTTCATGCTAGAGGTTTTGGTCATAGATGGATCAGTTGGATTAGGACTTTGCTTTGAACTGGAAACTGTAGTATTATGGTTAATGATATATTAGATAATAGAATTCAATCTAAGAGAGGTTTAAGGCAAGGGGTCCCTTATCGCCTTTATTATTTAACTTAGCTGCTGATGTTTTTGCTAAAATTATTAAAAGAGCAGATGGATCTCTAGGATGTGTAGGCAATGACATATCACGTAATGGTATACCGGTTCTTCAATTTGTCAATGATACCTTACTTTTTTCTTCTCATCTACCTAGACACATTATAACTCTCAAGTTTATCCTTTACAGTTTTGAACTTTTATCAGGTTTAAAAATAATTTTGATTTTGAAAAAGTTGAAAACTTAGTAGCCAATACTCTAAATTGCAAAATTATGAACTTTCCTTTTGACTATCTTGGCTTTGTGATTAGACCCACCAAACTCAAACATGACGATTGGATTATTATCATTGATAAAATCAAAAACAAGATTTCTAACTGGAATGGGACATTTTTATCTAGAGCAAGTAGAATAGTTTTAATAAATTCGGTTTTATCAGCTCTTCCGATTCATTGGATGTCCATGCACCTGTTTCCAGATTGGGTTATTGATAAAATTGATAAAATTAGAAGAGATTACTTATAGAGTGGAGAAAATCCTAATAATAATATAAATGTCTAGTAAATTGGGAAACCGTTTGTAAAGCCAAAAAGGAAGGTGGTTTAGGAGTTATTAATTTGCGTAATATGAATTTGTCCTTACTAGGCAAGTGGTTATGGAAGTTTAAGGACATAAATGACAACACTATTTGGAAAGAGATCATTTCTAAATATTACTATAATGGAAATAGAATTTTATATCAAATAATTTCTCCCGTCACTCAAAATATATCTAATTTTCCAAAAATATTTTAAAATGTCATGAGATTTTCAACTTAGGAATTAATACAATAGCTCATTCTGGTAATTGTACTTCTTTTTGGCACGACCGTTGGATTTCGGTCTTACCTCTTAAATTGGAATTTAAAGAGCTTTATGAAATATGTAATTTTAAGTTTGCTTTGATTAATGGAGTTTATTCTCCTGAAAATGATCCTCCTTGGAATTTTAGTTTTAATAGAATTTTAGTAGGTTCAACCCTTAGGTGACTTTCTTTGCTTTATGCAAGATTAAATCTTTATAATATTGATCATGATAATGATATTATTTGTTGGGAATGGGACAAGAGTAAGAAATATACTTCTAATTCTTTTTACAGATTTATTAATTTTTCGGGTACAATAAATAGCTCATTTATATTTATTTGGAAATCTAATGCTCCTCCTAAATCTAAAATTCACATGTGGTTAATACTGCATGGAAAACTTAATACAATAGAATTCTTAAAGAGAAAGAACATTCAAAATGATAATAACTGTTATTTTTGTAATCTGTATACCATGATTGCATGGATTCTTATTACATCCTAAATAATATTCTTAAATTTTTTAATTTCAATATAATAATAAAAAATTCTGATTGTGACTTCTACTGGAATAATTTTACATTTAGGTTTATAAAGAATATTAGATTTTTACTTGACACTTTATTCATTATTATTAGTTGATATATATGGTTTGAAAGAAATCAAAGAATTTTTAATAATAATAATTGTCATTTTAACAAATTGATCTTTATAATTTATTCATCTTTTAATTGGATTTCTAATCCCAAATATAAATTAGCTAACTTAATAAGGTTAGTTATAATATTAATGTATTTAAACACAACAATAATATATTTAATATTAACAGTATTAGTGTTAATATTTTTTCAAATTTATATGATGATCTTAATGTTAATCATAACTTATTTATGATTAAAGATCCATAAGAATCTTTTAAGACTTGTTTCAATTATTGTTCTTGTCTTTGCTGGTATTAGTTTATAGGTGTTTTAATTCTACTGTTTTTGTCCAGTTTAGTCTTATTTAGGTTTTATTTCCTACCTCATCTATACATATATATGTGGATATTAATTATATAAATATACACACACACGCATATATATATATATATATAGGAAAGGAAGTTGAAGACGATAGTTTGACTGAATTGTCGGTCCATTGTTTTATTATCTCTGATGTATTGTGCTATGGGCCGCAAAGCCTGTTTAGTAATCAAATTAACCTATTTTCAATATATATATATATATATATGTATATATGTATGTATCATTCTAACTATTTCCTTAGTCATCCTTCAGAAACTGGTATGGGTGATAGGATGTCAGGCTCATTTCGCAGGTTCTCATGTCTTCAGATTACAGGATTTCAGACTGTAGAGAGGCCATCAGAGTAGAGTTTTCCACTCAGGATTACTTGCAGTTTCACCACAGATACAGGATACTTTCATCTCTATTGTGGCATATTATCTTCAGGAGGATCCATTCTTCTACTTGGCACTGCTTCCTCTATACAGAGTCTCCAGAGCAAATTTTCCATTCAGCACCATATTCAGTTCCACTTCAGAGTAGATGCTTCTTCATTCCTTCTGATCCAGATGCATGGAGCTTCCTTCTTATTTTGTGATGCATGGAGCTTTCGATCCAGTTGCATGGAGCACCATATTCTTTTTTTTAGGTACTTCTGACACCTTAGTATCGGGTGGTGGCCATGCCGGAACTCGATATCGGAGTGTGATTGGTGGTGGCCTTGCCGAAACTCATCTTAGGGGTACCTAAGTTTCTTTGATACTTGTATTCAGTTTTGTTACCTACCAGGCATGTTGGCAGCGCCTTATTATTGTGATATATATATTTGCATGTGTGCTCTCCTCTATTTACAGAGGATCACACATTTTTCTCAAAATTTTTTTATTTAATTAACGTAAAAATAGCTATTTTGGCCACTATCTCTGATTTCGAAGAAACCAGTTTCATCGGATCCGTAACGGTGAATTATTGTAAGGTTTCAAGTTTCGTAGTGATCGGATTTGTCGTTTGATTGTATGGACTCGAAACGCATAGAAATCAATTTAATTAAATTCAATTGAAATCAATTTGAAATAAGCCGATTTTTAAGCTAACTTCTTCATACGATGGAATTTGGATTTGAAATCTGTTCCATTGAGTTTAAAAATATCGAAAACATTTATTTTGATATATGAGATCACCCATTTTCGTTTCGGGAACGAAACGGGCTTTTCGGGTCGTTTATCGTCCAGCTTTCAAAACAAACTAGTCCATTCATTACTATTTTTGATCTGTTTATATATAGCCTATTATAAACCATAGCTATTTCTTATCCATTATACATTACGTACATTTATTGTCTATCTCCTTCTTTTTAATGGCAGAACATATCAAATTCCGAAACCCTCAATTCAATTTCAAAACCAAATCGAAAATTCAAATTCCTCAAACCCTATCAATTATATATTGATTCAAAGCTCTCGATGAGCGCAAGCTAAATTTGCTGTTGGTTTTTCGATTTGATTCTCTGTGTATTCTGAATTCGATGGTTTATTTACGGTCGTCCATTGGATATCGGTTTGATCGTACGGTGGATCTACGTCCTTATACCGGTCAGAGGGCATGGGGTGTTGCTATCGTCGAGTAGTTTGCATCTGGGTAGCTCGTTCGTCAAATTGGTCATCGGATTCGCCACGATTGGTCAGTTTATGGTGGTGGCAGCGTGGTTGATGGGGTGCTTGGGCGAGGCAATGTGGTGCCTGGAGGAGCGGCTGGAGGGTGCGGATGCGATGGTGATGCCCGAGCATGGAAGGTGGTCGACATGAGGCGTGGTGGATGGCCAAGCATCGGTGCTGCGTACTTCAGATAAGTCACGTGCGCATATTACTGTTCTTGGCTAGGGTTAGATGGTGAGAATAATTACCGGTTTGCCATTGTTTATTATAATGGGGGAATTAATTTAAAGGACAAAAATTCATATATTTTTAGTCTCAAGTACACAACCTCAATATTTTAACCACAAAGACAAACATTCTTCCAACAATTATTCAAAAGGACAAACATTCTTCCACAATTATTCACAAGGACAAACATTCTTCCAAAACTACTACCGAACTAAAAACTGATACCGAAAAACTGCTACTAATAACTACAATCTGATACCCAAAAATTCTATCAGTAACTAAAAACTAATACCTAAAGAAATTTGTCCTTCAGGCTAAAATAATGAAGGTCCATCCTTGAGGCTAAAATGCTAAAAATTTTTGTCCTTCACAATAATTTCCTGTATTTAAATTTGAAATTTAAAGTGTGAATATTCTAGCTGTGATAACGTTTGCATAGGAGCTCGAATTTGGGCGCGATTTCTTGCGTTCGGATCGCATTGAAATTTCGGACATTTTGATACAAGATTGGATGAATTCTGAGACTGTTTGAATTTTGGGCCTAAATTGGATTTTAATTCTATTTAAAATCGAAGGTGAGTGTTTTAACTCACTCATAATTACTAAACTATCTTATGTTAGTTAAATTAAACTTATGATGTGATTGGAAATCAATTGATTGATGTTTGGTATGTTTAAAATTTTTATTCTAGTTAAATTTGACTTTTACTGCATTTAATCATCGTTCAATTTAATATTAAATTTGAATTGTCAATTTAAAACTTGTTATTGATTATCAGTTATCTATTGATGTTTATGGATTGATTTGGATGATAATTTGGATGAATGTTTGATTGTTGATATTGGATGATTGGATGTTGCATTTTATATTATTATAAGACTGCAAGTTCCCTATGGGTTGAAATGATACATACTCGAACGATCTATAGATTAGGGAAAAAAAATTATGGGTTGAAATGATAGACTCGAGCCGTCCTTATGGATTTTATTTAATTCGGGATTGCGGTTTGAAATGACATATAAACGAAAATTTTAAACTGTGGATTAAAATGATAAATATCTGTATCACTTGACCATAGGGTAGAGAATTATATATGGACGCTGGATTGGTTAAATTAAATGATTTTTAGTTCTTTAAAGTTTTGAACTTAGTTAATTGGTACTTTGAAATAGAAAGTGATTTTGAATTATTTTTGGAAATCCAAGCGTTAATGCTAAAATTAGAATTGATATAACGAACTTGTCAAAGCATTTAAATTTGAATTTCAAATTAAGTTGAAGTGTGAAATATAAATGAATTTATCGGAATTGAGTTATTGAAATGTTTGGATATAACTTTGAAATCTATTTTGAACTAATTTAAACTATTTTAATTAATTTAAACTATTTTGATCAATTCAAACTATTTTAATTTATTTTAATCTATTATAACTTATTTAATCCAATTAAATCTGTAAAGACCCAATTTTTCAACTTTCGAAAGTCGACATCAATACGTCCAATATATCAAATGTCGAACAATCGAATGCCGAAAAACCAAGCCGTTAGGGTTAAAGGAGAAAAAGATAGAAGAAGAAACAGAAACAATAACAGAATCTCACATTTTGCAGCGAAACAACATATAATAGATAAATGAATATCTTACAAAAAAATCATATATGTTATTACAATACATCATCAGAGTTTACAACGACACCATTCAATCGCTAGGCATTTACAACAACTAATCCATATTAAGACTGAACCTGCAGCAATTCCAATGCAGCGGATAATACATAGTATAATGATACATCTCGCCATCCAACTTGAACTCCAGATCTCCACAGCATACTTCTTGATTGATTTCGCTCCAAAATAATAATAATCTGACTCTAGGATACCCGTGTCGAAAATTATTGGCACCCAGAGTTTAGAAAGGGAACAATAAACTCCAGACCAGTCATGGGACTGGTGTGAGATCTTAAAAACAGTTATTTTCACAAAGAAAATAAAAAAATCCGCTATGCTTTTGGAAAATGAAACTACCATAAGGCCTCCCGCCACACACACAATGCAAACGTAGAATTGGAGGCGATTTCTCCTTATGATAGTCAAACATGCTTGATATGCAAAATCCTTTCGTTATTATTATTAGTATTTAGTGCAGAAAACATTTCGAAAGTATAATATTAATCTTAGCCAGCATAGACATTTCGAACTATGCCTACTATAGCTACCATCTAAACAGCGGGGCGCCACCATAAGTAAATAGCAGGTTATACAACTAAAACCGTATAAGGCGCGTATTGGAGATTGGATTTCCAATAAATGGTCAGGCTAAGGAACTTCCTTAAAAATGGAATGCCTCTAGAGGGATGCCTCCAAGAACCAAACTGGTTCCCTACCAACACAAGACCGGGTTACCTCTGTAACTAGGTAACACCTACAAGTAAGCCATCCCCGGTCGTTGCCGACCTTTATCCCGGGATTCATCAACAAATAGCAACAACCACACAGATAAATATCTAGGCTCCATACCATGATACCACCTCTTATCCAGAAGAAAATGGATATACCTTAGGGGTGCGACCCCTAAAAACCTTGCGCAACATTCATGTTTCGACCATTTCCGGGTTGTGAGGTTCGACGAAGTCTCGTCCACAAAGCTATGCTTTTCACAAAAGCGATGCTTCGATCAACAAATGATCAGCTACACTTAGCATGTCACACTACCAAATTAGGAGTATATCACTAATAACCATCAACTACATAACCTTTGGGCTCGTACGTCTCAAAGAAGGGTGTTAAGCTAAAAGAATAAATTCTCCTCCACCAACAGAAATGTATTTGATAGAAATCAGCATTATATCTCAAAGTGTAATGTCATACATACAACAATACAAGTCTGTTCCGGGTTCGAACGAAACCGAAGGCACTTCCACAGAAGTCCTTGTAATCCGGGCATTCACAATCCCGATCAGACTCCCCATCTCATATGGAGATGTCTATACCGAAGAAGCTCAGTGCAGAGTCATTCGACAGGTTATCCTATCATTCTCGAAACACCCGGTCTTCACCATCGTCTTTAAATGTTATCCATTTCGTCGTATCACTATTCGAAATGGGTTATATGACACAAAGTCCTCTCCCGGCTAAACCGAATAGTGAGCGCTTATTTTAAAAATAAAGTGTTACATTCAGATTTTAAACAAATCACAACAAATTTCCACTTTGATCTTTTAAATAAAAGATCCATTACAATCACAAAGGTTCGATGTGGTTTTCGAATATCCATTTGGAATCCGACCCCCGGTCGCATCAAAATTCAAATGTCATTAAAAGGCCAATATTGATAGTCGGTTATTTAGCAATCAACTATATTCACAACAATCACTAGATTTCAAATAATTTTCCCCTAATTATTATTTTCAAAATATATTCGCAAGATAAAATTTTAACACTTCAACCATTCGAAAACAAATTTCAAATCACTTTTCACCTTTCAATCCTTTGAAAATAAATTTCGAATCACTTTTCACACTTCAATCCTTTGAAAATAAATTTCGAATCACCTTCCTCACGTGGAATTAATTTCCAAATATTTATTTAATTCCACTAAAAATTTGCCGAGTTCAAATACTTTTGAAATAATTAAAAATACTTATCCAAAATATACTTGGAAACATTCAACATAAAACTATTTTAAAACACTTGATTAAACATTAGTTATGAAAATGTTATACTAATATCTCATATAAAAATTCAAGTCCAAACTAATTTTTAAAATAAAATTAGTAGATAGGATATAAATTTTTAAATATCAAATTTCTAAAACAAATATCAATTAAAACTTTAAATAATCACTTCCATAATAATTTAAAATATATCTTTACTTTAATGATTTTCAAAATAACCTAAGTAAATAAAAATTTTCAAAATATTCTTCCCTCAAAACCATCTTTACAACTTTAATTTATATTTATAAACTATATTTAAAAAATAATCGGCTTTCCAGGGAAAGTACACATTCCATTCTAAAATGGTTCATTCAAATCAATTTATAAATCTTTCTGGATTTATTTTAAATTTTCGTTTCAAATCCGTAAATTCCTTTCCATACTTTAAAAATAAAACATTTTTTTTTTAAATTACCCTTTCTTTTATAAAATTCCCATTGTGAATTTAAATTTTCAAATATCCACTGATATATAATTTTCAAATCGATTCCCAAATATTCACTTTCAACACCAAATCGATTTCTAAAATTTATTTCAATCAACAAATCAATTTTCATATCGATTTCCCAAAGGTTTATTTTTAAACACCAAATCAATTTTCAAACTAATTTCAAAAATTTATTTTCAAAACACCAAATCAAATTCCAATTTAATTTTCCAAACACTTATTTCAAACACCAAATTGATTTCCAAATCAATTTCCTAAAGATTTATTTTCAAATACCAAATCAATTTCAATTTGATTTTCAAATTTATTTCCTTTTAAAAATAAATTCCTCTATTTCTTCCAAACTATTTAAAATCCTTATTTTAAATAAATTCGTCAACCTTTGAATAATGTTACCCGAAATCCATTTATTAAGCCTTTTTCCCATATTTTGGAATTTCATTCAATGGGATTCAAAATTAAACTTTATTCTTTTGAAATTCCTTCTTTTAAATTTATCTGATTCTCTAAAATAAATTTTTACCATAAATTTTCAACTTGAATTTTGAAAATTCAATCTTATTTATTTTCGCTATCCTACGATACCAAAAATATATTGGGCTAAACTATAGCCTTTAACAATTTCAATCACCAATATAATCACACACAGATTATAAATAATCAACACATAACATTGAAACAAATTCAATATTTGAGGAATCCAGTTGGATCCCTCCAACCTGTTTCTCTGCATCCACAGACGTTAGCACAACAATTAAATACCAATTCCACTTCGAGGTGGAATATCGCGGTATATGGAATTTATAAAATATCATCCGCTATTATGCGGCGCATAGGGTCTCATCAGCTGTATAATGCGAGAAATTGATCGCTCCAAATACATATGTAATACCAATTCCACTTCGAGGTGGAATATCGTGGTATATGGGTTTAATATAATATGATCCGCTATTATGTGGCGCATAGGTCTAATTCAATACAACTGATAATAATTTATCACCAAGCACACAATCAACAAAATTAAATTTAGCTATTTAAAATTAAATCATAAAAATCCGATTGAGTGAGAAGATCTCAACTTTGCTTCTTTATTTTACAATCCATTTCCATTCCAGACTGTTTTCTCCACAATTTGGACCTTGTATAAACAATTTTATACAGTTGATTAATATTCGAAATAATTGAATAACCAATTTTCGTTTGGCAATTTTAATTATCCAATGATTTAATTTTAACTCAATTTCTTTTAATAAATTTAAGTAACTAACAATTTTGATTTTAAATTAATATCTTTTTAATTTAAACAAATTCCTTTTTACAAAATTTATTTAACTAAAAATTAAATTTAAAACTAAATTTACTTTAATAAATTTTCTGTTTCCTTTTCTTTTCCACTTTGAAAATACATACATACATGCATATATATATATATATATATATATTAAAATATATCATAGATTAAAAAAATCTAATTTTATATAAACTTTATCACTTTTAAATTCCCATTTTAAATCTATATATAAATTTTAGAAACAAAATTGTTATATACAACTTACTGTAAAAAATATTTCTAACTTATACTTTACTGGATATATATATATATATACATATATACATATTTATAGAACTTAAAACAAAAATGAGTTTAAACCATACTGTGATTTTTTTTCCTGTACATACTTATTTAATTTAGAAACAAATTACCTCACAGAAGAAAAAATTATGAACCCAGGCTCAACCCTTGTTCGCCTCTGCCATGCTCACGCCTTTGTCGACGCTTTCCCATTCATGACACCACAGGCGACGAACCACCTCTATCGCCACAATCTCATCCTCTACCTCCTGAATCATGCGAACGACTTGCTCCATTGCCTCGCCTACCAGTGCCGCTCGAGCTTCATTCGACGATCATCGTCGAATCGTCGCATGCACTGCCGTGACAACCCCCAAAACGCCACCATAACCCATCGAGATCCCATCACGAGTCGACATCAGCCACTTGCCTCGAGCGCGCACGCGAAAGCGCCTCCCTCCTACACTCCAATACAACGCAACCCTTGCTCAGAACATCGCCGTTACCCTTTCTGTGCTCGAAACCCCTTTCTTTTTTTTTCAATTTGTTTTGCGCGAATCAATTTTGGGAATAATAACTAGAGAGACTTTAGAGAATGATGTCGTTCGATTTTGATTTGTTTCATTTTCCTTTTCTTCTTATTTTTCTGAACGAGATAATTTTTCTTCCTTTTAAATTTTTTAAATGAACACGTGTCTTCACTTCACAGGAAAACGAAAGCACGTGGTTGATTTTTTCTTACATGTCTGATACTTGCACAGTGCTATGATATATACACACACACACACACTTATATATTATTTATGTTTAAATTTTAAATTCAAATTCAAATCATCTTAATGGTCACAATTTACATTTTCGAACTCCTATCGATGCGTGCCGCTAGGCGTTCATAATGTTTAACCCCTATCCCGAAGTGATGGAAAAGGTTTCGAGTCCAAATTCGATCGTACGGAGAAGATAGCTTTTCAGACCAGTTAAAACATTGAATTTTCAATTTAAATTTCAGCGCGTTTGCTTATCGTATGGCCAGACTTCACTCTGAATGCTATGAAAATTGAAATCCGATAATAGTACAATATTACAGATCCAAAAGAACCGGTTTCGTTGAATTCCGACACTGTGCCTCGGAAGGCCATTTTTTAATATCGATTTAAACGATATAATTTCAAAACTTAACAAATCAGTTTCTAATTCAATTCTGAATCTTCCATTATCTTCAGTATTGTCATTATAGATTTTCTAAGCCTTTGAAATATTTTTAATCAGCTTAAAAATCACGATTCAAATTTTTACCCAATTTCAATAAATTAAATTCAATAATTAAATTATCAAATTCATAGTTATAATTGAAATTCAAATTAAGCTAACATTCAAATATTTAAAATCAATTAAATATTTCAATTTCAAATATTCAAAATTCTGAGTCGTCACATTCTTCCCCCTTAAAAGAATTTCGTCCCGAAGTTTCTTGTTAAGAAGAATGGACCTTAACCCGTTTATCTTTCCTCAATCCAAATAGTCTTTAACAACAACCAAAACAAATCTTTTCATTAAATACCCAGTATCGCTTCAACTAACTTTCCAACCGTAACCATAACTTTCAAACAGTATGGTTTTCTCAACAATTCAAATATAAATTCAAATTCAAATTTTAAAATTTCAAAATTTTCTAAAAAAAATTTCTAACTCCCTAAATTTTTGAAAAATTTCGCCAACGTCTGTTTTGCGCGGCTAGCTCGATACTATTACAAAATGCCTCCACAAGCACCCAGATTCAAAAAGAAAACAAAATGCCAAGCAGCTGTTCAAGAAAATCATCAAATTTCATACTAAAATTCAAATACATACCTTTTTCGAACAATTCAAATTACCTTTGGAATCAAAATCCCAATTCCATTTTTCTTTATATCATATGTATGCTATTTAACAACCAAATCTAGTTTCTGCATTCAAAAATCATTTTGCACATTCCATTACAAAAGTTCGAATACTTACTTCTTATACTATTTTTACTTCACTATTGAAGTTATATATCCATTTTCATTCAATCTTACATTTTTAATTCCATCAGAATTCAATTTACACTTTCAATTTTATTTGTATTCAACTTACCTTCTGAATATTGAATTTTATCAACAATCTTTCATTCACAACTAATTCGCATTACTATTTTAAATTAGTTTCATTTACTAATTCATTACAAATTCCAACTCATTTTATCTCAAACCATTTTTTTATTTCCACCTTTATTATCTTCAGTTCACTTCGAACTAATTTTACAACTACATTTTATTTCACACAATTAAAATTACTTTTCAATATTCAGTTTCAATTCCAGTTTTATTCTTTAGTTCATTCCCAAATTTATTTTCTCCTTCACCTTATTTAACACAATTCAAATTCAATTTTTAAACTTCTACAAGTTTTCTCACTTATTTTGTTTTCATATTCACTTTAATTTAACTCAATTCTTTAAGTTAAATTCATTCTGTCAAAATTCAAATTATATAAGTTATCAACTCATAAACACTTTTAATAAATCTTCCAGAGTTTTAAACAATTTCTCAATATTTCAAAATCACTTTTGAAATCAATTTTCCCAAATTCAAACTATTTTAACTTTAACTTCTCTTCATGTTAAATTTTATTCTAACAACTTCAAATTTATAAGTTGTCAAACTCAATTATATACTATAAATATTTTACATAGAATTCCAGAGTCTTTTCAACATTTCAAAAACCATTTTTGAAATCAATTCAAATTATCTTTTGAATTCCCAAAACCAAACCCAGTTTGCAAACAACTTCCATTTAAAATCATTTGGCAGCAATTCCTCTCTTGAAAACTCGAAGATGAACATCGATGATGCTGCAGTCATCACCGATGTTTTTTTCCAGCGGCCGAAAAGAGTTTAATGCTTTTATCCCCTCAAAACATTTTATGAAAATCTTTGAAAACTCATTTTCAAACTCAAGGGAATTTAAACTTTTCCAAATCTCCAAACTTCAAATCCTTCCAATTTCTTTTCAAATATTTCTCTAGAATTCTATTTCGAATTATAAATCGCATTTACAGTTTATTTTTACAAATTCCATTGGTATATGGATTTATTTCTCAACTTTTAGCTATGATTCCAATTTCTTATTCAATTTCAATGACAATAATTTAATATTATCACTTCCTAACAATCAAGCAACCCTATAATACTATAATGATTTATAGAAATTTTTTCCTCTTATATACAAAAATAATTTAGGTAAAATTATTTCATTTACCCGATTTTAAAACAATACTATGTCGGTTTATCTTGTTTAAGAGTTTAGAAACCCCTATCGATACAGTTGGCCAAACTGCACCAACCTAAATCTATAAACAATCAACCGATAAGTAAACACAATATAAGACAATTTTTTTATATTCACTAACAAATACGCGCTTATATCTATTAATACACTCAACTCATTCTAGAGTACTGCTGACTCTATCTCTAATGAGTAACACCCAGCAGAGCAAAGGTTGTCGCTTAACCAAGTGCTCTGATACCAAAATGTAACGACCCAATTTTTCGACTTCCAAAAGTCGACATCAATACGTCCACTATATCAAATGCCGAACAATCGAATGCCGGAAAACCGAACCGTTAGGGTTAAAGGAGAAGATGATAGAAGAAGAAACAGAAACGATAACATAATCTCACGTTTTACAGCGGAACAACTTATAATAGATAAATGAATATCTCTAAAACAAAAAAAAAATCATATCTGTTATTACAATACATCATCAGAGTTTACAACGACACCATTCAATCACTAGGCATGTACAGCAACTAATCCATATTAAGACTGAACCTGTAGCAATTCCAACGTAGCGGATAATACATAGTATAATGATACGTCTCGCCATTCAGCTTGAACTCCGGATCTCTACATCATACTTCTTGGCTGATTTCGCTCCAAAATAATGATAATCTGACTCTAGGCTTCCCGTGTGGAAAAATTATGGGCATCCAGAGTTTAGAAAGGAAACAATAAACTCCAGGTCATTCATGGGACTGGTCTGAGATCTTAAAAACAGTCATTTTCATAAAGAAAATAAAAAGAAATCCGCTATGCTTTTGGAAAAAGAAACTACCATAAGGCCTCTCACCACACACAATGCAAACACAGAATTGGAGGAGATTTCTCCTTATGATAGTCAAACATGCTTGATACGCAAAATCTTTCGATATTATTATTAGTGCTTAGTGCAGAAAACATTTCGAAAGTATAATATTATTCTTAGCCAGCATAGACATTTCGAACTATGCCTACTACAGCTACCGTCTAAACAATGGGGTGCCACCATAAGTAAATGGCAGGTTATACAACTAAAACCGTACAAGGCGTGTATTGGAGATTGGATTTCCAACAAATGATCAGGTTAAGTAACCTCCTTAAAAATGGAACGCCTCTGGAGGGACGCCCCCAAGAACCAAACTGGTTCCCTACTATCACAAGGTCGGCTTACCTCTATAACTAGGTAACACCTACAAGTAAGCCATCCCCGGTCGTTACCGACCTTTATCCTGGGATTCATCAACAAATAGCAACAACCACACAAATAAATATCTAGACTCCATACCACGATATCACCTCTTATCCAGAAGAAAATGAACATACCCTAGGGGTGCGACCCCTAAAAAGCTTGCCGCAACATTCCTGTTTCGACCATTTTCGGGTTGTGAGGTTCGACGAAGTCTCGTCCACAAAGCTATGTTTTTCACAAAAACCATGCTTTGATCAACAAATGATCATCAGCACGTAGCATGTCACACTACCAAATTGGGAGTATATCACTAATAACCATCAACTACATAACCTCTGAGCACGTACGTCTCAGAGAAGGGTGTTAAGTCAAGAGAATAAATTCTCCGCCACCAACAGAAATGTAATTGAAAAAAATCAGCTTTATATCTCAAAGTGTAATGTCATACATACAACCATACAAGTTTGTTCCAAGTTCGAACGGAACCGAAGGCACTTCCAAAGAAGTCCTTGCAATCCGGGCATCCACAATCTCGATCGGACTCCCCATCACATATGGTGATCTCTATACTAAAGAAACTCAGTGCAGAGTCATTCGACAGGTTATCCTATCGTTCTCGAAAACACCTGATCTTCACCACCGTCTTCAAATGCTATCCATTTAGTCGTATCACTATTCGGAATGGGTTATATGGCACAAAGTCCTCTCCCGGCTAAACCGAATAGTGAGTGCTTATTTTAAAATAAGTTTACATTCAGATTTCAAACAAATCACAACAAATTTCCACTTTGATCTTTTAAATAAAAGATTTATCACAATCACAAAGGTTCAATGTGGCATTCGAATATCCATTTGGAATCCGACCCCCGATCGCATCGAAATCCAAATGCCATTAAAAGCCCAATATTGATAGTCGGTTATTTAACTATCAACTATATTCACAACAATCACTGGATTTCAACTAATTTTCCCCCAATTCTTATTTTCGAAATATCTTCGCAAGATAAAATTTTAACACTTGAACCGTTCAAAAACAAATTTCAAATCACTTTTCACCTTTCAATCCTTTGAAAACAAATTTCGAATCACTTTTCACACTTCAATCCCTTGAAAACAAATTTCAAATCACGTTCCACACATGGAATAAATTTTCAAATATTTATTTAATTCCACTGAAAATTTGCCAAGTTTAAATACTTTAAAAATAATTAAAAATACATATCCAAAATATACTTGGAAACATTCAAAATAAAACTATTTTAAAACACTTGCTTAAAATTAGTCATGAAAATATTATACTTATATCTCATATAAAAATTCAAGTCCAAACTAATTTTTAAAATAAAATTAGTAGATAGGATATAACTATTCAAATATGCAATTTCTAAATCAAATATCAATTAAAACTTTAAATAATCACTTCTATAATAATTTAAAATACATCTTTACTTTAAATATTTTCAAAATAATCTAAGTAAATAATTTTTCCAAAATATTCTTCCCTTAAATCATCTTTACAACTTCAATTTATATTTATAAACCATATTTAAAACATACTTGGCTTTCTAGGGAAAGTACACATTCCATTCTAAAATGGTTCGTTCAAATCAATTTATAAATCTTTCTGGATTTATTTTAAATTTTCTTTCCAAATTCGTAAATTCCTTTCCATACATTAAAAATAAAATAATATTTATTTTTTAAAACAAATTCCACTTTCTTTTATAAAATTCTCATTGTGAATTTAAATTTTCAAATATCCACTGATATACGATTCCCAAATATTCACTTTCAACACCAAATCAATTTCAAAATTGATGTCCATAATTTATTTCAATCAACAAATCAATTTTCATATCGATTTTCCAAAGGTTTATTTTTAAACACCAAATCAATTTTCAAACTGATTTCAAAAATTATTTTCAAAACACCAAATCAAATTCCAATTTGATTTTCCAAACATTTATTTCGAACACCAAATCGATTTCCAAATCAATTTCCTAAAGATTTATTTTCAAATACCAAATCAATTTTAATTTGATTTTCAAATTTATTTCCTTTTAAAAATAAATTCCTTTATTTCTTCCAAACTATTTAAAATCCGTATTTTAAATAAATTCGTCAACCTTTGAATAATGTTACTCGAAATCCATTTATTAAGCCCTTTTCCCATATTTTGGAATTTTATTCAATAGGATTCAAAAATAAAACTCTATTCTTTTAAAATTCCTTCTATTAAATTTAACCAATTATCTAAAATAATTATTTACTATAATTTCGACTTGAATTTTAAAAATTCAATCTTACGGTGTCCTACGATACCGAAAGTATATTGGGCTAAACCATAGCCTTCAACAATTTCAATCACCAATATAATCACACAAAGTTTATAAATAATCAACACATAAATTGAAATAAATTCAATATTTGAGGAATCCAGTTGGATCCCTCCAACTTGTTTCCTACATCCACAGACGTTAGCAAAACAATTAAATACCAATTCCACTTCTAGGTGGAAGATCGCGGTATATGGGATTTATAAAATATCATCCGCTATTATGCGGCGCATAGGGTCTCGTCCGCTATAATGCGGGAAATCAATCACTCAAAATACATATATAATACCAATTCCACTTCGAGGTGAAATATCGCGGTATATGGGTTTAATATAATATCATCCGCTATTATGCGGCGCATAGGGTCTAATTCAATACGACTGATAATAATTTATCATCCAAGCACACAATCAACAATTTTAAATTTAGCTATTTAAAATTAAATCAAAAAAATCCGATTGAGTGAGAAGATCTCACCTTTGCTCCTTTATTTTGCAATCCATTTCCATTCCAGACTGTTTTCTCCACAATTTTGACCTTGTATAAACAATTTTATACAGTTGATTAATATTCGAAATAATTGAATAACCAATTTTCGTTTGGTAATTTTAATTATCAGATGATTTAATTTTAACTCAATTTCTTTTAATAAATTTAAGTAACTAACAATTTTGATTTTAAACTAATATATTTTTAATTTAAACAAATTCCTTTTTAATAAATTTATTTAACTAAAAATTAAATTCAAAACTAAATTTACTTTAATAAATTTTCTCTTTCTTTTCCTTTTTCCACTTTGAAAATACATACATACATACATACATACATATATATATATATATATTAAAATAAATCATAAATTTAAAAAAATCTAATTTTATATAAACTTTATCACTTTAAAATTCTCATTTTAAATCTATATATAAATTTTAAAAGAAAAATTGTTTTATACAACTTACTGTAAAAAAAAATTCTAACTTATACTTTACTAGATATATATATATATATATATATATATATATATATATATATATATATATATAGACACATATTTATAGAACTCAAAACAAAAACGAGTTTAAACCTTACTGTGATTTTTTTTCTGTACGTACTTATTTAATTTAGAAACAAATTACCTCTAGAAGAAAAATTATGAACCTAGGCTCAACCCTAGTTCGCTCTGCCTTGCTCGCGCCTTTGTCGGCGCCCTCCCTTCACGACACCGCAGGCGACGAACCACCTCTGTCGCCCCAATCTCATCCTCTACCTCCTGAATCACACAAACAACTTGCCCCATTGCCTCGCCGACCAGTGCCGCTCAAGCTTCGTTCGACGATCATCGTCGAATCATCGCATGCACTGCCGCGACAACCCCCCAAAACGCCACCGCGACCCACCGGGATCCCATCGTGAGTCGACATCAGCCACTTGCCTCGAGCGCATGAGCGAAAGCGCCTCCCTCCTATACTCTGATACAACGCAACCCTTTCTTAGAACATCGTTGTTACCCTTTCTGTACTCGAAACCCCTTTTTTTAATTTGTTTTGCACAGATCGATTTTGGGAATAAAAACAGGAGAGAGAGAGAGAGACATTAATGAAGGATGCCATTCAATTTTGATTTGTTTCGTTTCCCTTTTCTTCTTATTTTTTTGAACGAGATAATTTTTCTTCATTTTAAATTTTTTAAACGAACGCGTGTCTTCACTTCACACGAAAAAAAGCACCTGGTTAGATTTTTCTTACGTGTCTGATACTTGCAAAGTGCTTTGATATATATATATATATATATATATATATATATATATATATATATATATATTATTTATGTTTAAATTTTAAATTCAAATTCAAATCATCTCAATGGTCGCAACTTACATTTTCGAACTCGAATTGATGCATGCCGCTAGGTGTTTATAATGTTTAACCCCTATCCCGAACGTGATGGAAAAGGTTCCGACTCCAAATTCGATCGTACGGATACAATAGCTTTTCGGACAAGTTAAAACATTGAATTTTCAATTTAAATTTCAACGCGTTTGCTTATCGTACGGCCAAATGATTACTCCGAATGCTACGAAAATTGAAATCCGATAATAGTACAAAATTATGGATCCAACAGAACTAGTTTCGTCGAATTCCGAGACTGTGCCTCGGAAGGCTATTTTTAAATATTGATTTAAACGATATAATTTCAAAACTGAACAAATCAGTTCCAAATTCAATTCTGAAGCTTCCATTACCCTCAATATTGTCATTATAGATTTTCTAAGACTTTGAAATATTTTTAATCAACTTAAAAATCGAGATTCAAATTTTTATCCAATTTCAATAAATTAAATTCAATAATTAAATTGCCAAATTCATAGTTATTTAAATTCAAATTAAGCTAATATTCAGATATTTAAAATCAATTAAATATTTCAATTTCAAATGTTCAAAATTTTGGGTCGTTACAAAACCTATTCAACCTAATTTAAACTAGTTAAATTTATTTAATTTATTCTAAATCTATTTAATATAATTTAAATTTATTTAATCTATTTTAAAAATATTTTAAATTTATTTAATCTATTTAACATCTATTTAAGATAATTTAAATTTATTTAATCTATTTTAAATTTATTTAATCTGTTTATTAATCTACTTAATATAATTTAACTCTATTTAATCTATAATTAATCTATTTAAAACATTTTAAACCTAATTAAATCTATTTAATCTATTTAAATCAATTTAAATCTAATTAAATCAAATTTAAATCTGTTTAAACTATTTTACTATTTAAATTATTTTAACTTATTTAAACTATTTTTAAACTATTAAACTCTTTATGACTATCTAAATTATTTTCTAAAATTGCAAACTGTGGAAAGTTGAAGTATTTATATTTAAATCCTTGATGATGATACAACTTAAGTTAGAATTTAAAATTGATACCTTTTCTGATATGACATATTTGCGTAAATATGATTTGGAAAGTGAAGACGATTTTGAAAGTGAATATTGTTTTGAAAGTGAATATGATTTCGGAAGTGATTAGGTTTGAAATCGAATATGATATTTTGATAATAAGTATGAATTGAATTTTGAAATGTAAAAGAACCATCCGGTTTGAAATAAGCATTTGGTTGTTAAAGAGATCGGGATTGGATATTGTCATACTCTTTGCCAATACCATAAACCACTTTAACAATTGTGTACGTGGTGGAGATTCCAATGGTTTGGCAAACGATTCTGTATGAGGTATTTACATGATCCTGACTCTTGAGAGTCAGCTTGATGTGGCTAAAACCGGAGCTATGTCGGGGTAAGTAAGGTCATTCTTTCTATCGGGCACATTCCTTCGATACATTATATTGCTTTGTGATTGATTTGGTGGCCACCCTTGATTTTGATTTGGGAGTGTGTTTCGAGGTGGGAGGTAGTAGCTGCTATGCGTTACCACCAGTCCGGATCTGCAATTGGTATATCTATCCTGGGAATTGCCTCGAGTGCCTTGTTGCATGCCTTATTGCACCTTCTACGAGTTTGTTTTCTGTTGTACCTATGGAGTGCTCCCTGATAGCCAACCAACGGGTGGAGTTTACAGTATCTGTTTGGACTAAGGCATTATATAAAATGTGTTAAAAGGAATATGGGTAACGCATTAACGTTATTTTAGTACTTTATTGTCGACATATTATAATAGCGTATTGTACTACATAGTAGATAGTTTAATGGATCCTTAGGAGATGTAAATTCCAAACATCTCTTTAGTCATTGCACTCATGTTAGACACTAGATAAGAGATGTCAAACCCTGTAAACATCTCTGATGCAGTTACACTCATATTTATTTACTGTTGATTTAACTTGCATAAGATCTTTTAGTTCTGACTCGAATGTTTTGTCGTTTCAATTCGCTCGGGTCAGCCTGAGCTTTTCTGTTTATCGATGACTACTTTCTGGAGGATTAAGACAAAGATTTTGTACTACTATTGTTATTATATTTATCCCACTGCATCATGTTGTTCCGCTGCATTTATTTATTATTTATCTTTGTTGTATGTAACTCTAATTTTGTGTTGTAAAAGAATAATCAATTGTATTTGTAAAATAGCTTCATGAACTGTTATTTGATTGTTATATTTTTTCATTCCACTGCGAGATTCTGTATTTGTTTTTTTCTTTCTCTGTTTTTCTTATTTACCCCATAACAATTTTCCCTTTTGAATGGTTTGAGTCTGATGTGTGTGTCTGCTTAAAAGATCCAAAAGGGCAGGTCGTTACAGTTGGTATCAAAGCTTTATTTTAGGATAATCTTAGCTTTGTGGGGTCTGACTCATTCGAAATATGGTAGTAATACCTTAGAATGAGTCGCTGAGTGTATATATGAGAGTGCGTATTTGTTAGCGTTATAAAAAGATTTTGTATTATGTTAATTTGTTATGTTTAGTATTTATAAATTCTGGTCTGTACATAGGATGTTATGGCATCTATAGAAATTTCTAAACACTTAATAGGACAGATCGACACAATATTGATTTGAAATATAGGTAATTGAAATAATTTTACCTATCATAAATTTTATATATAAAATAATAGATTTTATAAATGAGATAGTTGGATGTAATATGTTGTTTGTTAGGTAGATTTTTTTTTATGAATATTGATTGAAAATAGGATTTACAAATAAAGTAAATATAAGTTGGAAGTTTAGAACTGAAGTTCCAGGATTATTGAAATTTCTTTCAAAAGGTTTGGGAATATAATATTAGTAGTATTTAGAAGTATTTTCTAATATGAATATTTCAAGAATTTTAAAGAAAGTTTTAAAGGGAACTTTTAAAGCAAATCAGTTATGTACTCCCCTCTCAGTTGTTGGAAAATAATTTCGATGATGAGTGCACCATCATCATCGTTCATTTTCGAGTTTCAAGGTGGAAGGACTGCTGTAGTAGTTTTACTACACATCTGTTTTGATGAATAAAACCTTAAGTTTGAATTTCTAAATATGATTTGATCTATAAAGGATAAATATATAAATTATTTTCTAAGTGGATAAAATGAACCCAGAGTTTAGTTCTTAAATTTCTAATAATTAATAGTTTTCAATTATTGAGAGGAATGAAATCTTAATTAGTTTAATAATTGTATTTTTC
This sequence comes from Allium cepa, assembly GCA_030765085.1. NCBI lineage: Eukaryota > Viridiplantae > Streptophyta > Magnoliopsida > Asparagales > Amaryllidaceae > Allium > Allium cepa. The sequence goes on along the minus strand of CM060937.1, from coordinate 108,035,303 downwards.
TAGAATGAAGAAAAATATAAGTAATTAGATGCTAAGTGATTAATGATATATATGAGAAATTGGAAACTTGTAAACCTGTAAACTTAAGAATAATGAAAATAAGAAAATGTAACTATTGAACATTTTATTAATTAAAACAAATGAGATAATTTGTGTAACTTTCAATTGCCATCAAAAAGACATATATATAACTTACCAAATAAAGTTGAAATGTTAAGTAGGATATGCAATAGAATATTATACAAGTAAAACTTAGAAAAAATGAAAGTGTTCAATGGAATTACTTCTATAAATAAGAATTCTAATGTTATAGATTGTAAACTAAAGTTAATAGTTTTTAATGCTACTAATTAAATGTAATAAAAGTGAATAATGTAAGAAAATGATTATAAGCTTAAGTTAACATTTAAGCTATCTATAATCAGATTGAATAGTAAAGGATGAACACCGTAGGTAAATAATTATAAACTTAAATAAATGCTTAATCCATTTATAATTAAAGTGAGTACTATATTAACTGAATGATCATAACTTCAGAAAAAATGGAAATAACTTAGAAATGGAGTTAATATTCAATAATATTACGTGTGGAAGAACGAATATGAAAAAGAAACAATCTATAAATGGTGTATTAAATTGTAACGAAATTTTCCTAATGATGTATAATCCAATAATTGAAATAAAAATAACTTATTTAAGCAATGAATGTAAAGTGATAAAATGAAAGAAAATGACATTGTATGAATAAAGGAGAAATGAACTTTTGTAAGTAATAACGAATGTAAAGTAATAAAAATAAACATTATATAAATGAGAAAATAAAAGTAAGTGATGTGAAAAAAAGGAAAATCAAACTAAATTGTAAATGTCAAGTAGACCAAAATAAAATGTATGTAATACTTCAATAATGAATTCATTTATCATCTAAATAATTTAAATGGAAATAACTTATGTAAGCAACGAATGTGAGTAATGAAAAGAAAAATGGTATTGTATAAATATAAATGAATGGGAAATGAATTTTCAAAGAGGTAAATGAAAAAGTAATTAAACAAGCACTGTATGAACAAATGAAAATGAACAGTAAATAATGTGGGGAAAAAAGAAAAAAAAAGTAAAAAGAATAAAACATAAATTACTTGAAAATGTGTTAAATTCTTTGTTTGTTTGGCTTATGCATTGGTTGAGAAAGGATACTTCTATTTTGTATAGAAATGTATAAATAATCTATAGACTTTTATCTATGACTGTTGAGTATATGGTTTACTTCATAGTTTATTTATCGTTTTAGATGATTAAAACTCTCTGAACCCGAACAAACCATTTGTATTGGTTGAAAAGGATGGATGATTATTTTCTTTATTAAAATAATGTTTGTACTGTTTGTTTGCAAGTGATTGTTGTTATGTTATATTTGATTTGTTTTGTTATTAGTTGAAAACAACTTAAAGATATGGATGTTAGTCCGTGAGATGATGATTTTGATGACAACAACCTTAGAATAGATTATAAAATATAAATACTGACATTATAAGTTTAGATATATATGTATATGCAGGATTTAACCATGCAGGTACCAAGAATGAAAACTGTACAGTATAGAGATTCAAGATATCAAGATAGAAGACTCATGAGTATCAAGATTATCAGGAGTTCAAGATTTCAAGGTTAAGTATTTTTTATTAGGAATTTTGTTAAAACTCATAGAAAAGAACTGGCATCTTAAAATCCAATTTATTCGTGAAATGGAATCCACTTCGAGCCTGTTAAAGGGATGGAACCCTAAGTAGGATGGAACCTACAAAAAATCTAGTGGAACATTATTTTGTATCCGCTAACTTTTTATTCAAAATGATTTTTCAAAATTATATCCTGTTTTCAAAATGTTTTCAAAACTTTCCTTTTAAAAGATTCAAAACCCTCTGTCCTGATTTTAAACAATTTTAGCCTCAAAATTATCTTTAGTTTCAAAGTCAAATTACTCCTGATTTTAAACTATCCTTTAATATAATATATTCAACTTTTAGATATTTATACTTAGATTTAAAATATAAAATTAGAGTTAAATTCTATATAAGTTATTCTCTATATTTACTTATGAATTTTAACTATATTCAAGTATACTTATAAAGTTTAAATTATTTTTAATATAAGATAAAGGTTATTTTCAAAGAAAATCAAAACATCAAAAAATGCTTTGGGATGTCGACATGCCTATGTATCTCATGTCGACATGGTGTCAATTGAGTTCAAAATTTAAATTTCAAAAGAAGTGTCTATTCGCCATAGCTCTTCACGAATGGGCATGGCTGTTGTTCTTCTATAAATAGGGGTTAGTTTCAACGAATTTTATATCAAATTTTCTGGTTTTTCACTCCTCTTCTTCTTCCACTTTTCTTAATACATATTCTTACCATTACTCTGTCGAAATCAATATATAATCGAACTCAATTACTTCTAGTTTGATTCTCTATCACTCTCTCTATAAGATTTTCAGTGCTATTCAGAGTTATAGACTTCTTTGTAATCTATTAAGCGAGAAAAGGTGTGATTGTAGCCTTGAAAATCAATCAAAAGAGAAAAGGTGTGATTGTAGCCTTGGTAAATCAATTGGGTGAACTTGTAGTCCGGAAATCAAGTATCTCTACCCAGAGGATCAAAATTCTGGAGGGTGTACCTCGTAGCCTTGAAACCGAGGGTGTAATTCTACAATTACTTTTGAAAGGAAATCCGTACTTGTGTTGCTGGACTGGGTGTAGGGTAACTCCGAACCAGTATAAAATCCGATGCGTTTTTTCCTTTGCTGCTTTTATTTTATTTCTGCATCTGTGTGTTTCTGTGATCATATCTGTGTCTGTATATTGCATACATCGGTGTCTAAATTAACATAAATTGAAAAGATTTAGTAATTCTTAATTAACACTATTCACCCCCCCTCAAGTGTTAATCCTAGCCTTAAGATTCGTAATCCGCATTTCTCACAATTGGTGTCAGAGCAAGGTTTTCAAAGTTTCATAATCTGATTTTTGAAAAGTTTTCAAATGGCTACTAACACCGGTACTGTTACTAACACTAGTATCCCTGTCACTAGTTCATTTGTAGAGGGTCAGTCTGCTGTCAAACCACCACCTTTTAATAGCAGTAACTATGCATACTGGGCATGTAGGATGAAAATATATCTACAATCTATAGGATTAGACACTTGGAATATCACACAAACTGAATATTCTGAACCCACAACTAATTTTGCACAATGGACTACTGAGCAAAAGACTATTGCACAAAATAATTCTAAGGCAATGAATATACTATTTTGTTCACTAGATAGAAATGAATTCAATAGAGTGTCAGTTTGTAAGTCTGCATATGAAATCTGGAAAACTTTGCAAGTTACTCACGAAGGAACAAGCAAAGTTAAACAGACCAAAATTCCATGCTCACAAATCAGTTTCAATTATTTAAAATGAATCCTAATGATTCTATTTCAGATATGTATAGTAGATTTCAGGATATTGTACATTCTCTAATATCTTAGGAAAAGGAATTTTCTGAAGAAGATCAAGTCAGAAAAATTCTAAATTCTCTAACTCCAGAATGAGATCAAAAGACACTAGCGATCGAAGAGGCAAATGACATCAGCACTTTAAAAATAGAAGAATTATTTGGAAATCTAATGTCATATGAAGTTCAAATGATCGGGAGAAGAGAAATTAAAGCATTTGAAAAGAAATCAATGGCATTCAATGCATTAACCGATGGATCAGACTCAAATAGCGATAATGATGAAGAGATAGCCTTTATGACCAGAAATTTTAGGAAATTCCTGAAATACAGAAAAATGAATAATCTCAAGAGAAACAACTATAAGAATTCTGAAAATCAGAATGTAGTGCCAAATAATGACAAATGTTACAACTGTGATAAACCAGGCCATTTCAAAAGAGTCTGTCCGTATGCAGATAGGCAAAATTCTCCTATGAACAATGATCCAGCAAAGAAACGGAAACATGCATTTACTACTACTCTAGATGACTCAGACTCGTCCACAAGTGATGATGATCAGAAGACAGATAATTCGAATTTGTGTTTCACAGCTGTTCATGACTCCGACGAATTCAAAGAGACGGACTCAGAAAAAGGTACGCGTTTACAATACAATTGGTTGAAATTGCTTGCTTAAAATTAGTTGCTTGATTGTTTGATTGATTGATTTTGAATTGGTGTGTTGTTTGAATTTTAAAATTTGTTTTCTATTTTTTATTATTATTTCATTATTTTATAATTATTTTTATTATTTTTATTATTTTTTAATAGTATAATAATATTTTCTGAAATATACTTGAAGTTTAATAATATTTTAGATATATATAGGCAATAATAATAATAATTATTATTATTATATATATTAAAGATCTTAGGAAAAATCAATTCATGAAAATTCAAAGGCACATGTCGACATAGTCCCTACCATGATGTCGACATGGGTACCTGAATTTGAATTTCAAAATTCGAATTCAAATGTTTGAATTTTCCTCCACCTTTTCACTTCATTCAATTCTCTGAAAAGCTACTTTTTGACCAGAGAATATGTCCTTTGAGAATCTATTTATTCGCTATCTTTTATCATATATTTTCACTCTCATTTTCAAATTCAAACTCTCTCTCTCTCTTCATAACTTCAAACTCTCTACTCTCAACTATAATGGCTTCTTCAAGCAACCCCTCCACCATGAGAATTTCCAGAAAAATCAAAGAGCAATTATTCAATGAGATGGAGGCAATAAAAGCATACATCAATTGTGCTAACTATGCCAAAGTCCATCCCGGAAAATTTGCTATTTTTCAAGATTTTTCTTCTTATGAACTTGATTCTCTTTATGCAAACAATGGAGTTCTTAGTCTTATTCATGCTTCTCAAAATGATTTTGTTTGCTATCCAAATCTTGTCAAAATTTTCTATGCTAATTTAAACCGTGGATTTTATCATGGAGATGAGAATGAAATTTGGAGTAGTATCAAAGGCACTAGAATTGTTTTGAATTGTGGTCTTTTGGGTACCATTCTCAATTGCAAGTGTACGGGAATGGATCTTTCTAATTTTAAAATTGATGAAAATGATCATGAGATATTTCATCACATTTTCAAAGGGATTGATAATTTTGAATTCAAAAATCGAAATTTTTGACCAAAGGCAAGAATTGTCAATCTTCTTTTGCAACATACTTTGACCCCAAGATCGGAAAATTTTAAGAATACTACTTCAAAATTTTGCAAAGCACTTTTTGCTATTTTCGAAAATTATGACATAAATTGGGCGCAAGTTATTTTGGATGAACTTCGTCCTAAAAATCTTGAAATGGGTGAGAATACCTTATACCATGGAATTTATCTCCTCAGATTTTTAACTATTTTGGAGTGGATTTCAAAGGCGAAGAATTTATTTCTAGAAAAATTTTCAACCATTCCAATATTTCGCTTATGAAAATTCCTTTTGTTTTTCAACCTTATGAGACCCTTGCCGAAAAGGAAGAGCGTTTGGCTCATGAGGAAATGGAAGAAGAGGAAGAGGAAGAATAAGAAGAAGGTAATGAAATGGAAATTGAAGAAGAAGAAGGTGAAACCTCTTTGGAAAGCATTGACTATCCTCCTAATCCATCCACCAAAACCCTTCTCAAAAACCAAAAGACGATTGTTGAGAATCAACGGATTCTTAAAAGATCCGTTAGTAAGAAGTTGGACAAAATTTCATCCAAGATGAACAAGTTCATTTCCAAAGTCAGCAAGAAACTTGGACTATCTTCGTCTTCATCATCCTCTAACTAGTCTTATCTTTTCATATCTTGTTGTATTTGTTTTAGTTTTCTTTATTTCGAATGTTCATGTAGTTTGTTGTATGCTTAATCGTTGTATTATTGTAGTATGCAATGAAATGAAATTTCCTTTCTGTTATATATCTTATCCTATCAACAGAATAAATGTTAGTATAGTATATAAATATATATTTATATACACAATTATTCACAAAATCAAATTATTCATAATTTTTCACTGACCCATGTTGACATCCCCTGTATGACCATGTCGACATATATTGGTCAGAAATGACAATTGATTTTGAATTTGAAATTTGAATAACTACCAAATGTCTATTAATTTCAAACGAATTTCTACACCTATAAATACATGTTTCTTCCAGAATCCTTCACTGAAATTCATTTCTTATCATCTATATCCTTTATTTCTTTCATAAATTCAACTATGGCTAATCCTATTCATAGTCTATCCGAAAATCTTGAAGAAACTCTTAATTCATTCAAGAATATTCTCTCGTTTATTCTACGAAACCAGCATCACTTAGAATTGAGTCAAATGCAGATGATCAAGGAACAAGAAAGGCACTTCGATACGATACAATAGATGATCTCCTCTCTACACAAGGATGATAACGAAGCACATCCTCCTGTCTCTCTCACCAATGACAATATAATTGGGATTCTATTAAGGCAGACCCAATCTTTGGAGAAGAAGGTTGGGTGGAAGTTCTATGTAACGTTTGATTTTTATTTGTTTACTTTGTTTGAATTGATTTGGTTTGGATTGATACTCTATGTGGATTGACTTCTTGATATTGGTCTGAAATTTGTTGTATAAAACATATATATACATTGAAATGTATATAGTCTTTAATTAGTTATCATATTCATAAGTATAATTATTTCTTAATCTATATATTATATATTCCGTTGTATAGTTTATCAATGCAGGTACCGATGCCCAAGAATGAGGGGGAGCAAGTTTTTTTGTTGATGACAAAGGGGGAGAAATATAAAATAGGGTATTTAGGCATAAATTAAGGGGGAGTTATTAGTTTTAGGGGGAAATATTAGGATAGAAGTAATATTTTATAAACAAAGGTTGTCATCATAAAAAAGGGGGAGATTGTTAGTCCGTGAGATGACGGTTTTGATGACAACAACCTTAGAATAGATTATAAAATATAAATACTGACATTGTAAGTTTAGATATATATATGTATATGCAGGATTTAACCATGCAGGTACCAAGAACGAAGACTATACAGTATAGAGATTCAAGTTATCAAGATAGAAGACTCATGAGTATCAAGATTATCAAGAGTTCAAGATTTCAAGGTTAAGTATTTTTTATTAGGAATTTTGTTAAAACTCATAGAAAAGCATTGGCATCTTAAAATCCAATTTATTCATGGAATGGAATCCACTTCTAGCCTGTTAAAGGGATGGAACCCTAAGTAGGATGGAACCTACGAAAATTCTATTGGAACATTATTTTGTATCCGCTAACTTTTTATTCAAAATGATTTTTTAAAATTATATCCTGTTTTCAAAATGTTTTCAAAACTTTCCTTTTAAAAGATTCAAAACCCTCTGTCCTGATTTTAAATAATTTTAGCCTCAAAATTATCTTTAATTTCAAAGTCAAATTATTCCTGATTTTAAACTATCTTTTAATATAATATATTTAACTTTTAAATATTTATACTTAGATTTAAAATATGAAGCTAGAGTTAAATTCTATATATATTATTCTCTATATTTACTTATGAAACTATCTTCACGAATGGACATGGCTGTTGTTCTTCTATAAATAGGGGTTAGTTTCAACGAATTTTATATCAGATTTTCTGGTTTTTCACTCCTCTTCTTCTTCCACTTTTCTTAATACATATTCTTACCATTACTCTATCGAAATCAACATTGAATCGAACTTGATTACTTCTAGTTTGATTCTCTATCACTCTCTCTACAAGATTCTCAGTGCTATTCAGAGTTATAGACTTCTTTGTAATTTGTTAAGCGAGAAATGGTGTGATTGTAGCCTTGAAAATCAATCAAAGAGAAAAGGTGTGATTGTAGCCTTGGTAAATCAATTGGTTGAACTTGTGGCCCAGAAATCAAGTATCTCTATCCAGAGGATCGAAATTCTAGAGGGTGTACCTCGTAGCCTTGAAACCGAGGGTGTGATTGTACAATTGCTTTTGAAAGGAAATCCGTACTTGTGTTGCGGGACTGGATGTAGGGTAACTCCGAACCAGTATAAAATCCTATGTGTTCTTTTCTTTACTGCTTTTATTTTATTTCTGCATCTGTGTTTGTTTTTGTGATCATATCTGTGTCTGTTTATTGCATACATCGGTGTCTAAATTAACATAAATCGAAAAGATTTAGTAATTCTTGATTAACATTATTCACCCCCCCCCTCTAGTGTTAATCCTAGCCTTAAGATCCGTAATCCACTTTCTCACAATGGAAGCAATTGCTACTGCTTTTGGTTTCATTAAATAAGCGTTGTAGACTCGACAAATAGGTACGTTCTCGGATTACGGTTTTCTAGCAATATTATATTGTTTTTTTCATGGTTTAGGATATTTTCTTTTAGAAAATATGATATATGTTGTTATTATTGATATTACTATTTCTCCCATACCTCTCCGTACAAAGGAAACTCTGCCAAAATTTTCCGTGAATTTTGGACTTAGATTTTTTTTGAAATATTTACAAATTTTGTTAACCTGAATATAAAGGACCTAATTGTTTATAAATTGATATATTTTATTTAAATTATTTAATTACTTAAATTAATTGTTTATATATTTAATATTTTGAATACGATATATCAATTTCTTAGTTCCTTAGTTTCCTTCCTTTTCGAGGACGAAAGTTTTGAGTGAGAGAGAGAGTGTAGCGACCCGTAAATTTTGTTAATTAAAAATAGTTAATTTAATATGGTTTTATGATTTAAGGTCTGAAGGAATAAAATTTTATAATTTAATAGTAAGAATGTAATTGGATTAAAACGTAATAGTATTAATTTAAAGTAATTTATAACTACTTTAAATGTAATCCCAATTAATTAAAATGATTAAAGAATTATAATAGGTATAGATTGTAAATAAATTAATTGTAATAGCATGTATTGATTGATAATTGGATTGAAAGAGCAATTGATCATTTAAATGTTGCATTTATTAAATAATATATTATAAATGGTAATTGAGTAAAATTAGTGCTGTGGTAGTAATTATAACACTTGTTGTGGATAATAAACTTATAAGATGTGTTAAATGTAGAAATGGTGACAATTGTTATTTCTTACCAATTTAATTAATCCATTACAAATATATGTAAATAAATGTTACATTAATGTGAGTTAATACATAACTGCACATTGGGAATGTAATAAAATGTACAAAAAAGTCAATTACACTCATAAGATAATAAATTGGTTTAATAATAAAAATGAACCAAGATAAATGTAGTTGTGGGATTTTAAATTATAATTAATGTCAAAATCAACAGTGGTTCAATATTATTGAAATACTGCAACTAATATGGTAAAAGATGATAATTGTAGAATATTTGTGTAATAAGATATAAAAAATGTTAACTATGTCTAGAGTAATAATTGACTGAAACCAAATTTAATCAATTTATTGGAATTAAATTATAATTAATTGGATTTAATTACAGTTGAAATTGAACACCGTAATTTGTGAAATGTTTAACACTGAATTTGATATCTAAATTTGTTTCTAAATTTTTGTAAATGTTTATGTTATCAAAAATGATAAAAATGGCTAGTTAATTAATTTGAATATAAGAAGTGATGAATTTAATTTAAAATGAATTTATTTAAGTAACATAAAAATAGCCATTTTGGTCATTATCTTGGATTTCATCGAAAACAATTTCATTAGATCAGTAACGGTTAATTATTTTAAGGTTTCAAGTTTCGTAGCAATCAGACTTGTCGTTTGATCGTACGGACTCGAAACGCGTAGAAATCAATTTAATTAAATTTAATTGAAATTAATTTGAAATAAGATGATTTTTAGGCTAACTTCTTAATACGATCCAATTAGATGTAAAACTTGTTCCATTGAGTTTAAACATATCGAAAACATCAATTTTGATATACAGGACGACCCATTTTCGTTTCAGGAACGAAACGGGCTTTTCGGGTCGTTTGTCGTTCAACTTTCAAATCAATTTAGTCCATTCATTTCTATTTCTGATCTGCATATACATAGCATGTTATAAACCCTAGCTATTTCTTATTCCATTATTCAGTACGTACATTTCCTATCTATCTCATTCTTTTCAATGGCAGAACAAATTCAAATTCGCAAACCCTCAATTCAATTTCAAAACCAAATCAAAAATTCAAATTCCTTGAACCCTATCATATTATATATCGATTCAAAGCTCTCGATGAGCGCAAGCTAAATCTGCAGTTGGTATTTCGATTTGAGTCTTTGTGTATCCTGAATTCGATGGTTTATTTAAGGCCGTTCATTGGGTAGGGGTTTGATCGTACGGTGGATCTATGTCCTTAGGCCTATCAGAGGGCATGGGATGTTGTCGTCGTCGAGTATTTTGCATCTGGGTTGCTCGTTCGTCGAATTGGTCATCGGATTCTCCATGATTGGTCAGTTTATGGTGGTGGCGGCATGGTTGATAGGGGTGGTCGGGCGAGTGGCGCGGTGCCTGGAGGAGCGGTTGGAGGGCGCGATTGCGATGGTAAGGCCCGATCGTGGAATGGTGGTCAACAAGAGGCATGGTGGATGGCCAAGCATCGAAGGCTGTGTGCTTCAGACGGGTCACGTATGTATATTACTATTCTTGGCCAGGGTTAGATGGTGAGAATAATTACCGGTTTGCCATTGCTTATTTTAATTTGAAATTTAAGGTTTGACTATTCTAACCACGATAACTTTTGCATACGAGCTCGGATTTGGACATGGTTTCTTGCATTGGGATTGTATTAAAATTTCAGACATTATGGCGCTAGTTTGGACGAATTCTGAGACTTTTTGAATTTTGGGCCTAAATTGGATTTAATTCGATTTAAAATCGAAGATGAGTGTTTTAACCCACTCACAATTACTAAACTATCTTATGTTAGTTAATTTAAACTTATGATGTGATTAGAAATCAATTTATTGATGTTTTATATGTTTAAAATTCTTGTTCTTGTTAAATTTGACTTTTAGTGCATTTAATCATCGTTTAATTTAATATTAAATTTGAATTGTCAATTTAACACCTGTTATTAATTATCAGTTATCTATTGATGTTTATGGATTGATTTAGGTGATGATTTGGATGGTTGTTTGATTGTTGATATTGGATGGCTGGATGTTACATTTTATATTATTATAACACTACAAGTTCCATATGGATTGAAATGATACATACCCGAACGATCTACAGATTAAGAAAAAATTGTTATGGGTTGAAATAATAGACCCAAGTAATTTTTATGGATTTTATTTAATTTAGGATTGCGGTTTGAAATGATATATAACCATAAATTTTTAAATTGCGGATTGAAATGATAAATATTCGTATCACTTGACCATATGGTAGAAAATATATATGGACACCGGATTGGTTAAATTAAATGATTTTTAATTCTTTAAAATTTTGTATTTAGCTAATTGGTATTTTGAAATAGAAATTGATTTATATAAACTGAATTATTTTAAAAAATCCGAGCATTGATGCTAAAAATGGAATTGATTTAATGAATTGGTCAAAGGATTTAAATTTGAATTTCAAAGTTGAAGTATCAAGTATAAATGAATTTATCGAAATTGAGTTATTGAAATGTTTGGATATAACTTTGAAATCTATTTTAAACTAGTTTAAAATATTTTAATTAATTTAAATTATTTTTATCAATTCAAACTATTTTAATAAATTTTGATCTATTATAACTTATTTAATCCAATTTAATCTATTCTACCTAATTTAAACTAACTGAATTTATTTAATCTATTTTAAATCTATTTATTATAATTTAAATCTATTTAATCTATTTTAAATTTATTTAATTTATTTTATATTTATTTAATCTATTTAACATCTATTTAAGATAATTTAAATTTATTTAATTTATATTTAATTTATTTATTTTGTTTAAAAATCTACTTAATATAGTTTAACTCTATTTAATCTATAATTAATCTATTTAAAACATTTTAAACCTAATTAAATCTGTTTAATCAATATTTAATATATTTAAATTAATTTAAATCTATTTAAATCAAATTTAAATCTATTTAAACTATTTTATTACTTAAACTATTTTAATTTATTTAAAGTATTTTTAAACTATTAAATTATTTATGACTATCTAAACTATTTTCTAAAATTGCAAATTGTGGAAAGTTGAAGTATTTACATTTAAATCCTTGATGATGATACAACTTAAGTTAGAATTTTAAATTGATACCTTTTTGTGAAATGACATATTTGAGTAAATATGATTTCGATAGTGAAGGCGATTTTGAAAGTGAATATGGTTTTGAAAGTGAATATGATTTTGAAAGTGATATGGTTTGAAATCAAATATGATATTTTGATATAAAGTATGAATTGACTTTTGAAATGTAAAAGAACTATCCGGTGTGAAATAAGCATTTGGTTGTTAAAGAGACCGGGATCAGATATTGTCGTACTCTCTACCAATACCGAAAACCACTTTAACAACTGTGTACATTGTGGAGATTCCAGAAATGAAGTAGGATGGTTTGGCAAACGATTCTGTATGAAGTATTTAAGTGACCCTGACTCTCGTGAATCGGCTTGATGTGGCTAAAACAGGAGCTATGTCGGGCCAAGTGAGGTCATTCCTCCTATCAGGCACATTCCTACGATACCATTCTATTGCTTTGTGATTGATTTGGTGGCCACCCTTGATATTGATTTAGGAGTGTGTTCCGAGATGGGCGGTAGTAGCTGCTATGCATTACCACCTTTTGGGATCCGCAATTGGCATATTTACCCTGGGCATCGCCTTGAGTGCCTTATCGTGCCTTCTATGAGTTTGTTTTGTGTCGTACCTATGGAACGCTCCTTGATAGCCCACATACGGGTAGAGTTTACAGTATCCATTTAGACTACGACGTTATATAAAATGTGTTAAGGGAGATATGTGTAACGCCTTAACGCTATTTTAGTACTTTACTGTAGACATATTATAATAGCACATTGTACTGCATAGTAAATAGTTTAATGGTCTTAGGAGATGTAAATCCCAAACCTCTCTTAAGTCATTGCACTCACGTTAGACACTAGATAGGAGATGTCAAACCCTGTAAACATCTCTGACGTCGTTACACTCATATTTATTTTACTATTGATTTAACTTGCATAAGATCTTTTAGTTTTGACTCGAGTGTTTTTTCTTTTCAATTCGCTCGGGTCAGTCTGAGTTTTTCAGTTTATCGAAGACTGATTTCTGTAGGATGAAGACGAAGATTTTGTACTATTATTATTGTTATATTTATCCCACTACATCATGTTGTTCCGTTGCATTTATTTATTATTTATCTTTCTTGTACATAACTCTGACTTTGTGTTGTAAAATAATAATCAATTGTATTTGTAAACAGCTTCATGAACTATTATTTGATTATTATATTTTATCTTTCCGGTGCGAGATTCCGTATTTTTTTCATTCTTTCTCTACTTTTCTTATTTACCCCATAGCAATCTGCCCTTTTGAGTGGTTTGAGTCTGATGTGTGTGTCTGCTTAAAACATCTAAAAAGGTAGGTCATTACATTCAATATGCTCCACTATCAGGAAAGGTCTAACTAACCTCAATGCTATTTTTTTTTTGAACTTATGAGTCTCATCACTCTTTTTGACGTTGACACTTTTACAAATACCAAATCTCCAACCACAAACTCCAATTTGGTCCTCTGCCTATCGACATATGACTTTTTTCGATCCTATGCACCCTCCATTCTCTTCCTATCAACTCCACCTTTCTGAAAGTATCCTATCATTTTAGGTCCAATAATTATCTAATCCAACGATTCCCACCAACGTACGGGTGATTTATACGGCCTTCCATATAATGCTTCATACAGTGCAATTCTAATGCAATCTTGGTAACTATTATTATATGAAAATTCAACCAATGGCAGATGTTCTTCCCATGTTCCTCCAAAGTCAAGTATATGAGCCCGGAGTAGATCCTCTATAAATCTATTCACTCCTTCTATGTATCCATCCATATGATGGATATGTTGTACTCAGGTTCCGTTTTGTTCCTAAAGATCCATGTAGACTTCTCCAAAGTCACTCATAAAATATGGATCCTGATTACTTACTATACTAATCGAAACACCATGTAGTCAGATATCTCCTTTATGTATAGCATTGTCAATGACATTGCTATCCTTATGCTCCTCATTGGGATGAAATGTGCACACTTGGTCAATTTGCCCATAACTATCTAAATACATTCATTTCCCTCTCTTACTTTGAGGAAAACTATCAATAAAGTCCATAGATATATTCTTCCACTTCCATTATGGAATTGCTAATGGAAGTAATAGCTTACTTAGCTTCTTTTGTTCATCCTTTTCCCTTTGGCATGTCAAAAACTTAGCCAAAAATTCTACTACGTTTCTCTTCATTCCTAGCTAATAGAAAGTCCTCTTCATACCCCAATATATTTTGTCTCCACCCGGATCAATGGCTATCCTAGAATGGTGACATTAAGACGTCTTCCATCAATTCCTTGACTTGAGTTACACATAACCGTCCATCGCACTTAAGGTATCCTTACTGATCTTCAGAGTAACGATCTAAATGAATCTATCGTTCACCCCATTCCAATTTCTCCAAAATTTCAACCAGTGCCACATCATGTCTTTGACTTAGCCCAATTCTATTAACTAATGCTGGTTTAACTTCCACTGTAACCAATAAACTGGTGTGTATTCCAACAAGGGTCAGAAATCAAAATCAGAAGTAAACTCTAAACTTTTTCCCTTCAATAGCAAACAATTCATCATGGCATGCTTCCTACTCAATGTATCTGTAACCATGTTCCCTTTTCTTGGTGTATAAGCAATCCCAAAATCATACGACAAAAGAAACTCCATCCACCTTTGTTGCCACAAATTCAAGTCCTTCTGCGGAAATGGATATCTAATTAATTTGTGATCCATAAATAGTTCGAATCTCTTGCCTAATAAGTAATGCCTCCAGTATTTCAAAGCAAACACGATGGCAGCTAACTCAAGGTCATGCATTAAGTAATTTTTCTCATGTACCTTGAGCTATCTACTAGCATACACTATGACCTTTCCTTCTCGCATCAAACTACACCAAGACCGGCTCCACAAGCATCCGTGTAGATGGTAAATAGTCCGGTACCATCAGGAAGGATCATGAAAAATGCACTCATCAACAACTCCTTTAACCTAATGAATGCCTTCTCACAATCTGGAAGCAAACATAAGATTCTTCTTGGTAAGCTTAGTTAGAGCTGATGAGATGTTTGCAAAATCCTTGATAAACTTCCTGTAGAAACAAGCTAATCCTAAGAAGCTACGAACCTCAGAAGCATTCTTTGGAGTCTTCCAACTCTTCACTACTTCCACTTTCCCTAGATCTATAGCTAATCCTTCTCAAGATATAATATGTACAAGGAATTTGACTTCCTTCTTCCAAAAATGACATTTCTAGAATTTTGACCTTAACTGGTTCTTTTTCAAAACTTCTAACATTTCCCTCAAATGATGTCTATGTTCTTCTTCACATTTGGAGAATACCAAGATGTCATCCACAAACATCACAATGAATTTATTCAACTGCTCTTGAAAAACTCTACTCATCTAGTCCACAAAATAAGCAAGAGCATTAATCAAGCCGAACAGCATGACTACCCAGTCAAACAATCCATTAGGAATTCTAAATGCAATCTTCAGAATACTATCTTCTGTTGCCCTTAATTGTGGAATCCAATCACCAAATCATGCCGAGAGAAAGCTTTAGCCTCGACTAGCTGATTAAAGAGATTGTTGTTACGAGGAAATGGATACAGGTTCTTCCTCTTTAGCTTGTTCAGCTTCCTATAATCGGTGCAAAACCTGAGGGGACCATTAGCTTAGTGGCAAAGATGACTTTCGCTTCCCACTCCAAAATATGTCTTCTTATAAATCCTTTCACTAATAACCCAAAGACATGTTTATCCAATTCTCACCTTTCTTTTGGAGCCATATGTCTTAGTGGCAACACCAACTGGCCTAACATCGTTAACAAGATCGATTTTAAACTCGATTTCTCTTCGAGGTGGAAGATCAGACACTTCTACAAAGACATTTGGAAACTCTTGCATTATTAGGCATACAATATACAATAAGGTCCTTCCATCCACCGTTACTCATCGTACTATCCTTCTATCACAATCCAAAATTACTCTATTGTAACAACCCGTACCTTAATGGGTGTAAATTTCGACAAAAATCGAAACCCTAGTCCATCAAAGCACATACCGTTGGATTTGGTACCTGTGAATAAGCAAAAGCATTATCAGAGAATGATAGAAATCTAAACTCGCAACGGAAATAATAATAATAGGATAAGAATACTGACCATGACTACTATCTTGGAATTAGTGGTATTCCTTGGATAGCAGATTGTCACATCAGCATCGAGCATGAAAGAAAAGAAGACTCCCTAACAACAAAGTACATCCAGCTCTAATGACCCGTTCCTCTAAATTTATCATGTGGGTTGTAATGAGAAAGGGTTTAGAACAACATTCTGGCGATTGGAAATATAAATTGTACATAACATAAATTTACATCGATTGGTTTCCATTTAATTGTTGTGTCCATTAAGGTTTGCAATTCTAATCTAACCATACATTGCAGACACCATTACTTACTTATTGCTTCCCATGGTATAAAATACCAATGAAGCCTTATCAATCACCCAATACTTCCAAACCAATTTGCCACTTAACACTTCTAAATATGAAGTGGGCTTCTATAATCATCACAAAATATTTTTAAAACTGAAATAGGCAGACTCTGCCATAAGACCTCAACCATGGTAGACCCTATCATTTAAGACCTAAATAATGGTAGACCCTGTCATTTAAGACCTATTCCCAAGATGATTTCCTAACAATGTTATCAATGGTCGCCGGGTCCTAGCTACAAAGACCTCTAACCACTATTTAAGGCTTTTGATATTTAACGTCCAACTTTACCGCATCTATCATCGATAAAATCGTAGCCATGTAATAAATAGTACCCAAGCCACTTAGTAATTTTTATTGGAAAATAGGCAAACTCTAGTTATTTAATAGCTTAATTAAGGCAGACCCGATCGTTTAAGACTAATTCCCAAGGTGTGCTCCTCAATGGTACTATCGTTATTACTGCTTTAGAAATGTGAGAGACTATACCCAAACCATTTAATACCTTATTAATAAGGTCTAGGAAGACCCTTAACCATTTATCACCTAACACATGACTAATAAGAATCTAATATAACTTAGGGTCTAAGGCTGAGCTTATCCACTAACACATGACTAATAAATGAATGCGATGAACCAGAATCAAAATGAGTTCTGATACGAAATCCATATAGAGATAACACATCTTTCATAACAATCGACTTCCCTTTCTTACCAGCAGATGTCATAATACAAGTGGACGGAACTGCTTCCAATGCACATGCCTCAAGTACCTATCCTTTCTTCTTATGCTAAGTTGGGCAGTTATTTCAAAAATGTCCAAACTATTGACAACCATAACACTACTCTTTGAGATATCTATCTTGCAATGCTTCATAATGTGATCCTTTTTGTGACACCTACTACACATGATAACCTATTTCTTTCCCTGGCCTCCTTGGGTCCACCTTTATGCTTATTATGATTTTGGTTACATCCCTTCTTTAGCTCATTTTCCTTAACAATATTGGCTAACTTACTATCAATCGAGTTTAATAGTGCTGCTTCAACCAGTCCCCAAACATCGCCCCAAAAGATATTTGGTTCGATGTGCTAGTTCTTTCAATGGAGAATCTATACCTTTAGCGAATTTCAGTGCCTTTTTTTCTAAAATATTAATCAAATCGAGTCCAAATCTTACCAACTCCATGTGCTCTATATTATATTATTCAATCAGCCGGAATTTATATTGTTATTTGGAGACCTTATTGTACGGACTATGCTATGGCAAGTCTATAATCTGATTTACTTATGTTCAGTATTTATATTTTATTTCCTTCCGTTGTGAGATCTGAAAGTGTAGAATACTATAAATTTATATTAGTCTTTGTACTAAGTAATGTTCTAAACCCCATAGACGCATACTTCTTAGTATAATCCAGTTCAAAAGCCACTTTATGCTTTGAATCAGTTTGTTTAGAGGTGTGAGTTGTCATATAAAGGGCTTTAAAAAATTTAATACAGCAACTGTATCTTATTTTATTCAAAATTTATATCAATTATAAATTAATTTTACCACTAACCGAGTTTGGAAATATTCAACAACGCGGGAGAATAGACTCTCTGGTGCAAACTCAACCCACACCCAATGTTTAAACAATTTAAATACTGAGCCTATATGAACTTTATTGAAAAAGAATATGGGATCAATTTCAATGCAAATAAGCCATTTAGGAAAAATCGTATTTCTGATCTTAAAATAAGCTCGTCTAGTAATGATGGTTTGTATATGTATTCTTTTCATTATCACCATATCACTTAGATATCTATAATTTGGTCTAAGGTCAAAAACTCTATTAATATCCATATTAATTGTGTAGTCACTTTTAAAGTCCTTGGTTCAATCCAATAACACTTGTCAATTTACCCTAGCCAGCGATGTTGAATCTAAGTTGGCTTACCAATTACTATGATACCGACCTTCTACGATAAAGGAGAAGAAACTCTCTTAAGTAGTTCTTCACTTCAAGTGTTTCAACATGTACCCAACTATGGTCGTAACATGGTCACCGTGCCATGTGTTTGACCATAATCAAAGTACAGTCTATATACTTATGTTCAATAGTACTCTCAAGTTAGTTAATTAATGTACATTGTTACCCTGAGATCTTCTATTTTCACTTGATTATATTAACCTATAAAAGATACCCATTGAGTCGTTTTGTGCTTGATCCAAACAACCATAACTATGTAACCTTTTTGTGCCTTCAATGGTCATGATTAAATCATTGCCCATTATACAGAGAGCATTATGCATGCATATGGATTCAGTACTCATGGTCGCGAACATGTTCATAACTATAATCAATAAAATACTTCTTCTAAGGATTTTGTACATACATACATACATACATACATATATATATATATATATAATATAAATAACTCACTATTTATATCTATATATAGTAGCATATATAAATGGAAAATTAACTAGATGCTTATATCATTTCAAACAAGATTACTTCATAAGATTTAAGGTACGTGATAAATAACATAATTCTCCCTAGGTAACACACTTAACTTTATCAAGGCCTAGTTTTGTAATGACCCACCTTTTTAAAACGTTTAAATCGACAACAAACCACACATGTCAGACTCAAACCATTCAAAAAGGAGGAGTGCTATGGGGTAAATAAGAAAAAAAGAGAAAGAAATAAAGCAAGCACAGAATTTCACAGTGGAATGACAAAATATAATAATCAAATAACAGTTCATGAAGCTGTTTTACAAATATATTTGATTACACCTTTACAATACAGATCAGAGTTACATACAACAGAAATATATAAATAATGCAGCGGAACAACGTGATGCAGAGAATAAATATAATAAATAATAATAGTATTAAATCTTCGTCTTCGTCCTTCAAAAAGTAGTCTTCAATAAACTGAAAAGCTCAGACTGACCCGAGCGAATTGAAAAGACAAAATAATCGAGTCAGAACTAAAAGATCTTATGTAAGTTAAATCAACAGCAAGTGAATATGAGTGTAACGGTGTCGGAGATGTTTACGAGGTTTGACATCTCCTATCTAGTGTCTAACGTGAGCGCAATAACTTAAGAGATGTTCGGGATTTCCATCTCCTAAGGATCTGTTAAACTATCTACATACATAGTACAATATACTGTTATAATAGTGTCTACAGTAAAGTAAAATATTAAAATAGCGTTAAGGCGTTACCCATATCCCCCTTAGCACATTTTATATAATGTTGTAGTCTACACAGTACTGTAAATTCCACTGTAAACTGGTGGGCTATCAGGAAGCACTCCATAGGTACGACACAAACCAAACTCTTAGAAGGCACGATAAGGTATGTGACAAGGCATGCGAGGCAATGCTAGGGTAGGATTCTACCATTTGTAGAACCGGGTTGGTGGTAACGCATAGCAGCTACTACCGACCACCTCGAAACACACTCCCATAATCAAATCGAGGGGTGGCCACCAAATCAATAACAAAGCAATAGAATGGTATTGAAGGTTATGTGGCCAATAGGAGGAATGGCCTCACTTGGCCCGGCACAGCTCCCGTTTTAGCCACATCACGCTGACTCGTGGGAGTCAGGGTTACGTCAATACCTCATAAAGAATCGTTCTCCAAACATCCTACTTTATTCTGGAATCTCGACTACGTACATAGTTGTTATAGTGGTTTTCAGTATTGGTAGAGAGTATGACAATATCCGAACCCGGTCTCTTTTACAACCAAACGCATATTTCACACCAGATGGTTCTTTCACATTTCAAAAAAAAACAAATTCATAATTGATATCAAAATATCATATTCTCATAATCACTTTCGAAATCATATCACATTTAAAATCATATCACTTTCAAAATCATAATTACTTTCAAAATCACACTTTCTAAATAAGTTCAATCCTCATTTAAAATTATCACATTTACTCAGAATACATTATTTCACTAGAAAATATCACTTCAAGTCTCAACTTTGGTTATAATAACACTAAATCATATCCGCTGCTAAATCAAGGATTTAAATATAAACACTTCCACTTTACATAGCTTGGAATTTAGAAAATAGTTTAGATAGTCATAAATAGTTTAAAATAAGAATAAATTTTTAAATAGTTTGAAATGCTTTAAAATAGTTTAAAATGGATTATCATAGTTTAAATAGATTTAAGATAGTTTATATAAATTTAAAATAGTTTAAATATATTTAAAATTGATTAAATAGATTTAAAATAGATTAAAATAAATTAAAATAAATTTAAATAAATTAAATAAATTAAGATAGATTTAAAATAAATTAAAATAGATTTAAAATAAATTGAACTAGATTTAAAATAAGTTAACACAGATTTAAAATAAGTTAAAATAGATTTAAAAGAAATTAAATGGTTAATTTGGTTAAATAGTTTAAAATAGTTTAAAAATAGATTGAAATAGTTAAATAGTTTGAAAACTTTGATAATCAGGATCTTTTAGAATAATATCTTTACACAATTTATATTAAAATGAATTCATATCAAACTGGACTATTTCCTTCATTTCAACACATCTGGACCATGCCCAGCTTTCAAATTTCAATTCAAGTCCTTTGAACAATTCGTTTAAACCAATTCCAAATTCACATTTAAAACTCAGATTTTCAACAGTATTTCAATTTATATTAATTAAATTTTATTTCAAAATGTCATTTAACTGATTCGAAAATTAAGGATTTAAAATCATTTAATTTAACCAATCCGGTGTTCGTACACAATTTTCTACCGTATGGTCAAGTGATACGGATATTTATCATTTCAATCCACAAATATTTTATATTTACGGATATATATCATTTCAAGCCGTAATCCCGAATAAAATTCATAATCAATAAAATCGTTCGGGTTTACCATTTCAACCTATAACGATTTTTCCCTAATCTATAGATCGTTCCGATATGTATCATTTCAACACATAGGGAACTTGCGGTGTTAAAACAATATAAAAAATATAACATCCAGTAATCCAACATCAGTAATCAAACATCCACCACAATTATCATCCAAATCAACCAGTAAATAATTTTTTTTTATTGATTATCAATAACAGGTATTAACTGAAAATTTTAAAATTCAATATTAAATTAAATGGCAATTAAATTCAGTAAAAGTCAGATTTGATTGGAAAGGCAATTTAAATATATCAAACAGCAACTAATTAACTTCTAATCATATCATAAATTCAATTTAACAAACATAACATAATCTAGTAGTTGTGAGTGAGTCAAAACACTCACATTTGATTTCAAATCGATTTGAAATCCTAAATAAGGCTCAAAATTCAACAGTCTCAGAATTAGTCCAAACCAGTTCCCTAATGTCTAGAATCTCGATATGATCGCAGTAGAATAAACCGTGCGTAAACCCGACATCGTACGTAAAAGTTAGGATATTTAGAAGGTCGAAGTCAAAATTTTAAATAAAAAAACATACTCGTTATTATAGGCCGCGTCAGCTAACACATTCACGAACCCTAATCTCAAACACCATATCGACTCCTGGCCACCACCATCACGTTCGACCCGCTGCCGCCAGAGGCAATCGATCGTCGAACTGACCTCGTTGACTGCACCCCTTCCCCTGGCCGACCTCTCCAGCCCCTTACAACCTCATCCGCGTCGACTTCCTCTCCCCGATGATGGCAGCCGCCGCCACAAAATTAAGCCCTAGGCGAATTAAATTGGCTGATCCAACCACTGCTACAGCCAACGGCGAGTGCAGATGCGTTCCCCTCGGCGACCGCTACAAAACTATACCACTGATTTGACGATCGGTCGAAGTTGATCACACTACGATGAATGTCCGAGATTAATTCATTGATTTCTAGGAAAACGATGATCCAATTAGAGGAACAAATTATTATAGTAGATTGCGCTCATCGAGAGCTTCGAATCGATATATAATTTGCTAGGGTTTGGAGAGTTTGAATTTTGAAATTGATTTGGAAATTGAATTTAGGGTTTGGAATTGGAATTTGTTTCCGCCTTTGAAGAAAGGAGCAGACAAAAGTTGATATGCATATAGGAATAAGAAATAGAAAGACTACTAGGGTTAGAATAGAACAATTTATATCAACCAAGCACGGTAAGAAAATAAGCGCATATCGAATCGGTACGAATGATAATAATGTCCTGAAAAGCCCGTTCTGCCACCGAAACGAAAATTGGTCATCCTATATTTAAAATAGATGTTTACAGTACTTTTAAACTCAATAGAATGGGTTCCAAGTCCAAATTCCATTGTATGAAGAAGTTAGCTTTAAAATCATCTTATTTCAAATTGATTTGAATTAAATTGATTTCTACGCGTTTCATGCACGTACGATCAAACGACAAGTCCGATGGCTACGAAACTTGAAATCCCACTATAATTCACCATTACAGATCCGGTAAAAGTAGTTTTTTTTTCAAAATCAAAGACAATTGCCAAAATGGCTATTTCCACGTTAATTAATTAAATTAATAGTAAATTGATTAAATCACTTTTTAATTTCAAATTTAATAACTAATAATTTTTATCATTTTTGATTACTTAGATATTTACAACAATTTAAAGCAAATTACATATCAATTCAGTGTTAAATATTACACTAGTTATAGCGTTTAGTTTCAACTGCAATTAAAATTCAGTTAATTATATTTTAATTCCAATAAATTGATTTAATTTGATTTCAATCTTTTTATTCAATCAAACATTACTCTATGGACATAGTTAACATTTGTTTACATCTTATTGCATTAATATTATACAATTATCATCTTTTACTATATTAGTTGCAATATTCCAATTATATTGAATTTTTTTCGATTTTCACATTAATTATAATTTAAAGTCCCAATAAATTCGTTTATCTTTGTTTCACTCTTTTTATTGAATTAATTATTGCCTTAAGAATATAATTGACATTTCTGTACATTTTACTCCCTTCACATTTTACAGTTATCGTCTTAACTCCTATTAACGTATTAATTACATTTAATTGCAATTGATTTTCAACTTAATTCAACATATTAAATATATTGGTAACAAATAACAATTGTTACCTTTTCTTAATTGAATCACATTTACAAGTTTGTTATCTGCACACAAATGTTACAACTACTAACACAACACAAATTTTTATCCAATTTCAATTTATTACATATTATTTCATCAATTAATACAACATTCAAATTTATTTCCTTATTTCAAATTTATAACCAATTCTAACTTACAATTATTACAATTACTTGAGATTACATTCAAATAGTCATCTACTACATTAATTTACATTATTAAACTTCATTCTAGTTAGTTTTCTCATTCCTACATCATAAATTTTATTCTCTTCCAACATTAAATTACAAAATCTTATTTAATTCAATATTTTCATTATCAGAAAAAAAATATGGGTCATTACAAGTTTGAAATACTCTAATTAAGGAGATGAAGAAGAGAACGTTTCTTTAGTGGAGGGGATGGAGACGAGAACTTTCCTCTAATGGAATAGATAATGAAGGGAATTCATACATATGATTAGAATTTCTATTAAAAAGAAAGTGAGTTCCTTTAGGTCCTTTAATGGTGGGAAGTAAATGTCATAAATATCTATTTATGTGATGCCCCACTATTTCTAACGTTCAAAATCAGTGACAGATACCATCATAATGCGCTTGTGCACTAGTCTTAGATATTAAAAACAGTGGGTCATTGATTATATAATTCAAAATATGAATTTATGAACGTAAACTCATATATCTCAATGCAGAATTAAAAAATAATGTTTGTATAGTATTCTAAATAAATGAATGCTATATGAGACCTCATTCATCAAATAAACATTCACATCTTCATATATTTTAATTATTATCAAATTCATTACCAATACAATCATTACACAAGGTAAATATACAAAGTGAACAAACTGGAGATGTTCCCGGCATCCACAATTCTTTTTCCCTCCTTTGTTTCCACCTTCAAGCATTACAAATGCATGGATATACATTGCAAAAAGGAACGACGCTCTATTTTGTTTAACTACGCATAACCTATACACCTAACCTCAAGGGACCGTGGGTTATTATTACATGGTAAAAGACATACCCTTTTGGGATCATGCCCATGTAGTTCTATTTTCTGCTCTTCTCCTGCAACAAATACTTATTAGCGTATAATTTGGCTTAACAATAACAACCAAGCAACTAACATACGCAGAAGACGTCATATTCTTCCATGCCTCCATAATACAAAACCATTAAACATCATACATAATAAAATTCAATGTTAACCACAACCATTAAATAAATCATCAATCACAAATACCGTCAAATATGTAGTTCTCAGCCATCACTAGTAACACAACATCAATAATACAAATGCAAGTATAAATCCATCAAATAGTCACTAACCACTTCATATTAGTAACGTAACATCAAATATGTACTAACTCATCTATATTAGTGACACAAACATCAGTATCATCAACAGAAAAAAAACCATGATTAGCTATACAACGTCCATGTAATAACAATGGCAAAATATTGGATAACTCATCCTAATGCGATTTCAACTGCACATGACAAACATATAGGGAAATTTTAAATAACAATTAATTACATATGTTACAACAATCCAAAATAATACATTTACACATATTATTCCCTTTTAAATATAAAAGTGTCTTGTTATTTTTTATTATAAAAGTGCCTTTTTTTATAAACTCTACTCTAAGAGTAGAGCCAGGAAACTCGGTTACTTGCCAGACCGGTCCCCTATTTAAGCTAGCCCAACTTGGAGCTTCAATCCTCCATCTTTTTTATTCAGTATTTATCAGGGAATAACCACTTCAATCCTTAAAGGAAACACATCTCGATTTTCCAGGACTAGAAACCGCGACCTCAAGGAACTTTGTTCTATAGTTGCTAAGCAGCCCTGACCAACTAAGCTAATATACTTCAAAAATCCTTTACTACACATTTATTATCTCAAATACCCAAATCATCATTACTTAATCAAAAATAATAATTTCAAAAATAATAATATTATAACTTTACATCAAATAATATTATATACTCAAATCCCTGTATTATCTTTCATGACAATTTATTACTATTTAACTCAAAGTAATTATATTCCATTTTAAATACCAAAAATAATTTTTATTGTTGTTTACCTCAAAAATAGTAATAATTTAGCCCAAAATACTTCTACAAAAATGCCTTTATTATTATTATTACTATTCTCAAAATGTTTTACTTCCATTGCTTAAATAATAATGATGACGATAATAACATAATTATGATATCTTTCCATAAACTCCATAAAATAGTAGCAGTACTATCCTATTCGAAAATAATACAGTCTTCCTTATAATCACATTATTATTTATTATATTATACTTTACTTTATAAACATAATAAACTCTCCAATTTACTTTAAAATAGATTTTTTGTTATTTATTTATGAATTTCCTTAGAAACTCAAAAATGATAATTTTATCAAATTTTCACATCAATTTCAAAATAAATTGTTAAATTGCTATTATTTACAAATATCACTCAAAATTTAAAAGTAATCTTACCATTACTTTATCTACTTTTCTTAATATTACACAATTTTTTTTCTAATAGTACTTTTTCTCAAATATACAATTAATTACGGTAAAATATCATCATCCAATAATGCGATAATTAAATAAATAAATAATCAAATCACATTAAAACATTACAACAATCAAATAATCATAAAAAAAGTCATAACACATATTAACGGATGTATATTTTTATCGACATATATATATATATATATATATATATATATATATATATTTAATATTTTTAAAATATAAATAATTAATACCATTTGATCTTACAAACGCACTTTTACAAATAACTCCAAAAGCTAGCAAACCATATACTGAATTGTGTGCAATTTGCCATGGATTCAAGCGAACAAACTATGCCTGAAATAGAGGTCATATGCAAAAGATATGATAATTCAAAGGTCAAGGGTCTAAAACGAAAATACTAAGATTTTAGGGTCTAGATCAAAAAGTTTACCATCTTCCCCAAATTATCAACCGCTACCCGAATCCATCTTTGTATGTCAAATTCTCGACGCTTCGACCACTAGACCTCATGCCGCTTACCTTTGTCGACTCCCTTACCGGAGCCATTTCCTTCTGTACCGGTGTCACCACCACTAGTGGTAAAATTTGCTAACATTGACAACCAAGGATGTGATAGTTTTCGACCTATTCCGACCACCACAATCATTAATCGACCAAATTCCAACCACATCTGAGTTCTACACTTCAAGCCCGACCTATTGCTACCAACAATAATGTCTAATTCACCTTCGATTGTAAATGCCCAAATGGGACCCTATTTCATTGCCTCTTCAATTTTGATCATTGATTCTAATCTATTAGTGCCTTTTTATGAGAAATGACCACTTTCCATTGGTTAGGCTCCTTGAGAATATTATTTTAATTTATAACTTGTTGGTATTTAGACACTTCGAAATTAATACAATTTTTAATTACAAAAGATTGCCCACCATTAATAGGCGGCTAAGAACAAAATTCAAGATTAGGAAAGAGAGAGTGAGCTGGTGGTGGTTAGGGTTAGGTAAGACTCATGTTTAAAGCAAAAATCTGGATATTTTGAGTATAAAGAAACTGTGGACAAAAAATTATTAATTTCAATCATTGTGCCCAAACCATAACGCAATATATATATAGATATATATATATATATATATATATATATATAGACTCACACACAGAGACATCCGTGTGTGTGTGTGTGTGTATCAAAATTCGTTTCTAGTACATTTCGAATACAATGGTATTATCAAATTTCCTAAAAATACAACTCTACCTAAAATTGTCTTTTATTACCAATTTAATTTAAACAATTATTGTATAATTAATTAATAATTAATATGTCAAATTTTTTTGGTAGTTACATAGTTTACTTCTCTTGGTTTGGCCCTTCCACTTACCCTTGTATGGTGGACCAAAAGTATGAAAATAAATTCAAAATTTATGTGTGTTTAATTTTGCTATATATATGTGTGTGTGTGTGTGTACAAATACATAAATACACACACATACACATACACATACACATACACATACACATACACATACACATACACATACACATACACATACACATACACATACACATATACATATACATATACATATATTTGTGTGTGTGTATAATCTCCATTTATTTATCACATGGTCCAAACACATTTGACCCCTCCTTTTTTCTCCATATAGGGCTCACCAAAGTTAGGTGATCGATTTGTTATCCAGCCTTATGAGCATGCCATATTCAGACACATAAGGTCAGTCGAAGCAAGTGGTTATCTGGCAAGAATCTATAGTGATAACCGCCAAGTTCAGATGCCAAACAAAACCAAGGAGTGAAAGTCCAAATGCAACAAAGAATGCCTAATCAGAGACCTACACACCTCCTGTAAATGAGAAACAATTTCCAAGTCAAAGGCGTATGGAAGCATGGGTTGGTACAGATCCTTGATCAGGGCTCAATATTGATCCCTAATTGCTTATCTATGTTGGCACTTGTCCCAAGCTAAGTCCAGCTAAGCTGTTTACAACAAAGTTCATGCTATGTGAGATGGTTCTCAAGTTTGTGTCAAATACTACAATAAATGCATAACTCAAACAGTATTAGGACATCGTTGAACCAATAAATTCACTTGGATCCATTCCTTTAACAAAACAAATAAAGCAACGAAGATGGAGGCATGAGCAAAACAAGAATATAGAAGAGTAAAATAGAGATCTAGCAATCAAATGCATGGATCGGTATCGATCCTTAAGCGTGTTTCAGTATCCATCTCTAAGCACGGATCGGTACTGATCCTTGATAGTTCATGGCATGGCCATGGACTCTTCAGTTGAATACTCCAGAACGTGAGGAATGTGGGCAAGAATGTGTGGGAGCGATTTTCATTGACTTGCGGTTATAAATAGAGGGATAGTGGCACAATTTGAAGGGATCATTTTTGCTATTTAACAAAAATCTTGTATTCATTTGTAATCCTACAAATCATTACCGATCCCTAAGAATAGCCTTGTGAAAACTCATCAAAAATCATTGACAAAGTTTAAGTGGACATTAATAATAAAGACTTGTTTTTAGGCAGCATGTTAATAATAAAGACTTGTTTGTCCTTTGAAGCTTTACGTCAATTTATCTGAGTTTTGAGAAATGCATTTATTGTTCTTTCTTATGTATATGCTAATTATTTCTCTATTATCAACTAGCTAAATTAACATCTTATTTTGTTGCATCTTTGGTCGAGTTTCGTCCGACCGACTGTAGTAATCAAAATTGCGTTGTTTCTGTAATCAAGAAATAATGATCTATACACCCACCGCTGGGCACTTTCGTTTGGCCAAGATCTCGCCTAACTCTAGGCGTTTACCATCTATCTCACCAACCTCTGTGCAAAGCGTCAAAGTTCAGCCAAATCAAGGCATGAGTTATTAGGGTGAATTGTCTCATTTAACCCTTAGATATTTGTGCTCCTGGCCCAAAGTCGTGGGCTGAAGGAGTTAATCGGTATCTGTCTCCGGATACCTAGAATGATATTACTTTTTGGGTCCAATAATGGACCGTAGAAGTTTAGGGTGGTGCCTATCTCCGAGCACCTGAATACCTATATTGTTAATAAGCAGACATGTTTAATATTATTATTGTTTACGATGTATAATTAGGCTAATGAAAACATGTATTCATTATTCCAAAAGTCAAATCGCTTTATATTCATAAAAAATGACAGATCCTATCTTTTTACATCAAATTCGACTAAATATGTATAAAGTATAACTTAAGTGAAACAGCATTGTAGATGCATGCTATTCTATGCCTACGAAAGTGAAATCCCATCAACACTCACCAGATTGAATGTTCCGTCTCCAGCTTATGTTCGATTTCATGTGGACCCTCTCAGCTCGAGCCCATATTCAAAGGACCAAGGAAGGTCCTCTTGAGGACATGGTCATCGATGTTGAAAGTACAATTCCTGACCTTGGTGTTATAATGTCGAGCTACTCATTTTCAGTGAGCAACCACTCATAAGTCAGCTTCATCGCGTTTCTCATCGATCTTGTCGAGTGACTCCAATAAGAGCCTCTCGTTTGTTTAGGGATCATAATGGGTTGTCTGATGAGAAGGTATTTCCAATTCAAACGAACCATAGTTTTGATCCATAGGCTAAAGCTAATGGGGTATGGCCAATCGTGGACTTATGGATTGTTCTGTAAGCCCAAAGTGCTAATGATAATTCATTGACCCACTTTCCTTAGGCCTTCTATAATTGCTTCTTTAGAAGGAAATTGATTATCTTATTCACAACTTCCAAATATCCATTCGCTTGCAGGTGCGCTACCGGTGCAAACCTTTTCTCGTTGCGATGTTGGTTGCAAAAGGTTTTAAACTCAACGCTGTCGAATTAGGTCCTGTTGTCAGAAATAATCGTTCTTAGAACTCCAAAATGAAAGACTATATTCTGAAAAAAATTATATTCTTATCCAAGAAGTTGATCACCTTCTTCTTAGTGATCATGGCTAGCGATTCCGCTTTTACCCACTTTGTGAAATAATCTACAACAAAAATGACGTACTTCACACCACCTTTAGACATCGGCAACACATCAATAATCAATTCCCTTAACTGCAAATGGCCATGGACTGACCATTTATGCAATCTCTGTTGACGGGGTTGTAAGAATCTTTGCAAACCTTTAGCATCTATTGCACCACCTAGTGTGATCAACTGCATCCCGATTAACGGTTGACTAGAAATATCCATAGCGAAGAATCTTCTTTGTTAAGGTTTGCCTGCTAGTATGGTCATCATAAGTCCATTCATGCACGTTTGCTAGGACTCTTTTAGCTTCGTCACCAGTAATACATCGCAGTAGGGGGACAGAGAATCCTTTTCTGTATATAATTCCTTCTTGAATAAAAATCATGAAGCTTTGTGGATGAGCTTTTGTCACTTATTTATCCACGACTGCTTTTCACACTCAGCCTCCAAGGTCCAATCAACACCACCTGGTCGATTCTCGAAGATGGTAACACATCCATCGGGACCAAGCCCATGAGTTGGGCATCCCCTAAACTAGACAATTTGGCTAGCGAATCGGCTTTCGCATTTTCCTTTCTGGGAATATGCATTATTGTGTAATATTCAACGTCACTTAGCAACTCCGGGGCATTGGTTTAAGTGCCAGCCTTGCCCATTATGCATGAAACTCCTTTCTCACTTGGCATACCACCAATTGGGAGTCGTAGAAAATGTACGAAGTCTTGACTCCCAATTCCTTAGCAATCTTGAGTCATGCGATTAATGCTTCGTACTCGGCCTCGTTATTTGTCATGAGAAAATCAAGTTTCATTGTGTAGCAGATCGAGTGCTCCTCACGGGTCACCAAAACAATTATTTCCCTTGAGCAACGTTCATTGGATTCCTCGTCGGTATATATTTTCCACATAGCACTTCGTTCCATGCTACCCTCTAAACTATCTTCCTAAGTGGTTTATTTAGCAATGAAATCTGTCAAAACCTAGCCTTGAATCACTCTCCGGGGATGATACATTAGGTCCCATTGATTTAGTTCAATGTTCCACTTTCATTGCCTTTTGGAAGTCTCAGGTCGCTGTAGAACCTGCCTTAGGGCCTGATTGGTCAGGACTTTAATTGGGTGAGCTTGGAAATACTGATGGAGTTTCCTTGAAGTGATCAACATGCAATAAGCTAATTTCTCTAGTTTTGGTTAGTTCTTTTCCACTCCTATCAATCACTTACTGATGTAATATATCGGCCTTTGTACTCTGGACTCTTCGGCTACAAGAGCCACACTTAATGCATGGATCGAAACTGCCAAATAGATGAATAAATCCTCTCCCACACCTTTGATAAAATGGGTGGCCTTTCTAGGTGATCAACCAAAGCCTGGAAAGCATTCCTACACTCCTAAGTGTATGCAAAGTTTCTCTTCCCCACTTTGAGGACCTTAAAGAACAACATGCATTTTTCTGTAGCTCTCGAAATGAACCGGCTTAGCACGGCTATTTTACCATTCAAGCTCTGCACTTCTTTTATCATCTTTGGGGTTTCCGTGTTCCTTAAAGCCTCAATTTTCTTTAGATTGTCCTTAACCCCTCTTGAATTCACGATGAAATCCAAGAACTTTCTTGGTGCAACTTCGAACGATCATTTCAAAGGATTAAGCTTCATCCCGTATTTCCATAATATGCTGAACATTTTTGCCAAATCCTCCACATGGTTCGTCGACCATCGCAACTTCACAAGCATATTATCTATGTATACTTCCATGGAAAGTCTAATTTTCTTTTTGAACATTGAATTGACCGGTCTTTAGTATGTCGCTAAACAATCTTTAGGCCGAATGACATGACAAGATTGCCATATAGTCCTATATCTGTTATGAAATTGGTATGCTCTTGACCAAGGACATGCATTGGGATTTGATTGTATCTGAAATAAGCATCTATGAAAAAAATCAACTTGTGTCAAGCAGTCAACTCCTCTAGCTGATTGATCTTTGGTAGGGGAAATTTGTCCTTTGGACATGCCTTATTTAGGTCCGAATAGTCAATGCATGCTCTCCAATTTCCATTGGCCTTTTTGACTACGACTGAATTCGATAACCATTCAGGGTATAGGGCGTCATGGATGAAAACGTTATCTCTCAGCTTGTCCACTTCTTCTTTCCATGCTGCGGATCGCTCCAGACCTAGGCTATATCGTTTTTGTTCCACATGTACACATTTGGGGTTCACATTTAAGCATGACATGTTATTTCCAATGATATTCCAAACATGTCAGAATGTGTCCAGGAGAACTCATCTAGGTTATCCTAAAGAAAACCCATTAATTCCTTCATCATTCTCATGCTGAGTTGAGATCCGATCTTCTGGGATTGTGTAGGATCGTCCAAACTGACTTGGATGTTGATCGTCAACTCAGTGGTAGCCACCCTTGCATCCTTTGGCTCTTTCCTCGGATCCACATCCTTAAGAAATCTACTATGCCGATCGAGCCAGGGATAGTCGATAATTGCGATGCATTCAATAATTTGATGTAGAGAGTCTTTCTACGTCCTTTCCCTTATCAATCGCTTCGCCTCCTTCAGCTCTACGACATAGCATTCTCATCCAACACTCTGATCTCTTTGAACGAGCCCTAACCCATTTTTCATGGGATACTTCATCTTTAAGTACCATGGGGCAATGGCCTCTCGAAAGCTAGCTAGGTCCGGACCGCCCAAGAAAGCGTTGTAAGCTGAAAAAATATCCAACACCATAAAGGTCACAATCCGCACTCTCTTACATGCACCTTTACCTAGACCACTGGTAGATCCACAGGCTCTTTCGCCCCTCCGTTAAATCCTTGAATTTGAGATTTTCACATCTTCATATCCTGGCGATCCATTACCATTTGATCATAAGCTTTTTTGAATAGGATATTCACTGAACTACCATAGTCCACCAAAACCTTTCTCACAGTCATTGCCAATCATGACTGATATCGCCAAGGGGTCCAGCATGGGTGCTTTGATCCCATCCGCATTCCTATTCCTAAATACAATTTCGTTTGTCATCGTCTTGGGCTATTTTTCTAGAGCTCCATCTTCGATGGAAAAACAACTCCCATTCACCACATGCTTTAAAAAGCTTGCACACCTCTTTACTAGGCCCAACTTGGCCACGTTGGAATGGTTGGCCCTGGGGATTAGTACTTCTTCGACCGCCATCCTACAGGGTTGTAACAAACTGCAGAAATTTCGTTTTCCTGATAAAATTTTCAATTACATCATGCAAGTTCCTGCACCTGTTCAAGTTATGAACATAAGTCTCATAAAAGAAGCCATACTTACCAGATTCCTTTCTTTTTTGTCAACTCTCTCAGAGGTGGTTTCTTGTATTGCTCAGTACCCTATGTAGCCAGGTAAACATTCTTAATCAAGTTATTAAGAAGTGTATAATCCTCATATTTCAAGAGTCTTGGGCTATTCCTAGAACCCAACATCCTATCTCCATCTCCTCAGTTTTCCCTTTTAGACTGCTACCTTTGTTTTCAACATTCACATTTATATTGCCAGAAATCTCTCCATTTTGCTTTATTGGAACATTACTTCATACTAGTTCAGCTAACTTTCCACTGTCAACTTTTTTAGCAGTCGAACTTTCCTCTTCGAAGCCCAAGAACTAATTCGCCTTCCTATAGAAAACATTCATTGTGGGTGGGGGATTCATCTTTAACCACCTTCCAAAGTCGATATCAGGGTGTTTCCCCTACTCAATTTCATCAACAGGATATCCCCTTTGTAGGATCTAGATTAACCCTAGAGGGGGGGTGAATAGGGTTATAGCAAATTTTCTTGAATTAAACACAGAGATATAATTGCAGAAATAAATATGCTGAAAAGTGAATCACACACAAAATTTACCCAGCTTCGGCAACCTCTGCCTACTGCTGCATTCACAGATTTCTATTAGAATTAAACAGTATCACGCTTACAAACACTCTACTAGACTCGCAGACATTTGCTCCACGCTCACAAACACTCTACTAGACTCGCACACCCTGCTCGCAAACATTTGCTCCACGCTCACAAACACTCTACTAGACTCGCACACCCTGCTCCGCCTATAGAGTTTCGCTTACTCGCAAACTTTGCCTCCCGCCTATAGAGCTTCGCTTACTTGCAAACTCTGCTCCCGCCTACAATAGAATTTTGCAAACTCGCACACCCTGCTCACTGAACTAATTCTAACTAGACAATCTGACACTACCTAAACCCTAGGTGGTGATTTACAAAGTTTTGATTTGAAAAATAAAAACGATAATTAAAAGACAATAGAAAATAACCCTTAACCCTAGTTAACAAAATAATAAAGCCTAATTTGAAAATAAACCCTCTTTTATAATGCCGGCCCCTTTATCTTTAGCCCATTTGACTTTGCTCCGTTCCTTTTTGCTGTTGCTTGTGAAATTATGGCCGATCCTCTTTCGTTCCTTTTTGCGAATTAGGGTTTCTGCAAATTGCCTTTACTCCTTGCGATTTAAACTAGGGTTGTGCAAAATTAAAGGCGCCGACTTCGTTGATCGTTCAGATGGTTGTTGTCGTGATTGCTTTGACGATCCTATATTTCTTCGATTTGCTTACGGCTTCTTCAATTTTGGATCGAGTTTGTTCTGTTCTTCGGTATGTACTTTTCTCTTTTTGCTTTGCTGTTCGATGCTTGAACTCGATGAAATAAATGCCAATGATGATTAGGGTTTTAATAGGATTTGATTTCCTATTTTTGCGTTCGACTGATTGCTTCAAAAATTCTTGCTTTGTCGTTCGATTACACTTTGATGCTGAGGATTGATCTGACTTTGTCAATTTCGTATTTCTAGTAGCTTGATTCACACGGCTTTGAATTGATTTCGTGATTTGTGATATTTGACTTTGTCACACGCATATTTTCGACTTGTTTAATCATCTAGATTTACACAGCTTCATTCATCTTTGCATTCCTCCACTGTAGCATTGATTTTGTGATTTTTCACTTTGTTGCTCGGTTACTGATGCATTAGTTGTTGGCATATTTGCTTTGTACTTCATTTGAGGTTGTAGCTTTGGTCTTTGTTGCTCTGGTCATGTTGCCTTCAGTTGCTTGTTGAAGATATTGCACTGCATCACCACTGTTCTTTGCATTTGTACATATGAATGCTCACTGTTGTTTGTACCTGTACATATGTGTATACTGAGTTTACATTTGATTTTGTAGTTTGGTGTCATGTTTGCTTTGAGTCTGCAACTTGGAGTCTGCAACTAGTAGCTGGACTTGATTATGTTTTGATTCAAAGACTTCTGTTCACCTGCATGTATTGTTGATTCATAGTGATATTCGTTCATTCGTGTTTCACTGGTAGTATCTGTTGTATCACTTGGTCATGGAGCTGCTGTACTACTTTGGTTCATTTTCATGTTTGTTGCAGTCCATATTCTTTTGTGTCTATTGTTGCAGTTGGTCAATTTTTTCATCTGTATATTGCTGTAATCTTCATTTCCTTGTATTGTCATCACTGTGTACTGATGGTCTTGAGCATTTGCACATTTGTTCACAACTGCTTCGAGTCATTCTCTTTTATGTTCACTGGCCTGTACATTTGAGTTGCAGTGTTGGTCTGGCTTGCTTGAGTTTCACTGTGATAAGTCGTGCATGTGTGTTGCAGTTGTTTGTATGCACTTCATCACTTCAGCATTGCATTGTTTTCACCTCTGACCTGTTGGTTCATTGTGATGTTCATTTGCATTGTTGACTGTGTTGTTGCATTGTATTCTGGTCGGTGGTGCTTTGAGTCTGCACTGCTTGTTGATGTTGCTTGTGGCACTTGTACAGTGTTGTAGTTTGATTGTGTGCATATACACTACTGCCTTGAGTTGAACCTATCTTGGGTTTGACCTTGTTTTTGATTTCTGTGCTTTTGTTTGATTTTTGCACACGAGTTGGCGAGGCAGTGCACACGTATACGAATGTACACGTGTGTACTGCAGCCACTTATAGTTACCTGTCCCTGATAAAAATACTGATATGCACAGATATTGCACAGTCAAAAATGATGACGAACAACCCAAATAACCGAGGCAAACAATGTTTTCAAAAATCATCGCTTCTTTCAATTTTCAAAAATAATTTTCCTTCACAGATTTAAAGATATTGAAGAACGAATGATTTCCTTTGTAAACTACCACAAATTTACATATTATGTGTAATTTTGATGAGTGATGGTCGATAGAAAGATGATAGAAATAGAAATGATCATGGATTTTTTACCCAACAAAAAGTTTTTATAACTCTTGTTATGAAATTCTAAAGAAATTTCCTAATTGTATTTTCTCGAGTTTTAATATATGATAAATATCAACACTCATCACTTTTTCAATCACTATTCATCTTTTCGATAATCATTAGGGAGTTAGATTAGTCAAAAAAATTGTCATTTAGAATCAAATTCAAAAATCAAATTTTTAAAAAAAAATGATCAGTCAATCTCTATAATTCCCAAATCTAATCGTAATTTGGAAAATCTGTCTTCGGGGAGAGGTTTTGTGAAAATATCAGCAAGTTGAGTTTCAGTTGAAATATATTCAATGCAAATGTCTTCTTTAGCAATGTGATCTCTAAGAAAGTGGTGTCTCACATCAATGTGTTTTGTGCGAGAATGATGAACAGGATTATTTGACAAATCTATAGCACTCTTACTATCACATTTTAATGGGACTTGTTTATAGACTAAGCCAAAATCAGAAAGAGTTTGCATCATCCATAGAATTTGAGCACAACAACTTCCCAAAGCAATATATTCTGCTTCAGTGGTGGATAATGCAACACAATTCTGTTTCCGACTTGACCATGAGACTAATGAATGTCCTAGCATGAAACATGTCCCACTAGTGCTTTTTCTGTCAACTAATGAACCAGCATAATCAGCATCGGAATAACCTACTAAATCAAAATTTTCACAAGAAGGGTACCATAGTCCAAATTTGTGTGTGTGTGAAAGATATCTCAAAATTCGTTTAGTAGCTTTTAAATGAGATTCTTTGGGATTAGCTTGA
Organism: Allium cepa; assembly: GCA_030765085.1. Lineage (NCBI taxonomy): Eukaryota > Viridiplantae > Streptophyta > Magnoliopsida > Asparagales > Amaryllidaceae > Allium > Allium cepa. The sequence goes on along the minus strand of CM060937.1, from coordinate 107,997,814 downwards.
AAACGTGCACACAAGCACACAGCAAACATAATATCAGGTCTAGAAGCAGTAAGATAGAGAAGTGAACCGATTATCCCTCGATATTTCTTTTGATCAATTGCAATTCCTTTCTCATCTTTGTCCAACTTTGTTGATGGACTCATAGGAGTTCTCAATGGTTTGGAATTTTCGATTCCAAATTTCTTCAATAGCTCCAACACATATTTGGATTGTGAAATGAAAATACCATCACTGCTTTGCTTAATTTGAAATCCAAGAAAGTATTTCAATTCGCCAACCAAACTCATCTCAAATTTAGCCTGCATGACTTGTTCAAAATTCTCACACAAGAGCTCATTAGTAGCACCATAAATAATATCATCCACATAAATCTGAACAATCAAAAAATCACTTTCTTTATGTAATAGAAACAGTGTCGTGTCAGCACTACCCTTTTTAAAACTATTTTCCAAAAGATATGTACAGAGGCAGTCATACCAAGCTCTTGGAGCTTGCTTAAGACCATATAATGCTTTTTCTAGCTTATACACATGATTTGGAAATTCATGATTTTCAAAACCGGGTGGTTGTTCAACAAAAACTTCTTCTTTTAAATCGCCATTCAAAAAGGCACTTTTTACATCCATTTGTTTAAGTTTGAAACCCTTGTAACATGCAAAACTTAGCAAGATTCTAATGGCTTCTAACCTAGCAACTGGAGCAAATGTTTCATCAAAGTCTATGCCTTCTATTTGGTTATAACCTTTTGCAACCCACCTAGCCTTGTTTCTAATTACATTTCCTGATTCATCAAGTTTATTTTTAAACACCCATTTAGTCCCTACAATTGGATAGTCATTAGGCCTAGGAACTAATTTCCAAACTTTGTTTCTCTCAAATTGATTAAGTTCATCTTGCATTGCTAAAATCCAATTTTCATCATTAAGAGCCATTTCAACAGAATCAGGTTCAATCTCAGAAATAAAACCACTATGACAACAAAACGCACAAAATTTTTTATTAAATGAATAACGAGTACGTATACCTTCCGTAGGATCACCAATAATTAATTCAGGAGGATGATTAGGTTTGAACCTTAATTTATCAGCATCAACAGTCCTTCTTTCAGTTTTCTCACTAAATGTCCCTTCTTCAGTGCCTTCAGGATCTACCCCATCGTCAACCATCTTTTCAGTCGTTCTATATTGGTCAGATTCATCAAATTTCACATTGATTGATTCAACAATTGTTTTTGTTCGTTTGTTGTATATTCTGTAAGCCTTGCTCCTTGTTGAGTATCCCATGAAAATTCCCTCATCAGCCTTAGATTCAAATTTTCCAAGTTGATCACCTGTGTAAAGAATAAAACAAGGACATCCAAATACACGAAAATAAGAAATGTTAGGTTTTCTTTCATGCCACAATTCATAAGATGTTTTGCCAAGTATTGGTCTAACCATTACTCTATTCATTACATAGCATGACGTATTTACTGCCTCTGCCCAAAAGGTTAGAGGTAGATTATACTCACTCAACATGGACCTTGCCAATTCTTGCAATGTACGATTTTTTCTTTCAACCACCCCATTTTGTTGAGGTGTTCGTGGAGCAGAAAATTCATGTTTTAAACCATTTTCTTCACAAAAACTTTCGAATTCCAAATTTTCAAATTCGCCTCCATGATCACTTCTCAAGTTTTTAATTGAAACTCCTTTTTCATTTTGAACAAGTTTTGCAAATTTTGAAAAATATTCAAAAGATTCAGACTTTTTGGCTAAGAAATAAACCCATGTAAATCTAGAGTAATCATCAACTAATACATAACAATAACGTTTTCCATTTAAGCTTGCAATTTCATTTGGTCCAAATAAATCCATGTGAATTAATTCAAGAACCCTTGATGTGCTAACAATGTTTTTAGGACGAAATGATGATCGACTAAGCTTGCCCAAGGAACATGCTTTACACACTTTGTTATTTTTAAATTTCTGATGTGGTAACCCCCTGACTAATTCTTTTGTTTCAAGTTTTTCTAAGAGGCTCATGCTAGCATGACCAAGTCTTCTATGCCATAAAAATGCTTCTTCATCTGTGACTACCAAACATCTAGACAGATTTAGATTATCAAATGAAAGTGAGTAAACATTTCCTTTTCTATTGCCCATAAAAACAATGTTATTAGAATCTTTATCAATGATTTTGCAAGTATCACTATCGAAGACAACATTCATACCTTTGTCACATAGTTGGCTAATAGAAATGAGATTGTGATGCAAATTCTCAACATATAAAACATTAGTTAAAGAAAAATTACCGTTACCTACTTCACCTTTACCAATGATCTTACACTTACTGTTGTCTCCCATGATCACATTTCCGCCTTTAAAATTCTCTACACTAAGGAACTTCGATTTGTCACCTGTCATATGTCTAGAACAACCTGAATCTAGAAACCATTCTTGTTGCTCCTTAGCCCGCCAACAAATCTCACTAGTTTCCTCTGAGCTGGCTTCTGAATCTGATTTTGCCATCAAACATATATTAGCTTCCTCTCCTTCTTCACCATCCCAAGTTGCTGCAAAGACCTCTTTTATACAAAAGTTAAAAAACGTTTAAACATATCTCTAGAGTTAAAGTAAAAAATAAACCGGGCACTGATACCACTTGTAGGATCTAGATTAACCCTAGAGGGGGGGGTGAAGAGGGTTATAGCAAATTTTCTCGAATTAAACACAGAGATATAATTGCAGAAATAAATATGCTGAAAAGTAAATCACACACAAAATTTACCCAGCTTCGGCAACCCCTGCCTACTGCTGCATTCACAGATTTCTATTAGAATTAAACAGTATCACGCTTACAAACACTCTACTAGACTCGCAGACATTTGCTCCACGCTCACAAACACTCTAATAGACTCGCACACCCTGCTCGCAAACATTTGCTGCACGCTCACAAACACTCTACTAGACTCGCACACCCTGCTCCGCCTATAGAGTTTCGCTTACTCGCAAACTTTGCCTCCCGCCTATAGAGCTTCGCTTACTTGCAAACTCTGCTCCCGCCTACAATAGAATTTTGCAAACTCGCACACCCTGCTCACTGAACTAATTCTAACTAGACAATCTGACACTACCTAAACCCTAGGTGGTGATTTACAAAGTTTTGATTTGAAAAATAAAAACGATAATTAAAAGACAATAGAAAATAACCCTTAACCCTAGTTAACAAAATAATAAAGCCTAATTTGAAAATAAACCCTCTTTTATAATGCCGGCCCCTTTATCTTTAGCCCATTTGACTTTGCTCCGTTCCTTTTTGCTGTTGCTTGTGAAATTATGGCCGATCCTCTTTCGTTCCTTTTTGCGAATTAGGGTTTCTGCAAATTGCCTTTACTCCTTGCGATTTAAACTAGGGTTGTGCAAAATTAAAGGCGCCGACTTCGTTGATCGTTCAGATGGTTGTTGTCGTGATTGCTTTGACGATCCTATATTTCTTCGATTTGCTTACGGCTTCTTCAATTTTGGATCGAGTTTGTTCTGTTCTTCGGTATGTACTTTTCTCTTTTTGCTTTGCTGTTCGATGCTTGAACTCGATGAAATAAATGCCAATGATGATTAGGGTTTTAATAGGATTTGATTTCCTATTTTTGCGTTCGACTGATTGCTTCAAAAATTCTTGCTTTGTCGTTCGATTACACTTTGATGCTGAGGATTGATCTGACTTTGTCAATTTCGTATTTCTAGTAGCTTGATTCACACGGCTTTGAATTGATTTCGTGATTTGTGATATTTGACTTTGTCACACGCATATTTTCGACTTGTTTAATCATCTAGATTTACACAGCTTCATTCATCTTTGCATTCCTCCACTGTAGCATTGATTTTGTGATTTTTCACTTTGTTGCTCGGTTACTGATGCATTAGTTGTTGGCATATTTGCTTTGTACTTCATTTGAGGTTGTAGCTTTGGTCTTTGTTGCTCTGGTCATGTTGCCTTCAGTTGCTTGTTGAAGATATTGCACTGCATCACCACTGTTCTTTGCATTTGTACATATGAATGCTCACTGTTGTTTGTACCTGTACATATGTGTATACTGAGTTTCCATTTGATTTTGTAGTTTGGTGTCATGTTTGCTTTGAGTCTGCAACTTGGAGTCTGCAACTAGTAGCTGGACTTGATTATGTTTTGATTCAAAGACTTCTGTTCACCTGCATGTATTGTTGATTCATAGTGATATTCGTTCATTCGTGTTTCACTGGTAGTATCTGTTGTATCACTTGGTCATGGAGCTGCTGTACTACTTTGGTTCATTTTCATGTTTGTTGCAGTCCATATTCTTTTGTGTCTATTGTTGCAGTTGGTCAATTTTTTCATCTGTATATTGCTGTAATCTTCATTTCCTTGTATTGTCATCACTGTGTACTGATGGTCTTGAGCATTTGCACATTTGTTCACAACTGCTTCGAGTCATTCTCTTTTATGTTCACTGGCCTGTACATTTGAGTTGCAGTGTTGGTCTGGCTTGCTTGAGTTTCACTGTGATAAGTCGTGCATGTGTGTTGCAGTTGTTTGTATGCACTTCATCACTTCAGCATTGCATTGTTTTCACCTCTGACCTGTTGGTTCATTGTGATGTTCATTTGCATTGTTGACTGTGTTGTTGCATTGTATTCTGGTCGGTGGTGCTTTGAGTCTGCACTGCTTGTTGATGTTGCTTGTGGCACTTGTACAGTGTTGTAGTTTGATTGTGTGCATATACACTACTGCCTTGAGTTGAACCTATCTTGGGTTTGACCTTGTTTTTGATTTCTGTGCTTTTGTTTGATTTTTGCACACGAGTTGGCGAGGCAGTGCACACGTATACGAATGTACACGTGTGTACTGCAGCCACTTATAGTTACCTGTCCCTGATAAAAATACTGATATGCACAGATATTGCACAGTCAAAAATGATGACGAACAACCCAAATAACTGAGGCAAACAATGTTTTCAAAAATCATCGTTTCTTTCAATTTTCAAAAATATTTCTCTTTCAATTTTACTGCGTTTGAAAATATTTTTGCAGATTACTCAGATGCTGGATTCAAACCGGAATGCAGTTGAAGACAAAGTACGAGTGTGAGTGATATGTAGTGAGGTTAACTGTAAATGTGATGTGATTGTAATCAAAAATGTATATGTATAGTGAGAGCATGAAATTGTACTATTTAAAATTGTAATAAATATTTGTTTGAATAAAAAATTTCTGTTTGAATTCAAAATCTGTTTAACTTGTTCTGTTTGAATTCAAATTCGAATTCTGTGTAATTTAATTTTATTCAACAAATATTTATTTAAACTATGAAAAACAAAATAGTACATTACCAAATACATTTATATGAATGTATATATGTTTATTATCATCAAACAAAAATCATATAGCGCAAAGCGCATATTCAACAATCTCCCCCTTTTGATGATAACAAACATATATTTAAGATTTTGAATATATTAAATGTATTTGATAATTTCGTTTGCTCCCCCTATTTGAATGCTTCCTTTTTATGTGATACTCCCCCTACATATATGGCTCCCCCTACATATAGCAAATAAAAATATGTAAATGAGCCTATATGCAAATTAAAAGTTATTTGACCTTTGCTTGATTCTATTTGACAAAATCTTAACTTTTCTCTGCCCCTTTTGTTATCAGCAAAAGAATAATAGTGTTATAAAAATAGGGATGAAGTGATAGACATGAATCAAACATTTAACTCAATTATCAAATTTCAATAAAACTCAAACAAAAATCATAATTACCCTTGTCAAGCGCATATTCCACTTTCAGAAGTGATGGAGATAGAATCATCAAAAACTCATATAGATATGTCTATTTGTGGTATATTTATTTCTGGAAATTTGAATATCTACTAACCATGCATAACCGTTAGGACTTTTAAATGAGATTAGTAGTATTCCAATTTAATTTAAAAAATAAAATCAAGTATCTTCTAACCACGCATGACCGTGAGGACTTTTAAATGGGATTAGAATCAACTTGTCTATTAAATCAATTATTTTTAATATGCGTTCCATACATGCATAACCGTGAGGACTTTTAAATGAGCATGGAAGCACATAATCAAAAATCCAAGTAATTCACCCATGCATAACCGTGAGGACTTTTAAATGAGAGTGAATACTTTGGATATTTATTTTTATTGCTAAATATAATAAGTTGAAGCACAAATAATTTTCCTTCACAGATTTAAAGATATTGAAGAACGAATGATTTCCTTTGTAAACTACCACAAATTTACATACTATGTGTAATTTTGATGAGTGATGGTCGATAGAAAGATGATAGAAATAGAAATGATCATGGATTTTTTACCCAACAAAAAGTTTTTATAACTCTTGTTATGAAATTCTAAAGAAATTTCCTAATTGTATTTTCTCGAGTTTTAATATATGATAAATATCAACACTCATCACTTTTTCAATCATTATTCATCTTTTCGATAATCATTAGGGAGTTAGATTAGTCAAAAAATTTGTCATTTTGAATCAAATTCAAAAATCAAATTTTAAAAAAAAAAATGATCAGTCAATCTCTATAATTCCCAAATCTAATCGTAATTTGGAAAATCTGTCTTCGGGGAGAGGTTTTGTGAAAATATCAGCAAGTTGAGTTTCAGTTGAAATATATTCAATGCAAATGTCTTCTTTAGCAATGTGATCTCTAAGAAAGTGGTGTCTCACATCAATGTGTTTTGTGCGAGAATGATGAACAGGATTATTTGACAAATCTATAGCACTCTTACTATCACATTTTAATGGGACTTGTTTATAGACTAAGCCAAAATCAGAAAGAGTTTGCATCATCCATAGAATTTGAGCACAACAACTTCCCAAAGCAATATATTCTGCTTCAGTGGTGGATAATGCAACACAATTCTGTTTCCGACTTGACCATGAGACTAATGAATGTCCTAGCATGAAACATGTCCCACTAGTGCTTTTTCTGTCAACTAATGAACCAGCATAATCAGCATCGGAATAACCTACTAAATCAAAATTTTCACAAGAAGGGTACCATAGTCCAAATTTGTGTGTGTGTGAAAGATATCTCAAAATTCGTTTAGTAGCTTTTAAATGAGATTCTTTGGGATTAGCTTGAAAACGTGCACACAAGCACACAGCAAACATAATATCAGGTCTAGAAGCAGTAAGATAGAGAAGTGAACCGATTATCCCTCGATATTTCTTTTGATCAATTGCAATTCCTTTCTCATCTTTGTCCAACTTTGTTGATGGACTCATAGGAGTTCTCAATGGTTTGGAATTTTCGATTCCAAATTTCTTCAATAGCTCCAACACATATTTGGATTGTGAAATGAAAATACCATCACTGCTTTGCTTAATTTGAAATCCAAGAAAGTATTTCAATTCGCCAACCAAACTCATCTCAAATTTAGCCTGCATGACTTGTTCAAAATTCTCACACAAGAGATCATTAGTAGCACCATAAATAATATCATCCACATAAATCTGAACAATCAAAAAATCACTTTCTTTATGTAATAGAAACAGTGTCGTGTCAGCACTACCCTTTTTAAAACTATTTTCCAAAAGATATGTACAGAGGCAGTCATACCAAGCTCTTGGAGCTTGCTTAAGACCATATAATGCTTTTTCTAGCTTATACACATGATTTGGAAATTCATGATTTTCAAAACCGGGTGGTTGTTCAACAAAAACTTCTTCTTTTAAATCGCCATTCAAAAAGGCACTTTTTACATCCATTTGTTTAAGTTTGAAACCCTTGTAACATGCAAAACTTAGCAAGATTCTAATGGCTTCTAACCTAGCAACTGGAGCAAATGTTTCATCAAAGTCTATGCCTTCTATTTGGTTATAACCTTTTGCAACCCACCTAGCCTTGTTTCTAATTACATTTCCTGATTCATCAAGTTTATTTTTAAACACCCATTTAGTCCCTACAATTGGATAGTCATTAGGCCTAGGAACTAATTTCCAAACTTTGTTTCTCTCAAATTGATTAAGTTCATCTTGCATTGCTAAAATCCAATTTTCATCATTAAGAGCCATTTCAACAGAATCAGGTTCAATCTCAGAAATAAAACCACTATGACAACAAAACGCACAAAATTTTTTATTAAATGAATAACGAGTACGTATACCTTCCGTAGGATCACCAATAATTAATTCAGGAGGATGATTAGGTTTGAACCTTAATTTATCAGCATCAACAGTCCTTCTTTCAGTTTTCTCACTAAATGTCCCTTCTTCAGTGCCTTCAGGATCTACCCCATCGTCAACCATCTTTTCAGTCGTTCTATATTGGTCAGATTCATCAAATTTCACATTGATTGATTCAACAATTGTTTTTGTTCGTTTGTTGTATATTCTGTAAGCCTTGCTCCTTGTTGAGTATCCCATGAAAATTCCCTCATCAGCCTTAGATTCAAATTTTCCAAGTTGATCACCTGTGTAAAGAATAAAACAAGGACATCCAAATACACGAAAATAAGAAATGTTAGGTTTTCTTTCATGCCACAATTCATAAGATGTTTTGCCAAGTATTGGTCTAACCATTACTCTATTCATTACATAGCATGACGTATTTACTGCCTCTGCCCAAAAGGTTAGAGGTAGATTATACTCACTCAACATGGACCTTGCCAATTCTTGCAATGTACGATTTTTTCTTTCAACCACCCCATTTTGTTGAGGTGTTCGTGGAGCAGAAAATTCATGTTTTAAACCATTTTCTTCACAAAAACTTTCGAATTCCAAATTTTCAAATTCGCCTCCATGATCACTTCTCAAGTTTTTAATTGAAACTCCTTTTTCATTTTGAACAAGTTTTGCAAATTTTGAAAAATATTCAAAAGATTCAGACTTTTTGGCTAAGAAATAAACCCATGTAAATCTAGAGTAATCATCAACTAATACATAACAATAACGTTTTCCATTTAAGCTTGCAATTTCATTTGGTCCAAATAAATCCATGTGAATTAATTCAAGAACCCTTGATGTGCTAACAATGTTTTTAGGACGAAATGATGATCGACTAAGCTTGCCCAAGGAACATGCTTTACACACTTTGTTATTTTTAAATTTCTGATGTGGTAACCCCCTGACTAATTCTTTTGTTTCAAGTTTTTCTAAGAGGCTCATGCTAGCATGACCAAGTCTTCTATGCCATAAAAATGCTTCTTCATCTGTGACTACCAAACATCTAGACAGATTTAGATTATCAAATGAAAGTGAGTAAACATTTCCTTTTCTATTGCCCATAAAAACAATGTTATTAGAATCTTTATCAATGATTTTGCAAGTATCACTATCGAAGACAACATTCATACCTTTGTCACATAGTTGGCTAATAGAAATGAGATTGTGATGCAAATTCTCAACATATAAAACATTAGTTAAAGAAAAATTACCGTTACCTACTTCACCTTTACCAATGATCTTACACTTACTGTTGTCTCCCATGATCACATTTCCGCCTTTAAAATTCTCTACACTAAGGAACTTCGATTTGTCACCTGTCATATGTCTAGAACAACCTGAATCTAGAAACCATTCTTGTTGCTCCTTAGCCCGCCAACAAATCTCACTAGTTTCCTCTGAGCTGGCTTCTGAATCTGATTTTGCCATCAAACATATATTAGCTTCCTCTCCTTCTTCACCATCCCAAGTTGCTGCAAAGACCTCTTTTATACAAAAGTTAAAAAACGTTTAAACATATCTCTAGAGTTAAAGTAAAAAATAAACCGGGCACTGATACCACTTGTAGGATCTAGATTAACCCTAGAGGGGGGGTGAAGAGGGTTATAGCAAATTTTCTCGAATTAAACACAGAGATATAATTGCAGAAATAAATATGCTGAAAAGTAAATCACACACAAAATTTACCCAGCTTCGGCAACCCCTGCCTACTGCTGCATTCACAGATTTCTATTAGAATTAAACAGTATCACGCTTACAAACACTCTACTAGACTCGCAGACATTTGCTCCACGCTCACAAACACTCTAATAGACTCGCACACCCTGCTCGCAAACATTTGCTGCACGCTCACAAACACTCTACTAGACTCGCACACCCTGCTCCGCCTATAGAGTTTCGCTTACTCGCAAACTTTGCCTCCCGCCTATAGAGCTTCGCTTACTTGCAAACTCTGCTCCCGCCTACAATAGAATTTTGCAAACTCGCACACCCTGCTCACTGAACTAATTCTAACTAGACAATCTGACACTACCTAAACCCTAGGTGGTGATTTACAAAGTTTTGATTTGAAAAATAAAAACGATAATTAAAAGACAATAGAAAATAACCCTTAACCCTAGTTAACAAAATAATAAAGCCTAATTTGAAAATAAACCCTCTTTTATAATGCCGGCCCCTTTATCTTTAGCCCATTTGACTTTGCTCCGTTCCTTTTTGCTGTTGCTTGTGAAATTATGGCCGATCCTCTTTCGTTCCTTTTTGCGAATTAGGGTTTCTGCAAATTGCCTTTACTCCTTGCGATTTAAACTAGGGTTGTGCAAAATTAAAGGCGCCGACTTCGTTGATCGTTCAGATGGTTGTTGTCGTGATTGCTTTGACGATCCTATATTTCTTCGATTTGCTTACGGCTTCTTCAATTTTGGATCGAGTTTGTTCTGTTCTTCGGTATGTACTTTTCTCTTTTTGCTTTGCTGTTCGATGCTTGAACTCGATGAAATAAATGCCAATGATGATTAGGGTTTTAATAGGATTTGATTTCCTATTTTTGCGTTCGACTGATTGCTTCAAAAATTCTTGCTTTGTCGTTCGATTACACTTTGATGCTGAGGATTGATCTGACTTTGTCAATTTCGTATTTCTAGTAGCTTGATTCACACGGCTTTGAATTGATTTCGTGATTTGTGATATTTGACTTTGTCACACGCATATTTTCGACTTGTTTAATCATCTAGATTTACACAGCTTCATTCATCTTTGCATTCCTCCACTGTAGCATTGATTTTGTGATTTTTCACTTTGTTGCTCGGTTACTGATGCATTAGTTGTTGGCATATTTGCTTTGTACTTCATTTGAGGTTGTAGCTTTGGTCTTTGTTGCTCTGGTCATGTTGCCTTCAGTTGCTTGTTGAAGATATTGCACTGCATCACCACTGTTCTTTGCATTTGTACATATGAATGCTCACTGTTGTTTGTACCTGTACATATGTGTATACTGAGTTTACATTTGATTTTGTAGTTTGGTGTCATGTTTGCTTTGAGTCTGCAACTTGGAGTCTGCAACTAGTAGCTGGACTTGATTATGTTTTGATTCAAAGACTTCTGTTCACCTGCATGTATTGTTGATTCATAGTGATATTCGTTCATTCGTGTTTCACTGGTAGTATCTGTTGTATCACTTGGTCATGGAGCTGCTGTACTACTTTGGTTCATTTTCATGTTTGTTGCAGTCCATATTCTTTTGTGTCTATTGTTGCAGTTGGTCAATTTTTTCATCTGTATATTGCTGTAATCTTCATTTCCTTGTATTGTCATCACTGTGTACTGATGGTCTTGAGCATTTGCACATTTGTTCACAACTGCTTCGAGTCATTCTCTTTTATGTTCACTGGCCTGTACATTTGAGTTGCAGTGTTGGTCTGGCTTGCTTGAGTTTCACTGTGATAAGTCGTGCATGTGTGTTGCAGTTGTTTGTATGCACTTCATCACTTCAGCATTGCATTGTTTTCACCTCTGACCTGTTGGTTCATTGTGATGTTCATTTGCATTGTTGACTGTGTTGTTGCATTGTATTCTGGTCGGTGGTGCTTTGAGTCTGCACTGCTTGTTGATGTTGCTTGTGGCACTTGTACAGTGTTGTAGTTTGATTGTGTGCATATACACTACTGCCTTGAGTTGAACCTATCTTGGGTTTGACCTTGTTTTTGATTTCTGTGCTTTTGTTTGATTTTTGCACACGAGTTGGCGAGGCAGTGCACACGTATACGAATGTACACGTGTGTACTGCAGCCACTTATAGTTACCTGTCCCTGATAAAAATACTGATATGCACAGATATTGCACAGTCAAAAATGATGACGAACAACCCAAATAACTGAGGCAAACAATGTTTTCAAAAATCATCGTTTCTTTCCATTTTCAAAAATATTTCTCTTTCAATTTTACTGCGTTTGAAAATATTTTTGCAGATTACTCAGATGCTGGATTCAAACCGGAATGCAGTTGAAGACAAAGTACGAGTGTGAGTGATATGTAGTGAGGTTAACTGTAAATGTGATGTGATTGTAATCAAAAATGTATATGTATAGTGAGAGCATGAAATTGTACTATTTAAAATTGTAATAAATATTTGTTTGAATAAAAAATTTCTGTTTGAATTCAAAATCTGTTTAACTTGTTCTGTTTGAATTCAAATTCGAATTCTGTGTAATTTAATTTTATTCAACAAATATTTATTTAAACTATGAAAAACAAAATAGTACATTACCAAATACATTTATATGAATGTATATATGTTTATTATCATCAAACAAAAATCATATAGCGCAAAGCGCATATTCAACAATCTCCCCCTTTTGATGATAACAAACATATATTTAAGATTTTGAATATATTAAATGTATTTGATAATTTCGTTTGCTCCCCCTATTTGAATGCTTCCTTTTTATGTGATACTCCCCCTACATATATGGCTCCCCCTACATATAGCAAATAAAAATATGTAAATGAGCCTATATGCAAATTAAAAGTTATTTGACCTTTGCTTGATTCTATTTGACAAAATCTTAACTTTTCTCTGCCCCTTTTGTTATCAGCAAAAGAATAATAGTGTTATAAAAATAGGGATGAAGTGATAGACATGAATCAAACATTTAACTCAATTATCAAATTTCAATAAAACTCAAACAAAAATCATAATTACCCTTGTCAAGCGCATATTCCACTTTCAGAAGTGATGGAGATAGAATCATCAAAAACTCATATAGATATGTCTATTTGTGGTATATTTATTTCTGGAAATTTGAATATCTACTAACCATGCATAACCGTTAGGACTTTTAAATGAGATTAGTAGTATTCCAATTTAATTTAAAAAATAAAATCAAGTATCTTCTAACCACGCATGACCGTGAGGACTTTTAAATGGGATTAGAATCAACTTGTCTATTAAATCAATTATTTTTAATATGCGTTCCATACATGCATAACCGTGAGGACTTTTAAATGAGCATGGAAGCACATAATCAAAAATCCAAGTAATTCACCCATGCATAACCGTGAGGACTTTTAAATGAGAGTGAATACTTTGGATATTTATTTTTATTGCTAAATATAATAAGTTGAAGCACAAATAATTTTCCTTCACAGATTTAAAGATATTGAAGAACGAATGATTTCCTTTGTAAACTACCACAAATTTACATACTATGTGTAATTTTGATGAGTGATGGTCGATAGAAAGATGATAGAAATAGAAATGATCATGGATTTTTTACCCAACAAAAAGTTTTTATAACTCTTGTTATGAAATTCTAAAGAAATTTCCTAATTGTATTTTCTCGAGTTTTAATATATGATAAATATCAACACTCATCACTTTTTCAATCATTATTCATCTTTTCGATAATCATTAGGGAGTTAGATTAGTCAAAAAATTTGTCATTTTGAATCAAATTCAAAAATCAAATTTTAAAAAAAAAATGATCAGTCAATCTCTATAATTCCCAAATCTAATCGTAATTTGGAAAATCTGTCTTCGGGGAGAGGTTTTGTGAAAATATCAGCAAGTTGAGTTTCAGTTGAAATATATTCAATGCAAATGTCTTCTTTAGCAATGTGATCTCTAAGAAAGTGGTGTCTCACATCAATGTGTTTTGTGCGAGAATGATGAACAGGATTATTTGACAAATCTATAGCACTCTTACTATCACATTTTAATGGGACTTGTTTATAGACTAAGCCAAAATCAGAAAGAGTTTGCATCATCCATAGAATTTGAGCACAACAACTTCCCAAAGCAATATATTCTGCTTCAGTGGTGGATAATGCAACACAATTCTGTTTCCGACTTGACCATGAGACTAATGAATGTCCTAGCATGAAACATGTCCCACTAGTGCTTTTTCTGTCAACTAATGAACCAGCATAATCAGCATCGGAATAACCTACTAAATCAAAATTTTCACAAGAAGGGTACCATAGTCCAAATTTGTGTGTGTGTGAAAGATATCTCAAAATTCGTTTAGTAGCTTTTAAATGAGATTCTTTGGGATTAGCTTGAAAACGTGCACACAAGCACACAGCAAACATAATATCAGGTCTAGAAGCAGTAAGATAGAGAAGTGAACCGATTATCCCTCGATATTTCTTTTGATCAATTGCAATTCCTTTCTCATCTTTGTCCAACTTTGTTGATGGACTCATAGGAGTTCTCAATGGTTTGGAATTTTCGATTCCAAATTTCTTCAATAGCTCCAACACATATTTGGATTGTGAAATGAAAATACCATCACTGCTTTGCTTAATTTGAAATCCAAGAAAGTATTTCAATTCGCCAACCAAACTCATCTCAAATTTAGCCTGCATGACTTGTTCAAAATTCTCACACAAGAGATCATTAGTAGCACCATAAATAATATCATCCACATAAATCTGAACAATCAAAAAATCACTTTCTTTATGTAATAGAAACAGTGTCGTGTCAGCACTACCCTTTTTAAAACTATTTTCCAAAAGATATGTACAGAGGCAGTCATACCAAGCTCTTGGAGCTTGCTTAAGACCATATAATGCTTTTTCTAGCTTATACACATGATTTGGAAATTCATGATTTTCAAAACCGGGTGGTTGTTCAACAAAAACTTCTTCTTTTAAATCGCCATTCAAAAAGGCACTTTTTACATCCATTTGTTTAAGTTTGAAACCCTTGTAACATGCAAAACTTAGCAAGATTCTAATGGCTTCTAACCTAGCAACTGGAGCAAATGTTTCATCAAAGTCTATGCCTTCTATTTGGTTATAACCTTTTGCAACCCACCTAGCCTTGTTTCTAATTACATTTCCTGATTCATCAAGTTTATTTTTAAACACCCATTTAGTCCCTACAATTGGATAGTCATTAGGCCTAGGAACTAATTTCCAAACTTTGTTTCTCTCAAATTGATTAAGTTCATCTTGCATTGCTAAAATCCAATTTTCATCATTAAGAGCCATTTCAACAGAATCAGGTTCAATCTCAGAAATAAAACCACTATGACAACAAAACGCACAAAATTTTTTATTAAATGAATAACGAGTACGTATACCTTCCGTAGGATCACCAATAATTAATTCAGGAGGATGATTAGGTTTGAACCTTAATTTATCAGCATCAACAGTCCTTCTTTCAGTTTTCTCACTAAATGTCCCTTCTTCAGTGCCTTCAGGATCTACCCCATCGTCAACCATCTTTTCAGTCGTTCTATATTGGTCAGATTCATCAAATTTCACATTGATTGATTCAACAATTGTTTTTGTTCGTTTGTTGTATATTCTGTAAGCCTTGCTCCTTGTTGAGTATCCCATGAAAATTCCCTCATCAGCCTTAGATTCAAATTTTCCAAGTTGATCACCTGTGTAAAGAATAAAACAAGGACATCCAAATACACGAAAATAAGAAATGTTAGGTTTTCTTTCATGCCACAATTCATAAGATGTTTTGCCAAGTATTGGTCTAACCATTACTCTATTCATTACATAGCATGACGTATTTACTGCCTCTGCCCAAAAGGTTAGAGGTAGATTATACTCACTCAACATGGACCTTGCCAATTCTTGCAATGTACGATTTTTTCTTTCAACCACCCCATTTTGTTGAGGTGTTCGTGGAGCAGAAAATTCATGTTTTAAACCATTTTCTTCACAAAAACTTTCGAATTCCAAATTTTCAAATTCGCCTCCATGATCACTTCTCAAGTTTTTAATTGAAACTCCTTTTTCATTTTGAACAAGTTTTGCAAATTTTGAAAAATATTCAAAAGATTCAGACTTTTTGGCTAAGAAATAAACCCATGTAAATCTAGAGTAATCATCAACTAATACATAACAATAACGTTTTCCATTTAAGCTTGCAATTTCATTTGGTCCAAATAAATCCATGTGAATTAATTCAAGAACCCTTGATGTGCTAACAATGTTTTTAGGACGAAATGATGATCGACTAAGCTTGCCCAAGGAACATGCTTTACACACTTTGTTATTTTTAAATTTCTGATGTGGTAACCCCCTGACTAATTCTTTTGTTTCAAGTTTTTCTAAGAGGCTCATGCTAGCATGACCAAGTCTTCTATGCCATAAAAATGCTTCTTCATCTGTGACTACCAAACATCTAGACAGATTTAGATTATCAAATGAAAGTGAGTAAACATTTCCTTTTCTATTGCCCATAAAAACAATGTTATTAGAATCTTTATCAATGATTTTGCAAGTATCACTATCGAAGACAACATTCATACCTTTGTCACATAGTTGGCTAATAGAAATGAGATTGTGATGCAAATTCTCAACATATAAAACATTAGTTAAAGAAAAATTACCGTTACCTACTTCACCTTTACCAATGATCTTACACTTACTGTTGTCTCCCATGATCACATTTCCGCCTTTAAAATTCTCTACACTAAGGAACTTCGATTTGTCACCTGTCATATGTCTAGAACAACCTGAATCTAGAAACCATTCTTGTTGCTCCTTAGCCCGCCAACAAATCTCACTAGTTTCCTCTGAGCTGGCTTCTGAATCTGATTTTGCCATCAAACATATATTAGCTTCCTCTCCTTCTTCACCATCCCAAGTTGCTGCAAAGACCTCTTTTATACAAAAGTTAAAAAACGTTTAAACATATCTCTAGAGTTAAAGTAAAAAATAAACCGGGCACTGATACCACTTGTAGGATCTAGATTAACCCAAGAGGGGGGGGTGAAGAGGGTTATAGCAAATTTTCTCGAATTAAACACAGAGATATAATTGCAGAAATAAATATGCTGAAAAGTAAATCACACACAAAATTTACCCAGCTTCGGCAACCCCTGCCTACTGCTGCATTCACAGATTTCTATTAGAATTAAACAGTATCACGCTTACAAACACTCTACTAGACTCGCAGACATTTGCTCCACGCTCACAAACACTCTAATAGACTCGCACACCCTGCTCGCAAACATTTGCTGCACGCTCACAAACACTCTACTAGACTCGCACACCCTGCTCCGCCTATAGAGTTTCGCTTACTCGCAAACTTTGCCTCCCGCCTATAGAGCTTCGCTTACTTGCAAACTCTGCTCCCGCCTACAATAGAATTTTGCAAACTCGCACACCCTGCTCACTGAACTAATTCTAACTAGACAATCTGACACTACCTAAACCCTAGGTGGTGATTTACAAAGTTTTGATTTGAAAAATAAAAACGATAATTAAAAGACAATAGAAAATAACCCTTAACCCTAGTTAACAAAATAATAAAGCCTAATTTGAAAATAAACCCTCTTTTATAATGCCGGCCCCTTTATCTTTAGCCCATTTGACTTTGCTCCGTTCCTTTTTGCTGTTGCTTGTGAAATTATGGCCGATCCTCTTTCGTTCCTTTTTGCGAATTAGGGTTTCTGCAAATTGCCTTTACTCCTTGCGATTTAAACTAGGGTTGTGCAAAATTAAAGGCGCCGACTTCGTTGATCGTTCAGATGGTTGTTGTCGTGATTGCTTTGACGATCCTATATTTCTTCGATTTGCTTACGGCTTCTTCAATTTTGGATCGAGTTTGTTCTGTTCTTCGGTATGTACTTTTCTCTTTTTGCTTTGCTGTTCGATGCTTGAACTCGATGAAATAAATGCCAATGATGATTAGGGTTTTAATAGGATTTGATTTCCTATTTTTGCGTTCGACTGATTGCTTCAAAAATTCTTGCTTTGTCGTTCGATTACACTTTGATGCTGAGGATTGATCTGACTTTGTCAATTTCGTATTTCTAGTAGCTTGATTCACACGGCTTTGAATTGATTTCGTGATTTGTGATATTTGACTTTGTCACACGCATATTTTCGACTTGTTTAATCATCTAGATTTACACAGCTTCATTCATCTTTGCATTCCTCCACTGTAGCATTGATTTTGTGATTTTTCACTTTGTTGCTCGGTTACTGATGCATTAGTTGTTGGCATATTTGCTTTGTACTTCATTTGAGGTTGTAGCTTTGGTCTTTGTTGCTCTGGTCATGTTGCCTTCAGTTGCTTGTTGAAGATATTGCACTGCATCACCACTGTTCTTTGCATTTGTACATATGAATGCTCACTGTTGTTTGTACCTGTACATATGTGTATACTGAGTTTACATTTGATTTTGTAGTTTGGTGTCATGTTTGCTTTGAGTCTGCAACTTGGAGTCTGCAACTAGTAGCTGGACTTGATTATGTTTTGATTCAAAGACTTCTGTTCACCTGCATGTATTGTTGATTCATAGTGATATTCGTTCATTCGTGTTTCACTGGTAGTATCTGTTGTATCACTTGGTCATGGAGCTGCTGTACTACTTTGGTTCATTTTCATGTTTGTTGCAGTCCATATTCTTTTGTGTCTATTGTTGCAGTTGGTCAATTTTTTCATCTGTATATTGCTGTAATCTTCATTTCCTTGTATTGTCATCACTGTGTACTGATGGTCTTGAGCATTTGCACATTTGTTCACAACTGCTTCGAGTCATTCTCTTTTATGTTCACTGGCCTGTACATTTGAGTTGCAGTGTTGGTCTGGCTTGCTTGAGTTTCACTGTGATAAGTCGTGCATGTGTGTTGCAGTTGTTTGTATGCACTTCATCACTTCAGCATTGCATTGTTTTCACCTCTGACCTGTTGGTTCATTGTGATGTTCATTTGCATTGTTGACTGTGTTGTTGCATTGTATTCTGGTCGGTGGTGCTTTGAGTCTGCACTGCTTGTTGATGTTGCTTGTGGCACTTGTACAGTGTTGTAGTTTGATTGTGTGCATATACACTACTGCCTTGAGTTGAACCTATCTTGGGTTTGACCTTGTTTTTGATTTCTGTGCTTTTGTTTGATTTTTGCACACGAGTTGGCGAGGCAGTGCACACGTATACGAATGTACACGTGTGTACTGCAGCCACTTATAGTTACCTGTCCCTGATAAAAATACTGATATGCACAGATATTGCACAGTCAAAAATGATGACGAACAACCCAAATAACTGAGGCAAACAATGTTTTCAAAAATCATCGTTTCTTTCAATTTTCAAAAATATTTCTCTTTCAATTTTACTGCGTTTGAAAATATTTTTGCAGATTACTCAGATGCTGGATTCAAACCGGAATGCAGTTGAAGACAAAGTACGAGTGTGAGTGATATGTAGTGAGGTTAACTGTAAATGTGATGTGATTGTAATCAAAAATGTATATGTATAGTGAGAGCATGAAATTGTACTATTTAAAATTGTAATAAATATTTGTTTGAATAAAAAATTTCTGTTTGAATTCAAAATCTGTTTAACTTGTTCTGTTTGAATTCAAATTCGAATTCTGTGTAATTTAATTTTATTCAACAGATATTTATCTAACCAAATACATACTATTCAAAATATTTGTTTGAATAAAATTTCTGTTTGAATTCAAAATCTGTTTAACTTGTTCTGTTTGAATTCAAATTCGAATTCTGTGTAATTTAATTTTATTCAACAAATATTTATTTAAACTATGAAAAACAAAATAGTACATTACCAAATACATTTATATGAATGTATATATGTTTATTATCATCAAACAAAAATCATATAGCGCAAAGCGCATATTCAACAATCTCCCCCTTTTGATGATAACAAACATATATTTAAGATTTTGAATATATTAAATGTATTTGATAATTTCATTTGCTCCCCCTATTTGAATGCTTCCTTTTTATGTGATACTCCCCCTACATATATGGCCCCCCTACATATAGCAAATAAAAATATGTAAATGAGCCTATATGCAAATTGAAAGTTATTTGACCTTTGCTTGATTCTATTTGACAAAATCTTAACTTTTCTCTCCCCCTTTTGTTATCAGCAAAAGAATAACAGTGTTATAAAAATAGGGATGAAGTGATAGACATGAATCAAACATTTAACTCAATTAAATATAAATATCAAATTTCAATAAAACTCAAACAAAAATCATAATTACCCTTGTCAAGCGCATATTCCACTTTCAGAAGTGATGGAGATAGAATCATCAAAAATTCATATAGATATGTCTATTTGTGGTATATTTATTTCTGGAAATTTGAATATCTACTAACCATGCATAACCGTTAGGACTTTTAAATGAGATTAGTAGTATTCCAATTTAATTTAAAAAATAAAATCAAGTATCTTCTAACCACGCATGACCGTGAGGACTTTTAAATGGGATTAGAATCAACTTGTCTATTAAATCAATTATTTTTAATATGTGTTCCATACATGCATAACCGTGAGGACTTTTAAATGAGCATGGAAGCACATAATCAAAAATCCAAGTAATTCACCCATGCATAACCGTGAGGACTTTTAAATGAGAGTGAATACTTTGGATATTTATTTTTATTGCTAAATATAATAAGTTGAAGCACAAATAATTTTCCTTCACAGATTTAAAAATATTGAAGAACGAATGATTTCCTTTGTAAACTACCACAAATTTACATATTATGTGTAATTTTGATGAGTGATGGTCGATAGAAAGATGATAGAAATAGAAATGATCATGGATTTTTTACCCAACAAAAAGTTTTTATAACTCTTGTTATGAAATTCTAAAGAAATTTCCTAATTGTATTTTCTCGAGTTTTAATATATGATAAATATCAACACTCATCACTTTTTCAATCACTATTCATCTTTTCGATAATCATTAGGGAGTTAGATTAGTCAAAAAAATTATCATTTAGAATCAAATTCAAAAATCAAATTTTTAAAAAAAAATGATCAGTCAATCTCTATAATTCCCAAATCTAATCGTAATTTGGAAAATCTGTCTTCGGGGAGAGGTTTTGTGAAAATATCAGCAAGTTGAGTTTCAGTTGAAATATATTCAATGCAAATGTCTTCTTTAGCAATGTGATCTCTAAGAAAGTGGTGTCTCACATCAATGTGTTTTGTGCGAGAATGATGAACAGGATTATTTGACAAATCTATAGCACTCTTACTATCACATTTTAATGGGACTTGTTTATAGACTAAGCCAAAATCAGAAAGAGTTTGCATCATCCATAGAATTTGAGCACAACAACTTCCCAAAGCAATATATTCTGCTTCAGTGGTGGATAATGCAACACAATTCTGTTTCCGACTTGACCATGAGACTAATGAATGTCCTAGCATGAAACATGTCCCACTAGTGCTTTTTCTGTCAACTAATGAACCAGCATAATCAGCATCGGAATAACCTACTAAATCAAAATTTTCACAAGAAGGGTACCATAGTCCAAATTTGTGTGTGTGTGAAAGATATCTCAAAATTCGTTTAGTAGCTTTTAAATGAGATTCTTTGGGATTAGCTTGAAAACGTGCACACAAGCACACAGCAAACATAATATCAGGTCTAGAAGCAGTAAGATAGAGAAGTGAACCGATTATCCCTCGATATTTCTTTTGATCAATTGCAATTCCTTTCTCATCTTTGTCCAACTTTGTTGATGGACTCATAGGAGTTCTCAATGGTTTGGAATTTTCGATTCCAAATTTCTTCAATAGCTCCAACACATATTTGGATTGTGAAATGAAAATACCATCACTGCTTTGCTTAATTTGAAATCCAAGAAAGTATTTCAATTCGCCAACCAAACTCATCTCAAATTTAGCCTGCATGACTTGTTCAAAATTCTCACATAAGAGCTCATTAGTAGCACCATAAATAATATCATCCACATAAATCTGAACAATCAAAAAATCACTTTCTTTATGTAATAGAAACAGTGTCGTGTCAGCACTACCCTTTTTAAAACTATTTTCCAAAAGATATGTACAGAGGCAGTCATACCAAGCTCTTGGAGCTTGCTTAAGACCATATAATGCTTTTTCTAGCTTATACACATGATTTGGAAATTCATGATTTTCAAAACCGGGTGGTTGTTCAACAAAAACTTCTTCTTTTAAATCGCCATTCAAAAAGGCACTTTTTACATCCATTTGTTTAAGTTTGAAACCCTTGTAACATGCAAAACTTAGCAAGATTCTAATGGCTTCTAACCTAGCAACTGGAGCAAATGTTTCATCAAAGTCTATGCCTTCTATTTGGTTATAACCTTTTGCAACCCACCTAGCCTTGTTTCTAATTACATTTCCTGATTCATCAAGTTTATTTTTAAACACCCATTTAGTCCCTACAATTGGATAGTCATTAGGCCTAGGAACTAATTTCCAAACTTTGTTTCTCTCAAATTGATTAAGTTCATCTTGCATTGCTAAAATCCAATTTTCATCATTAAGAGCCATTTCAACAGAATCAGGTTCAATCTCAGAAATAAAACCACTATGACAACAAAACGCACAAAATTTTTTATTAAATGAAGAACGAGTACGTATACCTTCCGTAGGATCACCAATAATTAATTCAGGAGGATGATTAGGTTTGAACCTTAATTTATCAGCATCAACAGTCCTTCTTTCAGTTTTCTCACTAAATGTCCCTTCTTCAGTGCCTTCAGGATCTACCCCATCGTCAACCATCTTTTCAGTCGTTCTATATTGGTCAGATTCATCAAATTTCACATTGATTGATTCAACAATTGTTTTTGTTCGTTTGTTGTATATTCTGTAAGCCTTGCTCCTTGTTGAGTATCCCATGAAAATTCCCTCATCAGCCTTAGATTCAAATTTTCCAAGTTGATCACCTGTGTAAAGAATAAAACAAGGACATCCAAATACACGAAAATAAGAAATGTTAGGTTTTCTTTCATGCCACAATTCATAAGATGTTTTGCCAAGTATTGGTCTAACCATTACTCTATTCATTACATAGCATGACGTATTTACTGCCTCTGCCCAAAAGGTTAGAGGTAGATTATACTCACTCAACATGGACCTTGCCAATTCTTGCAATGTACGATTTTTTCTTTCAACCACCCCATTTTGTTGAGGTGTTCGTGGAGCAGAAAATTCATGTTTTAAACCATTTTCTTCACAAAAACTTTCGAATTCCAAATTTTCAAATTCGCCTCCATGATCACTTCTCAAGTTTTTAATTGAAACTCCTTTTTCATTTTGAACAAGTTTTGCAAATTTTGAAAAATATTCAAAAGATTCAGACTTTTTGGCTAAGAAATAAACCCATGTAAATCTAGAGTAGTCATCAACTAATACATAACAATAACGTTTTCCATTTAAGCTTGCAATTTCATTTGGTCCAAATAAATCCATGTGAATTAATTCAAGAACCCTTGATGTGCTAACAATGTTTTTAGGACGAAATGATGATCGACTAAGCTTGCCCAAGGAACATGCTTTACACACTTTGTTATTTTTAAATTTCTGATGTGGTAACCCCCTGACTAATTCTTTTGTTTCAAGTTTTTCTAAGAGGCTCATGCTAGCATGACCAAGTCTTCTATGCCATAAAAATGCTTCTTCATCTGTGACTACCAAACATCTAGACAGATTTAGATTATCAAATGAAAGTGAGTAAACATTTCCTTTTCTATTGCCCATAAAAACAATGTTATTAGAATCTTTATCAATGATTTTGCAAGTATCACTATCGAAGACAACATTCATACCTTTGTCACATAGTTGGCTAATAGAAATGAGATTGTGATGCAAATTCTCAACATATAAAACATTAGTTAAAGAAAAATTACCGTTACCTACTTCACCTTTACCAATGATCTTACACTTACTGTTGTCTCCCATGATCACATTTCCGCCTTTAAAATTCTCTAGACTAAGGAACTTCGATTTGTCACCTGTCATATGTCTAGAACAACCTGAATCTAGAAACCATTCTTGTTGCTCCTTAGCCCGCCAACAAATCTCACTAGTTTCCTCTGAGCTGGCTTCTGAATCTGATTTTGCCATCAAACATATATTAGCTTCCTCTCCTTCTTCACCATCCCAAGTTGCTGCAAAGACCTCTTTTATACAAAAGTTAAAAAACGTTTAAACATATCTCTAGAGTTAAAGTAAAAAATAAACCGGGCTCTGATACCACTTGTAGGATCTAGATTAACCCTAGAGGGGGGGGGTGAAGAGGGTTATAGCAAATTTTCTCGAATTAAACACAGAGATATAATTGCAGAAATAAATATGCTGAAAAGTAAATCACACACAAAATTTACCTAGCTTCGGCAACCCCTGCCTACTGCTGCATTCACAGATTTCTATTAGAATTAAATAGTATCACGCTTACAAACACTCTACTAGACTCGCAGACATTTGCTCCACGCTCACAAACACTCTACTAGACTCGCACACCCTGCTCGCAAACATTTTCTCCACGCTCACAAACACTCTACTAGACTCGCACACCCTGCTCCGGCTATAGAGTTTTGCTTACTCGCAAACTTTGCCTCCCGCCTATAGAGCTTCGCTTACTTGCAAACTCTGCTCCCGCCTACAATAGAATTTTGCAAACCCGCACACCCTGCTCACTGAACTAATTCTAACTAGACAATCTGACACTACCTAAACCCTAGGTGGTGATTTACAAAGTTTTGATTTGAAAAATAAAAACGATAATTAAAAGACAATAGAAAATAACCCTTAACCCTAGTTAACAAAATAATAAAGCCTAATTTGAAAATAAACCCTCTTTTATAATGCCGGCCCCTTTATCTTTAGCCCATTTGACTTTGCTCCGTTCCTTTTTGTTGTTGCTTGTGAAATTATGGCCGATCATCTTTCGTTCCTTTTTGCGAATTAGGGTTTCTGCAAATTGCCTTTACTCCTTGCGATTTAAACTAGGGTTGTGCAAAATTAAAGGCGCCGACTTCGTTGATCGTTCAGATGGTTGTTGTCGTGATTGCTTTGACGATCCTATATTTCTTCGATTTGCTTACGGCTTCTTCAATTTTGGATCGAGTTTGTTCTGTTCTTCGGTATGTACTTTTCTCTTTTTGCTTTGCTGTTCGATGCTTGAACTCGATGAAATAAATGCCAATGATGATTAGGGTTTTAATAGGATTTGATTTCCTATTTTTGCGTTCGACTGATTGCTTCAAAAATTCTTGCTTTGTCGTTCGATTACACTTTGATGCTGAGGATTGATCTGACTTTGTCAATTTCGTATTTCTAGTAGCTTGATTCACACGGCTTTGAATTGATTTCGTGATTTGTGATATTTGACTTTGTCACACGCATATTTTCGACTTGTTTAATCATCTAGATTTACACAGCTTCATTCATCTTTGCATTCCTCCACTGTAGCATTGATTTTGTGATTTTTCACTTTGTTGCTCGGTTACTGATGCATTAGTTGTTGGCATATTTGTTTGTACTTCATTTGAGGTTGTAGCTTTGGTCTTTGTTGCTCTGGTCATGTTGCCTTCAGTTGCTTGTTGAAGATATTGCACTGCATCACCACTGTTCTTTGCATTTGTACATATGAATGCTCACTGTTGTTTGTACCTGTACATATGTGTATACTGAGTTTGCATTTGATTTTGTAGTTTGGTGTCATGTTTGCTTTGAGTCTGCAACTTGGAGTCTGCAACTAGTAGCTGGACTTGATTATGTTTTGATTCAAAGACTTCTGTTCACCTGCATGTATTGTTGATTCATAGTGATATTCGTTCATTCGTGTTTCACTGGTAGTATCTGTTGTATCACTTGGTCATGGAGCTGCTGTACTACTTTGGTTCATTTTCATGTTTGTTGCAGTCCATATTCTTTTGTGTCTATTGTTGCAGTTGGTCAATTTTTTCATCTGTATATTGCTGTAATCTTCATTTCCTTGTATTGTCATCACTGTGTACTGATGGTCTTGAGCATTTGCACATTTGTTCACAACTGCTTCGAGTCATTCTCTTTTATGTTCACTGGCCTGTACATTTGAGTTGCAGTGTTGGTCTGGCTTGCTTGAGTTTCACTGTGATAAGTCGTGCATGTGTGTTGCAGTTGTTTGTATGCACTTCATCACTTCAGCATTGCATTGTTTTCACCTCTGACCTGTTGGTTCATTGTGATGTTCATTTGCATTGTTGACTGTGTTGTTGCATTGTATTCTGGTCAGTGGTGCTTTGAGTCTGCACTGCTTGTTGATGTTGCTTGTGGCACTTGTACAGTGTTGTAGTTTGATTGTGTGCATATACACTACTGCCTTGAGTTGAACCTATCTTGGGTTTGACCTTGTTTTTGATTTCTGTGCTTTTGTTTGATTTTTGCACACGAGTTGGCGAGGCAGTGCACACGTATACGAATGTACACGTGTGTACTGCAGCCACTTATAGTTACCTGTCCCTGATAAAAATACTGATATGCACAGATATTGCACAGTCAAAAATGATGACGAACAACCCAAATAACTGAGGCAAACAATGTTTTCAAAAATCATCGTTTCTTTCAATTTTCAAAAATATTTCTCTTTCAATTTTACTGCGTTTGAAAATATTTTTGCAGATTACTCAGATGCTGGATTCAAACCGGAATGCAGTTGAAGACAAAGTACGAGTGTGAGTGATATGTAGTGAGGTTAACTGTAAATGTGATGTGATTGTAATCAAAAATGTATATGTATAGTGAGAGCATGAAATTGTACTATTTAAAATTGTAATAAATATTTGTTTGAATAAAAAATTTCTGTTTGAATTCAAAATCTGTTTAACTTGTTCTGTTTGAATTCAAATTCGAATTCTGTGTAATTTAATTTTATTCAACAGATATTTATCTAACCAAATACATACTATTCAAAATATTTGTTTGAATAAAATTTCTGTTTGAATTCAAAATCTGTTTAACTTGTTCTGTTTGAATTCAAATTCGAATTCTGTGTAATTTAATTTTATTCAACAAATATTTATTTAAACTATGAAAAACAAAATAGTACATTACCAAATACATTTATATGAATGTATATATGTTTATTATCATCAAATAAAAATCATATAGCGCAAAGCGCATATTCAACACCCTTTCGCATTACTCACTTTTTCGCCACCTTGTTAAATCCGCACAAAAAATCTTTCAACAACTCTTCCACTCTCTGAAAGAGGTTTGACAGAGGCATCACATCCTTCGAGCGAGTTGTATGCAAGCAGAGCTGCTCCACAAACTTCCTTTCCAAATGATCGAAAGATGATATGAATCTTGGTGGAAGTCGGGCAAACCACATCGTCGCCACTCCCTTAAGAAAAATAAAAAACCATCAGCACCTAATGGCATCAGTTGCCCTGCCGAAACCATATGCCAATCATACTTCATTAAGTGCTGCCTTAGATTATTCGTTGCATTATAGGACGATATCGTCTGAATTGTAAACCTTCAAGGGTATTCTTCTTAAAATAATTCTTTAGTAAAAGGATTCCTCTAGGAGAAGAGCCTCATTCATCATTTCTTCTATGTTGATTTTCACTCAGTAGCTTCTTTACCATCTCTGCTGGAGACTAAGCTTCCATAGGGTTTGCTAGATGGTAGTAATTTTGGGCCGTCCCGAGTGTCTGGCCTGGTAAACGATCTTGGTTATTTCCACGGTACCTGGGTTCTCCTCAACAATATGTAGTTAAAGGTGTTGTGTAATGCATGCATCTAAAGTTATGTAGAGCAAGCAAACATCAGCCGCACTTAGACACAGCTTGATATGGGACTTTGCTCGAACATTAGAAAATAATGAGCCAAATTCGTAATAGAAAATTCAAATTTGCTCAAGTGTCCCTATAATTCAAGTAGCCAAAAATTCTTGGTGGAAAATTTCTCAACTTCAGGATCATTACCGAGCCCTTGAGGAAAAAAAATTCCACTCATGAACAGGCAAAGCCAAGCGTGGTCGGAGGGAGAATCAACGTTGAACTTGATCATCATAGCTCAGGCCAACAGCAAACGTCGCCAAGTCGCATCACCTACCTAAGGTAGTTTGGGTTATCTGGGGTTCAGGTTGCTAAGAAAGCCTGATGTTCAAGAGATAGGGTGGCGAAGCCTTTGGTGGCGGACTAAGAGCAATGGCCTTAGGTGTTGGATCGTCAATGTTGAATCTGTAATAGAAATTTGAATCTTGATAAAGAACGGTCTCGAAGGCAACAAGTGAAGTGAATGGCAGAATTGTTGGTTCAGGCATTTATAGCACTCAACCTAAAAACATATGCAATTTTCTTGCCTAAGTTTTTCAAAGGCTTGGGTAGGTACCGATCCTTAGTTAAGGATCGACGCCGATATATAAAAAAGGAGAAAAAAGTGAAAATGGATGATGGTGAGATGAAAGGCTTGCATATGTATACATGACACTAAACTATTAGATTTTCAAGGGAATGAGTTCAAACTTGAAGGATCCATGTGAGGAAATTATTAAAAGCTTTTAGGGTTTGGAATAGTGAACTTGAAGAAGTTGCTTTAGCTTTTATATTTTCAAAAACTTGCAGACCTAAACCAAATGAAACGTTTCAATGATTGACAAAGGGTGCTGCACTTCATTAAAGCAGTCCAAGGAAAAAAATAACATTTATTCAAGGTGAGACTTGGGACCTGATGCAGAAATTTCGGCTTTTCTCATTCCAAAGCATATCTTGTCAAAAAAAATATGCTTGGAGGGAAAATATTATCTAGCCTTGTAACTAAGCCATATGTGAGCACAACAGGTTGGTCGAACTAAGAGATTGTATGGCGGGAATCTATAGCGATAACCGTCAAGTTCAGATGCCAAATAAAACCAGGGAGTGAAATTCCAAATGCAACCAAGAACGCCCAAATAGTGACCTACGCACCCCGTATCAACCTACATACCCCTATCAGCAAGCAACGATTTCCAAGTCCAAGGTGAGTGAAAGCAGGGGTTGGTACCGATCCCTGATCAGGGTTCGGTACTGATCCCTAATTGCTCATTGATGTTGGAACTTATCCCATGCTAAGTCAAGCTAAGGTATTTACAATCAAGTTCAATCTATGTGAGATGGTTCGCAAGTTCATGTAAACTACCACAACTAACACATAAGTCAAACACTATTGCTCCATCCCTGAACAATGTTCTTTTAACACACAAATAAAGCAACGAAGATGGAGGCACGAGTAAAAAAAACATCTACAAGAGTGAAATAAAGATCCACTAGTCAAGCGCATGGATCGGTACCGATCCTTAAGCATGAATTAGTATAGATCCCTGATTGTTCATGATATGGCAATGATCTCCTCAATTACATACTCCATAATGTGAGGAACATGGGCAAGAACGTGTTCGAGCTATTTTTGTTGACCCATAGCTATAAATAAAGGGATATGGGCACAATTTGAAGGGAACTTTTTTGTTGTTTAACAAATTATTGTATTCCTTTGTAATCCCAGAAATCACCGCAGATTCCTAAGAATAGCCTTGTAAAAACTCATCAGAAAGTTTAAGTGGACGTAGGCAAATGATTAGTCCAACCATATAATTGTTGTTTTGTTTTCTCTCATTTTCAAGTTATTTTCTTCATTTAATTCTCTAGTTTTAGTATCATGGTTTTGTGCCATGTTTTGGTGTAAACACAATCTCTACTAATTTCTTAATTGTGGCTTAAAGAATGTACATCATACACATATTTTATTTTAGCCTCTTTGATTAATTAATTACCCATTTACATTAAATTAAACATATGTACAACAGTAGTTCATATTTAACTCAACTACTTTTGGTAATTTTAAAAATTAAACTATTCACCTACATATACACATAAAAATTATACTTGTATACAAATCGTAATAATTACAAATTACTATATTACAACATTAAGGTCCAAATCTATAATTTTATGCTATATAACTCAAAGTGGTGACTTTGATCCTCAACTAATATATAAACTATACACACACATACACACACATATATACAAACATACATACATACAAATATATATATATATATATATATATCAAAACCTATGCAAAGCATGGCAAAGATCAAGAAGTCAAGATTTTATTGATTATCTAGGTGAGTTCTATTTCAAAATCGTCCTAAAGCGACACCCTTAAGGAAGGATATTTGTGCACATTTGTCTCTTAGTCGATATTATGTCACTTAGACATATAGGGTTAAGTTATTGGTAAAAACTCTAATAATTTCCTTATTTAATTGTGAAATTGAGCACTAAATCATATAATTCAATCGATAAAAATTATCGATTAACTGAATTTACTCTAGCTAAAGGTTTCTAACTTTAAGTAAATACCGGTTGCAATGATACTAACATTTTATATCGGAAGAAGCAATTTCTCTCTGGATTAATGTTTCACTTGGAGTATTTACTCTCCTACCGAACTATTGTAACGATTCATCTCCTCGGCCCTCATAAAACGATATTAATACATCCACGGTATTCAGGTGCCATAAATCTAAGTGGCGGGGAGGAAGATTATCAGGGGTGTAAAATAAATTAAAGATAGAAGATAACACAATAATAGAATCTCACATCGCATTCAACATTTTAATTATACATAAATGATCAGAGTCAAATACAAATCAAGTGGGATAGTTATAACCGTCTATCCATACAAATGATGGAAAGTACATACTGAAAGTGTGTTATAGATCTTGTAATATGGATATACGATAAAACAGAGTATAGTGATGATAGCTATACAGTAAATAGTGCGGAATATAAAAGCAGTATAATAAAAATAACACTAGAGATTTTTATACTAGTTCGGAGCTCCGTCCTACGTCCAGCCGCAGACTCCTTATTGAATTTCACTAAAATAACAACCCTCACTTAACCTAGAGGAACGGTCTATACAACCCCTGAGCAACCGAATAGGGATCTTGGCAGTGGAATAGGATTTTTCCTCAGCAACCGAAGAGGGATTTACACGCCTAAGCAGCAGAACAGGACTTCAAAAATACAAAAGATTATTTGACTTTTTGTGTTCTGATAACATAGATAAGTCTGTTTATAGTACACCCTTCCTATGATCTTCACATTGAGTATAAATATGTATATTTGAAGTTTATGAAGATTAGAAAGAAATATTATTGCTTAGAATATGATATATAAATCTAATTCAAGCAATAAGTATGTTAAGAATGCTGAATATTTGAGAGTATAGTCGCAAAAATATTCAAGTGAGTTAGATAAGAGACATAAGCAGATTAAGTTATTTGGAATGAAGTTAGGATATGTATTTGTAGTTGTAAAATAGAAGCGACCGTTGGCGAAGATTTCCGGTTGAAGCATCGCGTCCAAATCTCTTGGTAGAGATTTGTAAATCTTCACGAATGATTGCATCTTTTTAGAAAGTATAGCCGTTATAGAAATTTGGTCAACTGAGCCTCTGGGTCAGTCGACTAAATATTTAAATGATTTTTATTATATATATATATATATATATATATATATATATATATATATATATGCACCTATGCATGTTGCACAGATACTAGCAGGTCAGTCGACTGACTTAAGTTCACACAGGTATATTATATATATTATACGATTCTAACTTCAAAACTTTAATAATATATATATATATATATAATATCCTTATATATGTATAAATCATTTGAAAATAGTAAGATTATATATAAGCTAATACATACGTAAACGATGAGAGATCTTAACAATATTGACTCAAGACTCAAAACAAAATAATATAAAAGTTGATGCACCGAT
The DNA here is from genome assembly GCA_030765085.1 of Allium cepa. NCBI lineage: Eukaryota > Viridiplantae > Streptophyta > Magnoliopsida > Asparagales > Amaryllidaceae > Allium > Allium cepa. The sequence continues at coordinate 107,966,033 of CM060937.1, read as the reverse complement.
TTTGATGCTTGTCTCCATGTAGTATATATTCTCTTTTTATCGTGACAGTCGTCGAATATGTATGTTGCAGTGATAGCTTCGTGTCATGAATCAAAACCAAGTCCCAATATTCCCCCCTTATTGATTGACGACAAACTGTAAATAGATATAGATTTCAACTTTTAATATAATATGAATACTTACTCCTCCTGAATCTTTGGCGATATATATCCTGCATTCTTAATGTTAGTGATAATTTTCTCCCCCTTTGTCACCGACAAAAAGAAATAAAGAACATGAATAATCGTAAGATGCATGTATAGATATTCAATCATAGCAATAAAAGAAACAAGCAGTCATACATTGCAACATCACAAACAAGAGTTTTATGGCAACGTCATCATATATCACAGAATCATTTGTGCCATAGCCAGAAATCATTTTCTTTGGCTATTAAACACATGCATGAGTTATGATCAACTTTCATATTTAAAATGAAAATGTTTCTCTCTCCATCTCCTTCGAAAATAAGATTCTGATTTTGATCGAAGATACTACATTTATTTTCAAAGAAAGATATTTTAAATCCTTTATAGCACAATTGACCTATACTGAATAGATTATGTTTTAGATTCTTAACAATAGAACGTTTGTAAAAAGAGGTAAATTTGACGTACCGTAATTGCTCACATCTCCTTTGCCGATGATATATCACTTGGAATTATCTCCAAAAGTGACAGAACCTCCATCTGAACACGTAACGTTTGTCAGCATATTTTTGTCTCCTGTCATGTGTTTTGAGCAACCACTTTTGAATATCCATTTTCCTCTTTTCTTGAGTGGGACCTTCAAAAAATAAGAGATGACATTGGTACCTACCTTTTTAATAGGGTCCTAAGAGTTAGATCTTAAGAAACCAAACCCAAGTGGGTTCAGTATCCCTTTTATAAATATAATTCTTATTAGTATGAACGTTTTCTATGAATGATCTAATATACTTTTTCCTTATTAACTTGTTATTGCTTTAGGAACCCATATATTGATAGTTTTAGAAACTGATCTTTTTGAAGATATGGGTGTTTTATTAGACTTAACATTGTTTAAATTACTAGACTGTGAATTCTTGACTTTCTTTATATAACCTAATCCGTTTTTATTGTTAGAAGGTTGTGAATTTTCAATACTTCTAGATAAATTCTCTCTACCTTTATTAAAATTCAAGACATTTTTAGTGATTCCTTTTGGTTTGGTCTTTAGACTCAAATTTTCCAGTTCAACCATTTTGATATTAGTTTTCAAATCGTGATTTTCAGAAACAAGAACATCATTATTTTCTTTTTGATTCTTAGTTTCTTGACTCAATAATATCAGTTGAGAATTAACATTTGAAAGCGATTCTTGAGTTTTCTCAAGTTCTTCTTCCAATATTTTCTTCTCGCCTTTAAACATATCTCTTTCGAATTCTGTTTGTTCTGATTTTCAATAGTCTCTTTATATTTTCTTTTGAGACTTTTTAAAGTATCCAACAATTCTGATCTTATCTCTATCATATCATCAAAAGTTAAATCACTAACCTCATTATCTTTGGCCATAAAGTATATGTTGGCTTGTTCATTATCGTTTTCATTCTCACTTTCTGAGGAGGAGGAGGAGGAGGAGGAGGAGGAGTCCGAATCATCCCATGTAACCGAAAAAGCTTTCCTTTTGAATTTGTCCTTCCTTTTATTGCGATATTCTTTCTTTTTATTTGGACAATCCTTCCGTATATGCCCTTTTTTGTCACAGTTAACGCACTCTTGAACTGATGAAGACGGTGGTTTATTGCTATTTGAGCTTTTCTTTCCATTATTTCTGTTTCCTTTTCTATGCTTCAAGAATTTCTTAAACTTTTTAGCAATAAAGGCTAGGTCGTCTTTGTCTGAATCTGATTCTTCTTGTTCGGCATGGAATGCTATATTCTTTTTATCATGAACTTGAACTCGTTTAGCCTGCAAATTCACTTCATAGGACATTAGATTTCCTATTAACTCTTCCGGAGTTATTTTGGAAATATCGTTCACTTCTTCAATAGGAAAACTTTTCTTTCTCATTCTTCCATTAAAGAGTTAAGGATTTTGGATACGATATCAAAATCTAAATATTTTACTCCTAGTCCAACTAAAGAATGATAGATATTCTGAAATCTTGAATACGTATCATTTACAGATTCATTATCTTTCATTCTAAAGCTTTGAAACTAACTTTTGAGCATGGATATCTTGCTTTGTTTGACCTTGCTAGTTCGCTCGTGTGTAACTTTGAGTGTAAGCCATATTTCATATGCAGTGTTGCACATGCTAACACGGTTAAACTCATTTTTATCTAAGGCACAGAACAACATATTCATGGCTTTTGCATTTGCTATGGCATCTAGTTTCTGTGTATTTTTCCAAGTAGAATACTCCTCGGTAGGAATAGTGTATTCTTTCTGAGTTATATTCCACGAATCAAAACCATTTGCTTGCATATATATTCTCATTTGTGTGGCCCAATAGTTATAGTTCATGCCATTGAATAGTGATGGACGTGTAGTGGATTGTCCTTTTATGAAGCTAGTGTTAACGCTAGTGCTAGTGTCAGTTTCCACATTATTAGAGTATCAAAGAACTATGTTGTGGTTATATGAAGAACTAGTTCTGATACCAACTGAAAGTGTGTTATGGATCTTGTAATATGGATATACGATAATACGGAGTATAGTGATGATAGATGTTCAGTAATAGTGCAGAATATAAAAGCAGTATAATAAAAATAATACCAGAGATTTTTATACTGGTTCGGAGCTCCGTCCTACATCCAGTCCCAGACTCCTTCTAGAGTTTCACTAAAACAACAACTCTCACTTAACCCAGAAGAACAGGTCTATACAACCCCTGAGCAGCCGAACAGGGACCTAGGCAGCGGGACATGATTTTGCCCCAGCAGCCGAAGATGACTTCACATGCCTGAGCAGCAGAACAGGACTTCAACAAATACAAAAGATTGTTTGACTTTTTGCGTTCTGATAACACAGATACGTCTGTTTATATTACACTATTCCTATGATCTTCTCCTCGAGTATAAATATGTATATTTGAAGTTTATGAAGATTAGAAAGGAATAGTATTTCTTAGAATATGATATATAAATCTAATTTAAGCAATAAGTATGTTAAGAATGTTGAATATTTGAGAGTATAGTCGCAAGAATATTTAAGAGAGTTAGATAAGAGAGATAAGCAGATTAAATTATTTGGATTGAAGTTAGAATACGTATTTATAGTTGTTTAATAGCAACGCCATTGGCGAAGAGTTCCAGTTGAAGCGTCGTGTCCAAATCTTTTCGTAGAGATTTGTAACTCTTCACGAATGATCGTGTCTTTTAAGAAAATATAGCCGTTATAGAAATTCAGTCGGCTGAACCTCTGGCTCAGTTGACAAAATATTCAAACGATTTTTATTATATTATATATACATATATATACTTGTGCACCTGTGCATGTTGCACAGATACTACCAGGTCAGTCGACTGACCTACCAGGTCAGTCGACTGACCTGGTATTATCTATGCAATTTGCACAGTTTACACAGGTATACATAATATATATATATATGATTCTTACTTTAAAATTTTGATTATACATATATATATATACATATATTTTATATGCTCATATATGTATAAATCATTTGAAAATAAAAAGATTATATATATAAGCTAATATATATGTAAACGAGGAGATATCTTAGCAATATTGACTTAAGACTCAAAACAAAATAATATAAAAGTTGATGCACCGATTTTGATGTCTTGTCTCCATGTAGTATATATTTTCTATTTGTCGTAACTGTCGTCGAATCTGTATGTTGCAGTGATAGCTTCATGTCATGAATCGAAACCAGGTCTCAACACATACTACATAACACAACTGAAAATGGGTAGATATCTACATAAGGTACTTCAGCTTCATAGCTCCAAACGTATTCTACAAAATGCTCCCCAACATGCTCCAAAATTCTCCTAAGATATCCTGACTACACGGCTGCCAAAAAATAGGCACTCATAGTTTAAAGGAAAAAACAAAGTCCGGGTCAATCATGAGACTGGTGTGAGAACTCAAAGTATGAAGTTTTGAAAACAAAAAGGTATCTAATAAGACCACGCCATACATAAACACGGAATGGGTTTTTACCTTATGATAACCAAAAAAATTTATTACGTAAAATTTGGGGATATCATTTTTAATGACTTTCTTTGAAAACATTTGCAAATAAACTTATTAATCTTAGCCGAAATTGTTACCATCATTAAATTCCAGCATACCAGGTTCTACAAACAAAATGGCAAGTTCTTATTGGAGAATGAATTTCCACACAAATGATCAAGTGAAAGGACTACTTTCCGATGGGTACACTTCTAGATAGATGTCCCGAGTACCATCACAAAGGATCCTCTAACAACACAAGACAGACCTATCTATGTAACTAGATAGTATCAAATATATCATCGCCCGGTCGTTACCGACCTTTATCCGAGATCTCTCTTTGCATATATCTACATTAATTTACATCCCGAACATCGTAGCGGGAAGAAATATATCTAGAAGGGGATGATCGTACCCAAATTGGGAATGACCCACTTAGCCTTGCCGTATCTAACCCTGTTTCCATTTCTGGTTGATGAGACTTGAGGCAATGATTACCGTTTCACATAGCACATATCCCATCTTTGAATGCCACATTTCCATTTCCCTTGATAACTAATCGCCTTCTACAAAAATACAACCCTTGAGCTCGTATGTCTCAAGGTGGGTGATAAGCTAAGAGAAGTTGCCTGCTCCACCATCACTTATGTACGTTTGCAAAAACCAATGTACGTAATCTTTAGGAATGCAATGTCAGACAAACGTCCATAGAAGTTGTCCAGGAACATGACAACTCAAAGGCACTTTCCTCGGCCATTACTAGGCGAGAAGTCCTTGTGGTTTTGAGGTATTTCATAACAAAGAGACCACTGCTACAATATAGTGAATCGAAAGTTTATCCCCAATTAATCAACAAGTAGTCCCTTATTACTATTCGTCTCAGTATCTTCATCTTCAAACATCTTTAATCTTCGAACATGTAAATTGGTTTGAAGTGGTTTTTGGATAGGAATCACCCAAATCCGGCCCCAGTTCCTTTGAAATCCAATCATCGAAAAAAATGATGTAATTAGGTGATTGTTTTTTGATTCATTCATTTTTCCTTTACCAAAATATCTTCGAGAGATATATATTTTCAAAATATTCTTTTAATGAATGTGGAATCATTTAGACCTCTTTTTGAATATTTGTTAAATCATTTTTAAAGAGTACCTTTTAAGAAAATAGGATTATAGAAATCATTCTACTTTTATTCAAAATCAACTTAAGTATTCAACAAGTGCTATAGGCAGAATAACGGTGAGACCACCTTTCAAATTCCATGAATAGGACAAGTTCACTCTTCGGATTTTAATAATGAGTATAAGAAGATAATTTCTATAAAATCCAAGTTGAGCAGCCGGGCTTTCCTTTCGATATGTTCCACCCCTCGCCTAAAAGAGAAAACTAAGGCCAGGAAAGTTCAGGGCACTGGTTTCTCCATCCTTAATCTTAGTTACACACCTTGTTTTCACTTTTAAATCTCACAGGCCGGATAAATGTACTAGTCGTTTCCACATACTCATTTTCCCATTTTGAATCACGTAACTATTTGTCAACCATCTTTGAAATAATGTTAAATTGTTAAAATTTCTTTTGAAATGCTTTATTATTTACTTAAAAACATTTACTAAGGATTTGGGAAAGAATTGTTAAGTTTCAACCTTTATTTCAAAAGTTATTGAAAAGCGTTGCGAGAAGTGTTGCAAATAGTGTTACAAAAAGTGCTTTAAAAGCTATATTCTTCAAAAAAACTTTTATATCATTTAGAAAACCATATTTTCAACTTAAATCACTTTAAAAACATTTTAAAAGGTTTTTAGAATTTATTTTATATTTTTAAAATGGTTATTTCATCATTTTCCAACTTTGATCATTTAGAGCAAAAACTGGATTTTTTTTTTGAAAATTGATTTTGCCATATTTCAAAACATACAAGATGAAATCTTAATTTTATATGAAAGATATGGATATAAGGATTCGAAAATATTTAACTTTAAAGAATTCCGAACTATATTCCACTTCGTATGTTCATTTGAACTTGTGACGCTAAAACATGAACTACCGTTACACGGCGCGTCAAATTTAAGGCTTATTTTGATATTCATATCCAAACTTTTCCGAGACAAGTTTAAACACTTAAGAATCATTTATAAAGCATATTCTAATATTTTTCAAAGGTACAAATGATTCCATATCATATTTTATTTATTTTGGAAAGTGATTTCTATGTGATTATACGTCGTGTAAATCCGTAACTTGTTTCAACATATATATTCAATATACAACTAATAAAAAAACCAAAACAATGTTTATAACCATTTTAACCTATTATAACATGTCATATGAACTTGGAAATCAATTTAACAAAACTTTTTATTACAATGTCAAATGATTGTCATTTATGTACATATTTGCTTAATAACTTTTGCAGATGACTTAAAGGTGGTTGCTTTCTTTTTCAAACACTTATAAAACATCATTATTAACATCCACACAACATTTATAACTTGCAAAACATCATTTAAACATTTCTTACTTAACGATATAGAGTTCTCACATTGTTTGGTTTTGGCGAACGGAAAATCTGCTATAGCTTCGCTACTTGACGTTTTTAGCTTACGATTCCATGAACGCTTAAACTTGAATGGCTCGACTTAGCTTGGGGAAGGCTAGGATTGCTTAGCCAAATGGAGGAAAGGAGGTGTGAGCAATGAGAGGGAGAAGAAGGAGTTTGAAGTGGTTCGGACGAAGTTTTTGTTGATATTTTCCATTGTTTTGTTTTTTAAAATATTTTTGCATTATTTAATTATGAAGCCATTAAAAGTGGTAAGAGAGCTTGAGAAAGTAGAGAAGAAATAGTGCAAAAGTAAAGAAGAAGTGGATGGGTATTTGTAGAAGATATCTGAGGTTAAAATATAGATTTGTTTTTTTACTTAAATAACCTTCCTTAAGAATTAAATAAATGTATTTAATTCAAAACTTACTATCCACATCACATCACACTTTAAAGTTCAAACACTTAAGAGTTAAGCAAAGAATAAGAATGATTACTTTATTTTATGTCACATTACATTACTTTACGTCACATTTGATGTGACATGTGTTTTGTCTTTTTCAGTTTGCTTTTGCTAATTACTTTCTAGAATTTCCTAAGTGTGATTATTAGAAGTAAACTTGTTTAAATAATTATTATCTATCTTCATATGTTAACATATTTATTAAACTGTGTACATAAAGGTGCAGTAACGTTGCGACAACTTTAAATCGACAAGACATTGATTTTTGACAAAATATTTTACGGTCATATTTTGAAGTTTTATTTAAACTATTTATTTGTGAAAAACAAATTTAAAAACAAATTTGTATAATGTCATTTAAAAAAATAAACACTCATAAATAAATTAAAATAATTTATTAAACTATTTAAACTTACTTTTTCTGAAATTAGCATTTTGTTACTTTTTGCCGATATAAGCAAATGTTACTATTTTTATGTATATTTCTATTTTCGAATCCTGTCTAATATTGTTTGAATCATATAACCTCTTATATTTTATATTTAAATTCATTTTAAATATTATATTTTGAAGTGGTTAAATTTTGGGTCGTTACATTCTCCTCTACTTAATAGAATTTCATCCTCGAAATTAGATAAGAAGAAAATAGCTCAAAAGGAAATATATTCATAAGATGGAATATATACAATAAGAAACTATACCACAGGTGGTGAGTACACTCAAACGATAGATAAAGTCTATACATCGATCCTAAAATCGGGATATGCTTTTCTGATTCTATCTTCTGTTTCCCATGTGCAATCATCAGCATCCCCGCTCCATTGAACTTTAACCAACCTTACAACCTTCCTTCTTAATCGTTTTTGTGACGACCCAAAACTTTTGGATGTTTGAAATTAGAATATATAATTGATTTTAAATATTTAAAAGTAAATTTTTAACTTGAATTTCAAATATCACTATTTACTGGATAATTTAATTATTAAATTAAATAATTTGAAGTTGGGTAAAATGTTGAATCTGAAGTTTTAAGCCTGTTAAAAATAATTCAAAGGTTTGTAAAATTTGTATTGATAGCACTAAAGATAGTAAAAGTGTTAAAATTGAATTTGGAAGTGTTTTGTTAAGTTGTGAAAATATATCGTTTAAATTGATATTTAAAAATAGTCTTCCGCGGCACAGTCTCGGAATTCGACGAAACTAGTTCCTTTGGATCCGTAATAGTGTACTATTATCGGATATCAACTTTCGTAGTGTTTGGAGTGACCGTTTAGTCGTACGATAAGCAACGCGTTGAAAATTAAATTGAAATTTAATTTAAAATTTGGTAAAATCTAATCACAGTCAAATTTAGTCAGAAGAAAGCCACCCTTTTTCTCACACAAAGGCCAAATCAAAATCGCATCCATCTTCTTTATTTCCTTTCATTTCATTTCAAAATGAAAAGATCAAGAATAGTAAAATCAAAGCCGTGACTCCCTCTCCTCTTCTTCATTTTCAATTCAAAGAAATATGGCAGATGAGGCATATACTCTTCGTTTCTTCGGTTCAATTTACAAACTTTCCATATATTTCTTCGGCTCCAGTTAAATCAATAATGAAATCGAGTTCGTTATTTAATATATAAAAAAAAGAGAAATCGAGCTTCCTCTTCCAAAGTTTCGTTCGTTGCTCAAATTGATTTCGCCTGTAAGAAATCATTTCCACTCCACTATACAATTCGAATCGTACTCAAAAAAAAATGGCAGAACAAAAGTAAATCGAGGCGAGCTTCGTTCGTCATCGAATTCCCAATCTCGACTATAGGGGGTCGCTTCTTCTTCCTTTTATCTCGTGCTGCCTGGATCTATGTTTTCGGTATGTTCGTCATGGGGAGAGAATCGCTGTGCTCCGATGGAAGTCGCGGCGTGGCGCGATTGTCTGAGCGAAAAGGGGCTCAACCTGAAAGTGACGAGCCATGGTAGCAGGAGGCAGTCGCGACTATCTGGAGGGTTGCGACGTAGGCGACAGCGATGGTGGGTATGCGTGTGTTTGGTGAGGTAATGATTCTTGCTTGTTCTTAATTTTTAATTGAATGCATAAACTGTTCTATACAGAAAAAGAAATTTATTAAAAATTTAAATTGTATGGTCATGTTTTATAAAGATATCTGAATATAAAGTTTACAGAGAAGGAAACAAAATATATATATAATATATATCTACAGTAAGAGTTATAGGCTGTTTTATTTTTGAATTTAATTTAATAAGTATATTGAAATATATAAGGTTTGAACAGAAAGTAAGGGGTTCAAAATGCTGACAGTTTTATATAGAATTAGATTTTTAAATCTATAGGGTTTTCAGTATATTTGTAGTTCATAAAGAAGATATACATATACATTTTAAATCTGCTATTTTATTTGAAAATAATGTCTTATGGTGGTTGACTCATTAAATGAACTTATTGAATTATTTTGGTAACCACGGATTATTTATCACAAAAAATATTATTTAAAAATAAAATAAATGATTAGTAAATTGAAAAAAAATGATAAGTGATTTCTCGTTTATTCCAAATATTAACAAGGCTGTAAATGTTTATAAAGGTCAATAATTGTGGAGGAAACAAGCCGGAATGGAAACGGATTTCAAATTAAAAAGGGGCATAGGTGAGTTAATCTCACTCTTCTGGATTTTTATTTAAATTTAAATGGTTAAATTTAAATAATTAGTTGATTGATTGATTTGATTGGAAGTGCTATATTATATATAGTATTATATAAAGTATATATTAGAATGATTGATTTCCCGCGTTATATAGCGGATGAGACCATATGCGCCGCATAATAGCGGATGATATTTTATTAATCCCATATACCGTGATATTCCAACTCGAGGTGGAATAGGTATTGTGCTAACGTCTGTGGATGCAGGGAAACAGGTTGGAGAGATCCAACTGGATTCCTCAAAAATTTATTTAGATTATTTAATATTCTCTGTTATGAATATTTGATATTCTGTGATGAATTATATTGATAATTGGAATACTGCGTGTTATGGTTTGCTTGAATATATTTCGGTTCACCGAGTCATCAAAATATATATATATAATTGGATTTTTGAAGGAAATATCAAAGTAAATTTTTAAGTGAAATAATTATAAAGAATTTGAATAAAAATAAGAATGAACTGGAAAAGGATAAAAGTAATTTTAAAATTCTAATAAATAAATTCCGAGTATGGAAAAGGGGATTTTTAACAAACAAAGAAATAATGAATTTTAAACTTAAACAATGTTATATCAAGAAATAAAGAATTTATTTTAAAATTCAAAGTTTGAATTTGGGGAAATCTAAAATTAGTGTTTCAGTTAAAGATTTTAAATCATAATTAAGGAATAAGAATCTAAAGTCAACGGGTTTTGGAATAAATGAGTAAGTAAAGGAATTTATTTCAAAATGGATTAAATTGGAAATCAATTTGGAAATTTATTTAAGTGTTTCAAATTGGAAATTTAAAGCAGAATGTGACTATGAAATTTATAAATTGGGTTTATAAAAGTGAAGTAATATATCAGTGGATATTTGGAAGAATAAATTCACGGTGGGAAATTATTAAAGGAATGGGTAAATTTGTTTAAAAATAAATAGTGATTTATTTTTAAAGAATGTGAAGAGAAGTATATTTTCCTGGATAGCCAAGTACGTTTCAAAGTAAATTTTCAAATATAAGTTACAAGTTTTAATGTCGTTTAAAAAAAAACATGTTTTAGAAAACTTGTTATTTCTAAACGTTAAATTCTAAAGTATGTATTTTCTTTTAATATATTATAGCAGTAATTATTTAAAGGTGGCTGGATATTATGTTTTAAAAGTTAGAAATTCAGTTTTATATTGTATAAAGTAGTTTTATTTTAAATATTCTTAAAGTATATATTTTGAATAAGTATTAAAGTAAATTTTAAAGTGTATTTTATAATAAAGTGTTTTAAATTATTTTAAAAATCTAAAGTTTTGTACTTGGTGATTTCAGTGGAAATAGAAAATATTTAGGATATTTATTCTGTAAAAGGAAGATAGTTTGAAACTGTTTTCAAAAAGGTTTGAAAATGGAAATATATCTTGCGAAGATATTTTGAGGTTAATGAACAATTTGGTGAATTAATTTATGGTTGATGGATGTTTGCGAATATTAATTGATAGTTAAATAACCGACTATCAATATTGGCCAATGCATTGATCATTTCGAAGAGACCGAGATCGGGGTTAATTTCTCGAAAACCATTTCGATCCGGTTTGTACGTTTTCATGGAAAAACAAGTTTGGAGTAGAAGATGGAGCGGTGAAGTGAAAGGGCTAGTCGCTACTAATCCTGAGGATTTTCAAAATGGATGTAGTAGGAATAGTGCCTTCGGTTTCGTTCGAACTCGGGACGAACTTGTATGGACGAACGCTTTCAGAATATCGTCAGGTGGACGATGAGCATTCTAAGTGAAATGTTCTAAAAAGGCAACACTTAGCCTCAAGCCTCATCAACCGGGAATGACTGAATATCAGGGGTTATGAAGCAAGGCTAGGTGGGTAGCACCCATTCAGGGTGAGGTCATCCCTGTCTAGATGTCCCTTTTTTCGGCTTAGTGGTGCGGTTGCTGATCCCAACCATGGGGTGATCTTACTCGGGACTATCCAGTAAGGGGTAGTCCCGGTCTTGTGTTGCAGGGGATTGGGAGTAATCCTTGGTACGGTAATCTAGGCCACGTACTGTGACAAGTGGTACCCCAGTGCCTCGTCATTAGTTGGAAATACATTCTCCCTACGTGCCTTTTACGGTTTTGTTTGTATTAACCACGACTGTGGCTAGTAGCTGGAATTTAATGAATGTAACAATTTTGGCTATTTTAATAAGTATTTGTAAATAGACCCTATTATAATATTAGAGGATTTTATAAAAAATGTTTTAGTTATCGTAAGGTAAAAACCTGACATGTTTATTTGTGGTTTGGTCTTACGAGATGCTTTTGTTTTCAAATGATTTTGAAACTTTAATAATCCAATTGAGTGTGATTTTCTCACGCTGGTATTCCAGACTGACTCGGTGTTATTTAACTGTAATGCTTGGGTCAGACCGAGTATTATAGAATATAGGAAATGTTGCTGTGGAGCTCAAGAGACGAGCAGGATGGCGATACGTACTTCCGTACTTGATTATTATTCCGCTGTGTATTCAATTTTGAGGACAAGTTTATATGACTATCCAGTTGTATGTAATTGATGTTGTTGAACTCTGATGATGTATTCTGATGATGTATGAATAAAACAGATATAGCTTTCTTTTGTATAAAGATATGTTATTATCTATTACATTTTATTCCGCTACGATGGTTAGATTCTGATGTTGTTTTGTTTTCTCTTCTTCTACCTCTTCTTTTTAACCCAAATGGTTCGTATTTCCGTTCATCTTGAGTTGATTGATGAAGAACAGTGTCGACTCAAGGAGTACGGAACTGCAGGTCGTTTCACTTGGTATAAGAGCTTAGGTTGGTGATAACCTTGGCTCTGGTTTGGAATTACTCAAATAGAGTCAGTGGTACTCTAGAATGAGTTTGAGAGTATTAATAGATATGAGCGCGTATTTGTTAGTGAATAAAAATTTGTTTAATATTGTGTTGACTTATCTGTTGAGTGTTTATGGATTCTGGTCGATATGTGGGACGCCATGTCATTGATAGGGGTTTCTAAACTCTTAAACAAGATAAACTGACACAGTATTATTTTAAAAAGGGTAAATGAAATAATTTTACCCAAATTATTTTCATATATAAAGGGAATAATTTTTCGTAAATTATTATAGTTATATATGAATGCTTGGTTGTTGGGAATGATAATATTAAATTATTATCATTAATGTGTAAAATTGAATAAGAAATTGAAATAATAACCAAAGATGAAGGAATAAATTAATAAAATAAATAGGATTTGTAAATGTGAAATATAAATGTGATTTATAATTTTAAAATAGAATTCCAGAGAAATATTGAAAATGTTTCTGAAAGAATTTGGGATTTGAAATTTTTGGAAATTTAAATTCCTTTGAATTTGAAAATGATTCTTAAAAAGTTAGGAAAAAAGTAATATATATTTGAGAAATATTTTTGAATTGGATTTGCAATCTGGTGAGATTTGGAATTTAAAAATATTTGAAGGGTTTTATAAAAAAATAAAAGCATTGAACTCTTTTCGGTCGCTGAAAAATAATTCCGATGATGATCGCGACATCATCAGTGTTCATTTTCGAGTTTCCAAGAGGGGGACTGCTACCTGGATGTTTTGGATTAATGTTGTTTGCGAAATTGGGTTTGATTTTGAAAATGAAAGGGAATATCTTGGTTTAGATATATATGTTTTCAAAATTGAATTTGGAACCTTTTTAGTAATGAGTTTAAACGTGTAAGAAAAAGGGAATTGAAACTGAATGTTGAACTTAAGTTTGAATGGAAAAATTAGTCAACTTGGACTAAATAAAACAAAATTTTGAGATTAAAATTAATAAGTAACTGATTGATTTATATGATATGCAAATGAAATGAAATTGAATATTAGATGACGTTTGATTTAAATTTGTGTAAAATAAAGTGTAGAATTAGTTCAAATGGACTAAAAATAATTAATGTTTGGAAATAAAATTTATTGGTTGAAATGAGTTTATGAAATTAAATTGCATGTTTGGCTAAATAAGTGTATAATCTCGAGTTAAAAAAATGAAATATGAATATATTCAAGCTTAAAATGGGTAGAAGTATGAAAAATATAAGTGTGAGACTTATAAGAAAAAAAATGGTGAAGTAAAATAGTATGCCAAAATAAAATTGTTTTGGTATTTTGGAAAGTGAAATAGAAATCTAAACTCGAATTACAAATTAGATTGAACACAAGAAAATTAAATAAAATGGTTTTGAAGATAAAAGTATGGGATTATAAATTGAAAGTGTGGTCGAATGAAATTGAATTGGATTAATAAGATTTGGTGTGAGTTGTAAACAAATCCAATTCAAGCATAAATTGAATGGCCTTATTATTAATAAATTCAATAATGAATTGTTAATGTGAATTAAAATTTAAAAATGGATAAAAGAATTAACTAATCGAATAAATTAGTAAAATGGTTGGGATTTGATCAAAGGAAAATCAAATCAAAGATTTAAATGGAAGTTAGTTGAATAAACTTAAGTTATTGAGTGGAATTGTTTGAAGAAAATAAATAACTTAAGTAAATTGTGAGATGGTTATTTAATATATTGGTTGTCGAGTTTAATAAAATGGTTTGGAATCAAGTGTAACTTGAGTTGGAATCAATTTATATGGTTATAAAGCTTAAGTAATTATTTATTCACATTAATATTGTCAAATTGCATAAGAAAATGGGTCGTTCGATGTAAACGGGATTAGATAAAATTCTACGAGTTATTAGAAGTGAAATAGGATGATTTTGAAATCAATTGGAATGAATATGAGTTTGTTTTGCTTAGAATGAATTTAATATAAGCAAGTAAGTTGTAAATCACTTAAACTGAATGGAATGGTTTGAGAATTGGTTGTAAGCAATTGTAATAAGTGTCGGAACCTTATATGTGAAATTTATGTGTTAGCAATTGAAAGTAAGTGAAATGTTAATAAATTGCATATTACTTATATGTTTGAATTGAGTAAATATAGGTACCGGGAAGCCGTTTGCTGGATTTGATCGCGCAAATTGCTAAATAATAAGCCGCTTGCTTAAAAATGCTAAATAAAGGTACGCCTATGCAATAAAAATAGGAAATATGAACTGTTTTTGTTTTTTCGACTGGGTGGGTCGATGTATATATATTTATATCTCTTGTCAAATTGCAAAAGCTCCTCCATACAAAGGAGACTCTGCCAAAAAATTTCAAAAATTTTGGGAGTTAGAAAAAAAAATTGTTAGCGACAAAACGATTTCAAATTGGAAATTGAAATAAATTAGTGGATGGAACTAATTTAAACTAATGATATGAATCAGTTACAAATTGAAGATAAAATTCAATATTCAGAGTTGAAGATAAATTGAATTCATATGGAAATGGGAGAACCAATTTGAATGGAAGTAGATATAAACTAAAGTGGTGAAGTGAAAATAAATATAAGAAGCGTATAAAATACTTATATTGAACATAAAAAAAATGAATGTGAATAAAAGATAATTGATATAGTTGATAATCAATTGAGATAAATACGTAGGATGTACGTATATTATTTTATTCGCATAGCAATTTGATCCAGATTCGAGCACAGAAGTTCGAGAGAGTTATATCGATCCGAGTTAGAATTTTTCACTCGATTTTCGATGGCGAACTCTGAATATGGATTTTGATTGATTCTGGAAATTCTCTATCCTTGTTATGACTATGCAAGGAGAATGACAGTTTCTGATCGAGAAACCCGATCTGAGTCCGCACTAGAAAGTTGGGTGGACGATACTAGTTCGAAAATGAAATTGTGTGATCGAGTAAGCGATCGGATTCGGTATT
Organism: Allium cepa; assembly: GCA_030765085.1. Classification (NCBI taxonomy): domain Eukaryota; kingdom Viridiplantae; phylum Streptophyta; class Magnoliopsida; order Asparagales; family Amaryllidaceae; genus Allium; species Allium cepa. Next base: position 107,950,307 of record CM060937.1, on the reverse strand, counting down.
GCGTACGAGTGATATAGGTACATCGTACGGGCTTAAATGGAATGAATATTGAAAATTTTGTAAAGAAGTGTGTAAAATGATTTTGGAATCTGTAGTTGGATATGGTTAAATTGGATATACAGGTTTTAAAAAGCAAGTGGGAAAATTTGGATTTTTGATTTCAGGAGATAAATTTGAATTGCTCGACTAAAAGGTATGTGTTTAAATTTCAATATGAAATTTGATTGGGTTTTTGATCTAGCCACTTGGCTTTTTGTTTTCCTTTGGAATTTGGGAGCCCGTAGTGGCATTTTGTAGTTGTATCGAGCTAGACGCGCAAAGGAGACGCTGGTGAAATTTTTCGGAAATTTAGGGAGTTAGAAAATTTTTGGGAAATTTTGAAAATTTAAAATTTCGTTTTAAATTGAAATTTGAATGATTGAGCAAATAGTATTGTTTGAAAACTATGAAGAGTTTGAGAAGTTAGTAGGTTGATGATGTCCTTATTAAAAAGGATGGTTTTGGGTATTGTTAAAATCTTTGGTTTTGAGAAAATAGTAAACGGGTATTGGACCTTTCTTCCGAACTAGTAATTTCGAGGACGAAATTCTTTTAAGGGGGGAGGAATGTGACGACCCGGAATTTTTGGATGTTTGAAATCAGAATATTTAATTGATTTTAAATATTTAAAAGTAAATTTTTAACTTGAATTTCAAATATCACTATTTATTGGATAATTTAATTATTAAATTAAATAATTTAAAGTTGGGTAAAATATTGAATCTGAAGTTTTACGCCTGTTAAAAATAATTCGAAGGCTTGTAAAATTTATATTGATAGTACTGAAGATAGTAAAAGTGTTAATTGAATTTGGAAGTGTTTTGTTAAGTTTTGAAAATATACCGTTTAAATTGATATTTAAAAATAGCCTTCCGAGGCGCAGTCTCGGAATTCGACGAAACCAGTTTCTTTGGATCCGTAACAGTGTATTGTTATCAGATTTCAATTTTCGTAGTGTTTGGAGTGACCATTTGGTCGTACGATAAGCAAACGCGTTGAAAATTAAATTGAAATTTAATTTAAATTTTGGTAAAATCTAATCACAGTCAAATTTAGTTAGAAGCAAGCCGCCCTTTTTCTCAAACAAAGGCCAAATCAAAATCGCATCCATCTTCTTTATTTCCTTTCAGTTCATTTCAAAACAAAACGATCAAGAACAGTGAAATCAAAACCGTGACTCCCTCTCCTCTTCTTCATTTTCAATTCAAAGAAAAATGGCAGATGAGGCATATAATCTTCGTTTCTTCGGTTCAATTTACAAACTTTCCATATATTTCTTCGGCTCCATTTAAATCAATAATGAAATCGAGTTCGTTATTTAATAAAAAAAGAGAAATCGAGCATCCTCTTTCAAAGTTCCGTTCGTTGCTCAAATTGATTTCGGCTGTAAGAAATCGTTTCCTCTCCTCTATACAATTCGAATCGTGCTCAAAAAAATGGCGGAACAGAAGTAAATCGAGGCAAGCTTCATCGAATTCCCAATCTCGACTTAGGGGGGTCACTTCTTCTTCTTTTTATGTCGTGCTGCCTGGATCTATGTTTTCGGCATGTTCGTCGCGGGGAGAGAGTCGATGTGCTCCGATGGAAGTCGTGGCATGGGGCGATTGTCTGAGCGAAAAGGGTCTCGACCTGGAAGTGACGAGCCATGGCAGCAGGAGGCAGTCGCGACTATCTGGAGGATTGCGACATAGGCGACAGCGATGGTGGGTATGCGTGTGTTTGGTGAGGTAATGATTCTCACTTGTTCTTAATTTTTAATTGAATGCATAAACTGTTCTATACAGAAAAATAAATTTATCAAAATTTTAAATTGTATGGTCAAGTTTTGTAAAGATGTCTGAATATAAAGTTTACAAAGAAGGAAACAAAAAATATATATAATATATAAATCTACAGTAAGAGTTATAGGCTGTTTTATTTTTGAATTTAATTTAATAAGTATATTGAAATATATAAGGTTTGAACAGAAAGTAAGGGGTTCAAAATGCTGACAGTTTTATATAGAATTAGATTTTTAAATCTATAGGGTTTTTAGTATATTTGTAGTTCAAAAAAAAGATATACATATACATTTTAAATCTGCTATTTTATTTTAAAATAATGTCTTATGGTGGTTGACTCATTAAATGAACTTATTGAATTATTTTGGTAACCAAGGATTATTTATCACCAAAAAGATTAGTTAAAAATAAAATAAATCATTAGTAAATTGAAAAAAAAATGATAAGTGATTTCTCGTTTATTTCAAATATTACAAGGCCGTAAATGTTTATAAAGGTCAATAATTGTGGAGGAAACAAGCCGGAAAGGAAACGAATTTCAAATTAAAAAGGGGCAAAGGTGAGTTAATACCACTCTTTTGGATTTTTATTTAAATTTAAATGGTTAAATTTAAATAATTGGTTGATTGATTGATGTTATTGGATGTGCTATTGTAACATCCCGCATTTTCGCACGCTTCAAATCGACACACATGCCGATTCAAACCATAAGGAAGGGCGGATTGTTATGGGGTAAATAAGAAACCAGAGAAGAAATAAGACAAAATAGAATCTCACAACGGAAGGATAAAATATAATAATAAAATATACAGTTTATAAAACTGTTTACAAAACATTTGATTCTTCTTTATACAATTAAATATCAGAGTTCACATACCAATAATATCAATGCAGCGGAATACAGTGTGTAGTGGAACCATATAATATAATATAATAATAATAATGATGAAATCTTCGTCTTCGTCCTCCAGAAATAAAGTCTTCGATCCAGAAACGCTCGGACTGACCCGAGCGAATTTGCAAAGACAAAAACACTTGAGTCAGAACTAAAAGATCTTATGTAAGTTAATTTACAGAAATAAATATGAGTGCAGTAACTCAAGAGATGCTCGGGATCTACATCTCCTAAGGATCCGTTAAACTATTTACTATATAGTATATTGCGCTATTATAATAGTGTCTATTTGTAAAATAAACTTACTTTTTAATAGCGTTAAGGGGTTACCCATATAGCCCTTAACACAAATAATGCCAATAGTCTATACAGTACCGTAATACCTCCTGATCGGGAGGCTATCAGAGGATACTCCATAGGTACGACACAAATAGAAACTCGTAGTAAAGGCGCGGTAGGGTAGGTGACACGGCACACTAGGCAATGCCAGGGTAGATATACCAATTGCTATCCGGGCTGATGGTAACGAATAGCCGCAGCTACCGCCCACCTCGAACAAACACCCCCAAATCAAAGAAATCAATAGTGGCCACCGAAACAATCCAAAGTCAGAGTATAGTATCGAAGGAGTGCATTCGATCAGAGGAATGACCTCATTGGCCCGAGAATCGCTCCTGTTTTAGCCACCTTATGCCAACTCACGGGAGTTGGGTCCACGTATTTACCTTACAGGAAACGTCGCCACCAACCTACTTCATTCTGGAATCTCCACCACGTACACAGTTAGTCAAAGTGGTTTTCGGTATCGACAGAGAGTATGTCCATATCCGATCCCGGTCTCTTTGCCAACCCATCGTTATTATAACACCGCGGTCATTTAAAAATAGTTTATACTTTAAAACCCAAAATAAAATTTCCCATACGATATCAAATTAAAACCCAAAATAATATGATATCATTTTATCTCAAATATAATCCTTTTCCAAAATCATACTGGTTTAAAATTTAAAATATCTGGAAACCAAACATTTGAATTATACTTTCAAAACATAATATTTCGAAATTCATACTTTTAAAACCATAACTTCTAAAACTTGAATGGTTTGGATATTCAACGGTATATAAAATAAATGGTTTAACTTTAAGGTAACTTTGTAAAGAAAAATAATTTCCATGGCTTTACAAATATGTTTCTTTATTTAAAGTCTAAACCAAAATTTAAATATCACTTTCAAGTTCCAAAACTACTTCAATTTCTATTTATATATATATCCATTTGGAGTATTAATATTTCAAAACTAAAGTAGGAATTTATTCTTTCAGCAAATTAAATGTACTAATATTTAGTCTTGAATATTTACATAAAATCCATAAATAAAACTCCAATTTCTAGCAATTAAATATTTTCTTCAATTTAATTTATACTAACATATTCATTTTTAATTATCTTGAAGAAAATCCAGTTATAAATATCATATCTTAAAATTTCCAAACTTAAACATTAAACATTTGATATAAATTATCAAATCCCATTTCCCAAAAAATTTCCATTTTCATTTGCAGATTTATACCCAGCTTGAATTCAAAATTTTAACTTTATATGTATATATATAGGAAAAATATACTATTTATAAAATATCAAAATTAAAATTTTTATAAACCGTATCCCATCCAAACCATAGAAATCACTTTAAAATATTTTATATATAGACCACGGTGCCTGTATATAATTTTCTATCCTATGGTCAAGTGATACGGATATTTATCATTTCAATCCGCAATTTAAAAATAAAATTTTGCGGTTGTATATCATTTCAAACCACAATCCCGAATGAAATGAAAAATGTATGATAACTTGCAATTTAATGATATAAAATAAACATCCATTCATCAACATCATTCATCATCCAATAATAAATCAATATCAATATATATCAGATAATATATAACAGGTAATAACTGGCAGTTATGTTCAAAATAATTTAACAACTATTAAACTAACAGTTTATATTCAGTAATAAAATTTATAACTGTTAACTAGCAGTTTATAGGCGAATAAATAAATTCTAACTGCCAATTAATATGAAATAAATAAACTAAATTAACGGTTAAATTAAATAAATGCGAATTAACAGATATGCTGAATAAAACATGCCAAACATTCATAAATAAATTTCTACTCATATCTAAAATAAATTTAACAAACATAAAAAATTTTAGAAGTTGTGAGTGGGTTAAAACACTCACCTTTTGAATTTAAATCGAATTTAAATTCGATTTAAACCCAAAAATTTGACGGTCTCAGAATCCGTTCAAACTAGCATCATCAGATCTGGAATTTAAATACGAACCTAACAAAAAAAATCTCGCGTGAATCGGAGGTCGTATGCGAAAGATATTAAGGTTTGAACATCGAAATTTAAAAATAAACTAAATAAAATAAAACAACCAAGGTCAACCTGCCACGTCACCGTGTTCTTCTCACATGCGCGCCCGCTTCTCTCGGCTACAGGAAAACGCGACCTCGCTATGTATCAGGAACGCACGCCCTCGGTCAAACCCCTCTCCACCTACGTTGACCAACCCTCGCCGCCGCTAGGGGCCACTATCGACCAAGCCGCTACCACCATCAAACTCCACACCTCCGGCCGCCCCTTAGGCCAAGCTCCGGCCACCTATTTCGCCGCCGGCCGCCACCCAATTTCGAACCCTAGTTCAAAAAACCCCCTCGATCCAACCATCGATCCACCAAACTAACCACATAGATCGCTTCCCCTAGGTCCCCTCTGCAAAACCCAGAAATGTTTTCTCGATCCGACGCAGTTTTGTGACGACGTGATGAACGGTCGGAACTGTTTCAATTTATTCTGGGTAAACAGAGCATCGATTCGAAAAACAAATCGCACCATTGAATTACGTATCTTGAGAACTATGACATATAATTTTTATGGATTTTTCTGGAGAGTTTGAATTTTCACTTTTGATTTTTGAACTGTAGATAGATCTAGGTTTTGCAACCATTGAGGAAGAGAAAGAAATGAAGAAAATGAACGTACAGACAAATGATAGAAGATGGAGGCTAGGGTTTATCACAGCATATATATAGACAAATTGTAGTAGGCTAGGTGGACACGAATTACGAACGTGCTAAACGGTAGTTGGCCCAAAAAGCCCGTTCTAACCCCGGAACGAAATTTATTAAACCCATATATCCAAATAGGTATTTTAAAATATTCTGAACGCGATGGAAAAAGTTTCACGTACAAATTCGATCGTATGAAGAAGTTATGCTGAAAACAAAATTTTCAAATTGATTTCAAATTGATTTTAATAAAATTTATTTCAAGGCATTTCGCGTCCGTACGATCAAATGACAGGTCCGATCGATACGAAATTTGAAACCCTACAATAATTCACTAATACAGATCCGATGAAACTGGTTTCGTCGAAATCCGAGTCCGTGACAGAATTGGCTATTTTTATATTAATTAAATAAATTAACAATTAGTCAATTAAATCAAATTTCCCATTTCTTTTTGATAATTTACGATTCTTATTATTATAAATTTTTCAATCACCTATACTAATTTAAACAAAATTTAACTTGTCGAATTTAAAATGTTATAAATCCCCAAATTTCATTAATTTCACCAAATTATAAATTAAATTTCCAAAATTTTAATTAAATTTACTTTCCATTATTATTGTCAAATAGAAGAATTTATCATTGGATTCATATTTCAATCTGTAAATATTTCCAATTTCATCTAAACTTCTATTTACATAATTCCTAAATATTAAATTTCAAATATCACTTCAATTAACGTTAACGTAATAATTATTTATTATTTATTGCAGTTGATTATCAGTTTCAATTAATATACTAAATAGATGGTAAATCTTGAATACTGGTTATCCTTAACGTGTTATTTCCCATTTAATTGCAACAACGCAATTTCAAAATTTTAACTCAATTAAATAGACAACTCTTTATATTCTAAATCAATTGCTATGGTTTAAAAGTTGCTAAATTTTGATTTCAGTAATCCCTTTAATTCGATTCAAAATCAGCAATTACCTATTAAATGCCCCAAAAATTCTTATTAAATAAATCTAACAAATCTTTATCATCGATTAGATGAATTAAATATTGCAATCAAACTATTTCGTTAATAATTTCCGTTTCACTTTAAAGTATCTAAATTAGCCAATTACAATACTTATTACCCAGATAACTTCAATTTCTTCCAAATAATATTTACATAATTATTTTAAATATTGAATCCATTTAATTGCAATAAATTCAATTGATTGCAAATCAATTCCAAATAAATTTGATTTTTATCCAGTTACAACTTAATATTAAATCAGTTTCCACTTAACTAACAAAGTCTTATTACTTAGAATTTCATTACATTTTATATTTTCACATTTTTTTTCATTTTGGTTTCATTTCTTTTCCCACATAGTTTATTAAAAATGGGATTTTCCTTGGTTACAACTTATTTGGATCCAACATTCTTCATTTACCAATTTATTCCACTTTAACTGCAGTAATTTTGGGGATAAATTGAATTTGGTTCCAGATTAACATTGACAACTAATAAAATAAGTAACGTACAATAATTATAGTCATTAACTCTATTTCACCCGTCTACACTCGGTTATTATTAGAAAATCTTATTGTATTGGTTTTATACAATCGCCATTTACTTTGCATTTCATTACTATTTAATATATATATTTATTCATAAATCAATTCGATATTCATTCTTCTTTCCTCCTATTTGACAAATAACCTAGTATACATTTTACATACATTCATTTCATTTCATTCATATATGGCATTGCATTGAAATTTATTTATTAACTAATATCAACGTTATTATCATTAATTTAAATTGGATTCCCAATTTTATTCAATACCCTGAACAAATAACATATATATTAATCAAACCCCTACATTTGTATTTCTCATATTCCATAAAAAATCAAATCATAACATTTAAATGGTTTTATTAAATTGGAATCTCATTCAAGTCGTAATCTATTAACTGGAACTAATATGATTCCTTAATTTATTCTCATTTACCCTTTAAAATCTTTCATTGCATTAAAACCATTTAACATTTTCATAAATTTCTCATATTAAATTCCATAACCAGGTGAGAATCCTTTTCCACTTAATTCATTTGGATTCATTCTAAATTAAATTAGAAATCCTATTAAATTAACTCATTTAATATCATCGAATTTAACGGGTCGTTACACTCTCCCCCACTCAAAACTTTTCGTCCCCGAAAAGGAAAAAGAAGGGAGAAAAAGAATTTAAATAACAATACATCTTATTCAAAATATTTAACCTATAACCAATAATTTACTAAATTTATTACCTTACATAAAATATACCCGTCTTATCATCATTATATCTTTATGTACTTAAATAAATAAAGTTTGGAAAATATTTTCAGCAAAATTCTAAGTCCAAAATTTACGGAAAATTTTGGCAGAGTCTCCTTTGTACGAAGAGGTTTGGGAGAAAAATATAGTATTAAAATATAACAAATATCATGTATAATATTCAAAATAATATATATCCCAATACGGGAAAAATATATAAATAGCGTTATAAATCGTAATCCGAAACGTACCAATTTGTCGGGCATATTACGCTTATTATTATGGAACCAAAAGCAGTAGCAGTTGCTTCCATAACCTGCATTACACCTATAAAATCTAAAAGGGTTACAATTTATATAAAGTAAAATATTTAAGTGGTTTCCATCACTAATACAAAACAATACAACAACCATCAATTTTAACAGCTGCATACACAACAAATTCAAAGCAACCATTCAACCAAACAAATAAATAGTCGTTTGGGTTCAAAACCTTTAAATCGTACGGAATGAAGAATAAACCATCAAGTGCATCATTTACTCAACAGTGTAAGATAAACTAAATAGATTATTCATTCACTCCAAATCCAATTTTTAAAGTATTTTACCCAAACAACCATAACCAAACAACAATAATTCAAACCACAATCAACTTAACCTTTTATTAATTTCATACCTTTGTTGTTTAATTTCTCTTTTTATTCATACCACATAAATTTTCCTTTTATAGTTTACATTTATTTCTAACAAACTTTTAATTTCATTTACTCATTCAATGTTTGTTTCAGTTATTTTTTTTTACTTATTATTTACAATTTTTTATTTCCATTATCTCAGGTCATGCCAGTTCTTTTTATTTCATTATAATTTTTCGTTCATTTATTGCATGCCCTCATTTATTTACATTTGTTTATCAATAGTATTCATGTCCCATTTAATTTGTTAGCATTTCCATTTTATTTACTTAAGTTGATATTCATCCATTTGAATTACTTACCTTTAATTATATTCACTTATAGTAAAATTTCAACTGCAACTTAAGTTTATACATTAAATTCTCATTTATAATAGCAAATTCATTTAGTACTTCATTTCCTACTTTTACGTGTACAATTTTCATTACATTTCCTATTTAACATTTCAACTTTTTATATTGGTAAGTTATATATGTTAAAGAAAATGCAAATGAACTTATACAAGTTTTATTTCATCCTTTAATTAAATTTAATGTTCAACAATATTACTCTTTGTTTCATATGTTACAAATTTCAAATTTTCTTTAAATTCATTAATAACTTAGCATTAAATCTCTTACCTAAATTAGAGGTTTCAATTATTAATTACTTACCTTTTTATTTTCCTACAATAATTGAAACAATTAATTAATGGAAATTTAAGAATTAAATACCGGGTTAAATTTCAAATTATTTTAAAATAATAGATAAATATATTCTTGCAACTTATATATCTCTAATTATATTTAAACAATTCAAAACTCATATATTTTTCGAAAATGAATCTGCAGTAAAACTACTACAGTGGCCTTTCCCCTTCGAAACTCGAAAATGAAAGTCGATGATGCGGCCGCCATCACCGAAATTATTTCCAGCGACAAAGAGGAAAGTACAAAACTTATTTTCTCCAAAAATCTTCTTTAAAACAATTCTTCCGAATTATATTAAAATATTTATATCAGAAAATACTTATACACAATATTATTATATTCCAAAAAAATTTCGAAAGAAATTTCAAAACCCCGAAACTTAAGCCCTAAATTTCCAGATTTCATTTGTTTTACTTTCAACTTAGTTTCAACCATTATTTATATTTTCATTACCTAACACCCAATCTATAGCAACCAAATATATGTCATTATAAAATATTTTTATATATAGAAAATATAATAGGCAAAGTTATTTCATTCACCTATATTAAAAACAAATATTATGTCGGTCTGTTCTATTAAGTGTTTAGAAATCCCTATTGATGTCACAGCGTCCCATGCATCAACTAGAATTTATAAATACAAAACGAAACGGATTAACACAATATTAAAACCTTTTATAATACTAACAAATACGCTCTCTCATATATATACACTCAGCGACTCCCATAGGGTATTACTACCCTATTAACAAGGAGTCAAACCCCACAAAGCTAAGGTTTATCGCTAAACCAAAGCTTTGATACCAACTGTAACATCCCGCGTTTTCGCACGTTTCAAATCGACACACATGCCGATTCAAACCATACGGAAGGGCGGATTGTTATGGGGTAAATAAGAAAACAGAGAAGAAATAAGACAAAATAGAATCTCACAGCGGAAGGATAAAATATAATAATAAAATATACAGTTTACAAAATTGCTTACAAAATATTTGATTCTTCTTTATACAATTAAATATCAGAGTTCACATACCAATAATATCAATGCAGCGGAATACAGTGTGTAGTGGAACCATATAATATAATAATAATGATGATGAAATCTTCGTCTTCGTCCTCCAGAAATAAAGTCTTCGATCCTGAAACGCTCGGACTGACCCGAGCGAATTTGCAAAGACAAAAACACTCGAGTCAGAACTAAAAGATCTTATGTAAGTTAAATTTACAGAAATAAATATGAGTGCAGTAACTCAAGAGATGCTCGAGATTTACATCTCCTAAGGATCCGTTAAACTATTTACTATATAGTATATTGCGCTATTATAATAGTGTCTATTTGTAAAATAAACTTACTTTTTAATAGCGTTAAGGGGTTACCCATATAGCCCTTAACACAAATAATGCCAATAGTCTATACAGTACCGTAATACCTCCTGATCGGGAGGCTACCAGAGGATACTCCATAAGTACGACACAAATAGAAACTCGTAGTAAAGGCGCGGTAGGGTAGGTGACACGGCACACTAGGCAATGCCAGGGTAGATATACCAATTGCTATCCGGGCTGATGGTAACGCATAGCCGCAGTTACCGCCCACCTCGAACAAACACCCCCAAATCAAAGAAATCAATAGTGGCCACTGAAACAATCCAAAGTCAGAGTATAGTATCGAAGGAGTGCGTTCGATCAGAGGAATGACCTCATTGGCCCGAGAATCGCTCCTGTTTTAGCCACCTTATGCCAACTCACGGGAGTTGGGTCCACGTATTTACCTTACAGGAAACGTCGCCACCAACCTACTTTATTCTGGAATCTCCACCGCGTACACGGTTAGTCAAAGTGGTTTTCGGTATCGACAGAGAGTATGTCCATATCTGATCCCGGTCTCTTTGCCAACCCATCGTTATTATAACACCGCGGTCATTTAAAAATAGTTTATACTTTAAAACCCAAAATAAAATTTCCCATACGATATCAAATTAAAACCCAAAATAATATGATATCATTTTATCTCAAATATAATCCTTTTCCAAAATCATACTGGTTTAAAATTTAAAATATCTGGAAACCAAACATTTGAATTATACTTTCAAAACATAATATTTCGAAATTCATACTTTTAAAACCATAACTTCTAAAACTTGAATGGTTTGGATATTCAACGGTATATAAAATAAATGGTTTAACTTTAAGGTAACTTTGTAAAGAAAAATAATTTCCATGGCTTTACAAATATGTTTCTTTATTTAAAGTCTAAACCAAAATTTAAATATCACTTTCAAGTTCCAAAACTACTTCAATTTCTATTTATATATATATATATATATCCAATTGGAGTATTAATATTTCAAAACTAAAGTTGGAATTTATTCTTTCAGCAAATTAAATGTACTAATATTTAGTCTTGAATATTTACATAAAATCCATAAATAAAACTCCAATTTCTAGCAATTAAATATTTTCTTCAATTTAATTTATACTAACATATTCATTTTTAATTATCTTGAAGAAAATCCAGTTATAAATATCATATCTTAAAATTTCCAAACTTAAACATTAAACATATGATATAAATTATCAAATCCCATTTCCCAAAAAATTTCCATTTTCATTTGCAGATTTATACCCAGCTTGAATTAAAAAATTTAACTTCATATGTATATATATAGGAAAAATATACTATTTATAAAATATCAAAATTAAAATTTTTATAAACCGTATCCCATCCAAACCATAGAAATCACTTTCAAATATTTTATATATAGACCACGGTGCCTGTATATAATTTTCTATCCTATGGTCAAGTGATAGTGATATTTATCATTTCAATCCGCAATTTAAAAATAAAATTTTGCGGTTGTATATCGTTTCAAACCACAATCCCGAATGAAATGAAAAATGTATGATAACTTGCAATTTAATGATATAAAATAAACATTCATTCATCAACATCATCCATCATCCAAATCACAATCATCATCCAATAATAAATCAATATCAATATATATCAGATAATATATAACAGGTAATAACTGGCAATTATGTTCAAAATAATTTAACAACTATTAAACTAACAGTTTATATTCAGTAATAAAATTTATAACTGTTAACTAGCAGTTTATAGGCGAATAAATAAATTCTAACTGCCAATTAATATGAAATAAATAAACTAAATTAACAGTTAAATTAAATAAATGCGAATTAACAGATATGCTGAATAAAACATGCCAAACATTCATAAATAAATTTCTACTCATATCTAAAATAAATTTAACAAACATAAAAAAATTTAGAAGTTGTGAGTGGGTTAAAACACTCACCTTTTGAATTTAAATCGAATTTAAATTCGATTTAAACCTAAAAATTTGACGGTCTCAGAATCCGTTCAAACCAGCATCATCAGATCTGGAATTTAAATACGAACCTAACAAAAAAAATCTCGCATGAATCGGAGGTCGTATGCGAAAGATATTAAGGTTTGAACATCGAAATCTAAAAATAAACTAAATAAAATAAAACAACCAAGGTCAACCTGCCACGTCACCGTGTTCTTCTCACATGCGCGCCCGCTTCTCTCGGCTACAGGAAAACGCGACCTCGCTATGTATCAGGAACGCACGCCCTCGGTCAAACCCCTCTCCACCTCCGTTGACCAACCCTCGCCGCCGCTAGGGGCCACTATCGACCAAGCCGCTACCACCATCAAACTCCACACCTCCGGCCGCCCCTTAGGCCAAGCTCCGGCCACCTATTTCGCCGTCGGCCGCCACCCAATTTCGAACCCTAGTTCGAAAAATCCCCTCGATCCAACCATTGATACACCAAACTAACCACATAGATCGCTTCCCCTAGGTCCCCTCTGCAAAACCCAGAAATGTTTTCTCGATCCAACGCAGTTTTGTGACGACGTGATGAACGGTCGGAACTGTTTCAATTTATTCTGGGTAAACAGAGCATCGATTCGAAAAACAAATCGCACCATTGAATTACTTATCTTGAGAACTATGACATATAATTTTTACGGATTTTTCTGGAGAGTTTGAATTTTCACTTTTGATTTTTAAACTGTAGATAGATCTAGGTTTTGCAACCATTGAGAAAGAGAAAGAAACGAAGAAAATGAACGTACAGACAAATGATAGAAGATGGAGGCTAGGGTTTATCACAGCATATATATAGACAAATTGTAGTAGGCTAGGTGGCCACGAATTACGAACGTGCTAAACGGTAGTTGGCCCAAAAAGCCCGTTCTAACCCCGGAACGAAATTTATTAAACCCATATATCCAAATAGGTATTTTAAAATATTATGAACGCGATGGAAAAAGTTTCACGTACAAATTCGATCGTATGAAGAAGTTATGCTGAAAACAAAATTTTCAAATTGATTTCAAATTGATTTTAATAAAATTGATTTCAAGGCGTTTCGCGTCCGTACGATCAAATGACAGGTCCGATCGATACGAAATTTGAAACCCTACAATAATTCACTGATATGGATCCGATGAAACTGGTTTCGTCGAAATCCGAGTCCGTAACAGAATTGGCTATTTTTATATTAATTAACTAAATTAACAATTAGTCAATAAAATCAAATTTCCCATTTCTTTTTGATAATTTACGATTCTTATTATTATAAATTTTTCAATCACCTATACTAATTTAAACAAAATTTAACTTGTCGAATTTAAAATTTTATAAATCCCCAAATTTCATTAATTTCACCAAATTATAAATTAAATTTCCAAAATTTTAATTAAATTTACTTTCCATTATTATTGTCAAATAGAAGAATTTATCATTGGATTCATATTTCAATCTGTAAATATTTCCAGTTTCATCTGAACTTCTATTTACATAATTCCTAAATATTAAATTTCAAATATCACTTCAATTAACGTTAATGTAATAATTATTTATTATTTATTGCAGTTGATTATCAGTTACAATTAATATACTAAATAGATGGTAAATCTTGAATACTGGTTATCCTTAACGTGTTATTTCCCATTTAATTGCAACAACGCAATTTCAAAAATTTAACTCAATTAAATAGACAACTCTTTATATTCTAAATCAATTGCAATGGTTTAAAAGTTGCTAAATTTTGATTTTAGTAATCCATTTAATTCGATTCAAAATCAGCAATTACCTATTAAATGCCCCAAAAATTCTTATTAAATAAATCTAACAAATCTTTATCATCAATTAGATGAATTAAATATTGCAATCAAACTATTTCGTTAATAATTTCCGTTTCACTTTAAAGTATCTAAATTAGCCAATTACAATACTTATTACCCAAATAACTTCAATTTCTTCCAAATAATATTTACATAATTATTTTAAATATTGAATCCATTTAATTGCAATAAATTCAACTGATTGCAAATCAATTCCAAATAAATTTGATTTTTATCCAGTTACAACTTAATATTAAATCAGTTTCCACTTAACTAACAAAGTCATTATTACTTAGAATTTCATTACATTTTATATTTTCACATTTTTTTTCATTTTGGTTTCATTTCTTTTCCCACATAGTTTATTAAAAATGGGATTTTCCTTGGTTACAACTTATTTGGATCCAACATTCTTCATTTACCAATTTATTCCACTTTAACTGCAGTAATTTTGGGGATAAATTGAATTTGATTCCAGATTAACATTGACAACTAATAAAATAAGTAACGTACAATAATTATAGTCATTAACTCTATTTCACCCGTCTACACTCGGTTATTATTAGAAAATCTTATTGTATTGGTTTTATACAATCGCCATTTACTTTGCATTTCATTACTATTTAATATATATATTTATTCATAAATCAATTCGATATTCATTCTTCTTTCCTCCTATTTGACAAATAACCTAGTATACATTTTACATACATTCATTTCATTTCATTCATATATGGCATTGCATTGAAATTTATTTATTAACTAATATCAACGTTATTATCATTAATTTAAATTGGATTCCCAATTTTATTCAATACCCTGAACAAATAACATATATATTAATCAAACCCCTACATTTGTATTTCTCATATTCCATAAAAAATCAAATCATAACATTTAAATGGTTTTATTAAATTGGAATCTCATTCAAGTCGTAATCTATTAACTGGAACTAATATGATTCCTTAATTTATTCTCATTTACCCTTTAAAATCTTTCATTGCATTAAAACCATTTAACATTTTCATAAATTTCTCATATTAAATTCCATAACCAGGTGAGAATCCTTTTCCACTTAATTCATTCGGATTTCATTCTAAATTAAATTAGAAATCCTATTAAATTAACTCATTTAATATCATCGAATTTAACGGGTCGTTATAGCTATATTATATATAGTATATATTGGAGTGATTGATTTCCCGCGTTATATAGCGGAGACCCTATGCGCCGCGTAATAGCGGATGATATTTTATTAATCCCTTATATCGCGATATTCCACCTCGAAGTGGAATTGGTATTGTGCTAACGTCTGTGGATGCAAGGAAACAAGTTGGAGGGATCCAACTGGATTCCTCAAAAATTTATTTAGATTATATAATATTCTCTATTATGAATATTTGATATTCTGTGATGAGTTATATTGATAATTGGAATACTGCATGTTATGGTTTACTTGAATATATTTCGGTTCACCGAGTCATCAAAATATATATAGAATTGGATTTTTGAATGAAATATAAGAGTAAATTTTTAAGTGAAATAATTATAGAGAATTTGAATAAAAATAAGAATGAACTCGAAATGAATAAAAGTAATTTTAAAATTCTAATAAATAAATTCCGAGTATGGAAAAGGGGATTTTTAATAAACAGAGAAATAATGAATTTTAAACTTAAATAATGTTATATCAAGAAACGAAGAATTTATTTTAAAATTCAAAGTTTGAATTTGGGGAAATCTGAAATTGATGTTTCAATTAAAAGATTTTAAATCATAATTAAGGAATAAGAATCTGAAGTCAACGGGTTTTGGAATAAATGAGTAAGTAAAGGAATTTATTTCAAAATGGAGTAAATTGGAAATTAATTTGGAAATTGATTTAAGGTTTGAAATTGGAAATTTAAAGGAGAATGTGACTATGAAATTTATAAACTGGGTTTATAAAAGTGAAGTAATATATCAGTGGATATTTGAAAGATTAAATTCACGGTGGGAATTTATTAAAGGAATGGGTAAATTTGTTTAAAAATAAATTGTGATTTATTTTTAAAGAATGTGAAGAGAAGTATATTTTCCTGGATAGCCAAGTACGTTTCAAAGTAAATTTTTAAATATAAGTTAAAAGTTTTAATGTCGTTTTAAAAAAAACATGCTTTAGAAAATTTGTTATTTCTAAATGTTAAATTCTAAAGTAAGTATTTTCTTTTAATATATTATAGCGGTAATTATTTAAAGGTGGCTGGATATTATGTTTTAAAAGTTAGAAATTCAGTTTTATATTGTACAAAGTAGTTTTATTTTTAATATTCTTAAAGTATATATTTTGAATAAGTATTAAAGTTATTTTTAAAGTATATTTTATAATAAAGTGTTTAAATTATTTTAAAAATCTAAAGTTTTGTACTTGGTGATTTCAGTGGAAATAGAAAATATTTGGGAAATTTATTCTGTAAAAGGAAGATAGTTTGAAACTGTTTTAAAAAAGGTTTGAAAATGGAAATATATCTTGCGAAGATATTTTGAGGTTAATAAATAATTTGGTGAAATTATTTATGGTTGATGGATGTTTGTGAATATTAATTGATCGTTAAATAACCGACTATCAATATTGGCCAATGCGCTGATCGTTTCGAAGAGACCGGGAATGGGATTAATTTCTCGTAAACCACTTCGATCCGGTTTGTACGTTTTCGTGGAAAAATGGGTTCGGAGTCGAAGATGGAGCAGTGAAGTGTAAGGGCTAGTCGCTACTAATCCTGAGGATTTCCAAAATGGATGTAGTAGGAATAGTGCCTTCGGTTTCGTTCGAACCCAGGACGGTCTTGTATGGATGAATGCTTCAGAATATCGTCAGGTGGACGATGAGCATTCTAAGTGAAATGTTCTAAAATGGTAACGCTTAGCCTCAAGCCTCATCAACCGGGAAGGACTGAAAATCAGGGGTTATGCAGCAAGGCTAGGTGCGTAGCACCCATTCAGGGTGAGGTCATCCCTGTCTAGATGTCCCTTTTTTCGGCTTAGTGGTGCGGTTGCTGATCCCAACCATGGGGTGATCTTACTCGGGATTATCCAGTAAGGGGTAGTCCCGGTCATCTGTTGCAGGGGATTGGGAGTAATCCTCAGTACGGTGATCTTGTCCACGTACTGTGACAGGTGGTACCCCGGTGCCTAGTCATTAGTTGAAAATCCATTCTCCCTACGTGCCTTTTACGGTTTTGTTTGTATTACCGACGACTGTGGCTAGTAGCTGGAATTTAATGAATGTGACAATTTTGCTATTTTAATAAGTATTTGTAAATAGACCCTATTATAATATCATAGGAATTTATAAAAAATGTTTTAGCTATCGTAAGGTAAAAACCCGACATGTTTATTTGTGGCGTGGTCTTACAAGATGCTTTTGTTTTCAAATGATTTTGAAACTTTAATAATCCAATTGAGTGTGATTTTCTCACGCTGGTTTTCCAGACTGACTCGAGTGTTATTTAACTGTAATGCTCGGGTCAGATATAGTATTATATAATACAGGATATGTTGTTGTGGAGCTCAGTAGACGAGCAGGATGGCGATACGTACTTGCGTACTTGATTATTATTCCACTGTGTATTCAGTTTTGAGGACAAGTTTATATGACTGTCCAGTTGTATGTTATTGATGTTGTTGAACTGTGATAATGTATTCTGATGATGTATGAATAAAACAGTTTTAGCTTTCTTTTGTGTAAAGATCTGTTATTATCTATTATATTTTATTCCGCTGCGATGGTTAGATTCTGATGTTGTTTTGTTTTCTCTTCTGCTAACTCTTCTTTTAACCCAAATGGTTCGTATTTCTGTTCATCTTGAGTTGATTGATGGAGAATAGTGTCAACTCAAGGGGTACGGAACTGCGGGTCGTTTCATTTTTCATCTTGATCCATGATTCAAATGGGCTTTCTAATAACCGCTAAGTTAGGTTCTATCTCTAAGTCATCTTGGGCAGCCATTTCTATGATTTTTTCTGGGTCATATACATGCTTCCGTAAATGTGATAGGTGAAAAACATTGCGTACACCGGACAATCTTTCAGGCAATTGTACTCGATAAGTTGTTGGGCTGGTTCGTTCGAGAATGGAAAAAGGTACAATATGTCGAGACGCTAACTTTCCAGCCCTTTCAAATCTTACTGCTCTTCTCATTGGAGAGACTTTCGAAAGATTGAATCTCCAACTGAGAATTCTAGATTCCTACGCCTTCAGTCTGCATAACTCTTATGTCTACTTTGGGCTTCTTTTAGCTTCTTTTCAATTATATCAACTTTCTCTGAAGCTTCTCGTATCATATCTGGGCCAAGCACTAACCGATCTACGGTTTCTATCCAACATGCTGGCGATTTACATGGACGACCATACAAAGCTTCATACGGTGCCATGCCGATACTAGCTTGATAGGAATTATTATATGAGAACTCTACTAAATGTAAATGATTCTCCCACGAGCCTTTAAAGTCTAGAATACATGCTCTCAAAGATCTTCTAAAACACGATTGACTCTTTCCATCTGTCCATCAGTTTGAGGGTGATATGCAGTGCTTATACTCAGCTTGGTTCCCAAAGCTGTCTATAGTGCTTCCTAAAATTGACTGGTGAAGATTGGATCATGATCGCTTACTATGCTGCTCGAAACTCCATGCAATTGGGCAATCTCCTTCATATATATATATATATATATATATATATATATATATATATATATCTGCAAGGCTTGCTGCAGTTCTTGTTGGCTTTATCGGGATAAAGTGTACACTTTTGGTTAATCGGTCTATGTTAACCCAAATGCCTTCATTTTCTTTCCTTGTTCGGGGTAAGTCATCAATGAAATCCATGGATATTTGATCCCAATTCCAAGCCGAAATCTCCAAAGGTTGAAGTAATCCTGCCACCTTTTGTTGGTCTCTTTTGATTCTTTGGCAATTTTCACAACGGCTGGCATTGATAGATATGTCCCTCTTCATACTTTTCCACCAAAATATACACTTCATGTCCTTGTACATCTTATGAATCCCTGGATGAATGCTAAGTTTGGCTATGTGTCATTCAGCTAGTACATCTTGCCTGAGATTTTCAATATCTGAAACACAAATTCTTCCGTTTAACTGCAATACTCCAAGGTTGTCTATTTTAAAGCTTGAATTTCTTCCTTCTTCAGCTGCTTTAATGTATTTCTCAAACCGTTTATCTTCTCCCTGTTTACTGGCAATTCTTTCTAGAAGAGTTGGAGTTACTATCAAATAAGAAATGGTAGCTAACTTCCTACTCAATGCATCCGCTACTACGTTTGATTTTTTAGGTGTATATAGAATATCTAGATCATATGACGTGGGAAATTCTAGCCAACGTTGTTGTCTCATATTCAAATCCTTCTGGGTGAAAAGATACTTCAAAGATTTGTGGTCCGCGAAGAGTTCGAATTTTTCACCTAAAAGAAGGAATATTATTTACTAAGGTCAATTTAAAGTTTTATCAAAATAAACTATGGAAGATTCTTACTCAGCAAATAATGTCTCCATATCTTTAAAGCGAACACAACAGCTAATAATTCTAAATTGTGTGTTGCATAATTCTTCTCATGCTTCTTCAGTTGTCTACTTGCTTAAATAATCACCTTTCTATCTTGCATTAAAACTGCACCAACTCCTTCTCCACAAGCAGCTGTATAAACCGTCAGTCCGCTATTTCCATTTATAATTGCTAAAACTGGAGCGATTGTCAACCTCTTCTTTAGTTCTTGGAATGCTTTTTCACACTTAGGAGTCCAGATAAATTTAGCATCCTTCGTTGTCAACTTTGTTAGGTGTAGGCAATCTTAGAGAAGTCTTGAATGAATCTTCTGTAATATCCTGCCAAACCTAAGAAGCTACGAATCTCTTTAGAAGTTTGTGATTGCTTCCAATCTTGAATAGTTGCAACTTTCCCTAGATCCACTGAAATTCCATCCCTTGATATTATATGTCCAAAGAATCTTACCTCCTTCTTCCAAAAATGGCACTTTGAGAATTTGGCTTTAAGCACGTTGTTTCTCAATATCACAAACACAGCTTCTAGATGCCCTGCATGTTCTTCTTTTTTCTTTGAATGGATATCATCGATAAAGACTAACATGAATTTTTTTAACACATCTCTAAACATTCTATTCATAAGGTCAAAAAAATAAGCTGATGCATTAGTTAGCCCAAAAGGCATAACCAACCACTCAAAGAAAGTGTTCGGACCTTTGAATGCAGTTAGATGGATGCAATCTTTTACGATCCTTAACTAATGGAATCTTGTAGCTAGGTCCATTTTAGAAAAACTCGAGATCCTTGCAACTGGTTAAACAAGTCATCTATTCGGGGTAGAGGATACTTGTTCTTGATTGTTTGTTCATTTTAGTCTACACACAATCTCAAAGATCCATCTGACTTAGCAACAAAAACTACGGCTGATCCCCAATTTGAACGACTTGGTCTCATCAGTCCTTTCTTTAATAGCTCTTGGGTTTGGTTATTCAACTCATCCCTTTCTTTCGGAGCCATCCTTCTATCTTGTTGTTTAATTGGCATCGCACCAGGACTAAATCAATACAGAATTTGATTTTTCGATGTGGGGGCAAACTTTTTACTTCTTCAAAGACATCTGCAAATTCTTTAACAATGGGTATTGTTTCTAATCCTGTCTGGGATGTATTTAAAGCATAAAGAAAACTATCCCTTCTTGAACTAGGACCTTCATAAGATATTTCTATGATTTTCCGAAAGACGGTCCACAAAAGATATCATTCTATTCTCGCAATCGAGCACAGCTCTGTACTTAACCAACTAATCCATACCAAGTAAAATTACAAATCCAATAAAATCTAAGACAAAAAGATCAAAAGGAAAGTGATGGGGAGGATAGAAAATTGGGACTTTTTCACAGTGCATACAAAGAATAGTAGAACCTCCTATAGGATTTGTTACGCAGATAGGGTTGTCAACAATTTTAGGTTTATATTCCAATTCTTCTACAGTTGTTTTAAAAAATAAAACTATGAGAAGCTCCCGTATCAAATAATACTCTAACTTAAACATCTTTGATAAAAATATTACCTTCCAACACTCCTTTGCCCTTCACATCTTTGGAGTTTGAAGGCTCATCCTTGATAGCATAAACTTTGGCTTGTTCTCCTTTCTTCATTAGGGGGCAATCCTTTATTATGTACCCTGGTTTATGACAATTATAGCAGCTTCTGAGGGATGATCCTCGGGTTTCTTGAGTTTTAGATTTTCTACAATGAGTTGATAGGTGGCCCTTTTGTTGGCAATTGTAGCAAGTTACATCTTTAAAGATGTTATCCTGAGATCCTCCTTTGGGTTTTCCCTATCATAGCTGCTTACCACTGAACTTCCTACTTTTCCAGTTATTATTGTTGTTTTCTTGTACTACCGGTGGATCTATTTTATCCAAAGCTTCATATCTGTATCCCATGTCTATTAATGCTACAAATGATTCTTTCACATGCCTAGTCATTCTGACATGGTATTTCTTCTTCATTCCAGCAATAAACTTTTCATTCTTTTTTAGGGGAGTATCTATCAATCCAGGCCCAAAATGAGATAATTCATTAAACTTGTTAGCATACTCCTCAAACGACATATCCTCCTCTTGTTTAAAATCCATAAAATTTCGATAAAGACGGGATTTTCAAGATTTTGGCATATACTGCTCCTCCAGAACTATCTTGAATCATTCCCAAGAGAAATCATCTTCTGACTCATTCTGAGTAATAGATCCCCATGAACCTAGAGCTCCATCTTGTAGTTGCCAAGAAGCTAAGAATCTCTTCTGCTCATCTTCAATATTCAGTCATTTTAAAATTCTTTCACAAGAGAGGATCTAAGCTTGTACTTCAATGATGGTTTCTGTTCCTTTGAACGGTTTACCACCAAAGCTGGTACAATTCTTGCATAAAGTTGAAATTTAATTTGGGGCTGTACCGAAACTAATACTTCCTAGACTACTGTAGCTACGGGAGTTTGAGCATTTATGGTATTACTTCCTCCCTTACCTCGTACTCTTCTTCCACTCATTTTCTACTATCTGTGTATAGTAAGAAAACGATCTTTAGGATATATATAGACAAGATATCTTAGGGAATGCTATACAGTATGAATATACTTATTCAAGTTAAAAGTTTCAATTATGCACTCTCTCGGTCTAAACTCATTCTAAGGCATTACTAACCCAATCTTTAATGAGTCATACCCCAACAAAGCCAAGGTTCTCGCTTAACCTTAAGCTCTGGTACCACGTGTGACGATCCGTCTCCTCGACCTTCAGAAAACGACAGTAATACATCCATGGTATTCACATGCCGTAAATCCAAGTGCCGGAGAGGCAGATTATCAGGGGTGTTAAAGAAAATAAAGGTAGAAGATAACACAATATTAGAATCTTACATCGCATTCAACATTTTAATTATATATAAATGATCGGAGTCAAATACAAATCCAGAATTATAACTGTCTATCCGTACATATGCTGAAAAATACATACTACATAACACAGCGGAAAATGAGTAGATTTCAACATAAGGTACTTCAGCTTCATATCTCCAAAAGTCTTCTACAAAATTCTCCCCAACATGCTCCAAAATGCTCCAAATGTATCCTGACTACACGGCTGCCTGAAAAATAGGGCACTTAGAGTTTAAAGGGAAAAACAAACTCCATCGGGTCAGTCATGGGATTGGTGTGGGAACTCAAAGCACAATGTTTTGAAAATAAAAAGGTATCTCATGAGACCACGCCGCACATAAACACTGAACGAGTTTTTACCTTATGATAACCAAAACTCTTTATTACGTAAAATTTGGGGATATTATTTTTAATGACTTTCTTTGAATTTTTTGCAAATAAACCTATTAATCTTAGCCGAAATTGTTACCATTATTAAATTTCAACATACTAGGTTCTACAAACAAACCGTAAGTTCTTATTAGAGAATTGATTTCCATAGAAATAACTAGGTGAAGGGACCACCTTCCGATGGGTACACCTCTAGATAGATGTCCCGAGAACTATCACAAAGGATCCTCTACCAACACAAGACCGGCCTATCTCTGTAACTAGATAGTACAAAATATATCATCCCTTTTTCGTTATCGACCTTTATCCGAGAGCTCTCTTCGTATACATTAACATTAATTTACATCCCGAACGTTATAGCGGGAAGAAATATATCTAGAAGGGGATGATCATACCCTAATTGGGAATGACCCGTGTAACGACCCAATATTTTCAACCATTCGCATCCGCACATTGTCGGACTTGAATTGTTCAAAATACTGCGTTGTAGGATAAATTTGGCAAAACTCAGAATATACAATAAATAGATCACAGAATCACATACACAGATATCAGAATCTCGCAGCGGAAATTAAAAATTTAGTGGTTCATGAAGCCACTGATATAACTTCAACAAAACAGAACTTACATTGTCTATAATCCTCAATACAAATTTTAAGACATAAATAGAGATAGAGTCTTCAAAGTCTTGAATTCCAGAAAAGATAAAGGCTGAAACAACTTCCAGCAGCGCGAATGATCTACTGAGTGTCCTAGCTACGGAGAAGAAATTGAAGCTGCAACTCAGGCTGACCCGAGCGAAAAATAAAACATAACACTCGAGTCAGGACATACATACTTATATAATGTAAGCTAATTCAAGTGTACTGTAATATAGAGCAAGTAACTTAAAGGATGCTTGGGACCGCCCATCCTCTAAGGATCCGTCAAACTATTTACTATGTAGTATATTGCGCTATTATAATAGTGTCTATTTATAAAATAAACATACTTTTAAATAGCATTAAGGCTTTACATTTTCCACCTTAACACGTAATAGTCCCAGTAGTCCATCCAATATCATAGCTCCTCCTGATCGGGAAGCAACTAGAGGATACCACACGGGCTACGGGAGAAATCTAAACTCGTACAAGGCTCGGTATGGTAGATGACACGGCACAACTAGGCAATGCCAGGGTAGATATACCAATTGCTATCCAGGCTGATGGTAACGCGCAGCGCGCAGCTGCCGCCCACCTCGAACTAACTCCCCCAAAATCAAAATATAGAAGTGGCCACTGAATCAATCCAAGATCATAGTATAATATCGAAGAGGAGCGTCCGATCAGAGGAATGACCTCATTGGCCTGGAATTGCTCCTGTTTTAGCCACCTTATGCCAACTCACGGGAGTCGGGTCCACGTATTTACCTTACAGGAAACGCCACCATCGACCTACTTCATTCTGGAATCTCCACCGCGTACACGGTTGGTCAAAGTGGTTTTCGGTATCGACAGAGAGTATGTCCATATCTGATCCCGGTCTCTTTGCCAACCCATCGTTATTATAACCCGTGGTCATTTAAAAACAATTTATACTTTAAAACCAGTATAAACATTTCCATTTCAAAACTATAAATACGATATCATTTAAAACCCAAAACAACATGATATCGTTATATTCAAATATAATTCTTTTCCAAAACCATACTGCTTAAAATTTATAATATCTGGAAACCAAATATTTGAATTATACCTTTAAACCATAATATATTGGAAATTTTTCTTTAAAAAAACATAACTCCCAAAACACAAATGGTTTGGATATAAATGGTTTAACTTTATGGTTACTTTGTAAAGAAGATAATTTACATAGCTTTACAAATATATTTCTTTATTTTAAACCATAATTTAAATATCACTTCATGTTCCCAAGACCATTTCAATTCCTATATATATATCCAATTGGAGTATTAATATTCAAAACTAAGGTTGGATATTTTTTTCTTTCAACAAATTAGTGTTTATTATTTCGTCTTGAATATTCCCATAAATTCCATAGATAAAACTCCAAAATTATGCCATTAAATAATTTCAAAATTTACTTAACACTAGAATGTTCATCTTAAATTTATTAAGAAAAATCCAGTTATAAATCTCATACCTTAAAGGTCTCCAAAACTTAAACATAAATATAATTTATCAAATTCCTTAAATTTCAAAACAATCAAATTCCAGATTCTATAGCACTTAGGAAATGCTACCTAAAGTTACGGGTAAAACTAGTCCAATTTCAAAAGACAGCATTTAAATGCTTTAGTAGATTGTTTAACTTAATAAATATTTCCAAATATAACTTATATATATATTTCTTAACTGAAATCTTATCCTTTCAAAAATCCAGAATTTCCAAAATAAGTTATATTCCAAAATTTTATTCAAATATTTATTTATTTATTTATTAACATTTATAACTCATTCAAAATCAATATAAAATCCTTTAAAGATATTAAATCAAATATTTAACTTCCAAAATAATTTTAAATATTTCAGAAAATATTATAAGGACCACGGGCCTGTATATAGTTTTCTAGCCTAGGTCAAGTGATACGGATTTATATCATTTCAATCCGTAATTTACAAACCCCGGGTTCTATCATTTCAAACCCGCAATCCCAAGTTAACAGTTAAACAGTTAACATAATAATAGCACAGTAATCATCATTTAGGCCTATCATTTCAGCCCACAACAATCTAAATTTAACAGGGAACTTGCAGTGGTGATTTAAGCAGTAAATAAACAATAATATAATATAACTGCAGAAATAATACAACAGATAATAACTGATGAGGTGTCAATTTAAATGGGATTCATCATTCTACGTTATACTACAGACAGATAATATTTAAATAAAATTTTTACACATACACTTGCGATAATTCACAAAATATATGTACATATGTCTGGTGAGAAATACTCACCTTAAACGCTGCAGTGGATCTAAATCAAACACGGTATCTACTTCGGAAAAAAAAAACGGAAAGCACGATCAAACTTCGGCGGATGCAAAGCCTTGACTTAAATCTATAAGATCCAAATACCAAGTATGCGAATTTAAAAATTACGGTCAAAGCAAAATTTCAGAACAACTGGAACGAATAGAATAAAAGAAATTTAGTTCAACTTGCTCGACTACTACAACCCGCTAACCGTCTCAACATATCCTAGGCCCATACTTCAACCGTACGCATGCATAAAATAAATTGAATAAATTGCAAAATAAATTGCAAATTTAATACAATTGATTGAATAAAAAGATGTTATGCACCCAAACAAAACAAATACATGTTTAGACATTATTAAATTATTTCTCACATTTTTAATCATATTTATCATGATCAATTATTTTCATTCTCATATATATTTATTTAAATAAAATGACAATATTGGCAACAAACACAATACTGTTCAAATTATTCGATTTAATCAAATGTAGCCACTAACTACATTCGAATTCATTAAATAATACTTTATTTCACATACATGTTCATCATGTTTAGGCAAATTATTTCTTCTTTTACTTTTATTATTAAACATTAAAAGGTGATTATTGGTATACATCACCAATATCCTTTTATTAACCATAATAAATACAATCCATTGATATTTATCCACCCAAATTCTCAAATAAGTAGTTAAATTTATTTTTAACCATCTTAAATTTATTTCAACCATTAAAAATTGAAATAAATGTCATTTTATTATATTCACCCAAGATTTATTCATACAATATTGTTTATTTGAATTAAACAACATTTCATATCATTTTCTCCTTATCAATTTATCTTCTCCATTATTAAATTGTAATTCTTTTTTTTTTTTTTTCTATGCCTTCCTCTTCAAACTGCACTTATCCAAATCCACAATACCACTAACTACATCATAACTACACTAATTCTATAGTCTAGCTTCCTACAATCAATTTATATCATTTCTTCCAGCCTACTACTAACAAAGTTCTATATGTATTTATAAATGGCACGGCATGATGGGGAAGTAGCCGAGCAAGGAAATCAGAGAACACAAGAAGGAGGAAGGAAAATTGGAAGAAGCAAAGAAATAAACAATGCAAATTATTTACCTGATAGAAGCTTGTACCAGAGAGGGACAAACAAGGAGATATGAAAACTTATGTGAATGAGGCAAAGTATTTATAGATAAACTTGCGAAATAAAAAGGGGAGATAAATAGGCAGGTTTGAAAACGTAAGAAATAAATGCAAGCGTTGATTTTTGAGTGCATGCGTTTAGGCAAGAGATTTATTTCCAGTTCTTCTTGTTTGAACGCTACACGAAAATTGTGATAAATGCATGCGTTGATTTCTCTTTCCAGTTTTATGTTTGAACGATATCACTCTTTTGGATTATTTTTTTTAGATAGCTTGCGTGATTTATACCAGTTATAATCTAAATTTAAAGCATGCGTTACTGCAAATTTGAACAGATTTGATTGAGGAAGTAAAACTTGAGCTCTTGCGTGATTTATGGTAAGCAATGAAAAAGCTTTTAACTGAAAAGGCAAAAGTAATAAATGCTTACATACATATTTACTTGATCAATGGTTCGAAAAATTTATTTATTGCAAAACAAACGCAGTGGAAACAGAGAGATATAATGGGTATGCGAAAATTTGCAAAGATAGGCAAGATTAAATTTTGAATGCATTTAATTTAGATGGGAGGAAAAATGGCAATTGGAAGAGTTGATATTTTTGTGGATAAGGCTGCGTGAATAAATGAATACAGTGACATGCTCAAGAAACAAATGGTAAGAGGCAAATGTCAAAATGTTAAAAGAATAAAATTTTGTGTCACGCGCAAAGGAAGGCAAATTTGATTTCCAATTTGATTGAATTAAATGAAACGGCAAGAATTGGCAAAGATTTTGGAATCAAAATTTGAAACCCAATAGAAAGCTGTGGAAAAAGGTAACGTTTGCTATAAAACTACTGACTGATATTTTTAATCCATATAGATATTTAAATATGATTTTTAAACTACGCCAAACTGACGTAATACAAAACACCCAACTTTTATAAAAAAAATAACGTTTTTAATTTATACGTTTATTACGTTACTTATACCATAAATTTATGCGCCCTTTAAACGCGAATTTTAACAGTTCATTAACCTACTAAATTCTTCAACATTATTACTTAACAAAATTAAATTGGTTTTCATATATACATGTATACCATATTCACTTTAATATTGCGAATTTAATTATCTTTTAACAAAGTTAAAACTTCAAAACTTTTAATTTTTAAATTAGTTAATTCCCTCTAATTGATTTCCATATTCTTCTAATCAATTAATTCCCCTTTAATTGCCTTTAATTGATTTCAATTGATTACCTTATCCCTTTTAATTACCCTCCTTAATTGATTTCAATTAATTACCATATTACCAATTAATTATCCTCCTTTAATTACATACTCAAATTTGGTTACTAACTTAATTAGTTAATTAACCCTTTTTGTTAATTATCAATCCTGCGACGTCTCACATTAATCCGTCCGCTTTGTAGGCACTGGTAGCCGGACTGGTTACACGGGCAGATTTCTCCTACAAAATGGGGATTAACCTCGTGTCCTCATGCCATTAACCAAAAGAATTAACTTATTTATCTTTCATCAATTTTATTAATTTGCATTAATTATTCAATAAATTAATTCTGGTCAACTACTGAAATTTTACAATTAATTTCTCTATTAATTGTCATAAATTTCTTTTTGAAATATCTATTAATTGTCATTAACTCCATTTTAAAATATCCGTATGTGCCTTTATTCAAGTTTTGAATTGCTAACTAGAAATAAGGTAGATTTATCAAATAAATTGATTGTAAGTTTCATTGTTTTAAATTGCTTAACAATGTTCACTGCTAACATAATTAATATGTCAAAATTGAGAATATTCCACCAACATGATTTGCATGTCATAACCTACCAAATTAACATAATTAATTAACTACTTTAATATGTTACAAATTTTCTCCTTTTCATTATTTTTAGGGAATGGGTATAACAACAGATATTATGATAATATCCAAAACATTTAGTTACCACTCACTTCATTATACATTATAAAAATTTCCTTTTTTTTCTTCTTAAATTTAGTTACAAAAATCATATTAAATTAACGAGTTTAATTCTCTAAATTAAATATTTAAACAATATTGGTAAACACAATTTATATAAATTATATTCCTAAAAACAAAAAAATTAAAAGAAATAAATAGCTAAAAACTAGGGCTGTTACACTCTCCCCCACTTAAGAACTTTTCGTCCTCGAAAAGGAACAAAAGAAAAGAAACAAAGGAAGATAAGCTAGATAAACAAGAACTTTAAACGAATAGTTCCGGATTTGAAGCACGAAGAAGATCTTCTAGAATCGGTTTTACTCTTTTCAGTTCGACCGTCGGTCTATGGGTGGTAAGCGGTGCTCAGGCCCCGATGAGTAACAAAGATTTTTAAAGATTATAGAAAAGATTTCTAAATAGACTGGTATAAGCAATAGCCTCCTCATTCTGTAGCAGATAGGGAAACCAAGGACACTTAAAGATAGTTTGAAAACAAATAAGATAATAAATTTGCAATCATAATGCTTTGAAATCATTAAATTTATAAATATTATCATTTGGAAATCATGCTACTAAAATCATAATACCTTTAAAATAATCTTCATTTATACCTTTTAAATTCAATGCCAAACAATATTCATTTCAAGGTTGAAATATTCCTAAGTTCATTTATAAAAAAAATTTCCAAAACATTTTATTTTTAGAAACAGCAGCACTCATAATATGCTATAGTAGATATAATAGTATTCCTAATCAGTTTATTATGTACTTAACTCTGAATTTTAACAAATAACCTAACACTTTATTAAAAATACTTATCTTATAAATAAGATATTCCTTCAATAAGTTACCCTTGAATTTCCATTTGAAAACCAATTCTCAATTATCAAAATTTAGTGATATTAGAATACGTCTTAACTATTTATTTAGACATCAATTAAACTATGATTTGAAGATATATAATCCTTACTCCAAAAATATCCCTTTCAAATATATTTTCCTTATTCAAAGATACCTTGTTTATTACACAAACATATTCATTTCAGGAAATAACCTTTTATTAAAATCTCTTGGTTAGATTTACGGCTCCATATTAAATTAATTTGATTATTAAGACATTTGAATAAAATTCCTTAAATTCCTTTTCCTTATTTATCCCCATTAATCTTTTATAACTAAAATTTAAGTGTATAATATTTATTATAACCACTCAAATTTTATTCATAAAATCCTTTTATATTGTATATTATCCAATTACATGTTAACTTTTGAAAATCAAGGTAAGTTATATTAAATGAAATTGGGTGTTATACAAATAAAACTTTCAATTTAATTATCTCCAATTGGAACCTTTTTATTCAAATTTTTGTTATTATATTTATTTTCCTTCCTCAAGATAACTTTAAGAATTAAATTCCTGATTCCCTTCAAACCATTTAGAGATAACTAAATATATATACCTAATATGTCAAATCAAATTTAAATTATATATCTATATATATTAAGTCATACTTTAGAAATTCAAATCAATTAAAATCTCAAGGAAACACTGTAGCCAGACTACAGAATGGTCTTTTCACTTCGAAACTCGAAAATGAATGTCGATGATGCTGCAGTCATCACCGAAATTATTTTCCAGCGACAAAGAGAAAAGCACTAATTTTAAAATTTCTTTGGAAACAAATTTCTATACAAAAATACTTATTACATCCTTTTAAAATTTAAACACAAGGTTTGAAATCATCAGAAATTTAATTCTCAAGTTTTAGTTTTAAATTCATTTCTGTTTCCAAATTAATTTATAACCATTGTTTTATATTCACTTATTTATTAGACAAACACATGGCTTACAACACCATAAATAAAATCAAAACTATTATCTCTTGACAACTAGTTAAATTAATTATAAAATTTTGAAAATTATACTCATATATATAATATTAGATTTTAATTTCAAATATAGGAATAAACTTCTCAAACCAGGATAGAGACTCAAATTTGATGAACTCAAATCAAATAGAATTCAAGATAAATTGAAATCAGAAGATCAGAATAAGGAAACTGGGTAAGTCTATATAAGTCGTGGACAACCTTGACCTAGTCATCCGTGACTTAAAGAGCCATATCGATGTGGTTGGGGTAAATCTACATTTGATCCGAAGAGATAGAATTTGGAATAACCAAAGATACTAGCATATAAACCGAGGATAAATATAAATCTCCGGTGAATCAATGCTAATGGTAAAGGAGTTTCACCCCTTTATTAGAATAATGGCGAGACCGCCAATTTACAATAAAGATCATCCGAAGTGGAGTTATGAGATACTCCAGAATCTAAAGCAGATGAAAAAGTGAGGGATACGAATGAGCTTTGGAACCGTAGGGAATGTTCCAAAATTCGAAAAGAGAGTGGTTCAATCTCGAATGAACGTGATTCTGTAAATCAAATTTACCATACATTCTAAGTTTTGCCTAGAACCAAAGCTCTGATACCAAATGTAACGACCCAATATTTTCAACCATTCGCATCCGCACATTGTCGGACTTGAATTGTTCAAAATACTGCGTTGTAGGATAAATTTGGCAAAACTCAGAATATACAATAAATAGATCACAGAATCACATACACAGATATCAGAATCTCGCAGCGGAAATTAAAAATTTAGTGGTTCATGAAGCCACTGATATAACTTCAACAAAACAGAACTTACATTGTCTATAATCCTCAATACAAATTTTAAGACATAAATAGAGATAGAGTCTTCAAAGTCTTGAATTCCAGAAAAGATAAAGGCTGAAACAACTTCCAGCAGCGCGAATGATCTACTGAGTGTCCTAGCTACGGAGAAGAAATTGAAGCTGCAACTCAGGCTGACCCGAGCGAAAAATAAAACATAACACTCGAGTCAGGACATACATACTTATATAATGTAAGCTAATTCAAGTGTACTGTAATATAGAGCAAGTAACTTAAAGGATGCTTGGGACCGCCCATCCTCTAAGGATCCGTCAAACTATTTACTATGTAGTATATTGCGCTATTATAATAGTGTCTATTTATAAAATAAACATACTTTTAAATAGCATTAAGGCTTTACATTTTCCACCTTAACACGTAATAGTCCCAGTAGTCCATCCAATATCATAGCTCCTCCTGATCGGGAAGCAACTAGAGGATACCACACGGGCTACGGGAGAAATCTAAACTCGTACAAGGCTCGGTATGGTAGATGACACGGCACAACTAGGCAATGCCAGGGTAGATATACCAATTGCTATCCAGGCTGATGGTAACGCGCAGCGCGCAGCTGCCGCCCACCTCGAACTAACTCCCCCAAAATCAAAATATAGAAGTGGCCACTGAATCAATCCAAGATCATAGTATAATATCGAAGAGGAGCGTCCGATCAGAGGAATGACCTCATTGGCCTGGAATTGCTCCTGTTTTAGCCACCTTATGCCAACTCACGGGAGTCGGGTCCACGTATTTACCTTACAGGAAACGCCACCATCGACCTACTTCATTCTGGAATCTCCACCGCGTACACGGTTGGTCAAAGTGGTTTTCGGTATCGACAGAGAGTATGTCCATATCTGATCCCGGTCTCTTTGCCAACCCATCGTTATTATAACCCGTGGTCATTTAAAAACAATTTATACTTTAAAACCAGTATAAACATTTCCATTTCAAAACTATAAATACGATATCATTTAAAACCCAAAACAACATGATATCGTTATATTCAAATATAATTCTTTTCCAAAACCATACTGCTTAAAATTTATAATATCTGGAAACCAAATATTTGAATTATACCTTTAAACCATAATATATTGGAAATTTTTCTTTAAAAAAACATAACTCCCAAAACACAAATGGTTTGGATATAAATGGTTTAACTTTATGGTTACTTTGTAAAGAAGATAATTTACATAGCTTTACAAATATATTTCTTTATTTTAAACCATAATTTAAATATCACTTCATGTTCCCAAGACCATTTCAATTCCTATATATATATCCAATTGGAGTATTAATATTCAAAACTAAGGTTGGATATTTTTTTCTTTCAACAAATTAGTGTTTATTATTTCGTCTTGAATATTCCCATAAATTCCATAGATAAAACTCCAAAATTATGCCATTAAATAATTTCAAAATTTACTTAACACTAGAATGTTCATCTTAAATTTATTAAGAAAAATCCAGTTATAAATCTCATATCTTAAAGGTCTCCAAAACTTAAACATAAATATAATTTATCAAATTCCTTAAATTTCAAAACAATCAAATTCCAGATTCTATAGCACTTAGGAAATGCTACCTAAAGTTACGGGTAAAACTAGTCCAATTTCAAAAGACAGCATTTAAATGCTTTAGTAGATTGTTTAACTTAATAAATATTTCCAAATATAACTTATATATATATTTCTTAACTGAAATCTTATCCTTTCAAAAATCCAGAATTTCCAAAATAAGTTATATTCCAAAATTTTATTCAAATATTTATTTATTTATTTATTAACATTTATAACTCATTCAAAATCAATATAAAATCCTTTAAAGATATTAAATCAAATATTTAACTTCCAAAATAATTTTAAATATTTCAGAAAATATTATAAGGACCACGGGCCTGTATATAGTTTTCTAGCCTAGGTCAAGTGATACGGATTTATATCATTTCAATCCGTAATTTACAAACCCCGGGTTCTATCATTTCAAACCCGCAATCCCAAGTTAACAGTTAAACAGTTAACATAATAATAGCACAGTAATCATCATTTAGGCCTATCATTTCAGCCCACAACAATCTAAATTTAACAGGGAACTTGCAGTGGTGATTTAAGCAGTAAATAAACAATAATATAATATAACTGCAGAAATAATACAACAGATAATAACTGATGAGGTGTCAATTTAAATGGGATTCATCATTCTACGTTATACTACAGACAGATAATATTTAAATAAAATTTTTACACATACACTTGCGATAATTCACAAAATATATGTACATATGTCTGGTGAGAAATACTCACCTTAAACGCTGCAGTGGATCTAAATCAAACACGGTATCTACTTCGGAAAAAAAAAACGGAAAGCACGATCAAACTTCGGCGGATGCAAAGCCTTGACTTAAATCTATAAGATCCAAATACCAAGTATGCGAATTTAAAAATTACGGTCAAAGCAAAATTTCAGAACAACTGGAACGAATAGAATAAAAGAAATTTAGTTCAACTTGCTCGACTACTACAACCCGCTAACCGTCTCAACATATCCTAGGCCCATACTTCAACCGTACGCATGCATAAAATAAATTGAATAAATTGCAAAATAAATTGCAAATTTAATACAATTGATTGAATAAAAAGATGTTATGCACCCAAACAAAACAAATACATGTTTAGACATTATTAAATTATTTCTCACATTTTTAATCATATTTATCATGATCAATTATTTTCATTCTCATATATATTTATTTAAATAAAATGACAATATTGGCAACAAACACAATACTGTTCAAATTATTCGATTTAATCAAATGTAGCCACTAACTACATTCGAATTCATTAAATAATACTTTATTTCACATACATGTTCATCATGTTTAGGCAAATTATTTCTTCTTTTACTTTTATTATTAAACATTAAAAGGTGATTATTGGTATACATCACCAATATCCTTTTATTAACCATAATAAATACAATCCATTGATATTTATCCACCCAAATTCTCAAATAAGTAGTTAAATTTATTTTTAACCATCTTAAATTTATTTCAACCATTAAAAATTGAAATAAATGTCATTTTATTATATTCACCCAAGATTTATTCATACAATATTGTTTATTTGAATTAAACAACATTTCATATCATTTTCTCCTTATCAATTTATCTTCTCCATTATTAAATTGTAATTCTTTTTTTTTTTTTTTCTATGCCTTCCTCTTCAAACTGCACTTATCCAAATCCACAATACCACTAACTACATCATAACTACACTAATTCCATAGTCTAGCTTCCTACAATCAATTTATATCATTTCTTCCAGCCTACTACTAACAAAGTTCTATATGTATTTATAAATGGCACGGCATGATGGGGAAGTAGCCGAGCAAGGAAATCAGAGAACACAAGAAGGAGGAAGGAAAATTGGAAGAAGCAAAGAAATAAACAATGCAAATTATTTACCTGATAGAAGCTTGTGCCAGAGAGGGACAAACAAGGAGATATGAAAACTTATGTGAATGAGGCAAAGTATTTATAGATAAACTTGCGAAATAAAAAGGGGAGATAAATAGGCAGGTTTGAAAACGTAAGAAATAAATGCAAGCGTTGATTTTTGAGTGCATGCGTTTAGGCAAGAGATTTATTTCCAGTTCTTCTTGTTTGAACGCTACACGAAAATTGTGATAAATGCATGCGTTGATTTCTCTTTCCAGTTTTATGTTTGAACGATATCACTCTTTTGGATTTTTTTTTAGATAGCTTGCGTGATTTATACCAGTTATAATCTAAATTTAAAGCATGCGTTACTGCAAATTTGAACAGATTTGATTGAGGAAGCAAAACTTGAGCTCTTGCGTGATTTATGGTAAGCAATGAAAAAGCTTTTAACTGAAAAGGCAAAAGTAATAAATGCTTACATACATATTTACTTGATCAATGGTTCGAAAAATTTATTTATTGCAAAACAAACGCAGTGGAAACAGAGAGATATAATGGGTATGCGAAAATTTGCAAAGATAGGCAAGATTAAATTTTGAATGCATTTAATTTAGGTGAGAGGAAAAATGGCAATTGGAAGAGTTGATATTTTTGTGGATAAGGCTGCGTGAATAAATGAATACAGTGACATGCTCAAGAAACAAATGGTAAGAGGCAAATGTCAAAATGTTAAAAGAATAAAATTTTGTGTCACGCGCAAAGGAAGGCAAATTTGATTTCCAATTTGATTGAATTAAATGAAACGGCAAGAATTGGCAAAGATTTTGGAATCAAAATTTGAAACCCAATAGAAAGCTGTGGAAAAAGGTAACGTTTGCTATAAAACTACTGACTGATATTTTTAATCCATATAGATATTTAAATATGATTTTTAAACTACGCCAAACTGACGTAATACAAAACACCCAACTTTTATAAAAAAAATAACGTTTTTAATTTATACGTTTATTACGTTACTTATACCATAAATTTATGCGCCCTTTAAACGCGAATTTTAACAGTTCATTAACCTACTAAATTCTTCAACATTATTACTTAACAAAATTAAATTGGTTTTCATATATACATGTATACCATATTCACTTTAATATTGCGAATTTAATTATCTTTTAACAAAGTTAAAACTTCAAAACTTTTAATTTTTAAATTAGTTAATTCCCTCTAATTGATTTCCATATTCTTCTAATCAATTAATTCCCCTTTAATTGCCTTTAATTGATTTCAATTGATTACCTTATCCCTTTTAATTACCCTCCTTAATTGATTTCAATTAATTACCATATTACCAATTAATTATCCTCCTTTAATTACATACTCAAATTTGGTTACTAACTTAATTAGTTAATTAACCCTTTTTGTTAATTATCAATCCTGCGACGTCTCACATTAATCCGTCCGCTTTGTAGGCACTGGTAGCCGGACTGGTTACACGGGCAGATTTCTCCTACAAAATGGGGATTAACCTCGTGTCCTCATGCCATTAACCAAAAGAATTAACTTATTTATCTTTCATCAATTTTATTAATTTGCATTAATTATTCAATAAATTAATTCTGGTCAACTACTGAAATTTTACAATTAATTTCTCTATTAATTGTCATAAATTTCTTTTTGAAATATCTATTAATTGTCATTAACTCCATTTTAAAATATCCGTATGTGCCTTTATTCAAGTTTTGAATTGCTAACTAGAAATAAGGTAGATTTATCAAATAAATTGATTGTAAGTTTCATTGTTTTAAATTGCTTAACAATGTTCACTGCTAACATAATTAATATGTCAAAATTGAGAATATTCCACCAACATGATTTGCATGTCATAACCTACCAAATTAACATAATTAATTAACTACTTTAATATGTTACAAATTTTCTCCTTTTCATTATTTTTAGGGAATGGGTATAACAACAGATATTATGATAATATCCAAAACATTTAGTTACCACTCACTTCATTATACATTATAAAAATTTCCTTTTTTTTTTCTTCTTAAATTTAGTTACAAAAATCATATTAAATTAACGAGTTTAATTCTCTAAATTAAATATTTAAACAATATTGGTAAACACAATTTATATAAATTATATTCCTAAAAACAAAAAAATTAAAAGAAATAAATAGCTAAAAACTAGGGCTGTTACAACCCGCTTATCCTTGGCGCATTTAACCCTCTTTCGGTCATTTCCAGTTGATGAGGCTTGAGGCAACGGTTACCTTTTCACATAGCACATATCACATCTTTGAATGCCACACTACCATTTCCATTGACTACTAATTGCCTTTCACAAAAGTACAACCCTTGAGATCGTACGTCTCAAGAAAGGTGTTAAGCTAAGATAAGTTGCCTTCTCCACCACCACTGATGTACGTTTGTAAAATCACTGTACGTAATCTTTATAAAGCAATGTCAGACAAACGTCCATACAAGTTATGCAGGAACAGGACAAACCGAAGGCACTTTCCTTGGCCATTATTAGGCGAGAAGTCCTTGTGGTTTTGAGATTTTTCATAACAAAGAGACCACTGCTACAATATAGTGAATCTGGAATTTATCCCTAATTAATCAGCAAGTAGTTCCTCGTTATTATTCATCTCAATATCTCCGTCTTCAAACATTTTTAATCTTCGAACACGTAAATCGGTTCGAAGTGGTTTTCAAATAGGAATCACCTAATTTCGACCATGGTTCCTTCAAAATCCAATCATCGATAAAAATGATGTAATTAGGTTATTGTTTTTCGATTCATTCATTTTTCCTTTACCAAAATATCTGCCAAAGATATATATTTTCAAAATATTCTTTTAATAAATACAAAATCATTTAAACCTCTTTTTGAATATTTCTCGGATCATTTTTAAAGAGTATCTTTTGAGAAAATAGGATTATAGAAATCATTCTACTTTTATTCAAAATCAACTTCCATATTCAAAGAGTGCTATGGGCGGAATAATAGTGAGATCACGTTTTAAATTCTAGGAATAGGACAAGTTCCTTCTTCGGATTTTAATAATGAGTATAAGAAGATTATTTCTATAAAATCCAAGTTGAGCATCCGGGCTTTCCTTTCGATATGTTCCACCCCATGCTTAAAAGGGAAAACTAAGGCCAGGTAAGTTCAGGGAACTGGTTGCTCCATCTCTAATCTTAGTTACACACTTTGTTTTCACTTTTAGATCTCACAGACGGGACAAATGTACTAGTCGTTTCCGCATACCCATTTTTCCTTTTTAAATCACTTAACTAATTCTAATTTATTTTGAAATGATTTATTATTTACTTAAAAACATTTAGTAAGGATTTGGAATAGAATTGTTAAGTTTCAACCTTTATTTCAAAAGTTATTGAAAAACGTTGCGAAAAGTGTTGCAAATAGTACTACAAAAGGGCTTTAAAAGCTATATTCTTCAAAACAACTTTTGTATCATTTAGAAAACCATATTTTCAACTTAACACTTTTAAAACATTTTAAAATATTTTTAGAATTTATTTCATATTTTTAAAACGATTATTTTATCAATTTTCAACTTTGGTCATTTAGTGCAAAAACTGGATTTTTTTTGAAAATTTATTTTGGCATATTTCAAAATATACAAGATGACATCTTAATTTTATTTTTTTATATGAAAGATATGGATATAAGGATACGGAAAAATTTTACTTCAAAAAATTCTGAACTATATTCCAATTCGTATGTTCATTTGAACTTTTAACGTGAAAATATGAAGTACCGTTACGCGACGCGTCAATTTTTAGGCGTATTTTGATATTCATATCCAAACTTTTCCGAGACAAGTTTAAACACTTAGGAATCATTTCTAAAGCATACTCATATCACATTTTACTTCTTTTGAAAAGTGATTTTTATGTGATTATACGTCGTGTTAATCCGTGACTTGTTTCAGCATATATATTCAATATACAACTAATAAACAACCAAAACAATATTTATAACCATTTTAACATATTCTGACATGTCATATGAACTTACAAAGTAATTTAACAAATTTTTAACACAATGCACATGATTGTCATTTATGTACATGTTTGCTTACTAACTTTGCAAATGACTTA
This sequence comes from Allium cepa, assembly GCA_030765085.1. NCBI lineage: Eukaryota > Viridiplantae > Streptophyta > Magnoliopsida > Asparagales > Amaryllidaceae > Allium > Allium cepa. The sequence continues at coordinate 107,910,329 of CM060937.1, read as the reverse complement.
AAGATTGTTGCTTTCTTTTTCAAACACTTATTAAACATCATTATTAACATCCAAACAACATTTATAACTTACAAAACATCATACAAACATTTCCTACTTGACAATTTAGAGTTCTCGCATTGTTGGTTTTGGCGAACGGAAAAACGACTATAGCTTCGCTACTCGACGTTTTTAGCTTACGATTCCTTGAACACTTAGACTTGGATGACTCGACTTGGCTTGGGGAAGGCTAGGGGTGCTCGGCCAAATGGAGGAAGGGGGTGTAACGACCCGTATATTTTTATAATTTTATAACGTATTTAATTGAATTTTTGTGAAATTTTAAATAATTTAATTTGAAAATAAAATTTTGATATTTGGAACACGTATATTTAAACATAAACAATGGTAAATTTTCATCTGAAAACATGAAATTTATTTTCTTGTGTAAGTTCTATTTTAATTCAAATCAGTTAAAAATTTGATGATAATAAAATACTTTTCAAACTTGAATATTTTTACACAATAAATTTTTGAATCGTCTGTTGAGTGTGATGTCATATTTCATTTCTTCAAATTTGGACTGCTATTGCTCCATTTATCTTATTTTCGAAAAATTCGCAGCATTTTCGATACCGATTATCGACTTTTGATAGAATGATCATACCACCGATATTTGTATACTATTTTGATCGCCTTGTCGCGCAGATCTCTGCGGCATATTCAATTCTGATTTATACTTTTCAAAAATGTAAATTTTCAGCGTATTTCACGCAGTTATTTTTCGTATTTATTTTCATATATTTTTTATTTTGGGTTTAAATTTATTTTTATTTTGGCTTTTTATTTATGGGTAGGCTATTAGGCTAGAATGGTAAAGGTCACTTGAATGGAAGTTGAGAAATGAGGAGACATCCTTTCATATTAAGTACATGTTCATTTAAATGCACGTTCATTTTAAATTACATCTTCAAAAAAAATCTTGGCTTCTCTTGCACCTTTTTTTATGCGTGTATATTTGTTTCTGCCTGACCGGTCTCTTCATTTTTCACTTCTTCCCATTTCTTATTTTTCTTGCGTTCATCTCTTTTGCCTTACTTATCATTCTTCTCTCCCTGCTTTCTTTCTTCCTCCTCTACGTCTCGTTCTCTCTTCTACAAACAATATATATACAGTAAGTTCTAAATATTTTGCCTTCTTCCACTTTTGCATTTTTTTCTTCCTTCTTCTTTATATATTCGGCCACCACCGTGCATCTTCATATCCTCCTTCTCCACCAAAGCCGGGCCGAACAACCTCCTCACCAAAGCCAGGCCGAAAACCATCATCATTTCTCTCTCTCTGATCCTCACCATCCGCGTCAAAACCCGGATCCAAACAACCCACGCAACCCCTACACCAGACCGAGCACAAAACCCATCACCTTGGTCACCTCACTCCCTCCGCCTCCATGCCAAACTGAGCTACAGCCATCAACCAAGCATCTTCCCTCCTTCAACTCAAACCGAAGTCAACATCTCACCCATTCATAGCCTCGGCTCCGCCTCTTGCCGAAGCCCAAACTCAACAGCCCTGGCCGCACCTCCTCGAACTCGACCCATTGATCTTGCCACCCGACCTCTCGGCCAAAGCACAACCGCACGTGCCTTCCATTTCGCCCACCATCAGCCTTCCATTTCGCCCACCATCGTTCCACATCAGCTCTTTCTCCCACCGCATGAGGCCGAGACCCCAACGTGCCACCCAAGAGCAGCATCTTGCTTCACCTCTTCTCTAGATAGGTATATAATATATATATATATATATATATATATATATATATATATGAATTATAATATATTTTATATTATTGATAAGGTATTAACCATGTTTACATTTTTGTTACAATAATATATCTATTCGTATATATGTATAAAACATACGTTCTTATGTGGTTTGTTGGTTGTATGTATAAGCTTATACGGTTAGTTAGGATTTGTTTAAATGTAGATGTAATAACAAAGTAAGTTCACATTGTTTTAAAATAAATATTTTTTGAAATATATAATAGGTATATGAGTTTATATATATGTTATATTAGTCTTTATACAAAAATTATATATATGTTTCTGTTAGGGTTTTGATGCATAAGTATATATTAGTTTGAAATGTATAGGTTGTATTTAGTATGATTGTTTGCCGAAGAAATATATGTATATAGGTTTAAGTTGTTCGTGTATATATATAGCATTTTATAAAATAAGTCTACAGCAAATTTTGTTTGCATATCAGATCGTTTTAAAAAAATACATAAGTCATGTTAGGATATATAAAGTGAATTTGGGGTTTGCTGTTGCTTTATTTATATATGTATATAGAAGTGTGTAAGTTATAAATAATGTTTTCCAAAGATTTGCATATTGCTGACGTATGTTACATATATATAGTAATCAGGACTTTTAAATGTAATGATATTGTATGTTATAGGTTCGATTTTTTTGCATTGCTTTACAAATATTGTTTAAGTGTTGTTTTGAAAATATAAAATATTTTGACTTTAAGTTATATTTGTTTTAACTTTATTACTTTTAAATATATGTGTTTTAAGAATAATGATTTTTAAATATATATATTTTTTATTTTAATTTTTATCTTAGATTAAAATATTGATTATTAATAAAATAACAAATATTTTTTGTATATATCAAACCGATTCGGGTTCAGTTCATCAATTCTTGATTATCAGCTTCGCTCATCGAATTCGTGCCAATCTGTCTTTGCTTTAGAGGTCGTGCTTGCATTTCGTATCTCAATTTCGACATTGTCTATCATCTAGCCTCGAAAGATGAGCAATCACTCAAGATTAACGTTCTTATGTTTATTAAATTTGATTTCAAGTGAAACGACAATTGAAATATGTTTCTGTTAGTTATTTACATTGCTATATATATGCTGTTATCTGTATCTGTTCACCTGTGACATCTGACAACATTACCTGTTATTTATATTGATGATAAATGCCTGCTATATTATTACCATATCTGTTATCATTCTAGAAGTTCTCTCTTATTATAGAATTCACTATGGGTTGAAATGATACATACCGGAATGATCTGTGGAGTAAGAGAAAATCGTTATGGGTTGAAATGATAAACCCAAGCGATTTTTATTGAATTGAATTTGGGATTGCGGGTTGACATGATATATACCCGTATATATTTAAATTACGGATTGAAATGATAAATATCTATATCACTTGACCATAGAATAGAAAATTATATACAGACACCGTTGGTCTATATATAAATATTTTGAAAATGATTTCTATGGTTTTGGAAAGAAATATATGGTTTTAATAAATATTGATTTTAAGATAACATATATAAATGTATTTTTATAAAGTTTTAAAATTTAGATTTTTAAAATTTTATGTTTGAATTTTTTTATAGTTATAAGTTAATTTTGAAATTATAACTTTAAGAATTTATTTATAATTTTACTATTTTTAAAATATATAAATAGATTTAGTATATAAATAAATTTAATGTTTAAGTATTTATTTAAAATTTATATTTTCAAATATAGAGTTGATAATAATTTTTAATAAATTAAGGTTGGAAAGAGAAATCGAAATTGGTTTTAAATTTTATTATTTAAGAATTATAATCAAATAAGTTTATTTTAAATTTATTAAATTTGAGATTTCAAAGATATGGTTTTATAATTTGATTTTTGTCAAAAGTGATATAAGTGAATATTTTCAAATTTACACAAATTGAAATGGTATATGTAGTTTTATTTGGAAGTTGAAGTTTTATTTAAATGTTATTGGAATGATTAAGTAAATATTTCAAAACTAAATAATAGTAAAGTGAATTTGATATATATATATATGAAACTGTCAAATTTAGTTTTGAAATTATGGAATGTTTAAAGCTTTGAAATATATCGAAATTCAAATGATTTATTTTATGATTCAAATCTGTATTTGAAATCGTTATAATTTGAAATGGTTTATTGAAAACTGAATCGAGTTGAAATTTATGATTTGAGATTAAATTAAATTTGAATTTCGAAATTCGAGTTGATTTGAATCGATTTGTGAAATTGAGGAAATTATTTTATTACATAAGTGCATATATATATTTCTTTATAAATTATTTTAATATAAATAATTTTTAATATAAACTATTCTAATATACTAATTATTTTATTGTAAATTATTTTATTATAAAGTATGTTAACTTATAACTATTTTAAATTGACTATTTTATTTTATAAAATATTTTATTATATATACTATTATTAATACCTAAACTATTAAAGGAAAGTGTTATGGTTTTCTAAAGTATTACGAGTTCAAAGTGTTATGATTTCCAAAGTGTTATAATTTCAAGTGTTTTGGTTTCGAAAGTGTTGTAACTTTGAAGTGCTATGATTTTGGAAATGGATATATTTGAAGTGAAAAATGATATAGTATCGACATGGTTTCGAAGTGAAATGATATTTTGGGTTTTGAAGTTTGATATTTTGAAATGACTACGGTGTTATAATAATGTTTGGTTGTTAAAGAGACCGGGATCGGTTATTGTCATACTCTGTGCAATGCCGAAAACCACTATAACAACCATGTACGCGGTGGAGATTCCACAATAAAGTAGGATAGTGGCGACGATCCTATATGAGGTATATATACATGGACCCAACTCCCATGAGTTGGCATAAGGTGGCTAAAACAGAAGCAATTGACAGGCCAAGTGGGGTAGCTCCTTCGATCGGACACACTTCTTTGATTATCATTCTATTACTTTGTGATTGATTAGGTGCGCACCTTTGATTTGGGAGTGTGGCTCAAGGTGGGCGGTAGCTGCGGCTATGCGTTACCACCAGTCCGGAAGTATAATTGGTATACTACTCTGGCATTGCCTAGTTGTGCGGTTTCACCTACCATATCGAGACCACTACGATTTTTTTTATGTCGTACCTATGGAGTATCCTCTGATAGCCTCCCGATCAGGAGGTATCATGGTACTGTATAGATTATGGCATTATAAAATGTGTTAAGTGGGACATGGATAACACCTTAATGCTATTTTAATAGTTTACTTTACTATAGACATTATTATAATGACTTATATTACTACATAGTAGATAGTTACACGGATCCTTAGAGGATGGGTATCCCAAACATCCTTTAAATTACTTGTATTTCAGTTGATATTACACTTGAGTTGGATTTGTTGATATAAGAATGTTAATCCTGACTCGAGTGTTTTTTGTTTTGCTTTATGCTTGGGTCAGACTGAGTGTCACAGCATTAGAGACTCACCTTTGAAGTTGGAGCTTCGCTTAAAGATCCATCTATCAATTCAGCTTGCAGTTATTCAGTTGACCCTTGTGATATATTCTGATTTTGTATTTGACTTCTATGTATTCGAGACTTTTGTTGTATCTTGTTTGAATCTTTTATGTATATACATTAGCTTCATGAACTACTATTCATTTATTTCCGTTGCTTATTGTTATATTACTTCGTGTCTGTGATTCTGTGGTTATTTTATTTATTGTATATGCTGAGTTTTTTCAAATATAAATTAACAATTTGATATTTTGAGCAATTCAAGTCCGACATGCGCGGATGCGAATGGTTGAAAATATCGGGATGTTATAGAGGGTGTAAGCAATGAGAGGGAGGAGGAAGAGTTTGAAGTGGTTCGGATGAAGTTTTTGTTGATATTTTCCTTTGTTTTATTTTTGTAAATATTTTGACATTATTTAATTATGAAAAGAAGTGATTAAAGGAGGTAAGAGAGCTCGAGAAAGTAGAGAAGAAATGGTGTAAAAGTAAAGAAGAAGTGGATGGGTAATTTATAGAAAATATTTGAGATTAAAATATAGATTTATATTTTTACTTAAACAATCTTCCTTAAGAATTAAGTAAACTTATTTAATTCAAAACTTACCATCCACATCACATCACACTTTTAAAATTCAAACACTTAAGAGTAAAGTAAAGAATAAGAATGATTACTTTATTTTATGTCACATTACTTTACTTTATGTCATATTTGATGTGACATGTGTTTTGTCTTTTTTAGTTTACTTTTGCTAATTACTTTCTAGAATTTTGTATGTGTAATTTTTAAAAGTAACCTTACTTAGTTAATTTTGAACTATTTTTGTATGTTAACATATTTATTAAATTGTGTACATAAAGGTGCAACAACGTTGCGATAACTTTAAATCGGTTAAACATTGATTTTTGACAAAATGTTTTACGGTCATATTATGACGTTTTATTTAAACTATTTACTTATGTAAACCAAATTTAAAAATAAATTTGTATAAGGTCATTTAAAAATATAAACACTCATAAATAAAGTAAAATAATTTATTAAACCATTTAAACTTACTTTTCGAAAATCAGGATTTATCACTTTTGTCGATATAAGCAAATGTTACTATTTTTATGTATATTTTTATTTTCGAATCCTATCTAATATTATTTGAATCAAAAAACTTATTATATTTTATATTTAAAATCACTTTAAATATTATATTTTGAAGTGATTAAATTTTGGGTCGTTGCAACTATGGTCTTAGCATATATCATGCGATTAACAATCATCAAAGTCAGATATTAATAAACAAGATCTACAATACTCTCAATTCCAAGAACCACTGCACATCATCACATGAGATCACGTATTTTAACTTTGATATAACCAGCCTATAGAAGACTTTTAACGAGTCATTCAGTAGTTGCCCACAACAACTACAAGAATATAAGCTTTTAGTGTACACAACAATCATGAGTAATCCCTATCCATTGTATGGCGAGCATTACGCACATCAGTCTCGTGAGTGAATCAATATCACATTCTTAAATCACCTTAATCAGGAACATTTAAGGATAAGTATTTATTTACATTTGTTGATTCACTACTCACAATTATGGACACATTGGTAGCTACAATCGATTAAATACTCACTCCTGGAGATATCTTATTATATGTACAATATGTTTATCAAAATTTAGTTATACTACAGACACATATAATAGAAACAGAAATCAAAAAACATAATTTCCCTTCGAATAAAATGTATACATAAGCATTAAGTGTACATTCATATTAAAAAATTACATGACCGCCTTTAAGGCATACCTTCAAATCTTTCAAATTATAAAGACAAAATTATGAGAGCCAATAGAGCATAAAATTGAATTAAGAATAACATGTCTATCTACTTGAGCAACTAGAAACGAACTCCATTTACTTACTAAACCGATAGCATTGGACATAAATGAATAAAAGAGGTCATTTTTATTCCATTCTCTCTAAAGTTTGTTCTCTAAATAAATATAGGAAGTGATTTGATGATAAAAACAAATCCTCCTTACAATCTTGGTCCTTTTGGCACAGCGGGATGATTATAAATTATGAAGCAAAATTTTCTCCTTATTAATTTTTGACCCAAGGAAACTTCATAAAGAGCAAGAAAGTTCATGCTATTGTTAATGGAATATGCTAAGTCATTAGAAAAAAAAATAAGAATGTCATCGCATATGACATGGATGAAATAAGAGGCCAACCACCAAGGATATGTATAAGCCAATTTTGTATAAGCGACATATGTCTGAAGACCAGAGATAAAAACTATGACGGAAATAATGAAAAGGTGAGGGAGAGAAGGTCCCCTTCCTCACGTCTCTCATGGACAAAGCAACCCTATAAACAGGGCCGGCCCTGACCCAAGGCCACCACCTTCAATTTTCTAGGGCCCCATAATTATAAAAATAGTTATATATGCAGTATGTTATTGTCTTATAGTAAAAAATCAGTTGGTCTAGTGGTATTATGTTTGTCATGGTACTGGAGCAATCAAGGTTCGAGTCTTGCTTCAATGTAATTTGTTTTTGTTTTTACTGTATTTAAAGCAGATTATCTTGCCTTTGACTTGGGCCTCCATGTGCTCAGGACCGGCCCTGCCTATGGAATCCAATAATTGGATAGTAGTCTCCAATTCATTTCAATAAAGACCTCAGAGAACCAAAGGTTTATGAAATCGATATGACAAAAAACTAGAAGTGATTATCATAAGCCTTGGTCATGTTGAGTTTTATAATTGTGTCAGAACAAAGGATTTTTTTTCTTTTTGCAAAGTGGGTTTCCCGAAAAAACGAATGTTGCCCGGAACAGTCTAATTTTTACAAATACAACTTGAGAATAAGAGATGATTTTTACCGAGTCAGTGTTGAGTCTGTCTACTAAAATTTTGGAAATAATTTTACTAGAAAAATGATAGGTTTATGGAGCGATAATCATAACAAGATTGTAGTTTGAGTTAAACTGTGACCATTTCTTGACATGTGTGGGACATCCTTGCACAAAGCTTACCGTCCCAATTTTATTGAACGTTCCCAAATAGGCAATTAAAACGTAAACATTTGTCCATCCAATTTGAGCTAAGTTTCTCTTTTAGTTCTTTGCCTATATTGAATGTAAATAATTAGTTGTGATTGCAATGTGCATTTTGTATTTCAACCGCTATTTTGAAAGCTAGACCAGGCCCCTGGTTCAACCCTCAGAACCGTGAACCGTAAGCCACCCCAGTCCGAACCTGAATCAAGTCTTGTTTTGCAAGAAATGTGATAAACCTAGGTTTAACAAGGTAAGATCCGATCCAGTTTAAAAAAACACAAATCGAACCAACTGAAAATACCTTTTGTTCAAACAAAATTTCAAAATTGGGAAACTAGGTGAGCAGCTTCTGAAAAGATTCAAAAGCATTCAATGCAAATATCAATGTTAGGACCATACATTCATGGGCGCGAGGTGAGATTTTTCTTTGTTGTTTGGCGATGTATGACATTTTCTCATCGTTGTCACTGGTTTAATAATATGTAGTTTTCATTTATTAGAGTATTGATAAATACAACAAAAAAAAACACATTAGATAATACTCAGTTTGAAAAAAATACCTCAAAGTTTTGAATCTCCGCTTATTGATACCCAAAAGACACCAAAACCGATTACCATATCATACAATAAAAAATCATACCCTTTTCAAAACCGAAGAAGAATTCAAGTTCAAAAGTGAAAAATCAACGTCGGAAGATATGAAAAGTAAGTAATTTCGAAAATTCAGTTTTTAGTCGCAATTGCTAGATTAAGTCGAATTGTTCTTAACCCAACAGTATTACAAAATTTGTGTAAACAACAACACAAAATACTTGAAAATTACAAAACCTTAGCATGATAAACTTTTAAATAATGATGAAATTTTGTCAAAAATCAATTTTGCATGAATACATCAGATGCAAGATACCTGAAAATCCCTAAGTCCATAATTAAGGAATTTTCTGATTGAGCGAGGAGAAAGATATAGTGGTTTTTCAACTGGTTGCGGTGGCATTTTTAAATGCAAAATAACAAGAATAATAATTAAAATGTGGAATTTACTTTCGGGTGATATCCAGTATATTATTTGGCGTATAACAATGCTCTTTTTTATTACAAGAGGCTATGAAGTACTTGTATTTAATGGCCGCAAGATTATACATCCCGTGCTTGTTAAATTTTTAGTATGTTCTCTATTAGACAATAAGGTCCGTTTTTTGCGAAGCAAACGGGGTATTTGAGTGCGGAATTTGAGTTAGAAAGTTGGTTGAAAGAAGAAAACGTTTGATGATGCAAAATGGGTATTTGAGCGGAGTATTTGAAATGCGATTTTTTATTTAATTGATTTATATTTAATTAATTATTTGTTTTTACTGTGTAATATGCATTAATTAATATAAAATAAAAGTTAATAATACAAAAGAGCTACAATGTTCGAAAGATGAATACAATAATTTAAAGATACAGATTACATGTTTTAGCACAACTCTACTGCAATAATTTTATCTTTTATGATATTGCGAAGTGTTGTCATTTCATTGTCTTTGTGTCGTTGTACTTATTCGGTCTCTATGTTTATAGTAGTTCTCATATTATAATACTTCTTGGCATTCTTCTGAAAAAAGATTGGAATCATCATTAAAAGCCATAAAATCTGGAACATTATTGTTGTATTTTTGTACAAAATTGTGCAGAGTCATAGTAGCAACGACAAATTTTATCTAAGTTTCAAATGATTATGTTGATATATTCTTCAAAATTGTAAACTTTTATTTTCCATATTTCAATTATTCTTTCAATTGTCATATGTAAACTTGAATGGTACAAATTAAAACATTTATTAATCGATTTTTGTTAATTTGCAGTTTCACGAAAATAAGGAATATGATATCTGCTATTTCGATAAGATGGTAAATATCAGTTTAAAGTTGATATCTTAAATCTACTAAATAATATTGTTTAGGTGGAGAGCGAGGAAAGTTAGCGTCTCTATTATTTATAACAGTATTTGACGTGTCAGACGTCAATGTCCTCCCCTTCTTCATACCCCGTCGGTCTTCTTCAACTTCTCTTTCTTTCAATTCCTTCAGTGATGGCGAGGGAGGGGGTTTGTTCGTTGGGGCTTACAATGCATCCAACCGTGATGCATCAAAAACGTTAACTAAACAAAAGTAGATTGGATTTGTAAAACCTCTAAAGTTTGATCACCACGGTTTGTTTTTTAAAAGTATGACATGAACACTATTTTTTGTCATGTGGCTTAATAATTTGTCTTTTCATTTACTAAATTAAACCTCAATACGTGGGAATAGGCATCAGTTTACTGTTCAACTAATTGTTTTTTCATCAGTCGTGCAGATGAGCAAAGATGAAGTATAATTTACATATGCTCAAATTATTTAGTTCATAACAAATATGAACCACACAACGTTTCAAAATTAATATAAAAAAATAACATGTTTTTCCAAACGCACAAAACACATCAATAAAAAGCATTAGGGAAACCGGACGAGATTCACCAAAATATCTAAATCGGACGTATGAAATTGTTCACGTCGCTATTCGGAATCCAAAGCTGTGTGCTTGATTTCACAGAAGATCCAATAGGAAGAAACAAACGACCGCTTGCAGTAGAAAGGCTCCAGGAAGGCGAACTGTTTACAAAAACTCACCATTAACCTTTTCACATTTTTTAGGAGAATAAATTGCGCATGGAATCCTGACAAATACGTTGTAAAATGACTCACAAAATGGAAGGGGAAACTAACCAGCATCTGGATATCACTATATGAACCAACCGTGAAAAGCAACATAGCTTCAGTTTGATGCGGTAAAAACATACTAACCATGTATGCAAACAAGTTATTGGAGTCTTAGTAATGGAAAAAAAAAAAAACCATATAATAATTGCTAAATATCTACCTTTGCGGTTTTTTTTTTTTTTTTTTTTGAAATGGCATAGTAATGAAAGAAGGTAATAATACCCGAGTACGACACCAATACAAACTATACAAACCCTAATCAGTTTAGGGTTATACACCGCGCCTCCATTCAAGTTTCGAATAAAATCGAAAAACCTCAAAAAGGACCTATTTTGAACAAATCTTCCAAATCCAAGTGTCTCTTTGAATATTATTATCAATTGTAATTTTCTCAATAGCCGTTCTGAATATATTAGCAGCTTGATGTGTGTTTACATTCCAGTTCTGATTATGAATAATGTTCTGAACTTTATCATTAGCACCACCAAGTAAAAACAAGTTATTCCAACCAAGCAGATCAATTAGAGATTTTCCATATATTCATGGGTCAAACCATAAACTAGTAGAACAGTCATCTTTAAACTTTCTTTCTATAAGCTTTTTACCATTCTCCCTGCAACTTAGAATATTTTTCCAAGTATAAAAATGATAGTTTTCAGCTATAGCAGTCTAGAAGTTTTTGTTTTTAAGGTATTTATCCCTCATCTATCTAGCCCAGAGGGAATTACCATCTATAAATTTCCGAAATAACTTGTATTTTGCTGCTTCTCTCAAGTCTCTAATGCTTCTAATTCCTAAACCACCAGCATTTTTAGTCATGCATACTTTTTCCCAAACAATTTTGTGGTGTTTGCCTTGTCAAATAGAATTATCACACATTTTTTCAATTTTGCAAATTACCTTGGCTGGTATATTATGAGCTTGAATCCAGTATAAAATAATTGCAGTGATGACACTATGGGTGAGTTCTAGTCTACAACTAGAGATAATTATTTGCTAGACCATCCTTCAAGTTTACTTTGAATAATCTCATATAAACTTGAGCAGTCCCTATCATTTAGCTGATTTATACTCAAAGGCAGGCCTAAATACTTTACTGACAAATTACCTTTGTTAAAATTAAGAATGTTTAAGATTTCTTTTTTGCATTTACATCCTTTGTTGAAATAGACTTTACTTTTGCATTCATTAACTTTTAGTCCAGCAAATACTTCTCGCTTTTTAAAGATGCTGGCAATAAAATTAGCATTATTCATAACAAATAAAAGCAAATCATCGGCATATTAAAGATGAGTAATAGATTGTTTGATTCTATTAATGGCTTTAATATCCCCCTTGCTTTGTTCAGAATCAATTAGAATGGTGAAATATTCCATCACAATGATGAATAGATAAGGAGAAAGGAGATCTCCTTATCTAATTCCTCTATTGCTATGAATATAACCTGTAGGGGAGCCACTAATCATCACAGAGTATGTAACATTGTTAATACATTCTTTGATAAGATCACAATTTTTTTTATTACAACCCAATTATACTCATCATATGAATTATAAAATGCCTATTTATTTTGTCGAAAGCTTTGTGTAAATCAATTTTAATACACATAACACTTTACTTTTCATGTTAAAATTTCTAGTTAGTTCATGTGCAAGCAAAGTGTTTTCAGTAATAAGCCTATTAGGAATGAAAGCACACTGGTTTTCTGATATTAAAATTTTTAAGAACAATTTAGCCCTGTTTCAAAGAATAGTAGAAATAATTTTATAAACGAAGTTGCAACAGGAAATTGGTCTATAATATTCCATTCCATTAGAATTATTTATTCTTGGGATAAGTGTTATGAAAGTATGATTGAAAGATTTTGGAAGCTTCACTGTCTTAAAAAATTCAGAAAAGACTTCAAAAATATTAGAGTTAATATCAGGCCAGTGGGTTTTATAGAATTTAGCACCAAATCCATCACGACCAAGGCTTTTATCATTGTTAGCATTGAAAATAATATTTTTAATATCCATTAAATTAATAGGAGCTAGTAAAATTTCCTGACTAATTTCTATTAAGAAAATTTAACATTAATAACAGGAAAGGATGTCATATAATTATTATTATTAAATGAATCTGTAAAGTAACTAAAGGCTTCTCTCTCAATATCAGTTGAATTCTTTAAAGCATTACCATTTACATCAATAAGTTTACAAATGATATTTCTATTTTTCCTATTTGTCATTTTTGCATACAAAAAAAATCAGCTAGCTTCATCCTCATTTGTAAGTCAGTCAATTTTGGCCTTTTGCCTTATATTAACTGAATGAATATGGAGAGAAGTGATGAGATTATTTTGAGCCTAAAATAAACTATTAACAATATTCCTGTCGAGCATTTTGCAATTTTTCACATTCAGCTCTAATATCTTTAAGCTCATTTTTATTTCTACTTTTGTTCCAGTTTTTTATATGACCCTTGGCAATTTGCAAGAATTTGAAGAATTTATATTGGGCGGTGCCCTGAATTTTAAATGACAAAGATTCATTGATGACATTTTCATAATTATTTTCATAGACCCCACCCATTCATAAATCTAAATGGAATATTTTCTTGCAGTCATTATTTTCTGTGAGAAAAATTTGAATGGGGTGTGATCGCTGATAGCTTGAAGAAGTGTGCAGCATTTGTAATGAGGAAATATATTTGCAAAGTTTTGGTTTATTAAAATCCTATCAAGTTTACAATGAATGTTTCTAAATTTACCATACTTCCAATTAAATTTATTTTCTACGATATTAGCTTCAATAATACTAGTCCTTAAGAAGAATTTATTAATAAATTCTAATTTGCTAAAAGGGACTGGTATACCACCTCTTTTATCATATGTATGCATAATGGTATTCACCCATTATGATCCAAGGATGAGACATTTTTCCATTCAAATTCTCAATATGATTCCATAAGTTAGTTCTTTCATTTTCAAAAGTTGATGCATATATAAAAGTAACATCTAAACAAGACCACCTTTATTAGAAAATAAGCAGTGGATATATTGAAAGTTTAATATGTGACTATCCAAATTCTAAATATTATCATCCCATAAAATTAGAATTCTACCATTACCCCCCATTCGATTATTATTAATACTTCTCCAGGTAGGGGAAGTCTGGTATGATAATCTGCAATTTTATCATTATCTAATTTATTTTTTAATAGACCTATTATACTAGGTTTTTTAGACATAATTAAATTAGAAACATCTAATTTTCTAATTGAAGAATTAAGACCTGTAACATTCCATGAGACTATAGACATTGATAAAAATATGAAGTGGGAATAATAAGGATACTCAAAGGATACGTTGGTAGTTACAGCGAATCACTGTGACCGTTATCCTACCTTTTGGTCAAGGCCGGAATATTAACAAGTTGGCTGGAAAAGAATGGATATAAGAATTGGAGATCAACTGGAAACGAGGTTATGATGGATATCGTAGAAATTTGGCCGAGCTCCAATCAAGACGGGATTGATTGGGAGTGCTGATCAAGGATAGGAGAGGCTAAGTTTCAAATTTCAAGTCAATCGAAGTTCGTATGCTCAAGATATGACCGGTGCAGTTTCATCATAAATCATGTTCGAATTGATCTATTCGAATCCATTGAGCAGCCAAAGAAATCCCTCTTCTTATCATTCTTGTTCGAATCCTTCAGATGCTCCCATCTTCGTATCGGGTGGGCGAACTACACTTTTCGTATCCATCAGACGCGTTGTATCGTATACATCGAAGCGAGCTACTGTTCATACCCACCAAAGGTAAGGCTTCTTTCGTATCCATCTGTCGGTCTTGTTCGTATCGATGAAATCGTATCCATCAACTTACACCTTCTTCGTATCGATCCTGTATGCACTCCACTCCAATCATCTAAGATTATTTTGTATCGATCAACATATATAAGATCGATACGAAGTACATTGCTGACATCGATATGAAAATGGACACATCACTTCAATGGACAAGGACTAACGATGCGAATAAAAGTCGAAGTGGATGGATGCGAATGGAAGGATATGGTCGGATCTGAATGGAGATCAAAAGGGATGTAGGTTCAATCAACATGGCAAGGAGCGTGGATCCACCCTAATTTATTGCTTCATGTCAACAGGTAGACACGTGCCTTTGGTCAACGCGAAGAAGAGGGAGGCGAAGGCATCGATACAAAGTCGTATCCATATTGGAGAACCCAGTTCGTATCGATCATATCCTGAGATCCAAAAGTCCAAATGCTATGAAATTGTCACAAGAGCTTATGTACGACCTAAAGAATGTTCATGCCAAATTTCGACTCGATCCGATCAAATCTTGGTCGATACGAAATTCGTTCGTATTAATTGCGGATCGAGTCAAAATTACCTAGGATCGATCGCGTGGGCCCATTCATGTGCCAGAAGAGGTCTTTCGAGATCTGAGCTAGATATTTGCAGCCTATGTCTATAAATAGGACCTCGAAGCCTATAGAAAAGGGATCTTTGACTATCCAACGTCCAGACTCTGTCGAAATCATCTTTGCACTACAAGGCTGCTGTTATACTCGAATTTCATCACTGTAAACTGCTGTAGTCGGTTGTAACCATTAAGGAAAGTCAATAAAATATTAACTTTTGAAGTGGATGTAGGCCGGAGATAGCCGAAACACTGTAAATCACTACAAGAAAAACCATTTATAATTGCAAAAATTGGTGGCGTTTCTTTCTAAATGCAACCAAAAAGTATTTCCCTGAAAAATATAAATGCGGCTAAAAAGATTTCACGTCCCTGCTTTGCACCCACGTAAAGTAAAAAATATTTGACGATTTTTTTTTATTTATTGTCACGTTTCCTTTACTCTTTATTACTTAGAAACTTTTCTCCTCACGCTTTTCTTTTTGCTCCTGCAAAATCTACCTCACCCTCCAACAAAAACCAACTTGCTTCGTTATCATTGTTGCGGTATACGTCCTTCATTCTACTCCTCTCCACATCGGTAGCCATTCACAGATCTCTCCTCGCGGATTAGGTATGAAATTTTATAAACCGATTTTATGAGTCTATTGGATTTTATATTATTATGTATGGATACTCTATACGAATTTTTACGTAAACCCTATTTGAAATAGTCGATTTAACACTAATTGAAATAAATCCTAACTGGAATAATTGGGAGCTACGGTGAAGAAAAGGGAGTACGTCAATGGGTATGATTACTGCTGCAGAAGCGTTGATAATGGCATTCGTAGTAAATTTGAGATGAATTTGGGGGTGGTTTTCGAATATTCGCCCATGGGAGTGGCGCCTGTTGGCGATTTCTTGAGCTACTGTTGCCTGTGTAGAAAGAGGCTTCGTGATTTGGATATTTTAATGTACAGGTATAATTTTGCATTTTATAATTTTCAGCATTTTTAAAAAAAAAATTCATTGATATTGGTTGTATGATTTTTGGCATATGATATGAGAAATTTCTTAAATTGTAATTCTATCCATGGGTCAAATTTTATTGTCCAAGTATATGATCCTGAAATCTGGTGCAATTGGATATGACACTTGTTTGATATGCATTGGTATGAAAATATATGGTTATTGTTCATGGTGTAAAAATATCATAAAGTTTATTGGCAACCACTAAGCTTTTATCATCGGATGAAGTTGAGATTTTATCCATATTGTTTTCTGAGGACCATAACATTAGCAAAGTCTGTCTTTCCTACAATTTGTACATTGGAGTTGACATGAGAATAATATTGCCGTGAATTGCAGATTGTAGTCTGATTTAAGGCATTTTAGGCTCATATATGTAAGTTAGATCATTTAAGTGCAATTAAAAATTCATTAAGGCATAATGTAAAATCTTACTTGCACCATTACTACCAAGGTTATAATTAAGGGCTTTGAAATGTGGATTCAAATGCTTTGTATACCAAGTCTATCGATTTCACCAAAAATAAAATCTTATGATGAATCAGTTATGTATGAACTATAATGTGTCATAAATTAATTTTAAGGTGAACTGCCTTAAGTGCTTATTGAACATGAGATAAAGTGTAAGTTGTACAGTAGATGAATGGAGCGGAACATAAAATCTTGTCAATAGACTTATTCATGAATATATTCTGAGCTAGGATTCAGAAAATCTTGTCCATTTCAATTGATTTCACATGTCTCTTACATGAGAATATGGATCCCTTTAACATCAGTTGTATATGGTAATCAAATAATCATTCATACTTGGGGAAAAAAAATATCAAAGAATACACATGATTGCTTTGATTCAGTCGCATGCATGATGTTTTTTTTGACACCTTCATATGCCAAACAGTTAGTTTCATGCATTGGCTACTTGTGTAACCAACACTTGAGTCATGGAGAAGTTCAATTTCTTTGTTAGGCACTGCGATTTCAAGAAAAAACTGCCATTTTCTCTGTTCCATATCAACTCAATACAATCACAACGTATAATAGTTTAAAATCAAAAATATGACTACATGCAATCCTTTTGCGTTTTGTATAGCAATATATCATTTGAAAAGCACCCAAAAAAAAGACAGAATTAAACTAGAATGGTTATGATTACGCAGGGGACAGGCCTTTTTCAGCGAGGAATGCAGATGCCAACAGATGATGGTGGATGAGAATAAAGAGAAGTATACGTCATCGTCAAAAACTGGAGACACTTTTTGAGGCAACTTCAAAGTTAATAAACAAACCAATAACTATTGAAATCTGTACTTGGACAGTTCAATGACTTAGCAGGTTACATATATTTTCAGCCCTTGCATAGTTTGTTCTTGTATTTTGGAATGCTGGCTTTGGAGTTGTCCACTTCATAGTTATCCTAGTAGCACTAAACTGTTGTTTACTTTATCCACAAAGACCATATAATCGATTACCCAAGTGTTCAAAGGAGTAGAGGATCATTCATATATTAGTAGGATGACAAGTAGTTGATGCAAACTTCCGTCATGTGTTATGCTATGATAGTGCAGTCTGTTCTTTTATCACCAGGAGTGGCTTGTTTCATGATTTTTTTTTATAGTATGAACACTTCTTCAGAGTATGAACACAACGATGATATTATCAAAGGATGCATGCATGCATGTATATATGTATGTACATAATTTTTAAAAGGTTTCACATACAAATAAGTTTATACAGTACTAAAAACTTCTAAATAACAATAAAGCAACAGATTAGCATTTTGCGATGAATAAGAAATAAAATGACAAACCATAAAGCAATTTGTTCCATTTCATGTTTACAGTACAGATCTACAGTCACAGATGTTGCCTTTATTGAAATGAAATCTATAGAATCATGGTTTATTGGTATACAGAATATGGTATAATCAACTATTGCTCCTACTGTATCAGATATGAGTGCATACAGTATTGCACCAAGTTGACTCCTTGCATCAAAATCTATCAAAAGCGAAGAGGTTACACATATTTTTCTTGCCCTTTAGGATACCATACACTTAGAAAGATGGTCAAGATAATTAAACATAAAGAGTAGATGATAAAAGGACTGAAAGTGTAAGAATGCCACAATCTGGATCATAAGAATGCCACAATCACAAACTATTTTATTTGGTCAAAAGATAATATTGTAAACATGATGTGATCAGTTTGTGCCGTTGAGTCTGTTACATTTATAAACTACTTTAAAGCTAGACTGACATGACAAAATATCACCGTGGTCAACATTATGCAGAGTGCAAATGTTCAGAGAATTTATCAAGATGAACAAAGTTTCAAGAAGAATAGCCGGTGAAGTGTCGGGACCTGGTGTGGGGTCCATAGAGATTATTATTCGCAGAGACCATATAGTTGAGGATGGATAAGGACAATTAACATTCTTGGTTATTATGAATATATTTATTCAAAATTATCTACTAATTTTCTATCCTTGTGCAGTAATAAATAGATATATAAAGGAGGGGACTTGCTGTAATAAGAAAGGACTTAAAGCATATGATCGCCGCACTTCAGTTTTAAAGCTTGGAAAAGAGAACCTAAGGTATTTATGTCCTAATTCATTCATATACTTGAATTATTTTTGCATGTTTTTTTTATTTCATAGTGCATTATTTTAGGCATAAATATAACCTTAAGTGTGTTAATGGCTGCCTATGATTCTATTCCTTTGAGTCAGAGTTGACATTGCTTTAATAGTCTTTGGATTGGTTTATGTCCAAACAACAGTTTAGATCCTGAACCAGTAGCTAGGTTGAATGAAATTAGCGTTTAAACTATGAAACCATTCCATGTTTATGCTTACAAGTATGTCAATTTTAGATTTGTATGTAAGTTCCAATCTTATATGACTCAGTGTCTACTAAACATGTTGTACATTAGCATTAAATTTTGACTGTGGTATATTTTAGATTTGGATGTAAAAGACTCAGTTTCTACTAAGCTTGTGGTACATTAGCATTAGATTATAATACTCTACTTCGCTTAGTTTCCTCTCATTTTCTTCAGATCTCTTCTATTTAATTCCATCAAAAGTTTCATAACCATCTTCTAATTCCATCTCAATTATTTATTACATTGAAACCAAAACTCTTCAAGCAGCAAAGCTTGTATCCATTAAAATCACGACCTACTTCTTGATATATTTATACTTGTTGTTAATATTTTTTGGTTAATATAATATAGCTTTTGAGGAGAAACCATGAATGCATTAGCTGCAACTAGTAGAAATTTCAGGCAATCAGCCAAGCTTCTGGGATTGGACTCTAAACTGGAAAAGAGTTTGCTTATTCCTTTCAGAGAGATCAAGGTGCATGCATGATTTTAAACTCTTCATATTCTTTTAAATTTTTATTGAATGAATTAGATTATTTGGTCATGTTTCTGAAGTTTTGCAATGTTGACCAATTGTTTGAGCCAAGTCGATAATGGATTTCAACTTTCTGAAAATGGTTTATATTAGTTATTATTCATCAAAACACCTTCATTTGTGTTGACAGAGGTGATATGGAGGTAGTATGTGATGTATAGTCGCTCTGTGATTGATGAGTTAAAGCAGTGATGGTTTAGAAGAGGGGGGTATAGGCGGCAGTTAAGTCAGTGGCTGCTGGGGTATGGTCTATATGGAGCTGATGATGTTATGCAAGAGGGATGCACAGTTTAGATGAATTGTAAAGCACTGTTTTTGGTTGTGTGGTAATGTACCGCGGCTGTGCAGGTTTGTGGTGGTATGGATGATGAAGCAGGGTCTGGTCTGATGGGTGGTGATGAAGTTCAGGATGGGTATTGTGTAATTGTAGGGGCAGTTGAATGGTTTGGTGGATATGAAGTAGAGACGGTGAATGGTAAGAAGTTTGTGCAGAGATGATTAGAGATAGGAAGTGGATAGTTTTGGCAATTGAGGCAGGAATGTGCAAGTTTGAAGTGGTCAGGTGGAAGTAGTGTGAATGCAGCAGTGCTCGTTCAAGCCGTTGGTGATGAATGGATTAGTGGCAGTGTCGATGTATGAAGGAGGCGCAGTGATATGTTTCGGAATTGAAGAGCATTTTGGAAGTTGTTGGTTGTGTGGTAATGTACCGTGGCTATGCAGTTTTGTGGTGGTATGGACGAGTTGTTTGGCAGGTTCGAATTTTTTTTTGGTTGTGTTGTGGGACGAGTTGTGGGTATGGTCGGAAGTTTGTATCAAATATGATTGTGAGAAAGTTTTGGTGGAGAAGTTGACTGTGTTGTGTTAGAAGTTGGTGTGAACAAGTAGTGTACAGGTAGAGGGAATGAAGGAAGGAAATGAGTATGTTATCAGGTGAACTTGCTGTTTTGAATGGAGTGCATGGTTGAAGAGGATGGCTGTCGTATGGCAAGTCTAGTGCACTGACTTCACAAATATGATGTAAAAATTATTGGACGATTACAACGTGCTCGCATCAGTGGTTAATACGCAGAGGCATATTTGTTTGAAGTATTATAGTCTAAGGACTTCTATATTTGTCCATTTTTGATCTTTGATACCTTCACCTCATAAATATTTAGTAACATGATTATTATTGTTTACAGGTAGATAAACGTTTGTGAAAAATTCAAACAGCAGCACTGGTTTTTGGTATGGTAGCAGCATATGTATGTAGTTAGGTTGATTAAAACTGTTATGAAACTATTATGAAACTAGTATGTATGGTAGCAGCACTACTTTAGCTGCATGTACTATTATGAAACTGTTTATGGTAGTTTGGTTGTGTAAACGTATGGCTAACCTTTTGTCTTTACACTAATGTTATGATATAGTGGTGATTATGCAATTGCTTTTTGTTATTGTGGTTCATTGAATGTGTTATTTTTGAACGTGTATGTGTTTATATATTACGTTATTGTATAAGTTTTGAAGTACTTGAATTGGAGGCGAAATTAGATGTAGTCGTGGAACAGCGGACAATAAAATCGAAACATACGGTGGCGTTCAAAAAACGCTGCAAAAAATAATAATAAGTGCAACAAAAAATGTAGATAGTAAACGGCCCTTTTTCGGTGGCGTTTCTTAAACGCTGTAAAAAAGATCTTTAGTAACGTTTAAAAAACGCTGCCAAAAATTCATTTATTGTGGCATTAAAATAAATGCAACAAAAAATCATGGATTTTTAGTCGCATGTTTTCTAGCGGCGTTTATCAAAACGCCACCAAAACTTTTTGTAGCGTTTTTGGAGTGCCACTAAAAATCAAATTTCTTGTAGTGAATCTTGTGTCTCTATCTATTTCTTTCCATTTCAAGTTTATTATTCTTCATTTTTTGTACTCTACATTACCTAGATCTGTGATTTGTGGTCATATACTATTGATTTGTATTCATACATTGGCGCTTTCACGATATCTGGGGTTTGTGACCGATTTTGACGCAAACACTTTGGTGCTTTCACTGAGAACAGCTAACTCAGGGATTCTACCGCTTGGATATTAAATTTGAAGGCTTAAGGATTCAGATCTGAAAAGCTATGATAAGGCAATCAATTAGAAGAAAAAAGCAGAGAGTGGTCAGCATGAAGGAAGCCAAGAGGCCTCATCAGAGGCTAATCAGACTTTGGCTTTCATCACTAGAGACGAGATGGAGATGATGATGAGAGCTATGCATGAAGAGTTTATGAGAGGACAAGAGGAAATGATGTAGAACCTCCTCAGACAGTTTGGACAAATAGGGACAGCTGGAGTTGCTGGAGTTGCTAGAGTTCGGATCCATGGAGCAGGAACAGAAGGACCCAACGACAATCAAACGGGACAGCTCAACAAGGCTCAGCCCCTAATCAGCATGCGACTGTCAATCAGGATGGATCCAGACATGGGGGCACAACACCCGGCAACGATGGACCAATTTTGGAGGAATTCCAGGTAACACCACACAACAAGATGCTGGTAGGAATGCAGGAGCGCGTGATGAAGTGTATGTACCAGAATTCCCTCGGTGACTCAAGGGGCAACCCTTGACGGACAATGCTGGATTGGCTGAGATTATTAGACGAACTATGCACGGAGGTTTGACAAATAGAGATCTGGAAGTAGTAAACCTGAATTCGTTTACTCGTGACATCAGAATGGCTCGGAATCCACCAGAGTTCAAGCTACCTACTATAGAGGTATACAATGGCAAAGCTGATCCTACTGATCAGTTGATGAGATAAACAAGACGTATGGAAGTGTTGGGGGAATCAGAGGAAATGATGGACCGATCTTTCCCTCTGTACTTGATGGATATAGCTACTATGTGGTTCAGATAGTTGGAAGAGGGATCTATCAGGACATGGCGGAATTGGTGGATAGGTTTCTGAAGCAGTTCCAGGTTCATATCAATAGGCTAAAGAACGTAATGACGCTAACGCCGGTATAGCAAAGGTCAGAGGAATCGCTCAGAGCTTTCTTAACTCGGTTCAATGCAGCAGTTGCTTCAGTGGATCGGTCGGATCCATCGATGGTTTTAATGGCAGCAGTGTCAAGTTTCAGAGAGAATTCGGATTTGAAAGTGTCATTGTTCCGGGACCTACCAATGGATCTTGGGGAATTCTTCCACGAAGCTGAGAGGTTCCTCCGGGAGGAAGATGCATGTTCAGATAGGAAATTAAAGGAAGTGAACACGGTTGAGGATGGAGGGCCATCCAACGGAAGCTTGGACAAAGATAGGAAAAAAGGAAAAAGGAAGCTAAATGACGAATCAGGCAAAGCTAGGAAGCGGTGGAAAGAGCCGAAATTCTCCACTTACACAGGATTGAACGAGACATTAGAATGGATATTCATGGAGACTCAGAATCACCTTCCCCACCGAAGGCCAGCAAGGAGAGAACCCTCAGAACGTGAAATGGCATCAGGAAGGCACTGTCTCTTTCACGATTTGGATAGACGTGATACCAACAGTTGTAGACATCTAAAAGATATAATTGAGGAGCATGTAAGGAATGGTCAGTTGCGTCAATATGTCGAAGCTCGAAATGCCGCGATGGAACAGAAGCAGCCACCATCTACCTCAAACAACGATGGCGGGAGGCCCTGGTATGATGGTCGGTTGGTTATCAACTGACAGGGACGATATGGAATAAGTAGCAGACTTTACGCCAACGGCCAAGTAACTTACTCATGTACAGGGACGGAGATGGCTCCTAGGTATGCTCTAAAATGATGATAAACCGCGATGCAATGGAATGTGAAATCTGTTTTTTCTTTTTGGTTCGGACACTTGCTTTTTCTGGTTTGGTTTTGGAGTATGGTTTGAACTCCTGATTCTGTCTGTTTTCTGGTTTGGACTTTTGTTTGGATGATTGCTTTTATATTTGGATATTGGTTTGGAATTCTGGTATGGATTTTCGGTTTTTTGGTTTGATCTGGATTTCGGATTAGTTTTGGATTGGATTTTTGTCTGGTTTTTGGTAAATGGTCATCGGGTATAGATTATGTTTGGCAAGGGGTAAGTCTCCACGTCCGAACATGGCGAATTGGCTTATTCAGGTCGTCGAGTATGAACAATGCTCAGCAAGGGTCCCGAGTGTAACGACCCGCTATTTTGGACCATTCAAATCAACAATAAAACCGTACATGTCCGACTTGAATAATTCAAAATACCGAATTGTTAATAAAATTTGGCAAAACTTAAAATATATAGTAAATAAATCAATCATAGATCACTTACACAGAGTAATACAATGCAGCGGAATAGATAAAGAATAGTAGTTCATGAAGCTACTATATACCTCAGAGTTAGAAATAAAATACAATCGAATAGTTCAAATGCCATGAAGTCTCCAATGCAACAGATGGCTTCTCTGAACCAATCAACTGGATGACTGAAGGGATAGATAGCTGGATCTTCAAGCAAAGCTCCAACTTCGAAGATGAGTCTCAAATGCTGTATCTCTCAGTCTGACCCGAGCGTAAAGCAAAACACAAAACACTCGAGTCAGGATTAACATTCTTATATCTATAAATCTAACTCAAGTGAAATATCAACTGAAATATAATTAACTTAGAAGATGTTTGGGATAACCATCCTCTAAGGGTCCATGGAACTATCTAAAAGATAGAAATATACACTATAACACCGTAGTCTTTTCAACTTAATTTATACTTCAAAACCAAATATCATTTTCACTTCAAATATCTCTATACTTACCAAATAGTATTTTTATATATTAAACAATTTGTACAGTAAAGAAATTTCAATTCCCTCAACTTAACAAATCGTTTAACATCAACCCGACCACCCCATTTAAATCTATTTCAATCTCAATTTATTAATTTAAATTCAACTCAATTTCTAAAATAACCACTTCAATTTTATCGATCTCAAATTCGGATTTGAAATCACAAAATACCCTTTATATTCAATATATTTCAAAACTTTAAGTATTCAACGTTTCAAACTAACTTTTTAATCAATTTAGTTTCTAAATAATAAATTCAACTATACTGATTTCAAATACATATCCGAATCTCAAAATAAACCATTTAAATCCCAATATAGTTCAAAGCTTTAATATTTAATTAAATATTCAATTTAATAGTTCCATATAGATCTCGATTTAACCTCATTATTATCTAGTCTTAAAATAATCCCTCATTAGATACAATATCATTTAAGTAACCTTAAATTACATTTTAATCAGTATTTTCTTTAATTTGTTTAAACATGAAATATTCATTAAATCACTTAAATAAAAATCCAGTTACAAAATCATACCCTTAAATTTCCCATTCAATAATTTCAAATTGATTTAATTGAATAAATCCTTATTTAAATACCATTTAGATAAACCCACATTTATCTCCCAATCTTAGTAAATTGCAGAATACTTTTTGGAATAAAATTTACATAAATATTTAACATAATTTATGTATTAAATCAAATTTTGACTAAATTAAATATTATTAAATCTATATATCATTACCCTTTATATATAAAAAAATTTAAGGATTAACATTTAATAAGACCATATATTTCTTTCCAAAACAATGAATTAAATTTCAAAATATTTATATATATGGACCAACGATGTCTGTATATATTTCTTATCATATGGTCAAGTGTTACGGATATTTATCATTTCAATCCGTACATTAAATGTATACGGGTGGATAGCATTTCAACCCGTAATCCCAATTCAATTAAATGAAAATCGCTTGGGTTTATCATTCAACCCATAATGATTTTCTCCTATTCTAAAGTCTGTTCGGGTATGTATCATTTCAACCCATAGTGATTTCTACACTAACAGGAAACTTGCAGAGTGGTAACAGATATGTAAATAATAATAACAACAGGATATATCATCAAAATAAATATACAAACAATAGGATATGGTGTCATATCCCATAAGTGAATAGTTACAGATAATAACATATATAACAATTTAAATAACTACAGCCTCATATTTCAATTGTCGTCTCAATTGAAATCAAATTTAGTAAATAAAAGAACGTTAATCGTGAGTGATTTCTCACCTTTCGAGGCCAGAGAAAAAGAAGTGAGTTATGAAATCCAGATCCGAATTCCAAAACAAAGCTAGATGGACACGGTTCAATGATCAAAGCTGATAATAGGAATAGACGAATTCAAATCAGAATTGGATCAAGGAAGATAAATAGGATAAGTGAGCTTATATACAACTAGCCAACATATGCAGACACAGTTTATAAAATATGCAACAAAATATGCATACCTCGGTTATTATATATACATAGGTGTGCAGACCGACTATATTAATATAACCATATATATACTATATAACATTTCCTCTACCAATTTGTATATGACTATACATATGACTATACTTGAAATCAAAATACACATCCCTTAAAAAAAAAATCCAACGTATATCAGTCAGTGCAAACAACCTTAAGGCTAACATGAAATAAACTTTTGAAAGCATATACTGTTGAAATTATAAAATATTGATATAACTTATACTGTAAAACTACCATAGAAAATTTATATATATACCTACATTTAAACGTAACTTATGTAAATTGTTGAAAATAAAATAAAATATAGTACGGTAGACTCTAAAATACTAAAACAATCATAAAAATATATATTATAAATTGACCTATCAAACTTGTACCCACCAATTTTATATAATATATATACCAAAACAGTAACGAAAATTGAAATACTATATTTTATATATCTAACATATGAAAGCTAATAAAATAACATATTTTATTATAGTTGAAACTGTTATAACCAAATATATAAAACATATAAAAATACGTATATTAATAGAAGGTTGCCAAACTTATACCATATATACCGTAAGCTATCAATAGTAAAATAAAACGCGTATATATATATATATATATTTAACTTTTCAACTAGTTAGTAAAACATACGTATCTAAAAGCCGTACGATAACTATATGCTAACAAAAGTCAAAAACTATATACCGTAAAATCTTAAAATAATATACATAATACGGTATAAATATATACTAACCTTTATATATGAACAGAAGTTAAATATTTATATACACGTTTATAAATATAACAATTATCATATATATACTATTATGAAATATATTATTATTTTTAAAGTTCAACTGTTAGGGAATTCAAAATCCACATAGTTGCAGTAAACATATAAAACAAAACTTATGCACAATCTATACTGTTCTTAATATATAAAATAGACTTATATCAAATAAAATGCGTACTTACTTTTAAAAACCAGAGAGGAAATGTTTTGCCAACTAATGCATGCGGCCATGGGGAGGAGGCAGGCCAAGGAAAAGAGAGAGCTCATGCTCAGGTTTGGAAGAAATAAGAAAAGATGGAGGGGAGATGAGAACAGGCGAATTTTAAAAGAAGAATGCATGCGTGATTCAAGCAACATGACATGGCGAAGGACATTCTTCAGGCAACAGAGAAAATGCTAGTTTCTTAAATATAAAGGTAGGTCTGCATCTGATATGTGAACGTGCTATATGACTTTATATAATATTTACAAAGCTCTCTCCTCTTTTAATATTAATTTGAGGGCAACGAATAGCCTACAGAGAGAAAAGAAGATGCAATCTATGCTATACTATATATATATATTCCTAGAAACACGGAAACGAAGAGGTAAAAGAGGGAAGAGAAAGAGGCGTATAAATGAATGATAAATAAATTTAGATTTCAAATGAAATAAATGGAACAGCAGAGATTAAAGTATAGATGTAAATCATAGAATAATAAAAAGCAACGTTTATATGTTGATTAAGAAAAATAATTAAAACAATTAATGGCTTAAATGGGGCAGCATGTTTCAAATTTTTGAAATGCAAAAGAAACGTACACTATAAATATAAAGTTTTCAAAAGCAAACGAAACGTAAAGCTGTCCATTAATTCATCAAAACGTTATTTAAGTAATAAATTGAAATGAAAAAAAAAGTAATTGTAACGGTCAATAGTTGATTTAGCTATACACTTAAAGCAATAAATTTTTGTTTGTTTGTACAACACATAATGAGTTTTGAAAGTCAAGGATATAAAAATGGATAAAAGGAAAGAAATCAGGAAATTTTGTGAGCAATAGCTTTCCAAGGAAAGGTAGGCTTACATTATATATACATGCTGAGATGATTAGGCACGTTCAAAATTTTTGAAGCAAATGAAGGAATTGGAAATAAATATAAAATGAAAGAAATTTGAAAAGTCCGTAGCTATGATTTAGCCAAAATTTATTAAAGCCATTTACTAGGAAGGTTGGAACCGAAATAATAGGGAGAGGAAGACACATTAAATTTGATGACAAAGTTGTGTTCGGTTCTATAAGCAAGTGGTTTATATATTATAGGCCTTATGAAAGCGAGGGAAGGAACGGATGCTACTAGCTTGATGATTTGAGATTCTTTCAAGCGTTAAAAACAAAAATAAAGAGAGACCAGAATAAACGCACCACCATAAATATAAATATACGCTTCAATTGCAAAAGAAACGTATAGAGAAAATTATGGGTAGTGGGAAAGGTAAAGTCAGTGCACGGAACTACAAGGAATAATAAAAGCAAGGTCGATGATCTCAAATTTATTAATGGTTACGAATGGAAAAGTCTACCTGAATTGGAAAAGTATTAAGCAATAGAAATCTTTAACGGTAGTAAAAAGAAACCGTTACGCACTGATTCAGAAATCAATTAAAGCAATTAATAGCATGAATTAGACATCACGTTTTCTCAATTAAATAAACTTCCATAAAATTATTTGAAAATTTACAATCTGTTATATTTAAATATACGTATTCTAAATATATAAACATTTTATTTAAAAATTCAATTATTATAAGATTTCACAAATATTCAATTAAATACGTTATAGAATCAATTAAAATTGTTAAAATTTTCCGGGTCGTTACACTCTCCCCCACTCAAAACTTTTCGTCCCCGAAAAGGAAGGAGGTAGGAGAATAAAACAACCAGAAAAAAAAATAGATTGAAAGCCAAGATAAACAATAAATTTTAAAACTATATAAATTTTATTTAAAATATTTATTTGAAAATTTCATTTGAAATTAAATTTTCTTTAATATTTAATACTTCTCAAACTCCTTTGCAAATAATTATTTACATTATTACTTTTTTTACAAAGACTATTGAAAATATTAAATCCAAAATTTATGAAAATTTTAATTTATCTCAAGATACCTTTCAAATATCATCAATAGATTAATAATCATTTTGTTTAAAAATGTTTTATTTAATTTATAACTTCAAAAATATTTATAACACTAAAATTTTATATAAAACAATGTAGTATACAAACAAGCAATATTTAAAAGATTTATTCAAAAAGGAAAGGAAGGTAGATTCCGAAAACGGAATATAGGTGAAAAATGAAGCTGAGCAGATGAGGTAGATTCAAAAGAATAGAATCGGGCACGAATAATTTATTTAAAACCATAAGAATTTTAATTTCAAATATTAATACAAAATTTCTTTATTGGGAAAAATACTTTTATAATAAATACCTTTATAATAATACGTTTATATCGAAATAAATCTTTCTTTCGAAAATATTTTTATAACTCGATGTTTTAACAAGTTTATCCTCGTTCTTGCAGACTCTGGCCATGCGTTGATCAGGCGCAAAGCTAGAATTCTTCAAGTACTTAGTAGACCTGTTTCAACACCCAGTGAAAATACTTGAAAAACCTTTTTAAAAACAGATATGGAAAGTACAATCCAAACCAAAACCTTTGTCCGATCATGGTTCGCAGATACACAATGGTTACGCCTGGGTCCCCCAGGAAACAATCCATATCCGTAAGCTTTCTCAGCCCTGCGAGTTACGCCATGATGACTAGTAGAGTGCAGGATACACAATGGTTACGCCTGGATCCCCCAGGAAACAATCCGTACCCCTAGGCAAGACTCAGCTAGGCACTTGCGCTACTATTCGCGACCTACACAGATTGCAGGATACACAATGGTTACGCCTGGATCCCCCAGGAAACAATTTGTACCCCTAGGCAAGACTCAGCCAGGCAATTGCGCTATGCAGTCACGAGAGAAAAAAAAACCATGGGTTACGCCACGGTGGGAAACACTCGAGTATTACATCCGGAAAACCGAAAATCAGAGAGAATAATATCGATAGAATGAATCCACGATGTGGCCACAAAGCGGATATCAAGCAGAAGGCACTTTCCATACCTTTACTTTGAAAATATATATCATATAGTACCTTTTCAAATACTTTCAAATATCATACTTATATAAAATCCATATATATATAAGATTCCATTTTCAAATCGAATACTTTCCAAATCAATAGTATATCAAATCATACTTATATAGACTTCGATTTATAAAAAAAAATCTCTTTCCAAATTGAGTACCTTTCAAATCAATAGATTTCAAATCACTTCATACTTATACAAATCCATTTTATATAAGTTCGACCACTCCCAAATCAAGTGCTTAACAATATAAGGTTCTCAATTTCAAATCATTTCAATATCAATTCAGTTTCAAAATCATATAGGATTTCACCAAATTTTCTTCCAAATTAAGTATCTAAATTTCAAAGTTCCCAAAATAATAGGTTTAGAAAATTATCCCAGTTTCCAAATTAAAATAATTCAAGTCAAACAAATTCATTTCCAAAATCACCATATAAGTACTGGTTTTTAATTTCAATTTAATTTCAAAACCAAATATTTTCTCAAAATACTTTATACTCAAAATGGTTTCCAAATTTATAATCATCACTTTAAAATTTTAAACTAACTATTTCTATTAGAAATATCCAATTTACCTTTCTGAAAACCATTATTTGAAATTATTTTTTTTTCCAAAACATTTCAAAACTAAATTCCATATTAGTATAATTAAAAATAGGGAGAGACAGAATGAATTTCGGAACCGAGGGACATTCCAAAATTCAAAGGAAATCGAGTCAAAAGGAAGAGATTCAACTCGAGCGAAAGTGATTCTGTAAATAAATTTACCATATATGCTAGGTTTTGCCTAGAGCCAAAGCTCTGATACCAACTGTAACGACCCGCTATTTTGGACCATTCAAATCGACAATAAAACCGTACATGTCCGATTTGAATAATTCAATATACCGAATTGTTAATAAAATTTGGCAAAACTTAAAATATACTGTAAATAAATCAATCATAGATCACTTACACAGAGTAATACAATGCAGCGGAATAGATAAAGAATAGTAGTTCATGAAGCTACTATATACCTCAGAGTTAGAAATAAAATACAACCGAATAGTTCAAATGCCATGAAGTCTCCAATGCAACAGATGGCTTCTCTGAACCAATCAACTGGATGACTGAAGGGATAGATAGCTGGATCTTCAAGCAAAGCTCCAACTTCGAAGATGAGTCTCAAATGCTGTATCTCTCAGTCTGACCCGAGCGTAAAGCAAAACACAAAACACTCGAGTCAGGATTAACATTCTTATATCTATAAATCTAACTCAAGTGAAATATCAACTGAAATATAATTAACTTAGAGGATGTTTGGGATAACCATCCTCTAAGGGTCCATGGAACTATCTAAAAGATAGAAATATACACTATAACACCGTAGTCTTTTCAACTTAATTTATACTTCAAAACCAAATATCATTTTCACTTCAGATATCTCTATACTTCCCAAATAGTATTTTTATATATTAAATAATTTGTACAGTAAAGAAACTTCAATTCCCTCAACTTAACAAATCGTTTAACATCAACCCGACCACCCCATTTAAATTTATTTCAATCTCAATTTATTAATTTAAATTCAACTCAATTTCTAAAATAACCACTTCAATTTTATCGATCTCAAATTCGGATTTGAAATCACAAAATACCCTTTATATTCAATATATTTCAAAACTTTAAGTATTCAACGTTTCAAACTAACTTTTTAATCAATTTAGTTTCTAAATAATAAATTCAACTATACTGATTTCAAATACATATCCGAATCTCAAAATAAACCATTTAAATCCCAATATAGTTCAAAGCTTTATTATTTAATTAAATGTTCAATTTAATAGTTCCATATAGATCTCGATTTAACCTCATTATTATCTAGTCTTAAAATAATCCCTCATCAGATACAATATCATTTAAGTAACCTTAAATTACATTTTACTCAGTATTTTCTTTAATTTGTTTAAACGTGAAATATTCATTAAATCACTTAAATAAAAGTCCAGTTACAAAATCATACCCTTAAATTTCCCATTCAATAATTTCAAATTGATTTAATTGAATAAATCCTTATTTAAATACCATTTAGATAAACCCACATTTATCTCCCAATCTTAGTAAATTGCAGAATACTTCTTGGAATAAAATTTACATAAATATTTAACATAATTTATGTATTAAATCAAATTTTGACTAAATTAAATATTATTAAATCTATATATCATTACCCTTTATATATAAAAAAATTTAAGGATTAACATTTAATAAGACCATATATTTCTTTCCAAAACAATGAATTAAATTTCAAAATATTTATATATATGGACCAACGATGTCTGTATATATTTCTTATCATATGGTCAAGTGTTACAGATATTTATCATTTCAATCCGTACACTAAATGTATACGGGTGGATAGCATTTCAACACGTAATCCCAATTCAATTAAATGAAAATCGCTTGGGTTTATCATTCAACCCATAACGATTTTCTCCTATTCTAAAGTCTGTTCGAGTATGTATCATTTCAACCCATAGTGATTTCTATACTAACAGGGAACTTGCAGAGTGCTAACAGATATGTAAATAATAATAACAACAGGATATATCATCAAAATAAATATACAAACAATAGGATATGGTGTCATATCCCATAAGTGAATAGTTACAGATAATAGCATATATAACAATTTAAATAACTACAGCCTCATATTTCAATTGTCGTCTCAATTGAAATCAAATTTAGTAAATAAAAGAACGTTAATCGTGAGTGATTTCTCACCTTTCGAGGCCAGAGAAAAAGAAGTGAGTTATGAAATCCAGATCCGAATTTCAAAACAAAGCTAGATGGACACGGTTCAATGATCAAAGCTGATAATAGGAATAGACGAATTCAAATCAGAATTGGATCAAGGAAGATAAATAGGATAAGTGAGCTTATATACAACTAGCCAACATATGCAGACACAGTTTATAAAATATGCAACAAAATATGCATACCTCGGTTAATATATATACATAGGTGTGCAGACCGACTATATTAATATAACCGTATATATACTATATAACATTTCCTCTACCAATTTGTATATGACTATACATATGACTATACTTGAAATCAAAATACACATCCCTTAAAAAAAAAAATCCAACGTATATCAGTCAGTGCAAACAACCTTAAGGCTGACATGAAATAAACTTATGAAAGCATTTACTGTTGAAATTATAAAATATTGATATAACTTATACTGTAAAACTACCATAGAAAATTTATATATATACCTACATTTAAATATAACTTATGTAAATTGTTGAAAATAAAATAAAATATAGTACGGTAGACTCTAAAATACTAAAAAAATCATAAAAATATATATTATAAATTGACCTATCAAACTTGTACCCACCAATTTTATATAATATATATACCAAAACAGTAACGAAAATTGAAATACTATATTTTATATATCTAACATATGAAAGCTAATAAAATAACATATTTTATTATAGTTGAAACTGTTATAACCAAATATATAAAACATATAAAAATACGTATATTAATAGAAGGTTGCCAAACTTATACCATATATACCGTAAGCTATCAATAGTAAAATAAAACGCGTATATATATATATATATATATATATATATATATATATAACTTTTCAACTAGTTAGTAAAACATACGTATCTAAAAGCCGTACGATAACTATATGCTAACAAAAGTCAAAAACTATATACCGTAAAATCTTAAAATAATATACATAATACGGTATAAATATATACTAACCTTTATATATGAACAGAATTTAAATATTTATATACACGTTTATAAATATAACAATTATCATATATATACTATTATGAAATATATTATTATTTTTAAAGTTCAACTGTTAGGGAATTCAAAATCCACATAGTTGCAGTAAACATATAAAACAAAACTTATGCACAATCTATACTGTTCTTAATATATAAAATAGACTTATATCAAATAAAATGCGTACTTACTTTTAAAAACCAGAGAGGAAATGTTTTGCCAACTAATGCATGCGACCATGGGGAGGAGGCAGGCCAAGGAAAAGAGAGAGCTCATGCTCAGGTTTGGAAGAAATAAGAAAAGATGGAGGGGAGATGAGAACAGGCGAATTTTAAAGGAAGAATGCATGCGTGATTCAAGCAACATGACATGGCGAAGGGCATTCTTCAGGCAACAGAGAAAATGTTAGTTTCTTAAATATAAAGGTAGGTCTGCATCTGATATGTGAACGTGCTATATGACTTTATATAATATTTACAAAGCTCTCTCCTATTTTAATATTAATTTGAGGGCAACGAATAGCCTATAGAGAGAAAAGAAGATGCAATCTATGCTATACTATATATATATATATATATATATATATATATATATATATTCCTAGAAACACGGAAACGAAGAGGTAAAAGAGGGAAGAGAGAGAGGCGTATAAATGAATGGTAAATAAATTTAGATTTCAAATGAAATAAATGGAACAGCAGAGATTAAAGTATGGATGTAAATCCTAGAATAATAAAAAGCAACGGTTATATGTTGATTAAGAAAAATAATTAAAACAATTAATGGCTTAAATGGGGCAGCATGTTTCAAATTTTTGAAATGCAAAAGAAACGTACACTATAAATATAAAGTTTTCAAAAGCAAACGAAACGTAAAGCTGTCCATTAATTCATCAAAACATTATTTAAGTAATAAATTGAAATGAAAAAAAACAAGTAATTGTAACGGTCAATAGTTGATTTAGCTATACACTTAAAGCAATAAATTTTTGTTTGTTTGTACAACACATAATGAGTTTTGAAAGTCAAGGATATAAAAATGGATAAAAGGAAAGAAATCAGGAAATTTTGTGAGCAATAGCTTTCCAAGGAAAGGTAGGCTTACATTATATATACATGCTGAGATGATTAGGCACGTTCAAAAATTTTGAAGCAAATGAAGGAATTGGAAATAAATATAAAATGAAAGAAATTTGAAAAGTCCGTAGCTATGATTTAGCCAAAATTTATTAAAGCCATTTACTAGGAAGGTTGGAATTGAAATAATAGGGAGAGGAAGGCACATTAAATTTGATGACAAAGTTGTGTTCGGATCTATAAGCAAGTGGTTTATATATTATAGGCCTTATGAAAGCGAGGGAAGGAACGGATGCTACTAGCTTGATGATTTGAGATTCTTTCAAGCGTTAAAAACAAAAATAAAGAGAGACCAGAATAAACGCACCACCATAAATATAAATATACGCTTCAATTGCAAAAGAAACGTATAGAGAAAATTATGGGTAGTGGGAAAGGTAAAGTCAGTGCACGAAACTACAAGGAATAATAAAAGCAAGGTCGATGATCTCAAATTTATTAATGGTTACGAATGGAAAAGTCTACCTGAATTGCAAAAGTATTAAGCAATAGAAATCTTTAACGGTAGTAAAAAGAAACCGTTACGCACTGATTCAAAAATCAATTAAAGCAATTAATAGTTTGAATTGGACAACACGTTTTCTCAATTAAATAAACTTCCATAAAATTATTTGAAAATTTACAATCTGTTATATTTAAATATACGTATTCTAAATATATAAACATTTTATTTAAAAATTCAATTATTATAAGATTTCACAAATATTCAATTAAATACGTTATAGAATCAATTAAAATTGTTAAAATTTTCCGGGTCGTTACACCGAGAGACCATGATTCGGCCTAAGACTTAGGCCATATATTATCGGTTGCTATTTTAGGTCATCGAGTATGGACTATGCTCGATAAGGGTCCGGGGCGACCAGGATACGGCTTAGGACTTAAGCCATGGCATAACTCAGTATCTAAGGACATTGGACCGCGGATACCAAGGCATTGTTTAGCATAGGTTGTCGAGTGTGGATTACACTTGGAAAGAACCCGGAGAGGTTATGGATACGAATATCGGCTATGAAAGGCAAAGGATTTGGATATCGACCCGAAGTGGTCCTGGATCCAGTCATTGGTGACTGGATAAGGATGGATTAGGACTCGGTTATCGGGTTCAGATGGATATGGAATTGGCTAAGGCTTTGGTTACTAGATTTGGAATCGGACATCAACTCAGAGCAGTCAAGAATGATGCACTCGGATGGGATGGATTAGTAATGGATTGGATTATGAATCGAATGGTATGGCTATAAACAGAATATGGACTTCGAATGTTGGATTAGAAACTATTCAAAACACACCTTCTTACCATAAGGCATATTTTGGGGGGCAAATGTTATCCCTCCTTTGGTTAAGGCCGGAATATAAATAAGTTGGCTGGAAAAGGATGGAAATCAAAATTGGAGATCAACTGGAAACGGGGTTATGACGGATATCGCCGAAGACCGAGCTCCAATAAAGACAGGATCGATTGGGAGTGCTGATCAAGGCTAGGAGAGACTACATTTCAAATTTTAGGTCAATCAAAGTTCGTGTGCTGAAGATATGATCGGTGCAATTTCAGCAAAAATCATGTTCGAATCGATCTATTCAAATCCATCGAGCAGCCAAAGAAATCCCTCTTCGTATTGTTCTTGTTCGAATCCTTCAAGCGCTCCCGTCTTCGTATATGTTGGGCGAATTACACTCTTTGTATCCATCAGACATGTTGTATCATATCCATCAAAGCGAGCTACTGTTCGTACCTACCAAAGGCAAGGCTTCATTCGTATCCATATATCGGTCTTATTCATATCCATGAAATCGTATCCATCAACTTACGCCTTCTTCGCATCGATCCTGCGTGCACTCCACTCCCATCATCGAAGATTACTTCGTATCGATCAACACGTGTAAGATCGATACGAAGTACAATGCAGGCATCGATACGAAAATGGACACATCACTTCGATGGACACGGGCTAACGATGTGAATAAATGTCGAAGTGGATGGATGCGAATGGAGGGATATGGATGGATCTTAATGGAGTTTAAAAGGGATGAAGGCTTGGTCAACATGGCAAGGAACGTGGATCCACCCCAATTTATCGCTCCACGTCAATAGGTAGACACGTGCCTTTGGTCGACGCGAAGAAAAGGGAGGCGAAGGCATCGATACGAAGTCGTATCCATATTGGAGAATCCAGTTCATATTGATCATATTATTAGATCCACAAGTCCAAATGCTATGAAATTTTCACGGAAGCTTACATACGACCTAAGGAATGTTCATGCCAAATTTTGACTCGATCCGATCAAATCTTGATCGATACAAAATTCGTTCGTATCGATCGCGGATCGAGTCGAAATTACATGGGATCAATCCCGTGGGCCCATTCACATGCCAGGAGAGGTCTTCCTAGATCTGAGCAAGATATTTGTAGCCTACCTCTATAAATAGCACCTCAAAGCCTACAGAAAAGGGAACTTTGGCTCTTCGACGTCGAGACTCTGCCGAAATCATCTTTACACTACAAGGCTGCTGCTGTACTCGAATTTCAACACTGTAAACCGCTGTAATAAGTGTAACCATCAAGGAAAGTCAATAAAAGATTAACTTTTGAAGTGGACGTAGGTCGGAGATAGATGAACCACTATAAATCTTGTGTCTCTGTCTGTTTCTTTCCATTTCAAGTTTATTATTCTTTATTTTTTATCCTCTACATTACCTAGATCTATGATTTGTGATCATATACTATT
Source organism: Allium cepa (assembly GCA_030765085.1). Taxonomy (NCBI): domain Eukaryota; kingdom Viridiplantae; phylum Streptophyta; class Magnoliopsida; order Asparagales; family Amaryllidaceae; genus Allium; species Allium cepa. The sequence continues at coordinate 107,872,368 of CM060937.1, read as the reverse complement.
GATTTGTATTCATACACTGGTGCTTTCACGATATTTGGGGTTTGTGACCAAAATTAGCGCAAATAGTAACTATCTTCATCCTTTTGTACTTCCAGCTGCTTTCCCTTTTTTGCATGCAGAGTCATTTTTAACTTTTAGAAGCTTTTCCCATTTATCATTTTTGGAGATGTATTTTTCTCTGAATTCTTTGTCTGTAGCATCCTTTACTTACTCTGTAGATGAGATACCACTTAGGCTTTTAATTCTAGTTCTAGCTTTCTTTCTCTTTTTCTTATTTCGTCTACAGGTGATAAAGATGAAACAACATTTACAACTGCTTGAATAGCTTTCTCAGATAGAGGTTTTTACTTTAGTGGAGTGAGTGAATTTGGAAGGAAAGATATGGAAGTGTTTTTTGGAGGATCAATTAAATCTACAAGGATTATCTTTGAAGGAATTTGATCAACATTCATGCTATCTTCTTCAACATTTGCCTGAACAAAGGTCCTATAATTTGTAGTTTCTTCCACTGGTGTATTTAGAAGATCTATCTCATTTACATTATCTCTTTGAGGGGGTTAACTATTTTTACGCTGCATATTTTCTTGGTTATCTGCATAAGAAGTATTGCCAGCATTCGTAACTGCATGATGAGTTTTCAAATCATTAAAAGAACATGAATTTGGAGTATCCTCAAATTGAGGCACCAATTCTTTTTGAATTCCATCATAAGTATTATGCTCATTTATATTTATTTCTGCATTATTGTTTTCCTCTGCATTAATCTCAACTGTAGTATCATTCTCTCTGCACTTTTCTTTCCAGAATTTTTTAACAGTGCAATTTTCATTTGAATGTCCAAAGCATTTACGAGATTTACATCTTGGTGGGATCCACTTATAATCAATTTTTTGCACTATACTGTCACCATCATGCATTATGATTTTAGCTTCATCAGGTAACTGTACGTCAGTTTTTATTTCAACAAGAATTCTTGCATAACTCAATATTGTTTCTTTAGCAGTTGGTTCATCCAACTTTAGTGGCATGCTAACCAAACTTGCAATAACACTAAAAGCATCTTTATTCCATAATCTTAGACTTAATTTAGCAGCCTAATCCAAATAGGCATAGTAGACAAAAAATCCCTATCAAAATTAAATTTCTTGCTCCATTTTTTCATAATAATCAATTTGCCATTTATAAAATATGGCCTCCCACTTAGAATTTTTTCACAATCTTCAAATTGAGAAAACCTTATTATGAAAAAACTATTATTTCTAGTATAAATCTTAAAGCTTCCTATGGGGTTCTAGTTTTGGGTAATATAGGTCTTGAAATGATGATATGGAGGACGAGGACCATATACATAAGCAATAACAGAAAAACTCCACTTATTCTCTATGCGTTTATCAATATCTTCTTTCGTAGTAACAAATTTTTTATTATTGATATTGATAGGAGAAACATAATGCAAATCAAATTCAAAATCTAACCCTTCATTCTTAAGAAGGTCAGCCCACGAAGAGGCTTTCTGTATCTTCTGAGCAATTTCTACATTGGCTGGAGCATTGGGAATTCGATTTCTTGGGTTCAATAGATGCCTCTACACATTTCTTGATTGTGTATTGTATTTTCTTAAATCTATTTTCACTGTATTGAGAGGATTTTGAAATACATTTTCTTGTTTTCTTTGAATGTTTCTCTAAAAATCAAAACAGAGTCCTTTCTGCTCGCCTTTCTGTTGTAGATTACTTTCTTAAACTCTTCTTCATCCACTATTTCATTTCTCTAATTGGAAGGATTATCTTTGAATTTGATTTGCTGTGAAAAAAGAATAAAGATAGACGATGGAGGAGGGAGAGATGGAGATGAAGAAGAGTCTCCATTTTGATCAAGACTATCAAAGACTGGATTATTTTGTACTTTTATAAAATTAGGCATTAGAACATTTCTTTTTATATAAAACGTCTTTTTTTACTAATGACCCATATAGGTGCAAGGACTTCGATGTTGGTCTAAGTGTTATTACCAACGCGTTTTTTATACACATCTATATACATCGAATGAAACACTACAAAAGTAATGAAGTAGTGGCTGATGAGCGGGGATCGATACTGTCCCCTACATTGGTCAAGCTGTTAAAAAGTCAGTCCAATATGCTATCAACCATATTTACCCAAAAAATTAAAACTAGTTCGATATGAAAATATAATGATCCGAACCACTAGATCTGTATATACTATATACACCTTTCTTTCTACTACCTCTCTATATAATCATCCATATGCATTCTTCTTTCTCTACAACCTCCCTCAAACAAATTCAAACTCACATATACACATATAACAAACAGACTAAAATATTACAAAATGGAAAAGGTTCAAATATCTAAGGTTAATATTTTGCTTCGAATATTCTTCGTAGCTCTCGTATTTCTAACTCCATTCTTATCGACATCCATGATGTCTTCTTACATTCTCAACCTCCTCATCATCTTCCTCGGCCTCAAAGCCATGTTCCTCTCTTCTACCTCAAAATCCCTTGATGAATCCGAAAAACATCATCTTTTTAATACCATTGAAGCAACATATACAACTACTTCACAAGGTAATACAACTGATGATGCAAGTGTGCAACCGCAAATTGTATTGATCAAGCAAATTGCAAAGCAAGAAATGGTCAAGGAGGGGGCAATAAAGAGGTGTATGTCTAGGCCAAGTTTTTTTTTCACTGGGAGCGATCTCGAGCTTGAAATTGATTGTGTAGAAAAGGATAAAGAGGTGATCATAGTGAAAGAAAATGGAGGCAACAATAACTCCAACGAAGAGTGCTGGGAAAGAGGAAAAGGTAAGCAAGCATGAATTATACATGTTGACCGGGACCTTCATTGGAAACTTCTACAAACAAATCAAGGTCGACGCACATGTAGAAACTTCAAGGAAAGTTGAATGAGAACTATAATGAAGTAATGATGGAGATTATATGTATTATAACGAATGAGGAAATATCCATATAAGGGGCAAGCATACACTTCTTATGCTTCCTAGCAAAGCTTTGTTTCTTGGACATTGCAGGAATGAGAATTTTGAATTAGAAAATTAATCTATAAAAGCATGGAGAAAGGAGCAGACATGGAAAGCAATTTTTCGCAAGCCATGGTTTCTTTTTTTTTTTAATATTTTTCTTAAGGATTTAGTTATAGTTTAGTGTATATTTAGTATGAAATTGTAAATGATTGTTAATATATGTATATATATATATATATAATATTTCGTAATGGTATAGGATTGGTTACCCTAATATCCTTCAGTTTAATACTATATATTTATCTGATTCTAAAAAATATTATATGTTAAACTCATGGTTCAAAATTTCAAAAGAATTCCGGTAATTCTAGTGATTTCGTTTCAGTTTCGCTCAAACTTGAAACGAAATTCAATGAAAATTTTGGTTCCAGTCTATTGCTTTTCAAATATTGAAAAAAAAATTATAAAAAAACAACAAACATGTACTAATCAAAAAAGAAGACAAATTAAATAGGACAATAAATAAATGGACAATAAATCATTTAGCTTCATAAAATTTTTGTTATACTTTTGTTTATGTACAACGAATCATAATGAAAAATTCAAAGTTTTCCAAATAGATCAAAATTTAAAAATCTCAAATGCAAAATACAAAATTTAAACAATAGTTTTTTAATTAAAGTGTGGAATTTATATACACTATAAATTTATGACCATATTGGATATTTATTAAATTATATAGAAAATTAAAGCAAAAAATGTATCGAAAATAGAAAACAATAATTAAAGCGAAACTTCTAAAATTTCCAGAATGAAACCTGAAATTTTGAAATTACCAATGACCGAAATGGAAATGGAAATCAGAATTTTGAATCTTGGTTTAACTCTATGGCTTAATATTTGAATTTCAAATTACTAAACCAATTCAAAGTCGTAAACCCACTGAATGGTCCAATTGAAGTCATGGAGTTGAGTGACCAAAATATCACAATTTCGAGTAATGGTAAAAATATGAGAAAAATAACATGGAATTTTTGTAGAAATGAATAGTAAATATTTTGTTTATTTGAGAGAATGATTCTTTTTAGTAGATTGTGCCTTGAATTACAACATATTTATAAATGAGCTTGTGATTTTTTGAAGAAAAAAAAGAAACCTTATATTTGGTCGTACATAAATAGGTATAAGTCCTGAATAATATATATAACAAAAAATTTAAATAGAGAAGACATAACCCTTTATATTAAAAAGATATGATTGTTCATATCAATAGAGATGTCTCTTCATGACTAGATGCATCTCTTTGAAATGTGTGTCACTTTTCAACATTTCTCATTTATAAACATTTCAGCAACTCCGATCAATTCGCATGATAGTTCAAACTTTTCTCTTTGTAGTACCTTGGTGAATATATTCGTTAATTGATCTTCAGTTTTGTAGTACTTGAGTCGTATCTTTTTTGGCTTTGACTTCTCTAAAGAAGTGATACTTGAAGCCTATATGTTTGGTTCTTCTATGGAAGATTGGATATTTCATCATTGTTATAGTTGGTTTGTTCTCATAGTAAAATTCTACGACTTCTTCTTGCAACTTTTTCATATCTTCAAGTATTTGCTAACATACATATATACATATATACAATTGTAGTAAATATTTAACTCAATAAATTTTGGTTATTTAAAAAAATTAAATTATTCACATATGTATACTCATAAAAATTATATTTATATACAAATATTAACAATTATAAATAATTAATTATAGAATTAAGGTTTAACGCTATATTTTTATATTTTGTGACTCACAGTTCCGATTTCGATTCCCAATTAGTATTTAAACTATTTTTATATCAAAACCAGTGCAAACTTGCTGAAGCACAGTAAAGGTTATGGAGTCATGCTCTTTTAAATCATCTAGGCGAATCATAGTTCATTATCATCTTAAAGCTACAACATATGCAATGATATTTGTGCATGTTTGTCTCTTCGTCGAAACTATGTCACTTAGATATTTAGGGTTAAGTAATTGGTCAAAATTATGAAATTGTCCTTGTTTCATAGTGAAATTAAGCTCCGAAGTTACTTAGTTCAATCGACAAGAATCATCAATAAACCAAATTTACTCAAGCTAAAAGTTTCTAACTTCAAGTAAAAATCGATGACGATGACGATGAACTATAGTCATAACGTGAACTCATATCACATACCCAATTATAGTCATAACGTGAACTCATATCATATGATTAACTACCATCAAAGTAGGGCAATAATAAACAAGATTCACAATACTCTCAAGTTAAAAGACCAATGCATATCGTCACATGAGATCATGTATTTTGACTTAGATATAACAAACCTATAGAAGACTCAGTGAGTCATTTAGTATTTGATCCACAATAACTTCAAGTATATAACCTTTTGGTATACCCAATGGTAATGAGTAAATCACTATCATATGGAGAGCGTTATTTACACTGGTCTCGCGAGTGAATCTATATCTTGTTCTCGAAGCACCTTGACTGGGAGCATTTAAGGATAAATATTTGATATTATATTGCCAATTCGTTATTCACAATTAGAAACATATTCGTAACTGCAATTAGTTAAATACTTACTCCTAGAGATTTCCTATTATATGTATAATATTTTCATCAACATTTAATTATAAATATATGCACATGTATTAGAAAAAAAATTAAGAAAATATAATTTCCGTTCGAACAAGATGTACACATAACTGTTAAGTATATAGTTATATAACAAAAATCACATAAATTCTCCTATGGAGTACCCTCAAATCTATCAAGTTACAACAATGAAATTATGAGAGCTAATAGAGCTTAAAATTGAATTAAGAATGACATATCTACCTGCTTGAGTAATTAGAAACGAACTCCATTTACCTACTAAATCGATAACATTGAACATAAATGAATGAAATAGGACAATTTACTTTTTTTTTCTAAACTTAATAATAGAATGTGATTTGATGATAAAACTAGTCCTCCTTGCGGTCTTAGTCCTTTTGGCAAAGAAGGATGGTTCAGAAATTATGATGCAATTTTTTTTCACTATTAATGTTTGACCTAAGGAGATTTCATAAAAAGCAAGAAAGTTCATGGGATTATTAATGGAATGTAATCATTAGTAAAAATAACAATTTCATCGACATAAACAAGGGCGAAATAAGAAAACAACCGCTGAGATATGTATATAGGCCAACTTTTGTATAAGCAACATGTGTATGAAGACCAAATATAAGGACTTTAGTGGCATAATGGAAAGGGCAAGGAAGAGGAGGTCCCCTTGCCTCACTCCTCTCATGTACTTAAAGTAAACTTGTAGAATCTCAACAATTAGATAATTGTCACTGGTTCATTTCAATGAAGTCCTTAGAGAAACCAAAGGTTTTTGAAATCGATATGATGAAAAACTAGAAGATCCTATCATAAGCATTGGTCATGTCAAGTTTTATAATTATGTTAGAGCTAGAGGATTTATTTTTGCGAAGTGAGTTCCTGGGAAAAACGAATGTTGTCTGGACTAATCTTTACAAATCCAACTTGGGAATGAGAGGTGATTTTCACTAAGTTGGCGTTGAGTCTCTCTATCAAAATTTTGGAAATTATATTAGAAAAATGACATTGATTTATAGTTTCTAGAAAAATGACATACGTTTATGGAAAATTATACTAGAAAAATGACATAGGAGTGATAGCTAGAGCAAGATTGTAGTTGAGTTAAACTTTGAACCATTTCTTGATTTGTGCATGTTCTCCTTGCGCAAAAACTAATGTCAATCTTCTTTGTATTGCTCCAATTTTATATCGTCTTGATTTTAGCAGTTCCGATGGGGCAAGAAAAACAAAAACATTTGTCCACCAAACATGTGTTAAAGTTTCTCTTCCACTTCTTTGCCCATATCGAATGTAAATAATTGAAGTGTAAATTTTGTATTTCTACCACTGTTTTGAAAACGGGTCAAAATCATGAATTGGTTAAGTCTAGAGCTGAATCAAGCCTTGCTTTGTGAAGAATCATGATAAACCACAATTTAACAAGGTCAGATCCGGTCTAATTTAAAAAATAAACCAAACCAATTGAGAAAACCAATTATTCAAACCAAGTTTCACAATTCTAAAGCTTTACAAGCAAGGAATGGAAAGATTCAAATGTATTCAATGCAAATGTCAATGTTAGAGCAACACTTCTATAGGTGTGAGTTGACCCTTTTTTTTTATTGTTTGGCTATGTAGGACATTTACTCATTGATTTCAATGAGTTTATACATAATGTTCATTTATTTTTCTATTACAAGTTGTATTAAATGGCCGTAGGGATGATATATCCCATGTTTGTCAAGTATTTTAGAATATTTTCGATTAGACATTGGAATTTTGATTTTTTTTTTCATTATTTAAATTATCTTATATATATACACACATATGTGTGTATGTATGTATGTATGTATATGTGTATGCATACAACACATACATACATATATATACATATACACATACACACACATATATACATATATATACATGAGGGTTTAATGACAATCTAAATAGTGCAGTACCCCTAATGCCCCTTGATTTTTACCACATAGTCTGAATTAAATGATATGCCTTTTCTCCATTCGTGAATTGTATGGTGGATATTAGGAGACAACATAGGTGTTGCATTATTTGAAGTGTCATTGATCCTTTCCGTGTGTGTGTAATTTAGACGGTTCTTATGGTTCAGTGGATCAAACCATTAAAACCTCGGGCCTTTGACCATCTCGTTTGATGGATATTTGTTTTTTAAATGTATAATTTATAAGCATTATTTTTTGTCATATGGCTTAAGAAATTGTCTTTTCGTTTACTAAATAAATCCTTAATATTTCCTAACAGGCATCAGTTAACACAACCCATTTTCAACTACAGGTTAAAGTTGTTATTTTATTAACCGTGCAGACGGGAATATATTAATAATTTACCTATGCACAAATTATTTAGTTTATTAAAATATGAACTCCACAACGTTCAAAATTAATATGGAAAATAACACGTTTTTCCTAACACACAAAACACGTCAATAAAAAAGCATATGGGAAACCGGCCAAGATTCATCAAAAATATCTAAATCGGACGCATGAAATTGCTCACGTCGCTATTGGGAATCCAAAACTGTATGCTTGATTTCACAGAAGATACAATAGGAAGAAACAAACGACTACTTGCTGTAGAAAGGTTCCAGGAAGACGAGCCCTTTACAAAAACTCATTATAGCCAAGCATAATATCTAAAACAGTGATGTAAATACGTGTTATCTTTTAGGAGAATATCTTGCATACGAAATCCTGTAAATTATGTTGTAAAATGACCCATAAAGTAGAAGGGTGAACTAATCGGTTTCTGGATGTGACTATACGAAGCAACCATTAAAAGCAATATAGCTTCAGTTTGATGCGATAAATACCTACTGACCATGTATGCAAACAAGCTATTGGAGTCGTAGTGAAGAAAAAATTAGCAGATTTGCTATTTAATAGACTTAAATTGAAATAGTGTTATGCGCTGTAGTAGAGATTTTACAACACTTTAACGGGACTTTAAGAATACCATTGTCATTGTGCAGTGAAAAGACATATTTTATCCTCGTGAGAGAGAGGTTTTGTTGCCATACGCATAATTCACTTGCTCACAACACTGTTCGGAATCCAAAAAAAATGTTTGCGTGATATTATTAACAGAAGATACAACAGGAAGAATCTACGACCACTTGCTGTACAAAGTTTCCAGAAAGACAGCTGTTTACAAAAGCTCCTTATTAGCCAACCAAAATATCCAAAACAGTCAAGTAATCACTCGCTATGTTTTAGGAAAATACACTGCGTAAGAAATCCTATCAAATATGTTGTAAAATGACCCATAAAGTAGAAGAGAAACTAACCAGTATCCGGATATCACTGTATGAATCAACCGTTAAAGCAACATAACTTCACTTCAATGCCATAAATACATACTAGCCATGCATGCAAACAAGTTATTGGGGTCGTTAATAAAGAAGAGAGTAATCATATAATAATCGCTAAACTAAACATATTATTAGTAATTTATACCAGTAGCAATGTAGGTTTGCTACATACATCGAACGAAACACAAGTAATGACGTAGTGACTGATGAGTGGGGCTCCATACTGTCCACTCCATTGCTCAAGTTGTTAAAAAGTTAGTCGAATATGCTACCGACCTATTTACCCAAAAAAATAAAAATTAAAAACTAAAAGTAGTTGAATATGAAAATAGGATGATCCGAACCACTAGAACTTTTAAAACCAAAAACTATGGTGGATTCTTTACCTTTCCTCTCTATTACCTCCCTATATATACATGCGTATGCATACTTCTTTCTCTACAACCACCCTCAAACAAATTCATACTCACATATAACAAACAGACTAAAATATTTCAAAATGGAAAAGACTCAAATATCTAAGGTTAAGATTTTGCTTCCAGTATTCTTCGTGGCTCTCCTATTTCTAACTCCATTCTTATCGACGTCCATGAGGTCTTCTTACATCCTCAACCTCCTCATCCTCTTTCTCTGCCTCGAAGCCGTGTTCCTCTCTTCTACCTCAACATCCCTTGATGAATCTCTAAAACATAATATTTTTAACACCGTTGAGGCTACATATACCACTATTTCGCTAGTTAATGCAGCTGATGCAAGTGTGCAGCCACAAATTGTATTGATCGAGCAAATTGCAAAGCAAGAAATGGCAAAGAAGAAGGTAATAAAGAGGTACCAGTCCAGGCCAAGTATTTTTTTCATTGGGAGTGACGAGCTTGAAATTGATAGTGTAGAGGAGGATGAAGACGAGATCGTAGTGAAAGAAACCGAGGCAAAAATAGTACCAATGAAGAGAGTTGGGAAAGAGGAAGAGATAGGCAAGCACGAGTTGTACATGATGACTGAGACCTTCATTGGAAACTTCTACAAACAACTCAAGGTCGACGTAGAGGTTGAATCTTCAAGGAAAGTTGCATGAGAACTATATTGATGGAGATATGTACTATAAAGGGCAGGCATACACTTCTAATGCTTCCTATCAAACCTCGGTTTCCTGGACATTGCAGACATGAGAACTGTATAAATTAGAAAATTAATCTATAGAAGCGTGGAGCAAGGAGGAGACATTGCAAGCAATTTTTCGCAAGCTATTTTTTTTATTTTTTCTCCTCCGTTTATCATTTTCATTTTTAAGGATTTTAGTTATAGTTTAGAGTATATTTAGTACGAAATTGTCAATATATAATATATTTGGCTATGGTATAGGATTTGTTTCCCTAGTATCTTTCAGTCTAGTACTATATGCTTAAGTGATTCACTTCCGGTTTCGTTCATAACTGAAACGGAATCCAGTCAAATTTTTTAATTTGCTTTCCAAATATTGAAGAAAAAAAATTATAAAAATAAAAAAATACAACAAACATATATTAATTAAAAAATAATTAAACATAACACTAAATAAATGAATAAGAATTCACGTAGTTTCATAAAAAGTTGTTATAATTTTGTTTATTTACATCGAATCATAATAAAAAATTCAAAATATTCAAAATTGGTCAAAGTTTTAAAATCTTAAATGAACATTACAGAATTTTAAACAATGATTTTTTAATTGAAGTGTATATTTTATATGTAATGTAAAAAATATAGTATAAACAATATTGGATATTTATCAGCGTATATAGCAAATTAAAGTAAAAGTACCAGAATTAGAAAAGCAAAATTAAAACGGAACTTTCGAAATTTCCAAAACGGAATCTGTAATTTAAAAATTACCAATGACCAGAACGGAAAACGGAATTTTGAATCTTGGTTTAACTCTATGGCTTAATATTTGAATATCAAATTACCAAAACAATTCAAAGTCATAAACCCACCGAATGGTCCAATTGAAGCTGTGGAGTTGAGTGATGAAATATCATAAGTTCGACTAATGATAAATATGTGAGAAAAATAATACTGAATTTTTATAGAAATGAATAGTAAATATTTTATTTATTTGAGAGAATGGTTCTTTTTAGTCGATTGTGCCATGAATTACAACATATTTATACATGAACTTGTGACTTTTTGAAAGAAATGAAACTTTTAAATTCGGTCATACATTAATAGATATAACTCCTAAATAATATATATAACGAAAAAAATTTAATAGAGAAGACATAACCCTTTGTATTAAAATGATATGAATTGTTAGTATCGATAGACATGTCTCTTCATGATTAGACTCATCTTTTTAAAATGTGTGTCACTTTTCCACATTTCTCATTTGTACACATTTCATTAACTATGATCATTTCTCACGCTAGTTCAAACTTTTCCCTTCGTAGTACCTTCACGAATATATCTGCTAACTAATCTCCAATTTTGTAGTACTTGAATCGTACCTTTTTTTGGCTCAGGCTTCTCTAAAGAAGTGATACTTAATGCTATATGTTTGGTCTGCTATGGAAGATTGGAAATTTCATAATTGTTATAGCTGATTTGTTGTCAGAGTAAAATTCTGTGACTTCTTCTTGCAACTCTTTCATATCTTCAAGTATTTGCTATAACCAAATTGTTTGAATTTATCTTTTTGTCCTTGAACCAAAAAAGCTTAAGGTTGGTCCATATACATTTTTTCTTGAAGATAGTCGTTTAAGGATGTAATCAATGCTCTCATTGCATTGAATGTGCAACTAGAGAGAGTTTCTCAACATAGTTGATGACATATTGTTGTGTGTATCATTTGGCAACTAACCTTGTTTTATGATTGTGGATTGAGCCATCTAAGTTAAACTTTGTTTTATAAATCCATTTAGCTCCTATAGTATCTTTGTCTTGTGGACGATCTATGAGTTCCCATGCTTCATTATTCTGAATTGTGTCTATCTCCTCATTCATAGCTTTTCTCTATATTTTTTTATAAGCTACTTCAAAGTTTACCGATTCCATAATCATCAAGATGCATGTCTCGAATATCTCAACTAAAGATTTGGTTTCATTTTGAAGGTGAATTTAAAGGGAATTCTATGTCGTGTACTAGTTCTATTTGTGTTGTCGATGGAATTACTGACCTAATTTGATTAGTGTCCTCATTTTCTAACTTTGGAAATAGGTGTATGTTGGTTTTTTTTTCTTTCAAATTCTTTTATTTCCTAATTATATGTAGTGACTTCATCAAATCTCCACATCACCTAATAATGAGCTTCTTTACATTTAAGTTATGGACTCGATAACCTTTGATTGAGTTGAAAGATCTAAGCCAGTCGGAAGCAAGTTAAACGAGTTAAATTCAAAAAAAAAATCATTTGAAATCTTTATTAAGCGTATGAAGTCTAAATAGATTTTTGATCCACTTTAAAATCTTTTAAATAAAATCTTTATTTTACTCAATTTGTTTAAAAGAGTTTGATTCAGTTTAAATTTAAATGTATATTGAAATGTATCAAAACATTTATGTATTCAAATGCAACATATAAGTAGTGTACATGGCGAATGTGACGGTATATAGGTGTTCAGATTTGCATGACAACAGACCAATCTGTTCATTTATATATGCCTATGTTTTCCAATTGTTACCTTTGAAAATTATACAAAATAACAATCAATGAATATGTGTAGTTTACACATATATAATATGTTATATAGTTGTTTTAACCAATTAAAAGATTACTAATATTCAAAATGACAATCAATTGTGTTTAAGCAAGCAATTAATAATGAGAAGAGAAAGTGGAGGAGTTATCTCTTTTCTTTTACTCATTCTTTTAATATCATTTCAAATCCATTTTTAACACTCAAACGAATCCTAATTTTGACTAATATGATTCATTTTTATAATTATTATAAACAAATGACACACACACACACATATATATTTATATGCACATATACATTAAGACTAATTTATCCATATTTACCCAGTAACTATCAATACATAACCTCTTGGTGCCCGTAGTAGCCATTAGTAATACATTGTTTAACATTTGGAGAGTATACTACCTATAGTCTCAACAATGAATCGATATCCTTTCTTGAAACTTCTTGACTAAGAATATTTAAATATTTAAAATAGTATGTTATTTTAACGTGATAGATTTCTCATAACTACAACACATTGTAATTAATACCATGTAACATAACATTTAAGGATTTTCTATTTAATATAATATAAATTAATTATTTAACTAATTATATTACTATATAACAAGTATACAATAGAAGGAAAATACCTTTATTTTGAAAAAGATTAGTTATTGAGTTAGATATATGTAGTAAATTACATTTGTAAGGACCCGATTCTTCGACTTCCGAAAACCGACATCAACACGTCCACTGTATCAACTGTCGAGCAACCGAACGCCGAAAAAACAAATTCTTAGGGTTGAAGAAGAAGAAAGAGGTAGAAGAAGCAGAACAGAAAGTAACAACACAATATCAGAATCTAACCATCGTAGCGGAACAACATATAATAGATAAATGAATATTCATTAAAACAAAAGAACTGTATATTTTATACATTACATCACATTACATTCATTTTCAGAGTTTACAACATCAACAGCGGAAAAGAAATACTATACTAATAATATGCTACGCCTTCCAGCTCGCCTCCAGAATTCTATAGCAACTCCTGAATCCAGAATGACCTGATAACCCTAACTCTAGACTGCCCGTGTGGAAATTGGTGGGCACCCAGAGTTTAGGAAAGGAAACAATAAACTCCGAGTCAGTCATGTGTTTGGTGTGAGAACTTAAAACAGTTATTTATCTTTAAAATAAAGAACAGGAAAATTTTAAAATAGATTCGCAATACTTTTTGGAAAATGAGACTACCATAAGGCCTCCCGCACACACACAATGCAAACGCAGAATCGGAGGAGATCTCTCCTTATGATAGTCAAAGATGCTTGATACGCATTAAAAAGAAACATTTGATATTATTACTAGTGCATAGTGTATAAAACGATTTCGAAAGTAGAATATAAATCTTAGCCAGTATGGGCATTCCACACTTATGCTTACTATAGCTACCATCCAAACAGTGGGGCGCCACCATAAGTGAATGATAGGTTCTACAACTAAAACCGTACAAGATCGTATTGTTTCTTTGGATTTTCCAACAAATGGTCAGGCCAAGGAACTTCCCATTGCCATATGGAAACGCCTCTGGAAAGACGCCCTGAGAACTAACGTTACGGTTAGAACTCTGCCAACACAAGGCCGGGTTACCCCTAACTGGGTAACTACTGACACGAATATGTCATCCTCCGATCGTAACCGATCTATCCGAGGATCCTCGATTTCCAACAACCACAAAGCAATAAATTTACAGCAACAACATAGGTTAAGTATCTGGGCTCCATACCATGATACCACCTTTATCCAGAAGGAATGACATACACTAAAGGGATGCTACCCCCTAATAACCTTGCAGCATCCTTCCTGTTTTGACCATTTCCAGGGTGTGAGGTCCGACGAAGTCTCGTCCACAAAGCCACGCTTTATACAAAAGCTGTGCTTTGGGTCAACAAATGATCAAAGTAACGATCACCAAGATAAATGATCAAACAAATGATCCTATCACAAATGATCAAACAATGATCATTCCACAGCAACACTCAGCATGTCACACTACAAAATTGGGAGTATATCACTAATAACCTTCAACTACATAACCTCTGAGCTCGTACGTTTCAGAGAAGGGTGTTAAGCTAAGAGAATAAATTCTCCGCCACCAACAGAAATATATTTGAAAGAAATCAGCTTTATATCTCAACTTGTAATGTCAGACATACAATCCATACAAGTCTGTTCCGAGCTCGAACAGAACCGAAGGCACTTACAAAGAAGTTCTTGCATTCCGGATAATTTCTAATCACGTCCAGACTTTCCGTCACTAAGGGTGATAAAACCTCTATATCGGAGATCAGCCGATGCAGAGTAACTCAACGGTAATCCTTCCGTTTTCAAAAATATCCGGTCTTCAACACCGGTCATCGAATGCAATCCATTACGACGTATCACATATTCAGAATGGGTTATACGACCGCAAGGTCCTTTCCCGGCTAACCCGAATAGTGTGCGCTTATTTTAAAAATAAGTGTGGCATTCAGATTCAAGCAATCACAACAAACCTATTTAAAGGTAAATATTGATAGTCGGTTATTTAACTATCAATAAAGATGCTCAACATCATCAGATTCCAAATAATTTTCCAAATTATTTATTTTCCCAAAAATATCTTACTAGATATAAACTTCCACACTTCAACATTTGAAAAACAATTTCAAATCACTTTCCTCCTTTATAACTTTCATTTCAAATAGTTCATTTAAATCAATCAAATAAATCCTTACCGATTTACTTTACATTTACGTTCCAAATCCGTAAATATATATTCCCACACTTCATAAATAAATCAATGTTTATTTTTAAACAATTTCCATTTCCTTTATAAATTCCATAGTGAATTTACATTCCAAAATATTTATGAATATACGATTTTCAAATCGATTTCTAATATTCATTTTCAATTTATCTTTAAAAAGATAAATTCTCAAAGCGTTTCATTTTTTGTATTGGAAAAGCATTTCCATACTTATTTAATAATAAGTACTTCACAAATCTATTTATTTTCAACATTTGAAAATATTCCATTCTTTAAGGAAATCATTCTCTTAACGCATTTATTTGGGTCAAAACGAATGTTACGTAAAACATCGTTACGATGACCCAAAATCACTAGTATAGCGATTCAAAGTTTAAATAGATATATAAATCCCAATACTATATAAAACATTTCCTTTCGGAAATCATTTACTATAACAACAGTGTTATAGTTCACCATTTCCTTCTATTTCTTGAAAACGTCTATTTCAACAATGAATGTTGAAATCTATGGTTTCAATATTTAATGCATTTCAAAACATCTTTAAAACGATTTACTTCATTTTATAATATCGCTTTTCCAAAACATAACCATTTTATTTAATAATATAGTCACTGTCCAAAATCGTGAATATACTTCATTAACCAATTCCAACATTTCTACGCATTTTATATATAGGATAAATTCGCTATCCAAAATCGCGAATATACTTCCTTTAATAATTTCCATTTTCAATTTATCAGATTTCATTGGTTTCGAATTTATAAACAATGTTTATAAATTCCAATTCTATTTATAAGCTTCGATTTATAAATCTCATTATTAACAAATTCCATTTATATCTCATTTGAATGCCAAAATCCGATTTATAAGATAATTACTTATAAATCTTCTATTTTACAAAATCTATTCATTTTATAACTTCACAATTTATAAATCTATAAATTCCATTCACTTATGAAATCCATTTTTATCTCATTTTTAACACTTATAAAAAACTCGTTTTAACATTCCAATATTTTTAATTTATAAACTATCAATTTTATAAGTCTTTTATATACATCATTTTTAATAATTCAAAAATCCCAATTTAAACCAATTTATAAATTACTTAACTATTTATTTTAAAAATCACACTTTGGTTATATTTCACAAGAATATAATCTTTATAACTTTAAAATTTTAACGTTTTAATTATTTAAAATGAATCAATTCGAAAATTTAATAAAACGTATACTTTCAAAAATCACTTTAAAAATCCCTTAAGATCAAAATCGTTATTTTAAACTTTAAAAATGGATCCGATGATGCAACAGCAACATATAGTCAATCACGACAACAAACATCATATATCGATATGATAATCAATCAAATATCACAATATCTGAAAATCAAATAAATATTATTGAGGAATCCAGTTGGATCCCTCCAACCTGTTTCCCAGCATCCACAGATGTTAGCACAATACCAATTCCGCTCCAGTACGGAATTATCGCGGTATATGAGATTTATAAAATATTATTCGCTATTATCGGCGCAATAGGGTCTCATCCGCTATATAATGCGGGAAATCAACTCCAAGTATAATAATAATACCAATTTCACTATACGGTGAAATATTCGCGGTATATGTTCTTAATAAATAACCTCCACTTACTAACGGCGTATAATGTCTATTTTAACAATCAATATATAACAATCATCATTCAAACATACAATCAACAATTTAAAATATAACTATTTAAAATTTAAATCGAAACTGTTCGATTGAGTGAGAAGTTCTCACCTTGAATTTCCGATAGCAATTCGTAGCGTTTTATTTCGAATAAAATTAAACGGACGTTTAATTTTACCCAAAATTTTCGCTAGCTCAAACGACTCCAATCCAATTCCATAGCGTAGTGCTCGACCATACGATTCCAACGCAAGTCGTTTCGTAATTTTCCGACCTCGTAGCAAAAAGTTATACACGTTTAAACATTTACACGATATAAATTATAATTTATTTACGAATTTCTTTTTAATTTTCAAACCCTTAAATCTGGGCCGTTCGTTTCTGCAATTGAATCCTGGCCATTCCATCCTTTCTCTCTCTCCAGTTCCCACCCGCATGAAGAAAACCCACGGCCGCCGTTCGAAATTGCAAGCCGCACCACCCCCCATGATCGAAACTCCATCATTTCGCCACCATTCGAAGCGCCACCTCCAGAGCCACCCACGCCGGCCGACCGCACCTCCCTAGTGCTCCCATCTCCTCGAAAAACGTGCTCGAAACCGGCCCCTTCAAACTCGTTTTTTCGATCGATCTAAGCCACTACAACAAAATTCGACCGTTGGATATATCGAGCTCGAGGAGATCTACAATTTACTAGTTGACACTTTCTTGAATCAATGCGTGGATTAAGAGATAAATGAGGAGAAAGGATGGTGTTTTCTGGCCATCGAATTAAAATGGCGGCCGGCTCTAGATTAGGGTTAGGTTTTTGCAAAAGATAAGGGGTTGGGTTTCCTTTTATAGAATTTCAACGAAAAACGCTATTCATTTCGGATTTTCAAAACTCCAATTTACGCACGGTGACCGGCGTTTCTGGGTTTATCCCGCGTTTCGGACACAATGGAATAGGTTTCGGGAGCCAGTTCAATCATCTGTGCGAGTTATGGAATTAAACGATCGATTTAAATTAAATCGATTTAAACTAATTTCTATGCGTTTGGGCTCGCTCCGGACAAACCGTAAATCCGATTGACACGACATTTGAAATCTTACAATAATATCACATTATGGATCCGATGAAACTGGTTTCGTTGAAATCCGAGACTTTTTGGAAAATGACTATTTTAACTCGCCAAATTAATATTAAAACAATTTCGATGCGTTTCGAGCTGCCACGATCAAACGACAACTCCGATTGCTACGAAAATCGAAATCCGATAATAACAAACTATTATGGATCCAATGGAACTAGTTTCGTCCAATTATGAGACTGTTCGAAAATTGACTAATTTCACTAGTCGATTAAATATTCAATTTTCACAAATTAACTCTTAATTCAATTTTAAAAGTTCTAAAATATCGTTCTAACTCCAATATGATTAAATAAAATTTTACAAATCATTTTTAATCATATTTAACTCGATTTTCAATTATTTTTGTATTTTCAACTATTAAATTATCGATTTAATTATCCAATTAAATCCAATTATTCGAAAATAAATTATTCGACTTATAAATTCCACTTATTAATAATTAAAATTAATTAAATATTAAAATTTTAATTAATAGAAATTCTGGGTCGTTACAACATTATTTTTCCTAAGTCATACCATTAACTCTATCAATCTCTCATTTGCACTTGGGTCAATTATGGAATCTTGTTCCAACTTATTCAATAAATTTTCTCAAAAACTAATCACACCAGTCCCTTAGTGACCAGTTCCAAAACCTATAAGACTCCAAAAATTTTCCATTAATAAGTACACATATAATATTTATTAAAAATGCAAAGAAATCCCAAAGATTGTCTTTCAATTTAACTGCAAAAATTCTCAAAAACAAAATATCTCAAAGTGCTCATATAGCGACCTTCTTCTCGCTATAAATTTTTGCAACTTTGTTTCACAAGTTAATGAATGATTCAAATTTCCATAATTTTCCAGTAATAAGTATACTTATAGTACTTATCAAAAATAAAAAGAAGCGCCTGGGATGTCTCTCTAAGTTGACTTTGAAAATCGACAAATACAAGGCATTTTCAGAGCGCATCCATAGCGACCTTTTTGCTTCTAATTTTCATAATTTTTCTTCACAATTTATATAACTTTCCAAAATATTTCTTTCCTGTCTCATATATCAAAATATGCATAGAGAACAACTAAATCAAATCATCCCAAGTTAAGATCATTAGTCTTCCATTTACATAAGTTAAAATTAAGAGATATCGAAGTGCACTTATAACGACTATTTTCGCTTCAAACTCTTTCAAACGTACTTCATCTAAACACAAAAGCCAACCAAACATATAAAAACAAATTTTAGGCCATGCCACATGTTATAGAAGGTAATAGAAGTGATGTTACACAATATAAAATTGTCATTTGCTTTCAAAATCAAGAGGGTCCAAAGTTTACAACTTTAGTTAGTTAATGACACTTTAACTTTATATTTTAAGAACATAACACATATACACAATACATACTTACAAGACAGTGAGATAACTCACCCAAATACAAGCCTAACACATGCTCAAACACTCAAGAACAAAGAACCACTTACTACCATCACTAAACTCCTAAAGATCCAACCTTTAGCACATCCAAGCCAAGCCACACTTCCATGCTCTCGGCCCAAAGATGAATCCCACCATCCTCTTCACTTTTCCACTTTCTACTTTTGATCCAAGCTTTCTATTTTATTCTAAGGTGCTGACGAAAGTTTGGAAGAGATTTGAGTTAATAGAGAAAGATTAGTAAAGAACAAATTGGATTAGTGATAATCCACTTCCACCATTTTGATCTTTTTTTTATTTTTCAAGCTTTATGAGATAATAAATGAATAATCAAACCTAAACCTCTCCTTTACACGGCGAAGATCACCCTCCATGTGCCTTGCATGCTTATTTTACTTTACACCTCATTTTTTCTTTGTAAATACCCTTTTACCCTTACATACAAATTATCTTCCCATGACATCATCCCATTTTATTTTTCATAAATGTAAAAATATTTTTATTTCTTATTTTTGGTTTTCTAAGCAAATAATTGTATGTTAAAAATTTTGCACAAATTCCGATGAGTAAAAAACTGTTTATTGATAAAACGATTTTCGGTCACATTATCGATATTTCTACAAAGTATTTATTTTTGTAAATATTTTTCTATAACAAGTTTACCATCATTATTTATGATTTAAAAGAGGGTTGAGAATGTTATTAAATCAATTTGATAACATTTAATTCAAGATTCAAATATATAAATAATTCGGATATTTAAATACGAAGTGTCTGAAATTTCAGGTCATTACAAAGATAGTTTATCAACATCAGAGAGAGTTAATTGAAAGAGTAGATAACTGAATAATAATAATAACATACTCATTCAATGGGGGACTTACCTACTTGGTTTTGAGGAAACCGATTAGAAAAATTGGAATACGATTGCATAATTGACTCCAAGTGCAAGTGGAAGATTAATAGAGTTAGAGGTATGCACTAATGACAATTATATAATTTGTTGCGTACATCTAACTCGATAACCAATTTTGTTCGAAATAAAAGGTATTTTCTTTTTGTTATATACTTGATGTAATGTGTTATATTAATTAATTAATTTAATTAAAAGTGTATTTAACAGAAAATCCATTAATAGTATGCTTTTGATAGTAGTTACGAAGCGTTGTAACCGTGAGTAATTTATCACAATAAATAAATATATCATTTTTAAATTACTAAGATGTATCGAGATTGGATGATGATACATCCATTGAGACTAGAGTACATAACACTCTCCAAATGTTGGGCAGTGTATTATTCATAACTATTTGGGGGTGCCAAGAGGTTATGTACTAATAGTTATTGGATAACTATGGAATGACTCACTTGACAGTTTTCTATTGATTAAGATAACTAAGGTCAAACAGAAGATATCGATGTGACAAATTTACACAGTTCTCTCAACTTAAATATATTATCAATCTTAAATTATGAAAGCTCTGCTTTGATTATAGTCAAAGCATGGCACGATGTCCATTGAGTGACTACTCCATCGAGTGACTACAGTTGGGTCGAGTGAAAGCATTGGAAGTGAAGCACTATTTAAGAGAGGATTTGTCTCCTTGGTTATATGGGGTTAGTATCACGATCTACTCAAGTCAACTCAAAGTCAAAGTCTCCGGCCATAGTATTTCAGTTAATAATAATTGTACCAACGACTTTGTGTTTGGACTGTAGAATGTATATGAATGATATTGGAATTTTCAGTATTATATTACCAAATTCCATAAGTTCAAAGTGATATAGTTTTTACGAAAAGAATTGGTGTAAAATAAAAGTCACAAATCCGGTAATGCTTAATAAAGTAAAAATAGATTTACCAAAGACAAGTAAGCGATAAATTTGGCTAAAATATCACACCACCTGCTAAGTAATGTGTGAATGGTAGTATCGAATATTTTGATATTGATCCCTAACCAAACTTACACTTGACGAGTCACACAACCGAAACGATGAATTCTCCTTTGACCAAATGATTTAAATTAATTTATAATTGTTATAAATTAACTAAATTAATTAAATTAATTAATATTTATGAAATATTAGTTATAAAATTTATGATTTGATGAATAAATATTATTAAATATATTTGTAATAGTTATAAATATATCAATCGATATATGATATCGATAAGCGATTAAATTAGATTTAATTGCATAATATTTTATTTGGGCTTAAGTGGGTTTAAGGCCCGTTATGGGGCTGATAATTTCGGCAGCAATTTGGGTGTAATGGTGGCTAAAATTGGCTTAGAAGGGCTAGATAACCGATGGCATAGATTGATGGAGAATGTGTAAGAGATGGGATCCATACTTATTTCCTTTCCTTCCACTATATAAGCATCTCTAATCCCACATAATATGGATTTTTTGAGCATCCACCTCAAATCACTGCTATCTGAAATTTTACTCTGCTCTCCATCTATCTAGATTTCAAATCAAATCAAGTTAGCTGCTATCCAATAGCTAGTGGTCAACAGTTCAAGGACCAACACTCTATTGAATCGAAAATAGTTTCAAGGGGCAAATATCATCATTTCAAGGAGTAATTCAAAGTGAGGTATATTTCTAATCATAATTTAATTATTCGTGCTTAATTATAATGTTTTATTATATACATATATTATCAGTTGATTGGTTAGGTGGCATTTCTGATATGGAAATGATATTACCAAAATTTTTTTGGGTTATATGTATGTATATACTAAATAAATTATCATAAATAACCCTAGGTCGTTATGGCTCTGTAATAAAAAATAAAATAAAAAACGTTTTTACTTTATTTATTGAATTAGTGTATATTATTTAAATAGACAAATATAGTTTATAATTAATTATAACATCATACTTTAGTAAAATAGGGTCAGATAATTTTATATGTAAAGAATAAGGGTATGATAATTTTCGACAATGATAAAATATTATGCATATCTTTTAATATAATTTAGAACAATTTATTACATATATTATTGTACTAATTCAAATATATTATGAAAATTATATTTTATAAAGTAATAGTATCAGCAAATACATTCTCGAAAAAAATAAAAACAAAACACTTTTTCATTTTTAAATTAATTTTTCATTTTAGCCGAAAATAGAAAAATAGTTCAATAATTAATTTTAAATCAAAAAATTATGAAAAAATTTCAAAGCATAAATATCATTTAGGATTTACTGAAAATATAAAAATTGAAATAAAATTACGTAATTAATTTTTAACTAATATTTTAATAATTTTTGAGTGGATAGCTAATTAAAATATATTTTAAATAAAAATAAAGAAATAAATTATATATTCTCTAAGCCATGCATAAGATCT
Organism: Allium cepa; assembly: GCA_030765085.1. Taxonomy (NCBI): domain Eukaryota; kingdom Viridiplantae; phylum Streptophyta; class Magnoliopsida; order Asparagales; family Amaryllidaceae; genus Allium; species Allium cepa. The sequence goes on along the minus strand of CM060937.1, from coordinate 107,849,339 downwards.
GGTCTTTCATGTTTACCAAAATATTTTTTAGTATTTTGTTAACATAAACATACATACATACATATATATATATATATATATTAGTATACAATGCATATATTTGTATATATAAATAATTAAATAAAAATTTAACATAATTTAATTTATTGCTTATGGATTTAAAAAAGTAGAAATTATATATATATATATATATATGTGTGTGTGTGTGTGTGTGTGTTATAAATATGTATAAATAATCTCTCTATATTTAAATAAGTCTATTATATAATGTATACATATAATATTGAATTCGCATATATATATATATATACGCGTGTGTGTGTGTGTGTACATGTGTGTGTGTGTGTGTATATATGCATGCTTGTATGTGTGTGTGTGTGTGTATATCTGAACTTTTATACTTATATAAAGTTATTTAAACCAAACTATAATACATACATATATATATGATATATATATATATATATAATACTGTACATACATATATTTGGACAATATAATTGCATATCAGATGAGCTAAGATGTCAGTTGTGATGTAAATCCCAGCATCTCTACACGAAATTGTCATACCGAGAATGGATTGATATGTTACACACGCACACACACATATATGTGTATATGACTCTCTCTCTCTCACACACACATATCATAATGTAAATTAAATAAAATCATATAATATATAAATTTTAAAAAACCATTTTGTTTAACTGAAATTTAAAAATGTTCTAAATATGTATGCATAATAAAGTTCCAATAAGGAAATTTTTCGAGAAATTCATCCATAACTTCTGCTACAGGATGGCCCAATTCCAACAATTTAAATGTCTGAAATTCAAATATTTCATCCCATGATATTCCAGCGTATTTTCTAGGTTTCCAAACATATGAAATTTGGGTTTAGACCTTTGTAATTAAGGTTAGAGTTCTGAATGCCCTATCTAAACATTTGAAATGTTATTAATTGGACAGTTGAGTTTTTCATTTGAAATTTAACATTTCAAGAGTTACAGTTTGTTTTAGAGTCCTGCATAATGCCTGTAAGGTCTGAAGTGACTATGTGCAATATGATGAATTTGTCAGCGGTTCTCTATATTTTAGGAAAACATGCAGCTAATGTTGGACTATTTATAGATTATGACAACAGTTTGAGGATCGATTCAATTCGTATGGTAGATTTTATAGAGTCGTGTGGTCTTTTTAAGATGTGACAACTAGAGTAGTATGATATAATATTCCATATGATATTGAATATATGGAGTAAGTCTGTATCCCTTAGTTGCGACTTTGGGATTTGATATTTATATACTGTTTGTAGAGTGAGGCGTAGTTTTCTTAGTGTTGTGTGTTAGGCAACATCGATTCAGAAATAGAAGATGTTCTATCTTGGTAGCAAACGCAATAGGACTTAGGCATTATGTAGAAAAAGGTTGTCAACCTCGATTTTGTTGTCTATGTCTGCTTGATAAACAAATGGTGGAAGTTAGGCACGTGTATATCGATTTGAGTTCGATAAATTGTAGATGGTAGACGGTGCTTTGAAGTGTCATAATATTGGTCTTGCATTAGTTACCATGCTTAGTTAGTCTTTGTCTTGCTAGAAAACGCAGGGCCCACTAGCCTAGTATGTGACGATTAAGTCAAGATCAGTGCCATGATTATTAATATTTACTAGATTGATCGTACTACATAACACTATAGTAGAAACGTGCTAACTTGTTGGATGCATGTGAAGATATAGTTGAGGTATGGTTTCATTGTCTCGTATATTGTCATTTGGTATTGTACATAATATGGTAGCGTATTGATGATTATTAAAATTAGTGATATTTCATTTTCATAAGAATTTATGTCTGACTTTCTCTTTGTTGTCACTTTTATTTATTTATTCTTTAAATTGGTTGATTGAGAGGTGAGGATTTTGTTGACTGGAGGCGAATCATAGTGCCATAGCTATTTACGGCCATATTATATTATTCCATTATTTTGCAATATTAATACGTTGGATTATATATTCATTTTGAGATATATTATATATGAGATTTGATATACTATTTGTATGGTCACTACAACAAACAGACCTTTTACTATCATTTCAAAATCGCTTGTATATCAACAAGTTGTAATAGGTCTGAAAGATAAAAGAGCGTTTTAAAATCGCTATAGAAAACTACCTTTTACAGCGTTTTTTTGCGATCTTACACTACTTGTATCAGTACAACTACCTTTCAATAGCGTTTCACAGCTTGCTACAGAACTTTTACATAGCGATGGTTTATGGTGCTAACATTTATGATGTCATTTAATTGTTATAATATGTTGACGTGCCAATTATTATAGCATCTTAAAACGCTGTAGAAATATTATTTCTATCTTTTATTACGCACTAAAATGCGATAGAATGTTAGTTACTGTCTTCTATAGAATTATTTGCTATGAAAACTTTAATCCTTGCGGAATATTTTTATAGCACAAGCATAATGCCATAGTACTTGAAAGGTGGAACAGTTTTTCTTTTTATAGCATGGTTAAAACGCTGTTTTTTATTTGTTATTCTATTTTTATATTGCCATATACATTCAAGCTTAAAATTTACAATTCTACTAATATATTATAACAGTTCATAAAAACACAATTATCACATTGTAATGTACATAATCAAATGGAGTCTTAAGATGAACCATAATATATATATATGTCCATAATATTTCATACACAGAGTAGTAAGCATATAAATATTTATGTCCAAAAGTAACAATACATACAACCATAGTTAACCAAAATGATACATACTAAAAGCAAAGATGTACGAAGGTCGATTCAAAATAAATTAATGCAAGCATGACCGATTTGAAGGAGAAAGAGAGCGACAAAATAAATTTTCCTGCCTTCCAACATGTAGTAACCTCAGAAGCATCATACACCACCTGTCAAAAAGAATCACGTATGTACGCCTATTAGTCATAAATGTAGAAATGTAGATGTACTAAACAACATAGTTTCAAACAAAAAGTATTCTTGGAAATGGCATTCCACATTAATCTAACAAGCTAGTAATGAAATAAATTTGTAAAACAGAGAGATGGATGCAAATTGGAAACTGAAGAGGCGATGAGCTATGCCATTGCAAGTTCCGACCACTTTTGTGGGGTAGCAGCCCCTGCTGCTGCATGACAGCGGTGGAACTACTGCCAATACAGCAGCATTGTGTTGTTATAAATAGTAGCATCACATGCTGCTATCTTCAAGGTCAGGCCATTGGCTTGGCAGCCCTTTTGGCCACCATCATTTTAAAGATGGCCAGTGCTCTTGTTGGTTATAAGCTAACCATTGAACCCGAAGCCACCTGATTTTAAGGCAGTTATGGCCTATAGGGGTATGTAAGAAAGCTGATTTTAGTGCAATGGAATAAGATTTGTAAAGCACCGTTGTGGACTGTGTCAAATGGTACTTTTGATTATCGTAGTCAAAATGGTAAGTGCATCAAATTGGTATGTGCTTATGGTTTCTGTTGCATACTCCATGATGTTAAAACTAGAATCATATTCATTTGCATTACTTGGGGATATAACCGAGTGTTAAAAGTTTAGCTATAATTAACAGATTGAATACTTTAGGACCAAATTCCAATTAAGCAAGCAGTAGATAACCAACATCCATAGCCGAGCAATCAACTCGGGTCCCTCCATGTAATGTTCCTTCACCCAATATGCTGTCAGTGGCATTATAAATTGACATCCTTGTCTAATTATTGATACAATTTATATGTTTTAAATGATTACAGTATAGTGTGTATGCGTGCATTTAACTAACATGCTATATAAAAATGTTGTAAACACATGCATATGCCACATGCATATATATAAGTTTGTTTTTGTGTGTATCTTAGGAGGGGCAATCTTTATTGTCCTAGTTAATGTAAATCCATCCTCTATTGTTACTACACATGAATAATCTCCACAACAATTCATCGAGTTGTGATGTGGTGTGAAAGTGTAATAGTTGGGAGTAATTATTAGCCGTTTTGTTTGTTATTCACTAATAAAAAACTTCTATTTTTGGCCTGAATGATTTATTTAACACCGAGTTGACCTAAATTTTAAACTAAATTATAAATTGAAGTAAAAAATTAAACTAATTACTTTTAATCAATATATTTCTCTTCTACTAATTTTGTTCAGTTTCACTAATTTATTTTTCACTTTGCACATTCGATCATCTTCAATTTGAATAGCAATGCTAAGTCATTGCTATTGTACATCCTTTGTGTAAATATATTGAATGCATGTTGGCAAAATAAAAGGTTTTTTGATATTACTTACACAAAGTTATGGGCTCTGTCAACCAGAGCCTAAGGTTAAACATGATCATAATATTAAGTTAAAGATAGAATTTAACATGGTAAATGTACGATCTACTACTATTTCTCTCATTGTAAGGAATTAATTTAGTACAACCAATTATGCTGCAAGTTATACTGATGTTCATGTTGACAGCACAAATGTACTACCTTTTTATAGCAAGTACTCTTCTCTATTTATTTTCATTTTAGATAGTTACTTTCCATAGAAAAGATCAACAATTGGCTTTAACATTATGGAAAAGGACAAGTCTACTAAGATCAGTATGCCTCTGTTATTTCCAATCAAATATTGGTAGGAAATTTTTATGCTCAAATAGAACACTAGGTAATTTTACATTCTAGTGACTAGGCATTGTAAGACTTTTTTTGGTCAGCGGTGGATGTATCAATTAGTTTTTCTAATTGTTTTAAAATGGCAAAATTCCAATGCTTTTCTTATGTTCGTAAATAAGTGTTTCAAATTGTCTCGAAGCTCATATACACCCAGTTATGACAATTTTGAATATCTCTATGATGAACTCCTTTCCACATCATGATTATCATATTGATATTTGGACAATCCCTTAAAGTCGCAAAATTTTCAAAATAATTAAAGTCAAAATTTTGAAAATAATCAAAATTACAACAACTATACAAATTTTGATGATTTTGACAACGATACTAATTTATATCAATTGCACTGTTGTGAATATGCAGTGGATTGTAATATCTTGATAGTTGATGCCACTTACGGGTTCATTGTATCATGCTTTAATGGACCATTCAAGTGACCCGTCCAATAGGAAAAATGGGTTGCAATCGCTTCCCAAATAGATTAAGTTTGCTAATAGAATTGAAACCGTGAGATTTGAAATCCTTTTTAGCCTAGTGCATAGTTTGCTTTGATATGATCATTAATTTGATGCAAACAGAATTTTTTTTGTGTTGTTCATACAACACCGGTTTCAAACGAATTACTATAGAGTACTTATGTATTCCATGTTTAATTTTCCAATGTTGATTCAAATGAGCCACGTCAAAACCGTTTTTTCACCGAGTTGACATGGAAGAAGGAATATAGGTATAGAACTTTATCCTTGGATACGAGTGAGACACACTGGATATAGCTCGAAATGATCAGATAACGTATGGCTTTTGTTTTGAAACTCTTAAGTTTAAATTCTACTACCATTTAAGTCTTTGAACAAACAAATGCGAATGCTTTTGCTAGAATCTAAACATTGTCGACCTTGACTTCAATAACATCTATGATTTTGAAAGTGATTTTCTTTCGTGCTTCACACATGCTACAGTTTGGATGATGGAGAACAATTTTAATTTTGTTGGATGTTTTATATACCAGTTAATATGGTTTGTTATTGAATATTGCAAATAATTGTTATTTAATACTTAATTTTGTCTAAGCAGAATAAAATTTGTTGAGCTACAAAAATAATAACACTTAAAGATCGTTGTTGCTGTTTATTCAAATTCTTCCTATGATCATATAAAATGTAAGTAGAGATCATATGGCACCACAACCATAAAATGTGGATTCGAACAGTCAGTGTACTTCCTTTTTAAACATTGTTGCCTAGTAGCTATAAGCCTATAACCAACCTAATGCTAGTTTTATGATCTTAGGTTTAACGACCCGTAAATTTCGACAATTAAAGTTGTTAATTAAATAGGATTTTGTAATTGAAATTTTGAAAAAAAAAGGTGATAAATTAGTATTGAAATGAAATCCAATTGAAGAAATAGTGGAAACCATTTTAATTTGTTAATTAAATTTGATGTGTGAAATTAATACTGGAAGAAATAAATTGGAAATAGTATTAATGAAATAATAACTGAATTGAATTACAACTATATAAATGAAAGTAATTTTTTTTAAGTGGATGTCAACATTGAATAAATTAATTAAAATAAAATCTAAATACATGTTTGGATAGAATTAATAATTGATGGATTAAATGGTAAGTAATTAGAATTTAATTCTATAAAATTTAGAAACTGAATGTAATGCAAAGTAATAAGGTTAGTGCAATACCCATTAATGAATGGAATGAAATGAGATTAATATAAATGTATATTAGGTTATAAATCAATTTGAATGAAAAAAAACGTAAACATTGATTGATAAATAAATATATAAGTATATTAGAGGTTATAATAGTGGGTTACTAGTAAATTCACTCATTTACCGATAAAGATAACTAAATGTGCCTTGATGATAATTAATAACATAACGGAAAACAGTAAATGTATTCATTAGAATATTAATTGCAATTGGATAGGGATTTTAAGTAACAATGTTAATGCAAGGTAAGTAATGCTAAATTAAAGTCAATAATAATGAATAGTGATTAATTAAAAATTTGTAATATATATTATAAATTACCTACTTATTTGTTAATGGAATTAGAATTTGTAATAAGTGATAATAAAATAGATGAATGTTACACTAATGGAAAATGAAATAACGTTCGTGTAAATGTTGAGTAATTATAGGGTCGTATTTATTATAAGCGTTACTTTAATAATTATGATTAATGGTGAAATTAATACGAGAAGTATGTAAAGTAATAACTAAGAAAGGAACACGTTATAAAATGATTATGACCTAAACTTAAGTGTAAGTTAAAGGTTGAAATTGAATCTAATCCATTCAATTGGCAACTTATCAAAATAAATTGGATTCAATGTATAATAAAGAGGTTATTTTAAGAAATTGAAATAAATTTTATAATTGGTGAATTAAGTTACTTTAAATAGAGATGGGAATTGGTTTAAAGAATTATAAATTAATAAGTAATGCAAGATGATAAAATTTATGAATTATAGAATTTGAATTTTTAATAATGAATTGATTTATTTAATTTATAATAATTGAATTTATTGTAAATGAATGAAATCAAATATTTAACTATTACGTTAATTTAAAAATTAAGTTGAAATTTGGAAATAATTGTGTAATAAATTTTAAATCCACTGGTAAAACCTTCTATTTGGAACTGTGAATGGAATGATTATGGGTAAATTCAATTTAATGGAAATTTTGGAAATTTATCCATCATTCTTGAATTCTATGAAATTGAAGATTTCTATTGATTAATCTTTAATAAATTGACTCTTAAAAATTATTAAATCATTGTAAATGTTTGAAAATTTTAAAATGATAAAGATTGCAAAGTTCAGAATTATTAACGCGAAATTTGCTTAATTAATTTATTTTAAATTTATTTAATTAATATAAAAATAGCCATTTTGGCAACGGACTCGGATTTCGACGAAACCAGTTTCGTCGGATACGTAACAGTGAATTATTGTAGGGTTTCAAATTTCATAGCGATCGGACTTGTCATTTGATCGTACGAACGTGAAACGCCTTGAAATCGATTTAATTAAAATCAATTTTGAAATCAATTTGAAAATGTCGATTTCAGCATAACTTCTTCATACGACGGAATTTGGATGTGAAACTTTTTCCACCGCGTTCAGAATATTTTAAAACGCCTATTTTGATATATGGGTTTACCAAATTTCGTTCCGGGGTCAGAACGGGCTTTTTGGGCCACGTTAGCGTTAGCACGTATATCCAACCCGATCCATCTATTCAAATTTCTAACCTACCTATATAAACCCAGTTATAAACCCTGGCCTCCATCTATTCCCATTTGTTTGTGCATTCATTTCCTCAGCTCCTCCTCTTCTCAATAGCTGCAAACTCTAGATCTAAATTCAAATTTCAAAAATCAAATCCAAAGTCAAAAATTCGATCTCCTCAGAAAAATTTGGAAAATTTATATATCAAAGATTTCATCTCTACGAATCTGTATGTGGTGTTTTTTCTGCAAACGATGCTCCAATCAATGGAAAAACTCAGTCAAAGACCGGAAATTTCGAAACCCTAGTGTCGATTTGGGGTTTTTCGATTTCATCATTTATTCGCGAAATTGGTTCGTGGGGATTACAGAGATTGAGATATGGTGTCGTTCGATGGTCGTTATGTGGTCTAGCTCGATCAGAGGCGGTCGATTTTGGTGGGTTAGGGTTTCGAAACCCTAGCTGGGGGGTGGCGGCCGGTGGCAAAGTAGAGGACCGGACCCATGGGGAGACGTGGAGGAGGTGACGGCGAAGCCGAGAGATGCGGCAGCGAAGCACGGAGGCGGCCGAGGAGGGCGGTAGCGTTGGTCAAAGCAGCGCCTAGAAAAAAGTTGTGTGCGTGATTTCTATCTTGGGCTCGTTCTGTAGAGAGAGAGGAGATGACGTGGAGATGTTGAGAGGTTGGTTAGGTTTTGTTTAATTTTAATTTTATTTTCGTTTTCAAACGATTTAAATCGAATAACTTTCACATACGAACTCCGTTTCACACGATTTTTTTTTGTTAGGATCGTAATATAATTCCGGATCTGTTGGCGTTGGTTTGGGCAAATTTGAAGGCTGTCCAAATTTTGAGTTTAAATTGGATTTAAATTCCATTTAAATTCAAAATGTGAGTGTTTTAACCCACTCACAACTTCTAAGATTTCTTATGTTGGTTAAATTGATTGATGATGTGTTTAAAATTTTATTTATAGCTGTTTGGCATATATTTCATCATTTTCTCTGTTAAATTGCATTCATTTAATTTACGCGTTATTTAATTCATTGTTGCATTTAAAACTGCCAGTTAATTGTAAATTAATTTATTCATTACATTAGAACTGTCAGTTAAACATTTTAGTAAAATTTATTTTTGCATATAACCTGCTAGAATTAATTTATTATTGCATATAAACTGCTAGTTAAACAGTTATTTATTTATTTATTTGAATATAAACTGTTCGTTGATACCTGTATATTTTATATGCTCTATTGATGTTTGTTTAAATTGATGATGATTGAAATAAATTAGTTGATGATTGATATTGGATGAATGGATGATGTGTTCTATATTATATAATCTGAAAGTTATCATGCATTTCATTTCATTCGGGATTGCGTTTTGAAATGATATACAACCGCATTTTTTATTTTTAAATTGCGTATTGAAATGATAAATATCCGTATCACTTGACCATATGATAGAAAATTATATACAGGCACCGCAGTATATTTATATAAATTATTTTGAAATGATTTCTATAGTTTGGATAAGATACGATTTACTAAATATTAATTTTGGATCTTATATAAAAATCTTATTTTATATATACATACATACATACATATATATATATATAGTTACATTATTGAATTTAAGCTATGTATGAATTTGTTAAGTGAAAATAAATGAGTTGAATAATGGAGTTTGATAATTTATATTATATGATTAACTACAGGTTTAAGATATTGTATATATATAGAGTTTTAAATGGTTCAAATCAATTAAGATTGGAAAACAAATTGGAAATTTATTTGGAATTGAGCTTATTTTAAAAAATTAAACTCCACAAGTTGGTGTAAACTTATTAAACTTGGAATTTTAAAGGTATGATATTTATAACTGGATTTTTATTTAAGTTAAATTAAATGAATATTTCTAGTATAAATAAATTGAAGAAAATATTTAATTGTTAGAAATTTGAGCTTTATTTATGGATTTATTATGTGAATATTTCAAACTAGATAATAGGACAATAAATTGTTGAATAGAATTTCCAACCTTGGTTTTGGAATTTCTTAAATACTTAAAGTTTGAATATATATTGAAATCGAAGTGTTTATTTGAAACTAAAAAGAAATCTAAATTTATGGGGTTTAGACCTAAAATTTAAAATGAATAAAAATTATGAAGTCGCGTGTAACAACCCGGGATTTTAGAAATTACTGTTAATATTAAATAATTTGCATTATAATTTAATTTTAACAGTGATCTCTAAAATCCCGGGTTGTTACATCGTGGAAATTATTTTATAAAGTAATTTTAAATTCAAACCATTTTATTTTATATACTGTTGAATATCCAAACCATTCAAGTTTTAGAAGTATGGTTTTAAATCTATGAGTTTCGAAGTATTACGTTTTGAAAGTTGTAATTTAAATGTTTGGTTTCCAGATATTATAAATTTTAAGCAGTATGATTTTGGAAAAGAAAAATATTTGAAATAAAAAATGATATTATTGATTTGGGTTTTATAAAAATAATATCGAAATGAGTTGTTTTGGAAATGGAAATGATATCGTATTTATGGGTTTTGAAATGGAAAATTATTTTCTGGTTTTTAAAGTATAAACTATTTTAAAGACTGCGGTGTTATAATAACGTTTGGTTGTTGAAGGGACCGGGATCGAAAGTTGTCATACTCTCTGCCAACTCCGAAAACCACTTTAACAACCGTGTACGCGGTGGAGATTCTAGAATGAAGTAGGTTGGTGGCGGCGTTTCCTGTAAGGTAAAAACGTGGACCCAACTCCCGTGAGTTGGCATAAGGTGGCTAAAACAGGAGCGATTGACGGGTTAATAAGGTAGCACCTTTGATCGGGCACTTCCCTTCGATACTATACTCTGACTTTGGATTGATTCGGTGGCCACCTTCACTTTTGATTTCTTTGATTTGGGGGAGTTTGTCCGATGTGGGTGGTAGCTGCGCGCTACGCGTTACCACCGACCCGGAAGCGTAATTGGTATATCTAACCTGGTATTGCCTAGTTGTGCCGTGTCACCTACCCTATCGCGCCTTGTTCGAGTTTCTATTTGTGTCGTACCTATGGAGTGTCTTCTCATAGTCTCCCGATCAGGAGATATGCAGGCATTGTATAGACTATTGGCACTATTACGTGTTAAGATGGAAAATGTAAAGCCTTAACGCTATTTTAAAGTAAGTTTATTTTACAATCAGACACTATTATAATAGCGAAATATACTATATAGTAAATAGTTTAACGGATCCTTAGGAGATGTAACTCCCGAGCATCTTTTGAGTTACTGCACTCATATTTATTTCTGTTAATTTAACTCACATAAGATCTTTTAGTTCTGACTCGAGTGTTTTGTCTTTTCAATTCGCTCGGGTCAGTCCGATCGTTTCAGGATTTGAAGATTTTATTCTGGAGGACGAAGACGAAGATTTGTAGTATTACTATCTATTATATATTCCACTACACCATTTGATTCCGCTGCATTGATATTTATTGGTATGTGAACTCTGATATTTATTGTATAAAGAAAAATCAAATGTTTTGTAAACAGTTTTATGAACTGTATATTTATTATTATATTTTATCGTTCCGCTGCAAGATTCTATTTTGTTTTTTCTTCTTTCTTCATCTTCTCTGTGTTTATCTTATTTACCCTATAACAATCCGCCCTTCCGTATGGTTTGAATTGGCACGCGTGCCGATTTAAAGCGTGCGAAAAGGCGGGACGTTACATTAGGCCCAATCATGGTGATCATATCATACAAGAAAGTTCCAAAAGATAATAAGAAATAGATAATATTCAACCAAATCAAAAATTGCCATATCTAAACAAAGTTTGAATTATACTTACTAGAAATTGATTCCATTGTGACGTTTGCAGCAGGCCAAGCTATTGTAGTACCAAGAGCATCTTCAGTGACTTCTAAATCGGATGTTGTTGTCAAAGACGTGCTGTTGGAATTTTTACAATATCTACCCAAACATTAATTGCATTTTCCCCCAAAGAAACATAGTGAACCATTTAATTTGGATCGGTTGAAGACATGCCTCCTAATGCAGCTATTTCTCTCTTTCTCGACCAATCGATCAGCTTGCATTTACCATTTGGTATAGAATTTGTACTTTATCAATTAAACAAAGAGGTTATTTTATTATGTGCTTCAACAATTTATATGATGAGAAAATAATTGAATCAAATATTAATAATTTTACTTTCTCGACAACTCTGACATTACTGGTATGATTATCCGATGATGTAGTGTTAACCATTTCAATAACTACTTTAGTTTCAGGCCATGCGAATTTTATACCAACGGCTTCTCCAACTCATGTTAAACCTTTAGAAGGCCTCCATTGAAAAAGCATCTTCGACTTTTTTATTATCTATCCAAACTGCAATGGCAGTCGGTCCAAGAGGAAGATCATTCATAAGTTGTTTAGGATCACTCGAATGTAGTCGTCCTTCTGCAACAAATTCTTCGCTTCCACTCCAATCAATTAATTTGCATTTATGGTCTATGCTGGTACTTTTACTCTATTAAAAAAGAACACACTGGTTATTAATTTTATACATTCAAAATGAAAAATTAGTTAGTATAAAGATGAAAGATAACCGCATTATCTTCTTTTTCAAAGTTATCGAAGTTGCGCAAAACAACCCAACTACTTGGCCACGCTACCGTCTCACCTTCAACTTCACCAATGCATGTCAAATAAACTAAAGATCTCCACAGGAAAGCATCTGGTTTCCTCACGGTGTCTATAATCATTTTCTTGGCATCTTACCCTAAAGGAATTTGTTGGACAAGCTCCTTTGGGTCACATGACCCAACTCTTCATTCCACAACAATTTTGTCTGTCTCACTCTATTGCAGTAAATCACATATGTCATATTTTTATCATGTTTTTTCTATAATTAATCAAAAGAAAATCATATTAACAACTAATTATATGTCAAATATAATAATATCACACTAGTAATATAAATAACTTTTACCACTTGAGGTTCATTTGCTTCAACACAGGTTTCTTTTCTCTATCAAACAAATAACAGATTCAACATTAGTACAATGTGAGCAATAATGTTTAATAAAGTTTTCAGGTCTAGTTGAAAGCACAACAACTACAACTTAAAATTTTTTCAAGTCTAGTTGAAAGCACAACATATCATCTATTTGTATATTTGCACGTGGAAACAATGGATACAATCATTCTATCTAAAATTTTACACATGGAAATATGGATACAATTATGCCTTAACTGTTCGATCATGTTTACATAGAAGGAGCTGGAACATGACACATGGAAACATGGATACAAACATGGAAACAGAAGGGACTGGAACTTGGATGCAAACGTGGAAACATGACACATTTGGAACAGGTGCATTTCGTTGCTTTGAGCAACAAATCATTGTAATTAAATTTCAGTTTGCAGATTGAGTTGTAATTTGCAACTCAGTTGTTTTACAAACTGAATTGCATTTCAGTTTGCAAAACAAGTTGCAATTTGTAACTCTGTTGTTTCGCAAACTGAATTGCATTCCAGTTTGCAAAACTGAGTTGCAAATTGCAACTCTGTATCGCCAAATTGTTCAATTATCAAACTAGATCGGGTGCATTTTGTTGCTCTGAGCAACAAATTATTGTATTTGAATTTCAATTTGCAAACTGAGTTGCAATTTGCAACTCAGTTGTTTTGCACACTGAATTACATTTCAGTTTGCAAAATTGATTTGCAATTTGCAACTAAGTTGTTTTGAAAACTGAATTGCATTTCAGTTTGCAAAACTGAGTTGCAAATTGCAACTCGGTTGTATTGCCAAATTATTCAATTGTTAAACTAGATCCATCAATTTCGTCGTCAATTGGTCCAGCAGTTGCATTGTCAATTTACATGAATGCACTATAAATTGAGTTACAACAAACTGAGTTGCATTTCAGTTTGCAAATAGACTAGTCTCTCGGTTAATTATAAACTAATTGACATTCGGCAACAGATCAAGACAAAGTAACCCATGTAGTGAAAGGCTACAACTTGCAGTACTGTTAATATAGCTTGGCATTTAGACATCGTGTTGTAGTTTTATATTTTTAGTAAATAAGTTTTTCATGGGGGATAAAAAACTGTATCTATCAACCATGTACCAATTCCTACCCAAAATAGAATACATAGATGAAAATATGAATTCAAAATTATTTTTTATCTAGAAAATTTAATCTTTTTTTCACTTCGTCAAGAATCAAGTAAAACAATAACCCCTTACGGTCATTTTGATTATTGTACAAAATGTAAAGACTAGATAATGCATACACAAGATATGCTCCTTATAGGAAAAGTAAAGTAAAATAAAAAAATTTAGATATGATTCACATACATTAAAATATAAAACAGATAAGAGAATTGAAACTAAAACCATACACAAAACAAAGGATTAAATTTATTTTTATTTTATTTCTTTTTGTCAACATTATTTAACTTTCTTCTTCTACTACTCACTTCATCAAGTGCAACGAACCAGAAATTCTAATGGTTTTAATGACATAATTAACTAAATTTTTCATAAAATTAAACAACAAAATTTTGAAATGCAAATATGATATTTGGAATGGATCTATTTTAACATAGCAATTGGCTTATTTTTATCAAAAAATATGAAAGTTAGTTTTGTTGTGTAATTTTCAATTTCAATTTCTAAAATCAGTTAAAAAGAGATGAACATAAAATATTTTTAAATTCTGAATATTTTTATATAATGAAATTATAAATTATTTTCTGAGTGAGATGTCGTATTTCATTTCGCCAAATTTGGACTGCTCTAGCCCCCTTTATCTTATTTTCAACGGTTTAGCTGCATTTTGGCAGCGAATATTGACTTTTGATAAGATGATCGTATCGCCGATATCTGTATACCATTCTATTCGTCTTGCAGTGATGATCTCCATGATATAATCATTTGTGCATTTGGTGTCCGATACGTGGCGAAATCTATGAAACGATTAGCCGTATCAGTTCCGCATATGGGCATTTTGGGTTCTGTGTCTTTTCGTTGTTCCTTGCAACAACCAATAGCCATCAGCCATGAGTATTTTTAGCTTTTGGATTTTTCAATTCCTATTATTTCAATATATTTTCTGATTAATATATTTTAGTGGTGTTCTCTCTCCAATTTTTTGTCTGTTCATTGTTTTAGAAAGAAAAATAATATATCACATAAAATGTTGCATTCTTCTTTCTGGGAACCTGCCCATTCCTTTTTCCTCTTCTATTCAATTGATCTGCTCTTAAAATCAGTAATAATAAAAAGTTTGTTTTTATTTTATTTTATTGGATTTACATGTCCTCCTTCTTGCTCGTCACCCTTCAATCTCAAAACCTCCACCCGAGCAGTGCTTTGCCCTAGTCAACTCGACCCGCCACCACCCTGTCAGCACAACCGCCCTCCCTCTGCCTCATCATGTCATATGCCTCAAAACCGAACCCCACCTCCTCATTGTCAGTCCTCTAACGCCAAGCACCCGTATCCACCTTGCAACCCGCTCAAACCCTAACAAGAACGCCATCAATCTTTCTCGGACCATCATCACTCTCTCTATCGACCTACCCTATGCTCACGAACTACCACATCCTTTGACTCAAAACCCATAGGTTCGCCCTCCCAGCCAGCAGAAGAGCTCTAACTGCCACCATGCTTCGACCATGCACCACCTGTTATATGTCTAGTGTACTAAAAAAGATAGCACGCTACAATAAACTCGTCGCACAAGTTTATTAATTAGAATTCCGCTACGCTGGAATTCTGTATTAGATAAATGTAACAATAAGTTACGTTGTAAATAAATTACAACAACAACGTTATACTATTGTAAGAAATAGTATAACTTATAAACGGGAAAGATTACCGTGAATCTAACCAGTATATAAAGGAAATTCCGTCTGAGGCTTGTCGTAACAATTTCCTTAAGAATTTTATTTCAAAACTCTCCCAAGATACAACAGACGTAATCTGCACGAGATTGTAATGAGTATGTCAACTCTGTGATATATATATGGAATATAGAGCAGTGGAGTAAAGAAGCAGAAGAAATTAGATTGGAATAGGATAAGAATGTGATCAGTATTCTCTCCTATTTATAATTTCGTCCGTATCCCTTCGAACAGTCGCGTCTGCTTGACGGGTCGCACCCGTTGCCTTTTGGTCGCTGCTGTTCGTTAACGGGTCGCACCCGCCCGTCCAACGGTACTGTTTCATACCTGCTCGCACTGTTTCGCCCGCGCCTGTTCAGTCGGGTCGCACCCGCTTGCGTCGGCGTCCGCTTCAATCGGCTCGCTCGCACCTGTTTGCTTCCAACGGGTCGCACCCGTTTACTGTTCGCGTCCGTTCATGAACAGTCGCATCTGCTCAGGCAAAAAACCCTGCGTCTGTTCACCCGCCCGCTTCTCTTTAAATTCCAGGCCCAGCCCAGTTTCAGACGAAGCCCAAAACCGTTAAACAATGGCCTAGTAAAAAGAATGGTCATTTTAGACCCGTACCCGTACCCGAGCCCGGCCCGGTTCGGTCGGTCGGTCGGACGGACGGCGGCGGCGGCGGCGCGCGCGCGCGTGTGTGGTGGTGATGCATGATCTCCCTCCTCACAACGAAGCATACATTTGGGAGCCCCAGGCCCCCAACCTGCACTTGAGAAAACCATATATAAACCAATATAGCTCTCAAGAATTTGGCGATGTGGGACTTTGTATATTTCCATTCATTCTAGCTTTAGGAATTCCAACAATCCCCCACATGAATGATAATATACATATCCCCCACACAAAGCGAAATATCACAGAGTACATATGGAATAATGCTTTATCGTGGATAAGTAGATATTTCACTTTGAACTTTCCCTAGTTAAAACTTATCGGATCTACTTGGCTAATCGGTGAATTATTTCATCTTGAACCGTCGGCCTTTATTGTATATCCAAACAATAAGCTTTACGAAGCATTGATTCCCTTCTCATCCAATCTCTTGGTTTTGTTCATTTTGGTCCTGAACATATTTTGGTTCTGCGAGTGTTATAGAGAATTTAAGCCTTTAATATTCTCATAGAGCCGACCCAGCTCACACTAACATAGGTGATCGCAACCATTAAGAGTATCCTACATATACCCCACTTGTTATTTTCAAGATATGGTCATCATTAAAAAACATAGTTTTAACCTTTAACTACTTCTGTAGGTATGCATTATATTTTGCACCATAGGAATGGAGTAGGACCAAGTCCAGACAAATGCATTACTTCTTGAGTTACTCATAACTGGTTTGCCTATTGATCCTAGTCCGTGGGATCTCCAGTCGCTAGGATAGGTTTCCGTATAAGGTAACTCTTGTTGGTTTAGGCTTTTTTAAACCCATTCCCCTCGATGCGCAGTCAATTTTCTCTCTTGATAAACCTTTAGTAAATGGATCCGCTAGGTTATCATTTGTTCTCACATAATCTATGGAAATAGTTCCATTTGAGAGTAACTGCCTAACTGTATTATGGCGTCGACGAATATGTCGTGACTTTCCATTATACACAAAGTTTTGCGCTCTGCTTAGCGCTGCTTGGTTATCACAGTGTATGCATATGGCCGGTACAGGTTTAGGCCAAAACGGAATATCTTCTAAAAAGTGACGAAGCCATTCTGCTTCTTCGCCTGCTTTATCTAATGCAATGAACTCTGATTCCATAGTGGATCGAGCTATGCATGTTTGTTTAGTAGATTTCCATGACACCGCTGCCCCTGCTAGGGTAAAGACATAACCACTCGTTGATTTTGATTCCTCTGAATCTGCAATCCAGTTTGCATCACTATATCCTTCTAAGACGGCAGGATATTTTCCATAATGTAAGGAATAGTTAGTGGTATTTTTTAAATATCCAAGCACTCTCATTAGTGCTTTCCAGTGTTCCTTCCCTGGATTGCTTGTATACCTGCTCAATCGACTTACTGCATAAGCTATATCTGGTCTGGTGCAATTCATCAGATACATTAAGCATCCTATTACACGAGAGTATTCCAGTTGCATTACACTCTCATCAGTGTTTTTATGCAGTACTTCCGATGGATTAAAGGGTGTATTTACTCCTTTAATTCCAAAGTTTTGAAATCTTTCAATTACTTTTTCTACATAATGTGATTGAGATAACTCAATTCCATTCGATGTTCTTATTATTTTTATTCCCAAAATAATATCTGCAACACCCAAGTCTTTCATGTCGAAATTGTTGATCAACATTTTCTTTATGGTCTCAATTACCTGAGTATTTGGACCGAATATTAGCATATCGTCCACATATAGACAAATCATCACATATGATTGCCCAACCTGTTTGTAATAAACACATTTATCACATTCATTTATACGAAAACCATTTTTCATCATGACACTATCAAATTTTGCGTGCCATTGCTTTGGAGCTTGTTTTAGTCCGTATAATGATTTGACTAATCTACAGACTTTGTTTTCATTTCCTTTGGAAATAAATCCCTCAGGTTGCTCCATGTAAATCTCCTCATCGAGATTTCCATTTAAGAATGCTGTTTTTACATCCATTTGATGAATCTCTAGATTATAAATGGATGCAATTGCTATTAACATTCTTATAGAGGTTATTCGTGTAACCGGTGAATAGGTATCAAAGAAGTCTACTCCTTCTTTTTGACGATATCCTTTGGCTACTAATCTGGCTTTATACTTGTCGATAGAGCCATCTGCTTTCATTTTCTTCTTGAAAATCCATTTGCAGCCAATTGGTTTTATTCCTGGTGGAATATCAACAATTTCCCAAGTTTTATTACTTAGAATTGAATCAATCTCACTTTGGATTGCTTCTTTCCAACATGAAGATTCAGAAGATGACATTGCTTCCTTGTACGTTTGAGGTTCGTGTTCTAACATATAAGTTAAAAAATCCGAACCAAATGTTTTGGAAGTTCTTGCCCTTACGCTTCTTCTTGGTTCAACCTTCTCATTGTCCTGATGAGTTTCATCTTCACATGTCTCATCTCTGTTATCTCTTGTCCTTTTTGGGACAGGATTTCCATCGTTTCTTTTATGTGGAAACACATCTTCAAAGAACGAGGCATCTCTTGATTCCATGATTGTATTTACATGAATATCATTTATATCAGACTTGAATACCAAAAATCTATAGGCACTACTATTTTGGGCTGGCCCAAGATAATAACAGTCCACTGTTTTTGGTCCAAGTTTGACTCTCTTGGGAGGCGGAACTGGAACTTTTGCCAAGCACCCCCACACTTTGAGGTATTTAAAGCTTGGTTTGTGTCCTTTCCATATCTCATATGGAATTGTTCCCGTTTTATTGTGAGGAACTTTGTTTAATATGTGATTAGACATATTTAAGGCTTCCCCCCACAAGTTCGTCGGCAGACCAGAAGTTAAAAGCATGGCAGTAATCATGTCTTTTAACGTTCTGTTCTTCCTCTCGGCTACACCATTTTGTTATGGTGAATATGGAGCTGTTGTTTGATGAATTATACCATTTTCGGCACAGAACTGTTCAAATGGTGATTCATATTCTCCACCTCGATCAGATCTCAATATCTTGATCTTTTTATTTAACTGATTTTCTACCTCAGCCTTGTATTTTATAAACGCGGTTATTGCTTCATCCTTACTATTTAAAAGATATACATAACAATATCGCGTATAATCGTCAATAAAAGTAATAAAATACTTTTTCCCACCTCTTGTAGGTAGTGATTTAAAATCACATAAATCTGTATGTACCAAACCTAATGGTTCGGTGCTTCTGTCAACAGATTTAAATGGTTGTTTGACCATTTTTGCTTCTACACATGTCTCACATTTGTAGTTCTTATCTACTTGGAAATTTGGAATCAATCCCAAGTTTGATAATTTCTTCATTTTTCGGAAGTTTATGTGTCCTAATCTATCGTGCCATAGTAAAATTTCGTGCTCAAGCAAGTAAGAGACTTCAATTTTATTATTAGCACAATCAGAATACATAGATTTATTGCCCGTAACGGCTACATTTGCCTTAAATAGGCCATCACATAGATATCCCCTTCCGATATACATTCCAGCTTTGGACAGAACCATCTTGTCTGACTCAAACACCATCTTGAATCCCTTCTTTGATAGGACTGCACCAGAGATGAGATTCTTGCGTATGTCTGGAACGTGAAGCACGTCATTCAATTTGACAGTTTTTCCAGAAGTGAACTTGAGGATAACTGTTCCACTTCCTTCGATCATGGAAACTGCAGAATTACCCATGTAGAGTCTTTCTTTCTGATCGAATTTCTGGTATGTTGAAAACATGGATTTTTCAGAGCAAACATGACGAGTAGCTCCTGTGTCAACCCACCATTGGTTAGGGTTCTGAATCAAATTGCATTCAGAAATAACCGCTGAAAAGTTGGACTTATCCATTTTCATGTTGTCAACTGTTAACATCTCTGTTTTAGTGTAAAACAGTAAAATTCTTAAGATGTTATATGTCTAGTGTACTAAAACAGATAGCACGCTACAATAAACTCGTCGCACAAGTTTATTAATTAGAATTCCGCTACGTTGGAATTCTGTATTAGATAAATGTAACAATAAGTTACGTTGTAAATAAATTACAACAACAACGTTATACTATTGTAAGAAATAGTATAACTTATAAACGGGAAAGATTACCGTGAATCTAACCAGTATATAAAGGAAATTCCGTCTGAGGCTTGTCGTAACAATTTCCTTAAGAATTTTATTTCAAAACTCTCCCAAGATACAACAGACGTAATCTGCACGAGATTGTAATGAGTATGTCAACTCTGTGATATATATATGAAATATAGAGCAGTGGAGTAAAGAAGCAGAAGAAATTAGATTGGAATAGGATAAGAATGTGATCAGTATTCTCTCCTATTTATAATTTCGTCCGTATCCCTTCGAACAGTCGCGTCTGCTTGACGGGTCGCACCCGTTGCCTTTTGGTCGCTGCTGTTCGTTAACGGGTCGCACCCGCCCGTCCAACGGTACTGTTTCATACCTGCTCGCACTGTTTCGCCCGTGCCTGTTCAGTCGGGTCGCACCCGCTTGCGTCGACGTCCGTTTCAATCGGCTCGCTCGCACCTGTTTGCTTCCAACGGGTCGCACCCGTTTACTGTTCGCGTCCGTTCATGAACAGTCGCATCTGCTCAGGCAAAAAACCCTGCGTCTGTTCACCCGCCCGCTTCTCTTTAAATTCCAGGCCCAGCCCAGTTTCAGACGAAGCCCAAAACCGTTAAACAGTGGCCTAGTAAAAAGAATGGTCATTTTAGACCCGTACCCGTACCCGAGCCCGGCCCGGCGCGGCCGGTCGGCGGCGCGCGCGCGTGGTGGTGATGCATGATCTCCCTCCTCACAACGAAGCATACATTTGGGAGCCCCAGGCCCCCAACCTGCACTTGAGAAAACCATATATAAACCAATATAGCTCTCAAGAATTTGGCGATGTGGGACTTTGTATATTTCCATTCATTCTAGCTTTAGGAATTCCAACACCACCCACTCGTCCATAGCCCTGACCTGCTCGCACTCTTCTCTCTTCCACCCTGACAGCGACCGCTCCACAACCTATCTCCAACGCAACATAGCCCACTACTCCTCCCACCTGAACCGCCCATTCGCCAGCACCATCTCCCCTCATCAACCTCCGACCCCGCCACCGTTACAGCAGTTTTCCACCCAACGGCTTCCCTGCTTTGATTATGACCCACCTCGCCAACTTTCTCACCACCACTGCACCTTTCACCCAACATACAGTTCATAACCTCCCTCCTCAAACACCTCTCCACTTCTTGCCGCAGTCAGCAGCCTGCAATCACCTTGAACCTGAGCCTCTCAGACATCTGTAGCCACTAGCCTCCTCAAACTCAGCCGTGCTACACCACTACCGCATATTGCTTGAGAATATTTTTTTCCTGAGGATATATATGTATTTTCTTGAGATATATGCAAAAAGAGAGAAAGAGGTATATATATATATATATATATATATATTATTCTGGAATTTTTGTTCATCTTGATTTGCTTTTTCACCATCCAATTTGTCATAGTAGTGGATGGATAATGGGTTGCTGCACTGCAAATTCCATTCGCTTTGATTCTCGAAATATATACTATATATATGTATATGTGTATATATCAAATTTCCATTGTTTCCATTGGCTTTGCTTCTCCCACTTCACTTTGCTTTGATTTGGAGTTGTCGTTTGGATTCATTCTTATTCTCGTCGTTTTCATAGCCTTGAATGGTAAGCAGTCACTCACGATTAACATTCTAAAGTTAAGTAAATTGACTTCATATGAAATGACGATTGAAATATGTTGTTAAATATGAATTGTTTAGTAGTTGAATTATTAGTTATGATCTGTTATTATTTAAGCTATGTTAATTAACATATGATACCATGACTTGTTGAATATATATATATATATATATATATTTAAATTGTTAATTATGATCGTATTTACCATTGATATGCTATATCATTTTATATTATTATTCTATGTTCTCACTCTGCAAGTTCCCTGTTAGTTTAGAAAATCCCTATAGGTTGAAATGATACATACCCAAATGATCTTATAGATTAAAAAAAATCATTATGGGTCGAAATGATAAACCCGAACGATTTTATTTATTTGAAATTTTGGGATTGCGGGTTGAAATGATATATACCCATAAATATTTGAATTATTACGGACTAAAATGATAAATATCTGTATCATTTGATCATATGATAGAAAATTACAAACGGACATCGTTAGTCGATTTTAAAAAATGATTTCCAAAGTTTTGGAAGGAAATATATGGGTTTTAATAAATATTGACTTTTAAATATAAACTTAAAGATATTTTAATTTTAACATATGTGTAAAATTTAAATTTTTAAATTTATATGTTTTGGAAATTTTAAAATTATAAGTTAAGTTTTAAAATGTAAGTTATAAAATTTTACTTATAACCTTATTATTTTTGAATTATATAAAATAAGATTTAAATTAGATTTAATAATAATTGATATAATAAAGTTTATTATGTATTTAATTTAACTAAACATATATACATGTATATAATATGTTAGTATATTTATTCAAAATTTATATTAATATTATAAAATAGATTTTGTAATAACTTTAATAAATAGAGGTTGGAAAGATAAATTAAAGTTGACTTGATATTTAAATTGGTTAGTAACTGAATTGATTTGTAATTTAATTTGAATAAGAGTTTATTTGAAACTTATTGATTTTAAGATTTTTAAAGATATAATTTTATACTTAATAATTTGTTTTTTAAAGTTGAATATTTCAAATTTAAATAAAATTGTAATTGAATATTAAATTTTGATTTAAATTTGTAATTTAAGATTTTATTTACATATTTATAAGAAAGGCGATTAAATGAATAATTTCAATTTAAATATAATTGAAGTTAGATATTTAATTTTGACTTAAATTTGTAATTTGAAATTTTATTTAAATGTTATTAAAAATGATTAAGTGTATAATTTCACATTTAAAATAAGATTGAATTTTTGAAAAATAAATGGAATGTATCAAATTGAGTTATTGTGAATTGTTTGAATATTTAAATTTTGAAACCTATTGAATTGGGAATGGTTTAAAATTTGAAATTCAAACCTGGATTTGAAATCGATATAAATAAAAATGGTTTAATGGGAATTTGCATTGATTTGTGAACTTGGAAGAAGCAGTTCTAATTTAGAACTATTTTAAATATATAAACTATTTTAATATATAAATTATTCTAATATATAAATTATATTAATCTATAAGCTATTTTAAATATAAATAACTTTTATTATATAACTATTCCAATATATATGAAAATTACTTTCATATCCAAACTGTTTAAGTGGGAACTGTTATGATTTAGATTCAATGGATTTAAATGCGAATACTTCGATATGATGGTTTAACCAACTTTTTTGGTTATGATTCTTGAAAGTTATATGATTTTGAAAGTGAATGATTTCGAAACTGATATGATTTTGAAAGTGAAAATTAATTCAAAAGTGATATGATTTAGAAAGTGGATTTTATATCGAAACTGATATGGTTTTTGAAATGAATGTGATATTTTGATATGAAGTATGAACTGTTTGAAATGAAAATGACCACTGTGTTAAATAAGCATTTGGTTGTTAAAGAGACCAGGATCAAATATTGTCATACTTTCATTGTCATACTCTCTCGAAAGTTATATGATTTTGAAAGTGAATGATTTCGAAACTGATATGATTTTGAAAGTGAAAATTAATTCAAAAGTGATATGCTTTAGAAAGTGGATTTTATATCGAAACTGATATGGTTTTTGAAATGAATGTGATATTTTGATATAAAGTACGAACTGTTTGAAATGAAAATGACCACTGTGTTAAATAAGCATTTGGTTGTTAAAGAGAGCAGGATCAGATATTGTCATACTTTCATTGTCATACTCTCTGCCAATACCAAAAACCACTTTAACAACTGTGCACGTGGTGGAGATTACAAAACGAAATAGGATGGTTTGGAAAACGATTCTATATGAGGTGTAAACGCTGTCCTGACTCCCTCGAGTCAGCTTGATGTGGCTAAAACAGAAGCTATATCGGGCCAAGTGGGGTCTCTCCCCCTATCGGGCACATTTCTTCGATACCATTCTATTACTTTGTAATTTGATTGGGTGCACCTTTGAATTTGGGAGTGTGTCTCGAGGTAAACGGTAGTAGCTGCTATGCGTTACCACCAGTCCGGAGTGCAAACGGTAGAATCCTACCCTGGCATTGCCTCACGTGTCTTGTCACATGCCTTATCTTGCCTTCTATGAGTTTGGTTTGTGTCGTACCTATGGAGTGCTCCCTCATAGCCCACCAGTTTGGTGGAGTTTACATTACTGTATAGACTACGCCTTTTATATAAAAAATATGTTAAGAGGGATATGGGTAATGCCTTAATGCTATTTTAATAGTTTACTTTACTCTAGACATTATATGTGTTGCGTATTGTACTATGTATGTAAATAGTTTAACGGATCCTTAAAGGATGGGAATCCCAAACATCCTTTATGTTATATTGGATTTCACTTGGACATTTCACTTGAATTGATTTACTAGCATAGGAATGTTAAATCCCGACTCAAGAGTGTTTTTTTGCTTTCTGCTCGGGTCAGATTGAGTGCCACAACATTTGAGACTCACCTTTAGAGCTTTGCTTGGGGATCCATCTCCATCTATTCAACTTTGCAGTTATTTCAGCTGTTTCCTGTTGTTCATGTTCACACTTGTTAGTTGCTTTTTTATTCGAGATTCCTTTATATTTGAGATTTATGTTGTACTTTATTATAGACTCTGATGTTTATGAGTAGCTTCATGAACTACTATTTATCCATTCCACTGTTTATTGTTATACTACTCTATGTCTATGATTCTATGATTGATTTATTTACTATATATGTTATGTTTTTCCATAAATAAATTAACAATCTGTTGTTTGAGTAATTCAAGTCTGACATGTGTCGATGATTGTCGATTTGAATGGTTCAAAATAGAGGTCGTTACAAGGGGTATTAGAGCTCTGGTTTAGGCAAAACTTAGCATATGGAGTAAAATATCAATAGAGATAGGGTATCAATACCCTAAAATGAGTTGAATTAATCATAGAATCATCTTTGATCTAGCTTTAAATTCTTTGTTAGGATCCTCCTTGATTTGGAATTTCTTTTAAATTTTGGAACTTTACCTTTGCTCTTAAACCCATTCTTATCTTTTCCTGTTCATTTTCTTTTTGATACTGGTGCATCCCATAACTCTATTTCTGTTGATCTCTATAATAATTTAAGCACATCTAGCGACCTCAATTGGCAGCTGCATCCTTATTTATGACTAATTCCATCAGCGGTCCCGTCAACATTGGTATGATTTGTAAGGGGTGAAACTCCTTTACAACATGCATCGATTCACCGAAGATTTATGCGTCCTCGGTTTTGATGCTATTATCACTTGTAAAGCCCGAACCGTTTCTTTAGTAGACGATCAGGGTAATTCTCTTGTGATTGGATGTCAAATGCCTCTGGATCAATTTTATTTTTTAGCTTGATCTTCAGCCTAGTGATCTTGACTCCACCCTGATAGTCATGGGTTATTCCGATGTTTTGGTGAAGTCACTTCTCTTCCTCCCAAGTAGGAAATTTTATTTCGCATCGAGCTTACTCCTAGAGTCTCGATTGACCCGATTGAGATTGCCATGATTAATATAAGTCTATCTATTCTTCCTTCTTTTGTAATTTAACTATCTTATCTTCCTTTCGAGCCTATGTTCATAGTTAGAATTATCTTTTATTAAATTCCTCTAAATTTGAATCTTTATCCTTGTTCTAAAATCCATTCTTGAACCATTCTATGAGAGAACATATCTGTAATTGATATAAAATGTTTTATATTGTGTTTTTTGAGTTGTTAAGTTTGGATTTTGGGTTTCGATAGATTCGTCTAGCCAATGCTATCGATAGAAATTCCAAAACACGTGAACAGAGTAAACTGACACGATATAGTTTCGAAATTGGTAAATGAATTAATTTTACGTATGATTACATTTTATATATGAAGGTATAACTTTCTGGAATTAGATAGTCAAATGAATTAGTTGGTTGAAATTATAATACTAGAATATCATTTATTATTATGTCAGCATTTTTAAAATATTAACTATTTTGTCTACCATAAAAAGATGAAATTTTATAAACATGGTTTATAAACATGATTTGCAAGTGAAATGAATTTAAATTAAGATTTGAGAATTAAATTTTGGTGTTTCTCAAAATTTGGTTTCAAAGTTTTGAAAAAAATATATAATTTGAAAGTATTTTCGAATGGAAACTGTTCTAATTTTTTTAAAAGAAATAAGTCAGTACTTTTCCTTTTTGTCGTTGAAAAATAATTCCGATGATGACTGCGGCATCATCGACATTCATTTTCGAGTCTCAAAGTAGGAGGACCACTTAGCAGCTTTTCTACATTTTGTTTGAAAAATGGATTTGATTTGAATTTCTTGGGTATGATTTGATGTACATATATATATATATATATATATATATATTTATTTATTTATTTCAAAATGTTTTGGAGTGAAACCGGAAATTTAACTCTTGAGTTCAATATTATGTGATGGTTTTCAATTATTGAAATGAAGCAGTTTTTTTGAATAATTGGGGTGTCTAAAATGAGAAATGAAATTGAAACAACTTGAAATAGTTGAAGTAGGATAAACTTAATTTGTATAATACGCAATTGCATTCTAAGCATATATAACTTACCTGAAATATTCAAAAAGTCAAAATGTTAAGGTGAAAATGTAATTGATGGTTATATAAGAGAAACTTAGGTACTAAAAATGTTTAAACTAAATTTTGCTTAATAGAAATGTGTAGATAAAAGATAAATTTGTATAGTGCTCAATTACACTCTGAAATATTAATAAAACTTACCTAGGAAAAGGTTTGAATGTTAATATGAACATGGAATTGAATAGTATACAATATAAAATGTAAGTACTACGATGTCTAAAAATGAAATGTTGTTAAGGGAATTTATAAATAGAAATAGTAGTTATAATAAATGTTAGTACACTTAATATATGTTAAAAGATATATTAAGTAAAATAAAATTGAATAATGAAAAGAGAATGGATAACTTAAGTGAAGTCAAATGGATTAAATAAATGAGTAAATAAAATAAAATTTGTTTTAAAAAATGAACTTAAGTAATAAGGAAAGGGTGAATGAAAATAAATTGTGAATGAAAGAAAATAAATGAACATAAATACAATTGAATGTAAACCAATCTAATGTGGATAAGAAAAATGTAAATAAGGGAAACAAAACAATTAAGAACAACATACATTGAATTGGAACCGACCAAATGTGAATACAGTGAATATTTATTTGTCGAATAAATTGGATTGAAACCAAATTTGTTGAATATTAATCAATTCGAAAATTAATGAAACTTATATAGGGTTAAATTTATTGATATATCTAGTACTACGTATTCCAAATATATTTTTACTTTCTGTTGCTCTATTCCGCTATCTCGTTCCTTTTCGAGGATGAAAATGGAGGAGAGTGTAACGACCCGGAAAGTTTAACGGTTTTAATAATGTAATTAACTAAATTTTTCATAAAATTAAATAATGAAAATTTGAAATGAAAAATTGATATTTAGAATGCGTCTATTTTAAGATAGCAATTGGTAGATTTTTATTGGAAAATATAAAAGTTAGTTCTGTTGTGTATCGATTTTAATTTTTAAAATCGGTTAAAAAGAGATGACATAAAATATTTTTGAAATCTGAATATTTTTATATAATAAAATTGTAAATCATTTTTTGAGTGAGACGTCATATTTCGTTTCGCCAACTTTGGATTGTACTAGCTTCGTTTATCTTATTTTCAACAGTTTAGTAGCATTTTGTTAGTGAATAACGACTTTTGGCAGGATGATCTATCATCGATATCTATGTACATTCTATCTGTTCCGTCACGCTGATCTCAGCAGTATATTTATTTGTGCATTTCGGTATCCGGTACGTGGAGAAATCTGCAAAACAATTAGAAGTATCGGCTTCGCATTAGGATCTTTTGGGTTTTATGTCTTTTCATTTCATTGTTCATTGAGACAGTCAATAGCCATAAGCCATGAGTACAGCTTTTGGATTTTACAATTCCTATTGTTTCGATATATTTTATGGTTGATATATTTTAGTGGCCGTTCCCTCTTCAATTTTTTTTTTGTCTGTTCATTGTTTTAGAAAGAAACAAAATATAATATTATATAAACTATTGCATTTTTGATTCTAGGAACCTGCCCGTTCCTTCTTCCTCTTTTGTTCAATTGATTCCACTCTTAAAATAAAATAATAATATAAAGTTTTTTTTTTGTTGGATCTGCACGTCCTCCTTCTTGCTTGTCACCCTTCAATCTCGAAACTCCACCCGAGCAGTGCTCTGCCCCAGTCAAATCGACCCGTCACTTCCCTACCAACACAACCGCCCTCCCTCTGCCTCTCCACGTCCTGCCCCTCAGCTTCAGAACTGAGCCCCACCTCCTCCGTGTCAGTCCCCCAAAGCCAGGGACCCAGACCCACCTAGCAGCCTGCTCCAACCCTCACCAGAACGCCATCAATCTTTCTCCGACCACCACCACTCTCTCTGTCGACCAACCTTGTGCTCACGGCCTGCCACACACTTTGATTCAAAGCCCACAAACTTGCCCTCCCAGCCAGTAGAACAGCCATGACCACCACCATGCTTCGACCGTGCGCCTCCCACTCGCTCGCCCACAACCCTGACCCCCTCGCACTCTTCTCCCCTCCACCCCGACAGCGACCGCTCCACAACCCTATTTCCAACGCAACCCAGCCCATTACTCCTCCCACTTGAACCGCCCATTCACCAGCATAATCTCCCCTCATAAATCTCCGACCCCGACACTGTTACCGCAGTTTTCCACCCAACGGCCTTTCCTGCTCTGGCCATGACCCACCTCGTCAACTTTCTCATCACCGTTGCACCTTTAACCCACTATATAGTTCGCAACCTCTCTCCTCAAACACCTCTCCGCTTCGGCCACAGTCAGCGGCCTGCCATCGCCTTGAACCCGAACCTGCTCAAACATCTGTAGCCACTGGCCTCCTCAACCTCAGCCGTGCTACACCACGGTCGCTTATTGCCTGAGAATAATTTTGCCTGATGATATATTTGTATTTTCTTGAGATATATGAAAAAGAGAGAAAGAGTATATATATTTATATGTATATATTGTATTCTAGAATTTTTGTTCATCTTGATTTGCTTTCTCACCATCGAATTTGTCGCCGCAGTGGATGGATAATGGGCTGCTACACTGCATGTTCCATTCACTTTGATTCTCGAAATATATACTATATTTTTTTCTTGAATTCCCATTATTTCCATTCGCTTTGCTTCTAGAATTCAATCCACTTCGCTTTGCTTTGATTTGGAGTTGTCGTTTGGATTTGTTCTTATTCTCATCATTTTCATGGCCTTAACGGTAAACAATCACTCACGATTAACATTTTTAGGTTTAGTAAATTGATTTCATATTAAATATCAATTCAAATATGTTGTTAAATTTGAATTTTTAGTAGTTGAATTATTACATATGATCTGTTATTATTTAAACTAGTTAACCTATGTTATTTGACATATGACACCATGACCTGTTAAATATATATACATATACATATATATAAACACATATATAAATGGTTAATTATGATCGTATTTGCCATTGATATGCTATATCATTTTATATTATTATTCTATTGTTCTTACTCTGCTAGTTCCCTGCTAGTTTAGAAACTCTTTATGGGTTGAAATGATACATACCCGAACGATCTTATATATTAGAGAAAATCGTTATAGGTTGAAATAATAAACCCAAGCAATTTTATTTATTTTGAAATTTTGAGATTGCGGGTTGAAATGATATATACCCGTAAATATTTAAATTATTGCAGATTGAAATGATAAAATATCCATAGCACTTGACCATAGGATAGAAAATTATATATGGACACCGTTGGTCTATTTTGAAAAATGATTTCCAAAATTTGAAAGGAAATATATGGGTTTAAATAAATATTGACTTTTAAATATAATATAAAGATATTTTAATTTTAATATAGGTGTAAAATTTAGATTTTTAAATTTATATGTTTTGGAAATTTTAAAATTATAAGTTAAGTTTTAAAATGTAAGTTATAAAATTTTACTTATAACCTTATTATTTTCAAAATATATAAAATAAGATTTAAATTAGATTTAATAATAATTCATATAATAAAATTTATTAAGTATTTAATTTAACTAATAGTATATATATATATATATATATATATACAATAAGTTAAGATATTTACTTAAAAATTATATTTATATTATAAAATAGGTTTTGTAATAACTTTAATAAATAGAGGTTGCAAAGATAAACTAAAGTTGATTTGATATTTCAATTGATTAATAATTGAATTGATTTGTAATTTAAATTCAATAAGAGTTGATTTGAAACTTATTGATTTTAAGATTTTTAAATATATGATTTTGTACTTAATAAATTTATTTTTTTAAAGGTGAATATTTCAAATATAAGAAAAAGTGTAATTATTAAATTTTGATTTAAATTTGTAATTTGAGATTTTATTTAAATATTTATAGAAAAAAGGTGATTGAATGAAATAATTTCAAATTAAGTATAATTGAAGTTAGATATTTGATTTTGATTTAAGTTTGTAATTTGAGATTTTATTTAAATGTTAATGATTAAGTGAACAATTTTAAATTTAAATTAAGACTTAATTTTTTAAAGAATATAAATAGAATGTATCAAATTTAGTTATTGTGAATTGTTTGAATATTTCAATTTTGAAACCTATTGAATTGGGAATGGTTTAAAATTTAATGTTCAATCCTGGATTTGAAATCGATATAAATAAAAATGGTTTATTGGGAATATGAATTGATTTGTGAAATTGGAAGAAACCATTCTATTTGGAATTATTTGAAATATATAAACTATTTTAACATATAAACTGTTATAATCTATAATCTATTTTTAAATATAAACTATTTTTATTGTATAACTATTCTAATATATATATATATATATATATATATACTATTTCAATATCCAAACTGTTTAAGTTGGAATTGTTATGATTTAGATTTAGTGGATTTAATGTGAATACTTCAATATGATGGTTTAACCTACCTTTTTGGTTATGATCTGCGGAAGTGATAAGATTTTCAAAATGAATATGATTTCGAAAGTTATATGATTTCGAAAGTGAATAAGATTTTGAAAGTGATATGATTTCGAAAGTGATATGATTTTTGGAATGAATATGATATATTGATATGAAGTATGAACTGTTTGAAATGAAAATGACAACGGTGTGAAATAAGCATTTAGTTGTTAAAGAGATCGAGATCAGATATTGTCATACTCCCTGCCAATATCGAAAACCACTTTAACAACTATGCACATGGTGGAGATTCCAAAACGAAGTAGGATGGTTTGCGAACTATTCTATATGAGGTATTAACATAGCGTTGATTCCCTCAAGTCAGCTTGATATGACTAAAACAGGAGTTATACCGGGCCAAGTGGGGTCGCTCCCCCTATCGGGCACATTTCTTCGTTACCATTCTATTACTTTGTGATTTGATTTGGCACACCTTTGATTTTGGAAGTGTGTCTCGAGATCGGCGGTAGTAGCTGATGTGCGTTACCACCGGTCTGGGAGTGCAAACGGTAGAATCCTACTCCAGGATTGCCTTGCGTGCCTTTCACTTGCCTTATCGCGCCTTCTACGAGTTTTATTAGTGTCGTGCCTATGGAGTGCTCCCTGATAGCCCACCAGTTTGATGGAGCTTACAGTACTGTATAGACTATAACATTTACATAAAAATGTGTTAAGAGGAATATGGGAACGCCATAACGCTATTTTTATAGTTTACTTTACTCTAGACATTATATATGTGGCGTATTATACTATATATGTAAACTGTTTAACGGATCCTTGAAGGATGGGAATCCCAAACATCCTTTAGGTTATATTGCATTTCATTTGGACATTTCACTTGAGTTGATTTACTAGCATAGGAATGTTAATTCTTACTCAAGTGTTTTTTGTTTTTCTTTATGCTCGGGTCAGATTGAGTATCACAGTATTTGAGACTCACCTTTAGCGCTTTGAGCTTTACTTGGGGATCCATCTCCATCTATTCAGCTTTGTAGTTATTTCAGTTGTTTCATGTTGTTCGTGTCAGACTTGTTAGTTGTTTTGTATTTGAGATTCCTTTGTATTTGAGATTTCTGTTGTAATTTGTTCCAGACTCTGATGTTTATGTAGTAGCTTCATGAACTATTATTTATCTATTCCGTTATTTATTGTTGTACTACTCCATATCTGTGATTCTACGATTGATTTATTTACTGTATATGCTAAGTTTGGCCATAAATAAACTAGCAATCTGTTGTTTTGAGAAATTCAAATCTGACATGTGTTGATGATTATCAATTTGAATGGTTCAAAATTGCGGGTGGTTACACCAAGAATCCAGAAATAACAATCAAGTAAAGCAATACAAACATTTTAGCCATTAGCCTCAGTCACGTGTATTTTTGTTCTCATCCACTACATTCAAGTTTAAACTTATCCTCTTATTCCTAGGTGTTTCAAAATATCAGTTTCTCCTTTACAATGAAATCAGGTTCTATTTTAATTCCCATATTATGAGTAATAACTAGACAAGCGAAGACTTTAAATTTAATGCTTAATTTTGATTTTCCGATTGAAGGCACGATTTTGTTTCTCTCCCAAATGAAGGCTTAGTTCTTTGAAATGTTTCAGATCCAAAATCAAGTCATGAAACTAACATGTTCTCCTTTATAATAATGGGTAGTTTTGAGTATTTACCAAAAAACAAATTATTATATATTCAAGAGGTCAAAATGAATGTTCTACTTAAATCAAATATCACTTTTTCTATAAGAGAAAAAATCATTTTAAAAAATCATTTGAAAAAATCATTAAAATTAAAATTCACAAGTAGTCTGTGGAGTATCATCTGGTGCCTTCCCGATCAGGAGGGACTATGATACTGGATGGATTATTGGGACAATTATTGTGTTAAGAGGGAGATTGGGTAACTCCTTAACGCTATTTAAAAGTAAGTTTATTTTACTACAGATATTATTATAATAGCGAAATATTACTACATAATAAATATTTTAACGGATTCTTAGGAGATGTGAATCCCAAGCATCTCTTAAGTTACTGCACTCATGTTAGACATTGGATAGGAGATGTCAAATCCCGTAAACATCTCTGACGTCGTTCCACTCATATTATTTACTATTGATTTAACTTACATAAGATCTTTTAGTTATGACTCGAGTGTTTTATCTTTTCAATTCGCTCGGGTCAGCCTGAGCATTTCAGGGTTTGAAGACCTTACTTCTAGAGGACGAAGACGAAGATTGTATTACTATTATTTATTATATTATTTATTTCACCGCATCATGTAATCCGCTGCATTATTTATTATTCTATGATATGTGTAACTCTGATATGTGTTGTATAAGTAAAATCAAATGTTTTGTAAACAGCTTCATAAACTGTTATTTGATTATTATATTTTGTCATTCGCTGCGAGATTCTATTTATTTTATTTCTTTCTCTTCTTTTCTTATTTACCCCAATAACAATCCGCTCTTTTGTATGCTTTGAGACTGATGTGTGTGGTTTATCGTCAATTAAAATGTACAAAAAGGCGGGATGTTGCATTCATTATATAATTAACATATGCATAGTGCACAATATACACACAATTTGGTTGCCTTTCCATGTAGTGCAGGCTGAATCTTATTAACATGGATCGAATAATTGATGAATTAAGTTAGAAATGAATTATAATTTGCATTTGGTTCATTCTTATGATATAATTTACCCATTTTAGAGTCTTTTCACCGTACTACTTAAAATTATCAAATTATATCATTTCATTATTACCAAAGAATATGGTACAAAAATAGTTTTATTATACCTATATAGATGAAGATATTTTGTATTCGCGCCTTGATTGTTATGAGAAGAGAGGATTTCTTTTTCACTTTTTATTACAAACACATTTTTGACTTCATCTCCATAAAACTCTAGGTGAAAAAGTTTGAAAATTTGATGTATAATAGCGAAAGCTTTATTTTTCAAAAGAACATATGTACTCCACGTAGTGTTGCACCTATTGGAAACTTTTAGAAACATACAAAATTAAAATGGTTGTTAGATTAGTGTAAAGCAGATGGAGCTTCCTTATGTTTCAGTCCTTAATTTTTTTGATTTGTTTTTGTCTTTAATGTTAGTAGTGCTTATTCATTGATATCTTTTGTCTGGTCATGGTCGTAAAACTAACATCACTGTTTGTTGTTGCAGTAGTATAACGACCCGTAAATTTCGTTAATTAATTTGTCATATTAATAAGATTTTGGAATTTAATTTATAAAGGAATAAATTTTTTATAATTTATAATGAAGTAAATGTTAAGAATTAACCTATGAAATATTATATTGATTAAAATAGACTTAATTAAAAAAGGTTGAATTGAATAAATCCTATTTATTGGAACCTAATTTATTGGTATACAAATCTGTAATAAATGAGTTATTGCAAGAAATTGAAATTTGAATAGAATTCTAATGAATGAAAGTAGTGAAAATATTATACCCGGATGTAATCGTATATGAGAAATAAAGTAAACTATTAAATTGATTAATGTAATAAAACATTATTAACGGTATTTGATTGTAAATTAAGGTAACGTGTTAATGCAAGTTAATATTTAATGAACTTGAATGAACGTTACAATTTAATTAAAATTCAAATATTATGACTTAGCTATAAATGGAATATAATAAGAACAAATGCAATTATTGTATTTAAGGGTGAAATAATATATTGATTTATTTGTAATCGAATGTACATTAATGTAATTATGTTAATTTAAGTTTATAAATAATTAATTTAGCACAATCCAAATTAATTGAAATAACTGTAAGGTCATAATTTGTGGTATCTAGTAAATTTGGAAAATAAATCTCAATAAATGTAATAAAGTATTGAAATGTATATTGTTTCCACAGGATAATATAAGAAATGAAAACTTGTGACCTATGCCCGGAATAATAACCAAAATAAGGGAAATAGTGTTAATGTAAGTAAAGTTGTAACAAATTGGTTTACTAAATCAAAATTTGAATATCAATAATGTAATGTTTATGAGAATTAATGCAAGGGCTGAAGGTAGGTATGTAATAAATAAATAGAAACGGGAAATTTTTCATAAGTAATAAATTGAAAAAAGGAATGGAACCAAGGTTTGGTTTTAAAACCTTAATTTATGTGTGTAATTAATAAGATTTCACATTTTAAAAAATAGCCATTAATACAAATAAAGAAAAAAGGCAATAGTGCAAAACTTTAATCGTTTACCCATTCATGTAATGCATTGAATTTGGTCTAAATCAAATTTCAACATTTGGTTGTTAATAATAGATTATGAGTGAAATAAACGTTAAAGGTAACAAGTATTGTAAGTTAACCTTTTAGACAAGTATATTAAATTATAACTCGTAATCAATTGTAGTAAATATAAACAAATTTTTACGTTAACGTTAATTTAAGTAATTTTTGAAAATAATGACAATTCCATTTATAATATGACTATTGGTTGTGGTAAAGATTGTAAATCAAGATTTGTTGATTTATTTGAATGAATTTAAAGTATAAAACCAAGTAAATAATTAATGTACGTTTTTGGCAAATACAGTAAAATTGGAATAAAATGTTATGCAATTGAAGTAAAGATGAAAATAGAAATGGAATAAAGCATTATTAATTTATTGGAATTTAAAATTTAATAAAAGGATTTAATTGCAATTTAATGGATTTAATATTTAAAAAGAGAATTTAGATGAAATGTGAGGATATTAATGTAAATAGTTTTGAATCCAATGTTAAATCCATCTATTTGACGAATGAGTGGAAAAATGATTTGTTAATTTAGTTTAATAGAAATTTTGGAAATTAAATTTATAATTTCTGAATTTGAATGGAACTAAGGAAAATACTAAAATCGATAAGATAATCAACTTTAAATTGACTTTTAATATATTTAAAACATTGAAATTGATTGAGAAATATAAAAGTGATAAAAATTTGTCAATTTTAAGATTGCAATTTAAAATTGGATTTAATTAATTAATTATTAATTTATTTAATTGATGGAAAAATGGTCATGTTGGTGTGACGCCCCACCTCTATACCCACGCTAGCCAAAAACATTACAGTGTAATACTGTCAACTAGCATGGAGAATAAGGCTGTTGAGGAGCGACTATCCGTGTAATTGCTTTGTGCGAGCACCGATATGCCAGATAAAACATAAAAAATCCGACGTACCGACACAAACTCAAAGCTACTGCACAGTGGCTATAATGTCTTCGGAAACAAACATAGAAATAAACATAACACAAATCAGTCACAGATATCCATATCACAAAGGCGGAAAAAGATATGAATATAACACATGAAAGTGTACATCAGAGTAGTGGTCAAACAAGGCCCACAATATCACAAAAGGATAGCTACAAGTGCTAGACAAAAGAATATGGATACATTAATGAGTCTATATCTCAAATGTATACAAAAAAAACTACTAATCTAAGTAGTTAGCCAAAAGTCAGGGTGATATTCCCAGATGTGAAGTCAAGCAGAAGCACCTGTAACATCTCAGTCTGACCCGAGTATTATTTAATAAGAAAATAATAAACGGATCAGTCTAGCTATAAATATCAGATGAAATGATACAAAATAAGAGATATGACTAAACGTATAATTATCACAATGCCAAGCTGTGATAAATAAGTAATTGAAAATCAACAAGAGATTAATCAATATCACAAGAATCTTCTCAAAGATCAAAAGGAATGTCATACTCTATGTTTTCATTCACCAAACCATGAATATTGACAATAATACCAATGCCAATCACAAAAGTTAATGACACACAAATTCACCAAGGCACAAAAATTGATAACACATATCAATGAAAATCACGAAAATTGGTGAAACACAAATTCTAGAAATCATCAATGGAAATCCAAAATCACAAAAAGGGGGAGGCCTATCACAAAACGGGAGCATGAAAACTCACCAACACGTGTATCACAAAATGGAACGCTATTCCATGGTTGCTAACCATTAATTTTGAGCCGAAGCTCCACAAAATGGCCCGAAGACCATGGGTCGCTACCCCACCAATTTGAGCTGAAGCTCCACAGAAACGGGGTTTAGTCTCCCTCGCAGACAAAGAGACATCGCACATTGCTAGTCTAAATCACAAAATGATCATCATCGATCATCAAGAAGTGTCAATTACACCAAGCTAGTAAATATATGAGCTTAGCTTCATGTCCCATAACCACTAGCTTAACTTAAATATTTACGAACAAACTGTACGTCTCCACTCGAAAATTGTCACAAGAAATTCAATCGAACAAGTCCAAGAATTAACCGACGAAGTAAACGCAAGCGTTTCATATCACTTGTTTTACTAAGTCGTTTAATTAGATTTCTCATACGAGTGAGGTAAAGTTTTGTATATACTAGTAGGTTGGAAAATGTTTTGAGAAACGAGCTTTGTAATAAAATAGTGTTGAAATCGTTTTGATGAAAGAGTTTTGATATTTACTACTAGTATTGAAACCTTTATATTTTTAAAGTGACAAATCACAAAAATGATTGTAGAACAATCAATCACCAAAATTCACATTCAAAGACGTGAATAAAATCCAAAGAAATCGATAACGAATCCATCAAAATGGATATTCCCAAAAATCCCGAAGAAAAGGTCTTCAAAGTCGATATAAGTGATAACAACAAAAGGGAATCAACATAAATCGATTAAATTTGGAAACTCAAGTTAAATAGGCAAAATAGAGCCCAGACAACAGATTCAGACGTCTGAATCTGGAAAAATAAATGTTTTCCAGAACACAATTCAGACGTCTGAACCCTATATTTCAGACGTCTGAAATAGGCAATTTTTTGCCTATTTCCTTTCTGGTTGCTCACGAGCAAATTCAGACGTCTAGAATTTTATTTCAGACGTCTGAATACTGGGAAATAAAAATTCCCAGTATAATATTCAGACGTCTGAAATAAATATTCAGACGTCTGAAACCGTGGTTCAGTGCATTCCCTGAACCTCGACCAAAAACGGCCAAATGAATATCGGAAGCGACCAAACGAGCAAACAACGACTAAGGATTTACGCCACGCGACAACCCAGCCTTAACGGCTCTTCGATACGCCTCAAATATCAATATCCAAATATCCATAATAGGATTTTCATAGATTTTGATTTTAAAACACCAAAAATTGGAATATACACCAAATCAATCCAAACCAAAATCAATTACACAAGAATAAGTGTTAGGAATTCATACCTAACAATCGAAGATAATTATAGACTAAGATGTGAGATAAAAATCTCACCTTTGAACCCAAAACAAATGAAGAAGAAGTTATAAAGAAAAGGCAAGAACAATCACTCTTCAACTCCAACCCAGCAAGCTTGAATCTAAGCTAAAAAGAGAAACATTTCCTAAGTTAGGTTTAGGAATTTCTTGAATTGATAAGAGAATGAGTTGGAGAAGAAGAAGAGGAGGGTTACCGAAGCTTCTTCTATTGATTTGGAGCTAGAACTTGATTTGTAGATGGAAACTAGGGCTTGGAGTTTTAATTTCTCATTCCTCTCTCCATTGTTGCTAAAGCTTGAGTATAAGGAAATAGAAATGAAGTAATGAAGAGAAGAGGGGTCAAGCTACGGTCTAATGGGCTGAAACAAAAAAACCAAAGCCCTAAGTGAAAAAGTAGCAAAATTCCACTAACTCCAAACATATCAAAGTTTATACTCAAAAAGTTGGCAAACGTCATTTTGAACTCAGTGGGGGTGGTCTCGAGTCCAAATTTGACTGTTTGCAAAAAGTAGCCTTTCGGACACTAATCCGACCAACGATGAAATATTTAAATAAAATATTTAATTACTCAATCGTAAAATATACGGGTTGTTACATTTGGCCACCGACTCGGATTTCGATGAAACTAGTTTCAACGGATCCGTAATGGTGAATTATTGTAGGATTTCAAGTTTCGTAGCGATCGGGTTTGTCGTTTGATCGTACGGACTCGAAACGTCTTGAAATTAACGAAATTGAAATCAATTTGAAATTTTTTGATTTTAGCATAACTTTTTCATACGATGGAATTTGGACTTGAAACCTTTTCCATTGCGTTTAAAGTATTTTTAAACATCTATTTCGATATATGGGATGACCCAATTTCGTTCCGGAGTCGAAACGACCTTTTTGGGCCACTTTGTCATTAGCACGTATATTCAATCCGATCTATCTATTCTAATTTCAATTCTGCCTATATATATCCTGCTATAAACCCTAGAAACCTCTATTACTCATTTCTATACGTACAGAAACTTCTTTGCTCCTATTTCTCAATGGCTGTAAACCCTAATTTATCCAATTCAAATTTCAATACAAAAATCAACTTCAAAATTCAAACTCCTCCGAAAAATTCAGAAAAAATATATATCGAAGCTCTCGATATACGCATCTCAAAACTGCAATTCGTTTTTCGATTCGAATCACTATTTATCCAGAAATCGAAGAACAATTTTCGACCGTTCATCACGTCGAAATCAAACTCGACGGATCGACGAACTGTTTCTGGGTTTTGTAGAGGGAACCGAGGGGAGTTGATCTGTGGCGTTCGTTCATGGAGTTAACGTTTGGATTGTCGTCAAATTTTGGATGAGGGTTTTGGATTTTGACCGGCGGCGGCAAAATTTTAGGGGGCACGTGCGTCTTGCTCGCGGCCGTGGGTGCATCTCGGCGTGGCGATCACGGGGTGGTGCTCGGATCTAGGAGGAAGGCGACGTAAGTGGCATGTTTATGGGTCAATGAGAGAGCATGCTGCGTTTCTTTAGGTTCGACGAGCTCTGTAGACACGTGGAGAAGATGGGGATGACGTGGAAAGGAAGAGTGAGTATTGTGTTGTGTTTTCTTTGATTTTTAATTTCAATTTCATTCATTCTGATCGCTATATCTTTTACATATGAAATCCGTTTTACGGACGGTTTTTCCCGCTAGGTTCGTATTGGAAGTCCGGAGACTTTGACGTTGGTTTGGACGAATTTGGAGACTGTCCAATTTTTGGGTTTAAATTGGATTTAAATTCAATTTAAATTCAAAAGGTGAGTGTTTTAACCTACTCACAACTTCTAAAATTTCTTATGTTTGTTAAATTGATATATGATGTGATTTAAAATTTATTTATGCTTGTTTGGCATATTTTTAATCGTCATCTCGATTAATTTCATTTATTTAAATTAATTGCTATTTAATTTATTCATTGCATTTAAACTGCCAGTTAAATTGTTAATTAATTATTCATTGCATATTAACTGCCAGTTAAGCAGTTATTTAATTTATTATTGAATATAAACTGCTATTTAATACCAGTTGTTTGTTATCCGTTCTATATTGATGCTATTGTTTGAATTTGATGATGATTGTAATAAATGGTTGATGATTGATATTAGGTGCATGAATGCTGTATTTTTTATTTGTTATAAACTGCAAGTTATTATGCATTTTCATTTCATTTGGGATTGCGGTTCAAAATGATATATAACCGTAAATTACGGATTGAAATGATAAATATCTGTATCACTTGACCATAGTATAGAAAATTATATACAGGCACCGCGGTCTATATATATAAAAATATTTGAAATGATTTCTATGGTTTTGGAAAGGAATATACGGTTTAATAAATATAAATTTTTGATAATATATAATACTATTATATATATATAGTTGAATTCTTGAATTTAAGCTATGTATAAAATTAATTAATAAAAATGAGTTAAAATGAAGTTGATTGTTTTATACTATATGGTTAAGTACCTATTTAAGTTATTGTATATATAGTGTTTTAAAGGACTTAAATGAAATTAAGTTGGAAGATAAATATGGAATTGGTTTAAATTGAAATTATTTAAGAATTGTGCTTGAATAAA
This sequence comes from Allium cepa, assembly GCA_030765085.1. Classification (NCBI taxonomy): domain Eukaryota; kingdom Viridiplantae; phylum Streptophyta; class Magnoliopsida; order Asparagales; family Amaryllidaceae; genus Allium; species Allium cepa. The sequence continues at coordinate 107,807,586 of CM060937.1, read as the reverse complement.
TTTGATTTGAAGTTTAAATAAAAATGGAGATCGTAAAGGGCATGATTCTTATAACTTGATTTGGTTTAAAGTAATTTAAATGAATGTAAGGTTGAGATAAATGAATTTATCAAGTTAAATAAATCGAAAGAATATCCAGTTTTTTGAAGTCAAAAGTTTTACCTAAATGATATTGGATTTATTAAGTAAACATTTCAAATCTAAATAATAGCAACTGAATTTGATATATATGGAATTATTAAAGAACTAGCTTTGAAATGGTGGAATATGTAAAGCTTTGAAATATATATAAATTGAAATATTTTATTAGGATTTTTATCTATATTTGAAATTGATTTGTGAAGGTGAAGAAACTATTTTATTATATAAAGTAATTTATATTTAAACCATTTAAGTGGTGCGGTTATATTTCAAAGTTATGTAATTCAAAGTTTTATGTTTTGAAAGGCTATATTTCAAGCGTTTGGTTTAGATATATTTTAACTATGAAAAGTTATGGTTTTAGAAAAGGATATATTTGGAAAAGATATCATATTGATTTGGTTTTAAAAAGTGAAATGATATCGTAATTATATGGTTTTGAAATGAATATTATATCCTAGTTTTTAAAAGTATAAATTATTTTGAAATAACCGCGGTGTTATAATATTGATTGGTTGTTGAAGAGACCAGGATCGGAAGTTGTCATACTTTCTGCCAACTCCGAAAATCACTTTAAAAACCGTGTACGCGGTGGAGATTCCAGAATGAAGTAGGGTGGCGGCGGCGTTTCCTCTGAGGTAAATACGTGGACCCAACTCCCGTGAGCTCGCATAAGGTGGCTAAAACAGGAGCGATCGACGGGTTAATTAAGGTAGCACCTTTGATTGGACACATCCCTTCGATATTATACTTTGACTTTTGGATTGATTCGGTGGCCACTTTTGATTTTTGATTTTGGGCGCGTTGTTCGAGGTGGGCGGTAGTAGCTGCTACGCGTTACCACCGACCCGGAAGCGTAATTGGTATATCTACCCTGGCATTGCCTAGTTGTGCCGTGTCACCTACCATACCGAGCCTTTACTACGAGTTTCTGTTTGTGTCGTACCTATGGAGTGTCTTCTCGTAGTCTCCCGATCAGGAAATATGCAGACACTGTATAGACTATTGGCACTATTACGTGTTAAGGTGGAAAATGTAAAGCCTTAACGCTATTTTAAAGTAATTTTATTTTACTAATAGACACTATTATAATAGCGAAATATTACTACATAGTAAATAGTTTAACGGATCCTTAGGAGATGTAAATCCCGAGCATCTCTTGAGTTACTGCACTCATATTTATTTCTGTTGATTTAACTCACATAAGATATTTTAGTTCCGACTCGAGTGTTTTGTCTTTTCAATTCGCTCGGGTCAGTCCAAACGTTTCAGGATTTGAAGATTTTATTCTGGAGGACGAAGATGAAGATTTGTAGTACTATTATCTACTATATTATTCCACTACACCATTTATTTCTACTGCATTGTTATTATCCTTTAGTATGTGAACTCTGATATTTATTGTATAAAGAAAATCAAATGTTTTGTAAAACATTTTTATGAACTGTATATTGATTATTATATTTTATCGTCCGCTGCAAGATTCTGTTTTGTTTTTTTCCTTCTTTGCTTTTCTTATTTACTCCATAACAATCTGCCCTTTTGTATGTTTTAAGTCTGACGTGTATGGTTTATCGTCGATTTAAAGCATACGAAAAGGCGGGACGTTACAAGTAGTAAGAGAACCACTGTTTAAGATGCAGTCTAATTCCATAATAGTATGAATCGACAAATTCGATTTTAGCTTCGAACAAGCTAACCTCAACAATTTTAAGTCTTTCAACTTGGATGAATTAAATATCATAAGCAACTATTGGGAAGTGTACAGGCATTGTGGGTGAGAGCGACCGCAGGGCTGGATTATATGTTCTATTTCAATGATAATAGCAATAGAATCATCTGTTTTAAATGTTGTTTCAACTGTTTTAGGTATTATGTAATAAAACTTTATTTGATTTAGTGGACTGTTGAACAAATTTAAATTCCAAGCAGACCAACTTATTTGTTTATAGATAAGGAGTTTTTATTTGTAACGTTAATGGTTTAAGAGTTTTGATTGGTTTGTATGGTGTATAGTTACGCTATCTTGAGAATACATGCTAAATTAGCTATGATTGTACAATTTTTCATATGTAACATAATGTTATGAAGTTGTATCATATGCACCACTGAACAAATATTTAGAGTGTAATTATTTTCAAGCCATGTAAGTGAATGCAAATTTGAGCTTAATCTACAGTGTGGTATAATGTTGAAATTGCTGTCAAATTTATTTCAATATGCTGTGTGAAATGATAAAGAACTATTGAATAGAAGTTATGTGCGCCCATAACATGCAATATATATAGTGCTAATTCATGTGAAATTGATTGAAACTCATTGGACATGCTTATAAAATGAATTATTTATCGCACTATTTCCTTATTCATCCGTGCTTTTCATGTAACGATCCAGGATTTTTGATCCCAAAAATTCCAGACAGTTAGGAAAAGAAGAAAATAGATAGAAGAAGAAACAGAAAACCAAACTCAGAATCTCACATTCGCAGCGGATAAAAATATAATATCATATAATAACATTTATATAAAGAATACTGTACTCGGTTAAATTACATACAATACATCAGAGTTTTCAATATTTACACAAACACTGGACAGTTAATATCACATGTCCCAGATAACTACAATATATCACAGCGGAATACATTCCATGCATTCCTGCCATCCAGCTCGCCTCCTGAGCTCCAGTACGTCCTTACCTGAAAATCTGTAATACTCGGTCTGACCCGAGCATTATATCAAAGTAACAATTGGGTCAGGCTAGAAACCAGTGTGAGTAAACCCATCTAACAAGAAATACAAATGCATAGAACTCATTTAAAACTCGGGCTAACTCGTACCTTACTACGAGTTCATAACTTGTAATAATCAACACTTATTTTCATAAATCAAATTCTAAGCATTCTTACTTAGTTTCAAAGGTCCATTTTATTCTATCCCAGCCTATTGGTTTCATATATCAAAGTTATAAAGAATTACCGTATTCCAAATCGAAGTGGTTTCGGGTATTTACTAATGCCCGACCCCGGTCTCTTCGTATCCCATGACACCCTAACCCAAGTTATTCAAGTGAATACAATTCAATTTTAAACATAAGATGCCAACTTTTACACAGTAATTCATCACCGATAGATAACCACATTATCATAGTTCAAACCAAACATATTATATCACAAATCATTTAATATCAGAGATATCAACCAATTCAAGGCATTTATCATCATTCAATCATTCATAAACAAGATTGATCACTTCCCAATTAATTTAATTCATCTCTAATTAAATTAATAACTAACTTTAATCACTTAGACTACCTTTACTTAAAATTAATTAATTACGACCAATTAATTAATCATCCTTTAATTATCCATAATTACCAATTAATCAATCCTTAATTTCCATTTGATTAATCCTTAACTACCCTTGATTAATCTTTAATTACCCTTTGATTAATCAATTACTTAATCTTTAATTATAGACTAATCATCCTTTAAGTATTAATTAATAAAACCTAGTTATTAATTAATAAAACATAATTCCACTCAGTAATTAACTATCCTTAGTTACTTTGTTAATTAAATGAACTCTTTGATTAATTACATTAATTAATCCTTTAATTACACTGAGTAATTAGCACTTAATTACTTCCACTAAGTAATTTTACTTTAATTGCCATTCATCAAGTAATTAACCATTGGTTAATTAATTACATTGGTTAATTATATTGATTAATTAACCCTAATTCACTACCTTTAATAAGTTAGTTAACCTAAATATATAATTAATCACAACTATTAATTATTCTTTTGCTAATAATTAATTTCTCTTTAATCACTAATTTATCAATAACTAATCTTTAATTACTTATTAATTAATCTTTAATTAGTGATCAATTAATAAATTTAAATGATAATCATTTATTTTAATTAATCTTCTTAATTATTCCAAATATCTTACCTCATAGTCTTGGAACCAAATAACTCAAAAGCTTTATGTTTAATTAAAATTTAAAACACTTAATCCTTTAATTAAACTATTTAAGTATCTGATTAATTAGGCTTTTAAACACCTTAAGGATTAACTTGATTAATATCTTAAAATGTATTTTTTCTCTTTTTTTTCTCAACTTAAATTAACAAAACATTAAAACTCAATTTATTACTTAAAAAAACATTTAACATTTAACATACAACCTGAGAACAACTCGAGTATTACCCATCAAAACCTGAGTATTTCCTCAACTTTCCCGTGCTTCCCCCCTTTTTTACTTAGTTTAAATTTTAAAACTATTATACTTAAATACATAAGCGCGCTCTCGAAACAACCCGATTATAATCTCGAGTAAATCACGCTTCTTCCTCGAGCCCGAATAACCTGGCATCATCAGATACGCAAATGGCACCAGTGCACGTGCACCAACCCATGGCAGCGTTTCGGTCACCTCTCTCACCTCTGGCAAGTCACCATTGATCACCCCGATCCACCCAGGTATCCAGATCCCCTTGAACTACCAAGAAATCAAATTTGATAGGACCGGTCATCACTGGGAAAAACCCAGTCACAAGAATTCCCTGCTTCGCCCCACTTCCCACCACCGGAGGACCCACGCTTTCATCTAGACCTTCCCCTTTCTCACCACTTACTTTTCCCCCACCGCCGATAATCCCCAGTTCATCTACGACGTCGCGAATTACCCAACCTTGACATCGACCAATTTGGCTTCTAAAACCCTACTTTCACGTCAACCCACCTCTACAGCCTTCGATATATTTTCTAAGTATTTTTCCATTGATCGCCATTATACCCATCTTCATTAGCCAAAATTTCGATAATTAATTCCACGTCGTTCGTCGTGAATTGACGAAAAACCTAATTCCCGATCATCCACAATTCCTTCTTCATCCCTTACTTAAAAACTACAAATTTCCCACCAAAAATCATCGAATTTGAAGACAAATTCAATCACATACTGGAAACAAACAATTTAAGGAATAAATTTTCTGGCTTGGTTTATATTTATTCTTCTATTTTTTTACCGTAATTCATTTTTCCAGTAAAGTGTTAAATAATCCAACTTGAATTTATTTTTAAAAATAATCTTTCATCATTACAAACAACTTCTCTTTAGACATCATATCTCAGAAATGATTATGTGGATAGGTTTTAAATTTTCAATGTTAATTGGGTCTGTTTTGATCAAATAGAGACATGCACAACCATTCACACAGGAAAATCAAATGAAACATCAAGCAAAATATTCATTTCTTCCATATTAAGCATATCTGAGCCATTTCCAACATCACTTGTTACTTGCACAAGCTTAACAGATGATTTAACCTATGAAAGTTGAGTGTTACTCACCTGTAAACTGTAAACAGAGAAGACTAGAAGAAAATCTTGAAACTGCAGCTTGATTTTAGAATTATAGCTTGATTATTGATCTGAAATGAAGATTGTTTAATGATTTACTCAATGAGTTGCTCCTTGAATCAGATTGAAATAGTTTGATTCTGGTTTAGGCTGAGGTTGTTGATATTTGATTTATTTATTTATTTTTAGTTATAGAAGAAAGAAGGGGATTGAGAAGTTTTTTGGCTGGAATCCAGTTTTCTCACTAATTCATTAATTTTCAAAAGAAAAAGCTATATTGCCATTTGTTAATTTTTTGCATGATACAAAGTTTACACATGTTATCATAATTTACAATTGTCAAAAGCAATAATTAAATGTTTACAAGTGTCTAAACTTAAATTTATTTCACTTATATTTTTATTTTTATTTTTTTATATGAATTATGTCTTTATTTATTTATGTTTAAAATTTGACTTAATCTTATCATTAGTGCTGTATGTTTATATATTCCCATTAACACATTTCTTCTTTATTTATACTTATGTAACTTTAAAAAGAAAGGAAAATATGAACCCATTAAATACTTAATTAATAACCAAGTATCTATACATACTAGGTGTAATTTTCTTAAGATATTACTTTGAATTTCTAATCCAAGTTTCACTTATATTCATAAATGTATGTAAAAATAAAATAAAATTGTTATCATATGATAAGTTTTGCATATATCTATTTACATATTTATTTATTTACAAAAAGATTCATTATTTTAATTTAATTATTATTATAGTTTCAAATTCACTTATATATACATCCAAACATCTTTATGTATCACATTTCACCTATTCAAGTGAATAAAATCAGTTAATTAATTCAATTATCATATATCAAAAATCCGGGTTATCACATTCCTTCACCCTTTGAAACTTTTCGTCCTCGAAAAGGAACGAAGCCAGGATTCATTCAAAATACTTATATTAGACAAATTACTCTCTGAACATTTAAACTATAAACTCTTTTTATTTAAAACACTTTTTTTAAAAAAAAATCTCTCTATATATATTGCCAAAATAGTTTTATAAAAATACTATTTATAACCCGATGTTTCCATAAGTCCATCTTCGTTCTCACAGAAATTCGGTCATACGTTGATCAGGTGTAGGACTGAAAATATATAAGTACTTAGCAGACCTGTTTTCAACAATAAGTGAAAATACTTGAAAAACATTTTCGAAAACTTTATAAAAATATAGAAAACATTTTTGAAAATAGAGGAAATATCTTTGGTGAGAATGCTCTGGAAATCATCACCCTCATCCATGGTCGTAGTTATCCCAATGGTTCTGTTGCCGTCTCGGCAAAATCCATAGATAACTGTAGGCCTCCGCGCCCCTCGATTACGCCATGGAACCCACCACAGATCGCAGTTACAACCAGGGTTACGTTGCCATCGCAGCAAAAGTCCATGTAACTGTAGGCATCAACGCCCTCGAATTTCGCTGCTAAAAGAATAAAACTTCTCCACTCCCACATATGTCGAAGACTACATCAGTCAAGTCCCAATGTAGCCTTAGGCTCTCACGGCCTCTCGACTTTCGCTATGTCTTTATAGGTCGCAATCTACCGATACAAAATCAAATGTGGACTGTTGGCTCTCAGCAGCACATACGACTTTCGCTATATTACCATAGGTCGCAGTCTATCGATATAAAATCAAACGTAGACTGTTGGCTCTCAGCGGCACACACGACTTTCGCTATGGTCTGCAGTAGATCGCAATGAAATCGAGTTAAACTGTCGTCACAGCATAACCCAAATGCCTCTATAGGCATCAGCGCCCTCGGCTTTCGCTACACACAACACATAATCCTCAGGAACTAGTTTGTCCGGACTCCTCATAGGATCAACTTTAGAACCCCCTCTTAGGGTTCAAGGCAGTACCATCCTGTGGCACTCCTGAGAAGTTCATTTCAAGGGAGCGCCTTTTTCCCCAGAGCCAATCTCAAAACACTTTATACTATACATATATAGTATCTTCCAAATCATACACCTAGTATGAATCTCATATGAATCTTCTTTCTCAAAATCAATTATTCTAGAATCGATAGTTCTCAAATTGGGCTTTCCAAATCCAATATTGATTTTACCCAAAAATCGAAAGCCTTTTCCAAATTCATAGGTTACCAAAACCTTTTCAAAAATCCTCATAAGATCCTTTATATATATATATATATATATATATATATATATATATATATATATATATATATATAATTTTTAAAAAACTTTGGATCGCTTAAAACTTTCAAAACTCCTTTCTTTTGGCTACAGACTCAGGAAGGGGATTTTTATCATATGTATAACAAAGATACATAACTTTGTTTATTACAAATAAAATATTCAAATTTGATTACTCCTTATAAAGTTGTTTCCATCTTACTTATCATCATAGAAATATCCAACTTTCACTTTTATTCATTGTATATTTCACAAAATATACTTTCATTTCAAAAATCATTTCATATTTTTTATTCACAAATTTTCAATATCAATTTCATTCAAACCCGTACGATGTACAGATATCATCCGTACGCTATACCAATCTGATCGCTCATTCGATCACATAATTTCACTTTCGAACTAGTATTGTCCACCCGACTTCCTAGTGCGGACTCAGATCTGGTTTCTTGATCAGAAACCGTTATTCTCCTTGCATAGCCATAACTATGATAGAGAATATACAGAACCAATCAATATCCAGGTTCGTCGTCGAAAATCGAGTGAAAAATCCCAACTCGGATCAATATAACTATCTCGAAATTCTATGCTCGAATCTCGATCAAATCACTATGCGAATAGAATAATATATGTACATCCTACGTATCTATCTTTATTGATTATTAGCCAAATCAATTCTCCTTTCTGTTCACATTCACTTTAATTTCTATCCACTTACTCACATTTATTTCAATCCCATTTGGATTATCACCTCTATTCTTATCGCAATTGGGTATTTAATCATACACAGTTTGAACTCTATCCAGCCTAAATTTAGAAAATAGCTTGAAAATTTTAAAAATAGATGAGTAGTTGAAAAATAATTATTAGTTTATAAAATAGTTGTAAAATAGTTAAGTAATTGCAAAATAGTTGGGAAATAGTCAAATAGTTATAGAAATTTTAAATAATTGCAAAATAGTTATAAAATAATAATTAGTTATAACTTAACGACCTAGAATTTTCGAATCCAGAAAATTCCAGATGGTTAGAGAAAAAAGAAAGAAAAGAAGAAGAAATAGAAAGCAAGTCATAGAAACCTCACATTCGCAGTGGATCAAAATATAATGTCACATAAATAACAGTTATACAAAGAAGAACTGTATCAGTACCTTTATATTTTTATGCATCAGAGTTACAATCCATTTCACAACACTGGACAGTTATAAAACAACATGTCCAAGACAACTACAATATAAACAGCGGTATATGCTCCTTACGTTCCTGCCATCTAGCTCGCCTCGTGAGCTCCAGAACGTCCTTACCTGAAAATCTATAATACTCGGCCTGACCCGAATATTACATCAAAGTAACACCCGGGTCAGGCTGGAAACCAGCGTGAGTAAACCTATCTAACAAGAAATCCCAATACAAAGAATTTAATTAAAAACCTAGGGTAATTCGTATCAATTTACAAATTCACCATTTTTTTAGACATCACTTATTCCACATATCATTTTTTAAGTACCAAACTTAGATTAAGTGGTTTAATTCGCTTAAATTATTCCATTCCAGCCTATTAATTTCACATATCAAATCTATATAGAATTATTATAGATTACAAATCGAAGTGGTTTCGGTTATTTACTAATACTTGACTCCGGTCTCTTCGAATTCAATACCATCTTATCCAAAGTTATTCAAGTGAAACACAATTCTAACTTTAAACACAGGGTGTCACCTATACACATCAATTCATCATCGATAGATACCACACTTTCTCAGTTTAAACCCAACATCATTATATCACAAATCACATATCCGAGATATCATTCAACCTAAAGCATACAATATTATTCAATTATTCATAAGCAACATAATTAGTCTTACTATTGCTAACCAGTTTAAACAAATTAAATTAATTACATCAATCACCCTTAATCATGCTTACTTAACATTAATTAATTACAAACAAGACAATTGATTCTTAATTACTTTCACTAAATAATTATATTTCTTATAAATTACACCAAGTAATAAATCCAAAACTATTCCCATACTTCAATTAATTACATCCAGTAATTATCATTATTACTTCACTTAAGTAATTACACTTATTAATTTCATTAAGTATTCATACTTAAACAATTCTCAAATGATTATCTTTAATTAATTAAATTATTTAATCAACTTAAAATTAATTACATTAATTAATCAATCAATTAATTATCACTTAATCGCTAGTTAATGATTCAACCCTTAATTTCATTCATTAACTACCCACTAATTACTTTATTAAGAAATTCTTAGTTTTCACTAAGTAATTAATGTTTAATTTGTTTTACTAATTAATTCTTAATTTGCCACAACCTTTGCTCATTTAAAGATAAATCATTTATTTATAATAAATAGCTATTCCCATCATTAAGCTCCATAAGAATCCATTTGGAAACAATATTATATAATTAAGCTTTAAACAAAATCTAATCCTTGAATTTATTTAATTAAAATTTCAATCTTATCTACAACCGGGCCCGAAGCCCAACCCAGATAAATTAACAACGGGAAAAATCCAACGCCTTCTTCCCTCCTCAAATCCTCGTCTGAATCCCACACCAGTTCCATTCCCAGGAACACACACAAAATCAAACACAACAACATCGCCTTCTGGAAAAAACGACACACTCGCCACTTATTTAAGAAAAACACAGAACCCATTCCGATGCACCATCCACACCTCGACGAACTAACCCAACCTCCCTGAAACCAACGTGCACGATGACTCACGTGTACGTGTACGCCCTCTTTCCCGGCCATCAGACCATCGCAACACCGCCACCTAGTCACGCTACCACCCCAGACCCCAAATGTGGCAAAGTCGAGGCAAAAATCGCCTTCGATCGAATATTCGATCAACGGCTCCACCAATTCCCAAACCGGAAACCGACAACCACCACGAAATGAGCTTCAGCACCCACGTCTAGCCATTACTCCACACACCACTACTTCGATCGATAGTCCACTCCAGCGACTACCTCCCATGCCAAAATTTCGTGTTCCTGTTGCGTTTCTATTTCCCAAATCTAGCACATCCCCGAGGCAAAGATAGAAGACCCCAAAACCCTAAATCCACATGCACAACCAATCCAGATCCAAATCAAAGATTCCGCCACTGTCGAACCTTTCTCCTCGACCCACTACATCTTCCAGACCCGGCCATAATCCCTCTCGACGATGATATCGTCAGAAAATAATTTTAGAACGAAAATTGGACATTTAACAATTTCTCGAGATATAGAGCACTAGAAATTGCAATTTTACTTCTAAAATTCGTGTTTCTACACAAGCAATCTGCTTGCATGCTTGAACTCTTAATTTAAAAACATTTAATTTTTCACAAAAATAGATTTTCACTGAAAATCTCATCATTACTTAAATACCCAGCATAAATAATTTACTAACTAATTTTAACTTAAACTATCCTAGTAAACAAACACATTCTGTGATGCCCCACCTCTATACCCATGCTAGCCAAGGATACTATGGTGTAATGCGGTCAACTTGCACGGAGAATAAGGCTGTTGAGGAGCGACCAACCGTGTAATCGCTTTGTGTGAGCACCGATATGTCAGATAGTACAACATGCATTTGGTTTCAGGAGGAAATCCGACATACCGATACAAACTCAAACTACTACCCGGTGGCTATTTATATATTCTTCGGAAACAAGTATAGAAATAACATAACACAAATCAGTCATAGACATCCATATCACAAAGGCGGAAATAGATATGAATATATAACACATGAAAGTGTACATCAGAGTAGTGGTCAAACAAGATCCACAATATCACAAAAGAATAGCTACAAGTGCTAGACAAAAGAATATGGATACATCAATAAGTCTATATCTCAATGTATACGACAAAAACTACTAATCTAAGTAGTTAGCTAAAAGTCAGGGTGATAATTCCAGATGTGAATTCAAGCAGAAGCACTTGTAACATCTCGGTCTGACCCGAGTATTATTTAACAAGAAAATAAAAAATGGATCGGTCTAGCTATAAATATAAGATAAAATGATATAGAATAAGAGATATGACATAAACATATGATGACCATAAAACCATACTGTGATAAATATGCAATTGAAAATCAACTAGGTATTAATCAATATCACAAGAATCTTCTCGAAGATAAAAAGGAATGTCATACTCTTTATTTATATTCACAAAACCAAAATATTAACAATAATATCAATGCTAATCACAAAAGTTAATGACACACAAATTCACCAATGCACAAATATTGATAAAACTTATCAATGTAAATCACGAAAATTGGTGAAACACAAATTCTAGAAATCATCAATGGAAATCCAGAAATCACAAAAAGGGGGTGGCCTATCACAAAACTGGAGCATGAAAACTCACCAACACGTGTATCACAAAATGGAACGCTTGCTAACCATTAATTTTGAGCAGAAGCTCCACAAAACGGCTCAAAGACCATGGGTTGCTACCCCCACCAAATTGAGCTGAAGCTCCACAGAAACGGGGTTTAGTCTCCCTTGTAGACAAAGAGACATCGCACATTTGCTAGTCTAAATCACAAAAATGATCATCAACGATCATCAAGAAGTGTCAATTACAGTAAGCTAGTAAATATATAAGCTTAGCTTCATATCCCATAACCACTAGCTTAACTTAAATATTTACGAACAAATTGTAGATCTCCATTCGAAAATTGTCACAAGAGATTCAATCGAACAAGTCCAAAAATTAACCGAAGAAGTAAACGCAAGCGTTTCATACCACTTGTTTTACTAAGCCGTTTAATTAGATTTCTCGTATGAGTGAGATAAAGGTTTGTATATACTAATAGAATGGAAAATGGTTTAAGAAACGAGCTTTGTAATAAAAATAGGGTTAAAATTGTTTTGTTGAAGGAGTTTTGATATTTACTGCTAGTATTGAAACCTTCATATTTTTAGAGTGACAAATCACAAAAATGATTGTAGAAACAATAAGTCACAAAAATTCACATTCGAAGATGTGAATAAAATTCAAAGAATTCGATTCCAAATCCATCAAAGTGGAAATACCCTTGCAATTTAACAGCCATGACTTACGACTTAACATAAGTCAACACAAGAAATCAGCGGCTCAAGAAATAGCATATGGCCTAACAGAGCAGCTAAATATGGCGCGACCTATAGCCTGGCGCGACTTAACAATGCAATGCAGGCCGAGCGACCTAAGGAGGTCAGCGACCTAAGGCAGGCCGACTCATTGCTAGGTGAGCGATCTAGGGGTTGCGCCCTAAGGTAGGCCGACCTAACAGCAAGGCAAGCGGCCTATGGGGTTGCGACCTAAGCCATAAGAGAAGGCCGAGCGACTTAAGTGGAGAATGACCTAACCATGGCCCGACCAAACATGGCCGAGCGACCTATGTGGCCAACAACCCAAGGCGAGCGACTTAAGTAAGAAGGCCGAGCGACTTAAGTAAGAAGGTCGAGCGACTTAAGTGGGGAACGACCTAACTTGTTGCGACCTAAGGGGTTGCGTGATATAGCAGGTGGGACAATTGGCGCGACCTAAGAGAGCAAGCGGCCTAGGGGTGGAATGACCTAATAGCCGAAGGACCGAAGTTGGCGCGTCCTATATGCAGGCTGAGCAATTCGAATTGTGCAGGCCGAACGACCTAGGGGATTGAAGTGCAAAACTCTCTCAATTTGCAACCAATCGAGCACGGACGCTAGGGGATTATGCCCATCGGCTACCCGGTCCTATTGGCTCCTCGATGCATCACCAAAAACGTGTTCAATCATCAAAATTAGGATTTTTAAAGATTTGAACCCAAAACACTAAAAATTGGGATTTTCACCAATTCAATCCAAACCAAGAGCAAATGCATATGAAAAAGTTTTAGGAATTCATACCCAACAATCGAAGATAGTTATGGACAAAGATGCGAGATAAAAATCTCACCTTTACACAAAATCAATGAAGAAGAAGCTTGAAAGCAAAGGAAGAATCAATGGCTTCTCTTTGAATTTGGAGTTAGATGTTGGACTTGCAAATGAACTAGAGCTTGGAGTTTTAATCTCCCATTCCTTCCTCCATTTTTGATGAAGCTTGAGTATAGGAAATGAAAGTGAAGTTATGAAGGGAAGGAGGTTGAGCTAGAGTTAATAGTTTATGTCCTGAGCTAGAGTTAATAGTTTAGGCTAATAGGCCAAAGTGAAAAAGTGGCAAAATTCCACTAACTCCAAACATATCAAAGTTTATACTCAAAAAGATCGAAAACGGTGTTTTAAACTCAATGGAAGTGGTCCTAAGTCCTAATTCGACCGTATGCAAAATGTAACTTTTCGGACTAAAATCCAACTAACGATAAAATATTTAAATAAAATATTTAAATATTCAATCATAAAATATGCAGGTTGTTACAGACTCCCCTCCTTAAAGAAATTGCGTCCACGCAATATTTAAGAAGAAAATATTAGGTAACAATCATGAAAGCATATCAACACAAAAGAAATTTGAAATAAGAAATTCACCTCAAAGAGCACGGGAAAGTAACTCCAGATGTGTTCGCTCGATGAACTCTCTAGATTCCCAAGAGCAATCCTTAGGATTTGAGGACCATTGAACTTTAACAAGCGGAACATCTTTATTTCAAAGGCGTTTGACCTCTGAAGCAATTACACGAATAGGATGTTGCTCATAAGTTAAATTAGGCGAAACTTCAATTTCTTCCACAACACCGGGCTCAAGAATAGAATCGGAATCTCGAAGGCATTTCCGTAATTGAGAAACGTGAAACATGTCATGAATGGAAGAAAACTGAGCCGGTAATAAGAGGCGATAAGCCACGGAACCAATATGTTCGGTGATGGGAAATGGACCAATATATCGAGGTGCTAACTTTCCCGATCGACTGAAACGTACAACACCCTTCATAGGTGAAACACGAATAAACACAAGATCTCCCACAGAAAATTCTTATTTCCTTCTTCGGTTATCGGCATAAGATTTTCTTCTTCTCTGGGCTTCTTTCATCCTATGACAAATAAGGTCAATCTTCTCCGTGGAATCACGAATAAAATCTGGACCTAAAACCAGCTTCTCACCGGCCTCAAGCCAACAAGAAGGAGATCGACATGGTCTTCCATAGAGTGCCTCGAAAGGTGCCATACCAATACTGGATTGAAAGCTATTATTATAGAAAAACTCAACAAGAGAAATATGATCTTCCCAACTTCCACCAAAATCAAGAACACATGCATGAAGAAGATCTTCAAGAGTTTGCTTCACACGCTCAGCTTGTCCATCGGACTGGGGATGATAAGCGGTGCTAAAATTAAGCTTTGTTCCCAAAAAGCTTTTTGAAGACTCTTCCAAAATCCACTAGTAAACAATGGATCACGATCACTAACAATAGAAGAAGGAACTCCATGCAATTTTACAATTTCTTTTATAAAGAGTTTGGCCAAGAGAGGCACGGTTCGATTGGACCGAACGGGGTTAAAATGGGCGGATTTAGTAAGTCTATCGACTATCACCCATAAGCTATCATGACCCGAACGAGAACGGGGAAGGCCGTCTATAAAATCCATGGAAATTTGGTCCTACTTCCAAATTGGAATTTCTATAGGTTGCAATAACCCACCGGGCCTTTGGTGTTCGGCCTTGACAAGTTGGCAAGTCATGCAACACTTAACAAAGTTAGCAATATCAGATTTCATTCCCTCCCAACAATAAAGTCGCCTCAGATCCGCGTATATTTTACTACTACCGGGATGAATGGTAAATTTAGAACGTGAGAATCTTCTAAAATGTCTTTACGAAGATTACTAATATTTGGCACGATAAGTCTACCAAATTTTTGAATACCGCCACAAGAATCAATATTAAAGTCTTTCAAACCTTAAATATCAGTTTTATCCCTAAAATTTTGGCCAAGAAGAGCCAATTCGGGATCTAGCTTTTGAGCTTCAAGAATGCGGTCTAAAAGAGAGGGATGAGCCTCAAGGCTACGTAAAACAAGAGATGAACATAAATCGAAAACACGGTCTCGAATCTCACAAGTGGATAGAATTCCGAGATCATTCCATTCGGATATCATCATAGAAACGACCACTTGTTGCTTACGACTAAGTGCATCGGCAACACGATTTCCCTTCCCGGGAGTATAAAGAATATCAAGATCATAAGATGCAAGAAATTCGAGCCAACGTTGTTGATGCAAATTAAGTTCCTTTTGAGAAAATAGATACTTCAAAGATTTATGATCAATGTAAAGAATTAATTTTTCTCCCAAAAGATAATGACGCCAAATTCGAACGGCGAAAACAATTGCCGCGAGCTCTAAATCATGAGTGGCATATCTAGTCTCGGCTGGCTTCAATTGCCTAGAAGCATAAGAAATAACACGTTCTCTTTGCATAAGAACGACACCCAAACCAATGCGGCTAGCATCGATATAAATAATAAAATCTTGGTTTCCCTCGGGAATCACAAGAATAGGAGCATCGGAAAGGAGTTCTTTTAATTTCTGGAAAGAAGCTTCACATTTGTCCGACCAAAAGTATTTAACTCCCTTCTTTGTCAAACTAGTGAGAGGCACGGAAATTTTGGAAAAGTCCTTTATGAAACGACGGTAATAACCTGCCAATCCAAGAAAACTACGGATCTCCGTCACACTCTCCGGTCTCTTCCAATTTTGAATCGCTTCAACCTTTGAAGAAAATTCTGAATTCGAAAATAATATGACCGAGAAAATTCACATGAGACTGCCAAAAGTGGCATTTAGAAAATTTCGCTTTTAATTGATTACTCCGAAGAGTTTCCAACACAATCCGAAGATGCTTTTCATGCTCCTCCTCGGTTTTCGAATACACAAGAATATCATCAATGAAGATGAGAACAAATCGATCGAGGAAATCTTTGAAAATTCGATTCATAAGGTCAATGAAATAAGTCGGAGCATTCGTTAAACCAAATGGCATAATAAGCCATTTATAAGATCCATAACGAGTACGGAAAGATGTTAAAGGAATGCTACCCTCTGCAGTACGAAGCTGATGAAAACCGGTAGCTAAGTCTAATTGCGAAAAGACTCTAGCACCACTAAGTTGATCGAATAGATCATCAATCCGAGGTAAAGGATATTTATTGTTAATAGTAAGATCATTAAGCTTGCGGTAGTCAACGCAAAGCCTAAGTGTACCATCGGATTTCTTCACAAAAATAGCCGAAGCTCCCCAAGGCGAGGAACTAGAGCGAATAAATTGCTTCGTCTCCAATTCGGATAATTGTTTACGCATCTCCTCATTTTCTTTATTGGACATACGATAAGGAGGACGAGTAATAGGTTGAGCTCCAGGGATGAGATTAATTCTGAACTCAATTGCTCGCTTAGATGGTAATCCTAAAACGGGCTCAAATATGTCGGAAAATTCACGAACAACGTGAATAAGAGAAATAATATCCTCCTCCTCATCATTATCGTCATCATGACGATTTAATGAATATAAAGATGCAACCAGCTGGAATCCGAATCTTTAAGGTTAACAGAAATCTGCTTAACAGATTGAGGATGTCGAAGATGAATAGTCCGCTCAGGACATAGGATATGGGCTTCATAGAGGTTAAGCCAATCCATTCCCAAAATCATTCCAAATCCTAAGTAGTGCATAACATGCAAATCGGCTCGGAAAGAAAAATCACACAAAATAATCTCAACATCTTTACACAATAAACTGATCGTTGCGGATCCACCAACCGGATTCGCAATTCTCAAAGAAGTCATTAAACACAAAACATCCAAAGAAAAAGTATCAACAAGTTCTTTTGAAATAAAAGAGTGGGAGGCACCCGTATCAAAAAGAACTCGAATAGGATGATCACGAAATAAAATAATGCCATCAAGGATAGAATGAGAAATACCTTGACCACGAGATGTGTTGCTAGGGGATTGAGCAATATTAAGTTTTCCCTCCTTCCTGTTTTGAACTTTGGGACAAGAAGATAAATAATGATCCGGGCTTTTGCAATAGCGACAAGCACGGGGTTTTGAACACTTATTCGCATAATGGTCCTTAGAACCACAGTTGTAGCATTGCCCACCACTTGAGGTAGAAGTCTTGGTTGTCAGAGAGGCTTGCTTCCCTTTATTATTGTTGAGATAAGAACCTTTGAACTTATTAGGCCTTTTCTTGTTGGTGAAGTTCGGTTTAGCACTCCCAACCTCAACATCACTTACTCTATCAACCTCTTCAAGTCGAAGAGCGATATCAATGAGCTGACCAAAAGAAACTTCTAATTTTAGAAGTAATGGCTTCTTGAGATTTTTATTCAAGCCATAGACAAATCTTTGGTTCTTCTTCAATGGGGTGTTTATATATTCGACCCCGTATTTAGAAAGTGACTCGAATGATGCGACATAATCTGCCACAGAGGATTCACCTTGAACAAGGTCAATGAAACGGCGAGCCAAAGTCACCTTCTCATCTTCTGGCATAAATTTTAATTCGAAGCGTTCCCAGAATCTCTCCCAAGTAAGATCCGCTTCATTTATTTCAGAAATCAGAAGCTCATACCAATCTAATGCTCTTTCTTGGAGCATACAAGAGGCCACTTGAACACGGTGAAGATCAATAAGATTCATGCGAGAAAAGATTCGATCGCACGTTCTCAGCCAAGCCTGGACTTCAACAATTGTTTCAGAACCTTTGAATGGCTTCCCATCAAAATTGGTATAACCGTTGCACAAACGTGCAAATCCAGACTTAGGGTGAGTAGACTCCGGATTAGATCCGGCTTCTTGAACATTCCTTACTAAATCAAGAAGCTGCTGAGCAGACATAAATACTCCATCCTGGGGAGTAGCACTAGATTGACCGACGCTGGGACGGCCAGGTCTAACCATTTCTCTTCCTTTTGAAAGAAAGAAAGAAGAAGGATAAGGTTATTCACCAAATGAATATCAAGCAATCTTGATAGATAAACAAGGAATCTTAAAGAAAATAGGATGATTCGGTACAAAGACTCGAATAAAATCCTAAAGCACGACTCCTAAGATGGACTTAGGATGATGATTCTTGCTAGATTATTCTACATTGTTCCGAAGTTTCGCTTTGATACTAAGCTGTGACTCCCCACTTTTTGTCGATTTGTCGATTTTATATTTGTCGATTTTATATTTAAATATTTTATTTAAATATTTTATCGTTAGTCAGATTTTAGTCCGAAAAGCTACTTTTTGCATACGGTCGAATTAGGGCTCGGGACCACTCCCATTGAGTTTAAAATGCCATTTGCGACCTTTTTGAGTATAAGCTTCGATATGTTTGGAGAAAGTTGATTTCTGCTACTTTTTACTTTGGGTTTGGTTTTTGGGCTCAACCCTATGTTAACTTATGCTCAAATCTGAGCCACTCTTCCCCACTCACCCTCATTCTCTTCTCATTTCAGTTTTTAGAGTGTTAATGGTGGGAGAGATTGGAAATTAAAATTCCAAAACCCTAGTTTCTCTTGCAAATCAAATTCCTTGCTCCAAACTCAAGAAGAACCCATTGGTAAGCTTCTCTTCTTCTTCTCCAACTTATTCTCTTCCCAATTTCAGAAATTCCTAAACCTAATTTCGGGAATGTTCTTTTTTTTGAGCTTAGATTCAAGCTCATTTGGGTTGTGATTGAAGAGAGGTTGATTCTCCATTTGCTTTCAAGCTTCTTCTTGTTCGATTTTGTGAAAAGGTGAGATTTTTATCTCACATCTATGACTATAATTATCTTTGTTTGTTGGGTATGAATTCCTAACACTTCTTCATGAGAATTTGCTCTTGATTTGGATTGGTTTTGTAAATATTCCAATTTTTGGGTTTTTAAGTCAAATTTGTGTAAAATCCTTTTATGGATGTTTGGTCATGCTTTTAGTGATGCACCGAGGAGCATATAGGGCCGGGTTGCCGATTGGCATAAACCCTTAGTGCCAATGTTCGTCCGATTGCATTTTGGAAGAGTTTGCTCTTCATTTGTATAAGGCTGAAAAACAGCCCAGGCATGATTCAGTCGACTGAAATCTATGTTCAGTCGACTGAACCTGAAACCCGAGAGTTTTCAGGCATGATTCAGTTGACTGAAAAACTCTGCACAGTCGACTGAAACTGGAAACAGAAAGTTTCCTGAACTTGGAAAATTTCCATGTACAGGGTCAGTCGACTGAAAAACTCTGTTCAGTCGACTGAACCTGCTGTTTGAGTCCAATTTGCCTTTTTGGATTGAAATTCTAATTTAAATCGATTCGTGATAATCCTATTTGTTGTTATCATCTATTATTACTTTGATGACTCTTTTTAGGGATTTTTGAATATCCATTTCGATGGATCCTTTATCGATTTCGTTGGATTTTATTCACGTCTTCGTATGTGAATTTTTGTGATTGATTGTTCTTACAATCTTCTTCGTGATTTGTCACTTTAAAAATATAAAGGTTTTCTATACTACTAGTAAATATCAAAACTCTTTCCTCAAACGATTTTAATACTATTTTAATACCAAATTCGTTTATAAAACCGTTTTCCAATCTATTAGTATATACAAACCTTTACCTCACTCGTATGAGAAATCTAATTAAACGACTTAGTAAAACAAGTGGTATGAAATGCTTGCGTTCACTTTGTCGGTTAATTCTTGGACTTGTTCGATTGAATCTCTTGTGACAATTTTCTAGTGGAGATTTACAGTTTGTTCGTAAATATTTAAGTTAAGCAAGTGGTTATGGGACATGAAGCTAAACTCATATATTTACTAGCTTAGTGTAATTGACACTTCTCGATGATCATGACGATCATTTTTGTGATTTAGACTAGCAATGTGCGATGTCTCTTTGTCTGCGTGGGAGACTAAACCCCGTTCGTGTGTCAAATTTGTGGGGTAGCAACCCACGGTCTTCGGGCCATTCGTGTGTCAGGTCTTCGGACCATTCGTGTGTCAAATTAATGGTTAGCTACCATGAGATAGCTTCTCGTTCATGTGTTACAGCTGTTGGTGAGTTTTCATGCTCCCGTTCATGTGATAGGCTTCCCCCCCCTTTATTTTGTGTGATTTCTGGATTTCGTGTGTCGAATTCTGGAATTTTCTTCTTCACCTATTTTTTGTGATTTCTATTGATATGATTTATCAATTCTTGTGCATAGGTGATTTCGTGTGTCATTAACTTGTTGTGAATACAAGTTTTGGGTATGATACCCTTTTTGGATCTTTGAGAAGATTCTTTGATATTGATTAATCGTTTGTTGATTATCATTTACATACTTGTAGTAGTATGCCATTATGGATATTATACGCCTATGCCATATCTTATATGTCATTTATTGTGGCTTGGTGAATGAAATTAGGAGTATGACATTCCTTTTTATCTTGAGTAGATTATCGTGATATTGATTAATCTCTTGTTGATTTTCAATTACTTATATATATATCACAGCTTGGCATTGTGATTATTATGTGTTTAGTCATATCTCCTATCCTATATCATGTTATCTGATATTTATAGTTAGACTGATCCGTTTATTATTTTCTTATAAATAATACTCGGGTCAGACCGAGATGTTAGAGGTGCTTCTGCTTGACTTCTCATCCGGGATTAACTCCTTGACTTTTGGGTTAACTACTTAGATTAGTAGTTATTTTGTTGTATACATTTGAGACATAGACTCCTTAATGTATACTTATTCTTTTGTGTAGTTCGTGTAACTATTCTTTTGTGATATTGTGGATCCTTTTAGACCACTACTCTGATGTACACTTTCTAGTGTAGTATTCATATCTTATTCCGCCTTTGTGATATGAATTGTCTGTGACTGATTTATGTTATGTTTATTTCTATATTTGTTTCCGAAGAAATTATAGCCACTATGTAGTAGTTTTGAGTTTGTGTCGGTATGTCGGATTTCCTCTTGAGATGAAAAGTTATATTTTTATCCGGTATATCGGTACTCGCACAAAGCAATTATACAAATGGTCGCTCCTCAACAGCCTTATTCTCCGTGCTAGTTGACAGCATCCACAGTAATGTTCTTGGCTAGCGTGGGTATAGAGGTGGGGCGTCACAGCTTGGTATCAGAGCCGAACTTCGGAACAATATGGAATATTATAACAAGGATCATCATCCTAAGTCCATCTTAGGAGTTGTGCTTTAAGATTTTTTTTTGGGGTCTTCGTACCGTTCCATCCTATTTTCCTTATGATTCCTTGTTTATCTATCAAGATTGCTTGATATTCAATTTGGTGAATAACCTTTTTCTTTTTCTTCTTTCTTTCTAAAGGAAGAGAAATGTCTAGACCTGGCCGCCCCAGAGCCGTACCATCTAGCACTCCGCCCCAGGATGGAGTTTTTATGACTGCTCAACAGCTTCTTGATTTGGTAACAAATGCTCAAGCAGCTGGAGCTAACCCGGAACCTACTCACCCAAAGTCGGGATTTGCACGCTTGTGTAGCGATTACACTAATTTGGGTGGGGAGTCATTCAAAGGTTCCGAAACTGTTATTGAAGTACAGGCTTGGCTAAGAACATGCGATCGCATCTTTTCGCGCATGAATCTTATTGACCTTCACCGAGTTCAGGTGGCCTCTAGTATGCTCCGAGAAAGAGCATTGGACTGGTACAAACTTCTTATTTCTGAGATTAATGAAGCGGATCTCACCTGGGAGAAATTCCGAGAACGCTTCGAGTTAAAATTCGTACCAGAAGCAGAAAAAGTGACATTGGCTCGACGATTTATAGACCTTGTTCAAGGTGAGTCCTCCGTGACTGATTATGTCGCCTCCTTCGAGTCGCTTTCCAAATATGGGGTTGAATACATCAACACCCCTCTGAAGAAGAATCAGAAATTTGTTTATGGCTTAAACAAAAGTCTCAAGAAGCCATTACTTCTAAAGTTAGAAGTTTCTTTCGACCAACTCGTTGATATCACTCTTCGTCTTGAAGAGGTGGATAGAGAGAATGATGTTGAAGTGGTGGGTTCCAAACCAAACTTCAACAACAAGAAGAGGCCAAGAAAATTCAAAGGTCCTTATCCCAATAAGAAAGGGAGGCAAGCAACTCCTGCTGAAAAGACCTCTTCCTCTACTCAAGGGAAATGCTATAATTGTGGTTCGAAAGACCATTTTGCGAACAAGTGTTCAAAGCCTCGTACTTGTCGCTATTGCAAAAGCCCGGACCACTTTATGCATGTGTGTCCCAAACTTCAAAATAGGAGGGAGGGAAAGTTAAATGTTGCTTAAGCCCCTGGCAACACATCTCGTGGCCAAGGTATTTCTCATTCTATTCTAGATGGAATTATTTTGTTTCGTGATCATCCTATTCGAGTTTTTTTTGATACGGGTGCGTCCCATTCTTTCATATCAAAAGAACTTGTTGATACCTTTTCTTTGGATGTTTTGTGTTTAATGACTTCTTTGAGAATTGCGAATCCGGTTGGTGGATCCGCAACAATCAGTTTATTGTGTAAAGATGTCGAGATTATTTTGTGTGATTTTTCTTTCCGAGCCGATTTGCATGTCATGCGTTATTTAGGCTTTGGAATGATTTTGGGAATGGATTGGCTTAACCATTATGAAGCTCATATCCTATGTCCTGAGCGGACTATTCATCTTCGACATCCTCAATCTGTTAATCAGGTTTCTGTTATTCTTAAGGATTCAGATTCTGCTTTGGTTGCATCTTTATATTCTTTAAATCCTCGTGATGACGATGATGATGATGAGGGTGACATTATTTCTCTTATTCAAGTCGTTTGTGAATTTTCCGACGTATTCGAGCCCGTTTTAGGATTACCACCTAAGCGAGCAATTGAGTTCAGAATTAATCTTGTTCCGGGAGCTCAACCTATCACTCGTCCTCCTTATCGTATGTCCAATAAAGAAAACGAGGAGATGCGTAAACAATTATCTGAATTGGAAACGAAGCAATTTATTCGCTCTAGTTCCTCGCCTTGGGGAGCTTCAGTTATTTTTGTGAAGAAATCCGATGGTACACTTAGGCTTTGCGTTGACTACCGCAAGCTTAATGATCTTACTATCAAAAATAATATCCTTTACCTCGGATTGATGATCTATTCGATCAACTTAGTGGTGCTAGAGTCTTTTCACAATTGGACTTGGCTACCGGTTTTCATCAGCTTCGTATTGCAGAGGATAGCATTCCTTTGACGTCGTTCCGTACTCGGTATGGATCTTATGAATGGCTTGTTATGCCATTTGGGTTAACAAATGCCCCGGCTTATTTCGTTGACTTAATGAGTCGAGTTTTTAAAGACTTTTGCGACCGGTTTGTTCTCATCTTTATCGATGATATTCTTGTTTATTCTAAAACCGAGGAGGAGCATGAAAAAACATCTTCGGATTGTGTTGGAAACTCTTAGGAGTAATCGATTAAAGGCAAAATTTTCTAAGTGCCACTTTTGGCAATCTCGTGTGAAGTTTCTCGGTCACATTATTTCTGAATCCGGAATTTCCGTGGATCCTTCAAAGATTGAAGCGATTCGAGATTGGAAGAGACCGGAGAGTGTGACAGAGATTCGTAGTTTTCTCGGATTGGCGGGCTATTACCGTCGTTTTATTAAAGACTTTTCTAAGATTTCCGTTCCTCTCACTAGCTTGACGAAGAAAGGTGTTAAATACATTTGGTCGGACAAATGTGAAGCTTCTTTTCAGAGATTAAAAGAACTTCTTTCTGATGCTCCTATTCTTGTTATTCCCGATGGGAATCAAGATTTCGTTGTTTATACCGATGCTAGTCGCATTGGTTTGGGTGCCGTTCTTATGCAAAAGGAACGCGTTATTGCTTATGCTTCTAGGCAATTAAAGCCTGCTGAGACTAGATATGCCACTCATGATTTAGAGCTCGCGACTATTGTTTTTGCTCTTCGGGTTTGGCGTCATTATCTCTTAGGAGAGAAATTTGTTCTTTACACAGATCATAAGTCTTTGAAATATTTATTCTCTCAAAAGGAACTTAATTTGCGTCAACAGCGTTGGCTCGAATTT
The DNA here is from genome assembly GCA_030765085.1 of Allium cepa. Lineage (NCBI taxonomy): Eukaryota > Viridiplantae > Streptophyta > Magnoliopsida > Asparagales > Amaryllidaceae > Allium > Allium cepa. The sequence continues at coordinate 107,782,820 of CM060937.1, read as the reverse complement.
CTTGCACCATATGATCTTGATATTCTTTATACTCCCGGTAAGGGTAATCTTGTCGCCGATGCTCTTAGCCGTAAACAACAAGCTGTTGTTTCTATGATGATATCCGAATGGAACGATCTCGAGATTTTATCCACTTGCAAAATTCGAGACCGTGTTTCCGATTTATGCTCATCATTTGTTTTATGTAGCCTTGAGGCTCATCCATCTCTTTTAGACCGCATTCTTGAAGCTCAAGGGCTAGATCCCGACTTGGCTCTTCTTGGCCAAAATATTAGGGATAAAATTGATATTGAAGGTTTGAAAGACTTTAATATCGATTCTCGTGGCGGCATTCGGAAATTTGGTAGGCTTATAGTGCCAAATGTTAGGGATCTTCGTAAAGATATTTTAGAAGATTCTCATCACTCTAAATTTACCATTCATCCCGGTAGTAGTAAAATGTACGCGGATATGAAGCGGCTTTATTATTGGGAGGGAATGAAACTTGACATCGCTAACTTCGTTAAACGTTGCATGACTTGTCAACTCATTAAGGCCGAACATCAAAGGCCCGGAGGGTTATTGCAACCTTTAGAAATTCCAGTTTGGAAGTGGGATCAAATTTCCATGGATTTTATAGATGGCCTTCCCCGTTCTCGATCGGGTTATGATAGCTTATGGGTAATTGTTGATAGACTTACTAAATCCGCCCATTTTATTCCCGTTCGGTCTAACCGAACCGTTCCTCTTTTGGCCAAACTCTTTATTAAAGAGATTGTTAAATTGCATGGGGTTCCTACTTCAATTGTTAGTGATCGTGATCCATTGTTTACTAGTGGATTTTGGAAGAGCCTTCAAAAAGCTTTGGGAACGAAGCTTAATTTTAGCACCGCTTATCATCCCCAGTCCGATGGACAAACCGAGCGTGTGAATCAAACTCTTGAAGATCTTCTTCGTGCTTGTGTTCTTGATTTTGGTGGAAGTTGAGAAGATCATATTTCACTTGTTGAATTTTCCTATAATAATAGCTTCCAATCTTGTATTGGTATGGCACCTTTTGAGGCACTCTACGGAAGGCCATGCCGATCTCCTTCTTGTTGGCTTGAGGCCGGTGAGAAGCTAGTTTTTGGTCCAGATCTTATTCGTAATTCCACAGAAAAGATTGATCTTATTCGTCATAGGATGAAAGAAGCCCAGAGTAGACAAAAATCCTATGCCGATTACCGGAGAAGGAAGTTAGAATTTTCTGTGGGAGATCTTGTGTTTATTCGTGTTTCACCAATGAAAGGTGTTGTACGTTTCAGTCGATCGGGAAAGTTAGCGCCTCGATATATTGGGCTATTTCCTATCAATGAACGTATTGGTTCCATGGCTTATCGCCTTTTATTACCGGCTCAATTTTCTGCTATGCATGACGTGTTTCACGTTTCTCAACTTCGGAAATGTCTTCGAGATTCCGATTCTATTCTTGAGCCCGGTGTTGTGGAAGAGATTGAAGTTTCGCCTAATTTAACTTATGAGCAACATCCTATTCGTATCATTGCTTCGAAAGTCAAACGACTTCGAAATAAAGATGTTCCGCTTGTTAAAGTTCAATGGTCTTTAAATCCTAATGATTGTTCTTGGGAATCTAGAGAGTACATCGAGCGCACACATCCGGACTTACTTTCTCGTGCTCTTTGAGGTGAACTTCTTATTTCAAACTTCTTTTGTGTTGAATATGCTTCTATGGTTGTTACTATATATCTTCTTCTTGTAATATTGCGAGGACGCAATTTCTTTAAGGAGGGGAGTCTGTAACAACCCGCATATTTGTCGATTTTATATTTAAATATTTTATTTAAATATTTTATCATTAGTCGGATTTTAGTCCGAAAAGCTACTTTTTGCATACGGTCGAATTAGGGCTCGGGACCACTCCCATTGAGTTTAAAATGCCGTTTGCGACCTTTTTGAGTATAAGCTTCGATATGTTTGGAGAAAGTTGATTTCTGCTACTTTTTACTTTGGGTTTGGTTTTTGGGCTCAACCCTATGTTAACTTATGCTCAAATCTGAGCCACTCTTCCCCACTCACCCTCATTCTCTTCTCATTTCAGTTTTTAGAGTGTTAATGGTGGGAGAGATTGGAAATTAAAATTCCAAAACCCTAGTTTCTCTTGCAAATCAAATTCCTTGCTCCAAACTCAAGAAGAACCCATTGGTAAGCTTCTCTTCTTCTTCTCCAACTTATTCTCTTCCCAATTTCAGAAATTCCTAAACCTAATTTCGGGAATGTTCTTTTTTTGAGCTTAGATTCAAGCTCATTTGGGTTGTGATTGAAGAGAGGTTGATTCTCCATTTACTTTCAAGCTTCTTCTTGTTCGATTTTGTGAAAAGGTGAGATTTTTATCTCACATCTATGACTATAATTATCTTTGTTTGTTGGGTATGAATTCCTAACACTTCTTCATGAGAATTTGCTCTTGATTTGGATTGGTTTTGTAAATATTCCAATTTTAAGGTTTTTAAGTCAAATTTGTGTAAAATCCTTTTATGGATGTTTGATCATGCTTTTAGTGATGCACCGAGGAGCATATAGGGCCGGGTTGCCGATTGGCATAAACCCTTAGTGCCAATGTTCGTCCGATTGCATTTTGGAAGAGTTTGCTCTTCATTTGTATAAGGCTGAAAAACAGCCCAGGCATGGTTCAGTCGACTGAAATCTCTGTTCAGTCGACTGAACCTGAAACCCGAGAGTTTTCAGGCATGATTCAGTCGACTGAAAATCTCTGCACAGTCGACTGAAACTGGAAACAGAAAGTTTCCTGAACTTGGAAAATTTCCATGTACAGGGTCAGTCGACTGAAAAACTCTGCTCAGTCGACTGAACCTGCTGTTTGAGTCCAATTTGCCTTTTTGGATTGAAATTCTAATTTAAATCGATTCGTGATAATCCTATTTGTTGTTATCATCTATTATGACTTTGATGACTCTTTTTAGGGATTTTTGAATATCCATTTCGATGGATCCTTTATCGATTTCGTTGGATTTTATTCACGTCTTCGTATGTGAATTTTTGTGATTGATTGTTCTTACAATCTTCTTCGTGATTTGTCACTTTAAAAATATAAAGGTTTTCTATACTAGTAGTAAATATCAAAACTCTTTCCTCAAACGATTTTAATACTATTTTAATACCAAATTCGTTTATAAAACCGTTTTCCAATCTATTAGTATATGCAAACCTTTACCTCACTCGTATGAGAAATCTAATTAAACGACTTAGTAAAACAAGTGGTATGAAACGCTTGCGTTCACTTTGTCGGTTAATTCTTGGACTTGTTCGATTGAATCTCTTGTGACAATTTTCTAGTGGAGATTTACAGTTTGTTCGTAAATATTTAAGTTAAGCAAGTGGTTATGGGACATGAAGCTAAACTCATATATTTACTAGCTTAGTGTAATTGACACTTCTCGATGATCATGACGATCATTTTTGTGATTTAGACTAGCAATGTGCGATGTCTCTTTGTCTGCGTGGGAGACTAAACCCCGTTCGTGTGTCAAATTTGTGGGGTAGCAACCCACGGTCTTCGGGCCATTCGTGTGTCAGGTCTTCGGACCATTCGTGTGTCAAATTAATGGTTAGCTACCATGAGATAGCTTCTCGTTCATGTGTTACAGCTGTTGGTGAATTTTCATGCTCCCGTTCATGTGATAGGCCTCCCCTCCTTTATTTTTTGTGATTTCTGGATTTCGTGTGTCGAATTCTGGAATTTTCTTCTTCACCTATGTTTTGTGATTTCTATTGATATGATTTATCAATTCTTGTGCATAGGTGATTTTGTGTGTCATTAACTTGTTGTGAATACAAGTTTTGGGTATGATACCCTTTTTGGATCTTTGAGAAGATTCTTTGATATTGATTAATCGTTTGTTGATTATCATTTACATACTTGTAGTAGTATGCCATTATGGATATTATACGCCTATGCCATACTTATATGTATTTTATTGTGGCTTGGTGAATGAAATTAGGAGTATGACATTCCTTTTTATCTTGAGTAGATTATCGTGATATTGATTAATCTCTTGTTGATTTTCAATTACTTATATATATATATCACAGCTTGGCATTGTGATTATTATGTGTTTAGTCATATCTCCTATCCTATATCATGTTATCTGATATTTATAGTTAGACTGATCCGTTTATTATTTTCTTATAAATAATACTCGGGTCAGACCGAGATGTTACAGGTGCTTCTGCTTGACTTCTCATCCGGGATTAACTCCTTGACTTTTGGGTTAACTACTTAGATTAGTAGTTATTTTGTTGTATACATTTGAGATATAGACTCCTTAATGTATACTTATTCTTTTGTGTAGTTCGTGTAACTATTCTTTTGTGATATTGTGGATCTTTTTAGACCACTACTCTGATGTACACTTTCTAGTGTAGTATTCATATCTTATTCCACCTTTGTGATATGAATTGTCTGTGACTGATTTATGTTATGTTTATTTCTATATTTGTTTCCGAAGAAATTATAGCCACTGTGTAGTAGTTTTGAGTTTGTGTCGGTATGTCGGATTTCCTCTTGAGATGAAAAGTTATATTTTTATCCGGTATATCGCACAAAGCAATTATACAGATGGTCGCTCCTCAACAGCCTTATTCTCCGTGCTAGTTGACAGCATCCACAGTAATGTTCTTGGCTAGCGTGGGTATAGAGGTGGGGCGTCACACCAAACATGGCCGAGCGACCTATGTGTCCAACAACCCAAGGCGAGCGACTTAAGTAAGAAGGCCGAGCGACTTTAGTGGGGAACGACCTAACTTGTCGCAACCTAAGGGGTTGCGTGATATAGCAGGTGGGACAATTGGCGTGACCTAAGAGAGCAAGCGACCTAGGGGTGGAACGACCTAATGGCCGAGCGAACGAAGTTGACACGACCTAAGCAAGGCGCGACCTATATGCAGGCCGAGCAATTCGAATTGTGCAAGCCGAACGACCTAGGGGATTGAAGTGCAAAACTCTCTCAATTTGCAACCAATCGAGCACGGACGCTGGGGGATTATGCCTATCGGCTACCCGGTCCTATTGGCTCCTCGATGCATCACCATAAACGGTTCAATCATCAAAATTAGGATTTTTAAAGATTTGAACCCAAAACACTAAAAATTGGGATTTTCACCAATTCAATCCAAACCAAGAGCAAATGCATATGAAAAAGTGTTAGGAATTCATAGCCAACAATCAAAGATAGTTATAGACAAAGGTGTGAGATAAAAATCTCACCTTTACACAAAATCAATGAAGAAGAAGCTTGAAAGCAAAGGAAGAATCAACGGCTTCTCTTTGAATTTGGAGTTAGATGTTGGATTTGCAAATGAACTAGAGCTTGGAGTTTTAATCTCCCATTCCTTCCTCCATTTTTGATGAAGCTTGAGTGTTAGGGAATGAAAGTGAAGTTATGAAGGGAAGGGGGTTGAGCTAGAGTTAATAGTTTAGGCTAATGGGCTAAACCAAACCCAAAGTGAAAAAGTGAAAAAATTCCACTAACTCCAAGCATATCAAAGTTTATACTAAAAAAGATCGCAAACGGTGAAGTGGTTCTGAGTTCTAATTCGACCGTATGCAAAAAGTAACTTTTTAGACAAAAATCCGACTAACTATAAAATATTTAAATATTCAATCGTAAAATATGCGGGTTGTTACACATTCTTAGTTCATAAAATTTTCAAATTCGAACTAGATCTAGAGATGTATATTTTTGAAGTGAGAAGGGGCATGATGAACACTGTCGATAGAGCTTTCATATCATTTTCCATTTGAAAATATTGTTTCTCATCTTAACATTTGCTTCCAATAACTTTGTAAAAGTTGAAGTTGAAGTCTTTATTTAAAAGTTGAAATCTTTAAAACTAAAAATCCAAAATTTTCTTCCAGGTAGCTTGAATTTCTCTTTTATTTTTAAACAGAGAGTGTTCATCTTTTAGCTTTTAACAAGCTACAGAGATTTACCTTCCATGATTCCAAACATGTATAATTATTAACGCATATATAAATATACTTATAATTATTTTAAAGCAACATGCACGACATAGTTCACATCATTCTCAAAGATCATCACATACAGCTTCAATATACACCAGAAGTTTCGGAGTTACTCACCTCTTTAACTCATAAACATAGAAGCCTGGAGTGGTTTAAAACTTGGAGATTCTTGTTTTGATTTGAACTGTGGCTTGCAGTTTTGAATTTGCATTTATCTGATTATGAAACACTGTTTTTGAGATGAATTGGACTTGAAACAACAGCTTGAACTTTGAATCTGAAGTTGCTTAGTTAGATATGCTTACTGACTTGCCCAGCTTCAATTTTAGATAAATTAGAAGTTGCATCTGAATTTGTTTGAAAATGTTTACAGGTTTTAATGTTTCGTTTGTAAAGTTTACAAGTTATTTTTTTTATTCAAATTAAAAGAGATTCATGATGTTACTTGTCTAAATTGTTAACACTTGTTTATTTCTTAAGTTTTACAAATGTTTAATTCTTTATTTTATAAAAATGCTTTTATATTAATATGGTACATGTTTTCTTTCTATATATATATAATAAAATTCATGTGTATTTTAAAAAGAAGGAATAAAATTTCAATCCATACTTATTCCATATAAAATTAAAAGAAAGCAAAGTAAACCTTTTTATTAAATCCCTTTTAAGCTAATCATATATCTAAATAAATATTCATCTTATATTTTAAAAATATAAAGTTTTACTTTATATAGCTCAAAATATCATGTTGAACTCAAACAATAGCTTCCTACCTACTATATATATACATACTTGTATACATATATATGGACACACTTAGAGTTTCAAAAATAATAGATTTTTCACCTATCTATTTATATATTTAATGACTTATTATTAAATTCATCATTTTAATTCAATTATTATTATTGTTTCAAATTCACCTATATATATCCAGATATCCTAAATTATCAAATTTTATTTGCTTAATTCAAATAAAATTAGTATCTCAATAGTTAAAAACCAGTTAATTATTCTATTAACTGTTATTCAAAAACCGGGTTATCACATTCCTCCCCCCTTTGAATCTTTTCGTTCTCGAAAAGGAACGAAGTCAGAATTTATCAAAATGCTTAAAATAAGCTAAATTCTCTTTGATCATTTTTAAAATACCTCTTAACAAAATCTATATAATATTACCAAAATAGTTTTTATAAAAATACTTTTATAACTCGATGTTTCAACAAGTCCATTCTCGTTCTTATGGAAATTCGGTCATATGTTGATCAGGCGTAAGACTGAAAATCTATAAGTACTCAGCAGACCCAATTTCAACACCCAGTGAAAATACTTGGAAAATAATTTTATTGAAAATATAGAAAACATTTTTGAAAATAGAGGAAATATCTTTTAGTGAGAATGCTCTGGAAATCATCACCCCCATCCATGGTCGCAGTTACATCCTGGGTAATGTTGCCATCGCAGCAAAAGTCCATGTAACTGTAGGCACTCCACGCCTCTCGATTACGCCATGGAACCCACAACAGATCGCAGTTACATTCCAGAGTTACGTTGCCATCGCAGCAGAAGTCCATGTAACTGTTGGCTCTCAGCAGCACACACGATTTTCGCTTTCAAAATGAAACTTCTCCACTCCTACATAGGTTGCAGTCTACCGATATAAAATCAAACACAGACTGTTGGCTCTCAGCGGCACACACGACTTTCGCTATGTTACCATAGGTCGCAGTGTACCGATATAAAATCAAACACAGACTGTTGGCTCTCAGCGGCACACACGATTTTCCCTATGGTATACTCTACTCATAATCCTCAGGAACTAGTTTTGTCTGGACTCCTCACAGGATCAACTTTAGAATCCCCACTTGGGGCTCAAGGCAGCACCTCCCGGTGGCACTACTGAGAAGTTCATTTTCAAGGGAGCGCCTTTTTCCCCAGAGCCATTATCAAAACACTTTATACTATACACATATAGTATCTTTCAAATCATACACCTAGTATGATCTTATAAAAAGCTACTTTACTCAAAATCGATTATCCCAAAATCGATTATCTCAAACTAGGCTTTCCAACTTTTAATATTGATTTTATCCAAAAATCAAAAGCCTTTCCAAATTCAAAGGTTCCCAAAACCTTTTTCTAAAATCCTCTTAAGATACTTTATATATATATACAGATATATAAAAAAAATTAAATCTTTGGATCATTTCAGACTTGTATAAAACTCCTTTCATACTTCAAAATACCTTCAAAATCCTTTTCTTCTGGCAATAGATTCAACAAGGGGAGATTTATCTTATATAACAAAGATGTATAACTTTATTTACTCTAAATCAAATATTCAAATTTGATTACTCTATAAAGTCATTAACCATATTACTTACTTCCATAAGTAAATTTCTACCATATAAATACCAATTTCTACTTTATTTCATCATATATTTCACAAAATATATTTTTCACTTCAAAAACCATTTTACAGTTCTTATCCTCAAACTCCCAGTATCAATTTTATTCAAACCCGTACAATGTACACATATCATCCGTACGCTATACCAATCTGATCGCTCACTCGATCATACATTTTCACTTCCGAACTAGTATTGTCCACCCGACTTCCTAATGCGGACTCAGATCTGGTTTCTTGATCAAAAACCGTCATTCTCCTTCCATAGTCATAACTATGATAAAGAATATCCAGAACCAATCAATAATCCATATCGAGGTTCGCCGTCGAACATCGAGTGAAAACTCCCAACTCGGATCGACATACTATCTCGAAATTCTATGCTCGAATCTGGATCAAATCACTATACGCATAGAATAACATACGTACACCCTACGTATTTTTATTGGTTATTAGCCAAATCAATTTCTCCTCTCTATCCACATTCACTTTGATTTTCATTCACTTACAATTCTTAAATTCTTATTGGATTATCACTTCAGTTCTCATCCAAAATGGATATTTAATCAAATCAGTTTGAACTCTATCCAGTTTAAATTTAGAAAATGGCTTGAATTTTTTTAAAATAGATAAGTAGTTGAAAAATAATTATTAGTTCGTAAAATATCTATAAAATAGTTAAATAATTGTAAAATTGTTAGAAAATAGTCAAATAATTATAGAAATTTTAAATAATTGCAAAATAGTTGAAAAATAGAAATTAATTTGTAAAATAGTTGAAAAACAGTAATTGGTTTATAAAATAGTTGAAAAATAGTTAAATAGTTCCAAAATAATTGTAAAATAAGTATAAAATTGTTTGGGCTTTTTTTTTTAAAAAAAAGAAAGGTTGTATATATAAATAACATGGAAAAAAATAAGTTTATTTAAAACAATTTATATTGAAAATAGTCCAGAGCCAAACAGTTCGATTCCCAATCTCCATTCTCATCAATTCATTTTAAACTTCCACTTCCATTTAAATTGACTCAATTTCAGTAACTTCAATTTCCATTGAAATTGATTTAACCCCAATTCAAGTTGAATTAATCCTCAATTTATTTCCAAACTCAAATCAAATTCCATTTGAATTTTAAACCTATTCAACTTTAATCACAATTCTAAATTATTCAAATCAATTCGGATTAATTTGAAATTGAACCAACTTCAATTTCAAATCATTTCAATTCTAGTTTAAATTAATCCCAATTCCTCATTTGAATTTGAACTCATTTATCTTCAATTTTATTTCAAATTAATCCAATTCAAAATTTTCAATTTGAATTCTTAAACTTGTCCATTTTCAATCACAATTCCAATTAATTCAAATCAATTCAGTTTGAACTAATTCAATTCAAATTCCAAATTTAAAGCATCCCGAATTATATAAATTCGAGTTAATTTTTTTTAATGTTGATTTAATACTTTAAATCCAATCAACTTATATTTTTAAACCATTTAATTCGGAATTCAAATTCTAGTTTTAACTTATACTTAACTCTTTACAAGGTTCAAGTAAGAGTTCAAATCAATTTTAATTAACAAATTCAATTCTTAACATTCAAATCTTCAGTTCAAAGTAATTCCATATCCTTATTTTCTAATTAAAGCTTAATTTCTCTTTTATCTCAATAGTGGATATATTACCCCACTTCATTTCTTCATTCATTTAAACAAATCCATCTTAAAGATTATTAATAACAATAGGATGGTATGATTCAAATTATTTTAAAATATCCATCCATTTCCAATTTCCAGATCTCAAATCCATTTTGAGATCACACAAACTCCCAATTCAAATCAACCATTTAACTTTCCAAGTTAAATCTTAATTTCATCTTGAAATTTCCAAATCAGGTTGATCATCCAAACTTATTTAACTTCTTCCAAGTTAAATTCAATTTACTTAATTCAGTCAAATTTACACAATTTGAATTCCCATTCAAATTTTCAAAATACTTTCCCATCTATAAGTTCAAAAATGTATCACTTTGGGCTTTCACATCTTATTCTTAGTTCATAAAATTTTCATATTCGAACTAGATCTAGAGATGTATATTTTTGAAGTGAGAAGGGACATGATGAACACGGTCAACAGAGCTTACATATCATTTTCCATTTGAAAATACTGTTTCTCATCTTAACATTTGCTTCCAATAGCTTTGTAAAAGTTGAAGTCTTTATTTAAAAGTTGAAATCTTTAAAACTAAAAATCCAAAATTTTCTTCCAGGTAGCTTGAATTTCTCTTTAATTTTTAAACAGAGAGTGTTCATCTTTTAGCTTTTAACAAGCTACAGAGATTTACCTTCCATGATTCCAAACATGTATAATTATTAACGCATATATAAATATACTTATAATTATTTTAAAGCAACATGCACGACATAGTTCACATCATTCTCAAAGATCATCACATACAACTTCAATATACACCAGAAGTTTCAGAGTTACTCACTTCTTTAACTCAAAAACAGAGAAGCCTGGAGTGTTTTAAAACTTGGAGATTCTTATTTTGATTTGAACTGTGGCTTGCTGTTTTGAATTTGCATTTATCTGATTTTAAAACCCTGTTTTATGAGATGAATTGGACTTGAAACAATAGCTTGAACTTTGAATCTGAAGTTGCTTAGTTAGATCTGGTTACTGACCTTGCCCAGCTTCAATTTTAGATAAATTTGAAGTTGCATCTGAATTTGTTTGAAAATGTTTACAGGTTTGTAAAGTTTACAAGTTATTTTTTTATTCAAATTAAAAGAGATTCATTTGAAAATATTGTTTCTCATCTTAACATTTGCTTCCAATAGCTTTGTAAAAGTTGAAGTTGAAGTTTTTATTTAAAAGTTGAATTCTTTAAAACTAAAAATCCAAAAATTTTCTTCCAGGTAGCTTGAATTTCTCTTTAATTTTTAAACAGAGAGTGTTCATCTTTTAGCTTTTAACAAGCTACAGAGATTTACCTTCCATGATTCCAAACATGTATGATTATTAACGCATATATAAATATACTTATAATTATTTTAAAGCAACATGCACGACATAGTTCACATCATTCTCAAAGATCATCACATACAACTTCAATATACACCAGAAGTTTCGGAGTTACTCACCTCTTTAACTCATAAACAGAGAATCCTGGAGTGGTTTAAAACTTGGAGATTCTTGTTTGATTTGAACTGTGGCTTGCAGTTTTGAATTTGCATTTATCTAATTTTGAAACACTGTTTTTGAGATGAATTGGACTTGAAACAAGAGCTTAAACTTTGAATCTGAAGTTGCTTAGTTAGATCTGCTTACTGACTTGCCCAGCTTCAATTTTAGATAAATTAGAAGTTGCATCTGAATTTGTTTGAAAATGTTTATAGGTTTTAATGTTTGGTTTTTAAAGTTTACAAGTTATTTTTTTTTATTCAAATTAAAAGAGATTCATGATGTTACTTGTCTAAATTGTTAACACTTGTTTATTTCTTAAGTTTTACAAATGTTTAATTCTTTATTTTATAAAAATGCTTTTATATTAATATGGTACATGTTTTCTTTCTATATATATATATACTAAAATTCATGTGTATTTTAAAAAGAAAGAATAAAATTTCAAACCATACTTATTCCATATAAAATTAAAAGAAAGCAAAGTAAACCTTTTTATTAAATCCATTTTAAGCTAATCATATATCTAAATAAATATTCATCTTATATTTTAAAAATATAGAGTTTTACTTTATATAGCTCAAAATATCATGTTGAACTCAAACAATAGCTTCCTACCTACCATATATATATACATACTTGTATACATGTATATGGACACACTTAGAGTTTGAAAAATAATAGATTTTTCACCTATCTATTTATATATTTAATGACCTATTATTAAATTCATCATTTTAATTCAATTATTATTATTGTTTCAAATTCACCTATACATATCCAGATATCCTAAATTATCAAATTTTATTTGCTTAATTCGAATAAAATTAGTATCTCAATAGTTAAAAACCAGTTAATTATTCTATTAACTGTTATTCAAAAACCGGGTTATCACATATAAAGTAGTTGAAAAACAGTAATTAGTTTATAAAACAATTGAAAAATTGTTAAATAGTTTCAAAAATAATTGTAAAACAAGTATAAGATAGGTTGGGGTTTAATAAGAAAGGTTGTATATATAGTAAATAGCTTGAAAACTAGTTTTATACTAAAGCAATTTATTTTGAAAATAGTCGAGAGCCAAACTGTTCAATTCCCAATCTCCGTCCCCATCAATTCAGTTTAAATTTCCACTTCCATTTAAATTTACTCAATTCCAATTAATTCAAATCAAATTCAATTTGAATTAATTCAATTCAAATTTCAAATTTAAACCATCCCGAATTATAAAAATTCGAGTTAAAATTTTTAAATGTTGATTTAATCCTTTAAATCAAATCAACTTATATTTTAAACCATTTAATTATGGATCCAAATTTCATTTTTAACCTATTTCAAAGTTCAAATAATAATTCAAATCCTTTTTAAACAACTAAATCTTTGAAATTCAATTTATCATCAAATTTCAATTTTTGAAACCAAACCTTCGAAGTTTTATCTTAAACATTCAAATCTTAAGTCCAAAATGATTCCATTTTATCTTAATCGTGGATATATTACCATACCCTATTTCCTCATTCATTTAAACAAATCCAATTTCAGCTTAAAGATTATTAATAACTACAGGATGATATCATTCAAATTATTTTAAAACATCCATCCATTTCCAATTTCCAGATCTCAAACCCATTTTGTGATCACACAAACTCCCAATTCAAATTAACCATTTAACTTCCTAATTTAAATCCTAATTTCATCTTGAAATTTCCAATTCAGGTTGCTTGTTAAATTATTTAACTTTCCCAAAGTTAAATTCTATTTACTTAATCCAGCCAACCTTACCCAACTTGAATTCCCATTTCCAATTTTAAACTTCACATTAATAATCTTCCCACTTATAAGTTCGAAAACTTATCACTTTGGGTATTACATCTCATTCCAAATTGAAAACTCAACATTTAGAGTTTATTTCAAACCATCTTTGATATTATGTATATCCACACATATATACATATTTACTTCTTGGCCCACCAAGCCAAATTTTAAAATTTACACCACCCTTAGTTTTAATTCAAACAAATTCCTTTAAAGTTTACAAACAACTTCTTATTCTAAAATAGGATTACAATCAAAATAGTTTGAATAATATTATTTCCTTTAACATTTTGAAAACAATTTCAAATGTTTAAATTTAGAATTCAGAACTTCACAATTTTAAACCCGCTTTAATTTACATCCTTTCTAATTTACAAATTATCCTCATCAAATGGTTACTTCCTTAAAACATTTTATTGTTTATTGGAAAACAATCATCCCATTATTAAACACAATAACCATTCTATTTTCTGGTTTGAAACCAATTCTAACTCATCTTATTTTGAAACCCTTCCTCAACTTCAAGATTTTAATTTCAGTTTGAATCCATTACAAACTTATCTTTATTCAATTTCAGTTTGGTTGTATTTCTTTTTCCACTTAATTTAATTCCAATAATTTAACAACCAATTACCTTAATATTTATTAGAAAGAAATATTGCTTTATATATCAAAATATATTCTTATATAAAATCATTTAAAATCTTTATATAAGAAAATAACAAGTACGCTCTTATGTGTGTGTGTGTGTGTATATATATATATGTATGTATGTATAGACACACACACACACTCAACTCATCCTAGGGTACCATAGACCCTATCCTTAATGAGTAATCCAACCAGAGCCAAGGTTCTCACTTAACCTCGCTCTGATACCAAATGTAACGACCTGGAATTTTCGATCCCGAAAATTCCAGATAGTTAGAAAAAGAAGAAAATAGATAGAAGAAGAAACAGAAAACCAAACTCAAAATCTCACATTCGCGGCGGATAAAAATATAATATCATATAATAACATTTATACAAAGAATACAATATTCGGTTAAATTACATTCAATACATCTGAGTTTTCAATATTACACAAACACTGGACAGTTAATATCACATGTCCCAGATAACTACAACATATCACAGCGGAATACACTCCATACGTTCCTGCCATCCAGCTCGCCTCCTGAGCTCTAGTACGTCCTTTGTAACATCCCGCCGTTTCGCATGCTTTAAATCGACACACATGCCAATTCAAACCATACAGAAGGGCGGATTGTTATGGGGTAAAAAAAGCAAGAAAGAAATAAAACAAACAGAATCTCACAGCGGAAGGATAAAATATAACAATCAAATATAAACAGTTTATGAAGCTTTTTTTTCAAAATATTTAATTTTACTTACAATATATCAGAGTTATACATACCATAAAATATTAATAATGCAGCGGAATACAATAGTGTAGTGGAATAAAATAATATGTAATAGAAATAAAATCTTCATCTTGGTCCTCCAGAGCTAGAGTCTTCGAATCCTTAAATACTCAGGCTGACCCGAGCGAATTGAAAAGACAAAACACTCGAGTCAGAACTAAAAGATCTTATGTAAGTTAAATCAACAGAAATAAATATGGCTACAGTAACTCAAGAGATGCTCGGGATTTACATCTCTTAAGGATCCGTTAAACTATTTACTATGTAGTATATTTCGCTATTATAATAGTGTCTAATTGTAAAATAAACTTACTTTTAAATAGCATTAAGGCTTTACATTTTCCACCTTAACACATTTATATATTCCCATAGTCTATACAGTACCGTAATCTCCCCCGTACTGGGCGTCGTCAGAAGGCACTCCATAGGTATGGTACAAAACCAAAATCGTATAAGGCGCGCTAGGGTAGGTGACACGACACAACTAGGAAATGCCAGGGTAGATATACCAATTACGCTTCCGGGTCGGTGGTAGCGCGTAGCAGCTACTACTGACCACCTCGAACAACACCCCCAAAATCAAAAATCAAAAGTGGCCACCGCAAAATCCAAAGTCAGAGTAGAATAGCGAAGGGATGTGTCCGATAAAAGGTGCTACCTTCTTAACCCGTTGATCGCTCCTGGTTTAGCCACCTTATGGCAACTCACGGGAGTTGGGTTCACGTATTTACCTCAAAGGAAACGCCGCCGCCATCCTACATCATTCTGGAATCTCCACCGCGTACACGGTTATTAAAGTGGTTTTCGGAGTTGGTAGAGAGTATGACAACTTCCGATCCCGGTCTCTTTAACAACCAATCGTTATTATAACGCCGCGGTCTCTTCAAAATAGTTTATACTTTAAAACCAGAATAAAATATCCATTTCAAAACCATATACTTACGATATCATTTCTATTTTAAAACCCAAATCAATATGATATCAATTTTATTTCAAATAGATCTTTTTTCAAAAATCATAGTACTTTCAAATATATATACCCTAAACCCATAGCTTCGAAACAAAATTTTCAATACTTAAATGGTTTAATAATAAATTACTTTATAAAGTAAATTTGCTTTTTAATTTCTCAAATCAATTCCAAATACAGATTTGAATTCCCAAGTAAACCATTTAAATTTCCATATATTTCAAAGTTTTAAATATTCCACCATTTCAAACTAAATTTTTAATTCATATATATATGCCAAATTCACTTTACTATTATTTAGTTTTGAAATACTTACTTAATAATCTAGAATCCTTTAAATAAAACTTTCAAATTCAATAATTGAATATTCCTCAATTTATTTAGACTAGATATATTCACTTAAATAATCTTAAACCCGAATTTAGTTATAACACCATGTTCTTTTTAAATCTAAATTTCAATAAGATCTTAATTAAATAAAATCTCCAATCAATTCCAAAACTATCTTCTCAACTTTGATTTATAAAAATCAATATAAACTCTATATTAGAATATAAGTAAACACTTATCCATAATATATTTTAATAAAATCAACTTTATTATTAAACTTACTTCATACTTTAAACAATTTTATACATAGCTTAAAACCAAGAATTTAACTATATATAAAATAACCTTTATCAAATATCTGAAATCAATATCTCATAAAACCATATATATATTTCTTTAGAAACCATAGAAAATCATTTCAAAATATTTATATATATATGTATACCGCGGTGTCTGTATAAAGTTTTTCATCCTATGGCCAAGTGATGCGGGTATTTATCATTTCAATCTGTAATTTAAAATAAAAATTACGGTTATATATCATTTCAAACCGCAATCCCGAATGAAATGAAAATGCATAGTAACTTGCAGTTTATACAAATATAAAATCGACAGCCATTCATCCATCATAAAATCATACATCCATTTATCACAATCATCATCCAATTCAAACAATACATCAATATATAACAGGTAATAAATAACAGGCATTTACTGGCAGTTTATTATGCAAAATAAATTAAATAATAATTTAACTGGCAGTTTATATGTAATAATAAATTAAATAACAAGTTAATTAAATAAATGCAAATTAACTGAGATAAGGTTGAATAATATGCCAAACAGCTATAAAAAAATTTCAAATCACATCATAAATGAATTTAACAAACATAAGAAATCTTAGAAGTTGTGACTGGGTTAAAACACTCACCTTTGATTTTAGCCCATAAAAATCCAAACAGAGGCGCAAAACTCAACAATCTCCAAATTCAACTAAATCAATTTCATGTTGTCCGGAATATAAATTTGAATCCAACAGAAGAAATCGCGCGTGAATCAAAGTTTATATACAAAAGTTATTCATGTTACAAGAAATATTATTAAAAATAAAAATTAGTACGCGTTAAAAATATATATAAATAAACAAATTTTAATACTTACGTTTTTTCAAGATGAGGCTTCAAGAAAAGATTGATGAACAACTAAGATGAGGACAGGAAGTATACGAAAATGAAAAAAAAAAAATCATTTTTATAAAAGAATGCTTTGGATTTGCAAGAATAAGAGCTTTTGAATATGAGGTGTTAGGAGAAAGAAGAAATAAGATGTAGGTTATTTATAATTAGAAAATGAATGTGGAGGGACAAAATAAATGTCACGTTTTATTATTAAGCTTCCAGTATTAATAATACATAAGGAAATGTACGTAGGAATGGAAAAGTTTGCAAACGAAAGTAGAATTTTGTATATGTGAAAATGAGGTGGCAAGAATTAAATACAACCTAAAAGTGCTCAGGTATTAAATAGATGGAGAAATAAACGGATACGGTATTAACAATAAGGTAACTATTTTAAAACGTCCGTGAAATAATTAATAATAAAAGATTTTGAAATTCAATTTATTTTTTATTTTTTTTGAAACGTAAGCAAATTAACTTCATTAACTCAAGTAGTATTCTAATTTCTACGCATTTAGGTTTTTGCCTACACATAATAAATTTTTATACTTACCTTAAAAATGAAAACATATGATTTGTTTTTCCCAAAATGATCTCTTATTACCATTAAAACACCCTTTTTGTTTATCACAAAACGTGCGTTTCTTTTATTAAATCTATTAATTGCAATCAACTTTCCTTTCCTTTTAATTGAAACATTTGAATTACATTAATTGCAGTTACCTACAAAGTTAAATTTTAAAACAGATAACTAAAATGGATAAAAAAATAGAACAATTATTTATTTATACACGTTTATAAATTTATTGTTTATACACAAGAGTAATAAATAGATTATTTTCCTATTCTTGTAATCAGTCTGTAAGCTAAAACACAGTTCAAATAAGCATATATTTCTTTCTTTAAAATCAATCGTTCTATTCTTTATTTTAATGAAATTAAACCTACATTCACAGATGAAACCTTCATTTTATTTGATGTAAATGTTTTTTTTCATTGAATCAAAACTTTCCTTATATTTTCACAAAACATAACATGCTTTTAATTACACCTATTAATTACAATTAGTATTCTCTTTCCTATTAATTAGAAATTTTCAATCACATTCATTTCGGTTGATTAAGTTTCAAAATGGACTAAATGAATGTAATGAGAAGTTAAAAAAAATTTCCTATCTAATAGTAATTTAAACATATTTACATTATTGGATACAAATAGTAATTACACATTTCTCACTAAATAATAGTTAGTCATCTCTACAATCAATCTCTCAGCTAACAAACATTCCAAATAAATAAACATATTTTTACTCTTTTACAAAACTTATTCATTTATATTCTTTTGTTTTGATTTTCACTCCTTACTATTAAAGCAATCATTACATTATGAATACAATTAACATTTCTGTTTCTTTTTATTACGTTTACACTACAATTATGGTTTATTCCACATTAATGTAACATTTTTTTGACATTTATTTGAAATTGGACAGTTAAATTGGTAACAACACCAATTGTCACCATTATACATTTTGTAATATTTGTAAGTTAATTCTTTACAAATAATTATTACAACAACTCTCATTACACTATACTTATTCCATTTCCATCCATTACACATTGTTTTCTTAATAAATCAACCTTTAAATTATTAATTGCCTTTTAAATCCCACTATAAATCAATGCACACATTTATTAAAATTTGTACTCCTAATTTATTTATTCATCTGGATTTCATTCTTTTTATTAAATCCATTAGCACTTTATGAATAAAATTTACATTCTTACCGCATATTACCTAAATTTACATTAACGTAATACCTAAATTTAAATTTACATTATTACCACATATTACCTAAATTTACATTATTTCCACATATTACCTAAACTTACATTAACGTAATACCTAAATTTAAATTTACATTATTACCACTTATTACCTAAATTTACATTATTTCCACATATTACCTAAACTTACATTAACGTAATACCTAAATTTAAATTTACATTATTGCCACTTATTACCTAAATTTACATTATTACCACATATTACCACAAATTACATCATTTATTACTTTATAAAATACATAACATTTCTATGTGTCTTATTACATTTATATTTGTAATTATTTTCTTAAACTCATAATTGTAATACCAAGTTTCATTTTAAATTTCAATTGATTCCCACTCACAGCTTAATAGCCTAAATAAACTGGTAACAAATAATAACGGTTACTATTTGCCCTAAATCACATTTATAGGTTTATAGTTTACAACAAATGTTGCAATGACTCATATGATATTGATTTTATCCAATTAGCATTAAATTTATACTAATTCATCAATTTGTACAATATATCTCTTGTTTCCTTAAAATAAATTTTTGTTTCTATTAAATTTTCATTCACACTTCCGTTACTATATTAATAATCATTGAAGTAACGTTTATTATCAATAACAACATCATAATTACTTGCAGAACACTGATTTTTCAATGACCATTTATTATAATTTGAATTCATTAATTTAATTTAATGCTTACATTTTGTTTTCATATATTCAGCTTATTTCCAAATATTCCTATTTACAATCAATTTTAACCTAAACAGTCATTTCAATCAATTTGAATTGCATTAAATTGGTTATTCATCAACTGCCATTAACATTACTACCTTAATTTATATACAGTTACTATTAATCAATGTATTATTCCATCGTTAAATTAAATGCCTACTTCTATTTTCTTATATTTTAAATTTTATACCCAAATGCAACAAATTTACACTTTCCATTATTATATAAATTTGAATTCCATTCTAGTTAATATTTTTATTGGTAATTCACAAATTCAACATTCCCATTTGTTTCTTATTAAATTTATAACCAAGTATGACAATTTACACTATTTCAATTAATTGCAATATAAATTTTTAATTGTTGACTTTAATTACAATTGATACATCTAATTTCTACATTCCTCCCATATAAGTTATAAGATTCTTATTTCTTTATTAATTTAAATTAAAAATCTTTTTAATATAATTCATTTTGAACATCGAATTTTATGGGTCGTTACACTCTTCCCCACTCAAAACTTTTCGTGCCCTAAAAGGAAAAAAAGGGAAAAGTAGAATTAGGAAATCCAAATATCTTACTTAAAACATTTAATTTATGACAAATACATTTTTCAAAATTAACTAATTTAAATAAAATATACTAATTTATAACCAATAGATCTTTTATACTTAAATTAATAAAGTTTGGAAAACATTTTCAAAATTTTCTAAGTCTAAAATTTACGGAAAATTTCAGCAAAGTCTCCTTTGTAGGAGAGGCTCGTAAGAAAATATAATATCAAATATAACAATATATAACATATTTTTTTCCAAAATAATATATATCCCAACACGGGAAAATAATATAATAACGTTATAAACCGTAATCCAAAAACGTACCTATTTGTCAGGAAATTTACGCTTATATTATGAAACCAAATGCAGTAGCAATTGCTTTCATAACCTATATTTCACTTATATAATCTAAAAATGTTAAAAATTATATAAAATGAAATATTTAAAGTTATTTTACCAATCAACAAACAAATCAATATACAACCATTACTTAAAATCACCACAAATCAATCATTCATTCATATCAACAAAACAAATAGTTCTTCGGGTTCAAAACTTCAAATTGTACATGATGAAAAATAACTACTAAGTGTACCCTTCACTCAACAGTCTTAGGTGAAACTAAATAGATTATTCATTCATCCAAACAATTTTAAAGGATCCTTACCCAAACAACCATAAACCAAACAAACAACAATTTCAAACAACAAATCAAATTTACTTCTTATTAATTTCATTTCATACATTAGTTGTTTGATTTCTTTTCTTTCATATAATGATTTATCTTATTATTTTACATTTATTTCTTACCATTTTATTTAGAAATAACTTCAACTTATTTACTTAAGTTAAAATTTCTTACTTACAGTACCTGCCTTCCATTATATTTAATTAGTAGTATTTCAATTATACTTAAGTTTATAACCATTTCAACATCAAATTCTTATTTACTAAAGAAATTCATTGACAACTTTCATTCATAAGTTTACTTGTACAACTTCCATTATATTTTCTTGTTAACATTTCAACTTTTTACATCTTTTGGTAAGTTATACATATGTTAAAAAAAAATGCAAATGAAACTTATACAAGTTTTACCTCATCTTTTAATTTAATTTAATGTTCAATAATTATAGCTTTGTTTTATAAGTTTACAATTTCTACTTTCTTTTAATCCCATTTATAACTTAGCATTAAATCGCTTATTTTAATTAAAGGTTTCAATTATTAATTAAATTCCATTTCAGTACACTAATTGAAGCTATTAATTAACGGAAATTTGAGAATTAAATACCGGGTTTTTATCCAAGAATCATTTAAAATAATAGATAAATGCATATAATTACAATATATATCCAATTATATTGAAAACGATTAAATATTCATATTTGCTTATCAAAATAAATCTGCAGTAAAACTACTACAGTGGCTTCCCCCTTCAAAACTCGAAAATGAATGTCGATGATGCGGCCGCCATCACCGAAATTATTTTCCAGCGATAGAGAGGGAAGTACAAACTTATTTCTTCCAAAATCTTCTTAAACAATTCTTTTTAATATTTATATCAAAATACTTCTAATAATATTATTACTATATTTCAAAATCATTCAAAAGAAATTTTCAAAACCACGGGACTTAAGTTCTAAATTTCCAATTTGATTTATTTTATTTTCAATCTTATTTCAACTATTATTTATAAATTTCATTACCTAAGAACCAATATAATACAACCAAATGTAACCATTATAAAAATATACTTTATATATATATATAAAATATAATAGGCGAAATTATTTCATTCACCTATATTAAAACCAAGTATTATATCGGTCTGTCCTATTAAGTGTTTATAAACCCCTATTGATGTCATAGCGTCCCATACATCTACCAGAATTTATAAATACAAAATGGAACAGATTAACACAATATTGAATCTTTTTATAACACTAACAAATACGCTCTCTCATATATATACACTCAGCAACTCCCATAGGGTATTACTACCCTATTAATAAAGAGTCAGACCCCACAAAGCTAAGGTTTATCGCTAAACCAAATCTCTGATAACACATTGTAACATCCCGCCTTTTCGCACGCTTTAAATCGATACACGTGCCAATTCAAATCATACGGAAGGGTGGATTGTTATGGGGTAAAAAAACAAGAAAGAAATAAAACAAACAAAATCTCACAGCAGAAGGATAAAATATAATAATCAAATATAAACAGTTCATGAAGCTGTTTTTCAAAATATTTAATTTTACTTACAATATATATCAGAGTTACACATACCATAGAATATCAATAATGCAGCGGAATACAATAGTTTAGTGGTATAAAATAATATGTAATAGAAATAAAATCTTTATCTTCGTCCTCCAGAGCTAGAGTCTTCGAATCCCGAAATACTCAGGTTGACCCGAGCGAATTGAAAAGACAAAACACTCGAGTCAGAACTAAAAGATCTTATGTAAGTTAAATCAACAGAAATAAATATGAGTGTAGTAACTCAAGAGATGCTCGGCATTTACATCTCTTAAGGATCCGTTAAACTATTTACTATGTAGTATATTTCGCTATTATAATAGTGTCTAATTGTAAAATAAACTTACTTTTAAATAGCGTTAAGGCTTTACACTTTCCACCTTAACACATTTATATATTCCCATAGTCTATACAGTACTGTAATCTCCCCCGTACTGGGCGTCATCAGAGGGCACTCCATAGGTATGGTACAAAACCAAAAACGTATAAGGTGCGCTAGGGTAGGTGACACGACACAATTAGGAAATGTCAGGGTAAATATACCAATTACGCTTCCGGGTCTGTGGTAACGCGTAGCAGCTACTACCGACCACCTCGAACAACACCCCCAAAATCAAAAATCAAAAGTGGCCACCGAAAAATCCAAAGTCAGAGTAGAATAGCGAAGGGATGTGTCCGATAAAAGGTGCTACCTTCTTAACCCGTCGATCGCTCCTGTTTTAGCCACCTTATGCCAACTCACGGGAGTTGGGTCCACGTATTTACCTCAAAGGAAACGCCACCGCCATCCTACATCATTTTGGAATCTCCACCGCGTACACGGTTATTAAAGTGGTTTTCGGAGTTGGCAAAGAGTATGACAACTTCTGATCCCGGCCTCTTTAGCAGCCAATCGTTATTATAACACCGCGGTCTCTTCAAAATAGTTTATACTTTAAAACCAGAATAAAATATCCATTTCAAAACCATATACTTACGATATCATTTCTATTTTAAAACCCAAATCAATATGATATCAATTTTATTTCAAATAGATCTTTTTTCAAAAATCATAGCACTTCCAAATATATATACCTTAAACCCATAGCTTCGAAACAAAATTTTCAATACTTAAATGGTTTAATAATAAATTACTTTATAAAGTAAATTTGCTTTTAATTTCTCAAATCAATTCCAAATACAGATTTGAATTCCCTAGTAAACCATTTAAATTTCCATATATTTCAAAGTTTTAAATATTCCACCATTTCAAAACTAAATTTTTAATTCATATATATATGCCAAATTCACTTTACTATTACTTAGTTTTGAAATACTTAATTAATAATCCAGTGGTCAAGTATAAATTTTTCTATCCTGTGGTCAAGTGATACGGATATTTATCATTTAAATCCGTAATTTAATGTAAAAATTACGGTTATATATCATTTCAAACCACAATCTCGAATGAAATGAAAATGCGTAGTAACTTGCAGTTTATACAATATAAAATACCGCATCCATTCATCCATCAAAAAATCATACATCCATTTATCACAATCATCATCCAATTCAAACAATACATCAATATATAACAGGTAATAAATAACAGGCATTTACTGGCAGTTTATTATGCAAAATAAATTAAATAATAATTTAACTGGCAGTTTATATGTAATAATAAATTAAATAACAATTTAATTAAATAAATGCAAATTAATTGAGATAAGGATGAATAATATGCCAAACAACTATAAAAAAATTTCAAATCACATCATAAATGAATTTAACAAACATAAGAAATCTTAGAAGTTGTGATTGGGTTAAAACACTCACCTTTGATTTTAGCCCATAAAAATCCAAACAGAGGCGCAAGACCCAACAATCTGCAAATTCAACTAAATCAATTTCATGTTGTCCGGAATATAAATTTGAATCCAACAGAAGAAATCGAGCGTGAATTAAAGTTTATATGAAAAAGGTTTAATTTTACAAGAAATATTATTAAAATAAAAATCAGTACGCGTTAAAAAATATATATATAAATAAACAAATTTTAATACTTACGTTTTTTCAAGACGAGGCCTCAGGAAAAGATTGAAGAACAACTAAGATGAGGACAGGAAGTGTACAAAAATGAGAAAAAAATCATTTTTATAAAAGAATGTTTTTGGATTTGAAAGAATAAGAGCTTTTGAATATGAGGTGTTAAGAGAAAGAAGAAATAATATGTAGGTTATTTATAATTAGGAAATGAACGTGGAGGGATAAAATAAATGTCACGTTTTATTATTAAAGCTTCAGGTATTAATAATACATAAGAAAATGTACGTAGGAATGGAAAAGTTTGCAAACGAAAGTAGAATTTTGTATACGTGAAAATGAGGTGGCAAGAATTAAATACAACCTAAAAGTGCTCAGGTATTAAACAGATGGAGAAATAAACGGATCAAGTATTAATAGTAAGGTAACTATTTTAAAACGTTCGTGAAACAATTAATAATAAAAGATTTTGAAATTCAATTTTTTATTATTTTTTGGAAAAGTAACCAAATTAACCTCATTAACTCAAGTAATATTCGAATTTCTATGCATTTAGGTTTTTTTTCTACGCATAATAAATTTTATACTTACCTTAAAAATGAAAACATTTGATTTGTTTTTCCCAAAATGATCTCTTATTACCATTAAAACACCCTTTTTGTTTAACACAAAACGTGCATTTCTTTTATTAAATCTATTAATTGCAATCAACGTTTCCTTTCCTTTTAATTAAAACATTTGAATTACATTAATTGCAGTTACTTACAAAGTTAAATTTTAAAACAGACAACTAAAATGGATAAAAAAATAGAACAATTGTTTATTTAAACACGTTTATAAATTTATTGTTTATACACAAGAGTAATAAATAGATTATTTTCCTATTCTTGTAATCAGTCTGTAAGCTAAAACACAGTTCAAATAAGCATATATTTCTTTCTTTAAAATCAATCTTTCCATTCTTTATTTTAATGGAATTAAACCTACATCGACAGATGAAACCTTCATTGTAACGACCGTAATTTTTGAACTACTATGTAATAAATATTTTAAAAATCTGTAACGACCGTGATTTTTGAATTACTGTCGTAATAAATATTTTAAATAGAAACTTTAAAAATGGAAATTTGGAAATTTAAAATGATGCAAAGTCGGCACTCATCTTAGTAGTAGCATGTTGAATATAAGATGCATTTTTTCCCTTCACGTGCATAGGGGAAATGGGTCCATTTTTAAAGCAATGTTGTAACTTCATTTTGCATTCACGTGTAACAAGGAATGATCCATTTCAAAACAAACAAAAAACAACTTGCTATCATCACTTATTATATAAAGCAAAGTGCATACTTTTCCATCATTATTGTGTACAAATTATGTCCTTCTTTTCTACTTGGGCACGTCTGCAATTCAATGCTATTATACCCAGTTTGCATTCCAACACATCATTTTCTTGTGACTAGTACACAGATGGAGACAAAAGGACAGGTATCACTTTCATTTGTTCAAAATTCCTCTAGCTGCGTCATTCATTTGTGGGATATTTTTCAGTGGCCTACATACTTTTGCTTCATTTTTCTTACTGCTGCTCAGTGAAATACTAATGGTGACTTCAATTTCTTGCTTTCAATTGGTTCCTTGTTGCTAGTTGTTTCTTGAACAAAAATCTAAGGTGAGTGCAACTCACATTTCTAATTTAAAATTGTGGTAGGCCTTGTTTACAGATAATGGAAACATAAACTCCCCATAACCATTTCACGATTTCTATACTTGTTCAATTATGCATATGCCCAAAACTGGGCCAAGGCACAGCATCTCGCTACACGAGGCTTGCAATTTGCGCTTCCATTATTGTATTATAGTCTTAATTGTCCAGGTAGTATACACGTGCTCATCTACCTTCAAACTCATGCACGTTGCACTATTAAGTCCAGGCATTTTTGTTTTCTAAATTCGTGCATATACAATTAGTTTGCCTAGTCATCTATTGAAGATTTTATCACTTCATTTTTGTATTGAATGTGTCTTGCAAGCAAATCACTTCATTTTCTTTAGAATGTTGCATGCGTGTGTAATAAGCATTGTATGGTCGTTTTGAAGAAAAAAATGAATTCCAGGTCCAGTTTCATTTTCATGCATGCGTGTCATGATGATTGGTGTCATATAAAGTGAGTTTTTCGCCTACACTATCAACCATAACAACGTAAATTTATGATTACTTAGGTTAGTTAACATTGTCTCCATTACTAATGATGTAAAGAATTAAGTATGCATGAAAACTAGCACAGGTCACACTAATTTGCATCTTTGTGTATTTAAGAAAATTCATTTTGTTTTGAGTTCGTTTTTTTTGTTTGGCTTAACATGTTCGTATAGTATGCATGAAAATATCCCAGGTCACTTCTCTAATGCATCGTTGCATGCACCTATTTTTGAACGAGTATTACTCTTTTCATTTGCGTACAAAAGCCATGTCTCCAAAAGTCATGTTTCCTTGTTGCTTGCGTGAACATGGTCAGGGTAATAATGTTGTTTGTGTACAAAAGATTAGAATTTGCAAGTCCAGGTTATTTTCATTTTTAAGTGGACACGTGTTTTCTTTAGTATGCTCAGGCTGTAGCTCTTGTTATAAAGCAACTTTGCTCTAAATTTCTCATTTTATTAGCAGTACGTGTGTACTAGTGCATGCACAAAGAAACTCAACTTTGTTTTGTTTCATGTGTGTTGAGTTATAGTACATGCGTGAGAAAAATTTGGTTGAGTTTATAAAGTTGAATTGCATAAAAAGTTTGTGTCCAGTTACTTTTGTTACGCGTGAGTATATAAGTAATGCAGTCTACTTTTAAATTTACGCTGAACCAGTTTACATTTTAAAACGTATTTTGTTGTCGTTATTTTTATAACGGAATTTTTAACCGGTGTTTATATTTTGGAAGCATGTTGTTTTGATGAGAATTTTGGTGAACAAAAATTACTGTTGTTTTGACTTCAGTAACTGTTAAAGTGAATTTTTAAGCGGTTATCCCGCAACGTTGATTTGGTATCCGTTTTTATGGTGTTTTATGCAGCGCAATTTCCTCGTCGAAATTGCTACAAATGTTGTTGTTTTAATCACGTGTTTTAAAAATCGTTTTAAAATAAAATTATCTTCAAAAATTTTACAGTTTGCGCTTTCAAAAGAACGAGGAAGCGATTTAAACGATTCAACAAAATTGAGGACTATGAACCCTTCCTTTTACTGATTCGCTTAATTCCGGACTTGTTCGTTTGAGAACGTAAAATGTTATTTATATAAAATACACAATTTTGCACTTTCAAGGAAACGATGAAGAGATTTAAACGATTTAGCAAAAGTGCGGAGTATGGAACCACACTTTTACTATTTCGGTTAATTCCGGACTCGTTAATTGAAATATTTGATGATTTTGAAGATTTTTTTGAGCTTTCGAGTCACTATGCTGGACCTTCGGGTCATATGATGGACCTTCGGGTCAAATACCAGTACTAGACCTTCGGGTCATATGTTGGACCTTCGGGTCATTTGTTGGGCGCCAAAATTATGATGATAGTACTTGGTAGGCTTCGGCCATATGTTGATGCACATGCGGCATAGCTAAAGCTCGCTATCTGCTGGGATCAATCCATCTTTTATGTTGATTTTCTAGTTGTCTAATTTTGATTTCTAGATTCTGCGTATTGCTGTTTTGAATTCAATTGTGAATTTGGAAGTTGATTTTGATGATGTTTAATGGGATTTCTTCCTTTAAACTATGCTGATTACTATGATGTATAGTCTCACCCGAGGCTATAATTTTGTGTATAGTCTCTTCTGAGATTATAATTTTGTGTATAGTCTCATTTGAGATTATTGATTTTGATGGTGTTTAAATTAAGATTTCTTCATTTAAACTATGGTGATTATTTATGTTGAATAGTCTCATTCGAGATTATTGATTTTGATGGGGTTTAAATTGAGATTTCTTTATTTGATCTATGATGATTATCTATGTTGTATAATCTCATTCGAGATTATGATTATTTTCTTAAGTGCTGTTTAACATACACTTATTTCTAAAGTTTAAATTAGACTGATCCGTTTATTATTTTCTTTTAAATAATACTCGGGTCAGACCGAGTTATTTCAGGATAGTCGCTACTTTCGTCTCATGTATGTTTATGACATGTAAATGTACATTTGGTTTATGTGAACTATCGATTGGTGTAACATGTATCCAGACTTTCCGTTATATATCTGATATTTTTGTTCTGATGTGATTATACTATCAGTGTTGTTGTTATTATGAGTTGTTCTGGATTTTTCTTTAGCCACCGTAGTTTCGTTTTAGATTTGGATTGAATATATATATTTGGGAGTAATTTATAAAACTCCTATCGATGTAATCAGTACTCGTCTAAGGCATAACTTACGGATGGTCGCTTCTAACAAGCCTTATTCTTCGCAATAGCAGACATTATTCCTTATAATAACCTTTGTTATTGTGAGCATAGAGGGGGGGGGGGGGGGCGTCACAGCTTGGTATCAGAGCTGAGGTTTAGAACAAAATATAATAAACACAGAACAGAAGTAGGACGGAACATGTGTTACAACTATTCGAGGGTTTTGTTCGTGCCTTTCTAACCGATTCCTTCGTGTTCTTAAACTTTCATCCTCTCTAACAAGTTGGAATATGCCTATATATTTCATATTTCCGTAGTATTCCAATTGTTAAATTCCTTTTCAATCAAAGATTTGAAAGTAGAACATCGGATTTCTGATTGTCTTATTGCTCCTAAAGATTTCAAATCTGGAAAGCTTAATGTTTCTTAATCATCTGGTGATTCTTCTAAGTCCAAAGGTATTATTCCTTCTGTTTTGGAAGGTTTTAATTTATTTCGTGGCCGTTTCATTAGAGTTCTTTTTGATACGGGTGTATCGTGTTCATTCGTGTCAAAGGAGCTTGTTGTTGTTATTCCTTTTGGATGTTGTTAGTCTTTGCAACTATTTGAGAATTGCGAATCCTATTGGTGGATCCGCTACTCTTGGGTTGTTGTGTGTTGATGTTGAGATTATTCTTTGTGGTTTCTCCTTTCATGCGAATTTGCATGTTATGGATCATCTTGGTTTTGATATGATATTGGGTATGGATTGCCTCGTCCGTTATGAACTCAAATCCTATATCCCGAAAGAACTTTGTATCTCTAGCATCCCGATGCTATCGAGTAGTTATCTATTATATTTTGAACTATGGACCATCCTTCGAATGCTATTATTTCTTCCTTCGAATCAGAGGATGTCATTGCTAATATTCTGGTTGTTTGTGATTTTTCTGATGTCTTCGAGCCTATTTCGAGTTTTCCATTGAATAAGGCAATTGAGTTCCGTATTGATCTTATCTCTGGTGCTCATCCTGTCAGTCGTCCTCCCACGAGGATGTCTGCTAAGGAAAATGAGGAACTCAAGCAACAATTATCTAAATTGGAAGCCAAACGATTTAGTCGTTCTAGCTCTTCTTCCAACTAGACCTTACCATCGGTTTTCATTTGGTTGCGAGTTGCGAAAGTTAGCATTCCACTTACCGCATTCCGCACTCATTATAATTCTTATGAATGACTTATTACGTTATTCAGTTTGCCCAGCTTATTTCATCCAGTTTATGAATCGAGTATTCAACGAATATCTCGATGACTCCATTTGTGTATTTATTGATTTTGGATGAAACAGCAATTTAAAAATTTTGCAAATCTTTTTCATAAGATTTATTTACAAGTATAATTGGAATTGTGTTTATCATATAGAAAATGATTTGTGATTTTATTGCCCATTGAGTGCTCTAAGAATTATGGTCGATGCGCTTGATCAACGTTATCGATAGGAATCTCCTAAACGCTTTGATGAGACAATTTGAAACAATAAACTGACCTATAAAAAGTAATTTTTTCTAGAAAATGATTTCATAAAGAAAGTTGTAGATTTTGAAAGTTTTAGCTTTTCAGGAAAGGAGATTTTTTGAAAGAACTCTTTTCCGATACTCTTATCCTTGTGATTCCCAAAGGGAACCAAGACTTTAGTATTTTTGGAGAGGAGTGGTGTTCTGCACTATGATCATAAATCTTTGAAATATCTATTCACTCAGAAAGAACTTAATTTAAGACAACAGCGTTGGCTCGAATTTCTTGCTTCATATGATTTCGATATTCAGTATTCCCCTGATAAGGGTAATCGAGTTGCTGATGCGCTTAGTCGCAAGCAGCAAGTTGTTGTTTCTATGATGCTAGAAGAGTGGAATATTTTGGAAGCTTTATCTTTTTGTGATATTAGAGATCGTCCTTCAGTTGTTGATTCTCCCATGCTTTTATTTAGCATGGAAGCTCGTCCTAGTTTGTTTGATCATGTAGCCGATGCCTAAAAACAAGATCCTGATCTTGCTTATCTTATTCAGAGTTGTAAATCGAAATCCCGAAGTGATGATCTAAAGGATTTCAATATTGATATTCATGGTGGTATTCGGAAGAAGGGAAGGTTGATCGTGCCTGATATTTCTAATCTTAGAAATGACATCCTTAAGGACTGTCATCGTTCTAATTATACTATCCATCCGGGTAGTAGTTTGATGTATGCTGATATGAAACGCTTATACTTTTGAGAGGGTATGAAGCGTGATGTTGCTAGTTATGTGAGTTGTTGCATGACTTGTCAACTTATTAAAGTAGAACACCAACATCTTAGTGGTCTTTTGCAGCCTCTTGAGATTCCATTATGGAAATGGGCTCAGATTTATACGTACTTCATTCATGGTCTACCTCGTTCGAGGCCGGGACATACTAGTATTTGGGTGATTGTTGACAGATTGACTAAATCAGCCCATTTTATTTCTATCAAGTCCAATCGGACTGCTCCTTTATTGGCTAAGCTGTTTATTAAAGAAGTCGTTCGACTTCATGGTGTGCCTAGTTCTGTTGTTAGTGACAGAGATCCTCTTTTCACTAGTGGTTTCTGGCGGAGTCTTCAGAAAGCTTTAGGCACTAAGCTCAATCTCAGTACAGCTTATCATTCACAGTCTGACGGCCAGACTAAAAGGGTGAATCAAGTTTTAGAGGATCTCCTTCGAGCTTGCATTCTTGATTTTGGTGGTAGTTGGGAAGACACTTGTCTCTTGTTGAATTCTCTTATAACAACAGTTTTCAATCTAGTATTGGTATGGCTCCTTTCGAAGCTCTTTACGGAAGGCCATGTCGATCACCATCTTGTTGATTAGAATCCGGGGAGGAGTTGGTTCTCGTCCCCGATTATATTCGTGAATCTTCTGAGAGGATTGATATTATTAGACATAGAATGAAAGAGGCTTAGAATAGGCAGTAATCTTATGCCGATCATCGTAGGAAGCCTTTGGAATTTTCTGTTAGCGATCTTGTATTCATTCGTGTTTCCCCGATGAAGGGAGTGGTGCGTTTTAGTAGCTCTAGGAAATTGGCTCCTCGTTATATTAGACCGTTTCCTATTATGGACGCATTGGCCCTGTCGCTTATCGTGTATTGCTACCGGTTCAGTTTTTGGGAATTCACGACGTATTTCATATATCACAGCTTTGTCGATGCCTTCGAGATTCGGATTCTGTTATTGATCCACATGTGTTGCAAGATCTTGAGATCTCACCAGACTTGTCTATTGTGCAAAACCCTATTCGTGTGCTAGCTTTGGAGGTTAAATGCCTTCGGAATAAAGAAGTTCCGCTTGTGAAAATTTAATGGTTCACAAACCCCAAAGATTGCACTTGGGAAACCAGAGAATTCATTGAGCGTTCTTATCCGGGTTTTCTCTCCTCTTCGGGTGGGGGTGAGCATTCTTATCTATCTTTTCCATTTTAATCTTTGTTGTGATGAAGTATTTGTGTTTGTGATGGCTTCTAGTATGAAAATTGTGGGGACACAATTTTAATAAGGAGGGGAGTCTGTAACGACCGTAATTTTTGAATTACTGTCGTAATAAAAATTTTAAAAATCTGTAACGACCGTGATTTTTGAATTACTGTCTTAATAAATATTTTAAATAGAAACTTTAAAAATGGAAATTTGGAAATTAAAAATGATGCAAAGTCGGTACTCGTCTTAGTAGTAGCATGTTGAATATAAGATGCATTTTTGCCCTTCACGTGCATAGGGGAAATGGGTCCATTTTTAAAGCAATGTTGTAACTTCATTTTGCATTCACGTGTAACAAGAAATGGTCCATTTCAAAACAAACAAAAACAACTTGCTGTCATCACTTATTATATAAAGCAAAGTGCATACTTTTCCATCATTATTGTGTACAAATTGTGTCTTTCTTTTCTACTTGGGCACGTCTGCAATTCAATGCTATAATACCCAGTTTGCATTCCAACACATCATTTTCTTGTGACTAGTACACAGTTGGAGACACAAGGACAGGTATCACTTTCATTTGTTCAAAATTCCTCTAGCTGCATCATTCATTTGTGGGATATTTTCCAATGGCCTACATACTTTTGCTTCATTTTTCTTACTGCTGCTCAGTGAAATACTAATGGCGACTTCAATTTCTTGCTTCCAATTGGTTCCTTGTTGCTAGTTGTTTATGGAACAAAAATCTAAGGTGAGTGCAAATCACATTTCTAATTTAAAATCGTGGTAGGACTTGTTTACAGATAATGGAAACATAAACTCCCCATTATCATTTCACGATTTTTATACCTGTTCAATTGTGCAAAATCCCAAAACTCGGCCAAGGCACAGCATCTCACTACATGAGGCTGGCAATTTGCGCTTCCAATATTGTATTATAGTCTTAATTGTCCAGTTAGTATACACGTGCTCATCTGCCTTCAAACTCATGCACGTTGCACTATTAAGTCCATGCATTTTTGTTTTCTAAATTCGTGCATATACAATTAGTTTGCCTGGTCATCTATTGAAGATTTTATCACTTCATTTTTGTATTGGATGTGTCTTGCAGGCAAATCACTTCATTTTCTTTAGAATGTTGCATGCGTGTGTAATAAGCGTTGTCAGGTCGTTTTGAAAAAAAATGAATTCCAGGTCCATTTTCATTTTCATGCGTGCGTGTCATGATGATTGGTGTCATATAAAGTGAGTTTTTCGCCTACACTATCAACCATAACAACATAAATTTATGAACATTTAGGTTAGTTAACATTGTCTCCATTGCTAATGATGTAAAGAATGAAGTATGCATGAAAACTAGCCCAGGTCACACTAGTTTGCATCTTTGTGTATTTAAGAAAATCCATTTTGTTTTGAGTTCGTTTTTTTGTTTGGCTTAACACGTTAGTACAATATGTATGAAAATAGCCCAGGTCACTTCTCTAATGCATTGTTGCATGCACCTATTTTTGAACGAGTATTACTCTTTTCATTTGCATACAAAAGTCATGTTTCCTTCTTGCTTGTGTGAATATGGCCAGGGTAATAATGTTGTTTGTGTACAAAATTAGAATTTGCAAGTCCAGGTTATTTTCATTTTTAAGTGGACACGTGTTTTCTTTAGTATGCTTAGGTTGTAGCTCTTGTTATAAAGCAACTTTGCTCTAAATTTCTCATTTTATTAGCAGTACGTGTGTACTAGTGCATGCACAAAGAAACTCAACTTTGTTTTGTTTCATGCGTGTTGAGTTGTAGTTCATGCGTGGGAAAAATTTGGCTGAGTTTATAAAGTTGAATTGCATAAAAAGTTCATGTCCAGTTCCTTTTGTTACGCGTGAGTATATGAGTAGTACAGTCCACTGTTAAATTTACGCTGAACCAGTGTTACATTGTAAAACGTATTTTGTTGTCGTTATTTTTAAAACGGAATTTTTAACCGGCGTTTATATTTTGATGAGAATTTTGACGAACAAAAATTACTGTCGTTTTGACTTCAGTAACCGTCAAATTAAAGTGAATTTTTAAGCGGTTATCCCGCAACGTTGATTTGATATCCGTTTTTCCGGTGTTTTATGTAGCGCAATTTCCTCATCGAAATTGCTACAGATGTTGTTGTATTAATCATGTGTTTTAAAAATCGTTTTCAAAATTTTTATAGTTTGCGCTTTCAAAAGAATGAGTAAGCGATTTAAACGATTCCGCAAAATTGAAGACTATGAACCCTTACTTTTACTGATTCGCATAATTCCGGACATGTCCGTTTGAGAACGTAAAATGTTATTTATATAAAATACACAATTTTGCACTTTCAAGGAAACGATGAAGAGATTTAAACGATTTAGCAAAAGTGTGGAGTATGGAACCACACTTTAACTATTTCGGTTAATTCCGGACTCGTTAATTGTAATATTTGATGATTTTTGTGGGTTTTCGAGCCACTATGCTGGACCTTCGGGTCATATGATGGACCTTTGGGTCAAATACCAGTACTAGACCTTCGGGTCATATGTTGGACCTTCAGGTCATTTGTTGGACGCCAAAATTATGATGATAGTACTTGGTAGGCTTTGGCCATATGTTGATGCACGTGCGACGTAACTAAAACTCGCCATCTGCTGGGATCGATCCATCTTTTATGTTGATTTTTTAGTTGTCTTATTTTGATTTCTAGATTCTGCGTATTGCTGTTTTGAATTCAATTATGAATTTGGAAGTTGATTTTGATGATGTTTAATGGGATTCCTTCCTTTAAACTATGCTGATTACTATGCTGTATAGTCTCACCCGAGGCTATAATTTTGTGTATAGCCTCTTCTGAGATTATAATTTTGTGTATAGTCTCATTCGAGATTATTGATTTTAAAGGAGTTTAAATTAAGATTTCTTCATTTAAACTATGGTGATTATTTATGTTGAATAGTCTCACTCGAGATTATTGATTTTGATGGAGTTTAAATGGAGATTTCTTTATTTGATCTATGATGATTATCTATGGTGTATAATTTCATTCGAGATTATGATTATTTTCTTAAGTGTTGTTTAACATACACTTATTTCTGAAGTTTAAATTAGACTGACCCGTTTATTATTTTCTTTTAAATAATACTCGGGTCAGATCGATTTATTTCAGGATAGTCGCTATCTCTGATCCCGTTGCCGCTTCAGCTTTTGGGATTTCACTTCATCTTTCGTCTAGGCTTCGAGGTGTTCCTTTTTGGTGCATCGACTCTCGTCTCGTGTATGTTTATGACATGCAAATGTACATTTGGTTTATGTGAACTATCGATTGGTGTAAAATGTATCCAGACTTGTTTTCCGCTATATATCTGATATTTCTGTTCTGATGTGATTATACTATCAGTATTGTTGTTGTTATGAGTTGTTCTGGATTTTTCTTTAGCCACTGTAGTTTCGTTTTAGATTTGGATTGAATTTATATCTTTGGGAGTAATTTATACAACTCCTATCGATGTAATCAATACTCGTCTAAGGCATAACTTACGGATGGTTGCTTCTAACAAGCCTTATTCTTCACAATAGCAGACGTTATTCCTTATAATAACCTTTGTTATTGTGAGCATAGAGGTGGGGTGTCACATTCATTTTATTTGATGTATCTGTTTTTTTTCATTGAATTAAAACTTTTCTTATATTTTCACAAAACATAAACTGCTTTTAATTACACCTATTAATTTACAATTAGTATTCTCTCTCCTATTAATTAGAAATTTTCAATTACATTCATTTCAGTTGATTAAGTTTCAAAATGGACTAAATGAATCTAATGAGAAGTAAAACAATTTTTCCTATCTAATAGTAATTTAAACATATTTACATTATTGGATACAAATAGTAATTACACATTTCTCACTAAATAATAGTTACTCATCTCTAAAATCAATTTTTCAGGTAACAAACATTCCAAATAAATAAACATATTTTTACTCTTTTACAAAACTTATTCATTTATATTCTTTTATTTTGATTTTCACTCCTTACTATTAAATCAATCATTACATTATGAATACAATTAACATTTCTATTTCTTTTTATTACGTTCATACTACAATTATGGTTTATTCCACATTAATGTAACATTTTGTTGACATTTATTTGAAATTGATCGGTTAAATTGGTAACAACACCAATTTTCACCATTATATATTTTGTAATATTTGTAAGTTAATTCTTTACAAATAATTATTACAACAACTCTCATTACACTACACTTATTCCATTTCCATCCATTACACATTATTTTCTTAATAAATCAACCTTTAAATTATTAATTGCTTTTTAAATCCTACTATAAATCAATGCACACATTTATTAAAATTTATATTCCTAATTTATTTATTCATCTTGATTTCATTCTTTTTGTTAAATCCATTAGCACTCTATGAATAAAATTTACATTCTTACCGCATATTACCTAAATTTACATTAACGTAATACCTAAATTTAAATTTAATTTATTACCACATATTACCTAAATTTACATTATTTCCACATATTACCTAAACTTACATTAACGTAATACCAAAATTTAAATTTACATTATTACCAATTATTACCTAATTTACATTATTTCCACATAGTACCTAAACTTACATTAATGTAATACCTAAATTTAAATTTACATTATTACCACTTATTACCTAAATTTACATTATTACCACATATTACCACAAATTACATCATTTATTACTTTATAAAATACCCAACATTTCTATGCATCTTATTACATTTATATCTTGTAATTATTTTCTTAAACTCATAATTGTAATACCAAGTTTCATTTTAAATTTCAATTGATTCACACTCACAGCTTAATAGCCTAAGTAAACTGGTAACAAATAATAATGGTCACTATTTGCCCTAAATCACATTTATAGGTTTATAGTTTACAACAAATGTTGCAATGACTCATATGATATTTATTTTATCCAATTAGCATTAAATTTATACTAATTCATCAATTTGTACAATATATCTCTTGTTTCCTTAAAATAAATTTATGTTTCTATTAACTTTTCATTCACACTTCCGTTACTATATTAATAATCATTGAAGTAACGTTTATTATCAATAACAACATCATAATTACTTGCAGAACACTGATTTTTCAATGACCATTTATTATAATTTGAATTCATTAATTTAATTCAATGCTTACATTTTGTTTTCATATATTCAGGTTATTTCCATATATTCCTATTTACAATCAATTTTAACCTAAACAGTCGTTTCAATCAATTTGAATTGCATTAAATTGGTTATTCATCAACTGCCATTAACATTACTACCTTAATTTATATACAGTTACTATTAATCAACGTATTATTCCATCGGTAAATTAAATGCCTACTTTTATTTTCTTATATTTTAAATTTTATACCCAAATGCAACAAATATACACTTTCTATTATTATATAAATTTGAATTCCATTCTAGTTAATATTTTTATTGGTAATTCACAAATTCAACATTCACTTTTGTCCTTATATTAAACTTATAACCAAGTATGACAATTTACACTATTTCAATTAATTGCAATATAAATTTTAAATTGTTGATTTTAATTACAATTGGTACATCTAATTTCTACATTCGCTCCCATATAAGTTATAAGATTTCTATTTCTTTCTAAATTTAAATTAAAAATATTTTTAATCTAATTCATTTTAAACATCGAATTTTATGGGTCGTTACACTCTCCCCCACTCAAAACTTTTTGAAACGACCCTGACTTGACCTTCGAAAATCGGCACCGAATACGACACTCATATTCAAGTGACGCAGATCCAAACGTCGATCTGGTTCGCCGGAGCTTATAACACAATTAAGTATAACAACACAGCGGAAGAAAAAGAAATGAATATCATTGATATACAACATGCGATACAACAATGATACAATATGAATCAAATATCAGAGATACAAGATAACAATGCTATAGCGGAATAATAATATGATATAGCAACGGAAAACAAAAACTCCGAACAGCAACAGCAACTCTAACTCCAAAGCACCAATCCAGAAATAGCTCGAACCACCATTACATTGCACCAAGACAAGCAAGACTGGTCTGAATCCAAAGACTCCAATATCCAAGATCCCCAAAGAATTACAAAGAGAAACCTGAAAGCTACTGAATTGATATCTATTATCTGAAAAATCCAACTCTAGACCGCCCATGTGGAAAATGGTGGGCACCCAGAGTTTAGAAAGGGAACAATAAACTCCGGGTCAATCATGGGACTGGTATGAGCAAACAAATACATTTGGTCTTTAAAAACAAACAAAAGAATTTAAATTTTGAAATCCGCCATGCTTTTAAGAAAATGAAACTACCATAAGGCCTCCCGCCACACACACAATGCAAACACAGACTTATAGGAGATTTCTCCTTATGATAGTCAAATATGCTTGATACGCGAAAACCATTTTGATATTATTATTAGTGCATAGTGGAAAATATATCAAAAGTATAATATTAATCTTAGCCAGCATAGGTACCATTATATTATGCCAGCTATGGCTACCATTTTAAATGGCAAGTTTACAACTAAAACCGTATAGGGCTCGTATTGTTTTGTTTGGATTTCCAACAAATGGTCAGGCCAAGGAACTTCCTATTGCCACATGGGTACGCCTCTGGAGGGACGCCCCTAGAACCGAACCGGATCTCTGCCAACACAAGGCCGGGTTACCTCTGTAACTAGGTAACTACTACACGAGTATGCCATCCCCCGGTCGTAACCAACCTTTATCCCGGGATTCACCAACAACCACAAAGTAATAAATTTGCAGCAACCACTTAGATTAAGTATCTGGGCTCCATACCATGATACCACCTCTATCCAGAAGGAAATGAACATACCCTCAGGAGGCGCTACCCCCAAATAAACTTGCTGCATTCTTCCTGTTTCGACCATTCCAGATTGTAAGGTTCGACGAACTCTCGTCCACAAAGCTACGCTTTTCACAAAGCCATGTTTTGAACAACATATGATCAGCAGCCCTTCGTATGCCACATTACCAAATTGAAAATGTATCACTAGTAACCTTCAACTACATAACCTCTGAGCTCGTACGTCTCATGGAAGGGTGTTAAGCCAAAAGAATAAATCTCCGCCACCAAACAGAAATGTATTTGATAGAAACCGGTTTTACATCTCAAGGTGTAATGTCAGACACACAATCCATACAAGTCTGTTCCGGGTTTGAACAGAACCGAAGGCACTTCCGATGAAATCCTTGCAAATCCGGATAATTCCTAATCACGTCCAGACTTCCCATCACAATGGGAGCTCGAATCTCTATACCGGGGATCAGCCGATGCAGAGACATTCGACAAGAAACCCTTTCGTTTTCGAAAGTATCCGGTCTTCACCGTCGTTCTTCAAATGTTATCCATAACGTCGTATCACTATTCGAAATGGGTTATATGACA
Source organism: Allium cepa (assembly GCA_030765085.1). Classification (NCBI taxonomy): domain Eukaryota; kingdom Viridiplantae; phylum Streptophyta; class Magnoliopsida; order Asparagales; family Amaryllidaceae; genus Allium; species Allium cepa. The sequence goes on along the minus strand of CM060937.1, from coordinate 107,742,718 downwards.
CAAAGGTCCTCTCCCAGCTAAACCGAACAGTGAGCGCAATATAAAAAAACATATGGATATGGGATCTCAGTTAAGTCAAAACTTATATTTCCCAACGTTTTCTTTCAAATGGTTAAACAAATTACCATTTCAAATCTTTCAAATGAAAAGATTCATTTCAAAAACCTTCGATGGTTTAAACAATTTCCACATTTACATCTTTTAAACAAAAGATTCACTTTTAAGACTCCTTTAAATTTAAAACAAGGTTTACCAATCTTTAACAAAGATTAATTCATAACTTCCAAAACAACTCCATTTCAAATTGGAAATCCTTTAATCATAATTTTGGAAATTCTTTCCTTATATAAAAGAAAATGTTATTTGAAAAACTCTTGTTCCGTTTCGAAAAACCCGATTATAAGTGCACGAGTTAAGGCCTTTAAATATAAACTTGGGTTACATTCAAATTCTCAAAGTAATACTTTTAAAATGATTTAAAATCCATATAAACACATTTATAACTTGTATAACATTTTTACGTCATAAATACCAGATGTAGAATTCATTTCAGATATTAAATTCAGTTCAAATCAAAATTTTCAAATTCAATTCTTTATTAAGTTATTCAAAATAACTTGCATTCTTAAAACACCTTTTCAAAAGTTTTTCACTTTGAACCCAATCCATTTCCAAAACCATTTGAATTTAAAATTCAGATTCAAAATATTTAAAAAACTATAACTTACCCGATTTCCACGTGCAATTCAAATTTGTGTGTGTATAGTATAGTCTAGGGGCTTTACACAATAGTGCACAACATCAATCCTTACAGATACAAACACAGAAATATCGATAAGCTGTATAATCTAGAACGCTTATCCTTATTCATGGATAAAGTACATTTATCAATTACAAATATTCATCATTACGATTCAATGTGGGTTTTGGATAACCAACTGAAATCCGACTCCCTGTCGTATCGAAATCCAAATGTCATTTAACGGGTCAAGGGCTATTTACACATAAACATATCACAAAAATCATAGATCAATACATAGAAACTCTCATCACAAAATATGACAAAGCATCACATATGAGAAATATCAACCATCCAAAAATTCAACAGAATCCAAAACATCCATAAGTAAAAATAAATTAAATTATCTGATACAAATTAAATCAGATTAATTACATATGAATAAATTTTAAATCTTGATTAGTTAATATTAATAATTACAAATAAATATGATTAATTACTCCTCAATCATTTATTAATTAAAATTTTAATTTATAATTAATTCCTTGATTTATTATCCTTGAGTACTTACAAAATTTAATTAATCCTTAACAAAATAATCCTTCCTTAATCCCTCTCACTAATTAATTGACTTTTAATTAAACATCTAAATTAATTACATTGATTAATTAATCATTAATTAATTACAATAAGAAATTATCTCAAATAAATTTCATTAATTAATTAACCTTTAAATTGATTGTCCTCAAATTGATCACCTTAATTTATTAATCACATAAATCAATAATCCATAAATTATAAATTAATGAACTTCAATAATTAATTTAAATCAAATTTGATTAACCAATTAATCAATTTTTAATCATTAGATAATTAACTCTTTATTTTAAATAATTAACCTTAAATTATCCAATTATCCTTTAGTTAATTATCTTAATTTAATAAATTAACCCCTCAATTAATCATCATTTTAATTGATTTTCCTTAATTAATAAATTTAAACTTAATATTACAAAGGTAATTAACACAAAACATTAATTATTCCATTCTCATTTACTTAATAATTAATGTATATAAATCATTATTACTTATGGTAGACTCATTTTTATTAACAATTTATTTATCACTTATAATTATGTATGGAAACATTCATTTCCAAATTTACATTTAAAATTTTGATTTTAAAAATCCAAATTTCTTTTTAAAACTTAAAGATTCAAAATCCCACTTGAATCTAACTTAAACTTGTTTTAAACTTTATTTAAAAATGCATTTAAAAATTTTAAAAACAGTTTTAAAATTAAACTGACAGGTTTTAAGAAAGCTTGTAACAGATCTAAGTATACCCGAGACCAATTCACGTTTCCCCCGAGCCAATTCACATTTCCCCTGTACCCAACTTCGAGTTTTAACCATCATTGACCCGAGTGACATTTTATTTCAAAAATTTGTTTAAGTTTTAAATCCAACCCGATACCACCCTCCAACAACACGAGACCGCCTTCGAGTTTCTACGCAGATTCACCCGAGTAGTACTTCGAGCTGCCAGCCATCTTCTCGAAAACCAACAGTGCTACCCAAATTATGCACATACACATGCACAGATGGTCAGAGTTGCTCCGGCCATCGCCGATCTCTACAGCAAGTCGCTAATGCCCTACCAAAGCCCTCCGATCCACTAAGTTCGACCAAAACGAAAAGAATCAAAATCGAGCTCTCTCACTACCAACTCAAACCAACCCAGTCACAAAATTCACCTCAAACTCACCGCTCCGATCACCTGAAGGTCCCCTAGTCCGGCCAACGACTCATCATCCACCCAGCCATCATTCCCAAAGACCATATGCCACTTGATCAACCATATAGGGAAAACGAATCAAACCAATACCCTCGACCAAAACTAGGTTTCCAGAAATAAATCCCTCGCCGCCACCGCCACGTTCACCTGCCGACCACCCCAATATTTTTCTTCGATACCCCGTAAGCTCCTCTACCTCCTCGAGAAACTCCGGCCCCCCTAGTGCCTCTGACCACCGCAGTTTGACCAAAAACCATTTTTCATTCATTTTGAAATATCCCATTGTAAACAAACTTAAAATCTTAAATTGATCATTAAAATTCATCATTTTGAAATGCAAATCTATTTGTAAAGTTAAAACATAAAATAGAGATCACTGATTTTTGACTTGATTTAGATTTTCACTATTATTTCATAGTTTCAAAATGGTTACTGAACATTTTCAACTTGAAACCATTTTAAAAATCTAAATCTTATTAGTTTGGACATACTTTGTTTAAACAACTAAGCCTAAAAGGAATTTGAAAGGAGTGTTTGGAAATTTTTAACAGGTTTTATACCTGTAAAATGAAGACAGAGGTATACACATACTTACCTACAGGCACGCAACCTCAACTTGTACACATTTGAACACATGTGTATACATTCCAAACAAGTTACCACATCATTCATTTCATTCATCAATACTGAACACAGTCTAAAAAAAATTTGGTATTTTAAAAGAGAGTTGCTCACCAATTTTATGAAGGCAGAGGATATTGATCAAATTTGTGCTTGGAAATGCTCTGAGTTATAATTTGTTTTGATTTGCTTTTGAATCCACAGCTTAAATTGCGTGTTCCAGGTTTCAACTTGCTTCTTTTGCTTCAGATTTCAGGTTGAAGTTTTGAACTTGCTGAGATGATCCTTTCTCTTGTTTGCTTTTCTTTGTTCAGGTTTCAAATTCAAACAGATTTTGTTTTTCTTTTGATTGCTGCTGAGTTGTTTTACTGTTTTTCAGATTTGAATCAAGTTGAAGTTTCTTGTGAATCAAATTTTCAATGCTTTCTTTGATCTGTTTTGTGGTTTCTTGTTTCAGGTTGAAGTTTCAATCAATTTTTTCTTCTTCAGGTTTTTGGTTTTAAATCCCTGAAACAAAAATGAGGAGAAAAAGTGTTCTTATTTTGTTAACATTTATGTTGAAAGAAACATATTTTTGCCACTTTTTCTTTTGTATTAACACTTGTAATACTACTTATCTCCTTACTTTACAAATGTCATTTGTTACTTAAATTATGTTTAAGTCCTTTAGTTTAAATTTTAGTTTAAACCTTATTTTATTTAAATTTATGAAACATATTTATCTATTTTGTTTTCTTTACATTCATATATTCTTATATATATACATGTATACAATTCTAATTTTACATCTTAAATTCAAATTCAAAATTTAATATAAAATCAATTTATACTTATAAATGAATGAATAATCAAATACCTTTTTATAAATATATTTTTATGTTCCATTTATCATCTATTTCTTTTAAAGTTCAAATTAAATTCTTATTTATAACAAATGATTTGAAAAGTTATTCATTACGAATAAATATTTATATTGTAGTTAATACAATTTTTATTGAATTCAAATCCAAATCTCAAATTATAATATATTTATAAAATATTCACTTTTGAATTCCAAATCATTCATCTTTATTTATTTTGAAGATAAAGACATTTATTTTTATTAATGAATCAAGTTATCAATCCTTTTATATATATTTATTCAAATCTCCAAATAAGTTCACAATTAAATTTGTAATTAAAATATTATTCAAAATATTTATTTCAGAATTTCCAATCAAAAATTCTATTTAAAAATCATATTTACATTCATTTACATTAATAAACAAACCAATATTTATTAAATTTTTTGAAAACACCAGTTTAAATCATAATTAAGTTCCAAAAATTAAATTTATTTCCAATTTCAATTTGATTAAAAACGAGAATGTTACAGATTCCCCCGCTTAGAAAATTTCGTCCTCGAAATTTGAAAGGGAGACAATCAAGAACAGATGAAAGACAGAGAAATATCTTTCCGATAAAATTGAATATCTATTCTGCATTTGGCTTACCAAATCAGAATATCAATAATAGATGCAAGAATGAATCAAGATACTCGGGTCACCAGATCTACGAATATACAGGGATATTGATTAGTTCAAAAGAAAACTAACCACTCGTAGATTATACCGGAACCCAACAGAATAAATTGATATATGGATGCAATCCAAAAAAATTAGTTTAAACAACCAAAATATATCTATCAGCCATAAAAACCAAAGCAAACAATTCACCCAAACAAACAATTCTGACCCATCTGGAGTTTGTGTCCCATGCAAATATATCAAAGCTTCTTCCTGGATCTACCAGGAATCATCAAAGAATTGAAAAGATGAATCAAAGGAGATTGATAGAGAAAGTTGTTTCCGCTATTGCAGGGTATCGACCATTTGTAGTTGTATTCCCCTGTCCCCTATTCGTCATCTTCTTGCACTCATACTCACTATTAGTGGATAGTAAGAGAATTTATTGAGGCATACGGATGGATATCTTAGGGATTAGTCATTCTAGGGTATACTTCACCCTATCTCTAATGAGTTACTCAATGTGTTATACTCCTGAGCTAAAGTTTCAACCTTCATCTCTGATACCAAATGAAACGACCCTGACTCGACCTTCGAAAATCGGCACCAAATACGACACTCGTATTCAAATGACGCAGATCGAAACGTCGAATCTGGTTCGTCGAAGCTTATAACATAATCAATTATAACAACACAGCGGAAGAAAAAGAAATGAATATCATTGATATACAACATGCGATACAACAATGATACAATATGAATCAAATATCAGAGATACAAGATAACAATGCTACAACGGAATAACAATATGATATAGAAGCGGAAAACAAAAACTCCAAACAGCAACAGCAACTCTAACTCCAAAGCACCAATCCAGAAATAGCTCGAACCCCCATCACATTGCACCAAGACAAGCAAGACTGGTCTGAATCCAAAGACTCCAATATCCAAGATCTCCAAATAATTACAAAGAGAAAGCTGAAAGCTACTGAATTGATATCTGTTATTTGAAAACTCAACTCTAGACTGCCCGTATGGAAAATGGTGGACACCCAGAGTTTAAGAAGGGAACAATAAACTCGGCGTCGGTCATGAGACTGGTATGAGCAAATAAAAACATTTGGTCTTTAAAAACAAACAAAAGAATTTAAATTTTGAAATCCTCCATGCTTTTAAGAAAATGAAACTACCACAAGGCCTCCCGCCACACACACAATGCAAACGCAGACTTGGAGGAGATTTCTCCTTCTGATAGTTAAATATGCTTGATACGCGAAAACCATTTTGATATTATTATTAGTGCATAGTGGAAAATATTTCGAAAGTATAATATTAGTCTTATCCAGCATAGGTACCATTATATTATGCCAGCTATAGCTACCATTTTAAATGGCAGGTTTTACAACTAAAAACGTACAGGGATCATATTGTTTTGTTTAGATTTCCAACAAATGGTCAGGCCAAGGAACTTCCCATTGATACATGGGTACGCCTCTGGAGGGACGCCCCGAGAACCTAACCGGATCTCTGCCAACACAAGGTCGGATTACCTTTGTAACTAGGTAACTACTACACGAGTATGCCATCCCCCGGTCGTAACCAACCTTTATCCCGGGATTCACCAACAACCACAAAGTAATAAATTTGCAGCAACCACTTAGATTAAGTATCTGGGCTCCATACCATGATACCACCTCTATCCAGAAGGAAATGAACATACCCTCAGGGGGCGCTACCCTCAAATAACCTTGCTGCATTCTTCCTATTTCGACCATTCCGGGTTGTGAGGTTCGACGAAGTCTCGTCCACAAAGCTACGCTTTTCACAAATCCATGCTTTGATCAACAAATGATCAGCGGCACTTCGTATGCCACATTACCAAATTGGGAATGTATCACTAGTAACCATCAACTACATAACCTTTGAGCTCGTACGCCTCAGAGAAGGTTGTTAAGCTAAAAGAATAAATCTCCGCCACCAAACAGAAATGTATTTGATAGAAACCGGTACCACATATCAAGGTGTAACGTCAGACACACAATCCATACAAGTCTTTCCGGGTTTGAACAGAACCCAAGGCACTTCCGAAGAAGTTGTCACGACCCGACTTTCCACTCCCGGAAAATCGCATCATCTTTAAGAAAGAAAGGGATAGAAAAGAGAAGAGAAAGAAGAAGAAAGAAACAACACATCAGAATCTAAACAGCGGAACGAATAAACTATATTAATAACATAATACTTTACATATTTTACAACCATTATCAAAGTATATAGATATACAACACATACTAGACAGTTATAAACACTTGTCTAGTTACAACTCAATACAACAACTCAGAGAACACACAGCGGAATACTATATATATCTACACGCGGAAGCCTCCTGCTCCATTGCTCCTCCACAATTCGTCAAAGCTAACCTGAATCCTAACCTGAATTCCCTTGACTACTCATAAAAATTTGAGTACCCAAGAGTTTATGAAAAACAAAATAAACTCCGGGGCAGACATGGGTCTGGTGTGAGTAACAGGTTAAAGTTGCTTAACTTTCAAAAACCTTTTGAAAAGAAAGGTACCACGTAAGACTTCCCACACATAAACATGGAAAAGTTTTTGCCTTACGCTAACCAAAACATTTGATAGGAATTCCGATGATATTATAATAGTGTCTAGGGTTTTCAAATAAATAAGAAATAGCCAAAATTGTTACATCTATTAAATTCCAGCTACTAGCCACAAAAGTGGGTAATACAATCAAAACCGTTGGCACTTATTGGATTTTGGATTCCATACAATGGCAGGGCTACTGGGGTACCGCCCGTCACAGTACGTGTCCTAGATCAACGTACCGAGGATCACTCCCGACCCCCTGCAACACAAAGCCGGACCCATTCCTTACTGAATAGTTCCGAACAAGACAACCCTGTGGTTGTAGCTAGCAACCACCCACACAGCCGAATATAAAGGGACTTCTAGACAGGGATCAATCTTGCTCTCCAGTGGGCGCGACCCACGAAGCTTTGCTGCACCTCCCACGTTTTAGCCATTCCCGGTTGATGAGGCTTGAGGCTACGATTACCTTTATAGGACATATCACTTAGAATGCTGATCGTCCACCTGACGATGTGCTGAAAGCATTCAATCCATACAAGTTCGTTCCGGGTTCGAACGAAACCGAAGGCATTATCTCGTTACACTCATTTTGGAATCACCCTCAGAGTTAACGACAATAACCCTTGCACTCTAAACCACCATCTCGAATCTATAAGAACCAATTCCGTCAACTCATTACGGAATCACCCACAGAGTTTTACTGACTCATAGTCCTTACACCTCGAGTCTTCACAAAGCTCCACTTTGAATTCACGACCTAACATTATTTGGAATCGATGTGGTTTTCGGATATCCAAATATGGAAACTCGATCCCGGTCTCATCGAAAACCAAAGCGTGTCTTTTAGGGTCCAAGTTGTTTTAAAGTTTTAAAACAATTCAATAAGTATCTATATACACACAGATAGATAACTCACAATCACAATTGATAATTAACATTATCACATAACAGGTAATTCATATCACCAATATCACATAGATATTCCATATAATGCCATCACAATAGATAACCTATGTTATCATCACAATACAATCAAACATCCATACCACACAATATTATTTATCTCATTACTCAGATCTCAAAGCATCCAAGACAATCAATGACATCCATTCATACATAAGCAATGATTTATTCATCACAATATAATTAATTTAAAATGAATTAAATTAACTATCTGTATCTCTAATTAATTTAAAATGAATTAAATTAATTACTCATCTTTAATTAATTTAAAATAAATTAAATTAATTACTACATAAATATAAACCTTGCTTACTCTAACATTTAATTGATTACAATCAATTAATCATTCAAAATAAATCATCCTATTTAATCACTCTTGATTGATTACTCTTAATTTCATTCATGTAATTATCCTTAATTAATTTCACAAATTAATTATCCTCAACTAAACAGTAATTAACCTTTAATTACTCAATTAATTAATTAATCATAATTAATTACATTAATTCTTAATTAATTAATTAATTACCTTAATTATCTATTATTGATTAATTAATCATAATTAATCAACTTTAATTACATCATTAATTAAAATAATTAATGATCCTTAATTATTCCTTAAATTAATTACTCTAAGTAATTAACTAACTTCATTACTATTTAAACCAAACTAATTAATTTCTTAATTAATTATTTGATTAATTACTAAATAATTAATCCAAATTATCTCATACTTAAACATCTCCACTTAATAACAATCTGTTGTTATTAAACAATTACTTAACTGAGTAATTTCCAAATCATTAATTACATAAAGTAATTATTTATAAAACCCAACTGTTTATAATTAATTAAACTTAATTAATTAAAAATAAACAATCATATTAATACTAAATTAATTACATTAAGTAATTAATTCCTTAATTACTTTACTAAGTAATTTCTCTCTAACCATTTATAATTGATTATTATCAAATTAATTAATCTAATTAATTATAAAAATTAACCATATTAATTAATTGTTAAATAATCTTGGTTAATGACCTTCATTAACCATCCTCAAATTATTTTATAAAGTAATTAACTTCAATTAATTACAAACTAAATTATCTTTAATCATTCATTAATTAAAGTTAATTATAAAATTAATTAACCTTAATTTAAAACTTAATTACATAATTAACAATATTCATTCATCATTAATTAATAATTTAATTAATGATCTTAATTCCAAATTGATTAATCATTAATCAATTATTAATTCCAAATTCAATTAATTAATTAAATTAATTAATTAATCTTAATCACCTTATTAATTAATTCTAAAACATAAATCATAATTTAAATTTCAAGATGAAACATAACTAATTATGTTTAAAACAATTTAATTCAAGACAAAGTACTTTTTGAACTTACCCTTAAATTGCAATTTAAATTCAAGTTTAAAATAGAAAAATTTCTAAAACGTATCAAAGTTTTAAATAATTTTAAAACTTTTTAAATTGCAAATCAAACAAATGTTATATAAAAATTTTAAAGTTAAATTCATTCCAAAACTTTTGATAACTTAAATTTACTTTTAATTTAAAACTTCAATTTAAACCTTCTTTTAAAATTTAAAACCGAAACTCAAATTTAACTTTTGAATTTCCAGATTTTAAATTAACTTCAAACTATTCATATTTTTAAAATCTCATTTCTAAAAGTGTTTAAAACTATTTTATCAAACCAACGGTTAATTAAGTTTAAATTTCTGAAACTTTAATTTTTTTTTAAAAGCTGGAATTTAAATTTAAATCTAAAATTCAACTTAAATTAAATTTTAAACCTAAACCTTAGTTTAAACCTAAAGCTACAGATTTTAAAATTTGAAAACCCAGATTTAAAAAAAAACAAGTTCAGAAACCTGAACATTTGTAGTGACCCGAGAAACAAGATTTTACTTCGGGTTTTAAGCTTCCCTGCTTCGAGTCACTTACCCACCTGCTTTGAGTTCTCCTTCTATTTACTTCGAGCCATCTCTGCAACACACCCAAACCCAAAAATAGATCACCAGAAACATGTCGCCGTGCCGTGCATATGCACGGCGACCACCACCTCTGGCGATCACCAGTGATGATCCAACCACTACCAGAAAACCCACGAATGCCCAAACTTCATCTCCAGATCGAGCAAAATCCTAGCATTCAAAAATTTATCTCTAAAACCCCCAAATTCAAAAACCTGGAAAATCTTTACAGGTTTCAACTCAAAACCTGTCAACGGCCATAGTTCGCCACTCCGACCTCTTGGCGATCCACCCCTCCGGCCATGAACACTTCTACACACCCTCTACCCCTTTCCCAAACACCAAAGCACTCGGTCAATCCATTAATTCACACTGACTCAATTTTAACCCCTACTCATAACTAGGGTTCAAAAATTTAAATACCAACTGCATCTGTTCTACTCAATTATATCCCCATTTCTGATTATTCTCAGCATCTCCAATTCTTTCTCTGTTGCTCATAAGGATTCTAAAACATCTCAAGTCACAGATTTCATGAACTTGCTAAATTTCAATTTTTAGTTCAATTTAAAACTGTTACTTGAATTAACATCCAAAAATACAAATTTTCAGTTTAAAAATTCATGTTTTTGTAATAAATTTTGTTACCTAATACTGCATTACAAGTCAAACATGTTTAAGTTTGTTAAAGATCTCATGATATTTCTGTGTTACAAAGATATCATCCTGTATATATAAATTTATTTACTTAAGTTTTAAATTAAAACTCCAGGCAGTCAATCATTCCACCTAAAAAATATTTTGATTCTAATCTATAATAATTAAACAATTTCAATTATTTTAAGAACAGATATTAACACAAAATTTAAACAATATTTTGGAGGATTCCTTAAATAGGAAGTTGAGTTTTAGAATCATAACAGAGCATAGACAAACATGCATACACCAACACACAAACATTACTAAATTATATCTAACATTAACATGCAATCCTAAATTACAGTTAAAAGTTTAAGTTACTCACCATTTCAATGCAGACACTGTTGTTCTTTGAATTTGCAGAACACATGCTGGCTTGACCCCTCTGTGCTCATTTATGCAGAAACAAAAATATGCAGTTTTCTTCCTTTGTTGTTTTAAAATCTGGGTTTCTCATGCTTTCCGTACTCTAATTGCTTGCATGCAGATGCTAGTCCAACCAAGGTTTAAAACAGTGCAGACTTCATCCATTCCAGGTTTAAAATAGAGTGCAGAGAAAAAGAACAGGCTTCACTTTGCTTTTTAGGAAATGCAGATAAAAACAACAGTGCAGGCTTTATTTGATTTTGAGGAAGTGAAATTTGTACAGGGTTTTGGATTTGAATATGGTTTTGATTATGCAGATTTGTGGATGCAGATTTTATGAACAGAATGTATATATGAAGTAAGTGAGTTTTGGATATGCAGATTGATTTTTATGAAGAGGAACATGCAGATGTTTGGATTTGAGGATATGCAGATCTGATCTTTGATTTAGATTTTGCAGATTTTGATTGTTAATATGAAAATGAATTTTGATCTTCATTTGATTTAGGAGAAAAAAATGAACATGCAATATGAAATGAAGATGTACACTTAACTAATGTATTTCATATTTATGAAATAAAAGAAAAATAAAAAAAACTAAAATTAACACTTGTCATAAGTTAGACACTTGTCTATTTACTCTTTTAAAAATGCAACACATGTTATCCTTTAAATATAATTAGTATTTGAATTTACAAAATAATGCATGTATTTTAGCTTAATTTAAATTGTTAGTTTATATTTAAACATGTGTATAAATTTATAAATGAAAACAAACAATGTTTACAAATGAAACTTATACATATTAAAATTAAAACAATTTAAGACTTTATACTTTTAAATTTAAATTCAACTAAATTCAAAATCAAATATTTTTCAAATAAAGTTATACATATAAATTCAATTTGAAATAAAAATTACAAATTCTTATTCAAAACTTATATATAAAGACAATACCATATCAATATTGTTTTTATAAATCTCTTTTTATTAAATTAAGATCATTTTACAAAATATTCATTTTATTAAGCCATAAAACCAATTTGTTAAATTTATTCTAAATTTAAAACAATACCAATTTATTTAAAATATGAACCATATATTTATATTGAAAATAGAAATCAATTTATTATTTTAAAAGATATAATGACCGATTTATATAATTACTGAAGAAGATTATTAAATTTATCTGAATAATTATTAACAGATTATCAATATCAATTTAAATTTAACTACAGATTATTAAATTGATATTGTTAAAAATTCCGGGATGTTACAATCCTTCCCCCTTAAAAGAATTTCGTCCTCGAAATTTAAAACAAAGGTAATTTAATAATCTCATTAAATTTTAAATTTTAAACACAAGCGTATATCAAACATATGCTAACAACCAAAAACAACCAATCAAACAAATCTAATTATCCAGATAAAATTCTGGATAAAATTTTATCGAGTTTCCCCAGGTGTGTATATATATATACCGGGATACTCGCTCTAGATAATCCAAACAAACAATACTATGAAGCTACAAAGCTCCTATACAACTATATCTATAATACTAGACAAGATATCAGACTACGAACGAGTCTGTCTCAACAACCAAAACTCCAAAACTGCTGGTTCACAACCATAGATAGATCATACACGTATTCCCTCAGAGATACGTGAAACTCATCGAATCCCAGTTATCCAAACTGGCAATCTAATCCTGTAGACCAAACACTTAATCTCCTAGATACAGAAAAGATCCAAAACACCTCAGAGCTAACTTCTCAGACTTACCCAAATCTTATAGCTCACTTTTGATCGGAGACAACTTATCCAAAATTAAATCTCTGTCTTCAGAGTCCAAATCCCTCCGATTCTTATCCACAAAACTCTTCAGACAATCCTGGACTGTCTACAACCTCACTGATCAGCTCAACCTACGCTGATGCTTCTAGAAATAGACTAGACCAACAACTTCAACAAAATGATCCCCTCAAGATCAACCAAAATCAAGAACTCAACTCCTCAACATCGGAAGACAACAACCTATCCCATCCGGGAAAAGAAAACAGATACACTTCCAAACTGCTTCCCCTGCTCAACTCAGATCCAAAGTAGAAGAGAATGTTGAAGAAGAACGCAAGCGCAAACAGGACAACACGCCCCAGAGATATGGTTCACAGATCCATAAGAAACTTTCAGAAGTTCCTCCAAAACTCCGAGCTGCTACACCAACTAAATCTCCTAAAACCATTATTCTATAAAGCTGAACCACCGGTACCACTCCTGGAATTCCAGACAATAAGAAAACTCAACTTCCAGATGCGAACCAAACTCTGATTTCCTGAAGACATCCATAAAAACTCAGATAACCCAAGAGAGCACTCTAACAATCGCAAGTCACTTTTGCGAACCACCCAAACCAAATCCAAGAAGAAACTGTTCTCCCTTAACCAAATAGAACAGCTTAAACTTAACTTGCCAACTCAATGAAGAAACGGGTCCACTCAACTTCTTTCGAACTCCACTCCAGAAAACTGCTAAGCCAAAAGATCTCTTGCCAACACCGGGAACATTCCAACTACACTGCTGCCACAGATGCCAAAGAATTCCAAAACAAAGCTCTCCGAGAAACTCGGACCTCAAATCAAACAGAATCTCCAGCTGAACACAGCCATAACACTGAAACAGACTCACCTTCTTAACTTGTTCCAAAGAAAACATCTTCGGGAACATCCATAGTCACTGCATCTCATCACGCAGCTACTATTTCCTGAGGTATTCAAAAATACCATCACTCACTTCTGCCAACCAACAAATCCAAACTCTACTCATTCGACTTCAAAGAATTCACTCCGAACCTTCACAGGTTTCCTTCAGAGATCAATGAAGTCCTTCATCACTACAAAACCCACTTGAGACGGTATTAGGTCTACAGTCTCAACAAAACACCTCCAACCTCAAATATTCAAACTCCAACCAATGGTAGTCGTGTTACACACACTACTACCCCATCTACCCTTATAACTTATATTGGAAAACCTGAACAGGTAACCCAACAGATAGGTAGAAATATATATATATATATAGTTATATATAAAAATTACAAATACGCTCTCTCAAGAAAGACACCACTACAGAGCTTAGGTATTCACTCAACCTCACGCTCTTTAAGAAAGACACACTTCAGAGCCTAGGTATTCACTCAGCCTAATGCTCTCTAAAGAAAGATACACTTCAGAGCCTAGGTATTCACTCAGCCTAATGCTCCCTAAGAAAGACATACTTCAGAGCCTAGGTATTCACTCAGCCTAATGCTCTGATACCAACTGTCACGACCCGACTTTCCACTCCCGGAAAATCAAATCATCTTTAAGAAAGAAAGGGATAGAAAAGAGAAGAGAAAGAAGAAGAAAGAAACAACACATCAGAATCTAAACAGCGGAACGAATAAACTATATTAATAACATAATACTTTACATAGTTTACAACCATTGTCAGAGTACATAGATATACAACACATACTAGACAGTTATAAACACCTGTCTAGTTACAACTTAATACAACAACTCAGAGAACACACAGCGGAATACTATATATATCTACACGCGGAAGCCTCCTGCTCCATTGCTCCTCCACAATTCGTCAAAGCTAACCTGAATCCTAACCTGAATTCCCTTGACTACTCATAAAAATTTGAGTACCCAAGAGTTTATGAAAAACAAAATAAACTCCGGGGCAGACATGGGTCTGGTGTGAGTAACAGGTTAAAGTTGCTTAACTTTCAAAAACCTTTTGAAAAGAAAGGTACCACGTAAGACTTCCCACACATAAACATGGAAAAGTTTTTGCCTTACGCTAACAAAAATATTTGATAGGAATTCCGATGATATTATAATAGTGTCTAGGGTTTTCAAATAAATAAGAAATAGCCAAAATTGTTACATCTATTAAATTCCAGCTACTAGCCACAAAAGTGGGTAATACAATCAAAACCGTTGGCACTTATTGGATTTTGGATTCCATACAATGGCAGGGCTACTGGGGTACCGCCCGTCACAGTACGTGTCCTAGATCAACGTACCGAGGATCACTCCCGACCCCCTGCAACACAAAGCCGGACCCATTCCTTACTGAATAGTTCCAAACAAGACAACCCTGTGGTTGTAGCTAGCAACCACCCACACAGCCTAATATAAAGGGACTTCTAGACAGGGATCAATCTTGCTCTCCAGTGGGTGCGACCCACGAAGCTTTGCTGCACCTCCCATGTTTTAGCCATTCCCGGTTGATGAGGCTTGAGGCTACGATTACCTTTGTAGGACATATCACTTAGAATGCTCATCGTCCACCTGACGATGTGCTGAAAGCATTCAATCCATACAAGTTCGTTCCGGGTTCGAACGAAACCGAAGGCATTATCTCGTTACACTCATTTTGGAATCACCCTCGGAGTTAACGACAATAACCCTTGCACTCTAAACCACCATCTCGAATCTATAAGAACTAATTCCGTCAACTCATTACGGAATCACCCACAGAGTTATACTGACTCATAGTCCTTACACCTCGAGTCTTCACAAAGCTCCACTTTGAATTCACGACCTAATGTTATTTGGAATCGATGTGGTTTTCAGATATCCAAATATGGAAACCCGATCCCGGTCTCATCGAAAACCAAAGCGTCTCTTTTAGGGTCCAAGTTGTTTTAAAGTTTTAAAACAATTCAATTAGTATCTATATACACACAGATAGATAACTCACAATCACAATTGATAATTAACATTATCACATAACAGGTAATTCATATCACGAATATCACATAGATATTCCATATAATGCCATCACAATAGATAACCTATGTTATCATCACAATACAATCAAACATCCATACCACACAATATTATTTATCTCATTACTGAGATCTCAAAGCATCCAAGACAATCAATGACATCCATTCATACATAAGCAATGGTTTATTCATCACAATATAATTAATTTAAAATGAATTAAATTAACTATCTCTATCTCTAATTAATTTAAAATGAATTAAATTAATTACTCATCTTTAATTAATTTAAAATAAATTAAATTAATTACTACATAAATATAAACCTTGCTTACTCTAACATTTAATTGATTACAATCAATTAATCATTCAAAATAAATCATCCTAATTAATCACTCTTGATTAACTACTCTTAATTTCGTTCATTTAATTATCCTTAATTAATTTCACAAATTAATTATCCTCAACTAAACAGTAATTAACCTTTAATTACTCAATTAATTAATTAATCATAATTAATTACATTAATTCTTAATTAATTAATTAATTACCTTAATTATCTATTATTGATTAATTAATCATAATTAATCAACTTTAATTACATCATTAATTAAAATAATTAATGATCCTTAATTATTCCTTAAATTAATTACTCTAAGTAATTAACTAACTTCATTACTATTTAAACCAAATTAATTAATTTCTTAATTAATTATTTGATTAATTACTAAATAATTAATCCAAATTATCTCATACTTAAACATCTCCACTTAATTACAATCTGTAGTTATTAAACAATTACTTAACTGAGTAATTTCCAAATCATTAATTACATAAAGTAATTATTTATAAAACCCAAGTGTTTATAATTAATTAAACTTAATTAATTAAAAATAAACAATCATATTAATACTAAATTAATTACATTAAGTAATTAATTCCTTAATTACTTTACTAAGTAATTTCTCTCTAACCATTTATAATTGATTATTATTAAATTAATTAATCTAATTAATTATAAAAATTAACCATATTAATTAATTGTTAAATAATCTTGGTTAATGACCTTCATTAACCATCCTCAAATTATTTTATAAAGTAATTAACTTCAATTAATTACAAACTAAATTATCTTTAATCATTCATTAATTAAAGTTAATTATAAAATTAATTAACCTTAATTTAAAACTTAATTACATAATTAACAATATTCATTCATCATTAATTAATAATTTAATTAATGATCTTAATTCCAAATTGATTAATCATTAATCAATTATTAATTCCAAATTCAATTAATTAATTAAATTAATTAATTAATCTTAATCACCTTATTAATTAATTCTAAACATAAATCTTAAGTTAAATTTTAAGATGAAACATAACTAATTATGTTTAAAACAATTTAATTCAAGACAAAGTACTTTTTGAACTTACCCTTAAATTTCAATTTAAATTCAAGTTTAAAATAGAAAAATTTCTAAAACTTATCAAAGTTTTAAATAATTTTAAAACTTTTTAAACTGCAAATCAAACAAATGTTATATAAAATTTTTATAGTTAAATTCATTCCAAAACTTTTGATAACTTAAATTTACTTTTAATTTAAAACTTCAATTTAAACTTTCTTTTAAAATTTAAAACTGAAACTCAAATTTAACTTTTGAATTTCCAGATTTTAAATTAACTTCAAACCTATTCATATTTTTAAAATCTCATTTCTAAAAGTGTTTAAAACTATTTTATCAAAGCAATGGTTAATTAAGTTTAAATTTCTGAAACTTTAATTTTTTTTTAAAAACTGGAATTTAAATTTAAATCTGAAATTCAACTTAAATTAAATTTTAAACTAAACCTTAGTTTAAAGCTAAAGCTACAGATTTTAAATTTTGAAAACCCAGATTTAAAAAAAACAAGTTGAGAAACCTAAACATTTGCAGCGACCCGAGAAACAAGATTTTACTTCGGGTTTTAAGCTTCCCTGCTTCGAGTCACTTACCCACCTGCTTCGAGTTCTCCTTCTATTTACTTAGAGCCATCTCTGCAACACACCCAAACCCAAAAATAGATCACTAGAAACATGTCGCCGTGCATATGCACGGCGACCACCACCTCTGGCGATCACCAGTGATGATCCAACCACTACCAGAAAACCCACGAATGCCCAAACTTCATCTCCAGATCGAGCAAAATCCTAGCATTCAAAAATTTATCTCTAAAACCCCCAAATTAAAAAACCTAGAAAATCTTTACAGGTTTCAACTCAAAACCTGTCAACAGCCGTAGTTCGCCACTCCGACCTCTTGGCGATCCACCCCTCCGGCCATGAACACTTCTACACACCCTCTACCCCTTTCCCAAACACCAAAGCACTCGGTCAATCCATTAATTCACACCGACTCAATTTTAACCCCTACTCATAACTAGGGTTCAAAAATTTAAATACCAACTGCATCTGTTCTACTCAATTATATCCCCATTTCTGATTATTCTCAGCATCTCCAATTCTTTCTCTGTTGCTCATAAGGATTCTAAAACATCTCAAGTCACAGATTTCATGAATTTGCTAAATTTCAATTTTTAGTTCAATTTAAAACTGTTACTTGAATTAACATCCAAAAATACAAATTGTTAGTTTAAAAATTCATGTTTTTGTAATAAATTTTGTTACCTAATACTGCATTACAAGTCAAACATGTTTAAGTTTGTTAAAGATCTCATGATATTTCTGTGTTACAGAGATATCATCCTGTATATACAAATTTATTTACTTAAGTTTTAAATTAAAACTCCAGGCAGTCAATCATTCCACCTAAAAAATATTTTGATTCTAATCTATAATATTAAACAATTTCAATTATTTTAAGAACAGATATTAACACAAAATTTAAACAATATTTTGGAGGATTCCTTAAATAGGAAGTTGAGTTTTAGAATCATAACAGAGCATAGACAAACATGCATACACCAACACACAAACATTACTAAATTATATCTAACATTAACATGCAATCCTAAATTACAGTTAAAAGTTGAAGTTACTCACCATTTCAATGCAGACACTGTTGTTCTTTGAATTTGCAGAACACATGCTGGCTTGACCCCTCTGTGCTCATTTATGCAGAAACAAAAATATGCACTTTGCTTCCTCTGTTGTTTTAAAATCTGGGTTTATCATGCTTTACGTACTCTAATTGCTTGCATGCAGATGCTAGTCCAACCAAGGTTTAAAACAATGCAGACTTCATCCATTCCAGGTTTAAAATAGAGTGCAGAGAAAAAGAACAGGCTTCACTTTGCTTTTTAGGAAATGCAGATAAAAACAATAGTGCAGGCTTTATTTGATTTTGAGGAAGTGAAATTTGTACAGGGTTTTGGATTTGAATATGGTTTTGATTATGTAGATTTGTGGATGCAGATTTTATGAACAGAATGTATATATGAAGTAAGTGAGTTTTGGATATGCAGATTGATTTTTATGAAGAGGAACATGTAGATGTTTGGATTTGAGGATAAGCAGATCTGATCTTTGATTTAGATTTTGCAGATTTTGATTGTTAATATGAAACTTAATTTGGATCTTCATTTGATTAGGAGAAAAAAATGAACATGCAATATGAAATGAAGATGTACACTTAACTAATGTATTTCAGATTTATGAAATAAAAGAAAAATAAAAAAAATAAAATTAACACTTGTCATAAGTTAGACGCTTGTCTATTTACTCTTTTAAAAATGCAACACATGTTATCCTTTAAATATAATTAGTATTTGAATTTACAAAATAATGCATGTATTTTAGCTTAATTTAAATTGTTAGTTTATATTTAAACATGTGTATAAATTTATAAATGAAAACAAACCATGTTTACAAATGAAACTTATACATATTAAAATTAAAACAATTTAAGACTTTATACTTTTAAATTTAAATTCAACTAAATTCAAAATAAATATTTTTCGAATCAAGTTATACATATAAATTTAATTTGAAATAGAAATTACTAATTCTTATTCAAAACTTATTTATAAAGACAATACCATATCAATATTGTTTTTATAAATCTCTTTTTATTAAATTAAGATCATTTTACAAAATATTCATTTTATTAAGCCATAAAACCAATTTGTTAAATTTATTCTAAATTTAAAACAATACCAATTTATTTAAAATATGAACCATATATTTATATTGAAAATAGAAATCGATTTATTATTTTAAAAGATATAATGACCGATTTATATAATTACTGAAGAAGATTATTAAATTTATCTGAATAATTATTAACAGATTATCAATATCAATTTAAATTTAACTACAGATTATTAAATTGATATTGTTAAAAATTCCGGGATGTTACAATCCTTCCCCCTTAAAAGAATTTCGTCCTCGAAATTTAAAACAAAGGTAATTTAATAATCTCATTAAATTTTAAATTTTAAACACAAGCGTATATCAAACATATGCTAACAACCAAAAACAACCAATCAAACAAATCTAATTATCCAGATAAAATTCTGGATAAAATTTTATCGAGTTTCCCCAGGTGTGTATATATATATACCGGGATACTCGCTCTAGATAATCCAAACAAACAATACTATGAAGCTACAAAGCTCCTATACAACTATATCTATAATACTAGACAAGATATCAGACTACGAACGAGTCTGTCTCAACAACCAAAACTCCAAAACTGCTGGTTCACAACCATAGATAGATCATACACGTATTCCCTCAGAGATACGTGAAACTCATCGAATCCCAGTTATCCAAACTGGCAATCTAATCCTGTAGACCAAACACTTAATCTCCTAGATACAGAAAAGATCCAAAACACCTCAGAGCTAACTTCTCAGACTTACCCAAATCTTATAGCTCACTTTTGATCGGAGACAACTTATCCAAAATTAAATCTCTGTCTTCAGAGTCCAAATCCCTCCGATTCTTATCCATAAAACTCTTCAGACAATCCTGGACTGTCTACAACCTCACTGATCAGCTCAACCTACGCTGATGCTTCTAGAAATAGACTAGACCAACAACTTCAACAAAATGATCTCCTCAAGATCAACCAAAATCAAGAACTCAACTCCTCAACATCGGAAGACAACAACCTATCCCATCCGGGAAAAGAAAACAGATACACTTCCAAACTGCTTCCCCTGCTCAACTCAGATCCAAAGTAGAAGAGAATGTTGAAGAAGAACGCAAGCGCAAACAGGACAACACGCCCCAGAGATATGGTTCACAGATCCATAAGAAACTTTCAGAAGTTCCTCCAAAACTCCGAGCTGCTACACCAACTAAATCTCCTAAAACCATTATTCTATAAAGCTGAACCACCGGTACCACTCCTGGAATTCCAGACAATAAGAAAACTCAACTTCCAGATGCGAACCAAACTCTGATTTCCTGAAGACATCCATAAAAACTCAGATAACCCAAGAGAGCACTCTAACAATCGCAAGTCACTTTTGCGAACCACCCAAACCAAATCCAAGAAGAAACTGTTCTCCCTTAACCAAATAGAACAGCTTAAACTTAACTTGCCAACTCAATGAAGAAACGGGTCCACTCAACTGCTTTCGAACTCCACTCCAGAAAACTGCTAAGCCAAAAGATCTCTTGCCAACACCGGGAACATTCCAACTACACTGCTGCCACAGATGCCAAAGAATTCCAAAACAAAGCTCTCCGAGAAACTCGGACCTCAAATCAAACAGAATCTCCAGCTGAACACAGCCATAGCACTGAAACAGACTCACCTTCTTAACTTGTTCCAAAGAAAACATCTTCGGGAACATCCATAGTCACTGCATCTCATCACGCAGCTACTATTTCCTGAGGTATTCAAAAATACCATCACTCACTTCTGCCAACCAACAAATCCAAACTCTACTCATTCGACTTCAAAGAATTCACTCCGAACCTTCACAGGTTTCCTTCAGAGATCAATGAAGTCCGTCATCACTACAAAACCCACTTGAGACGGTATTAGGTCTACAGTCTCAACAAAACACCTCCAACCTCAAATATTCAAACTCCAACCAATGGTAGTCGTGTTACACACACTACTACCCCATCTACCCTTATAACTTATATTGGAAAACCTGAACAGGTAACCCAACAGATAGGTAGAAATATATATATATATATATATAGTTATATATAAAAATTACAAATACACTCTCTCAAGAAAGACACCACTACAGAGCCTAGGTATTCACTCAACCTCACGCTCTTTAAGAAAGACACACTTCAGAGCTTAGGTATTCACTCAGCCTAATGCTCTCTAAAGAAAGATACACTTCAGAGCCTAGGTATTCACTCAGCCTAATGCTCCCTAAGAAAGACATACTTCAGAGCCTAGGTATTCACTCAGCCTAATGCTCTGATACCAACTGTCACGACCCGACTTTCCACTCCCGGAAAATCACATCATCTTTAAGAAAGAAAGGGATAGAAAAGAGAAGAGAAAGAAGAAGAAAGAAACAACACATCAGAATCTAAACAGCGGAACGAATAAACTATATTAATAACATAATACTTTACATAGTTTACAACCATTGTCAGAGTACATAGATATACAACACATACTAGACAGTTATAAACACCTGTCTAGTTACAACTTAATACAACAACTCAGAGAACACACAGCGGAATACTATATATATCTACACGCGGAAGCCTCCTGCTCCATTGCTCCTCCACAATTCGTCAAAGCTAACCTGAATCCTAACCTGAATTCCCTTGACTACTCATAAAAATTTGAGTACCCAAGAGTTTATGAAAAACAAAATAAACTCCGGGGCAGACATGGGTCTGGTGTGAGTAACAGGTTAAAGTTGCTTAACTTTCAAAAACCTTTTGAAAAGAAAGGTATCACGTAAGACTTCCCACACATAAACATGGAAAAGTTTTTGCCTTACGCTAACCAAAACATTTGATAGGAATTCCGATGATATTATAATAGTGTCTAGGGTTTTCAAATAAATAATAAATAGCCAAAATTGTTACATCTATTAAATTCCAGCTACTAGCCACAAAAGTGTGTAATACAATCAAAACCGTTGGCACTTATTGGATTTTGGATTCCATACAATGGCAGGGCTACTGGGGTACCGCCCGTCACAGTACGTGTCCTAGATCAACGTACAGATTATTAAATTGATATTGTTAAAAATTCCGGGATGTTACAGAAGTCCTTGCAAATCCGGATAATTCCTAATCACGTCCGGACTTCCCATCACAATGAGAGATTCTCCATACCGGGGATCAGCCGATGCAGAGACATTCGGCAAGAAACCCTTTCGTTTTCGAAAGTATCAGGTCTTCACCACCGGTCTTCAAATGCTATCCATAATGTCGTATCACTATTCGGAATGGGTTATACGACACAAAGGTTGTCTCCCGCCTAAACCAAATAGTGAGCGCAATATTAAAAAAACATATGGATATGGGATCTCAGTTAAGTCACAACTTATTACCCAAACTTTTCTTTCAAATGGTTAAATAAATTACCATTTCAAATCTTTTAAACGAAAAGATTCATTTCAAAAACCTTCGATGGTTTAAACAATTTCCACATTTAAATCTTTTAAACAAAAGATTCACTTTTAAGTCCCCTTTCAATTTAAAACAAGGCTTACCAATCTTTAACAAAGATTAATTAATAACTTTCAAAACAACTCAATTTCAAATTGGAAATCCTTTCATCATAATTTTGGAAATTCTTTCCTTATATAAAAGCTATTGTTATTTGAAAACCTCTTGTTCCGTTTCGGAAAACCCGATTATAATTGCACAAGTTAAGGACTTTAAATATAAACTTGGGTTACATTCAAATTCTCAAAGTAATACTTTTAAAATGATTTAAAATCCATATAAACACATTTATAACTTGTATAACATTTTTACGTCATAAATATCAGATGTTGAATTCAATTTTAGATATTAAATTCAGTTTAAATCAAAATTTTCAAATTCAAATCTTTATTAAGTTATTCAAAATAACTTGCATTCTTAAAACACCTTTTCAAAAGTTTTTCACTTTAAACCCAATCCATTTCCAAAACCATTTGAATTTAAAATTCAGATTCAAAATATTTAAAAATCTGTGACTTAACCGATTTTCACATGCAATCCAAATTTGTGTGTGTATAGTGTAGTCTAGGGGCTTTACACAATAGTGCACAACATCAATCCTCATAGATACAAACAAAGAAATATCGATAAGCGGTATAATCTACAACGCTTATCCTTATTCACAGGTAAAGTACATTTATCAACTAAAAATATTCATCATTATGATTCGGTGTGGGTTTCGGATAACCAACTGAAATCCGACTCCCTGTCATATCGAAATCCAAATGTCATTTAACGAGTCATGGGGTATTTACACATAAACATATCACAGATCAATACATAGCAACTCTCATCACAAAATATCACAAAGCATCACATATGAGAAATATCAACCATCCAAAAATTTAATAGAATCTAAAACATCCATAAGTAAAAATAAATTAAATTATCTGATTCAAATTAAATCAGATTAATTACTTATGAATAAATTTTAAATCTTGATTAATTAATATTAATAATTACAAATAAATTTGATTAATTACTCCTTAATCATTTATTAATTAAAATTTTAATTTATAATTAATTCCTTGATTAATTATCCTTGATTACTCACAAAAATTTAATTAATACTTAATAAATAATCCTTCCTTAATCCCTCTCATTAATTAATTGACTTTCAATTAATCATCTAAACTAGTTACATTGATTAATTTACCATTAATTAGTTAATTACAACAAGAAATTATCTCTAATAAATTTTATTAATTAATTAACCTTTAAATTGATTGTCCTCAAATTGATCACCTTAATTTATTAATCACATAAATCAATAATCCTTAAATTATAAATTAATGAACTTCCTAATTAATTTAAATCAAATTTGATTAACCAATTAATCAATCTTTAATCATTAGATAATTAACTCTTTATTTTAAATAATTAACCTTAAATTATCCAATTATCCTTTAGTTAATTATCTTAATTTAATAAATTAACCCCTCAATTAATCATCATTTTAATTGATTTTTCTTTATTAATAAATTTAAACTTAATATTACAAAGGTAATTAACACAAAACATTAATTATCCCGTTCTCTTTTACTTAATAATTAATGTATACAAATCATTATTACTTAAGGTAGACACATTTTTATTAACAATTTATTTATCACTTATAATTATGTTTGGAAACAGTCATTTCCAAATTTACATTTAAAATTTTGATTTTAAAAATCCAAATTTCTTTTTAAAACTTAAAGATTCAAAGGCCCACTTGAATCTAACTTAAACTTGTTTTAAACTTTATTTTTAAATGCAGTTTAAATTTTGAAAAACAGTTTTAAAATTAAACTGACAGGTTTTAAGAAAGCCTATAACAGATCTAAGTATACCCGAGGCCAATTCACGTTTCCCCCGAGCCAATTCACGTTTCCCCCGTACCCAACTTCGAGTTTTAACCATCATTGACCCGAGTGACATTTTATTTCAAAAATTTGTTTAAGTTTTAAATCCAACCCGATACCACCCCCCAACAACACGAGGCCGCTTTCGAGTTTCTACGTCGATTCACCCGAGCAGTACTTCGAGCTGCCACCCATCTTCTCCAAAACCAACAGTGTTACCCAAATTATGCACGTACACGTGCACAGATAGTCGGAGTTGCTCCGACCATCGTTGATCTCTTCAGCAAGTCGCTAATGCCCTACCAAAGCCCTCCGATCCACCAAGTTCGACCAAAACTAACAGAATCAAAATCGAGCTCTCTCACTACCAACCCAAGCCAACCCAGTCGCCAACTTCACCTCAAACTCACCGCTCCGATCACCCGAAGGTTCCCAACTCCGGCCAATGACTCATCATCCACCCAGCCATCATTCCCAAAGACCATATGCCACTCGATCAACCACAGAGGGAAAACGAATCAAACCAATACTCTCAACCAAAACTAGGTTTCCAGAAATAAAACCCTCGCCGCCGCCGCCACGTTCACCTGCAGACCACCCTAATATTTTTCTTCGATACCCCATAAGCTCCTCTACCTCCTCGAGAAACTCCGGCCCCCCTAGTGCCTCTGACCACCGCAGTTTGACCAAAAACCATTTTTCATTCGTTTTGAAATATCCCATTGTAAACAAACTTAAAAATCTTAAATTGATCATTAAAATTCATCATTCTGAAATGCAAATCTATTTGTAAAGTTAAAACATAAAATAGAGATCACTGATTTTTGACTTGATTTAGATTTTCACTGTTATTTCATAGTTTCAAAATGGTTACCGAACATTTTCAACTTGAAACCATTTTAAAAATCTAAATCTTATTAGTTTGGACATACTTTGTTTAAACAACTAAGCCTAAAAGGAATTTGAAAGGAGTGTTTGGAAATTTTTAACAGGTTTTATACCTGTAAAATGAAGACAGAGGTATACACATACTTACCTACAGGCATGCAACCTCAACCTGTACACATTTGAACACATGTGTATACATTCCAAACAAGTTACCATATCATTCATTTCATTCATCGACACTGAACACAATCTAAAAATAATTGGGTTTTTAAAAGAGAGTTGCTCACCAATTTTATGAAGGTAGAGGATATTGATCAAATTTGTGCCTGGAAATGCTTTGATTTATAATTTGTTTTGATTTGCTTTTGAATCCATATCTTAAATTGTTTATTCCAAGTTTCAACTTGCTTCTTTTGCTTTAGATTTCAGGCTGAAGTTTTGAACTTGCCGAGATGATCCTTTCTCTTGTTTGCTTTTCTTTGTTTAGCTTTCAAATTCAAACAGATTTTGTTTTTCTTTTGATTGCTGTTGAGTTGTTTTACTGTTTTTCATATTTGAATCAAGTTGAAGTTTCTTGTGAATCAGATTTTCAATGCTTTCTTTGATCTGCTTTGTGGTTTCTTGTTTCAGGTTGAAGTTTCATTCAATTTTTTTTTCAGGTTTCTGGTTTTAAATTCCTGAAACAAAAATGAGAAGAAAAAGTGTTCTGATTTTGTTAACATTTTATGTTGAAAGAAACATATTTTTGCCACTTGTTCTTTTGTATTAACACTTGTAATACTACTTATCTCCTTACTTTACAAATGTCATTTATTACTTAAATTATGTTTAAGTCCTTTAGTTTAAAATTTTAGTTTAAACCATATTTTATTTACATTTATGAAACATATTTATCTATTTTGTTTTCTTTGCATTCATATATTCTTATATATATACATATATACAAATCTAATTTTACATCTTAAATTCAAAATTTAATATAAAATCAATTTATACTTATAAATGAATAAATAATCAAATACCTTTTTATAAATATATTTTTATATTCCATTTATCATCTTTTTCTTTTAAAGTTAAAATTAAATTCTTATTTATAACAAATGATTTGAAAAGTTATTCATTACAAATAAATATTTATATGTTAGTTAATATAATTTTTATTGAATTCAAATCCAAATCAAATTATAATCTATTTATAAAATATTCACTTTTGAATTCCAAATCATTAATCTTTATTTATTTTAAAGATAAAGACATTTATTTTTATTAATGAATCAAGTTATCAATCTTTATATATATATATTTATTCAAATCTCCAAATATTCACAATTAAATTTGTAATTAGAATATTATTCAAAATATTTATTTCAGAATTTCCAATTAAAAATTCTATTTGAAAATCATGTTTACATTCATTTACATTAATAAACAAACCAATATTTATTAATTTTTTTGAAAACACCAGTTTAAATCATAACTAAATTCCAAAAATTAAATTTATTTCCAATTTCAATTTGATTAAAAATGGGAATGTTACACTTTTCGACCCCGAAAAGTAAAAAAGGGGAAAAGAAGAATTAGGAAATCCAAATATCTTACTTAAAACATTTAATTTATAGACAAATACATTTTTAAAAATTAATTAATTTAAATAAAATATACTAATTTATAACCAATAGATCTTTTATACTTAAATTAATAAAGTTTGGAAAACATTTTCAAAATTTTCTAAGTCCAAAATTTACAGAAAATTTCGTTAGAGTCTCCTTTGTACAGAGAGGCTCGTAAGAAAATATAATATCAAATATAACAATATATAACATATTTTTTTCCAAAATAATATATATCCCAACACGGGAAAATAATATAATAACGTTATAAACCGTAATCCAAAAACGTACCTATTTGTCGGGAAATTTACGCTTATATTAGGAAACCAAATGCAGTAACAATTGCTTCCATAAC
Source organism: Allium cepa (assembly GCA_030765085.1). NCBI lineage: Eukaryota > Viridiplantae > Streptophyta > Magnoliopsida > Asparagales > Amaryllidaceae > Allium > Allium cepa. Next base: position 107,714,285 of record CM060937.1, on the reverse strand, counting down.
CTGTATTTCACTTATATAATCTAAAAAGGTTAAAAATTATATGAAATGAAATATTTAAAGTTGTTTTACCAATCAACAAACAAATCAATATACTACCATTACTTAAAATCACCACAAATCAATCATTCATTCATATCAACAAAACAAATAGTTGTTCGGGTTCAAAACTTCAAATTGTACAGGATGAAAAGTAACTACTAAGTGTACCCTTCACTCAACAGTCTTAGGTGAAACTAAATAGATTATTCATTCATCCAAACAATTTTAAAGTTACCTTACCCAAACAACCATAAACCAAAACAAACAACAATTCCAAACAACAAATCAAATTTACTTGTTATTAATTTCATTTCATACATTAGTTGTTTGATTTCTTTTCTTTCATATAATGATTTATCTTTTTATTTTACATTTATTTCTTACCATTTTATTTAGATTTAACTTCAACTTATTTACTTAAGTTAAAATTTCTTACTTACAATACCTGCCTTCCATTATATTCAATTAGTAGTATTTCAATTATACTTAAGTTTATAACCATTTCAACATCAAATTCTTATTTATTAAAGAAATTCATTGACCACTTTCATTCATAAGTTTACTTGTACAACTTCCATTATATTTTTTATTAACATTTGAACTTTTTACATCTTTTGGTAAGCTATACATATGTTAAAAAAATGCAAATGAAACTTATACAAGTTTTACCTCATCTTTTAATTTAATTTAATGTTCAATAATTACAACTTTGTTTTATAAGTTTACAATTTCTACTTTCTTTTAATCCCATTTATAACTTAACATTAAATCACTTATTTTAATTAAAGGTTTCAATTATTAATTAAATTCCATTTCACTACACTAATTGAAACTATTAATTAACAGAAACTTGAGAACTAAATATCGGGTTTTATCCAAGAATCATTTAAAATAATAGATAAATGCATATACTTACAATATATATATATATCCAATTATATTTAAAACGATTAAAATTCATATTTGTTTATCAAAATAAATCTACAGTAAAAATACTACAGTGGCCTTCCCCTTTCGAAACTCGAAAATGAATGTCGATGATGCGGCCGCCATCACCGAAATTATTTTCCAACGACAGAGAGGGAAGTACAAACTTATTTCTTCGAAAATCTTCTTAAACAATTCTTTTAAATATTTATATCAAATTACTTCTGATAATATTATTATTATATTTCAAAATCATTCAATAGAAATTTTCAAAACCACGGGACTTAAGTTCTAAATTTCCAATTTGATTTATTTTATTTTCAATCTTATTTCAACTATTATTTATAAATTTCATTACCTAACAACCAGTATAATACAACCAAATGTAACCTTTATAAAAATTTACTTTATATATATATAGAAAATATAATAGGCAAAATTATTTCATTCACCAATATTAAAACCAAGTATTATGTCGGTCTGTCCTATTAAGTGTTTAGAAACCCCTATTGATGTCATAGCATCCCATGCATCTACAAGAATTTATAAATAAAAAACGGAACAGATTAGCACAATATTAAACCTTTTTATAACACTAACAAATACGTTCTCTCATATATATACACTCAGCGACTCCCATAGGGTATTACTACCCTATTAATAAAGAGTCAGACCCCACAAAGCTAAGGTTTATCGCTAAACCAAAGCTCTGATACCACATTGTAACATCCCGCCTTTTTGCACGCTTTAAATCGACACACGTGTCAATTCAAACCATACGGAAGGGCGGATTGTTATGGGGTAAAAAACAAGAAAGAAATAAAACAAACAGAATCTCACAGCGGAAGGATAAAATATAATAATCAAATATAAACAGTTCATGAAGCTGTCTTTCAAAACATTTAATTTTACTTACAATATATATCGGAGTTACACATACCATAGAATATCAATAATGCAGCGGAATACAATAGTGTAGTGGAATAAAATAATATGTAATAGAAATAAAATCTTCATCTTCGTCCTCTAGAGCTAGAGTCTTCGAATCCTGAAATACTCAGGCTGACCCGAGCGAATTGAAAAGACAAAACACTTGAGTCAGAACTAAAAGATCTTATGTAAGTTAAATCAACAGAAATAAATATGAGTGCAGTAACTCAAGAGATGCTCAGGATTTACATCTCTTAAGGATCCGTTAAACTATTTACTATGTAGTATATTTTGCTATTATAATAGTGTCTAATTGTAAAATAAACTAACTTTTAAATAGCGTCAAGGCTTTACATTTTTCACCTTAACACATTTATATATTCCCATAGTCTATACAGTACCGTAATCTTCCCCATACAGGGCGTCGTCAGAGGGCACTCCATAGGTATGGTACAAAACCAAAATCGTATAAGGCACGCTAGGGTAGGTGACACGGCACAACTAGGCAATGCCATGGTAGATATAGCAATTACGCTTCCGGGTCGGTGGTAACACGTAGCAGCTACTACCGTCCACCTCGAACAACACCCCCAAAATCAAAAATCAAAAGTGGCCACCGAAAAATCCAAAGTCGGAGTAGAATAGCAAAGGGATGTGTCCGATAAAAGGTGCTAACTTCTTAACCCGTCGATCGCTCCTGTTTTTGCCACCTTATGACAACTCACGGGAGTTGGGTCCACGTATTTACCTCAAAGGAAACACCGCCACCATCCTACTTCTTTCTGGAATCTCCACCGCGTACACGGTTATTAAAGTGGTTTTCGGAGTTGGTAGAGAGTATGACAACTTCCGATCCCCGTCTCTTTAACAACCAATCGTTATTATAACACCACGGTCTCTTCAAAATAGTTTATACTTTAAAACCAGAATAAAATATCCATTTCAAAACCATATACTTACGATATCATTTCTATTTTAAAACCAAATCAATATTATATAATTTTTATTTCAAATAGATCTTTTCTCAAAAATCATAGCACTTTCAAATATATATACCTTAAACTCATAGCTTCGAAATAAAATTTTCAATTCTTAAATGGTTTAATAATAAATTACTTTATAAAGTAAATTTGCTTTTTAATTTCTCAAATCAATTCCAAATACAGATTTGAATTCCTAAGTAAACCATTTAAATTTCCATATATTTCAAAGTTTTAAATATTTCACCATTTCAAAACTAAATTTTTAATTCATATATATATGCCAAATTCACTTTACTATTATTTAGTTTTGAAATACCTACTTAATAATCCAGAATCCTTTAAATAAAACTTTCAAATTCAATAATTGAATATTCCTCAATTTATTTAGACTATATATATTCACTTAAATCATCTTAAACCTGAATTTAGTTATAACACCATGTTCTTTTTAAATCTAAATTTCTATAAGATCTTAATTAAATAAAATCTCAAATCAATTTCAAAACTATCTTCTCAACTTTGATTTATAAAAATCAATATAAACTCTATATTAGAATGTAAGTAAACACTTATCCATAATATATTTTAATAAAATCAACTTTATTATTAAACTTACTTCATACTTTAAACAATTTTATACATAGCTTCAAACCAAGAATTTAACTATATATAAAATAACCTTTATCAAATATCCGAAATCAATATCTCATAAAACCATATATATATTTCTTTACGAAACCATAGAAAATCATTTCAAAATATTTATATATATATAGCACGGTGTCTGTATAAAATTTTCTATCCTATGGTCAAGTGCTACGGATATTTATCATTTCAATCCGTAATTTAAAATAAAAATTACGGTTATATATCATTTCAAACCGCAATCTTGAATGAAATGAAAATGCATAGTAACTTGCAGCTTATACAATATAAAATACAACATCCATTCATCCATCATAAAATCATACATCCATTTATCACAATCATCATCCAATTCAAACAATACATCAATATATAGCAGGTAATAAATAACAGGCATTTACTGGCAGTTTATTATGCAAAATAAATTAAATAATAATTTAACCGGCAATTTATATGTAATAATAAATTAAATAACAAGTTAATTAAATAAATGCAAACTAACTGAGATAATGATGAAATATATGCCAAACAGCTATAAAAAATTTCAAATCACATCACAAATGAATTTAACAAACATAAGAAATCTTAGAAGTTGTGAGAGGGTTTAAACACTCACCTTTGATTTTAGCCCATAAAAATCCAAACAGAAGCGCAAAACTCAACAATCTCCAAATTCAACTAAATAAATTTCATGTTGTCCTGATATAATGAAGTCTGCATTCTGTGTAAAACCAACCTGAAAACAAGCATGCAAATGAAACATGGAAGCAATCATGCAAATGTAAATCTAGAAAACAAAGTACTAAATCATTTCAAGTTTTAAAGTACTGAAGCAATCTGAAGTTCAAGTTTTCAAAAAGCAAGAGCAAGATGAAGTTTTAAAGCATTTGAAATTTTTAAAAAAAAATTCAAAATTGAAGTTCAGAAAAATGCATAAGCATGTGCTCTGCTCCTAAACCAGGTGAGTAACATTTTAACTAAAATAATTTAAGTAATATAGTTGCTTGATTTACTACTGTGATAATTATGTTGGAATGGATTAATATGATATTGATATCCTCTGTTATATGTTTGAATGCATGTTGTGTTGTAATTCTGCCTGTTCTAGATTCCAGATTTTTTTTATATATTCAAAAATTAAGACTTCATGTTAAAATCATTTTTATAGTTTAAGATTTTAACAAGCATGTGTGTAATAAGTAAAGTTTTTAATTTTAGTAAATATGAAAGATAAATAAAAACTGTGGTGTTTTTGTAAACTCAGTAATAACAGAGTAACAGAATATAAGTAAAAATTTGATTTTCCTGATTCATTAATTCAAGAACATAAATCAATTACATAAACCAATACTTGAATTCTAAAACTAAAATCAGGAATTTTAGTTCAGGAATCATTGAGCATTTCTGGTTTAACCAGAAATGGTATTTTGGAGCATATCTGTTGTTCTAGATGATCAGGGTGGGCTGCGGCTTCTCTGGTAATGGAGAAGTGATAGGAGAAGCAGGAAAAAATTTTAGGAGAAGGATTTAATCACGGAGGTAGTAGTGATTAGGGATTAAAGTTTTTTAACCTAGATTTGCTGTTGATCAAGAATTGGGTCATCTCGACATCTATGGGTGATCGAGTTCTTCCAAAATCGAGTAAATGGTTGAGGGAGTGTGGAAGTGGAGGTGACCGGAGGGGGTATTTCTCTGACGATCGGATTTTGGGATTTGAGGTAAATTTTAGAATTCGACATGGTTGCAGTTTTGTGCTTGAACTCTTGATTTTGATTTTGTGGTTCTGCGTGTCGTATGATGGTCGGAATATGGTTGAATGATGGTTACCGACTTGCTCAAGGGGTCGTGAGTGATTGGAAGTGATGGCGGCGGAGGTGCAGGTGCACGCGATTAATGGTGTATCAGTTGATTGGGGAAGATGAGTTACCAGTGTTGTCTCGGGTTGTCTTATGTTCAGCTCAAAGTTCTTGAACGTTGGACTCGAAGTAACTGAGTTAGGACTCGGGTTTTTACTTTGTTACAGGGTTTGGGGTAAACCTGTTAGTACAGGTTTTTGTATAAACCTGTTTTTATTTGAAATTAAATTGATTTTAAGATGAATTTGAAAGAATTGTTACTCGAGTTGCTTGAGTCAGCTCGAGCTAGTTATTGAGGTTTAGTAATTGTTATGTTTCAAATTTTAAATTGGAATTTGAAATATAAAACAAAGATTTAAATTAAGTTTTAAATCTAATTTAAATTATAGATTCAAGTTGAATTGAATCTTAAAATTGGAAATGATTAAGTTTTTAAATTCAAATTTGCTTTAAAATAACTTAAAAAAGTTATTGTTTAAAATGTTTTTAAAATAAATTTGAATTTAAAATTTAAAATTGAAATATGTAGTAATGTTTTAAATAAAGTTAAATTTGATTCAAATCTAATTTTGAATCTTTGGTTTAAAATGAATTTAAGTTTTATAAATTTAAGTGTTTAAACCAAATTTGATTGATAATGTAAAAATTTAAATGGTTTTAATTTTAAAAGAAATTTGTTTTGACCTTTGTGAAATTTATTTTATAATAAAAGTTTTATTTAACAATTAAGGTTTAAGATTTAATTTAAACTTGTTAAGGTTAAGTAATAATTTAATGTTTTATATTTCATTTGATTATTTGGGTAATTAAATGAATAATTAATTTATTTAATAAATTAATGAAATAAATAATTACTTAAGGTAATTAGGGGTTTAATCTTAAGGGTTTAGGATTAATTATTCTTTGAATAATTAACTTGTAATGAAGAATAATTAATTAAATAAAATTAGTTTTTAATTAATGATTAATAATTAATTAATCAAGTAATAATGGATTACTTAAGTTTTAATTAACACTTAATTATTTAATTAATTAGCGTTAATTAATGGATTAATTAATGATTAATTAATTTGTAATTAATAATGATTAAAATAAGTTAATTATTTTAGAAAATAATTAATGAGTTGTTAATAGTTAATGAAGGTCATTAACTATGGATTATTTAATAATTAATTAATTTGATTAATTTTAATTATTAATTAGATTAACTAATTTAAAGATAATCAATTATGTAAGTTATTAAGTATAATTACTTATGGAAGTAATTAGGGAATTAATTACTTATTGTAATTAATTGAGTTAATTTGATTAGTTTAAGTTAATTAATTCAGTTTAATTAATTTAAAATAATAATTTGATGATTTATGAAGGATAATTACTTAATGTAATTAAATGAAGAGGAATTACTTAGAGAAGTAATTAATGGGTAATTACTATATGTGATTAACTAGAAGTGATTTGATAATGAAGTTATTTGAGTATAATTACTTTGTAAATTAATCAAGGAATTAAATAGAATTAATTAAGGAGTAATTAATTTATTTGGTGAAGTAATTTAAGGGAAGTTAATTACTGGATTGGGTTAATCAAGGGTGATTAACAAATATGGTTAAATTAAGATTAATTACTTAAAGTAATTAATTTAAATAAGGTAATTAATTAAAATGTAATTAGAAGATCATTAATTATTATAATTAATGATGTAATTAAGATTGATTAATTAAGATTAATTAATCAATAATAAGTGATTAAAGGTAATTAATTTTAGGTAATTAATTAATGAAGTAATTAATTAATGAAGTAATTAAAGGTTAATTACTATATTTGGTTAAATATAATTAATTTGAGAAGTTAATTAGTAAATAATTACTTGAATGTAAGTAAGAGTTAATTAATCAGGGATGATTAATTAAAATGAATAATTGGATGATGATTAATTATTTGATTAATAATTAATTAATAATGATAGGCAAGGATGATATTGGTAAAGTAATTAATTTAATTTACTTTAAATTAATGGAATGATGTAATTAATTTAATTCATTTTAAATTAATTATATTTGGGTGTGGTAAATCATGGCTTATATGGTTGGATAGTGCTGTTTGCTTAGATGGTTTGAATCTCAGATATGAGATAGATAATGTTGAGTGATATGGATGCATTGGTTGCATTGTGATGTTGATATAGATTATCTTTTTGAATAATGATAATATGGTTTATCTGATATGATGATAATATTGATTACCTATTGTGTATCTGTGATTTATCTATTTGGATATATAGATAATTGAATTGTTTTAAACCTTTAAAACAACTTGGCCTTAAAAGACACGCTTTAGATTTCGATGAGACCGAGATCGGGTTTCCATATTTGGATATCCGAAAACCACATCGATCCAAATTAACGATAGGTCATGAATCTTTTGTGAAGAGTGAAGACTCGAGGTGTAAGAACTATAAGTCAATATAACTCTGTGGGTGATTCCGTAATGAGTTTGACGGAATAGTACTTATAGATTCGAGATGTAGATTTAGAGTGCAAGGGTTATCGTCGTTAACTCTGAGGGTGATTCCAAAATGAGTGTAACGAGATAATGCCTTTGGTTTCGTTCGAACCCGGAACGAACTTGTATGGATTGAATGCTTTCAGAACATCGTCAGGTGGACGATGAGCATTCTAAGAGATGTGTCCTCTAAAGGTAATCGTAGCCTTAAGCCTCATCAACCGAGAATGGCTAAAACATGGGAGGTGTAGCAAGGCTTCGTGGGTAGCTCCCACTGGAGAGCAAGATTGATTCCTGTCTAGAGGTCCCTTTTTATTCGGCTTAGTGGGAAGTTGTCAGTGTACACCAACTACGGGGTTGTCTTGTTCGGACCCGTTCAGTAAGGAATGGGTCCGGCTTTGTGTTGCAGGGGAGTGGGAGCACTCCTTGGTACGTTGATCTAGGCCACGTACTGTGACGGGCGGTACCCCAGTAGCCTTGCCATTGTATGGAATCCAAAATCCAATAAGTGCCAACGATTTTGATTGTATTACCCACTTTTGTGGCTAGTAGCTGGAATTTAATGAATGTAACAATTTCGGCTATTTTCTATTTATTTGAAAACCCTAGACACTATTATCATATCACTGGATTTCCTATCAAATGTTTTGGTTAGCGTAAGGTAAAAACTTTTCCATGTTTATGTGTGGAAAGTCTTACGTGATACCTTTTCTTTTAAAAGGATTTTTAAAATTAAGCAACTTTAATCTGTTACTCACACCAGACCCATGTCTGACCCGGAGTTTATCTGTTGTTTTCTTAAACTCTTGGGTACTCAAATTTTTACGAGTAGCCAAGGGATTCAGGTTAGCTTTGATAAATATTGGAGGAGCAATGGAGCAGGAGGCTTCTGCGTTAGATATATAGTATTCCGCTGTGTGATCTGTGATTGTCTCTGAGTTGTATTATGTTGTAAATACTAGACAGGTGTTTATAACTGTCTAGTATGTGTTGTATATCTGTGTACTCTGATAGTGTTTGTAAACTATGTAATATTTATGTTATTAATATAATTTATTCGTTCCGCTGTTGAGATTCTAGTGTTGTTTCTTCTTTCTCTTCTTTCTTTTCTTCTTCTATCCCTTTCTTTCTTAATTGATGATGCGATTTTATAGGAGTAGAAAGTCGGGTCGTCACAGGTGGTATCAGAGCATTAGGTTGAGAGAATACCTAGACTCTGGAGTGGTGTCTATCTTGAGAGAGCGTATTTGTATTTTTATTATATATATATTTATATAATTACTTCTACTTATTTGTTGGGTTACCTGTTCGGGTTGTCCAATATAAGTTATAAAGGTAGATAAGGTAGTGGGTGTGTAACACAACTACTACCCTTGGTTGAAGTTTGGTGCTTGAGATTGGTAGTTCATTTGTCGAGACTGTAGATTGAATACTGTCTCAAGTGAGTTTTCTTGGAGTAAGGATTTAGTAGATCTCTGAAGGTAACCTGTTAAGGTTCGGAGTCTATCTTTGAGTTGGATGAGTAGAGTTTGGATCTGTCGGTTGGGCAGAGGAGAATGATTGTATCTTGATATCTCAGGGAGTAGTAGCTGCGTGATGAGATGCAGTGACTATGGATATTTCCGAAGATGTTTTCTTTGGAACAAGTCAAGGAGGTGAGTCTGCTTCAGTGTTGTGGCTGGATTCAGCAGGATGTTTCTGTCCGGTTTGAAGTCCGAGTTTCTCGAAGAGCTTTGGTTTTGGAAGTCTTTGGCATCGGTGTCAGCAGTGCAGTTCGGGTATTCTGGGTGCTGGCAAGAAAGTCTTCTGGTTAGCAGTTTTTCTGAAGGAGTTCAGAAGTAGCAGAGTGGATCCATTTCTTCGATGGATTGGCTAGTTAAGCGTAAGCTGTTTTGATTTGTAAAGAGAGAACAATTTTCTTTGGATATTGGACTGGTTGATCGCAAAAGTGACTTGCGATAGTTTGAGTGTTCTCTTGAGCTATGGGAAGTTTGTCCGTACCTGGAGGTTGAGTTTTCTTATCGACTGGATTCTAGTAGTGATACCGGAGGTTTAGTGAAGCAGCTTTGGATCAGATGGGGCATCTAAGTTTTCTTTTATGGATCTGTTGAACCATATTTCTGTGATGTGATATCCAGTTGTGTTCGAGTTTTCCTTCTACTTCAGATCAAAGTTGTGCAGCGGAAGCAGTTTGGGAGTGCCTTGTTTTGTCTTTTCCGGATAAGAATTGAAAGTTAGTTTTCTGGTATTTGTGGAATAGAGTTGGTATTCTTGATTTGGGATTGATCTTAAGGAGATTACTTTGTTGGATTTTTTTGGTCCAGTTTGTTTCTAGAGACATCAGTGAAGGTTGAGCTGATCAAGAGAGTTGAAGGTAGCCCAGGATCATCAGAAGAGTTTTGTGAATAAGAGACGAAGAAATTCGGATTCCGGGGTCGGCGATTTGATCTTGAATAAGTTTTCTCTGATCTAAAGAGCTATAAGATTGAGTAAGACTGGGTAAGTCAGCTCCGAGGTATTTGGATCTTTTTTTGTGTTTTTGTGAGGATTGGTGTTTGGTTTTCAGGGTTGAATTGTCAGTTTGGATAACTGGGATTCGCTGTGTTTTACGTATCTCTGAGGGAGTACGTACATGGTTTATCTCTGGTTGTGGAACCAGCAGTTCAGAAGGATGTGATTGTTGATTCAGACTCGTCTGTAGTCTGATATCCTGTTTACTTTTGTAGATCTAGTTGGATAGGAGTTCTATAGCTTAATAGTATTGATTGTTTAGATTCTATAGGACGAGTATCCCGATATTTATACTGGGGAAACTCGTGAAAATTTTATCTAGAATTTTTCTGGATAATTAAATTTGTTTTGTTTGAATTGGTTGTTATGGTTGCTAGCATATGTTTGATAATATATGCTTGTGTTTTAAATAAAAATCTTAAGATAGATTATTAAATTACCTTTGTTTTAAATTTCGGGGACGAAATTCTTTTAAGGGGGAAGGAATGTGATATCCCGGAAATTTGGGCAATATAAATTTAATAATCTGTGTTATAAATTTAATTTGATTTGATAATTGTAATAACAAAATTGGGAATTTGATTTAATAATCATGTTTTAATAAATATTTAAATTGAAAGATTTTACCTTTTTAAATAAATAAATTGTTTTCTTTTATAATATATATATTTGTATATATTGTAAATTAATAAACTTTGATTTTGAATTTAATGAATTGATTTTCTAATTCTAGTTTATTTTTAGTAAATTAAAAATTTGATTTAAGAATTAGCTTTTAAAAGAAATGTAATAAATAATGTTATGGTTTATACTATGATAAATCTTATTTGTTTTGAAATTTTATTTAACTTAAAAATATATGGATTTAAAATTAGATAAATATAAAACCTAAGTTTTACTTTATTTTACTTAGGATTTATATATATATAAGAATTTACAATGTAAATTACAAATGATCTTAGTTGTTATAATCTCTTTTGTAAATTATTTAATATTGTTTAATTTGTTATTTTTAGATAAAAATCTTAATACTTAAATTCTTATGAACATAAATGGATATTTATAGAAATAGGATTTGTTCTTTTAAAATTTTATAAGAGCTATATATGCATATGTATTACTTGATTTTTCAATTGGAATTTTATAATTTAAATTTGATTTTGAATTGAATGTTTTGAAATTTAAAAGAATAAGTATTTAAAAATATTTGAATAAGCTTGTATTTATATATTTTTTGTTTCATTTCTTTTAATTAGAAGAGAAGAAATAAAATTCATTTATATATAGACATAGGAAATAATGAATTAAGATATAAAGTTTTTAAAATTCAATTTAAATTAAAATATTTAGATTACATGTGTAAGTTTCTTAGGATACAAATTGACATGTGTTAGTCATATAATAAACTTAAGTGACAAATGTTTAAATGTGAACAAGTGTAATGTTGAAATTTTCTTTTTTTCATTTTATTTCTATTAAAATAAAATCTACATATATTAAAATATTCCTTCTCATATCATTTTTCTTTTTCAAGCTTAAAGAGAAATTTTTAGATTCTAAAATCTGAATTCTTCTGCATTCAAACAAATTCTGTTCTAAATCCAACTGTAAATCTCCTCAAATCCATCTGCAAACTCATCTTCATACAAATCAGTAATCTCCCCTCAAAAATTCAAATCAAAAACAATATCCAAACCTGCATATCCTTTCTGGAAACTTGCATGCATCTTTTCTCTGGAAGCCTGCATTTTTCTCCTGATATAATGAAGTCTGCATTCTGTGTAAAACCAACCTGAAAACAAGCATGCAAATGAAACATGGAAGCAATCATGCAAATGTAAATCTAGAAAACAAAGTACTACATCATTTCAAGTTTTAAAGTACTGAAGCAATATGAAGTTCAAGTTTTCAAAAAGCAAGAGCAAGATGAAGTTTTAAAGCATCTGAAATTTTTAAAAAATAAATTCAAAACTGAAGTTCAGAAAAATGCATAAGCATGTGCTCTGCTCCTAAACCAGGTGAGTAACATTTTAACTAAAATAATTTAAGTAATATAGTTGCTTGATTTACTACTGTGATAATTATGTTGGAATGGATTAATATGATATTGCTATCCTCTGTTATATGTTTGAATGCATGTTGTGTTGTAATTCTGCCTGTTCTAGATTCCAGATTTTTTTTATATATTCAAAAATCAAGACTTCATGTTAAAATCATTTTTATAGTTTAAGATTTTAACAAGCATGTGTGTAATAAGTAAAGTTTTTAATTTTAGTAAATATGAAAGATAAATAAAAACTGTGGTGTTTCTGTAAACTCAGTAATAACAGAGTAATAGAATATAAGTAAAAATTTGATTTTCCTGATTCATTAATTCAAGAACATAAATCAATTACATAAACCAATACTTGAATTCTAAAACAAAAATCAGAAATTTTAGTTCAGGGATCATTGAGCATTTCTGGTTTAACCAGAAATGGTATTTTGGAGCATATCTGTTGTTCTAGATGATCAGGGTGGGCTGCGGCTTCTCTGGTAATGGAGAAGTGATAGGAGAAGCAGGAAAAATTTTTGGGAGAAGGATTTAATCACGGAGGTAGTAGTGATTAGGGATTAAAGTTTTTTTACCTAGATTTGCTGTTGATCAGGAATTGGGTCATCTCGACATCTATGGATGATCGAGTTCTTCCAAAATCGAGTAAATGGTTGAGGGAGTGTGGAAGTGGAGGTGACCGGAGGGGGTATTTCTCTGACGATCGGATTTTGGGATTTGAGGTAAATTTTAGAATTCGACATGGTTGCAGTTTTGTGCTTGAACTCTTGATTTTGATTTTGTGGTTCTGCGTGTCGTATGATGGTCGGAATATGGTTGAATGATGGTTACCGACTTGCTCAAGGGGTCGTGAGTGATTGGAAGTGATGGCGGCGGAGGTGCAGGTGCACGCGATTAATGGTGTATCAGTTGATTGGGGAAGATGAGTTACCAGTGTTGTCTCAGGTTGTCTTATGTTCAGCTCGAAGTTCTTGAACGTTGGACTCGAAGTAACTGAGTTAGGACTCGGGTTTTTACTTTGTTACAGGGTTTGGGGTAAACCTGTTAGTACTGGTTTTTGTATAAACCTGTTTTTATTTGAAATTTAAATTGATTTTAAGATGAATTTGAAAGAATTGTTACTCGAGTTGCTTGAGTCAGCTCGAGCTAGTTATTGAGATTTAGTAATTGTTATGTTTCAAATTTTAAATTGGAATTTGAAATATAAAACAAAGATTTAAATTAAGTTTTAAATCTAATTTAAATTATAGATTCAAGTTGAATTGAATCTTAAAATTGGAAATGATTAAGTTTTTAAATTCAAATTTGCTTTAAAATAACTTAAAAAAAGTTATTGTTTAAAATGTTTTTAAAAGAAATTTGAATTTAAAATTTGAAATTGAAATATGTAGTAATGTTTTAAATAAAGTTAAATTTGATTCAAACCTAATTTTGAATCTTTGGTTTAAAATGAATTTAAGTTTTACAAATTTAAGTGTTTAAACCAAATTTGGTTGATAATGTAAAAATTTAATTGGTTTTAATTTTAAAAGAAATTTGTTTTGACCTTTGTGAAATTTCTTTTATAATAAAAAGTTTTATTTAACAACTAAGGTTTAGGATTTAATTTAAACTTGTTAAGGTTAAGTAATAATTTAATGTTTTATATTTCATTTGATTATTTGGGTAATTAAATGAATAATTAATTTATTTAATAAATTAATGAAATAAATAATTACTTAAGGTAATTAGGGGTTTAATCTTAAGGGTTTAGGATTAATTATTCTTTGAATAATTAACTTGTAATCAAGAATAATTAATTAAATAAAATTAGTTTTTAATTAATGATTAATAATGAATTAATCAAGTAATAGTGGATTACTTAAGTTTTAATTAACACTTAATTATTTAATTAACTAGGGGTTAATTAATGGATTAATTAATGATTAATTAATTTGTAATTAATAATGATTAAAATAAGTTAATTATTTTAGAAAATAATTAATGAGTTGTTAATAGTTAATGAAGGTCGTTAACTATGGATTATTTAATAATTAATTAATGTGATTAATTTTAATTATTAATTAGATTAATTAATTTAAAGATAATCAATTATGTAAGTTATTAAGTATAATTACTTATGGAAATAATTAGGGAATTAATTACTTATTGTAATTAATTGAGTTAATTTGATTAGTTTAAGTTAATTAATTCAGTTTAATTAATTTAAAATAATAATTTGATGATTTATGAAGGATAATTACTTAATGTAATTAAATGAAGTGGAATTACTTAGAGAAGTAATTAATGGGTAATTACTATAAGTAATTAAGTAGAAGTGATTTGATAATGAAGTTATTTGAGTAAAATTACTTTGTAAATTAATCAAGGAATTAAATAGAATTAATTAAGGAGTAATTAATTTATTTGGTGAAGTAATTTAAGGGAAGTTAATTACTGGATTGGGTTAATCAAGGGTGATTAACAATTATGGTTTAAATTAAGATTAAATACTTAAAGTAATTAATTTAAATAAGGTAATTAATTAAAATGTAATTAGAAGATCATTAATTATTATAATTAATGATGTAATTAAGATTGATTAATTAAGATTAATTAATCAATAATAAGTGATTAAAGGTAATTAATTTTAGGTAATTAATTAATGAAGTAATTAAAGGTTAATTACTATATTTGGTTAAATATAATTAATTTGAGAAATTAATTAGTAAATAATTACTTGAATGTAATTAAGAGTTAATTAATCAGGGATGATTAATTAAAATGAATAATTGGATGATGATTAATTATTTGATTAATAATTAATTAATAATGATAGGCAAGGATGATATTGGTAAAGTAATTAATTTAATTTACTTTAAATTAATGGAATGATGTAATTAATTTAATTCATTTTAAATTAATTATATTTGGGTGTGGTAAATCATGGCTTATATGGTTGGATAGTGTTGTTCGCTTAGATGGTTTGAATCTCAGATATGAGATAGATAATGCTGAGTGATATGGATGCATTGGTTGCATTGTGATGTTGATATAGATTATCTTTTTGAATAATGATAATATGGTTTATCTGATATGATGATAATGTTGATTACCTGTTGTGTATCTGTGATTTATCTATTTGGATATATAGATAATTGAATTGTTTTAAACCTTTAAAACAACTTGGCCTTAAAAGACACGCTTTGGATTTCGATGAGATCGGGATCGGGTTTCCATATTTGGATATCCGAAAACCACATCGATCCAAATTAACGATAGGTCGTGAATCTTTTGTGAAGAGTGAAGACTCGAGGTGTAAGAACTATAAGTCAATATAACTCTGTGGGTGATTCCGTAATGAGTTTGACGGAATAGTACTTATAGATTCGAGATGTAGATTTAGAGTGCAAGGGCTATCATCGTTAACTCTGAGGGTGATTCCAAAATGAGTGTAACGAGATAATGCTTTCGGTTTCGTTCGAACACGGAACGAACTTGTATGGATTGAATGCTTTCAGAACATCGTCAGGTGGACGATGAGCATTCTAAGAGATGTGTCCTCTAAAGGTAATCGTAGCCTTAAGCCTCATCAACCGGGAATGGCTAAAACAGGGGAGGTGAAGCAAGGCTTCGTGGGTAGCTCCCACTGGACAGCAAGATTGATTCCTGTCTAGAGGTCCCTTTTTATTCGGCTTAGTGGGCAGTTGTCAGTGTACACCAACTGCGGGGTTGTCTTGTTCAGAACTATTTAGTAAGGAATGAGTCCGGCTTTGTGTTGCAGGGGAGTGGGAGTACTCCTCGGTACGTTGATCTAGGCCACGTACTGTGACGAGCGGTACCCCAGTAGCCCTGCCATTGTATGGAATCCAAAATCCAATAAGTGCCAACGGTTTTGATTGTATTACCCACTTTTGTGGCTAGTAGCTGGAATTTAATGAATGTAACAATTTTGGCTATTTTCTATTTATTTGAAAACCCTAGACACTATTATAATATCACTGGATTTCCTATCAAATGTTTTGGTTAGCGTAAGGTAAAAACTTTTCCATGTTTATGTGTGGGAAGTCTTACGTGATACCTTTTCTTTTAAAAGGATTTTTAAAATTAAGCAACTTTAATCTGTTACTCACACCAGACCCATGTCTGACCCGGAGTTTATCTTTTGTTTTCTTAAACTCTTGGGTACTCAAATTTTTACGAGTAGCCAAGGGATTCAGGTTAGCTTTGACGAATATTGGAGGAGTAATGGAGCAGGAGGCTTCTGCGTTAGATATATAGTATTCCGCTGTGTGATCTGTGATTGTCTCTGAGTTGTATTATGTTGTAAATACTAGACAGGTGTTTATAACTGTCTAATATGTGTTGTATATCTGTGTACTCTGATAGTGTTTGTAAACTATGTAATATTTATGTTATTAATATAATTTATTCGTTCCGCTGTTGAGATTCTAGTGTTGTTTCTTCTTTCTCTTCTTTCTTTTCTTCTTCTATCCCTTTCTTTCTTAATTGATGATGCGATTTTCTGGGAGTAGAAAGTCGGGTCGTCACAGAGGGGCAAAATAAATGTCACGTTTTATTATTAAAGCTTCAGGTATTAATAATACATAAGGAAATGTATGTAGGAATGGAAAAGTTTGCAAATGAACGTAGAATTTTATATACATAAAAATGAGGTGGCAAGAATTAAATACAACCTAAAAGTGCTCAAGTATTAAACAGATGGAGAAATAAACGGATCAAGTATTAATAGTAAGGTAGCTATTTTAAAACGTTCGTGAAACAATTAATAATAAAAGATTTTGAAATTCAATTTTTTTTTGAAACATAACCAAATTAACTTCATTAACTCAAGTAATATTCGAATTTCTATGCATTTAGGTTTTTTTGTCTATGCATAATAAATTTTTATACTTATCTTAAAAATGAAAATATTTGATTTGTTTTTCCCAAAATGATCTCTTATTACAATTAAAACACCCTTTTTGTTTAACACAAAATATGCTTTCTTTTATTAAATCTATTAATTGCAATCAACGTTTCCTTTCCTTTTAATTGAAACATTTGAATTACATTAATTGCAGTTACTTACAAAGTTAAATTTTAAAACAGAAAACTAAAATGGATAAAAAAATAGAACAATTATTTATTTAAACACGTTTATAAATTTATTGTTTATACACAAGAGTAATAAATAGATTATTTTCCTATTCTTGTAATCAGTCTGTAAGCTAAAACACAGTTCAAATAAGCATATATTTCTTTCTTTAAAATCAATCTTTCTATTCTTTATTTTAATGAAATTAAACCTACATTCACATATGAAACCTTCATTTTATTTGATGTAAATGTTTTTTTTTCATTGAATCAAAACTTTCCTTATATTTTCACAAAACATAAGATGCTTTTAATTACACCTATTAATTTACAATTGGTATTCTCTCTCCTATTAATTAGAAATTTTCAATTACATTCATTTCAGTTGATTAAGTTTGAAAATGGACTAAATAAATGTAATGAGAAGTAAAACAATTTTTCCTATCTGATAGCAATGTAGCGTTGTAGCGAATTACCACATCAAGCTTATAAAAATAAGCATGTGTATGTGTGTTATTAGTTTCATTTTGTTGGCATACGACGGCTTAGGTTTCATTACATATAAGAGAAAATGCTACACGCTCATATACATCACTGCAGTAATATGTAGTCAGTCTATAGGAAAACCAAGTAACGTAATAATGAGTTCAAAATTGTAAATCGAAGTAGTAAACTCACTGTTTACAATGAAAGAAGTTAATAACCAAATTATTTTTTACCAAAGTAGCTCAATCGTACATCATGCAGTGTAACTACTCACGGGAAAATTCAATTTCGATTAATAATTGGACAATATGAATTCAGCCATAAAAATCAATAAATCAACAGCAACTAAAATATCCATGATAGAAATTGTATTTTAATATGTGCGGTGAAGAACATAAATTTTCAAGTTCAACATATTGATCTTGGAATCTAATAGATAGTCGATCTTGCTCCTGTGTCTAAAGTAACCAAATTTTGAAGCATGGTCCTCAATAGGGTTTTATCCAAAATGACATTTCCTTATCGGTGGAAAAAAAAGAATCTCACATCACCACTTGCATAATATTGAAGTAATCATCTAAGTATACATACGGTAACCGAAGGCTGGGTTAAATGACAGACTAAATGATCATAATATTACTCGAAAAATGCAATAAATTATGTAATAATCCTGATATCTTACTTCACATGCAATTCAATCATTGTTTGTTAATATTCAACATGGCTCCATAATTCATAATTAAAATATGTTAAGAAAACTGAATGAGAAATTAAGTTGAATAGATAACCATGCTTGTGTAACTTCAATCTTACACTTTCTTTTTGTGCAAAGTTCTGGTTCTTTGAGGATTAAAATCCAAATTTTTGCTTAAGAACCTTTTCAACATGGTAACTCAGGAATTTTATTTCTTGAACTGAAAAGGGCATCAAAACTATATTTATATTTTAATTCGAGGAAGAAATAAAATTAGATAATAGTGAAAAACATTTCTATTTTTAATCTTAGGCACGGTTTGTAAATGAAGTAGCCAAATGATCTCATACTTGCCATGTCTGTGTTATTCATAGTTCCTAGGTGCTATTTGTGTTGGATTATTAAAGTGGTAAGATGTTCATCCATGAACGATGTAAATCTTGATAATGTATAACAATGATAACGTATAATATATTCTAAAATAGTCAACCAACCATAAACATATGTTAATGGATATTTGCCATGTCCTACTGTAATGACCGGCAAAATGAGCTAATAATTATATTGAAAAACTAGAGTTTTGGGCAGCGGAAGGAGAACACCCAATGATCTAGTCTGTCGACAATCTCAACAATTCCAATCCAACAAAGAGAATAAAAAAAATCAAAGAGCATAAATTATAGATATAAGGAAGAAAAGGAAAAACACATAGATATAACGAGGTTCGGTTATGCCTACGTCCTCGGACTCAACAACCTTAATTGCTTCTTCACTTCAAGAAGGAGTATAATATGAGAAGAAAACAATAACTCAATATAAATTGAACACCCTACAATAGATACAGAAATATGGATCTTATTGAAGATATTTTGTGGAGAACTTTCTTGTTTTCTTATAATGATAAGAGATGAGCAAAAGTCTTCATATTTATAGGCGTAAGAATGAAGATTGCTTTAGAGATAAGGATGAAATATTTCCGAATTCGCTTGATTTGATTTCAACAAAAATCTAGCATATTTGTGTTTGTTTCCACATATATCTTTATTTGATTGATTCCTTAAATCAATTAATATCTATTATGATTTTAATTGATTCTCTTTCCATTTTGTTTCCCATATTTGACCAATTACGGGAATCAACTAATATCTTCTTCCTAACAGATTTGGAATAAATTTAAATCGTCCAAATTTAACAATCCACCTAAATTAAAATATATTCGTCAATCAACAAAATTGATTGTTGGGTTTGCGCCCCATAACGCTAAGTATCTCGCACCACACTAATCAAGTTTGAGCAATATTCAAACTTGTCCCGTGGAACCGATTTTCTCAACATATCAGTTGGATTGTCTTTTGTGTGTATCTTTGATAGCTTTATCTTATTTCTCTTTTCTTCAAGCATGAGAAAGAAACTCTTAGCATTAATGCGTTTTGTCCATGAGCTGTAGGCTTAATTCTCAACAAGATGAATGGCACTCTGACTATCTGAAAACAACTCCACCTAATTTATTTTGCAGGTGTTGATTAGTTTTACTAACGCACAAACATCTTGGAATATTCAGTTTTTCTGAAGACAATATTATAGGTGAAGTTGAACTATTTTTTAATCCTCGCATTTTGTATCAAAATACATTTTTTTTGGAGATTAGAATTTGGTTTCTCTCATTTATTTTGTAGAGTATTATTGTGTTTATTACATAAACTAATAAACCTTAAGTTATTCTGTACAATCAACGAGATGTAAAGTTGGTATTTTTTTTCATTCTCAAACATAAGTATATAAGAAAAATCAAGTTGCGAGAAATAAGTCAAACCTAAAGTATGTTAGGGAAAATCCTTCAAATGATCGGTCTAAGGGAATAAAAAACTCAATGCAGCGGAAAATAACTGGATCGTGATTCTAATGAGACGATACAAACAGAGATAACACCAGAACAAACAGTCACAGATCTATGCAATGTAGGAAAAATAAATAACACCGGTTTATAGTGGTTCCACTACCGCGAGGCAATGTTCATCCACTTAGGAAGAGGAGATTTTATTAATCATTGAAAGATTACAGTTACAAGATTGGTTCACTTTTGAAGGCTATACATAAGAAGAATTTACAATACAGACGTAATTCTACAGAGTTTTAGCTCTCTAGCATGGCTTTGAAATTTGCCGAAATTAGCTCTCAATTTCGGCTGCCATTATTATCCAAAAGCTACTTTATTTATAGAGTGAAGAAATGAGGAGGGGTAGCACTATATAGCAGTCCTGGGGTTTGGTTCGGCATGCATCTGGTTCGGTGCCATTTGGTTCGGCAAAATGCCGAGCGAAAAATTTAGGCCGGCATCTCCAATGAACCGAATGAAAAATCTAGTTTGGAAAAAACTAATGCTTCTTCGATTCACTGACCTAATCATTTCGTTTGGCAAAGAAGACTTCGTTCGGCATGCCAAACGCTGCACCATAATCACCGACAGGATTTGTTGTTCGGCACTTCTATTTTACTGAACGAAACTCACTCCAGCTTCTTTATTTTACCGAACGAGAACTTCGTGGCTTCCTCCTCTTCTTGGTTTCCTGCTCTTTGTTTAGAAAGGCCACCGCTTCGTCCAAATCTAGGGTTTCACCTTCGTCGACTGCTTTGCAACATCGCTTCTTCCTCTGATTGAATTACGATATCAAATTCTAACAATCTCCACCTTAATACCGAATCTCATACAAGCCTTCCAAGTCCATCTACACCTTCATGCTCCAAGCAATGGATACTTACCCAATGAGCTTCAGTAATGCCATCACTCATTACACTCTATCAATGAACTCCGGCAAGGCCACTGCCCGTCGACAAAGTGCTCGAAATACCCAGTCTGTGTAGAAGCTATCAATCTCCACCATGAAAACAAATGTCTCCATGAACCATCTCAACTCTCCCCCCATGCCATCTTGTGACACTTAGCACTTCATTAAGCGAATCAAGTTCGAGCAATGCTTGGACTTAGCAACAGGCAACAACTTGGTAAACATGTCTACTGCATTCTCTTTTGTGTGAACTTTCTAAAGAAGAATTAGCTTCTCTTCACTCATCGAGACAAGAAACGACTCTCTCACCTCAATATGCTTCGTCCTCGAGCTGAATGCCAGATTTTCAGTTAAGTGAATTGCACTTTGACTATCACAGCACACATCCATGCCTTCATATACGAAGCCTAAATCACACAGCAGCCGCCTCAAATAAAGCGCCTCCTTAGCTGCTTCAACCACAACTATGAGCTCTGCCTCTGTAGTAGACAAAGCCACAATCATCTGTAACCTCGCACACCAACTGATCGCTATCTCACCAATGGTGAACACATATTTGGAGGTTGACTTTCTTCGATCTTTATCACTGGCATAGTCAGAATCACAAAATCTAACCAAGCTGAAATCTCTTCCTCTACCGCCAAAGAAAGTCCATGGTTTGGAGTTCCTCTAAGGTATCTGAAGATATACTTCACTGTTTTCCAATGCGTATTTCCTATATTTTCCATGAACCTACTCACCAACACAACCGTCCTTTTCTGAGATCGAAAAGCCTTTATTAGAAAGTTGTATGTGCACAGGCATAGGTGTGCTGATTGCCTTTTCCTCATAAATGCTAAACCGAGCAAGCACCTTTCGAATGTACTCTTTTTGAGTGAGGCTCAAAAGTCCTAGCTATCTATCCCTTTGAATTTTCATACCTAAAATTTTCTTTGCTTCTCCAAGATCTTTCATTTCGAATTCCGCTTTTAGCTTTCGCTTTAAACTATCAATTTCAGCCTTATCCTTGGAAGCAATCAACATATTATCCATGTACAAGAGTAGGTACACCCATCTAGCATTTTTTAAATGCTTGATGTACACACAAGTTTCTTTGATGCTACAATCAAAACCAAGTGAAAGCATAAAAGAATCAAACCACTTGTACCATTGTCTATGCGACTACTTAAGTCCATACAAAGACTTCTTCAATTTGCAAACCCAATTTTCTTTCCCATTTACAAAAAAATACTCCTGGCTGCTTCATGTAGATGGTCTCATCCAAGTCTCCGTGCAAGAAAGTCATTTTCACGTTCAGTTGTTCCAGCTCTAAGTCATGAGCTGTGACGATAGCGAGCAAAATGCAGATGAACGTATGCCTCACTACTGGAGAGGATATCTCATCATACTTCAATCCCTTTCTTTGTGAAAACCCTTTAGTAACTAGTCTAGCCTTGTATCTCCCATGATCCTTCACCTTGAATACCAACCAATGGCTTGGTTTCCTTGAGGAGGTGTTACCAAATCCGAAGTCTAGTTCTTCTTCAACGACTCTAACTCCTCTTCCATAGCGCACATCCACTTCGAACTGTCATATGACTTCAAAGCTTCATCAAGGCAAAGCGGTTCCTTATGAACCACATGTAGGGTATAGTCAAACTGATCACCAAGACAAAGGTTCGCAAACAGGCAATCACCATACCTTTCGGGCAGCCTAATAGTCCTACGAAACCCGGCTAGCTATTGCTTTGCCTAAACTTCTTTCAGCTCCACTATAACATCCTGCCTTTTTGGTCATTTTAAGCAGACACACGTGCCAACTCAAACCATAAAAAAGGGCGGATTGTTATTAGGGTGAATAAGAAAAGGCAGAGAAAGAAAAAAAATCAAAATACAATCTCGCAGTGGAATATAATAATCAAATAACAGTTCATGAAGCCATATACAAAACATTTGATTATACTTATACAGTACAAAATCAGAGTTACACATATCAGAGATAAATAAATAATAATACAGCGGAACAATATGAATGCAGTGGAATAAATATAGCAAATAATAGATATAGTAAATAACAGTAGCACAAATCTTCATCTCCATTCTCAAGAAATAAGGTCTTCAAATCCTGAAATGCTCAGGCTGACCCGAGCGAATTGGAAAGACAAAACACTCGAGTCAGAACTAAAAGATCTTATGTGAGTTAAATCAACGGTAAATAAATATGAATGGAACGACATTAAAGATGTTTATGGAGTTTGACATCTCCTATCCAGTATCTAACGTGAGTGCAGTAACTTAAAAGATGTTCGGGATTCGCTTCTCCTAAGGATCCGTTAAACTATCTATTATGTAGTACAATACGCTATTATAATATGTCTACAGTAAAATAACAGTATGAAAATAGCGTCAAGGTGTTGAATTTTTCCCCTTAACACATTTTATATATTCCCATAGTTTATACGGTACTGTAATCCCGTCCGTACTGGACGTCGTCAGAGGGTACTTTATAGGTATAGTACAAAACAAACTTGGAGAAGGCACGCTAGCGTAGGTGAAACGGCACAACTAGGCAATGCCAGGGTAGATATACTAATTACACTTCCAGACTGTTGGTAACGCATTGTCGCAACTACCGCCCAACTCGGAACACACACCCGAGTAAAAATTGAAGGGTGGCCACTAAATAAATCAAAAGTCGGAATATAGTATCGATGCAATGTGGCCGATCGGAGGAATGACTTCACTTGGCCCGTCAATTGCTCCTGTTTTAGCCACCTTAAGCTAACTCATGGGAGTTAGGTCCACGTATACACCTTATATAGGATCGTCACCAACCATCCTACTTCAATTTGGAATTTCCACCGTGTACACAGTTGTTAAAGTTATTTTCGGTATTGGTAGAGAGTATGACAATATCCGATCCCGGTCGCTTTAATAACCAATCGCTTATTACACACCGGATGGTTCTTTTACCTTTCCAAAATCATTTCATAATTGATATCAAAATATCATATTCAATTTCAAATCATATTCACTTTAAAAATCATATTTTCATAATAGTTTAAACCTCATTTCAAAATCATCATACATTCATATATGTTATTCAAATCTCCGCTTAGGTTATCATTTAACCGTATTCTCTTTCAAAACGATGAATTGAATATTAACACTTCTATTTTACTTAGTCTGGAAGTTTTGCAAATAGTTTAAATGGTTATAAATTGTTACAATAGTTATATATAGGTAAAATACTCTAGAATGGTTAATATAGATTTAAAATAGTTAAATAGATTTAAAATAGATTAAATAAAATTAAAATAGAATAAATAGCTTTAAAATAGATCAATTAGATTTAATATAAGTTAAAATGATTTAATTAGTTTTAAAATAAATTAAATTGTTTTAAAATAGGTTAAATTGATTTAGTATAGTTAATATAGGTTAAAATAGTATATAAATCTGATTAGAATCTTAAAAATAATATAATTTAAAACACTTTATATTTAAAAACATGAATTTGGAATTTATATCAATTTAAAACTATTTATTTCATTTCAACAAAATTAGACCATTTCAATTTCTCAACAAAACCCAATTCCAAATCTTCAATTTTTAAGTTTCAATAAACTATTGAATTTCAACTCAATTTCAATCCATGTTCAAAAAACCATTCAAATTACTTCAATTTCAAAATATTTCAAAGTTATATTTCAAACCAATTCAATAGTTTAATTCCGATAGAATTTCATTATACTTAAAGATTTAACTTTCAATTAAATTTCTTAAAAAAATTCCTTTAAACAATTTGCATTTCAACACAAAACTTGATTTCCCAATAATACTTCAATTTATATAAATCAAATTTTACTTCAAAATATCATTTAATTACATTCAAAATTTAAGGATTTTAAAATCATTTAATTTAACCAATCTGGTGTCCGTATATAATTCTCTACCCAAGGGTCAAGCGATACGGATATCATTTCAATCTGCAGTTTAAAATTTTATGGTTATATATATCATTTCAAATCGCAATCCCGAATTAAATAAAATCCATTAAATCGCTCGAATCTATCATTTCAACCCATAATGACTTTTTCTTAATCTATAGATCATTCGGGTATGCATTATTTCAACCCAAAGTGAACTTGCAGTTTATAACGATATAAAATACATCATCTATTCATCCAAAATCAACAACCAACATCCATCACAATCATCATCCAAATCAATCAATAAATATCAATATAGAGCTGATAATCAGTAACAGGTATTTAACTGGCAACTTATATTTAATAATAAATTAAATAACGATTTAATTCAAATAATTTCAAATTAACTGAGATGATGATCTAAAATATACCAAACCATAAATAAATTCCTAATCACGTCATAAATTATATTTAACAAACATAAGAAATTTTAGAAGTGGTGAGTGTGTTAAAACGCACCTTTGAATTTGAATTGAATTAAAATCCAATTAAAACCCAAAATTCAAACAGTCTCAAAATTTATCCAAACAAGCGTCAAAATGTCCAAAATTTCAATATGGTCCTAGTAGAGAAAACCGCGTGTGAATTGGACCTCGTATGCAGAAGTTATACAAATTAGAATGATTTAAAATTTTATTAAAAAAAATAAAAAGGAAAAGGAGAACGCTTCATACCCATGTTAACATCAACTTCAAGCTCTTAACTTTGCACCCAGGTCGTGCACGTAACCTAGGTTACAGCTGTCACGCATCTCAACGCCACCGCAGCCCCACACGTCGTCAGCAACCCACGACCGACCCCTGTTGCCACCACCAAGCCAAGCACTTGCCTACCTAATGCTGCACAACCCCCCTTGACCACGATGTATAGCAGCAGCCGCCAAAACATATAACCCTAATCGAATTATCATGGCCAATCTGACCATTGAAACTTCGTGCGACGCGCCTAGATGAACTTCCCTCCGCACTCTTCATGGCACGGTATCACCGAATCAACGATCAGTCGATGTCAATCGACAATCAATGGACGATCGAGATTTGTTTTTCAATTTCTGGACAGACAGAGGTTCAAATTGAAAACGAATTACAGATCTGAGATGCGCTCATCGAGAGCTTCAAATTGATATATAATTCGATATAGTTTGTGGAGTTTGATTTTCAATTTGATTTTTGATTTGAATTTGAAATTTGGGAGCTAAGGTTTGCAGCCATTGGGAAGAGAAAAGCAAATGGAATTGTACGTACTGAAATCAGAAATAAGAAATAACCTAGGGCTTATAACAATCTATTTATAGGCATAGCTGAAATAGAAAGAACGGATCATATTTGACTTGGGTTTTCAACGATAAACGGCCCGAAAAGCCCATTCTATCACCAGAACGAAAATGAATCATCCCATATATCAAAATAGATGATTTCAAAACTCAATGGAATAGGTTTCAAGTCCTACTTCCATCGTATGAAGAAGTTATGTTAAAATCAGTTTATTTCAAATTGATTTCAGTTAAATTGATTTCTAGGCGTTTCGAGCTCGTTCGATCAGACGACAAGTCCGATCATTCCGAAACATGAAATCCTACAATAATTTACCGTTATGAATCCGATAAAACTGGTTTCGTCGAAATCCGAGTCAGTGTCCAAAATGGCTATTTTCCAGTTAATTAAATAAAAAAATTATTGATTTAATTAAATCACGTTTTCAATTCTGATTCTATAATTGACAAATTTTATCAATTTTGATTCTTAAACAATTGCAATACTTTAACCAATTTAGATATCAATTCAAAGTTAATTAATTTCCCAATTACGGTGTTTAACTTCCATTGTAATTAAATCCAATTATTTATAATTTATTCCAATACGTTGATTTAATTCAATTTCAATCCTTCCACTAAATCCATTATTACTCTATAAACATAGTCAATATTTTTTTTACATTTCATTACCTTAATGTACCCCCATTTTCATCTTCTAGCTGTAAAGACTATTATATTTCCATTTTATTATATTTTGGTCAATTTCATACATTAATTATAATTTTAATCCAATTAATCATTTTATCTTGGTTCCATTCTATTATTACATCACTTATTACTTTATGAAATAAACTAACATTTCCATTCATCTTATTACATTCCTATTTTGCAATTATTGTCTAAATCTCATTAATGTAACATTAAATTTCATTTTGTTTACAATTGATTTCCAATTAAATTTTTAATAGCTCAAAATAAATTGGTAACATATAATAGTGGTCACTATTTAATACTATATCATTTATCAATTTAATGTTTGCATTTTTTTTCTTATCAATTCATAAATAAATATTACAATTTACATTATTTCAATTAATTGTAATTTCATTCAAATTGTTAATTATTAACTTTAATTATCATTTGTTACTTCATTTCAGTATTCATTTCATTATTAGATTACAGATTTTTATTTCTTCCAAATTTAATTACCAAAATCTTATTAAATTAAAAATAAATTATCGAAAATTATGGGTCGTCACACTCTTCCCACTCAAAACTTTTTGTCCCCGAAAAGAAAAAAGAGGAAAAAAAGGAATTAAGCAATCAATATATCTTATTAAAAATATTAAATTTCTAAACAAATAAATTTACAAAATAAAATAATTTAATTAAAATAATTTAATTTATAACAATTAAATCCTTTTATATTCAAGATAATAAGAGTTTGTAAAACATTTTGCAAAATTTCTAAGTCCAAAATTTACGAAAAGTTTCGCCAGAGTCTCCTTTCTACAGAGAGGCTCGGGAGAAAATATAATATCAAATATAACAATATATATCACAATATCTCAAAATAATATATCCCAACAACGGAAAAATATATATAATAGCGCTAGAAAACCATAATCCGAGAACGTACATATTTGTCGGGCAAACAATGCTTAATTATGAAACCAAAAGCAATAACAATTGCTTCCATAACCTGTATTTCACTTATACAATCCAAAAGAGTTAATAATTATATGAAATGAAATATTTAAAGTTGTTTCAACCATTAACAACTAAATCAATAGAAAACAACAATCACTTGCAACCACAACATACAATCATCATATGAAATCAATATAAATCAATTATCCATTCATATCAACCAAAACAAATAGTTTATTCAGTCTTAGAAACTTTTAAATTGCATAGAATGACAAATAAACTACTAAGTATACCATTTACTCAACAGTCTTAGATAAAACTCAACAGATTATTCATACATCAAAACAATTAGAAGTATCCTTTCCCAAACAACTCATAAACCAAAACACAACAAATTCTAAACATTATTTAGGTCTATGTTAACCTATTTCTTTTCATATCATTTATAAAATGACTCATTTATTAAATTTACATTTATTTCTTAAATTTACATATATTGCTTACAAAAGTTCAGTTCCATTCATTCATTACTTAATTCCATTTGTATACATTTATTTATTTATAGTATTCATGTTCAATTCAATTACTTAACATATCAATTCACTAACATAATTTTATAATATTTGCTTGCCATACTTACTTTCTATTACACTTTATTATAGTAACATTTTAATTATAACTTAAGCTTATAACCACTATAACATCAAATTCTTATTTATAAAGTAATTCATTGAACATTTTCATTACGTAAGTTCTACTTGTAAAATTTTCCATTACATTTTCTTACTAAACAGTACAACTTTTAATATTTTTGGTAAGTTATATCTATGTTTTTAAGAATGCAAATTGAAAGTTCACAAGTTTAACTTAATTCATTTGAGTAAATAAAATTCCAATAATTTCCACTTCTTATTTTCATATCCTTTTATTTCCTAGTTACAAATTTTGATTTCTACATATTTCAATTATAATTTAGCATTTAATTCCTTACTTTTAATTTAGAAGTTCCAATTATTAAGATTTTACTTCAGTACAATAATTGAAATCTCTAGTTTATGGAAATTTAAGAACTAAATGTCAGTTCTATTTCAATATATATATATATATATATATATAATCATATCCTTATATATATAAAATCATACTTGGAATTTAAAATTTAAGATTAATTCATCAAACAATTGTGTAGTAAAATTACTACACGGCCTTCCCACTTTGAAACTTGAAAATGAACGTCGACGATGCATGCACTCATCGCCGAAATAATTTTCCAATGACAGAGAGTGGAGTACAGAACTTATTTCTTTCCAAAATTTCCTTTTTAAACATCTCTTTCAAATTATACCGAAATATTTATATCAGAAAATACTTTCAAATAATACTAATATATTCCAAAATCTTTTGAAAAGGAGTTTCCAAAAATCCCTAAATTTAAGTTCTAAAATTTTTCAAATTATATTTATTTATTTGTCAAATCTTATTTCCAACCAATATTTATAAATTTCATTATCTAACAACCAATATATTACAACCAATATCTCATTTATAAACCATATTATTCTATATACAGAAAATAAAATAGGAAAAATTATTTCATTTACCTATATTTCAAAACAGATATTGTGTTGGTGTGCCTTATTAAGTGTTTAGAAATCTCCATCGATGTCATAGCGTCCTATGCACCAACAAGAATTTATAAATACAAATGGAATAAATTAACACAATATAAAACCTTTTTTTACACTAACAGGTACGCTCTCTCGTGTGTGTGTGTGTGTGTGTGTGTGTGTGTGTGTGTGTGTGCGTATGCAGAGACTCATTTTAAGGTATTACTACCTTACTTAATATGAGTCAGACCCCACAAAGCTAAGGTTATTGCTAAACCAAAGCTTTGATACCAACTGTAACATCCTGTCTTTTTGGACATTTTAAGCAGACATACGTGCCAACTCAAACCATACAGAAAGGCGGATTTTTATTGGGATGAATAAGAAAAAGCAGAGAAAGAAAAAAAATAGAATCTCGTAGCGGAATGAAAAAAAATATAATAATCAAATAACGGTTCATGAAGCTGTATACAAAACATTTGATTATACTTATACAATACAAAATTAGAGTTAAACATATCAGAGATAAATAAGTAATATTGCAGCTGAACAGTACGAATGCAGTGGAATAAATATAGGATATAATAGATATAGTAAATAATAGTAGCACAAATCTTTATCTTCGTCCTTTAGAAATAATGTCTTCAAATCCTGAAGTACTCAGGCTGACCCAAGCGAATTGAAAAGACAAAACACTCGAGTTAGAACTAAAAGATCTTATGTGAGTTAAATCAACGGTAAATAAATATGAGTGGAATGGCGTCAGAGATGTTTACGGGATTTGACATCTCCTATCTAGTGTCTAACGTGAGTGCAGTAACTTAAAAGATGTTTGGAATTCACATCTCCTAAGGATCTATTAAACTATCTATTATGTAGTACAATACGCTATTATAATATGTCTACAGTAAAGTAGAAGTATTAAAATAGCATTAAGGCATTACATTTTTCCCCTTAACACATTTTATATATTCTCATAGTCTATAAAATAGTTAAGTAGATTTAAAATAGTTAAGTAGATTTAAAATAGTTAAGTAGATTTAAAATAGATTAAATAAAATTAAAATAGATTCAATAGCTTTAAAATAGATTAATTAGATTTAATATAAGTTCAAATGGTTTAATAAATTTTAAAATAAATTAAATGGTTTTAAAATAGTTTAAATTGATTTAATATAGGTTAAAATAGTTTATAAATATGAAAATCTTAAAATTTAGAATCTTAAAAATAATATAATTTAAAATAGTTTATATTTGAAAACATGAATTTGGAATTTATATCAATTTAAAACTATTTATTTCGTTTCAAAAAAATCAGACCATTTCAATTTCTCAACAAAACCCAATCCTAAATCTTCTATTTTTAAGTTTCAATAAACTATTGAATTTCATCTCAATTTCAACCCATGTTCAAATAACCATTCGAATTACTTCAATTTCAAAATATTTCAAAGTTATATTTCAAACCATTTCAATAGCTTAATTCCGATAGAATTTCATTATACTTAAAGATTTAACTTTAACTTTCAATTGAATTTCTTAAAATAATTCCTTTAACCAATTCACATTTCAACACAAAACTTGGTTTTCCAATAATACTTCAATTTATATAAATCAAATTTTACTTCAAAATATCATTTAGTTACATTCAAAATTTAAGGATTTTAAAATCATTTAATTTAACCAATCCGGTGTCCGTATATAATTCTCTACCCTAGAGTCAAGTGATACGAATATTTATCATTTCAATCGCAAATTTAAAATTTTACGGTTATATATCATTTCAAACCGCAATCCCGAATTAAATAAAATCCATAAAATCGCTCGAGTCTATCATTTCAACCCATTACGATTTTTCTTTAATCTATAGATCATTCGAGTATGTATCATTTCAACCTATAGTGAACTTGCAGTTTATAACGGTATAAAATACAACATCCATTCATCTAATATCAACAATCAACATCCATCACTATCATTATCCAAGTCAATCGATAAATATCAATATAGAACTGATAATCAATAACAGGTATTTAACTGGCAATTTGTATTTAATAATAAATTAAATAACGATTTAATTCAAATAAATTCAAATTAACTAAGATGATGATTTAAAATATACCAAACAGTCATAAATAAATTCCTAATCACATTATAAATTAAATTTAACAAACATAAGAAATTTTAGAATTTGTGAGTGGGTTAAAACACTCACATTCGAATTTGAATTGAATTTAAATCCAATTTAAAACTAAAATTAAAATAGTCTCATAATTCATCCAAACTAGCGTCAAAATGTCCGTAATTTCAATACGATCCTAGAGGAGAAAACCGCATGTGAATTGGACCTGGTATGCAGAAGTTATACAAATTAGAATGATTTAAAATTTTATTAAATAAAAATAAAAAAGGAAAAGGCGAACACTTCATACCCACCTCAACAGCAACTTCAAGCTCTCAACTTCCCACCCAGGTCGCGCATGTAACCTAGGTTACAACTGTCACGCATCTCAACGCCACCGCACCCCCACACGTCGCCTGCAACCCACGACCGACCCCCGTTGCCACCACTGAGCCAAGCGCACGCCTACCTAAGGCTGCGCGACCCCCCTTGACCACGATGAACAGCAGCAGTCGCCAAAACATATAACTCTAATCAAATTATCATGGCCAATCTAGCAGTTGAAGCTTTGTGTGACATGCCTAGATGAACTCCCCTCCGCACTATCCATGGCACGGTATCACAGAATCAACGATCGACCGATATTGATCGACGATCAACGGACGATCGAGATTTGTTCCTCAATTTCTGGACAGGCAGAGGTACAAACTGGAAAAAGAATTACAGATCCGAGATGTTCTCGTCGGGAGCTTCAAATCGATATATAATTCGATATAGTTGGTGGAGTTTGATTTTCAATTTGATTTTTGATTTGAATTTGAAATTTGGGAGTTAGGGTTTACAGCCATTGGAAAGAGAAAAGCAAATGGAATTGTATGTACTGAAATCAGAAATAAGAAATGACCTAGGTTTTATAACGATCTATTTATAGGCATAGCTAAAACAGAAAGAACGGATCAGATTTGATTTGGGTTTTGAACGATAAACGACCCGAAAAGCCCGTTCTGTCACCGGAACAAAAATGGATCATCCCATATACCAAAACAGATGTTTTCAAATATTTTAAACTCAATGAAATAGGTTTCAAGTCCTAATCCCATCATATGAAGAAGTTATGCTAAAATTAGTTTATTTCAAATTGATTTCTAGGCGTTTTGAGCTCGTACGATCAAACGAAAAGTTCGATCATTATAAAACTTGAAATCCTACAATAATTCACTGTTACGGATTCGATGAAATAGGTTTCGTTGAAATCCGAGTCAGTGGCCAAAATGGCTATTTTCCAGTTAATTAAATAAATAAATTATTAATTTAATAAAATCACTTTTTCAATTCTGATTCTATAATTGACAAATTTTATCAAATTTGATTTCTTAAACAATTATGTACTTTAAACAATTTAGATATCAATTCAAAGTTAATTAATTTACCAATTACAGTTTTTAACTTCCATTGTAATTAAATCCAATTATTTATATTTTATTCCAATACATTGATATAATTCAATTTTAGTCCTACCACTAAATCCATTATTACTTTATAAACATAGTTAATATTTGTTTTACGTTTCATTACCTTAATATAATCCCATTTCCATCTTCTAGCTGTATAGACTATTATATATCCATTTTATTATATTTTGGTCAATTTCACACATAAATTATAATTTTAACACAACTAATCATTTTATCTTGGTTCCATTCTATTATTACATCACTTATTACTTCATGAAATAAACTAACATTTCCATTCATCTTATTACAGTCATATTTTGCAATTATTGTCTAAATCTCATTAATGTAACATTAAATTTCATTTTGATTACAATTGATTTCCAATTAAATTTTTAATAGACCAAAATAAATTGGTAACATATAATAATAGTCACTATTTCATACCATATCATTTATCAATTTAATGTTTGCATTTTTTTCTTATTAACTTATAACCAAGTATAACAATTTACATTATTTCAATTAACTATAATTTCATTCAAACTGTTAATTATTAACTTTAATTATCATTTGTTCCTTCATTTCAGTATTCATTTCATTATTAAATTACATATTTTTATTTCTTTCAAATTTAATTACCAAAATCTTATTAAATTAACAAATTCATCTTGAACTAAACTTCCTCTAGATTCACGCACATCACCAGCACTACTAGAGGTACCTGTAAACTATCCTGTGATGTTTCATTAACTGTGTTTTCCTCGACAGCATCAACAACAACTCTTCTTCTTGGCTGGAATAGGGGAACTTCTTCCATTTCCTTAAGCCTATCAAAATCTTCTGCTGTGGCAGGTAGCTTATCCTTCGGATTGAAAATATCAGACTCATCAAAAGTAACATATGTGGAATGAACAATCTCCTGTTCAACAGGGTTCCAAATTCGATACCCTTTGATACCATCGATGTATCCCATTAGTATGCACTTGTATGCTCTAGCCTCCAGCTTGTCATCACCTGTATGGTGAACGTAGACAGGACAACCAAAAATTTGAAAGTAACAAAGATATGTTATTTTACCTCTCCACTTCTCCTTAGGAATTTTCCCATCTATGGTTGAGCTTGGAATTCGATTTGTGGTATGCGCCGCGGTTGATAATGCCTCAGTCCAAAAGCCTCTAGATAAGCCCGTCGTCAATCTCAAGCAACAAGCCTTCTCCAGTAGAGTCTTGTTCATCCTTTCTACAATCCTATTGGATTGCGGATCGTCGGGTATAGTGAAATGTCTTTGAAGTCATGCTGTCTACAAAAGTCGAGGAACTCCCTAGAGACAAATTTATTTCCATTATCAAATCTCTGCATCTTCAACCTAGAACCAGATTGGTTCTCAACAAGCGCTTTCCAGTATTTGAACTTCTCAAAGCTTTCTGATTTGGCCTTCAACACGTACACCCATACTTTTTGAGAAAATTTTTCAATGAAAGAGTTTAAATACTTTACTCCTCCAAGAGAAGGAGTAGTAACCAATCCCCGGACATCTATATGCACGTACTCAAGCACTCATCTCGATCTATGATGCCCAACTCCAAAAGATACTTTAGTTTGCTGGCCTAATACACAGTCTTGGAAAAAGTCCATCTTGTCGAAGCTTTCTCCTTTGATCATCTTCCTTCTTTGAAGCAACTGTAAGCCCTTCTCTGAAATATGACCCAACCTGAGATGCCAAAGCCTTGCAGCATCCAATGCATGAGAACTATCTACTTCAACACATGACTCTCTAAGAACCGCGTTCCTTTTAGCAAGTACAGATTTCGGAACACATCTCCTTTCATAAGAACTAGCGCATCTCTCGAAACCTTCAGACTATCCTTCTCGATAGTTACCTTATATCCCAAAGATGCTAATTGTCCTAAAGAAATTAAGGACTTCTAAAGACCTAAAACATATCGGACACTAATCAAAATGCGTTCACTCCATCAAACATCCCGATCCTTACTGTACCTTCACCCATTGCTCTACAGCTAGCATCATTTCCCATAAGAATAGAGCTTTCCTCATGTCCAACGTAAGAACTAAATAATTCTTATTAGGCATCATATGAAAAGACACCCCTGAGTCCAGCACCTAATGGTCTAAGACATCTGACACTGCTGCAGACAACACATCGTCAGATACAGACTTCTCCACTACAAATGATAAAGATACGTCTTCTTCCTTCTTCTTCAAATATGGACAATCCCTTTTCCAATGACTAGATTTCTTGCAGATAAAACACTTTCCATCCTTAGACTTTCCTCTCCTGCCATTACCGGGCTTCTTGAACTTGGAACGCCCTCTAGAGTTCCAATTCTTATTACCTTCTCTACCTCTTTCAACAAACAGGCCATGACTACTACTTCCACCTCTACTTCCTTCAATTATCTCCTTTATTTGATCTTTCAAGCCCTCAGATATAAGGCCTAACTTCACATCTTCCACTGTCAATGTTTCTCTAGTGAAGATAAGGCTGTTAGCGAAACCTGTGTAACACTTTGGAAGAGAACATAAAAAAATCATTGTCATTTGATCCTCATCCATCTTCAAGTCAACAGTCATCATCTTCATCACGAGATCATCAACGAAATTAAGATTTTCCTTCACTGAAGTACCCTTTCTCATCCGCATGGTGAAAAATGTCTTCAGCAGTATCAGACGGTTAGTCAGAGTTTTTTTCAAGTGGAGATTTTCTAGCTAGGTTCAAATGCCCCTAGCAGTGGTCATACTGGTAATCTCTGAGATAACATTCTCTTCCAAAGCTAGTAGTAAACTAGTAAACGTCCATTTCTCCATCTCCTTCCTTTTCACAATTGAGATGTCAGCCGTCAACTCCTAGGGGGAAAACACTACTGAATGGACTTTATTCCTCATTAGAACAGCCTTCATCCTCTATTGCCACTTCTTGAAGTCTTTATCCCCATTCCATTTCTCGATTGCTAACTATGATCCTGACGTGATATACATCCCTTTAGTATAGGGTCTTGTAACAATTGGAGTCGCTTCATCTCCTGCTATAGCATCTAACACCCCTCAATCAACCTTATAGCTTCGATACCAGACTGTAGGGGAAAATCCTTCAGAGATTAGTCTAATAGAATAAAAAATCCAACGCAGTGTAAAACAACTGGATCGTAATTGTAGTGAGACGATACAAATAGAGATAAACATCAGAACAAACAGTCATAGATCTATGCAATGCAGAAAAATAAATAACACGGGTATTTATAGTGGTTTCACTATGGTGAGGCAGTGTACGTTCACCTAGGGAAAGGAGATTTTATTAATCACTGAAAGATTAGGGTTACAAGATTGATTCACCTTTGGAGGCTATCCATTTAAGTAAAGCTAAGGCTAATTGTGAGTTGAAACATTAGTATTTCTTCTTAGCAATTGTTTAATGTATTTCTTTTTTGATTTGAACATGCCTTAGGGATTTTGGGATTTGGAAATATGATAGATAAAATTCCACAAAATTCATTTTATTTCGAAATTTCAATTCTACGTTGAGATTCTCAATTATTTACATTAATTTATGGAATTTGTTTCATTTATGCAATTTTTGATTACTTCATAATCTATTCCACTTCTCTTCTTCTTCAGGTAAAATTGTGACTCTTCAATAAAATTAGGGGTTTAGATTACAAATTATATTTGTAATCATAGAACTTATTCTGATCTATTTTTTGTAAAAGAGGAGTTAAATAGATTATGGAGTTTAGATTGAAATTTCAATCGTTTAGGATATTCCATTGAATTGGTGTAATAAATGAATCCTATTCTATTTACAAGTCCGTTATTGTAGTTTTGGTTATCAATATTTATTCCCTGTTTTGGATATTATAATCCCATAAAATCTTGGGAATTTGAAGAAAAAGAATTTGTAATAATATTTAGTTAGGGAATTGTCATTTAACGCTAGTTTAGAGCGCAAAATCTGTTTGTTTAGAACTTATTAAGCGTGAATATTTCATTATCTCTATTTGCATAATTAATGTATAATTATTGCATATATGGTGTAGTTACTTAGGCATTTATTTACGTTTATTTCCCCCAGGTAACTAATTGTGTGGTGAAAATAAGATGAAACTCGTATATAGTCTATTAATTATTTTAAGGCGTAAAAGGAAGATTCCTTATAAAACCTTATTTATGAAACGGTGAGATGAGTGTGCATGTGTGTATTTATTATGAGAGTAATTGATTTATAGCCAAGTTGTAGGGAAGCGAGGTCAATCGAGTTATAGGATGGAAGTCTACATTTCACTTTGAGGCTACCTGCAGTTGTGTACACTTTGATTAATGTGAGATATCCTTATGAAAAATAATTATAATGACACGAAGTTAGTCCCAAATTCTGTAAGTGAAACATGCCCAGCTAATCCGGTTACCAGTTCCTGCGAATAGCGGACTAATGTAAGATGTCATTATGAGTATGAACCATAAGACGAAGGGCCTGCTTCGAGATCTTGAAATATTAAGTGATTGTACCCACATCTTTTCCCCAAATGAAGTAATAAATGGCTAAGGGGACACGTTAGGTGGTATCTTTACAGGGGTCTGCTTTTGAAAATAGGTATTAAATGATGGAATCTGCCTTAATTAAGGTATTAAATGACTAAAGTCTGCCTTTTTCCTACATGGAAGTATTAAGTGGCCTAAGAGATTCATATGATGACAGCTAGATAATACTATTGAGGAGCACACATTGGAAATCGGTATTAAATGATAGGGTCTGCCTTAAGTGGTTAAGCGGTTGGACCCGCCTTCTTTCCTTATAAAGAAGTACTAAATGGTTTTAGTGGTTTTATATTCATAGACATATTCTTATTTTAATATACTACCCAAGTACCGAAATGGTAAGACTCGTGGTTTTTATTCACCAGACACTTGTTGTTCTAACTCCCTCCTCATTACAACATAGGTTAAGGATGGAGTTATGATGGTGATGATGCTTAGAGATGGAGAAGGTTGGCTTATGGCATTATTTGTTATTATTACTTGCTTTTATGTGTACCTATATATTTAAACAATTGTTGTAATGGATATTATATTAAGGTTTTTATGGAATTCTATATTATAACTTTTTTATGGTTGTGAAATTAAGAGGTGCACTTTGCTATTTTATTTTGTTCCGTCTGCTGTGAGTTTTGAAAGTTTGGTTATGGCACTGTAATGTTATTTCTTTTTACTACCAACAACTTACCTTAGAATGGATCTAAGTTTCGACGCATCTTTTTCAGGTCGAAATTTAGGATTACTCCAGGGTGAGTCGTTACAATATATATATATATATATACATATACATATATATATATATATATATATAAAGTTAAAGCTTTATATATTGATATTAGATAAAGCTATATATATCCTTAGGGGTTGGGTGAGATTCTGAGGGTGCAAACTTAGTTTGCACTTATTTGGATATAGGTAGCCCTCCATTTAAAACTTTACAACAGTAAAGGCCAAAGTTCAAACTACTGAGGGGCCCCTTATTTAATTTTTTATATTTAATATTAAAATTAATTTCTTTTTAACTTCATGAACGATCATTTCCAAGAACGAAAGAGCGATAACTAGTCAAACTAAGAAGGCTAAGATCCTTAACGATCATTATAAAGTTATCAATTTATATAATTATTAAATTTATATATCTATTAAGAAAGAAATAGAAAAGGAAAGTTAATAAAAGGAACGGGCCAATAGAGCCAGGGCGAGTCAAGGGTCGGACCGTTGAGCAGATTTTCGTGAATTTGCCGGTTTGAATATCTACAATATGAGTCAATCCAACAAAACGTGCCAGGCAGTTGAATAAATTACAGATTCGGGTTGTTGTAAATATTATTAAAGATATGTTGTTTGCATTCAATCCAAAGGCTCGAATAAGTGATTGAATTGACATAGTCCAAATTTCTCTAAGTGGCAGATTATAGTTTAATCTAAATTTATTCTAATAGACATAGGATTGGGTATGGTAAAATCAATATTAATGTTAAAATCCTACCTATGATATATTGAGAGAAGTGATAGTAAAAAAAGGGAAGTAGATTCGGGCATCACATTATACAAGTAATAGGGATGAGGGTTATTATTTGTGATTAAAATCAAACTGAGCTTAGTTATTGTGTTTAATTTGTAATGAAGGACAATCAACATGTGAAGTTTAACTTTAGAGGGACCCCTGAATTTCCAAATGGGTTTGAAGTGATTAAAATATTTTGTTCTTGAGAAGGTTAAGAATTTGTGTATCGATTTGGGAGTATAAATTCCTTTTTTATCCCAACACCATATCAGCCGATCAGGATTGTCACTGGTAGTATAATTTCAATCATATTAATTAATTTTAGGTATTAAGTAAGAAGGATCCCAATCAAATTATGGTTAAAAGTGATGTCCCATCTAAATGGCAAACGAGCACAATAGACTTCTATGATAAGGTCTTTTTTATTGTTGGAAACTAGAAACAGATTAAGAAGCTTATGTTTCAGTGCAATAGACGAAATCCAAGGCTCATTCCAAAAAGAGGTCTTGTCACCGGAATTGACAATGAATTTGGTTCCAATTTTAAAGAAGTGATGTAGCTTGGAAATGTTTCTCTAGAAAAAGGAGAATTTTTGGTTGATTGAGTATTTAGGGTTTTGAGCCACTATAGTAATTATTACTAATGATATCCTTCCAACTATAAGTTTCATCTTCCATAAACTTCCAAA
Organism: Allium cepa; assembly: GCA_030765085.1. Taxonomy (NCBI): domain Eukaryota; kingdom Viridiplantae; phylum Streptophyta; class Magnoliopsida; order Asparagales; family Amaryllidaceae; genus Allium; species Allium cepa. The sequence continues at coordinate 107,673,992 of CM060937.1, read as the reverse complement.
TCCATTTATACAGCAAGGATGAGTTTAAGGCCATTAAGTTAACGATACCCAATCCTTTTAAAGAAAAAAGTTATTTTTTTTTGCCAAATATTATCTGACACAACGTATATGTTCTACGTACATTTATCATGTTATATTATGCAATATGCCATAGCAAATATCATTTTAAGCTATAATAATATTTTTCTGATCAATTAGCATTATATAGTGTCAAAATTATGACGAGCTCTTTATTTCACCTAATTCTCCTTGCAACAATCTTATTTTCATCCATTACACCCATGTATAATCATAGTTTTTCTATCATATTTGCTTTTTAGTTCTACTTACTTGCACATTTTCAAAATTTTATCTTATTAAATCATGTTATGTGATTCCTATTTATATTATTTGCTTATTTTCTAACAAACCATGATTATGTTCAAGAGGTTGGAAATAACATAGTCGGAAAATATATAGTTCATAGCTCAATTTTCCTTCTAATATACTAAAATGATTTGTTAACTTGAATGATACGCTATTTGTAAAAGGTTGTAGGTCAAGTTGTGAAACTATTAATTCTCATTTATGATTTCTATTTCGAAAATAAATGGTAGGTTAATTTTTTTACACGCTTTATTTTAAACCTAAATGCTTAGCTTAAAAAAGTAGATTATTTTTATAAATTCACTAAAGTACATGCGTAATTTAATTGATTTGAAAATTACATAATAATATATTTATTATTTAATTGTTAATATTTTAAATGAATATATATATATATATATATATATATATATATATATCATTCTTTAGTATTCATTAATTTAATTCTAATTGGATGAATATGCCCATTAGCGATAATTGTTTCATTTAATTAACAGCGAAGTGAATTAATTTGACAATTAATGTTTAATTAACTCGCTAATTAAAAAGTAAAGTCAAAACAAAGAAAATGTATTAGAATAAGGAAGAATAATTCTCTACTTAGGTTGGATTAAAATATAAACTGGTAAATGTACTTATCATAATTGCTTCAACTTTCTATTGCATATACCAATATATGCGTGTGTTTTCATGTACAATATTATATTTAATTGTAATACTAAACATATTCACTTTTATAATATTTGTATGTGAAATCATTGTTTATGATTTAATCATCTACAAATTAGGATGAATTTCATATTATTTATTTATTTATTTGTTTTTATTGTCTTATTGCATATTGAATTTAGTACAACATTTATCAACTTAAATTATATGCTTGCCTCAAAAGTGAAAATGTTAATTATTATTAAATACCATATTTCGGAAGGTTTGAATCGACAACAATCCACATATGTCCAACTTGAACAATCCGAAACGTAGATAATCAATGGGGTTAGAAAAGAAAAATAAGAAAGAGGAAGAAAACAAAGCACAAAATCTCACAACGGAAACGATAATGTATAATAATCAAATAACAGTTCATGAAGCTATTTATATCATACATTTGACTATAATCTATACAAAATTTATCAAAGTTATATATAATTAGGGATAAATAAACAATACAGCAGAATAGAATGATGTAGAGAATAATAATAGTAATAATATACGGACTTCGTCTTCGTCCTCTAGAAACTGATCATCTTCAATACACTGGAAAAAACTTAAGACTGACCCAAGTGTAATGAAAAGACAAAACATTCGAGTCAGGACTAAAATACTCTTATGTAAGTCAAATCAATATCGCGAAATATGAGTGCAATAAATTAAGAGATGTTACGGGATTTTCCATCTCCTAAGGATCCATCAAACTATCTATATGTAATAGTGTACGATATAATAAATAATGTCTATCTGTAAAATAAATATCAAAATAGCATTAAGGCTTTATATTATCCCTCTTAACACATTTTTATAGCATGTAGTCTATGCAGGTCCTGTAACACAACCAGTAACATTGGTAGCCAGTGAGACTCCTATAGGTATAGTACTAAAACAAAGCCGTAATGGGCTCGCATAAGGATAAATATGACAAGGCATGCGAGGCGGTGCCCAAGGTAGGATTCTACCAGTTTATCCTTTCTGGTTGGTCGTAACCCATCCGTGGAGGACCGTGACAATCAAGCCAAATGAAAAAGGTGCATTTATCGAATACGAAATCACAATAGTAATATGAGAGATCAACGTCGCTAGAGGTAGCTAACCTCATTGGCCGGACATAGGCTCGTGTTTTAGTCATTTTAGTTATGACATGAGTGTCAAAGCTATCTATCATCGTTCTCTTAATTCATTCCGTTAAACATTCGCCAATTCAACCACTACATTTTGAATATCATCCACGCGTACATGGTTGTTTAAGTGGTTCCAACATTGACAAAGAGTATACCAATAAGAGGCATCGGTCTCTTTAACAATCAATCGTCATTTTGCACACCGGTTGGTACTTTTATAATTCGAAAGCAATTCGTATTTGACATCGAAATGTCATATTTGCTCCAAAATCAAATTCATTTTAAAATCAGTATACTTGCTTAAAATATCAAATCTATTTCGAAATTCTCGTACTTTCTTCAAAAATCAAATCCATTTCGAAATCATCATATTTGCTTTAAAAATCAAATCCATTTCAAAATCATCATATTCACCTCAAAAATCATATTTTACTTCAAAATGTCAATTTAGTTCGATCTATCGATTTCATTCAAAATTTGTTTCGAATTACGATTTAGCTTATCACTTCACTTTAATCCAATTTGCATTTAAATCCAAGTTTTGAAATATAAACATTCCACCTTTTGGACCGGTTTGAATTTTTAAAAAATAGTTAGAATAGTTTTTAAAATAGTTAAATAGTTAAGATAGTTTAATAGAAAATAGTTTGAGTATTAAAAATGGTTTATGTAGTAAAATAGTTTGAAAAATCAAAATAATTTAAAATTGAAAGAATATAGATTTTTAACCATTTACACTAAGAAAATTCATTTGAAAATAGTTTCAAAGTCAAACCGATTCGATTTCAAATCAATTCCAATTTCCATTTCGGTTTAATCGATTCAATTTTGATTTCAAGTCGAATTCAATTTCAATTGCAAATTAATTTCATTTCCAAGTTAACTTCAATTCCAATTTTAAATTAACTTCAATTCCAATTCCAAATTAATTTCAATTCCAATTTCAAGTTTATTTCAAATTCAAGTTCCAAATTAATTTCGATTCAATTCTTAAATTTAAACCATTTCGATTTACATCAATTCCGAGTCCGACTTCCAAAATAGTGGTTCAAAACACTCAAATTTTCCATCAATGTCCAATTTAAAAATACAAACCTTCAAATATAATTAAATTCCGAGCTCAATTTCAAATTATCGTTTTATATCCGTTTTTCTTAGCAATATTCAAATTTAAATTTCAACATTTCGAGTTCTAATTCGAACATTGTTTCATTTCCACAAATTCAATTTTATTTCTTAAAACTAAATCATTTGAATAATTTCAAATCAAAATTTAAAATTCATTTAATTTTACCAATCCAGTGTTCGTATATAATTCTCTATCTTTTGGCAAAGTGAATCAATTATTCCAATTTAATTCAAAGATGAATGTATACCATTTCAATCTAAAATAAATGTCATAGGGATATATTATTTCAACCTTTTTTTTAATTTATTTGAAATAATTCAATTTACATTTTTATAAACTGTAAATAATATACATGATGATAACATGATATATCAAAATAAATAAACATTCAAATATCAACCAGTAGCTTCCATCACAACCATTCATCCAAACAGTCAATAAAATTCACAACATTTTCATAATTATCAATATCGAGTAATTTACGGGCAGTTAAATTCTAATTCAGTTTAACTGCTAAATCAAATTCAATCAATTGATTCATATGTTAATGTAAATGTCAATTTAAATGTCAATTAAGCTTATCAAGACAATCCATAAATTTCAATCACTTCACGATATAAATTTAACTACATAAAAATTATTTCAGTCAATTGTGAACGTATAAACACTCACCTTTGTTTTATCAATGATTTAAAATACAAATAAAGGGCCAAATTTCAACAGTTTCGGAATGCAGCCAAACTGGTTCCATAATCTTTGGAATTTCGATACGATCGCAATAGAGAAAACCGCGCATCGATCCGAGCTCACACGCAATAATTATTCGAGTTAGGACACTTGAATTTTAATATAAAATAAAAAAATTATTAAATAAAAAAACACCTACTATCTCTTCCCTTACTGCTTCCGTAAACCAGAACCATCCATGCAACTAAGATTCCAACACACGCATGCTCACCGAGATGGCCGGACATCGATTAGGAGCCATCGTCGCATTCGCCACGTGCTTCTCCACCCACATTGGAGGTGCGAGCCCATGCGACTGCCTATTTTGTGTGAAACCCAAGAAAACACGCACGCCTTTCAATCTTAGATCTCGGCGAATCCATGGCGTATTAGCAGCAATCAACCATATGGATTTGAAGAGCTCGTCGAGATTTACAACTTTCATGTTGGCAGTTTTTAATTTTGATGAACGGAGTGTGAGAAATTAAGGAAGGAAGATCAAACAATTCTGGCCGTTAAAATCTTAGTAGAGGCGGCCTTGGAATTGGACTAGGGTTTGAGAATAAAATAATAATATTCTAATTTTTTTGCTGTATTTATGTAGTTAGGTCCAAAACCGTGCAAACTCCAATCAAGGCTTGCCGCCTGGCGTTCATAATGTCTTAGCCTCTTTCCGAACACAATGGAACTAGTTTCGAAAGCCAATTCAATCGTATACAGAAGATAGCCTTTCAAAATCAATTATTTTAATTAAATTCTAAAATAAATTTCTACGCGTTTCAAGCTCACACGGTCAAATGACAAGTCCAATTGCTACGAAACTTGAAATATTACAATAACTCACTATTACGGATTTGATGAAACTGGTTTCGTCAAAATCCGAGACAGTTGCCAAAATGGCTATTTTTTACTCGTTAATTAAAATATAAAATTTTAAATTATTCACATTTAAATCCAATTGTAAATGTTAACCATCTTCATTATTATTTAAATAACATTTAAATCAATTTCCTATACCATTTATAATCATGTTAAATCCATAATTCAATTATTCAAAAAAAATCTTCAATATTAAATTTAAACAAATTAAATTATCCAACAAATAAATATTAACAAATCACTAATTTCTCATAAATTTTAGTTATCAAAATTATTTTATTCCTATCTAAATAATTCACATTTATTATTCAACTCCATTTATTTGTCATAAATACCATCAATACATATAATTTATTTCAATATAAATAATTCCCAAATTTTCGAAATTGTTTATTTCAAGATTTTTATCTAAGTTCATATTCAATAATTACACTAATAATTCTTTAAATTTATTAAATTTTATTTCTAGCCATTTTTATCCAATGATCATATCAAATCCTATAATTTAAAACAGTTAAAAAGACAGGTTGTTATAATTAGTAAAAGCATTGATTGTCCATGAATTCGGTTTAAGGGTAACACTAGTTTTTATTTTACTTAATGCTTCAAGTTTCTAAAACTCTTACTTTCAACTTCAGTCAACTTTAAAACCATGGAAAGGTACACTTGGATTTGTCATGAAAAAATATATAAATGTTAGGGAATATACATAATTTGATTAACTGTAATTTTTACGTGTTTGTTATTTGGGTTCAGTCGATCATTGATATTATTAGTGATTTCAACCAAAGTGTCAGTGTGATGCATATTTTCACACCTTCTCATTTTTAATATATTCAGTTAATTATATGTCATTGAATTCCCAAATTAATAGCAACAATTACCTCATTTAATTAGCATTAAGAAGATATGACTTAGTAGCAATGTGTAATCAATTCTCAAACTTAATTTGGAAGCAAATATGCCATAAAGTAATATTGAAAATTATTCTACATTTGTTCGAATTAGTAAATTTCTTTAACATAATTTACTCTTACTCTCATTTTCATATAAAATTAACTACAACTTCATTGTCATATGATACTTATTGACATACATTTAGTAGAATCATGTAGATGGTGTGATATTTTTGGACACTTTAGCCATTGCCATTTTCATTAGTTGTTTTAGACTAAAAATGTCCATTCACACACGTACAAATCTTCATAATGTCGAATTGGTGGCACTTTTTCATTTAAAACTACTTTTAAACTATCATAAAATATGCATAGTTCAAAATTTTAACTCATATACATACATAGATATATATATATATATACATACATACATACATATATATATATATATTAGAGAATATACACAATTTACTTAACATATTTATGTTTTTTAGTTCAGCTGACAGTTGCTATTATAGTAAGGCGACCTCTTTAAAATTTATGTTAAAAAATTTAGGCATAAATATGAATCTCGGTAGAACTATTTTTATAATGGGTTGAATATTGAACATGGTTCTGGTATATAATGTGTGTATGAAATGTTCTTTTAGTATTTTATTAATATTTTTGGTCAGATATTTTGCGTGCACATATATGTCTTATGATATACAATAAAATAAATTTTGTACGCATGTTTATTCACACACATACAATGGATGTGTTGTACAGTAATAGTGTTTATAAGTTAACCCACTTCAAATAGGAAATATCATATCAAATAATACTACCATGTAACTGATAGAATGAATTGATACAATGAAACTCTATGGGATTCTAATTTCAATAATAATTATTCTTGCACATGGAAAAAAATGCTTTATCATAGAAAAGATGCACAAAAGCTAATTGACAGAAGAATTGTGGATGGAAAATCTACAAGTCTGTGGTTTACACCATGGATTAATGGGTCAACTTTATTGGAAAAGCTAGGATATGAAACTTTATCATATTCAAGGAGTCATAAACATAAGGTAGATCAAATTATATCTGGAAATAACTGGAAGCCTGAAAACATCTCATTTCTTGGTAATGTAAGTGAGGAAATAAAAAAAGTGCCCATCCATTATGACAATACAGCAGATTACTGGTTTTGCAGAAGCAGTAAAAATGGTCAATTTAATTTTCATGATGTTTGGAATGATTTTAGAACTAAACTACAGGAAATCAGTGATTACAAAATCATATGGAACAACATTTCTCTCCCAAAAATGAATGTATGTTTATACAGAGCCATTTTCAGTTTTCTACCCACAAAAGATAAATTAAAAATGCAAGGAGTGACTGAAGATGATGTTTGTGTACTATGCAAGAGAGAAGTGGAAACTTGCAAGCATATATTTTTTAATTGTCCCTTTTCTAAACATATATGGTGTTGGATCAGAATCATGATGGGAGATCCTATAACTCAAAGAAACTTTCAAATTTCTATCTTAGATGCCATTACATATATCAATCGGAAGTTCGCAGCCAACAATATCAAAAAGGAAATCATAATAGCCGCGCTAAGTTCATCTATATGGTTCATTTGGAAAAGCAGAAACTCCATTATTTTTAATAATGAAAAAGCAGATAGAATTAAGATGTGCAATATCATAAAGTACAATGTTCGTGATATCATCATCAACAGATCCAGATTTATCAGACATAGCATGAACAATTTTGAAGAAATCATCGAAAGATGGGAGATTATACCTTTGCGAGTCGATAATAACATTACCTCAATCCTGAACCCTAATTCCCCTTCCATAACATCCTCCTCAAGATACATGATTGATAGAGAAGAAGATGAAGCTGAGAGATCTAGATTGTCCAGACGCACCGAAATTTTTAACGCTAATGTTGAAAGAGAAGAAGACTTGGCAGGAAGGGAAAATGAGCCGCCATGAGAAGCATTGTTGCTAGGTTTACGCAGTGTGTGTAGGGAGGTGTTTGCGGGTTCGAATTAGCAACCCGTATATATTGTATATACTATGTTTGTAATGTTCTATCATTATCAATAATATATTTGACCTTTCTTCAAAAAAAAAAAAAAAAAAAGAATGAATTGATTTTTATTAGCTCAATTTGATTTAAACTTACATAAATAAGAGAATTAGTTGAAATTGATTAACTTTGCCTGAAATTAATTTAATGACAAACTTGAATACATAATACTCTTATTTAATGCTAGTAAATCAGAGAATTAATTTTTAATCACCCATTTCCTCTTATGTAATTCCTTTTTTAGAAATATTTCAAAAACATTTTAAGTTTAGCTACATCACCGAAAATGTAGTGTTTATCGTTCCATAACTTTAACAAATGTTTCTTTATGATTTTTCATTCTTTTAGCAGCAATGTGATATTTTTATGGTTTTATAAGCAATATTATATTCTACAAATTTGTTTATACTTGAAAGGTAATATTATATATTCCACATGTTATGGAACATGATTATATGTTTTACCTTACATGAACAACAATTTTATTTGGTTATAAATACCATATCATGTTGATATATTGATTTGCAGATGAATAATATTAAAAGCATTAGTATCAGTGCTCCATAATATATTCATGTCAGTTTCTTAATGGATTTCTAATGAAAACTTATAGTCAATGTTCGCAGTCACGAACAAAAAAAAAGATAAGATGCAAATGAGAAATTATTGAATAAAAAGTCGAAATTAAATTAAAATTATGTTTGAATGTTGAATTAAGTATTTAGTGACATTGGAATGATGAAGAATGAGGTATTTGATAGGTGTTTTTATAAGTAAATTATTACAGAAAAATTTAAGGAAAACAATGAAGTTATTTAATGCACATATTTCAAATGTAGGTTTTATATAGATTTCTATGAAAAAATGTATAACGTAACTTGGATTAAATCATATTTTCTTCAGATTTTAGTTTACAATCAAAAAAGTTAACCTTATTTAATTCTTACATTTTATCAAATTATTATTTTACCACACAACGCTCCTATTTCTTTTAATATTTGCTGCTTTTGTGGATATGTAGGCGATTATTTTATAAAATACTTTGTCCTACATTGTAATATAGCTAAGTATGATAAATTATTCAATAATAATAATCTTTTTTAATAGGTGGTTTCATTAATTGTGTTTACCCAAACCATTTTATATAATTATTATTTTTAATGAAATTTTAGTTGTTATTATCATGTTATATTATGCTACATGACAAAGAAAATATGTTTTGTTTGATTTAGTTAATATTGTGTATGTCAAAACATGTAACGATGCAGACATTGGTATTTCGTTTCTTTGAACCAAATTTGGAACATTATTTCACTTATAGCATAATTTCTCCATTCCAAATTTAGAATTATACTAGTGTAGTAAACTATGTACATATTGAAATTTATATGTTAAACATAGGATGACCTACATTAAACTTATGTAGCTTATACTTGAAAATTAATAAATAGTCATAGTAATGTTATGCCTACAAAGTTAAGAATAGTTGAAAGTTGATGTTAATATTTATTATATAGAGTGATTGTGGTCCAAGAATATTATTTATACTTTTACGATCGAGATTACTTAAGTGGATTTATCATTGAATGTTTGTTAGTAGCATTTAAGAAAAAAAGCTAATCTGAAGAATAAAACTAAACTTCATAAACATACGCTTTCATGTTCATGTAATAAGAAATACAAAAGTACATCGTGAAGTAAATTATGTGGCACCCCGTGTGCGTACCACGAGTTCGCACTAGTAAATTTTCACTTTCAAATATGTGCTTATATGCACCGGTGAACACAATCCTTTTTTTCAATCATAGCCTGCAGCTATGATGTAGGGATGTTGCCAGCATAAGATAGGGATGAAATAAGAGGAAAAACCCCGAGGATATTGTTATCCCGTTTTTTGGTCAAAATGGGAATAACAACAAATTGGCAAGGAATTATGGATATCAGGACTGGAGATAAGGCTGCGATGGATATCGTCAAAAATTTTCCGAACTCCGATCGGGACGAAATTGATTGGAGATGATGATAAGGACTAGGAAAGGCTATGTTTCAAATTTCAGGATAATCGGAGTTCGTATGAAGAAAATACGATGGATTCAAGGTGGGGGAGGTATGTTGTTCGAATCCATCAAGATGCAGCGCTCGGTTCGAATCCATCAGATTCGAACCCATCAATTTCGAATCGATCAAAGGCATACTGTCGCATACATGGATTCGAAGTATACATGGATTCGAAGAAGAAGATGGATTCGAAGAAGGAGATGGATTCGAAGTGGACATGGATTCGAAGAAGAAGATGGATTCGAAGTGGACATGGACTCGAAGAAGGAGATGGATTCGAAGTGGACATGGATTCGAAGAAGAAGATGGATTCGAAGTGGACATAGATTCGAAGAAGGAGATGGATTCGAAGTGGACATGGACTCGAAGAAGGAGATGGATTCGAAGTGGACATGGATTCGAAGAAGAAGATGGATTCGAAGTGGACATAGATTCGAAGAAGGAGATGGATTCGAAATGGACATGGATTCGAAGATGATGGATACGAAGCAAGGGACACGGATTCGAAGGACGTGGATTCGAAAGGGATGGATTCGTAGGATATGGACTCGAAGAAGGCGGCTTCAGAAAGCATGGATTCGAAAAGCATGGATTCGAAGGAGTCGGCCTTATGGATTCGAAGGAGATGGTTTCGAAGTGGATGGTTTCGAAGAAGGCGGGTTCGAAGTATGGGTTCGAACTAGGCAGAACGCACGGAGCTTTGATCTTGAATCGATCATATCTTCCAAACCGCTGATCCAAATGCAATGAAATTTTTACAGGAGCTCACATACGTGTTGAAGAATGTTCACGCCAATTTTCAGCTCAATTGGATGGATTCTTGATCGATTCGAATGTCACTTCGAATCGATCCCAAACTGGGCACGGATTCCGAGAACGCGGGCCTGTGGGCCCCTCTCACGTGCCAAGCAGCCTCCCCAGGTTTTAGGCGGGATTTCAGCCTTCCACGCCTATAAATAGAACCCCTGGTCATTCAGAAAAGGGGTCGAAAAATTTGGAGAGGAAAGGCAAGCCCAGACGCTGCTAAAATTATACCATAGCATCATTACTGCAATTTTCTTCAGATTTGGTCACTACAACTGTGGTAATCACTTGTAATCTTCAAGGATAAACAATAAAAAGAAAAAAGAAATTGGAGTGGACGTAGGCCGGAGATAGCCGAACCACTATAAAACTTGTGTCTCTGTTCTTTACTTTTGGATTGCTGTCTATTATTTGTTGAGATTTGTTGTTTGTGTTTGAATATCACTAACTTATATTCATACACTGGTGCTTTCACGGTATTGGGTGTTTGTGACCAAATTTGGCGCAAACATTTTGGTGCTTTCACTGAGAACAACTAGCACCCGCTGCATCGGATTTGAAGAGTTTGAGGAATTTGGATTTGGAAGACAATGACAAGGCAGAATAGCAGAAGGCTAAGGGCTGAGAGAAGCCAACAAGGAGGAAGTCAACAAGCATCCTCCGGAGGTGAGGAGGGACAGGCTTCGGTCTACATAACTCGGGATGAAATGGAAGCTATGGCCAATTCTTTGCAGGAGAGATTGTTGAAAAGTCAACAGGAAATGATGCAAACTTTCTTGGAACAAATGAGAGCTGCAGGGATGCAGAACTTAGGAACAGCTACAGCAGCTGCGGATGCAGGACAAGGAGCTAGGGTTGTGCAACCCAATGAAGGACAGGATACGGAGCCAGAAGGCAATCAACAAGGGCTTGGGGGCAGGCCCACAGGATTCAATGCAGGAGAACCTTTGGAAGGAATTCAACAAGCTAGAGCTAACGTTGCTGCTAGTGAGCCACACGAGGAATATGTACCAGAGTTCCCTCGGGGGCATGGGGGGCAACCCCTACCAGACAATATAGGATTAGTAGAAATGATCAGGAAGACTATGCGAGGTGGTTTGACAAACGGAGATTTGGAAGGGGTGAATAGAAGTCCATTCGCTCGGGAGATAAGGATGGCTCAGAATCCACCTAAGTTCAAGCTACCTAGCGTGGAGGTATATGATGGTAAGACGGATCCAACAGATCACTTAATGAGGTACACCAGACACATGGAAGTGCTGGGGGCATCGGAGGAAGTGATGGCCCGATGTTTCCCTTTGTATTTGAAGGACTTAGCTGCAATGTGGTTTAGGCAGCTGGAAGAAGGATCTATCAGGACTTGGAAGGAATTAGTGAAAAAGTTTCTGGGACAGTTCCGGGTTCACGTCAAGAGGCCGAAGAACGTAATGACTTTAACATCGGTGAAGCAAAGGATAGACGAATCGCTTAGAGCTTTTCTAACTCGATTCAGTGCGGCAGTCGCTTCGGTGGATCGGCCTGATCCATCAATGGTTTTAATGGCAGCAGTATCAGGAGTCAAGGAGAATTCGGATTTCAAGGTATCTCTGATACGAGATCCCCCGCAAAATCTCGACGAATTCTTTCATGAGGCAGAAAGGTTCCTTCGGCAAGAAGATGCAAGTACGGATTTAAAGGTGAAGAAGGCTAATGCAATCGAGGTTGGAGCGGTATCCAAAAATGGTTTGGATAAGGATAAAGGGAAAAGGAAGTTAGACGACGACTCTGGAAACGCTAGGAAGCGATGGAAGGATCCAAAGTTTTCCACATACACAGGATTGAACGAGACGCTGGAGCGGATATACCTGGAAACTCGGAATCGCCTTCCCTACCGAAGGCCGGCTAGGAGGGAACCAACAGAGCGGGAAAGGACATCAGGAAGGCACTGTCTCTTCCATGATCTGGATGGACACGATACCAACAGCTGCAGGCACCTAAAGGACATAATCGAGGAGCATGTAAGGAATGGACAGTTACAGCAATACGTTGGAACTCGGGATGCAACGGTGGAGCAGGAGCAACCACCGACCACTTCACGCCGTGATGATGGGAGGCCCAGGGATGATCGTCGATTGGTCATCCATTGACCATGATAATATGGAATAAGTAGCAAGCTACTAGCAAACGGTAAAGTCATTTACACATGTACGGGGACGGAGATAGCCCCTAGGCATGCTCTGAATGATGATAAACCGAGATGCTATGGTTTGTGAAATTTATTTCTTGCTTTTTAGATTGGACATTGCTTTTCTTTTTTGGATTTGGTTTTGGAGCTTGGATTGAGCTCCTGGTTTTTCTTGCTTTTTTATTTGGATTTTCCTTTGGATGATTGTTTTTGGTTTTGGATGCTGGTTTGGATTTCTGGTTTTCTGGTTTGGATTTGAATTTTGGATTTGGATTTGGATTTTGGATTTGGATTTCGAATTTGAATTTCGGATTTGGACTTTGGAATAAATTTTGGTTGGACTTTTATCTGGTTTTTGATAAATGGTCGTCGGGTATGGATTATGCCTGGCAAGGGATGAGTCACTTTACCCAAACAAGGTAGATTGACTCATTCAGGTCGTCAAGTATGGACAATGCTTGGTAAGGGTCCGGAGTGACCAGGATTCAGCCTAGGACTTAGGCCCTCTATTATCATTTATTATTTTCAGGTCGTCGAGTATGGACTATGCTCGGCAAGGGTCCGGAGAGATCAGGATTCGGCTTAGGACTTAAGCCATGGCATTTTACAACGTCCAGGGACACTGCACCAAGGTCGTCAAGTATGGATTGCGCTTGGCAAGAACCCGGAGAGGTTGGCTCAACGTCCAGGGACACTGGACCAAGGTCGTCAAGTATGGATTGCGCTTGGCAAGAACCCGGAGAGGTTAACTCAACGTCCAGGGACACTGGACCACGGTCGTCGGATGTGGATCACGCTTGACAGGAACCCAGAGAGGTTATGGATTTGGATATCGACCCGGAGAGGTCATGGCTCCGGTTATTGGCTATTGGATAAGGATGGATTGGAACTCGGTTGTCGAGTTCGAATGGATACGAAATTGTCTAAGACCTTGGTTATTGGATCCGGAATTAGACATCGACTCGAAGCAATCAAGGATGATATACTCTGGCAATATGGCTTTGGACTTCGGATATTGGATTCGGAACTATTCAAAACACATCTTGTTGTCACAAGGCATGTTTTGGGGGGCAAAGTGTTATCCCGTTTTTTGGTCAAAATGGGAATAACAACAAATTGGCAAGGAATTATGGATATCAGGACTAGAGATAAGGCTGCGATGGATATCGTCAAAATTTTTCCGAACTCCGATCGGGACGAAATTGATTGGAGATGATGATAAGGACTAGGAAAGGCTATGTTTCAAATTTCAGGATAATCGGAGTTCGTATGAAGAAAATACGATGGATTCAAGGTGGGGGAGGTATGTTGTTCGAATCCATCAAGATGCAGCGCTCGGTTCGAATCCATCAGATTCGAACCCATCAATTTCGAATCGATCAAAGGCATACTGTCGCATACATGGATTCGAAGTATACATGGATTCGAAGAAGAAGATGGATTCGAAGAAGGAGATGGATTCGAAGTGGACATGGATTCGAAGAAGAAGATGGATTCGAAGTGGAAATGGACTCGAAGAAGGAGATGGATTCGAAGTGGACATGGATTCGAAGAAGAAGATGGATTCGAAGTGGACATAGATTCGAAGAAGGAGATGGATTCGAAGTGGACATGGACTCGAAGAAGGAGATGGATTCGAAGTGGACATGGATTCGAAGAAGAAGATGGATTCGAAGTGGACATAGATTCGAAGAAGGAGATGGATTCGAAATGGACATGGATTCGAAGATGATGGATACGAAGCAAGGGACACGGATTCGAAGGACGTGGATTCGAAAGGGATGGATTCGTAGGATATGGACTCGAAGAAGGCGGCTTCAGAAAGCATGGATTCGAAAAGCATGGATTCGAAGGAGTCGGCCTTATGGATTCGAAGGAGATGGTTTCGAAGTGGATGGTTTCGAAGAAGGCGGGTTCGAAGTATGGGTTCGAACTAGGCAGAACGCACGGAGCTTTGATCTTGAATCGATCATATCTTCCAAACCGCTGATCCAAATGCAATGAAATTTTTACAGGAGCTCACATACGTGTTGAAGAATGTTCACGCCAATTTTCAGCTCAATTGGATGGATTCTTGATCGATTCGAATGTCACTTCGAATCGATCCCAAACTGGGCACGGATTCCGAGAACGCGGGCCTGTGGGCCCCTCTCACGTGCCAAGCAGCCTCCCCAGGTTTTAGGCGGGATTTCAGCCTTCCACGCCTATAAATAGAACCCCTGGTCATTCAGAAATGGGGTCGAAAAATTTGGAGAGGAAAGGCAAGCCCAGACGCTGCTAAAATTATACCATAGCATCATTACTGCAATTTTCTTCAGATTTGGTCACTACAACTGTGGTAATCACTTGTAATCTTCAAGGATAATCAATAAAAAGAAAAAAAAATTGGAGTGGACGTAGGCCGGAGATAGCCGAACCACTATAAAACTTGTGTCTCTGTTCTTTACTTTTGGATTGCTGTCTATTATTTGTTGAGATTTGTTGTTTGTGTTTGAATATCACTAATTTATATTCATACACTGGTGCTTTCACGGTATTGGGTGTTTGTGACCAAATTTGGCGCAAACAGATATGATATTGGCCAATTTATGTATAAGAAACATGCGTGTGTGAAGACTACGGATAAGAATTTTTGTTGCAATAATAAAGGGTAGGGAATATGGCGATTTCTTGTCTCACTCCTCTCATTGACTTAAAGTAGCCTCCAAGAATCCGAACAATTATGTAATAATCTCAAAGCAAAGACTTCGGAGAAACCAAATGCTCTTGAAGCCGTTATAATAAATAATAAGGAAATCCTACTGTAATCCTTTGCCATGTCGAGTTTTATAATAGTGTTAGAGCCAATGGAAGTTTTATTTATTAGTGAGGCGAGTTCCCAAGAAAGATGAATATTGTCCATAACGAGTCTATTCTTCACAAATCCAACTTGGAAAGGAGAAACAATTTTCTAGGATAGTGTTGAGCCACCCTACCAAAATTTTGAAAATAAATTTACCAGAAAAATCATAGGGTGAAAATGAGAGCATTGTTTTCATGACCCTATCATGCTTCGGTCCGACATCGAATAATCATAAACCTTGGATCACCACGGTCCGAAACTCAATTAGGTCACGGTCATTTATGAACCCTAGTCAGATCTTCAAACTAGCGATCTAACCATTAATTTTATCTGGTTGAACCATGTTCCTTTGTTTTTTCCCTACTTTCTCATCGTCTAATTCTTTCTCATTTTCATCTGTTGCGTTGTGGTGAAGAAAACAAGTAAACGTATATTCCAAAAACCGTAATTGTTACAAAATCTAAACTACAACCTACACCACTTCGTACTTCACTGCTACTAATACCACTACAAAATTTGTCAGGTTTGTTGTCGTTGTGCACTACTCTGTACATAACTGTCGTGCACTACAACAACACACAACTACGATTGCAGAACATGAAGACCATCGACAACTTGTGTACATAGCATTATTATTTCAATATTTTTGCATATAATTTGTAGTTAAATGAGCAAATATTTTATAAAAAAAATAGTGATTCCGACTATACGACCGGTTGAAGCATCAAAAGCTTAAATCTTCAGTCATAACGGTTCGAGAGACGGCACGTCATGAAAACTATGAATGAGAGCATTATTGTGAGTTAGAGTTAAAAACTTCAACCACTTCTCGATTTGTATGTACCATCGTTGTGCGGAGACATGTTAATCTTCTGATTGCAATTTTATGGGGTGTCCCCCAAGGATAGGCCAGACATGTGTTAAAGTTTCACTCACTTGTTTGTTAGCTGGAAGATAGATTTAGAATTTCAACATTAAATTTTTTGTCATACTGTGTAATAGATTTTGACATTCATTTACTAAATGAAACCTTACTATGTGCTAACAAGCAATAGTGAACCCAATCCATTTTTCAATCATAGCGTGCAGATATGAAAAGATGAAGGATAATTTACTTACGCACAAATTATAAAGTGAATTAGCGGCATGAAGCACAGAAAGATTCCAAATATAATATCGAGAATAACTTGTCGTCTTCTTGTTCAAAACATACAAAACACACCAGAAAAATAAAGGGGGAATTAATTTAAAGGACAAAATTTTCTGTATTTTTTGCCTCAAGGACACGACCTCAATATTTTTACCACAAGGACAAACATTCTTCTAAAAATTTTTCACAAGGACAAATATTTTCCAAAATTATTCATAAGGACAACAAAACTGATACCGAGCTAAAAACTGATACCTAAAAACTGCTACCGATAACTTAAAACTGATACCTAAAAACTGCTATCAATAACTAAAAACTGATACCTACAGAAATTTGTCCTTCAGGATAAAATATTGAAGGTCTGTCCTTGAGGCTAAAAAGCTGTAAAATTTTGTCCTTGACAATAATTTCCTGAAAAATAAAAGCATTTGGAAAACTGGTCCAAGTTCATCAAAATATCCAAAGAGGACGTAAGAACTTGCTCCCATCGCTGTTCTGAATCCAAAACTGTTTGCCTAATATTAACAGAAGATATAATAGGAAGGAGTCAAACCACCACTTGCTGTAGAAACTAGACTGGTTCCAGGAAGACGAGCTGTTTACAAAAACTCGTTATAGCCAACCAAAATATCCAAACTAATCGAGTAACTGCGTACGCGTTATCTTTTAGTAGAATATACTGCGTGTGAAATCCTATCAAATATTGACCCATAAAGTGGAAGGCGAAACTAATCGGTTTCTGGATATCACTATATAAAGCAACACAGCTTCAGTTCGATGCGACAAATACGTAATTACCGCTAAACTAAACATATTATTAGTAATTTATACCAGTCAACAAGCGAATAAATATCTAGCAACGTAGGTTTGCTACATACATCAAATGAGACACTGCAAAAGTAATGAAGTAGTGACTGATGAGTGGAGTGGGGCTCGATACTGTCCCCTACATTGCTCAAGTTGTTAAAAAGTCAGTCCAATAGGAAAATAGGATGATCCGAACCACTAGATCTATGTATAGTTATATACACCTTTCTTTCTGTTACCTCTCTATATATACATGCTTATGCATTCTTCTTTCTCTACAACCTCCTTCAGACAAATTCAAAGTCACCTATAAACATATAACAAACAAACTAAAATATTACAAAATGGAAAAGATTCAAATATCTAAGGTTAATATTTTGCTTCCAATATTTCTCATAGCTCTCCTATTTCTAACTCCATTCTTATCGACATCCATGATGTCTTCTTACATCCTCAACCTCCTCATCCTCTTTCTCGGCCTCGAAGCCGTGTTCCTCTCTTCTACCTCAAAATCCCTTGATGAATCTATAAAACATAATATTTTTAACACCGTTGAGGCTACGTATACCACTATTTCACTAGTTAATACAACTGATGCAAGCGTGCAGCCACAAATTGTATTGATCAAGCAAATTGCAAAGCAAGAAATGGCCAACCAGAAGGTAATAAAGAGGTGCAAGTCCAGGCCAAGTATTTTTTTTTCATTGGGAGTGACGAGCTTGAAATTGATAGTGTAGAGAATAACGAAGAGGAGATCATAGCGAAAGAAATGGAGGTAAAAATAATACCAACGAAGAGAGCTGGGAAAGAGAAAGAGATAAGCAAGCATGAGTTATACATGATGACGGTGACCTTCATTGGAAACTTCTACAAACAGCTCAAGGTCGACGAACAGGTAGAAACTTCAAGGGAAGTCGCATGAGAACTATAATGATGTAATGATGGAGATTATATGTATTATAATGAATGAGGAAATGTCCATATGAGGGGCAGGCATACACTTGTAATGCTTCCTAGCAAAGCTCGGTTTACTGGACATTGCAGAAATGAAAATTTTGAATTAGAAAATTAATCCATAAAAGCATGGAGAACGGGGGAGACATAGCAAACAATTTTTCGCCAGCTATGGTTTCTCTTCCATTTATCATTTTCGGTTTTTAGGATTTTAGTCGTAGTTTAGTATATATTTAGCCTGGTTCAAAATTCCGGTGCAATTCCGGTTATTCTGGTGATTCCGCTCCGGTTCCGCTCATAAACAGAACGGAATTCGGTCAAAATTTCGGTTCCGGTCTAAGTTCGGGATTTGCTTTTCAAATGAAGAAAAAAAACTTATAAAAAATACAAAAAATATATAATAATTGAAAAAATAGAAAACAAATTAATTGGGACAATAAATAAAGGAAGAAGATATTATACGGTTATATAAAAAAAGTTGTTATATTTTTGTTAATTAATATCGAATCATAATAAAAATTCAGAATTTTCAAAATTGATCAAAGTTTTAAAATCAATGAATCTTATACACTGGATTTTTTAATTAAAATGTGTATTTTATATGTAATGTAAAAAATGTACTATAAATTTATGATAATATATTTATTAGCGTATATAGCAAAGTAAAGCAAGAAAGTATCAAATAAGAAAAAACGAAATTAAAGCGCAACTTTTGGAATTTCCGAAACGGAACAGAAAATTTTAAAATTACCAGTGGCCGGAATGGAACGGAAAACGAAATTTTAAACCTTGATATTTAGTAGGAAACTGTAAGTGATTGTTAATATATTTGGCACTGGATTAGTTTCCCTAACATCTTTCAATCTACAGCTATATATTTGACCGATTCTCAAATATACAGTATAATTATCTGTATGGCTTAATATTTTAATACCAAATTGATAAACAATTCAAAGATATAAACCCAGTGGATGGTCCAATGGAAGATGTGGAATTCAGTGACAAAAATATCCCACGTTTGGATATAAAGATCAAAATGTAATAAAAAATAGCAGAGAACCTTTATAGAAATGAACAATATATATTTTTTTATTTGGGAGAGTAGTTTCTTTTTTTAGCCAATTATACCAAAAATTACAACATATTTATACATTAACTTTTGACTCTGTGAGAAAAATGAAACTCTTCGATTTGGTCATACCTTAACTGACATAACTCTTAAATAAGGAATCTATATATAAAACAAAAAAATAACTTTAGAAGAAATGACCCTCTTTCTTTTTTTGAAATTGATAAAAAGAGGCCGAAGGTCCAAATGTAGCAAGGTTCACTAAAGCCAATAAAAAACCCTAGTCGCATAAATTCTTCATCCAGTGATTGCAACTGTGGTAAAGGAGTGCTTCCAGGGAAATCAGAATTGATTTTCCCATTCTGCTAGAAAATTTCTAACCCGTCTTCATAGTTATCTAGTCATCAGATATTTTAATTTGAGTTGTCTGAGAACTTGTACCCATTTTCAAATTTGTTGAGAAGAATGTGACTTTCCATTTCAATTATCTTCCAAATCTGAATACTTTATGTTTCCTTTTGAGTATAAAGTCTTTGATTTCTCTCTTTCCAAATGTAAAAGATAGTTGTCGTTATAATTGTGCTTGCTTTTCTGAATTCTTTTGATTTTTCCTTGTAGTTTTGTTGAATGATTTGATTCTTTCCCTGATGTTTTGCACAGCCCAATGCTGATTTACCTTGAGCTTTATTTTGGCAATAAACCAAATCTGTTGTGAGAAAACACAATCAAAAAATAGATAATTAATATTTTATGCTTCTAGTTTGCAAAGAAGACAAATTGTTTTTCCTTTTTTGTTCCATTTTAAGCATTTCTCCCCTTGTTGATAACCTGTTAATAACAACTAAGAAAGCACAATGAGACATTTTTGGGTAATTTGATTTGTTCCAAATTACATTATGCCAATCAACTTCAGTTTCACAACCTCTAATATATTCCCAAGTTTTTTTGAAAGAGAAAACACCTTTTTTAGAAAGTTTCCAATCTCATATATCTTTTTGAAGATTTGGGTCAATATTGATTTTTTTTAATGGCAGCATAAAAAATTGATGTAGCTGGATGGCCAATTGTATTCCAATCATTATTTTGAGATATTTATATTTTCATAGTCTCACCAAACCAATATAAGCTGTTCCAACCCAATAGACTAACCAAAATTTAGTAAACCATAAGCTGGTCTGATTATCATCCTTGAATTTTCTTTCCAAAAGTTTGAGACCAATTTCCCTACAACTAAAAACATTTTTCCATGAAAAAGAATAATGATTTTCAATACTTGCAGTCTAAAAATTCTTGTTTTTAAGATATTTTGCTTTCATCCATCTTTTCCATAATGAATTTCCATTCACAAATTTCCAAAAAAAGTTTGAGTTTACAAACTTCTCTCAAATCATTGATATTTTTATGGCCAAGGCCACCTGATTTTTTTTGGCTTACAAACCTTTTCCTAAGCAATTTTATGATGCTTTCCTTTTTAAATGAAGTTGGCACATGCTTTTTCTAACTTGTGAATTGCTTTAACTAGAATATTGTGGGCTTGAGTCCAATAAAAAATAATTGCAATGATAACAGTGTGAGTTAGCTCTAACCTACCAGCTAAAGACATAACTTTACAAGCCCAACCTTCAAATATATTCTGAATTATGTCTAATAGTCTAGTGCAGTCTTTGTCATTAATTTGATTAACACTGAGAGGCGGACCCAAATATTTAACTGGAAGATTACCTTCTTTAAAATTTAAAATGTTTAGAATCTCCAATTTCTTAGTACATCCTTTACTGAAATATATTTTACTTTTGAATTCATATACTTTCAGCCCAGCATGTTCCTCTAATTTTTCAAAAATATTAGCAATAGTTTTTGCACTTTAAAGTCTGCATGTAAAAATAAAAGCAGATCATCAACATACAACAAGTGTGTAATATATGATTGATTCTATTAATGGGTTTAATATTTCCTTTAATAGGTTCAGTTTCCATAAGAATTGAGAAATATTCCATAGAAATAGTAAATAAGTAAGGAGAAAGTGGGTCTCCTTGTCTAATGCCTCTATTGCTATGAATAAACCCGTTTGGAGAACCATTGACCAATATTAAGTAGGAGATATTGTTGATACGTTCATGGATCAGAGAACAAAATTTATTATTAAAACCCATTTGATTCATCATAAAAATAATAAAACGTCTATTAATTTTATCAAAGGCTTTAGGTAAATCAATTTTGACACACATGATATTTCTATTTTTATTGTTAAAGTTTCTTATTAATTCATGGGCAAGAAGAGTGTTCTCTACTATAAGTCTACCAAGAATGAAAGCACTTTGGTTTTTAGAAATTAAACACTTTAAAAATATTTTAATTCTATTACATAAAATATTAGAAATAATTTTGTAAATGAAATTACAACAAGCAACAGGTCTAAAATTCTTCTAAGCTATTGGGAATTTGAATTTTTGGAACCAAAGTAATAAAAGTATGATTAAGATTTCTTAATAATTTTCCAGTTTTGAAAAATTCAGAGATAGAATCAAATTAAATTAGCTTAATTTCATCCCGATGTGTTTTATAAAATTCTGCACCAAAGCCATCAGGGCCTGGGCTTTTGTCGTTATTAGAATAAAAATGATATTTTTAATTTCCTCGAGGCAGATGGGAGCAAGAAGAATATCCTGGCTGCTAACATTTAGTTT
Organism: Allium cepa; assembly: GCA_030765085.1. NCBI lineage: Eukaryota > Viridiplantae > Streptophyta > Magnoliopsida > Asparagales > Amaryllidaceae > Allium > Allium cepa. The sequence goes on along the minus strand of CM060937.1, from coordinate 107,651,544 downwards.
GAACTTAGATTCAATATTAGGGAAAATGTTTGAATAAAGATTAGAATTATATAGATTAGTAAAATAATTTATAGCTTCTCTTTCAATACTAGACTCTTCAGCGATAACATTACCTTTTACATTAATAATTTTCCCAATATCATTCTTATATTTTCCGCTAGACATCCTAGCATAAAACAATTTCCTTGCTTCATCACCATGATTTAACCAATATACTTTGGCTTTCTGTCTCAAATTAATAGACTGCACCTGAAGTGACTTGATTAGATTATTTTGGGCCTCAAAAAGTTTGTTGACCTTATCAATATATGAGCAATCATTATCTAATTCATTCTACCTTAACTACATTCCTCTCTGATGTTTTTTATTTCATTTTAGTTCTGATTTTACTCCAGTTTTTCAGTTTATCTTTAGTAGTTTGGAGTAATTTCCTAAATTTGTACTGCGTAGTGCCCGGTACCTTTGTAGACAAACTATTTTTGATAATATCTTTATAATTATCCTCATACACCCACCAATTAAAAAATCTTAAAGGAATATTTTTCTTAGAAAAATTATTCTGAGTGAGATAAATTTGAATTGAAGTGTAGTCATTAGCAGCCTGGGGTAAAAGTGTAACATTTGAAATCCTTAAAAAAAATTGTAAAACTTTGATATAACAAAATTCTATCTAATTTACAATGAATATTATTTAATTTTCCTGACTTCCAAGTAAATCTATTACCCAAAATAGTTGGTTCATATAAACCAGTTTTGAGCATAAAATTATTTGACATTTCTAATTTTCTAAAAGGAATTGAAATCCCACCCCTTTTCTCATAAGCATGTATGACAGTATAAAAATCTTCAGTTACAATCCAAGTTTAATTCATATTTGAGTTAATTTGTTCAGGATTATCCAAAGAGATTTGTCTTCCATTTTCACTGTTAGATGCATAAACAAAGGTAATTTCTAGGTGAAACCCACCTTTATTTACACATTTACAATAAATAATCTGAAAATTAACAAAATGTTGAAAGATATCCCAAATAACAATAAGTTTACCATTCCCACCCATCTGATTATTATTTAAATTATTCCAGTTATTTAAACTTTTGATTTGATAATCCCTAATTTTAGAATTATCTAACTTTTGCTCCAGCAAACCAACAATACTAGGATTTACAGACATAAAATGATTTGATAAATCCAATCTTTTTTCAGTGAATATCGACCTCTGAAATTCCAAGTAATAATTGACATAATAAATTAAAAATTTATTTATAAAGGATACTAAAAGCAGTGACGGTTTAAGCACCGTGACTGCCCCCTTCTTCCAATGCCTCCAGCCTCTTATCTTTTTTCTTGTATGAAATTTTGCTTAATGCTTTCTGTTAACCATAAAATATTCAGAAGAACGAAGGTATGAAAGAAGGGTCATGAGAGCATGAGAAAGGGTCCAGCGGAGTCCCAGGCTATCTTTCAAAGTCCAAAGGTAGGAATGCTCCAAGAATCCACCTTTCGACTAGAAAGAAAGGTCCTTCAACAAAGACAAAGGCGAAGGAGCTTAAACCAAACCTTTCGAAGGAGACTAGAGGATGCAGTCATCAAGATTTAATAGCTTCAAACCTTCTGAAGTAATCGAAAGGCTTCGTTTGGGGATTTTTTACTTTAAAGAAAAGGGCATGTGACCCTATAACAACCTTTCCGAAAACATAATAAGCCTTTCGGGCCAGTTGGAATGCCTACTGAATACATTTCGACGGTGTCGGATGGTCTATGATGAAAGCAACATTCGTAAATCAGTAGAGAACGTAAAGCAACCTTCAAATAATATTCAAGGAAAGCTTGGCTCTCGGCAAGATCCAAGTAAAAAGCGACCTTCTAGCCAAGTCAAAGGGTTCACAATAGCCAGGAACCTTCCGGCATCTTCGAAGGGTTAACATGCTGTATAGATGACAAACCTTCCACAAGGGCAAAAAGTTCCAAAAAACAAATGAAAGAAAAGACCCTTCGGCAACGTTCAAGAATCTACGATGACATGTGAAACAAAGACCTTTCATTGAAATTGAAAGGTTAGCAATTGTAAATAAGAGGGGAACCCTTCGTTCCAGCCGAAAGCAAAGGGACGAAGCATGGCTGCCGGTATCTATAAGTAAGACCCAAGGGGTCCTGATTCAGGGTAGATTTTCCTTCATTCTATACATGTAACTTCTAAAATCATAGATCTGTAACCCTAATTGTGTAGTGATTTGGAAAAATTTAATAGAAAAGAAAAGTCTATAAGAGGACCAAAGGGAAGTCTTAAACTCTATGCATTTTATTTACATTTTTCTTCAATCTTTCCTGGCTTGATCATAATTTTCATGTGATGTTCCTCCGAAAGGATTGTATCAACAGAAATGAAGACGTTCTTTCTTAGGCAATCTTCGCAATCCTCTAGAGGTCTAAGATCTACAACCTAAACCCTTCGGACTCAAAAGGAGCTTATTTGACATTAACAACCTTTAGAACCCTAGACAGCTGATGTCCTAACCCTTCGGCAGAGATCTAGGTTGACTTTCTATACAAAGTAATCCGAGGAGATTCAACCTCATCGAAAGGTTCTTGTCGATAAGGTTGATAACGCTCTTGAACAATCAATACTTGCAACCGTTCGAAGTCTTAAACCCTTCAACCTAAACCTTTCGATAAGGTTGACAGCCTATTTGGATTAACTTTCATTGAAACCTTCCAAAACAGCTGAGTTAACTGTTTTAACCTCTCGGCAAGGTTGGAATCTACTCAATGTAAGTGATCAAACCTTTCGTTGAGACTGAATCCTACCTTTTGAGGACTCAATTAAGGAAAACCCCATCTAATCAAAAGAACAGCCTTTATGGAAGACTTCAAGCGAGCTCAACGAAGCCAGAAGATCACTTAGCCCAAGCTCTAAACCTTTCGGCGTCAACGAAAGGTCTGATTCGCAAGATACTCATGAGTGAGGATACAATAGTAATCCTTAAGGGAATCACGTGCTCTGTACTTACCGCATTACTTGGAATAACTTGGGGTGTTAACCATAAATTTGGTTAACATTTTTGGCGATAGAAGAAGTGCTCGAACCTTCAATCTCCAATAACTTTCATCCTCGTTCAATTATATAAAGAGCGTTGATTAAAAGAGGAGTATGGACAAAGCTAAAAGTAGTAGCAACAATCCAAACAAAGATGCTACATCACATTCAATCTTTAAAGCTAACATGGTCTCAAACCCTAACTTAAGCAAAATATAAGTTAGGCAACCTTCAACCCTAACAAAATTGGAAAGCAATATGATAAAGGTACATAATCAATGGCCACAAAAAATAGTACTAAAGGAGTATTCAGAAAGAGCTCTTACCCAAGAATCAATAAGAATTATGGAGATGGAGGATGAAGTTCAACTTCCAAATGAGATAGAGGATCAACGGTTAAACCGAGATAGTCAAGTAAATTAATCTCTTGAGCAATCAAATAGCCTTATCCAAGAATACAACAGGAGAAGATACAGAAATGAAACCAACCAAAATGGCAACCTACACCATATAGTTGTTAATGCACTTAGAGAAAAAGAAATTTATGATCCTGAAGAATATGTTACCCTACCAAAGGCCCCCTTTTCTAAAGAAATAATGGCGACAAGTCTTCCTCTACGCATTCAAATTCCTCCACTCAATTATGATGGGACAGCTGATCGAGACGATCATGTTGTCGTCTTCGAAAACTGAATAAACTTATACAATGCTCTAGAGGCAGTTCGCTATAAACTTTTTCCCATTACTTTTCAAGGAGAGGCAATCAAATGGTATAGGAGTTACCCAATGGGAACTAACTATTCCTAGGAACAATTTACTTGCGACTTTATGGCTCAATTTTCTATATTCAAAGATATAACTATGGAATTTAGCTTGCTAGCAATCATCAGGCAAAAGCCAGGGGAGCTACTTGGTGAATATTTAAACAGATTCAGCACAGAAGCATTAAGTGCAGAAAGTAAAACCGATAGAGAAAAGTTTATGCTTGTTCGATCAGGTTAATTGAGCAAATCCCATTTTGGAAAGACCTACATATCAATCAGTGCAAAGGTCTATAATGTTTCTTTCTCCGAGCTGAGAAGTTATTCAATTGGATGAGATGCACCATGATAAGAAAGAATTCCATCGAGAATCGAAGGAAGAGAAATATGATTTTAGGGGCCTTGACAAGAGGCCAAGGGAAATTGAAAATCTGAAGGGAAGTCGAAGAAAGAGTTCTAAAATGAATTGTGAAGTCCTGAGCAAACTCCACTCCTTCATATATGCTAAGGTAAAAAGAAATGAGAATTTTATTGCACCTCAAAAAGTTCAGAATACCTCAGAGCCAAATAAAGGAGGAAGTTACTACGAGTACCATAAAGCAAATGGACATGAAACTGATGAATGCCATGTCTTGTCGAATAAAATTCAAGGCACGGTCAGGTCGGGATTTTACAAGAGTTCGCTAGAGAAAATTGAAAGACATCTTATTCAAAATAAGAGGAAAAAATTTGGCAACTCCAAAATGCAAATTCCTATCAAATCATGAGGACTTGTGACATCAGTTCAACTGTGAACTTTCTCTCTTTCTTTTCATAGCTCTTTCACTTGATACTTAAATTTGTGTTGTGTATTGATCATATACTTATTGAAATTTAAGTGCTAGTACAGGTAAAATAATAATAAACCAAAGCACTCAATGACCCTGAGAGCACGACAGACTCCAGAATACTTAATGCAGACAACTTAGATTCCTGACACGGAATAATTGACAACAGTCCATTTAACATAACAACAAGGCTTCCCTATAAGAAACGTTATGTCACTACTAAACTCAATTCCGATTTAGGAGAAAATCCATATATACCCAATCTATTCTTAGCAAATAATTTGAAAAGGAAATTTCTCAAATTATATTCTCTGAAGAAAACTATTTTCAGTCACCCCATGGCCCGGGGGTAAACAAATACCTATTTATCCCAAAAGCATATTTATGCGACTAATTTGAGATATTATATAGCATTACTAAATGCACACAAAAAGACTCTAACTTAGCAATTTCAATATTTCAAAGTTTACCAGAATATTGGGTGGAGGAGAGCCTTTTCATACTTTTTCAAGAAAGATTTTGAAAGCACAAAAAGTTTATTGGAACTCAAGCTAGAGAACGATATTCTCGACCAAAAGGCTGTTGGTTCATAAATCATGACCTCATAGTCACCTATTTGAGATTCGTGTCTCCATTATGAGAACAGAAAGAAAGTTCTTACAAAAGATTAAAAAAACTCATTCATAAAAAGGATTCATGAGAACAATTTTTCAAAAGAAACTCTTCAATATAATGGAAGGGTCTAATTATAAAATTCTTTCTGTCAAAGGAGAGTCCATTTTAGTTGGCCAAAAATTATTTTTGTATACAAATACTCAAGCCTACGATGTTATTCCGTAGCACCTCCTAGAGGGAGGGACATATGCCCACGATGCTATTCCATGGCACGTCTTAGAGGGAGGGACATAAGCCTACGATGCTATTCTGTAGCATCTCTTAGAGGGAGAGATAAAGCCCCTAACATCCATATCACCTCTTAGGGGAGGGTCAAGATAAAAACCCACAAAATCAAAAAACCCTAACGTCCATATCACCCTAACGTCCATATCACCTACTAGGAGAGGGTCAAGATAAGCACCCTAACGTCCATTATATCTGTACATGCATATATACATATACTACTAACTTATATGCACTTTAGAAGCAATGCATTTATTAATAAGAATCTTTCCTATGAATAACCTTAGAAGTAAGGTTAGATCAACTTAGTTATCTTTTATTTGAAATATACTAAATATGCTATTATTAGATATATCTATGGCTTCGTACCTACATTGAATGGAGCTTTGAATATTTAATTCGTCAAATGAGATCCTGACGAGACTTTGGGTAAGTTCTTGATTTCATGAATTTTGAGTTTCACCATTTCTATTGATGTAAATTTTAGTCTGGATTTTGTGATTTTGAATTTTCATATTGCTTTTATGATGATTTATAGATTTCTTACTCATGTTTACCTTATCAAATTTTCACGATAGCTTGAATTCCTGATTTCATGAATTTTGACTTTCCCTATTGGTCTCTTATGATGGTTTGTGGATTCCAAATATTGAGTTTCTCCCCGTTGAATTTTCGCGATGATTTCTTATTAGTTTCTCATTTTAATGAGTTCTTGATTTCCCTGATGAGTTTTTATGATGATTTGAAGATTTACCATTTTTGGTCTCCTTATTGAATTTTTGATTTCTAGTTTCGTTAATTCTATATTCCCTTGTCAATTCTCATAATGATTTAGGAATTACGTATTTCTAGTTTCCTATTGAATTTTTAGTGATCTTGTTGGTTTTCTGTTTAGTGAACTCTACTCTTCCTATGGATTTTAGTGACGATTTGCTGATCTTGTATTCATGATTTTTTTATTAAATCACTGTGGTGATTTCTTGCTGAATTATTGGTTTACTGAATTTCCCTACTGATTTCTCTGATGATTCATGAATTTTACATGTTAAATTTCCCGTTGAATTTTCATGAAGATTTCCTATTGATCATTTGTTCCATGAGTTCATTATTTCTTAGATCCCTTTATTGAATTTTATGATGATTTACGAATTTTACATCGTACTCAAAATACAAGACCTTCATGACACCAATGGAAATATTACTAAACTATTTTCTACTTTTTCACTAAATGAGAATTATCAATCAATGGTTTAAGGTTGAAAATGAAGGAAACTTAGAGGGACAAGGAAAAGTCCCCGATAGCATGAAATTGATTTCTACGGGTTGAAAAGGTTTAACTCGAGAAAGAAATATCAAGGTTTTGTAATAGATATTCTCCAAAGGTTCATTTATTTGAACCGATATCTGCAAATCAGGTGATACTACTCCACATTCGTAAGGAACTTTAATTATGGCCATTACAAAGCAACTTATCTTGAAATCTTACTCTAATGATATCTAGAATATTAGCCGCGTAAATTTGAGATTGCTTTTTAAGATTTCATAACAAAGTCACAACCTTAATAGAAGTTATAATCTATTTTGTAGAAAGCAAAGAAGGAGTTCATTGGAGTTTTGTTCTAAAGAACAAAAGCTTCTTTCATACAAGAGGGGGGCACTAAATGTTAGCCATAAAATATTCATAAGAACAAAGGTATGAAAGAAGGGTCACGAGAGCATGAGGATGGATCAGAAAGCGCCAAGATGTTCTGGATAATCGTACCTTCTGACAAGGAGCTTCTGGCGAAGTCTCAGGCTATCTTTCAAAGTCCATAGGCAGGATGATGCTCCTAGAATCCACCTTTTAACTAGAATGAGAGGTCTTTCAATAAAGGCAAAGGGGAAAGAACCTCTCAAAGGAGTCGAGAGGATGTTGTCATCAAGATTTAATAGCTTCAAACCTTCTGAAATAATCGAAAAGTTTCGTTCAGGGAGTTCTAACCTTTCAAAGAAAGAAAAGAAGTCAAGACAAGGGCATGCAACCCTATAACAACTTTTCCAAAAGCATAATAAGCCTTTTGGGCCGGTTGGAATGCCTACTGAATAATTTTCGACGGTGTCGGAGGCTCTATGATGAAAGCAACATTCGTAAGTCAGTAGAGAATGTAAAGCAACCTTTCGATAACATTCAAGGAAAGCTCGGTTCTTGGCAATATCCAAGTAAAAAAACGACCTTCTGGCCAAGTCGAAGGGTTCACAAAAGCCATGAACCTTCTGGAACTTCCGAAGGGTTCACATACTTTATATATGACAAACCTTCCGTCAAAGGCAAAAGGTTCCAAAAAACAAATGAAAGAAAAGACCATTCGGCGGCATTCAAGGTTCCACGATGACATGTGAAAGGAAAACCTTTCGTTGAAACTGAAAGGTTAGCAATTGTATATAAGAAGGGAACCCATTGTTCCAACCGAAAGCACAGAGATGAAAGCATGGCTGGCAGCATCTGTAAATAAGACCTAAGGGCCTCTTTTAAGGGCAGATTTTTCTTCATTCTATATTTGTAACTTCTAAAATCATAGCTCTTTAACCCTAATTGGGTAGAGATTTGGGGAAATTTAATAGAAAAAAGTATATTTGATGATCAAAGGGAAGTCTTAAAGTTTGTGCATTTTATTCACATTTTTCTTCAAGCTTTCCTGGCTTGATCGTAATTTTCTAGTGTTGTTCCTCCGAAAGGTTTGTATCAACAGAAATGAAGATGTTCTTTCTTAGGAAATCTTCGCAATTCGCTGGAGGTCTAAGATCTATAATCTAAACCCTTCGGACTCAAAAGTAGCTTATCTGACCTTAACAACCTTTTGAACCCTAGACAGTTGATGCCCTAACCCTTCAGCAAAGATCTATGTTGACTTTCTATACAAATTTATCCAAGGAGATTCAACCTCATCGGAAGGTTCAACAAGGTTGACAACACTCTTGAACAATCAATAACGGCAACCTTTTAAAGTCTTAAACCTTTCAACCTAAACCTTTCAACCATGTCGACATCCTATTTGGATTAATCTTCACTGAAACCTTCCGAAACAGCTGACTCGACTCTTTTAACCTCTCGGCAAGGTTGGAATCTACTCAATATAAGTGATCAAACCTTTCTTTCAAATTGAATCCTAACTTTTGAGGACTCAATTAAGGAAAACCTGATCTAATCGAAAGAACAGCCTTTTTGGAAGACTTCAAGTGAGCTTAATGAAGTCGGAAGGTCACTTAACCCAAGCTCTAAACCTTTCAGCGTCTACCGAAGGTCTGATTCGCAAGATAAACACGAGTGAGGATACAATAGTAATCCTCAAGAGAATCACACTCTCTGTACTTACTGCATTACTTGGAATGACTTTGGGGTGTTGACCATAAATTTGGTTAACACTTTCAACTGTTCTTCCCATTTGGAGTTTTTAATGATATATTTTCTTTTGAATTCACTTTCTTCTGCATCTTCAGTGCTTTCGTTAGCAAAGATATCTTTTATGCTTTTATTACGCCTTTCCTTTTTTCCTTTCTATCTTTTCTGTTTTTTCTTGAAATTGAAGAGGAATTTGAAACTAAACCGGCTGCCTTTTGAATATTGAATTCTAAAGTTGGATTTTTGATGGGTGGATAGAGATGAGTTGCAAGATGACTGATATTTGGTTTTTCGGATAGCTCTTTACTGAGAATATTATCAATATAAGAACCATCATTCGGATTCATGACTTCAGAATCAGAGATATTCCCTTTTCCTTGAAATTTTCCTTTCTTGTGTAGATTCTTGAATAGTAGATGTTTCTTCAATAATCATACTCTTTTTAGAAATGTCATTTGAAGATAGTGAATCAATCATATTATTAAATTCAGGTAACGCTTTATCCGTGTTTGCATCCTCTTTCACTTGAAAATTACTGCAGTTAACAACTAATTTTCCTTGCAAATTTTGTTTTTCCTTCCAAACTAATTTAGAATCACAATTATCTATAGTATGACCAAAACAAGAACATGTTTTACATCTAGGAGGAATCCATTCGTATTCTATGTTTTGTACTAAATTTTCTCCATCATACATAGAAATAAATGCTTCATTTGGTAAATCTGCATTTTCTTTAATTTCCACCAGAATTCTTGCAAAAGAAAGCTTAGTTTCCTTAGCACTGTGGTCATCTAATTTGAGGGAGATGCCTACCACACTGGCTATAGCACTTACGATTTCTTTATCCTATAATTTAAGATTTAATTCTTGTAATCAAATCCATATTGGCATAGTAGAAAGTAAATCTCTATAAAGATTTATTTTATTGCTTCATTTTTTCATAATAATAAACTTTCCATTAATAAAATATGGACCCCCATTAATGGAACTTTCACAATCAGTAGCATTGGAAAATCTGATTAAAAGGAAACCATTATTACGAGTGAAAATATCAAAATTTCCAGTGGGATTACATGATTTAACAATAACTGCCTTGAAGTGATGATACGTAGGTCTACTGCCGAACATATAGTTAAAAACTGAAAAGCTCCATTTGCTCCCTACCCTTTTGCTGGCCTCTACATTCACCACCACTCTCTTTTCTAAATAATAGAGAGAGAAGCAGCATATTTGAGATCAAATTCAAAGTTTGATCCTCCTTTCTTGGTCAAATCAGCCCATGAAGAGGCTTTATTCAGGTTAGTTTTGAATTGTAAATCTATGTTTCCAATGGATTAACAGTTTCTTGAATTGTTTCTTGTATTTCTAGGCTGATTTTCTGAACTCAAGATAGAATAATTGATTCTTGCAATATTATTTGCTAGATTTCTTGCATTTCCAGTGTTTCTTGAACTAGGAGTTCTCTGATTTGCATTTATGGAATACTGTATTGATTTATTTGCATTTCCTTGATTCAGTCTCAATTGGTTTGGTCTGATGCCAAATCAGTGATTGGGAGATACAAAACCATTATTTGACATTTTTGAGCGACGATTCTGAACCAACTGGAAGCCTTCTTCATATAAATTAGAGTATTTCCTTATTGAAAGTGGTTGTGAATGCAGAATTGGACTTGGTGGAGGAGGAGAATGAGATGGAGAAGAAAGAGAAGAACCCTCTATCTGATCATGGCTGAAGATAGGATTATCGAGCAAGTTTGTAAAAGTAGCCATGGCTGCAAGAGAGGATTTCTTTTTCTTTTTTGATTAATATTATTTTCTTTTTTTAGACATGACCCATTGTATGACACATCCCTTCATAATTAGATACATCTCTTTGAAATGTTACAACTTTTCAATGCTCCACTTTAGTACACAATGCAATAACTCCAATCTTTTTTGTAGCAGTTCTAACTTTTCTCTTGATAGTGTCTTGGTGAATGTATCTTCTAATTGATTTTCAATTTTGCATTATTTAAATTGTATCCTTTTTTGGGCTTAAGCTTCTCTAAAGAGTTATATCTACCATGGAGATAGAATTTTGCATCATTGTTATAGCTAATATGTTATCGCACAATAATGCATGCAATGGCCACCATTCGACAATGGAAGGAAATGAGTTTTGATCAAAGAAATGATCAGAAGTTTATTAAAGTGAAATCAGTAGTAGGATGATGAATGAAAGACTAATGCTAGTTGAAACCCCTACCGCTGATGAATGAGAGACCGCTACTAGTCAAAACCCTTCACTGAGGAAATTAGAGCACTGGACATCCTAGGAAGTAGAATTCTATGGCTTCTTTGTACAACTTTCCCATATCTTCAAGTATTTTCTTGAACCAAATTGCCTGCCTTATTGAGTTTTGGTTTTGTTATACTCTACTTGCGCCGATGATTGTGCAACTATTGATTTCTTTTTTGATGTCAAATATAACATCCCTTAATCAAGTGTAAATTCATAGACTAAAAGGCTTTCATGTTATCCACATATCGTACCCAATCAGTATATGTGAATTAGTTTTGAATTATTAGTAATTCCATACCATATTCCACAATTCTTTGTTCCTTTTAAGTGTCAAATACCCTCTTAGCTGCATTACAGTGTAATTGAGTTGGGCTTTGCATGAATCTTGATAAAAGACTAACTACGTATGGAATGTTTAGACTTGTTGTTGTTAAATAGAGTAGGCAACCAATTAAACTTTAAAATCATGATTCATCTGCTATTGGTGAACCATCTTCTTTCTTAATTGTTTTGTTGTTCTCTGATTGAGTTGATACTGCCTTACAATCCATCCATTTTGAATTTCTTTAGAAGTGTTTCTATATACTTATTATGTGAGATGAAGATCCTATCTTCTTTTCGTATTATTTCGATCCCAAGAAAGTAATCTATTGGACCTAAACAAATTATTTAAAAAGCATGCATCATGTCTTTTCAAACTATTTCATCATTTCCTCATTATTTTTCATGTAGATAAGATCAACTATATATAATAAAACATTAATTATATTGTCCTTTCTTTGGATCTTAATGTAGAGTGTTGGCTCACTATGGCTTCTCCTGAACCCTTGCTTGGTAAAGTAGCCGTTGATTCTACTATACCAAGCATTTAGAGCTTTCTTTAAATAGATCATATAAAGGTTTTTTTTAGTTCAATACTTTATCTTTTTGTCCTTGAACCACATAAAAGTTTGAGTTGGTCTATATAGATTGTCCCTTAAAGACAACCATTTTGGAACGCTAACATCAGCTCTAGTTGGAATACTTTCCATTTCTTTTGTGCAGCTAGCGCAATCAATGCTCTAATTGTACCGAGGCGTGAACCTGGAAAAAACGTCTCACTATAGTCTATGACATGTTGTTGTTTATATCTTTTGAAGGAAATAAGTTGGATCAAAATGGGTTAAATGAGTGTATTTCAATTTTTCTACTATTTTGGATCTTTATTGGGTTTATAAAGTCTTATTAACTTTAGATCCAATCTAAAATATTATTTATTATTTCATTTTATTTATTTCTTTAATTAAATAGAGGTGGAGCCTTGGCATAATGGTTATGTCACCTGCATGGTGATTTGGATGCTTGGATTTAAGTTTAGAAACGGTCTCTTCACAATGTGAGGTAAAGGCTGCATACATTATTGACCTACCTAAAGCGCGCTATCGTGTAGGAGCCTCGTATGCTGGGTTCCACCTTTGTTGATTGGGTTCCACCATTGTTGATTTAATTAAATAATGATTTGAATTTTAGTTTAAATTTGAGTATATCCAAATATACTCATGTGTAAGTGCTCCTACATCATATAATGATGACATAGTTAACGTGTACAAAAATATGTGATGAGATTTACATCGCAACGAGCATATTTGTCCTTTGTTTCTGCCTTCGTTGTCCATGGTATTGATATATGTATGTATGTATGTATGTATAAAAGTGTATTATTAATTTAATAAGATTCTAACTAATTCAAAATATTTTGAATTAATAGTTGGTTTAAAACTCAAAATTAGATCTTGATTTTAGACAAAATATCCATTTAAAAATTTAAATTTAAATTATATTATATATAATCTAATATTATTTTAGTTTGAAATATACATATGTATATACTTATATTTAGTTTTAAAAAATATATTATTTATATAAATTATTATATATATATATATATATGTTTGTTTTATTATTTATTTTTTGGCCCAAAGGTTTTTAAATTTTTATTATCAAATTCGTACTAATTTCTTTATTTTAAATATGAATACATACATCAATATATTTAAAATGTTTTAAAAATATATGTTAGTTATTATTATATGGAGATATTTTTTTAAAAACTGGAAGTGTGTATATATATTTATAAAACAATTTTAAATAATTTAATATCTCTTATATGTTATATATACATACTCAATTACATTTACCAACTATAAAATATTATAGCTAATTAAAATAATTTTAAAATAGAAAATAAAATTTATTTAGTTCATAATGTGGCTATGATATACTTATACAATATAATGATATTTTCATGTTGTCTTCTTAAATAATTTGAATATATAGATTTAAATCAAATAACACGAACATATATAAATTCGTTATAAAGCATATATAAGATCTAATCTACACTGATACAATATAATATGTAATCAAAATAGGATTAGATTATGAACTGAATATATGGCCTAATATTCACACCTTTGATGGTTGGATAACTCAAAGGATTAATCGGATCATCCTCCATATTTTGCTAAGATCTAGATATGAACATCACCATGCTTTAAATTTGATTTTGCTTTGATTTGCATGGGAATTAATGGCTACGAAGCATTTTTATTTTCGGTTGGAATTAACAAGAGGACGGAGACAAAAAATGAATGAAAATGAGGTGTTTAAGTAGGCATTTAAGAAGAGGTAAAAGTGGAGATATTTTCTCCTTCCCTTGCTCAATCTTTTGTTTGCCATTTTAAATCTCATTTAAACACTTAAACCCTCTTCCTACATGCTCCTATAGCCAGTCATGTTTGAGGCTAGCTATATGGGACTTTAATAATTCTCATATCTATTTAGTAATTAATCAATTTGAATCAAATTTAAATATTTTCCGATATCGTATATCGATATATACACATGTACTTTAATATACACATATTATTGATTACTAATGGCATTTAATAAAATCAAATAAAACTTAGCAATTAATATTTCACAAATATTAAATTTACAATAATTATACATTAAACTATATGGCATTTCAGAGTATTGATCATTATAGTTGTATGACTCGAAGGTGTAAATTCAGTCAACTATTAATATCGAACAATTCAAATATTAAAATTCACACGTCACCATAGATAGTGATGTGATAGTTTGGTTGAATTTATCGCTTACACATTTCTTTATAAAATTAAAGTTCACTATTTTAAGCGGTACCCTATAATAACTATTATTGAAATCAATTCTCATCATCAAAAGTATATCACTTAAGGACTCATGGAATTTGGTTTTGGTCAAAATTCCAATATCGTCTACAATTAACTCAATTGGTCCAAACTCAAAGTTCTTGGTTTAATAATAACGTTTATTATTAACTGTATAACTCTGGCTAGATACTTGGACTTTGAGTTAACAACAGTTGATCGTGATACTAAACTCATATAATTAAGGAGATAAATTCTCTATTGAATATTATTTCACTCCCAATGCTTCAATGCAGACCCACTATAGTCATTTAATGGACGCTATGTCATGATTTAACTATAATCAAAGTGGAGTATCCATATTGAAGTACAACGGTATTCTCAAGTCGAGAGAACTATGTAATATCATCACTTTGAGATTCTTTGTTTGACCTAGATATAATAGCCAGCAAAAAACTCTAGAGTGAGTCATTCCATAGTTATCTGGTAACTATCGGTACATAACCTCTTGGTGCCCCCCCCAATAACCACGAGTAATACCCAACATTTGGAGAGCATCACGTACTCTAGTCTCAACTGGTGTACCAATATATTTCAAACAATATGTTATTTTAACATGATAAATTTCTTATGATTACAACACATTGTAGTTATTATCACAAAACATCTTATTTATAGAGTTTCTCTTCAATATACTTAAATTAAATAATTAATTAACATATCACAATAAGACGAGTATATAATATAAGGAAAAAACCCTTTTATTTCAAATGAGATTTTATTTCAAACTTAATAGTTTACAGCAAATTGTAACATTTCTCCTAGGGTATACCCCTAACTCTATCAATTTCTCACTTGCACCTGGGGCCAATTTTGTAATCTCAGTTCCATCCCTTCGATCAGTATTCAAGGAACTGATCGAGCCAGTCCTTTCAAGAATGGATCTCATATATTATCTTAGGTATCTACTCTATCAATCATAACTTATTTATTAGCGACAAACTCTCTAATAAGGTGCAAATTTCGAAGAATGTCCTTGACTTCTTGTAATCTCTTGGTTCCTTTGCGTTCTACATTACAACATTGTTGCCACAAAACAATGTCACTAGATTTTTAATGCTTGAAATCACTCCTAGCTTTGCTATAAATTAGCGCATCCAAACTTCTTCCTTAGTTGATTCGTTGAGGAAATGTGTTCAACATCGATCTTTGAATCAATTATTATTTCCTATTTGGAACTTTTCCAACTTGTAGTTCTGTCGTTTAACGTAAAGACATAACCAGATAAAGACTTACTGTCATGGATATTTCTTTAAAATCTGGAATTTATATACCCCTTCATAAGGAGATCTTAATGCGAGGAATAAATCTTTAGTATTTCTCAAATACTTAAGAATACATTTTACAGCTATCCAATGCCTCTTACTTGGATTATACTAGTATCGACTTACTATCCTAATGCATGAGACACATCTGGTCTAGTACATAGCATAACATACATTATGGAACTAATTGCAAATGCAAATTGTATCCTCTTCATACGCTTCTCCTCATCAATATGAGGAGCGTCCTTATTAGAAAGGATGATCTAGACTATAACGAAACATTTCTGCACTTGAAATTCTCTGAATTTTCTTAGTATAGGTACCTATAGGATCGGGACAATCCCAACAACCTCTTGGATTTATCTCTATAGATCCTCATATCCAGCATGTAGGTTGCTTCTCCCCAATCCTTCTTCGAGAAGTTCTTGGACAACCATGCTTTCATTGATTGCAATAATGGGATGTCATTGCTAGTCAAGAGTAGGCCATAAACGTACTAAACTATGAACACTATAGCACTTCCTTATCCGATATATGAATGCTTCCTGTGCATTAAAAAACCAGAATGTTTGGTTACTTTGTCAAAACAACTTTTCCAACTTCATGAGGCTTGTTTAAGATCATAAATCAATCTCAACAATTTGCAAACTTTTCGCTCGCTCTGACTGGCCTCGAAACCCTCGAGCTATGATAAGTAAATGGTCTATTTAAAATCGCCATTTAGAAATGCCATTTTCCATCCATTTTCCATATTTCTTAGTCACAGAATGCGACGATGGAAAGCATTATACGAATGGAATTAAGTATGACTATGGGAGAATTTTTTTTCATAATCAACACCTCGAATTTGATGAAACCCTTCTACATCTAACCTTTCTTTATAGGTCTCTACTTGCCCATCTGCATTTAGCTTTTTCATAAAAATCCATTTGCAGTCGATGGATTTTATCCTTTTGGCATGTCAACCAAACTCCAAACTTTGTTATCATACATGAAATCCATTTCAGATTTCGTAGATTTTAACCAAAGTGTAGAATCATTACTTCTTAGTGCTTATTGGAACGAGAGAGGAGTTTGTCTTTTAAGACGTATTTTTCTTTCTCACTATCCACAAAAAGCTATGGTATCTCTCTGTTGCGTGATATTCCCTGCTAGTCCTTCCAGTAGGTTGCATGTTATAATATACAAATGAATCTGATCCTCCTAATTGCTCAGCCTTTGTGTTGATTTCTTGGATCTCATCCATGTCAAGAACTTCTCTATTAACTTCTTTTGACATTAATTCTTTTTCCAAAAACAATATACCAAGAAACAAAAACCTTTTATTCCTCGGTATTGTAGTAAATATATCCTATTGAAATGTTGGGATATCATATAAATTTACACAATGTCGACCTGGCCTCAAGTTTACTGTGGTCAATGTTCTTAACATAAGTTGGATAACCCCATACCTTCAAATATTTGAGTTAGGTTTCCCTCCCACACCAAATATCATATGGGGTCATAGCCACGTATTTTTTAGGCATCAAATTCAATGTATGTGCTGTGATTGCTAGCGTATATCCCCAATAGAAAAGAGGTAACTTAGTTTTACTCGTCATTGAACGAATCATATCTAATAGGGTTTGATTCCTTCTTTTTGAAAAATCATTGTGTTACAGTGTGCATGGTGCATTAATCGGAGAGATAATCTCATTGTCTTTTAAGTACTATTGGAGCTCTTGTCCAGCATACACACCTCCTAAATTAGGTCGAAGTACTTTAATCTTTTGGTTCATTTGATTTTATACATCATTCTTATACTCTTTGTATTTCTCATAGACATTGGGTTTATTCTTTATAAGATATACATATCCTAGTCTTGAGAAATTATCTATACAAATTACAAAATAAGAACAATTATCTTTGGTAACTATAGGCATTGGATCACATACATTACGTATGTATGAGACATAACAGTTCAACAACTCTATCATTGCATCCACAAAAGAGGTGCTTGGTCATTTTTCCTTTTCAATATGACTCGCAAATATCAAATGATTCAGAATCTAATAATGATAGAAAATATTTAATTTTCAATTTTTTTAATCATTTGTCACTAATATGACCTAGTCTACAGTGCCATAGATAATTAATATCAACATTAGAAGAATTATTAACAACACAAATTTAGTTAATATTAAGTACATAAATGCCATTATCCAAAACATCATCACATATATTATTTCCACCAAATACAATATTTATAATATTATTATTACAGTGAAAACCAAACCGGTCTCAAACAACATCGAAACTAGTATAATACCACAAATAAAGTTTCCTTCATAATAGAAATTATTCAAAACTAAATCAAAATCTCTTGAAAAAACTAAACGGTATTCTCCAACTATACTTGCATCTATAACAGATCCATCTACAACTTAAAGCCTCATCTCGCCTTTTACCACATGTGGTCTGCTTCTAGTTCCCTATAACGAATTACATATTTGAGTTCGAGATCCAATATTTAAAAACCCAAGGTAATTTAGTCATTGCAAATCAATTTTGAATCATAAATGTACTTGTAGGAGTGGTAGAACTATTCTTTTTTGTATCTTTGAAAAGTTTTAGGTAGTTTGAAAATTTCCATTTACAATGCTCCTTCTTATGACTGTGGTGGAATTCACCATTGTAATTAAGAGTGTTCTTACTCTTCTTGATCACATGCTTTCATTCTCTTAACCATCCGAAGATGATGTCTTTCCCTTTATAGCGAGCACTGCGCCTAGATCATTGGATGAGAAATCACCCGATCTCAAAGGTAGCCTCATGAGGCTCACATTCAACTGGTTAATATTGTATTTCAATATGAATGGCTCAAACTGTGGAATGAGAGAGCCTAAGGTCTAATTCACTTGCAGCTCATTGCTCATAGTAACGGCTAGTGGTGAAAGTTTATTAATATAGCCTTTCAACATTATGACATATTCATCACACGAGTTCACTTCATCATCTTTGTATTAAATAGTTCCTTAGTAATCTCGTACCTTGCGGAATGAGATTTCTCCCTAAATAAAACCTTAAGGTTATCGAAGATTTGATGGATAGTTATGCTTTTGTGCTATCTTTACAAGGTTTATAAAAGTAGATGGTACGTATAATTAGGCTATAAATGTTTATTACCCACTTATTATAAGCAATCACTAATTTGGGAGCCACACCTTTAGTGTTTTTTTATATTTCGCAAGTCTAGTATAGATGACCATAAGCATTCATAAGTTAGTGCTATTTTGATCTCTCTTAGCCAATCAATGTAATTAGGTCTAGTAAGCTTGTCATTTTCTAAAAATAACTTTGATGTGGACATTTTCTACAAATTTTTAACATTTTATACATAACAGATGTTCTTACATTTTTTACAAATCCCAGCAAACCCGACTTCGTTAGTAACATCTGACGGGAGAACATGCTAGTGCCCACAACCTGCATTCATAAATTAAGCCAGCCCTTTCATACGACTCAGTGCGGTTGCGAGAAATCGAACCCTGGCCCTTCTATAAGAGAGTTAGGTGCTCTTGCCAATTGTTTTTACATTATTAGTGTTTTTGTGTGTGTGTGTATTTCTTTATACTAATAAGCCCCTATAAGAGTTTTATATTTTTTTTTAAACCCGAAGAGATATATAGAAGTTTCTCGACTTCTCCAGTAAGTGTTAGGACTCGCTTGCCTTGAGATTATGACCTTGAGATTTCTTAGTGTTTACATAAAAATGTGACATAAAACCCCAAAACATTATAGTAGAGAAATAAATGAAGAAATTAAATAAAAATGAGTCAAAATAAGACACACTAACCTTAAAGTGGTTCGGCTAAACGTTGCTTTCATCCACTTAGCGTTGTTGCTGATTATATTGCTGCATAAAATCGCTATTCTTATGGATCAATAATGATCCACTGAATTACAAGAACTTATTTAGAAATTCGTAAATGCTAAAAAAGATCCTTCAAAATATCCCCCGACCTCTATTTATAGCCAAAGATGATGAGATATCCTTGCACCATGTTCTTAGCCATGTTCTCCACGTTCAAGAAGAAAGATGCTCGGATGATCGTGGCCACATCATGATTGGATCAATATCGGTCCATAGCTATGGATCTGTATCAATCCATAAGATTGGCTTATGAATCTTTCTGATGGATGCAATTTAATGGTAACTTCTTGTTTTTCATCTTGATTTCTTTGCTTGAAGTTGTTTCTAGGCTAATTAGTTGGATCAGTGGTATGATGGAATTCTTGACTTCATGTACTCGATACATTTGATGGTAAATTGCATCCAGACGATGCCTCGAAGCTTGGGATGGCTTGTAATTACCATGTTTTTGAAGTAGATGGGATGTGAAGTGGTATTGTAAAGGTGTATATGGATCGATATCATTGATCTATCAATTAGGCAGCTAAATGATGTTGGTCTTCTTTTTGAAGTTGGCGGCCATGCATTAAGCTTGTGATCTTGTTCATAGATAGCTTTTGGGCTTGTTATCTATCCCACTGGGCTATCAGTCTTGATAACTTTCAAGTCCGATTAAAAAGGTTCGTCCAAATGCGGTCTAGTCAAAAGACTGGATAACAACTTTCGAGTCCGACTAATCTGGTCCGTCCAAATACGGCCTGGTCAAAATGCTGAATAACACTTACACTCCAAAGTATATCTTCTTTTCAACAGATGTGCTTTAAATTATGACAAGTCGTGATTGTTGCATTAAGTTCCAATCCATACTTTAAACGATTATCATCCTTTCTTCAGGAAATTTTGATGAAGTATTGCATTTTTGACTATTCGTGCACACAAGCACACATACATAAGTCATTCACACTTCAAACAACTGTCAAGTATGCACTTGCACACATACATAAGTCATCCATCATGCTTCAATTTTACACATAAGCACATTCCTGTGAAAATCCATGTACACATGCATGCAGGCATGCACATGTTATATTATAATCATCATCATTTTTCATTTTGTTTATATATGGTTCAACACCGATCCTTATCCAGGGATTGGTACCGATCTAACACTTCGAGAAATTAGGCTATTTTATATCCTACAGCGTTGGGTTCAGGGTAATAATACTCGACCCATTGCTTTGCCTTCCTTTACTTTTTCTACCATCTAGAATTATAGCTCAAGCCACCTTTTGAATTTCTTTACATCAAATCGGAGCAGACCTAGTCGGTGCCTGCCCTTAATCATCGATACCATTAGTCGCTTCTACCAATTGCCTCTAATCGTCGTTTACCCCTACACAACTGACCTGACCTTTCACTTCGAACCCTTCATCATCTATGAGATCCATTGTCCTAGGTAGGTAGCAACACTTTAGATCGAGATTGCCAGTGCTTTCATCATAGCCGTGCTTAGGAGGACTATGAGGAGAAGGAAGGTTGAGATGGTAGAATTTCAAACCAGAGCTATGGACTGATGCTGATCCTGTACTTGGTGAAATTCCACTTCAAGACACTTCAGAGAATTTAAAAAAAAATCAATCCCAAGCTTTTCTCAAGTGAATTTTTCTTAGTTCTACGGTGTTCCCAATGCATGTCGACGATGTGAAGTCCATCGGGACGGTTAGCGATGATGGTCACTCCGAATAATAATCGGGCTTTCAAATAAATTATTGCACAACATCAGGCACTGATGTTGCACAACATTACACAACACTGTGAATTGTACCATACCTCACTGGGTTTTCACTCTGGCACGGGGCTTAGTTTTTAATTTTTTCGATATCACTCATGTGCTGAGTTTTGATAGCTATGGATTGTAGACTCTTTGAGCATCTCTCCATGATGGTTACAGGCCCATCAACTTCTAGATATGCCGAATCAGATACCGAGTCAAGTTCAAATTTAGTTCATATCGCAAGATATACTTTGCCACTATCCATACCTCGGCCTACTAATTAACAAGCTGAATAACCTTCCCAAGGGATTCCTCCTGAGCGGGTAGAAGGTCCAAAGGTAGAGGCAGCCCCGGATAGTCTTGAATGTGCAGTTATATTAGATGATCCCATAGACTCCACTGCCTCTAAAATCGAAGAAGAGGTTCTTAGGAGAATATGTGACATACATAGCATCTCCTTTTGGGATGTATTCATTCCTACGCGCCACCAGTGGTTGCATCATTCTCCAGCAAGGTACGTTGGATGTAACCGGTATATGTAATTAGTACATTGGATGTAACCTGTATATGTAATTAGCGGGGTGTGTCCCACCACTTATTCAGTCCATTCAGCGAGTACTAAAATTCATGAAGCTGGCTCCAGCTCAGCTACATCCCAACAGCGATGCCTTTTTGGATGGTGCCTATATTATCTTCTCTTGACACTTGAATCGTGTCTTGAGCGATAAAGAAATCTGGCATATGTAAAGCTTCAAACACTAGAAAGGGTGTAATGACCCAAAATTTTCGACTCCGGAAATTCGACAATAATACATTTACTGTAGAAGTGCCGAGCAATCGAACACCGAAAATCCCAGATTGTTAAGGTAAAGAAGAAAACGAGGTAGAAGAAGAAACAGAAAACAACAGCACAAAATCTCACATCGCAGCGGATGAAAATATAATATCAATAACAACATTTATACTAAGAAAAGCTGTAATTGTCAATTTACATAAAATATCAGAGTACAATCATTCACAATAAACTGGACAGTTGTAACAACTTGTCACTGACTACTATCATTACAATCTCAAATACACAGCGGAATATACTCCATCCGTTCCTGCCATCCAGCTTGCCTTCTGAGCTCCAGAACGTCCTAACCTGAAAATATATAATATACGGTCTGACCCGAGCATTACAATAAAGTAACACCCGAATCAGGGTGGAAACCAGCGTGAGTAATCCCATTTAACTTGAAATACTAAGTTATAAAACTTCTTGAAACTAGGGTAACTTGTACCCCACTATGAGTTCTTAACTTGTTATAGTCAACCACTTATTACAAAATAATATCTAAGTACTATTACTTAATTAAATGGCCATATTACTTAATTTATTCCATTCCAGCCTATTTGATTCTAAAATCAAATCTATAAAGAATTATTGTAGTTACTAATCGAAGTGGTTCCAAATATTGCTGATATCTGACCCCGATCTCTTCGAATCCAATGCCTTCTTTTAAGCCAAGTTGTTTAAGTGAAGATAATTCAATTTAAACTTTCAGAACGTCATATTCACACAGAAATTCATCACAGATATCAATTAAATAAATGATTCACATTTATCAACAGTTCAATCCAAAGCATTTCATATCGTAGAAAATCATAAATTACATACCAGAGATATCAAACAATCCAAGGCATTCAATTGAAGTTTATCATTCATGAGCGAGATTAATTAGTTATACGATTCCTAATTAATTTAATTAAACACGAAATAAATTAATTACTTCTAAATCCTGCTTAATTAACATTAATCAATTATAGAACATTTATTATTATAACTTATTAATTATTAAAATTAATTAATTATCCTTTACTTACCTAAGTCCTTAATTAATTTAAGATAAACCATTTATCTTAATTAATTACTTAATTAAATTTTTATTTAAATTAAAGGTTTGAAATTTATTTATTTTTAACATTCAAAATTACTTGAGACCTTTTGATTAATTAAAGTTTAATACACTTATCTTAATCACTTACTTAATTACATCATTAAATTTCATTTGAAACACATAGGAATAAATTAAATAATTATCCAAAACCCAAAATAATTTTAAAATCATTTAACTCTAAATTTGACGTTTGCTTTGAAAACTTATTCAAGAAATTTTGCTTTAAAACTTTGATCAATACTTTGCTTTGAAGCTTTTTTCATCTCCTTTTGCTTTGAAAACTTTGTTTATAAATTACTACCATTTTAAAATTTTAAGAAACCCGAGCCCAGGACCAAATTCCTCGAGCCAACACCCGATCTTTCTCTCTTCATCTTCTCTCTCGATAAAACTCGCGAACAAACCCAGGCTTGACCCGATGAAATCTCCTTCTGTTAGGAACTGAGTTGATGATGTTTTGATGACAACAAGCTTATATAGTTATTATACTTTACTTTATAAAATATATATTAACGTTTCCATATATATATATATATATATATATGTACATAGGAAGTATATGCAGGTATCATCGAAGACTGATCAGTATAAAGACTCAAGCATCAAGGTGAAGGTTAGAGATTCAAGATTCAAGACTCTAGAGAATCGAGATTTCAAGATCTCAAGATAAGTGTCTAGTATTTTGTTAAAACTTCATAATAGCATTCTCATCTTTCTTCCAATTTTCTTTTGGGATGGAACCCAATTTCTATCGAAACCAGTGGCTTACAAACCCATGACAAGTAGCTTACAAACCTACGACAAGTGGCTTACAAACTTAAGAAAATCAAAATCATTTAAACTACTTTGTACAAGTTCTCGAGTCCTATGGAGGAGCTTTGTAGGAAGGTTCTTGCAATTTTAGTTTGAATAGATTTTTCAAAATGTTTTTAAATCTGTTTTCAAAATGTTTTAGCTTTCAAAATTATGTTTTCAAAAATGTTTTCAAACTTTGTTTTAGCCTTAAAACATTCCTCTATTCTGATTTTAAAAACTTTTAATTTTAAAACGTCAAAACTTATTCTGATTTTAAATATTACTTATATAATTGACGGTCTATATCAATTATATATATATATATATATATTTAAAATAATGTTTTATATTCATTCTCTATCTCAAAATATTGTTTAAACACTTTACTTTGCTCCAGAAAAGTTTCAACTTGTTTTAAATTCAAATGCTTTTACAAAACAACATCTCTACAATTTTGAACTGAGGGATGTCGACGTAAGGGGATACCCCATGTCGACATGGTGACAGTTGGATTCAAAATTCAATTTTCAAAAGAAGTGTCCATTCGTTCGAAAACCTTTCGCCAATGGTTATGACTGTTGTGCATCTATACAAAGGCTTCCAAAATGAATTTTTTTAACAACTACTTTCTTATTTTCTTCACTCTTTCTTCTCCACCATTCCATATCCATAAAACTTCATATTTTCATGATCGTGCCATTATTCTGCCAAATTCTCAATAGGAAATCATTTAGATACTCTCTCTATTTGATTCTCCATCATTCTACTAAAGATCAAAGTGCTATTTAGAGTTATAGGATTAATTTGTATTCAAAAAGTCCATAGAGTCTATCCATTCAAAAGGATTGTTATTAAGAAGTATTAGGGTGATCTTGTGTCCCGTAAATCAAGAGAGTTTACCCCAGACTCGGAGATAGGAGGGTTCCTCAAGGCCTTAGAAATTGAGGGTTGTAATTTGGATATTGGCTTATAAAAATCTGTACAAGGATATTGCCTTGGTGAGAACTCGATGTAGGAGGATTCTGAACCAGTATAAAATCCGGTGTGTTCTTTCCTTTTACTTGCTTTACTTTACTATTTGCATTTGTTATATATTCTGTGATCATTCTGTGTTAGAATTCTGTTTAGATTTGTGTTGAAAGTTTTAATTTAGTCATATAGTTCATATATTCTTTAAAACACTATTCACCCCCCCCTCTAGTGTTATTTCTGCCTTAAGATCCTTAATCCGCATCCCTAACACCTTCTTCCCCCGACTCTCTCTTCTTCCCTCCTCTATTAGGAACATTACCGAGACACCATGCACACGCGTGCACCGTTTATACCCATCTGGTCATTTTCGACCATCGTTGCGACCTTCAGCAAGTCGCCGACGTTTCCCTCAGTTGACCCGACCATCCAGAACATCGATCGCGCCTACCAATCAAAATCGAGTTAGACGAGCACTTCACGGAACCTAGACCTGATCGTCGAAATTACCTCGCGCCACCCAAACCTGATCACCAGAACTCTCGCCGCCCGTCCAACCCTTTATCATGAAACCACGCTTCGTTTCCCCCACCTTCGATTGACTCTGATGCGACCACGACAACGCATTGCCCTCGAAAACAACGTCGACCAAAACAAACTTCAAAACACTAGACCGCCGTCGCCAGGCCACCATGGTAGTCTAGAAATCCACTGGTCATTTTTCCCTCAACCCCCATCACTCAAGCTTCCTCCAGCGTCAAGCAAGACACCCAACCACCCTTCGATCGCCAGAAATCGACGAAATTGCAAATTCCGTTCATCTCACAAATTCTCATCGGCCATAAACTTAAAAATCATGATATTATTATTATCAAAATTCATTATTTTTTAGTAGGAATCTGAATCTATAATCAAAACACGAAATTTAGATAATTAATTTTTTCTGATTTGTAATGATTTCCATTGTTATTCTTGTTTCCAGTTATCTACGTACTAATTATACTTAAAAATGTTTTTGAAAATAAAATCTAGTTTATGCTAACATATTTCTTTTAAGGGTCATAACCTAAAAGAGATTTGGAAAAAAGAATTTGATTTTTGAACTTGTTTAGCCTGATGAAATCAAAACAGAGGCAAGTATATTCATATACAAAGATATGCACAGCTATATACATAGTAAAAATTCATTCCTACACCCATGCAAAATATTTTCACATTATTACTTCAAGAATTTATTACATGCATCAGAATATAAAATAGATCTAGCATTTAAAGGTTATGTTTACTCACTTGAAAAATGTTTGGATAGAGGATAATTGGAATCTGGAAACTGCTAGTTTGATCTTTGAACTGCAACTTGATTTGCTTGTATTTAGTTGAGTTGAACCTGAATATAGCCTTGCTTCAGTTTGAAAACTTGGTGAGTTTGTTTGGTTTTTCTTTTATTTTGATTCTGGTTTTGGTTTTTAATTTGTAAAGATGAAAGAAAGAAAGAAGTTGAGAATGAATATGTAAAAGTTTTGAACTAAAACAGCCTTGTTCCCATTTTTATTATTTATTTAATTTAAAAGACAAAGGATATGCCACTTGTATTTTGCATGACAACCTAGTTACAAATGTCCAAAACCGATATTTTATATTTATCTTTATGTTTTATTAATTTATGTTTTTATATTAATACTTTTACTAACTATATTTATCTTATGTATAATTTACAGAAAGTATATTAAACCTTTTATTAAATCTTATTTTAAGCTTAAGCTAATATATTTTTAATTAATAAATATTTATCTTTAGTGTTTTAAAAATGTTCAATTTAACTTTAAACAACTTTTGAGAATTATTATATTGAATTCAAACCACAGCTTCCTATTCATAATATATATATATATATATATTATAATTAGAAAACATATTTTTATGTGTTTGAAATGATAAGTTTTGCAAATTTAAATAATTATATAAGAAGATAATTGAATTAATATTTATATCCATATTTTTTTTATTTATGAGAATTTTATTTGTTGATTCTATAAATTGGTATTTTCAATAATTTAACCCAGTTAATTACAAATTAACGATCGTTAAAAATCCGGGTTGTCACAAAGGAAATCCTTCTCTTACCTTCCTGGAACCTTCCTAAGGTTATAGAATCGTCGCGGCCACTTGGAATAAGCTAAATTATTTCAAAGATGAGTTTTTCTTCATTCATTACCCACCTAAATTCGCACATAGGTGGCCGCCTAGACGTATGTCTTCATTTTCATATGAGCTCACTTTATAATGCCATTTACTCAAATCATATTCCTTTGCATTTCAGATGTACCAAGGACGCTTAGTCGTGCATCTCTTGCAAATGCTATTAGGACTCTCCTTCAAGTCCTAGCCAGAGAGAGGGAGGCAAAATTGCTTCTCACCAATGAAATTTTTTTTGGCCAACAACTTACTAGAAGTGGGCTGCAGTGTTGGTCAAATACCATCGGCTACCAATAGTGATGAGGATAACTCCTCATCTAAGAATAAGGATGACGGTCCAATGGTGCTGCCAGTCTAAAGTCCCGTGGCTGGAGTTAAAGAAGTGTACAAGCATGTTGAAGAAGGTAAAGGTGTGGAGTAGGCTATGATGAAGCCGATGTATGTCGCGAGCCTTCTAGTGACAATGGCAACAATGACCAAAAATTCCTTTTAAGGAAGCAACCCATGATAAAGATTGTTACGAGGCAGACTCCTA
The DNA here is from genome assembly GCA_030765085.1 of Allium cepa. NCBI lineage: Eukaryota > Viridiplantae > Streptophyta > Magnoliopsida > Asparagales > Amaryllidaceae > Allium > Allium cepa. The sequence continues at coordinate 107,623,760 of CM060937.1, read as the reverse complement.
CATAGCCTCCACCATCTACAGTAGACTCTTAGCCTTCCTTTCGATGATGACTTGGTCCAATTCCGTATGAATTTGTTTCCTTTGGTCAGGGCAACATGAGTCTATGGGATATCGACTCCCCTATACGTCTACAGAGTGACTTGCCAACAACCCACACAATGGAGATCACCTTTTCAGCAAAAACCAAACTCATGGTCCGTTGTGGGGATACTAGAGCATACACGCACATACACACACAAGCACTGCACCTTGCTTAACTTGCATCATGTTTTTCATCTTGTAAGAGTTAATTCATCTCAGTTTCATTTGCAGGTTCAATGGAGCACATGACTATGTTTGATTCTTTTGAGAGCCAGAAAGGGAAGCATAAGAGGCGCAATCCACGTAAACATTCTCTTGGCACCATCTATGAATCAAATACCAGCAAGCACTCTAGTCGGGATCGAGGGGCCATGACAAAGCTTATCACTATCATGATTCATCCTCAAGGCGTAGATCTAAGTCACCTCTACCCAGAAGCTTGGACAAGTACTCCAAATGGCCCGATGACATTCCACTTAAGGATGTTTCTCCTATCCCTACTTCAGCTTCCCACTACACGAAGCAAACAATGCCTTATCGTGCTCATTGGTAATCTAAGCAATTATTCAAACTTTTTTCCCTTGACTCCTGTAACGACGTGGATTTTTCGCGCTCGAAAATCGACATCCATACTTTAACATCGTACTCGAATGCCGTAGATTCGACCATTCAAATCCGATTCACCGGAGCTTATAACAACATTAAGTTAATAACACAGCGGAATAAAAGAATAATACATTGATATACAATATCTGATACAACAGATGATCCAATAGATATCAATATACATCAGAGATATGATACAATAGAATAGTAACGGAAAACGAAAATAGATAACATCTAGCAGCGGAAAAATATAACTCTAAGATAGTCTTCAAGGAAGAACTCCAGCAGTAGCACGAACTCCCAATAACGATGCACAAAGATAAGCAAGTCTCGTCCACATCCAAAGACTGAACTAGCTCCAGATAACCTACTAAACCTGACTATCTGAAAAACCCAACTCTAGACTGCTCGTGTAGAAAATTTTGAGCATCTAGAGTTTAGGAAAGAAATAATAAACTCCGGATCAGTCATGGGACAGGTGTGAGCAACAAAAACAGTTTATCTTTAAAAACAAACAACGAAATATTTTAAAATCAATTTGCAATGCTTTTTAGAAATGAGACTACCATAAGGCCTCCCGCACACACACACACAATGCAAACGCAGAATCGGAGGAGATTTCTCCTTATGATAGTCAAAGATGCTTGATACGCATTAAAAAGAAACATTTGATATTATTACTAGTGCATAGTGTAGTAAAAATCATTTCGAAAGTAAAGATATAAATCTTAGCCAACATAGACATTTCGAACTATGCCTACTATAGCTACCATCCAAACAGTGGGGCGCCACCATAAGTGAATGATAGGTTATACAACTAAAACCATACAAGGTACGTATTTGAAGAATGGATTTCCAACAAATGGTCGGGCAAAGGAACTTCCCAAACCCCAAAATGGAACGCCTCTGGAAGGACGTCCCCGAGCATCCCAAATGGATCTCTGCCAAACAAGGCCGGCTACCCCTTTCCCAGGGAGTAAGAAACCTCAGATATACCACCCCCGGTCCTTTTGGACCTTTATACGAGGCCTCGATTCCAACAACACCACACAGTAATAGATATAGTGTATCCACATGAGTAAGTATCTGGGATCCATACCATGATACTACCCCTTTCCAGAAGGAATGGTCCTACCTTAGGGAAGCTATCCCTGAAAACCTTGCCGCACAATTCCTGTTTCGACCATTTTCGGTTTGTGAGGCTCGACGAAGTCTCGTCCACAAAGCCACGCTTTATACAAAAGCTGTGCTTTGGGTCAACAAATGATCATAGAAATGATCACAAAGATAAACGATCAAACAAATGATCATATCACAAATGATCAACACAACGATCATTTCACAGCAACACTCAGCATGTCACATTACCAAATTGGGAATATATCGCTGATAACCATCAACTACATAATCTTTGGCTCGTACGTCTCAGAGAAGGGTGTTAAGCTAAGAGAATAAATTCTCCGCCACCAACAGAGATATATTTGAAAGAAATCAGCTTTATATCTCAAATTTTAATGTCAGACATAACTATCCATACAAGTCTGTTCTGGATTTAGAACAGAACCGAAGGCACTTCCAAAGAAGCCCTTGCAATCCGGGTATTCACAATCCCGATCGAACTTCCCATCACTTAGGGAATCTCTATACCGTAGCTACTCGGTGCAGAGACAATCGATAGGTCATCCTATCGTTCTCGCAAATACCCGGTCTTCACCACCGGTCTTCAAATGCTATCCATAACGTCGAATCACATATTCGGAATGGGTTATACGACCCAAAGGTCCTTTCCCGGCTAACCCGAATAGTAAGCGCAACATTTAAAACATATGGATAAGGGATTTCAATTAAGTCACAACTTAATAATTCAAAACTTTTCTTTCAAATGGTTTAAACAAATCACCATTTCAAATCTTTTAACAAAAGACTAATTTCACAAAATTCCATTTACGGATTTCAAAACAATTTTCATTTCAATTGGATTAACTCGTTAAATCTTTAATCAAAGATTTAACTCATAGCTTTCAAAATTCGATTAACTTGTTGAATCTTTAAATCAAAGATTCAACTTATAGCTTTCAAAATCATTTCCAAAGATTCATTCATAGCCTTTCAAAACATTTCAATTCTATTTCAGCTCGAAACCTTTTCAACATAATTGGGAGATCCTTTCTTTAAAATGAAAGTTATTATTATTTGAAAACAAGTAGTTTTCGTTTCGAAGAAATTCGATCTTATTTATACAAGTTAAATCTTTTGGGTTAATTCAAATTCCCAAAAGAATAATACTTTAAAAATGGTTTAAAACCCATATAAACTTGTATACCGTTTAATATCATAAATACTGAATATAGGATTCAATTTCAGATATTGAATTCCAATTTAAATCAAATTATTCAAATTTCAAACTTAATCAAGTTGTTCCAAATAACTTTCATCTTTGAAATTCCATTTCAAAAGCTTTTCACTTTAATCCCAAAACATTTCCAAAACATTTGAACTTAAATATTCAACTATTAAACTATTTCAAAATCTGTGACTTAATCGATTTCCCCGTGAAATCCTTATTTGTGTGTGTATAAGTGTGGTCCAGGGTTTAACACAATAGTGCAACATTATTCAATCATCATGGATCAAAACACAAAATATAGTTGATAAGCGATATAAACTATAACGCTTATCGTCCATTCACAGATAATATAACAATGTAAATGAATGGATGAATTATACATAGTCACAAAACAAAATATCACAGATCAGATAGGACATTCAATTTCAAGGCATCTCATACAATACAATCATTCATAAGTAAGGTCAAGCATTTAATAATCATTTATAAGCAGGATTAATTAAATTAATTTCCAATTATATTTATTTACTTATGAATTTATTTTCCAATTCTGATTAATTAATTCCAATCATTTGATATAAATTAATTTATCAAACATTTTAATTAATTAAATTATTCTTATTAATTTAAATCAACCCTTTAAACCAATTTCATAATAAATTACCTTTATTTAATCAAAAGATCCAAAATTTATTACTATAAGCGATTAATCCTTAATTACTTTCATTTAGTAATTACTTTTAAACAATTTGTAATTGATTATCTAAATTAATTAATCCAATTAATTATTAAAATTAATCACTTTAATCAATACTTAATGATCCTTAGTTAATTATCTTCATTAACCAATAACATTTCTTAATCACTTTCTTAAGAAATTATCTTAGATTGGTTCATTAATCATTTCTAATTAATTTAATTTATTAATTTATAAATAAAATAAATCATTCTTTAATTACCTTATTGATTAAATCATTTAATACCTTAATTATCTATAAGATAATTTATTTCTTTATTAATGACTTAATTAATATTAAGGTGTAGAACATTACGCTTTTGAATTTAAATTTAAATTTCATTTTGAATTTAAGATTCCAAATGATTTACCATTTAAAACTCTAACCAAATTTAAATATGATTATAAACTCTTTAAACAATGTAAGGTATATTGTTTACTTATATATGAAGCTTATATAAGAATTTTTTTTAAAATTAGATTACTTAATTTTATTTAAAATTAAGCTATTAATCATTTAACTTGCAAATTCAAGTTAAAAACAGATTATATACTTTCATTTAAAAACCCTTTTTAACATAGTTTTAAACTTGATTTTAATCTTTGTTTTAAAAACCTTGATTTAAAACTTTTGATATAAAATCTAAATTTCATTCTTTTTAAATTAAAAACAGTGACAGGTTTTTATTAAAAACCTATAACCAAACTAAACTAACCCGAGGCAACAGAATATTGCTTCGAGTAAGACATTTCACCACTTCGGGTTCGGCATTCAAATTACCCGGGCTAATCTCGAGCAAAACAACAGCGAGCAAACCTTCCTCCAAACTCACTTCTTCTTCTCCTTCCCAATTCTTTCTTCCACCTGCACGCGTCTCACGGTGCACATGCACACGGTACCTGGCCAGCATTGAACTTAGCTCCAACCATCGACACGTCGACTACCTTCCTTTGAGTCACCTCGCAATACCGATCCTCGAACCATCTCGAGAAAAAAAAATTCGAACGAACGAACTAAAACAAACTTCAGAACCCATTGCCAAAGTTCACCCTCACCGTCACCTCCAACCACCGGAGTGCCAGCGGCTTCAGACACATCATCGACAACCCTAAAGCTTCCATTCCCCAAACGTACGTGTAGCTCGATGCACCGAGGAAGTCGAACCAAAACAAAACTTAACCCAGATAAAAACTAGGGTTCTAAACTTAATCGAACTATCTTCGTTGCCACAGTGATTGTGAACCACCTCCACCATTTTTCCTGCAACCACCGTACACTCCTCCATCTCCACACAAAACCTCGAGCTCGACGAACTAGCCGATCGTCGGCAATTGCCGAGTCAATGAATTTCAAACAAATGCGAACCGCTCTTGACTCCTAACATTAAAAATTATGATTCAAGCTTTAAAAATCATGTTTTGGTATGCGAATTCAATTCCCATATCTGAATTTGTGAATTAAGTGGTTTGAATCTTAACAAAATTGAGGTTGTGCTTAGTTCTTTTGTTTGCCAGAGACATTGACAAGTTATTTTAACTTGTATACATTTTTAAAACTGAATATATGCTGTAACAAACAACTTTTGTCTTAATCCCAAGTTCAAAAAGTTAATGGATCAAGAGAGATTGATTTTTTTCTCTTGATGCAAACTTGGGTTCAGAGTTTTAAAACACAGAACATACATATGTATCAAAGCCTGGAACAGAGCATTCAAAATATTTAAACTATGCTTATTCTTAGAGCATTCAAATATTCTCAGATGTATATGCAAACCAGGTGGACATGTACCAGAGAAAAATTTATTCATGCATTCATCAGACACATAATAGATTTAAGGAAAATTTGCTCACAGTGTTTTCCAGAGAAAAATGACAGAGATTGTTTTCTTTTGTCACAGGCTTTGATTTTCCAATAGGAACATTGCTTCTTTGACCTCTGGTTTGTAGTTGCAGCTTTTCTTTCTTTTTATTGATGATGATGTTTACATTCTTTTCAATCTGATTTTTCTTAACTTTCTATAGCTATGAACCAGAACAAAGTTGATGTATATATGAAGAGGATAGTTGTACAAATAGGTGTTTGTACAATAGAAAGCATGCTGAAGACATTTGCATTAAATGCATGAGGCATGTTACATTAAATGCTTGAGTACCTTATGTTTTTTCCACCTTACTTATTTTTTTTCTTTTGTTTTATATTTTTATGTGTACATACTTTTACTTTACTTTATCTTTTTCTTTTACAAACCTGCAGGCTGCATTACTTGCTGCCTTCTTTTGCCAACTAAAACATACTTAGTTTATTTGTTTGTACTAACATATATATTTTCTTAAGTCTTGTTTTCATATTGTACATTGGAATATATATATATATATATATATATATCTATATTTATTTATTTGTTTAACTTGACATTTATTGTCTTGTATTTCTAGTTTATATTTTAATTGTTATTATTATAATTAGTCTTTGACCCATTTATTTAAGATTATATTTTCAAATCCAACATATACATATATATATTCTCATATATACACATATATGCAAATTTTCAAATCAATTTGACTTAATATATTTTCTATTTGAATCGGGGAAACTCGCATCTCTTAAATCGATAAATTTTAATTCAAAAATTAAACAAGTCATAAATTAAAATTAAATTAAATTCTAGGGTCGTTACAACTCCTCTCACTACAAGGCCAATAAGAAAGCTATTAAGCCTCTAATTGTGATGACAGAGCAACGGGTTGATTTTGACTCTCACATGGCTGATCTGAAACGTCATTTTTTGAAAATTTGTTTTGGCATTGTCAAATTCGCACCAGATCTACAAGACATCCCTCAGCAAATCCAAGTTCAAGCCATGATTACGTTAACGACGTCTACGAATAGTACTTCAAATGGAAGAGATTGGCTGAGGTGCTCTCAGAATATGTCGAAAACAAAAATGTAGAGGTTGTGGGACTAAAGCTCGAGGCTAAGTAAGATAGGGAGACAATAATACATCTTAATAAGGAAGTTGCAGGGTTGAAATGGTCGTTGAAAGAAGATAAGCAGAAAGTCAAAGATTTGACCGAGTTGTTAAACTAGAGAAACAAAACAAAACCATCAAAGTCAAATCAAGTCTGCTCATCATAGAAATCATCTTTTTGTCGGAAAGAAGGAGTGGCAAGTAAACGAGGTAGCGGAGCAGAAAGCCTAGTAGGAGAGCATAAAAAAGCAACCAGAGAAAGAGAAGAAGGAAAAGGATGACGCCTTCATGTAGACTTATAACTACCATGAAGAGTTGCTAGATGCTTGCATGGAGAGGGATGCGGCTGTAGTTCATACCAAAGGAGTGGATGAGCAGGTTGAGGCCGCAAAGAGGCAAATTAAGGAGAAATTTGAAGCAATCATCATCAACTACAACACCAACATAATCAAATTTAGAAATCTGAAGTGGGTTGACAAGGACTATCCTAAGGCTCTGGCCTTGGCATGAGAGAAAATAGTAGAAGAAAATCGAGAGTCCTTGGATGGAGGTGAAGTAAACATGAAAGAGTTGGAGTGCGAGCTTTTGAGTGCAAACAAGATTGAAGTACTTAGAGCTGCTGAGATCATCTTGTACCCAGAGCTAGCTACCTCAGTCCAGAGAAATCAAAGTGTAGTTTCCAGGACTACATCTCAATATGCGACAACACATCTTACCTCTAGGGCTCAGACTACTTTAATTTTTCCATCGGATTCCCTATTCTGAAAAGGAATTCTAATGGCACTCCAACTCATACGGAGTCTAAGTCAGGTGGAGGTATCTCACTGACCTTATCGATATTTGAGAATGCCCACATGACACCGGTCGTTATCGCTAATCTCGCCTTTTATGTTTCTCAACTTTCAGGCCAGTCTTCCATCGTCACACTTCTTGAGGAAGGTCTATAGCTTGGGAAGAAAGCATCAATGATTGAACCGGTGGTCGTGTCTGACTCCCAGACCATTCCGAACATTCCAACTAGTGCGACCCTCGGACTTGTTGCACAAATGATCCACACCCTGGAAGCGAAGATGACTGGTGACCTCCTGAGTAATCCGACCGATGAGGACTTCTCGTAACTGGATCTTATAAGCCTCTTTGAGGGCCTACCATGCAGAAGATGGTTCAAACTCTATCAGCCAAGGAGATAAAGAAAGAGCCAGTTGTATTCATTCCTCTTCCTTTTTCCATAACTCTGTCCGACCAGACTATCTTTGCTTCGATCAGTCTTCCCATGCTAGTGTACCCGCCCAATCTTCATGATGTACCCCATCTAAGGGTCGAGGAAGCAGGGGTAGGAGTAAAAGAAAGACATAGGAACCTAGTGTGCACTCCTCCGGATAAGAGAAAAATAAAAGGAAACTTAAGCACCAAAAGTGATTGTTTACTCGCTTTTATTGTATAGCAATAGGATTTTCTTTTGTCTTGGCCAGCTTTATGCAGGTTTGGTCCTTGCTTTTATTTTGAATGTCGTGCTAATAATTTTTTATTTTTCTTTTTAGAAATTATGTTGACTTGTTTGTGTTATTAGAAATGCTATTTGGTAATCTTGTTTCTACGCTTGCAAACCATTTCTCCATCTTCATTTGGCCAATTCGTTAATCCATCTTGTTTGTTTTCGAGCAGGTATTGTCCGACCAGTGACCATAATCGAGTTTGCTTATTTTCATAAGTTCGACGTAACAGCTAAGAGCACTTATTTCCGAGCTCCTTTGTTTGGCCATGTTCAACTCTAGGTTTTGATCAAGTTTCGAACACTTGGAATGGTGGTCCGAGCATCCTTCTCTGGGATGTTTGAACCTAATCATACCTAACTATTGACATTTATTATTACTATTCACCTGAGACGGTGATTTGGGCATCTCTTTCCAAGATGTTTGTTCTTCGACCGTGCCTAACTCCGGGCATTGATTAGATAAGATCTCGACGGACTTCGAGTGTCGATCTTTCACCTTGCCATTCTATGGGCAAGGTTTGGATGTTCTACAAAACTCCAGGCATGAACTGCTGTGGCGAACCATCTCGTTTTGCCCTTGCGTGCTTATACTTCATCCCTCGAGTCATAGGTTGAAGGAGTTAGTAGGTATTTATCTCCGAACACTAAAAATATATATATCAAGCAGCATAATCTAGCAGCGTTTTACTAAGTAAGCTACGAATATGAATATCTATATGGATCATGAAAATGAAACAAAAAAAACTTGTGAAAGGCTGCCCTGAAACGCAGAAGAAATAAAAAATTTCCGCGCCTTCATTAGTCTGCGCCCACTCTCATTCTATCTTCCACGCACATCTCCTTTCCTTTTCCCTAATTTAATTAAAAAATCTAGCCTACCTCTCCACCGCGCTCAACAACTCCCTCTCTCCCACATCCCCGACTCCACCGTTGATCTTCAGCCGTCGATCTCCAGAACGCGCAACGCTTTCGTCGATCTTCAAAAGGCGATGCAACTCCGTTGTTTGATTTGGTCGAGATCCAAATTGATGACTAATTGAATTTTGGTCCGAGGGAACTTCATACCGTGAGTTTGAAACATATTTAATCTTTATCTACAATTAGATATTTGTGTTGAGATTCATATCGTGAGTCCAAATTTGATTTGATGAATATGTTAGTTTATTTTTATTGATTTTATTTCTCATGAGCTGATTTTTTACCATAATGATAGTTAGGTGCTTATTGTTTAGGGTCTAATAATCCAAAGGATAAAGTTTTCTTTTTCTCTTGGAATTATATAACTTAGGTACAGGTTCGATCATATTTGCGTGTCTAGGAAATTTGCATGGATTGAAATAGTTACTATTTGTACCGAGGCTGAATCATATTTGCGTATAATAATCTTGAATAAAAGAAAAATAAAATAAAAAAATTCACGTTGCAAGGCAAGCTGCTGTCGTGATATGTGTAATATGTGATATGGATGATGAACTGATGAGCAACTTTTTTAACAATGGTAGCATGTAGTTTAAGCTGAGAAATGAAAAGGCCTAATTAGAGCTTTTGGTTGGGATGTAGTTTTAATTTTTTCAAATAGAGACAAAACGGGTTAGACCATTATTTCTTGGTTAATGATTTGATATTGCGGTTTGAGATGTGTAATATTTCTTGCATTGTGAAGTTGTAAGGTTAATTTTGTGAATCATACTGCATGCTTATGTATGATATGATATCACGACCTAACTTATAGTCATTAATCGATGTAGCAAAATTTCAAAATAATGATTTCATTTATGGTACATAAAATATATTTTACAGAATTTTTTTGATTATGGTCTATATTTTACAACGAAAAACGTTAGGACAAATTAATAAGCCTAGTAAGAAAAACTAGTTGCAAGGTTCCATTGAAAATTAGGTCCTATTAGTGTATTTTGCTTACTTTTGACGCATTGGATACGTCAACGTATGGAAAAAGAACGCTGCACTGTTGCAAATTGAAGCAGAAAACGTAGAAGTCAATTGGATGTCCAGCGTAGAACAATTAAGCTGAACTTAAAATTTTACTTGGATTTTTCCACTATAAATGTTTGCCCGTTGTGTAAACTTTTTCTCACTCAACTTTCACAGCAACCATTCTACTGGAACCCACTGCAGGCTGGAACAAGTAAAAAACCTGTATTTGGTTGGAACTTCAAACTGTCAAGCTTATTCATTAAGATTTTAACTAGAGGAATTTTCAGACACTCAAAAAAGACAAGTTTAGAGTGTGTGTATGTATATATGTAACGACCCGTAAATTTTAGCAGTTTTATTTATTTAATTAATTGATTTTTTGTGAGATTTTAAATAATAAAATTTGGAAATATAAATTTAATATTTGAAATGCGTCTTGTTAAATATTACAAATGGTAAATTTTCATCTAATAATATGGAAATTATTTTATTATGTAATTTTATTTCAATTCAAATAAGTTAATAACTGATGATAATAAAATATTTTCAAAACTGAATATTTTCATACAAAAAATTTGTAAATCATCTTCTGAGAGAGACATCATATTTCGTTTCTTCAAATTTTGACTGCTATTGCTACGTTTATCTTAATTCCGGCGTTTTAGCAGCATTTTCGATACCGATTATCAACTTTTGATCAGATGATCATATCACTAATATCTTTATACCGTTTTGATCGTCTCGTCATGCTGATCTCTGATGTGTATTCAATCCTATGTTTTGAAGTCCGATACACAAAAGAACGCGTGGAATGGTTAACCGTATCGGTTTTGTATTTGGACTTTTGGATTTTTGGTCCTTTCATCTATCTGACTGTTGGAAACAAACAACCACTAGTCATTAATATTCTTGAATTCAACGTATGAGTTTTAATATTCAACATAATCTAGTTCGTTTGGTTTTGTGACTTTTCACTTCGTTGATACTATTCATGCAAAAAAAAGGAATAATATATTGTTTATACACTCGTGTAAACCCGTGTTTCGCATATGGAATTGCACAATATAAATAAACAAATTTTGCATTGTATATTTCGTGGTTACGGTGTCTGATAAACGCATAGGAGGTGGCACTCGTTGTTATCCTACATGCAATCAAAGATTTTCGTATGTGGATGCAGGTGTATATTTTATAGCGTTGAACTGCAGAGAATATTGCTTATAGCCAGAGAATTGGTAGCACATACAAAAAGACATTTTGACAATATACATACCAACTTAAGGCAAGATACTTAAAATATTAGGATATGCCTAACTCACTGCATGCACTAATTTTTTGAATTTTATTTTTACATGCAATGTCCATGCGTCTTTCGGATTGTGGTTTTTTAACCATGAAATTTTGAAACCTTTTATTGTTGTTATAGATCATATTGAACAGTGCAACACATTCAATCACTGTTGAGCTGTGTAAAGATGTTTATCCTAAGGTAGTGGATAAAATCATTGAGCCCTGCTGAGCATATGCTATATTTTAATTGTAAACGTATCAATTCATCACCAGTATGTGACGTAGGATCAGTGTACAATTGGCATAATTTGCATTTAAAAAGCTTGGATGACTCTTTTTTTTATGTACAACTTACAGTTGGTAATAAAACATGCAACGTGAGCCTAATTTGATTTGTTTTTTGTTTTTTCCCATTTCTTAAAAATAGAGTAAAAATGAAAAGAAAAAAAAAGCAGACGTATAAACTGCTCAGTTAAATAGTGAATTCAAAAGTATATTCAGTTGTCAAAGTTTTGTTGTACGAACAGATCATGAAGACAAACATGTCTATATAAAATAAGAAGAGTTTGATTTGTAGGATAACATGCATATAGAATTTACATTTCTTTCCACGTATTTGCACATCAACTGAGGTGTAACGATCCCGGTTTAAAGAGGAATTTAAATTTGTAATTAAATTAAATTCTTGGGTTAAATTGTGGATTTTTTTGAATTTTTCAAATTTAATAAGATGTATATACTTATTTATTTTAGAATTTGATTTGAAACTCAAAATGAATATTTTCAGTTGAATTGAATTATAAATAAAATTTTGATTTGGAAATTCAAAATGTATTCGAAATGAATTGGATTTAGAAATTATACTTTGGAAAAAAAATATGTATAATTATTTATTAAATGTATAGATTGTGTTTTAATCCATTTTCTTTAAAAGGTTATAAAATGTTTAAAATTAAATTATCTTATCAATGTTGAATATCAGTGTAAAGTATAAAATATATGTTATAAATGTAATGTTTAAAAATCAAACCATAAATATAAATCAAATTCAAGAATTTATGTTAATAATAAATTTTATACGGTCATATGGCAGCATAAAAATCAAACTATAAAATGATACCGAATGAAATGCATATAGAATAGGCAAGCAAGAAAATAAATAAACAAAGTTGTTATGTACATATAAAAAAAATAAAGGAAATAATAAAACAAAAATATCTATGTAATAAAGCTTACAAAAGAAGATAATTATAAAACAAGAAAAATTTATCTATAAAACACAAAGGCTTATAAAGGAAGGAAATGAAACAAAAGAAAATATCTACTAACAAAAACTGTACATACATAATAGCAAATAGCATAGGCTTGTAAACAAAAATAGAGACATGCATTTAATGTTTTCTTCTCAAGCACAAATAGTAAATCATTTCAGCCGAAAAACAAGTGTTAAAGTTATTCAGTTATAAAAAATCTTTAGTCAATGAAAGAAAATATCTGAGGCTTTACCAGTAAACACCTCCCTTATATACAAACCGTTTTTTTTCTACATATACGTGTTTATCAACTTATTTCTATTTCATTTAGTAAGAAAAACTAAGCATTTCAGAAAGAAAGAAAATATAAACATCATTCAACTCAAAGGGAACAAAACAGATTCAAAGAAAAAAACCAATCTGCAGTTTCAAAACAACAATTTCTCTCTGTTTCAAAACTTCTCAAGGTGAGTAAACATAATTTTAAAAAGACTTGAGTATATTTGAATATGTGTAGGATATTCATAAATCATATTATGTTACATATGTAAATACCGGCCCTGTATATATGAATTGTTTTGTGAAATCTTGTCTACTGTTCTTTGCTGTTTGGATTTACAAGGTTAAATAGTTATTCAAAAATTCAAACTTCTTCATCAAATCATTTATAGGCCTACAATTTAAAATAAAATAAGTTTTTCAAACATAAATCAAGCCTTTAAAATTTGTTTTAAACATATTGGTGAAAACATATCAACTGGGAATCTTGTTTTACAGTCAATATGCATCATTATGTTAAAATTTGAATATGATTAATTGTTGATTCAATTATATAATCAGAATCTACCTTCGAAAATGAAATTTTTGAAACAAAAATAGGATTTTTTTAGTTAAGTATTTTACTAGCAGTTCGTAGTTGATCAGGAAATACATTTTGATCAAATTTTGGTGGTCGAAGAATTTTCGAATGGTAAAATTTGGCATGAAGCAAGTACGACCATTAATGATTTCAGGAAAAATGTAAAAAAATTATCTGTTGCAAGAATCGATGGGATGAGAGCACTTTAGGTTTTAATGGTCCATTTTGGTCGAGGGAGAAAACAAGGTTGCCGCGTCGTCATTGTGGCATCGAGCGCTATAGGGATTTGGGGGATAGTAGAGGGGATAGCGACGAGTGGTTGGCCCGAGTCTCGAATTTTTTGGTGGTGGGAGCGACCGAGACGAAGCATTTTGAGTGGGTGGTTGAGTTCCAGGATTCGAACGATCATGCTAAATTTTGATTTGGTCATTTTTGTGTCGAGTCGAGTTTTGATTTCATATTTTGGAGTGATTCGCGACTTGCTAGTGATCGTGAAGCTCGCCGAAGTTGCTGCGCGTCGCTGTGCATGTGCACGGGCACGTTATCGCCTTGGTGTCAGGTTCGATGGTGGTAAACAACTCGAGCTGTCACTTGAGTAAAAATGGTGATTGCTTCGGTGGGGAACTCGAGTACGCGGGCTTGGTTCCTGTTACTATCGTTTAAAACTTAAACTAACTCAACTGAAAAAAAGGGGAGAAGAAGAATCGATGCGACAGGGAGAGGTCTCGGGAAAATTAGTAGATGGACTCGAGTGTTTATTCGAGTAAACCAAAATCTCGCTCGGGTTAATTTCCAAACCTGCAACCTACTAATAGTATGTAAACTATTTAAACAAATTTAAGTGGTAATGACTAATTAATGTATGCCAATTATAAGTCAAGCTTTTATTACAAGCTAACGAATTAAGTCAGTACTTAACAAAGTTTTAAAATCAAATTAATATGTTAATTAAGTAGTTAATGGAAAACAAGTGTGGAAATTTAATTGCCACTAAAGTTTTCAAGTTAGTAAGATTTTTTTTTTAAAGTTTAAAGAAATTTTTTAAGACAAACAATTATTATTAATTGTTTAAAAAGGGTAATTAAGAAAGGTTAATTAATTTAAAATTACAATTAACTTAATGACTAGAGATTTGTCAATTTGAAATTAAAGATCTGGTTAACTAATATTTAAGTATTTAATTTATTGTAATTAAGAATTGCAAACTAGATGATTGAAGTTGATTAATTTATAATTAACAGTTAATTAAGATAATTGATAATTAATTAGAATTTAATTAATTTATCATTAAAAATAGTTAATAATTGATTTAAATAAATCAATAAAAATAGTTATGTGGTTAATTCTTTCACCTTAAATTGAAGATGATTGATTAATCATCAAATGTTGTGTACTGAATTGATATTTCTGTTTGTGATTGTGATGCTATGTGATGTGAATTGCCTTATGCTGAATTATGATTTGTGATTTGTTTCTATATATATATATATATATATATATATATATATATATATATATATGTGTGAAACCCCTTTAGCCCTTAAACGACATTTAAATTTCGATGCGACAGGGAGTCGGATTCAAGCTGGTTATCCGAAACCCACATCGAATCATAAGATGAATCTTTGTAATTGATAAATTTACTTTATCTATGAATCTGTGAATGAAGATAAGCGTTATGGATTATACCGCTTATCGATATTGATATATCTATGATGATTGATGTTGTGCACTATTGTGTAAAACCCTGGACTACACTTGTACACACACAAATATGAATTGCACATGGAAATCGGTTAAGTCACAGATTTTTAAATAGTTTTTGAATTTTAAATCCACATGATTTTTGGGAATGGAATTGAATTAAATATGAAAAGCTTTTGAAAAGGTGTTTTAAAATAAAAGTTATTTTGAATAACTTAATAGAGATTGGAAATTTGAATAATTGGATATAAATCGGAGTTCAATATCTGAAATTGAGTTCTATAATTTGGTATTTATGATTTAAAAATGGTATACAAGTTTATATGGGTCTTAAACCATTTTTAAAGTGTTGTTTTGGGAAATTGAATTAACCCAAAGATTTTAACTTGTATAAATAAAATCGAATTTTTCCGAAATGAAAACAGTTAGTTTTCAAACAATAAAACTTTCATATAAGAAATGAATTTCCAATTTGGATTAAAGAGAGTTCAAGTTTGAATTGAAATAGTTTTCCAAATTATGGATGAATCTTTGGAAACGAGTTTTTAAAGCTATAAGCTAAATCTTTGGTTTAAAGATTTAAATGAATTTATCCAATTGAAATGGAAGTTGTTTTGAAATCCGTGAATAGATCTTTGTGAAACTGGGTGAACTTTGTGGAATAAATCTTTTTGTTTAAAAGGTTTGAAATGGAAATTTGTCTAAACCATTTGAGAGAAAAGTTTGGATATTAAGTTGTGACTTAACTGAAATCCTATATCCGTGTGTTTTTAAATATTGTGCTCATTATTCGGATTAGCCGGGAAAGGACTTTGTGTCATATAACGCATTCCGAATAATGATACATTGTTATGGATAGCATTTGAAGACCGGTGGTGAAGACCGGGTATTTGCGAGAATGAAAGGTTAACCCATCGATTGTCTCTACACTGAGTCACGCCGGTATAGAGATTTCCTAAGTGATAGAAAGTCCGATCGGGATTGTGAATACCCGGATTTGCAAGGGCTTCTTCGGAAGTGCCTTCGGTTCTGTTCGAACCCGGGACAGACTTGTATGGTTATGTGTCTGACGGTGGCGGAGAATTTATTCTCTTAGCTTAACACCCTTCTCTGAGACGTACGAGCTCAGAGGTTATGTAGTTGAAGGTTATCAGCGACATACTCCCAATTTGGTAGTGTGGCATGCTAAGTGCTGCTTTGTGTTAATGATCATTGGTTGATCATTTGTGATCAAAGCATGGCTTTCGTGTAAACCGTAGCTTTGTGGACGAAACCTCATCGAGCCTTACAAACCGGTAATGGTCGAAACAGGAAGGATGCGGCAAGGTTTCAGGGGTAGCTCCCCTTTGGTGTGACCATTCCTTCTGGAAAAGGGTAGTATCATGGTATAGAGCCCAAATACTTACTCATGTGGGCACTGTATTATATTTATTACTGTGTGATGTTGTTGGTGTAGAGGATCCTCGTATAAAGATCCCAAAGGACAGAGGATGGCATATATGTGGGTATTACTTCCGGGCAGGGAGGAAACCGGCCTTGTGTTGGCAGTGAGC
This sequence comes from Allium cepa, assembly GCA_030765085.1. Lineage (NCBI taxonomy): Eukaryota > Viridiplantae > Streptophyta > Magnoliopsida > Asparagales > Amaryllidaceae > Allium > Allium cepa. Next base: position 107,606,926 of record CM060937.1, on the reverse strand, counting down.
CAAGTAGGTTCTCGGGGCGTCCCGCCAGAGGCGTTCCCAAGTGGCAATAGGAAGTTCCTTAGCCTGACCATTTGTTGAAAATCCATTCATCCAATACGAGCCTTGTGCGGTTTTAGTTGTATAACCTGCCATCTACTTCTGGTGGCGCCCCACTGTTTGGATGGTAGCCATAGTAGGCATAGTTCGAAATGTCTATGCTGGCTAAGATTAATATTATACTTTCGAAATGTTTTCCACTATGCACTAATAATAATAATAATATAAAATTGGTTTTTACGTAGTAAGCATTTTTGACTATCACAAGGAGAAATCTCCTCCAATTCTGCGTTTGCATGGTGTGTGTGGCGGGAGGCCTTATGGTAGTTTCATTTTCCAAAAGCATTGCGGATTTCAAATTTAAAATCTTTTGATTGTGTTAAAGGCCAAATGTTTTCGTTTGCTCACACTAGTTCCATGACTGACTCGGAGTTTATTGTTCCCTTCCTAAACTCTGAGTGCCCACAATTTTCCACACGTGCTGTCTCGAGTTTGGTTTTTGTTCAGATAGTCAGGTTTAGTAGATTATCTGGAGCTAGCTTAGTCTTTAGACGACTAACCTTGCTTATCTTGGTGTAACCTTGATGGTGGATCGAGCTAGAAGTTTTGGAGATTTTTCCGTGGAGCTTTTGGATCAGAGTTGCAGTATTGGATCCTATGAAGACTTGTCTCATATTGTGTCGTGTTCCGCTGTATTCTGTGTTGTATATTCTCTGATGTTGATGATTATCATTGTATCAAACGGATGTACTAGATATTGTATTCATGTTGTATCAGTGATATCATCTTTTATTTCCGCTGTGTTATTTATCATCTAATGGTTGTTGCAAGCTTCGACAATACGAATTTGATGTTGTTTGTCGGACATCAAGTTCGGGTCGTGACAATTTGGTATCAGAGCCAGTTTGAGTAAGAACTTTAGCTACAGAGTGTAACGTATTAGATGCCTCATTAGAGATATGGTGAAGTATACCCTAGAATGAGTATAACCAGTGAAACTGAAATCCAAATTTCTTAATCTATTCTTTTTATCTGTTGTTATTCTCTAAGATATTTCGTCTGAATGCCTCAATCGGTTTTCTTACTATTTGCAGATAGTAAGAATGAGTGGAAGAAGAGGACGAGATAGGGGACAGGGAAATACCACTATAGCTGGTCAAAGCCCTGCAACGACAGATATGCCCATTCAATCTCAACCAAATTTGACTGATTTATATCAAAGCTTTTCTAGACTTGGTGGAAAGCCATTCACTGGCAAAGAATCTGTTACGTAAGCACAAGCATGGATTCGAGCGTGCGAAAGGATTTTCAAGGGACTAAAATTAGAAGATGATCAGATGTGATTAATAGCTTCTTGACAACTTCAGGAAGAGGCTTTAATTTGGTGGGAAACTGTTGATTTGGATAAGCCCGCGGATGAATTAACTTGGAATCATTTTGAGGAAGTGTTCGAGCAGCAATATATGCCGTCAGCTGGTATCTCTAGAATGTACCAGGATTTTATAGATTTGAAGCAAGGAAGCTTATCATTTGAGGAATACTTGAGAAAATTTAATGAATTATCTCAATTTGGTCCAGAATTGGTGGATACACCGTTAAAGAAGAATGAAAAGTTTATTCGGGGAATCAACAAGAAATTTTAGGAAAGAATGACCACTCACGTTAAGGAATCTTTTTCTAAATTAATTGATATGGGCTATCGATACGATACTCTGGATAAGCAAAAAGATCCGGAGGAGGATGGAAATACAAGTGATCTGAATTGGAGGAAAAAGAAATTTGGTGGAAAGAAACCGAGGAAAGATAAAGGAAAGAAGAACATATAGAAGAAAAAGATGAAAAATGTTACTTGTTTGAACTGCTTAGAGAAAGGCCATTACTTGAACAATTGTAAGAATCCCAGGAAACAAGGAAAGAGAGAGCCATTTATGAAGCCAGAACAGGAATCTAGGGAATGTTGTTACTGCCACAAGCCGGGACATAGGATCATGAATTGCCCAGTAATGAAGCAAGCTCAAGCAGCGAGGGCGTATGCAATCAAAGGTGAATCTTCAACCTCAAAAGATGATTAAGGAAATGAAATTTTATAAGGTAACTATCTCATTTATGAATAAATTGATCGGATTTCGTTCGATATGAGAACTACCCTTAAGTTTTATTTCTCCGCAAATCGTAAATGAGTTAAATCTTGAATCTGAGATCGTAATTGTAACAACCCAAGTTCAGCTTGTTATTTTATTTATTTTATTTAATTTGTTTTTATTTTTAAATAATATATTTTATAAATTGGGTTTACCAATATAGTTAAATATTTAAATTTGAGATATATTTTGAAAATTTTTATATGACAATAAAATTAAATAATAACTGTAAAATTTTAAGCTAGGATCGAACCGTTAAATTTCGAGTTGAAAGACGCGTGATTTATCGGGTTAAAGTGACGTTATAAAACGTGTGTTTTCAAAATGTCATTTTTGTGAAAATTTTTGATATTTTAGACTGCGTCTGTTTAACGCAGTGTAAAAATAATATTTTCAAATTTTTCTGAAGAAAATTTTTGGTCAGTGATTTTAAGACGGACGTTGGTTCGGACCGTTGTTTTATATAATTTTTGACATACGTAAAATTTTAACTGACTACATAAAAAAAAAAAAATGAAACGTTAACACTTGCATTTAAAAATATCAATCTAAATCAGAGGAAGATTTAACCAAAATAATCACAACATTTATATATTTAAAACGTTCAAACCAAAGCCATTGTGTTCACATTCTCTCGGCCGTTCTTTTGCACTTGTACATTCCTCATTTTCAAAACTGAAGCATGCACATCCATCCATCTCTATCTCATTCATGACCAAGCTAACATCATGCAAATCACCAATAAATCAGTAACCACTGATTATGTTCGAAATTTAATATGCTCTGGAAATATAAAACTGAAAAACATATCAATTCCTTTGCTTCAACATTCAATATCAGAGCATATACCACGCAAGTTTTATTTTATTTGTAACGTGTGTATTTAAATTTGTTTCATCTCTGCATCATCAATAATTAAAACTTAGATCACGCATCAGGCTTTTATTTGAAACTGAAAGCTTGATTTGCTCGAAAATTTCCAGAGTCATTACATAAGAAACTGCCTTGATCTCCTCTGGAATTTTAAGTCTCGGCCTATATATCTTTCACCTTTTTCTACATATTTTTCTCTACATTCAGTCAGTTCTTTTGCTCAGTAAATTCAGGTAATGGTCTTCCTTCTTTTTCCTTCCTATTTTAAGTTTCTCTCTGTCATTTTTGTGTCTTGCTCGGCCAGGCCATTTTTGGTATAAGATCTGTATGTGTACTGACTATAGCTTTACAAAATGGACATATAGGATAGGCAGTCTATAGTTGATAGCCAGATCTGGTGAAAACATGATATCTGATTGTATGAGACATATAGATCTGGGGAGATATGAACAAGTCTGGGTGTGTGTTCTTTTGATGAAGCCTGCAGTGGAAGGAGTAGGCTATAAATTGGTATAGGAGCTGTCTGCAATTTTATTAGGCTTGTTTATAAGAATCATAGTAGTAGTCAATTTAATCTGGATAGGATGATTTTAGTTTGCATCAGGTAGGCAGATGATTTCAGTTGCATCTACATACATATTTAAGTGTTCAAGACCCACCATTCATATAATTTTGTATAAGAGTTGTCTGCATCATGATAGGATATATGTATAAATCATATTAGTAGTTCAGACAGTGCATATGAATATGGTGTCAGTTGCATATGTAGGCATGTTTAAGTTCAGATCTACCTTCATAATTCAGTCTGCACACATACTAGATGTAGCACTGATAGATGAGAGATAGGGTAGCATGTAAACTAAAGTGTAGTTGAATATGGCTGAGGTTGGTGGAGCTGCCAGGTCTGAAAATCTGGAAGGGGGAAGGTTTGAATGAAGACTGGCAGATCTGAAAGGTGCATAGGTGGATTTATGTTAGGTTGAGACTGTGTTGCTCAGATAAGTTGATAGGCTAACAGTAGAAGTGGAAAGCTTTGAAGGGGGAGATAGGTGCCACAGTTTGCATATCCAAGGGTGCACGTGCACAGGGCCTGTGCACAGCAGAGACACTCAAGTGCAGGTCTGAAGGGTCTGACATTTTTAGCTTGGTGTATAGGAGGTGGATGGACAGGTGAAGTCAGTGGTAGGAGGAAGGAATGGCAGTGAAGGCCAGAGAAGGTGGATTTCTGGAAATTGAAGTGTTTCAACACTTCCACAAATGACTCGAAGCAGATACTTATTTAACCCGAAGCAGACTAAATTTGACTCGAAGAAAACCCTGTTGTGACTCGAAGCAAAATGAGGGGAAACTCGGGTTGGAGACAAATATTGTAGAGTTGTCTGTGCAGTGGTGATCTGATATGTATTTGAGATTCTGGAAAAGAAAAAAAAAAAAAAAAAAAAAAAAAAAAAGAAGAAAAAAAAAGGGGTAGGCAGTGCATATGTATAGGGTAGGCATGAACAAGTTAGGGGTGCACTCGTATTCATTTTGCAATCGTGTTTTAGAAAAATTTTGGGTCGAGCAAGTCAAAAATTTCTCTTCCTTATCTTTGAATTTTCTTTGACTATAAAATCTAAGTCGCGTTCCTATATTTTGAAATTTGTTCTAGATCTAAATCTAGGCGACGCCCGCAAAATTTGACTGTTATTCTCTGTCAGTCTGTACCAGTAAATTTTCAATTTTGAATTCGAATTTGCTGCAACACCCAGGTGAGTATTTCTCACCAGACATACGTATTTATATTCCGTAAATTATTGCAAGTGTATGTGTAAATTTGTATTTCACTATTATCTGTCTGTAGTGTGATATAGAATGATAAACCCCATTAAATTGACACCCCATCAGTTATTTATATGTTATATGATATCTGCAGTTATATTATGTTATTATTTACTGCTTAAATCACACTGCAAGTTCCCTGTTATATATATATTGTTATGGCTGAAATGATAGGCCTAATTGATTATTATTGTTCACTTAACTGCTGTAAATTTATCTTGGGATTGCGGGTTCGAAATGATAGAACCCGGGATTTGTAAATATCGGATTGAAATGATATAAAATCCGTTTCACTTGACCTAGGCTAGAAAATCTTATACAGGCCCGTGGTTTATATAGATTATTTTCTGAAATTTTATTCAATTATTTTAAATTTAGAAATTGAAGATATTCTAGTAAATAATTTTATAGGACTTATAATGATTTAAATGATAAATAAATAAATATAGAATAAATTTTTAGTATAACTTGTTACGGAAATTCTAGAGTTTGAAAGAGTAAGATTTAAATTTAGAAAATTATATATATAACAAGTTATATTTGGAAATAGATTTAAATCTAAAGGTCTACAACAGCATTTAAATGCTATCTTTTTGAAATTAGACTAGGTTCAACTCACAACTTTAGACAGCCTTTCCTAGGTGCAGTAGAAATTGAAATTGATTTATTTATAAATCTATGAATGATTTTTGGAAATAAGTTAAACTTTGGAATTTAAATATGTAATAAATAAAAGAATCTAGAAATTGAGTTTGGATAGATTTTAAAGGAAAATATGATTTCTATTATAAAAGAAATAAATTCCAAATTTGATTAAATAAATTGAAATGGTATATTTTTAAAGAAAATGTTTAAATCAAGGATTTGAAATTTAAGGTATTTGAAAATATATATTGATTTGGAAAAATAAATACCATTTTTCAAACTATAACCACGGGTTATAATAACGGTTGGTTGGCAAAGAGACCGGGATCGGATATGGACATACTCTCTGTCGATACCGAAGACCACTTTGACAACCGTGTACGCGGTGGAGATTCCAGAATGAAGTAGGATGGTGGGGGCGGTTTCTTGAAAGGTATATACGTGGACCCGACTCCCGTGAGTTGGCATAAGGTGGCTAAAACAGGAGCGATTCTCGGATTAATGAGGTAGCTCCTCTGATCGAACGCACTTCTTCGTATGCCATTCTATTACTCTTGTGATTGTTTGGTGCGCACCTTTGATTTTGGAGTGTTGTTCGAGGTGGGCGGTTGCTGCGGCTTCGCGTTACCACCGGTCCGGATAGCAATTGGTATATCTACCCTGGCATTGCCTAGTTGTGCCGTGTCACCTACCATATCGAGCCTTGTACGAGTTTGGTTTTCTCCCGTAGCCCGTGTGGTATCCTCTAGTTGCTTCCCGAGTAGGAGGAGCTATGATATTGGATGGACTACTGGGACTATTATGTGTTAAGGTGGAAAATGTAAAGCCTTAATGCTATTTAAAAGTAAGTTTATTTTACTATAGACACTATTATAATAGCGTAAATATACTATATAGTAAATAGTTTAACGGATCCTTAGAGGATGGGCGATCCCAAGCATCCTTTAAGTTACTTGCTCTTTATTACAGTACACTTGATTTAGCTTACATTATATAAGTATGTATGTCCTGACTCGAGTGTTTTGTTTATTTTATGCTCGGGTTAGCCTGAGTTTGCAGTTTCTATTCCCTCTCCAGAACTAGGACATTTCAAAGATCAGTCGTGCTACTAGAAGCTTTGTTTCAGTTTCATCTTATCTTTTATGTAATCCAAGACATTGAAGACTCTATTTTATTTTTGCTTATGGCTTAAAAATTGTATTAAAGTTTTGAACAATGTATTTCTATTGGTAAAAGTTTTTCAGTGGCTTCATGAACCACTGTATTATTTTATATTCCGCTGTGAGATTCTGATATCTGTGTCTGTGTTTCTGTGTATTTGGTTTCATTTGTTCCTTAGCTATAAATTACAATCTATTATTTTGAACTATTCCAGCTCGACATGTTCTATTATTGTCGAATTCGAATGGTACAAAATAGTGGGTCGTTACAGTTGGTATCAGAGCCAGGTTTAAAACTAGCTTAAGGAACAAAAACTCATTAGAGATAGAGTAGCAATACTCTAGAATGAGTGAAGTCAAATTCCGGAATCTTTTCTTGTGAGAGAACGTATTTTTAAAAGTATAAATGATTTTCAAAAAGATTTTTAAAGAAGTATTTTAGTATAAAATTACCTATTTTAAAATAAGTTTCCAACACTTCTTCTTTTCCTTCATCGTTATACTCGAGCTTTTGTTAGTCGCTAAATTTTATCTTATCCTAGAATACCTTAATATTTTCCTCTATCCTTAGTATCCACCCTTAATCTTCCAGGATGAATAGAAGAAACAATCGAGGTCGAGGGCAAGCTGCTCCTCCTCCTGCTGCCCCTGTCCGTTTCACTAAATTGTGCAAGGACTATGTTGAGCTAGGTGGCACAAAATTTATGGGGACAGAGACTATCATAGAAGCTCAGCAATGGCTTCGAGATCTAGAAAGGATTTTCTCCTGCCTCGAGATTACTAATGCCCAGCAAAGGCAACTCGCAGCCTGGCAGATGAAAGGTGCTGCTTTGAATTGGTGGCTATCTATTACTGCTCAGACAAATGAGGCTGACCTCACTTGGGAGCAATTTAGGTATCTTTTGGTTGTCAAAATTCGGACTTGAATTCCATCTTTGAATCTATCTTTTAAACTCTTATCGTGCTTTAGGGAGGCCTTTCTGGCCAAGTGGATGCCCGAAGCAGGCAAGTCTCAACTCTATAGGGAATTCATGGATCTTAAGCAAGGCAATATGACCTTCACGGAGTATGAGAGGAAGTTTAACGAACTCTCACAGTATGGTCTGAACCTGATTGACACCCCGCTCAAGCTGAACGAGAAGTTTATCGCTGGAGCTCGACCTGAGTTCTACGATCGACTCATTACTCATGTGCATGGGACATTTACGGCATTGATGGATATGGCTCTCCGGTACGAGAACCCTACATCTAAGAACACTCCAGCTGCCCAGTCTGCATCAGCTCGGTCTTCCGGTAATTCAAGAAAAAGGAAGTCAAATTTCTACCGTCATAAGAGGAACAAGGCTCAAGGGTTGGGATCATCATCATCTTCTGTTTCTGCGAGGCCACCTGTAGATCTGTCTACCATCACCTGCCATAGGTGCCACCAGAAAGGACATTTTGCTAATCGTTGTCCTACTTTGGGTGCTGCCATTCCACCACCTACTCAGTTTGCTAGGAGAGATCTATGTCACATCTGCCTCCAGCCAGGACACTTCAAGAAGGATTGTCCCACGCAAAAGAGAGGCACAACATCTGGAGTCTTTGCAGTAACTTCTGCATCTTCGACAGCTCCGCAGCCTGCACCTGCACCAGTATCAGATCCAGCCCCAGATGATTCTCAAGGTACTCTTCAAGGATCTTTTACTTTGTTCAAATTACCTGTTCGAGTTTTATTCGATACCGGAGCTTCCCACAGCTTCATTTCATCTGATCTCTGTAATAAATTTGAACATCGCCTTTCTCCTGAACTTTCTCCCATACCTTTATGTGTCTCAAACCCCATCGGTGGTCCTGCGAACCTTAGTAAAGTCTGTAGGGATGTGAAACTCCTCCATTTCCAACAATGCTTCACTGGAGACTTTTATGTTTTGGGTTTCGATGCTTTCGACCTTTTACTCGGAGGCGATTGGTTAGATAGGCATGGTGCAGATATCTCTTGTAGTTCTCGGACTGTTGCTCTTAAAGATGATATTGGGAATCCTTTAAAGATCCAGTGTAAGTGTCCTCAAGAGTTCGCTGGTAGTTTCATCTATTCTCTTGACACTTTCCCAGATGATATACATTTGACCCCTGTAGTCAAACTATTTCCAGATGTGTTTGGTGAAGTCACTTCTTTACCTCCAAAACGGGAAATTGATTTCCGTATCGACCTTATTCCGGGAGCACGACCAGTAGTCCTTCCACCTAGAAGAATGGCACCACGGGAAAAGACCGAATTAAGGAATCAGATTCAAGACTTATCTTCCAAAGGTCTGATTAGACCTAGCTTCTCTGAATGGGGAGCAGCTGTTGTCTTTGTCACAAAATCTGATGGTTCTCTCAGGATGTGTGTTGATTACAGAGAACTCAACAAGCTTACCATGAAGAACAGATATCCTATTCCCCGCATAAATGATATGTTCGACCAACTCTATGGAGCAACTGTTTTCTCTCAGCTTGATTTAGCTACCGGTTTCCATCAGCTCAGAATTGCTGAGGAAAGCATTCCCAAAACTGCTTTCAGAACGGAGAATGGTTTCTTTGAATGGCTAGTTATGCCTTTTGGCTTGACTAATGCCCCTGCTTTCTTCGTCGACTTGATGAACCGAGTTTTTCGAGATGTGCTTAATAAGTTTGTCCTTGTCTTTATTGATGACATCCTTGTTTTCTCCAAGTCCGAGGAAGAACATAAAGTCCATTTGAAGTATGTTTTAGAGACTCTTCGGAATCACCAATTGAAGGCTAAGTTCTCTAAATGCCATTTCTGGGAAGAAGAAGTCCGATTCCTTGGGCATATTGTCTCTAGAGAAGGAGTTTCTGTTGATCCAGTCAAGATTGCTACAATCCAGGATTGGGAAGAACCTAAGACTCCCACTGATATCCGTAGTTTTCTAGGCCTTGCCGGCTACTACCGAAGATTCATTGAGAATTTTGCTCGGATTTCGGCACCTCTGACTGCTCTTACTCGGAAGAATGTCAAGTTTGTATGGAGCAGTAAGTGTAAAGCTGCTTTCCAAGAGTTAAAAGATAAGCTCACCTCCGCACCAGTACTTACTGTACCAAACGGAAGTGAAAGATTAACGGTATTCACCGATGCTTGTCGAGAAGGATTGGGAGCAGTTCTAATGCAGGATGGGAGAGTAATTGCTTATGCTAGTCGTCAGCTGAAGACACATGAAGCTAATTACGCTGCTCATGATTTAGAATTGCTGGCTGTTGTATTTGCTTTGAAGCTTTGGAGACACCATCTCTTGGGAGCTAAGTTTGATCTGTTCACTGATCATAAATCTCTGAAATATGTCTTTACCCAGAAAGACTTAAATCAGAGACAAGTTAGATGGCTCGAGTTTCTTGCTTCTTATGACCTCGACATCAACTATACTCCCGGAAAAGCTAATGTAGTGGCAGATGCACTGAGCAGGAAGAAATCTTTGTTGTGTCAGATTTTTGTCTCTTCTCCTTTGGTGGATCGGATCGTAGCTAAACAAGATGAGGATAGGATCATCAGATTGATTAAGGAGAATGTTCGTAGCCGAGGTAACAATAATTCTGATGGAAAAGGAGCTCAGATCGATGATAAAGGAGTTTTAAGGATAAATGGAAGGATTTGTGTCCCTAATGTTGACGGTTTAAGGCAGGAATTACTCCGGGAACATCATCAGTCCCGACTCTCCATTCATCCTGGCGTAGCTAAAATGTATCAGGATTTGAAGAAGCTATACTGGTGGAAGGGTATGAAGCGAGACGTCTCCATCTTTGTCAGTAGATGTGCGACTTGCCAGCAAGTTAAGGCAGACCATCAGAAAACACCCGGTTTGTTGCAGCCTTTGGAGATTCCAAACTGGAAGTGGGAACAAGTTTCTATGGATTTTATTGATGGATTGCCGAGATCCCGGAGAGGAAATGAAAGTATCTGGGTTATTGTGGATAGACTGACTAAGTCTGCTCATTTTATTCCAGTCAGATCTACCCGCACGGCTTCGAGTTTATCTGAGATTTATATGAGGGAGATTGTTCGTCTCCATGGCGTTCCTCTTAGCATTGTCTGCGATCGTGACCCCATTTTCACTAGTCAGTTTTGGAAAGCGTTCCAAGAATCCTTGGGTACTCGTTTGAACCTGAGCACCGCTTATCACCCACAAACTGACGGTCAGACTGAAAGGGTAAATCAGATTTTAGAAGATCTTCTTCGTGCTTGCATCTTAGACTATGGAGGATCTTGGGAAGATCATCTCCATCTTGTGGAATTCACCTATAACAACAGTTATCAGGCTAGTCTTAAGATGTCCCCTTTTGCTGCTCTATACGGGAGACCGTGTAGATCTCCTTCGTGCTGGATTGAGTCTGGTAACCGCTTAGTTCTTGGTCCCGAGATGATTCTAGAAGCTTCAGAGAAGGTAGAGGAGATTAAGAGGAGGTTAAAGGTTGCTCAAGATAGACAAAAGAAGTACGCTGATCGGCGTAGAAGGAGGTTAGAATTTGATGTTGGTGATTTGGTGTTTCTGAAGATCTCTCCTTTAAAGAATGTAGTCCGGTTTGGTCGGAGAGGAAAGCTAGCACCTAGATTCATCGGTCCATTCCGTATCTTGGAGAGAATTGGATCTCTGGCATATAGACTGGATCTACCAGAGAAATTTGCCGGAATTCACAATGTCTTCCATGTATCTCACCTTCGCCGCTGTCTTCACGATCCATCTTTAGTCATCCAGCCTACTGCTCTCGATGGTCTGGACATCGAACCCGATCTAACTATTGAAAGAAAGCCGCTTCGTATCGTCGATCAAGGTACGAAACAACTCAGAAGAAAATCCGTCCCGTTGGTCAAAGTGCAATGGAGCACCGATGAGCGAGATTGCACATGGGAAACGGAGGAGAGCATCCGTGCTTCAAATCCAGAACTATTCGTTTAAGGTACCTTGTTTATCTAGCTTGTCTTTCCTTTGTCTCTTTTTTCGTTCCTTTTCGAGGACGAAAAGTTCTTAAGTGGGGGAGAGTGTAACAACCCAAGTTCAGCTTGTTATTTTATTTATTTTATTTAATTTGTTTTTATTTTTAAATAATATATTTTATAAATTGGGTTTACCAATATAGTTAAATATTTAAATTTGAGATATATTTTGAAAATTTTTATATGACAATAAAATTAAATAATAACTGTAAAATTTTAAGCTAGGATCGAACCGTTAAATTTCGAGTTGAAAGACGCGTGATTTATCGGGTTAAAGTGACGTTATAAAACGTGTGTTTTCAAAATGTCATTTTTGTGAAAATTTTTGATATTTTAGACTGCGTCTGTTTAACGCAGTGTAAAAATAATATTTTCAAATTTTTCTGAAGAAAATTTTTGGTCAGTGATTTTAAGACGGACGTTGGTTCGGACCGTTGTTTTATATAATTTTTGACATACGTAAAATTTTAACTGACTACATAAAAAAAAAAAAAAATGAAACGTTAACACTTGCATTTAAAAATATCAATCTAAATCAGAGGAAGATTTAACCAAAATAATCACAACATTTATATATTTAAAACGTTCAAACCAAAGCCATTGTGTTCACATTCTCTCGGCCGTTCTTTTGCACTTGTACATTCCTCATTTTCAAAACTGAAGCATGCACATCCATCCATCTCTATCTCATTCATGACCAAGCTAACATCATGCAAATCACCAATAAATCAGTAACCACTGATTATGTTCGAAATTTAATATGCTCTGGAAATATAAAACTGAAAAACATATCAATTCCTTTGCTTCAACATTCAATATCAGAGCATATACCACGCAAGTTTTATTTTATTTGTAACGTGTGTATTTAAATTTGTTTCATCTCTGCATCATCAATAATTAAAACTTAGATCACGCATCAGGCTTTTATTTGAAACTGAAAGCTTGATTTGCTCGAAAATTTCCAGAGTCATTACATAAGAAACTGCCTTGATCTCCTCTGGAATTTTAAGTCTCGGCCTATATATCTTTCACCTTTTTCTACATATTTTTCTCTACATTCAGTCAGTTCTTTTGCTCAGTAAATTCAGGTAATGGTCTTCCTTCTTTTTCCTTCCTATTTTAAGTTTCTCTCTGTCATTTTTGTGTCTTGCTCGGCCAGGCCATTTTTGGTATAAGATCTGTATGTGTACTGACTATAGCTTTACAAAATGGACATATAGGATAGGCAGTCTATAGTTGATAGCCAGATCTGGTGAAAACATGATATCTGATTGTATGAGACATATAGATCTGGGGAGATATGAACAAGTCTGGGTGTGTGTTCTTTTGATGAAGCCTGCAGTGGAAGGAGTAGGCTATAAATTGGTATAGGAGCTGTCTGCAATTTTATTAGGCTTGTTTATAAGAATCATAGTAGTAGTCAATTTAATCTGGATAGGATGATTTTAGTTTGCATCAGGTAGGCAGATGATTTCAGTTGCATCTACATACATATTTAAGTGTTCAAGACCCACCATTCATATAATTTTGTATAAGAGTTGTCTGCATCATGATAGGATATATGTATAAATCATATTAGTAGTTCAGACAGTGCATATGAATATGGTGTCAGTTGCATATGTAGGCATGTTTAAGTTCAGATCTACCTTCATAATTCAGTCTGCACACATACTAGATGTAGCACTGATAGATGAGAGATAGGGTAGCATGTAAACTGAAGTGTAGTTGAATATGGCTGAGGTTGGTGGAGCTGCCAGGTCTGAAAATCTGGAAGGGGGAAGGTTTGAATGAAGACTGGCAGATCTGAAAGGTGCATAGGTGGATTTATGTTAGGTTGAGACTGTGTTGCTCAGATAAGTTGATAGGCTAACAGTAGAAGTGGAAAGCTTTGAAGGGGGAGATAGGTGCCACAGTTTGCATATCCAAGGGTGCACGTGCACAGGGCCTGTGCACAGCAGAGACACTCAAGTGCAGGTCTGAAGGGTCTGACATTTTTAGCTTGGTGTATAGGAGGTGGATGGACAGGTGAAGTCAGTGGTAGGAGGAAGGAATGGCAGTGAAGGCCAGAGAAGGTGGATTTCTGGAAATTGAAGTGTTTCAACACTTCCACAAATGACTCGAAGCAGATACTTATTTAACCCGAAGCAGACTAAATTTGACTCGAAGAAAACCCTGTTGTGACTCGAAGCAAAATGAGGGGAAACTCGGGTTGGAGACAAATATTGTAGAGTTGTCTGTGCAGTGGTGATCTGATATGTATTTGAGATTCTGGAAAAGAAAAAAAAAAAAAAAAAAAAAAAAAAAGAAGAAAAAAAAAGGGGTAGGCAGTGCATATGTATAGGGTAGGCATGAACAAGTTAGGGGTGCACTCGTATTCATTTTGCAATCGTGTTTTAGAAAAATTTTGGGTCGAGCAAGTCAAAAATTTCTCTTCCTTATCTTTGAATTTTCTTTGACTATAAAATCTAAGTCGCGTTCCTATATTTTGAAATTTGTTCTAGATCTAAATCTAGGCGACGCCCGCAAAATTTGACTGTTATTCTCTGTCAGTCTGTACCAGTAAATTTTCAATTTTGAATTCGAATTTGCTGCAACACCCAGGTGAGTATTTCTCACCAGACATACGTATTTATATTCCGTAAATTATTGCAAGTGTATGTGTAAATTTGTATTTCACTATTATCTGTCTGTAGTGTGATATAGAATGATAAACCCCATTAAATTGACACCCCATCAGTTATTTATATGTTATATGATATCTGCAGTTATATTATGTTATTATTTACTGCTTAAATCACACTGCAAGTTCCCTGTTATATATATATTGTTATGGCTGAAATGATAGGCCTAATTGATTATTATTGTTCACTTAACTGCTGTAAATTTATCTTGGGATTGCGGGTTCGAAATGATAGAACCCGGGATTTGTAAATATCGGATTGAAATGATATAAAATCCGTTTCACTTGACCTAGGCTAGAAAATCTTATACAGGCCCGTGGTTTATATAGATTATTTTCTGAAATTTTATTCAATTATTTTAAATTTAGAAATTGAAGATATTCTAGTAAATAATTTTATAGGACTTATAATGATTTAAATGATAAATAAATAAATATAGAATAAATTTTTAGTATAACTTGTTACGGAAATTCTAGAGTTTGAAAGAGTAAGATTTAAATTTAGAAAATTATATATATAACAAGTTATATTTGGAAATAGATTTAAATCTAAAGGTCTACAACAGCATTTAAATGCTATCTTTTTGAAATTAGACTAGGTTCAACTCACAACTTTAGACAGCCTTTCCTAGGTGCAGTAGAAATTGAAATTGATTTATTTATAAATCTATGAATGATTTTTGGAAATAAGTTAAACTTTGGAATTTAAATATGTAATAAATAAAAGAATCTAGAAATTGAGTTTGGATAGATTTTAAAGGAAAATATGATTTCTATTATAAAAGAAATAAATTCCAAATTTGATTAAATAAATTGAAATGGTATATTTTTAAAGAAAATGTTTAAATCAAGGATTTGAAATTTAAGGTATTTGAAAATATATATTGATTTGGAAAAATAAATACCATTTTTCAAACTATAACCACGGGTTATAATAACGGTTGGTTGGCAAAGAGACCGGGATCGGATATGGACATACTCTCTGTCGATACCGAAGACCACTTTGACAACCGTGTACGCGGTGGAGATTCCAGAATGAAGTAGGATGGTGGGGGCGGTTTCTTGAAAGGTATATACGTGGACCCGACTCCCGTGAGTTGGCATAAGGTGGCTAAAACAGGAGCGATTCTCGGATTAATGAGGTAGCTCCTCTGATCGAACGCACTTCTTCGTATGCCATTCTATTACTCTTGTGATTGTTTGGTGCGCACCTTTGATTTTGGAGTGTTGTTCGAGGTGGGCGGTTGCTGCGGCTTCGCGTTACCACCGGTCCGGATAGCAATTGGTATATCTACCCTGGCATTGCCTAGTTGTGCCGTGTCACCTACCATATCGAGCCTTGTACGAGTTTGGTTTTCTCCCGTAGCCCGTGTGGTATCCTCTAGTTGCTTCCCGAGTAGGAGGAGCTATGATATTGGATGGACTACTGGGACTATTATGTGTTAAGGTGGAAAATGTAAAGCCTTAATGCTATTTAAAAGTAAGTTTATTTTACTATAGACACTATTATAATAGCGTAAATATACTATATAGTAAATAGTTTAACGGATCCTTAGAGGATGGGCGATCCCAAGCATCCTTTAAGTTACTTGCTCTTTATTACAGTACACTTGATTTAGCTTACATTATATAAGTATGTATGTCCTGACTCGAGTGTTTTGTTTATTTTATGCTCGGGTTAGCCTGAGTTTGCAGTTTCTATTCCCTCTCCAGAACTAGGACATTTCAAAGATCAGTCGTGCTACTAGAAGCTTTGTTTCAGTTTCATCTTATCTTTTATGTAATCCAAGACATTGAAGACTCTATTTTATTTTTGCTTATGGCTTAAAAATTGTATTAAAGTTTTGAACAATGTATTTCTATTGGTAAAAGTTTTTCAGTGGCTTCATGAACCACTGTATTATTTTATATTCCGCTGTGAGATTCTGATATCTGTGTCTGTGTTTCTGTGTATTTGGTTTCATTTGTTCCTTAGCTATAAATTACAATCTATTATTTTGAACTATTCCAGCTCGACATGTTCTATTATTGTCGAATTCGAATGGTACAAAATAGTGGGTCGTTACAGTAATCGAATCTATTTTTGTCTATATCATTGGGTTTCGATATAATCTACGAATGGTTAGTTACCCCTTCGAACTAACCAATACCCCTGTATACTTCGTTGATCAGATAACCCAATTGTTTCGTAGTTGATTGAGTTTGTTCTCATATCTATTGTTGATATTCTGATTTGGTAAGCCAAATGCAGAATTGATATTTGGTTTGATCTGGAAAGATATTTCTCTATCTTTCATCTATCTTTGTTGTCTCTTTGGCAAATTTCGGAGACGAAATTTCTTAAGGGGGGAATCTGTAACGATCCCAGTTTAAAGACGAATTTAAATTTGTAATTAAATTAAATTCTTGGGTTAAATTATGGATTTGTTTGAATTTTTCAAATTTAATAAGATGTATATACTTAATTATTTTAGAATTTGATTTGAAACTCAAAATGAATATTTTCAGTTGAATTGAATTATAAACAAAATTTTGATTTGGAAATTCAAAATGTATTCGAAATGAATTGGATTTAGAAATTATACTTTGGAAATATGTATAATTATTTATTAAATGTATAGATTGTGTTTTAATCCATTTTCTTTAAAAGGTTATAAAATGTTTAAAATTAAATTATCTTTTCAATATTGAATATAAGTGTAAAGTATAAAATGTATGTTATAAATGTAATGTTTGAAAATCAAACCATAAATAGAAATCAAATTCAAGAATTTATGTTAATAATAAAATTTATATGGTCATATGGCAGCATAAAAATCAAACTATAAAATGATAACGAATGAAATGCATATAGAATAGGCAAGCAAGAAAATAAATAAACAAAGTTGTTATGTACATATAAAAAAAATATAGGAAATAATAAAACAAAAATATCTATGTAATAAACCTTACAAAAGAAGATAATTATAAAACAAGAAAAATTTATCTATAAAACACAAAGGCTTATAAAGGAAGGAAATGAAACAAAAGAAAATATCTACTAACAAAAACTGTACGTACATAATAACAAATAGCATAGGCTTGTAAACAAAAATAGAGACATGCATTTAATGTTTTCTTCTCAAGCACAAATAGCAAATCATTTCAGCCGAAAAATAAATGTTAAAGTTATTCAGTTATAAAAAAAATCTTTAGTCAATGAAAGAAAATATCTGAGGCTTTACCAGTAAACACCTCCCTTATATACAAACTGTTTTTTTCTATATATATATGTGTTTATCAACTTATTTCTATTTCGTTCAGTAAGAAAAACTAAGCATTTCAGAAAAGAAAGAAAATATAAACATCATTCAACCGAAAGGGAACAAAACAGATTCAAAGAAAAAAATCGATCTGCAGTTTCAAAACAACAATTTCTCTCTGTTTCAAAACTTCTCAAGGTGAGTAAACATAATTTTAAAAAGACTTGAGTATATTTGTTGTAGGATATTCATAAATCATATTATGTTACATATGTAAATTTTAGCCCTGCATATATGAATTGTTTTGTGAAATCTTTTCTACCGTTCTTTGCTGTTTGGATTTACAGGGTTAAATAGTTATTCAAAAATTCAAAATTCTTCATCAAATCATTCATAGGCCTACAATATAAAATAAAATAAGTTGTTCAAACATAAATCAAGCCTTTAAAATTTGTTTTAAACATATTGGTGAAAATATATCAACTGGGAATCTTGTTTTACAGTCAATATGCATCATTATGTTAAAATTTGAATATGATAAATTGTTGATTCAAATATATAATCAGAATCTACCATCGAAAATGAGATTTTTAAAACAAAAATAGGACTTTTTAGTTAAGTATTTTTCTAGCAGTTCATAGTTGATCAAGAAATACATTTTGATCAAATTCTGGTGGCCGAAGAATTTTCGAATGGTAAAATTTGGCATGAAGCAAGTATGGTCATCAATGATTTCAGGAAAAATGTAAAAAAAATTATCTGTTGCAAGAATCGATGGGATGAGAGCACTTTAGGGTTTAATGATCCATTTTGGTCGAGGGAGAAAACAAGGTTGCCGCGTCGTCATCGTGGCATCGAGCGCTACAGGGATTTTGGGATAGTAGAGGGGATAGCGACGAGTGGTTGGCCGGAGTCTCGAATTTTTTGGTGGTGGGAGCGACCGAGGCGAAGCATTTTGAGTGGGTGATTGAGTTCCAAGATTCGAACGATCATGCTAAGTTTTGATTTGGTCGTTTTTGTGTCGAGTCGAGTTTTGATTTCAGATTTTGGAGTGATTCGCGGCTTGCTGGTGATCGTGAAGTTCGCCGAAGTTGCTGCGCGTCGCCGTGCATGTGCACGGGCACGTTATCGCCTTGGTATCAGGTTCGATGGCGGTAAGCAACTCCAGCTGTCACTCGAGTAAAAATAGTGATTGCTTCGGTGGCGAACTCGAGTATGCGGGCTTGGTTCCTGTTACTATCGTTTAAAACTTAAACTAACTCAATTGAAAAAAATAGGGGCGAAGAAGAATCGATGCGACAGGGAGAGGTCTTGGGAAAATTAGCAGATGGACTCGAGTGTTTACTCGAGCAAACCAAAATCTCGCTCGGGTTAATTTCCAAACCTGCAACCTACTTATAGTATGTAAACTATTTAAACAAATTTAAGTGATAATGGCTAATTAACGTATGCCAATTATAAGTCAAGCTTTTATTACAAGCTAACGAATTAAGTTAGTACTTAACAAAGTTTTAAAATCAAATTAATATGTTAATTAAGTGGTTAATGGAAAACAAGTGTGGAAATATAATTACCACTAAAGTTTTCAAGTTAGTAAGAATTTGTATTTAAAGTTTAAAGAATATTTTTAAGACAAACAATTATTATTAATTGTTTAAAAAGGGTAATTAAGAAAGGTTAATTAATTTAAAATTACAATTAACTCGATGAGTAGAGATTAGTCAATTTGAAATTAAAGATCTGGTTAATTAATAATTAAGTATTTAATATATTGTAATTATGAATTGTAAACTAGATGATTGAAGTTGATTAATTTATAATTAACAGTTAATTAAGATAACTGATAATTAATTAGAATTTAGTTAACTTATCATTAAAAGTAGTAAATCATTGATTTAAATAAATCAATAAAAATAGTTATGTGGTTAATTCTTTCACCTTAAATTGAAGATGATTGATTAATCATCAAATGTTGTGTACTGAATTGATATTTCTGTTTGTGATTGTGATGCTATGTGATGTGAATTGCCTTATGCTGAATTGTGATTTGTGATTTGTGATTTGTTTCTATATATATATATATATATATGTGTGTGTGTGTGTGTGTGTGTGTGTGTGTGTGTGTGTGAAACCCCTTTAGCCCGTAAACAACATTTAAATTTCAATGCGACAGGGAGTCGGATTCTAGCTGGTTATCCGAAACCCACATCGAATCATAATGATGAATCTTTCTAATTGATAAATTTATTTTATCTATGAATCTGTGAATGAAGATAAGCGTTATGGATTATACCACTTATCGATATTGATATATCTGTGATGATTGATGTTGTGCACTATTGTGTAAAACCCCTGGACTACACTTGTACACACACAAATATGGATTGCACGTGGAAATCGGTTAGGTCACAGATTTTTAAATAGTTTTTGAATTTTATATCAACATGATTTTTGGGAATGGAATTGAATTAAATATGAAAAGCTTTTGAAAAGGTGTTTTAAAATAAAAGTTATTTTGAATAACTTAATAGAGATTGGAAATTTGAATAATTGGATTTAAATCAGAGTTCAATATCTGAAATTGAGTTCTTTAATTTGGTATTTATGATTTTAAAATGGTATACAAGTTTATATGGGTCTTAAACCATTTTTAAAGTGTTGTTTTGGGAAATTGAATTAACCCAAAGATTTTAACTTGTATAAATGAAATCGAATTTTTCCGAAATGAAAACAGTTTGTTTTCAAACAATAAAAGCTTTCATATAAGAAATGAATTCCCAATTTGGACTAAAGAGAGTTCAAGTTTGAATTGAAATAGTTTTTCAAATTATGGATGAATCTTTGGAAACGAGTTTTTAAAGCTATAAGCTAAATCTTTGGTTTAAAGATTTAAATGAATTTATCCAATTGAAATGGAAGTTGTTTTGAAATCCGTGAATAGATCTTTGTGAAACTGGGTGAACTTTGTGGAATAAATCTTTTTGTTTAAAAGGTTTGAAATGGAAATTTGTCTAAACCATTTGAGAGAAAAGTTTGGATATTAAGTTGTGACTTAACTGAAATCCTATATCCGTGTGTTTTTAAATATTGTGCTCATTATTCGGATTAGCCGGGAAAGGACTTTGTGTCATATAACTCATTCCGAATAATGATACATTGTTATGGATAGCATTTGAAGACCGGTGGTGAAGACCGGGTATTTGCGAGAATGAAAGGTTAACCCATCGATTGTCTCTACACTGAGTCACGCCGGTATAGAGATTTCCTAAGTGATAGAAAGTCCGATCGGGATTGTGAATACCCGGATTTGCAAGGGCTTCTTCGGAAGTGCCTTCGGTTCTGTTCGAACCCGGGACAGACTTGTATGGTTATATGTCTGACATTACACTTTGAGATATAAAGCAGATTTCTTTCAAATACATATCTGTTGGCGGCGGAGAATTTATTCTCTTAGCTTAACACCATTCTCTGAGACATACGAGCTCAGAGGTTATGTAGTTGAAGGTTATCAGCGAAATACTCCCAATTTGGTAGTGTGGCATGCTAAGTGCTGCTGTGTGTTGATGATCATTGGTTGATCATTTGTGATCAAAGCATGGCTTTCGTGTAAAGCGTACCTTTGTGGACGAAACCTCATCGAGCTATACAAACCGGTAATGGTCGAAACAGGAAGGATGCGACAAGGTTTCAGGAGTAGCACCCCTTGGGTGTGACCATTCCTTTTGAAAAAGGGTAGTATCATGGTATGGAGCCCAGATACTTACTCATGTGGGCTCTGTAGTATATTTATTACTGTGTGATGTTGTTGGTGTAGAGTATCCTCGTATAAAGGACCCAAAGGACCGAGGATGGTATATTTGTGGGTATTACTCCCGGGCAGGGAGGAAACCGGCCTTGTGTTGGCAGAGAGCCGGGTAGGTTCTCGGGGCGTCCCGCCAGAGGCGTTCCCACGTGGCAATAGAAAGTTCCTTAGCCTGACCATTTGTTGGAAATCCATTCATCCAATACGAGTCTTGTACGGTTTTAGTTGTATAACCCGCCATCTACTTATGGTGGCGCCCCACTATTTGGATGGTAGTTATAGTAGGCATAGTTCGAAATGTCTATGCTGGCTAAGATTAATATTATACTTTTGAAATGTTTTCCACTATGCACTAATAATAATAATAATAATATAAAAATGGTTTTTGCGTAGTAAGCATTTTTGACTATCATAAGGAGAAATCTCCTCCAATTCTGCGTTTGCATAGTGTGTGTGGCGGGAGGCCTTATGGTAGTTTCATTTTCCAAAAGCATTGCGGATTTCAAATTTAAAATCTTTTGATTGTGTTAAAGGCCAAATGTTTTCCTTTGCTCACACTAGTTCCATGATTGACTCGGAGTTTATTGTTCCCTTCCTAAACTCTGGGTGCCCACAATTTTGCACACGTGCTGTCTCGAGTTTGGTTTTTGTTCAGATAGTCAGGTTTAGTAGATTATCTGGAGCTAGCTCAGTCTTTAGACGACTAACCTTGCTTATCTTGGTGTAACCTTGATGGTGGATCGAGCTAGGAGTTTTGGAGATTTTTCCGTGGAGCTTTTGGATCAGAGTTGCAGTATTGGATCCTATGAAGACTTATCTCATATTGTGTCGTGTTCCGGTGTATTCTGTGTTGTATATTCTCTGATGTTGATGATTATCATTGTATCAAACTGATGTATTGGATATTGTATTCATGTTGTATCAGTGATATCATCTTTTATTTCCGCTGTGTTATTTATCATCTAATGGTTGTTGCAAGCTTCGACGATACGAATTTGATGTTGTTTGTCGGACATCGAGTTCGGGTCGTGACAGGTACATGATTACTTATGCGGAATACTGATAATAGTTAAAATCTAGTTTGGAAAAAGGCAACAGTGGATTAAAAAAATTGCTGAAGTTTTTCAACAAATTGGAACAACACATATTTTTCCTAGTCTATTCCGAACCCTGCACCATTTTCTCCTTTGTGCTGAATATGCCCCAAAAATTGTTCCTATCCAATGCACTTGAAATGTCATTGCTGTAGCTATTCCTGCGCACAAATGTATTATGTCTGTATTACAGTGAAAACTGAATAGTTGGTGCATTATTGTATTAGTAAGTAGCAGAGTGCAGCAGCAAGGTAGTAACCGAATGAAGTAAAGAAAGTGAGTTAAGAACTAAGTCACTATGTACTAATTTTTTTTGCACCGTAGGATGTTTCACACATATCTTCATGTGTATCAGATTTTATGCATTCTTCTTCATTACACGATCACTTTTCCATCGTACTGAAAAATACGTATTAGTAAGTTTGTAATTTTTTTCTTTATGAACCTATAAAGATTTATCATAATTAATTATTTATTTATTTAATAAATCATAACTAAAAAAATCGCACAAAGTATAATTACTAGATAATCAATTAAAATTAATTCATCGCTTGATTTTTCTTAATAATTGATCAAAACATAGCATAATAACAAAAACTATATTATAAATGTGATTATGTTTCCAATCTTACATTCAACTCTACCAATCAGCTTTCAATCCCAATTCAGTCAACCCCCATCCTCAAATGCACCCTAAATGAACCACCTCAAGTAAACTATCGGCTTACCCTTCTAGCATCATTAGCTGCACATGTCTGATTTCAAACAATCTTGCACAAATTTCTCCTTTTCATATCAAAAAAATCATTACTCAGATAAGTACTTATCTGTTTTAGCAATTAATATTTACCTGGTTTAGATATTTTGTCCCCAATAAAAGTAGTCTATGATGCCAAATTTCAGTGTTACGGATGTTGAAAGCATTGGTAGGCATAGACGACAAACTCACAAGATTGAAAGGTTTCAAATTATATTCATTAATATTTTGACTTGCTAAATTCATAAGGTGACCGAGGTCTGTTATAGAATGGGTATGTTGGGTGTGAACTTTACTAAGTAAGAAGGTGGAATGACAACATATAATATTTGTTGAATTCAGGCTATAATTTGTCGCGCAATAGTTTTTTGTAAGTTGGCTGACAGATTTTGCGAAGACAGACAATGTATTCCACTTGAATGACTGGGATAACATGTTAACACAGGAACAGTAAAAAAATATCGCACGTCCTTTATAAGAGTTGTATGTGGTAAAACAACTTGTGCAGGGATAGTATGTTATGTTTGAAGACTGTAAAACAGTTGTAGAGGAAGTGTGGTAATTTTGGAAAGGCCGAAATGGATATTTATAAAATTGTCTTTTATGTTATATGTGAATATAGCTTTTCAAAGTGAACTTTTATTGCTGATACTTTTCTTTGGTTCTTTTGATGTACATACTAAAAAAGGAAAGCAAGGACCGAAAATTAGGAAATGAAACATACATTTATATGGATATATTTTTCGTACATAATTTTATGTTAGGGATAGAATGTTGAGTACTCAACTCATTAAACACATATGTGTTTGTGTAAGGGTATAAATTTGAAATTGCAAACTAATTTACATATAACCCTTCAGATTAAAAACATGGGCTAATATTTGTTAAATTCTTCATTTTCGGTGGTGATAATTTTGCAGTCCTCTTGAAAAGTGTATGGTCGGATTAAAAATTGGGAATGTGTCAAAACCATATTAAAGATAAAGATATTTAATACTTTAGTCTTCTTCAATGTATATTTATCCCTACCACCCTTGTGATGACAGACATACATCCAATTTCGTTGATTTGTACTAATAGGTTATTGTATTTTACAGCATAATATCACCTATGTAAAATAAAATTTGCACAGTAGTTGAAGATGTTGGTATTTAATCGAAGCATATCTTTGTTT
Organism: Allium cepa; assembly: GCA_030765085.1. NCBI lineage: Eukaryota > Viridiplantae > Streptophyta > Magnoliopsida > Asparagales > Amaryllidaceae > Allium > Allium cepa. The sequence continues at coordinate 107,582,535 of CM060937.1, read as the reverse complement.
TAAATAAAATAGCTGTTGTCCGGTTTTGTAGCAGCTAGAATTAGTCTTGGTTTGTTTCAGTAATTAAAGGAGAGTCACGTACGAATAGGAGTTATGGAGTGATTGTAGGAATTTTTTAAGTAAACATTGTATTCCTTTATTTATTTCCCTTGTATTCAGTTCAAAACAATAAGAAGAATCGGTAGTTTGCATTACAGTATCTCCGAGTTATATACGCGTGTGTGTATATCTGTTTTGTAGTTTACATTTGGTATCAGAGCGTTACTCATTACATGCCAAAGTATATTCCCAAGACAACGATGATGGAGACAGTAAAGAGCAAAGATGGATCAGTAGGGTTGAATTACCCGATGTTAACAAAAAGAAACTACACGGCTTGGTCGCTTAGGATGAAAGTTTATATGCAGGCACATGACATCTGGGAGGCCGTTGAACCCAAGAACACTAATGACACGATCGATGACAAAATGGATAAAGATGGCTTTGGCTATAATCTATCAGGGAATTCTTGAAGATATATTGTTATCGATTGCTGAAAAGAAAATAGCTAAGGAAGGTTGGGAAGCAGTGAAAACAATGTGTCTGGGCGCTGATCGGGTAAAGCAGGCGAGAATCCAAACATTAAAGGATGAATTTGAGTTCTTAAACATAAAGGACACGGAGCCGATAGATGACTTCTATATGAAACTCAATGGTATAGTGACTAACATACGTGCCTTGGGAGAACCAGTTGAAGAGGCATATGTGGTGAAGAAATTACTTCGAGCTGTTCCTGAAAAGTTTTGGCAGATCACATCGACGATACAACAGTTTGGTAATTTGGAGGTGATGACTATTGAGGAAGCAGTGGGTTCACTCAAGGCCCATGAGGAACGACTTCATGGGAAAAACGAAAGTAGTGGGGCACAACTCCTCCTAACTAAAGAGGAATAGAGGAAACGAGAAAGTACTGAAGGGCAACCGTTGCTCACAAAAGAAGAATGGTTGAAAAAGTCAAATAAGGGAGAGATGTCTCCAGGCATGAAATACGAAGGCAACAGTAGCTATCAAGGGAGAGAAACTGGACGTGGAGGATGTGATTGAAGCAAAGTTAAATGCTTTAACTGCAATATATATGGACACTATGTTGCCGAGTGTCGTAAGCCTCAACACGACAGAGATAAGGAACAAAGAACGGAGGTTAATTTGACACATATTCAAGATGATGAGCCAGCTTTATTAGTGGTTGAATACAGTAGAGAAACAAGGAGAAATTTTCTGCTAAATGAGGAAGATGTAATACCAAAATTAAGTCAAGATGTCGAACAACACGCATAATCAAATCTATGGTACCTAGATAACGGAGCAAGTATCCACATGACGGGATGTCAATCAAAATTCAAAAGTGGATGAAGGTATGATGGGTCAGGTGAGGTTTGGTGATGGATCGACCGTGGACATAAAGGGGAAGGGATCGATTGGCTTCAAATGCAAAAACGGAGAAGAACTTGTGTTTCACAAGGTATATTACATTCCAAGGCTGTGTAATAATATTATATCTCTTGGTCAATTATCGGAGAACGGGAACAAGGTTGTACTAAAAGGCACATTTCTATGGGTTTACGATGATAATGGGAGACTAATTATGAAGGTTAAGCATTCGACAAATAGATTGTATAAAGTCATAATCGAAATAGCTAAATCCACCTGTTTGTTATCAAAAGTGGAGGAGTTGTCGTGGCTATGGCACGCATGACTTGGTCACGTTAACTTTGGAGCAATGATTATGATGTCTGCTAGTAGGATGGCACATGGGTTACCAGAGTTTACTCAACCGAAAGAGGCCTGTGATGGGTGCTTGACGTCAAAACAAACTAGACAGTCGTTCCCTCGCCAAACAGAGTTTCATCCAAAACGAGTTTTGGAATTGATCCATGGCGACCTTTGTGGACCTATAACACCAGAAACAGCAGCAGCCAACAGGTATTTTTCTCTCATGGTAGATGATTTTAGTCGTATGATGTGGATATGTATCTTGAAAAGTAAAGATGAGGCATTGGGTGCATTCAAGAAATTCCGAGCTCAGGTTGAAAAGGTTTCAGGAAAAGAAATCAAAGTTTTCAGAACAGATAAAGGTGGGGAATTCACTTTCAAAGATTTTATGACATATTGTGAGGATGCTGGCATAATTAGACACTTTACTGCGACGTACACCCCACAACAAAATGGGGTAGTAGAGCAAAGAAATAGAATGGTGGTCGCAATGGCTCGTAGCTTATTGAAAGGAATGCAACTACCATCTTCATTTTGGGGAGAAGCTGTACGTCATTCAATTTACTTACTAAATTGGTTGCCCACCAGAGCTCAATCAGATAAGACTCCGTATGAAGCATGGACGAATAATAAACCAAATTTCGAACATCTTAGAGTGTTTAGTTGTGTGGCACACATGAAGTTACCAAGTGTACACACAACCAAACTCAGTGATCATAGCAAGCTGGTCGTGCATCTTAGTAATGAGATGAGACTAAGGCATATCGATTGTACGATCCAATCTTTGGACAAGTACACGTGAGTAGAGACGTCATATTTGAAGAGAACAGAGCCTGGACGTGGGACAAGCAACAGCAAAAGGAAACATTAATCCACGAGCCATTCATTATACTGGGTACCCACCACACTAGAGTAAGTGAATACGAAGATAACACCGGGGAGGAATCACCCAGTTCAGGTAACACCAGAACGAGCGAAGGTATGGTCACACGGTCAGAAACGGGGGAAATAGTCCACGGCAGGGTACAATGTCGAGCAACAGTGGCAATTCTGATAATAGCTCATCCAGCAGTAGCAGTGCACCCAGGAATTTTAGATTACTTAGTGAAATTTATGATGAGACAAGGGAAGTTGAAGCTGAGCACGAGCTGTTATTGTTGGGCATTGATGAACCCACCACCTACAACGACGCTATTAGAGAACCAGCATGGGAGCAAGCCATGAGAGATGAAATTGATGCTATCGAAAGGAACAACACATGGAATTTAGTGGAGTTACCAACAGGGCATAAAGCAGTGGGTTTGAAGTGGATATATATGCTGAAAAGGACATAAATGGAGAGGTTACTAAGTACAAAGTGAGACTCGTCGCCAACGGTTATGTGCAAAAGCAAGGAATAGATTTTGAAGAAGTATTCGCACCAGTTACACGTCTTGAAACAGTGCGATTACTCCTGGCCTTTGTAGCGAAAAATGGTTGGGAAGTACATCACTTAGATGTAAAATCTGCTTTCCTCAATGGGAAGTTTCAAGAAACGGTTTATGTAACTCAACCAAAAGGGTTTGTGAAGAAAAACAAAGAAAATCTGGTGTACAGGTTGGTTAAAGCTCTTTTCGGTTTACGTCAGGCCCCTCGAGCGTGGTATGCAAGACTCGGTAAGTATCTTGAGAAACTTGGGTTCATGAAATGTCCTTATGAACATGCAGTATATATGAAGCGCGAAGGAGAAGAGGCTCTTGTTATTGGGGTATATGTTGACGACTTACTTATTACAGGTATGAGTGTCTCAATTATCAACAAGTTCAAGAAGCAAATGGGTGAAGAGTTCGACATGAGTGATCTTGGTAAATTGTCTTACTACTTGGGCATCGAGGTGGATCAAAAGGGGGATTATATCGAGCTTAAACAAACTTCTTACGCTAGAAAATTACTTGAAAAAGCTGGAATGGTGGAATGTAACGCATGCAAATATCCAATGGAGCCGAAGCTTCAGCCGGGGAAAGACGAAAAGGGTAAAGCAGTCAACTCTAATCAATTTAAAAGCTTGATGGGAGGTTTAAGATACTTAGCTCATACACGTCCTGACATTGCATATGCAGTTGGTATTGTTAGTCATTATATGAAACGTCCTACAGTGTTGCGTCAGAGTGCAGTTAAGCATATTCTGCGATATGTGAAGGGAACTGCAGATTCTGAGCTGGTATATTCACGAGGAACAGGAAATTATTTGTCAACAGGGTATTCTGATAGTGACTTAGCAGGTAATGTTGATGACAGAAAAGTACAGGTGGTATGGCATTCTATTTAGACGAGAGCTTAATCACGTGGGTTTCGCAAAAACAATGATGTGTTGCTTTAACATCTTGCGAAGCTGAGTTTATGGCAGCTACAGCTTTAGCGTGTCAGGGTGTGTGGCTGAGAAATCTACTTAGCCAGATTTCTGAAATGAAACGTTGTCCGTTGGTAATTTATGTTGATAACAAATCTACGATTGACTTAGCAAAAAACCCAGTGTTTCATGGGCAGAACAAACACATAGACATTCGATATCATTTTATCCGTGAGTGCGTTGAACGAGAGGAGATTGTGATCAAGCGTGTAAGTATGGAGAGGCAGCGTGCTGACATTCTGACAAAGGCAATGTCTGCAACCAAGTTTGAAAGAATGCGAGCACTGTTGGGAATTAAGAATCTGCAGAAACCAGCTTAGATTAAGGGGGAATATGTTGGTATTTAATCTAAGCATATCTTTGTTTTAAATAAAATAGCCGTTGTCCGGTTTTGTAGCAGCTGGAATTAGTCTTGGTTTGTTTCAGTAATTAAAGGAGAGTCACGCACGAATAGGAGTTATGGAGTGATTGTAGGTGTTTTTGAGTAAACATTGTATTCTTTTATTTATTTCCCTTGTATTCAGTTCAAAACAATAAGAAGAATCAGTAGTTTGCATTACAGTATCTTCGAGTTATATACGCGTGTGTGTATATCTGTTTTGAAGTTTACAGAAGAAGTGCAGCGGAAAATAATATTGGATGTAAATATAAAATCACATATCATGCCCATATGCATGGAACTATTTGCGAAATAGTAATACGTACTCATAGAGTGAGATGTAAATATATACAAATAGATATCTGTATGTGCGTATAAATAACTGTTCACAAAAAAACAATTGAATAGATACAACAGGAGAATAAACAGGAAGGGTTCATGTTTTCTATCTATTGAAATAGAAAAAAAATGATATTCACCATAGCTTACCTTAGTTATATATAATTGTCAGTAACACTTCACCAGAACGAAATGAAGAGGCCATAAAAGCTTTAGTACCACCAAATATACATGATCTGCTTGAAAAAAAAGAATTCAACAATTGAAATATCTAATTGAAAAGTAAGTTATCACAATGTGTAACAAAATTTTTGGTGACCTTAGCATTTCCAGTTATAGATTTTAACAAATTATGAGGTTATGCATTTAAAAACATGATGATGTGTAACAAAGTAAGCGCATTGATCTTATCATTTAATTTGGATGTGCAAGATAGTAAGATAAGAAGTATGGTGGGATATTATGCAAAGAAATTAACTATTGCAAAATAGCACATTGGTTTATTTACAGAAAGCCTCCTTGAAACTAAACTAACAGGCTGCCAAGTTTTTTATCACCAGTTGTTATTTGACAACTAAATTTAACAAAACAATGTAGCCACTACATGTTGAATGAAATAATAAAACAAAGATACAATGAAAGCACATTTGAACATACCATCCAACTCTAAAACAGAATAGAGTTTGACATGACTGGATACGACAGCGCAACTGTGAGTCTAAACAATTAGAAATAGAAATTAGCAGCACAGGCCTTTGAAGATTATCGTCCTCCACTATACCAATACGAATGTTAAGGAAGGAAGACCATCGACATTTATCTTCTATCCTATAAAATGTCACATGATACTTTATTGAAAATTATTATGTTTCTCTCCTACCGCTTATATTCAACCAAATTTAGTAGTGGCATAATTAATATTTTAACAAAAGGTAAGGCATAAATAAAGTCTTGTTTGTGAGTGTTGAAGCCTAAATATTACGAAAGAAATAATCAAAACTGTTGAAACTTTTGTGAATATCATGAAAATCCATCATATCACTTGTACAAATGTTATTTATAAAGGTAGTTAAAACTAAATCTAAGAATATGAATTTAAAAAGCTTCTCCTCAAAATTTTATGAGTAAAAACGAAATAAGAACACTCAAGTGAAATTATAGTTCAATCAAGTACGGTAAATGGTTTGGATGTACGTATTTGTTTATTGAGATATCCCAAGTCATGTTCTATGAGATACCCAATCTTCAAACTTTCATAATTAAAATAGTGAAACTGCAAACCTTAGTTTTGTGCTGGTTTTAAGTTGAAAGTTGGTGTTGTAACTGTCAAAAACAGATAAGAAAACACAGAACTTAGCATTATTGAGATGGTTTTAGTTATTTCATTCAGTAGTTAGGGCAACTCCAGTGGTAGCATTATACGCTGAATCCATCAGAAAAAAATCTCCAGTCGTCGAATTAAGTTTTGAATATTAAGCTTAACGTTCAGGATCTGGTTCAGGATCCTGAACTGGGCTTGGGCGCCCATTAAATGGGCGCCCAAGCCCTCCCCCTTTCCACACCTATACCCAGGCCCCACCTTTGACTCCCAACGTCTACAAACAGCCATATTTTGACCCCAACGGCTATAAACGGTCATATTTCAAATTACAACGGCTATAAATGGTCATATTTCAAAATACAACGGCTATACATGGTCATATTTACGATTTCACTACATATATCAGCCTTTTATCCAGATTGTAATACACACATCTCTTCTTCTATTACAATTCTATTCTCAATTCCTTAATATTGAAAGTATGTCTCATCCGTTCCAATCATATACTGAAGCGATGAATATGGATAGCTGGGATTTAGATTGTCAACCCTTTCAAAATGCGATTCTCCAAACCGCCCCCTCTATCGTTCCATTCTTCTGCTCCATGGTCTGGCGATGAAGATAAGGATTTGTGTTATATTTATTGTCATTTTTCTAACGACTCGGTAAAGGGGAACGACCAAAGTGGAGAGGCGTTTTGGGCAAAAGTCATGAGTGCGTACAATAAAAAACATATTGAAAAGACGAGGTCAATGTCTACAATCATGGGTCGTTTTGGAAAGATTAATCGACAAACACAATTTTACAAGTCGCAGATCCACAACATAAGAACAACAAATCCAAGTGGAATGGGTGGCGAAGCTGAATTGGTAGCGTTTTGTAAAATCACATTTTCAATTTACATTCATTTCTAATCACTTTGTTAATATTTGATTTTGTGTTTCTGTTTGTGTAGAAGAGAATGACGAACGATCAATTCTTGAAATTATTTCCAAGAGAAAATGGTACAAATAAACCCCACTACTATCAGTTTGCAAACTGCTATGACTTGCTTGTTAGTCAACAAAAATGGAACTCAAACAACGCAAAAGGCTTAAGAGATGTGCAGACAAAGTCAAAGGGGAAGAAAAAAGCAAGTAGATCTACTTACAATTCTAGCACAGACAATTCTTCTCATATGGACTCAAATGAATGCCAAGATAACGAAGACGAAGAAGCAGTTCCCGCATTTGATGAAGACGCTAGACCGATGGGGCAACGGGCAGCTAAGAAGAAAATTGCTGTTCAATCTCAAATCGATTCTCGTTTAGCCCTAATGCATGAAAAACATGCGAGAGAAAATGCAGAACGTCAAAAAGGAAGTGCAGAAAAGCTTGTCGTGTTAAAACAATTGACTGAGATTGAGAAGGGTTGTTTTGAGCTAGAGCGGCAACGGCAATAGACCATAGTAATGGAAAAGGATGTCACCGGAATAGACGCAATTACATTGCAATATTGGATGGAGTACAAACAGCGCATTGTTGAGAGTAGATCTGGAACAAAACATATGTAGTTGACATATTAATTTGATATTTCTAGTTATTGCAGTTTACATTTCCATGTACCTTCAGTTCATTTAGGCAATCAAGTGTTATTTTCTGTTTTACAATATTTAATGGTATATCATTTTTTCGATGCATTGTGTAGATATCAATATAGATTTACTTCATCAAACATAAATGACATTACGAACATAAAAATTGAAGCATTACACACTTCGTTATAGAAATAAAAAAAGGCAAACATATGTAATTAAACAAAGATCCACCATCTTCAACTACTGATTTCCATGAGAATTCCAAATATGCTCCATTAAATCCATTTCGAGTCTATTATGAATAGCTGCATTACGATATACCTCATGATGATCGTTATGAATTGCGTACTGTCCTTCATTTCGTAATGTGGTTGTGCGAAACAATTTGGGGGGGTTGTCTTGGCCCCTCATACTCGAAATCAGGATAATCCATACCGCGTTCATCTTCAATGATCATGTTATGGAGAATTATACAACAGAACATAATTGTAGCCACTTTTGATCTCTTCCATAATCTACATGGATTGCTTACCATTGCAAATCTTGCTTGAAGGACCCCAAACGCCCTTTCTACGTCCTTCCTTTGTCCTTCCTGCATCGCAGCAAATTGTTTCTGTTTTGCCGTCATTGGGTTTGCAAATGTCTTTACACTCGTACTCCATTTGGGATAAATTCCATCTCCTAAATAGTATCCATGGTCATATGTGTTCTGACCAAGAGTAAATGATACGGGAGTTGACTTACCTTGCGTCAAATCATTAAACAAATGGTCATATTCCATCGTTGCGGTACCTGAACTCTACCGGCTACCAGATGAGGTCCTATATGATCAGAGTTGACCCCATGAACATAATCTGGTACGATGAATCTGCAGGGTGCTACTCTAGCCCAATAAGCATCATAATCCCCATCAATGAAAAAAGTACTATTATCCACCCAACCGGCCTGTCGTAGAGCATGTAAGTACTGATCACCGATCACCCTATGTCTACCAAACATGTCCCCGCAAGATAAGGGATCGTATGGTATACGACGATCACCCGTAATCTGATAAGCAAATCTCTCTCCCAAATACCACATAGGCATAAATGCAGGCGTATGCAAAGCAACCCTACGTCTAGATACTGAATACGCAACCATCAAGGGATGGTCGTCCACCAGAAGACCTGCATCTGCTAGATGAGTCCAATATGAGGCCCAAGGAGTCCGAATGATGTTACCACGACTACGCATATCAAGCTGTGACCTAGCCTCCATCAAGTCATGCCGTACACCTAAGGGGACATGATGTACGTACTGCATGGTCTCCCATCGTCTCATCCTAGGGAAGTAATGCTCAACAGCCTGACTAGCCGTGTCCTGGATGCGGGGATGCATGTTTGCCGTGTACTCGTAGTACCATAACGACAAAATATACCAAAAAACATACATCTGCCTGACATCGCCAAGCGCAAATGAATCTAGAGCAGTATATAGGGTGTCTAATGTTGCTGTGCCTCGGTCAATAGTAAGTAGCTAGTCTAATCTGGTAAGGGAAGCTAAATAGCCAAGTCTAACCGTACCTTTTTGTTTTGAAAAAAAAGTCGAACCAAACAGGTACAACAGAAATGCTCTAGTAACTGCATCCATCATATCGGCTTTAGCTATATGACTAGTGATGTAATGCTGCAAGTACGTGAACTTAACAGAACCATTAGAGACGCGAGTAACATCTATCAGTGGTAAAAAACAGTATACAAATTGGGCGACTCGTATAAATCATCGAATGGAAAAGGTCGAAGACCATGTCGTCCAATCTCAATCCCAGTAAACATGTAGAAATCAACTGGGGTGATACCAAGCTCAAAATCTGAAAAATGAAACGTATGCGTGGTGGGCCACCACCTCTCAGCCAATGCCTGGATGAGAGGTCGATCAAAGTACTGAACGGGCCTAATCGACAAAAATAGACCAAAAGGGCTAGCCTGTAGCTTCTCAATAATAGGACCGGGAAGATAGTCATAAAACTGGGTAATGCACTTAGCCCAACTACCCCGACAGTGAATGTAATGGTCCTATAGATAGTTAATGAAACAACAATTTTTGATAGCGTAAGAGTTATTTAATATGAGTATGTAATGTACATATTAAAATAACAAGTTATATTAAGGTTTGATTAATACCTGTATCGTCGTCAAAGCGGTTTCGGCTCTATGCTGATAACCATCTGGCAGCTCATGTACAACACGTAGATCGTCTGGTGAAACTCCAGACGGTGACGGAACGTGTAACGGTCCAGCTTACTCCTCTGAATGTCTCTGAACCGTTTTTCGGACGATTTTGGTTGGACGCGGCGGCATTTTGGTTATATTTTCTAATTTTCAAAAAAAACTGAAAAACGAAAAAGAAAAGGGGAAAAAGTGAGGGAGAGGGGAGGGGAGGCAGTGCCACTGAAGGTCAGGCGCCCATTAAATGGGCGCATGATGCTAGGCGCCCATTTAATGGGCGCCTGAGGCTAGACGCCCATTTAATGGACGCCTGGCCATTGGGCTTCCCTCGCCCATTACGGGCTGAATATTCAGGCCGTTGAATATTCAGCCTGTAATCCACTGGAGTGTTGCCCTTAGTCTCAGGCTGCAAAGTGTATTCGTACTATAGCTGGAGAAAAGAAAAGGTTAGAAAAACATTTTCGGTTAACTAAATAGAAGGAAATAAATACTTTAGGTTTTGTTACTTATTTTATTAATCAAATAAACCTCTTTGACTGTATACAGTATGGGTAGTCAGTATGATATATATTAGAGTAGGTAGTTACCATTTTTTCAGTGTACTTATTTGTTCTAGAATTTGTAGGACATTATCACTTCGAAAAATATACTGTTGGCAATTGTGCTACTCAAAGATCGTTTGATTCATACCCCTGTCTTAAATCGTTGGATGAAAAACAAAACTAAATTGTTCGGGAATTATGCATTGTACTGGTACATGTATAAATTTCGTACGACTAAAAAATTAAGTTACCTTGAAACTAAGCATTTATGTCGATCAATCTTCGTTCAAACGATGACACTTGTGTTTCTCCCTTTTCCATAAATGTTCACATCTGCAGTCCTGAAGACCAGTTAGAAGTAACACATTTAATTTGCATTTTTTTATACTGTTATTGTATTTCTCCGTGGTGAAGTTTGAACATGGTATAGAAGTGGAAAAGCGGACCTAAAGCAAAGACAGGTTGACAGACACTTGCATTATATAAAGTGCACAGAAAATAATGGCTTAGCTGTATTAATTTTGACAAAGACGCGTGGTTATCATTATATGTACAAAGGATGCCGCCATGTTTTGCCGTACAGCCTATTACCATCCTTTAATAATAGTGACAATTTGCACGATGGATATATCCGGAAATAAAGATAGCGGTTCAAACATCTATAGATGTTTGAATCTACTCACCATTCTACAATACTCCATGCTTACTGCAATGCAGACTTTGGAACCAGGAATAACACATGTTAACGGATGTGGAATGTTTATAGTTTAACAGCATGCATGAAAAGTAAACTTGCACATGTAACCCAGTCACTATCATAAATGAGAGGTAGAAAGTGGAATTAAAAAAAATGTCCCTGATATGAAACACAATGATATTATTGAGAACATCATTTCTTCTCTTTTTTATCTGAATAATTGAAAGCCACATACTTGTAGTTTCAATCCTTCATATTACATTATAGTTCTGAAATAGTTTCTTGGTTTGTGGTCCAAACTGAGCGCACAACAATTTGAAGGGCTGCGACATACAGTTTCATCTATTAGCTTATGGCAGAAAATACCTTTTTGTTATTTACTCATAAATGCAATATTAAAGAGCGCTAACTCTATCACTAAATAAGCTATGTAAGGACATGAAACTTAAGCTTAAACCCACTCATGGATTAAATTGATTAAATATCATAATCATTCATTACCATATTCACAGCCCCATGTCATCCTTTGATGCAAGTGCATCACGGAAAAGGAGTACAATGCGTATGAACACGGCAGATAGAAATTTGATCCAAATATATAGTCAAAAAGACTGAAAGGTAAGATAATAATACAGCTTAGGATTCGTTTCCAATCAGAACGCACGTATTTCTAACCGAACACTAAGATAAAATACATCTAATAAAATCTACTACATTGACAAAAAAAAAATCAATAATTGATGTCATGTGAATGGGGGAAGGTAAATATAATTGTCCTTGTTTTTTTCTGGTCTAAGCCAAAAAACACAAATTTACCCATTCAATACATTTCGGACAATTGATCTCTGTAGAGTGTGCCGTCTCGATTGATACTACTGCGTTTAGGAAGGCTTTAAAGGAAATCATGGTGATGTTTATCTGATCCAATGGCGTAAAATTTAGAATATGCCTTTGAATCCATGGGGAAAGAGCTAAACAAATCAAAAAAAGAACTTAATGTTTAAGTAAAAGGAACACTAAGAGACACCTAGTCCAGCAAAAATTGGAGCATGGAGTGCATAAAGGGAGGAAAATTTTCAATGTAAGGCTCTAGGACCCTAAAAACCTAATGATCGACATGTTTAGATCATTTGAATAGATATTCCACATTGTTATTTTTTTCATGTATGCATGGACAATATGGGCTTACCCTGGAATGAATTTTCAGTTTATGGTGTGGATGTATGTGGCAAAGGCATATAGCAATGATTAGTGCAATGATGTGGGGCCTTGATTAATTTGCTCTCCAATAAGCATGATGTCCAAAGCATTTGTCAAACTCATAAAAAAAATGAAAATCAACAATTACTAATTACCATGTTCTTAAATAATTATAGCCCACGGGATTTTAAACTCTACGCATTCATGTTAACCTTTTGTAACAAAAATATTTGCTCCCAAACAACTTGATAGCTCTTGTCATTCCACTAAAACAAAATTAATGATAAGGTATTTGACTCTCACAACGTGGAAATGTCCATAGAAACGGTGGGAAATGGTTATATAGCGTTAGGAAGGCATAAATGTTAATAATTTAAGGAGATGCGTAAAAAGTTTTAAACGAAAAAGCATCCTGTTTTTGTATTTGTGCCTCAATGTCAGAGGCGTTTATAGTATAAAATACATGTCAATAAAATGCAACCTAATTCCATATAGCAAAGTCAAGACACATACTTGTACTATATACACCATTATAAACGTGCAAAATAATAATGAAATTGACAATCGACGGTACCCTGAGATTAAAAATAGACATATGCATGCATACATACCTAGAAAATAGATTGCAGTATATTTGGTTAAAGTAGACGACTGAAGTATGAGCTCTGTCGCTTCCACCTATCCTCAACTTCACACACCAAATGGCAAGAACATTAGAAAACATAATAAGATGAGTTGAAAGAGCAGAAAGTTTAAGCAAAAGTCGATAAATACCAAGCAATAAACTATTCTCTATTAGATCACATACAAATGTTTAGCTTTCTTCAATCGTTTGTATGAACTATAGATAGTATACCCCATAATTAAATTGTAAACATGTTATTTATCATGCATTTCAATCTCTCCAGTAACATGCTTCTACTATGCATTATTCAATATCATGCAGAACATGTACATCAACGTGTATGTGGTTGAAAGTCTTTTCTACCGCTCAAACATCTAACACGACAAAAAAAGAGCACAGATAAGATTTACCAAAACCGTAGATGTGCATAGATGGGGCAGTCAGTGAAAAAGAAAATAAAACCAAAACCCGAACAATGGTGGCGTAGTTGCTGGATCTCAGCATATTTACATTGGAAGTAACAATAATGGGCTGTCTAATAGTATATACTACTGGAGTCAGATATTTTATTACCTTTTCTTCGCAAGCGTGCATGTGCATTTATGAGCATAGCTCTTTCTGTGTAATATCCCGCGTTTTTGTACACTTTAAATCGACGATAAAACATACACGTCAGACTCAAACTATAAAGAAGGGCGGATTGTTATTGGGGTGAATAAGAAAAAGCAGAGCAAAAAAAAACAGAATCTTGCAGCGGAACGATAAATATAATAATCAAATAACAGTTCATGAAGTTATTTTTACAAAAAATTGATTATACTTGTACAACACATATCAGAGTTACACATACCAGAGAATAATAAATAATGCAGCGGAATAGTATGAATGTAGTGGAATGGTATAATGAATAATAGTAATACAATCTTCGTCTTCGTCCTACAGAAATAAAGTCTTCGAATCCTGAAATGCTCAAACTGACCCGAGCAAATTGAAAAGACAAAACACTCGAGTCAGAACTAAAAGATCTTATGTAAGTTAAGTCAATAGAAATAAATATGAGTGGAACGGCGTTAGAGATGTTTACGGACTTTGACATCTTCTGTCCAGTGTCTAACGTGAGTGTAGTAACTTAAGAGATGTTCGGGATTCACATCTCCTAAGGATCCGTTAAACTATTTACTATGTAGTAATATTTCGCTATTATAATATGTCTATAGTAAAATAAACTTACTTTTAAATTGCGTTAAGGAGTTACCCAATCTCCCCCTTAACACAATAATAGTCGCAGTAGTCCATTCAGTATCAGCGCATCTCCAAATCGAGAGACTACCCTAAATAATCCATGGGCTACGGGAGAAAACCAAACTCGTACAAGGCGCGATAGGGTAGGTGACACGACACACAAGGAAATGCCAGGGTAGATATACCAATTACGCACACTGGCTGGTGACGACGCATAACGCGCAGCTACCGCCCACCTCGAGCCACACCCCCAAAATCAAAAGTCAAAAGTGGCCACCAAATCAATCTCAAAGTCAGAATATAATATCGAAGGAGTGTGTCCGATAAGAGGGGCTACCTCATTGGCCCGAGATCGCTCCTGTTGTAGCCACCTTAAGCCAACTCACGAGAGTCGGGTCCACGTTCATACCTCAAAGGACGTCGCCACCATCCAACTTCTTTTTGGAATCTCCACCGCATACACGGTTGTTAAAGTGGTTTTCGGAGTTGGCAGAGAGTATGAAAACTTCCGATGCCGGTCTCTTTAACAACCAAACGTTATTATAACACCGCGATCATTTTCAAAATAGTTTATTCTTCAAAACCAGAATATAATATCCATTCCAAAACCATAAAAATATGATATCATTTCCATTTCAAAACCCAAACCAATATGGTATCATTTTTATTAAACCCAAATCAATACAACATCATTTTCATTTCAAATATGTCTTTTTTCCAAAATCATAGCACTTTCAAAGTTATAATATTTCAAATCAAAACACTTGCAATATAACACTTTCAAATTATAATACCTTGAAACTCATAATTTTAAAACATAACTTCCACTACTTAAATGATTTAAACATTTAAATACTTTATATAATAAAATAGCTTCTTCAATTTCAAAAATCAAATCCAACACAACTCGAATTTCTACATTTTATATTTAATAAAATCCTAAATCATAAATTTCAGTTCAATTCAGTTTCCCAAATAAACTATTCCAAATTTATCGATTTCAAAACAGATTTGATCTATAGAATAAACCATTTCAAATTCAAAAATATTTCAAACTTAAAGTATTCAACAATTTCAAAACTAAGTTTGGTAATTACGATTCAACAATTAAATTTTCTACTATTTAGTTTTGAAATAATTTACATAATAAATCAATTATCATTTGAATAAAACTCAAATTACAAATAACTAAATATTTCCTTCAATCTACTTACTTGAACTATTCATTTAATTCACCTTAAACAAAAATCAAGTTATGAGAATCATACCTTCTGAAATTCCAAATTTTATGAATTTCACATCAACTTATTTGAGTTTAATTCTTAAATAAATTCAATTTCAAATAAATCTCCAATTTATCTCCCAACCTTAATTTATTTAAATCATTATACACTCTATATTAAAATAAAATTTAATTATTTACCCACATTATATTTAAAAAAATCAAACTCTATTATTAAACTTATTTTTTTTACAAATTTATACATAGCTTAAATACAAGAATTTAACTATATATAAAATTAATGTTTATATAATATCAAAAATCAATATTTATTAAACCATACATTTCTTTCCAAAACCATAGAAATCATTTTCAAAATATTTATATATAGACCGACGGTGTCTGTATACAATTTTCTATCCTATGGTCAAGTGATACAGATATTTATCATTTCAATACGCAATTTAATATATAATACAGTTATATATCATTTCAAACCGCAATCCCGAATGAAATAAAAATCCATAACAACTTGCCGTTTATAATAGTATAAAATACAACATCCCTTCATCCAATATCAATCATCAAATATTTATCACAATCATCATCCAATTCATTCAATAACATCAATACAGAACAAATAATGAATAACGGGTATTTACTGGCAGTTTATATTCAATAATAAATTAAATATTATTTTATCCAAATAATTTCAAATAAACTGAGATGATGATTCAAAATATGCCAAACAGTTATAAATAAATTTCTAATCACATCATACATCAATTTAACAAACATAAGAAATTTTGGAAGTTGTCAGTGGGTTAAAACACTCACCTTTTAAATTTAAATTGAATTTAAATCCAATTTAAACCCAAAAATTGAACAGTCTCAGAATATGCCCCAACTAGCACTAAAATATCCGAAATTCTAATATGATCCCAGAAAAACAAACCGCGCATGAATCCGAGCTCATATGAAAATATTATGAAAATTAGAAGATTGGAAAATTCTGGTCCTGGGTCGACTTCGGGTTCAACTTCAGTCCATCGCCTCAAATCCCCATTGCTTGCTCTGAGTTTTTGCCAAAACGACCCGGAGCGACCCAAGTCATTTTCTTCCCGATCCGAAGTTGATGTAGGGTTTTTGCCTCTGAAACTCGAAGCGTGAGCCGAAGTTGCTGCAGATTCTCAATTTTTTTTTTGGAATTGAAATTGGGTTGGGAAGATTAAGGTTTTCAGCCATTGAGGAAAAGGAGCAGCAGAAATTTCTGTACGTACAGAAATGAGAAATAGAAAGGCTACTAAGGTTTATAACGATATATATATAGGCAGAGCAAAATAGAAAGAAATATGCCCGATTGGTTTGAGTTTTTTAACGATAATTGATCCAAAAAGCCCGTTTCGATTCCGGAATGGAAGCGGGTCAACCCATATAACAAAATATATGTTTTAAACATTTTAAACGCAATGGAACAGGTTTCAAGTCCAAATTTCATCGTATGAAGAAGTTATGCTAAAATCAAGTTATTTCAAATTGATTTTAATCGATTTCAATTAATTGATTTATAGGCGTTTCGAGCTCATACGATCAAACAACAAGTCCGATTGCTACGAACTTGAAATCCTACGATAATTCACTGTTACGAATCCGATGGAACTGGTTTCGTTGGAATCGGAGTCAGTGGCCAAAATGGCTATTTTTACATAAATTAAATAAATTGATAATTAATTAAATCAAAATTTTAATTTCGATCCTATAATTGACAAATTTTATCGTTTTTAAATTTCTTAATCATTTACATAAATTTATATAAATTTAGATGTCAATTTAGAGTTGATAAATTTATCAGTTTCAATGTTAATCTCAACTTCATTGAATTCATAAATTATAAATTTAATTTTCGATAATTCCATTTAATTCACTTTTCATTCTATTATTCAAACCATTGCTGTCAACCGGATGATATTAACAGTGGATTCGTGATCTATTACATTAGTATTTTCAAATTCCATCTAAATTTCAATTAACGTAATATTTAGATATTAAATTTCATTTAATCGCAATTAATCCAATTATTATAGTTCAAATCCCAATAAATTGATAAATCTTTATTCCCATTCCTTTAATTCAACAAATTGTCCTATTATGAATAACATTAACATTATTTCCAAATATTACCTTAATTATGTTGAATATGCGACTATATGATTTTTGTTTGATGATAATATATATATATATATATATATATTCATTTAAATGTATTTGTTAATGTACTATTTTATTTTTCATAGATTAAATAAATATTTACTGAATAAAATAAATAACACAGAATTTGAATTCAAACAGAAATTTTATTTAAACAAATATTTATTACAATTTTTGAATAGTATAAATTTCAAGCTCTCACTATATATACATACACAACTTCAATTACAAATACAATTTTGATTACGTCACAATTTCTAATTTACATTTGACGTCACTACATATCACTCATTCACTCAACTCGTGTTTATCTTCAACTTTATTCCAATGTGAATCCAGCATCTAAGCAATCTGCAAAAATATACATTAACGCAGTAAAATTGAAAATAAAATATTTTTGCAGTATAAAATAAAATGTGGATTTTGAAAATAATATTTATCTCAGTTATTTGGGTTGTTCATCACCATTTAAATTCGAATTCATCATACATGAACAGCTCGTGACATACACAGTGCATCACTGTATATGCCACATGGCCGTGCACACCGATATATACACTTGATAAAATTACAGGGACATGTGAGCACAGGTGTGACGACCCGGAATTTTGGACAATATCAATTTAATAATCTGTATTAACAATTAAATGATTTGATAATTTTCCTTTATAATTTTAATTTAAATTGGTAAATTTAATCTTTTAAAAGTTAATAAATATTTAATTTAGCAATATTGATCAATATCTTTCTTACAATTTAAAATTGATAAGAACTGTCTTTCAAAGCTAATAAAATTTTATTCTATTTATAATATATATATTTGATATATATATTATGAATAGGAAGATCTTTTGTTTTAAATGAAAGATGTATTTTCAAATTGTAATGTATATATAATTATATGTTATACTTTGAAGTTGTTTTGAAATTTAATATAATCTATTGATAATATATATAAGTATGAATATATAGTGATTTGAAGCTTTGTTTTAAATTTAATATTTTTCAAAAGTTAATTTAAGACTAATTCAATTATTTTCAAAGTATAAGATAATTATTTATTTTTAAGTATGATAGTTTAAATAAGATTTAATCAAAGTTTTATTTTTGTTTTTTTTAAAAGTGCTTAAATTAAAACGGTTAAATATGTATATATAGTTTTGAATTAAAGCCTTCTTTTTAATACCTCTTTAATTTAAAGGGTTTGTAAACATAAGTGAATATAAATACAAATGTCCATATTACATAAATATAAAGTAAAATTATTTTTATAATAAGGTTTTAAACACAATTATGCAAGGATTTTAATTATAATAAGTTAGCTTTTGACATTTGTTCAAATTATCAACAAGTGGCAACATTTTTATTTGCTTTATTTTAATTTTTAAATAAATGTTTAAAGAAGAAAACTAGTTTTTACAAAACACTTTCATTCCTTTATCTTCTTTTTCTTAACTCAAACCTGAAATTTGAAATCAAAAGCAAAAGACAAATCTGAAATTAAAAACTGCAACTTCAACCTGCAACAAAAAGGGAAGATCAAGATCGGTTTCTACACTTTAAATCAACAATTTATAAAGCATGCAAAGGAATAAATTTCATCAGTAAAGCAATCAGAGGCATTTTCCAGACAAAATTTTCAAGGCCTGGAAAATTAAAACCTGCTCTGCTTAAAAAAAAGAAATTGGTGAATAAACTGTTTTTCTTAAAAATTGATTAGTTGGTAATTATGTACGATGCATGTGATGATCAATAGAATGATGTTAGTTTTGCATGAAAGATTTTCAGATTTTTTATGATTGGATTGATATATATATATATATATATATAGACACACACAGGAATTTGTTAGCATATCTGTAAATATGAAGACTCTGTCTATTTTTCTGAGTTATTACTCTGCTTTGGAAATTCAAAGCTCTAAATCAAATCAATATTTGATTTCAAAATTTAAATAAAAGTTGTTTGTTAATGGATTATGATAGTTTTTAAAATCATTCGGGATTTTAAATTTAGTAAATAAGTTTAAAATTTAGTAATAACAGTAAATTATTGATTCATATCAAAAATCAACATCTTTAATTCCTGCTCTGGATTGTATAGATGAATTAGTAGTTAAAAATTATGATTTTTAACATGCATTTCATAATTTTTAAGTTGATATTCAATTGGGAATTTTGAGTTGAACGGTTTCGGCAAATTGATGAATTGCCGATGATTAACTCGATGATTTGAGTTGAATTCTTGGCGAAGCTAGCTTTCGTAGTGTTGATGTAGGGAAAAATGCTTATGAAGTTTTCCTATGGCCGATTTGTTCTAATTCGTTCGACCTAGGGTTTAGGATTGTGTTTTGTTCGTCTTGGTTGCCGAGGCATTTGCGACGTGGGTAATGGACCGAAGGCGATCGCGAGATGGGGGATGGAGGCGTGGTGTTATGGCGGTGCTTTGGAGGGGTTACTAGAGTTTCCGGTGGCGAGTTCATCAGAGGCGATGGGTTTTTGGGGGGTCGAGTTGCTTCAGATTTTCGAGCGTAGGGTCGAATTTTGATTCGTTGTTGGATTTTGGATTCTGGGTTGAGGGAGAGGTTGTCGAGAGCTTGCGTGGTTGGTCGGCGATCAGTTAGATGGTCGGAGGGGAGTGGTTAGGTTGTGCACGTACACGCATGTACATTGTGCACTGGTAATGGTGGAGTTGGGGAAGATGAGGTCGTCTCAGAGTGTTTCTCGCGTTTTGCCTGTGTCGTCTCGAAGTAGAGGAGGCTGGATTTTGTCTCGGGGTAGGCTCGTGTAGTTTGGGGTTCGAACTCGAGTATTTTAAGTCGTTTACTTTTCTTGTAAGTACTGTAAAGGATATTAAGTTTGCAAATTAAACTTATTGTTTGAAATAAATAAATATAATCAAAGTTTAAGATTTTACAAAAAGGAAATAAATTTTCAAAGTTAAATCTTGTTCTTTTGAAGTAAAAGTAAATCAAACTTTTAAAAGTATTAATCGAATTTATTTTAAATTTAAATTGTTTAAGATGATTTCTTTTGAAAGTAATTAACTTAATTAAAATTTGAAATTTAATTAAAAAGGAGTGTTTTGAATTTGAATATTAAATCAAAGTTTTTAAGTAAATTTTAAGTAATGTTTAAAAACTAAGTTTCAAATTATACTGAAAATGAATAAGTTTAAATTTGATGATTAAATTGTTTTAAATTTCAAATTGATTTCTAAATGTTTATTTTCAATAAGGTTATTGTTATAAATTTGTAAACCCATAAAATAGTTTGTTTTTAAGTTATTAAAATTTGATTAATTCAAATAATTAAATTGTGAAGATAAATAAGGTTAATTTATTATCATTATGAACTTAAGAGTACTTAATCAATATGATTTGTTAATAAGTAAAAGATTAATTAAGATAAATGATTTTCTTAATTAATTAAGGATTTTGAAATATAAGAACTTAACTAAATTATTTAATTAATTTTAAATGATTAGTTAATTGTTTATTTAATTTTAAATAATCACTTAATTATGAATTAATTAAGTGTAATTACTTAATGAAGTAATTAATGGTGAATTTATGAATGTAATTAAGTGAAGGAAATTACTTATGGAAGTAACCGAGTGAAGTGATTAAGGGTTAATCACTTGACCTTTTTAATTTAAGGATTAGTTAAATTAATTGATTTGAAGTTAATTAATTAAAGAGTAATTAACTAAAGAATTAAGGTTATTTAATGATGGGATTAATTACTTGTTAAGTTAATTAATTAAGAGAGTAATCATCTAATGGAAGTAATTAGAAGATAATTACTTATGTAAGTAATTAAGAGTTAATTACTTAATTAATTAAGTTAATTAATTTATGCAATTAATTAATTAATTTAGTTAATTAATTAATGTGATTAATTAATGGATGTGATTAATTTAAGATTAATTACTAAATGTAAATAATTAAAAATGTAAATAATTATTAAAGTAATTAATTAAGGATTATTAATTAATGTAATTAATTAATATTTACTTAATGAAGTAATTGAAGATTTATTAATTAATATAATTAATTAAAGGATTAATATAATTAATTAAGAAGTTAATTAATTAAGATAAGTAATTACAAGTTGTTAATTACTGTTTATGATTAATGAGATGGTTAATTACAAATTAATTATGTAATTAATTAAAGGGATTATTAATTAATAAGGATCATTAATTAATATAATTAATGAAATTAATCAAGGTTGATTAATAAAAGTGATTTATTAAAGTATGATTAATTGTAATTAATAAAGGATTAATGTAATTAATCATAGTTGATTAATTAAGGGAAGCAAATGAAGGATCATTAATTAATGTAATTAATGGTAGTAATTAAAGGTTAATTACTGTATATGGTTAAGGATAATTAATTTGTGTAATTAATTAAAGAATAATTACTTAAGGTAATTATAAGATAATAAATCAAGGGAGATAAATGAAGGAAGATCATTAAGAGATGGTTAATAAATTAATTTGTAATAAATTAATGAAGCAGGATTAAGATAATCCAAGTGATTAAAGGATAGTAATTAATTTAATTAAAGGTTAATTAAATTGATTATAAAGGAATCAAACCTGCTTATGGATGATTGATTGGTATTGGATGATTGATATTGGATGATTAATATTGGATGATTGATTTATATTGCATGGTTGATATTGGATGACTGAATAATGTTGGATGATTTGGAAGTGATATCTCTGCTATGTGATATGCTGCTTTGTGAGATAATTAGTTGATATGAATTATCTTTTGTGATAATGTGATTCATCTATCTGTTATATCATCCTGAATATAAGTTTAAATTGTTTAAACCCTTAAACAACTTGGACATTAAAGTGGCATTTGGATTTCGGTGAGACCGGGATCGGATTTCCATATTTGGATATCCGAAAACCACATAGATCCAAATTGAACGTCAGGTCGTGAATCCAAGTGGAGCTTAGTGAAGACTCGAAGTGTAAGAACTATTCGTCAGTATAACTCTGAGGGTGGTTCCGTGATGAGTTTGACGAAGATAGTACTTTCAGGTTCGAGATGGTGATTCAGAGTGCAAGGGCTGTGGTCGTTGACTCCTAGGGTGATTCCAAAATGAGTGCAACGAGATAGTGCCTTCGGTTTCGTTCGAACCCCGAACGAACTTGTATGGATTGAATGCTTTCAGAACATCGTCAGGTAGACGATGAGCATTCTAAGATAGATGTGTTCTATTAAGGTAATCGCAGCCTCAAGCCTCATCAACCGGAAATGGCTAAAACAGGGGATGTGCAGCAAGGCTAGGTTGGTAGCATCCATTTCAGGGTGAGGTCATCCCTGTCTAGATGTACAAGAAAAACTACTTTTAGTGGCATATATTAGTAGCGTTTGTGAGCAAAGTGCAACTAATGGTATTTGGCTCTTTTTATTTTCACTGTTTTATTTGATTAAAACGCTACTAGTACCTCTCTTACTTGTATTCGGTGGGAAAAAATTCCAATTTTTTCGATCTATTTTCGTTTCCCTCCATATCACATTTCTCCATTTCCTTCTCCACCTGCAAAACCCAAAATCAATTTTCATTTCCCTCCCTATCGTGTTTCCCCACTTACTTCTCCTCCCGCAAAACCCTAAATCCATTTTCGTTTCCTTCCATATCGCGTATCTCCATTTACTTCAGAATAAAATACACGACTTTTAATTTCTCAATCCCATCTTTCTTTCATCTACGCAAATAAAATAGACGATTATAGAAAAGGAAAAAAAGTAGTAGAAGAAGAAATGACTGGAAATCGCGACTAGACTTATAGGTCGTTGCTCAGGCGATTGAAGAGTTTTGGGTAGATTGTGGATGAGGTTGGTTGCGACTGGTTTGGTAGGAATAGGAAACCGATTTGAGTAGTTCGATTTGGGGATTTGGTCATAGTTGGTAACGTATGTCGAAGCAGTTTGTGTCGATTGTGGGGAGGGGGGGAGACGTGATGTTAGGTGATGGCTCAAGGTTGCTGGTGAAGGATATTCATAGTTTGTAGGCTGTTTGTGGGTAGTGGAGATGTATGTCTGACTGGTGGAAAACTAGCAGTGCAGACTATGGTATAGGTTGATGGTATGTGGTTTTGGTAGTGAACTTGCAGTAGTGGGGAGGAGACTGTAGTATGAAAATGACTGCGGTCAGAGTGGTTTTGTGTTGTGGCTGCTTGTTGTATGGGGATTGTCAGATGTCAGTTTGTGATAGCTGGTGAGATGCAGTAGTATGGTGATTGGAGATGGTGATTTGGGTTCCGTGAGGTTGCTGAGGTGATATGCAGTTTGATTTCGGGTTGTAGGAGGTG
Source organism: Allium cepa (assembly GCA_030765085.1). Taxonomy (NCBI): domain Eukaryota; kingdom Viridiplantae; phylum Streptophyta; class Magnoliopsida; order Asparagales; family Amaryllidaceae; genus Allium; species Allium cepa. The sequence continues at coordinate 107,558,497 of CM060937.1, read as the reverse complement.
GCGTTGATGATCGAAGGCTGGATGTCGAAGGCGGTTGGAGGTCGAGTGTCTACAGAAAGTAGCAGTTTTTTTTATCCTTTTTAAAGAGATGGTCTCTGGTTGGTTGTGGACTGCAGTGTTTCAAGGAAGGGGGAAGAGGATGTTTGGAGTAGTTACTGGTTGGTCTGTGGAAGTGATAGGGTAGTGTTATGGTATGTGAAGTGGTTATGTGATCAAGTTGTGATATGTTGACAGTTTTGTGAGCAGCAAGGAACTTGATGTTGTTAAGCGGCAATTAGCAGTTTGAAAGAGTGGCAGATTGGAAGTTGGACGGAGTATGGTAGTAGGCTAGCAGCAGTAATAGTGAATGGATGATATAAGAGGAGGTTAGGGATTTGGAGTCGCGGTGGTTGGTGGAATGCAGTGAAGTCACGGTCGAGGCTGTGGGGGTCGCGACGACTTGGTTGTGGTAGTGATCGAAATACAAGAGGAGGTTATTCGAAGATGTGATGATGGTTCCGTGAGTTCGGACTGGAGTAGCGGTTGTGGAAGCGAGCAATTGATTTTGCGTGTTGGTGACGGATTGGAGGCGTGTATTTTTAGGTGATTGGAGTGGTTGGTGAACTAGAGATTTGGTTGTGAGGTGGTCGATGGGGTTGCGGTGACGGTTCGAGGCGTTTGACTTGTTTGATTGGGTTTCGATGAAGGAGTTTGTTTTTATTCGAAAGTTTGTTATGGTCTGGTGGTTGGGCTGGAACATCAGCTTCGGTGGTAGCGATTGGGTGAGGCAGTGTGACTGTAGTATGTAATTGAGTTTGAGTTGATGGCAGTTGGATGTCAAGAGGGGGGAAATTGAACTGTTAGGTGAGGAGGTATTTGATGTTCAGTGAATTATGTAGTTTAGCTATAAGTTAGTAAGGCAAGTGATGGTGCACGTGGGGAGGTTTGTTATGTTAATAGGCTATCAAATAAATGGACTTAGATAAGATACTTGCATGTTCAACATTCCTTAAATTCTCTAATGCATTACCTTAGATTCATCATTTCCATGCATCAGTGAAAATTGATGCAGCATGGTAACCATATATCTGAAGGTTTCCTTATTGACATTCCTATTGGAATATTACTGTTTTTTTTTGCTTATCCACTCTTTTCTTTTTGAATCTCAGCCTTATGCTCCATGGAACTGCTTTCTATGCACTTGTAGATTTACGTATGATATGCAATAACATATCATGCTTTTTGTTTTTGTTGTTTGATGTAATTGCATAAACTGCGATTTTTCCTGTTCAGATAGTTGTAGAATCATATGTGCATTTTTTTTCTTTTCAATTTTATTTTATTTTATAACTGCATTTAACTCATATAACATTCTTTTGGTATTACATGGTGCACTTGTTGCAAATTACCCTTGGGATGGTTCTGGAGACTCAAGGTACCACTTTTCTATGTCTAAGTTATTTCTAGTTGTAATCCACTATAATTTAGCCTCAAATTAGTATCTATGCTATTTAACACATCATTTCTGTGGATCAAACTCAACCTTTTTTATACTTATACAGTGTAGTTTTTGCTTGTTAAGTTTTCACTCCATGATCTCTACCCAGTTAGATTGAAAAGGAACGATTAAATCAATGTGAGAATGAGCAAATTATCAATCACATTTTTTAAATTCCATTTACCAAAATCGCTTCATAAAATTTCTCTAGAATCACAATGCTTTATTCTCTCGATCAGTATGAGTGTTTGAGTGGCTGTTATAAGATGTTGTAGTGTTGAATAAGTAGCAGCAGTAAGGTGATGTGGTTGTATGGTTACTGTTGGAAGATGGTAGTGTGCAACGATATGAGGAGGAGCAATGTGGATGACAATAACTTTTGTCTCACAGTTTAGTACCATATATAAGCATCCTTGTAAGATAGTACTAGTTAACTATAGCTGTAGTATGTCTAATATTTGGATAAAGTGCACCTAGATATGTAAACCAAAATCTTCGCTGAGGTTGACAGCTAATCCTTGTGTTGTTGGTTCATAGATATATTTAAACAGTAGTGTACAAGGGTGTGGAAATCTACACTTATTTAGCTTATGGACATTTTTATATTATTCTAAATCACTTTGTAGGTATTAGTGACAATACTTAGGCTTGGTCTGAATGAAAGTGTTTAAATGGTACAGGAGGAAAAATCCAACCAGTTTGTGGCATTAGCATTTATGCTGGTAGCTCATTGAGGTGGTGGAAAGATGTAAAGGCATAACCGACAAGGAAGGTTTGATGAAATTGATGACAAGGTGTATGAATTCAAGCTTACTTATACTATTAGTGAATTGATGTAATGTTTTGAATGTGTTCTATCACCATTGTTAGAGAAGTTTTACATAATTTGATCCTGTATATTGACATTGTACTTACCGATGCAGATCTTTATTCGCACAATCTATGGATATGTGAATATTAATGGATCAACATCAATCATGTAAGCATCATCCAATCCAAGTTTTTATAAATTTTCTTCTTCCATAATAGTTCAAAATACAACAAAGTTATGTTGTTTGGATCTTTAAAGATATTAATGGAACAGTTAAAATCTAAGATATTTTAGGGAAAAAAATTACATTAGATGTTTACATTCAGATCATTTTATCTCATAATTTTGTTAACCTGAATGTTTTTAATTTGTTTAATGGTCGAACTAACACAATAGACAATCTTATAAAACATTGTGCGTGTATAAAAAAATTTTGGGTTTTATTTTTTGTAATTTGGTACAGAACATCACTTTCTGGTTTCATTTTAGATAAGCATTCATTTTCCTCCCACTTATTGATAAGATTGCTAAAGTAAATATTACCCTTCATTGCCTTAAATTTGTACAAAGTCTAATCATTGCCTTAAATTTGTTTGGGTTTGAAGTGGCTGCCGATGTTGGGTACATGGTAGCGATGTGGGTGGTTGAGACTGAAGGTGACGTCGCCGATCTTTTTAACTATATGATCCAAACATTTACTTCTTACTTGATCATCAGTTCGTTGGCCAGATTTCTTGCAAGTGGGTACAGCAGTTTGTATTTATTCAATAGCTGTCTCTTTTTCCCCTTATTTTTCATTCATGGGAGAAAATTGATACTGTATTGCATTTGCTATATTGACTACTTCGCTCAACATGGACTGGGCATATTTTTAACTTATAATTGAATAACTAAAGCATTATATTTTAATTACTTCCATAACAGGCTCAAATATTTCAATGTGTCATAAAGTCCTAAATACATTAAAATTGTCTCAGTTGATAACAGTGATGGTAAGCATGTACATTTGTGGGCAACACAAAATTTTAGTTATAAGTATAACATGATCTGCATTAGATATGTAGTTACAGGGATCAATGGGTATGATTTTGTGCATATACAATGAGAACATAATTCTCACCCACTATTAGCGAGTGCTAAAACTACTAGGGCCCTTTTTTTTATCCCCCAATGTAAGCTGTATGTTATGCTCGCAAAATTTTAGAGAGTGCACAAGTACATCATGTAAGCAACACTTGTTAAAATAATCATTTCTCCCAGTTTGAGTGTTAATAAGTTTTCGAATATGGAAATATAAGTTAGATCTGCCTATGACTCTATGTAACGATGATCATGTAATATTTGATAGATTAGAGTTGCTATGGGTGCTTATAATTCTATTATATCCATTGGAATGGTGATTTATAGATCTTTATCCATACTTCTAAAAGTAATATACAAGTGAAATATAGTCAATTAAAGGACCTTAAATTTATGACATCATGTATTTATAAGATCAAAAATTACAAAAAATCCACACTTTGACATTTTGATTTCGTTTACCTGGTGATGCAGGAGCCAAAACTACGATACAAGTAGCATTGCAAGTTCGACATCTGCATCCTTTCTTCCAAATACCTTTGCCTGCCCACCCCTGGTGAAGACTTTCACATTAGTTAAGCTTGACAAGGCCACATACGGTTTGAATGCTAGTAAAAAAATGGGTGAATGTGGTTTTGTTTTTGTTTTTCATGGTATGTTGGAAGATGGAAGTGATGTTGCTGTGAAATTGCTTAAAAGTGTAGATCAAGATAGGGATAGAGAGCCTGAGTTTATATCAGAAGTAGAAATCCTAAGCAGATTGCATCATTAGAATCTTGTAAAGTTGATTGGTGTTTGCATTGAAAAAGATAGGCATTGCTTGGCTTATGAACTTGTTCGGAATGGAAGTGTTGAATCTCGTCTTTATGGTATGCACTTATATTTCTTGTCGTAATTTTGATTCTTTCTTTGATTTACTTTGATCTCCCTCAGATTATCTAACACACGCTCTGTTAAGTCTGTTATGTTCGCAATGGTCTTACTGAGGGCACAGTTCAGGTAAATATTATACAACCTTCTTCAATGATGGAACTTGTTTATGAATTCTATTTTCTTAATTATGGTTGTATGATGTTGGAGGAGCAGTAGTTGTAACAAGGGATGTTGATGGTGGAGGATGTGTGCAGGTGATGGCAGAAAGTTGAAGTTGTACTGGGGTGATGTAGGTAATATGCAGCGATCAGGGATGGTTGATATGCATGAGGCAGTGGAAAGGGGTAGGGAATGTTTGTGCAGGCAATTTGACGGTTTGAGGTAGAGATGATTATGATAGTTTGATGAAATTGCAAAGTCAGTTGAAGTCAGGCTTAAAGGCAGTGATGAAGTGAGTAGCAGTAGGGATATAGCAGTTTGTATGTTTGAGGAGCTAGCTTGTATGTGAATGTTGATGGGGTTTTGTTGTGTTATGATGATGGTTGGAGATTGAAGATGGATCAGGTGTGTAGGAACTGTTGGCAGGCAGTAAGCTATGCTAAGAAATGCAGAGTTGATGTTTAAGTTCTATTGCTAGGTTGTGAGCAGTAAGGTAAGTGAATTTTGATGGTTGGAGTGTTGTGTTGTGAATGTGATATGGTAAATGGCAGTGATGAAGCAGTAGAAATGTTGATGGTAGAGTTTTTGATGGTGGTTGTTGTTCAGGCAGTTTAGGCAGAGGGAGGACGGTCAGTATGTCGTGGGGGTTATTGGAGTGTGAGAAGTAAGACAGAGGTCAGAGGTAGTAAGGTGGATGTGGAGTGATTGTGATGGCAGTATGTTGAAAGAGGTGGAGTTGTATATGGATTGTATGATTTATTCAGGCAAGTTGTTGTTCAGAGATGAAAGAAGTGGTATGTTGAATCTGCACTTAGACAGGGAGGGTGTTTGACAATGATTTTTTTAAGCAGTGTTGTATTCAGGTGTATGTGAAGGCATGGTTGTTTATGAAGGTGATACCAGAAACTGTGTGAAGAGGGAAAATGATGTATTGCACTTATTATGGGATGGTGTGGATGGCTGGAAAACGTGCAGCAATTTTGTTGATATTTTGTTAAGCAGTGGGAAGGCTGTGTAACGGGGAGGTGTATGCGAAGAGGTGGCAGTTTAGATTATGATGATTGGTGGTATGGTAGTGATTGTGTGCAGGGAGGTGTGTGTGAAGTGGCACGGCAGTGATTATGATGAAGCAGTTAGGTTGGATATGTGTGCACAGTTCATGTACTACTACAAGCAGCTAGGTTGGATATGAAGCACTGAGTATGGTCGTGAGTATGATGAAGCAGAATGGAATGAAGTTCAAGTAATACAACAGCAACAGTCAATATATATTGTTGATTTTTAAACTCATTTGCAGGTAATTAGCTATTTCGAAGCGAAAACTGTCGACAACAAAGAACTATTGGTAATCAAGCAATGAACATGAATTTAATTGTTATATATGTTGTCGTATTTTGTTAGTACAATTTGTGGAAACTTGTCTGTGAATGCTTGTAGTATGTGACTTATTTTGTTAAAAATTACTATCTAATTGATTATGGATATTATATTTGATTGTGAGATTAGCATGTTTTTGCAATTATTTGAATATGATGATAATATGATTGATTGTTTGTATATGCTAATTATGTGATTTAATTGTTTGTTTGAATATATGAAAATTATGCGATTGATCGTTCGTTTTAATATGAATAGTATATAAGCGATTGCTGGAAATGGTATAAACCATCAACCGTAAATAGTAGCATTTAAAATATGCTACCAAACAACCAATAACTTTTGGTAGCGTTTCAGAAATGCTACAGAAACAAATGTAAACTAATATAAAAATTATACAGTTGCATTTTAAAATCGCTACTGAAAATCAAAAAAGCATATAAACAAAAAATACAACCAAAAAATGGAGACTTATGGTAGCGTTTTTTTAACCCTACAGAAAAAACCTATAGCTGCATTTAAAAGTGACTTTTGGTTGCGTTTTTTAAACCCTACAGAAAAAACCTATAGTTGCATTTAAAAGTGACTTTTGGTAGCGTTTACTACAACGCAACAAAAAGTTTTAGACTTTTAGTTGCATGTCGTATAACAGCGTTCACTAAAACGCTACCATAAGTTATGGTAGCGTTTTTTCAACGCTACCAAAAGTCTTTTCTGGTGTAGTGGCTCCTCGGTACGGTGATCTAGGCCACGTACTGTGACGGGCGGTACCCTAGTAGCCCTGCAATTGATGGAAACCCATTCTTCCTACGAGACCCTACAGTTTTGATTGTATTACCTACTTTTATGGCTAGTAGCTGGAATTTAATAATGTAACAATTTCGGCTATTTCTTATTTACTTGAAAACCCTAGACACTATTGTAGGATCTAGATTAACCCTAGAAGGGGGGGTTGAATAGGGTTATAGCAAATTTTCTCGAATTAAACGCAAAAACAAACTGCGGAAAAGTAAATATGATGAAAAGTAAATCACACACAAAATTTACCCAGCTTCGGCAACCCCTGCCTACTGCGGCATTCCCAGATTTCTATTAGAATTAAACAGTCTCCCTCTTACAAACACTCTAACAGACTCGCAAACCCTGCTACCGCCTATAGAGTTTTGCAAACTCGCAAATCCTGCTTAATGAACTAATCCTAATTAGACAATCTGACACAACCTAAATCCTAGGTGGTAATTTACCAAGATTTGATTCGAAAAGTACAGACTTCAAAAATAAAAATAAGAGCAAAAATAAATAAGAACTTAGAGTATAAATTTTTGCCCTTAAACAATAAAAACCTAATTAAAAAATTAAAAGGCCCTTAATAATATAAAGCCGGCCCCTTTTATTATTTAACCCGATCCTCTTTTATTTTTTCCTTTGTGAAAAATGGCGGCCGTTGCTTTCTTCAATTTCTCTGAGAGAAAAAATGCGGCTCTGTCTTTGTTGCTCTGAAAACAAAATTAGGGCTTTCTCAGATCGCCTGTCTTGATCGATTCTATGGTTTGCGTGTTGCCTTGCTCTTTGCTTCTATGATGATCGACTGCTTGCCTCGAGATTGCGAATTACCTTTGGTACGTTGTTCGTACCTTTTGCCTTGTCAGGATTTAATTTGATTGTTCTTGTTAGCTTTGCTTTTCCGATGATGAACTTGGGTGAATATTTATATGGTTTCCGAGACCCTAGAATTTGTTCGTATCACTTTCTTTTCTCAGGTTGTGATATTTTTTACTTCCTCGATTCACACGGTCTTTACTTTGAGGCGTTCGATTTTTCCTTGGTTGAAACGGCAAAAACTTTCCACTTTTATCTTTGAATTTTATTTTTGACTTTTTCAATTTTTTTTCTTGCGTTGAATTCTGACTTTGACTTCGGTCATTGAATTTGACCGTGGTTACTGTGTTGCTTCTTTTGGAAAATTGGTTGCTCGATATTGTTTTGATTTGGTACGAACTTGATATTGATACTATTAATTCATTGTACTGCTTCGGCCTTGTGATTCACTTCATGTTGCTGCGTTCGTTTGCTGTATGTCGAACCTGCTTTGTATATATTGTTGTCAGATACTTAGAAATGTTAAGAACAGTTCGACTTCGACTTGGTCTTTGAGCATTGCATTACTTCATGTATTCATGTGTACTCTTGAGTCGCATTGAGTTGGTCTTGTAACATTGTTATTATGTTGGCATTTATGGTTTGAGTTATGCTTCTTTGATCATGTTGGCTATTTGGTCGTCTGCACCTCTGGTATGCAGCAGCTTGGTCTTGGCATTTGTATTTAGTTTGTGTTCATGAAAATGCATTTATTGCTGAGTTGGATTTACTTTGTCTCTGATCTTTTGTTGCTCATCTGTGCACATTGAAGCCTTGGTTGAAAACTGGTCTGACCTGCACACTTGTTTATGCTTCATTTTTTTGACTTGATGCCTTGAATTTGAGACCTCGGCAGTTTGGTTTCATTTGGTATCATTTGCCTGAGTCACTTGTTCAAGCTTTCATGCATTGTTGTGTTGTTGCCATGTGCATTTTTGTGATTCAGTTTGTGAGTTGCATACTTATGCTTACTTTGAGCATGTTGCATTTATGCTCGAGTCTGGATTTGCATATTAACTGGTTCATGACTTGTAATTGTAGATTAGCTTGCATACTTTGATCCGACCTGCTGTTTGCACACTGCTTCCATACTGTTGCACTTGTGTACTTCATTTGCACACTGTTGAGTTTTACTTTCTGGTCATGTTGACTTTATAGTTGGACTGAGTTGAACCCGTGTTTTCATTTGGGTTTGAACTTGTGTTGAAGTCGATATTTTATTTATGTTGCACCTGAGTTGAACCCGTCTTTTTATTTGTGTTTGACCTTGTGCTCACCTGTCCCTGTAGCATTATCAAGTGTATATCGATGTGCACGGCCTTGTGGCATGTACAGTGATACACTGTGCATGTCACAAGCTGTTCGTTTATGATAAATTCAAATTTAAATGACGACGAACAACCCAAATTACTGAGGCAAATAATATTTTCAAAATCATCTTTTATTTTATATTGCAAAAATATTTCTTTTTCAATTTTACTGCGTTAGTATATATTTTTTTCAGATTGCTCAGATGCTGGATTCTAACTGGAATGAAGTTGAAGATGAACAACGAGTGTGAGTGATATGTAGTGGGGAATTTATGTAAATTGAATTGTGATGTAATTAGAATCAAAATTGTATAGTGAATAGTGAGAGCTTGAATTTGTACTATTCAAAAACTGTAATAAATATTTGTTTGAATAAAATTTCTGTTTGAATTCAAATTCTGTGTTATTTAATTTTATTCAGCAAATATTTATTTAATCTATGAAAAATAAAATAGTACATTAACAAATACATTTAAACGAATGTATATATGTTTATTATCATCAAACAAAAATCATATAAGCGCATATTCAACAATCTCCCCCTTTTGATGATAACAAACATATAGTTAAGATTTTGAATATGTTAAATGTATTTGATCATTCATATGCTCTAATTGCTCCCCCTATTTAAATGCTTCCTTTCTACACAAAGCTCCCCCTACATATCTGCATACAAATAAAAATATGCAAATGAGCCGAGACGCAAATAGAAAATTATTTGACCTTTGCTTGATTTTATTTGACAAAATCTTAACTTTTCTCTCCCCCTTTTGTTATCAGCAAAAGAATAATAGTGTTAGAGAAAACAGAGATAAAGTGATCGATATTAATCCAACATTAAAGCTCAATTGAATATAAATATTAAATTTTAATAAGAAAATCAAACAAAAATCATAACTACCCTTGTTAGGCGCATATTCCACTTTTAGATGTAATGGAAATGATGTCATCATATAAAATCATACAGTTGTATCTGTTTGTGGTACACTTATATCAGGAATTTGAATATCTACTAATCATGCATAACCGTTAGGACTTTTAAATGAGATTAGTAGTATTCCAATTTAATTTTAAAAATGAATTCAAGTATCTTCTAATCACGCATAACCGTGAGGACTTTTAAATGGACTTAGAATCAACTTGTTTATTTAATAAATCAATTTTGATATGCGTTCCATACATGCATAACCGTAAGGACTTTTAAATGAGCATGGAAGCACATAACAAATTCCAAGTAATTCACTCATGCATAACCGTGAGGACTTTTAAATGAGAGTGAATACTTTGGATTTTATTTTGTTTTATAAAATGAAAAACGAATGATTCCTGTTTAAAGTACCACATATCGACAAACTATATTGAATTTTTGATGAGCGATGGTTGATAGAAATATGACAGACATAGAAATGGTTATGGAATCTTTACCCAACAAAAAGTTTTATAACTCTTGTTTGAATTTCTAAAGAAATTTTTCTAAAGTATACTGTCTTGAGTAATGTATGAAAAATATCAACACTCATCACTTTTTTTCAATCACTATTTATCTTTTCGATAATTATTAGGGAGTTAGACTAGTTAAAATTGTCATTTAAATCAAATTCAAAAATAATTATGAAATCAATTTTTTACAATGACTAATCTGAAAATATGATTAAAAATGATTTTCTCGAGGGGGTTATATGAGAAAATTTTCTGCTATTTGAAAATTATTTGAAATGAAAAATATGCAGATATTTTCTTTGAAAAACGACGCAGTTACTAAATGCCTCAAAAATCACGTTCAGCTATTAATTTTTCTATCAACTAGATTACCAGTGTAATCTGCATCTGAATTTCTTTTTCACTCAAAAATTATCATTAATTGAATTTGATCGACCAAACCATAAAGTGTGCATCAAAAATTTCAAACTCAATTTTAACAACAATTTAAATGACATTCTTTGAATTTGAATTGAAGCTGTGTAAATAATTAAAAAAAACCGTGAATATAGAGTTAGCCAAATTATAACCAAATGTATTAATATCCAAGAAAACACTATTTTTGCTCCAACCTAATATAATCAAAAAATTTAGAGAATTTTATAGTGTTTTTGGCATAAATATAATTAGCCAACTATGTTGAACAAGTCAGAGTCAAAATCATCATCTCTTCACCATCTCAATATTGGCTGATTTTAATTCAGGCTATGGTGCAGATCATCACATTTAATATATCGTTCAAATAGATATACCATTACCTGTTTTACCTTTATGATATTTTTCATTGTTATCCATTGTGATTCTGTCACCATTATAATAGGCTAAGGAACTTTGCTTTGTTGCCCGTTGTGTTTCTGGAACAGCCAAAAATCCAGAGACCACTGTTGTTGTTCCCTGGCCTGCCACCACACCTACACGGGAAAAGTTTTTTGTGACCTATTTATTTTTATAGGTCCATGATTGTTAGTGGCAGAATATTTTGAAAGATAATTTTGAGGAGACCCAAAACTATTTATATATGTTTCTTTCGGCACCCAGATTTGTTTGGTCCTTTCATTCTTGTTCCAATAGACATGAAATTTGTTTGTAGAATTTTAGGAGCCCAAACTTGTATAAATTTTGTGTTCTTGTTCCTATGACTACAATTTTCAACATGATGTCCAATTATTTCACATCTCGCAAAGACACTCTTACCTTTTGCATTATCATCAGCTTGTGTTTTCCCAAAGCCTAGTCCTTTTCTGTTGTTAGCAAAAATTTGATTTCCCAATAACATGTTGAATGATTTTTCTCCTCTAGAAAAGTTATTCAGAGATTTCTCAAGATTTTGGACTTTGGTTTTTAGTGTTGTATTTTCAGTTACAAGTGAGGTGCATCTATTTATAAAATCCTTTTTCCTAGTGTCAATGGTTTCCTTAAGACTCAAGTTTTCTTTTTCAAGATTCTCCAAGCTATTCTTAAGTCTTGATAGTTCTGAATCTAAAATTTTACATTTTTTACAGTCTAGATTTTGAATATTTTCAAGTTCAGTTTCAACCTTGAATTTTCATGAACAAGTTCTCTCCTATCAGATTTCAGTTTTTCAATTTTAGATTCAAGAGTATCAATTGTTTTAGTAAGATCACTACACATCAAAACAAGTTCTTTATAAGAATAGTCACTTACCTCACTAGATTCCTCCGAGCTTGCTTCTGAATCTGATTTTGCCATAAGACACAAGTTAGCCTCCTCTGAGCTATTATTCGAAACTTCCTTTCCTTCTTCATCATCCCAAGTCGCTGCAAAGGCCTTCTTCTTCTTTTTCTTTCCTTTGTTGTTTTTGAGAAGTGGGCATTTTTTTTTGAAGTGGCCAGGCTTCTTGCAGTTAAAGAACGTCAATTCATTATCGGAATTGTCAGAATCTTTTGACCTATTACCACTTGTTTTCTTCTTGCGTGGCCTGAATCTTGACCATTTTCTAAGATTATTGACAGCCATTGTAAGCTCTTCAATTGGATCTTCTTCATCGCTTTCTTCTTTGCTCTTTAAGGCAATCGTCTTCTTTTTGATTCGGAGTTGTTGCGTTCCTCCTTTGCTTTTAGTTCAAGCTCATATGTCATCAAGTTGTCGATCAACTCCTCCATGCTTAGTTTACTCAGATCTTTCGATTCTTGTATTGCTGTGACTTTTGCCTCAAAGCTCATCGGTAAGACTCGTAGCACCTTCCTCACAAGCTCTACCTCAGTGAACACCTTCCCGAGCGCTCTAGCATTGTACACCAAAGTTGAAAAGCGTCCAAACATGTCCTTTATGCTCTCGCCTTTGTCCATCACAAAGTTCTCGTATTCATTGCTGAATGGGGCTAGACGAGATTCCTTGACTTGAGAAGTTCCTTCATGTGTCACCTCCAAGGTATGCCAAATTTCCTGTGCAGTTTTACAATGAGAAATTCTATTAAATTCAGTCTTATCAAGAGCACAGATCAAAGCATTCATGACTTTAGCATTTGTAGTTTTTAATTTCTTATCGTTAGCATCCCACCTATCCTTAGGTTTAGGAATCTCAGTATCACCAACAGTTATAGTGGGAGATTTATAGCCAGTTTCAATAATGTTCCAAACATCATAATCAATAGAACTAAGATAAATACCCATCCTAACTTTCCAATAAGCATAATCATTCCCATTAAACATGGGTGGCCTAGCAATAGATTGCCCCTCGGAAAAAGCATTATTTGGTGGATTCATGATTAAAGAGTTAAAGAAAAATACCATGCTCTGATACCACTTGTAGGATCTAGATTAACCCTAGAGGAGGGGGGGTGAATAGGGTTATAACAAATTTTCTCGAATTAAACGCAAAAACAAACTGCAGAAAAGTAAATATGCTGAAAAGTAAATCACACACAAAATTTACCCAGCTTCGGCAACCCCTGCCTACTGCTGCATTCCCAGATTTCTATTAGAATTAAACAGTCTCCCGCTTACAAACACTCTAACAGACTCGCAAACCCTGCTACCACCTATAGAGTTTTGCAAACTCGCAAATCCTGCTTACTGAACTAATCCTAACTAGACAATCTGACACAACCTAAATCATAGGTGGTGATTTACCAAGATTTGATTCGAAAAGCACAGACTTCAAAAATAAAAATAAGAGCAAAAATAAATAAAAACTTAGAGTACAAATTTTTGCCCTTAAACAAAAAAAAACCTAATTAAAAAATTAAAAGGCCCTTAATAATATAAAGCCGGCCCCTTTTATTATTTAACCCGATCCTCTTTTATTTTTTCCTTTGTGAAAAATGGCGGCCGTTGCTTTCTTCAATTTCTCTGAGAGAAAAAATGCGGCTCTGTCTTTGTTGCTCTGAAAACAAAATTAGGGCTTTCTCAGATCGCCGGTCTTGATCGATTCTCTGGTTTGCGTGTTGCCTTGCTCTTTGCTTCTCTCATGATCGACTGCTTGCCTCGAGATTGCGAATTACCTTTGGTACGTTGTTCTTACCTTTTGCCTTGTCAGGATTTAATTTGATTGTTCTTGTTAGCTCCGCTTTTCCGATGATGAACTTGGGTGAATATTTATATGGTTTCCGAGACCCTAGAATTTGTTCGTATCACTTTCCTTTCTCAGGTTGTGATATTTTTTACTTCCATGATTCACACGATCTTTACTTTGAGGCGTTCGATTTTTCCTTGGTTGATACGGCAGAAACTTTCCTCTTTTATCTTTGAATTTTATTTTTGACTTTTTCAATTTTTTTCTTGCGTTGAATTCTGACTTTGACTTCGGTCATTGAATTTGACCATGGTTACTCTGTTGCTTCTTTTGGAAAATTGGCTGCTCGATATTGTTTTGATTTGGTACGAACTTGATATTGATACTATTAATTCATTGTACTGCTTCGGCCTTGTGATTCACTTTATGTTGCTGCGTTTGTTTGCTGTATGTCGAACTTGCTTTGTATATATTATTGTCAGATACTTAGAACTGTTAAGAACAGTTCGACTTCGACTTGGTCTTTGAGCATTGCATTACTTCATGTATTCATGTGTACTCTTGAGTCGCATTGAGTTGGTCTTGTAGCATTGTTATTATGTTGGCATTTTGGTTTGAGTTATGCTTCTTTGATCATGTTTGCTATTTGGTCGTCTACACCTCTGGTATGCAACAGCTTGGTCTTGGCATTTGTATTTAGTTTGTGTTCATGAAAATGCATTTATTGCTGAGTTGGACTTACTTTGTCTCTGATCTTTTGTTGCTCATCTGTGCACATTGTAGCCTTGGTTGAAAACTGGTCTGACCTGCACACTTGTTTATGCTTCATTTTTTTGACTTGATGCCTTGAATTTGAGACCTCGGCAGTTTGGTTTCATTTGGTATCATTTGCCTGAGTCACTTGTTCAAGCTTTCATGCATTGTTGTGTTGTTGCCATGTGCATCTTTGTGATTCAGTCTGTGAGTTGCATACTTGTGCTTACCTTGAGCATGTTACATTTGTGCTCGAGTCTGGATTTGCATATTAACTGGTTCATGACTTGTAATTGTAGATTAGCTTGCATACTTTGATCCGACCTGCTGTTTGCACACTGCTTCCATACCGTTGCACTTGTGTACTTCATATGCATACTGTTGAGTTTTACTTTCTGGTCATGTTGACTTTGTAGTTGGACTGAGTTGAACCCGTGTTTTTATTTGGGTTTGACCTTGTGCTGAAGTCGATATTTTATTTATGTTGCACCTGAGTTGAACCCGTCTTTTTATTTGGGTTTGACCTTGTGCTCACCTTTCCCTGTAGCATTATCAAGTGTATATCAGTGTGCACGGCCTTGTGGCATGTCAGTGATACACTGTGCATATCACAAGCTGTTCGTGTATGATAAATTCAAATTTAAATGACGACGAACAACCCAAATAACTGAGGCAAATAATATTTTCAAAATCATCTTTTATTTTATATTGCAAAAATATTTCTTTTTCAATTTTACTGCGTTAGTGTATATTTTTTTCAGATTGCTCAGATGCTGGATTCTGACTGGAATGAAGTTGAAGATGAACTACGAGTGTGAGTGATATGTAGTGAGGAATTTATGTAAATTGAATTGTGATGTAATTAGAATCAAAATTGTATAGTGAATAGTGAGAGCTTGAATTTGTACTATTCAAAAATTATAATAAATATTTTTTGAATAAAATTTCTGTTTGAATTCAAATTCTGTGTTATTTAATTTTATTCAGCAAATATTTATTTAATCTATGAAAAATAAAATAGAACATCAACAAATAAATTTAAACGAATGTATATATGTTTATTATCATCAAACAAAAATCATATAAGCGCATATTCAGCAACTATTATAATATCATTGGATTTCCTATCAAATGTTTTGGTTAGCGTAAGGTAAAAACTTTTCCATGTTTATGTGTGGGAAGCCTTACGTGATACCTTTTCTTTCCAAAGGATTTTCTAAAGTTAATAAATTTTAACCCGTTTACTCACACCAGACCCCTGTCTGACCCGAGTGTTTATTTTCTGTTTTATTAAACTCTTGGATACTCATATTATGTATGAGTAGTCGAGGGATTCAGGTTAGCTTGACGAATTCTGGAGGAGATTTGGAGCAGGAGGCTTCCACGTGTAGATATATTATGGTTCCGCTGTGTTTGTGTGATATTAGTATCTTGTGATTTCTTGAGTTGTATAGTTAGACAGATGTTTATAACCGTCTAATATGTGTTGTATAAGTTGTGTACTCTGATGTAATATGATACTATGTAATATTTTATGTGATATATTATATTTCATTCATTCCACTGAGAGTATCTGATGTTGTTGAGTTTCTTCTTTCTTATCTTTTCTTCTTCTATCCCTTTCTTTCTTAAATCATGATGCGTTTTTCTGGAGATCGAAAAACGGGTCGTGACAACAGGTCAAACCCAAAACGCCATGTTCAACTCAAGTACGATAAAAATAATGTCACAATGTCAGCACAAGGTTAAACCCGAGCCTTAAGCTGGATTCAACTCAGGTGTGATTTCAAAAATCAACATGAAGTATACAAAAGCAAACCAACCTCAAGGAAGCAAAAAGCACATACAAGGCAAGACCAACAAAACAGAAGCAAGGCATAACTTAGTACACACCAAGATGATACAAGAGAGGTCAGAGAATGCAGACACAAAGATAATGCACTCAAATAAATCCAACCCGGGCAAGTCTACACAGAAGTACAACACACTACAACCTAGAACAGTGCACATAGGAGTGCAAGAGCAAATAAAGCAAGCATGTGCACCAAACAAGAGTGACCCGATACAACCAGACCAGTTCAGGTTAAAGAGGCAGCGGTACAAAATACATGAAGGTATGGCAAAAAATGAAACATATGCACCATCAAACAAGGCTACAACTTCACATGAACCAAACAGTGCACAAAGGCAGTAGTACAACTCTAGCTGAAACAAATGGTTCAAACTCAACTACGAACTCAAGACCACAAATCCAAACCAAGTTCAAGATCAATGCACATGAAGCAACCAGACCCAACTGGTAGACATGAACCATAAATACAATATGATATGCCTCAAAGCAAACAGTGAATCAAGATACAAGACATAACAGGCATATGTGCAACATGAACAAATGACCAGTGGACAATGCATGAAGACTTGAACAAGACTCGACTGCTACCATGACTCGAAGCAATGCAGTGATATGCAGCAGTGTAAACATCACATTGAAGCAACTCGAGCTCAAGACAGTACAACAGAAAATCAAGCAGAGTACAGGAAAAATGAAAACATGCTAAAGGAATCACAGTGCAGTGAACATTACAAGGAAATCAACACATATATACATACATAGATGTATGTATACACACGGAAGCAAACACAAATGGCCAGAGTTGAGCACAAAGTAACAACAACCACTAGATTATCAAAAATTCCAAAATGGCCGAGCATTTAAAATGCTACAGTTTTAGTCAAAGCCGTGGGTCAAAAATCAAAACCAATACACAAAGAAAATGCAAAGTCGAAGTCAGGTGAAGTCATGAAACAGCAGCTACATGAAGATCAACAGCAAGTGGATATGACCATCAAGCCGCAAGTCAATCAAATTCAAAGTACCAAAAATAATTCATGTAACAGTTTTCCCAAAATTAACATAATCAAATCAAATGACCAGAGGCAGTGAACAGTATGGCCAAAGTCGAACGAAATCAACATCGTCAAAATCAAGTCAAAGCCGAAGACAACAAGAAGGAGAACGAACGAAATCAACACCGGTCAATCAAGGAATCGAACCAAGTCAGAAATCAAAACCGTGTTATTCAAGTAAGTTGAACAAGTCAGAGATTATCCCAAGCATTAAAACAAAATAGAATGGCCGAAGACGAATTCAAATAAATGTATACAAATGAAAATCAAGGATCTCGAATCCTATATAAATAAGTAAATCATCGGCAAATTGCATATTGAGTTCAAGCAAGCAAATCAGTAGAAGCAAAAGAAAAATTTACATACCAAATCAAAGCCGAACTCGATCAAAGAGGAGAAGCCGCGAACTATTCAATTGAAGCAAGCAATCGAAGCATTAACCATCAATTAAGAGGCGATTTCACAAAACCCTAAATTCAGAGCTAAGAGGAACAAGAAAGGAACGGGCCGACATTGATAAAAGAGATAAAGGAGGCCGCCTTTTTTTAGTGATAAATTATATTGGGCCGGCACTTTTCCTTCTTTAGTATTGGTTTACATTAAAAAGGAATAATTAGGGTTTAATTGTTTTTTAAACTGTTATTTTTGTATTTTCTCCTTTAAACCATTGTAATTACTAGTCGTGTGATTAGGGGACAAACTACGTGGCGTAGTTTGAGAATTTGCAACTCAGTGGCTGAGTTGTGGCAGAGTTTTGAGCGTAGAGTTAGGTTAGTCAGTAGCGGGTGTCGCGAGTTTACGTGTGTAAGCGTGCGACTACTTAATTTCTAGTAGAAACCTTGGGGGCAGCACGTAGGCAGGGTTTTGCCGAAGCTGGGTAAATTCTATGTCGTTCTATTTCTGCATTTATTATTCTGCTATTATCTATGCTGCTATTATTTTGATATATCTGTGTTGAAATAATTTTATAAGCGTCCGCAATAATTTTTATAATTAACAGTATCACCTTATTCACCCCCATCTAGGGTGAAATCGATCCTACAAGTTGTATCAAAGCAAGGAATAGAAGTCAACTTTTGTTTTTTTTTTAAAAAAATCGTTTTTTTCAAAAACCAGTTTTTGTTTTAAAATTTTGAAATTTTAAAATGACTTCTTTTAATAATGCTTTTGCTGAGGGTCAGTCCATAGTTAGACCACCAATGTTCAATGGTGAATACGCCTACTGGAAAAATAGAATGAAATTTTTCCTGAAAACCATTGACGCTTGGAATATTGTTGAGACAGGTTATAGAGCACCAACTATAATTATAGATGATCGGGAAATAGATAAACCGATGGATCAATGGACAGAACTAGAAAATAAATTAAAAAATGATAATGCTATGAATTCTATCATCTGTTCATTAGATCAATTTGAATTTAATCGTGTCTCACATTGTCTAACTGCGCAGGAAATATGACACACACTAGAAGTGACTCACGAAGGAACATCTCAAGTCAAAGCATCTCGCCTTGCCATGCTAAGCAGCGAATACGAGAATTTCACAATGGCGAAGGAAGAAAATGTCAAAGAGATGTATGGACGACTTTCCATTATTGTATACAGATCAAAAGCTCTTGGAAAATCATACACAGAGTTGGAGATAGTCCGAAAAATCCTCAGAGTCCTTCCACGAAGTTTTGAAGAAAAAGTGACTGCCATTCAAGAATTCAAAGATTTAAAACAAATCAAAGTTTAAGAACTCATCGGAAATCTCACAACTTATAAGCTAGAAATGAAATTCAAGAAAGAGCGTGAAGGAGGTGACACTCGAAAGAAATCAATAGCTCTTAAAGGAACAACAGAAAGTGATGGTGAAGATGATGATGATGGAGCAGCAGAATTGGAGCTGATAATAAAGAAATTCAAAAGGTGGAATTACAAATACGGAAATCCTGCTCTAAATCAAAAATTAAAAAGCAGAATAGTCAAAGCACTAGAAAACTCAGACGAACAGAAGATCATCTGTCATAAGTGCAACCAACCCGGACTTATCAAGCCCAATTGTCCTTAAAATCGACGCAACTTTGAAAAGAAATCAAAAAGGAGAAGTTTTGCAGCCACATGGAATACAAGTGATGATGATAATCAGAGTGCTAGCTGTGAGAGTGAGAAAGCAGATATGTGCCTTCAAGGTAATATAACTGATAGCGACGATGATGAGCCAAGCGAGGTATCAAAACTTACTCATTCAGAATTACTTATATATTTCCACGAAGTAAATGGCTGTTTTGAATGACTTAGGGAGAAGTATGCCAAATTTGAATCACAAAAAGATACTTTGATAGATTTAAATAAACAACTTGACCAATTAGTTAAAACCTGTCAATGTAGGATCCCTAAGTGTGACAAGTGTCCAACATTCGAAGAAAAAATTAAAA
Source organism: Allium cepa (assembly GCA_030765085.1). Lineage (NCBI taxonomy): Eukaryota > Viridiplantae > Streptophyta > Magnoliopsida > Asparagales > Amaryllidaceae > Allium > Allium cepa. The sequence goes on along the minus strand of CM060937.1, from coordinate 107,538,738 downwards.
AATCAGAAATTAATATAAAATCACTTGAAAATGAAATTCTGATTTTGAAAAAGAGTGAAAATACTAGGAGAGAAAATTCTATAAAAAAGTTCACACAATTGTTAAATGAAAATGAATCTCTCAAAACACAAGTCCAACAACTGTCAACGACTTTAGATAAATTTTCCAAAAGTGAAAAATCGTTGAATATGCTCTTAGGGAAACAAAATGTTAATACAGTTAGACAAGGACTTGGGTATAATCAATCTAAAAATGTTAGAAATAAGATTAATCAAGTAAACTTAGTGTGTACAATTTGTAGAAAATTTGGACACAATCAAAATAGTTGTTGGTATAGACCCAAATACGTAAGAACCATTCCAAATTGGGTTCCAAAAGGCACATATATAAAATCTCTCAAAGTTAAACAAATCTGGGTGACAAAAGGAATATATATAAATAGGTTTTGGTCTCCACAAAATTATTTTTTAAAATATTCTTCCACTAACAATATTGGACCTATAAAAACAAATAGGTCATAAAAATCTTCCATCGTGTAGGTGTGGTGGCAGGCTAAGGAACAACAACAGTGTTATCTGGATTCTGGCTGTTCCAGAAATACAACGGGCGACAAATCAAAGTTCCTTAGCCTAGTACAAAGGTGATAGAATCACAATGGACAACAACGAAAAATTATCGTAAAGGTAAAACAGGTAATGGTGTATTTTAAACAATATATTAAATGTGATAATCTACACCGTAGTCTGAATTAACTCAGCCAATAATGTGATGGTAAAATAAATGATGATTTTGATTCTGACTTATTCAAAATTGTTGGCCAATTATATTCTTATGCCAAGAACACTATAAAAATCTCTAGAGTCTTTGAATTAATTCATATATATTAGTTTGGATTAATAATAGTGTTTTATTGGATGATAATACATTTGATTATTTTACGGCTAACTCTATATTCACGGTTTTTGATTATTTACACGACATCAATTCAAATTCAAGAGAATGTCATTTAAAAGGCTGTTAAATTTGATTTTGAGATATTTTGTTTCACACTTCATGGTCTTGTCTATCAAATTCAATTAATGATAATTTTGAGTGAAAGAGAAATTCAAATGTAGATTACACTGGTAATCTAGTTGATAGAAAAATTACTAGTGGAACGTGATTTTTGTTGAGACATTTAGTAACTGCATCGTTTTTCAAAGAAAATATCTACATATTTTTCATTTCAAATAATTTTCAAATAGCAGAATTTTTCTCATAAAACCCCTTCTGGAAAATCATCTTTGACCTTATTTTCAAATTGGTCATTTTTAGAAAAATTGATTTTATAATTATTTTTGAATTTAATTTTTAAATTATAACAATGACTAATCTGACTCCCTACTAATTATCAAAAAGATAAATAGTGATTGAAAAAAGTGATGAGTGTTGATATTTATCATATATTATTACTCGAGACGGTATAATTAGTAAATTTCTTTAGAAATTTAAACAAGAGTTATAAAACTTTTTGTTGGTAAAAATTCCATGATCATCTCTATTTCTATCATATTTCTAATGACCATCACTCATCAAAATTCAATATAGTTTGTCAATATATGGTACTTTAAACATGAATCATTCGTTTTTCATTTTACATTTTTTCAATAAATAATAATAATAATAATAAAATAAAATCCAAAGTATTCACTCTCATTTAAAAGTCCTCACAGTTATGCATGGGTGAATTACTTGGAATTTTGTTATGTGCTTACATGCTCATTTAAAAATCCTTACGGTTATGCATGTATAGAACGCATATCAAATTTGATTTTTTAATAAACGAGTTGATTCTAATCCCATTTAAAAGTCCTCATGGTTATGCGTGGTTAGAAGATACTTGAATTCATTTTTTTAAATAAAATTGGAATACTACTAATCTCATTTAAATGTCCTAACGGTTATGCATGGTTGGTAGATATTCAAATTCGTGATATAAATATATCACAAATAGACACAACTATATGGTTTTATATGATGATATCATTCCCATCATTCTAAAAGTGGAATATGCGCCTAACAAAGTATTTATGATTTTTGTTTGATTTTTTATTGAAATTTAATATTTATATACGATTGAGTTTTAATGTTGTATTAATATCAATCACTTTATCTCTATTCTAACACTATTACTTTTTTGTTGATAACATAAGGGGGAGAAAAAAGTTAAGATTTTGTCAAATAAAATCGAGCAAAACTCAAATATTTTCTATTTGCATCTAGGATAATTTGCATATTTTTAATTGTATGCATATATGAAGGGGGAGTTTTGTGTAGAGAGGAAGCATTTAAATAGGGGGAGCAATTAGAGTATATCAATGATCAAATATATTTAACATGTTCAAAATCTTATATGTATGTTTACTATCATCAAAGGGGGAGATTATTGAATCTGCGACCGTATGATTTTTATTTGATGATAATAAACATATATATATATATATATTCATTTAAATGTATTTGTTAATGTACTATTTTATTTTTCATAGATTAAATAAATATTTGCTGAATAAAATAAATAACACAGAATTTGAATTCAAACAGAAATTTTATTCAAACAAATATTTATTACAATTTTTGAATAGTACAAATTTCAAGCTCTCACTATATATATATACACAACGTCAATTACAAATACAATTTTGATTACATCACAATTTCTAATTTAAATTTGACCTCACTACATATCACTCATTCACTCAACTCGTATTTATCTTCAACTTCATTCCATTGTGAATCCAGCATTTGAGCAATCTGCAAAAATATACATTGACGCAGTAAAATTGAAAATAAAATATTTTTGCAGTATAAAATAAAATGTGGATTTTGAAAATAATATCTGCCTCAGTTATTTGGGTTGTTCGTCATCATTTGAATTCGAATTCATCGTACACGAACGGCTTGTGACATACACAGTGTATCACTGTATATGCCGCAAGACCATGCACACCGATATATATACACTCGGTAAAATTACAGGGAAAGGTGAGCACAGGCCAAACCCAAAACGCCGGGCTCAACTCAAGTCCGATAAAAATAATGTCACAATACCAGCACAAGGTCAAACCCGAGCCTTAAGCTGGATTCAACTCAGGCATGATTTCAAAAATCAACATGAAGTATACAAAAGCAAACCAAACTCAAGGAAGCGAAAAGCACATACAAGGAAAGACCAACAAAACAGAAGCAAGGCACAACTTAGACACACCAAGATGATACAAGAGAGTTCAAAGAATGCACACAAAAAGATAATGTACTCAAATAAATCCAACCCGGGGAAGTCTACACAGAAGTACAACACACTACAACCTAGAACAGTGCACATAGGAGTGCACGAGAAAATAAATCAAGCATGTGCACCAAATAAGAGTGTCCCAATACAACCAGACCAGTTCAGGTTAAAGAGGCAGTGGTACAAAATACATGAAGGTCTGGCAACAAATGAAACATATGCACCATCAAACAAGGCTACAACTTCACATGAACCAAACAGTGCACAAAGGCAGTAGTACAACTCTAGCTGAAACAAATGGTTCAAACTCAACTACGAACTCAAGACCACAAATCCAAACCAAGTTCAAGATCAATGCATATGAAGCAACCAGACCCAACTGGTAGACATGAACCATAAATACAATATGATATGCCTCAAAGCAAACAGTGAATCAAGATACAAGACAGAACAAGCATATGTGCATCATGAACAAATGATCAGTGGACAATGCATGAAGACTTGAACAAGACTCGACTGCTACCATGACTCGAAGCAATGCAGTGATATGCAGCAGTGTAAACATCACATTGAAGCAACTCGAGCTCAAGACAGTGCAATAGAAAATCAAGCAGAGTACAGGCAAAATGAAAACAGGCTAAATGAATCACAATGCAGTGAACATTACAAGGAAATACAACACATATATACATACATATATGTATGTATAGACATGGGAGTAAACACAAATGGTCAGAGTCGAGCACAAAGTAACAACAACCACTAGATTATCAAAAATTCCAAAATGGCCATGCATTGAAAATGCTACAGTTTTAGTCAAAGTCGTGGGTCAAAAATCAAAGCCAATACATAAAGAAAATGCAAATTCGAAGTTAGATGAAGTCATGAAACAACAGCTACATGAAGATCAACAGCAAAGTGGGCATGACCATCAAGCGGATACGACCATCAAGCCGCAAGTCAATTAAATTCAAAGTACCGAAAAAAATTCACGTAGCAGTTTTTCCAACATCAACATAATCAAATCAAATGACCAGAGGCGGTGAACAATATGGCCAAAGTTGAACGAAATCAACATCGTCAAAATCAAGTCAAAGCCGAAGACAACAAGAACGGAATGAACGAAATCAACCCCGTGTCAATCAAGGTATCAAACAAAGTCAGAAATCAAAACCGTGTTATTCAAGTAAGTTGAACAAGTCAGAGATTAATCCCAAGCATTATAACAAAATCGAATGGCCGAAGACGAATTCAAATAAATGTATACAAACGAAAATCAAGGATCTCGAATCCTATATAAGTAAGTAACATCATCAGCAAATTGCATATCGAGTTCAATCAAGCAAATCAGTATAAGCAAAAGAAAAATTTACATACCAAATCAAAGCCCAACTCGGTCAAGAAGGAGAAGCCGCGAACGATTCAATTAAAGTAAGCAATCGAAGCATCAACCATCAATTAAGCGACGATTTCACAAAACCCTAAATTCAGAGTTAAGAGGAACAAACAAGGAACGGGCGACATTGATAAAAGAGATAAAGGAGGCCGTGTTTTTTTAGTGATAAATTATATTAGGCCGACACTTTTCCTTCTTTAGTATTGGTTTATATTATAAAGGAATACTTAGGGTTTAATTGTTTTTTAAACTGTTATTTTTGTATTTTCTCCTTTAAACCATTGTAATTACTAGTCATATAACTAACAGACAAACTACGTGACGTAGTTTGAGAATTCCCAACTCAGTGGCTGAGTTGCGGCAGGGTTTTGAGCATAGAGTTAGGTTAGTCAGTAGCGGGTATCGTGAGTTTACGTGTGTAAGCGTGTGACTACTTAATTTCTAGTAGAAACCTTGGGGGCAGCACGTAGGCAGGGTTTTGCCGAAGCTGGGTAAATTCTGTGTTGTTCTATTTCTGCATTTATTATTCTGATATTATCTGTGCTACTATTGTTTTGATATATCTATGTTGAAATAATTTTATAAGCTTCCGCAATAATTTTTATAATTAACAGTATCACCCTATTCACCCACCTCTAGGGTGAAATCGATCCTACAAATTAGCATTAACGTAATATTAAATTTAGTTTTTTTGCAATTGATTCAATTCAATTTAATGGATTAAAAATATATCGGTAACTTATAATAATTGTTGCCACTAACTCTTAATCATACTTCATTATCAACAACAAATATTATAATTACTTATCTAACATTGAGTTTATCAAAATACAGTTTATTGCGTATTATTTCATCAATTAATATAACTTTGAATTATTTCTAAATTTACTATTTACAATCAATTATAACCCTACAATTGTTTCAATTAATTGGAGTCTACATTGAATTAGTTATTTATTAACTTGCACTAACATTATTACCTTAATTTACATTCAATTACTATCAATCAATATATTATTTCATTGGTTAATTCAATACTTACTTTTATTTACTTATTTTCAATTTTATAACTAAATTCAATTAATTTGCACTATTTCATTATTTGGATTTCACTCCAATTGTCAATAGTTAATTTTAATTACCATTTCTACATTTAATTTTAGCGTTCATTTCAATATTAAATTATAAATTTTTTTCTGTCCAAATTAAATTACAAAATCACGTTAAAATAACAAATCTTATTATCGAGAATTTACGGGTCGTTACATTTATTTATGTGTCCGTGTTTTTATGAGTTTGTGCCTATGAAGTAAGATTGGCTACATACACAAAGGGTGGGAAACAAATATGCAATCTATAATTATACTTAGTTTTATCAACTCAACTACAGGGAAATATAGGACAAACAATCATATTTGACTACCAAACCTGACATGAAGTAGAATGCTTTACAAACATCGAAAATAAAATCCGAGACATAACACACAAATCAAGAAGAAATTAATAATCTGTGCATTATACATATTGTAAAATCAAAAATAATTAGTTTATTTGATCAAAGCAATTTTAAAGCATTCTGTTACCAAGAAATGACCCATGGGCATGAAAATGGATAACATGAAAATGAACTATACCTCTTGAAAACCGATAAGGTCTTTTGCAGATCACCTAAATAAACAGGCACAAAAATATTTTACTATCATGAAATAAGTACTCAGCGATAACAGATTTCATATAAATGTATCATAATAAATGATACTAATCAAAAAGTAAACGTCCCACAAAACTATCGCAGAACAGCAATTAGGAAAGGCCGTATAAACTTGGAACCAACGTCACCAACCGGAAACCAAACATAAGAGTTTTATAATCGTTGCCCCCAATGTTACTCTGTTAAGATAATTGTTATTTTCCTTTGGTTTGTGAAAAACGAAAATGTATAACGCAACTATTTATTCCAGTAACAGAGAACCAAATATAGTAAAATGAAGAACAAATTTAAGTTGTATACACTAAAATAACATGCCCCAGCTATAGGCTTTTCTGCAAACTTGCTGGAAAAACAGACCTAATTTCTATACCTTTGTACCATGTGTTTGCTCATTTTCAAACTTCAAGAGCATAAATTCATGATCTAGTTTTCGCCAGATTTGTAATTTGTGCTTGCTAACTTTCAACGCACATAAAGAATAATGCAGATTTATTTTTTGCACTTTAAAAGTGAGCACACAAAAATTCTAACATGGTGATCAAGCATTAGTTCTGCAATTTGTTTCCATTAAAGTTTATAGTTGGGGTAGATATTTTGGAGGGTTGTAACAAAATTTTTCCTTCAAATAAATATTGGAAGAAGCTGTAAAAAGATAATTGATGTCTTTTCATAAAGCTAAGAATATATGCAACAACTTTTGTAAACTACTTTAAAATTATTTCAAATGTCAATGCCGAATTTTGCAGGATGAAAACCCTAAATTGAAAACTAATAAAGTTGAAATGTCAAAACTTTTAATTTCAACAATATTAAAAGTGAATTATTATACAACATGGCCTACGTTTTTTTAAAAATGAATTATTTTATATAAATAAAATCAAAGCTTTAAAGTTCAACAATGTTAAAATGAAATTCTATAATAATTTCACCTATCAAAATTTCGAGGCTTCAACTTTAAAAATCCAAATGTTAAAACATTGAAATATTACAACCAAAAGTTGTAACGCTAAAAACACAAAATTAAGAAAAGTTAAGAAAGAAATTCAAAATTTTTGACTTCAGCGCTTGCAAAAATCGATAAACTACAATTTGAAGCACTAAATTTAACTGTATAGTTACATGTTGTACGTCTAAAAGCCAATTATTACACGGTTTGACGCATATTGTGTTTACAATGGAAAAATTTAATCAAATCAAAGGTTTGAAATGCAACAATGTTAAAATGAAATTTCAATGCTTTCAAAATCGACAAACTACATTTCAGACAACAAAATCATAAAGTACACCATTACTGCCCAAACTAAAAGCTAATTGAACAGAAGTTGAAATGTCAAAACCTTTATATTAACAATATTAAAGCAAATTATTATACAGTTTGAGTACAATTTTAAAGTGACAAAAATGTGAAAAAATAAAATCAAAGCTTCGAAATTCAACAAGTTAAAATGAAATTCTACAATAATTTTGCATGTCAAAATTGTGAGGCTTCAACTGTTAAAAATCCAAATGTTAAACATTGAAACCTTACAACCAAGACTTTTAAAGTGAAAAACAAAAAAGTCAAAGCCATTAAAAAAATTATAATTTTAGTTGAACACTTTCAAAAATTAATAAACTATGGCTTAAAGTAATAAATTATAGAATTACATGTTATATGCTTGAAAGCCGTCTAAATTAAGTAATACTGGGAGCAACGATTATAAAACACTTATGTTCTAGAATTCAATGTCAAATTATTAGAATGAAAACCCCAACTTAAAACTACTTTAATAGAAGTTCAAACTTCATAACTCTTAATTTTAATAGTATTAAAAGGCAGTTATAATATAGTTTGAAGTACATTTTTTTGGAGTTCAGGGGGAACAAATTTTTAAAAAAATTCGAAACTTTAAAAATCAGCACTGTTAAACTAAAATTTCAATATCTGTAAAATTGATAAACTACATTTAAAACAACAATAACCATAAAGTCCCGATTTACGTCGTATATGTTGAAAAGCTTTTAAAGGTAAGTAATACGTTGAACAGACAGAAAGAAAGAGCGAATAAACCAAGAAATACTCCAAACTAGTCAGATTTGAAGCATGGCAGTATAATCTTTTCAACCTAAGTAGCATATTGAGAATAATGGTTCAACCATTTAAAATATCATAATTTCAAACTACAAAATAAACTGATCTAGAAAATCATATTATGTTAAGTACGTATTGATTAGGTGATTGATTAGGTGATGCAAAATCGTTGGGGCTGAGACATACCAGATAGAAAATAATGGAAGGATAATTGATTAGGTGATGCATATAATTTATAAATTAAAAACGTGATATGCATAGGGGTTTAGAAACTACCTATGCTTGGAGGACGACGCGTAGTGGAAGATTGGAAGAGCTGCAGCGAAGCAAATATAATATGAAGGAAAGCAATGATTTTTGAGACATCCTTTTGTTGAATATGCGCTTATATGTTTTTGTTTGATGATAATAAACATATATATTCATTTAAATGTATTTGGTAATGTACTATTTTGTCTTTCATAGATTAAATAAATATTTGTTGAATAAAATAAATTACACAGAATTTGAATTCAAACAGATATTTTATTAAAACAAATATTTGTTACAATCTTGAATAGTACAAATTCAAGCTCTCACTAAACATATACAATTTTGATTCTAATTACATCACAATACAATTTACATAAATGCCTCACTACATATCACTCACACTCGTAGTTTATCTTCAACTTCATTCCAGTTAGAATCCAACATCTGAGCAATCTGCAAAAATATTCACTAACGCAGTAAAATTGAAAAAGAAATATTTTCGCAATATAAAATAAAAATTGATTTTTGAAAATATGATTTGCCTCAGTTATTTAGGTTGTTCATCATCATTTACATTTGAATTCATCATACACGAACAATGTGACATGCACAGTGTATCACTGTACATGCCACAAGGCCGTGCACATCGATATACACTTGATCGATTTACAGGGACAGGTGAGCACAGGTCGAACCCAAATGAAAAGATGGGTTCAAGTCACATGCAATATATTTAAAATTACGACACGAGCACAAGGTCAAACCCAAGTTTTGAAACTGGATTCAACGCAAGTGAAATTTCAAAAATCAACATGAATGGATGCAAAGACCAGCTGCAACATAAATGAACAATGCAAGCATGAAGTATGCAAGCTCGACTAACAGGTTCAGCAATATCAAGTTCAAGCCAGACCAACATAATGAAAACTATGATCACAACAATATGCTTGAAGAATACAGCACGACCAAGTATGACAGTGAAACTCAAGCAAGTGCACAACAAACTCAGTGAAGCCAAAGTGATAAAATAATTGTCTAGACAATCAGACAAGTGCATCCAGAAGTACAAGATGACCAAGTCAAAAGTTCAATTCATGCATGCATCAGTGACCGAACACAGAAACACAAGATCACACAAGCAACGACCAGAATCAAGTTCAGTAAGACAATGCACCAATGCAAGTAACTCATGCAACCAATGACCAGGCTACAAGATATCATAGGTCAGACCAACCAGAATGGATGCAGTGATACAAGGAAAACTGGCAACAACAAGTTCAAATGAATCAAATTCAGGTCAGACAAATCAGTAGCGTGCAAATTAAGACCACAAATGTGCAACACAATGAAAACTACAGTCATCTCAATATAGCAATGACAGTGTACATGAATGCAACAGAAAGTGGTGTAAATACAACTCGAAGAAATACAAGTTCATATGTACAACAAGCTACAAGTAATGCAGAATCAAGGTGAACAAACAGTGACACAGTAGTTTTGAACAAGAACATCAATGACCAGAACACTAAGTGCAGGCAGAGGAATGACACAGCAATATGTTAAAAACATATGAACCAGCAAAGGCCAAAGTCTAACAAAGGCAAATGCACCAGAGAATCATATGTGCAGAGGACGAGTGATACAAGTAATATGAGCAGACCCAAACAATACATACACCAGTCTCAACACAGTGAAGATACCAAATACAAAATTCATACAGCAAGCTACAAGGATCAACGACTTAGATGAACAAAACTCGAGTGCAACAGTGAAGCCAGAACAAATGGAATGCAACAACAATTCACAGTGAAGTCGAAATCATGGAAGGATGCTAAAGTCAAGTCAGAGAAATTCACGAAAACAAACTTAAAGTCATGTGCCAAAGTCCAAGTGAAATGAAGTTGATGCCAGAGAATTCGAATTCATGACAGTGTACTGTCAGAAATCAAATTCGTATATTTGAAAAAGTCACAAACCAAAAAGAGGAAAGTTTTTTCTGCCGTATCGATCAAATCGAATGTTTCACAAACTAAAGCCATGGTCATCACGAAATTGATTCAAAACCGTGTCAACCAAGCAACGAAAATATTCGCATATGAATTAGTCAAGGAAAATCGCAAGCATCCAAGCATGAATTAAATAGAATTAAATAGAATTTCTCATTGTAAAACTGCAAAGGAAATTTGGCATACCTTGGAGGTGAAACATGAAGGATCTTCTCAAGTCAAGGAGTCTCGTCTAGCCCTATTCAGCAATGAATACGAGAACTTTGTGATGGACAAAGGCGAGAGCATAAAGGACATGTTTGGACGCTTTTCAACTTTGGTGTACAATGATAGAGCGCTTGGGAAGGTATTCACTGAGGTAGAGCTTGTGAGGTAGGTGCTACGAGTTTTACCAATGAACTTTGAGGCGAAAGTCACGACAATACAAGAATCGAAAGATCTGAGTAAACTAAGCATGGAGGAGTTGATTGGCAACTTGATGACATATGAGCTTGAGCTAAAAGCAAAGGAGGAACGCAACAACTCCGAACCAAAGAAGAAGACGATTGCCTTAAAGAGCAAACAAGAGAGCGATGAAGAAGAAGAAGATCCAATTGAAGAGCTTGCAATGGCTGTCAATAATCTGAGAAAATGGTCAAGATTCAAGCCACGCAAGAAGAAAACAAGTGGTCATAGGCCAAAAGATTCTGACAAATTCGATAATGAACTGACGTGCTTTAACTGCAACAAGCCTGGCCACTTCAAAGAACAATGCCCACTTCTTAAAAACAACAGAGGAAAGAAAAAGAAGAAGAAGGCCTTTGCAGCGACTTGGGATGATGAAGAAGGAGAGAAAGTTTCGAATAGTAGCTCAGAGGAGGCTAACTTGTGTCTTATGGCAAAATCAGATTCAGAAGCAAGCTCAGAGGAATCTAATGAGGGAGGTGACTATTCTTATAAAGAACTTGTTTTTATGTGTCTTGATCTTACTAAAGAAGTTGATACTCTTGAATCTAAAATTGAAAAACTGAAATCTGATAGGAGAGAACTTGCTCGTGATAATTTTAGGTTAGAAACTGAACTTGAAAATATTCAAAACCTAGAATGTAAAAAATGTAAAATTTTAGATTCAGAATTGTCAAGACTTAAGAATAGTTTTGAGAATCTTGAAAAAGAAAACTTGAGTCTTAAGGAAATCATTGACACTAGGAAAAAGGATTTTATAAATAGATACACCTCACTTGTAACTGAAAACACAACACTAAAAATCAAAGTCCAAAATCTTGAGAAATCTCTGAATAACTTTTCAAGAGGAGAAAAATCATTCAACATGTTATTGGGAAATCAAATTTTTTCTAACAACAGAAAAGGACTAGGTTTTGGGAAATCACAAGCTGATGATAATGCAAAAGGTAAGAGTGTCTTCGCTAGATGTGAAATAATTGGACATCGTGTTGGAAATTGTAGTCACAGGAACAAGAACACAAAATTTATACAAGTTTGGGTTCTTAAGAATTCTACAAACAAATTTCATGTCTACTGGAAAAAGAATGAAAGGACTAAACAAGTTTGGGTTCCAAAGGGTTTGTTTATTCACAATGCTTCAACCACTAACAATCATGGACCTATAAAAACAAATAGGTCATAAAAATCTTTCATCGTGTAGGTATGGTGGCAGGCTAAGGAACAACAACAGTGTTCTCTGGATTTTGGCTGTTCCAGAAACACAAAGGGCAATAAAGCAAAGTTCCTTAGCCTAGTACAAAGGTGACAGAATCACAATGGGCAACCACGAAAAATTATCGTAAAGGTAAAACAGGTAAAGGTATATTTATTTGATTGATAAATTAAATGTGATATTCTGCACCATATTCTGGATGAAATCAGCCAATATTGAGATGTTGTAAAGAGATGATTTTTTTTCTGGCTTGTTCAACATAGTTGGGCAATTACATTTATGCCAAAAACACTATTCTTTGAATTACTTCATACATATACGTTTGGATTAAACATAGTGTTTTGTTGGATGATAATATTTTTGGTTACGGCTAACTCTATATTCACGGTTTTCTGATTATTTACATGGTTTCAATCCAAATTCAAGAATGCTGTAAAAAGTTGAGTTTGAGTTTCTGTGCACTCTTCATGGTCTGGTCTATCAAATTTAGTTAGTGATATTTTGGAGTGAAAAAGAAATTCAGATGCAGATTACACTGGTAATCTAGTTGATAGAAAAATTACTAGTTGAACATGATTTTTGAGATATTTAGTAACTGCATCGTTTTTCAAAGAAAATATCTGCATATTTTTCATCCTAAATAATTTTCAATTAGCAGATTTTTTTTTCATATAACCCCTTTAAGAAAATCATTATTGACCATATTTTAAGATTAGTCATTTTTATTTGATTTTAAATGACAAATTTTGACTAATCCAACTCCCTACTAATTATCAAAAAAATAAATATTGATTGAAAAGGTGATAAGTGTTGATATTTAACATGCATTACTCAAGAGAGTATATTTGGAAAATTTCTTCAGGAATTCAAACAAGAGCTATAAAACTTTTTGTTAGGTAAAGATTCCATGACCATTTCTGTATCTATCATATTTCTATCGACCATTGCTTATCAAAACTTAAATATAGTTTGTCGATATGTGGTACTATAATCAGGGATCATTTGTTTTTCATTTCATATTTTTTTTAAATAAATAAATATCCAAAGTATTCACTCTCATTTAAAAGTCCTCACGGTTATGCATGGGTGAATTACTTGGATTTTTGATTATGTGCTTCCATGCTCATTTAAAAGTCCTTATGGTTATGCATGTATGGAACGCATATCAAAATTAAGTGATTAAATAGACAAGTTGATTCTAATCCCATTTAAAAGTCCCCGTGGTCATGCGTGATTAGAAGATACTTGATTTCATTTTTTAAAATTAAATTGGAATACTACTAATCTCATTTAAAAGTTCTAACGGTTATGCATGATTAGTAGATATTCAAATTCCTGATATAAATGTACCACAAGTTGATACAATTGTATTATTTTATATTAGAACATCATTTCCATTCTTTCTAAAAGTGGAATATGCGCCTAACAAGGGTAGTTATGATTTTTGTTTAATTTTTATTGAAGTTTAATATTTATATTCAATTTGAGTTTAATGATGGATTAATATCGATCACTCTATCTCTATTTTCTCTAACACTATCATTCTTTTGCTGATAACAAAAGGGGGAGAGAAAAGTTAAGATTTTGTCAAATAAAATCAAGCAAAGGTCAAATAATTTTCCATTTTCATCTAGGCTCATTTAATATTTTTATTTGTATGCATATATGTCGGGGGAGAATCATGTAGAGAGGAAGCATTTAAATAGGGGGAGCAATTAGTGTATATCATTGATCAAATACATTTAACACAGTCAAAATCTTAAATATATAGTTTGTTATCATCAAAAGGGGGAGATTGTTGAATATGCGCTTATATGTTTTGTTTGATGATAATAAACATATATATTCATTTAAATGTATTTGGTAATGTACTATTTTGTCTTTCATAGATTAAATAAATATTTGTTGAATAAAATAAATTACGCAGAATTTGAATTCAAATAGATATTTTATTCAAACAAATATTTATTACAATCTTGAATAGTACAAATTCAAACTCTCACTAAACATATACAATTTTGATTCTAATTACATCACAATACAATTTACATAAATGCCTCACTACATGTCACTCACACTCGTAGTTTATCTTCAACTTCATTCCAGTTAGAATCCAGCAACTGAGCAATCTGCAAAAATATTCACTAACGCAGTAAAATTAAAAAAGAAATATTTTCGCAATATAAAATAAAATATGATTTTTGAAAATATGATTTGCCTCAGTTATTTGGGTTGTTCGTCATCATTTACATTTGAATTCATCATACACGAACAATGTGACATGCACAGTGTATCACCGTACATGCCACAAGGCCATGCACATCGATATACACTTGATCGATTTACAGGGACAGGTGAGCACAGGTCAAACCCAAATGAAAAGCCGGGTTCAACTCACGTGCATTATATTTAAAATTACGACACGAGCACAAGGTCAAACCCAAGTTTTGAAACTGGATTCAACGCAAGTGAAATTTCAAAAATCAACATGAATGGATGCAAAGACCAGCTGCAACATAAATGAACAATGCAAGCATGAAGTATGCAAGCTCGACTAACAGGTTCAGCAATATCAAGTTCAAGCCAGACCAACATAATGAAAACTATGATCACAACAATATGCTTGAAGAATACAGCACGACCAAGTATGAAAGTGAAACTCAAGCAAGTACACAACAAACTCAGTGAAGCCAAAGTGATAAAACAATTGTCTAGACAATCAGACAAGTGCATCCAGAAGTACAAGATGACTAAGTCAAAAGTTCAATTCATGCATGCATCAGTGACCGAACACAGAAACTCAAGATCACACAAGCAATGACCAGAATCAAGTTCAGTAAGACAATGCACCAATGCAAGTAACTCATGCAACCAATGACCAGGCTACAAGATATCATAGGTCAGATCAACCAGAATGGATGCAGTGATACAAGGCAAAATGGCAACAACAAGTTCAAATGAATCAAATTCAGGTCAGACAAATCAGTAGCGTGCAAATGAAGACCACAAATGTGCAACACAATGAAAACTACAGTGATCTCAATATAGCAATGACAGTGTACATAAATGCAACAGAAAGTGGTGTAAATACAACTCGAAGCAATGCAAGTTCTTATGTACAGAAAGCTACAAGTAATGCAGAATCAAGGTGAACAAACGTGACACAGTAGTTTTGAACAAGAACATCAATGACCAGAACACTAAGTGCAGGCAGAGGAATGACACAGCAATATGTTAAAAACATATGAATCAGCAAAGGCCGAAGTCTAGCAAAGGCATATGCACCAGAGAATCATATGTGCAGAGGACGAGTGATACAAGTAATATGAGCAGACCCAAACAATACATACACCAGTCTCAGCACAGTGAAGATACCAAATACAAAATTCATACAGCAAGCTACAAGGATCAACGAATTGGATGAACAAAACTCGAGTGCAACAGTAAAGCGAGAACAAATGGAATGCAACAACAATTCACAGTGAAGTCGAAATCATGGAAGGATGCTAAAGTCAAGTCAGAGAAATTCACGAAAACAAACTTAAAGTCATGTGCCAAAGTCCAAGTGAAATGAAGTTGATGCCAGAGAATTCGAATTCATGACAGTGTACTGTCAGAAATCAAATTCGTATATTTGAAAAAGTCACAAACCAGAAAGAGGAAAGTTTTTTCCGCCGCATCGATCAAATCGAACGTTTTACAAACTAAAGCCGTGGTCATCACGAAATTGATTCAAAACCGTGTCAACCAAGCAACGAAAATATTCGCATATGAATTAGTCAAGGAAAAATCGCAAGCATCCAAGTATAAACGATCGGCAGAGATAATTTCAAATATATATTGTACGAACGAAAATTAAAAATTAAAAATCCTATATAAACAATTCATCATTGGCAAATTCAATCATCGAGTTCAAGCAAGCAATTAAACCAGCAAGGAAAGAGAATACATACCAATTTATCGAACTCGATCAAAGGAGCAGCTGCAAACGATTCGCAATCTCGAAGTCAATCAAGCAGCCGATCCCAAGAGAATCGATCATCAGAGAACGAGCGCAAACAAGATTATTGAATCAGATACAAACTCGTCAAAGCAACCAGTGAGAAAGCCCTAATTTTCGCAAGAACAAAAGCCCAAATTCAACAGAGCCGACATTTTCTTCACAAGCCAGAAATGAGAACGGGCCAAAGAAATGAAAGAATAAAATGGACGGTGTTGTTTTTTCAAAAGAGGGCTTTAGTTTATTTTAAATAGGGCTTTAGTTTATTTAGGGTTTATTTTTAAAGGGGGTTTTTGTTTATCAGTTTTATTTTTTTTATCTGTTCTTTTCGAATCAAGTCTTGGTAAATCACAACCTAGGTTGTAGGTAGTGTCATATTGTCTAGTTAGAATTAGTTCAGTCAGCAGGATGTGCGAGTTTGCAAAACTCTATAGGCCGGAGCAGGGTTTGCGAGTTTGCAAAACTCTATAGGTGGGAGCAGGGGGTGTGTGTCTATTAGAGTGTTTGTAAGCAGGAGCAAGGGTTTGCGAGTCTGTTAGAGTGTTTGTAAGTGGGAGACTGTTTAATTCTAATAGAAATCTGGGAATGCAGTAGTAGGCAGGGGTTGCCGAAGCTGGGTAAATTTTGTGTGTGATTTACTTTTCAGCATATTTATTTCTGCAGTTTGTTTTTACGTTTAATTCGAGAAAATTTGCTATAACCCTATTCACCCCCCTCTAGGGTTAATCTAGATCCTACACCTTTTACTTGTAGATTAGAAAAAAAGGACAATGTGGAGATCTGTGAGGGGAGAAACTTCTATTTTCCTGTAAACTGTTCAATTCGTAGGGGGCGGAATAATTTTTTAGGCGGTGGAATACTGGAGACTCGGCGAGCGACCATTAAAAATCCCTAGCCTTTTTATGTTGCTGACAGATGGAGGGGGGAAGCTGAGATGTGGTAGGAGAAAGAAAAATATAAAACGCGACTGTTCAGTTGACAAAAACCCAAGGAGGCTTCTGTGCTCTTGAAATACAACTCACTAATAATATAATAGTATAGATTATATATTTTTTCTCTGTCACTCTACCCTTTCCTCACCCATGGCCGAACGCCCTCCTCTCCAAACCACTTCATCAGCATTTGACCCAATGTCCCACCTCACCAACCCCGCTCCGCGTCACACGCGCCTAGCATCCGCCTCCATACCGATTCTCTGGTCCATCATACTCGACCTCACATTCGTGTGCTAATGCTGCAGCAGCCTTCTCTGGAAAATACGAGCACATATTTCTAGCTGTGAAGCCAAAGCCTCTACAAACCCATCCATGCCACCTGTTGTATCATAAGCTTTGCTTATACTTGTGCTTAAACCTGGAGAATGTAGCACTCCATTGAGCTTGTAGCTGGTAACTTCGGTTTTCCACGCGGCCTTCCTCCTTCTCTTTTGTGTAAGAGTGTGTGTGTGTGTGTGTGTGTGTATGATTATTTACTTTTTTGTGAGTATTGTTTGGCCATGGTTTATATATTTGTTTTGATTGTATAAGTTTAAAAATATTTATGCCTATATATAATGGTTTATATAAGTTAAAGTATAGATAAGGTGTATATATTAGCTTGTATACAATTTGTTGTATATATTATATATTATCATATTTTATTATGTAAAGGTTGTTTGTAAAAAAACTATGTTACCGTATATTTATATGTATAGGTTTGTATTCTGTTGTGTATGATATGTTAGTTAAAGATAAAGTGATGTCAGCAGTGTACATATGTTGTATATGTTAGATTTAAAAGAAAAAAACGATAGTTATATAAGTATGTTTTATAGCAAACATAGTTACAGTAATATGTTTACAAAGTTTACAATCAGTATACATATACATCATATAAAATATATGTTATTATGTATGTATTTTTTAGTTATATATAATATATTATTGTGGATAATTTTATAGTGCATACATACATATAAATTACTAAGTGATGTAAATATAAGTTTCTATTAGTCTATATTTTGTTTCTTTGGAAACCAGTACTTACATGCTATATATTTGTATTTTGCATTTACACTTATATTTTTCTGAAGCCTATATATATATGTAAAGTTGGTAATTGTATTTACTTTAGTTCAGTGAACCATGGTGATGATTTTGTTGTCCTGTTACATATATGTTTGATTTTAATTGCAAATGAACATACTTTATATAGGTAAGTATTTTGCATTTTATTAAGTATATATACATATATGTATTTATTATGTAAATATTTTTATTTTATGTGTTTTATTTAAAATAATGATTTTGAATTATATATATTTAAATTTAAAATGTGTTTGAATTGAGAATATGATTTCATTAATAGTTATACATATAGCTATATATATGTATATATAGATATAAGTTCACTGATACCAATTATCTTCATCGATCTGGTTCTGATTTGATTTCGTCATTTCCTATTTATTAGTTTGTTCGTCAAATTCGTGCCAATCTAACTTTGCTTTGAAATTCATGTTTGGATTCATAACTCATCTCAGTCTCGTTCATCTCTAACCTCGAAAGATAAGTAATCACTTACGATTTACGTTCTTATATTTGTTAAATTTGATTTCAATTGAAACGACAATTGAAATATGCTTTTGTTAGTTATTTACATTGCTATATATATGCTATATGTTCAACTGTGACATCTAACACCATTATTTGTTATTTGTATTGATGATATATGTCTGTTATATTATTATCATATCTGTTATCGCTCTATAAGTTACCTTTTAGTATAGAATTCACTATGGGTTGAAATAATACATACCCGAACGATCTGTAGAATAGGAGAAAATCATTGTGGGTTGAAATGATAAACCCGAGCGATTTTCATTTTAATTGAATTTGGGATTGCGGGATGAAATGATATATACCTGTATATATTTAATTTGCAGATTGAAATGATAAACATCCGTATCACTTGACCATAGGATATAAAATTATATACAGACACTGATGGTCTATATATAATTATTTTGAAATTGATTTCTATGGTTTTGGAAAGAAATATATGGTTTTGTATATTTATTGATTTTAGATATTATATAAATGTTATTTCATATATAGTTAAATTCTTGATTTTAAGTTATGTATAAATTTGCTTTAATATAAAATAAGTTTAATAATAAAGTTTGGTTTTATTAAAATATAATATGGTTAAGTATTTATTTAAATTATATTTTAATATAGTGTTTATAATGATTTTAATAAAATTAATGTTGTGAAGATAGATTTGAAATTGATTTGAAATTTTATTTAGTTTACAAAATTTATTTAATTAAATCGATTTGGAACTTATGGAATTTGAGATTTGTAAAGGATATGATTTTATAACTTGACCTTGGCTTAGGTGATATACGTGAATATTTTAAGTTTAAATAAATTTAAGGAAATATTTAGTTATTTGAAATTCAAAATTAAATAATAATTAATTAAATTATATATATATATGAAATTATCAAGTTTAGTTTTGAAAAGTTTAAATATTTAAAGCTTTGAAATATATTGAAATTGAGATGGTTTATTTTGGGGTTTAAATTTGTTTTGAAATCGATATAATTTGGAATGGTTTATTGAGAAACTGAATTGAAATTGATGATTCAAGACTTGATTAAATGCGAATTTTGGAATTCGAATTTTCTTGGATTTGATTTGTGAGATTGAGGAAGCTATTTTATTATACAAAATATTTTTAAATTATATTTAAAACTATTTTATATTTTACTTTATAAATTATTTTCATATAAACTATTTTAATATAAATCATTTTTAATACAAACTATTTAAATATAAACTATTTTAACTTATAATTCTTTTATATAAACTATTTTACTTTATAAGCTATTTTATTTTATATACTATTTTAATATCTAAACAGTTTAAGTGGTGGAAGTTATGTTTCCAAAGTTATGAATTTCAAAGTATTATGTTATGAAAGTGTTATAAATTTTAAGTCTTTAGTTTCGAAAGTGTTATAACTTTGAAATTACTATGATTTTGGAAATGATATCATATTTAGTTTTGAAATGGAAATGATATCATGTTGACATGGTTTTGAAATGGCAATGGTATTTTGGTTTTGAAGTATAAACTATTTCGAAATGACTGTGGTGTTATAATAACGTTTGGTTGTTAAAGAGGCCATGATCGGAAGCTGTCATACTTTCTGTCAACTCCGAAAACCACTTTAACAACTGTGTACGCAGTGGAGATTCTAGAATGAAGTAGGATGGAGGCGACGATCCTATATAAGGTATATACGTGGGATCGACTCCCGTGAGCCGGCTAAGGTGGCTAAAACAGGAGCAATTGACGGGCCAATAAGGTAGCTCCTTTGATCGGACACACTCCTTCAATACTATATTCTGACTTTGTGATTGATTAGGTGACCACTTTGATTTTTTGATTTTGGGAGTGTGGCTCGAGGTGGGTGGTAGTGGCTGCTATGCGTTACCACCAGCCCGGAAGTGTAATTGGTATATCTACCCTGGTATTGCCTAGTTGTGCCATGTTACCTACCCTAGCGTGCTTTGCTACGAGTTTGATTTGTGTCGTACCTATGGAGTATTTATGATAGCCTCCCGATCTGGAGGTACGATGGTACAGTATAGACTATTGCACTATAAAATGTGTTAAGGGGGATATGGGTAACGCCTTAACGCTATTTTTAATATATTATACTTTACTTTAGAAATTATTATAATAGCGTACATTACTACATAGTAGATAGTTTAACGGATCTTTAGAGGATGGTTATTACAAGCATCCTTTGAGTTACTTGTATTTCAGTTATTATTTCACTTGAGTTGGATTTATTGATATAAGAATGTTAATCCTGACTCGAGTGTTTGTGTTATGCTTTACGCTTGGGTCAGACTGAGTGATACAGCTTTTGAGACTCATCTTTGGAGTTAGATTTTCGTTTGGAGATCCATCTACATCTTTTCAGCTTGCAGTTATTCAGTTGATTCCAGTGATGTATTCTAATATTGTATTTGACTACTGTATTTGAAACTTCTATTGTATCTTATTTAACTCTAATTTATATATATAGTAGCTTCATGAACTACTATTCATTTTGTTTCCGCTGCATATTGTATATTACTCTGTGTCTGTGATTCTGTGATTTATTTATTTACTGTATATGTTGAGTTTTGCCAAATATAAATTAAGAATCTGGTATTTTGAGCAATTCAAATTCAATATGTGTGGATGCGAATGGTTGAAAATATTTAGATGTTACAATGTAAGAATTATGGAAAAATTTAACTCTCCCATAAAGATTGGTCAGTTGATGGATGCTCAACTAGCGAAGAACAAACATGATACTAATATGAAAGAGTTCCCATAATGGGACTAACTTAAGAAACAAAACTGGAACAAACTATGATTTTACAATAAATGTTGTTGTCGACGATGACAAATGGTGGAGTAATTGAGTCTAAGGTACTTCAAAACATTAACATACCAATTACTTGCACTTTATTTTTTTTAAAACCTTTTGGACATCAGTACCGTAGTACTGAAATTTAGTGTGTCTTTTCCAATATCCAACCAAACCTTTTCTTAAAACAAAATGCTCACCAGTCTTTAAAGGCTTACAACTCTAACTCTCATGTTGTCTTCAAATCATACAACTTTACTACAGAAACATGTCTGATTTTCACCAAATAAGTGAATGCAATTGAGCATTTTAAAAATGCGTACGACCAAGTATGTACATTTTTAAAAGATGTGTGTATGAGCATGAATTTTTTCTTGTGCACTTCCAAAATGCTCAAAGTACAAGTTTCTTCGCAAAAACTGAAATAGTTACTTATTTAATTTTTGATATGGCAGAATCTAATAAATAGATCAATAGAGGCTGGACCTCCTCATCTTGAAGCATCACTGCGACCTTAAAAGTAAGACATATAAATTCTTCCATTCACAAACTATATTATTGTACATCAAACCATTCATATGTCTGTTAGACCTGTCAAAATATGATCAAACCCATTAACCCAACCTATTTACCCTACTTTTAAATGGGTTGGATCAACCCATTTATAAATTTTATTAAATGGGATATAGGTTGGGTTGACCCATTTTTAAAAGGGTTATAAGTGGGTAATCCATTTACCTATTTATTAAAAACAATAAATTTTAATATAAATTTGAAAAATAAGAATTTTGAACATACAATGTAGTTTTCATGTAGACTGATAGTTGTACTTAGAAAATAACAGGTCATCGCATCCTCATATTGAACTTCACCTATTACAAAAGCCGCTATTTTTTTTGTTCAGACTGCAATAACTTATTCATGCTAACTCGGAATTAGGCGCGACTTCGACCGATTAACTCCCACCTAAATTACGGACAGTAAGAAACACTTGGATATTTAATCTTATGAACACATACTGTAGGTCTCTATGGGGACTAATAGTTGTACTTGGAAAATAACAGGCTATCACATTCCCATATTTGAACTCTGCCTTGTGGAGAAACCGTTATTTTTTTTGTTCAAACTACAATAACTTCTTTATATTGACTCGGAATCAAGTGAGACTTCGACCGATCAACTTCCACCTAAATTAAGAACAGTATGTAACACTCGGATACTTCATCATGTGAACACACACTGTAGTTCTTCAAAGGGACTGACAGCTATACTTGGAAAATAACTGGCTACTACATCCTCATATATGAACTACGTCTAGTGCAGAAGCAGTTATTTTGCTCAAACTGCAATAACTTCTTCATACTGACTCGGAATCAGGCGAGACTTCAACCGATTAACTCCCACCTAAATTACGGATAGTGTGCAACGCTCGGATACTTCATCGTGTGAACGCACACTATAGTTCTCCAAGGGGACTGGTAGTTATACTTTGAAAATAACAAACTACGACATCCCTATATATGAACTCCGCCTAGTGCAGAAGTCGCTAATTTTTTTTCCAGACTATTATAACTTCTTCATACTCACTCGAAATCAGGCGAGACTATGACCGATTAACTCCCATCTAAATTACGAATAGTAAGTAACACTCGAATATTTCATCTTGTGAACGCACACTATAGTTTTCCAATGGGACTGACAGCTGTACTTAGAAAATAACAGGCTACTACATCCTCATATATGAACTATGCCTAGTGTAGAAGCCGCTATTTTTTTGGTTCAGACTGCAATAACTTCTCCATACTAACTTGAAATTAAACAATACTTCAACCAATGAACTCCCATCTAAATTATTACGGACAGTATATAACACTCGGATATTTCATCTTGTGAACGCACAATGTAGTTCTCCAAGGGAACTGGCAGTTGTAGTTAGAAAATAACAGGCTACCACATCACCATATTTGAATTTTGATAAAAATTAGAATTAAAATTTTAATTTTTTACTGGAATTCAAAACATAAAAATTAGAATTAAAACTATTTTATATTTATTTGTTTTTATTAGTCAAATCAAATTTAAATCTTTAAATGGGTTAAATGGGTAACCCATTTATTAAACGGGTTGGGTCATAAATGGGTCGGGTTATAAGTGGGTAAAAAAGAATGGGTCATAAATGGATTAGGTCAAACTCGACCCAACCCATTTGGACCCAACCCAACCCGTTTGACAAGGCTAATTTCTTTAGCAGTACGACACATTAAACAAAAAGATAATTAGCCGAGGTTATACACATTCATCACTGATTATTGAAGAAATGAGAAACTCTTGATTTTATTGATAAAAGTGATAATCTGCATATAGTTAGTCATTCTCCAACACTTCATTACTATATATCATGCTTCCGCGTTGCAGCTTAGCTTTTTTGCATTAGATGCGCGCTAAGGCTGCATTCCTGCACCTGTTTCAAATCAAAACAATCATGTCAAGTAATAAATATTAGCAATTAAATATCAATGCCTGTATGCACATATAATTTTAGTTTCATCTCTTATCTATAGTCTATATGGTTGCACACACTTAGATTTAAAATGATGTAACTAATGTAAATGCAAATGAAGCTACATATTATTCATGTGGACTAGCAAGTACAATTTCAAAGGCATCTGATTTTCAAAACACTACAAGTCATTTGTCATGGTTAGCAAGCATGCCACTTGTGACCTGTCTTTACTTTTTGTTTCCAGTTATTAAGACATATGACTTTGGTATACCTACCAAAATGGTTTATCATAAACTCACTTCAAATTACTATTCATTTCTTATTTTGTTGGAAAAAGTACAAAATTTAAACTGTGATGCCCCACTCTATACTTACGCTAGCCAAGGACATTACGGAGCAATGCCGTCAACTAGCACGAAGAATAAGGCTGTTGAGAAGCGACCATCCGAGTAATTGCTTTGTGTGAGCGTCGATATGTCAGATAGTATAACATGCATTTCATC
This sequence comes from Allium cepa, assembly GCA_030765085.1. Lineage (NCBI taxonomy): Eukaryota > Viridiplantae > Streptophyta > Magnoliopsida > Asparagales > Amaryllidaceae > Allium > Allium cepa. The sequence continues at coordinate 107,513,956 of CM060937.1, read as the reverse complement.
TCAAGAGGAAATCCGACATATCGATACAAACTCAAAGCTACTATACAGCGGCTATAATATCTTCGGAAACAAATATAGAAATAAGCATAACAGAAATCAGTCACAGAAGTTTATATCTCAAAGGCAGAAACAGATATGAATATAACACATAGAAGTGTACATCAGAGTAGTGGTCAAACAAGATCCACAATATCACAAAAGAATAGATACAAGTGCTACACAAAAGAATATGTATACATTAAGGAGTCTCTATCTCGTATGTATAACAACGAAAACTACCAATCTAATATAGTTAGCCAAAAGTCAGATAATACTCCCAGATGAGGAGTCAAGCAGAAGCACCTGTAACATCTCGGCCCAACCCGAGTATTATTTAATAAGAAAATAATAAACGGATCAGTCTAGCCATAAATATCAGATAAAATGAGATAGAATAAGGGATATGACAAAAACGTACGATAATAATAATGCCATACTGTGACAAGTATACATTCAACAACAACTAAAATCATACAATATCTAAGAAATCTCAAAGCACCAAAAAGAATATCATATTCTTTAACACTTTCACCAAACCACAAATATTGACAAATTTATCAATGCCAATTGGAAAAGTTAGTGAAACACAAATTCACCAATGCATAAATGTTGATAAAGCTTATCAATGAAAATCACGAAAATTGGTGAAACACAAATTCTAGAAATCATCAATAGAAATCCAAAAATCACAAAAGGGGGAGGTCTATCACAAAACGGGAGCATGAAAACTCACCAACTCGTGTATCACAAAAGAGAACGCTATTCCATGGTTGCTAACCATTGAGCCAAATCTCCACAAAATAGCTCGAAGACCTTTGAGCCGAAGCTCCAATAAACGGTCCCGAAGACCATGGGTCGCTACCCCACAAAATTGAGCCAAAACTCCACAGAAACGGGGTTTAGTCTCCCTTGCAGACAAAGAGACAACACACATTTCTAGTTAAAAAATGATCATCATCGATCATCAAGAAGTTTTCAATTACACTAAGCTAGTAAATAGATGAGTTTAGCTTCATGTCCCATAACCACTAGTTTAACTTAAATATTCATAAACAAACTGTAAATCTCCACACGAAAGTTGTCACGAGAGTTTCAATCGAACGAGTCTAAGAATTAACCGACAAAGTAAACGCAAGCATTTCATTCCACTTGTTTTGCTAAGTCATTTAATTGGATTTCTCGAACAAATGAGGTAAGGGTTTGTATATACTAATAGATTGAAAAATGGTCTTATAAATGAGTTTGATATTGAAAATAGAGTTGTAATCATCTTTGTAAAGGAGTTTGAATATTTACTACTAGTATAGAAACCTTTGTATTTTAAAGTGACAAATCACAAAATTGATTGAAAAAACAATCAATCACCAAAAATTCACATTCAAAGACGTGAATCCAATCCAAAGAAATCGATATCGAAGTCATCAAAACGTATATGCCCAAAAATCCCCAAGTAGAAGTCATCAAAGTCCATAATAAATGATAACAACAAATCGAAGAAGCAAGAATCGATTAAAATTTGGAATCTCAAGCAAAATAGGCAATTTGTTCTGAAGCAAGTAGGTCAGTCGACTGGTCACTGAGTTCAGTCGACTGGACCAATGCCTGAAAAACTCTCGGGTTCCAAGTCAGTCGACTGGACTTAGAGCGCCAGTCGACTGGAACCCGTTTTCCAGTATTTCCAGCCTAGTCCCCAAAGGGGCAACAATCCAAACGGAGCTGATCGATCGAGCAATTGCAACTAGGGATTTATGCCACGCGATAACCCAGTCCTATAGGCTCTTCGACTCACCCCAAAGACATGTTCAAGCATCAAAGCAAGGATTTTTAAAGATTTAACTTCAAAACACCAAAAATTGAAATGTTCATCAAATCAATTCAAATCAAAAGCAAATGAACATGAATAGACGTTAGGAATTCATACCTAGCAATAATGATAGTTATAAACATAGATGTGAGATAAAAATCTCACCTTTTGCACCAAAAGCAAGAAAGAAGAAGCTTGAAAACAAAGGAGGATCAACCACTCTTCAATCTCAACTCTAAAAGCTCCAATCTAAGATCATAAGCAATAATTTCTCAAATTAGGTTATAGGGAATTTCAGAAATTGGAGAGAGATTGAGATGGAGAAGAAGAAGGAGATGCTTACCTTAGCTTCTCTTTGATTTTGGAGCTAAAACTTGGATTTGCTAAAGAAACTAGGCTTAGGATTTTAATTTCCAATCTCCTCCACCATTTTTGCTAAATCTTGAGTTGTAGGAAATATTATGAAGGAATGAAGAGATTGGGGTGGAGCTTGGGTCTTAAGTTGGGGTTAGTGGGTTGAAACCCAAACCCAAAGCCCTAAGTGAAAATGTCAAAATTCAAGCTAACTCCAAATATGCCGATGTTTATACTCAAAAAGGTCGCAAATGGCATTTTGGACTCAACGGAAGCAGTCTCGAGTCCTAATTCGCTATTTCCAAAAAAAGTAACTTTTCGAACTTAAATCTGACTAATGATGCTATATTTAAATAAAATATTTAAATATACAATCGTAAAATATGCGGGTTGTTACAGACACTCCTCCTTAAAGAAATTGCGCTCGTAATACTTAAGAAGAAAATATAAAAAGTAACAACCATAGGAGCATATCAACACAATATAAATTTTGAAATAAGAAGTTCACCTCAAAGAGCACGAGAGTGTAAGTCTGGATATGTTCGCTCGATGAATTCTCTAGATTCTCAAGAACAATCCTTAGGATTTGAGGACCATTGAACTTTCACAAGAGGGACATCTTTATTTCGAATCCGTTTTACCTACGATGCAATGATACAAACAGGATGCTTCTCATAAGTCAAATTAGGCGAGACTTTAATTTCTTCCACAACACCGGGCTCAAGAATAGAATCGGAATTCCTAAGGCATTTCCGTAGTTGAGAAACGTGAAACACGTCATGAATGGCAGAAAACTGAGCCGGTAATAAGAGGCGATAAGCCACGGAACCAATACGTTCGGTGATGGGAAATGGACCAATATATCGAGGTGCTAATTTTCTCGATCGACTGAAATGCACAACACCCTTCATAGGTAAAATACGAATAAAAATCAAATCTCCCACAAAAAATTCTAATTTCCTTCTTTGGTTATCGGCATAGGATTTTTGTCTACTTTGAGATTCCTTCATCATATGACGAATAAGGTCAACCTTTTCTGTGGAATCACGAATAAAGTCTGGACCTAAAACCAGCTTCTCACTGGCCTCAAGCCAACAAGAAGGAGATCGGCATGGCCTTCCATAGAGTACCTCAAAAGGTGCCATACCAATACTAGATTGGAAGCTATTATTATCGGAAAACTCAACAAGAGAAATGTGATCTTCCCAACTTCCACCAAAATCAAGAACACATGCACGAAGAAAATCTTCAAGAGTTTGATTCACACGCTCGGTTTGTCCATCGGACTGAGGGTGATAAGCGGTGCTCAAATTAAGCTTCGTTCCCAAAGCTTTTTGAAGACTCTTTCAAAATCTACTAGTAAACAATGGATCACGATCGCTAATAATAGAAGTAGGGACTTCATGCAATTTAACAATTTCTTTAATAAAGAGCTTGGCCAAAAGAGGTACAGTCCGATTGGACCGAACGGGAATAAAATGGGCGGATTTTGTAAGTTTATCAGCTATCACCCTTAGGCTATCATGACCCGAACGAGAACGGGGAAGTCCGTCAATAAAATCCATGGAAATTTGGTCCCACTTCCAAATTGGAATGTCCAAAGGTTGCAATAACCCACCGGGCCTTTGATGCTCGGCCTTAACGAGATAGCAAGTTATGCAACGCTTAACAAAGTTAGCAATATCGGATATCATTCCATCCCAATAATAAAGTCGCTTCATATCTGCGTATATTTTACTACTACCGGAATGAATGGTAAATTTAGAACGATGATAATGTTCTAAAATATCTTTGCAAAAATCACTAATATTTGGGATGATAAGTCTACCAAATTTTCGAATACCGCCACGTGAATCAATATCAAAGTCTTTTAAACCTTCAATATCAATTTTGTCCCTAAAATTTTGGCTAAGAAGAGCCAATTCGGGATCTAGCTTTTGAGCTTCAAGAATGCGATCTAAAAGAGAGGGATAAGCCTCAAGGCTACGTAAAATGAGAGATGCACATAAATTTGATTCACGATCTCGAATCTCATAAGTGGATAAAGTCTCGAGATCATTCCATTCGGATATCATCATGGAAACAACCGCTTGTTGCTTACGACTAAGGGCATCGGCAACACGATTTCCCTTTCCGAGAGTATAAAGAATATTAAGATCATAAGATGCAAGGAACTCAAGCCAACGTTGTTGACGCAAATTAAGTTCCTTTTGAGAAAATAAATACTTCAAAGATTTATGATTGGTGTAGAGAACAAATTTTTCTCCCAAAAGATAAAGGCGCCAAATTCGAAGGGCAAAATTATAGCCGCGAGCTCTAAATCATGAGTAGCAAATCTAGTCTCGGTAGGCTTTAATTGCCTAGAAGCATAAGCAATAACACGATTCCTTTACATAAGAATGGCTCCCAAACCAACACGACTAGCATCGGTATAAACAATAAAATCTTGGTTCCCATTGGGAATCACAAGAATAAGGGCATCGGAAAGGAGTTCTTTTAATCTTGAAATGAAGATTCACATTTGTCTGACCAAATGTATTTAAATCCCTTCTTTGTCAAACTAGTAAGAGGCATAGAAATTTTTGAAAAGTCTTTTATGAACCGACGGTAATAACCCACCAATCCAAGAAAACTATGAATTTCCTTCACACTCTCCGGTCTCTTCCAATTTTGAATCGCTTCGATCTTCGAAGGATCAACGAAAATTATGAATTTGGAAATAATATGACCGAGAAATTTCACACGAGATTGCCAAAAGTGGCACTTAGAAAATTTTCCCTTCAAGTGATTGCTCCTAAGAGTTTCCAACACAATCTGAAGATGCTTTTCATGCTCTTCCTCGGTTTTAGAATAAACAAGAATATCATCTATAAAGGTGAGAACAAACCGGTCGTGGAAGTCTTTGAAAACTCGATTCATAAGGTCAACGAAATAAGCTGGAGCATTCATTAAACCAAATGGCATAACAAGCCATTCATAAGATCCATAACGAGTACGGAACGACGTCAGAGGAATACTATCCTCTACAATATGAAGCTGATGTAAGCCAGTTGCTAAGCCTAACTGTGAAAAGACTCTAGCACCACTAAGTTGATCAAATAAATCATCAATCCGAGGTAAAGGATATTTATTCTTGATAGTGACATCATTAAGCTTGTTGTAGTCAACGTAAATCCTAAGTGTACCATCGGATTTCTTCACAAAAATAGCCGAAGCTCCCCAAGGAGAGGAACTAGAGCGAATAAATTGCTTCGTCTCCAATTCGGATAATTGTCTACGCATCTCGTCATTTTCTTTATTGCACACACGATAAGGAGGACGAGTAATAGGCAAAGCTCCAGGTATTAGATTAATCCTCAACTCAATTGCTCGCTTTGGTGACAATCCTAAAACGGGCTCAAATATGTCAGAAAATTCACGAACAACGTGAATGAGAGAAATGACATCTTCCTCATTATCATTATCGTCATCATAAGGATTTAAAGAAGATGCTGCCAAGTTGGAATCTGGATCTTTAAGAACAATAGAAATCTGCTTAACAGATTGAGGATGTCGAAGTTGAATAGTCTGCTCAAGACATAGGATATGGGCTTCATAACGGTTAAGCCAATCCATTTCCAAAATCATTCCGTAGCCTAAGTAACGCATGACATGCAAATCGGCTCGAAAAGAAAAATCACACAAAATAATCTCGACATCTTTACAAAGCAAACTAAGTGTTGCAGATCCACCAATCGGATTCGCAATTCTCAAAGAAGTCATTAATGCCATAACACTTAAAAAAAAGTATCAACAAGCTCTTTTGATATAAAAGAATGGGATGCACCCGTATCGAAAAGAACTCGAATAGGTCGATCACGAAACATAATAATGCCATCAAGGATAGAATGAGAAATACCTTGACCACGAGAAGTGTTACTAGGGGCTTGCACAACATTTAGCTTTCCCTCCTTCTTGCTTTGAAGTTTGGGACATGCAGATATATAATGACCCGAACTCTTGCAACAGCGACAAGCAAGGGGCTTTGAATACTTATTTGCATAATGATCCTTAGAACCACAATTGTAGCATTGCCCTCCACTAGGGGTAGAAGTCTTTGCTACCGGAGTTGATTGCTTCCCTTTCTTGCCGAGATAAGGACCTTTGAACTTATTAGGCCTCTTCTTGTTGTTGTTGAAGTTTGGTTTGGCACTCCCAACTTCAACATCACTCTCTTTATCTTCCTCTTCAAGTCGAAGAGCGATATCAACAAGCTGATCGAAAGCAACTTCCAATTTTAGAAGTAATGGCTTTTTAAGATTCTTATTCAAGACATAGACAAATCTTTGATTTTTTTCAATGGGGTATTAATGTACTCGACCCCATATTTAGAGAGGGATTCAAAAGATGCGACATAATCTGCCACAGAAGATTCACCTTGAACAAGGTCAATAAAACGACGAGCCAAAGTCACCTTCTCAGCTTCCGGCACAAACATTGATTCGAATCTTTGCCGGAATTTCTCCCAAGTAAGATCCGCTTCAATAATTTCAGAAATAAAAAGATCATACCAATCTAATGCTCTTTCTTGGAGCATGCTAGAAGCCACTTGGACACGATGAAGGTCAATCAGATTCATGCAAGAAAAGATCGATCTCATGTTCTCAGCCAAGCCTGGACTTCGATGACGCTTTCGGAACCCTTGATTGGCTTTCCATCCAAATTTGTATAATCACTGCACAGGCATGCAAATCTGAAATTTGGGTGAATAGGCTCTGGAATGGGTCTGACAGCTTGAGCGTTCTTTACAAGATCAAGAAGCTATTGGGCTGACATAAGTACTCCATCCTAAGGAGTAGCACTTGATTGACCGGCACCGGGACGACCAGGTCTAACCATTTCTCTTCTTTAAGAAAGAAAGAAAGTAGAAGAAAAAGTCATTCTCAGAATGAATATCAAACAATAATGATTGATAAAACAAGGCATCATAAAGAAAATGGGATAGAACGGGTCCCATGACTCGAATAAAATCCTAAGGCACGGCTCGTAAGATGGACTTAGGACGATGATCCTTGCTATAATATTTCATATTATTCCAAAGTTTGGCTCTAATACCATGCTGTGATGCCCCACCTCTATACTCACGCTAGCCAAGGACACTACGGAGTAATGCCGTCAACTAGCACGAAGAATAAGACTGTTGAGGAGCGACCATCCGAGTAATTGCTTTGTGCGAGCGCCGATATGTCAGATAGTATAACATGCATTCCATCTCAAGAGGAAATTCGACAGATCGATGCAAACTCAAAGCTACTACACAGCGGCTATAATATCTTCGGAAACAAATATAGAAATAAGCATAACACAAATCAGTCACAGAAGTTCATATCTCAAAGGCGGAAACAGATATGAATATAACACATAGAAGTGTACATCAGAGTAGTGGTCAAATAAGATCCACAATATCACAAAATAATAGATACAAGTGCTATACAAAAGAATATGTATACATCAAGGAGTCTCTATCTCGTATGTAAAACAATGAAAACTACCAATCTAATGTAGTTAGCCAAAAGTTAGATAATACTCCCAGATGAGGAGTAAAGCAGAAGCACCTATAACATCTCGGTCTGACCCGAGTATTATTTAATAAGAAAATAATAAACGGATCAGTCTAGCTATAAATATCAGATAAAATGTGATAGAATAAGGGATATGACAAAAATGTACGATAACAATAATGCCATACTGTGACAAATATACATTCAACAACAACTAAAATCATACAATATCTCAAGAAATCTCAAAGCACCAAAAACAATGTCATATTCTTTAACACTTTCACCAAACCACAGATATTGACAAATTTATTAATGCCAATCGAAAAAGTTAGTGAAACACAAATTCACCAATGCACAAATGTTGATAAAGCTTATCAATGAAAATCACGAAAATCGGTGAAACACAAATTCTAGAAATCATCAATAGATATCCAGAAATCACAAAAGAGGGAGGCTTATCACAAAATGAGAGCATGAAAACTCATCAACACTTGTATCACAAAACGGAACGCTATTCCATGGTTGCTAACCATCAATTTTGAGTAGAAGCTCCACAAAATCACCCGAAGACCTTTGAGCCGAAGCTCCACAAAACAGTCCGAAGACCATGGGTCGCTGCCCTACAAAATTGAGCCGAAACTCCACAGAAACGGGGTTTAGTCTCCCTCACAGACAAAGAGACATCGCACATTGCTAGTCTAAATCATAAATTGATCATCATCGATCATCAAGAAGTGTCATTTACACTAAGCTAGTAAATAGATGAGTTTAGCTTCATGTCCCATAACCACTGACTTAACTTAAATATTCGTGAACAAACTGTAAATCTCCACTCAAAAGTTGTCACAAGAGCTTCAATCGAACGAGTCTAAGAATTAACTGACAAAGTAAACTCAAGTGTTTCATTACACTTGTTTTGCTAAGTCGTTTAATTGGATTTCTCGAACAAATGAGGTAAAGGTTTGTATATACTAATAGATTGGAAAACAGTTTTATAAATGAGTTTGATATTGAAAATAGAGTTGTAATCATATTTGTAAAGGAGTTTGAATATTTACTACTAGTATAGAAACCTTTGTATTTTAAAGTGACAAATCACAAAATTGATTGTAAAAATAATCAATCACCAAAAATTCACATACAAAGTCGTGAATCCAATCCAAAGAAATCGATATCGAAGTCATCAAAATGTATATTCCCAAAAATTCCGAAGTAGAAATCATCAAAGTCAATAATAAATGATAACAACAAATCGGAGAAACAAGAATCGATTAAAAGTTGGAACCTCAAGCAAAATAGGCAATTTGTGCTGAAGCAAGCAGGTCAGTCGACTGGTTACTGAGTTCAGTCGATTGGCCCAATGCCTGGAAAAATATCGGGTTCCAGGTCAATCGACTGGACTCAGAGTGCCAGTCGACTGGAACCTGTTTTCCAGTATTTCCAGCCTAGTCCCTAAAGGAGCAAGAATCCAAACGGAGCCGATCGATCCAACAATTGCAACTAGAAATTTATGCCACACGACAACCCAGTCCTATAGGCTCTTCGACTCATACTAAAGACATGTTCAAGCATCAAAGCTAGGATTTTTTAAATATTTAACTTCAAAACACCAAAAATTGAAATGTTCACCAAATCGATTCAAATCAAAAGCATATGAACATGAATAGATGTTAGGAACTCATACCTAACAATAATGATAGTTATAGACATAGATGTGAGATAAAAATATCACCTTTTACACCCAAAACAAGAAAGAAGAATCTTGAAAACAACGGAGGATCAACCACTCTTCAATCTAAACTCTAAAAGCTCTAATCTAAGATCAAAGCAATAATTTCCCAAATTAAGTTATAGGGAATTTATGAAATTGGAGAGAGATTGAGATGGAGAAGAAGAAGGAGATGCTTACCTTAGCTTCTCTTTGATTTTGGAGCTAAAACTTGGATTTGCTAAAGAAACTAGGGCTTAGGATTTTAATTTCCAATCTCCTCCACCATTTTTGCTAAAGCTTGAGTTGTAGGAAATATTAAGAAGGAATGAAGAGGAGTGGGGTAGAGCTTGGGTCATAAGTTGGGGTTAATAGGTTGTAATCCAAACCCAAAGCCCTAAGTGAAAATGTCAAAATTTAAGCTAACTCCAAACATACCGATGTTTATACTCAAAAAGTCGCAAACGACATTTTGGACTCAGTGGAAGCGGTCTTGAGTCCTAATTCGCTGTTTGCCAAAAAAGTAACTTTTTAGACTTAAATCCGACTAATGATGCTATATTTAAATAAAATATTTAAGTATACAATCGTAAAATATGCGGGTTGTTACATAAACACTAGGATAATGCAACTGAAATGCAGCTATCATAATATGATGTCTGAATTTAGTTAGCATACACATTTCTATTAGTTATAATTACTTTAATTTTACAATTTTAGTTAGTTGGCGATTTACTTTAATTTTTCAGTCTTTACATATGTTATTCTCTTATTTGTGTCACAATTGTGTTACATTTTACACTGTTGAAATACATATTTGGTAATACCCTGGAATTTTTTGAAATTAAATAAAAGATTAGAATGGAAAATGCAAAAATAATAAATTAAATTAAAAATAAGGATTTAAAAGAAAACTTGCACAAACTTTCGGATTCGGCAATGGACTATAACTCCCCATGATTTTTTTGATGTGCAACCCAAATTTTTTTGTTTATGATTTCCTATGATTATAACTCCAAATTTTATTATTACTTGTATCATGTATAAATTTATAACTTTCAAATATTATTTTTATTTTTCATGCACTCAATAAATGTACTTCAGATTTTAAAAAATTGCCTGCTTACATATCATTTGGTGACGGATAAAGATTGGGTGCACCAACACAAGTAACTATATAATACTGAAGATAAACATAATTAAGAACCAGATCTTATACTTTGATGTTAACTTTTAATAATATCGTTCTTCATAGAACAAACAAGGAGTATGAGCAAGGAGCTTGGAAGTTAGTGTATGCTCAAAGAAAAATTTGGTAAATGTAGAGAAGATTTTATGTCCTTTCTTGAACTGTCATAATCTTAGTCCTCATTGTGGAAATACTATCATTAAACATTTAATTATAAAAGGAATGGATCCTATATACAAGAGCGGTATGTGCTATCATCATGGCGAGCAAACAAATATAATCAAAGATGTTAAATCTTATGGAACTTATGATTTATTCAAAGCCATTCGTTATGAAGTTGAAGATTTCATCAATCATACTTTTTCCGATGATGATAAAAACAAAGATTGTGCACAAAGAAGAGAGGAGGATTTGTTAAAAAATTTGAAAGATGCGAAAACTCCATTATATCCTAATTGCACCCATTAAACAATATTACCTGCAATTATTACCCCGTATGATCTTAAATATGAGACTGCATTGTCTGATACTGGTTTTGGCAAACTTCTCAATGTGCAACAATTGTTATTGCCAGAAGATAACGTACTTCTCAAGACATGGGTCTCGAGAAAATTTCTCAAAATATTTGATATGAGTTTCAAGAAAATTCATGCTTGTCACAATGATTATTGTCTTTTTAGATGAGAGTAGAAAGATTTTAACAATTGTCCAAAATGTAGATTATCAAGATGGAAGATTAATGAATGTACAAAATAAATTATGCATGGTATTTCAGTTAAAGTTTTGAGATAATTTTCAATTATTTCAAGATTTAGAAGAATGTTTAGATCACAAAAGATGGCAGAAGATCTGCGGTGGCATTTTATTAACAAAAGTAATGATGGAAAAATGCGTCATCCTGTTGATTCTGTGACATGGAATGTGGTGGATGAGAATTGAAGATCATTTGCAGCTAATCCACGCAGTCTAAGTCTGGGTCTAGTTACTGATGGTATTAATCCATTTTTAATATTGAGTTCAAAATATAGTTGTTCACCTGTAATACTTGTGACATACAATCTCTCGCCAATTTTATGCACGAAAAAGAAAATATCATGCTAACATTGCTTATTCCTTACCGATGACAGCCGAAAAATGATATTGGCATATATTTTGGCTCCATTGGTATAAGATTTGCATTACTTGTGGGATAATAGAGTTCAGATTTATGATACATTTAGTAAAACACTTTTTAATATGAGAGCAAGTTTGTTATGGGCGATAAATGATTTTCCAGCATATGGAAATCTTGCTGAATGTTGCGTGAAGGATAAAAAAGCTTGTCCATTATGCGGTGTCTAAACTCATCATTGGTGGTTGAATCATAGTCGAAAAACCATCTATATGGGTCGTAGAAATTTTTTACCTCATTCAAATTTGTTAATGAAACATAAAACTTGGTTTGATAATACCATAGAAAACGGCCGCGGATAGAATTTTAACCGGAAGTAATATTTCTATTATATTAAAAGGCTTTCCAAATAATTTTGATAAAAAGGTGAAATGGAAAATAATAAGCACAAGAGGGGAAAAGGTGAAAAGAAATTAATAAAGAAGCAGCAAGGTAAGAAGAGAAAAAATTCTAATAGAGAAGATGAAGATGATCCTCTAAAAGGAGAGTTATCAAGGTGGACGAAATGATCAATCTTATTTGATTTACCATATTGGGAGGTTAATATCCCACTTTTTTAATAAACCAAATAATATAGAAATATATCAATAAAGTATGGAAATGTTGAATTTTTTTTTGCAGGAACTTCCCATGCGTCGTTATTTAGATGTAATGTATATAGAAAAAAAATGTTGGTGAAAGTATTATAAGCACGATGTTACATGATAACAAATTAAAAGATGAAATTAATTCAAAAAAAGATTTGGAGGATTGGAGAATTCGGTATGCTCTTTATGCACATTCTCGGGGGAAATCCACCAGCTCCCTATACATTGTCAAATTCTGAAGAAAAAAATATTCTTTAAAAGATTGGATGATTTTCAGAGGATCTGAGGGTTATTGCTCGAATTTCAAAAATTCTGTATCTTTGGAGGACTGCAAAATTAGCAGCTTGAAATCACATGACTATAATGTTTTAATGCAGCGATTATTACTCATTGCAATAAGGGGACTATTACCAAAGAAGCCAAGAAATGCAATAATTTGTTTATGTTCATTCTTCAATAAGTTATGTTAGCGTATTCTTGATAGAGAAAAACTGCAACAACTTGATGATGAGATTATTATAACTTTGTGCGAACTTGAAAGATATTTTTCATCTTTTTTTTGATATAATGATATACTTGATAGTTCATCTTGAAAAGGAAGCACGATTATGTGGACCCATTCACTTTCGTTGGATGTATCCTTTTGAAAGATACATGAAAACACTTAAACATTATGTAAGAAATCATGCACGACCATAGGGATGTATCGCAAAATCCTATCTTGCAGAAGAGTGCATGAAATTTTTCAGTGGTTGTTTAGAAAAACCAATGCAACTGACTGGTGGAAAAGGAAGTCCCAAAATGACGATCATGGAAATGATGTAAAAAGACATCCAATTTTAGCTTGCAATACAGTTGTGCTGGCTTCTAGTGAAAAAAATGCTCACTTGGCTGTGCTGATGAATATGGCTGTGGTGGAACCATTTATAGAGTAAGTACATATTACAAATTGGTTCTAGTGTTTTAAATATCTTTAATTTTAAGCACATATTAGCACAACTTGTATTGTGATAGTTTATATTTGGAGGACTTACAACAGTCAAACAAGCTCATAGGAAAAAATGCGACCTTACTTTGGAATACCCACACAAATAATTTTACTGAGTGGATTAAAAGAAGGCGAGTTAAAAGTTCATATATTATCTCATTTACTTCCAATTTTTATTATCAAGATTCATTCTAGTTTTAATAGATACCTATTGGTTCAAAGATCATGATGCAATGTTAAAATGGATTGCGTTTGGTCTGAGGAATAGTGCATTGTACTACACAGGATATATCATTAATGCACAACGTTTTCTCACAAAAAGTAAAGAGAGAGAAACTCAAAATAGCGGGGTAACTTATGATGCAACTGCTATGTGCAATGCAAACACAAAAGATACTTCTCAAGTAGTTGATGTGGTCACTTATTATGGAGTATTAACTAATATAATTTTGTTAGACTATCATGTTTTTTATATTCCCATCTTTAGATGTCATTGGGCAAATATAGAAAATGATGTGAAAATCGATGATGGATTTATTTTTGTCAACTTACATCAAAATCAAGCTTCATTTTCAAAAGTTCCACATATCGTTGCTTCTCAATCGAAACAAATTTTTTGTTCAAGAGAAAATGATTATTCTTGTTGGTACGTTGTGATAAAGGCACCACCAAGAAGCTCTCACGAGTTAGATATAAACGATCATTTGAGGAAGTTAGTTTTTCTACGGAGAATCATGGAGAAACTGATATGAAAGTTGATGAATTAACTGAGTATGTTAGTTATGTTAGAAAAGACTGTGAAAACATACTTGAGTAGTTTAACTGTTATATTAACAAACAAAATTGTCTACAAGGATGTGAACTTATTATTACTTACTGTTTCTTTGCTAGTTATGGACTTGAGTAGACTCTTTGCTCTATACATTAATGTTCTACTTGCCTTTGCCTTGTCATTTTATAATAAGATTGATAATATATAATAATAAGTGATTCTTTAACATGTAAATGGAAAAAAAAAAGTTTACACTTCTACAATCATGTATATCCTTTTGTTCTCATTCATCGTTTCAAAGCTCCATTAACAGCTAATGCTTTATGCTCATGCATTAGTAACCTTCAAATTATTTTAGTGAGACCCAAATAACTTTTTTTTGCCCATTTCTTTCAGCCCCGACAAATTTTCTTGCGTCCTTCTTGCATCCCTTTTCACAAATAAAGGTTAGACGATAGAAATTAAATTTCATCTTTGATTTCGCCTTGCCCTTTCATTATTAAGGTATTGAATCTCCTTTATATATTTCCCTACTTTTAAATAATTTTGATTTAAAAGCAACAATATTTATTAAAGATATATGCCTATACCTATTTTGGCAAAAGGTCAGTTCAAAACGTAGAGTTCAAACTCTACGTTTTGAACTTTAAATACGATACAGATAGAAATCAGAAAACAACAACTAAGAGGTGAGGAGATGATCTTATTCTTAATATATAAGTACATATATTCTGATTCAACACATCACAAACGCAAAATTAAGAGGCCAACATCACATCAACCAATTTTCAAAGGAAGAAGAAAAAAAACTAGTTGAAAAGAAATCCAGACGCAAACGCTGGAACAGAAGCCGCAGCTACAGCAGAAATACCAGCAAAAGCTGACCCAAAAAATGTTTTAGATCGGTGGTTAAAGTTATGTCTTCTACTTAGGTCAATTCTGGACTAGCTAAAGTAAAAGAAATACCAACATTGGATTTAAATCAATGATTCTGCATGCGACGGCCCATTTTATTATAATAGGTCACACTTATATTATTTGATAAAAATAACCTTGCTTGCCTAACATGCAATTGCTCAACCACTAGTTGAACCCAGGTTAAGCCGCAATTCAAGGCTTTATTGTATTGGTCATAAACTTTAACATTATTCTTTACTACTATGGGCCCCTGTGTTCGTGCTTCAGACATGTACTGTTTGTATTATTGTAAACGGAAAGCATGACATTTGTGAAATTTTAAAAAGACACCGAATAAATTAATTTAACGAATTTTCTTTATTAGTAGCAGAGATAAAGATGATTGGTGGTAGAACCAAATTATCCTACTGTAACTTTTTTTTGTTTATAATTCCTTGTATTGGTTCTGTAATTAAGCTTTGAAGACGACTGTTTATAATTGTTTGAATTTGTAGATGCTACATTTCACACTAATATGTTTGTCTACAATCATGTAAACTTACTTCAAATAATACAGTTACTAATAGATGGCTTCCGATTCCACTTACCTGTATATTTGATTGATTCAAATTACCAGTGTCAGAAATTCTTTACTGTTCGATCTTTCATGATTAATGATGAACAATTAAGTAATAGCCCAAGGATCACCAATACCGTATATTTCACAAACAAAGCTTTATGATTTTTTTTAAGATGACTGTCAGGACACGATTCTTCGTCTTCCGAAAATTCGACATCGACACTCACTTTTTTCGACTGCCGAGGAATTGAACGACGGAAAACCGAACACTGAGGGTTTTAAAAAGAATTTAGGAAAAGAAAAAGTAGAAAAGAAGAGAGAAAAAGGTAGAAGATAGAGGGAAAAGAAGATAGAAAATTTTAAAATAGAAAAGAAAGAAAATAGAGGAAAAAGAAAAGGAGAATAGAAGATAGGAAAACAGAAGAAAATAGGACGGAACAGAAAACAACAGAACAACATCAGAATCTCACAATTCGCAGCGGAACAACATATAATAATAAATGAATAATCTTTAAACAAATAACTATATCAGTTATTACATTTTATACATTTCATTACATCATATCATCAGAGTGTACAACAATATACAACAACAAATAGTGCAGCGGAAAAAGAAATACTATATAAGTAATACGCCATGCCATCCAGCTTGCCTCCAGCAACTCCAGAATATCCAGAATATCCTGATAAACCTTACTCTTGACTGCCCGTGTCGAAATTGGTGGGCACCCAGAGTTTAGGAAGGAAAACAATAAACTCCAAGTCAGTCATGTGACTGGTGTGAGAACTCAAAACAGTTTATTTATCTTTAAAATCAAAATAGAGGAATATTTTTAAATTCAATTCGCAATGCTTTTAAAAATGAGACTACCATAAGGCCTCCCGCACACACACACAATGCAAACGCAGAATCGGAGGAGATTTCTCCTTATGATAGTCAAAGATGCTTCATACGCATTTAAAATAGCATTTGATATTATTACTAGTGCATAGTGTAGAAGAAATTCATTTCGAAAGTAGAATATAAATCTTAGCCAACATACGACCATTATCGTATGCCTACTATAGCTAACTATGTTCAATAGCAGGTTACCGCCACATTCCATAGCAGGTTATACAACTAAAACCGTACAAGTCACGTATTGTTTCTTTGGATTTCCAACAAATGGTCAGGCCAAGGAACTTCCCATTGCCACATGAGAATGCCTCTGGAAAGACATCCCCGAGAACCAAACCGGAACTCTGCCAACACAAGGCCGGGTTACCCCTAACTGGGTAACTACTGACACGAGCACGCCATTCCCCGATCGTAAACGACCTTTCTCACGGGATCCCGAAAACCAACAACCACAAAGTAATAAATTCGTAGTAACCACATAGGTTAAATATTTGGGCTCCATACCATGATACCACCTCTATCCAGAAGGAAATGTACATACCCTAAAGGGTGCTACCCCTCATAACCTTGCTGCATCTTTCCTGTTTTGACCATTTCCGGGGTGTGAGGCTCGACGAAGTCACGTCCACAAAAACATACTTTATACAAAAGCCATGCTTTGGGTCAACAAATGATCAACACAATGATCACTAAGATAGACGATCAAATAAACGATCCTATCACAATAATCAACACAATGATCATTTACAGCATCACTCAGCATATCACATTACCAAATTGGGAATATATCGCTGATAATATTCAACTACATAACCTCTGAGCTCGTACGTCTCAGAGAAGGGTGTTAAGCTAAAAGAATAAATTCTCCGCCACCAACAGAAATATATTTGAAAGAAATCGGCTTTACATCTCAACTTGTAATGTCAGACATACAATCCATACAAGTTTGTTCCGGGCTCGAACAAAACCGAAGGCACTTACAAAGAAGTCCTTGCAATCCGGATATTCACAATCCTGATCGGATTCACCATCACATATGGAGAACTCTATACCGGAGCAACTCGGTGCAGAGTAAATCGACAGGTCATCCTATCGCTCTCGCAAATACCGGGTCTTCAACACCGATCTTCAAATGCAATTATAACGACGTATCACATATTCGGAATGGGTTATACGACCCCATGGTCCTTTCCCGGTTAACCCGAATAGTGAGCGCTTATTCAAAAATAAGTGTGCATTCAAATTCAAACAATTCACATCAAATACCCATTCAAAGGGAAATATTGATAGTCGGTTATTGAACTATCAATGGATATGCACAACATCACCAGATTCCAAATAATTTTCCAAATTATTTATTTTCCAAAATATCTTTACAAGATATATTATTTCACACTTCAAAAATAAATCAATACTTATTTTTTAAACAAATTCTCCTTTCCTTTATAAATTCAATAGTGAATTTATATTTCACAATATCTATTGATATACGTTTTCAATTATCCATTTTCAATTTATCTTCAAAAAGATAAATTCTAAATATCACTTCATATTGGAAAACAATTCCATACTTATTTAATAAGTAATTCACAAATCTTTTTATTTTCTATACTTAGAAAATATTTAATATACTCTAATCGAAATTAAGTATATATTTCATTCCTTAAGGAAATCATTCACTTAATCATATTTATTTGGGCCAAAACGAATGTTGCGTAAAACATCGTTACGACAATCCAAAATCACTAGTATAGGGATTCGAAATTAAGATATATATATAAATCCCAATACTATACAAAACATTTCCTTTCGGAAATCATTTACTATAACAACAGTGTTATAGTCCATCATCTCCTTTTATTTCTCGAAAACGTCTATTTCAACAATAAATGTCGAAATCTATGGTTTCGAATCTCAACACATTTTAAAACATCGTTAGATCGTTTTAATTCAATTTCAAATATCACATTCAAAACAATTTCTTTAACATCTTATTCACTATTCAAAAACATGAATATTCTTTGTTAACAAATTTCATCCTTTTATTTATTTTATTTCAAAGGATTATTCACTATTCAAAAACGTGAATATAACTCCATAAATAAATCATAACAATTTACTTATCAAAATAAGTCGTTTGTGAATTTATAAAACAACGTTTATAAATTCTATTTCTATTTATTTATAACAACTTCCTTTTATAAATTCCTTTATTAACCTATTCGATTTTATAACTCAATTACAAACAATGGTTCATATTATAAGTTAAATACTTATAAATTTATTCGTTTGCAAAATCGTTCCCTTGAACTTCATAATTATAAATCTTATAACTTATAAGATTCAATTATTTATCCAAAATTCATTCTTTCAATAACTTTATAAATTTTATAAACCTACTGTTTAAAAAAATTCCATTTATAACTTCACTGTTTAAAATTCTATAAATTTCATTCATTTATGAAATTCATTTTCACTTCATTCAAACACTTATAAAAACTCGTTTTATAATTTCAATATTTCAATTTATAAATATCCATTTATAAATCTCTTAATATAATTCAATTTATATTATTCTTTTAAAACGTCTTTAAATTCCTTTAAAAACTTCTTCCTTTTGATTCATAAAATAATTAAATTTCATGAATTCTATATTTAAACTTTTCACAATAATTCTAAAACATCTCGATTTAACTATTTTATAAACTCAATAACATCATATTCTCAAAAATCAGTTTTTAACTATATTTCTTAAAAATCATAATTTTTATAACATTAAAAATTATAACGTTTATTTATTTAAAATGAATCAATTCCAAAATTATTTTATAAAACGTATACTTTCTAAAATCACTTTAAAAATCATTTTAAAATTCCAAAATCTGGGTCCAATGATGCTACACACCAAATAGTCAATCACGACAAACAACGATATCATATATCGATATGATAATCCATCAAATATCAAAATATCTGAAATCAAATAAATACTGTTGAGGAATCCAGTTGGATCCCTCCAACCTGTTTTCCTGCATCCAAAAACATTAGCACAATACCAATTTCGTTCCAGTACGAAATTATCGCGGTATATGTTTTTAATAAATATTATCCGCTTAATAACGGCGCAATAGGGTCTCATCCGCTAAACAAATAAATGCGGGAAATCAATAACTCCAATATATACATATGCCAATATATATATATATTGCTATTATATATAATACCAATTTCACTGTTTATGAAATATTCGCGGTATATGTTTTTAATAAATAACATCCGCTTACTAACGGCGCATAATGTCTATTTTAACAATCAATACATAACAATCATCATTCAAACATGCATTCAAATATTTTAAATCTAACTATTTAAAATAAAATCGAAACTGATTCGATTGAGTGAGAAGTTCTCACCTTGGTTTTAATTTCCGTTTTAGCGATTTATTTCGAATAAAATTAAACGGACGTTTAATTTTACCCAAAATTCTCACTAACTCCAAACGACCCCAAACCAACTCCATCGCGTAGTGCTCGTCCATACGATTCCAACGCAACTGGGTTTGTATTTTTTCGACCTCGTATGAAAAAGTTATGAATTATTGAAGTTTACACGTATTTAAATCAACTAATTTACAACCTTTTATTTATATTTTTATACCACAAACATTCTGGACCGTAGGATCTTGCAACACTGCATCAGGGCCGCCCCTCTTTTCTTCCATCCCTCACGCAAAAATCCCCAGGCAAGACACGACGCAAGCATGAACCCATTATAGAAAACTAGGGTTACAAATTGATCCTCCTACACTCGACTTGACGACGATCAGGAAGCTCCATTGCGTAGCTCATCTCCTCCACCATGTTCGGCCCCAAGGAGAGCAAGCTCGGCCCCCCCTCTCCCCTAGGAATGCGTGCGCAGTCCATGACTGTAGGCCCCCCATAGCTCACTCCACACGACACCAAACACGATCTCCACCGTTGATCTCCATGCTCTCGTCGTGCTCTACCACTTTGTAGTTGAACGTTCTTGCTAATTCTTGATGGATTTGGAGTAATCGAGGGAGGAAGGAGAAGCATTCTCAGCCTTTGGTTCTGTATATGGCGGCTAGGGTTTATCTTTTTTTTTTTTTTTCTAAATGAAGGGTAGGGGCTATTTATAAGGAACGAGCGACACTATTCATCCCGGAAATTCTGAACTCCGATTTACGCGCCGTAACCAGCGTTTCTAGGGTTTACCCCGCGTTCCGGACACAATGGAACAGGTTTCGGAAGCTAATTCGGAAGTATGTGCGAGTTATGGCTGTAAACGCTCAATTTAAATTAAACCGATTTAAATCGATTTCTAGGCGTTTTAATTCGTACCGGACAAACGGTAAATCCAATTGACTTGAAATTTGAAACCTTACAATAATATCACATTACGGATCCGATGAAACTAGTTTCGTCGAAATCCGAGACTTTTTGAAAAATGGCTATTTTCACTCGTCAAATTTAAATTAAAAATAATTCGATGCGTTTCAAGCTGCCACGATCAAACGATAACTCCGATTGACACGAAAATTGAAATCCGGTAATAACTAACTATTACGGATCCAATGGAACTGGTTTCGTTCAATTCTGAGACTGTTCAAAAATTGACTATTTTCACTAGTCGATTTAAATATTAAAATATTCAATTTTCACAAATTAACTTTTAATTCGATTTTAAAAGTTCTAAAATATTGTTCTAACTCTCATATGATAAAATAAAATTTTACAAATCATTTTCAATCATATTTAACTATATTTTCAATTATTTCCATCATTTAACATATTAAATTATCGATTTAATTATCCAATTAAATCCAATAATTCAAATAAAAATTTATTCGACTTATAAATTCACTCATTTATATTTAAAATAAATTAAATATTCAAATTTTAATTTTTAAAAATTCTGGGTCGTTACAATGACGTACCTTGATTAACAGCGGAAGATGTAATGGCTGTCATCCTCTTCTTCTGACTTCTAATAATTACTCTTCTTCTTCTCAGAATTCGGTTTCTCTTTCTAACCCTATTTCTTTATATGTTTCTTGATGGAGAAGAATACATCTATATGCCAGGAGAGAGATGACCCAATCCTTTATATAACTTTTAACTCTAAATCTGGTACGTCCATCGTATACCAATTCAACGCTTAAGATTAATCACAGACCTAATGTTCTAATTATAGAATGGTCTATTTATGACTTAATTAATCAGGTCACATTAAGATTAGAAACTGCATAACATTAAAGGTAAATGAAACATTCTATTTATGACGTAATTAATAGGGTCATACTAAGATTAGAAACTGCATAACGTTAAAAGTAAATGAAACGATTGCAGTTTCTAATAGCAGTTTTCGAACATTCTCCCACTTGACCCGATTATTCATAATATCAAGTGTTGAACATCATATTATGATAAATTGTTGAGAGTTATGGTGGTTGTGCATTATTAATTCAATGCATTCCCTTCCATATACTACAATACCAGCAATCCATCATTTTATACTCATAATTTATATAAAACAGCATAATGGTCCACATAATGTCTTATATCATAATGATTAAACATAATATCTTTATAAGACTCTTTCTTGTTAAAAATTACATAAAGTACGTACTACCACATTAATACAAGAAACACATAATTGTATATCAGAAACACACAAAGGAGCTCAGAATGTCACACATTAATTATTATTAATACAACCAAGACCCATTCTTTGAACATGTTCCTTAAATTGTCTTGGTTGTAACCCTTTCGTCAAAGGGTCTGCAATCATAAGTTCTGTCCTGATGTGCATGATTGACACTCTTTATTTGTGAACCTCATCTTTCACAACAAGATACTTCAGTTCCATATGTTTGGCACCTTTAGAGTACTTCTCGTTTTCTGAGAAAAACACTGCTGCAGAGTTATCACAATAAATGTTCAGCGGCTTGCTAATGGTGTCGACAACCGCAAGCCCTGAAATAAAGTTTCGCAGCCATAGTGCATGAATTGTGGCTTCATAACATGCCACAAATTCTGCCTCCATAATAGATGAAGCAACGATAGTTTGTTTCACACTTTTCCATGATATGGCTCCTTGAGCAAACATAAACAGGTACCAAAAGTCGATTTCCTAGTATCGATGCATCCAGAAAAATCAGAATTGCTATATCCAATCATCTCCAATTCATTGGATCTACTATACATGAGCATGTAATCGTTCGTGCCTTGTAAGTACCTTAACGCTTTCTTTGCAGCTTGCCAATGTTCCCTTCCTGGATTACTTTGATACCCCCCTAACATACCGACCGCAAAACTGATATCCAGTCTAGTACAGGTTTGAGCATACATTAAGCTACCGACTACAGATGAATATGGAATTGATTCCATTTCCTTTCATTCATCATCATTCTTAGGACAATGCATGAGATTGAATTTATCACCTTTCTGTACAAGAACTTCCCCAGTTGAACACTTACTTAATCCAAATCTCTCTAGAATCCTTTCGATATATCCTTTCTGAGACAATCCCAATATTCCTTGTGATCGATCATGAAATATTTCTATTCCAATCACATAGGATGCCTCTCCCATATCTTTCATTTCAAAGTTCATTGAGAGAAATTCCTTAGTCTCATGCAATATGCTTAAATTATTTGCAGTAAGCAAGATGTCATCAACATAAAGGATGTAATAATGGTATTGAACTTTATATACCATTGCCGGGATGCTTGTTTAAGCCCATATATTGACTTCTTAAGTTTACACACCAATTGTTCTTTACCTTTTATAGAAAAACCCTCAGGTTGATCCATATAAACATCCTCATCAAGATCTCCATTCAGAAAGGCTGTTTTCACATCCATTTGATGCAATTTCAAATCATAATGTGCTATTAATGCCATTATTATTCTTAGTGAGTCCTTTTTCGAAACAGGAGAAAATGTCTCCTTGTAATCAACACCATCTTTCTGGGTGTAACGCTTAGCAACAAGTCTAGCTTTATACCATTCGACATTACCACTAGAGTCGTGTTTGGTTTTAAAAACCCATTTGCATCCGACTCTTTTACAGCCATGTGGTAAATCAGCGAGATCCCAAACTTCATTCTGTTGCATGGATTTTAGTTCTTCTTTCATGGCATTAATCCATTCCTTTGACTCTTTACTTTCTACAGCATGTGAAAACGAAACCGGGTCCTTATTGATCCCTGTATCATAATCTGATTCTTGCATATAAACCATATAATTATTAAAAATAGCTGACCTACGATCTCTTTGAGATCTTCTGAATGCTACTTGTTGTGGTTCATGCATATCAGCATTATGTAAGTCATTTCCTTCAGGAAGTACTTCTTCATTTATATGTTATTCATCATCATGCTGTTCTCCAACAGTTGGAACAATATTTGGAGTAATAGTAGATGGAGGAACTATTCTAGGCAATGTAACATTTATCCTTGTTTTCTTTATTTCCATTATTTCTCTTCTAGCACTCCCGCTAACTTCACCAATCTCAATGAATCTTGCATTACCAGTTTCTATAATTCTTGGACTATGATTAGGATAGTAAAACACATATCCTTTAGGTTTTTCAAGGTAACCTAAAAAATACCCACTAATCGTTCTAGAATCTAATTTCTTTTCATGTGGATTATAAGTTTTGGCTTCCGCTGGACAACCCCAAACATGCAGGTGTCTTAAGCTAGGTTTCCTGTTAGTCCATAATTCAAAAGGAGTCTTTTGAACAGCTTTACTAGGAACCCTATTCAACAAATAATTAGCGGTTTTGAGAGCATACGACCATAAATTCTCAGATAGTGTAGAATCTGACATCATACTCCTAATCATAACTATTGACGTCCTATTGTGCCATTCTGCTACACCATTTTCTATCATGTACCTGGCATTGTGTATTGCGCACATATGCCATGACTTTCGAGGAATTTTGCAAATGGACCTGGACACTGGCCTGACTCATTATATTTGCCATAATATTCACCACCTCTATCAGACCTTATGATTTCCACCTTTTTATCTAATTGCCTCTCAACTTCCTTTACAAACATCTCAAGGACATTCACAGATTGAGATTTTTCATGAAGCAAATAGACATAACCATAGTGGGAAAAATCATCAATAAAAGTGATTAAATACTTCTCTCCATTAAAGGCTAGAGTGTCCATAGGTCCGCAAATATCATGTGTATTATTTCAAGAAGCTGGCTACTTCTAGTGGCTCCTTTCTTATTATGTTTGATTTGTTTACCTTTAATACAATCCACACATAATTCTAGATCACTAGAGTTCAAATTTGATAAAATTTCATTACTTACTAATCTCATCATTCTTTCTTTGGATATGTGACCTAGTCTTTTATGCCATAAGAAAGCAGAATTTTCATTCAACATGCTACGTTTGCATCCAGCATTATTTATTGCATTCAGCAAGGAATTCGCATAAGTGTCATTCAGTTTCAATTTATATAAACCATCAATTAGAATACCAGAACCAACATTATCAGTATTCTTATATAAATCAAAACAACTAGATCCAAACGTACATCTAAAACCAGAAATATCCAACTTACTTACAGAAATAAGGTTTCTAGATAATGAAGGTACAGAAAGCGTACTATATAAGTCTAATACATATCGACTTTCTAGAATTAGACGATAAGTCCCAATGCCTTTTATTGTGGATTTCATTCCGTTTCCCATAAAGAGAAAATGACCTTCATTTGGATTTATGGTTCGGATCATAAGAAATCCCTGCATATTATTGGAGACATGAGTTGTAGCACCAGCATCAAGCCACCATGTATTAATAGGAACTTCAACTAAATTTGATTCGAAACATACGAAAGATAGATGATTACCTTTCTTTTCGAACAAAGCTATCCTTTACGGACAGTCATTTTGATAATGTCCTTTCCTTTTACAGAAATGACATCGAACATCCTTTAGTTCCTTCTTTTCCTTATCCTGCCCATTCTTAGCAGGTGCCTTTTTCTTCTTGAAATGACTTGATTTTCCATTCTTTTCTTTACCAGCTTTATTACTCATAAAACTTATTGAGTGATTCACTTGATTTTTCAAACGTCCTTCTTCTTGAACAAGTCTACTGGCCAATTCATTAACATTCCACTTATCCTTTATAGTGTTATAGTTAATTTTAAAAGGTCCATATTCAGAAGGTATCGAGTTCAGGATAAACTAGACAAGAAAAGAATCCTCTACTGTAAGTCCAAGGGAGTTTAACCTTGCTGCAAGATTAGTCATCTCTATAATATGCTCTTGCATAGTTCGCGACCCATCAAACTTCATGGTCGTGAGTTCTGCCATAAGAGTATCAGCGAGTGACTTATCAGCTGAACGAAAATGCTCTTCCATAAACTGCATATATTCCTTAGCACTTTCTGTTTGCGGAATTGTTGACTTGATGTTGTTAGCAACAGTAATCTTAATAAACATTAGGCTCAATCTGTTACTGCGTTCCCATGCTTTATGGTGTGATTTTTCTATCTCAGTACTAGCTGTTGTAAGAGCAACAGGTTTATCCTCAAGGAGTGCCAAGTCAAGATCCTGAACACCTAAATGGAAATTAACTTGTTCTCTCCATTCAGAAAAATTAACACCAGTGAACAATATAACAGATGAAGCATGTGTATTCATGGGAACTACTGCAAATTAAAAAAAAATTGAAATAACTATAAGGTCATAGCTAATGCGATTCAGATATGTACATAATAGTATAATATAGCACTCCATTGGGTAGATACTATCTTATACTTAACATAATTAAATACCAAAACATAAGTAAGGAATAAATATATTCAATTAAATAAAACTAACATCTTTGGATGATCAATATTTATTTAATCAAGATATCTATTAAACCTCATCATGTCAACTAGTTATAGAACAAGACTTTCCTTTGGGTAAGTTCTCAGGTTCTACCATTAGTGACGCCAAATTTTTTGGGTATTATTATAACTGGCAATTTCTATCAATAATCATTATGTTACTTATGTACTAAATGATTATTCTGATTTTGACCACTTTGGTTATTAACAAAATCATAAATCTAATGTGCATAATTAACTTATAACACATACTTGATTAAACATCATGAGTAAAGCATAAACAGATCAATTGCAATCATAGGAAATATTCAGTTATTGATTGGTGGCACTGATACCAAATGTCAGAAATTCTTTACTGTTCGATCTTTCATGATTAATGATGAATAATTCAAGTAATAGCCCAAGGATCACCGATACCAAATATTTCACAAACAATGCCTAATATGATTTTTTTTAAGATGACGTACCTTGATTAACAGCAGAATATGTAATGGTTATCTTCTTCTTCTGACTTCTAATAATTACTCTTCTTCTCAAAATTCGGTTTCTCTCTCTAACCCTATTTCTTTATATGTTTTTTGATGGAGAAGAATATATCTATATGCCAGGAGAGAGAGGACCCTATCCTTTATATAACATTTAACTCTAAATCTGGTACGTCCATCATATACCAATTCAACGCTTAAGATTAATCACGGTCCTAAGTTCTAATTATAGAATGGTCTATTTATGACTTAATTAATAGGGTCACATTAAGATTAGAAACTGCATAATGTTAAAGGTAAATGAAACATTCTATTTATGACCGAATTAATAGGGTCATATTAAGATTAGAAACTGCGTAACGTTAAAAGTAAATGAAACGATTGCAGTTTCTAATAGCAGTTTTCTAACAACCAGCTTGCAAGTTTTCCGTAACGCATTGATGTTTTCAACCTGTATTTGTTACACAGACTCTTGTGTCTTTACATTGAAATAAATAAATTTCATATAGGCCGGGCAATCCTCCTTTGATTCCACTATGAGTTAGAATTTACAAAGATACCAGATTCTGTAGCATGTATTTGAGCATTAACAAGATTTAATGTCATTTTGATTATTGCTTAGACTTAAATTAAATTATGTTACCAACTAGTTTTCACTGATGGAACGAATCGTTTTTTTCGTTTTTTCGTTTTTTATTTTTGAAAACCTAGGAGAACCCGGCAGGTCGGTAAACTCCTGAGAAGGGTATGGTAAAGCCATCCGCTGATCCAAGCCCCCTTACCCCGGGTAAATTTATATAGGATAGGGAAGCGCATGGTAAGAATCCAATCTAGGTCTTTTTATCAGAACCCAAGCCTCTTCCACTATGCTGCACCCGCCGACACGAATCGTTGCTGTCATTATTTAAGTTGCTTATGTAGGTTTGTTTATGCAAAGGGCTTCTACAGGGTGACGTGTTTGATCACTGGTAGGCCAATCCTGGCAGCCCTATGAGAAATATAAGAGCAGCAACTGTTTACGACGATGTTCGGTGATGTTTTCGGTGTGCTGTTCCCAACTTTTCATGGTTGACTATGTGCTTCTCTACAAAACATTATTATTCTCTTTCTTGTATATTTTTTTGAAACTTTATTAATAAGGGCCAGCCGAAAAGAAAGGATTAGAGGGTAATAATCCGAATATATAGAACAATCTCGACACCTCGTATCTCAAACCCTAAACATGTTAGGGTGTTAAGTGCCTCCATAAAATGCAACACAGAAGAACACTAAAAATGACGGAGCTCCATCTTTCAGACTACTCGAAACTCAAAATAAATGAGAGAAATTAGTCGAGGAGGCTTCCAATTCTTC
Organism: Allium cepa; assembly: GCA_030765085.1. NCBI lineage: Eukaryota > Viridiplantae > Streptophyta > Magnoliopsida > Asparagales > Amaryllidaceae > Allium > Allium cepa. The sequence continues at coordinate 107,485,708 of CM060937.1, read as the reverse complement.
TTGTCACTACGGCACTGATCTGTAAGCTTAAGATATGGGCAAAAATGGCTCAAATGAGCTGTTTTTGTTTCAACTTCCTTAAAGTTGCTTGCTTTGTTGGTTAGAACAACATCAGGCTTTAGATGAGAGTGAGCATAAGTCAGATCTGAGACTTTTGAGCATGAGTCCTTTCTCGTTGGTTTTGTTCCATTTAGTGTTGCTTTGCCAGATAAATTGCCTTTATGATTTAGATCTGAGCATATAAGTTTCGAAAAAGCAATTTTTGTATCTGCTTCCTCAAAATTGATAGTTTTGTAGCTTGAGATACACGAGTTATTGAGCTTACTCTGCTCCCCCTTCCAAATCTCGATTTTATTCTCCAGAGCGATGTTGTCCTCAGATGGATAATTGCGATTAAATAGTTGTGTTTTCTCCCTTTTCCTAACTCATCGCTATTCTCCAGATTCTCTATAGAATAGTGATGATTAGTGGAGTTGCCGGCATTTTGAGAAAGATTGGCAGAGCCTATACTGCTTTCTCCATTGTTCCAGCAAGATAAGTGATAACATTGTTGTTTAGCAAGCTTTTGAAAGCATTCCTTTTTTCCGATATTAACTTTCATTTGCTTAAAATCCTCAATTGACAACATCACTTTCTCCTTGGAAACACTGCTGGACGCGTGGTTATTCTTCAAATCTGTAGCAGGCAATAAACTACATTTACTATTTATAGAATGAACTATATTAAGTTTGCTATTGAAATTCTCATTTGTACTTCCCTTGCAGGTAACAGCCATGCCTGCAACACTAGAATGACCGCCTCCAGGAAGATTGTCCAAGGGGTTACTGTCTTGCTCGAGCGAGATATTAACCTTATCCGTAGTATGCAGATGACAATTGACAATCTTTATGACTTCTATGAGGGATATATGTAGTGTGTTTCCCTCCAAGTAAGAAATCTTCTACTCTATTTGCATAATCATCAATATTATTTGCAGTAAAGATATCGATATCCTTGAGATCATGCTATTTGTTAGCCTTTTTGCAAGAATCTAAAAGTCTGAAAATATATTATTCCAAATTTGAATGCTGCTATTCTCATTTTTGCGGTGCAGTCTTTTATTTCTTTCTTTCCATATATGATAAATGAAACTAGTTAGCATAGTGGAAGTTCTTTTAAACTCTTTTGATTTGGGTTTGAAGTTGTGTTGAATATATTGAATGCTTTCACTTATACTTTGTATTGATTGATGCTGATTTAAATTTAGAGCATTTTTAGTTATAAATCAAATATGTTTTGAAGCACAATCAAAGAAAAGATGATCTGTATTTTCCACTCCATTTTTGCATAAAAGACAGTTTTTATCAGCATTCTTAGTACATTTGGCACATCTTTCCAATGTGCGAAGTCTATTGAGTATGACAAAATAAGCACAATGAGACATTTTTGGGCAGTTTTATTTTCATCAAATGATTTTACTCCAATAAACTTCAATTTATTCACCCTTCACAAAATTCCATACTTTTTTAAAAAAGAGAGAGCATCTTTTGAACAAAGCTTCCAAATGCAAGTGTCTATTTGAAGGATATTATGGATTGTAATTTTTCCAATAGATGTTCTAAACATATTAGCAGCTTGATGTATGTTATTTTGATTATGAATAATATTCTAAACTTTATCATTAACACTACCAAATAAAAACAAGTTATTCCAACCAAGCAGATCAATAAAAGATTTTACCAATATTTGGAGGTCGAACCATAAACCAGTAGAACTGCCATCTTTAAACTTTCTTTCTATAAGATTTTTACCATTCTCCATACAGCTGGGAATATTTTTCCAAGTATAGGAATGATGATTTTCAAATTTAGCAGTCTTGAAGTTTTTTTTTTTAAGGTATTTGTCCCTCATCCATCTAGCCTAGAGGGATTTACCATCTGTAAATTTCCAAAATAACTTGTATTTTGCTGTTTCTCTCAAGTCTCTAATGCTTCTAATTCCTAAACCGTTAGCATTGTTAGTTATGCATGTCCCAAGAAATTTTGTGCTGCTTCCTTACCAAATAAAATTAGCACACATTTTTACAATTTTGCAAATTGCCTTGGCTGGTATATTATGAGCTTGAATCCAGTACAAAATAATCGCAGTGATGACCTATGGGTGAGTTCTAGCCTACCAGCTAGAGATAATAATTTGCTAGACCACCCTTCAAGTTTACTTGGAATAATCTCATATAACCTTGAGCAGTCCCTATCATTTAGTTGATTTATATTCAAAGGCAGGCCTAAGTATTTGATTGGCAAATTTCCTTCATTAAATTTGAGAATGCTTAAGATTTCTTTCTTGCATTTGCATCCTTTGCTGAAATAGACTTTAGTTTTGCACTCATTGACTTTTAGTCCAACAAATAATTCTAGCTTTTTAAAGATATTGGCAATAAAATTAGCATTATTTGTATCTACATTGACAAATAAAAGCAAATCATCAGCATATAAAAGATGAGTAATAGATGGTTTGATTCTATTTATGGCTTTAATATTTCCCTTGCTTTGTTCAGAATCAATTAGAATGGTGAAATATTCCATCAATAGCGAATAGATAAGGAGAAAGGGGACCTCCTTGTCTTATTCCTCTATTGCTATGAAGATAACCTTTAGGGAGTCATTAATCATCACAGAATATGTAACATTATCAATACATTCTTTAATAAGAGCATATTTTTTTTATTAAAAGCCATTAAACTCATCATATGAATTATAAAATGCCTATTTATTTTGTCAAAGGCTTTGTGTAAATCAATTTTAATACACATAACACTTTGGCTTTTCATGTTAAAGTTTCTAATTAGCTCATGGGCAAGCAAAGTGTTTTCAATAATAAGTCTGCCGGGAATGAAAGCATAGTGATTTTCAAAGAAATTTTAAAACCACTTTAATCCTATTGCAAAGAATAGTAGAAATAATTTTATAAATGAAGTGGCAACAGGAAATTGGTCTGTAATCTTCCATCCTAGTAGGATTATTTATTTTTGGGACAAAGGTTATGAAAGTATGATAGAAAGACTTTAGTAGCTTCCCTGTCTTAAAAAAATTCTGAAATGATTTCAAAAATATTAGTGCTAATATTATGCCAGTGGGTTTTATAGAATTTAGCACCAAATCCATCAGGACCAAGGCTTTTATCATTATTAGCATTGAAAACAATATTTTTAATATCCAATAAATAAACAGGAGCAAATAAAATTTCCTGACTAATTTCTTTTAAGGAAAATTTAACATTGATAATAGGAAAAGAGGTCACATAACCACTAGTGTTAAATAACTCTGTGAAGTAAATAATGGCTTCTCTCTCAATATCAGTTGAATTTTTTAAAGCATTACCATTTGCATCAATATGTTTACCAATGATATTTCTATTTTTCCTATTTGTCATTTTGGCATAAAAGAATCTGCTAGCTTCATCATCATTTGTAAGCTAGTCAACTTTGGCCTTTTGCCTTATATTAACTGAATGAATATGAAGAGAAGTGATGAGATTATTTTGAGCCTGAAAAAAGCTATTGATAATATTACTGTCTGAATCATTATCAAGAGCATTTTGTAACTTTTCACATTCAGCTCTAATATCTTTAAGCCCGTTTTTATTTTTGCTTTTGTTTCAATTTTTATATGACCCTTGGCAATTTGCAAGAATTTGAAGAATTTATATTGGGCAGTGCCCTGAGTTTTAAATGACAACCATTTATTGATGACATTATCTTCAAAGACGCACCCATTCATAAATCTAAATGGAATATTTTTCTTGCAATTATTATTTTCAGTGAGAAAATTTTGGATAGGGGTGTGATCACTTATCGCTTGAGGAAGTGTGAAACATTTACAGTGAGGAAAAATATTAGCAAACTTTTGGTTGATTAAAATCCTATCAAGCTCTCAATGAATGTTTCTAAATTTACCAGAATTCCTAGTAAATTTGTTTCCTATAATATTAGCTTCAATACCTGTCCTTAAGAAGAATTTATTAATGAATTCTAGCTTGCGAAATGGGACTGGTATGCCACCTCTTTTATTATATGCATGCATGATTGTACTAAAATCACCCATTATAATCCAAGGATGAGAATTTTTTTATTCAAGCTCTCAATATGATTCCATAAGTCAAATCTCTCATTTTCAAAATTTGATGCATATATAAAAGTAACATCTAAGACAAGACCAACTTTATTAGAAAATAAGCAGTGAATATATTGAAAGTTTAGGATGTGGCTAACTAAATTCCAAATATATCATCCCATAAAATAAGAATTCTACCAATACCCTCATTCAATTGTTATTAATAATTCTCCAGTTGGGGAGGTATTTGATATGATAATCTACAACTTTAACATTATCTAATATATGTTCTAATAGACCTATTATATAAGGATTTTAGAACATAATTAAACTAGAAACATCTAATTTTTTAATGGGAGAATTAAGACCTCTAACATTCCATGAAATTATCGACATTGATAAAAATATGAAGGGTAAATGATAAGGATACTCAAAGGACATGTAGATAGTTACAGAATCACTGGAAATATCTTCCTCCTCCTGTACTTCCATCTTCTTTCCCTTTTTTTACATGCAGATTCATTTTTAACTTTTAGAAGCTTTTCCCATTTATCATTTTTTGAGATGTATTTTTCTCCGAATTCTTTGTCCGTAGCATCCCCTACTTACTCTACAGATGGAATATCACTTAAGCTTTTAATTCTAGTTCTAGCTTTCTTTCTCTTTTTCTTATTTTTGTCTGCGGACGATAAAGATGAAACGGCATTAACAGCTGCTTGAATAGCTTTCCCAGAAAGAGGTTTTTTATTTAGTGGAGTGAGTGTATCTGGAAGGAAAGATATAGCAGTGCTTTTTGGAGGATCAATTAAATCTGCAATATTTATTATTTTTGGAGAACATTGATCAACATTCATGCTACCTTCTTCAACATTTGCCTGAACAGAGGTCTTAAAATTGCTATTTCTTCCATTGATGTATTTGGAAGATCCATCTCATTTGCATTATCTCTTTAAGGGGGTAACTATTTTCATGTTGCATATTTTCCAGATTTTCAATATTAGAAATATTGCCAGCATCCATTACTGCATCATGAGTTTCTAAATCATTAAAAGAAATTGGATTTAAAGTATGCTCCGATTAAGGCATCGATTCTATTTGAATTCCATCATGAGAATTTGCTCGTTCATATTTATTTCCGCATTAATGTTTTCCTCTGCATTAATCTTAACTGCGGTATCATTCTCTCTGCACTTTTCTTTCCAGAATTTTTTAATGGCGCAATTTTCACTTGAATGTCCAAAACATTTACAAGATTTGCATCTTGATGGATCCATACATAATCAATTTTTTGCATTATACCATCACCATCATGCATTGTGATGTTAGCTTCATCAGATAAATCTACATCAGCTTTTATTTCAACAAAAATTCTTGCATAACTTAATTTTGTTTCTTTAGCAGTTGGTTCATCCAACTTTAGTGGCATACCCACTGAACTTGCAATAACGCTAAAAGCATCTTCGTCCCATAATCTTAGGCTTAATTCAGGCAGCCTAATCCAAATTGGCATAGTAGACAGAAGATCTCTATCAAAATCAAATTTCTTGCTCCATTTTTTCAGAATAATCAATTTTCCATTAATAAGATATGGTCCCCTACTTAGAGTTTTTTCGTAGTCTTAGAGCTTGGAAAACCTTATGATGAAAACCCATTATTCCTAGTATACATTTCAAATATTCTTATGGTGTTCCAATTGTGGGTAATATAAGTCTTGAAATAATGATATGGAGGATGAAGACCATATACATAAGCAATAATAAAAAACTCCATTTATTCTCTATGCGTTTATCAATATCTTCTTTCATAGTAACAAAATTTTTATTATTGATATTGATAGGAGCAACATAATGTAAATCGAACTCAGAATCCAACCCTCCTTTCTTAAGAAGGTCAGCCCCAGAAGAGGCTTTCTGCGTCTTCTGAGCAATGTCTACATTAAATAAAACATTGGGAATTTGATTTCTTGGATTCAACAGATGCCTGTGCACATTTCTTGATTGTGTATTGTATTTTCTTGAAACTGTTTTCCCTATACTAAGAGGATTTTGATATGCATTTTCTGGTTTTCTTTAAATGTTTCTTTGAAAATCAGAAGCAGAATCCTTTCTGCTCGCCTTTTTGTTGTAAATTACTTTCTGAAACACATCTTCATCCACAATTGCATTGCTCGAATTAGGAGGGTTATCTTTGAATTTGATTTACTATGAAAGAGAAATAGAGATAGATGATGGAGGAAGGAGAGATGTGGATGAACCATTCTGATCAAGACTATCAAAAATACGATTATTTTGTATTTTTATGAAATTGGCCATTATTCATCACTTTCATGTGTTATGTAAGTAACAAATAAAAGAATTTGTTTACAGTAAAAATGTTTATCCATTTCCTCTTTCTTATATTTATTACTATAAAACTTACCAAAATGTGCTTCAAATAGTTAAATGTTTGGCCTAACATGGTTGGTAGTTTTGATATATGATCCAAGCAGTAACTTTATTACGAAATGCTTGTAGCTGGCGATGGTTTTCAAATGTCAGATTCTCAATTGTGTACATGTTTTTGTATAGGTGTTTTTATGCATCTCCATATGTACCAATACTCATACTGCAAATATTAGTATATATTCTTCTTTTGATATAATCACCCTCCGCTGTTTTGGAATTATCAGTCATATGAAAATATTAAGCTAGCGTAACTCTGGTAATAGGCCTGCATAGCTGCATACGTGTTCAAGTGATTTGGGTGGGTGTTTGAGAAATCACATTTGTCAGTGCACGAATTAGTAAATTTTTGAGTTTTGTAGTTTTACTGGTTTGTCTCTTTAATGTATAATACAGAAAAAGAAGAGGATAACTCGAAACCAAAAAAAATTCTACATTACTCAATTAGTCTAATGTACGAAACAAGTATATGGAGGATAATAATGTTCATAATTAATGACGATACTTCTCATGCACTTGAAGACAATACAATGAAAGTCGAAGAATATTTTGATAACATTATTTCGTAGATTTAGTTAGATAAACTAAATAAAATAATGTGTTGATTTGAAGATTGAGATTTGATTTAACTAAGGTAGCCGTGCCTTTTTAACTAATAAATTAAATAAAGGTTTAAAATGAATTAGAAGAGGTGTATTATGGGAAAGAGGCCATTGCTATATATCTTCCTTAGGTCGTGTATCCTTTTACCCATTCATTTCATTTCATTTTAAAATTTTCAAAAGTGAGGCCAGTCACCATTAACAAATAAAGAAGAAGAGGAAACAAAAGAAAAGCTTAAGAAAAGAAAATTCAAATCAAACTCATTCAAATCGCAAGCTTCTTAATCTCTAAAGAAAAGGCGAATAATGTTCACATCTCTAAATTTTATGGTTTCGGTTTCAAAACTAAATCCGAATGATTCTGCAAAGATTTCCTATGTTTATGAATGATAAAATGATATATACACATATTGATGATTTATGTATGTTCATATAGACTTTATGATAAATTTTAAGATGAAAACCTATTAAATTACATATGTTTGCCTTGCGAATTTTTAAGATGATCTAAAAAGTTATTTTAGAGATGGGTTTCAAATTTTAGGTTTTTCTGAATTTTTGTGGAGTTGTTATAAATTTTCTAAGGAAGAAAATGGTATTTTGGATTATTAAATTATTTAAGGGAAAAATAATAATTATTTAGATCTGAAAATTTTATATGTTGAAGAGAACTAATTAATTTATTTTCTAAAACTTTTCAAGAATTTTCCAAAGTGTTCTAATAGTTATATAAAATTATTTAAGGAATGAGACTTAAATGTTTTATATAATTATAAAGGAGAAAATGGCTTTTTCAAAATTATTTAAATTTCCAAATAAGGAAAGTCGATAGAATTTTTGAATATAATATTTTGGCAATTAATCAGGTTTAGACAAACAAGGCAGGTTGGGCACAAAAGAACTATTATTAAAGTACAAAAAATAGTTTTTCTAGTATTTCAACACTTTCGGCAAGAGCTTCCGCCTCCATTCCAGACCTCCAGACAAGGTCGAACGGTATCAAACTTTTCGTCTAGGTCAAATACCAATGCACATGGTATCAGGCAACTGGTACGTTGTGAATTAGATGAAGTCGAAAGGTTATAGCTTTTGAAGGAGATGAAACTTTGTTTTGGTTTTAAAGAAAATACGTCTGCTAGCTTTCGACAAAGAGCTTTCGACGTTGTCAAATGGTTTAAAAGAAAAGGTTTCAATTTGTTTGCTTTCTTGTTTTAATTGAAACCTTTCGACAAAGTCGAAAGGTATAGCTTTCGATAAGGTTGAAAGCTTAGTTGCCGCTTCCAAACGTTTCGACATAAATGGAGTCAAATGTTATCTTTTGTTTTATAAAACTTGCCGCCTCTCTCATTGATTTCAAAGGGTTGGTTCCAACACAAAAATTTCATTGTTTTCGAATGGTTTCGAAAGGTTTTATAAAGGTTTCGAAGCAGTTGCTTTCGACTCCAATGTTTTTTTGATACTTTTGCTCTACTTGAAGGCATAATCCAAATGTTTTAAGTCGAAACGTTTTAAAGGTTCCAAAGTAGTTAACTTTGAATGGTTTCGAAAGGTTTCCACTTGTTTTAAATTGAACCAAATGTCTTCAAAAGGTTTTGAGTTTCATAGCTTTTGAAAGGTTTATAAATGATCTTATAGGGGAGGTACCCCAAGCTTTCGACAAAGTTAAAAGGTGAAACCTTTCGACTAAGCCCAAAAAAAACCTTTCGACAAGGTCGAAAGGTATGGTTTTAATGTTTTCGAAAGGATAAGGTTTAAAAGATTTAGAAGGCTGATGTCATATGTTGCTTGTAGAAGGAAGGCTTTTTAAATGGTTTATTAAAGGATATGAAGGAGTTACCTTCAATGCTTTCGAAGGATTTTATTAATGGTTTCAAAGGTGTTACCATCAATGTTTCCGAAAGCTTATATAAAGGTTTTAAACAAAGGTTTCGAATGGAATGACTGGGAAGATAGCCTAAGCGTTTTATGTTATAAAGGACATTAACTTATTTCAAAAGGATAGATAATCCTTATTGAACATCATCATCATTATTTTGAGCAAAGCATATATAACATAGCAAAATAGCTTAGAGTAAAGCTAGAGATATATTTTCCTTGTTTATATACGTTTTGACGGGCTAATCATTTTGAAAAGGTTTTCAAGGAAAATTTGAAGGGCGGTTAGCTTAGATTTTTGAATAGTAATTAACCCAAAAAAATTTGGACAGCTAGCTCATTTAAATTCGGATAGTCAGTCCATTTTAAGGGCAGTCGGCCTAGATGACAGTTAGTCCAGATAAGAGTTAGTCCAGAAAAGAGAATTTAGCTCTGATATAAACAGTTAGTTTATTTATTAGCATAATAGACCTTGCTACTTTTTAAGGACAGTTAGTCCACCTTTTTAACCGGTTTGGCCAGATAGCTCATTATCTTGCATAAAACATATTGCTATTTTGGTATAATCAGTTTTAGGGCTGAAAGTCCAGAATAGAGCAATTAGCTCAAAATTTAGGACAGATAGTGTAACGGCCAAGAGATTTTCGACCCCAAAAATCGACACTAATACGTTCACCGTATAGAATTCCGAGCAATTGGATGCTGGAAACCCCAGACCATTAGAGTTAAGAAGAAAAAAGGTAGAAGAAGAAATAAAAACAACAACAAAGAATCTCACAATCGCAGAGGAACAAATAAAATATACAATTAACAGCATTTTATACAATGAAAAAGCTATAACTATCAATTTATATACATGATATCTGAGTATAACAAAAACTGGACAGTTGTAACAGCTTGTCCTCAACTGCTGTCTATACAACACAAAATACACGGCGGAAGATAATCAATACGTGCCATCCAGCTCTCCTACTGAGCTCCAAACGTCCTAACCTGAAAATAGGTAATACTTGGTCTGACCCGAGCATTACAATAAAGTAGCACCTGAGTCAGGCTGCAAACCAGCGTGAATAAACCCATTTAATTTGGAATACTAAAGTCGTAAAAACGTCTTTGAAAATCAAGGTAACTCGTCCAACATTACGAGTTCTTAACTTGTTATGACCAACACTTGTTGCCAAATCCATTATTTAAAATAATACCTAAGTGCAGTTACTTATTCAAATATAGTCGGATTTACTTAATTTATTTATTGCAGCCTATTTCATTCTACAAATCAAACCCGTAAAGATTGAAGTAGTCATTAAATCGAAGTGGTTTCGGATATCGCTGATATCCGATCTCGGTTTCTTCGAACCCAAATGCCATCTTTTAAGCCAAGTTGTTTTTTTAAAAAAAAATTCAATTTCGGAATGTCAACTATCATATATAAATCCCATCACAATATCTATTCAAATGAAACGTCTCACATTTTATATTTAACTGTTCATTTCGGGTTATTCCAATTTAAACTATTCATAGACTAGATTAACTAGTCACACAAATCATTAATTTACTTAAAATAGAATTAATTAATTATTTGCAAATCATTTTAATTATCATTAAACTAATTATAAACCATTTTATTTTATTCTAATTAAAAATATGGAATTAACTAATGATTAACAAGTAAAGTCAACCTAAGACTTTTAGTAAATTAAATGTTTAGATCATTTTATTTTATCATTAACTATTAACTAATTACAACTATTTATTTACTGTTAATAAACCTTAGTAATTAATTAATAATTAACATGTAAATATTTACCATAACTTAATTAATTTTAAGTTTAAACTATTTTATTTACCCTAGCCATTACTAATCCTAAAGTTTAAGTTAACTTAAGTTTTAAACTAGTTAATTTATATAACTATAAACTAATTACTTTGAAATCCTTTTCTTTTCATATTCTTCCCCTTTCCTTTCTTTCCAAAAATCCAATACTTTTACTTTTGATGTTCCAAAATATCCAAAATAAATTCGATCAAACCATAGCATTCAATAGCTTTAATTTTCAATATAATCTATCACGGTTTATCAAATAATCACATTCACAGACTATGAAAATAAATTTCAATATTTTCGAGAAATCTAGTTGGATCCCCAACCTATTTTCCTGCATCCACAGATGTTAGCACAACATAAAAATACCAATCCCACTTCGAGGGGGATATCACGGTATATAGGGTCATCTGCTATTATGCGGGGCACATAGGGTCTCATCCGCTATATAATGCAAGAATATCAATCACTCGAATATATATATGTACTACTATGTATAATATCACATTCAGACTAATAATAAATTATCAATTCAAGCAATCAACCAATAATTTAATTTAACTGATTAAATTAATCAGTAATCAAATTTGAGTGAGATTTACTCACCTTTGATTTTTGTTTTGCAATCCTACCCAAACCGGCTTGTGTCTCCATAATTTCAGACCTTGTATAAATATTATAGGGTTTATTATTATCTAAAGTGATCGAACAATCAATTTTCTATTTATTATATTTAATTAACTAATAATTTAATTTAAACTAATTTCTCTATGATAATGTTTTTTACAATTAACATAATTAAATGATTTAATTAAATAAGTAAATCACCATAATACATTATTTTAAAATTAACCTGTAAGTTAAATGTGTGTATATATATTTTTCTAGATATATTTACATTTATAAATTTCTTTCCTGCAAATAACAAAATAGCAATTTTCTTTACCATAAAAATCCTTCTTCTTAAAAATCTGAAAATAAAACTTTATCTTACTGTTAGATTTACCTCCTAAACTATATATATTACATATTAAATTTGTTTTCCTTTCCTTACTAGAATAAATTTTCTCTGTTCAGACCTTATACATATATATTCTTAAATTAAATTAAAGATGAACACCGAAATATAACTCAGTTTAACCAACTCGAGATTGACCCATCTACCCAATATCCAAATCTCGACTTCATCCAGACTCCTCCTCATGCTGCCGAAACCCTCCAGGCTAACGCGAAGGCAACGTCGCCGCACCATCCCAACTCGAACTCCCCCTCCACTCCTCGAACGCTACCACAGCCCCCATCGACTTTGACAACCCCCACGCGCACCACAATAACCCACCCTGGCACGAACAAAGCTCGCCGAAGTCACCCACCTCGATTCGATGAAGATAAGCACCAGAGTGCCACATTCCATCACTTCGAAAAAAACTCCTTGCGCTCGCCGTCTACTTTCCGAACCCGACGATGACTGCCACCACCAAATCGCGAGCGTGCACTCCTACTTCTGGCCACTCGACATCATCAAACTCGAACCGAGACCGCCCCAAGCTCGATCGACATCTCGCCTTCATGCTTGATTAGCTTATGATAGAAGAGAAAGGAATGTCATGCTTTTAATTGGAACGTGAATTGGAAAACGAGGCGGCCATTGTTTGACTTTCATTTTCTATGCTTGATTTGCCTCAGAAAGAGGGAAAAAGGGAATCGCGACTTTAAAAGAAGATGGGGATAGCGATTTTATTTAAGCATCAGCCATGGATTTTATTTTTTGAATGTGATTCCAACTGGCAGGAACGAAGAAAAGAAAGGCGGTTGGAAGTGAATTCGCGGCCATTATTTCTTCGATTTCGTTCGGCCTTTTGAATAAAGAAGATGGGAAGAGAGGTCGAAATTTATAACGCATTGACTTTCTTTTTTCTCTGATTTAAAACTGTCGCGTAAAAAGAAATGTGGGACAAGAGGAGGCATTTGTGTGCCGAGGAATGCAGCAGTGTTTTTGAAAAAGTAAAAGCTACTAAGGTGAAAAATTTTGATGGTGAAAGAATTACAGCTGAACGTTGGGTTGTATGTGAATATATATATATATATATATATATATATATATATATATATATTTATTTAAATTGAATTCAAATTTAAATTGTCTCGATAAATGCAACTTAAAATCTCGACCCACCACCGAGGCGTGCCGATATGCGTTTATAATGTTATGCCCCTATCCAAAATGCAATGGAAAAGGTTTCGAGTCCTAATTCGGTCGTATGGAGAAGATAGCCTTTTGGACCCAATTATAATATTGAATTTTCGTTGAAATTTCAGCGCATTTACATACCGTACGATCACACGACAACTTCAAACACTATGAAATTTGAAATCCGATAATATTACACTACTTCGGATCTAATGGAACTAGTTTCGTCGAAATCCGAGACTATGCCTTGGAATGTTATTTTTGAATGTCAATTTAAATGATATATTTTTAAAACTGAACAAACTACTTTCAAATTCAATTTTAAAAGTTCCATTACCTTTGGTATTATTAATATAAAATTTGCAAGCCTTCAATATATTTGTAACGAGCTTAAAACTCCCAATTTAACATTTTACCCAATTTCCAGTAATTAAATTCAATAATTTAATTATCACATAAATAGTGATATTTGAAATTCAAGTTAAAAGTTAACTTTTAAATATTTAAATCAATTAAATATTCCAATTTCAAATGCCTCAAAAATTCCGGGTCATTACATTCCTCCCCCCTTAAAAGAATTTCATCCCCGAAATTTCTAGTTAAGAGGAATGGTCCTCACCCGTTAACTATTTCCCAAAACCAAATAGTTTCTTAACAACTCCTTAAAACAATCTTTTTATTAAAGTCACACTATTACCCTTACTAACTTTTCAAACCCATCCACAGGTTCCCAATAGTATTATCCTCTCGATAATTCAAATTATAGTTTAAACCAAATTTTTAAAGTTATCAAAATTTTTCTAACTCCCTAAATTTTCGAAAAATTTCGCCAGTGCCTCCTTTGCGTGGCTAGATTGGAACAACTATAAAATTGCCTCTACGGGCCCCATATTACAAAAGAAAACAAAAGGCGAGGTGGCAAGATCAGAAAACCATCAAATTTCATTTGACAATTTTAAAAACATACCTTTTTTGTCGGGCAATCCAAATTTTTTCTTCTTAAGTCAAAACCAATTTTCCTTTTGCTTTCAAATAACTGTATCTTACTTAGCAATAATATCCAATTGCTGATTTCAAAATCATTTTATTCACTTCTTTTATGAAATTTCAATATTTGTTCTATTTAAGCCGTATAATGTACACACATCATCCGCACGCAATATCAAATCCAATCGCTCACTCGATCACACAATTTCACTTTCGAACTAGTATCGTCTACCCGATTCTCTAGTGCGGACTCGGATCTGTTTTCTTGATCAAAAACCGTCATCCTTCTTGCATAGCCATATACTATGATAGAGAATTTCAGGATCCATCAAAAATGCATATCCAGGATTCACATATTCACAATTTCCAATTCTATTTGAATTCAATTTACCTTTCATTTTTATTCATCACCAAAACTATCTTTATAAAAAAAATACTTTTTATAACTCGGTGTCTCAACAAGTCCATCCTTGCTCTTATCGAAATTCAGTCAAACACTCATCGGGCATAGGACTAAAAATCTGTGAGTAGATAGTAAACCCAATTTCAACACCCAGTGAAAATACTTGGAAAAAACTTTTGTGAGAATGCTCTGGAAATCATCACCCCCTCTATGGAGCGCAGTTAGCCCGATGATTACGTCGCCATCCCGGCAAAATCCATAGAAAACTGTAGGCATCTGCACCCCTCGATTTCACCATGGAACCGCCACAGATCGCAGCTACACCCAGGATTACGTTGTTATCGTAGCAAAAACCATGTAACTATAGGCATCGGTGCCCTCGAATTTTGCTGCCAAATGAAACTTTACCACATAGATCGCAGATTACATCAGTCAAGTCCCAATGTTGCCTGTAGGCACTCACTGCTACACGACATTTTCTATGGACCACATAGATCGCAATCTACGATGACACATTGCTCTCCTCACAAAATCAAACGTAGACTTTAGGCAATCGCTGTCCGTCAACTTATGCTATGGAAACGCAGTAGATCGCAGTTACACCAGAGTTACACTGCCATCACAGCATACCCCAATGTCTCTGTAGGCATTACTGCCCTCGACTTTTTCTACTCAATCACAATCCACAGGAACTATAGTTTAGTCCGGACGTCCTCTGGGATCAAAATTTAGAACCCTCTTAGGACTCAAAGCAGAACCACCTAGTGGATCTCCTAATATAAATTTTAACTCTAAATGGGAGCGCCTTTTTCCCCATAGCATTCCCAAAACATTTTATACTATACACGTATAGTATCTTTCAAATCATACTCTCTATATATATCACATATAAACTTCAAAATCGATAATTCTCAAACTTGGCTTTCCAAATTCCCAAAATTGATTTTTCCCAAAATCAAAAGCCTTTCAAAATCCACGAGTTCCAAAAAAACTTTCCTAGTTCCATTCTCATAAAATGATTCTTATACATACATACATACATACATACATACATACATACATACATACATATATATATATGTATATATAAGTTTATCCTTTTAACTAGAATAATTTTCTTGATTATTTCATACTTATATAATTTCCATTTTATATTTCAATTATCTTTGTAGGATCACCTCTTCTGGTTATAATTTCAATAAGGGAAGTTTTTAATATATAAAAAATATATATAACTTTATTTATGCCAACTCTTCATTCAAGTTCAATTTCCTTTATAAAGTTATTTGCCACATTACTTACTCTTTATAAAGTGCATTTTCAGTTATAGCACTATCCAAACTTTTAGTTCAAATCATCATATTTCTCAAAATATACTCTTTTACTTCAAAATCATTTTCGCTTCAATATCCGATTCTGGGTTAACTTCAGAATTGCTTCAATTTCCATTTAGGTTATAACTTCAATTTATTTCAATTCGTATTTAAATATAAACAGTTTCCACTCTGACCAGTTTGAATTTAAAAAATGACTTAAATAGTTTTAAAATAGTTCAATGGTTGTAGAATAGTTAAATAGTTATTATAAGGTAGTTTGAGTTTTTTTTAAAAGAATGATTTGCATAGTAAATAGCCTGGAAAAATAGATTTTAAGACAGCTTATATTAAAGTAATTTGTTTGAAAATAGTTTCAGAACCAAACTGGTTCAATCTCCCAATCTCCATCTCAATTTATTTTTTAATTTAAATCTCCACTTCCATTTAAATTGATTCAGTTCCAATTCAATTTGAATTAACTTTGATTTCCATTTTAATTCAAATCAACTCCCATTTTAATTTAAACTTATTCAACTTTGATTACAATTCCAATTAATTCATTTCAATTCCACCCTTTAATTTATTCCAATTCCATTTTCAAATTTTAAACCATCTCGATTTATCAAGATTCGCGTTCGTTTTTCAAATACCGATTTAATCCCTTAAATCAAATTAACCTTTAATATTTAATTTAACAACCCAAGTCCTTAATAATTCAATTCTGAGTCCGAATTTAAATATTCATTTTAAAATACTCTTACTTAAACTTATTCCAAGGTTTGAGTGAAAGTTCATTCATTTTAAACAAATAAATTTTTCGGGTTTCAATTACTTCCCCATCATACTTTCAAAATTCTAAACCCAATTCCATACCCAATTCTATTTGACAAGTTCATTATTTTTTTTCTAGGACTTAAAATTTTAAAACTTCCCACTTAGGATCCATTTTTAGTTCCATTTTAGTTTTATAAGTCGCACTTATAGATTCAGCTCATAGCATTTCACTTTGTTCTATAAACATCCCTTTAGAATGACCCATCAACCAATATCATAACTAGAACCCATATATTCTATAATAATTTTTCGAAAAAATATAATTTAGGTTAATTTATTTCCAAACACTTCGAAAATTCTCTTGAATTTCCTAGATTTAAATTCAGATATGAATCCATTTTTAGTTAGCTTATTTGCAAGGTTAATCTTAACCCAAATTTCTATTTGATTACATGTGCTTTACCACTTAAATCTAATGGTCTTATTTAATTTTATTGACAACAACCAATTACTTTAATATATATAATAATTAGAAAAAATACTTATTTATATATCAAAATTTAAGCTTATATAAAAATCATTTTTAAAACCGTTTTTAAAATCATTATATAAGAAAATAACAAGTACGCTCTCATATAATACTCTCAACTTATTCTAGGGTACTATCGACCCTATCTCTAATGAGTAATCCCTACCAGAGCCAAGGTTCTCGCTTAACCTTTCAGCTCTGATACCAAATGTAACGGTCGACAGATTTTCAACCCCAAAAATCGACACTAATATGTTCACTATATAGAGTGCCGAGCAATAAGATGCTGGAAACCCCAAACTAATAGGGTTAAGAAGAAAAAGAGGTAGAAAAAGACAGCAACATAGAATCTCACAATCGCAGTGGAACAAATATAATATACAAATAATAGCATTCTATACGATGAAAAAGCTGTAATTGTCAATATATATACAAGATATCAAAGTACAACAAAAATTGGACGGTTGTAACAACTTGTCCTTAACTGTTGTCTATACAACACACAATACACGGTGGAACATAATCAATACGTCTCTGCCATTTAGCTCGCCTCCTGAGCTCTAAACGTCCTAACCTGAAAATCTGTAATACTCGATCCGACCGGAGCATTACAATAAAGTAACACCCGAGTCAGGCTAGAAACCAGCGTGAGTAAACCCATTTAATTTGGAATACTAAAGTTGTGAAAACGTCTTTGAAAATCAAGGTTACACGTCCAACATTACGAGTACTTGTTATGACCAACACTTGTTGCCAAATATATTATTTAAAATAATACCTAAGTGCAGTTACTTATTCAAACATAGTCGGATTTACTTAATTTATTTATTCCAGCCTACTTGATTCAACAAATCAAACCCGTAAAAATTGAAGTAGTTATTAAATCGAAGTGGTTCTAGATATCTCTGATATCCGATCCCTGTCTCTTCGAATCCAAACGCCATCTTTTAAGCCAAGTTGTTTTTAACAAAACAATTCAATTTCGGAATGTCAACTATCACATAAAAATCCTATCACAATATCTATTCAAATGAAACATCTCACATTTTATATATAACTGTTCTTTTCAGGTTATTCTAATTTAAACTATTCATAGACTAGATTAACTAGTCACACAAATCATTAATTTACTTAAAACAAAATTAATTAATTATTTTCAAATCATTTTAATTTTCGTTAAACTAATTACAAACCATTTTATTTTATTCTAATTAAAAATCTGGAATCAATTAACAATTAACAAGTAAATTAACCTAAGACTTTTAATAAATTAAAGGTTTAGATCATTTTATTTTATCAATAACTATTAACTAATTACAACTATTTATTTACTTTTAATAAACCTTAGTAACTAATAAATAATTAACATGTATATATTTACCTTAACTTAATTAATTTTAAGTTTAAACTATTTTAAGTTTAAAGTTCAAGTTAACATAAGGTTTTTAATTACTTAATTTATATAACCATAAATTAATTACTTTGAAATCATTTTCTTTTCATTTTCTTCCCCTTTTCTTTCTTTCCAATAATCCAATACTTTTACTTTTGATATTTCAAAATATCTAAAATAAATTTGGTCAAATCATAGCACTCAATAACTTCAATTTTAATATCACGGGTTATCAAATAAATCACAATCACAGACTATGAAAATAAATTTCAATATTTTTTAGGAATCCAGTTGGATCCCTCCAACCTATTTTCCTACATCCACAGATGTTAGCACAATATAAAAATACCAACCCCACTTTGAAGGGATATCGAAGTGTATAGGTCATCCGCTACTGTGCGGAGCACATAGGGTCTCGTCTGCTATATAATGCAGGAATATCAATCACTCCAATGCATATATATACTACAATATATAATATCACATCCAGACTGATAACAAATTATCAATTCAAGCAATCAACCAATAATTTAATTTCACTGATTAAATTAGTCAGCAATCCAATTTGAGTTAGATTTACTCACATTTGATTTTTGTTTTGCAATCCAACCCAAACCGGCTTGTCTCTCCACGATTTCAGACCTTGTATAAATATTATACGGTTCATTAATATCTAAAATGATCGGACAGTCAATTTTCCATCTATAAATTTAATTAACTAATAATTTAATTTAAACTAATTTCTCTATGATAAATAATTTTTTTCTAACTAACATAATTAAATTAGTTAATTAAATAAGTAAATCACCTTAATACATTATTTTAAAAATAACATGTAAGTTAAAATGAGTGTATATATATTTTTCTAGATATATTTACATTTATAAATTTCTTTCCTGCAAATAACAAAGTAACAATTTTCTTTACTGTAAAAATCCTTCTTCTTAAAAATATGAAAACAAAACTTTATCTTAGTGTTAGATTTACCTCCTAAACTATATATATATAACATATTAAAAAAATTCTTTTCCTTACTATAATAAATTTTCTCTGTTCAGACATTATACATAAATATTCTAAAATTAAATTAAATACAAAAAATGACATATACCTCAGTTCCACCAACTCGAGATCGACCCACCTACCAATATCCAAATCACGACTTCATCCCGACTCCTCCTCATGCCGCCGAAAACCTCCAGGCCAACGCGAAGGCAACGTCGCTGCACCATCCCGACTCGAACTCCCCTCCTCTCCTCCAACGCTACCACAACCCCCATCGACTTCGACAACCCCCACGCGCACCACAACAACCCATCCTGGCACGAATAAAGCTCACCGAAGTCACCCACCTCGATTCGATGAAGACAATTTCCAAATCGCCGCATTCCATCACATCGAACAAAACTCCTCGCGCTCGCCGTCCTCTCACCGAACCCGACGACGAGTGCCACCACCAACCCAAGAGCGTGCGCCCCCTTCTTCTGGCCTCTCGACATCATCGAGCTTGAACCGAGCCCACCCCATGCTCGATCGACATCTCACCTGCATGCTTGATTAGCTTGTGACGGAGGAGAAAGGAAAACGAGGCGGCCATTTTTTGAATTTCATTTTCTGTGTTTGATTTGCCTCAAAAAGAGAGAATAGAGGAATCGCAACTTTAAAAGAAGAGGGGGATCGCAATTTTTTTGCATCGGCCATGGATTTTATTTTTTTTGAATGATTCCAACTAGCAAGAATGAAGAAGGGAAAGACGATTTGAAGTGAATTCATGGCCATTATTTCTTCGATTTCGTTTGGCCTTTTAAATGAAGAAGATGTGAAAAGAGATCGAGATTTATAACGCATTGATTTTCTTTTCTGTCTGATTTAAAACTATTACGTAAAAAGAAATGGGGGACAAGAGGAGACGTTTGCGTGCTGAAGAATGCTGCAACGCTTTTGAAAAAACAAAATCTACTGAGGTGGAAAAGGATTGATGGTGAAAGAATTACAGCTGAATGTTGAGTTGTATCCGAATATATATATATATATATATATATATTTAAATTGAATTTAAATTTAAATTGTTTCGATAAATGCAACTTAAAATCTCGACCCCCTATTGAGGCGTGCCGCTAGGCGTTGATATGTTATGCCCCTATTCTAAATGCAATGGAAAAGGCTCTTCGATATGAAATTTCAACGTGTTTACATACCGCACGATCACACGACAACTCCAAACACTACGAAATTTGAAATCCAATAATAATACACTATTACGGATCTAAAGGAACTAGTTTAATCGAAATCCAAGACTGTGCCTCGGAAGGCTATTTTTAAATGTCAACTTAAACGATATATTTTTAAAACTAAACAAACTACTTCCAAATTCAATTTTAAAAGTTCCATTACCTTAGGTATTATTAATATAAATTTTACAAGTCTTGAAAATATTTTTAACGAGCTTAAAACTCCCGATTTAACATTTTACCCGATTTCCAGTAATTAAATTCAATAATTTAATTATCCCATAATTAGTGTTATTTGAAATTCAAGTTAAATATTAAATTTTAAATATTTAAATTAATTAAATATTCCAATTTCAAATGCCCCAAAATTTCTGGGTCATTACAGATAGTCCAATAAAGAAAAGATAGTTCAAATTTTAGATAAATTGTATGTTTTATTTCCTATTTTAGCATAATGGATATTGCTATATTATTTTTGTAATAAGTGGATTAACCAGTTTGGTTGCAAAAAAGTATTTGTAAAATATATGTTTTGAAAAGAGATATTAGTAGGGGAAACCTGTTCCACTAAGCGGCGTGGTCTCACTATATATATATATATATATATATATATATATATATATATATATATATATATCAGTAAACAAAGATGCGACAGAAATTATTCATACCGGCCTTTATATCCAAATCGAAGTTTTTGTTTCCCCTTAAACTCTCGTGCGCTCAAAATTTGATTTGAATAGGCTGAGGGTTTAGATTTTTAGGTTATAGCAGATTTTGGCGAATAAAGCATCCAAAGACGAGTAGGTGGCTGACAGATAGCTAATTTAGGAATTCTATTTAAATTGTCGCTGCTGTGTATTAAGACAGTTATGTCTATATTTCTATGATCATCCAAGGGGGCATCTTCATATGTCGCTCTTGGTGTATTGTTGTAAATTATATTTGATCAATGCCTGGAATGCATTTGAGGATTTTTGTAACTTGGATATGATATTATTTGAAATATAACCATTGAAAATTATTGTTTTTGAAAATCTATGATTTTATTCATATTCAAGTGCTTATGATATTAAGGATACCATTAACATTACCGTATTACGTCACCAGAAGTTAATACCGTGGATGACCGCAGCATCCACAACGCTTTGCTTTTGGCATTCAGATACGGGATGTTACAACTTGGTATCATAGCATAGGTTTATGAAAAAATTATTTTGAGAAAAAAATCCAAAGAAATTAGAGTAAGATTTGGGGTTGGGATAACGCTATAATAACATACTTGTATTTGCTATATGTAAGTATGTGCTTTATCTCCATTCATCTATCTTTGATTAGATTTTCTTTCTGTATCTCATGAGGTTTGGATACAGATATGCATGGTAGAAGAAGCAGAGTTAGCCAAGGAGGAAGCATCGAAAGGAATGCTGGACCTAATGCAGGGAGAGGCTAAGGTCATGTAGAGAATGTTGGTGCTGAAGTCCCATAGGTCGTAATAGAAGCCATGTATCAATTTTTCAGGAATATGATGCAGGCAGGAGTTGCAACTCAAGTGTTAGAAGGAAATGCTGCAGGAGCAGAGGTTCCAGAAGTTTCGGTAGTTAATCATTTCGCTAAGATGAGCGGTGATTATGTGAAGCTAGGAGGAAAGCCGTTTATGGGAATTAAGGATGCTATTAGAGTTGAGAATTGATTGTTGCACTACGACAGGATTTTTGCAGCTCTTGGGATCAATGATGAGCAGAAGAGGAGGTTGGCATCCAGTCAGCTTCAAGAACCGCATTGTTCTGGTGGAATAGTGTAATAACAACAATTGATGAGGAGAGGGTAACTTAGGAGGATTTCAAGAGGAGACTCTAGGAGAGGTTTATGTCTATGATGACACAGTTAGCTTTGATTAGGCAGTTTGCTGAGCCGGTGTAGGGTGAGATGATTGTAGCTGAGTATGCCAAGAAGTTTGTGGAGTTGGCCCAGTATGGGCATGCTTCATTGGATACAGTGTTGAAGCGGAAGGAGAAGTTTATCAGAGGATTGAAACCAGAGTTGGCTAGTGGTACTTTGTCTTATCTTAGAGATCCTTCTGATATTTGGTAGAGATGGCTTTGAGGCAGGAAGAAGTCCTTGAGTCCCTAGAGAAGAGCAAGGCAAAATGGATCCAGGTTGGGCAGAGCCAGAAGAGGAAGTTCTTTCCCAAGAAAGGTGCTCAGAAGGATGGAGCAGTCAAGAAAGTGAAGTCTGAAGTTGTATGCTATAAATGTGATATGAAATGGCACTTTGCTAATGAGTGTCGCTCAGGAAAAGCGAAGGATGCGGCTAAGGGGATGAATGTCAGGTGTTTCAGCTATGACCAAATATGCCATTATAAGAACAAGTGTAAGGGGCCCATTAGAGATGGTAATGGCAAGGTGTATGCATTGGAGCCTGCTGCACTAAGCTAATAGCCCAGAAGGAGGGCAAGGCAGTTCTTATGGGAACGCTTCAGATTCATGGTATGTCTATTAGTGTTTTGTTTGATACTGGTGCATTGCATTCTTTTATATCTAGATGTTTAATAGATAAGCTTATTCTTGAATCCACATATTTAGTTACTTCCTTATGGGTTGTGAATCCAATAGGAGGGTATGCAACTCTAGGGTTGAGGTGTGACCAGTTTGAGTTTGACTTATTAGATCATACTTTTGTGTGCAGTTTTCATGTGTTTGATTTTGTGGGGTTTGGAATTATTCTTGGTATGGATTGGTTAAGTGAGTACGATACTAAGATATTTTGCCAGGGTAGGAAGATATCTC
The DNA here is from genome assembly GCA_030765085.1 of Allium cepa. Lineage (NCBI taxonomy): Eukaryota > Viridiplantae > Streptophyta > Magnoliopsida > Asparagales > Amaryllidaceae > Allium > Allium cepa. Next base: position 107,462,264 of record CM060937.1, on the reverse strand, counting down.
TTAGACACCCGGATTATAGCGATCAGATTTTTTTTACCGTAGGAGGTTCTAGCTATGTAGTGTTTGCTTTGTTGGGTGTTTTGGATTCAGATGATGAGCAGAGCCGAGTTTTCATGGTAAGGGAATTTGCAGATGTGTATGAGCCTGTAGTTGGATTGCCGTCGAAATGAGCCATTGAGTTTTGGATAGATTTGGTTTCGGGAGCAGAACCGGTGAGTAGACCGCCAAGCAGGATGACCCCTTCAGAGATGAGGGAGTTGAAGGTGTAGTTGGTAGATTCATAGGGCAAGATTTTTGTCAGGCCAAGTAGTTCACCGTGAGGTCCAGCGGCAGTGTTTGTTAAGAAGCCAGACGGATCGTTGAGGCTATGTATCGATTATTGTAAGTTGAATGAGAGGACAATAAAGAATCGATATCCATTGCCCAGAATTGACGATTTGTTCGACCAGCTAAGTGTAGCAAAAGTATTTTCATAGTTGGATTTGGCAATGAGTTTCCATCAGCTCAGGGTAGCAGAGGATAATATACCTTTGACAGTATTCAGGACCAGGTATGGATCATAGGAATGGTTAGTCATACTCGTCGGACTGACAAATGCTCTAGCTTTCTTTATGGATTTAATGAACAGGATTTTCCGAGAGCACCTGGATAGGTTCGTGCTGGTTCTCATAAATGATACCTTGATTTACTCTAAGGATGAAAGAGAGCATGAAGTTCATCTTAGAGTAATGCTTGAGACGCTAAGGCAGCATCGGCTGAAAGCGAAATTTTCGAAGAGTCACTTCTGAAAGAAGAAGGTGAAGTTTATTAGTTATGTAGTCTCAGAGGAAGGGTATCAATAGATCCAACTAAGATTGTGGTAGGAATAGTTGGAAGAGACCCGAGACAGTAACGAGATTAAGAGTTTCCTTGGGTTGGCTAGTAATTACCGAAGATTCATCAAGGATTTCTCACGTATAGCAGCACAGATGACCAAGTTGGTTTGTATGGACCGATAAGTGTGAGGAAGCATTCCAGAGTTTGAAACACTTATTGACCCATGCATTTGTGTTGGTTGTTCCAGAGGGAAATCAAGATTTGGTAGTTTATACTGATGCATGTGGAACCGAATTAGGAGTTGTGCTGATGCAGAGGAGTAAAGTGATTTCCTATGCTTCTACATAGCTTAGACCACATGAGGTCAGATATCAAACACATGATTTAGAGTTGGCTGCGATGATTTGTGCTTTGAAGGTGTGGAGACATTACTCTTTGGAAGAAAGCTTTGAGCCATATATAGATCATAAGTCACTGAAGTATTTGTTCTCTCAGGAGAAGCTGAACATGAGATAGCAGAGGTGGTTAAAGTTCATAGTCGCTTATGATTTTGGCATTGAGCATACACCAGGAAAGACAACAAGGTTGTGATGCACATAGCAGGAAGCATCAGAATGCGGTGGTAGCAATGATGGCCGAGTGGAAGGATTTAAAAGCATTAGCAGATTGCAAAGTGCAGTGGAGATCAGAGGCAGTGTCTGGTGGTAATAAAATTGTATTGTCTTGTTTGGAAGTTCGATCAGTATTGATCGAACAGATTGCTTCTAAGTAGATAGAGGATCTAGAGTTAGTTGAACGGATCAGGAAGCTAAAGGAAGGAGCCAAGAACGATGACTTAAAGGATTTCAGTCTTGACTAGAATGAGTGGTTAAGAAAGAAAGGAAGATTATGTGTTCCAAGTGTAGGAAACATAAAGAAGGAAGTCTTGGATGAATGCCATCGTTCGAAGTTCATTCTACATTTTGGAGGTACCAAGATGTATTAGGATATGGAGAGGAGTTTCTTCTAGGAAGGAACGAAACGAGATATTGGTTTGTGCGTAAGGCAATGCTTGAAGTGCCAGCAGGCAAAGGCCGAATATCAAAAACCGAGCGGTTCGCTTCAGCCATTAGATATTCCAGCATGGAAGTGGGATTCTATTTGCATGGACTTCATAGATGGGTTGCCAAGGTCGAACATGGGTATGAAAGTATATGGGTTATAGTGGAAAGATTGACCAAGAGTGCCCATTTCATTCCAGTTAGGTCAACTAGGACGACACCTGTTTTAGCAAGCTTGTTCATGAAGAATGTGATTAGACTACATGGGGTTCTTAGCAGTATTGTTAGTGATAGAGATTCCTTGTTCACTAGCGAGTTTTGGAAGAGTCTGTAGGAATTTTTGGGAACCAAGCTTATGATGAATACCTCTTATCATCCATAGACAGATGGGCAAATAGAAAGAGTTAACAAGATCTTGGAAAATTTGTTAAGAGCTTGTGTTTTGGATTTCAGGGGATCATGGGAAGACCATCTGCATCTTGTCGAGTTTTCGTATAACAATAGTTATCAGAATAGTATTTGGATGACACCTTTTGAAGCTTTGTACGGAAGGCCATGCAAATCTACCGTTTGTTGGTTGGAGACCGGGGATCGGTTTATTCTTGGTCCAGTTTTGGTTAGAGAAGCTGCAGAAAAGATTGAGGTCACTCGAGCTAGAATGAAGGAGGCTCAGTCTTAGCAGAAGAGCTATGCAGATAAGAGGTGAAAAGATTTGGAGTTCTCAGTTCGGGACCAGGTTTTCGTCAAAGTATCACTGATGAAGGGTGTGCTTAGATTTGGGAAGTCGTGGAAGTTATCTCCTAAGTTCATTGGACCTTTTCCTATTCTTGAGAGGATCGGAAAGCTCTCATACAGACTTGAGTTACTGAACAGTTTGGCTGGTGTCCACGATGTTTTTTATATTTCTCATCTCAGAAAGTGTGTTAGAGACTCGGAGACTGCTATAACACCAACAATTTAGATGATTTATTGGTAGAACCGGACTTGACCATAGTGAGGAAGCCAGTTCACATTACTGTGAGAGAAGAGAAGAGGCTTAGAACCAAAACGGTCAAATTAGTCAAAGTCCAGTGGAGTGACGATGACAGAGACTGTACTTGGGAGGTTGAGAGCAAGATTAGAGATACTTATCCTGACTTGTTTTGATGTTATGTTTTACCTTCTTGGTTGTTTTGAGCCTTATTGTAATTTCGAGGATGAAATTCTCTAAGGAGGGGAGTCTATAACACCCTAGGTTTTTGATAATATTATTTAGGAGATTTAGTTAGATAAAATAAATAAAATAATATGCTGGTTAGGAGATTGAGATTTGATTTAATTAAGGTAGCTATGCCTTTTTAACTAATAAATCAAATAAAGGATTTATTGTTAATTAGAAGAGGGGTATTATGGGAAATATGCCATTCCTATATTATCTACTTTTGGCCGTATATCCTTTTACACGTTCATTTCATTTTAAAATTTTCAAAAGTGAGGTCGATCACCATTATCAAAGAAAGAAGAAGAGGAAACCAAAGAAAAACTTTAGGAAATCAAATTCAAATCAAGCTCATTCAAATCTCAAGCTCCTTAATCTCTAAATCAAAGGTGAATAATGTTTACATATCTAAATTTTGTGGTTTCGATTTTAAGATTAAATCCAAATGATTTTGCAAAGATTTGCCATGTTTTTGAATGATAAAATGATATATATATATATATATATATATATATATCAATGACTTGTGTATTTTCATATAGAGTTTATGACATGTTTTAAGATAAAACCCTATTAAATGAAATCCGTTAGACTTGCGAATTTTTATGACGATCTAAAAAGCTATTTTAGAGACGGGTTTCAATTTTCAGATTTTTTTGAATTTTTGTTGAATTGTTGTAAACGTTCTAAGGAAGAAAATGTTATTTTGGATTATTAAATTATTTATGGGAAATTAATTATTTTTTGGATTCAAAAATTTTATATGTTGAAGAGAACATATTAATTGATTTTGTGGAATTTTTCCAAAATTTTCAAAGGTGTTTTAATAATTATATAAAATTATTTAAGGAATGAGATTTAAATGCTTTATATAATTATAAAGGAGAAAAGGGCATTTTCAAAATTATTTAAACTTCCAAATAAGGAAAGTCGGCAGCATTTTTGAATATTAAATTCTGGCAACCAATCAGATTTGGACAAATAAGGTAGGATGGGTACAAAAGAACTATATTAAACTACAAATAAATAGTTTCTACTATTTCAACTCTTTCAGCAAGAGCTTCCGCCTCCATTCCAAAGCTTCCGACAAGATCGAAAGGGATCAAACTGATTGACTAGGTCAGATACCAATGCACATGGTTCAGGCACCTTATACGTAGTGAATTGGATGAAGTCAAAAGGTTTAAGGACGAAAAGTTATAACTTTTGAAGGAGATTAATTTTTTTCTGAGAAAAATGTGTGATCCTGTAACGACCCAACTTCCACACTCCAGGAAGTCGCATCGCTAAGAAGAAAGAAAGGGATAGAAAAGAGAAAAGAAAGGAAAGAAAGAACAGACCACATCAGAATCTCACAGCGGAATCGAATAAATTATAATATATCACATAAAACTTTACATAGTATCTTATACATCAGAGTAATACAGCTATTACAACACAAACTAGACAATTATAAACATCTGTCTAGCAATTACAATTCAAGTACATCAGAGGAAACAGATATAACTCAACACATCGGAATCACTACATATATCTACACGCTGAAGCCTCCTGCTCCATTTTCTTCTCCAGAACTCGTCAAAGAAATCCTGAAACACTTGACTACTCATACAAAATATGAGTACCTAAGAGTTTAATAAAACAGAAAATAAACACTCAGGTCAGACAGGGGTCTGGTGTGAGTAAACGGGGATAAAAGTTGCTTAACTTTAGAAAATCCTTCGAAAACAAAAGGTATCACGTAAGACTTCCCACACATAAACATGGAAAAGTTTTTACCTTACGCTAACCAAAACATTTGATAGGAAATCCAATGATATTATAATAGTGTCTAGGGTTTTCAAGTAAATAAGAAATAGCCAAAATTGTAACATTCATTAAATTCCAGCTACTAGCCACAAAAGTGGGTAATACAAACAAAACCGTAGGGTCTCGTAGGGTAAATGGGTTTCCATCAATGGCAGGGCTACTGGGGTACCGCCCGTCACAGTACGTGGCCTAGATCACCGTACCGAGGAGTACTCCCACTCCCCTGCAACACAAAGCCGGATCCGTTCCTTACTGAACAATTCCGAACAAAACTACCCCCCAGATTGGTCGTCACCAACTGCTACACAGCCGAATATAAAGGGACCTCTAGACAGGAGTAAATCTTGCTCTCCAGTGGGTGCGACCCACGAAGCCTTGCCGCACCTCCCCTGTTTTAGCCATTCCCGGTTGATGAGGCTTGAGGCTACGATTACCTTTATAGGACATCAATCTTAGAATGCTCATCGTCCACCTGATGATGTTCTAAAAGCATTCAATCCATACAAGTTCGTTCCGGGTTCGAACGAAACCGAAGGCATTATCTCGTTACACTCGTATTGGAATCACCCTCAGAGTTAACGACGATAACCCTTGCACTCTAGATCTCCATCTCGAATCTATAAGTACTATTCCGTCAACTCATTACGGAATCACCCATAGAGTTATACTGACGTATGGCCCTTACACCTCGAGTCTTCACTTGCTCCACTTGGATTAACGACCTAACGTTTAATTGGAATCGATGTGGTTTTCGGATATCCAAATATGGAAACCCGATCCCGGTCTCACCGAAACCAAACGCCATCTTAATGTCCAAGTTGTACTTAAAGGTTTTAAACAATTATCTTATTTCATTGTTATCTAATTCACACAGATAGATAAACTACATCTAACAATAGATAATCTCATTCATATCATAAACAGATAATCTGTATCATCCACAACAGATAATCATCACAACCAAATAATCCATCACAAACCATCATACTTAAACAATCATCCATATCATACAGATACAACTAATCTCATCACTGAGATCACAACCATTCAACCAATAATATCCATAAGTAATGATTTATTAACCATCAATTATAATTAATTCAAAATGAATTAAATTAATTACAACCATCTCTAATTAATTTAAATTAAATTAAATTAATTAACACATTTAAATCTTGCTTAACATCCATTAATTAATTAACCCAGTTAATTAATTCACTTCCTAAGTATTTAACTTGATTAAACAACCTTGATTAATCAATCACTAATTACAATAAGTAATTAGTATTAAATTAATTTCATAAATTAATTAACCTTAATCATAAGTAATTAACATTTAGTTACTCATTTATTAATTAATTATAATTAATTATATTTATCCTTTATTAATTACAATTGATTAATCACTTAATTAATTATTACTTAATCAAACAATCCTTAATTACATCGTTAATTATAATAATTAATGATCTCTAATATTTAATAAATTACTTAATTAAAATTAATTGCATTCAGTAATTAATCTAATTTTTAATCACCTTGATTAATATTCAATTAAGTAATTAACTATCTTTAATTACTCATTAATCAAATTAATTATCTAATAATTTATCATTAATTAATTCCTCAATTAATTACAAAGGTAATTATCCAAATTACTAATTACATTCCAGTAATTATAAAGTAGTCCTGCTCCATTAATTACATTAAGTAATTACACTATAAATCATCAAATGATTTATTAAAATTAATTAAACTGAATTAATTAACTTAACAAATCACAATCTAAATTAATAAGTAATTAATTCCTTAATTACTTAACAAATTACAATTAATTAGATTCAATTAATTAATCTAATTATTTATCCAAAATTAATTTCCTTAATTAATTACTAAATTATCCTTAGATAATTATCATCATTTATTAATTAACATATTTCATTAATTATATACTTAAGAAAATTTAAATTAGATTAATTATCAAAATTAATCTAAACCATTATTCAGAATCAAATAATTAAGTAAATCCTTAATTATCCTAAAGATTTTCAAAATAATCAAATTACTTATCAAATGACTCATTTAAATTCAAAATGTATTAAAACAATACATTTCTAAAATTAAATTCAATTTCCAATTTATTTAAAGATTCAAATGTTTAATTATTTAAACATTTATCCAAATTAAATAATTATAAAACCTTACAATAAAATGAATGTTAAGAACATTCATTACCTAACTATAAAGAGAGATTTAAAATTAATTACTTGATTAAAATAGATTAAGCCTTTGAAAATTGATTGATTTGTTTATCTTCAAATCAACATTTAAACACTTCATATTTATTCAAGTATTAAAGAATAAATTCTTCAAGTTTTAAAACTTACTCAAAATCAAATTTTATTTCCAAATCTATTTTTAAACATTTGAACATGTTCATTAATTATTATTTTTTACAAACTGGTTTTTAAATCAAAACTGTTCTAAAGAAAATTTGAAACTGTTTTTAACTAAATTTCAAAACCAATTTAAAACTTGTTTAAAACATTCAAATCTGCTCAAAATTTAAAACTCAAATAAACCGTTTTAAATAAAAAATCAGGTTTAAAAGATAACCTGAAACTATTTTAAATCTTGACTTAAACCCAGATTAAATTTTGTTTACAATTTAAGATTCTCGTCTTCAAAAAATTTAAATTTCAAACTACATTTTAATTCAGTTTCAACTTCCACCTAAAATCAAATTCCCACACAAAAATTTAAATTTCATTCAAATTTTTGAAATTGCAAATCTACAGGACTTTAAACCTGAAACTGTTTTGTTTTAAAACTTGATTTGAAACAGAATTTAAAACTTGTTTAAATTTAAAAGTTTCATTTTTAAAAACTTTCAATTTCAAAACTCATTTGAAATTAGATTTAACTTCCATTTAAATCAGATTCTAACTAAAAAATAATATGAATTCACTTAAATAAAAACTGCAAAATTTACTCTCTGGCTTTAAACCTGCAAACTGTTTTAAACTCCTGATTTAAAACAGAATTTTAAATCTTGTTTAAATTTAAGATTTTATTTTTAAAAACTTTGAATTCAAAGCTATATTTGGATTCAGTTTAAATCTTTCATTTGATTTAATCTACCATCTTTAAAATAGGAGCTACATTCAAAATTCTTAAAAACTGCAAAACAACTTTCAGGTTTAAAACCTGAAACAGTTTTAATTTTGATTTAAAACCAAACTTTAAACTTGTCTAAGACATTTCATTTTTTTTTTAAAAACTTTGAGTTCAAACTCTATTTGAATTCATTTTCAATTCATACATGAATCAAATTCCTGCACTAGAATTTGATTTCCATTCAAAAAAATTTTAAAAAAACTGCAAATGCTCTCTGGTTACAAACCTATAGCCAAAACTCTGAGACATTCAACCAACTACTTCGAGTTTCCATCCCTGTTTCTTCGAGTCAAAAATAAAAATACCCGAGCAATGACTCGAGTTAAAACCCTGCACACTACTAATATGTTCCTGAGTTCAACATGCAACCAAATCAAAACCTGGAAACCAATTCACCTGTCTCTCTCTCTCTTGATCATCAAATACCAAATTTACTTCATTCCTACATCCATACTCCACTAACATGAAGCATCATAACTCCCTAAACCCACTAGCTTAACAGATTATTTTCAAATTTTCCTATTTCTGTTATAAAACAGAAATGTCTTTCCCTAACAGTTTATTTAAAACTATAATATAGTTTTTAGAATTCCTAATTTTCAAAAGCAATTCAAGCAATATTGGTGAATTCAAGAATTATCAAGTTTTGGAATTTCCTACTTCCTGAGTTTTCACTGTAACTTTAAACTTTGTACAGTTTTAACCAAATATACTTATCTGAATCTATTCTTAAAAGCAAGAACACAATGTTATTAACCATTTCTTTTTAGTAATCAAAGCCAAATTCTAATTATGTAGTGAGATATGAATCCATTTGTGATAAAGATGATCTGTTATCAACAACAGAGCACACAAAAAATGTAATACTCAAACAAGTATGCAAGCAATATCCCACTCACAAACACATATTCATATTCAAACTCAAACAATCATTAGAGACCATATCACTACACATACAATAAACTTCATCCAGATTTTTAAAAGGAAGAACTGTTTTTAAGATAAAAAGGTTTACTCACATTTAAATTAGAAGATGCAGAAACAAATTTAGCTGCAGATTCATTCCTGGATCTGTTGAAACTGCATTTGATTACAGAAATTACTTCTCGTTGATGAATGCATGCAGACCTTCCAAATTGAATTGAAGTTTGCTTTGCTTGTTGCTCAGATTTGAAGTTGAATTATGGAAGAAAGAGATTGTAGATTGGAGTTGTTGTTATCTTGTATTTTGATGAAATAGATTTGCAGATTTGTAGAATTCAGATGCAGATTTGAAGAAGTTTGGTTTGCAGATTTGATTGAAGATGTATGCAGATTTGTAATTTGCAGTTTGAGGTTGAATGCAAATTTTAAAAACATGCATTTGTTGTTTGAATTGGGTTTTGATTTCACAAAAATATGATTCTCAGATTTTCAAATGAGAAAAAAAATGTGTTTTAATCCAAATGCATTTGCTATATTTCTCCTATCAATAATTTTAAACAATGAGATTTAAAACAAATGCCACTTGTACTTATTATGCTAATTGTTTTACAAGTGTCTCTTCTATTAGTTAAATGATTAACACATATGCATGTTAATATTTAAAAGCCATTTCTAAATTTATATATGTATTTGAATTTAACTTAACCCATTTCTAATTTGTTTTAGCAAGTTACCAATGATTTATTAACATTAGCTTTTAAATAAATACATATAAGTTTCTTTATAAAACTATACACTTATATTTTAATGCTTGTTTAATTATTTTTAAAATAACATTCTTTATGAAACTAAATTTCAAAAGATTTTAAATCAAATGTTATATTTTAACAAGAATGAATTAAATCTATTCAAAGAAAAGCAATTTAAAATAAAACAAATCAAACTTTTATTATAAAACAAAATTAAATTATATTAATTTTATAAAAACAAAATAAATACTTATTTACTTTCTTTGAAAATTATAAGGTAGATCTTTTAAAACAAACTATTGAAAAATTTACAATACTAATTTAAATTAATTTAAATCCATTTACAATTTATTCATTTATATACAAATTAGAAAATACCCTTTATTAAATAATAAATTAAAATTAAAATCCAAATCTTCTATTTACAATGTATAAACATTTATACATCATAAATAAAATATTTTTAAATCAGTTAAGAAAGATTATTTATTACTTAAATATTTTTAACTTCGAAAAGAATATCATTTAACAAACAAAATAAATATAAATTTTCAAAAGAAAATTCCAGTTTAAATTAAATTATTAAATCAACATTTCACATTTTAAAATAATTACCAATGAAATTATTAAATAATTATTGCCTAAATTTCTGGGACATCACATTCCTCCCCCCTTAAAAGAATTTCGTCCTCGAAATTTAAAAGCAAAGGTAATTTAATAATCCCATACAGATTTTAAATTTAAAAAGAGCAAACATATACTATCAACCAAATACTAGTAACCATAGCAACCAATTCAAACAAACAATTCTAATTATCCAGACAAAATCCTGGATAAGATTCCCTAGAGTTTCCCAGGTATAACACCGGGACACTTGTCCTGCAAAATCTAAGCTAACTACAGCACTCAGATCTAGAGCTCCTATATATCTTGATCTACAAATCTAAACAGAATACAGGACTACAGACAAGTCCTGATCAACTCCCAAATCTCACAAAACTACTGATTCTAAAATCAGAGATAAACCATACACGTACTCCCTCAGAGATACGTGAAAACCAAACAAATTCCAGCCATCCGAACTGGAAATTCAATCCTGTAGAACAAACACTTAATCCTCAAGAGAGAACAGAAAGATCCAAGACAAAACTCAAATTCCTAATGAATCGAGTGCTCCAATTCTGGAATAGCGGCCACCATGCTTTCACTGCGCAACTCTGATTCTAGCATGTTGTTGATGAACACAAGTATAAGCTTGATCAACTTATCCCGGAATATTGTTCATCAAATTCCACAAAATCTCAGTGACCTATCCGATTCAGTCATAAACACCACAGCAAAAATTCAACCAGAAACCAGATCCGATAAATCCTGCCAACTTAAACAGATCACACTCAAAGAATCTCCTACAATGCTGAACCACCGGTAAAGCTCCAAGAATCAAGTCGATACAGAACTCAAACATCCACTAGAGATGCTTCAATCCAAACAAAGATCACTCAGAAAACTTCCGAACCATCGCAAGTCACTTTTGCGATTCCACTCAGTTCAAATTCCAAGAAATCGTTCTTACTTCAGCAATCAGAACAGCTAAAGCCTTCAAAAGAAGAAACTGGTGGTCCACCTCTTAACCACTAACATCACACCCAGCTGAGCTTCCAGAAGAAATGGATAAGCTCCACCATATGTCCGGACTACTGACAGAAGAATCACAAAGACTTCTGAACCACCAAAGAACAAGCCACTCACAGCTGCTACTGCTGCCAAAAACATCCTTATCCAAAAGCTCATCGAACCTCAAAGCTACACCAGCCTCTTCACAATAGAGCATTTCTGATAGACTGATATCTCTCAGGAAACTCGCTCCCAAACCAAGCTTAAAATACTCTGTCAAACTGAGTCTCAAACTCAAATACAGACAGAACTCCTTCCTAAAGTTGCCAAGATACCAATTCTGGCTTCCGCACTCCCAACTAATCCAAACCCAAGAAAATCCACACACACGAGTGAAATCCAGCTTAAAATCCAAAGTAAACTCCGAATCTTGAAAAGATTTCCTTCAGAGATTAGTGAAATCCTTCACACCAAACTGCCAAGCTACTCAAGTTGCCCAACACTGCCCTAGCAGAACACTTCCAATCTCAAACACTCGAACTCCAACCATTGGTAGTTGTGTTACACACACCACTACCCTATCTACCTTTATTACTTATATTGGAAAACCTGAACAGGTAACCCATTCCAATAGGTAGAAATAAATAAATAAATATATATATATATATATATATTCAAAATTACAAATACGCTCTCTCAAGAAGGACACCACTACAGAGCCTAGGTATTCACTCAACCTAATGCTCTGATACCACGTTGTAACGACCCAACTTCCACACTAGAGGAAGTCGCATCGCTAAGAAGAAAGAAAGGGATAGAAAAGAGAAAAGAAAGGAAAGAAAGAACAGACCACATTAGAATCTCACAGCGGAATTGCATAAATTATAATATATCACATAAAACTTTACATAGTATCTTATACATCAGAGTAATACAGCTATTACAACAAAAACTAGACAGTTATAAACATCTGTCTAGCAATTACAATTCAAGTACATCAGAGGAAACAGATATAACTCAACACAGCGGAATCACTACATATATCTACACGCTGAAGCCTCCTGCTCCATTATCTTCTCCAGAACTCGTCAAAGAAATCCTGAAACACTTGACTACTCATACAAAATATGAGTACCCAAGAGTTTAATAAAACAGAAAATAAACACTCAGGTCAGACAGGGGTCTGGTGTGAGTAAACGGGGATAAAAGTTGCTTAACTTCAGAAAATCCTTTGAAAATAAAAGGTATCACGTAAGACTTCCCACACATAAACATGGAAAAGTTTTTACCTTACGCTAACCAAAACATTTGATAGGAAATCCAGTGATATTATAATAGTGTCTAGGGTTTTCAAGTAAATAAGAAAGAGCCGAAATTGTTACATTCATTAAATTCTATCTACTAGCCACAAAAGTGGGTAATACAAACAAAATCGTAGGGTCCCGTAGGGTAAATGGGTTTCCATCAATGGCAGGGTTACTGGGGTACCGCCCGTCACAGTACGTGGCCTAGATCACCATACCGAGGAGTACTCCCACTCCCCTGCAACACAATGCCGGATGCCTTCCTTACTGAACAGTTCCGAACAAGACTACCCCGCAGATTGGTCGTCACCAACTGCCACACAGCCGAATATAAAGGGACCTCTAGACAGGAGTAAATCTTGCTCTCCAGTGGGTGCGACCCACGAAGCCTTGCTGCACCTCTCCTGTTTTAGCCATTCCCGGTTGATGAGGCTTGAGGCTACGATTACCTTTATAGGACATCAATCTTAGAATGCTCATCGTCCACCTGACGATGTTCTGAAAGCATTCAATCCATACAAGTTCGTTCCGGGTTCGAACGAAACCGAAGGCATTATCTCGTTACACTCGTATTGGAATCACCCTCAGAGTTAACGACGATAACCCTTGCACTCTAGATCTCCATCTCGAATCTATAAGTACTATTCCGTCAACTCATTACGAAATCACCCACAGAGTTATACTGACGTATAGCCCCTACACCTCGAGTCTTCACTTGCTCCACTTGGATTAACGACCTAACGTTTAATTGGAATCGATGTGGTTTTCGGAATCCAAATGTGGGAACCCGATCCCGGTTTCACCGAAACCAAACGCCATCTTAATGTCCAAGTTGTACTTAAAGGTTTTAAACAATTATCTTATTTCATTGTTATCTAGTTCACACAGATAGATAAACTACATCTAACAATAGATAATCTCATTCATATCATAAACCGATAATCTGTATCATCCACAACAGATAATCATCACAACCAAATAATCCATCACAAACCATCATACTTAAACAATCATCCATATCATACAGATACAACTAATCTCATCACTGAGATCACAACCATTCAACCAATAATATCCATAAGTAATGATTTATTAACCATCAATTATAATTAATTTAAAATGAATTAAATTAATTACAACCATCTCTAATTAATTTAAATTAAATTAAATTAATTAACACATTTAAATCTTGCTTAACATCCATTAATTAATTAACCCAGTTAATTAATTCACTTCCTAAGTATTTAACTTGATAAAACAACCTTGATTAATCAATCACTAATTACAATAAGTAATTAGTATTAAATTAATTTCATAAATTAATTAACCTTAATAATAAGTAATTAACATTTAATTACTCATTTATTAATTAATTATAATTAATTATATTTATCCTTTATTAATTACAATTGATTAATCACTTAATTAATTATTACTTAATCAAACAATCCTTAATAACATCATTAATTATAATAATTAATGATCTCTAATATTTAATAAATTACTTAATTAAAATTAATTGCATTTAGTAATTAATCCAATTTTTAATCACCTTGATTTATATTCAATTAAGTAAATAACTATCTTTAATTACTCATTAATCAAATTAATTATCTAATAATTTATCATTAATTAATTCCTCAATTAATTACAAAGGTAATTATCCAAATTACTAATTACATTCCAGTAATTATAAAGTAGTCCTGCTCCATTAATTACATTAAGTAATTACACTATAAATCATCAAATGATTTATTAAAATTAATTAAACTGAATTAATTAACTTAACAAATCACAATCTAAATTAATAAGTAATTAATTCCTTAATTACTTAACAAATTACAATTAATTAGATTCAATTAATTAATCTAATTAATTATCCAAAATTAATTTCCTTAATTAATTACTGAATTATCCTTAGATAATTATCATCATTTACTAATTAACATATTTCATTAATTATATACTTAAGAAAATTTAAGTTAGATTAATTATCAAAATTAATCTAAACCATTTTTCAGAATCAAATAATTAAGTAAATCCTTAATTATCTTAAAGATTTTCAAAATAATCAAATTACTTATCAAATGACTCATTTAAATTCAAAATGTATTAAAATAATACATTTCTAAAATTAAATTCAATTTCCAATTTATTTAAAGATTCAAATGTTTAATTATTTAAACATTTATCCAAATTAAATAATTATAAAACCTTACAATAAATGAATGTTAAGAACATTCATTACCTAACTATAAAGAGAGATTTAAAATTAATTACTTGATTAAAATAGATTAAGCCTTTGAAAATTGATTGATTTTTTTATCTTCAAATCAACATTTAAACACTTCATATTTATTCAAGTATTAAAGAATAAATTCTTCAAGTTTTAAAACTTACTTAAAATCAAATTTTATTTCCAAATCTATTTTTAAACATTTAAACATGTTCATTAATTTTTTTTTTTTTTACAAACTGGTTTTGAAATCAAAACTGTTCCAAAGAAAATTTGAAACTGTTTTTAACTAAATTTCAAAACCAATTTAAAACTTTTTTAAAACATTCAAATCTGCTCAAAATTTAAAACTCAAATAAACCGTTTTAAATCAAAAATCAGGTTTAAAAGATAACCTGAAACTATTTTAAATCTTGACTTAAACCCAGATTAAATTTTGTTTAAAATTTAAGATTCTCATCTTCAAAAACTTTAACTTTCAAACTACATTTTAATTCAGTTTCAATTTCCACCTAAAATCAAATTCCCACACAAAAATTTAAATTTCATTCAAATGTTAGAAATTGCAAAGCTACAGGCTTTAAACCTGAAACTGTTTTGTTTTAAAACTTGATTTAAAACAGAATTTAAAACTTGTTTAAATTTAAAAGTTTCATTTTTAAAAACTTTGAATTTCAAACCTCATTTGAAATTAGATTTAACTTCCATTTAAATCAGATTCTAACTAAAAAATAATATGAATTCACTTAACTAAAAACTGCAAAATTTACTCTCTGGCTTTAAACCTGCAAACTGTTTTAAACTCCTGATTTAAAACAGAATTTTAAATCTTGTTTAAATTTAAGATTTTATTTTTAAAAACTTTGAATTCAAAGCTATATTTGGATTCAGTTTAAATCTTTCATTTGATTCAATCTACAATCTTTAAAATAGGAGCTACATTCAAAATTCTTAAAAACTGCAAAACAACTTTCAGGTTTAAAACCTGAAACAGTTTTAATTTTGATTTAAAACCAAACTTTAAACTTGTCTAAGACATTTCTTTTTTAAAAAAAAAACTTTGAATTCAAACTCTACTTGAATTCAGTTTCAATTCATACATGAATCAAACTCCTGCACTAGAATTTGATTTCCATTCAAAAATTTAAAAAAAAACTGCAAATGCTCTCTGGTTACAAACCTATAGCCAAAACCCCGAGACATTCAACCAACTACTTCGAGTTTCCATCCCTGTTTCTTCGAGTCAAAAATAAAAATACCCGAGCAATGACTCGACTTAAAACACTACACACTACTAACATGTTCCTGAGTTCAACATGCAACCAAATCAAAACCTGGAAACCAATTCACCTGTCTCTCTCTCTCTCTGATCATCAAATACCAAATTTACTTCATTCCTACATCCATACTCCACTAACATGAAGCATCATAACACCCTAAACCCACTAGCTTAACAGATTATTTTCAAATTTTCCTATTTCTGTTTTAAAACAGAAATGTCTTTCCCTAACATTTTATTTAAAACTGTAATATAGTTTTTAGAATTCCTAATTTTCAAAAGCAATTCAAGCAATATTGGTGAATTCAAGAATTATCAAGTTTTGGAATTTCCTACTTCTTGAGTTTTCACTGTAACTTTAAACTTTGTACAGTTTTAACCAAATATACTTATCTGAATCTATTCTTAAAAGCAAGAACACAATGCTATTAACCATTTCTTTTTAGTAATCAAAGCCAAATTCTAATTATGTAGTGAGATATGAATCCATTTGTGATAAAGATGATCTGTTATCAATAACAGAGAACACAAAAAATGTAATACTCAAACAAGTATGCAAGCAATATCCCACTCACAAACACATATTCATATTCAAACTCAAACAATCATTAGAGACCATATCACTACACATACAATAAACTTCATCCAGATTTTTAAAAGGAAGAACTATTTTTAAGATAAAAATGTTTACTCACATTTAAATTAGAAGATGCAGAAACAAATTTAGCTGCAGATTCATTCCTGGATCTGTTGAAACTGCATTTGATTACAGAAATTACTTCTCGTTGATGAATGCATGCAGACCTTCCAAATTAAATTGAAGTTTTCTTTGCTTGTTGCTCAGATTTGAAGTTGAATTATGGAAGAAAGAAATTGCAGATTGGAGTTGTTGTTATCTTGTATTTTGATGAAATTGATTTGCAGATTTGTAGAATTCAGATGCAGATTTGAAGAAGTTTGGTTTGCAGATTTGATTGAAGATGTATGCAAATTTGTAATTTGCAGTTTGAGGTTGAATGCAAATTTTAAAAACATGCATTTGTTGTTTGAATTAGGTTTTGATTTTACAGAAATATGATTCTCAGATTTTCAAATGAGAAAAAAAAATGTGTTTAAATCCAAATGCATTTGTTATATTTCTCCTATCAATAATTTTAAACAATGAGATTTAAAACAAATGCCACTTGTACTTATTATGCTAATTGTTTTACAAGTGTCTCTTCTATTAGTTAAATGATTAACACATATGCATGTTAATATTTAAAAGCCATTTCTAAATTTATATATGTTTTTGAATTTAACTTAACCCATTTCTAATTTGTTTTAGAAAGTTACCAATGATTTATTAACATTAGCTTTTAAATAAATACATATAAGTTTCTTTATAAAACTATACACTTATATTTTAATGCTTGTTTAATTATTTTTAAAATAACATTCTTTATGAAACTAAATTTCAAAAGATTTTAAAATCAAATGTTATATTTTAACAAGAATGAATTAAATCTATTCAAAGAAAAGCAATTTAAAATAAAACAAATCATACTTTTATTATAAAACAAAATTAAACTATATTTATTTTATAAAAATAAAATTAATACATATTTACTTTCTATGAAAATTATAAGGTAGATCTTTTAAAACAAACTATTGAAAAGTTTACAATACTAATTTAAATTAATTTAAATCCATTTACAATTTATTCATTTATATATAAATTAGAAAATACCCTTTATGAAATAATAAATTAAAATTAAAAACCAAATCTTCTATTTACAATGTATAAACATTTATACATCATAAATAAAATATTTTTAAATCAGTTAATAAAGATTATTTAATACTTAAATATTTTTAACTTTGAAAAGAATATCATTTAACAAACAAAATAATTATAAATTTTCAAAAGAAAATTCCAGTTTAAATTAAATTATTAAATCAATATTTCACATTTTAAAATAATTACCAATGAAATTATTAAATAATTATTGCCTAAATTTCCGGGACATCACAGATCCTCTACAGGAGAGGAGAGCATACAGGCACATATATATAACAACAATAGTAAAGAAGGTGCCAGCATGCCTGACACGTAGCAAAAGAACCCCCTATATAAAAGAGACTAAAAACCTTCCAAACACCTATGACACTAAAAGCCAACCTCAAAAAGACAACACCAACCAGATATCTAGGCCAAGAGCAACGCTAAAAGAGTAGCAACCAACTGAAAGAACTACCATAACCGCATCCTCAACATCTAAGCTGAAATATCACTATATAACATCTACACAAACCACAAACAAACTCCAAAAAAACAAAAAGCACAATAAATCCTAATAGACTGACAACCCTCAAACAAAAGACTAAAAAGTTTTACGATTTAGTTGTGGACTTCTCCTAATAATACCAGATGAATAGCTCTTACTATTTCTTCTCCTAAATTTTGCTGCACGAATTAATTCTCTAGCATGGGTAGGAGAACGAGGAAATTTACCTATGGCCACAGGATAACAATACATAACAAATCTGAATCCCCAGGTCCAATAATAGACAGCTTTGTCAGATTGCTGAAAATTGGAATTCTCTAAATCTTCTCTCACATTGCTAACAATAATATTATTCTCCAAACCATTTGCATTGTGATCAACATTATAATTTTCCTCTGATCCATTCGATTTACTACTACAAACAGGCTTATTAAATTGATCAACTGCATTATCCAAATGCAGATACTTCTCCAACGTGGATTCCAATCCACAGACACGAAAAAATTCTTAAAGACCATAACATCCAATGCATTCTCAAAAGAGACAACAACAAAAAAGAAAGATAAAAAAACTCTCCACAGTTTCAGTAATCACGAGACCATCCCTGTATTGAACAACATCTCTAATCTTTGTATCAGAAGGGTCAAAACCATCAAAAGCAAAAACCTCACTTGATTCAGGACCTACCACCACATCATGTGAAATCACATTCAACCTATTAACTCTTGAAATACTATGTGTACATTGTGACACAGATGAATAGTGACCATATTTGGATATGTCTTCATCTCTTGATCCAACGTATCAAACCAAATTCAAAGCTTTAGAGACCCCGGGTTGCTCATCACCAACATTTGTGTTAACAGAATCACTGATCACATCACTAACTTTATTCACATTAAAGGCACAATCAGTCAGACCAATATCATCAACAAAAGAGCTGTCTTCTGCTTCAAAACCAGCCACACAAGAATTAACGCAAAGAGAATCTTCCAAACAAAAATAATTGAACTTGTTTGCTTCTACAACACAATCAATGATTGTCTCTCTCCAACAACATCAAGATTATATTATTGAGAGCACTTAGAGTAATCGACACCATAATCCTCTGTACAACCAATAAACTCTGTTACATCACTGTTACCTTTGTTTAAAGTAACCAAAGGAGATGGAACTTCCTATTCGAAATTTTGAGTTTGCATTAACATTCCTTTAAAAGAACCTGGCAATGTTCTATTTTTTCCAATGATTTAAGTCTTTCACATTGATTAGCTTCATGAACAAAAGCATCATATATACTACCATCATCTAAAACATATGAACCTGCATCTATGTCTATATCTTTTTTGACAAAATTCGTAGACAATAAAACATTGCTACCCAACACATTAGGATCCCAACGAATCGGATCGCTGCATTTAAGGACATCCATATGAATCGATTCTGACATTTCAAAGAAAATGATAGAATCAAAATCACCAGAAACTCCCTTCAAATCATTGGGATTATAATTTTCGTCCAACGCTGTTACACCACCTTGGGAAGAAGAAGTAAACTGACCAGAACAATTCGCTGAATCTCTAAAATTCATATTATAATGCTTACCTATGTTTACTTCATTAACAACATTAAAATGAACTAGCGGATCATCAACAAACTCAAGACCTTCTTTCCTATATGACCAGTGATGATGATAAACTTGAGGACAAATTGGAATCCATGATCAATGATGGACAATTTTTTGGTGGAGTTAAAATTCAAAGAGCAATCAATCTTCTTATGACCAAAGCAACCACATCTAAAACATTTAATATAGGCACAACAATCTCTAAACAAATGAGTAGGATCCACACACCTATAGCAAAACCTATTTCCGTTTTTGAAAATGTATCCATTCTTCGATCTCATATTCTTTGGATAGGATTTCGAAGGAAAATAACAAGAATCATTTGAGCGACCATCAGAATTTAAGGAATAGGGAAAACCAGTTGGAAAAGAATAAAAATTGGGGAAAAATGGCACGAATGATTGAGAGAAAGAAGAGAGCGATGGAGGATCAAGATACGAAGCAGAAGCCATATTATTTTAATTTCATTGAATTGATTTCAATTTTAAAAGAAGTGGAATAAATTTGAAGGTGATTAAACTTTGTTTTGGTTTTAAAGAAAATACGCTTGCCAGCTTTTGACAAAGTGCTTTTGACATAGCTAAATGGTTTAAAAGAAAAGGTTTCGATTGGCTTGCTTTCTTATTTTAATTGAAACCTTCCGATAAAGTCGGCAGGTATAGATTTCGACAAGGTTGAAAGCTTAGTTGCCGCTTCCAAACCTTTCGACACAGATGGAGTCAGAGTTTATCTTTTGTTTTACAAAACTTACCGCCTCTCTCCATTGATTTCGAAGGGTTGGTTCCAACACCAACACTTCATTGTTTTTGAATGGTTTCGAAAGGTTTTATAAAGGTTTCAAAGCAGTTGCTTTCGATTCCAATGTTTTTCTAATCCTTTTGCTCTACTTGAAGGCATAATCCAAATGTTTCAAGTCAAAATGTTTTAAAGTAGTCAACTTTGAATGGTTTTGAAAGGCTTCTACATGTTTTAAATTGAACGCATTGTCTTTGAAAGGTTTTGAAAGGCTTCCACTTGTTTTAAATTGAGCGCATTGTCTTTGAAAGGTTTTGAGTTTCATTGTTTTTGAAAGGTTTATAAATGATTTTATAGCGGAGGTATCCCAAGTTTTCGACAAAGTCGAAAGATGAAACCTTTCGACTAGGCCGAAAAAAAACCTTGACCTTTCGACAAGATCAAAAGGTATGGTTTTAATGCTTTTGAAAGGCTAAGGTTTAAAGGATTTAGAAGGCGGATGTCATATGTTTTAAAGCTTGTAAAAGGAAGGATCTTTAAAAGGTTTCGAAGGCGTTACCTTCAATGATTTCAAAATGTTCATTAAAGGATATGAAGGAGTTACCTTCAATGCTTTCGAAGGATTTTATTAATGGTTTCGAAGGAGTTACCTTCAATGTTTCCAAAAGGTTGTTTAAAGGTTTTAAACAAAGGCTTTGAATGGAATGACTAGGCAGATAGCCTAAGTTTTTTGAGTTATAAAGGACTTTAACTTATTTTAAAATGATAGATAATCCTTATTGAACATCATCAAAGTTATTTTGAGTAAAATATATATAACATGGCAAAAATAGCTTACAGTAAAGCTAAAGATATATTTTCCTTGTATATATATGATTTGACGGGCTAAATCATTTTGAAAAGGTTTTCAAGGAATGTTTGAAGGGCAGTTGGCCTAGATATTTTGAATAGTAGTTAACTCAAAAGAAAATTCGAGCAGTTAGCTCATTTAAATTCGGATAGTCGGTCCATTTTGAGGGCAGTCAGCCTAGGTGACAGTTAGTCCAGAGGAGAGTTAGTCCATAAAAAAGAAGTTAGCTCTGATATGAACAGTTAGTTCGTTTATTAGCATAACGGACCTTGCTACTTTTTAAGGACAGTTAGTCCACCCTTTTTACCGGTTTTGGGTAGATAGCCCGTTATCTAGCATAAATGATATAGTTATTTTGGTATAATCAGTTTTAGGACAGATAGTATAGAATAAAGCAGTTAGCTCCAAATTTAGGATAGATAGTCCAGTAAAGAATATATAGTTCAAATTTGAGACAGATAGTCTATTTTATTTCGTGTTTTAGCATAATGGATATTGGTATATTATTATAATTATAAGTGGATTAACCAGTTTGGTTGTAGGAAAGGATTTGTAAAATATATGTTTCGAAAAGAGATATTAGTGAGGCGAAACCCGTTCCATTAAGTGGCATGGTCTCACTATATATATATATGTATGTATGTATCAGTAAATAGAGATGTAACAGGAAAATTATTCATACCAGGCTTTATATCTAACTCGAAGTTTTTCCCCATTAAACTCTCGGGTGCTAAAAATTTGATTTGAGTGGGTTGAGGGTTTAGATTTTCAGGTTTTAGCAGATTTTGGCGAATAAAGCATCTGAAGATGAGCAGGTGGCTCACAAATATCTAATTTAGGAATTCTCTTTTAAATTTTTTCCGCTGTGTATTAAGATAGTTATGTCTATATTGCTTTGACCATCTAAGGGGGCATCTTCATATGTCGCTCTTGGCGTATTGTTGTAAATTATTTTTGATCAATGCTTGGGATATGTTTGAGTATTTTTATAACTTGGATATGATATTATTTGAAATGTAACCACTGAATTTTTTTTGAAAACCTGTGATTTTTTTCATATTCAAGTGCTTGTGATATATGGATACCATTAACATTATCATATTTCGTCACCAGAAGTTAATACTGTGGATGACTGCAGCATCCATAGTGCTTAGCTTTTGGCCTCTAGATATGGGGTGCTACAACTTGGTATAAGGGCATAGGTTTATGAAAAATTTAACTAAAAATTGATTTTGAGAATAAAAATCCAATGAAATTAGAGTACGATTTGGGGTTGGGTTAACACTATAATAACCTGCTTGTATTTGCTATATATAAGTATGCACTTTGAAAATTAAATCATTTTGAAAAGGTTTTCAAGGAAAACTTGATGGGCAATTAGCCCAGATATTTTGAAGGGTAGTTTACCCAAAAGAAAATTCGACCAGTTAGGTCACTTAGATTCAAACAATCAGTCCATTTTGAGCGCGACCAGCTTAGGTGATAGTTTGACCAGAGGAGTGTTAGTCCAGAAAAGAGAAGTTAATTCTGATATGAATAGTTAGTTCATTTATTAGCATAATGGGCGTTGCAACTTTTTAAGTACAGTTAGTACACCTTTTTTTACATGTTTTGGGCGGATAGCCCATTATCTAGCATAAAAGATATTGCTATTTTGGTATAATCAGTTTTATGATAGATAGTCCAGAGTAGAGCAGTTAGCGCAGAATTTATGAAAGAAAGTTCAATAATGAACAGATAGTTCAGATTTTACACAGAAAGTCTATTTTATTTCCTATTTTAGCATAATGGATATTGCTATATTATTATTATAATCAGTTAATTAACCAGTTTGGTTGCAAGAAAGGTTTGCAAAATACATGTTTTGAAAAGAGATGCTAAGAAGTTTGGTTTCACTATATATATATATATATATATATATATATATATATATATATATATATATATATCAGTAAACAGAGATGTAACAGAAATTATTCATACTAGGCTTTATATCTGGCTCGAAGTTTTTGTTTACCCTTAAACTCTCGGGTGCTCATAATTTGATTAGAGTAAGCCAAGGGTTTAGATTTTCAGGTTATAGCAGATTTTGGAAAATAAAGCATCTGAAGACGAGTAGGTGGCTGATGGATAGCCAATTTACGAATTCTGTTTTAAATTGTTTCCGCTGTGTATTAAGACAGTTATGTCAATATTGCTTTGATCATCTAAGGGGGCATTTTCATATGTCGTTCTTGGCGTATTACTGTAAATTATATTTGATCAATGCCTGGGATACATTTGGGGATTTTTTTAACTTGGATATGATGTTATTTGAAATGTAATCACTGAAAATCATTGTTTTGGAAATATGTGATTTCATTCATTTTCAAATGCTTCTGATATTATGGATACCATTAACATTATCGTATTTCGTCACCATAAGTTAATACTGTGGATGACTGTAGCATCCATAACGCTTAGCTTAGTGCCTCTAGATACGGGATGTTACGGTAACAATCATAAAAAAGAAGACAATCCACATGCATTTGAAAACAATGAAACAAAAAATGAACAATGTTCGGAAGTCACTATGGAAAATAATGGATCTATCCAAGATGTACCTGCAAATCTACTGCAAAAAAGAAAACGTAGAAGTCCCACTGAAACAAAGAAACTCCCCTCAAGTTTTACAAATCGGATTGAAGTTGAATTTAGTGCATATGCCGATCCAATATGTGATGGATCAATCTGGTTATATTCTTATCTAGGGCCGCTTGTACGAGAGCATGTTCCAGTTACACTTAATAATTGGAGACATCTTATTGATGATTTGAAACCTGTTCTTTGAGAATCCATTCAGGTAATGCAATTTTTGTATATGGCAATTGAGTTTCAGTTTCACTAGAAAACAATTGATTTTGATTCATTTAAAATTTAAATGACCCCTAATGGTTGTTAAGAATACATAAGACCTGAAGCATTACAAAGTTGGTTCCTTTTACTCTCCTCTTCTTAGATTCTCTTGTCTTCGTTGGTTTTGTTAGTGAGTTATATGGATGTGTAGCAGGACTTGGTAATGGAATGCTCAACATAGCTCATTATCTGTTAAGTAAATACACTTACTTTTATAGGCTTAACTCAAGCTATGCTTTCTCATCATAAGCGGCTTGCTTTGAAGGATACGGTTCATTTGAACTAATCCGATGTTTTCTTTTCTGAAGAAATATTTGTAGTGACTTTCTTTTTGCCATTGGCACTGCCACATTCAATCTTACTTTTCTCGATGCAATAATCGATGTTGCAAAAGCAATCAATTCTTCTGCCTTCTCAACATTGATGTTAATGATATTAACAACTTCTCTATTGTATAGTATCCTTAATTGTTTCATTCCAGGCTTTGCAGTATGAGTTTTATTCACTTAGGTTCCAAGAAATAAGTCAAAAGTTGAATCAAAATCTGTTAATTTACCCAATAACCATTAATACACTGCTTTTGTATGACTTTATAATAAAACTAGAGACAAACAAAATAAGGTAGTAGTTAACGTACCTTGAGCTAAAGTATTCAAGTTGAGTCCTCCAAATTTAGGAATGGTCTTCTTCTGTTTTAGGTATAGATTCAAGCGATCACATGTAATGGAGAAGATGGAACACGTTTTTTTACTTTTTTTTATTCAATGAGAAGAAAAAAAGGAAAAGATAAATGAAACGCGTTTGTTTTAACAGAGAGTAAGAAAATCATACTAAAAACAGCTAATATCAAGTTGTTGCCAAAAGCAAAATAGCTGATTTTGATTAAAAATTCCATACATGAAAAATCAATCTAAAAAATATATTTATGAAATGCCTTTTTTAAAAGAAAATTTGAAAACCAACCATTTATAGATTTTTCAACAAATAATCATAAAATTTTTAGAAACACGGAAGGAGAAGTAAAAAATGAAAGACAGAAGGTGAAGTAAAAATGAAAATTACATGAAACATGTTATTGTATTCCAAGATCATTTTTTGAAACTAAATCCTTCATTCCAGAATCTTTTTTTGTCAAGTACTAAATCCTGGTTCTTGATATAGGCTAGATTTAAGTTAGATGAGAAATGGCAAAAGGTCCACATATTTTAGAAATGTGGTGTATTTTCAGATGTTCAAAATCTTGATTAGTCAAACGAATATTAAAACCAAAGTCTAAGAAGGAAATGCTTCAAATGAAACCAGATAACATTAGAAGTACAAAAGGAGTGGAATGATTTTATCAACTTGAAAGCTAGTTCAAAATTTAAGGTAAATTACATCAAATCGTTCATCATTTGCAAGTACATGAATTAACTATCAAATGTATTTTTTTAGGGAGAAAGCCAAACATTCAAACTATTAGGCGCAAAACAAATACCACATACATGCGGTCGTAAAGGAATGGCTTGATTAGCCGAAGATATGGTAAGACATTTATTTTACATGAATTTAACTTTTTGTTGAAAATAATATTTATAACATTAAGTTATGAATAAATGTCGCTTCTTATTTGACAGTATATATGTTTATTTTTTGAACACTACTTATGTCTTGGACTAGTTTAAAGCATTATGGCTAATATGATCAATTATTTTATTTTGATGTAGAGAAATGTGTCCGATCCATCTTCTGTTCCTAGAGTTCATATTTGGATTAAGTCTCACACTTGAAAAAATGGAAAGCCAGTAAACATGACTATTGGAGACACTATAGTATGTGCTTTTGTTTCAGTTTGCAATATTGTAAATGACTTGATAAAGTGATAATTGTATGATAACATGCATGTTAACTTTTACAGGAGATGATAAAAAAAAATTGAAAATGAATCACAATCTAGCTCAATAACTAATGTGAGAGAAGATGCTCTTTCGGCAGTTTTGGGGCAAGATAAACCAGTGCGATTAAGAGGAATGGGAAGAAGTATGACCCACTTCAAGTTTATTTTGTCACAAGCTAATCAAAAACATATAATCCAACTTCAAAATAGAGTTTTCGATTTGGAGAAGACGGTCCGTATGTTGGTATCACAAAATCAGGTGACACTTAGAAAAATTCACTGTTGATATGTTAATACAATATATTATGTGCTATATTGTTGAATCGGTTCGAAATCAACCAAATTTTGAGAGTACAAGAATGTTTTAGTGTATGAAATTTTTGAAAAAACTAGCTTACATACATATTGGCTTATCAGGAGAACAGAAATTGTAGAGATGAGAGCAACTCAAACGGTAAGAATTACTATATGATTATTATGGTATCGATTAAATTTGATTTTTAATTCAATATATAACATCATTGCTTTTAATTTATCGTAGAACAAGTATGACAAAACACATGATAAATGTGATTTATTGGATTGGACAAGGATCGATGAAATAGTAGCCGAATGAAGGTTCTTTCAAATAATCCGAAAGAGTTTATACATAATATTCCTCTTAGAACGAATGCCACAAAAATTTTGATAGATTTTCTAAAGAAATCATATGTTTTTCTATGGAGGACTACACCTAGAAAGATCACATATATTGGAGAATGTGACAATCCATATTTCAGAGGGATCAGATCGACAATAAATCCACATATGTCAAACTTAAACAATCCGGAACATAGATAATCAATGAGGTTAAATAAGAAAAATAAGAAAAGAAGAAGAAAAAAAACACAGGATCTCACAGTGGAGCGATAAAATATAATAATCAAATAAACAATTCATGAAGTCGTTTACTATACATACACATTTATCAGAGTTATATATACATCAGGGATAAATAATCAATGCAGCAAAATAGCATGATGTAGGGGAAATTATAACATTAATATATCAAATCTTTATCTTCATCCTTTAGAGAATAATCTTCAATATGCTGGAAAAACTTAGGACTGACCCGAGCGTAATGGAAAACAAAACACTCAAGCCAGGACTACTCTTATGTAAGTCAAATCAATATCACGAAAAATGTGCGTAACAATGTCATAGATGTTTATAGGATTTTACATCTCTTATCCAGTGTATAACGTGCGTGCAATAATTTAAGAGAAATTACAATATTTTCCATCTCCTAACGATCCATCAAACTATTTATATATAATAGCATACGCTACAATAGTTAACGTCTATCAGTAAAAAATAAATCAAAATAGAGTTAACGCTTTACATTGATCCACCTTAACACATTTTTATAGGTACAATATCAAAGTCGTAATGGGCTTGTTTAAGGATAAGTATAACAAGGCACGTAAGGCAATGCCCAAGGTAGGATTCTACCAGTTTACCCTTTCTGGCTAGTCATAAGCCATCAGTGGTCGATCGCGACTATCAGTCTAAACAAAAGGTGCACCAATCGAATACGAAATCACAATAGTAATACGAGGGATCAACGTCGCTAGAGGTAACTAACCTCATTGGCCAGATATAGGCTCCTGTTTTAGTCATTTTAATTATGACACAAGTGTCAAGGCTATTCATCATCATTCCATTACTTAATTCCAGCAAACGTCGCCAATTCATCCACTACATTCTAGATATTATCCACCACGTACACAGTTGTTAAAGTTGTGGTTCCAATATTGACAGAGAGTATGCCAATAAGAGGCCCTGGTCTCTTTGACAACCAAACGTCGTTTTACACACCGGTTGGTGCTTTTATATTTCGAAAATAATTCGTACTTGATATCAAAATATCATATTCGCTTCAAAATCAAATCCATTTCAAAATCATCATCTTCGCTACAAAAATCAAATCCATTTCAAAATCATCATATTCGCTTCATAAATCATAACTTGACTTCAAAATGTCAATTCAGTTCGATATATCGATTTCACTTCAAAATTTGATTCGAATTACAGTTTAGGTTATAGCTTCACTTTAGCCCTATTTGCATTTAAATCCAAGATTTAAATATAAATATTTCACCCTTTTGACCAGCCTGAATTTTAGAAAATAGTTTTAATAGTTTTAAAATAGTTAAGTAGTTAAAATAGTTTAATAGAAAATAGTTTAAGTAACAAAAATGGTTTTTATATTAAAATAGTTTGGAAAATCAAAATAATTTGAATATTTAAAGAATATAGATTTTAAACCATTTATACTAAAATAATTCGTTTGAAAATTATTTCAAAGTCAGACAGATTCAATTCCAAATTTCCTAATTCAAATCAATTCCAATTTCCATTTCGATTTAATCTATTCTGTTTCGATTTCAAATTGAATTTTTACTTTGATTCCAAATTAATTTCAATTCCAAATTAATTTCACTTCCAATCCTAAATTAATTTAAACTCCAATTCCAAATTAATTTCAACTCCGATTCCAAATTGATTTAAATTCCAGTTCCAAAATTATTTCAACTCAAATTCCAAATTAATTTAAATTCCAATTCTAAATTAATTTCAACCCTAGTTCCAAATTTATTTCAACTAAATTCTCAAATTTAAACCATTTCAATGTATATCAATTCCAAGTTCGATTTTCAAAATATCGATTCAAAACACTTAAATCAAATTTTCATTCAATATCCAATTTAAAATCCAAACCTTCAAATATTATTAAATTCCAAGCTCAATTTCGAAATATCTTTTTATATCACTTTTACTTAGCAATATTCAAAGTTTGAATAAAAGTCCAATCTTTTAAAACAAATCAATTTCTAAAATTCCCTTTATATTTCGATTATAACTTCAAAATCTCAACTTCAATTATTTAAACAATCCCTGTTATCAAATTTAAATTTTCAACACTTCGAGCTCTAGTTCGAAAATAGTTCGATTTACATTGATTCGATTTTTATTTCTTAAAATCAAATTATTTAAGTAATTTAAAAACAAAAATTTTAAAATCATTTAGTTTAACCAATTCGGTGTCTGTATATAATTTTCTATCCTATGGCCAAGTGAATCAGTTATTCCAATTTAATTCAGGGGTGGGTATATATCATTTCAAGCCAAAATAAATGCCATAGG
The DNA here is from genome assembly GCA_030765085.1 of Allium cepa. Lineage (NCBI taxonomy): Eukaryota > Viridiplantae > Streptophyta > Magnoliopsida > Asparagales > Amaryllidaceae > Allium > Allium cepa. The sequence goes on along the minus strand of CM060937.1, from coordinate 107,432,682 downwards.
TATATACAATTTCAACATATTTCTCAATTTATTTGAAATAATTCAATTTACAGTTTTATATACTGTAAATAATGTACAGGATACTGCCATGATATATCAAAATAAATAAACATCCAAATCATCCACAGTATCAAACAAATTTTCACCATCACAACCAACATCCAAACAGTGGCTATGTGGTCTTTGGAAACAAATATAAAATAAGTATAATATAAATCAATCACGTATATTCATATCACTAAGGAGGAAACAGATATGAATACAACACATAAAAGTGTACATCAAAGTAGTGGTCATGTAAGATCCACTATATCACAAAAGAATAGGTACAAGTGCTAGACAAAAGAATATGTATACATCAAGGAGTCTCTATCTCAAATGTATAAAACAAAAACTAATAAGCTAAGTAGTTAGCTAAAAGTCAGATGACGGACCCTGATAAGAAGTCAAGAAGAAGCACTTAAAATACTTCGGTCTGACCCGAGTATTATTTAAGAAGAAAATAATAAACGGATCAGTATAGCTTTAAATATTATATAAAATGAGATAGGATAAGAGATATGAAAAAAACGTATGATAACAATAATGCCATACCGTGACAAGTATGCATTAGATAACAACAAAAATCATACAATATCTCAAATATTCTCAAACACCAAAAAGAATGTCATATTCTTTAACATATTCAACAAACCGCAAATATTGATAAAACTTATCAATGTAAATCACAAAAATTGGTGAAACATAAATTCTAGAAACCATCAATTAGAAATCCAAAAATCACAAAGGGGAAGGCCTATCACAAACGGGAGCATGAAAACTCATCAACACGTGCATCACAAACGGAATGCTATTCCATGGTCGCTAACCATCAATTTTGAGCTGAGGCTCCACAAACGGCCCGAAGACCAAGGGTCTCTACCCCACCAATTTTGAGCCGAAACTCCACAAACGGGGTGTAGTCCCCTACACAAACAAAGAAACATCACATGTCGCTAATCTAATTCACAAAATGATCATCGTTGATCGATCGGTGTAAATTACACTAAGCTAGTAAATAAATGAGTATAGCTTCATGTCCCATAACCATTGGCTTAACTAAGTATTTACGAACAAATTGTAAATTTCCACTTGAAAATTATCACAAGATTTCAATCGAACAAGTCCAAGAATTAACCGGCAAACTAAACGCAAGAGTTTCATACCACTTGTTTTGCTAAGCCGTTTAATTAGATTTTTCATACGAATGAGGTAAAGGCTTGTATATACTAATAGATTGGAAAACGGTATTAAAAAAACATTGAAATCATTTTTGTGAAAGAGTTTGAGTATTTACTACTAGTATAGAAACCTTTGCATTTAAAAGCGAAAACTCACAGAAATGATTGTAAAAACAATCCATTACCAAAATTCCACATTCGACGACGTGAATTAAAACCATAAAAATCGATATCAAATCCAATCAACTGGATATTCTCAAAAAGCCATAAATGAAGTCATCAAAGTCGATAATAAGTGACAACAACTACCGGATCGAAAAAAATCGATAAAATTTGAAAATCCACTCAAAAACAGCCAAAATAGGTAAACTGCACAGTTCCTGATGTTTGAAATTACCAACCAGACGTATGAACCACTAGATAGACGTCCGACTGGATTTCTAGACGTTTGGATTCTCCCTTTGCCTTTTTTTCTTTTTCCAGGGACCAATTCTAGACGTTTGGATTTTTCAACAGATATCTGGATTTTCAACCAGACATCTGGATTTTCAACCAGACGTCTGGATTTTCAACTAGACGTCTGAAATTTCCTGTTAGGCAAAAATCGGCCTAGCCTAAAAAGGACAAAAATCCAAACCGGAAGCGATCAAACGAGCGACGAAGACTAGGGATTTATGCCAAGCGACCACCTAGCCTTATAGGCTCTTCGATACACACCAAATAACATATCCAAACATCCAAGATATGATTTTTAATGATTTTGACTTTAAAACATCAAAATTTAAAAATGCACCAAATCAATTCTAGTCAAAAGCAAATAAACATGAATAGATATTAGGAATTCATACCTAACAACAATGAAAGCTATGTACGTAGATGTTAGTTTAAAAACTCACCTTTAAACCCAATAAAATGAATGAGAAGCTCTAAAACAAAGGAAAAGTCAACCACTCTTCAACTTCAATCCAAGAAGCTCCAATCTAAGCTCATAAGAAAATATTTCCTAAGTTAGGGTTTAGAAATTTCCGAAGATTGAAGAGAGATTGATATGGAGAAGATGAAGAGGATGCTTACCTAAGCTTCTCTTTGATTTCTAGAATTTGAATTTCCTAGAAAACTAAGGCTTAGGAATTTTAGTTTCCCTTTAGCTTGAGATTTCTAGGAAATTATTACGAATGAATGAAGAGGAGTGGAGAGGGGAGTTAGGGTATTAGATGAGTTGGGTTCTCTTGATAGGTTATTGGGCTGAAACTCAAACCCAAAGCGCAATAGAAAAATAGCAAAATTCTACTCAACTCCAAACATATCGATGCTTATACTTAAAAAGGTCGCAAACACCATTCTGGACTTAATGAAAGTGGTCTCGAGTCCTAATTCAACTGTTTACAAAAATTAGCTTTACGGACTTTAATCTAACCAACGATGCTATATTTAAATAAATCATTTAAATATATAATCGTAAAATATGCGGGTTGTTACAACGATCGAACTTCGATCCAAGCTGGCCATCTCGAGCGTCTCGGTCCACTCCACCTCCACCACTAACGCCTCTGAACCCGTCGCCTCTGTTTGCACGTAAGAACCCATAGCAGCACGAGCTTCAAAGCAAAATTCTGGAAATTTCATGATGTAATAGAATAAATCAACCGTTGGATGTGTAGAGGAGATTGAGATCGACAACTTTCATGTTGGAAGTTTTTGAAGTTGATGAAAGTTGAAGGAGATCGGAGGGGAAGAAGTTGGACAAATTCTGGTCATTAAAACAAGGAGAACGACAGCCATGTTTTCGACCAGGGATTTAGAATATAATAATAATATTTCTCGTTTTGTGTGCCATATTTATAGCATAAGGCCCAAAACCGTTTGAACTCCAATCGAGCTATGCCGCCTGGCGTTTATAATGTTTTATCCCCATTTCGAACATAATGGAACTAGTCTCGAGGCCTAATTCGATCGTATGTGGAAGATAGGTTTTCGAATCAATTATTTTAATTAAATTCCGAAATTAAATTTCTATGCGTTTCAAGCTCGTATGACCAAATGATAAGTTTGATCGCTACGAAACTTGAAATGCTACAATAACTCACTATTATAGATCTGATGAAAATGGTTTCATCGAAATCCAAGACAGTGGCCAAAACGGCTATTTTTACTTGTCAATTAAAATAAGTAATTCCCTGAAATTTATTTAATCACTTAAATTTGATTTTTAAGTATTTAGAATCTTCGTAGTTGTTTAAATAAAATTTAAACCAACTTCCGCGACCATTTTCATTCATATTAAATTCAGAATTCAATTATTTAAATAGTTTCTAATATTAAATTTAAATAATTTAATTATCCAATAAATCAATATAATTAAATCATTAACTTTTAAATAAATTCAGTTATCAACATTCTTTTATTTCTATCTAAATAAGTCGCAGTTATTATTGAACTCTAGTTATTGATTATAAACACGGTTAATATATAGAATTCCATTTCAATACGCGTTATCGTCAAATCTTCGAAATTAGTCATTTCAAAAATTTATTCAAGTTCATATCCAATAACTTACATTCAAAATCATTGAAAAATTTGTAACCGTTTTTATTAAATAATTATATCAAATTCTTAAATTTAAAATAGTTAGAAATATGGATCGTTACAGAGAAGTAAGGATGAGATAGTAGCATGACCAATCGATAGAGTTGTTTTGCACACCATGAAATACTCCTAGAAAGTGGATAGTAAGGTAAACATAATTTCTTCATGTATTTAATAGTTTTATGGTTTAGTTCACAGACTTTATTTATAAATATGATCATTCCTAGAGTAAAACTAGGAGCACAAATATCAAATGCAAGATGCATAATTGGATCGGAAGTAAAGAATTAGTTGCCGAAGGACGGTTGTACTCCAGTGATCCAAGCAGCTTGTGAATGATATTTCTCCTGGAGTAGCTGCTGTGCTTGTTTTGATCGATGAGAGTAAGAAACCAATTGCATTTTTGTCGAGACTGCCAACGGGCATGACATATGTTGGAGAAGCTATAGGTAGCAAAGTTGCATGGCCGGAATCAAATGTTGTTGTTGAGGATATCAATGTCACAACATCTTCTCAAACAATGAATGCCATACTAACTTCAACGGTAATGTGCATAATTTATGTGTTAAATATATTAAACATACATTTAGACAATCTTTTGTTTTAAAAACATATATTTAAATAGTTTCTTTTTTTGCGTGATAGAGTACAAGTTTGAAGTTAAACACTAAGTATAAGTTGATTGGTCTTGATGGAGTTGAAGTGATCGCCGAAGGACGTGTGTTTTCAATTGACCCAAAAGTATTGGTCCATTTTGTGCCACCTTGAGAAAATGCAGTTAAAGTTTGGGTAGATATGGTAAAAATTCCAAACACATGTTTACAGAGATCTACATATGAGTTTGAAATCATTGAAAATGCAATTGGTTCTACCGTAGCTTGGCCTTCTGCAAATGTTATAGCCGATTCACCTTCTAGTAAGCATGAGATATAATTTATTATGCTTATGTCTACACTTAGGAGGATCATATTTTGTTTCATTCTTTTTACATTTAATTCAAATAGATAAATCATAAGTAAATGTGCATATTATTTTTTAATTAATCGTTGGAATTTTTTTCCATATAGGTAATTGTTAAAGCTTCAATGCAAACTTTTTGAATAAAGGCTTTCTTCTATATAGCCAACTGCATGATTTGTTTTCCTTCAAATATGTTTGGGATAATGGTCAAGTGTAGGTATTCTAATTTCTATCGTTCTCTTTATTACATATTGTTTCATATACTCCATAATCTATAGCTCTTCGTGCATTGGTTTGTTTCTTTCTTTTCATTGAATCTTGGACAATACATGATATTAAACCATTGTAACTAAGACACATGTATATTCATGTGCTTTGTTACTATTTGATTACTTGGTACAAATCAAAATGAAGCCCACCTGTCAGTTACATATCAATTCCCTAGTTTGTTTTTTCAAGCTGTTAGTCCTAAGGATGAAGACATGGAATCCATTTGTTCCTTATCCATATGGTTTGGTAGTCAAAACTTTTGGATGCCGTAGAATGCTCCAAGCCACTAAATAGGCAATTACGACACGAAAATGTCTACATTTATTATTAGCATATTTAGTCCACTAAATGTATGTCATACTAACACTCTTTATTTAACTCTGCATGTGCATGAATGCATGTTCAGTTTGAACGACAATAAAACTACTTACCTTGCCAATTAAATAGACTTTATTTTAACAAACTACGAATTTAAATTACTCAATCAAAGAAGAAAAAAAATATAAATACATAAATGAGCAGGAAGTATACCATAATTTGTCAAACCATCAAATATTGACATAATCCCTGTTTTCAAATGGTTTGGCTCAAATGTAGCGGCAAATTTCCCTAGTTTGGACGTAGTAGATCTTCTCACTATTGGAATGCCATCCTGACACAATTAATCGTATATAGAACTTAGCCCAGTCTTTAAAGGCTCAATTGCGTTTGGATAAGAAATGTGGAAAGGTCTAAATGATGAAACTCTAGCAGTAAACCATTCACCAGCAGCTGACCTTTGAAAGCATAAGATGGTAATAAAATAATATATACGTTGGTTAAATTCTAGTATGAAACATCCTAGTAAAATACAAACAAGAATGCAAGCTTGAGGAAGCCTTTTACATGGTCACAAATAAATTTACAAAGATAGAAAAATTAGATTTGTCCGAAGAGCATGGTAGAAATACTAGTGCAACTTTTGTTGTTGCATGATTGCTCTATAGTTTTTTCCCTAGATCCACTTTATTATGCTAGGAGCGATGGCAAAGTCATTATTAAACTTAAGGACTTTGCTTCCAAGTTGACTTTGTCCGATATGAGTAAGTTTCCAACAACTTTGGTGAACAACCAAAACACTTTATTTGAATAATCAATGTGAAAGGTCCAAAAAAGGCAAGAAACCAAAAGAGAGAGAGAGGGAAAGAGAAACCATACCAGAAAACATCTGAAAGTAGTCTAGATTTTGATTGCAGCAACATCTTCACTAGGAATTCCATAGTATTTATTCGAATTTGTGGGTCTGACAAATTCAAATACTTCTTCATGTTTTTCACTGTCAATGTCATGAACAATAGGAAAGGACTTTTGAGGTGTAAAATATTCCATTGAATCTGCTTTAAAATCTCTACAGCTTACGCATCCCCATCCTTTCTTTCCTTTACTCTTCTTTTTCTGTCATTCAAAATTTACAGCAGAGAAACTTTTGGGTCATTGATGTTTAGTTGATACATCAAATTAATTTACTACCAAATTTCTTTATTAAATCCACTATGCGCCTGATTAAATAAGGATGTTGTTCATACCTTATAGTCACTGGGATAATTTTTATTCTATAGCAAAATCCAAATAACAGAGCTAGGCATGTAATTTTAAGTCCTTTCACGACAAATATTTGGAATAATCAGCAAGAATATTTGTATAACTTATATTATTCAGAACTTAAGCCATTCCTTTGTGGCAATGAAGTATAAAACTATCATCTCACATACTAGCAATGAAGTATATGGACTCGTCTGTATAATATCATGTATGGTTATTAACTTCCACATCTATTATTTATTAACAAATTAATAAATAGCAAGTTAAATATAAAAAACTCATACCATCATCTGAAACATGGTTAACAATTGATAATGGGATAGAATCCTTCTCTTGTTTATTTGTAGAGTTCCCAGTTCTTACGCCTTCTGTATTATAATTGGGCAAAAAATATTTATTAGCACTAGAATTGGCCCGTGCTTCGCACATGGGATGTTTATATTATTGTAAACGGAAAGTAAGGGCATTTTCGAAATTTCAAAAAGACGCCGAGTAAATTGATTCAATGAATTTTCTTTATTAGTACTAGAGATATGGGTGTAGAGAGTAGTACGTTTCTGTTAAAAACTGTAGTTCTAAATGATAAATAATTTGATGAAAACTACTAGACAATCTAAAATATTCTGGGTCTCTTCTTCGTTGCATCTGAGTTTTTGGTATGTTCCTCTACCTTGGGAGCCAATTGTAGGAATGCTTGGAATCTTTGGGTTGAACACATGTTAATCACATTAATAATACTTGAGCAGCTATGTTGACCAAGTAGCATATCGTGGATATAAGATGACTGGCATTAATTTTGAAACCGGAAAATTGTATGAAGATGGGCACGGTCCTGAGATAGCTGTATAAAGCTTCCAAACATTAGTAGTCTTCTGCCATAATATTTGAGTTAGCAGTATATAGTTTCCTTTTACTAGAACATGTTTATTGTGTATTTCCCTAGTTAACGTGCTATTTGCTGAAGAATGCTAGTTTTTCACCTTATCCGCTTCATTTTTGAACTTGAACTTTATTTCTTCCATCGTTGATCTCTAATTGTTTTTTTCCTTGTTGAAATATTGGACTTTTGAAGGAGAAGAGCTTGGACTTTCCTTGATTTATATTATTTTCTTTTAAAAAACTTTTTTTTTGTAAGATTTTATGTCGCAAACATTTGAGTAAAAACGCGATTTTTAAAATTTTGCATATGAATAAATCTTATGGTTAATGAAATTGATGTGCTTTTGGTAATATTTTTATAGTTGTTTATAATATTGCATTATATCCATTTTTGTTTTATATATTGAGCAGTTTGTTATTGAGTGCATTATCTATAACTGATTTAAAACTGCTGCAGCAAATGAATAAATGAAGCAAAACTTTGATATACCGCAGTCTTTTTAAAAAGCTGCAAACAAAAATAGCAAAATGCTGCAAAACAACAATCTGAAGCAAAAACGCTATTAGTACCAAAAACTTAAGTATAAAAATGCTGCATTATATATTATTGCAGTGTTTCATAAATGATGCTATATTGACGACCTGTTGAAGCTTGTTTTTGACTCCGTTCTTCAAGATGCTGCTAAATAAATTGCATCATTTATAAAACCCTACAATAATAATTTATTGCAGCGTTTCATAAAAGCTTCCGTATCCATTTTTTTAGCAACCTTTAAGAAACGTTGCGGTATGTTCTTGCTCTCTACAGCGGCACATAAGACAACGTTCTTCGAAATGCTGCGGATGATAATGCCATTGTTTTAAATCGCTGCAATAGTCCCTTTTTGTTGTAGTGGAATGCCGGGTTTAGTCTTATCTCGAAGGTCTGATCATGGGCCGTGGATGTTCAGTTGGCACTTATCCATGGGCACCTGCACACCTACTTTGTATATGTGTCGATTCATTCATATTCACCATAATCCACAATTTATGGTTAAACGGGGATAGGGTAAACAGTTTCAAGAATTCATTTCATCGTATATTCACATGAAATGATAAATTTTGTCATGTTACATTAAAATTGATCGAATATTTACAAAGTTAGATTTTTAAGTGAAAGAGCGTTGCAAGTAATCGCCATTCCACCCCAATGGAGAGTGAAATCCCGTCAATGGTTGCTAGCTTGAATGTTCCATCCCTAAGCTTTTATATAATCGCATATGGACCTTCCCAGCTCGGGCCCCTGTTCATGGGTCCTGGGAAGATTCATTTGAGAACAAGATTGCCAATCTCAAAGATCCCACTCCTGAACTTGGTATTGTAATATTGGGCCAATCGTTTTTGATGTGCAGCTGCTCTCAAAACAACTTCATCATGCTTCTTATCGATCATGTCGAGAGACTCTAGCAGCCTGAACTTCTTCTTCAACTCTAAGATAAATTAAGATAAGCAAAATTGGAATCAAGCCTACATGCAAATCTTTCTAGCAACTCAAGATTTTAAAGTTCAAAGATGAAAGCTTTTCAAGTTCAAAAACTATTTTCAAAAATCAGAGGCATTTTAACATTCAAGTTTTAAAGCAAAACCAGTTTTCAAAGCCTTTCAAAATGGAAGCCCTGTCTTCATACTAAAATCTGGTGAGTAACTTTTGAAACTTAAATAAATTTGGTTGCATGCTAATATGGATGAAATGAACAAGTAGTGCATATATATAAATGAAATCTGATGTGATTATTTATTAGTGTGCATGCTGATTATAAGTGCTCTGTTCATGTTTTGTTCCCAAGCTCAAAATTTTACTTAAAATCCCTTACCACTTAATCTAGTTCCTGATAGGATTTGATTTACAAATAAATGTTGTTTGATTTATTATGGATTAAGGTTTAAAAGTTTAATCAAGTCAAAATAAGGCCTGATTGTCTCTGGAAATAAAAAAACAACTGTGCATATCAATATAAATGAAAACTCAAACTTTTTAATTTATAAATTCAGTATTATAAATTGAATCCATAAACAAAACAAGAATCGTAATTTTTAGTGCTAGTTGGAAGGAGCAGTTCTTGTTTGAACTGAAAGTGGTTATTTGGGTTTTTCTGGTGATCCAAGAGGTTGGAGAGGTCGGGATTTTGGGTAATGATGGAGGAGTGATCAGTGTTGATGGCAAGAATGGCTGGTCGTGTTGAACATCATCGAGGAGGCAGCGGTGGTGATTTCTTTGCTGTAACCCTAGTTTTTAACTAGGCTAATTGATTTGGTCGGCACGACTTGTAGGAGTGATCGAGTCAACGAGTTTTTAGGGGATGATAGCATGGTAGTTGACGAACATGTGGCTGGAGTCACTGCTATTTCGGTGGTCCGAAGGTCAGGAACGAGGCATATTCTAGGTTTGGTAGTGATTCCTGTTTTTCTGTTCCAGGTTTGGGGGTTTTGAATTCGAATTCAATTTCGAGCTTTGGAAGGATGAATCTGTTGATCGTGTTTGGATGTGGAGTTGGTCGCCGATGAGGGAAGGCCATCGGAGATGGTCGGAGGTGATTAAAGTCACCGTGCATGTGAACGGTACACTTTATTCTCTGGTGAAGTTTTTGGTTAGCAGAGGAAAAGTTACTTGAGTTTTCTCGAGAAATTCGAGTGTTAAACTCGAAGCTTTTGATTTTTAGCTCGAAGCAAAACTGCATTGGGCTCGGGTAATGTTTTGGTGACAGGTTCCAAACCTGTTTCAGTTTTAAAATTTTAAACTGAGGTTTAAACTGTAAAGCAATGATTTAAAACAAAGTTTAGAATCTAAGTTTAAATCTGGATTTCAAGTTTAGTTTGCATCTCAGATTTAAAAATAAAATAAAGCTTTTGAAAATTTGAATTGTTTAAACTACTTTAAAAATGTTTAAGTAGTTTGAATTTTAAAATGAAGTTTTAAAATATAATGGTTTTAAAATACAAAGTTTAACTTGGAATCAAAGTTTAATCCGCATTCCAGTTTTTTTTTTTTAAAAAAGAGAGTTTTTAAATTTGGAAAGATTTAAACAAACTTTGAATGTTTAAAGTGTCATTTAAATTGATTTGAATTTAAAAATGAATTTGGTTTTAAATTCTTTTAAACCTCTCTATTAAATGAGTATTTCTTTAACATGTAAAATTAAAGGTTTTTAAATTGTTTTAAACTTTGTTAAAGTTAATTTGCAATTCATTTTTAAATCTTAAATTTAAAATGAAATTTGGAAATAAATTTAAAAGTAAACTTAAGGTAAATTGATTTAAATGCTTTGATAATGATGATTTAATCATTAATAAGAATAATGTTTTTCTTAAAGTTAATTAGGATTTAATGATTTTTGATTCATTAAATTTTTAAGGAAATTAAATGGATAATTTACTTATTTAATTAATTAATGACTTGGATTAATTAAATAAGTAATTAAAGGTTTAAATTAATTAATTAAGGTTTAATATTAATTAAGTAGGAGTAATTAATTTAATTAGAGTTTAATTAATAATTAAGAATTAATTAATCAAGTAATTAATGATTGATTAAGTTACAGTTAACACTTAACTAATTAAATAATAAAAGCTTAATTAATTGGGTATTAAGATAAATTAATTTATAATTAATAATGATTAATGTAAGTTTAATTACTTAAGGAAAGTAATTAAAGAATTGTAAATTATTAATGAAGGTCATTAACTTGATATTATTTAATAATTAATTAATGTGATTAATTATAAAAATTAATTAGATTAATTAATTAATGATAATCATTTGAGAAAAGGTTTAAAGTGTAATCACTTAATGGAAGTAATTAAGGAATTAATTACTAAATGTAATTAATTGAGTTTAAATGTGATTGGTTTGAATTAACTAATTAATTAAGTTTAATTAATTTAAACACTGGACAATTTGATAATAATTAATGTAATTAATGAATTATAATTACTTAGTAAGTAATTAATGATAATTACTGGATGTAATTAATGAAAATGATTTAAGAATTGAAGTAATGTGATTAAATTACTTTATAATTAATCAAGGGATTAATTAGGATAATTAACTAAGGAGTAATTAATTTATTTAATGGAGTAATTGAGGGTAGTTAATTACTGAATGTGATTAATCAAAAGTGATTAGTAATTGTGGTTTAATTAAAGGTTAATTACTTATTGTAATTAATTTTAATAAAGTAATTAATTAAAATGTTATTAAGGATCATTAATTAATATAATTAATGATGTAATTAAGGATTGATTAATTAAGATTAATTAATCAATAATGAGTCATTAAAGGTTATTAATTAATGTAATTAATTAAGGATTAATGTAATTAATTATAGTTAATTAATTACTGAAGTAATTAAAGGTTAATTACTATTTTTGCTTAAGAGTAATCAATTTGTTAAAATAATTAAAGGATAATTACTTGAATGTAACTAAAAAAATAATTAATCAAGGGTGATTAATTAAGGTGGATAATTAGAGAATAATTAATTAATTAATTTGTAATTAATTAATGGATATGTAAGCAAGATTTATATTGATGTAAGTAATGAATTAAATTCATTTTAAATTAATTAGAGATGGAAGTAATTAATTTAATTTAATTTAAATTAAATTAATTATATATGATGTGATGTAGTAAATCATTGCTTATATATGAATGGATGATATTGGTTGCCTTGAATGGTTTGAGATCTCAGATATGAGATAAGTAATGCTGTGTGATATAGATGCTTTGGATGCACTATGATGATAATATGGATTATCTATTTTTGATGATAATATGGATTATCTTTTGATAATGATAATATTGATTATCTGTTGTGATGATAATGATGATTATCTATTGTGGTATGTGAATTATCTATCTGTGTGTATATAGATAACGAAATTGAATTGTTTTAAACTTTAAAACAACTTGGCCTTAAAAGATACGCTTTGGATTTCGATGAGACCGGGATCGGGTTTCCAGATTTGGATATCTGAAAACTACATCGATCCAAATTAACGATAGGTCGTGAATCCCAAGTAAGAATGAAGACTCGAGGTGTAAGGACTATTCGTCGTTAAAACTCTGAAGGTGATTCCAATCTGAGTTTAACGAGGTAGTACTTTCAGTTCGAGATGAAGATTCAGAGTGCAAGGGTTATTGTTGTTAACTCTGAGGGTGATTCCAAAATGAGCGTAACTAGATAATGCCTTCGGTTTCGTTTGAATCCGGAACGAACTTGTATGGATTGAATGCTTTCAGAACATCGTCAGGTGGACGATGAGCATTCTAAGAGATGTGTTCTCTAAAGGTAATCGTAGCCTCAAGCCTCATCAACCGGGAATGGCTAAAACAGGGGAGGTGCAGCAAGGCTAAGTGGGTCATTCCCAAGTAGGACGAGATTTTCCCCGGTCTAGAGGCCCCTTTTATTTCGGCTGTGTAAGCAGTTGGAATGCGCACCAACTGTGGGGTTGTCTTGTTCGAGACTATCCAGTAAGGGATGGTTCTGACTTTGTATTGCAGGGGATTTAGGGTGGATCCTTGGTACGTTGATCTAGGCCACGTACTGTGACGGCCGGTACCCCAGTAGCCCTGCCATTTTATGGAATCCAAAATCCATTAAGTGCCATCGGTTTTGATTGTATTACCCACTTTTGTGGCTAGTAGCTGAAATTTAATCATGTAACAATTTCGGCTATTTCATATTTACTTGAAAACCCTAGACCTATTATAATATCACTAGATTTCCTATCAAATGTTTTGGTTAGCATAAGGTAAAAACTTTTCCATGTTTATGTGTGGGAAGTCTTACGTGATACCTTTCTTTTCAAAGGTTTTTCAAAGTTAAGCAACCTTAACCTATTACTCACACCAGACCCATGTCTGACCCGGAGTTTATCTTTTATTTTGCTTAAACTCTTGGGTACTCAAATTTTTACGAGTAGCCGTGGGATTCAGGTTAGCTTTGACGAATTGTGGAGGAGCAATGGAGAAGGAGGCTTCAGCGTGTAGATATAAAGTGTTCCGCTGTATTTGATTTCTCTGAGTTATATTGAGTTGTAATAACTAGACTGGTGTTTATAACTATCTAGTATGTGATGTATAATCTGTGTAACTCTGATAGTTGTTGTATACTATATGATACTTATATTTTTAATATAATTTATTCGTTCCGCTGTTGAGATTCTGATGTTGTTTCTTCTTTCTTCTCTTTCTTTCTCTTTTCTATCCCTTTCTTTATTATTAATGATGCGTCATTCCGTGGAGATGAATGGCGGGTCGTTACAGTGGTATCAGAGCGCTATGTTGAGTGAATACCTAGGCTTTGGAGTGATTTCTTTCTTGAGAGAGCGTATTTGTAATTTATATATATTTATCTATTTCTACCTATCTGTTGGGTTATCTGTTCGGGTTTTCCAATATACGTTATAAAGGTAGATAAGGTAGTGGTGTTTGTAACACGACTATTACCAATGGAAGGAGTTTGAATGTTTGAGGTTGGAGGTGTGTTTGTCGAGGCTATGGACCTAATTCCGTCTCGAGTAAGTTGTGCAGTGGTGTAAAGATTTCATTGATCTCTGAAGGAAATCTTTTTAAGGTTCAGAGTCCATCTTTGAAGTGCAGAGTTTGGTGAGTAGAGTTTGGATCCATTGGCTGAGCAGAAGCGAGTAATGGTATCTTGATACCTCAGGAAGTAGTAGCTGTGTGATGAGATAAAGTGACTATGGATTTTCTTCGAAGATGTTAACAAGTTTTAGGAAGTGTGTCTGCTTCGATGTTCTGGATGGGTTCAGCAGGATGTTGTGGTTGGTTTTGAGGCCCAAGTTTCTCGAAGAGCTTTGGATTAGGAAGTCTTTGGCATCTAGGTCCGCGATGCAGCTCGGAGTGTTCTATGTGCCGGCAGGAAGGTCTTTAACTGAGTAGTTTTTCTGGAGGTGGAGTTCAGAAGTAGCGGAGTGGATCCATTTCTTTGATGGATTGGCTAGACCAGCATAAGCTGTTTAGATTGATAAAGAGAGAACAATTTCTTTGGATTTGGTCTAGATTGATCGCAAAAATGACTTGCGATAGTTGAGTGTTCTCTTGGGTTGTCAGAGATTTTTCTGGATGTCTTCAGGGAAGTCAGAGGTTTGTCCGCATCGGGAGATTGAGTTTTCGTATCGACTAGGACTCCAGGAGTGGAACCGGTGGTTCAGCTTAGTAGAAAGATAGTTCCTAGAGATAGAGGTTGGTGAAGCAGCTCAGGTTTTGGAGGAACTTCTGAGTTTTTTTTTTCTATATGGATCTGTCAAATCATATTTTTGGGATGTGTTGTACAGTTTGTGCTCGTGTTCTTCATCAGCATTTTCTTCTTCTCCAAATCAAAGTTATGCAGCGGAAACAGTTTGGGAGTGTTCCTGTTTATTTTTCCAGATAAGGAGAAGTAAGTTTAGTCTTCTGATATTTATGGAGTAGAGTTTGTGTTCTCGATTTTTAGTTGATCCTTAGGAGATCATTGGGTTGGGTTGTTTTTGGCCTAGTTTGTTTCTTGAGGTCTCAACGAGGATTGAGCTGGTCAGGAAGGATGTTGGTAGCCCATGATCGTCCGATGAATTTGAGGATAAGAGACGGAGGAATTTGGATTCCGGAGTCAGAGATTTGGTTTTGGATAAGTTTTCTCTGATTTAGGGAGCTGTAAAGTTTTGGTAAGGCTGGGAAGCTAACTCCAAGGTGTTTTGGAACTTTCTGTGTTCTTGTAAGGATAAGTGTTTGATCTTCAAGATTGAAATCCCAGTGTGGATAACTGGGATTAGATGTGTTTCATGTATCTCTGAGAGAATACGTGTATGGTCTATCTCTGGTTTTGGAACCAGCAATTCTGGAAGTTTTGGTTGTTGAGTCAGACTTGCCTATAGTCTGATACGCTGTCTAGTTTTGTAGATCTAGATGAGTAGGAGCTCTATAGCTTTGTAGTTTTGTTTGTTTGGATTATGTAGAGAGAGTATCTCGGTATATATCTACTTGGGAAACTCGAGGAAATTCTATCCAGAATTTTGTCTGGATAGTTAGATTATTTGATTGGATGAATTGGTTGCTATGGTTGTTAGCATATGTTTGATATATGCTTGTGTTTTAAAATTAAATCTTTAATGAGATTATTAAATTACCTTTATTTTAAATTTCAGGGGCAAAATTCTTTTACGGAGAGAGGAATGTGATGACTCGGAATTTTAGGCAATATCAATTTAATAATCTGCACTAAAATTTAAATTGATTTGATAATCTTTGTAATAAAATTTAAATTTAATTTAATAATCTAATTGAATAAATATTTAATTGGTGAATGTTTATCTTTTAAAGCTAATAAATTTGTTTCTATTTATAATGTAAATATATGGTTTATATTGTAAATAGATTAACTTTGTTTTAATTGAACAAATAAAGTCATATTTTCTAATTCTAAAATTTTTGGTAATTTGGTAATTTGTTTTATTTAATATAAAGCTTTTCAAAGCTATTTAAATAAATAACTGTATGGTTTTAAATTGTTAAGATAAAATTTTAAATTGTTTAAATCAATTTTAGCATAAGTTTAAATTTAAATAAAATTAACAATAAGGTTTGTTTTGTTTTCTTTTTAAATATAGTATGATAAAATAAGTAATTTATTAATAAAGAAATAATTTCTTTTATAAATTGTTTGAAATTGATAAATGTGTTATTTAAAAAAACAATAATAATAATGTATTGTTTTTAACAAAAGGATTTTTAATAAAAATAGTTTGTTTTTCAAAATTGAATTATGTAGTTGTATATGTATATATATATAACTTGATTTCAAAATTGAATTTTAGAATTTGATTTGAATTTGAGTTTAAAGCCTTGAAATTTAAAGTATAAATATTTTAAATTTGATTTGGATTTTAAAATATTTGTATAAACTTTTATTCATATATATAATTGTTTTATTTCTTTTTAAATTATATATATATATATAAATATATACTTATTAACTAATTAAGTAACCATAATCTTATATTAACTTTCAAAAACAAATACTAATTAACTTAAAAGGCACGTGTTAAGTAATTAACATATCAATTGACAAATGTTATATTATAGGACAAGTGTCAAAATTTAATTTAGTTTTTCTTTTATTCTTATTTACAAACATTTCAGCCTATATTAACAAATCTTCTTCCCTTCATATTTTTTATTTTCTATTCAAAAACTAAGAAAGACTTAGCCTGTTCTATTCTCAAACCAGAAAATCACTACCCTGAAATCACTCTTGAAGATCAAAACACAAATCCTTGTAACCGTAACCAAATCTGAGAACAACTTCCTCAAAAACCAGATCAAAACCTTCATTATTTTCAAACCATTAGCCTATAATCATTTGCAAAATCAAAACAATAAACCTGTAGTTAAATTTCAAACCAGAGTCTGAACTTCTTCTTCAACTCTAAGATAAATTAAGATAAGCAAAACTTGAATCAAGCCTACATGCAAATCTTTCCAGCAACTCCAGATTTTAAAGTTCAAAGATCAAAGCTTTTCAAGTTCAAAAACTATTTTCAAAAATCAGAGCCATTTCAGCATTCAAGTTTTAAAGCAAAACCAGTTTTCAAAGCTTTTCAAAATGGAAGCCCTGTCTTCATACTAAAATCTGGTGAGTAACTTTTAAAACTTAAATAAATTTGGTTGCGTGCTAATGTGGATGAAATGAACAAGTAGTGCATGTATATAAGTGAAATCCGATGTGATTATTTATTAGTGTGCATGCTGATTATAAGTGCTATGTTCATGTTTTATTCCTAGGCTCAAAATTTTACTTAAAATCCCTTACCACTTAATTTAGTTCCTCATAGGATTTGATTTACAAAAAAATGTTGTTTGATTTATTATCGATTAAGGTTTAAAATTTTAATCAAGTCAAAATAGGGCTTGATTGTCTCTGGAAGTATAAAAACAACTATGCATATCAATATAAATGAAAACTCAAACCTTTTAATTTATAAATTCAGTATTATAAATTGAATCCATAAACAAAAACATGATTTTTAAAACAAGAATCGTAATTTTTAGTGCTAGTTGGAAGGAACAGTTCTTGTTTGAACTAAAAGTTGTTATTTGGGTTTTTCTGGTGATTCAAGTGTTATAGATATAGTTGTATAGGAGCTTTGCAGCTTCATAATATTGTTTGTTTGGATTCTCTAGAGTGAGTATCCCGGTATATATATACACACCTGGGGAAACTCGATAAAATTCTATCCAGAATTTGTCTGGATAATTAGATTTGTTTGATTGGTTGTTGTGGTTGTTAGCATATGTTTGATATATGCTTGTGTTTTTAAATTAAAATTTAATAAGATTATTAAATTACCTTTGTTTTAAATTTCGAGGACGAAATTCTTTTAAGGGGGAAGGATTGTAATATCCCAGAATTTTTAACAATATCAATTTAATAATCTGTAGTTAAAATTAAATTGATATTGATATTCTGTTAATAATTATTCAGATAGATTTAATAATCTTCTTCAATAAATATTTAAATTGGTTATTTTATCTTTTAAAAATAATAAATTGATTTCTATTTACAATATAAATAGATGGTATATATTTTAAATAGATTAGCATTTGTTTTAATTTTAATAAGTAAAGCATATTTTCTAGTTTTATTATTTATAGTAATTTGGAAAATTTGTTTATTTAATATTTAAGCTTTTCAAAATTTAATAAATGATTTTGGCTTAATTTAATAATTAAATCATGTTTTAAAATTCTAATATATACATTATAAATTGGAAATTTTGATTTTAATTAGTATTGAGTTTTAAAACTATTTCATAAATAAATATATGATTTTAAAATTGATAAGAAAAACATTTAAATGTTTAAACTAAATTAGACTGAGTTTTAAATTTAGAATAAATTTAACAAAATGATTTCATGACTTAATAAAATGGATTATTTATTTAATAAAAATATAATTTCTTGTAAAATGACTTTTGTAAAAATAATATTGATATTTTATTGTCTTTTTAAATAAGTTTTGAAGAGAATTTGTAATTTTTATTTCAAATTGAATTTTTATTTATAACTTGATTTAAAATTATTTGGTTTTGAATTTAGTTTGAATTTAAATTCCAAAGTATAAATCTTAAATTGTTTAATTGTTTTAATTCTTATTTGTGTAAGTTTTGTAAAACATAGTTTGTTTTCATTTATAAATTCATACACATGTTTAAATGTAAACTAACATATTAACTTACACTACAACAAAAATGCCCTATTACAACGCCCTTTTTACAACGGGCATTTGCTGCCCGTTGTAATAGAAGGCTATTACAACGGTCGATTCAGAACTGTTGTAATAGATGCCCCTTTTTACAACGGGCATTTGCTGCCCGTTGTAACAGATAGCTATTACAACGGTCCATTCAGGACCGTTGTAATATATGCCCTATACAACACTCTTTTTACAACGGTCCATTCAGGACCGTTGTAATAGATGCTCCTTTTTACAACGGGCATTTGCTGCCCGTTGTAATAGATCTCTATTACAACGGTCCATTCAGGACCGTTGTAATATATTTATTAATTACACTTAAATTTAACTATTATAATTAATATTCAATTATTTAGTAATTACATTTAATATTCAGTATTTAATATTCAATATTAGATAATTAAATTAGTAAAATTCTAAACTAAATTCATAAAACATTTGAAATTTTCATAAAATTCAAGAATTAAAAAGTAAAATTTTAAGATAACTTAAAATTTTAGAAAGTTTCCAAAATCTTAGAATATTTAATATTTCAAATAATTTAAAATTTGGAAATTTTGTAAAATAAACTTAAAAACATTTGTAAAATTTATAAACAAAAATTTGAAATTTTCATAAAATTATAAAATAAAGAGATTAAAATTTTATAAAATATTTAAAATTTCAAAATATTAAAATAATTCAGAATTTGAGAAATATAAATTTTACTGTAAAATTTTTAGAAACTAATGCCCCTTTTAGTTTCAAATGCATTAGTAATTACATTTAATATTCAGTATTTTACGGTAATATTTTTAACTAAACCCCTTTTTATTTTTTAACACCCTTAACCCTTTTCTCCTTAACAAATCCGGTCGGCCCTTCTATCTCTTTGTAGACCCGATCCCTTTTTATAATTCTTGAGTAAAAGAAAATGGCGGCCGTTGTTTTCTTCTTTCTGAAATTAGGGCTTGAAAAATTGGGGACTTCGTTCCTTTCTCTGATCCAAAATTAGGGCTTTGCGAAGCGCCTACTGTTGTTCGATCGCGTGGATAATCGTGAGTTGCTTCGATCGATTGTTTCCTTGTATCTTACTGCGGCTGCTTCGATGGAGTTCGTGTTCGAATTTGGTATGTTCTTTTTATTGCTTGCAATTGCTTGATTTCTTTATTGCGAACTCCTTGATCTATGCCGATGATGATAGTTTGGTTTTTATAGGGTTCGATCCCCTGAGTTTTCGTTCGTATATTCATGTTTGAATTTGTCAATGGAATTGCTCTGGCCGCTGGTTTTCGTTTTGATGCTTGAGATATTCTTGACTTGTTCATAAACGTATATACTTGATTTCTTGGTTTGCACGGCTTTGTATTATTTCGTGATTGCCTAGGCTTGAATTTACTGCTCCGTGAATTTCTTGTTTTGACTTGTTCGAGTCACGACTTCGATCATTTATCATCACCTGACTTCGGTTTTAAAATACTCGGCTTTGACAACGATATTGAACTCCCCTGTGACTTTATTTGATTCTGAACATCACCTGATTCTGAGCATTGAATATCATGCTTTCTGGTCTGAAGCTTGGTTACTTGTTCATGTTACAGTGACCAATTTTTTTTTGCCTTGAGCATTGTTATTTACTTGACCAGTTGTTCATTTGAACTTGTTTGAGACCTGATTGCTTTGAACTTGATCATGTTGACTTCTCTTGAGTCTGTTTACATGTGCACTTGTCTGCATTGTTTCTTGGTCGACACTTGCATCACTCTGGTTAACTGTTGCTGCACTGTAACTCGAGTTTTCGCTGTCAGGTTGCTGTTGACATGTTCATTTTATTCATTTGAGTTTTGATGCTTCATGTAGCTGTTGGATCTTGCATTGTATTTCGAAAAGAGTTATCAAGTTATGATTGCTTAGTGGTTTCACTTGTACTTTGTTTTATTGTATTAACAATGGAGGGGCATTTGCTTTTATGAGTTTTGCTTCAGCATGTATAATTGGACTATAATGATTTAGACTGTATATTATTTTTTGAATTTGTTGCGTTTTGGTTCTGGTTGAATCTGGTTCTATGTTGATGCCTTTATTACTATTGTTGTCACTCAAATTGGTGTCAACTTGCATTAATTTATTCAAGTTATCCCATGCATTGCTGTTTTCCTGTGCTTTGCTTCGTTTCAAAGTCCAGGTTCTCAAGGATGGGCACCTGTTTGCCATATGACCATAGCAACTGCAAACTTTACACTTATTAGGACACCACTCATGTTCAACACTTTGCCAAATTATGTTGTCATTAACATCATAAATTGAAATTTGTTGGGAAACAAGAAATTAGCATCAACTTCTACAGGCACTTGTGCTGCGAATCATTCCTTTTGTCACTTGATCCAATTTGAACCAATGACATCCTTAGTCCAGAAATCTAAGTCTATGCCCGGAAATTGAACCCATACCGGGGTCGATTGAAGGAATTTCCTCATGAGCTTCATGCCGTGTTTCATTTTTTTCATAATGATTAGGTATTTATCATAAAAATATGGATCATTCATCAATATTTTTTCACAATCTTCTTGAGTCTCGAACTTTACTAAATAAAATCTGTTAATACGAGAGTAGATTTGAAACTCATCACTAGGTTTCCAGACTTGTGTTATGTAGGATTTAAAGAGGTGATATTATGGTTTTGGACCCATGACATAAAGAGCTATTAGCATAGCTCGTGTGCTTGTTTGTATGTTGTATCATGATGCACTTGTTACTGTGTCATCTTCACTTGCATTGCTGTGCCACTGATTTGATTTGTCGAAGCTTTGCATTCTTCATGTTGCCTTGTGTGGAACCCAGTTTTAAAACTCGGGTTTGACCTTGTGCTCGTGTCGTGATTTTAAATATATTGCACGTGAGTTGAACCGACTTTGCATTTGGGTTTGACCTGTGCTCACTTGTCCCTGTAGCATTGTCAAGTGTATATCGGTGTGCACGGCCTTGTGGCATATACAGTGATACACTGTGTATGTCACAAGTTGTTCGTGTATGATGAATTCAAATTTAAATGATGACGAACAACCCAAATAACTGAGGCAAATATTCTTTTCAAAAAATTCACATTTTATTTTATATTATAAAAATATTTCTTTTTCAATTTTACTGCGTTAGTAAATATTTTTGCAGATTGCTCAGATGCTGGATTCTAACTGGAAAGAAGTTGAAGATAACAATACGAGTGTGAGTGATATGTAGTGAGGTTCTGAATGTAAAATAGTGATGTAATGAAATTTGTATCAAAATTGTATAGTGAATAGTAAGAGTTTGAATTTGTACTATCTAAAAATTGTAATAAATATTTGTTTGAATAAAATATTCGTTTGAATTCAAAATCTGTGCTGTAATTTTTTTTTAAAATTTGCATTTATTTTGCAACAGTCAGAAACCGATGCAATATCATGTATTACAACGGGCATTGCCCGTTGTAAAAATATGTATTACAACGGGCATTGCCCGTTGTAAAATATGGTCGACCTATTACAACTAGGCCTAATACAACGGGCGCTTGCCCGTTGCGAAATGCATATTACAACGGGCATTGCCCGTTGTAAAATGCCTGTTTTGTTGTAGTGTTAGGATTACATACACATTAATTTGTAATTAGTGCTAATTATTTTAAAGAGACTTGTGTTTAAAAATTAACATAAATTTGACAAGTGTTGTAAAGTTAGACAAGTGTTAAAATTTTAGTTTGAAATTTTCTTTTCTTTTAATAAAATATGAAAATACATTTAGTTAAGTTTACATCTTCATTTCATTTCCATTTCCTTAATCAAATGAAGACCAAAAATTCATTTTTCATATCCACAATCAAAATTCTGCATACACAAACTCATCTTCATATTTATCATAAAAACCTGCATATTAAAAGATCAAATCTGCAAATCCCTGTAACTCATCAAAGATCAAATCTGCATATCCAAAACTCACTTACTTCATATATACATTCTGTTTATAAAATCTGCATATTCAACCCTATTCAAAATCATAAACTCCTAATATCTAAGCCCTTCAAATACATGTTCAAATCCAAAGCAAATCTGCATTTATTCACCAATAATCTGCATTGCCTAAAAATTCAAAAGGAAACTTGCACTGTTTTTTATATCTGCATTCTGTTTGAACCTGGGTTGATTTAGCACCTGCATGCATGTGAGGGTGTAGCAATTGCATCTACATCTACATTCAAGTAACTAGGAAGGGATCATGAGCATTTCATCAAGATTTCAACAGAGGAAATCAGGCCTGCATTTGTTTTCTGCAAAATTCAACAGAGGTCTGCATTGACTGGTGAGTAACATTTAAAACCTTAAACTATATTAGGTTGCTTGATTAAGTGTTTGAGATAAAAAAATTATGTTTGTGTGCTTATAAAATGTCTGTTGTAATTATAATTGTTTATGCATGTTGATTGTGTTGTATAGTGTTCCCCGATTCACACACTGTTTAGAGGAATCTTTACAAATTGATTTGAGATTTATATCTGTGTTTTAGAATAATAAAAAGAAGTTTGTTTATCAGAGATTAGAATTCATTTTATAAAGTAATGTGTTTTAAATTCTTAAGTTAAGATTTAAATTTTTAGGTGAGTTAATACAGGGTGTTATCTCTGTAAACACATGCAATCCCATTATATGTTGATCTGATCAAAAATCAATCCTATTAATATTTATATCCAGATTCATGAACTTAATACACTGACAAAAACTTGATTTTTAAATCAAGTATTAATATTTTTAAGTGTATGTTTCATTTACAGTTTGGTCTGGAACAAAAATATGAATTTGTGAAAGTCCTTGCAATCTGTAGTATAAGAAAACCCAAATTTCTTTCTGACTTATTAAGTAAGGATCATAGATCCTTAGAAAAATCAAAGAAGTAATTAAATTTGGTAGATTGAATTGCAGTTTTGTTTTTTAGAATAAAGCCCTAGTTTTGAATAGGTTTGTGCTTTGAGTCAGTTTGAAGTGGTGGATTGATCGAGTGCTTTGGTGTTTGGGATATGGGTAGAGGGTGTGTAGAAGCATTCGTGGCCGGAGAGGTTGGATGTCAGGTGGTCGGAGGTGAGAAATGTGGCAGTTGACAAGTTTGAGCATAAACCTGTAATACCTTTACAGGTTTTGATTTGGGGGTTTTCAGAGCTAATTTTTGAATGCTTTAATTTCTGTTCGATTTGGTGATAATGTTAGTGGGTTGAGGGGTTTCTGGTTGTGGCTTGATCACCTGAGATGATCGGCAGAGGTGGCGACGTTGAGTTCTCTGATGAACTGTGGGTTTGGGAATGTTTTCAGGGAAAGTTTGAGTTTGCTCGGAGTAAATGGAAGGAAAACTCAAAGTAGAGCAGCTTGAGACTCGAAGTAAAAATGGGGTTTTCTCGGGTTGACTGTAAATTTCCAGGTTACAGTAAAACTGTGTTGTTTTTAAAAATATGGGTTTTAAAACTTTTAAATATGTAGTTTAGGTTTAAAATCAAATGCAAGTTTGAATTTCTGAATTAAATTCAAATCCCAGATTTTAAAAGTTTCAAAATTTGACTTAATTAACTATTTCATTTTGGAAATAGTTGAAGTTTTTAATAATATGATTTAAAAAAAAATTGAGTGGATTTGAAGTTTATTTAAAAATCTGGAAATCTAGGTTTAAAAAAAATGAAGATCAGTTTAAATTTAAAAGAAGATTTAAATTTAAAAGTTTAAACTAAGAATGAATTGAAATTTCTGGAAATTTTAAAATGAATATACTTTAAAAAAAATTATAGCACTTATTTGAATTGCAATTTAAAAAGTTTTAAATTTATTTAAATTTTGATAAGTTTAAAACTATTCTATTTTAAACTGGAATTTAAATTGAAATTTAAAAGGAGTTCAAAAAGCACCTTGATTTGAATAATATTGTTTTAGTATAATTAAGTTATGTTTATCTTGAAATTTAAATTAAGATTTATATTTTAAGATTAATTTAATTTAATATGGTAATTAAGATTAATTAATTAATTTAATTAAATAAATTGAATTTGGAATTAATAATTGATTAATGATTAATCAATTTATAATTAAGATCATTAATTAAGTTATTAATTAATGATAAATGAATATTAATTATGTAATTAAGTTTTAAATTAAGGTTAATTAATTTAATAATTAACTTTAATTAATGAATGATTAAAGATAATTTAAGTGGTAATTAATTTAAGTTAATTACCTTATAAAATAATTTGAGGATGGTTAATGAAGGTCATTAACCATGATTATTTAACAATTAATTAATGTAGTCAATTTTTATAATTAATTAGATTAATTAATTTAATAATAATCAATTGTAAATGATTTGAGTATAATTACTTGGTAAAGTAATTAAGAAATTAATTACTTAATTTAATTAATTTAATTTAATGAGATTGTTTAATTTAATTAATTAAGTTTAATTAATTTTAAACACTTGGGTTTTATAAATAATTACTTTATGTAATTAAGGATTTGGAAATTACTTATTTAAGTAATTAATTAATAATTACAGAATGTAATTAAGTGGAGATGTTTAAGTGTGAGGTAATTTGGATAAATTATTTAGTAATTAATCAAGGGAATAATTAAGTAATTAATTAAAGGATAATTAATTTATTTAATAAAGTAATTAAGTTAGTTAATTACTAAATGTAATTAATCTGTGATGATGATTAATAATTATAAGTTAATTAATTTAAGGAATAATTAAGGATCATTAATTATTATAATTAATGATGTAATTAAAGTTGATTAATTATGATTAATTAATCAATAATAGATAATTAAAGGAAATTAATTAATGTAATTAATTAAGGATTAGGATAATTAATTATGATTAATTAATTAATTGAGTAATTAAAGGTTAATTACTGTTTGGTTGTGAATAATTAATTTTGTGAAATTAATTGAGGATAATTACATGAATGTAATTAAGGGTAATTAATCAAGAGTGATTAATTAAGGTAATTAATAATGATTGATTAATTGATTGTAATCAATTATATAATTAAGTAAGCAAGATTTATATTTGATGAAGTAATTAATTTAATTTATTTTAAATTAATTAAAGATGAAGTAATTAATTTAATTCATTTTAAATTAATTAGAGATAGAGATAGTTAATTTAATTCATTTTAAATTAATTATATTATGGTATGAGTAAATCCTTGCTTATGTATGAATGGATGACATTGATTGTCTTGGATGCTTTGTGATCTTAGTAATGAGATAAGTATGGTTGTGTGATATGAATGCTTGGTTTTGTATTGTGATGATAACATAGGTTATCTATTGTGATGATGATATATGGTATAACTATTTGATATTGATAATGTAGATTTCCTGTTATGTGATAATGGTAGATTATCAATTATGATTTATGAATTATCTATCTGTGTGTATATAGATACTGTAATGGAATTGTTTTAAAACCTTTAAAAACAACTTGGACCCTAAAAGACACGCTTTGGCTTTCGATGAGACCAGGATCGTGTTTTCATATTTGGATATCCGAAAACCACATTGATTCCAAATAACGTTAGGTCGTGAATCAAAATGGAGCTTTGTGAAGACTCGAGGTTTAAGGACTATGAGTCAGTATAACTCTGTGGGTGATTCCGTAATGAGTGGACGGAATTAGTTCTTATAGATTCGAGATGGTGGTTTAGAGTGCAAGGGTTATTGTCGTTCACTCTGAGGGTGATTCCAAAATGAGTGTAACGAGATAATGCCTTTGGTTTCGTTCGAACCCGGAACGAACTTGTATGGATTGAATGCTTTCAGCACAACGTCAGGTGGACGATGAGCATTCTAAATGATATGTCCTATAAAGGTAATCGTAGCCTCAAGCCTCATCAACCGGGAATGGCTAAAATAGGGAAGGTGCAGCAAAGCTTCGTGGGTCGCGTCCACTGGAGAGCAAGATTGATCCCTGTCTAGAAGTCCCTTTATATTCGGCTGTGTGGGTGGTTGCTAGCTACAACCACGGGTTGTCTCGTTCAGAACTGTTCAGTAAGGAATGGGTCCGGCTTTTTGTTGCAGGGGGTCGGGAGTGATCCTCGGTACGTTGATCTAGGCCACGTACTGTGACGGGCGGTACCCCAGTAGCCCTGCCATTGTATGGAATCCAAAATCCAATAAGTGCCAACGGTTTTGCTTGTATTACCCACTTTTGTGGCTAGTAGCTGGAATTTAATAATGTAACAATTTCGGCTATTTCTTATTTATTTGAAAACCCTAGACACTATTATAATATCATCGGATTTCCTATCAAATGTTTTGGTTGGCGTAAGGTAAATACTTTTCCATGTTTATGTGTGGGAAGTCTTACGTGATACCTTTCTTTTCAAAAATTTTTTGAAAGTTAAGCAACTTTAACCTGTTACTCACACCAGACCCATGTCTGACCCGGAGTTTATTTTTGTTTTTCATAAACTCTTGGGTACTCAAATTTTTATGAGTAGTCAAGGGAATTCAGGTTAGGATTCAGGTTAGCTTTGATGAATTGTGGAGGAGCAATGGAGCAGGAGGCTTCCGCGTGTAGATATATATATCTAGTATTCCACTGTGTGTTCTCTGAGTTATTGTATTGAGTTGTACAACTAGACAGGTGTTTATAACTGTCTAGTATGGGTTGTATGTCTGTGTACTCTGATAATGGTTGTAAACTATGTAATATTTATGTTATTAATATAATTTATTCATTCCGCTATTAGATTCTGATGTGTTGTTTCTTTCTTCTCTTCTTTCTATTCTATTTTCTATCCCTTTCTTTCTTAAAGATGATGCGATTTTCCGGGAGTGGAAAGTCGGGTCGTCTCAGTTGGTATCAGAGCATTAGGTTGAGTGAATACCTAGGCTCTGTAGTGGTGTCTTTCTTGAGAGAGCGTATTTGTAATTTTTAATATATATATATATATATATATATATATTTCTACTTATTTGTTGGGTTACCTGTTCAGGTTTTCCAATATAAGTTATAAAGGTAGATGGGGTAGTAGTGTGTGTAACACGACTACCATTGGTTGGAGTTTGAATGTTTGAGGTTGGAGGTGTTTTTGAGACTGTAGACCTAATACCGTCTCGAGTGAGTTCTGTAGTGATGAAGAACTTCATTGATCTCTGAAGGAAACCTGTTAAGGTTCAGAGTTTATTTTTGAGATTGGATAAGTAGAATTTGGATCTGTCGGTTGGGCAGAAGTGAGTGATGGTATTTTGATTACCTCAGGAAGTTATAGCTGCGTGATGAGATGCAGTGACTATGGATGTTCCCGAAGATGTTTTCTTTGGAACAAATTGTGGAAGTGAGGCTGCTTCAGTGTTATGACTGTGATCAGCCGGAGTTTCTGTTTGCTTTAAAGTCCGAGTTTCTTGTAGAGTTTTGTTTTGGAATTCTTTGGCGTCGGTGTCAGCAGTGCAGTTTGGAGTGTTCTCGGTGTTGGCAAGAGATCTTTTGGCTTAACAGTTTTCTGAAGTGGAGTTCAGAAGCAGTTTAGTGAACCCGTTTCTTCGATGGGTTGGCCAGTTAAGTGTAAGCTGTTCAATTTGGTTAAGGAAGAACAGTTTTCTTTGGATTTGGTTTGGTGGATCGCAAAAGTGACTTGCGATTGTTTGAGTGTTCTCTTGGATTATCTGAGTTTTTCTAGATGTATTCAGGAAGTCAGAGTTTGGTTCGCATCTGGAGATTGAGTTTTCTTATCGACTGGAATTCTAGGAGTGGAACCGGTGGTTCAGCTTAATAGTAGAATGGTTCCAAGAATTGAGTGGGTGTAGCAGCTCGAAGTTTTGGAGGAACTTCTGAATGATTCTTATGGATTTGTTGAACCATATCTCTGGGGTGTGTTGTCCTGTTGTGCTTGTGTTCTTCTTCAGCATTCTCTTCTACTTCAGATCAGAGTTGAGCAGCGGAAGTAGTTTGGAAGTGTATCTTCTTTTCTTTTTCCGGACAGAAGAAGTTGTTGTCTTCTGATGTTGAGGAGTTGAGTTCTTGGTCTTGGTTGATCTTGAGGAGACCATTTTGTTGAGTTGATTGGTCTAGTTTGTTTCTAGAAGCATCAGCAAGGGATGAGCTGATCAGTAAGTTGTTGACAGCCCAGGATCGTCTGAAGAGTTTTGTGGATAAGAGTCGGAGGAATTTGGACTCTGAAATTGGAAATTTGATTTTGGATAAGTTTTCTCCGATCATAAGTGAGCTATAAGTTTGGGTAAGTTTGAGAAGCTAGCTCTGAAGTGTTTTGGATCTTTTCTGTAATCTAGGAGATTAAGTGATTTGATCTATAGGATTGGAGTGCCAGTTTGGATAACTGGGATTCGATGAGTTTCACGTATCTCTGAGGGAGTACGTGTATGATCTATCTCTGGTTGGGTAACCAGCAGTTCTGGAGTTTTGGTTGTTGAGTCAGACTCGTTTGTAGTCTGATATCTTGTCTAGTGTTATAGATATAGTTGTATAGGAGCTTTGTAGCTTCATAATATTGTTTGTTTGGATTCTCTAGAGCGAGTATCCCGGTATATATATACACCTGGGGAAACTCGATAAAATTCTATCCAGAATTTGTCTGGATAATTAGACTTGTTTGATTGGTTGTTTTGGTTGTTAGCATATGTTTGATATATGCTTATGTTTTTAAATTAAAATTTAATAAGATTATTAAATTATCGTTGTTTTAAATTTCGAGGACGAAATTCTTTTAAGGGGGAAGGATTGTAATATCCCGGAATTTTTAACAATATCAATTTAACAATCTGTAGTTAAAATTAAATTGATATTGATATTCTGTTAATAATTATTCAGATAGATTTAATAATCTTCTTCAATAATATTTAAATTGGTTATTTTATCTTTTAAAAATAATAAATTGATTTCTATTTACAATATAAATAGATGGTTTATATTTTAAATAGATTAGTATTTGTTTTAATTTTAATAAGTAAAGCATATTTTCTAGTTTTATTATTTATAGTAATTTGGAAAATTTGTTTTATTTAATATTTAAGCTTTTCAAAATTTAATAAATGATTTGGTTTAATTTAATAATTAAATCATGTTTTAAAATTCTAATATATACATTATAAATTGGAAATTTTGATTTTAATTAGTGTTGAGTTTTAAAACTATTTCATAAATAAATATATGATTTTAAAATTGATAAGAAAAACATTTAAATGTTTAAACTAAATTAGACTGAGTTTTAAATTTAGAATAAATTTAACAAAATGATTTCATGACTTAATAAAATGGATTATTTATTTAATAAAAATATAATTTCCGGTAAAATGACTTTTGTAAAAATAATATTGATATTTTATAGTCTTTTTAAATAAGTTTTGAAGAGAATTTGTAATTTTTATTTCAAATTGAATTTTTATTTATAACTTGATTTAAAATTGTTTGGTTTTGAATTTAGTTTGAATTTAAATTCCAAAGTATAAATCTTAAATTGTTTAATTGTTTTAATTCTTATTTGTATAAGTTTTGTAAAACATAGTTTGTTTTCATTTATAAATTCATACACATGTTTAAATATAAACTAACATATTAACTTAGGATTACATACACATTAATTTGTAATCAGTACTAATTATTTTAAAGAGACATGTGTTTAAAAATTAGCATAAATTTGACAAGTGTTGTAAAGTTAGACAAGTGTTAAAATTTTAGTTTTAAATTTTCTTTTCTTTTAATAAAATCTGAAAATACATTTAGTTAAGTTTACATCTTCATTTCATTTCCATTTCCTTAATCAAAATGAAGACCAAAAATTCATTTTTCATATCCACAATCAAAATTCTGCATACACAAACTCATCTTCATATTTATCATAAAAACCTGCATATTAAAAGATCAAATCTGCAAATCCCTGCAACTCATCAAAGATCAAATCTGCATATCCAAAACTCACTTACTTCATATATACATTCTATTTATAAAATCTGCATATTCAACCCTATTCAAAATCATAAACTCCTCATATCTAAGCCCTTCAAATACATGTTCAAATCCAAAGCAAATCTGCATTTGTTCACCAATAATCTGCATTGCCTAAAAATTCAAAAGGAAGCCTGCACCGTTTTTTTTATCTGCATTCTGTTTGAACCTGAGTTGATTTAGCACCTGCATGCATGTGAGGGTGTAGCAATTGCATCTACATCTACATGCAAGTAACTAGGAAGGGATCATGAGCATTTCATCAAGATTTCAACAGAGGAAATCAGGCCTGCATTTGTTTTCTGCAAAATTCAACAAAGGTCTGCATTGACTGGTGAGTAAAATTTAAAACCTTAAACTATATTAGGTTGCTTGATTAAGTGTTTGAGATAGAAAATTATGTTTGTGTGCTTATAAAATGTCTGTTGTAATTATAATTGTTTATGCATGTTGATTGTGTTGTATAGTGTTCCCAGATTACACACTGTTTAGAGTAATCTTTACAAATTGATTTGAGATTTATATCTGTGTTTTAGAATAATAAAAAGAAGTTTGTTTATCAGAGATTAGAATTCAGTTTATAAAGTAATGTGTTTTAACTTCTTAAGTTAAGATTTAAATTTTTAGGTGAGTTAATACAGGGTGTTATCTCTGTAAACACATGCAATCCCATTATATGTTGATCTGATCAAAAATCAATCCTATTAATATTTAAATCCAGATTCGTAAACTTAATACATTGACAAAAATTTGATTTTTAAATCAAGTATTAATATTTTTAAGTGTATGTTTCGTTTACGGTTTGGTCTGGAACAAAAATATGAATTTGTGAAAATCCTTGCAATCTGTAGTATAAGAAAACCCAAATTTCTTTCTGAGTTATTAAGTAAGGATCATAGATCCTTAGAAAAATCAAAGAAGTAATTAAATTTGCTAGATTGAATTGCAATTTTTTTTTTAGAATAAAGCCCTAGTTTTGAATAGGTTTGTGCTTTGAGTCAGTTTGAAGTGGTGGATTGACCGAGTGCTTTGGTGTTTGGGATATGGGTAGAGGGTATGTAGAAGCATTCGTGGCTGGAGAGGTTGGATGTCAGGTGGTCGGAGGTGAGAAATGTGGCAGTTGACAGGTTTGAGCATAAACCTGTAATACTTTTACAGGTTTTGATTTGGGGGTTTTTAGAGCTAATTTTTGAGTGCTTTGATTTCTGTTCGATTTGGTGATAATGTTAGTGGGTTGAGGGGTTTCTGGTTGTGGCTTGATCACCTGAGATGATCGGAAGAGGTGGAGGCGTTGAGTTCTCTGATGAACTGTGGGTTTGGGAATGTTTTCAGGGAAAGTTTGAGTTTGCTCGGAGTAAATGGAAGGAAAACTCGAAGTAGAGCAGCTTGAGACTCGAAGTAAGAATGGGGTTTTCTCGGGTTGACTGTAAATTTCCAGGTTACAGTAAAGCTGTGTTGTTTTTAAAAATATGGATTTTAAAACTTTTTAAATCTGTAGTTTAGGTTTAAACTAAGGTTTAGGTTTAAAATCAAGTGCAAATTTGAATTTCTGAATTAAATTCAAATCCCAGATTTTAAAAGTTTCAAAATTTGACTTAATTAACTATTTCATTTTGGAAATAGTTGAAGCTTTTAATAATATGATTTAAAAAAAAAAGAGTGGGTTTGAAGTTTATTTAAAAATCTGGAAATCTAAGTTTAAAAAAAATGAAGATCAGTTTAAATTTAAAAGAAGATTTAAATTTAAAAGTTTAAACTAAGAATGAATTGAAATTTCTAGAAATTTTGAAATGAATTTAGTTTAAAAAAATCTATAGCACTTGTTTGAATTGCAATTTAAAAAGTTTTAAATTTATTTAAATTTTGATAAGTTTAAAATTATTCTATTTTAAACTGGAATTTAAATTGAAATTTAAAAGGAGTTCAAAAAGCACCT
The DNA here is from genome assembly GCA_030765085.1 of Allium cepa. Lineage (NCBI taxonomy): Eukaryota > Viridiplantae > Streptophyta > Magnoliopsida > Asparagales > Amaryllidaceae > Allium > Allium cepa. The sequence continues at coordinate 107,400,010 of CM060937.1, read as the reverse complement.
TGATTTGAATAATATTGTTTTAATATAATTAAGTTATGTTTATCTTGAAATTTAAATTAAGATTTATATTTCAAGATTAATTTAATTTAATAAGATAATTAAGATTAATTAATTAATTTAATTAAATAAATTGAATTTGTAATTAATAATTGATTAATGATTAATCAATTTATAATTAAAATTATTGATTAAGTTATTAATTAATGATAAATGAATATTAATTATTTAATTAAGTTTTAAATTAAGGTTAATTAATTTAATAATTAACTTTAATTAATGAATGATTAAAGATAATTTAAATGGTAATTAATTTAAGTTAATTACCTTATAAAATAATTTGAGGATGGTTAATGAAGGTCATTAAACATGATTATTTAACAATTAATTAATGTAGTTAATTTTTATAATTAATTAGATTAATTAATTTAATAATAATCAATTGTAAATGATTTGAGTATAATTAGTTGGTAAAGTAATTAAGAAATTAATTATTTAATGTAATTAATTTAATTTAATGAGATTGTTTAATTTAATTAATTAAGTTTAATTAATTTTAAACACTTGGGTTTTATAAATAATTACATTATGTAATTAAGGATTTGGAAATTACTTAGTTAAGTAATTAATTAATAATTACATAATGTAATTAAGTGGAGATGCTTAAGTGTGAGGTAATTTGAATAAATTATATAGTAATTAATCAAGGGATTAATTAAGTAATTAATTAAAGGATAATTAATTTATTTAATAAAATAATTAAGTTAGTTAATTACTAAATGTAATTAATCTGTGATGATGATTAATAATTATAAGTTAATTAATTTAAGGAATAATTAAGGATCATTAATTATTATAATTAATGATGTAGTTAAAGTTGATTAATTATGATTAATTAATCAATAATAGGTAATTAAAGGAAATTAATTAATGTAATTAATTAAGGATTAGGATAATTAATTATGATTAATTAATTAATTGAGTAATTAAAGGTTAATTACTGTTTGGTTGTGAATAATTAATTTTGTGAAATTAATTGAGGATAATTACATGAATGTAATTAAGGGTAATTAATCAAGAGTGATTAATTAAGGTAATTAATAATGATTGATTAATTGATTGTAATCAATTAAATAATTAAGTAAGCAGGATTTATATTTGATGAAGTAATTAATTTAATTTATTTTAAATTAATTAAAGATGGAGTAATTAATTTAATTCATTTTAATTTAATTAGAGATAGAGATAGATAATTTATTTTATTTTAAATTAATTATATTATGGTATGAGTAAATCCTTGCTTATTTATGAATGGATGACATTGATTGTCTTGGATGCTTTGTGAGCTTAGTAATGAGATAAGTATGGTTGTGTGATATGAATGCTTGGTTTTCTATTGTGATGATAACATAGGTTATCTATTGTGATGATGATATATGGTATAACTATTTGATATTGATAATGTAGATTTCCTGTTATGTGATAATGGTAGATTATCAATTATGATTTATGAATTATCTATCTGTGTGTATATAGATACTGTAATTGAATTGTTTTAAAACCTTTAAAAACAACTTGGACCCTAAAAGAAACGCTTTGGCTTTCGATGAGACCAGGATCGGGTTTCCATATTTGGATATCCAAAAACCACATCGATTCCAAATAACGTTAGGTCGTGAATCAAAATGGAGCTTTGTGAAGACTCGAGGTGTAAGGACTATAAGTCAGTATAACTCTGTGGGTGATTCCGTAATGAGTTGACGGAATTAGTTCTTATAGATTCGAGATGGTGGTTTAGAGTGCAAGGGTTATTATCGTTAACTCTGAGGGTGATTCCAAAATAAGTGTAACGAGATAATGCCTTCGGTTTCGTTCGAACCCGGAACGAACTTGTATGGATTGAATGCTTTCAGCACATCGTCAGGTGGACGATGAGCATTCTAAGTGATATGTCCTATAAAGGTAATCGTAGCCTCAAGCCTCATCAACCGGGAATGACTAAAACAGGGGAGATGCAGTAAAGCTTCGTGGGTCGCGTCCACTAGAGAGCAAGATTGATCCCTGTCTAGAAGTCCCTTTATATTCGGCTGTGTGGGTGGTTGCTAGCTACAACCACGGGGTTGTCTTGTTCGGAACTGTTCAGTAAGGAATGGGTCCGGCTTTGTGTTGCAAGGGGTCAGGAGTGATCCTCGGTACGTTGATCTAGGCCACGTACTGTGACGGGCGGTACCCCAGTAGCCCTGCCATTGTATGGAATCCAAAATCCAATAAGTGCCAATGGTTTTGATTGTATTACCCACTTTTGTGGCTAGTAGCTGGAATTTAATAATGTAACAATTTCGGCTATTTCTTATTTATTTGAAAACCCTAGACACTATTATAATATCATCGGATTTCCTATCAAATGTTTTGGTTAGCGTAAGGTAAAAAAATTTCCATGTTTCTGTGTGGGAAGTCTTACGTGATACCTTTCTTTTCAAAAAGTTTTTAAAAGTTAAGCAACTTTAACCTGTTACTCACACCAGACCCATGTCTGACTCGGAGTTTATTTTTGTTTTTCATAAACTCTTGGATACTCAAATTTTTATGAGTAGTTAAGGGAATTCAGGTTAGGATTCAGGTTAGCTTTGACGAATTGTAGAGCAGCAATGGAGCAGGTGGCTTCCGCGTGTAGATATATATCTAGTATTCCACTGTGTGTTCTCTGAGTTGTTGTATTGAGTTGTATAACTAGACAGGTGTTTATAACTGTCTAGTATGGGTTGTACGTTTGTGTACTCTGATAATGGTTGTAAACTATGTAATATTTATGTTATTAATATAATTTATTCGTTCCGCTATTAGATTCTGATGTGTTGTTTCTTTCTTCTCTTCTTTCTATTCTATTTTCTATCCCTTTCTTTCTTAAAGATGATGCGATTTTCCGGGAGTGGAAAGTCGGGTCGTCTCATTAAATTGCAAAGCAATGATTTAAAACAAAGTTTAAAATCTAAGTTTAAATCTGGAATTCAAGTTTAGTTTGCATCTCAGATTTAAAAATAAAATAAAGCTTTTAAAAAATTGAATTGTTTGAACTACTTTAAAAATGTTTAAGTAGTTTGAATTTTAAAATGAAGTTTTAAAATGTAATGGTTTTAAAATATAAAGTTTAACTTGGAATCAAAGTTTAATCTGCATTACAGTTTTTGTTTTTTAAAAAGAGAGTTTTTAAATTTGAAAAGATTTAAATTGAATGTTTAAAGTGTAATTTAAATTGATCTTAATTTAAAAATGAATTTGGTTTTAAATTGTTTTAAAACTCTTTATTAATTGAGTATTTCTTTAACATGTAAAATTAAAGGTTTTTAAATTGTTTTAAACTTTGTTAAACATGTGATTAATCAAAAGTGATTAGTAATTGTGGTTTAATTAAAGATTAATTACTTATTGTAATTGTAATTAATTAAAATGTTATTAGGGATCATTAATTAATATAATTAATGATGTAATTAAGGATTGATTAATTAAGATTAATTAATCAATAATGAGTGATTAAAGGTAATTAATTAATGTAATTAATTAAGGATTAGTGTAATTAATTATAGTTAATTAATTGCCGAAGTAATTAAACGTTAATTACTGTTTTTGGTTAAGAGTAATCAATTTGTTAAAATAATTAAAGGATAATTACTTGAATGTAATTAAAGAATAATTAATCAAGGGTGATTAATTAAGGTGGATAATTAGAGAATAATTAATTAATTTGTAATTAATTAATGGATATGTAAGCAAGATTATATTGATGTAAGTAATTAATTTAATTCATTTTAAATTAATTAGAGATGGAAGTAATTAATTTAGTTCATTTTAAATGAATTATAGATGATGTGATGTAGTAAATCATTGCTTATATATGAATGGATGATATTGGTTGCCTTGAATAGTTTGAGATCTCAGATATGAGATAAGTAATGTTGTGTGATATGGATGCTTTGGATTGCATTATGATGATAATATGGATTATCTATTTTTGATGATAATATGGACTATCTTTTGATAATGATAATATGGATTATCTATTGTGATGATAATGATGATTAACTATTGTGGTATGTGAATTATATATCTGTGTGTGTATAGATAACGAAATTGAATTGTTTTAAACTTTAAAACAACTTGGCCTTAAAAGATACGCTTTGGATTTCGACGAGACCGGGATCGGCTTTCCAGATTTGGATATCTGAAAACTACATCGATCCAAATTAACGATAGGTCGTGAATCTCAAGTAAGAGTGAAGACTCGAGGTGTAAGGACTATTCATCGTTAAAACTCTGAGGGTGATTCCAATACGAGTTTAACGGGGTAGTACTTTCAGATTCGAGATGAAGATTCAGAGTGCAAGGGTTATTATCGTTAACTCTGAGGGTGATTCCAAAATGAGTGTAACGAGATATTGCCTTCGGTTCCGTTCGTACCCGGAACAGACTTGTATGGATTGAATGCTTTCAGAACATCGTCAGGTGGATAATGAGCATTCTAAGAGATGTGTTCTCTAAAGGTAATCGCAGCCTCAAGGCTTATCAACCGGGAATGGCTAAAACAGGTGAGGTGCAGCAAGGCTAAGTGGGTCATGCCCAAGTAGGACGAGATTTTCCCCTGTCTAGAGGTCCCTTTTATTTCGGCTGTGTGGGCAGTTGGAATGCGCACCAACTGTGGGGTTGTCTTGTTCGGGATTATGCAGTAAGGGATGGTTCCGGCTTTGTGTTGCATGGGATTTAGGGTGGATCCTTGGTACATTGATCTAGGCCACGTACTGTGATGGGCGGTACCCCAGTAGCCCCTCCATTGTATGAAATCCAAAATCCAATAAGTGCCATTGGTTTTGATTGTATTACTCACTTTTGTGGCTAGTAGCTGGAATTTAATCATGTAACAATTTCGGCTATTTCATATTTACTTGAAAACCCTAGATCTACTATAATATCACTAGATTTCCTATCAAATGTTTTGGTTAGTGTAAGGTAAAAACTTTTCCATGTTTATGTGTGGGAAGTCTTACGTGATACCTTTCTTTTCAAAGGTTTTTCAAAGTTAAGCAACCTTAACCTGTTAGTCACACTAGACTCATGTCTGACCCGGAGTTTATCTTTTGTTTTGCTTATACTCTTGGATACTCAAATTTTTACGAGCAGCCAAGGGATTCAGGTTAGCTTTGACGAATTTTGGAGGAGTAATGGAGCAGGAGGCTTCAGCGTGTAGATATAAAGTGTTCTGCTGTACTTGATTTCTCTGAGTTATATTGAGTTGTAATAACTAGACATGTGTTTATAACTGTCTAGTATGTGATGTATAATCTGTGTAACTCTGATAGTTGTTGTATACCATATGATACTTATATTGTTAATATAATTTATTTTTTCCACTGTTGAGATTCTGATGCGGTTTCTTCTTTCTTCTCTTTCTTTCTCTTTTCTATCCCTTTCTTTCTTATTAATGATGCGTCATTCTGTGGAGATGAATAGCGGGTCGTTACATCTTTTTTCTACTTGTATGTCTTTATGTATATATATAATAACTCTATAAAAGATACGTATATGTATTCTTATAGTTTACTATTCATTTGTACTCTTTCAATACTTCAAAAGGTACTCCTATACTTGTCTTAAATGGTATAATTATTTTTACAAATCATTAGCAAGATTTCTTACTTTAAACCTGTACTTTTTCTATCTTTTTCCAAAAGATGGTTTGTTATTATTTTTGAAATATCCATTTAGAAGATCTAAGCATATTTACAAATCTATTTCAAACTGGTTTAAGTCAAATGTTACCTAAACATTATCACAACAAACCAAAAAGATTTTTACTTATTATCATCCTTAAAACATTCTTTTCAGAGATCTAAATGTATTCATAAATATAATCAAAAGGATTAAAGATGAATATTATTAACACATTGTCACAAAAAACCAAAACTATTTTACTTATAATCATCCTTAAAACATTCTTTTCAAAGATCTAATTTTATTCATAAGTATAATCAAAATGGTTCAAGACGAATGTTATTAACACATAGTAATAACAAACCCAAAACCATTTAAACTTAACATTATCTTTAAACCATTTTTTTTAAGATTTAAGTATACTTATTAAAAAGATTATAAAATTTTAATTAACTTCCCAAACCTTTCATTAAAACTAAGTGTTATAACCAAAACTACTTATCCTTTTATAAAATACATCACTAGCTTTTCCCAAATTATATATGTGTGTGTGTGTGTATACCCGTATTTATGTACATATAATTTACTTTAGTAATATTCAGAAATAGGTTTAATGTAAAATATTACTAAAAAATAACTAATTTAGACTTTGACCAAAAAAAATAAAAGCATGTCTTATATTTCAGAGCATTTTACTTTAAGAATTCATAAATAATTATTAAAACTATATTTAAACTTTTAATCTTTTTTTCGTACTCAAATACGTTATATTAGAACTCCCATAAAAAGATTCCACGTAGAAAATAATTTACAAACCATTTACATTACGAAAAACTTGTCAAAACGTCGGATTATAACAAAATAACGCGACTTGCCTTGGAATAGTTAGTAGACCAAAGACTTTATTTATAAATGCTATCTAAAGTTCTAGGCAGAGAATTAGCATGAAAATGCTTGATCTTTGTGGCAAGTTTTAGCCAATTAGACAAATGATTTTAGACATCAAACCTTTACATTAGGTACTACACTTAAGGTACCTAAAAAAATGAAAAGAAACCACTAAGGATATCTATCAATTTGATTATAAAAATATCTGAAAACAAGATATTTACTAAAGTGCTCGTATAACAGCCTTTTCACTTCAAACTTTAGCCACTTTTTTCAAATTGTTATAAAATCTTTTAAACTCTATTTTTTGCAGTAATAAATACACATATAATACTTATTAAAATAGCAAAGAAACCTCTTAGGATGTCTTCCAATAACGTTTTAAAAATTCCCAAATGTAAGACATTTCAAAGTGCTCATATAGCGACCTTCTTCTCGTTATAAATTTTTGCAATTTTGTTTCACATGTAATGAATGATTTAAACTTTGATATTTTCCATTAAAATGTTGACTTTAATTACTTATTAAATTAGCGAAGAAACCCCTAAGATGTCTTTGAAAGTTGACTTCGAACATCGCCAAACATAAGGCATTTTCAAAGTGCATTCATAGCGACCTTTTCACTTCTAACTTTCACAACTTTCATTCATAAGTTCCTTAATTTTTCATGCCATTTCTTTGCTACACCGAAATATGTGTAGAGAACAACTAAAATATGCTATGGCACAATATATTCACATATCATCAAAATTTATAGCGACTATCGCTACGTAAACCGTTCTATATCCATTCCAAATTCAACACACAATCCAAACAACCATTTAACTATAAAGTCATGGTCATGCTATAAGATATAAAAATAATAAAAGCGATGGTATACAATATAAAGTTGTCATTCGCTTTCAAAAGCAAGAAAGGTCTAAAAGCTATAACTTTAATTAGTTAACTTTACTTTTAACTTAATATTTCAAAAAACACAACATTTTTGCACAATATGTAATTAGTTCATGGTGAGTAAACTGACTTAAGTCTATTATAACACAAGCTCAAGCACACATAAACCTAAGAATACTTCTTACCATCTCCAAACACCTAAAGACACAAGATCTAGCATCAAAACCATAAGGCAACACCTCCTCCTCCTTAATGCTCATAGCCCAAATTGGAATGCCCCTTGTGCTCCATTTCTTCAACTTTTTCTTTTTTGCTTTCCATGCTTGCGGAGGTAATCTAAGGCTATGGTTAAAGTGTAAAACCCCACGCCTTTACGTTAATTAATTAAAATAGAAATTATATAATAACTAATAAACAGTGATGAATGAAACTTTTACAAATGTTGAAATTTTGGATACGAAACTTGTACTATTTTATTTGTGGCGATTTTCTAATCAAATTTCATATATAAACTTTTCCAATCGGAGTTCAAACGAAAAAGTTATCAGCGTTTGAATTTTCATAGTTGGAAATAATTGTACATGCAATTAAAGAAATAATTTGAAATTAATCAATGATAGGTTAGCACCATTAAAGTTAATGGTAACTTAACTTTTAAGAAAAATAATTTAAGGCATACGATAACGCTATTTAACTTTAATTGAAGGTTAAATGGTAAAAAATAAATTAAATCAACCAATGCTCAAAAATACACTATTTTGGCCTAGTCATGCCAAACATGGCCTAGGCATAGTCGACATGGATCATGGGAGGGTCGACCTACCTTGTTTGGTAGGCAATTGTAAATTTAGGTCATGTGGCCCTGATCTAATCTATTTCCATTCGACGGTTAGCGCTTATTTGAACCTCTATATATTAAAACTTAGGGCTTCATTTCAACTCATTATTTTTCTGATAAGCATGGAAGCTTTGCCATTTTCCCTTTCTCCTTCAAATATTTTAAATATACAGAAATAAATCTAGATTACACGGATAAACTTAGGAGAAGAATAGAAAAGAATAAAGGATAGGAAATAGGTTCAGATCAAGTGGCTACATCAAAGGTAAACTTTTAGATCAGGTTCTGATTAATAAATTTAAATCTCTTTTTTCTAATCCAATTTCTAACAAGATCTGTATACATATTTTCTGTGGGTCTGAATAGGGAGTTAAAAATAGAGAATATAGATATATAGTTAGATCTGGATTAGACTTAGAGATCTGGAAGCGCTAATTAAAGGTGAGTGGGAATATTATATATTTTTATATAACACTAGATTACATAGTTGCAGAATTACTAAATATATGCTTGAGAAGTTAAATTAAATAGCAAGTTAGTCCCCATTATATGAATGATTTAAGTTAATATTGCCTATGAATTTTATTGTTAAAATTGAATATTTCCCTATTATGAACAAGTTTGCAATTTTATATGTAATTGATTAAAGTTGTGCAATAATTTCGGTTATTAGTTTTACATCAGATTAGTTAACTAAAATGAGATGAATTAGGATTTAATTTTAGTCGGTATTGATGTATGAAATTGAAAATAAAGTTAACTGGACTTTTGGTATTTTGGTGGTATTTTAATTTATTGGAATATGTATTGTTGAAAGGGGATTTCCATATGCTATCAAGTTTAAATTTGACAAAAGCATGATGTTTGGAATGACAAGGAATAAATATATACTTATAAAATAAAGAGATGTATAAAATTGAGGTGATCACTGTATTTTATACCGTCCATTTCAATAAGTAAAAGAGAATTTTTTATATTTACAAACATCGCACAAAAAACCACCTCTTTTGGATTAGATATGGAAATTTACTGTATAACATTTAATAGTTAAAGTTGAATTCGAATTTATTAAAATGTAATAGACCCCAAAAGTGGAATACCGATACAAATGGAAATGCAAAAGTTAATAAAATGGAAATAGATAAAAAAGGAAGTTTGAGTGATAGGTATGAAAAAGAAGCTGGGAAATTAAATGATATATGAATTAAGTCTGGTAATTGAATGCAATGGATTAATTTGCTTAAAATAAATAAATTGAAAGATGTCTTTGTTAATTCAAATAATTAAATGAAATGAAATTTAAATCAAAGTTGAGCTAATGACTGTAGTAGCAACGATATTGATGATAGAAAATAAGAAGTGGTAAATGAGTTTGATAAGTGAAAAGTTAAACACATAGTAAAATGAAAATAAAAGGTCAAACATAAAAGATGTAGAGGTTTGCGTATAGATGAAGAGATAACCTTAAGTCTGTGGCATCCATATTTATGGATGGTGAGACTATACAAACACCAGTAGTTCGGTTCAAATTTGTTGGAGGAGAGTACTGCCATGATTGCATTAGGTAATCTAAACAGATTAAAGGTGATCGGACTTATGCAATAGGGCGTGCATAGGGTGGAATGCGTAGGTACCAAAATAAGGGGTAGGAGTTGCATATTTAGCGAGCTCGACATCGGTCTCTTACGGTCAACGGGAAGTCCATCGTTACACCTAATTGATCTCTTCCTTCTACCAAGACACGGTTAACCTATATTGGAGATTCCATTAAAATATGAATGGGGTGGAGGTACGTGGGGCTGGAAATCTATGATATGTGAAGGGGCCAAAAGTGAAAATCCTTGAAGAATACATGACCTTATGGGCTGGAGGTCATTGTTGCGCATTATAGAATTTTCTCGATTTATATGACGATCATGATGTGGCGAGGATATCAATCCTTACGAGGTGCTGAGCAATAGTGCACCGACCTAGAATTTAAGTTATTTGAATTGATAATATTTAGTTGATTTTAAATATTGAAAAGTTAATTTTTTAAGCTAAATAACTTGAATTTCAAAAATAGCAATTTATTGGGTAATTAAATTGTTTAATTTAATAATTGAAATTGTTTAAATAATTGAATCTTGAATTTAATGTGAATGAAAACGATTTCGAAGGTTGGTTTAGATTCTATTTGAATAAAAAGGAAGATAGTAAACTTTTAAATGGGATTTAAAATGTGACTTAAACTAATTTTGGAAATAATTTGTTTTAATTAACGTGTGAAAATGGCTTTTTAGGAAACTGTCTTGTATTTCGACGAAACTAGTTTCATTGGATCCTTAATAGTGAATTATTATATGCTGTTGAATTCCGTGGCGATCAAGCGTATCGTTTGGTCGGACGAGTTTGACATGCATCTGAATTAATTAAAGGAATTCAAAATAATATAATTCGATTTGAAAAGGCTAACTTCTATATATGATGGAATTGGGTCCCAATATGTATTCCATTATATTCGAGATAGGGGTATAATGTACAGAATGCCATACAACATGCTTCATTTGGAGTTCAAAATTTTGGCGACCGAATAGTGCCTTCAAAATTTTCTTTAAAACGGCATTGACTTTCTTCATTTGCAAAACCCAATCCTAAAATCAACTGCCACCATTGAAACAATAGCTCCATCCAAAGGCCATAATTTGACTAACTCACCTGAGCAAAATTAGCCGAAACGCTCAACATGAAAGTTAGAGAGCTCGACTCCGTGACTTCATCCTTACCAACCAATCATCGAAAGGAGGTGTGTAGCAAGAGGTAGGGTGATGCGTTCGTGGGGGTTGTGTGGGTTTTTAGGCGAAGTTATGTGGCGGTGGCGCTAGAAAGGCGGCAAGGGAAGCGACAGCGACATGGCCGGGCGCTTACTCAAGCGAACGGCGGTGGCATTTAGTTTATTGCGTTCGACATTTATGAAAAGGGAAGCTTCGGCCTGGAAATCGTGAATGAGATAAAGAAGGAAGGGAGATGGCAACGTTAATTTTAAATTAAAATTTTAATTTTTTTAAATATTAATTAATCCATAACGTTTTCAAATGAGGTCCAAATTTAGCGTGACAAGTTGCGTTGCAATCGTATCAATGAATATACTGTGTTATGGAATTGCATTTAAATTCAAGGCTAGTAGAAATTTAGGTTAAAACTGAACGTCCATCCAATTTTAATTCAAACCAGAGCGCTTGGGCGATTTCTGGAATTTCTATGAGTAAACTCACCTCTCTAGCCCATATATATTTTTATATAAGCATGGATAATTCTATTTATGTTGTTTGTTGCTTGTTTGGATGATTTAATATATTTATTTGTTGGTTTGAATATATTCCCGCTTATTGGAGGGGATGAGACCCTATTACGTTCCCATATATGAGAGGATGACCCTTTGTATACGGTCCCGCCTCGAAGTGAATGATTTATATTATTTGATTATATATTGTATGTGATGCAGAGGGACAAGTTAGAGGGTAGGACTTTTCACACTGTTGATTTTACTTTTAATATATTTTGATACATGATGTGTTGGATGCCATATTTGATGACATGGATATGTTTTTGCTTATTTAGTGCTATAGTAGCACTATGCCCTATTTTTTAGTATTTTGAAATACTAAAAAATAGTTATTTTGAATTGAAATGATTTTCAAGTGATTTTAGAAGTATATGATTCTACAAATTATAAATTACTAAATGGAATGAATTTATTTTCAATCGACTAAAAATTATGATTTTTGATGTTATAAAGTATAGTTTTGTGAAATATTTTTAAATGGGGATTTTTAAATAAGTTTATAAAAAGGATTTATAAAAGTGATATTTTATAAATGAAGAAATTGATTTACAATCAGAATTTGTAAATATTTTTTAAATGGGTTTGAAAAGTATTCGGTAAATGGATTTATGAATGGATTTTGTAAATAAATTTGATTTATAAAGAAATGGATTTATAAGTGGATTTTGATAGTAAAATAAGCTTTATAAAAGAATGATTTATAAATAAAGAGATTTTATAACATAGAAGTTTTATAAAATAGAAAGGAGATTTAAAAACATAATTTTGTAAATATGTAAATGATTTATGTTGAGATCTAAATATGGATTTTTACACAAAGGAAATACATACAAGTTTTTAAGAGTTGAATAATCTTTTAAAGCGATGTTTTGAAAGGAATATTTTTGATGAAGTTAATGGTTTTTAAAGTGATAAACTTTGAAAGTAAATTTGTGAAGGTAACAATTCCAAATGGAATTTAATGGTTTGAAAAATGATTTAAAATGTGATATATATCGAAAACATATATATCGACATTTATTGTTGTAATAGACGCTTTCGAGGGAGTATGGAAAGCATGGGCTATAACATTGTTGTTATAGTACATAATTTTCGAAAGGAAATGTTTTGTATATTATATAGGATTTATAAATACACACACACACACACACACACATATATATAATTAATTGAATCCCTATACTAGTGTTTTCGGGTCGTCGTAACGATGTTTTACGCAACATTCATTTTGACCCAATAAATTATGTTTTGATCTTTCGTTGTGAAATACACGAATTGGTTCTTATGATCCTCTTAAAGGCATGGTGGTATAGTAAGCATTGCTTCTTATACTTAACATCCGTCCGGAGGCGTAAAACTCTGGAGATGTACGGTTGTAGAAATCTATTTGGCTTGTCTCCAAAATGGTAGTGTTATTAAATATACTTATACCGTTGATATAAGTATACGGAAATGTTTTCCAATGTCAAAAGATTAAAGTTGTTTGGAGGATATGTACAAAAGATATTTTGAAGTAAATATTTCGAAATTGATTTAATTAATAAAAGATTAATTAAATGGGCCTAGTTACTACTTGTGTGCTAGATACTGTTTGTTGCTTTGATAGTTAAATAACCGACTATTAAATTTGGGCGTTTTTGGTTCCTTGACTTAATGCGGGAACCGATTGGTCGTGCACTTTGTACAAAGCCTATTGAGTAGGCTTGATTATCATTTTAATTGAGAATGTTGATTCGAGTAGTGCTGAGTGACTATAGTACTCCAATCCACTAAGCTTCCTTCTTGGCCAAAGGATAGCAAGTCGATAGTTGGAAACATGATAAGTCTATGAGACATAGTTTCCATTTGAGGTTAAGGGCCTCTTCATGTCGTTGCTCTGGAGAGACGGGGGTCGGATTTATCCAAGAACCACTTTGGACCAATGTATGCATTCATAAGTGCAAGTTTATGATGATGATTTTTAAGATAGAGATATTCATGATGCAGAGCTAATTGCCACTAGACCCACGATGCATATTACCTATATATGGTGGCCGCGGTGCTTTGTTAGGAAATTATTCAACATGCCAGGACTTCTCGCTACAAATCCTAGGGGTAATTCTCGATAGGATGTGGTAGGAGAGTGCCTTCAGTTTGTCCTGTTCCCGGACAACTTGCATGGACGAAAGTCTGAAGTTATATTTCTAATTACATTGATTGATCTCTATGAACATATCATCTGCTTGGTGGCGGAGAAGGAAACTTCTCTTAGCATAACACCTTTTCCTGAGACATGCAAGCTCAAGAGTTATATGTTTTTGGAAACCAGTTCTGTGATTATGGGAACGGCAATGTGGCATTCAAAGTGGAATGTACTATGTGAAAGGTAAACGTTACCTTAAGCCTCATTACCCGGTAATGGCTTAAACATGGTACGCCATAAGGCTATATGGTTTGTAACCATTACGGTATGATCATCACCTTTTTAGATAACCCTTTATCTGTCGGATATATGGCGTATGCTACGAGACGTCCGATAGGTCAGTAACGATTGGGGTGATGACATATTTGGTTTCTATCCAGGCAATGTTCGATTGCCAAATAGGGATAGACCGGTCTTTCCAAATATGGAGGATTGTTTGTGTATCCTCAGTACATTCCTCTAAAGATGTATTTAATGGAAGGTAGTCCCTTACCTGCCATTGTATGGAAACTTATTCTCCAATACTTTCCTGCCATTTTGTTTGTAAACCTGTTACGCCGTCAAATTTAACCAGCCTAGTAATTTTGGCTATTTGAATATTATTTGTATACCAGATACTAATATAATATAATAGGATTTGATATGAAATGTATACGTTATTGTAAGGTAAAAGTTGGTACGAGTTTATGTGTGGCGTGGTCTTACGAGATACCATTGTTTTAATAAAGGAAAGTTTTTATAACTTCTAAATCCTATTAAGACGTGTTTTCTCACGCTTTTTTACCAAACTGATCTGGGCGTTCTTCCCTTTCAATGCTCGGGTCAGACCGAGCATATTTACAGATTTAGATTTGGATGCTTTGGAGCTTCAGTAGACAAGCCAGAGGTCTTCAAGTCTTATTCACGTATATGCTTATTTTCTACTGCATTGTTATTATAATTATCAGCATTTGTGAGGATGGGTTATTATAACTGTCTAGGCTGATGATTAGTGATTTGTTGTTGTGCTATGATGGAAGTATGTGAATTATATTACAATTTCTGTTTTGTAAAATTCGTTGATATTATATTACGTGTTGTTCCCTTACGATTTTGAGATTCTATATTGTTTTAGTTTCTCTTTCTCTCTTCTTTTTTTCTCTTCTTCTTTCTATTTTCACTTCTTTTTTCTTCTTTCTTTCCCATAACTATCCATCTTTCCATTCAATTTGGGTTGGACATGTGTGGTTTATGCCAGCTTGAATTGTGCGGGTTTATGGGTCATTAAAGATAGATACTTGTAGGGATAATTTCCAAGTCCACTAGTGGATTATGATATGTTTATTTATTGCTTGTTTGTTTTTACTTATATACACACACACACACACATATAAAAACACACATACACATAAGGTGTAGATGGAAAAGGTTTGTACATCACAATGGAGTCATAGTGACTAAGGATAAATCTAACATAATAAGAAATGGTGAATAATTGGCATAAGCTAGTGTTATTTATAAGCTGTATAATTTACCAATCACTAGAACGTTGTTCTGACCCCCTCCTAATCACAACCTACGAGATTTAAAAGGGCAGGTACTGGTATTGTTTTGGAGCAGTAATCTGGCTGAGACACTTGAGATTTTAGGTGTCAATTATGGGTCATTAATTCTTATGACCTATTATATTAACCTATTTCCGTCGTGATTTATTACCATTAGTGCTCTAATATAGCTTCTCTTTGCAAAACCAACGATTTGTACTTTATTGGACTTGGATTTTCAAGCCAGTGAAAATCTAGACCTACTGGATTGTGGGCTGTTACATTTGGTATCAGAGGTTAGGTTTGTCGATCTTGAAAATTAGGAAACATTGAGTGGTTGTATTTGTGTTTTGACTATAAATATAATATACGTTAAATGCTAAATAATTCCAACTATATATGTAACGACTAGATATTTTCAACCATTCGCAGACACACATGCCGGATTTGAATTGCTCAAAATATCAGATTGTTAATTTATATTTGGCAAACTCAGCATATAAAGTAAATAAATAATTATAGAATCACAGTTATAGAGTAATATAACAATAATGCAGCGGAAATAAGAAAATAGTAGTTCATGAAGCTAATATATATATATTAGAGTTAAATAAGATATAACAGAAGTATCAAATACAATAGTCAAATACAATAGTCAGATACATGATCAGAATACATCACCGGAATCAACAGAACATCTGAAATTGGATAGATAGCTGGATCTCCAAGCAAAGCTCCAACTCCAAAAGTGAGTCTCAAATGCCGGTACACTTAGTCTGACCCGAGCGTAAAGCAAAACAGAAAACACTCGATTAAGGATTAACATTCTAATATCAATAAATCCAACTCAAGTAAAATAACAACTGAAATACAAGTAACTCAAAGGATGTTTGGGATATCCATCCTCTAAGGATCCGTTAAACTATCTACTATGTAGTAATATACGCTATTATAATAATGTCTAAAGTAAAGTACAATATATTTTAAAAATAGCGTTAAGGCTTTACATTTTCCACCTTAACACATTTTATATATTCCTATAGTCTATACAGTACCGTAATCTCCCCCGTACTGGGCGTAGTCATATGGCACTCTATAGGCATGATACAAAAAAACTCGTATAAGACGCGCTAGGGTAGGTGACACGACACAATTAGGCAATGCCAAGGTAGATATACCAATTGCACTTCCGGACCAGTGGTAACGCATAACCGCAGCTACCGCCCATCTCGATCTACACTCCCAAAAAATAAATCAAAGGTGCACCCAATAGATCACAATGTAATAGAATGGTATCGAAGGAGTGTATCCGATCAGAGGAGCTACCTCATTAGCCCATCGATTGCTCCTTTTTTAGCCACCACGCCTACTCACGGGAGTCGGGTCCACGTATATACCTTATATAGGATCGTCGCCACCATCCTACTTCATTCTGGAATCTCCACTGCGTACACAGTTGTTAAAGTTGTTTTTAAAGTTGGCAGAGAGTATGACAACTTTCGATCCCGGTATCTTTAACAACCGAATGTTATTGTAACACCACGGTTATTTCAAAATAGTTTATACTTCAGAACCAAAATATCATTGCCATTTCAAAACCATATCAATAGGATATCATTTCCTTTCAAATACATTCATTTCCAAAATCACAATAGTTCAAAGTTATAACACTTCGAAACCAAAACACTTGAAAATTATAACACTTTGGAAACCATAATTTAGAAATCATAATATTTTGAAACCATAATACTTCCCACTCAATCAATTTAGATATTAAAATAGTATATATATAATAAAATAGTTTATAAAGTAAAATAGTTTATATAAAATAGCTATAAGTTTTAATAGTATATATTAAAATAGTTAATATATTAAAATAATTTATATTGAAATAGTTTATATGAAAATAATTTATAAAGTAAATATAAAAATAGTTTAAATAAAATTTAAAATACTTTTTATAATAAAATAACTTCCACAAATTTCACAAATCAATTCCAAATCAACTGCAATTCCAAAATTTCAAATTTAGTCAAATCTCAAAATATAAATTTTCAATTGAATTCAGTTTCTCAATAAACCATTTCAAATTATATCAATTTCAAATACAGAATTGAGCCTCAAAATAAACCTTTTCAAATTCAATATTTCCAAAGCTTTTAAATATTCAAATTTTCAAAACTAAATTTTAAATTTCATATAAATCTAAATTTAACTTCATTATTAGTTTTGAAATATCCAATTAATAAATCCAATATCACTTAAATAAATCTCAAATAATCTAAACTAAGTATTCCCTTCAATTTAATCAAACTTGAAATATTCATGTAAATCACCTTAATCAAAGTAAAGTTATAAAAACCATATCTTTTAAAATCTCAAATTCAATAAATTCCAAATAGATTTTAATTAAATATAATTCTTAATTAAATACAATTTCAAACCAATTTCAAATCTATCTTCCCAGCCTTAACTTATTAAAGTCATTATAAACTCTATGTTAATATATAATTTAAATACTTAAACATAATTATATTTAATAAAATCAAACTTTATTATTAACTTATGTTATATTGAAACAAATTTATACATAACTTAAAATCAAAAATTTAACTATATATAAAATAACATTTATATAATATCTGAAATCAATATTTATGTAAAACCATATATTTCTTTCCAAAACCATAGAAATTATTTCAAAATCTTTTATATATATAGTGTCAGTATATAATTTTCTATCATATAGTCAAGTGCTATGGATATTTATCATTTCATTCTGTAATTCAAATATATATACGGGTATATATCATTTCAACCCTTAATCCCAAATTCAATTCAATGAAAATCGCTTGGGTCTATCATTTCAACCCATAACGATTTTCTCCTATTCTACATATCGTTCGGGTATATATCATTTCAAACCATAGTGAATTCTATACTAATAAGGAACTTGCAGAGTGATAACAGATATGATAATAATATAACAGGCATATATCATAATTATAAATAACAGATAATGGTGTCAGATGTCACAGGTGAACAAATACAGATAACAACATATATATTGCGATGTAAATAACTAACAGCAGCATATTTCAATTCTCATTTGAATTGAAATCAAATTTAATAAATATAAGAATATTAACCGTGAGTGATTTCTCACCATTCGAGGCCAGAGAGACAGGAGATAACACGGATACGAACACAGATACAGACAATGAAGTTGAGTTACGAATCCAAGCATGAATTCGATGATCAAAGCTGATAACAAGGAATTGCGAAATCAAATTAGAATTGGGTCGATGAAGATAAATGAGTATAAGTGAACTCATATATATAACTATATATATTTATATATAAGGATCATATTTAAATTTCAAACACATTTTTAAATTTTCAATATATATGTATTTCAAAATCATTGTTTTAAATTAAACACGTATATAAAAATCAAACATATATGCACAATATATATGACTAACTAATATATATATAAAATCTTATCTACCAGTACACATAACTGTTCTACAATTTATATATACATATTATTATATATTTTTTCTAACACAGTTATAACTTATATATATAAACATATCACCATTTACATAAAGTCGGTAATATTTATATGCTTTATAGACAATATACATAAACTAATATATATATATATATATGTATGTGTATATATATATATATACTATAGAGCAAAACCTTCAGTCAACAGGTCAAACTAAAGCCTTTTATCAACTTCCCATCTTACCCATACTCCATGGTCCAAGTAAAAAGTGTTGCGAGGGCACACCTGTCTTTTGATCATCGACTCATCCTCATCCCACAACCAACATTATCCCATGTCTCCATAACTTCCTCTCCCCGTTCTCTTTCCTTATCCCTATCTGCATTTCTTATTCCCCCCTCCTCACTTTTCTTTCCCGTTAAAAAAATTATCCATCGCGTTTTCCACCTCTTCACCCCACGGAAGGTTAATTTCCCAAATTCTTTTCTTCCACCGCTGTCAACTAGCTGGCTCCCGATACGAGCACTGATGTACAACTTCCGGTCCTTCAGAACGGTAATATACCAAACTTTGTACCTTCTTCAAAATTCTGCAATTTCAGTTTCTCTTTTAGGTTTCCTACGTCGTTTCTTCCACACTAAATTGGATGCTTTTACTGCTTCGAACTGCATGTTTAGTTACCGTTCAACTTATGTCCAAATTGGTACTTTGCGGGGACATGTGGGACTTTTATGCTACAACAAGAGATTGATATCTTAAAGGTAATTATAATAATTTTCACTCCAACACTGTTTTTTTTTTCAAACTTCATACAGTTTAAATTAAGTGAATCGTGGAGATCAAATTACAAAGGTCAATGCTGCTTAATTTCACCTTTGTTCCTTTCTCACCTAAGTAGACCACTTCTGTGGTATTAGTTCTGATGCGAATGTGTTCTGATGCAAGTTAATTGAGTGTGTTAAGAGTAAAATCAATTTGACTTTGCTGGGTATCACTCTAAGACACCTCCTTCCATCACCACCACCCACGTGAAAATGGGGAACCGCACTCTACATACATATGCACACATTTTTGTCTATTAAATTGTGTTACTGTCGATGAAACTACTGTCAAATAAAAATGAGAATAGAAGTAGAGAAAGAAAATTGGAAAATAAGGAATTCATACATGAATATGCAGACATTTTGGTCTTCTTTTGTTGATAAAGTATAACCTTTTTATTTCAGTAAACTTACCTGATTTGTGATTCTGATTTTGTCTTTTGCAGCGATAATGACAATGACCCTCATCTCATATTAGCTATATCAAATTCTTAGCTATATTACTTATATTAATCTTATTTGTTGTTCATATTCATTACATACTAACAAAAACTGTTATTTCCACTGTTCTGATGTTATACTTCCTATGTAGGTAGTATTAATATTACCTCTGATAGATTGTTGTGCTCTCATTTGTTCTTTTATACACGCGCTTTATGCTTCGCTCAAGCATCAGACTTTCCTTTTTTGAATATAAACGATGTTTTATTTGTTTATGGCACTCATTAAGGTACATTAAATTAACTGATAACAGAAATTAAATTCATTCACAATTCATTGTTTTTGTTAAATGTTAGTGTTTAAGAGTAATTGACAGATTGCTATTTAAACATATCTGCATACTGTACAAACTCATTGTCAGGACCCGATTCTTCGTCTTCCGAAAATTCGACATCGACACTCACTTTATCGACTGCCGAGGAATCGAACGATGGAAAACCGAACACTGAGGGTTTTTTTAAAAAAGAATTTAAGAAAAGTGTAACGACTCGCCGCTCTGACCGCCTCCAGTCGGTAATTAAACCAACTTGAGACGTTCAAAATGACGGATTGTTAGTCAGTTTATAGAGTTTAAACAGAATCAGCCACAGAATCACAGAATAATCATAATATTTTACATAAATGAATTTTTTATACATATATCAGAGTTTGTGCAATGAATCAGATTTTAATACAGCGGAACAGTTATCTATATATATATATATATCTTTTAGAGTACAAAGAAAATTTTCTCGAAAAACTTTAGTGAAGTGCTTTCCCCTCTCTCTCTAACTTCTCGGCCTGAAAATCTTCAAGCTGTAAAAATACTCGGTCTGACCCGAGTATTATATTCAAAAGAAAATAATACACGGGTCAGTCTAATTCAAACTCAGTTATTAGTACATAGAGGCAATAATAATCAACAATTAGATGACAGTCAAATATAATTTACCTATCCGATCCTTTAACAAGAAATCGGATAACGGTAAATGTAACACTTAACAGTGTTAAACATCAATTCAGTAGATTCAGATTATCAATGAGATAGATGAAGGGATTATTGATGAAGATAATTTAGAAAACAATCAAAATTTGCCTAAACGGCAATTAACAACAAAATCATCAAAATTGATTCAAAATATATTGAATTTGCAACATAAAATAATTTTCATCAAAGAAAACATCGATTTAAAACATTAAATTTGGTAGGGCTGCAGTACACACACGCGCGTACGGCCTCGCCACATTTAAAATTTCAATTCCGTGGCTGCAGTTCACGCTTGCGTGCACTGCCTCGCCACTACAACTTGTGAAATAAAACAAGTTTTTCAACAACTTATTACTGCACATTTCAACAAGTGCAAATTTTCATAAAAATGAAACTGCAGTCACTAATGAACACAAGGGCGAACTGCAACAACAACGCAGCCACCACAAGATCATAATGCAACAAAACTGTCTCGAAGCAACTTAGTCGAGACTATCAAACTTCAGCAAAATCAGAAGCAAGCTAAGCTCAACGCATCAAGAAACTCAATCAAGACAGTGACAATAAGGCACTGTAAATACAAAATGCACCACCACAAGTATGCATGGGCAACTGCAAACATAAACTACAGCCACCACAAATGCAAGTCTAAACCAACTCAGATATTCAAGGAAAAACTGCAAACCAAAACTGCAGCCCCCACTTGAATACAAGGGAGCCAGTACAAGGTACAAACGAATTAAACTGCAAATAATCTCAGTGCATCAATGCAATGCTACCAAGGAAAAATCTCAACAAAAAGCACTGCAGATGAAACAGGCAAGTAAACTCAAACTTATAACTCAATTGCAAGCTGCATAAACATGTATATATAAACATGCTATCAACAATTACTAAATGCAGAGGTCAAATCACAACTATCACGATTCAACACAACTGCCAAGCCACTCGATGATCCTGGAAAATCACATATGCAGTGATACATAAAGCACATGCATCACTACAGCAACCAAAGGCGAACTAGGCATATGTACTCAAACCAAAAGAACTCGGTGACAAGCAAAATGCAGCGTAAACAATGTCTAGCATACATATGAATCAATTTCATATGTGCAGCAAACACCCAAACAATGCAACATGATCAGTCACAATATACTGCAGCAACAGGGAAGTCAACAATGCATAAACGAAATAGTCAGGTGCTAGTTAAGGTCCAAGGAATCTACACATGGTGCAGTGACATATGCATAGTAGAAGTGTCAGGTTGTAGACAATTTATTTGCATGCTACAGAGAACAAAATGACTAGAGGTAATATCAGGAATGGCCAAAATCAAGTATGCTACCGGTTGTGAAATAAATTGCCAAACTAAATAAAACTTTATTTTCTAACTTTAGGCAGAAATTATGCACAAGCCTAAATGCTCAAATGTATCTGCATATAAAATATGCCACCCCAAAGTTGCAGTAAATATAACTAAATATGCAAGACCAAAGTTGTAATGAAACAACTAAATGCTCAAGTAACTACCAATGTACAGTGGAGACCAGACAATATGAACACAAAGACCAAGTGTGAACTGTACAAAGCAATGCTATGGAACTCGAGCTTATGCAAAGTCGACATACACAGTGCAGACTATGTCGAGTGTACACATTGACCAAAATGCTATCAGGACTTCAAGCCAAAAGCAAGAGAAAATTCAAAGAAACAGTTTCAAATAAAAATCAAAACCAAATGCAAAACAGTGACAAAAATATCACCATATAATTCATAGCTGAGAGACCCAAAAGCATAACCAAGTTGAATCGAACAAGGTCGAACAGGGGCAGTAAGGCCAAATCCACAGAGTACAACTCGAGTAAATCACAGTGGATATTACTCATACAACACATATATGCATACATAAGTGTATGTATACACATGGCAGTAAAAATATAATGCCTAGAAATAGCATGGCAAAAAGTCGAACAAGACCAACATCACAAAAAATCAAGATAGGCCTATTGTTTTCAGGCAACAAGACTTGTAAACTGAGTATATACTCATACCAAGTGTGTTCAAAACTTTAGTATTAATTATCCAATGAATTTCATATGCTGGAAATCATCCAACAAAGTCAAGTTCGAGTCAGAAAAATCAAGTGACTGAAATCATGTTTAAACAGCAACAAAAATGAAACAGAAGAATCATGATGTTCAAACACTTCAAAAATCATCAAACCATAGTGGTCACGAGACAGGAAAACACAAAATCAACCCAAGCCAAAAATCAATATCCCAACAATTTCGAACGGCCGAGTAACATAATTGACAAAATCCATCAATTTTATACGAATTAAAACACAGAGTTTAAACCCTAAATACTTGAGTCTGAGCTAGATGTGAGTAATGAAATTACTCACCGTGATTCGAAGCGAAGACAAAATCGTTCGAAGAAAAAAGGCCGCGATCGAATCGAGTTGAAACCCTAATTTGAAGGCGAAGGGGAAGACGAAGACGCCATTAATTTTTTTTTTCTTCGGTTTGATTTGGTAGGGTTTTCGAATAAATTGATGGAGGAAGGGGTATCGTATGTAAAAGAGAAGGGGAACGTGAAATTTTCGGGGTTGAAGGCGTGTAAAGCGGCGTGTTTGTAGCTGATGCAAGTAAGGCAACGTATCCTTCTTATTTTATTATGTTTATTTTTATTTTTTTATTTTTTTTTCTTTTTCTTTTTGAATGCAATTTTTTGCTTTGTATATTTTGGCTTGATTAATCTTGTTAAAATTTTAACTAGTATATTCTTTATTTATTTTATTATATATATATATATATATATTTATATTTATATTTTTATTTTGAATTCAATTTTGTTTTGTATAAATTTTTTTCTTTAAATAAACTTATAAACGTTTTGAAGTTCAATTATCAAGCACAAATTTATATTAACGTGTTTCTCAATTTATTTTATATTGATTAAAATTTTATTCATTTATTTAAGTTAAAGAAAAATGTTATTAAACTAACCATCCATTTATAAATTTTCATAAATAATAATTCGTAAATCCAAACTATTTTTCTTCTAAGTCGTTAGTTTGAATTTCAGTACAAATCCCATATTCAATTTCAAACTTCAAGGTTAAATTCAAATTTCTATTCAACTTTAAATAAATTAAATTCAAAAATTTAATCGTCAACTTCATAGTTTTATTGGAATTCAATTTAAAATTATCTCAAATATTTAAAATTAATTAAATATCTTCATTTTTAAATTGTTCAAAATTCAGGATCGTTACAATCTCCCCTCCTTAAAAGAATTTCGTCCCGAAATTACAAGTAAGGAAAAATGAGTGTTAAAATTTCACCGATATTTATATCCTACATAATTTTACCAAGTTTCAAACTCGCAAATAAATATAGAATTCATTCCATTTATTTTATCTCACTAGTTTTGTTCATCAATTTCAATAATCAAGACATAAAAGTCTTTTACCAAATTTTTTTCGACTTACAAAACTCAGATTTTTAAACTTTAAATCTTTCATGCTAAATATTTGCATAATATATCTTATCCAAAGCTGTGTGCTTTCAAAATATTCAAAAAGATCTTCTTCCTTAGTTCATTAAGTTAGAATTATGTAATTCTAATTTCAGATTATTGATTTTCTATCCAAAGTTTGAAAATACTTGATAACTCAAAGTTTAACAAGTCCATCGTCGTTCTCACAGACTTTAGGCATGCGCTGGCCAGGCGCAAGACTAAAAATCTCCAAGTACTAAACATACTTGCTTCAACTCCCAGTGAAAATACTTTTTAAAAATTCTTTTAAAAATGGATATGGAAAGTTCGTTCCCCCATGGATCACAGTTTACCCGGCGGTTTCGCTACTATCTCAGTAGAATCGCTTGTAATCTCAGATTTCTCATCACTCCTGAATTTCGCCATGGTTATCACCTTAGATCGCGGTCCACACGGCGGTTACGCTACTATCTCAGTAGAATCGCTCGTAGCCTTAGGCATCACGCCCCTCGAATTACGCTTTGGTTTCCAGATCGCAGTTTACTCGGCGGTTGCGCCACTATCTCAGTGGAATCGCTTGTAACTGTAGGCATCACACCCCACGAATTACGCCAGCATCAATCACATAATCCCAAACACGATTGGGATATCATATCAGTCCCATTGGACATTCCACTAATGGAATTCTACGTAGCTACGATTTACAATGGACACTCCACCGAGTTCCAATCACTTTCACATATAATAAATGGAAGGTACATTTACATATCCTCAGTTTTTAGAAAACATATGTCATATACATATAGTACTTCATTTCACATTTCGTACTTATCATATCTATGTAACCCTACACAGGATTTTCATAATAATGACTTTCTAAACTGATGGTTTTCGATTATATTCACATATATAAGTTACGAAAACTCAATTCACATTCACAACAAATAGAGGATTCCAAATTTTCTATCACGTTTAAAATTTTCCTCTAAATCGATTTGAAAATTTAAGGTTATCTCAAACCTAATTCACATTCACAATCCAATTCATTATCGACTTCACATTCGATTTGGATTTCACGTTACATCGTCAATTCTCAACACATAATTGATGTCTATCGATATATAACCTCTAAGCTCGTACGTCTCAGAGAAGGGTGTTAAGCTAAAAGAATAAATTCTCCACCACCACATATATATATTTAATAGAGATCAAATGCTATGTCATCAATTCACAATGTTAGACATACAATCCCAATCGACTATCCAAAATTCAAAGTTGAACTTATATTGTTTTTGGTGTCAAAGTTAAACTCAATTTAACTCAAGATTCAATCTTTGAAAAATTTCCAAGTTGAACTAATCGTTCAAATTTCTCAAAATAATATCTTTACAAGATATATAATTTTCACACTTAGCCATTTGAAACTAATTTCAAATATTCATTTCTCAATTTATCTTTAAAAGATAAAATTTCAAACCTTTCATTTCATACTGGAAAACATTTCCATACTTATTCAATAATAAGTAATTCACAAATTCATTCATTTTCAACACTTTGAAAATATTCGATATACTTGAATCAAAATTAAGTATATATTTCTTTCTTTAAGGAAATCATTCTTTTAAACACATTTATTTGAGTTAAAACGAATGTTGCGTAAAACATCGTTACGACGACCCAAAATTACTAGTATAGGGATTCGAATTTAAAATAGATATATAAATCCCAATACTATATAAAAACATTTCCTTTCGGAAATCATTTACTATAACAACAGTGTTATAGTCCCCCATTTCCTTATTTTTCTCTCGAAACCGTCCATTTCAACAACGAATGTTGAAATCTATGCTTTCGATTCTTAACACATTTCAAAACAGCTTAAAAATGGATTAACTTCATTTCATAATATTATTTTCCCAAAAACATTCTCATTTAACTTTTCCAACTTCGACTTAACTCATAGTTTTAATTCTGCATACATTTCACAATATTAGTTTTAAACTGATTTCAAACTTTCCAATATTAAGTTTCCCACTTAACTTAATTCTCTGCCCGTTCAAATTCAAATTCATTATTGAATCTATTAAACCTATAATGGATTATCGTGTTGACAACTTCAAATTTGAAATTTAAATTCTATTTGAACTTTGCATTTACTCTCTATTTCAAAAAATAGTCAACTAATTCTTTAGTAAATTATTCATCAATTTAGTTCCATTAAATTCATATTTCCACATTAACTATTTTAAGCAATAGTCTAAACTTGAAATATAAACTTCACATCAAAATTAGTTTGATTCCTACAGTTAAATCAACAATTAAATTTCATTTCATAATATCACTTCCCAAAATGCTATTCCATTAAAATATTTCCTCCGTACAAAATTTTACATAGCTTAATACTTTTAAAAGACGTACACAGAAGATTGTGGATTACAAAATATATCGATTGGTTTAAGATCCAGAATAATTAAGGACTAACGACTTCTTGTCCGATAGTATGCATCTTTGCCAAACTTTCATCATCGGATGACACTATTTCATATTGTGTTAAAGGAGAATTAACACATTCAAAATCCACATGTCCCCATTCCTTACAATTATTGCAATAATATGAGATGTTTCCATCCTTATCTATCACCTTAGCACTTTTCGCTCTAGCTGGTCGGGCTATAGCTTGCTCTCCCCGTTGTCTTTCGGTGCAGTTTCTGGCTATATGTCCAGACTGACGACAATGGTAGCAGATTGTCAATCTATCGACGGGTAAATTGAGTACGCACTTTTTCTTTTTCACTTTAGGGCAATGGCTAAGAAAATGCCCTCTCTCCTGACATTTAAAACACACAATCTCCGGACGAGCAAATCGGTCATCCACATTCCTTTTCTTTCTCCTCTCTCGGCACTTAAGGGCATAATGTCCCTTTTTATGACATCGATAGCAAATAACCTCATCATATGGACCAGGTGCTTGCCTTTCAGTGAATCTCCTTTCAATTTCCGCACGTCTCGCTCCTGCTTCTCTACGAGCAATTGCTCTTCGTTCACGGCGTGCTGCTTTTTGTGCTTCGGTTTTCGCCATTATAGTTAACAAGGTGTTTTCGAAGTTTCCTATCAATATTTGCATTTTTTTATTAGCAGAGGTTGGATTATTCAATCATTCTCTCTAAAACATATCTGTTTATTCAATAATATATTCACTGTCCAAAATCGTGAATATATCTCCTTTCATAAGCTACAACAAATTACTTATCAAATTCAATTTATATAACTCAGTTATATATCAAAAATTCATATTATAAGTTAAATACTTATAATTCATTTATTTATTTACTAACTTGTTCTTCACAACGTTTGAAATCAATTTTAAAAGAATTCAGAGTCAAATTCTCAAGTTATAGTTCAATAATCCGTTTGATTATAACCAAATTAACATATCATTTTATTTCACAATTATTACTTGAAATATTCAAGTTATTTGATTTAAACCAATTTAAACCAATTCATTAATTCACTAGTTCTCTTAACTCATATTTCATTTTCATAAATCTCAATAATTCGATAATGAGTTTCCGAACGATCGAAACTCAAATCTAATGAGACCTCACCGAATATAAACTATCGCACACTCACATTTAGAGAAGGGAATTTTCAAAATAATTCTAATTTTCAAAATACCTTTTACTTTAAAGAAAACAATTTCATACTTCTTTAGATTTGAAAAGAATTTCTTTAAAGTGATTCTAGTACTATTCATATTAAACGCCATAAACTAAGCTTTGTGTAAACCAAAGCTCTGATACCACTTTTGTAACGACCCGCCGCTCTGACCGCCTCCAGTCGGTAATTAAACCAACTTGAGACGTTCAAAATGACGGATTGTTAGTCAGTTTATAGAGTTTAAACAGAATCAGCCACAGAATCACAGAATAATCATAATATTTTACATAAATGAATTTTTTATACATATATCAGAGTTTGTACAATGAATCAGATTTTAATACAGCGGAACAGTTATCTATATATATATATATATCTTTTAGAGTACAAAGAAAATTTTCTCGAAAAACTTTAGTGAAGTGCTTTCCCCTCTCTCTCTAACTTCTCGGCCTGAAAATCTTCAAGCTGTAAAAATACTCGGTCTGACCCGAGTATTATATTCAAAAGAAAATAATACACAGGTCAGTCTAATTCAAACTCAGTTATTAGTGCATAGAGGCAATAATAATCAACAATTAGATGACAGTCAAATATAATTTACCTATCTGATCCTTTAACAAGAAATCGGATAACGGTAAATGTAACACTTAACAGTGTTAAACATCAATTCAGTAGATTCAGATTATCAATGAGATAGATGAAGGGATTATTGATGAAGATAATTTAGAAAACAATCAAAATTTGCCTAAACGGCAATTAACAACAAAATCATCAAAATTGATTCAAAATATATTGAATTTGCAACATAAAATAATTTTCATCAAAGAAAACATCGATTTAAAACATTAAATTTGGTAGGGCTGCAGTACACACACGCGCGTACGGCCTCGCCACATTTAAAATTTCAATTCCGTGGCTGCAGTTCACGCTTGCGTGCACTGCCTCGCCACTACAACTTGTGAAATAAAACAAGTTTTTCAACAACTTATTACTGCACATTTCAACAAGTGCAAATTTTCATAAAAATGAAACTGCAGTCACTAATGAACACAAGGGCGAACTGCAACAACAACGCAGCCACCACAAGATCATAATGCAACAAAACTGTCTCGAAGCAACTTAGTCGAGACTATCAAACTTCAGCAAAATCAGAAGCAAGCTAAGCTCAACGCATCAAGAAACTCAATCAAGACAGTGACAATAAGGTACTGTAAATACAAAATGCACCACCACAAGTATGCATGGGCAACTGCAAACATAAACTACAGCCACCACAAATGCAAGTCTAAACCAACTCAGATATTCAAGGAAAAACTGCAAACCAAAACTGCAGCCCCCACTTGAATACAAGGGAGCCAGTACAAGGTACAAACGAATTAAACTGCAAATAATCTCAGTGCATCAATGCAATGCTACCAAGGAAAAATCTCAACAAAAAGCACTGCAGATGAAACAGGCAAGTAAACTCAAACTTATAACTCAATTGCAAGCTGCATAAACATGTATATATAAACATGCTATCAACAATTACTAAATGCAGAGGTCAAATCACAACTATCACGATTCAACACAACTGCCAAGCCACTCGATGATCCTGGAAAATCACATATGCAGTGATACATAAAGCACATGCATCACTACAGCAACCAAAGGCGAACTAGGCATATGTACTCAAACCAAAAGAACTCGGTGACAAGCAAAATGCAGCGTAAACAATGTCTAGCATACATATGAATCAATTTCATATGTGCAGCAAACACCCAAACAATGCAACATGATCAGTCACAATATACTGCAGCAACAGGGAAGTCAACAATGCATAAACGAAATAGTCAGGTGCTAGTTAAGGTCCAAGGAATCTACACATGGTGCAGTGACATATGCATAGTAGAAGTGTCAGGTTGTAGACAATTTATTTGCATGCTACAGAGAACAAAATGACTAGAGGTAATATTAGGAATGGCCAAAATCAAGTATGCTACCGGTTGTGAAATAAATTGCCAAACTAAATAAAACTTTATTTTCTAACTTTAGGCAGAAATTATGCACAAGCCTAAATGCTCAAATGTATCTGCATATAAAATATGCCACCCCAAAGTTGCAGTAAATATAACTAAATATGCAAGACCAAAGTTGTAATGAAACAACTAAATGCTCAAGTAACTACCAATGTACAGTGGAGACCAGACAATATGAACACAAAGACCAAGTGTGAACTGTACAAAGCAATGCTATGGAACTCGAGCTTATGCAAAGTCGACATACACAGTGCAGACTATGTCGAGTGTACACATTGACCAAAATGCTATCAGGACTTCAAGCCAAAAGCAAGAGAAAATTCAAAGAAACAGTTTCAAATAAAAATCAAAACCAAATGCAAAACAGTGACAAAAATATCACCATATAATTCATAGCTGAGAGACCCAAAAGCATAACCAAGTTGAATCGAACAAGGTCGAACAGGGGCAGTAAGGCCAAATCCACAGAGTACAACTCGAGTAAATCACAGTGGATATTACTCATACAACACATATATGCATACATAAGTGTATGTATACACATGGCAGTAAAAATATAATGCCTAGAAATAGCATGGCAAAAAGTCGAACAAGACCAACATCACAAAAAATCAAGATAGGCCTATTGTTTTCAGGCAACAAGACTTGTAAACTGAGTATATACTCATACCAAGTGTGTTCAAAACTTTAGTATTAATTATCCAATGAATTTCATATGCTGGAAATCATCCAACAAAGTCAAGTTCGAGTCAGAAAAATCAAGTGACTGAAATCATGTTTAAACAGCAACAAAAATGAAACAGAAGAATCATGATGTTCAAACACTTCAAAAATCATCAAACCATAGTGGTCACGAGACAGGAAAACACAAAATCAACCCAAGCCAAAAATCAATATCCCAACAATTTCGAACGGCCGAGTAACATAATTGACAAAATCCATCAATTTTATACGAATTAAAACACAGAGTTTAAACCCTAAATACTTGAGTCTGAGCTAGATGTGAGTAATGAAATTACTCACCGTGATTCGAAGCGAAGAAAAAATCGTTCGAAGAAAAAAGGCCGCGATCGAATCGAGTTGAAACCCTAATTTGAAGGCGAAGGGGAAGACGAAGACGCCATTAATTTTTTTTTTCTTCGGTTTGATTTGGTAGGGTTTTCGAATAAATTGATGGAGGAAGGGGTATCATATGTAAAAGAGAAGGGGAACGTGAAATTTTCGGGGTTGAAGGCGTGTAAAGCGGCGTGTTTGTAGCTGATGCAAGTAAGGCAACGTATCCTTCTTATTTTATTATGTTTATTTTTATTTTTATATTTTTATTTTTTCTTTTTCTTTTTGAATGCAATTTTTTGCTTTGTATATTTTGGCTTGATTAATCTTGTTAAAATTTTAACTAGTATATTCTTTATTTATTTTATTATATATATATATATATTTTTATTTTTATTTTTATTTTGAATTCAATTTTGTTTTGTATAAATTTTTTTCTTTAAATAAACTTATAAACGTTTTGAAGTTCAATTATCAAGCACAAATTTATATTAACGCGTTTCTCAATTTATTTTATACTGATTAAAATTTTATTCATTTATTTAAGTTAAAGAAAAATGTTATTAAACTAACCATCCATTTATAAATTTTCATAAATAATAATTCGTAAATCCAAACTATTTTTCTTCTAAGTCGTTAGTTTGAATTTCAATACAAATCCCATATTCAATTTCAAACATCAAGGTTAAATTCAAATTTCTATTCAACTTTAAATAGATTAAATTCAAAAATTTAATCGTCAACTTCATAGTTTTATTGGAATTCAATTTAAAATTATCTCAAATATTTAAAATTAATTAAATATCTTCATTTTTAAATTGTTCAAAATTCAGGATCGTTACAAAAAGAGAAGAGAAAAGATAGAAAATAGGGAGGAGAGAAGATAGAAAATTTTAAGATAGAGGAAAAAGAGAATAGAGAACATTTTGAAGACATAGAACGGAACAGAAAACAACAGAACAACATCAGAATCTCACAATTCGCAGCGAAACAACATATAATAATAAATGAATAATCTTTAAACAAAGAACTATATCAGTTATTACATTTTATCACATTACATTACATCATATCATCATAGTGTACAACAACAACAAACAGTGCAGCGGAAAAAGAAATACTATATAAGTAATATGCCATGCCATCCATCTTGCCTCCAGCAATTCCAGAATATCCAGAATATCCTGATAAACCTAACTCTTAACTGCCCGTGTGGAAATTGGTGGGCACCCAGAGTTTAGGAAGGAAAACAATAAACTCCAAGTCAGTCATGTGACTGGTGTGAGAACTCAAAACAGTTTATTTATCTTTAAAATCAAAATAGAGGAATATTTTTAAATTCAATTCGCAATGCTTTTTAAAAATGAGACTACCATAAGGCCTCCCACACACACACACAATGCAAACGCAGAATCGGAGGAGATTTCTCCTTATGATAGTCAAAGATGCTTGATACGCATTTAAAAAGACATTTGATATTATTATTAGTGCATAGTGTAGAGAAAAATTCATTTCGAAAGTAGAATATAAATCTTAGCCAGCATAGACATTTCGAACTATGCCTACTATAGCTAACTATGTTCAATAGCAGGTTACCGCCACATTCCATAGCAGGTTATACAACTAAAACCGTACAAGTCACGTATTGTTTCTTTGGATTTCCAACAAATGGTCAGGCCAAGGAACTTCCCATTGCCACATGAGAATGCCTCTGGAAAGACATCCCCGAGAACCAAACCGGAACTCTGCCAACACAAGGCCGGGTTACCCCTAACTGGGTAACTACTGACACGAGCACGCCATTCCCAGATCGTAAACGACCTTTCTCACGGGATCCCGAAAACCAACAACCACAAAGTAATAAATTCGCAGTAACCACATAGGTTAAATATCTGGGCTCCATACCATGATACAACCTCTATCCAGAAGGAAATGTACATACCCTAAAGGGTGCTACCCCTCATAAACTTGCCGCATCTTTCCTGTTTTGACCATTTCCGGGGTGTGAGGTTCGACGAAGTCACGTCCACAAAAACATACTTTATACAAAAGCCATGCTTTGGGTCAACAAATGATCAACACAATGATCACCAGGATAGACGATCAAATAAACGATCCTATCACAATAATCAACACAATGATCATTTCAGCAACACTCAGCATGTCACATTACCAAATTGGGAATATATCGCTGATAACTTCAACTATATAACCTCTGAGCTCGTACGTCTCAGAGAAGGGTGTTAAGCTAAAAGAATAAATTCTCCGCCACCAGCAGAAATATATTTGAATGAAATCGGCTTTATTTCTCAACTTGTAATGTCAGACATACAATCCATACAAGTCTGTTCCGGGCTCGAACAAAACCGAAGGCACTTACAAAGAAGTCCTTGCAATCCGGATATTCACAATCCTGATCGGATTCACCATCACATATGGAGAACTCTATACCGGAGCAACTCGGTGCAGAGTAAATCGACAGGTCATCCTATCGCTCTCGCAAATACCGGGTCTTCAACACCGATCGTCAAATGCAATTCATAACGACGTATCACATATTCGGAATGGGTTATACGACCCCATGGTCCTTTCCCGGTTAACTCGAATAGTGAGCGCTTATTCAAAAATAAGTGTGACATTCTAATTCAATTAAATCACATCAAATACCCATTCAAAGGGAAATATTGATAGTCGGTTATTGAACTATCAATGAATATGCACACATCACCAGATTCCAAATAATTTTCAAAATTATTTATTTTCCAAAATATCTTGACAAGATATATTATTTCCAAACTTCAAAAATAAATCAATATTTATTTTTAAACAAATTCTTCTTTTCATTTATAAATTCCATAATGAATTTATATTTCAAAATATTCATGCATATACGATTTCAATTATCCATTTTCAATTTATCTTCAAAAAGATAAATTCTAATTATTCACTTCATATTGGAAAACAATTCCATACTTATTAAAAATAAGTAATTCACAAATCTTTTTATTTTCAACACTTAGAAAATATTCAATATACTTAAATCGAGATTAAGTATATATTTCATTCTATTAAGGAAATCATTCACTTAAACATATTTATTTGGGTCAAAACGAATGTTGCGTAAAACATCGTTACGACAACCCAAAATCACTATTATAGGGATTCGAAATTAAATAGATATATAAATCCCAATACTATACAAAACATTTCCTTTCGGAAATCATTTACTATAACAACAGTGTTATAGTCCCCTATTTCCTTTTATTTCTCGAGAACGTCTATTTCAACAATAAATGTTGAAATCTATGGTTTCGAATCTCAACATATTTTAAAACATCGTTAGATCGTTTTAACTCTATTTAAAATATCACATTCAAAACAATTTCTTTAACATCTTATTCACTATTCAAAAACGTGAATATTCTTTATTAACAAATTTCATCCTTTTTATTCATTTTATTTTAAAGGATTATTCACTGTCTAAAACGTGAATATAACTCCATTTATAGGTTTTAACAATTAACTTATCAAAATAAGTCATTTGCGAATTTATAAAACAACGTTTATAAATTCCATTTCTATTTATTTATAAAAGCTTCCTTTTTATAAATTCTTTTATTAACCTATTTCAGTTTATAACTCAATTATAAACTGAAAGTTCATATTATAAGTTAAATACTTATAAAACGATTATTTTACAAAATCGTTTCTCTAAACTTCATAATTATAAATCTTATATCTTATAAGATTCAATTATTTATCCAAAATTCATTCTTTCAATAACTTTATAAATTTTATAGACCTACTGTTTATAAAATTCCATTTATAACTTCACTGTTTATAATCCTGTAAATTTCATTCATTTACTAAATTCATCTTCACTTTATTCAAACACTTATAAAAACTCGTTTTATAATGTCTATATTTCAATTTATAAATGTCCATTTATAAATCTCTTAATATAAATCAATTTATATTATTCTTTAAAAACATCTTTAAATTCCTTTATAATTTCCCATTCTCTTGATTTATAAAATAATCAAATTTTATAAATCCTATATTTAAACTCTTTATAATAAATCCCAAAATCTCAATTTAAACTATTTTAAAAAAAATCATTAATCCATATTTCTCAAAAATCAGCTTTTAACTATATTTCACAAAAACCATAATTTTATAACTTTTAAAATTATAACGTTTATTTATTTAAAATGGATCAATTCTAAAAATATAGTATATTTTCAAAAAATCACTTTATAATCATTTTAAAATTCCAAAACTTGGTCCAATGATGCTACATATCAAATAGTCAATCACGACAACAACGATATCACATATCGTATATGATAATCAATGAATATCAAAATATCCATAATCAAACAAATACTGTTGAGGAATCCAGTTGGATCCCTCCAACCTGTTTTCCTGCATCCAAAAACATTAGCACAATACCAATTTCGCTCCAGTACGAAATTATCGCGGTATATGTTCTTATTAAATATTACCCGCTTAATAACGGCGCAATAGGGTCTCATCCGCTAAACAAATAAATGCGGGAAATCAATAACTCCAATATATACATATGCCAATATATATATATTGCTATTATATATATAATACCAATTTCACTGTTTATGAAATATTCGCGGTATATGTTTTTAATAAATAACATCCGCTTACTAACGGCGTATAATGTCTATTTTAACAATCAATAGATAACAATCATCATTCAAACACGCATTCAAATATTTTAAATTTAACTATTTAAAATAAAATCGAAACTGATTCGATTGAGTGAGAAGTTCTCACCTTGGTTTTAATTTCCGTTTGAGCGATTTATTTCGAATAAAATTAAACGGACGTTTAATTTTACCCAAAATTCTCACTAACTCCAAACGATTCCAAACCAACTCCATCGCGTAGTGCTCGTCCATACGATTCCAACGCAACTGGTTTCGCGCGTTTTCGACCTCGTATGAAAAAGTTATGAATTTTTAAAGATTGTACACGATTTATATAAACTATTTTCAACATAATTATATAATTATAAACCTATCTTTAATCATGGACCTTGGATCTAAACCCAAACACATCTGGCCCGTGCCTTGCATCCCCCCTTCTTCACGTACGCACCTTCATCTTCCATCCTCCAGTAATTGCCGAACATATAGAAACCCATAGCATGAAATTAGGTTTTAATTTAGCTAACACCACACTCAACGAAACTTTGATCAGCAAGTGCCATTTTGTAGCCTTCGACGAGAGCCATGCTCGGCCCAAATGCCCTGAAGCTCGGCCCTATATAATTCTTGAAAAACGTGCCATAGACGAGCACGAACGCGGCCTCCTATCCCTCAAAATACAACTCCAAACTCGATCATAACCGTTCAACTTGAAGCTCTTATCGTGCTTAACAATATTGTAGTTGAAGATTTTAGCTAATTGCTGATGGATTGAGAGATTTGAAGGGAAGAAGGAAGATCATTTTCGGCCATTCAATTTGAACTGGCGGCTAGGGTTTTAGAATTAGGGTTTAGTTTATTTTATTTTATTTTTAAATGGGGGGGGGGGGCTATTTATAAGAGAACGAACGACACTATTCATCCCGGAAATTTCGAACTCCGATTTACGCGCCGTAACCAGCGTTTCTATGGTTTACCCCGTGTTCCGGACACAATGGAACAGGTTTCGGAAGCTAATTCGGATATCTGTGCGAGTTATGGCTACAAACGCTCAATTTAAATTAAACCGATTTAAGTCGATTTCTAGGCGTTTTAATTTGTACCGGACAAACGGTAAATCCATTTGACTTGAAATTTGAAACCTTACAATAATATCACATTACGGATCCGATGAAACTAGTTTCGTCGAATTCCGAGACTTTTTGAAAAATGGCTATTTTTACTCGCCAAATTTAAATTAAAAATAAATCGATGCGTTTCGAGCTGCCACGATCAAACGATAACTCCGATTGACACGAAATTTGAAATCCGGTAATAACTAACTATTACGGATCCAATGGAACTGGTTTCGTTCAATTTTGAGACTGTTCAAAAATTGACTATTTTCACTAGTCGATTTAAATATTAAAATATTCAATTTTCACAAATTAACTTTTAATTCGATTTTAAAAGTTCTAAAATATCATTCTAACTCCAATATGATAAAATAAAATTTTACAAATCATTTTCAATCATATTTAACTATATTTTCAATTATTTCCATAATTTAACATATTAAATTATCGATTTAAAAATCCAATTAAATCCAATAATTCAAATAAAAATTTATTTGA
This sequence comes from Allium cepa, assembly GCA_030765085.1. NCBI lineage: Eukaryota > Viridiplantae > Streptophyta > Magnoliopsida > Asparagales > Amaryllidaceae > Allium > Allium cepa. Next base: position 107,362,330 of record CM060937.1, on the reverse strand, counting down.
CTTATAAATTCACTTTTTAATATTTAAAATTAATTAAATATTCAAATTTTAATTATTAAAAATTCTGGGTCGTTACACTAATTGTTTTTGTTTCATGCTAATAATGATGTAACTTAGTAGTGTATTCAGTAATATAATACTCCTTAGACTCTGTCAAACATCCCAATAAGGTTGTACCTACCATTATTATATCATCTTTTCGTTCCTTTTTATGTTCCTTTCAGTTACAAGGTCAGTTGATTTCTTAACCAAGTATTTTTTGACTCTAATTGTAAAACCACTATATAGTTGAATTCTGAATCAAATTGGAAATACTTTCTAAATGTAAAAATATATTAATAAAAATATCGTGTATAATATGTGAGTCAGGCTGATCTGTAATTTTAGGAAAATATGTTTTTTGATGAATTGAGATCTTAGATTCACCTTAGTTAAATAATTAATGAGGTGACTATGAATTTTTTTCTTCAAGCATTCAGTTACTCCGTCCTTATGATCTGGATGATTAAGTATTGACATAAGACATTACACAATCTGTTAACAAGAATATATTGTCACAGATACGGCAGTTAGAGCGTTGCTAAAGTTTTAAGTGGTTGTAGAAGTGTTGATTGGTTGTCAAAGAGTTGTGGAAATAAATCAGGCTTTAGAGCTTCGTCACTGTGTTACATTCCAACCACATTGATAAGTGCCACAATGGTCTTCTGTTTCAAAGTAATTATCCTCTTGAGGTTAATTTCTTTTCATTTATGCTTGCTGTATTCTATTCACTAAATATTAAATTTTCGAGCATGTGGCATTTTATTCATGAGGATATGATAGTATTCATGGTGCATAACTGAATTCATTTGATGAAATAATTATAGTGGTTATGTGTATCTTTTATTCATGGCGAAAGGCATACTACAGAAGTGGATGGTCATTAAAGCAATTAATTTGTAGCAAACATTATACAACTATACTGTGCACAATTCAATACTGAACTTTATGGTTCTTTGTAGTTAAATTGATATATCAGGAAGTGACAAGGGAAACATAGACTTTATGGTTCTATTCCACTAAAAGAAAATACAACTTATAAGAAAACTGTCACTTATCTTTATTACTAAATTTGCAATAGTAGTAATAATAATAATAATTGTTATTTTTATTAAAAGGTAACCAAATTATAAGGTTTTCCATAAACATACTCGAAAAAAATAATATACACGTACACACACACACACATATATAAAGTGATTATAAAATGATACCAAAATCTTGCATTTACTTCGTAGTTTGTGGAGATAATGGATCACTACATGACATAAGTTTGAGGTTAAGCTTTAAATGACAAAGTACCACTATTGATCTTAGCTTATTAATGGAATGCATATGCTTTTAGGTAGTTTTATTTTTTTTCTTTTTCGAAAACATTTACTCTTCCTACTTTGATTTATTTAATACTATACGGAGCCGTTGAACTATAAGTGTGATAAGCTTCACTATCATGTAAAAGATTGTATACTATAAACACGAACTTTATTATTTTGTAGAAATTTGAATCTGGAAAAACTATCAAGATCGGAGATCGTGTTTGTACGAGTTTGGATGCAAATTCATTGCGGCTGAAATTACAATATTTGATCCTAATTTGGTAACTTTATTTTCTAACACATATTTTGGTTTCTTTATGTACATATTTTTGTTGTTAACTTTGTTAGTTGTTCATTAGCACTGTTATTGTATGGTTAATAGTTTTGATAGGTTGATTCACAGATTTTGTTTATACAGTCAAATGGAAAATTTCATTCACGTAACAAATTGAATTTGTAATCAGTGTACGGAACAATGAAGAAATTTACCATGTGAATAGCAACATGTAAAGAAATGGAAAGATGGTACTAGAGATAAAAGTTTTGAACAATAGAAATGGAATAGTATATCAATTAAATTTTGTACAACAGAGATAAAAGTTCATTAGCCATGTTATTGTTTGGTCAATAGTTTTGATAGCTTATTCATAATTTTCATTTACACGGTCAAACATAAAATTTCGTTCACATAAACAAATTGAATTTGTAATCAGTGTACGGAACAGTGAAGAAATTTACCATGCGAAGAGCAACATGTGAAGAAATTGAAAGGTGGTACTAGAGATAAAAGTTTTGAACAACAGAAATGAAATGGTATATCAATTGGATCTTAATTCTACTATTACTTCCATATATTCATTATTTGGTAATTTGTAAGAATTAGTACATTTTCAATTAGCTGTTCGGATTTTGTTTTGCTAATATAGCAATTAGCTCAAAAAGGGAATCAGATAGCATGCATCTTTATATTTAGCTCTCCCTGTATTTTTATCTTACTACTTCAAAAATGAGTTATAGTGACTACATTTCATGATTTCATGCAACCCATCAAAAATTCTCAGTCTTCTTGCTTTATAGGTTCTACTGCAACTCCTATCACCAAGTCATATAAATCAAACATTATCCACTGTTTTCAATTCTAAATACACAGGAAAATCAAAATGTTACATGATATCAATTGTTGTTTCATTAAAGCTCACCAAAATATTGATTTTACTTACTAATTCTCAAGTTTTTCTATTCTGTATTAGCTTTTATATTGTACTCATATCCTTAGTTCATAGTTTTTAACAAACTGAATTATTGATGCATATTCTAAAAATGAAGCTCAAGATGTAGTATAACTCAAAAAAAATTCACATTAATTGAAAATATTGATTGGCTTTAAATTTGTATGATTTAATTACATTGATTGTGTAAAAATAATTTTTGTTAATTGGATGCAAATTTGTGTACCGAAAGAAGCTTAGTTGATTACTTAGTTTAATAGTTAACTGATAAGAGGCCTGTTATACTAGCGTATTTGAAGAAATTAAAGATTACTATTTAGTTAAAAAATAATAAATATAGGCAATTCGTAGTTGTCCAAGTCATGTTAAATCATAATTGACGTTATTTACTTTTATACCACCCACCACATGAGTTATATGTAACTGTAAGGTAGCATGCATCATAATACTTAGTCCTTTCTAGATTTTTCTCCTTAACACTTCAAAGTTAGTTATAGTGAATATATTTCAAGCAACATTTATAAAATCCCCATGACCTCTTCATCCTTCATGGGTTCTACTACAACTCCTGCTACCAAATCATATACATAAGCAATATCCACTTTTTTCAATTTCAGATACACAAGAAAATAAAAATATTATATAATTTTCATTGATTTTTTCATAAAAGCTCACCAAATTGTCGATTTTAACTATGAATTCTCAAGTTATCCTATGCTTTTACGAGCTTTTATAGAAGTGATATCCTTAGTTCCATAGTGTTTAACAAAACGGATTCTTGAAGCTCAAGATGTTGAAATTTTATAACTGAAAAATATTTCAAATTAATTTAGAACTTTATTTGCCTTTAAATAAGCATGATTTTATTCCATTGATTAGATGTAAATAATTTTCATTAATTAGACGCAAATTTGTGAACTGAAAGATAATTAGTTGATTACTTAGCTATACTATGCATGCAAATTTGAAGAAATTGAAGATTGGTATGCCTCATTAATGTTGCGAAATATATGTGATTGGTATTAAATTGATTGTCAATCAATAGCAAATCAAGGGGATGTTGATTTGAAGAAATTGAAGATTTATATGCCTCACTAATGCTGTAAAAATGTGATTGCATATTAAATTGATTATCAATCATAAAAAATCGAGAGGTTATGCATTTAGTTTTTTCTACCATAAACCAAATCATTACTCATTAAGATAAATGTAACTTTTATCTCTAAAAAATAGCAGTTGAAACTCTCTTCATGTTTTCCTTAGCAGGGGAAGAGTGATCCTGACTTGAAGCCCACAAGATGTTAATCCAATTCCTGTATTTTGGTTCATAACCTATATATTTAATATAAGTTGTAAATTCCGTTTTTCTACTTTGATCCATAACGTAATGTATTGATATGCATTTTTATGCACATGATATGGTATATCTTCAATTAAATCAAAACCCTTCGTCTTTAATTCCTTGACTTCCTTTCAGATACTCTTGCTCCGAATACAAAGTCTCATGCATATAATAATTCAGAATCTTGGGGTAGAAGAGATTTATAATATTGTCTGAGGTCATGGACATTTTTGGGCGCAACTATGTAAACAATTTAAAATTTCTGGTCCTTTTTATTAGCATCTGAACAAACATTAAAGCAGATGGAAAATAAAACGAAAAGATGGATGAATGAAACGATCAGGTTTTGGTTTTTCATTGTTCTTAATTCAACATTAGCTTGGGGCGTTCATGTTTTTGTTTCATTTACAATTCTCGAATGCCGAAACTGCAGAGTTATAGTAAAAAAAACCTATTGTAGAGTAGTTTTGTTAGTTTTATGAACTTCAGGCAACATTTTGGTATGTTATATTCAACAAATGGCTGTTTGAATAATGTTTTTACAATTGCTCTCTAAGATACTATGAAGTGTTCAGCAAAAAGAAAATGGCTTACCCTCTTTGAAACCTTTCTCTAACTTCCAACAATCTCTTCTTATTACAAACGAAAACATCAAAAAATTAAGGGGGCTTTTGTCTTTCTTACGTCAACTATGTTTCCAACTCAATTTTCGAGACCCATTTTGCATGATTTCACATCCTCAACCGTTTCTTCCTCCCGACCCACAAAATGAAAAGAGAACAAGGGTTTTTAGGTATATTAACTTTGAATCCGTTTGCTTATGCTAATATACCTACTGTTTCAACTCAGGTGCAGTGCATGTATTTTGGTAGGTAATACGGTTACAAGTTGGCTTCCATGAATTAGAAACAAGAGCAGTTCAACTATTTTTGTACCAAATATCATAATTAGTAAACTTCTCACATATGAAAAAAAATCTAGGTTTACTACTGAAATATATATTTATACACGAATATATGTATGTATATATGTTTATATCCGTGTGCGTGTGTATACATATCACAACCATGAATATATATACACGAATATATGTATGTATATATGTTTGTATCTGTGTGCGTGTGTATACATATCACTACCATAACTTTAGAGCATACACAATATTCCCACTTCCTTCTAAACACATGTCCAACGGACGTGCCACCATACTCGTATATATAAAGCCATGAATGTAATATAACTCACATATGTGTAGCAAATTCACGCAAAGAACAAACATACTCAGCTATAACACTGACCAAACCAATTACTCACAAAAAATGCAAACTTATATACTTATAACAATTATAACCAATATTCTATACATATAAACCGCCAACTACAAATACTGAAAACATAAAATCTAATGCATATAAACTGACATAAAAGCATTTATGTAAGTGACGAAAACTTTTTTCTCGTTTTCTTTTTTTAATACAACAACTATTATATACTGTAAAATATACAGCAGACTTATATAAAATCCACTAAGATTTTAAAACTATAACATACATTTTTCAACTTATAACATAACTAATCTACTGGATATAAATCAATATATAAAATTGTATGTTTATGAAATAAAACAGTTATATCTATACACTAGCAGATAAGATAACAAAACTATTATATATATATGTATATATATATTGCTAACGCTAACTGATATAACTTATATATATAAACAAAACTTGTTTACCTTTTATAAAATATATAAGAAGGTGCACAACTATAGGAAGGGGGAGGAAGCAAGTGAATCAGGGAAGCCGGGTCAGGGTGGTGACAGGGTTGTGCACATGCATGGTCGGTGATGGCGATGGAGCGGGATGAGGATGCCGAGCATGCGATGTGGGGGTGAGTCGTGCGGTGTTGACGACTTGCGCATGGGTAAAAGTTGCGTGAAAGAAAGAGAGCGTGAGGTGGAGGATGGTGGAAAGTCGCATGAAATCGAAGAGTTGGTGACAACCGAGTTCAAACGAAAAATAAAATGAATATATGGGATACTAAAATCCAGAGAACAGTGAATGAACCAGAAATAATTATCAACTGGGAATAGCAAAAGTCATAAGGTAAAATATGGGAAATTTAAAAAGAAAATGGCTATTGGTTCACACGGTAAATTAGGGGAAAATAAAAGGAACAAAACCGGCATCGACACGGTTATAGGTCTCTAGGATTCCGCCGTGTATCGGACTTCAAAACACATAATTGAATATGCCGTAGAGATCAACACGACGAGATGATCAAAGCGGTATACAGAGATCAGTGGTACGATCATCCTTTTAAAAGTCTATATCGGTACCGAAATACTGCTATTTCACCGCAAATAAGACAGACGGAGCAATAACAGTCAAATTTAAAGAAACGAACTATGACTTCTTGCTCAAAAGATGATTTACAAATTTTCTATATAAAATATTCAGGTTTCGAAAACATTTTATTTCCATCAAATATTACCTTAAATTGAAATGAAATTACATAATAAAATAAACTTTCGTATTATCCGATGATAATTTACCAGTTGTTACGTCGAAGAAGACGTATTTCAAATATTAAACTTTTATTTCAAAATTCACTTAATTAAATTTTTACAAAATTTCAATTAAATTAAATAAATAATACCACTAAAATTTATGGATCCTTACGCTCTCCCTCACTCAAAACTTTTCGTCCTCGAAAAGTAAGGATGTAGGAGAATAGAAACAACCAAAAGAAAATATATTGAAAAACAAAATAAAAAAATTAAATTAAAACCATATAAATTTCAATTTAAAAAAATTAATATTCAATAATTGATCTTAAATCCAAAATATTTCATTAAGTTGATGAAATGACCCGCAAATCCGTACCCCTTGAGTCGACGCTATTTTACACCAATCAACTCAAGTTGCACAGAAATACGAACCATTTGGGTTAAAGAAGAAGAGGTAGGAGGAGAAAATAGAAAACAACATCAGAATCTAACCATCACAGCGGAATAAAGTATAATAGATAATAAATGATCATTACACAAAAACAAATATATCTATTTTATACATACATCATAATCAGAGTACATCAATCACAACTCAACATCCATATCATACAACTGGATACACAGCTACACTACATAGCGGAATGTATATATAAAACAAGTACGAGAATTTGTATTATCGTCCAGGTCGCCTCTTGAGCTCCATGGCATCAAATCCAATATCCTATAATACTCGGTCTGACCCGAGCATTACAGTTTAATAACACCCGAGTCAGTCTGGAATACCAGCGTGAGAAAATCACACTCAATTGATTATTAAAGTTTCAAAATCCTTTGAAAAACAAAGCGTCTCTTAAGACCACGCCACAAATAAACATGCCGGGTTTTTACCTTACGATAGCTAAAACACTTTTATAGAAATCCTCTGATATTATAATAGGTTCTATATACAAATACTTATAAAATAGCCGAAATTGTTACATGATTAAATTCCAGCTACTAGCCACAGAGTGGGTAATACAAACAAAACTCGTACAAGGCACATAGGGAGAATGGATTTCCAACTAATGACTAGGCACTAGGGTACCACCTGTCATAGTACGTGGCCTAGATCACAGCACCGAGGAGTACGCCCACTCCCCTGCAACACAAGACCGGGACTATCCCTTACTGGATAATCCCGAGTGAGATCACCCCGCGGTTGGGATCAGCAACCGCCCACTAAGCCGAAATAAAAGGGACATATAGACAGGGATTACCTCACCCTGCTTGGGTGCTACCCACCAAGCCTTGCTGCATAACCCCTGATTTTCAGTCATTCCCGGTTGATGAGACTTGAGGCTAAGCATTACCTTTTTAGAACATATCCCTTAGAATTTCCATCGTCCACCTGACGATGTTCCGAAAGCATTCATCCATACAATTCCGTCCCGGGTTTTAACGGAACCGAAGGCACTATTCCTACTACGTCCATTTTGGAAATATCCTCAGGATTAGTAGCGACTAGCCCTTGCACTTCACTGCTCCATCTTCGAATCCAAAATCGTTTTCCATGAAACGTACAAACCGGATCGAAGTGGTTTTTCGAGAAATAAATCTCGATCCCGGTCTCTTCGAAACGATCAGTGCATTTGGCCAATATTGATAGTCGGTGATTTAACTAACAATTTACATTCACAAACATCCATCAAACAATAAATAATTTCCCAAAATTATTTATTAGCCTCAAAATATCTTCATAAGATATATTTCTATTTTCAACTCTTTGAAAACAGTTTTCAAAACCATCTTTCTTTTTCAGAATAAACTTTCCCAAATATTTTTCTTTCTCCACTGATATCACCAAGCACAAAACTAGATTTTTTAAAATAATTTAAAACACTTTGCTTAGAAAGATACTTTGAAACATTTAAGTTAAAACTTGTAACGACCCGGAATTTTGGGCAATAACAATTTAATAATCTGCATTAATAATTAAATTGATTTGATAATTATTCTTTATAATTTTAATTTAAACTGGTAAGTTTATTCTTTTTAAACGGTAATAAATATTTAAACTAATAATTGTGATAAATATCTTTCTGACAATTTAAAATAGATAAGATTTATTTTTCAAAGCTAATGCAATTTTATTCTGTTTATAATATATACATTTAATATATATTGTGAATAGGATATCTTCTATTTTAATTAAAGATTAATTTTCAAATTGTAATATATATGTATGTATATGTTATAATTTGAGTTGTTTGAAATCTAATTTAATCTATTAGAATGAATATTGTAATTTTAAAAATTAGTATTTTTCAAAAGTTAATTTAAGATTAATTCATTTGTTTTTAAAATATAAGATAATTGTTATTTATTAATAAGATAGTTTAAAAAGGATTTAAACAAGTTTTGTTTTGTTCTCTTTTAAAAAAATGTTTAAATTTTAAAATGGTTATAAAAATATGTACAAGGAATTTGTTTATATTTTAATGAGTTTTAAAATATTTTTTCTTTTAAAGGTAAATTTATATTTATATATGTAAGCATTTATTTACAAAGTAACATAAATAAGTAAGTTTATATCATCATTTAAATCAAATAAAAGTTTAAAAACACTTAAAGACAAATGTAAACATGTTAACATCTCAAAAACACATGTAAGGTAAGTAAGCTAATAGGATGACAAATGTAAATTTTAGGGACAAGTGTCTTTATTTTAAAAATTTATACTTTCTTTAATCATTAATAAAACATAAACATTTTCATTTCTTGGTTTATTTTTCTTAACCCAAAATTTATGGCAACCAGAGATTTCTTTTAAAATCTAAAATCAAAACCAAAAGCAAAGTTAAAATCTGAATTTGATAAAAAGCAAATATGCAACCATCAACCTGCAAAATCAACTCCACTCTGCAAATCTTCAACCTGCATCCAAATAAAGATCAACCTGTAATTCAATTTGATGATCAATTGCAAGTTTCAACAACTGAAACGTCAAGTTGTATGCATGCAAAGATTTAAACATGCATGGATTCAATTTCAACAAGCAACTAAAATCAAACCATTTTCAGATCTAAAGATTTAAAGGCCTGGCAATTTATACTAATCTGCTCTGCTTTTAATATCAGGTGATTAATCAATTTAAAAACAGATTTTGTTCAATTGATGGTTAAATAATATTGCATGCAAATGAATCCTTGTTTAGATAATGAATATTTGAATATGTGAATGCATGATTGTATTTATGAAATGTCTATATAAAATATACTCCTCTGTCTATTTACAGACCATAGAGGAAAAAATAATAATTTCCAAATCTCTTCCTATGATCGAATTTATGCTTCGATCTTTAAATTAAAGATGATTGAAGGATTATAAACTTATTCTTAAAAATAATTTCAAAGAATTATATTAAGACACTATTTCAAATTTGGATTTCTTTTTTTACAGTAAATACAATATATATATGTCAAAATAAATCATCACAATTCAGTAATTTGAATTCAGGAACATATTGAAGATGATGATTTTAGGAAGTAAAATCAGGATTTTTGGTGAAGTGATTGTTGGGTTTTGCAGTAATGAGCAATATTGGGAATTTTGTAGATTTCTGATGATATGTTCATTAATTTGATTTGATTTTTATTCATAGCTAGCTTGTAGGCCATAGATTACAGGAAAAATACAATTCAATTTTTCTATAAAGTGAATTGTGTGAATTAGAACAAACTAGGGGTTTAGGTAAGTTTGTGTTCGGCTTGACTGTAATGTCATTTGCGACGTGAATGATGCTTCGAGTTCGTTCATTTTTGGTGATGATGAAGTTCATGGATGTGGGATTCTAGGGTGAGGACGGCGAGGTGTAGGGGCGTCAGGAATTGCGGCGGTGATTGGATGTTTGGGTTAGTGTTGCTTCTGCATTTTCGAGCAAATTGGGTCATTTTGATTCGCGTTTGTTTTGTTGGATCTGGGTTCACCTTGCTCGCGAGTAGGTTTAGGACTGTGGAGGATCGTTGCGTTGGACGTGGATGGTCGGCGGCGGGGGTGCACATGCACCGTGTCTTTCGTGCACATTTTGGGGCTGGGGAAAAACAATTTGGAGAAGACGAGTTGTAGAACTCGAAGCAGTATCGCGTTAGATCCAGGGTCGACTCGAAGTAAATGAGGTGGAGGTTTTGTCTCGGAGAAAATGTCAGGAATGTTGGGGTTGTCTCGAGTTTTGGGTGATTTGGTTCTGTATAGTATAAATGCAGATAACTTGTAGTTGAATAATTTAGGATGAGGTTTAAAATTATAAACAAGTTTTATAAAATATAAAATTTTCAAAGTTGAAAGTTGTTGGTTTGAAATAAAAGAATAAATCAAACTTTAAAAAAAATATTAATTGAATTTTATTTAAATTTAAGTTGTTAAGATGTTGCGTTTTTGAAAGTGATTATCTTAAATTTGATAATTCAATTAAAAAGAGTGTTTTGAATTTAAATATTAAATCAAAGTTTTAAGATAAATTTTTAAGTAACGTTTAAAAACCGAGTTCAATTTATACTAAAATAAATAAGTTCAAAAATTTGATGATTTAAGTGTTTTAAAATTTGAAATTTGTTTCTGAATACCTTATTTTCAAATAAAGTTTAAGTTATAATTATGTAAACCAAATTGAATAAATTTGTCTTTAAGGTTAATAAAATTTGATTTAATTTCAAATAATTTAATTATGAAAATAAATAGGGTTAATTTATCTTGTTATTAACTTGAGAATATTTAATTAAATATGATTTGAAATTAAGTGAAGAATTAATTAAGATAAATGCTATCTTAATTATTAAGGATTTTAAAATATAAGAAGTTAGTTAATTGTTTAATTAATTTTAAATAATTAGTTAATTGTTTATTAATTTTTTTAATAATCACTTAATTATGGATTAATTAAGTGTAATTACTTAAAGAAGTAATTAATGGTTAATAATTGAATGTAATTAAGGAGGTTAATAACTTATGGAAGTAATTAATGGTAATTACTCATGGAGTAATTAGTTGAAGTGATTATTGGTTAATCACTTAATGATATTAATTAAAGAATTAATTAATATAATTGTTTTAAAGATAATTAATTATGAAATAATTAATTAAAGGATTAAGGATTATTTAATGATGGAATTAATTATTTGTTAAGTAATTAATTAAAAGGTTAATTAAGATTTATTAATGAAGTAATTAGAAATAATTACTCATGTAAGTAGTTAAGAGTTAATTACTTAATTTATTTTAGTTAATTAATTAATGTAATTAATTTAAGAATGTGATTAATTACCAAGTGTAATTAATTAAAATGTACTTGATTAATAAAGTAATTAATCAAGGTTATTAATAAAAGTAATTAATTTAAATGTGATTAATTAATTGTAATTAATTAAGGTTTAATGTAATTAATTATAGTTAATTAATTAATGAATGATCATTAATTATTGTAATTAATGATAGTAATTAAAGGGTTAATTACTGAATATGGTTAAGGATAATTACTTGAATGTAATTAAAGGATAATTAATCAAGGAAGATTAATTAAGGAAGATCAATAGAGATGATTAATTTATTTTATTTGGAATAATAATTAATGAAGAAGGATTATGGTAATTCAATTGATTAAGAGATAATCAATTCTGTTTGGATGTTTGATTAATATGGGTTGATTGATTTATATGGGTTAATTGGTTGGTATTGGATGTTTGATATTGGTTGATGGATATCTCTGTTAAGTGATATGCTGTTTTATGAAGATGAATGTTGTTATGAATTATCTATTGTGATAAATGATTCATCTATCTGTTTATTTCATCCTGAATATAAGTTTAACTGTTTAAACCTTTACGTATAACTTGGACATTAAAATGGCGTTTAGTTTCGGTGAGACCGGGATCGGGTTTCCATATTTGGAATCCGAAAACCACATCGATTCCAATTAACGTTAGGTCGTGAATCCAAGTGGAGCTAGTGAAGACTCGAGGTGTAAGGGCTATACGTCAGTATAACTCTATAGGTGATTCCGTAATGAGTTGACGGAATAGTGCTTATAGATTCGAGATGGTGGTTTAGAGTGCAAGGGCTATGGTCGTTGACTCTGAGGGTGATTCCAATAATGAGTGCAACGAGATAGTGCCTTCGGTTTCGTTCGAACCCGGAACGAACTTGTATGGATTGAATGCTTCCAGAACATCGTCAGGTGGACGATGAGCATTCTAAGATAGATGTGTTCTATAAAGGTAATCGTAACCTCAAGCCTCATCAACAGGGAATGGCTAAATCAGGGGAGGTGCAGCAAGGCTTCGTGGGTAGCCTCCACTTGAGAGTGAGATTTACCCCTGTCTAGAGGTCCCTTTCTATTTTGGCTTAGTGTGTGGTTGGTCGCCCCAACTACGGGGTGGTCTTGTTCGGGACTGTTCAGTAAGGAATGGTTCCGGCCTTGTGTTGCAGGGGAGCTGGCGTACCCCTCGGTACGGTGATCTAGGCCCCGTACTATGACGGGCGGTACCCCAGTAGCCCTGTCATTGATGGAAACCCATTCTTCCTACGAGACCCTACGGTTTTGATTGTATTACCCACTTTTGTGGCTAGAAGCTGGAATTTAATCATGTAACAATTTTGGCTATTTCATATTTATTTAAAAACCCTAGACACTATTATAGTATCATCGGATTTCCTATCAAATGTTTTGGTTAGCGTAAGGTAAAAACTTTTCCATGTTTATGTGTGGGAAGTCTTACGTGATACCTTTTCTTTTCAAAGGTTTTCTAAAGTTAAGCAATTTTAACCCGTTTACTCACACCAGACCCCTATCTGACCCGAGTGTTTATTTTCTGTTTTATTAAACTCTTGGGTACTCATATTATGTATGAGTAGTCAAGTGGATCAGGTTAGCTTGACGAATTCTGGAGGAGATATGGAGCAGGAGGCTTCGACGTGTAGATATATATTGATTCCGCTGTGTTTGTTATATCTGTTTCTCTTGTACCTTGAGTTGTATGGTTAGACAGAAGTTTATAACTGTCTATTATCTGTTGTTTTAAGTTGTGTACTCTGATGTAAATAGATATTGTGTAATATTTTATGTTATATATTATATTTTATTCATTCCGCTGTGAGTTCTCTGATGTTGTTTGTGTTCTTCTTTCTCTTTCTTTTCTTCTTCTATCCCTTTCTTTCTTCAAGATGATGCGATTTCCTGGAGATAGGAAGTGGGGTCGTCGCATTTGGTATCAGAGCATTAGGCTCTGAAGTGTGTCTTTCTGTAGGGAGCATTAGGTTGAGTGAATACCTAAGCTCTAGAGTGGTGTCTTTCTTGAGAGAGCGTACTTGTAATATATATATATATATATATATATATATATATATATATATATATATATATATACCTAATAGGTTGGGTTATCTGTTCGGATTTTCCAACGTAAGTTATAGAGGTAGATGGAGTAGTGGTGTGTGTGGGTAACACGACTACCACTGATGGAAGAGGTTCCATATGTTGAGATTTGGAAGTATTTGTCAAGACTGTAGACCTGGTACCGTCTCAAGTAAGATTTGTAGTTTGGAGTGAGGATTTCTCTGATATCCGAAGGAAATCTTTTAAAGATTCGGAGTTTATCTTTGAAGTGTAAGTTTGGATTTCGCTCGGGTAAGCGAATTTTTCTTGAGTTTGGATTTGTCGAAAGTGCAGAAATAAGTGATGATATCTTGGTAACTGCATGATGAGATGCAGCATCCTTGGATATTTTCCGAAGGTGTTTTCTCTTGAGGCAGTTTTAGAAGAGGTCGAGGAGCAGTCTTTACCTACCACAGAGATGATTCATCTGTGTATAACTTGTTTGGATCTTTAGTAAGGAGTTTTGCTGTTTTGGGATATGAGACTAAGGTCTATGAGTTGTTTCTCTTCAGGCATGGTCTCATTGTTATTCCTTAAGGTGAGCGAGATGTTGATGCTTGGTTTGGAGGCGGAGTTTCTTGAGGATTGTCTGCCATCTCGAAGGTCTGCTGTGTAGTTTTTTGAAGGTTTTGGTTTTGGAGAAGCTTTTGAGTTAGAGTCTTGGGTTAGCTATGGTAGCAGTTTCAACTCGAAGTGTTCGGTGTGCTGTCGAGGAGATCTTTTAGCTTTGTAATATCTTCAAGGTAGAGTTTGGAAGCAGCAGTGTGGCTCGTTTCTCCAATGGTTCAGGAATTTTGTGATTCTTCTTTCAGCAGCCTGGGCAGTTGGAGATATTTTCTTGAAAGGTTAACCTGGTTTGGAAAGCTTAAAGCTGTTCTAATTGGTAAAGAGATGACAGTTTGTTGGAATCTGAACTAGGTAGGATCGCAAAAGTGACTTGCGATTAGTTTGGGAATTTATCTGAGCAATCTTTTGTTTAAGACTGAAGATTCTCATGTAAAAGTAAGAGCTACTGAGGTAATCAGAAGGATGTCTGCATCTGGAGTTGAGTTCCATATTGGTTTGGTTCCAGAAGTGATTTTGGTGGTTAGCCTAGAGGAAGAGTTGATGTACCAACTCAGATATTCTTTGGAAATTGGATTTGGTCTGATCTAGCTTTTGAGTTGGATTCTACTGTAAGGTTGTGACTGAGTCAGATTTGTCACTCAGATTTCTATGGATTTGATGAACAAGGTTTCCGAATTTAGTGGATAAGTTGTATTCATGTTCATCAACATTATTCTCATCTATTTCAGAATCAGAGGTGTGCAGCGGAAGTAAGGTAGCTGCTGTGAAAGGAAGGAAGCAAGTTCTGTTTGCTATTGCTTGACAATAGAGTTTGAGTTCTGAATTTCGATGGATTTTGAAAGACTTTTCTGTTGAATAGGATCTAGATACCGATTGTTTTAGTTTAGTTGTTTCTGGAAGTATCAGCATAAGTTGAGCTAATCAGGAAGAAGTTTGGCAGCCCAGGATTATTTGTTGAGTTATTCAAATATGAGATAAGGAGTTTGGAATTCGAAGTTGGAGACTTCATTGTTGTTAAGATTTCTCTGGTTAAGAGATCAGTAATTGGATAAGATTAGATGGCTAGTCTGAGGCATTTAATATGTCTTATCTGTGTTTTGATAGGATAAGATTGAATTGCCAGTTTGGATAGCTGGAATTCATTTTGTATCATGTATCTCTGAGGAAATACGTGTATGATTCAACATTGGTTATTGAATCTGTAGTTCAGTTGGAGTTGGATGTTGAGTTGGATTTGGAAGTTGTGCCAGACTTGGGTATAGTCTGACGTTTGTTCAGATTGATTGATTTAGAGATGACTGGAGCTCTGGATTTTGGTTGTGTAGTTAGTTTGTTGGCTTTTGTGGAGCGAGTCTCCAGGTGATTTATACTTGGAAAACTCGAGATAGTATTAGAGATTTATTCTGATTTGTGTCAGAATAATTAGTTAGGTTTGTTTGTTTGATTGGTTGCTATGGTTGTTAGTAATTGGTTGTTAGAAGTACTTTGCTAATTTAAATGAAAATCTGTGCTGGGTTATTAAAGTACCTTTGCTTTTAAATTTCGGGGACGAAATTCTTTTAAGGGGGGAGGATTGTAACGACCCGGAATTTTGGGCAATAACAATTTAATAATCTGCATTAATAATTAAATTGATTTCATAATTATTCTTTATAATTTTAATTTAAACAGATAAGTTTATACTTTTTAAAGGGTAACAAATATTTAAACTGATAATTGTGATAAATATCTTTCTGACAATTTAAAATAGATAAGATTTATTTTTCAACGCTAATGCAATTTTATTCTGTTTATAACATATACATTTGATATATATTGTGAATAGGATATCTTCTGTTTTAATTAAAGATTAATTTTCAAATTGTAATATATATGTATGTATATGTTATAATTTGAGTTGTTTGAAATCTAATTTAATCTATTAGAATGAATATTGTATTTTTGAAAATTAGAATTTTTCAAAAGTTAATTTAAGATTAATTCATTTGTTTTTAAAATATAAGATAATTGTTATTTATTAATAAGATAGTTTAAAAAGGATTTAAACAAGTTCTGTTTTGTTCTCTTTTAAAAAAATGTTTAAATTTTAAAATGGTTATAAAAATATGTACAAGGAATTTGTTTATGTTTTAATTAGTTTTAAAATATTTTTCTTTTAAAGGTAAATTTATATTTATATATGTAAGCATTTATTTACAAAGTAACATAAATAAGTAAGTTTATATCATCATTTAAATCAAATAAAAGTTTAAAAACACTTAAAGACAAATGTAAACATGTTAACATCTCAAAAACACATGTAAGGTAAGTAAGCTAATAGGATGACAAATGTAAATTTTAGGGACAAGTGTCTTTATTTTAAAAATTTATACTTTCTTTAATCATTAATAAAACATAAACATTTTCATTTCTTGGTTTATTTTTCTTAACCCAAAATTTATGGCAACCAGAGATTTCTTTTAAAATCTGAAATCAAAACCAAAAGCAAAGTTAAAATCTGAATTTAATCAAAAGCAAATATACAACCATCAACCTGCAATATCAACTCCACTCTGCAAATCTTCAACCTGCATCCAAATAAAGATCAACTTGTAATTCAATTTGATGATCAATTGCAAGTTTCAACAACTGAAACCTCAAGTTGTATGCATGCAAAGATTTCAACATGCATGGATTCAGTTTCAACAAGCAAGTAAAATCAAAGCATTTTTAGATCTAAAGATTTAAAGGCCTGGAAATTTATACTAATCTGCTCTGCTTTTAATATCATGTGAGTAATCAATTTAAAAATAGATTTTGTTCAATTGATGGTTGAATAATATTGCATGCAAATGAATCCTTGTTTAGATAATGAATATTTGAATATGTGAATGCATGATTGTATTTATGAAATGTCTGTATAAAATATACTCCTCTGTCTATTTACAGACTACAGAGGAAAAAATAATAATGTTCATATCTCTTCCTGTGATCGAATTTATGCTTCGATCTTTAAATTAAAGATGAATGAAGGATTATAAACTTATTCTTAAAAATAATTTCAAAGAATTATATTAAGACACTATTTCAAATTTGGATTTCTTTTTTTTATAGTAAATACAATATATATATGTCAAAATAAATCATCACAATTCAGTAATTTGAATTCAGGAACATATTAGTAATTGAAGATGATGATTTTAGGAAGTAAAATCAAGATTTTTGGTGAAGTGATTGTTGGGTATTGCAGTAATGAGCAATATTGAGAATTTTGTAGATTTCTGATGATATGTTCATTAATTTGATTTGATTTTTGATTCATAGCTAGCTTGTAGGCCATAGATTACAGGAAAAATACAATTTAATTTTTCCGTAAAGTGAATTGTGTGAATTAGAACAAACTAGGGTTTTAGGTAAGTTTGTGTTCGGCTTGACTGTAATGTCATTTGTGACATGAATGATGCTTCGAGTTCGTTCATTTTTGGTGATGACGAAGTTCATGGATGTGGGATTCTAGGGTGAGGACGACGAGGTGTAGCGGCGTCAGGAATTGCGGCGGTGATTGGATGTTTGGGTTCGTGTTGCTTCTGCATTTTCGAGCAAATTGGGTCATTTCGATTCGCGTTTGTTTTGTTGGATCTGGGTTCACCTTCGTGCTCGCGAGTGCTTTTGGGACTGTGGAGGATCGTTGCGTTGGACGTGGATGGTCGGCGGCGGGGGTGCACATGCACCGTGTCTTTCGTGCATAGTTTGGGGCTGGGGAAAAACAATTTGGGGAAGACGAGTTGTAGAACTCGAAGCAGTATCGCGTTAGATCCAGGGTCGACTCGAAGTAAATGAGATGGAGGGTTTGCCTCGTAGCAAATGTCGGGAATGTTTGGGGTTGTCTCGAGTTTTGGGTGATTTGGTTCTGTATAATATAAATGCAGATAACTTGTAGTTGAATAATTTAGGATCAGGTTTAAAATTATAAACAAGTTTTATAAAATATACAATTTTCAAAGTTGAAAGTTGTTGGTTTGAAATAAAAGAAAAAATCAAAATTTAAAAAAAATAATAATTGAATTTTATTTAAATTTAAGTTGTTAAGATGTTGGGTTTTTGAAAGTGATTATCTTAAATTTGATAATTCAATTAAAAAGAGTGTTTTGAATTTAAATATTAAATCAAAGTTTTAAGATAAATTTTTAAGTAACGTTTAAAAACCGAGTTCAATTTATACTAAATAAATAAGTTTAAAAATTTGATGATTTAAGTGTTTTAAAATTTGAAATTTGTTTCTGAATACCTTATTTTCAAATAAAGTTTAAGTTATAATTATGTAAACCAAATTGAATAAATTTGTCTTTAAGGTTAATAAAATTTGATTTAATTTCAAATAATTTAATTATGAAAATAAATAGGGTTAATTTATCTTGTTATTAACTTGAGAATATTTAATTAAATATGATTTGAAATTAAGTAAAGAATTAATTAAGATAAATGCTTTCTTAATTTATTAAGGATTTTAAAATATAAGAAGCTAATTAATTGTTTAATTAATTTTAAATAATTAGTTAATTGTTTATTTAATTTTTTTAATAATCACTTAATTATGGGTTAATTAAGTGTAATTACTTAATGAAGTAATTAATGGTTAATAATTGAATGTAATTAAGGAGGTTTATTACTTATGGAAGTAATTAATGGTAATTACTCATGGAGTAATTAGTTTAAGTGATTATTGGTTAATCACTTAATGATATCAATTAAAGAATTAATTAATATAATTGTTTTAAAGATAATTAATTATGAAATAATTAATTAAAGGGTTAATGATTATTTAATGATGGAATTAATTATTTGTTAAGTAATTAATTAAGAGGTTAATTAAGATTTATTAATGAAGTAATTAGAAATAATTACTCATGTAAGTAATTAAGAGTTAATTACTTAATTTATTTTAGTTAATTAATTAATGAAATTAATTTAAGAATGTGATTAATTACCAAGTGTAATTAATTAAAATGTACTTGATTAATTAAGTAATTAATCAAGCTGAGTAATAAAAGTAATTAATTTAAATATGATTAATTAATTGTAATTAATTAAGGTTTAATGTAATTAATTATAGTTAATTAATTAATGAATGATCATTAATTATTATAATTAATGATAGTAATTAAAGGGTTAATTACTGAATATGGTTAAGGATAATTACTTGAATGTAATTAAAGGATAATTAATCATGGAAGATTAATTAAGGTAGATCATTAGAGATGATTATTTTATTTTATTTGAAATAATAATTAATGAAGAAGGATTATGGTAATTCAATTGATTAAGAGATAATCAATTCTGTTTTGGATGTTTGATTAATATGGGTTGATTGATTTATATGGGTTTAATTGGTTGATATTGGTTGATGGATATCTCTGTTAAGTATTATGTTGTTTTATGAAGATGAATGTTGTTATGAATTATCTATTGTGATAAATGATTCATCTATCTGTTTATTTCATCCTGAATATAAGTTTAACTGTTTAAACCTTTAAGTATAACCTGGACACTAAAATGGCGTTTGGTTTCGCTGAGACCGGGATCGGGTTTCCATATTTGGAATCCGAAAACCACATCGATTCCAATTAACGTTAGGTCGTGAATCCAAGTAGAGCTAGTGAAGACTCGAGGTGTAAGGGCTATACGTCAGTATAACTCTGTGGGTGATTCCGTAATGAGTTGACGGAATAGTGCTTATAGATTAGAGATGGTGGTTTAGAGTGCGAGGGCTATAGTCATTGACTCTGAGGGTAATTCCAATAATGAGTGCAACGAGATAGTGCCTTCGGTTTCGTTCGAACCCGGAATGAACTTGTATGGATTGAATGCTTCCAGAACATCGTCAGGTGGACGATGAGCATTCTAAGATAGATGTGTTCTATAAAGGTAATCGTAACCTCAAGCCTCATCAACCGGGAATGGCTAAAATAGGGGAGGTGCAGCAAGGCTTCGTGGGTAGCCCCCACTTGAGAGTGAGATTTACCCCTGTCTAGAGGTCCTTTCTATTTAGGCTTAGTGTGTGGTTGTCGCGCCAACTACGGGGTGGTCTTGTTTGGGACTGTTCAGCAAGGAATGGTTCCGGCCTTGTGTTGTAGGGGAGCGGGCGTACTCCTCGGTACGGTGATCTAGGCCACGTACTGTGACGGGCGGTACCCAAGTAGCCCTGTCATTGATGGAAACCCATTCTTCCTACGAGACCCTACAGTTTTGATTGTATTACCCACTTTTGTGACTAGTAGCTGGAATTTAATCATGTAACAATTTTGGCTATTTCTTATTTATTTGAAAACCCTAGACACTATTATAGTATCATCGGATTTCCTATCAAATGTTTTGGTTAGCGTAAGGTAAAAACTTTTCCATGTTTATGTGTGGGAAGTCTTACGTGATACCTTTTCTTTTCAAAGGTTTTCTAAAGTTAAGCAATTTTAACCCGTTTACTCACACCAGACCCATGTCTGATCCGAGTGTTTATTTTCTGTTTTATTAAACTCTTGGGTACTCATATTATGTATGAGTAGTCAAGTGGATCAGGTTAGCTTGACGAATTCTGGAGGAGATATGGAGCAGGAGGCTTCGACGTGTAGATATATATTGATTCCGCTATGTTTGTTATATCTGTTTCTCTTGTATCTTGAGTTGTATAGTTAGACAGAAGTTTATAACTGTCTATTATCTGTTGTTTTAAGTTATGTATTCTGATGTAAATAGATACTGTGTAATATTTTATGTTATATATTATATTTTATTCGTTCCGCTGTGAGTTCTTTGGTGTTGTTTGTGTTCTTCTTTCTCTTTCTTTTCTTCTTCTATCCCTTTCTTTCTTCAAGATGATGCGATTTCCTGGAGATAGGAAGTCGGGTCGTCGCAAAACTACTTCAGTAATTGGTTAAAATACATACTATATAAATATTTGAAAATACGGTTACTTTAAAAAAAATATAAAACTAGGTTTTCACTTTTAAAAAAAAAATACTAAGTCACTCTTTAAATAATTACTAACATAATAGATTAAAAGGAATTACTTTCTTTAGAATTTAAATATTAGAAATAATAAATTTTCCAAAACTTGCTTTTTAAAACAAGTTTAAAACTTTTAACTTATATTTAAAAGTTTACTTTGAAAACGTACTTGATTATTCAGGGAGAATTTCCAATCTCAATCATTTAAATCAATTTTCCAAATTGATTCCAAATTTATTCCCATTGAAATAATTTCTTTACTTACTCAATTCATTTCAAAATTCATTAATTATGGACTTTATTATTATTGTTATTATTTTCCGTTTGATTTTAAACCCTTTAACTGAAATATAAAAATTTCAGGTTATTCCCAATTTCTTCTTTATTCATTTCAATAATTTAAATCTTAAATTTTAAATA
Source organism: Allium cepa (assembly GCA_030765085.1). Lineage (NCBI taxonomy): Eukaryota > Viridiplantae > Streptophyta > Magnoliopsida > Asparagales > Amaryllidaceae > Allium > Allium cepa. The sequence goes on along the minus strand of CM060937.1, from coordinate 107,340,516 downwards.
AATGTTTTTTTGTTTTTAAATAATAACACTAACTTTTAAAATTCATTAACTTTTTGTTTATTCAAATTTTGCTTTCCATACTCAAGATTTATTTATCAGAACTTTAAAGTCACTTTATCTCTTTTCCAATTCATTCTTAAATTTATTCAATTTTCTATAATTATTTTACTTGCAATTTCACTTCTTTTATTATCTTTCCAAAATCCAATTTATATATTTTTGGAAATTCATCATACCCAATTATATCCAATCAAACCATAACATTCAATATTCCAATGTAATTCATCATAGGATATCAAATAATCACAACAGAGGGTATTAAATAATTTAAATAAATGTTGAGGGATCCAGTTGGATCCCTCCAACCTGTTTTCCCTGTATCCACAGACATTAGCACAATATAAAATACCAATTCCAAAATTTATCATACTATAGCACATCAATCAATTCAACCATTCAAACAATTATTTAAATTTAATCATTTAAATTTTAAATTTAACTTCAGCTGAGTGAGATTAACTCATCTTTGATTTAATTGGGTGCAATTCTTCGCAATCTCGATTCGTTTCCATACTTTTGACCTTGAATAAATAATTATATAATTTATTAATATTCGAACAAATCGAACAATTCAATTATCATTAGACAATTTATTTAATCTAATAGTTTAGTTTAAACCAATTTCCTTTTTATAAATTTTTAGTAACTAAAATAATTAATTAGGTTAATTAAACAAGTTAACGCATTATTAGTAAAAATAAAAATGTGTATACGTATATTTATTTTCCTTTTGAACTACATACATATTTATAAAATAGGTTACAGATTTCAAAAATACAACTTTTTATAAATTATTTGAACATTTTAAAACCCCTGTATATATATATATATATATTTATTTATTTATTTATTTTTAAAACAAACACTGTAATATGCCAGTAACCCAAACAATTTTTAAACAATACATAACCTAATTATTATTTTTATTCTTATGACAAATTATTTTAACTGTTTACTATTATCAGTAATTAAGTTAATTAACCAATTTCAAATAAAAAAATTCATGTGTATATAAAATTTAAATAAAAGAATACCTCACAGCGAACTATACCTCTGCCTCGCGCAACAACCCTACAGTACTTGACTTCGGCCTCCAACTTCGTCCATCGAAATCGTGAACCCTAACCACGAACCCTAGCGACTAAGGATGGATGAACTGCAGACCTCGAGCCGCCTTCGATCGTGACCCAAACCCTAATCGCGACCATCCCTATGCGCGTATCCCCAAATCGCATGCTCAAATTCGAGTTACTTCGATCGTCGCCGAAATCGATAAGTTCGAGCTCACCACCGCTCGAATCGAGCGATCCACCTTCCTTTCCACACGTAGTCACCAAGCTCGCAAGGAGCGCTCGATCCTTAGCGTGCGCAAAACCCCTCTTCTCTCTGCTCTTTTTTTTAATTTTATATGATCGAGTTTGTATATATTCGATTTGGGGAAAGAAGGAAATGCCATTTTTTTTCGAGCTTGATTTTCTGATTGAAGATAAAGAGTAAAGATTTTTTTTTCCAGAGTGGTTTAAAAAAGGGTTTCGGCCATACTCGAACGATTCGAAGCATCGGCCATTAATATAATTTTTTCTTCTCGTTTGATAATGACTGGAATTGAATTGAATAAACAACGAAGGAATTAGCAAATTTTAGAAGGAACGAGAAGTGTGCGATGAAAGATAAGAGTAGCGTGTTAAAACGAATATGAGATGGCGTATACAAGAAGCTTGACCGATTAAATTAAATTTCATTAGATTATTATCAATTAAAATTTCAGCGCGTTTATAAATCGTACACTCACACACTAACTCCGATAATACGAAATTTGAAATCCGATAATAATTCAATATTACGGACCCAATAGAACTGGTTTCTCGAATTCCGAGACTGTGCCTCGGAAGGCTATTTTTAAAATTCAATTTAAACGATAAAATTTCAAAACCGAACAAATCAGTGTTAATTTCAATTTTGCAACTTCTATTATCCTCAGTATTATCAATATAAATTTTACAAGCCTTAAAGTTATTTTCAACAGGCTTAAAATTCCAGATTCAACATTTTACTCAACTTCAAATTATTTAATTCAATAATTTAATTATCAAATAAATTGTGATATTCGTAACTCAAGTTAAAATTACTTTATTGAATATTTAAAATCAATTAAATATTCTGATTTTAAATGCTCGAAAATTCCGGGTCGTCACATTCCTTCCCCCTTAAAAGAATTTTGTCCCTTACTAGTTAGGAAGAATAATCCAATACCGTTTACTTTTTCCCAAAACCAACAATTCAACATTCAACCAACTATCTTTATATAGAAGTCCCATTATCACTCTTACTAACTTTCCAAACCCTCCCAATAGTTTCAAACAATACTATTTGTTTTAGCCATTCAAGTTTCAATTTAAAACCAAAATTTGAATTATCAAAATTTCCTCAAAAATTTTCTAACTTTCAAAATTTTCGAAAAATTTCACCAGCGTCTCCTTTGCGCGGCTAGCTCGGTACAACTACAAAAGGCCTCTACGAGCTCCCAAATTTCAGAAGAAAACAAAAGGCCAAGTGGCTATATCCAAAAACCCAATCAAATTTCATACCAAAATTTAAACATATACCTTTTTGTCGGGCAATTCAAATTTATCTTTTGAAATCTAACCAATTCTCTTTTCCCTTTATAATACCTGCATATCTTACTTAGCAATAATATCCAATCACAACATTCCCAAAACATTTTATCGACTTCCTTACAAAACGTCAATATTTATTCATTCAAATATTAACTTAGATTATAATTGTAGTATCAATTTTTCATTTAAGAATTCACTATTCCTTTCTTAAGTTAGTATAAGCATTTTATATGCTTCTTATATTTATTTTCACCTTACCACTTTAGTTTTTATCTATTTTTATTCAAATTGATTCTCCCATTTCTATTTGAATTCAATTTATCTCCACTCCAAATATTTAGATTTTATTTTCCATTTATATTGATTCATATTATTATTTTAAAGTAGTTCAATTTACTAACTTATTTCAATTTCCAATTCGAAATCGTTTTGTCGTTAACAAAATTTTCCAAAAATTTTCTAACTCCCAAAATTTCCGAATTTTTTTGGCAGAGTGTCCTTTGTACGGAGGAGATTTTGCAATTTGACAAAAGATATAAATATATATACATCGACCCACATGGTCGGAAAAACCAAAAACAGTTCATATTTCCTATTTTTATTGCGTAGGCATACCTTATTTAGCATTTTTAAGCAAGCAGCCTATTATTTTAGCAATTAGCGAGCCCAAAATCCAGCCAAACGGCTTCCCGGTACCTGTACTTACTCAATTTAAACATGTAAGTGCCAAATTTACGAAGTTTATCAACATTTCATTTATTTGCAATAGTTAAACACATGAATTCCAAAAGAAATGCACACCAAACACTTTCCGTAAGCAATTTATATAGTTTTCATACTAATTCCACTGTTCCAATTAATTTATAACCATTTTCATTCAATCTGAATGGTTTTCAATCCATTCGTATACAACTTCATCAATTTGAATGGTTTAAAACTCAATCGCTTACATTTAATTTATTTTTAAGCAAACCGAACTCATATTTAATTCAGTTGCTCTCAAAATTAATTTATTTTACTCCTATCAATTCATAGAATTTTAATTGCTTCCATTTACATCCAATGACAATTTATTCTATGCAATTTGACGAGATCTATGTGAATAAATAAGTATTTATGTTTTATAACCAATTTAAATGGATTTCAACTCAATTTATACTTAATTCTATTCCATTTTTAAATTTATTCACAATCCATATATTCTTATTTTCATTGCATTTTAAATTTGAATACATTCACTTGCATTTCATTTTATTAACCAAACTAGTTTCATTATTCAAACAGGTTCCATTCAAAACCACTTGATCTAGCTCGAAAACAATCCAGGCTATTTCATTCAATAACTTTTTCTCAACTCATTTAAACCACACTTCAATTTGAGTTTGGCTTTTATTCAACACTTACTTAAGTCAATAACTTAAGTTCATTTCCATTTCTTTTTATAATAAGTTCTACTTCCATCTTTCATTTGATTCTTATTTATTCCATCCATTTATTTATTCAATATAATTAGTTTATCTACTCAATCCATTATGAATTTTCATTCCCTTAAATATTATCTATTGCTCACCGAATTCTATTTCGATTTAAATTTATTTTTCACTTGACTTAAATGCAACCCAATATCATTAAACTTAGTTTAAGTTGAATTCAATTCAACTCTCCTCCATCTATTCATCTTAAGTCAATTTACTTTAATTTATTCAAATTTTATACTTAAGCTCATTTTCATTTTACAAGTTCTCTTTTCTATTCAACTTAACTCTATCACAATCAAATCTCATTTCAATCTACAATTTCTTTTGATTAGTTATTATAAAATTTAACTTTCAGATTCAACTCGTTCAATTGATTACAAGGCCATTTCCAATTTATTTTCACATATTTGGATTTTATTCGCAATATAAACCATTACTATTTTAATCCAATTTACTTTTTATTCGATACATTTCCAATTATATTTAATTTGTTACGCCTCAAGTCAAATTTAAATAATAACTCAAGTGCTGAACGCACTATCCATTTTCAATTTACCGTTCACTTTTATGAACTCACAATTCAATTTCATTTGCTTCACTAACAATCCAGGTCTAAATTGATTTATAACTTGAGTTTTATCTTCAAACTTCATTATTATCTCACAATTCAGCTTTTATTTAACTGCATTGGGTTCTCATTACATATTTCATTATCTAATTTATTATCTAAATAGTCTTTTCCCAATTTATAATCCAGAACTTGATTTTAATCTTAAAATCTCTTCATTAAATTTTCTTAAGTTCAATTTTTTTAATTCAAGTTTTAATTTTCATTTTATTTTTAAATTCATCAAAAATATATTTATTTTGGGTTTTCTATCCCACTTTTCAAATTTTATAAGTCGCCACTTATTAACTCAAGATTTACGCTTATTTATAACTCAAGCATATTTTTGTTCCATGCATTTTTAATTCCTTTATAAGTTATTCTGATTTATTTATTTTGATCCAATCCTTATCCAATTTATTTTCCATTTATTCAGGTAAGAATCTAATTCCATTCGATAACTCAATTGAGTTTTTTTTCAATTCAATTTTATTTAAACTCAGATTTATTTAACTAAATTCGATTTCAACTAAATTCGAATACAATTGGATATTATTTTCAGCTTATTCAATTAATTTCAATCCAGTCAAATTTTTATTCCCCAATCCCAGTTAATTCCATTTTTAACTTTTCACTTTAAATTTAAATTTCCAACATTCAAAGCTTATATTTCCTTCCTGATTTAAAATCATCTCAATTTATAAGCTCATAACCTATCTCATAAGGATTTTTAAACACCCGATGGTTTCAAATTATTTTAAAATCTTCAACATCTCAAATCACATTTCCCAAAAGTCAAACCAATCCTGGTTTTATTTCCAACAAATTTCCTTTGAAATTTTCAAAAACAACTAGTTTTTCTGAACAATTTAATTTGGCAGCAATCCGTCACTTAGAAATTCGAAAATGAATACTGATGATGCGGCCATCTTCTATTTCCCAATAATCCAAGTGATTTCAATGCTATATCACTTTCAAAATCCATTTAAAACTAATTTCCTTTTTAGAAATATCTCTAAAACAATACTGCTATTATTTATCTTCAAATACTTCGATAAACACTTCCAAAGTCTCCGGGATTTTAAATTTCCAAATCCTGCTTAAATAAATTTTAACTATAATTCATTTGTACAGTTTATGCTTATACAAATTTCCATTTGATTGTATTTCAATTCATAAATTACATTTATAATTCATATTTATAAATTTCATTTTATAATGAAATTTATTCCCTTAAATTGGTTATATTTTCAATTTCTAGTTAAATTTTCACTTAACAATGATAATACTTTAACATTATTCTTCCTAACATCCACGCAACCATATATTAGCTAAAATAGTTTACAAAAACTTTTCTTTATATCAAAATATATTGTGGGTAAAATTATTTCATTTACGAACATTTAAAACAATACCGTGTCGATTGTTCTATTCAAGTGTTTAGAAACCCCTTCAGTACAGTTGTGCAGACTGTGCCGACGAAGGTTCATATGCCACTCAATAAACCAATCAACACAATATTAAAACAATTTATATTCACTAAAAAATACGCGCTCATATCTATTAATACGCTCAACTCATTCTAGAGTACTACGGACTCCAATTTAAATGAGTAATTCCCACCAAAGCCAAGGTTATCACCAACCTCGCTCTGATACCAAGTGAAACGACCCGCAAATCCGTACCCCTTGATTTGACGCTATTCTACACCAATCAACTCAAGTTGCACATAAATATGAATCATTTGGGTTAAAGAAGAAGCGGTAGGAGAAGAAAATAGAAAACAACATCAGAATCTAACCATCGCAGCGGAATAAAAAATAATAGATAATAAATGATTTTACACAAAAACAAATATATCTATTTTATACATACATCATAATCAGAGTACATCAATCACAACTCAACATCAATAACATACAACTGGATACACAACTACACTACACAGCGGAATATATATATTAAACAAGTACGAGAGTACGTATCATCGTCCAGCTCGTCTCCTGAGCTCCATGGCATCAAATCCTATATCCTATAATACTCGGTCTGACCCGAGCATTACAGTTTAATAACACCCGAGTCAGTCTGGAATACCAGCGTGAGAAAATCACACTCAATTGATTATTAAAGTTTCAAAAATCCTTTGAAAAACAAAGCGTCTCGTAAGACCACGCCACAAATAAACATGTCGGGTTTTCACCTTACGATAGCTAAAACACTTTTTATAGAAATCCTCTGATATTATAATAGGGTCAATATACAAATACTTATAAAATAGCCTAAATTGTTACATGATTAAATTCCAGCTACTAGCCACAGAGTGGGTAATACAAACAAAACTCGTACAAGGCTCGTAGGGAGAATGGATTTCCAACTAATGACTAGGCACCGGGGTAACACCTGTCACAGTACGTGGCCTAGATCACAGTACCGAGGAGTACGCCTGCTCCTCTACAACACAAGACTGGGACTATCCCTTACTGGATAATCCCGAGTGAGATCACCCCGCGGTTGGGATCAGCAACCGCCCACTAAGCCAAAATAAAAGGGACATCTAGACAGGGATGACCTCACCCTACTTAGGTGCTACCCACCTAGCCTTGCTGCATAACCCCTGATTTTCAGTCATTCCCGTTTGATGAGGTTTGAGGCTAAGCGTTACCTTTTTAGAACATATCCCTTAGAATGCCCATTGTCCACCTGACGATGTTCCGAAAGCATTCATCCATACAAGTCCATCCCAGGTTCGAAGGGAACCGAAGGCACTATTCCTACTACATCCATTTTGGAAATATCCTCAGGATTAGTAGCGACTAGCCCTTGCACTTCACTGCTCCATCTTCGAATCCAAACTCATTTTCCATGAAACGTACAAACCGGATCGAAGTGGTTTTTCGAGAAATTAATCTCGATCCCAGTCTCTTCGAAACGATCAGCGCATTTGGCCAATATTGATAGTCGGTGATTTAACTATCAATTTACATTAACAAACATCCATCGAACAATAAATAATTTCCCAAAATTATTTATTAGCCTCAAAATATCTTCACAAGATATATTTCTATTTTCAACTGTTTGAAAACAGTTTTCAAAACCATCTTTCTTTTTCAGAATAAACTTTCCCAAATATTTTTCTTTCTCCACTGAAATCACCAAGCACAAAACTAGATTTTTTAAAATAATTTAAAACACTTTGCTTAGAGAGATACTTTGAAACATTTAAGTTAAAACTACTTCAGTAATTGGTTAAAATACATACTATATAAATATTTGAAAATATGGTTACTTTAAAAAATAATATTAAACTAGGTTTTCACTTTTAAAAAACAAAATACTAAGACACTCTTTAAATAATTACTACCATAATAGATTAAAAGGAATTACTTTCTTTAGAATTTAAATATTAGAAATAATAAATTTTCCAAAACTTGCTTTTTAAAACAACTTTAAAACTTTTAACTTATATTTAAAAATTTACTTTGAAAATGTACTTGATTATTCAGGGAGAATTTCCAATCTCAATCACTTAAATCAATTTTCCAAATTGATTCCAAATTTATTCCCTTTGAAATAATTTCTTTTGTGACGACCCAGATTTTTCCAACAATTTAAAATAGAATTGTTAATTGATTTTAAAATATTTAAAAGTTAATTTTAACTTGAATTTAAGATATCGATATTTACTTGATAATTAAATCATTGAATTATATGGTTTAAGAAATGAATTTAATAATTGAAATTGGGTAAATTGTTGAATCTGGGATTTCGAAGCCTGTTTAAAATAATTTGAAGGCTTATAAAATTTATAAGGATGATTCTGAAGATAATTGAATGGTTAAAATTTAAATTAAAGGTGATTCGTTCAATTTTAATAATATATCGTTTAAATCAATATTTAAAAATAGTCTTCCAAGGCACAGTCTCGGAATTCGACGGAACCAGTTCCATTGGATCCGTAATAGTTAATTATTATCGGATTTCAATTTTTAAAGCAATCGGAGTTGTCGTTTGACCGTGGCAGCTCAAAACAGTTCAAACTATTTTAATCAATTTAATTTTAAATTGATCGTTTAATTCCGTAACTCGCGTATACTTTCAAATTAGCCTCTGAAACACGTTCCATTGTGGTCGGAACGCGGGTAAAACCTTATGAACGTCTGTCGGCATGTGTGATTCGGGATTCGGGATTTCGTGTTTTGGGACACGAGATATTTTCATATTTAATTATTTAGTTTTCACGCGTGTTCAAGAAGCCTCTCACCCCCGTGTCTATTTTAACCGTGTATACTACTTTTCCTTCCCCATTTTTCAGTTCACCCAAAAACCCTTTCTATCCAAATCAACTTCAGAAAAAAAAATGAATGAAATGAAAACCAAATTAATGGCCGAAGCTTTCGTTCAAGCTTCTATGGCCTGGATCGAGCTTGACTTCATACAAGAGGAGAGGCACGCGATAGAGACCGAGTTCGAACTCGAGGCTGTGTGTTTGAGTCGCGATGGCGATGAGGGGTTTGGGGCTCGGTTAGGGTTTTGGCGTGGGTCGTGAGGAGCGAACTCGATGATTGTCGCGACGAAGTAGGATGGCGGCCGCGACCTGATGGGAACTCGCGCACGAGTAGTCGCTGGAGTCGAAGTCAGTACTCGCGATGGTGATGCAACGCAAGCTCGAGGGCTGCGATTCTCGATGGTGTGGGGTTCTTGAATCAATTCAGTGGCATGCGAGCTCCACCAAACTCGTGGAGGAGGGCAGAGAGGTCAAGGATGTAGGATCTAGATTAACCCTAGAGGGGGGGGGTGAATAGGGTTATAGCAAATTTTCTTGATTTAAAACTCAGAAATAAACTGCAGAAATAAATATGCTGAAAAGTAAATCACACACAAAATTTACCCAGCTTCGGCAACCCCTGCCTACTGCTGCATTCACAGATTTCTATTAGAATTAAACAGTATCACGCTTACAACAACTCTATTAGACTCGCAGACCCTTTTGCTCCCGCTCACAAACACTCTACTAGACTCGCACACCCTGCTCCCGCCTATAGAGTTTCGCTCACTCGCAAACACTACTCCCGCCTATAGAGCTTTGCAAACTCGCACACCCTGCTCACTGAACTAATTCAAAATAGACAATCTGACACTACCTAACCTAGGTGGTGATTAACTAACTTTTTGGTCCGTAAAATAAAAAACAATAAATTAAAAAACAATAACCCTAAAACACTATTAATAAAGCCTATAAAAACAAAACCCCCCCCCTTTTTTTTTACTTGGACCCTAAATAAAACTTTTGCCCTTTTATAAAAACAAAAGCTAAACCCCCTTTTTAATAATTAAGCCGGCCCACTATTCTTTCAACCCGTTCCCTTCTTTTTCTTGTGAAAAAATGTCGGCCTCTCTTTGTTGAATTAGGGCTTCGGCTCTTTCTCGAATTAGGGCTTCGTTCTGATGCTCGATTCTCTGATTCGATGGCTTGCGTCGCTTGTTCTCTGATATTCGATTGTGGTTAACTTTGAAATTGTGAATTGTTTGGCTTGCTCGTTGATCGAATTCCTTTCTTGCTCGGTATGTAATGCTTTTGCTTTTACTGATTTTGTGCTTTCTGGAATTCGATGGATATGCCGATGATGATTTGTGGGTTTTTATAGGAGTCGAATACCTAGATTTTCGTCATATATTTTTTACCTGAATTTGTCAACTGATATTGCTCTGGCCGCTTGATTTTGTATTGATGATTGAGATTGTATTGAATTGTTCATAAACGTATATTCTTCAATTGCTTGACATTCACGGTTTTGAATTGCGGCATTGAATTGCCGTGCTCATCACGGTGTTGATTTTTGACTTTGTCAATACTGCATACGCACTTGAATTTTTACTTTCAATATACATTCATGAATTCTTCTTTGACTTCGATATTTTGTAAATTGGCTTCGGCCACTGTCTGCATTCCTGTTGCACTTTCACCTGCTAACTAATCTTCATTCACTTCAGTATTCTTCACTGCCTGTATTTGTGTCATTCACGGCTTCAACTTGAATATGTTGTGATGCTTGTGATTGTCACTATGTTGCATTGTTATTGATACATGGTTGTTCTGTTGGTTCTTCTCATCCTAATGCCGAACTTGATATGAAATTCTGGTGGCATTGCTTTGTTGTATCGTGATACTTGATCGAGTTGATTGTTGCATTGTCACTGGTTCATTTGATAGCACTGTACTTGTAGTTGGTATCGCTTGATATTTATTCCTGTAGTTTGCATTGTTGCTGTAGCTTTTTGAAGCTTGAGTTTCTGGTCACTGCACTTGTACATATTCACTATCACTTGCATTTTTATCTTAGTACCATAGCTTCTCTGTTCCACTCGAGTTTAGTTGTGCACTTGCATTTGTGTACTGTGTCTTGTTCTCCTGTGGCTTTGGATATTTGCAGTTGGTATTTTGTGCATTTGTGCATTGACCACTTCGACTTGTGTTTTTCACTATTGCATAATTGTTTCTGACCTGTTGCATGCATTGCTATGACTTGTACTTGTACTTTGTTGTAACTGGATATTGATCATGTATCAATATGCCACTGTCACTGTTTGTACTGTCATTTTGTATTCATCCCTGTAGTTCCATCTATGTCGTAGCCTGGACTGGTGCATACTGTTGCTTATTGCATTGATGCTGCTGGCTTCGACATCTTATATTCATAAGATGTTTATTTTAAAGCTTGGTTTACTGTCTGTATTCACTACAGTTTGTACATGCTTCACTGTTCTTTTGCATTTGTGAACATTGTCGAGTCTGCACTTGTTTGATATGAAAATCTGGTCTTTTCATTCATGTTGCAGCTGTTCCACTGCAGTTTCATTGTGACTGCGACTCCATGACTTGATCTTTGTTGAACTGGCTTTGTTTGGTCATTTCTTGGTCATTGCACGGATCATTGCTTGTGAAGTTTGATAATTCGTTAGCATGCTACTGATTGGTCTTTGTTGCCTCTTGCATGTAGTTGGTTGTAACTGTGCACCTGCCCTGTGTTGAACTCAGTTTTGCAGCTCGGGTTTGACCTTGTGCTTGTGTCGTGATTTTAAATATATTGCACGTGCGTTGAACCCGGCTTTGCATTTGGGTTTGACCTGTGCTCACCTGTCCCTGTAGCATTATCAAGTGTATATATCGGTGTGCACGGCCTTGTGGCATATACAGTAATATACTGTGTATGTCACAAGTTGTTCGTATATGTTGAATTCAGATTTAAATGATGACGAACAACCCAAATAACTGAGGCAAATATCATTTTTAAAATTCACGTTTTATTTTATATCGCAAAAATATTTTATTTTCAATTTTACTGCGTTAGTTTATATTTTTGCAGATCGCTCAGATGCTGGATTCAAACTGGAATGAAGTTGAAGATAAATACGAGTGTGAGTGATATGTAGTGAGGTTATCAATGTAAATGTGATGTGATTGTAATCTAAAATGTATATGTATAGTGAGAGCATGAATTTGTACTATTCAAGTTTGTAATAAATATTCGTTTGAATAAAATATTCGTTTGAATTCAAAAAACTGTGTAACTTGTTCTGTTTGAATTCAAATTCAAATTCCGTGTAATTTATTTTATTCAACAGATATTTATCTAACCAAATACATACTATACAAAATATTTGTTTGAATAAAATTCCTGTTTGAATTCAAAATCTGTTTAACTTGTTTTGTTTGAATTCAAATTCAAATTCTGTGAAATTTAATTTTATTCAACAAATATTTATTTAAACCATGAAAAAATAAAATAGTACATTACCAAATACATTTATATGAATGTATATATGTTTATTATCATCAAACAAAAATCATATAGCGCAAAGCGCATATTCAACAATCTCCCCCTTTTGATGATAACAAACATATATTTAAGATTTTGAATATATTAAATGTATTTGATAATTTCATTTGCTCCCCCTATTTGAATGCTTCCTTTATATGTGATACTCCCCCTACATATATGGCTCCCCCTATATATGCATACAAATAAAAATATGTAAATGAGCCTATATGCAAATTGAAAGTTATTTGACCTTTGCTTGATTCTATTTGACAAAATCTTAACTTTTCTCTCCCCCTTTTGTTATCAGCAAAAGAATAACAGTGTTATAAAAAATAGGGATGAAGTGATAGACATGAATCAAACATTTAACTCAATTGAATATAAATATCAAATTCCAATAAAACTCAAACAAAAATCATAATTACCCTTGTCAAACGCATATTCCACTTTCAGAAGTGATGGAGATAGAATCATCAAAAATTCATATAGATATGTCTATTTGTGGTATATTTATTTCTGGAAATTTGAATATCTACTAACCATGCATAACCGTTAGGACTTTTAAATGAGATTAGTAGTATTCAATTTAATTTTAAAAAATGAAATCAAGTATCTTCTAACCACGCATGACCGTGAGGACTTTTAAATGGGATTAGAATCAACTTGTCTATTAAATCAATTATTTTTAATATGCGTTCCATACATGCATAACCGTGAGGACTTTTAAATGAGCATGGAAGCACATAATCAAAAATCCAAGTAATTCACCCATGCATGACCGTGAGGACTTTTAAATGAGAGTGAATACTTTGGATATTTATTTTTAATTGCTGAATATAAGAAATTGAAGCACAAATAATTTCCTTCACCGATTTAAAGATATTGAAGAACAAATGATTTCCTTTGTAAACTACCACAAATTTACATATTAAATATGATTTTGATGAGTGATGTTCGATAGAAAGATGATAGAAATAGAAATGGTCATGGAATTATTATCCAACAAAAGGTTTTTATAACTCTTGTTATGAAATTCTAAAGAAATTTTTAATTATACTTTCTCGAGTTATAATATATGATAAATATCAACACTTATCTCTTTTTCAATCACTATTTATCTTTTCGATAATCAAAGGGAGTCAGATTAGTCAAACTTGTCATTTAAAATCAAATTAAAAATTATAAAATCAATTTTTCAAAAATAATTAAGCTGTAAATATGGTCAAACATGATTTCTTGAGGGAAGTTTTATAAGAAAATTTTCTGCTATTTGAAAATTATTTCAAGTGAAAAATATGCAGATATTTTCTTAAAAAAAACGATGCAGCAAATAAATGTTTCACAAATTAATCACGTTACACTAATAATTTTTCTATCAACTATATTACCAGTGTAATCCGCATCTGAATTTAAATTTCACTCAATATTCACTTGTTGAATCAAACCATGAGATGTGCACCAAAAATTTCAAAGCATCATTCTTTTGAATTTTGAATTTAAGCCGTGTTAACACTCAAAATAAATATCATGATGATAAATTCAGAAACCAGAGGATAAACAATTATTTTCATGAGTAATCAACAGTCAATCAACATCATAATTATTTCAAAAACAATTTCTTAAAATCCTTTTTCTCATGAATTTGAAATCGTGCAAATTTACAAGCAGTGATCAAAATGTCGGAACCAATATATCTACGTGTAGCATGAGTAACCAGCATTTGACTGAACAAATTTATATAAATTAGTTCAAAAATTTAAAATCTGGTTGGTCATCAATTAAGCACAAATTAATGTCATAAATAAGAACAAGTCAAAAAATCATATCAATTAAGTCCAAATCAGTCAACCATCATAATTACTCCAAGTAATTCTATTTAAAGATGGTTAGTCATTATTATTATTTTTTTTAAAAAAATCATAGCATCAAAATCATCATCTTTTGTTCATCTCAATATTGGCTGATTTTAATTTAGAGTATGGTGCAGATAATCACATTTAAAAAACAATTACCTGTTTTACCTTTACGATAATTTTTCGTGATTGCCCATTGTGATTCTGTCACCTTTATACTAGGCTAAGGAACTTTGTTTTGTCTCCCGTTGTGCTTCTGGAACAGCCGAAATCCAGAGAACACTGTTGTTGTTCCTTAGCCTGCCACCACACCTACACGATAAAAGATTTATGTGACCTATTTGTTTTTATAGGTCCATTGTTGTTAGTGGCAGAATATGAAAAATCTGTTTTTGGAGACTCAAAACTATTTATACATGTTCCTTTTGGCACCCAAATTTGTTTGACTTTCAAAGATTTTATATTTGTGCCTTTTGTAACCCAAATTGGTATAGTTTTCACGTGTTTGGGTTTATACCAACAATTATTTCGATTATGTCCAAATTCTCTACAAAACGTGCTCATTAAATTGACTTGATTAAATTTTGTGTTCCTATGACTATGATTTTCAACATGATTTCCAATTATTTCAGATCGAGCAGCACTTTTACCTTTATCATCATCTTGTGATTTTCCAAAACCTAGTCCTTTTCTATTATTAGCAAAAATTTGATTTCCCAATAGCATGTTGAAAGATTTTTCGCCTCTTGAAAAGTTATTCAAAGATTTCTCAAGATTTTGGACTTTGGTTTTTAATGTTGTATTTTCAGCGACAAGTGAGGTGCATCGATTTATAAAGTCCTTTTTTCTAGTGTCAATGTTTTCTTTAAGACTCAAGTTTTCTTTTTCAAGATTCTCAGAGTTATTCCTAATTTTTGATAGTTCCGAATCTAAAATTTTACATTGGTTACATTCTAGGTTTTGAACATTTTCAAGTTCAGTTTTTAACCTAAAATTTTCACGAGCAATTTCTCTCCTATCAGATTTCAGTTTATCAATTTTAGATTCAAGAGTATCCACTACCTTAGTAAGATCAGAACACATAAAAACAAGTTCTTTATAAGAAAACTCACCTGCCTCACTAGATTCGTCGGAGGTTGCTTCTGATTCTGATTTTGCCATGCAACACAAGTTAGCCTCCTCTGGGCTGCTATCCGAAGCTTCCTCTCCTTCTTCATCATCCCAAGTCGCTGCAAATACCTTCTTCGCCTTTTTCTTTTCTTTGTTGTTTTTGAGAAGTGGGCATTTTGGTTTGATGTGGCCAGGCTTGTTGCAGTTATAACATATCAGTTCATTATCGGAATTTTCGGAATCTTTTGACCTATTGCCCTTTGTTTTCTTCTTGCGTGGCTTGAATCTAGACCATCTTCTAAGATTATTGACAACCATTGCAAGCTCTTCAATTGGATCTTCTTCATCGCTTTCTTCTTTACTTTTTAAGGCAATCGTCTTCTTCTTTGGTTCGGAGTTGTTGCGTTCTTCCTTTGCTTTTAACTCAAGCTCATATGTCATCAAGTTGCCAATCAACTCCTCCATGCTTAGTTTGCTCAGATCTTTCGATTCTTGGATTGCTGTGACTTTTGCCTCAAAGTTCATTGGTAAAACTCGTAGTATCTTCCGCACAAGCTCTACCTCAGTGAATACCTTCCCAAGCGCTCTAGCATTGTATACCAAGGTTGAAAAGCGTCCAAACATATCCTTTATGCTCTCGTCTTTGTCCATTACAAAGTTTTCGTATTCATTGCTGAATAAGGCTAGCCGAGACTCCTTGACTTGAGAAGTTCCTTCGTGTGTCACCTCCAAAGTATGCCATATTTCCTGTGCTGTTGTACAATGAGAAATTCTATTAAATTCATTTTTATCAAGAGCACATATCAAAGCATTCATGGCTTTAGCATTTGTCGTTTTCAATTTCTTATCATTTGCATCCCACCTATCCTTAGGTTTAGGAATCTCAGTACCACCAACGATTATAGTGGGAGGTTTATAGCCAGTTTCAATAATATCCCAAACATCATAATCTACGGAACTAAGATAAATATTCATCCTAACTTTCCAATAAGCATAATCGTTCCCGTTAAACATGGGTGGCCTAGCAATAGATTGCCCCTCAGAAAAAGCATTATTTTGTAGACTCATGACTCTAGAGTTAAAAAATATAAACCGGGCTCTGATACCACTTGTAGGATCTAGATTAACCCTAGAGGGGGGGGGGTGAATAGGGTTATAGCAAATTTTCTTGATTTAAAACTCAGAAATAAACAGCAGAAATAAATATGCTGAAAAGTAAATCACACACAAAATTTACCCAGCTTCGGCAACCCCTGCCTACTGCTGCATTCACAGATTTCTATTAGAATTAAACAGTATCACGCTTACAACAACTCTATTAGACTCGCAGACCCTTTTGCTCCCGCTCACAAACACTCTACTAGACTCGCACACCCTGCTCCCGCCTATAGAGTTTCGCTCACTCGCAAACACTGCTCCCGCCTATAGAGCTTTGCAAACTCGCACACCCTGCTCACTGAACTAATTCAAAATAGACAATCTGACACTACCTAACCTAGGTGGTGATTAACTAACTTTTTGGTTCGTAAAATAAAAAACAATAAATTAAAAAACAATAACCCTAAAACACTATTAATAAAGCCTATAAAAACAAAACCCCCCCCTTTTTTTTTTTACTTGGACCCTAAATAAAACTTTTGCCCTTTTATAAAACAAAAGCTAAACCCCCTTTTTAATAATTAAGCCAGCCCACTATTCTTTCAACCCGTTCCCTTCTTTTTCTTGTGAAAAAATGTCGGCCTCTCTTTGTTGAATTAGGGCTTCGGCTCTTTCTCGAATTAGGGCTTCGTTCTGATGCTCGATTCTCTGATTGGATGGCTTGCGTCGCTTGTTCTCTGATATTCGATTGTGGTTAACTTTGAAATTGTGAATTGTTCGGCTTGCTCGTTGATCGAATTCCTTTCTTGCTCGGTATGTAATGCTTTTGCTTTTACTGATTTTGTGCTTTCTGGAATTCGATGGATATGCCGATGATGATTTGTGGGTTTTTATAGGAGTCGAATACCTAGATTTTCGTCATATATTTTTTACCTGAATTTGTCAACTGATATTGCTCTGGCCGCTTGATTTTGTATTGATGATTGAGATTGTATTGAATTGTTCATAAACGTATATTCTTCAATTGCTTGACATTCACGGTTTTGAATTGCGGCATTGAATTGCCGTGCTCATCACGGTGTTGATTTTTGACTTTGTCAATACTGCATACGCACTTGAATTTTTACTTTCAATATACATTCATGAATTCTTCTTTGACTTCGATATTTTGTAAATTGGCTTCGGCCACTGTCTGCATTCCTGTTGCACTTTCACCTGCTAACTAATCTTCATTCACTTCAGTATTCTTCACTGCCTGTATTTGTGTCATTCACGGCTTCAACTTGAATATGTTGTGATGCTTGTGATTGTCACTATGTTGCATTGTTATTGATACATGGTTGTTCTGTTGGTTCTTCTCATCCTGATGCCGAACTTGATATGAAATTCTGGTGGCATTGCTTTGTTGTATCATGATACTTGATCGAGTTGATTGTTGCATTGTCACTGGTTCATTTGATAGCACTGTACTTGTAGTTGGTATCGCTTGATATTTATTCCTGTAGTTTGCATTGTTGCTGTAGCTTTTTGAAGCTCGAGTTTCTGGTCACTGCACTTGTACATATTCACTATCACTTGCATTTTTATCTTAGTACCATAGCTTCTCTGTTCCACTCGAGTTTAGTTGTGCACTTGCATTTATGTACCGTGTCTTGTTCTCCTGTGGCTTTGGATATTTGCAGTTGGTATTTTGTGTATTTGTGCATTGACCACTTCGACTTGTGTTTTTCACTATTGCATAATTGTTTCTAACCTATTGCATGCATTGCTATGACTTGTACTTGTACTTTGTTGTAACTGGATATTGATCATGTATCAATATGCCACTGTCACTGTTTGTACTGTCATTTTGTATTCATCCCTGTAGTTCCATCTATGTCGTAGCCTGGACTGGTGCATACTGTTGCTTATTGCATTGATGCTGCTGGCTTCGACATCTTATATTCATGAGATGTTTATTTTGAAGCTTGGTTTACTGTCTGTATTCACTACAGTTTGTACATGCTTCACTGTTCTTTTGCATTTGTGAACATTGTCGAGTCTGCACTTGTTTGATATGAAAATCTAGTCTTTTCATTCATGTTGCAGCTGTTCCACTGCAGTTTCATTGTGACTGCGACTCCATGACTTGATCTTTGTTGAACTGGCTTTGTTTGGTCATTTCTTGGTCATTGCACGGATCATTGCTTGTGAAGTTTGATAATTCGTTAGCATGCTACTGATTGGTCTTTGTTGCCTCTTGCATGTAGTTGGTTGTAACTGTGCACCTGCCCTGTGTTGAACTCAGTTTTGCAGCTCGGGTTTGACCTTGTGCTTGTGTCGTGATTTTAAATATATTGCACGTGCGTTGAACCCGGCTTTGCATTTGGGTTTGACCTGTGCTCACCTGTCCCTGTAGCATTATCAAGTGTATATATCGGTGTACACGGCCTTGTGGCATATACAGTAATATACTGTGTATGTCACAAGTTGTTCGTATATGTTGA
This sequence comes from Allium cepa, assembly GCA_030765085.1. Taxonomy (NCBI): domain Eukaryota; kingdom Viridiplantae; phylum Streptophyta; class Magnoliopsida; order Asparagales; family Amaryllidaceae; genus Allium; species Allium cepa. The sequence continues at coordinate 107,321,386 of CM060937.1, read as the reverse complement.
ATTCAGATTTAAATGATGACGAACAACCCAAATAACTGAGGCAAATATCATTTTTAAAATTCACGTTTTATTTTATATCGCAAAAATATTTTATTTTCAATTTTACTGCGTTAGTTTATATTTTTGCAGATCGCTCAGATGCTGGATTCAAACTGGAATGAAGTTGAAGATAAATACGAGTGTGAGTGATATGTAGTGAGGTTATCAATGTAAATGTGATGTGATTGTAATCAAAAATGTATATGTATAGTGAGAGCATGAATTTGTACTATTCAAGTTTGTAATAAATATTCGTTTGAATAAAATATTCGTTTGAATTCAAAAAACTGTGTAACTTGTTCTGTTTGAATTCAAATTCAAATTCCGTGTAATTTATTTTATTCAACAGATATTTATCTAACCAAATACATACTATACAAAATATTTGTTTGAATAAAATTCCTGTTTGAATTCAAAATCTGTTTAACTTGTTTTGTTTGAATTCAAATTCAAATTCTGTGAAATTTAATTTTATTCAACAAATATTTATTTAAACCATGAAAAAATAAAATAGTACATTACCAAATACATTTATATGAATGTATATATGTTTATTATCATCAAACAAAAATCATATAGCGCAAAGCGCATATTCAACAAAGGAAATGGTGAAATCGAGATCTAAGTGGATTACGAATTAAAAGCAAGGTGAGTAATTTTGCTCTTTTGGATTTTGTTTAAATTAAATGGTTAATTTAAATATTTGGTTGCATGAGTGAATTGATTAATGTTTACCATGGACTGATGATCTAGTGACTTTGATTTGGTTGATTCTTGTGAATGGTTGCTCGACTCGAAGTATCCGGGTTTTAGGTTATTTTAAACTCAAATCATAAATAAGAGAATGGTTCATTTTGAAGTTAATAAGGGTAAATGATTGGTGATTTATTTAATAGGTAAGATAAATTAAATGGAAAACTAATTAATGGTTCAGATTAATTAGTTAAGTTTAAATTTATTTGAACGATCGTTTGGTGGTTTAATCGATAATTATTCAATGCAATTAATAAAATATAATTATGTGTGAGATAAATCAAGAGATTAATTAAGATTTTTAATTAAGGAAAAAATTTGATTTATTTAGAAAATTAAATAAATGGTAATTAATTACAGGTTGAGATTAATCGAAAGTGATTAATATTGTGGTTGGATTAAAGTAATTAATTTAGATTGGAACAAATCAATATATAACTGAAAAAAAAATTAATTACTACACTTAACGTTGTAAGTAAAGGATCTATTAATTAAGATGAATTAATTTGAATAAGTGGCTCATGGGAGTTAATTAGTGTAAGTAATCAAGGATTAATGCGATTAAATAATTAATTAATTCATGGAGTAATTAAGATTGCTTAATGATTTTTGTTGAGACTAATTAATATTGTGAAGTTAATGTAAGATAATTACTCGAATGTAATTAAAACTAATTAATCCATGGTGGTTAATTAAAGAGGGATAATGAAGAGTTGACTAATTAATTTATATGGAATTAATAAATGTTAAAAGAAGGAATCGAAGGATTGAGAATTGAAAATGCAATTAGAATTGATGGAATTATTTTGGGAATGATCAAATTTGTTTATGGATGATTGGATGGTATTGTATGATTGAAAGAGTTGATAACTCCGATATAAAATGTTGAGTATTTCATTCGATAACTTGGAATAGGATGATATGAGATTCGAAGAGACCGGGGTCGGGTATTTGGGTAAATACCCGAAAACCACTTCGAATGTTTATAGATTGATATGTAAAATCTATGGGCTGGAATAAGCGAATCTGAGGAATTGGACTATTTTAAAATCTAAATTTTTGGTATTTAGAAACTTATATGTGGAATAAATGTTGTCTAAAATAAAATGTGGCTTTGAGAATTAATAAAAGTTACCCGGGTTTTATTTGAGTTGTATGCTTTGTATTCCATGTTAGTTGAATTTACTCACGCTGGTTTCCAGCCTGACCCGGGTGTTACTTTGGTGTAATGCTCGGGTCAGACCGAGTATTACAAATTTTCAGGTAGGTACGTTCTGGAGCTCAGGAGGCGAGCTGGATGGCGATAGCGTATAGAGTATTGCCGCTGTATTTCTGAGACATGATAATTGTAAATATTTAGTGACTGTATATAATGTGAAACTCTGATGTATATTAAATGTAATCGACAGTTATAATATTCTTTTGTAAACTGTTATGATTTATTATTATTTTATCCGCTACGATTGTGAGATGTTTGGTGTTTCTGTTCTTCTTCTTCTATCTCTTTCTTCTTTTTCTTAACTATCTGAAATTTTCGGGTGCGAATATTTCGGGTCGTTACATCTTTACTTACTCAGTTCATTTCAAAATTCATTAATTATGGACTTTATTATTATTGTTATTATTTTCCGTTTGATTTTAAACCCTTTAACCGAAATATACAAATTTTAGGTTATTCCCAATTTCTTCTTTATTCATTTCAATAATTTAAATCTTAAATTTTAAATAAATGTTTTGTTCTTTTTAAATAATAACACTGAATTTTAAAATTCATTAACTTTTTGTTTATTCAAATTTTCCTTTCCATACTCAAGATTTATTTATCAGAATTTTAAAGTCACTTTATCTCTTTTCCAATTCATTCTTAAATTTATTCAAATTTCTATAATTATTTTACTTACAATTTCACTTCTTTTATTATCTTTTCAAAATCCAATTTATATATTTTTGGAAATTAATCATACCCAATTATATCCAATCAAACCATAGCATTCAATATTCCAATATAATTCATCATAGGATATCAAATAATCACAACTGAGGGAATTAAATAATTTAAATAAATGTTGAGGGATCCAGTTGGATCCCTCCAACCTGTTTTCCCTGCATCCACAGCATTAGCACAATATAAAATACCAATTGCAAAATATATCATACTATAACACATCAATCAATTCAACCATTCAAACAATTATTTAAATTTAATCATTTAAATTTTAAATTTAACTTCAGCTGAGTGAGATTAACTCACCTTTGATTTAATTGTGTGCAATTCTTCCCAATCTCGATTCGTTTCCATACTTTTGACCTTGAATAAACAATTATATAATTTATTAATATTCGAACAAATCGAACAACTCAATTACCATTAAACAATTTATTTAATCTAATAATTTAGTTTGAACCAACTTTTTATAAATTTTTAGTAACTAAAATAATTAATTAGGTTAATTAAACAAGTTAACGCATTATTAGTAAAAATAAATATGTGTATACGTATATTTATTTTCCTTTTGAACTACATAAATATTTAAAAAATAGGTTACAAATTTCAAAAATACAACTTTTTATAAATTCTTTGAACATTTTAAAACCCCTGTATATATATATATATATATATTTATTATTTATTTCTAAAACAAACACTGTAATATGCCAGTAACCCAAACTATTTTTAAACAATACATAACATAATTATTATTTTTATTCTTATGACAAATTATTTTAGCTGTTTACTATTATCAGTAATTAACTTAACTAACCAATTTCAAATAAAAAATTCATGTGTATATAAAAATTAAATTAAAGAATACCTCACAGCGAACTATACCTCTGCCTCGCGCAACAATCCTACAACACTTGACTTCGGCCTCCAACTTCGTCCATCAACACCGTTAACCCCAACCACAAACCCTAGCGACTAAAGATCGATGAACTGCATACCTCGAGCCGCCTTCGATCGCGACCCAAACCCTAATCGCGACCATCCCTACGCACGCAGCCCTAAATCGCATGCTCAAATTCGAGTTACTTCGATCGTCGCCGAAATCGATGAGCTCAAGCTCACCACTGCTCGAATTGAGCGATCCACCTTCCCTTCCACACGTCGTCGCCAAGCCGCAAGGAGCGCTCGATCCTTAGCGTGCACGAAGCCCCTCTTCTCTCTTCTCTTTTTTTTTCAAATTTTATACGAACGAGTTCGCATATATTCGATCTGGGGAAAGAAGGAAATGCCATTTTTTTTTCGAGTTTGATTTTCTTATTGAAGATAAAGAGTAATTTTTTTTTTAAAGTGGTTTAGAGAAGGGTTTCGGCCATACTCGAACGATTCGAAGCATCGGGCATTAATATAATTTTTTCTTCTCGTTTGATAATGACTGGAATTGAATTGAATAAACGAGGAAGGAATTAGCAAATTTTAGAAGGAACGATAAGTGTGCGATGGAAGATAAGAGTAGAGTGTTAAAACGAATATGAGATGGCGTATACAAGAAGCTTGACCGATTAATTTAAATTTCATTAGATTATTATCAATTAAAATTTCAGCGCGTTTATAAATCGTACACTCACACACTAACTCCGATCAATACGAAATTTGAAATCCGATAATAATTCAATATTACGGACCCAATGGAACTGGTTTCGTCGAATTCTGAGACTGTGCCTTGGAAGGCTATTTTTAAAATTCAATTTAAACGATAAAATTTCAAAACTGAAAAAATAAGTGTTAAATTCAATTTTGCAACTTCTATTATCCTCGGTATTATCAATATAAATTTTACAAGTCTTAAACTTATTTTCAACAGGCTTAAAATTCCAGATTCAAAATTTTACTCAACTTCAAATTATCTAATTCAATAATTTAATTATCAAATAAATTGTGATATTCGTAATTCAAGTTAAAATTACTCTATTGAATATTTAAAATCAATTAAATATTCCGATTTTAAATGCTCAAAAATTCTGGGTCGTCACAGTTGGTTTAATTTTAATTTATTAATATTTGATACAAAATGTATCTTTCAAAACAAAATTTTATTTAATTTGTCTCATTTGCTATTCAATTAACTTATTATTCTACTTATCTCTATTAATATTTTTATAATTAAAATTTAGGCGTATAACATATATTATGATCACTCAAATTTTATTTAAAAATTCCTTTAACATCATTTTACATTTTATATTATTCAATTACATATTCACTTATGAATGATTTAGGTAAGTTGTATTGGAATGTAATTGAGTATTATACAAGTAAAATTTTCTTAATTCAATTACTTAAGTTTAAATATTTATTCCAAAATTTTGGCTTCATTTTATAATTGAAAACATTCTCAACATAAGATTAAGAATTAAGTTTCCGAGTTTATTTCAAACTTTATATATATATATATATTATATCAAATCAAATTTAAAATCATATACTTATATATATTATAAATCAATCCGTGCTTTAAATTTTAAGTCAAATTTATTTTCCAAACGAAGGTGTAGCAAAGCTACGAACTGGTCTCTCCCCTTCGAAACTCGAAAATGAATGTCGATGATACTGCAGGCATCACTGAAATTATTTTCCAGCCACAAAGAAAAGAGCACTGATTTAAAACTTTAAATTCTTTGAAAACCATTTCTATTCGAAAATACTTTTAAATAATATGCATTTTAAAACTCTAAAACCAAAGTTTAGAATCATCGGAAATTAAATTCTCAAATTCCAATTTAAATCTATTTAAATCCCAATCAATTTATAAACCATGTTTTAAGTTTCATTTATTTATATGTGGGTAAAATTAATGGTTTACAAAACAATAAATGAAAATCAAATTATATCATTTGGTTAACCAATTCGTTTGACAATTGTCTCTTAGAAAATTATACTCACATATATAATATAATTAACAAAATTATTTTTTATTTACCAAATTTGAAAGCAATATTGTGTCATCTTGCTTTGTTCAACTGTTTTGGAAATCCTATTGATGGCATTGATCAAACGGATCGATCGAAAACCCAAATAAACATCAACAACTCAAACAACACAATATATATATAAAACAGTTTAAAATTAATTTACAAATACACTTCCTCGCTCAACGATACAAGAATGTATTTCAAATAAAGGATTGAGATTCAAATTTGATGGACTCAAATCAAAGATAATTTTGATTCGAAGAAAGATTCGAAACAAAGATAAGATGACTAAATAACAAAATAGGAAGATGGTTAAGTTTATTAAATCATGGGCAACCTTAACCGGGTCAACCATGACTACAAGAATAAGATCGATGCAGAATTCCGAGGCAAATCGACATTCAATCGCATGAGATAGAACTCAGGCATAACAAGAGATATATAGCATCGTAAACTGATGATACAGAAATCTTCAGTAAATCAATGCCTATGGTAAAGGAGTTTTACCCCTTTACAAATCATTCCAAGTTTGGTGAAACCGTCGAGTTATTATAGAGATCATTCTAAGTGGAGTTATTGGGTACTCCAAATCAAGAAGCGCGAATAAGGAGAGATAAGGATGGATTCTGAAACCAAAGGGAATGTTCCAAAATTCAAAGAAAACCGAGTCAAAGAGAAAGGGATTCAAGCTCAAACGAAAATGATCCCATAACTAAATTTACCCTATATATTGAGTTTTGCCTAAAACCAAAGCTTTGATACCAAATATAACAACCTGATATTTTCAACCATTAGCAGACACACATGCCGGATTTGAATTGCTCAAAATATCAGATTGTTAATTTATATTTGGAAAACTCAGCATATACAGTAAATAAATTATCACAGAATCACAGACATAGAGTAATATAACAATAATGCAACGGAAACAAGATTATAGTAGTTCATGAAGCTACTATATATATAACAGAGTTAAATAAGATACAACAGAAGTTTCAAATACAACAGTCAAATACAAGATCGGAATACATCAATGGAATCAATAGAACATCTGAAAGTTGGATAGACAGCTGGATCTCCAAGCGAAGCTCCAACTCCAAAGGTGAGTCTCAAATGCTGGCACACTCAGTCTGACCCGAGCGTAAAGCAAAACACAAAACACTCGAGTCAGGATTTACATTCTTATATCAATAAATCTAACTCAAATGAAATAACAACTAAAATACAAGTAACTCAAAGGATGTTTGGGACACTCATCCTCTAAGGATCGATTGAACTATCTACTATGTAGTAATATACGCTATTATAATAATGTCTAAAGTAAAGTACAATATATTTTAAAAATAGCGTTAAGGCTTTACATTTTCCACCTTAACACGTTTTATATATTCCTATAGTCTATACAGTACAATAATCTCCCCCGTACTGGGTGTAATCATAAGGCACTCCATAGGTATGATACAAAAAAACTCGTATAAGGCATGCTAGGTAAGGTGACACGGCACAACTAGGCAATGCCAGGGGAGATATACCAATTGCACTTCCTGACTGGTGGTAACGCACAATCGCAGATACCGCCCACCTCGAGCCACACTCCTAAAAAAATCAAAGGTGCACCCAATAAATCACAAAGTAATAGAATGGTATCGAAGGAGTGTGTCCGATCAGAGGAGCTACCTCATTAGCCCGTCGATTGCTCCTGTTTTAGCTACCTTATGCCAACTCACGGGAGTCGGGTCCACATATATACCCCATGTAACGACCCGGTATTTTCAACCATTCGCATCCGCACATGTCAGACTTGAATTGTTCAAAATACCGCATTGTAAATAAAATTTTGCAAATCTTAGAATATACAGTAAATAAATAATCACAGGTCACATACACAGAGTAAGAAAGGCAGCCGAAGTAGAGAAAATAGTGGTTCGTGAAGCAACTATCACATAGTCTCAAAATAAGTACAAAATTACATAGTTTTAAAAGCAAATATAGTTTGAAACAACCACAAAAAATCTCAATATTCAATTGTCTTGATTTCATAAGCTAAGATAAGAACTGAACAAAAATTAGGCAGCAGCTTGTTAAAGATGGTCTTCAGCAGTCCTATGTGACGCCCCACTCCGAGAGCCTCGTTAACAAAGAGTATTACATAGATAATACTGTCGGCTAACGCGGACAATAGAGTATAATGGAAGCGACCATGTGCAATCTTACCTTAACTATTCACTAAATATGTCGAAAAGTAGAACACATTAAAATTCGACCTATTCAATAAATATTTAAAGCAAAACTACAATGGCTATAGGATCTATCAGAAGAAAATATAACAACTCAAATGTAATATACATCACAGAACAGTCGATCATAATATACACATACACAGATACACCACAGAGTATACAAAATAATACATGTCAAGTGGTACATGAGACCACAATATACAAACGAGACGAAAGAGTATAAATCAGAGTTACAACAGATACGGACTACAAAAGACGCTATAACAAAATGAAGCTAGCGAATAGTCCATGCGGAAGCATAGGCTAAGTCCTTAAAAGCACCTAACCTGAAACATCTCGGTCTGACCCGAGTATAAATACACGGGTCAGTCTAGATAACAAATCAGTTAGATAAATTGAACACTAATAAACCTGCAAGGTCATACAGTATAATAAATATCTCTAGGAGAGATAACACAATCGTCAACAAGAGATGAATCACATAGAACAAGCCTCATATCATCGGCAACATATAGAAACAAAGGATACAAATATCCCAAAACAAGCCAGAAGGCAAATAACAAATACCCATAAGGTATACAAGTTCCACAAGGTAAACGCTATACTCCATGCGGCTCAAAAAGACCAATACCGAAGGGCGATACCAAGGGAATATACATATCAATGAAACATCATAAAATTTTCTCGAGCTCAGTACTGTACAAACAAGGATCCATGAGCCCGAAGACTCCAAACCCAAGTATCACCCATGCGGCACATAAGGCCAATATCATAGCGAAACTATATAGGGCAACAAACCCGAAGGCACACACCCGAAGGCAACATACCCGAAGGCAACAAACCTAGGGAGACAGTCCGAAGACACTATCCCAGAGGCAACAAACTGTAGTGGTGAAGGTCGAAGACCCAGTACTGGACACCACTAACTGGCGGAATGTGTCACAACTCTCGAAAAGGAATCCGAAAAGTGTTAACGTATGTCCCATAACCACTCGTTCGCACTAAACGGTTTACTATCCGTCAGTCCCTTTCACACTCAAAGCAGTACAAAGTTTACCTCATATCATCGATAAACCAAACCCGAAGGTCAAAACAATAAATCGAATAGGTCGAGGATTAATCGGAAAGATAAACGCACAGATTCATGGTCCGTGTTTTGCCCAACCATTTAATCACCCTTCCACTTCGCTCGAAGTGCGAAAGTGTGTGTGTTTTAATTAGAATTTATAAATTAGAGAAACGAACTTTTAAATGCGATTCGAGAGATTATTTTATAAAAACCCGTGGATTAAAATTAAAAGGAATCATCAAAGTCAAAACAATTGATAATCATACATAGGATCATCATGAATCGATTTAAATTGGAAATTCAATTCAAAAAGGCAAATTGGGCAGAAACAGCAGGTTCAGTCGACTGAACAGGGTTTTCAGTCGACTGACCCTATACCTAGAAAATTTCCAGGTTTAGGAAACTTTCTGTTTCCAGGTTCAGTCGACTGTGCAGAGTTTTTCAGTCGACTGAATCATGCCTGGAAACTCTCGGGTTTCAGGTTCAGTCGACTGAACAGGGTTTTTCAGTCGACTGAATCATGCCTGGGCTGTTTTCCAGCCTTATTCAAATGAAGAGCAAACTCTCCCAAATTGCAATCGGACGAACATTGGCTCTAAGGGCTTATGCCAATCGACAACCCGGCCCTATATGTTCCTCGATGCATCACCAAAACATGATTAAAACATCAAAGTTAGGATTTCAAAGATTTGAACCCAAAACACTAAAAATTGGAATACTCCCCAATTCAACCCAAACCAATTGCAAGTGCATATGAACAAGGTGTTAGGAATTCATACCTAACATCAATGAAATCAAGAGGGGTAGATGTGAGTTCAAACTCACCTTTTTACACAAAACAAAGAAGATGAAGAAGCACAATTGCAAGGAATCAACCAACTACATTCCACTTCAACACTACAAGCTTCAATCTAGAATCAAAGCAAGTATTTTCCTAAGTTAGGGTTAGGAAAATTACAGAAATTGAAGAGGAGAAGAGATGGAGAAGATGGAGATGAACTTACCAATGGATTCTCTTTGATTTTGGAGCAAGAATCAAGCTACAAAGGAGAACTAGGGCTTGCTAATTTCTATTTCCTCTTCCCTTTCCCCCATTTCAGTTTTTAGCTTAAGAAATAAAATGAAATGAAGATGAAATGAAGAGAAGGGTTGAGCTACGGGGTTAAGTGAGCTAGTGGGCTGAACCCATCCCCAAACCCAATAGAAAAAGTAGCCAAAATTCACAAACTCCAAACATATCAAAGATTATACTCAAAAAGATCGCAAACGCCATTTTGGACTCAATGGAAATGGTTTCAAGCTCCAATTCGGCCATTTGCAGAAAGTAACATTTCGGACCCCAAAAATCCGAATAACGACGCTATATTTAAATCAAACATTTAAATATAAAATCGTTAAATATGCGGGTTGTTACATCCTAGCTCCAAGGAACGAAGTCCGAACTGATACTCAGGCTGACCCGTGCGTAAAAGAAAACACAAACACTCGAGTTAGGACATACATACTTATACAGTGTAAGCTAACTCAAGTGAACTGTAATAGAGTGCAAGTAACTTAAAGGATGCTTGGGACCGCCCATCCTCTAAGGATCCGTTAAACTATTTACTATGTAGTAATATTTCGCTATTATAATAGTGCCTATTAGTAAAATAAACTTACTTTTAAATAGCGTTAAGGGGCTACCCGTATAGCCCTTAACACATAAATAGTGCCAGTAGTCTATACAGTACATGCATATCTCCTGATCGGGAGACTATGAGAAGATACTCCATAGGTACGACACAAATCAAACTCGTACAAAGCTCGCTAAGGTAGGTGACACGGCACAACTAGGCAATGCCAGGGTAGATATACCAATTATGCTTCCGGGCCGGTGGTAGAGCGTAGCAGCTACTACCGCCCACCTCAAACAATACTCCCAAATCAAAGGTACGCACCAAACAATCACAAAGTAATAGAATGGCATAAGAAGAAGTGCGTTAGATAAGAGGTGCTACCTCCTTAGCCCGTCAATCGCTCCTGTTTTAGCCACCTTATGCCAACTCATGGGAGTCGGGTCCACGTACATACCTTAATAGAACATCACCACCATCCTACTTCATTATGGAATCTCCACCGCGTACACGGTTGTCAAAGTGGTTTTCGATATCGACAGAGAGTATGCCCATATCTGATCCCGGTCTCTTTTCCAACCAATTATTATTATTACCCGTGGTTATAAATTTTAAAAATAGTTTATATTTAAATCAAAATACTTCGTTTTAACTTTGAAAAGTGAAGTTACTATATTTTCAAATTAAATATTCGGAAATCTCATTTCAGCCAACAACAACACTTAACAAGTGCTACTATAGGCCTTTTATTTATTCAAGTTTAGTTTTAAATTTCGAAATCGCAGCACTTACCAAGTACTGCAATAGCCTTTAATTGGTTTTAGCCTTTTTTTCATTTGCATCAACTACGGCACTTACAAAGTGCGGTAATATCCCTTACAACAGATTTTAAGTAAATTAAATTCCAGACTTTAATATAAATTTATAAATAATTAAACTTTAATTTAACCAATTAAACTTATAAAACCATATTTCCACCTTTAAAATAGTCATTTAAATTACTCAAAATTTATGAGTTATATAAGGTAAATTTCACAAATAAATATCAACTTCTTAAGTCTTCACTTATTAAAGTCAAATACAAAAATTTCCATTCTTCGCATTCAAATTTAACTTAATAATTAAGTTTAATTATCATTCCAAAATATAACTATTTTCAATTTATTTCTCAACTTACCCATTTTCTTAAACAAAACTTCACTTCACCTAAGTTTAGTTACATTCAAAATTTTATTTTATGTAATTATTTTATTTACCATTTAATTTATAGAAAATTTAAATAACACCTTATTTACAATTTAAATTCAATTTATATCAAATATATTTTATTTTGTTTACTTAACTTAAATTTCATTCCTTTACAAAATTTAATTCCAAATTAAATTTTTATTCTACTTCCAACCTAACCATTTGTTTATTTATATATATTTAACTTATATAAAATCACTAAAAATCATTTTAATTCAATTCAAATCAAAATAATAAAATATACAAATTTAAAATACTAAAATTTTCCAGAAAAATAAATATATATATATAACCACGGGTCTGTATAATATTTTCTACCCTAGGTCAAGTGGTATGGATAATATATCATTTCAATCCGTAATTTATAAAGAAAATCCGGGTTCTATCATTTCAAACTAGCATTCCCAAGTTAAATAAATAACTAAATAAATAAATAATACATATCGTTCAGGCCTATCATTTCAGCCCGTACGATTCTATTCTATAGGGAACTTGCAGTGTGATAATGGTAAATAAATAAACAGTAACAGTATAGATATAATAGTAAATAATGTAACTGATGATGTGTCAATTTAATACAGGGTTTTTAACATCATAAATTTATATAACTTTAAAGTAAAATAAAATATAACCATTCTACAATTACACTTGTTATTAATTTACAGATCTATAAGTATGTTTATCGGGTGAGAATACTCACCTTTACGCTGTTGGAGTTTTGATACAAAATAACAAATATCTACACCGGAAAGCGTACAGAAGGCACGATCAAATTTTAGTGGAGGCGACGATCAGATTCAAATCTTGAAACAAAACGAATAAAACTAATTACGCGAATTCAATTACGATCATATCAAAAGAAAAACTGAAAAGCTAGATTGAATAAAATGATATGATTAACCAATAATTCAGTCCCTTCATCACACGATTTAACCCATACCTCAAGTCTCGGCTATTTACCATATTCAAGGCTAGAGAAGCACGTACGCAGAGGGAAGCTGAGGTATATAGTCTGAGATTTAATTATGCACAGGTGGCGCATGCATTAATAAAAAAAAAATTTATATAGCCTAAAACACGCAAACAGTGGGAGATTGGAAAATTTAGGCTGGGGTTAAAACTCAAAGGTGGTGGAGAGCCGAGTACTTGGTGTAGCAAAACAATGGACAAAAGAAACATAGGAAAAAGAAAAAGAAAGAAAATAAATAAAAGAAGGAAGAAAATTTTTGCAGCCAGTACCTAAAGCAGAGAGCTCACGCAAGAAAGAAGAAGACTGAAACCAAAATGAGATGTAAAGAAAATTTGGTACGTGGGTTTTGTATTTATTTGGGAAACCTCAGGTCGATAAAGTGGGAAGGCGTACATCATGGCATGCGAATTGGGCAAGGATTTAATTCTTTTTATAAAATGGCCACGCGCTTTTGAACGGCCACAGAAGAAATTATTCCTATTATACAATGAAACAAAAGGAAATTTTTGAACGTGTTTTAGTATTCAACAGGGAAAGACTCATTATAAAATTTACAGTGGGACCACGCGTTGATTGAGGTGAAAGGAAAAATAGCAAGGAATAAATTGATTTTTGAAACGTCTGAAGCAATTGGAAGATTTTATTCCATATATATACAAGAGGTAAATGGGAAGTTACATGCGAATGACAATGCAATAAGTAAATTTTGAAGTAGTGAAAAATGAAATTTGAACATTAGGGAAATAATTGGATTTCGTTCATATAAACAGAGGAAGTAAAAGAAAGTGAGGAAAGTTTAACCGTAAATTTTAAAAGCAAGCTTTAGTGAAATTGAATGGCTAGGGAATTTATTCCTTTCCCATTTAGAATTGCACGTCTACTGATTGATTGATTTATTTATAGCCAAGGTAAGAATTTAAGAACGTGTACTATATATGCAATAATTTAATCAAAACATACGCCCAAATTTATAACAAAAGTAACGTATTTAAATTTGTACGTTTTCTTATTTACTTGCTACCTATATTTAGTAAAATATATGTTTAAAGAATATTTCATTAAATACGTACCATTTATATGCCAACTAAATTAATCAAAACGGATATAAACGTACAAATTAAAGGTGTAATTAAATAGATTATTTATACACTATTAATTTTATAATTTATTACTTAAATAAAATATGATTTGTTTACATCCTTTTGATTCATTTACCATTTACTAAGAACTGATGTATATAAGTAAAATATTAATTACTTAATTTAAATGGTATATAACCAATACTTTAAAAGAAACAAAAGTGGAGTAAAATGTTGTTACAAATATATTCAATTAAATTAAAAGATTTTGAAGTTAGAATTTAAAAGATTTGAAAATTTTCAATAAATGTTAAACTTTAACTAAAATAAGAATTATAGAATTTGCTTAATTCATTGAAACTAGCTTAAGAAAATTGCAAACACGGTCCACTTAACTTTGGAATATTACAACTCTTCTTAAAAATGGTTTAAAATAAATCTTTGAGAAACAAAATAAAGTGAGAATGAGAATAAAATAAGTTCTTTGGATTAATACTTGTAGTAGCATCAAAGCTGTATCAGTTTGGATTAAGTTATCTAACATTCCTTTGTTTGCATGGTCGCCTTTGGGAATAAACTGGTTAGCTTCAAGGATTGGAAAACTACTCTGTATGGATGCTTCAACTGAAAAGTTTGAACGAATCTCCTTTGCCAAATGTTTAGTTGAAGTCACACCAAAGAATGACTCACCAGAATGCTTCACTGTTAAACTGCTTGATGGGTCTGATCAGGTCGTTAAAGTTGATTACTTGTGGAAGCCGAAAATTTGCACTATTTGTAAGTAGTTTGGGCATATGGCAACAACTTGAAAGAAGATAGTAATCGAAAATAAAGAAAAACAATGTGAAGGTATTGAACAACAAGAAATTGGTGATGAGAAACAAAACAGGGTGAGGAAGGGGAAAAACGCTGACAAACAAGATAAGGTGAAGCAAGTGTGGCAAAAAGTTAACAGGAGCAAGGTGAATAAAGGGGACATAAGGAAAGAATTGGAGGGCTCAACAAAGAAAATGATAGGAACAGAGGAAGAAAATGAACAAGGTGAAAATGAGGACAGTAGAAATGTCATTCCAGTTCAGAATAAAATCAACACAGTTGAACAAGAATGCACTGTTGTTACACATAATAAATTTAAAGTGTTGCAAAATGAGAAGGTAGTGCAAGAAAATGAGGATGAGGAAGGGCAATTCTCTCCTGATAATAATTGTGTAGAAGTTTGTAAGGAAGCTAGTATGATTAATACAAATTCTGCTGTTGGTAATGCAGTTGAGAATTTTCAACCTACCTTCATTTTAGATGAACTGCACAGTAATATAAATGAAACAACTAATTGTGGCAACAGCAAGGAAGTTGGTAAAGGCAATACTGAAGAGAATGCGCATGCAGATACTTATGTTACAGAACTGGACTGTGCATGGTGTAAAGCTTTTGAAAACAACATTATCCAATTAATTACTTCTATGCACAAGCCAAATGATGATGTTCTATTGCCTGAACCTACACATTACAACTTCCCCATTAACTTGCCTGGATGGCCAACTAGCACCTTTTCACCTCAACCTCAATCTATCCCTCCACAAAAGCCTACCACCTCCATTACAAAGTCTCAACAAGCCTCACCTCCTCCTCAACCTCAAAGGAAAATTGAAACTCGATCTCTTTCAGCTAAGAGAAGAAATAACTCCACCTCTCAGCAGTAATCATTATGTTTAACAAAATTGCTGCCTGGAATCTCAGAGGTGCTCATAGTAATATGAAACTTGATCAGGTGAAAAGAATCATTTCTTCTTATGATATTTGCCTATTTGGATTGCTTGAAACTAAACTCAATCTATCGTTATCCATCAAAGCAGCTGCATATATAAATCCAAAATGGGAATACCATCATAATCTTGATATGGCTACTTACGGGCGTATTCTCATAATCTATGATCCAACAGTAATTTCTCTATCCCCAATCTTAACCACTAGACAATACATTCACTTTCATGTCCATGAAATTCAAACACAAACCTCCTCCTACATCATCTTTGTTTATGCTGACAACTCGGTCCCTTCTAGGAATACATTCTTCAACTCTTTGCCTCCATTACGACAATCTACTCACCCTTGGCTTGTTTTAGGTGATTTCAACTCTTGCTTTGAACTCATTGACAAATGTGGAGGGATTCCACTTACTCCTAGAGATATTGCTCCATTCAGTTTAGCTGTTGTCGAGTCTGAATTAATTTTGGTAAACAAGTCAGGTGCTAAGTTTTGTTGGAATAATAGAAGTCGTAGTGGAGTTCGTACCTTCACGACAATAGATCATGCCTTCAGCAACTTCCAAGCTCTCTCCCGTTGGCCACCCTTGTCTTTGTTCCTTCCAAAACCAATAATGTCTGATCACTCTCCATTGATTTTATCTCTGGGTCACCACTTTCGAAAGGAAAAGAGAAGTTTCAAATTTTTTAATGCTTGGCTCAAGCATGAACACTTTCTTACCCTAGTTTCTCAAGTTCATTCTGAATATTATTGTTTTGGTAATCCCATGCATAAGTTTTGCAGGAAATTGAAAAGAATTAAACAGGAGATCAAATTGTGGGCTTCTTTCACCTTTGGAACTGGTAGCTTGCTTTCTACTTCACTTATGGAACTGTTGAAGAAACAACAAGATTACATGATGGACCATCCCCTTGATGAACAAGCAGCTGCTGATGAAGCCAAACTTTTCGGTGATGTTAACAATGCCCTTAGCATGGAAGCTAACATGAAGAGGCAACAATTGCATAATAAGTGGATAGTTGAAGGTGATAGGAATACAAAGTTCTTCCATGATGAATTAAAGGTCAAGCATGCTAGAGAAAATATTTTTAGTATATTAGATGAATAAGGTACCCTATGTTCTACCGCTGAAACTGTCGATCGGGCTTTTGTTGATTACTTCACTTCTCTGCTTGGCAATTCAACTGGATTCTCTCCAGATCTTGAACAAATATCATCCCTTGCATTTCCTTGCATTTCAACTCAGGAAGCTAATACACTTGTAAGGCCTGTTACTGATGAGGAAATCAAAGATACTCTATTCTATATGAACAAACACTCATCTGGAGGCCCTGATGGCCTTAATGTGTCATTCTTTACATCTACGTGGAGTGTGCTTGGCCATGATTTCTGTCACGCTATACACAATTTCTTTTCTAAATGCAAGTTACTTGGGGAAGTTAATAGCACAAATATTGCCCTAATCCCTAAAGTCACACCTTCGACAAGTGTATCCTCTTTCAGGCCAATCTCCTGTTGTAATGTAATATATAAATGCATCACAAAAATTCTTGCTTCTCGTTTGGTTAGTGTTATCCCATCTGTTGTCTTAATGAACCAAGCTGCTTTCATCCCAACCAGGAATATACCTGACAACGTGCTTCTAGCTCAAGAGTTGCTTAAAGGTTATAGTAGAAGTAATGTTACCCTTGCTGCTGCACTCAAAATTGATATTTCTAAAGCCTATGATTCTATTCACTGGTCATCAATAGTTAGAATAATGGCAATTATGGGATTTCCCAAAATATTTGTGTCTTGGATATATGTGTGTATCTCCTTACCAACCTTTTCTGTTGTTATAAATGGAAGACCAGTGGGCTTTTTCAGTAGTAGCAAAGGCATTCGACAAGGAGATCCTATATCGTCTTACCTATTTTTGATGGTTCTGTGACGACCCGACTTTCTACTCCCAGAAAATCGCGTCATCTTTAAGAAAGAAAGGGATAGAAGAAGAAAAGAAAGAGAAAGAAGAACACCAACAACATCAGAGAACTCACAGCGGAACGAATAAAATATAATAATTAACATAAAATATTACATAGTATCTCAATACATCAGAGTACACAACTATACAATATGTATTAGACAGTTATAACATCTGTCTAATTCATACAACTCAAGTACAACAGAAGAAACAGATATCCAAACACAGCGGAACCAAAATATATAACTACACGTCGAAGCCTCCTGCTCCATTACTCCTTCAGAATTCGTCAAGCTAACCTGAATCACTTGACTACTCATACATAATATGAGTACCCAAGAGTTTAATAAAACAGAAAATAAACACTCGGGTCAGACAGGGGTCTGGTGTGAGTAAACGGGTTAAAATTGCTTAACTTTAGAAAAACCTTTGAAAGAAAAAGGTATCACGTAAGACTTCCCACACATAAACATGGAAAAATTTTTACCTTACGCTAACCAAAACATTTGATAGGAAATCCAGTGATATTATAATAGTGTCTAGGGTTTTCAAGTAAATAAGAAATAGCAGAAATTGTTACATGATTAAATTCCAGCTACTAGCCACAAAAGTGGGTAATACAAACAAAACCGTAGGGTCTCATAGGGAAAATGGGTTTCCATCAATGGCAGGGCTACTGGGGTACCGCCCGTCACAGTACGTGGCCTAGATCACCGTACCGAGGATTACTCCCTTCATCCCCTGCAACACAAGGCCGGGACCATTCCTTACTGAACAGTCCCGAACAAGACAACCCCGCAGTTGGCCGCGACCCAACTGCCTACACAGCCGAAATAAAAAGGGACTTCTAGACAGGGGAAAATCTTGCTCTCCAGTGGGAGCTACCCACGAAGCCTTGCTGCACCTCCCCTGTTTTAGCCATTCCCGGTTGATGAGGCTTGAGGCTACGATTACCTTTATAGGACATCAAATATTAGAATGCTCATCGTCCGCCTGACGATGTGCTGAAAGCATTCAATCCATACAAGTTCGTTCCGGGTTCGAACGAAACCGAAGGCACTATCTCGTTGCACTCATTATTGGAATCACCCTCAGAGTCAACGACCATAGCCCTTGCACTCTGATTCGCCATCTCGAATCTATAAGCACTATTCCATCAAACTCATTACGGAATCACCCACAGAGTTATACTGACGTATAGCCCTTAAACCTCGAGTCTTCACTTGCTCCACTTGGATTA
Source organism: Allium cepa (assembly GCA_030765085.1). Taxonomy (NCBI): domain Eukaryota; kingdom Viridiplantae; phylum Streptophyta; class Magnoliopsida; order Asparagales; family Amaryllidaceae; genus Allium; species Allium cepa. Next base: position 107,302,494 of record CM060937.1, on the reverse strand, counting down.
ACGACCTAACGTTTAATTGGAATCGATGTGGTTTTCGGATTCCAAATATGGAAACCCGATCCCGGTCTCACCGAAACCAAACGCCATTTTAAATGTCCAAGTTGTACTTAAGGGATTTAAACATTTTAAACTTATAATTAGGATGATATAAATAGATAGATGAATCATATTATCACAATAGATAATTCATAATAAACATTCATCTCATAACATCATATCACATATCATAGATATCCAAATCCAGTATCAACCAATCACCCAATATCAATCATCCATTAACATTCAACATCCAATATCAATCATTCAATATCAGCCATTCAGTATTAATCAATCACCATAGCAGAATTGATTAACTCTAAATTAATTTAATTAACCTCTAATTAAATTATTTACTATCCTTTAATCATCTGGATTACTTAATCCTGCTTCATTGATTTATTACAAATCAAACTCATTATCATCTCTTACACGATCTTCTTTAATTAATCTTCCTTGATTAATCATCTTTAATTACATTCAAGTAATTATCCTTAACCATATTTAGTAATTAACCTTTAATTACTATCATTAATTACAATAATTAATGATCCTTCATTAATTAATTAACTATAATTAAACCTTAATTAATTACGATTAATTAATCATACTTAAATTAATTACTTTTATTAATCACCTTGATTAATTTCAATAATTAACTAATCCTTATTAATTAATTAACCTTTTAATTAATTAAATAATTAACTTATAATTTATCATCTTATTTAACATAACCAGTAATTAACAATTTGTAATTACTTATCTTAATTAATTACTTCTTAATTAATTATATTAATCTTCGATTAATTAATCTAATTAATTAATCTTTAATTACTTCATTAAGTAATTATTAATCAATTTAAATTAACCATTAATCCTTAATTAATTACATTTTTAATTAATTACACTTAGTCATTAATCTTAAACTAATCACATTCATTAATTAATCACATTAATTAATTAACTAAAATAAATTAAATAATTAATCCTTAATTACTTACATAAGTAATTATCTCTAATTACTTCATTAATCAATCTTAATTACTTCCTTATCAATTACTTAACAAATAATTAATTTCATCATTAACACTCCTTAATTCTTTAATTAATTAATTAATTACCCATAATTAATTAACTTTTAACAAATCAATCAACTCCTTAATTGATAACATTAAGTGATTATCACTTTCATTTAATTTCTCCCATGAGTAATTTCCTCTAATTACTTCCATAAGTAATTATCATTCTTAATTACACTCAATAATTATCCAATAATCACTTCATTAAGTAATTACCTTAATTAATCCATAATTAAGTGATTAAATAAATAATTAACTAATTATTTAAAATAAATTAAATAATTAATTAACTAACTTCTTATATTTTTAAATTTTCAATTAATTAAGAAAATCATTAATCTTAAGTTAACCTTACTTATTAACAAATCGTAGTAAATAAGTATTCTTAAGTTAATAACAAAGATAAATTAACCCTATTTATCTTTATAAATAAATTATTTGAACGAATCAAATTTTAATAACCTTAAAGCCAGTTATTCTATTTGGTTTACAATAGTATTAACCTTATTGAAAATAGTACATTTAAAAACAAATTTTCAAAATTCAAAACACATTAATCATCAAAGTTAAACTTATTCATTCAAAATGAAATTTGAAACCTTAGTTTTAAAACCATTACTAAGAAATTTCTCTAAACTTTGATTTAATATTTAAAATCAAATCACTCTTTTAAATTGAAGTTCAAAATTTAATTAGATAATTATTTTCAAAAACAATCTTCTTAAAACAATTTAATTTTGAAATATAAATTCTATTAACACTTTTATAAGTTTGATTGACATTTACTTTTATCAAAGAACAAGTTTAACTTTCATAATTTTGTTTCCCTTTTTATCAACTTGCTTTAAAATTTTAAAACTACCTTCATTTATCAACATCAAGTTCAAAGTTGTAACTTCATTAATTTTTAACAGAACTAAAATTACACAGTACAAACAATACAACACCACCTTAAAACCCCGAGCAAAATAAAGGATCTACCCGTGCCTAACCCGAAGCAACCCAGCACTCCTTCCTCTTCGAGTCCAACCCGAGCATAACGCGAGAAAATCTTCAGGAACCACTCGTCTTCCCCAAACACAAAACCTCCCAGTGCACAACCCAACACGGTGCACATGCACCTTCACCGCCGGCCTAGTTATGTCGTCGCGACTATCGACGTTGATCGCAATATCACACGCGACCCTTAAAACATACTCAGATCCTAGAATATGCACTCGAATCAAAAATTCATCCTCAAGCTCGAGCAACTGAAGCTACCACTACCCAAAAGCCACCCACGGCCGATCACCACATCGCCGTCAACCTCGCTAACCTTTCCATCGAGACGTCACGACCACTAGCTTCATCCTTCCCAAAGGTGAGAAAACTCGATTCACTATCCACGATGCAAATTCCGCGATAGCCAAACCCAACAAAAGTCAGGATAAAACCCTAGTTCGTTCTAATTCGAACGATTCGCTCATTTGAAAAATTCCATTTCATTTTTCCTATAATCTATGATCCATAAACATGCTATGATCAAACTCCTAGCTACAATCATCAAGTAAAACTTCGGCAATCACTAAAAACCCCAAAAGTATTCAAACCAAAAATTCTCTCGAACTAACCAATTAAAAATCACAAATTTTATATCAAAATTCATGATTTACTATCCAGATTACATGCATGATCTTCAACATAAAATTTAAGGTAGTTAAATTTTGACAAAAATTTTGTTTTACCGTTATTCTTTCTTTTATAATGATTTGTTATATTTTAAATTATGAACCTATTTTTAAATTAATCAACAAACCATGATAAACAACTATTATTTAGATTTCCAGATCTAATATAGTTTAGATTAAAAGATTTTCATTTATCTTTGAAATCCCTTAAGAAAACTGTTTCTCTTTTTTTTCCCTGTAAAGAACAGAGATGAGAAAAGTAAAAAAAAAACAGTCTCCTACTCCAAGCACAACATACATATACACCAGTACAAATATTTATTAACATAGCAAAATCCATCACATGCATAAACAAATTCAACTACACAAGAATAAAACTTTTTTTAAAATAGTTTAGTCACCTGTTCATTAAAGAGGCAGAGCAGTATTTATCCAGGCCTTAACAACTTTAAGTTTGAAAAAAAACTTGATGCTGTTGAAATTGATCCTTGCATGCTTCTGTTTGATGCTTTAAAATGATTGAAAGTGCAGATCTTCATTTGCATGTTTAAGTTGCAGGTTGAACATTATTTTGAAATGCAGGTTGAGGCTTTGATCTTGATTCCTTTGAAATTGCAGTTTCAGGTTTGTAAAATTGCAGGTTTTTGGTTGCTAGAAAACTTGCTTTGCAGATTTTAAATTTGCTTTTGATTTTGCAATTTCATTTCAGATTTGAAGAAGAAAATTTTCTGGTTTTGAATGTGTTTTTTAAAAAAAATAGAGGAAAAAGAGTTATGTTTATTAAAAATTAATGAAAATAAGTTTTTAATGAAGACACTTGTCACTTAAGTATCAATCTTCTTACACTTGTTTTTAAAATATGCTAATATGATTACACATGTTTTCTTATGTATTTTAATAAACTTTTATTTAATTTAAATGTAAATGTAAACTTACATGTGTTTTGAAAGGTGATAATATGTTTACATTTGTACTTTAAGTCTTTTAAATAAATTTTACTTAGTTTAAAATGTAGTATAAACTTATTTATCAAATTTACTTTATGAATAAATATAAGTTTACTTCTAAAAGAAATATTCTAATACTAATAAAAATGCAAATTATTCTTATATATGTATTTAAAATCTAAAACAATTGTACATATGCATTTATAACCATTTTAATATTTAAACATTATAAAAGAAAACAAAACAAAACTTTGATTAATTCTTTTATAAACTATCACGCTTAAAATAAGCAACTATCTTATATTTGAAAACAAATTGAATTAATCTTTAACTTTTGAAAAATATCAATTTTTAAACAAAGCTTTAAATTATAATTTCGTACATATTCAAATTATCAATAGATTATATTACATTTCAAAGAAACATCAAATTATAACATATACGTACATATATATTACAATTTGAAAATTCATCTTTAATTAAAACAAATGATGTTTCTATTCACAATATATATCAAACATATATATTATAAATAGAATAAAATTTTATTAGCCTTTGAAAAATAATTCTTATCAATATTGCTAGATTATATATTCATTAACCTTTAAAAGATTACATTTACCAATTTTAAAATTATATAGAAAATTATCAAACCAGTTAAACTATTTACACAGATTATTATATTGTTATTGCCCAAAATTCCGGGTCGTTATAGTTATGGAAGTTTTCACTGTTATACTTAACACAAAATACTCTCAGAAATTAATTAAGTACCATTCTAAGTGCTCTACACTTCAAATAAGCTCTATAATGTTTGTTGATGATGTGATGCTGTTTACTAAGCCTGAAATTCCATCTCTGACTGGCACAATGGAAGCACTGCAGTCTTTTTACTGTATGACAGGACTTTCTATTAATCAAGCTAAGTCTTCCATGTTAGTTGTTGGTGTTAGTGATGCTCTGAAATCTGCTCTTTATCAACACATTGGTTTCACTTGTATGGATAATGACATGAGGTATCTCGGTCTCCCTTTAATCTCAAAAAGAATTACTAATGCTGATTGTTTTCCATTATATGATAAGATTACTTCTGTAATGTGTGCCTGGGTGAATAGGCAATTAACTCAAAGTGGTAGACTTGTCCTAATCAAATCTGTTGTTTTCTCATCTTTGGTCTACTGGGAACGTTCATTAATCGTCCCTATGAAACTGATGCAACTTGTAAGGTCGGCGATGAATAGATATTTTTGGACTGGCAGTATTCATAATAGGAAGCTAATGCCGTGCTCTTATTCAAAATTTGAAACTCCCATGAAGCTTGGAGATCTTGGTGTTATTAACCCTAGGAAGTGGAACCATGCTGCAATAAGTACTCATTTTGATGCCATCATCAACAAGAGAGGTACAATATGGGTTAATTGGATATGGCAACATTGCATTAAGTCCAAATACTTTTGGTATATGGACATATCACAAAACAGCAGTTGGATATGGAGAAATATTCTAAAGCTTAGAGAAGTTTATCTACCTATTATACAATATCAAGTAACAGCTACCTCTGTTGTTAGCTTCTGGCATGAACCATGGTCTAGTAAAGGTATTATTCTATCCAAAGTTTGTGATTATCAACAGATACAACAATCTAGTATTCACCATGATGCAAAAGTAAATGAATACTTACTTGAAGGGAAAATGCAGCTGCCAAATACTAGTAATCAAATGCTCAAGATTATGTGGACTGATATTCAAGCCAAATTCTACACTGCCCATCATCTTGATGCTGTCTCTTAGGACTTGAAGCCACACAGTGTCAAAAGTGTGTATAATTTTTGTTCTGATTTTACTACACTTCCAACTTCCAAGTGGTGCACTATTATCTGGTCTTCTGACTCTGTCCCTTCTCAAAACTTGATGATGTGGAAAGTTTTAAACCAGGCTCTTCTTACCAGAAGCAAATTAAACAACATTGGTTTGCTTTGCTCCCCATTATGTCTGTTTTGTGACATGTATAAGGAAAGTACTGATCACCTTTTTTTTGAATGCCCTGAACTCAAATACTTGATGAACTGCATCAGTTACATTACTGGTTATAAGCTATCTACTGGAAGTTCTAGTATGGTCTGGAGTATCATTTACAAGGCAACGAGATGGAGATGTGATGGATCAAGAGTTTTAGTTGTTTGTTTGAAAATTTACATGAGTTTAATTTGGAAGGAAAGGAATGCAATAGTATTTGAAAAGCAAAGGAAGAAGATGGAAGCACTATGGCATGATGTAAAGAAGGCAACCCATATGCAATTCACGAATGGCAACAGAGGTTTCCCTGACAACTTGATTCACGGATGGGCTTGACCCCTTGTTGTTTCTTCAATTGTTCTTATTGTCTAGTTCTCTTTTTTTCTTTTTTTCTCTCTTTTTATTTCTGTGTTATTGTACTCGTTATTGTGTTGCAATAAAACTGGTAGGGGCCCAGTCAACCCCGCTGGCTTTGCCAAAAAAAAGTTCTTAAGAAAAATATAAAAATAAATAAAGAATTTCTTAAATTAATTGAAGTTGGAAATTAGAAATTGTAAACAAAATACAACTGACACTGGAAAATGTCAATTACACTTTTAAAAATGTTTTAAAACCAAAATATATTTAAAACAAGTTATTTTACCCCTGAAAACATAAATTAGAACATTACATGACCAAATGAAATATTATTTATATAATTTAAAGTAAACAATTTTGTTAAATACAACAAATTTACACACAATAGTTAAAAAGGCAGAACTTTCACACTATAATCAGATTTCAACGAAAAGCAGTATTCTTAAAATTTTATTTACTTTCAAAATAAAAGATAAAATTCGAATTGTCAAACTTTTAAAATTTTAAATTTAGAAGTCAAAGTTTGACCATATTGACAAAATTTACATTTTCGGAAAATATTCTATTAGTTCATATATGGAATTCTAATCCACACCAAAATTTATATTTTAAATAAAAAAATTATTTAAATTTAATAAATAAAACATTTATTAAAAAATTTGGGTTGATACATAGATGGTTTGGATGGCAAGCAAAGTGAGAGTAAATGCTAAGAAATAGAAAATGCATAAGTTAAGGAGAAAGAAACGTATATATGTTTTATTCTTATATGCAAATGAAAATGAGGGGTTTTGAAATGAGAAATAAATCTTCTTGTACATGATTTGCAAATGTGAAATACATGCCTAGGAAAAGAGTTTGTATGGATAATGCAAGAAATAAAGAGGCCATGTAGAAAAAATGCGAGAAATCAAGCGATGACCTGATGAATTTAATTAGTTTCCTTCCTTTGTATTAACAGTTGTTCTTAATCACATTGAATTTGTTAAATGTGTACATTTATTATGATTGAATCCTTAAATAAATTTATTCAGATAAGTTTCACTCTTTTATATTACCTTATGAATAAAATACGCATTTCCACTTTAACATTCCTTCTTTATTTTATTACAAAGTTTATTTTTCTTCATATTAAATTACCAAAATTTTATCAATTTAACAATTTTAATTATTAAAAATTTATGGGTCGTTACACTCTCCCCTACTCAAAACTTTTCGTCCTCGAAAAGGAAGAAGGTAGGGGAATAGAAACAACCTAAAAGAAAACTAAATTGAAACTCAAAATAGAATCATTAATCTAAACCATACAAATTCAATTTTAAATTAATAATTGATTTCATCTATTTAATTTCACCTAAGTTAAATTTAACTATTTCAAATTTCATTACTTCATCTTCCAATTATCTTAAAATAAAAATTTCTAAAACCATAAGTTTGAAAATCATTTGTTATACTCAAAGATGTGTTCAATAAATTAATTTCTTCTTTATTCCTAATTATAATTAAATTTATTTCTCTCAATATATTTTTATCATCTATGTTAAATATGTTTACACTTATTCCAACTGCATAAATTTATTCTAAGTTCCTTTAACATCATTTTATATTGTAAATTATTCCATTACCCATTTGTTCTATTTACCTCTGTTAATCTTTTTTATAACCATAATTTAAGTGTATAACATTGATTATGACCACTCAAATTTTATTTATAAAATCTTTTTATATTGTATATTATCCAATTACATTGTTAAGTTCTGAAAATCAAGGTAAGTTATATTGAAATGCAATTGAGTATTATACAAATGAAACTTTCAAATTCAATATCTCAAGTTTAAATCATTTAATCAAAAATTTGATTTTCTTTTTGTAACTGAAATTATTCCTCAAGATAAAATTTGAGAATTAAATTTCTGATTCCCTTCAAACCATTTAGAGATAAATAAATATATGTACATAATATGTCAAATCAAATTTAAATCATATATCTATATATTATAAATCAAGTCATATTTTAGAGATTCAAATCAATTAAATTCTCAAGGTAACACTATAGCCAGACTACAAAATGGTCTCTTTACTTCGAAACTCGAAAATTAATGTCGATGATACTGCAATCATCACCGAAACTATTTCCCAGCGAAAAAGAGAAGAGCATTGATTTTTAAACCTTTAAAATTCTTTGGAAACAAATTTCTATTCGAAAATAATTTAAACAGTATATCCTTTTAAAACTTTAAACACAAGGTTTGAAACCATTGGAAATTGAATTCTCAAGTTCTTGTTTTAAATTCATTTCTGTTTCTAAATTAATTTATAACCATTGTTTATAGTTCAATTATTTATATGAGACAAAACCCATGGTTTACAAAACCATAAATAAAATCAAAGACTATTATCTCTTGACAACTAGTTAAATTAATTATAAAATTCTGAAAATTATACTTATATATATAATATTAATTTTTTTTTTCAAATATAGGAATAAATTTTTCAAAACATGGACAGAGATTCAAATTTGATGGATTCAAATCAAAGAGAATTTTGATTTAAAGGTAAGTTGGAATTAGAAGATTCGATGATTAAATAACAGAATAAGGAACGGGATAAGTTTATATAAATCGTGGGCAACCTTAACCGGGTCAACCGTGACTTAAAGAATATGATCGATGTGGATTTTCTAGGGTAAATCTACATTTGATCTAAAGAGATAGAGTTCGGAATAACAAAAGATACTAGCATCTAAACCGAGGATAAATATAAATCTCTGGTGAATCAATGCTAATTGTAAAGGAGTTTCACCCCTTTATTAGAATATTGGCGAGACCGCTAATTCACTATAAAGATCATCCGAAGTGGAGTTATGGGATACTCCAGAATCGAAAGAAGATGAATCGTGAGGGACATGAATGAACTTGGGAACCGCATGGAACATTCCAAAATTCAAAGGAAATCGAATCAATAGGAAGAGATTCAAGCTCGAATGAAAGTGATTCTATAAATCAAATTTACCATACACGCTAAGTTTTACCTAGAGCCAAAGCACTGATACCAAATTGTAACGACCCGTTATTTTCAACCATTCGCATCCGCACATGTCGGACTTGTGTTGTTCAAAATACCGCGTTGTAAATAAAATTTGGCAAATCTTAGAATATACAATAAATAAATAATCACAGGTCACAGACACAGAGTAAGAAATGCAGCGGAAGTAGAGAAAATAGTGTTTCGTGAAGCCACTATCACATAGTCTCAAAGTAAGTACAAAATTACATAGTTTTAAAAGAAAATATAGTTTGAAACAACCACAAAAAATCTCAATATTCAATTTTATTGATTTCATAAGCTAAGATAAGAACTGAACAGAAATTAGGCTGCAGCTTGTTAAAGATGGTCTCCAACAGTCCTAGCTCCAAGGAACAAAGTCCGAACTGATACTCAGGCTGGCCCGAGCGTAAAAAAAACATAAACACCCGATCCAGGATATACATACTTATACAGTGTAAGCTAATTCAAGTGAACTGTAATAGAGTGCAAGTAACTTAAAGGATGCCTGGGACCGCCCATCCTCTAAGGATCCGTTAAACTATTTACTATGTAGTAATACTTCGCTATTATAATAGTGCCTATTAGTAAAATAAACTTACTTTTAAATAGCGTTAAGGGGTTACCCATATAGCCCTTAACACATAAATAGTGCCAATAGTCTATACAGTACCTGCATATCTCCTGATCGGGAGACTACGAGAAGATACTCCATAGGTATGACACAAATCAAACTCGTACAAAGCTCGCTAGGATAGGTGACACGACACAACTAGGCAATGCTAGGGTAGATATACCAATTACGCTTTCGAGCCGGTGGTAGCGCGTAGCAGCTACTATCGCCCACCTCGAACAACACTCCTAATCAAAGGTGCGCACCAAACAATCACAAAGTAATAGAATAGCATACGAAGAAGTGCGTTTGATAAGAGGTGCTACCTCCTTAGCCCGTCAATCGCTCATGTTTTAGCCACCTTATGCCAACTCATGGGAGTCGGGTCCACGTACATACCTTAATAGAACGTCACCACCATCCTACTTGATTATGGAATCTCCACCGCGTACACGGTTGTCAAAGTGGTTTTCAATATCGATAGAGAGTATGCCCATATCCGATCCCGGTCTCTTTGCGAACCAATCGTTATTATTACCCTTGGTTATAAATTTTAAAAATAGTTTATATTTAAATCAAAATACTTCGTTTTAACTTTGAAAAGTGAAGTTATTATATTTTCAAATTAAATATTCAAAAATCTCATTTCAGCCAACGGCAACACTTAACAAGTGCTACTGTAGGCCTTTTATTTATTCAAGTTTAGTTTTAAATTTCAAAATCGCAGCACTTACCAAGTACTGCAATAGCCTTTAATTGGTTTTAGCCTTTTTTCATTTGCATCAATTACGACACTTACAAAGGGCGGTAATATCCCTTATAACAGATTTTAAGTAAATTAAATTCCAGACTTTAATATAAATTTATAAATAATTAAACTTTAATTTAACCAATTTAACTTATAAAATCATATTTCCACCTTTAAAATAGTCATTTAAATTACTCAAAATTTATGATTTACATAAGGTAAATTTCACAAATAAATATCAACTTCTTAAGTCTTAACTTACTAAAGTCAAATACAAAAATTTCCATTCTTCGCATTCAAATTTAACTTAATAATTAAGTTTAATTATCATTCCAAAATATAACTATTTTCAATTTATTTCTTAACTTACCCTTTTTCTTAAACTAAACTTCACTTCTCCTAAGTTTAGTTACATTCAAAATTTTATTTTATGTAATTATTTTATTTACCATTTAATTAATAGAAAATTAAAATAAAACCTTATTTATCATTTAAATTCAATTTATATCAAATATATTTTATTTTATTTACTTAACTTAAATTTCATTCCTTTACAAAATTTAATTCCAAATTTAATTTTTATTCTAATTCAAACTTAACCATTTGTTTATTTATATATATTTAACTTATATAAAATCACTAATAATCATTTTAATTCAATTCAAATCAAAATAATAAAATACATAAATTTAAAATACTTAAATTTTCCAGAAATATATATATATATATATATATATATATATATATATATAACCAGGGGTCTGTATATCATTTTCTACCCTAGGTCAAGTGGTACGGATAATATATCATTTCAATCCGTAATTTAGAAAGAAAATTCGGGTTCTATCATTTCAAACCCGCAATCCCAAGTTAAATAAATAACTAAATAAATAAATAATACATATCATTCAGGCCTATCATTTCCGCCCGTACGATTCTATTCTATAGGGAACTTGCAGTGTGACAATAGTAAATAAATAAACAGTAATAGTATAAATATAACAGTACGTAATATAACTGATGACGTGTCAATTTAATACAGGGTTTTTAACATCATAAATTTATATCACAGGCAAGTAAAACAAAATATAACCATTCTACAATTACACTTGTTATTAATTTACAGATCTATAAGTATGTTTGTCGGGTGAGAATACTCACCTTTACGCTGCTGGAGTTTTGATACAAAATAACGAATAATTACACCGAAAAGCATACAGAAGGCACGATCAAATTTTAGTGGAGGCGACGATTAGATTCAAATCTTGAAACAAAACGAATAAAACTAATTACGCAAATTCAATTACGATCATATCAAAAGAAAAACTGAAAAGCTAGATTGAATAAAATGATATGATTAACCAATAATTCGGTCCCTTTACCACACGATTTAACTCACACCTCAAGTCTCGGCTATTTATCATATTCAAGGCTAGAGAAGCACGTACACAGAGGGATGCTGAGGTATATAGGTTGAGATTTAATTATGCACAGGTGGCGCATGCATTAATATAAAAAAAATTTATATAGCCTGAAACACGCAAACAGTGGGAGATTGGAAAATTTAAGATGGGGTTAAAACTCAAAGGTGGTGGAGGGCCGAATACTTGGTGTAGCAAAACAATGGACAAAAGAAACACAAGAAAAAGAAAAAGAAAGAAAATAAATAAAAGAAGGAAAATTTTTTTTGCAGCCATTACCTGAAGCAGAGAGCTCACGCAAGAAAGAAGAAGACTGAAACCAAAATGAGATGTAAAGAAAATTTGGTACGTGGGTTTTGTATTTATTTTGGAAACCTCAGGTCGATAAAGTGGGAAGGCGTAAATCATGGCATGCGAATTGAGCAAGGATTTAATTCTTTTTATAAAATGGCCACGCGCTTTTGAACGGCTATGGAAGAAATTATTCCTATTATACAATGAAACAAAAGGAAATTTTTGAACGTGTTTTAGTATTCAACAGGGAAAGACTCATTATAAAATTTACAATGGGGCCACGCGTTGATTGAGGTGAAAGGAAAAAAAGCAAGGAATAAATTGATTTTTGAGACGTCTGAAGCAATTGGAAGATTTTATTCCATATATATACAAGAGTTAAAAGGGAAGTTACACGCGAATGACAATGTAATAAGTAAATTTTGAAGCAGCGAAAAATGAAATTTGAACGTTAGGGAAATAATTGGATTTCTTTCATATAAACAAAGGAAGCAAAGGAAAGTGAGGAAAGTTTACTCGTAAAATTTTAAAGCAAGCTTTAATGAAATTGAATGGCTAGGGAATTTATTCCTTTCCCACTTAGAATTGCACGTCTACTGATTGATTAGTTTATTTATAGCTAAGGTAAGAATTTAAGAATGTGTACTATATATGAAACAATTTAATCAAAACATTCACCCAAATTTATAACAAAGGTGACGTATTTAAATTTATACGTTTTCTTATTTACTCGCTACCTATATTTAGTAAAATATACGTTTAAAGAATATTTCATCAAGTACGTACCATTTATATGCCAACTAAATTAATCAAAATGGATATAAACGTACAAATTAAAGGTGTAATTGAATAGATTATTTATACACTATTAATTTTAAAATTTATTACTTAAATAAAATATGATTTTTGACATCCTTTTGATTCATTTACCATTTACTAAGAACTGATGTATATAAGTAAAATATTAATTACTTAATTTAAAATGTATATAACCAATTTTTTAAAAGAAAAAAAAGTGGAGTAAAATGTTGTTACGAATATATTCAGTTAAATTAAAAGATTTTGAAGTGAGAATTTAAAAGATTTAAAAAATTCCAATAAATGTTAAACTTTAACTAAAATACGAATTATGGAATTTGCTTAATTTATTGAAACTAGCTTAAGAAAATTGCAAACACAATCCACTTAACTTTGGGAAATTACAACTCTTCTTAAAAATGGCATAAAATAAATCATTGGGAAACAAAATAAAGTAAGAATGAGAATAAAATAAGTTCTTAAGAAAAATATAAAAATAAATAAAGAACTTCTTAAATTAATTGAAGTTGGAAATTTGAAATTGTAAGCAAAATACAACTGACACTGGAAAATGTCAATTACACTTTTAAAAATGTTTTAAAGCCAAAATATATACAAAACAAGTTATTTTACCCTTGAAAACATAAATTAGAACATTACGTGACCAAATGAAATATTATTTATATAATTTAAAGTAAACAATTTTGTTGAATACAGCAAATTTAAACACAATAGTTAAAAAGGCATAACTTTCACATTATAAATCAGATTTCAACGAAAAGCAGTATTCTTAAAATTTTATTTACTTTCAAAATAAAAGATAAAATTCAAATTTTCAAACTTTTAAATTTTTAAATTTAGAAGTCAAAGTTTGACCATATTGACAAAATTTACATTTCCAGAAAATATTCTATTAATTCATGTGTGGAATTCTAATCCACACCAAAATTTATATTTTAAATAAAAAAATTATCTAAATTAAATAAATAAAACATTTATTAAAAAAATTGGGTTGTTACACAGATGGTTTGGATGGCAAGCAAAGTGAGAGTAAATGCTAAGAAACAGAAAATGCATAAGTTAAGGAGAAAGAAACGTATATATGTTTTATTCTTAAATGCAAATGAAAATGAGAAGTTTTGAAATGAGAAATAAATCTTCTTGTACATGATTTGCAAATGAGAAATACACGGCTAGGAAAAGAGTTTGTATGGCTAAAGCAAGAAATAAAGAGGCCATGTAGAAAAAATGCGAGAAATCAAGCGATGACCTGATGAATTTAATTAATTTCTTTCCTTTGTATTAACAGTTGTTCTTAATCACATTGAATTTTTTAAATGTGTACATTTATTATGATTGAATCCTCAAATAAATTCATTCAGATAAGTTTCATTCTTTTATATTACCTTATGAATAAAATACGCATTTCCACTTTAACATTCCTTATTTTTGTTACAAAGTTAATTTTTCATCATATTAAATTACCAAAATTTTATCAATTTAACAATTTTAATTATTAAAAATTTATGGTTCGTTACACCTCATATAGGATCGTTGCCACCATCTTACTTCATTCTGAAATCTCCGCCGCGTACACAGTTGTTAAAGTGGTTTTTGGAGTTGGCAGAGAGTATGACAACGTCCGATCTTGGTCTCTTTAACAACCAAACATTATTATGACACCGCGGTCTTTTCAAAATAGTTTATACTTCAAAACCAAAATATCATTGCCATTTCAAAACCATATCAATAAGATATCATTTCCTTTCAAACATATTCATTTCCAAAATCACAATACTTCAAAGTTATAACACTTTGAAACCAAAACACTTGAAAATTATAGTACTTTGGAAATCATAATTTAGAAATCAAAATACTTTGAAATCATAATACTTCCCAATTAACTGATTTAGATATTAAAATAGTATATATAATAAAATAGTTTATAAAGTAAAATAGTTTATATGAAAATAGTTAATATATTAAAATAATTTATCTTAAAATAGTTTATATGAAAATAATTTATAAAGTAAATATATAAATAGTTTAAATAAAATTTAAAATAATTTTATAATAAAATGTGTACATTTATTATGATTGAATCCTCAAATAAATTCATTCAGATAAGTTTCATTCTTTTATATTACCTTATGAATAAAATACGCATTTCCACTTTAACATTCCTTCTTTATTTTATTACAAAGTTTATTTTTCTTCATATTAAATCACCAAAATTTTATCAATTTAACAATTTTAGTTATTAAAAATTTGTGGATCGTTACACCTCATATAGGATCGTCGCCACCATCCTACTTCATTCTAGAATCTCCGCCGCGTACACAGTTATTAAAATGGTTTTCGGAGCTGGCAGATAGTATGATAACTTTCGATCTTGGTCTCTTTAATAACCAAACATTATTATAACACCGCGGTCTTTTCAAAATAGTTTATACTTCAAAACCAAAATATCATTGCCATTTCAAAACCATATCAATAAGATATCATTTCCTTTCAAACATATTCATTTTCAAAATCACAATACTTCAAAGTTATAACACTTTGAAACCAAAACACTTGAAAATTATAACACTTTGGAAATCATAATTTAGAAATCAAAATGCTTTGAAATCATAATACTTCCCAATTAACTGATTTAGATATTAAAATTGTATATATAATAAAATAGTTTATAAAGTAAAATAGTTTATATGAAAATAGTTAATATATTAAAATAATTTATATTAAAATAGTTTATATGAAAATAATTTATAAAGTAAATATATAAATAGTTTAAATAAAATTTAAAATAATTTTTATAATAAAATAGCTTCCTCAAATTTTGCAAATCAACTCCAATTCGAAAATTTCAAATTTAGTCAAATCTCAAAACATAAATTTTCAATTCAATTCAGTTTCTCAATAAACCATTTCAAATTATATAGATTTCAAATACAAAATTGAGCCTCAAAATAAACCGTTTCAAATTCAATATTCCCAAAGATTTAAATATTCAAACATTTCAAAACTCAATTTGAAATTTCATATATTTCTATATTTAACTTCATTATTAGTTTTGAAATATCCACTTAATAAATCCAATATCACTTAAATAAATCTCAAATAATCTAAACTAAATATTCCCTTCAATTTAATCAAACTTGGAATATTCATTTAAATCACCTTAACCAAAGTCAAGTTATAAAAACCATATCCTTTAAAATCTCTAATTCAATAAATTCCAAATCGATTTTAATTAAATATAATTCTTAATTAAATACAATTTCAAACCAAATTCAAATTTATCTTCCCAGCCTTAATTTATTAAAATCATTATAAACTCTATATTAATATATATTTTAAATACTTAACCATAATTATATTTAATAAAATCAAACTTTATTATAACTTATTTTATATTAAAACAAATTTATACATAACTTAAAATCAAGAATTTAACCATATATAAAATAACATTTATATATTATCTGAAATTAATATTTATATAAAACCATATATTTCTTTCCAAAACCATAGAAATCATTTCAATATATTTTATATATATAGACCACGGTGTTTGTATATAATTTTCTATCCTATGGACAAGTGGTATGGATATTTATCATTTCAATCCGTAATTTAAAATATATACGGGTATATATCATTTCAACCTGTAATCTCAAATTCAATTCAATGAAAATCGTTTAGGTCTATCATTTCAACCCATAACGATTTTCTCCTATTCTTCAGATCGTTCGGGTATGTATCATCTCAACCCATAGTGAATTCTATACTAACAGGGAACTTGTGGAGTGATAACAGATAGGATAATGATATAACAGGCATATATCATCAATATACACAATAGATAATGGTGTGAGATGTCACAGGTGAACAGATACAGATAACATAAACATAGTGTAACGATCCGATATTTTCAACCATTCGCATCCGCACATGTCGGACTTGAATTGCTCAAAATACCGAATTGAAAAATAAATTTGGCAAAGCACAACACAACAAGTAAATAAATAAATCACAGATTACAGACATAAAGTAATAAATGCAGCGGAAGCAAAAACATAGTAGTTCATGAAGCTACTATATAAATACATCAGAGTTATGCATGATACAACAGAAGTTTAATATGATAAACAAGCACAAGCTGAATGCATCACCAGAATCAACTGAATAACTGGAATCAACAAAATACTGAAATTGAAATAGATGGCTGGATCTTCAAGCAAGGCTCCAGCACCAAAGGTGAGTCTCTAATGCTGTATCACTCTGTCTGACCCGAGCGTAAAGCAAAATACAAAACACTCGAGTCAGGATATACATACTTATACAATGTAAACCAACTCAAGTGAACTGTAATATAAGGTACAAGTAACTTAAAGGATACTTGGGATCGTCCATCTTCTAAGGATCCGTTAAACTATTTACTATATAGTAATATTTCGCTATTATAATAATGTCTATAGTAAAATAGACTTACCTTTTTCATAGCATTAAGGGGTTACCCATATAGCTCTTAACACGTAATAGTCCCAGTAGTCCATCCAATATCATAGTCCCTCCTGATTGGGAAGCCACCAGAGGATACCACACGGGCTACGGGAGAAAACCAAACTCGTACAAGGCGCGATAGGGTAGGTGACACGGCACAACTAGGCAATGCCAGGGTAGATATACCAATTACGCTTCCGGGTCGGTGGTAACGCGTAGCGCGCAGCTACCGCCCACCTCGAGCCACACCCCCAAATAAAAATCAAAAGTGGCCACCGAATCAATCCAAAAGTCAAAGTACAATATCGAAGGAATGTGTCTGATCAAAGGTGCTACCTCAATAACCTGTCGATCACTCCCGTTTTAGCCACCTTATGTCAACTCACGGGAGTCGGGTCCACGTATTTTCCTTAAAGGAAACGCCACCACCATCCTACTTCATTCTGGAATCTCCACCGCGTACACGGTTGTTAAAGTGGTTTCCAGAGTTGGCAGAGAGTATGACAACTTCCGATCCTGGTCTCTTTAACAACCAAACGTTATTATAACCCATGGATATTTACTTCAAAATCATTTATACTTTCAAAACCAAACTAGCATATCCATTTCAAAATCATATCATTTCTTTCAAACTAGTATATGCTTTCAAAACCATATCACAATAGTATCATTTCCATTTCAAAATTAATTCAATAATATATCATTTAAATAAAACCCAAATTTCCAAATCATTAAATATTTCCTTCAATTTATTAGACTTGAAATATTCCTTCAAATTGTCAAAGCATTTTGGAAATGTTACCTTAAGGAATCATAGCATTTTTGGAATGTAATACTTTCAACTTTAACATTTTATATAATCAAAGTATTTATATGCTTACAAATTTAACATGGTCATTTTATCATAGCCTTATGGTTAATAAACTATGTTACTGTAATATCCAAATTAAAGCAGAAATTCTTATGTTAAGTTAAAACTACCTTATTAACTTACATTTTTATTACAATAAAGAAAACTTTATTATTTTAATCATTTAAAGTATGCCATTTACATAATTAAAACTTGCATATCAAATGTACATTATCAACTTTACATTTTATTATTACAGTAAGTAACATTTGTCATTTTAATCAACTTAAAGTACACCATTACATTGATTAAAATTTACATGTCAAATGTACGTTTTAATTTACATTTATTACAATAAAGAGCATTTATCATTTTAATCAATATTATACTAATTAATACTTACATTATCAAATGTACGTTTTAATTTTCATTTTTATTACAATAAAGGATTTATTATTTTAAATCAATATTACACTAATTAAAACTTACATTACCAAATGTACGTTTAATTTACATTTTTATTTCAATAAAGTGCATTTATTGTTTTAAATCAATATTACATAAATTAAAACTTACATTATCAAATGCACGTTTTAATTTACATTTTTATTACAGTGAATAGCATTTATTAATTTAATCAATACCATACTAATTAAAACTTTACATGTTTCTTGCAATAATTAAAAACTTTACATATTCTTTCATTAATTAGGACTTTACACGTTTCTTTCATTAATTAAAAACTTACACTTTTCTTTCATTAATTAAACTTACACTTTTCTTTCATTAATTAAAACTTTACATGTTTCTTCAATTTAAAATACCTTATTTTCTTAACTTAAAATCTCCATTTGGAAACTAATTTCCAATCATCAAGTTAAGTCATATATATATATATAAATTATATTTTATACATTAACTTTTACAACTTAACTTATAAAAAATCATTGTAAACCTATTTATACAAACATATCCGCTTCATGGAATAAAATTCATTCCAACTACTAGGCTAGATTTAGAATTCCACATTAAATCAATTTTCATTATTTAGTTGTTTATTATATTTCAAATCTTTAAATTACAAATTTAAAACCAAATAAAGATTTTTTTCATTACAATTAAAAACCAAAATCAACTTATAAAATTTTACTTATAGAAAGCCAATATCTCTTTATATTCTAAATCTTTAAATCAACTTTTTATTTAAATTTCCATATATTTATAAATTCAAAATATTTAATAATTTTAGAAACTGTTATAAAATTTTATCCATGGGCCTATATAAAACTTCTAACCTAGGTCAAGTGATAAGGGTATGTATCATTTCAATCCGTAGTTTAAAAAAAAAATCCGGGTTCTATCATTTCAAACCCGCAATCCCAAGTAAAATAAATGCAAAAAAAATCATTTGAGCCTATCATTTCAGCCCATAGTGATAGGGAACTTGCAGTGTGAGATACAGTATATAAAATGAATAATATAATATATAAATACATATTAGATGATGCAACAAATATATAAACAACATTTAACATCATATAACATATCGCAGGCATGTAAGAATGACATATCAATTTATACAGATCCACTTGTCATTATTTCACAATAATATAAGTACATATGTCTAGAGTGATAAAAACTCACCTTTTAAAAGCTAGAATTAAATTCATAATACACAATTAAAACTCCGCAAAGCACGACAAGGCATGACCATAATTTTGAGTAGATGGAGAGTCAAGATCCATATCTTGTATATAACAAATACACAAATCATAAGGATAAGATTCAATACAACAAAAGATGGATTAAAACTATGCAATTTCGAATCAAAGAACATAACCTTGCTTTCAACCACCAAGTGGGCTTGGCCATGGTCTAATAGTGTGGAGGAGGTGATGTTGTGGTGGTGGAGGCCGAGCTATGCAAGGAGAAAACAAAAAGAAAAAGAGAAGAAAAAAAAATGGAAAAAGAAGAGAGAAGGAAGCCATGGATCTATAATTTTCCTTCCACACTCAAATGATACAATGAGAAACTTTTTTTTTATTTCACATGAATGATAAGAGGCGGCTAGGTTTAAAAAGTTTTGAATGGCTAAAGTTTAGGAATAGTTAGAAATAAAAGGGCAAGGAAATTTAAAAAGGCACAATTTAAGTAGGGAAAAGATCTTGTATATATTTATCTTAAACAAATAAAAAGAGAAATTTGATAACTTTGTATGTGATTGAAAAGGAGAAAATCACGTCTATGAATTTATGAATAGATATGGTAGAAGATTAAAAGGTGGGAAATATATAAAGGCAAGAAATTAATTAAGAAACACATGCCTACATTTAAAACATATCTTAATTGATTTGTTACTTATCCAATAAATTTAGATGTATATACACAAAAGAAACCTTCACTAAATAAATAAAGTTTATACACTCCATACAAGTAAATAAGAAGATGGAAATAGAAATTAAAAAAAAATGAAACGCATAAATTAATTATAAATTTAAAAAGGCACAATTTAAGTAGGAAAAGATCTTGTATATATTTTTCTTAAACAAATGAAAAGAGAAGTTTGATAACTTTGTACGTGATTGAAAAGGAGAAAATAACATCTATGCATTTATGAATAGATATGGTAGAAGATTAAAAGGTGGGAAATATATAAAGGCAATAAATAAATTAAGAAACGTATGCCTATATTTAAAACGTATCTTAATTGATCTGTTAATTATCCAATAAATATAGATGTATATACACAAAAGAAACCTTCACTAAATAAATAAAGTTTATATACACCATAGAAGTAAATAAGAAGATGGAGGCTGAGCCTAGTTTGAAGGAAGACAAAGAAAGAAAAAAAATAGAAGGAAAAGAAAATGGAAAAACAAAAGAAAAACAAGCTATTACTTACAAGAAAATTTCTCACGTGAAGATGCAAATGAAAATAACATGTGGTAAAGAGTTTTTGTACGTGAATTAAAATTTTCTAGGGGAGTTATTCACGCCAAATCAAGTGAAACGAATTGGCAAGTAATTAAGTGCTTAAATGGCTAGAGATTTGAAGGGATTTATTTCCTTTTAAATAAAAAGAAACAATGGAACAAAATGAGGTAAGTTACTTGCTTTTTCATGTGAATTGATAGGGTATGAATGGATAAAGTTTTAGGTAGGCACGGCTAGAAATTAATTAAGGAGGTAGGAAATAAAAGATAGGCAAATAAAGAGGCAGGAAATAAAACAAATGTAACGTATGCCAATTAAAATATATAAATCAAATAAATATAATCTAAGTTTATACAATTAAAATAAAAATAAAATAAAACGTAAAGAAACAAACATAGGGAAAAAAATGAAATATAGAAATATAGAAATATATATATATATATATAATGAAAACACATAAATTTATTGCGCGTAAAACGCTGTAATTTATCCAAATCTAAAAGTATAAATCGGAATTTCATGAAACGAAAAGCAAGATAAATATTAAAATAAAATACATTTACAAAGAAAAAGATTAAGTTTTTTACTTAAACTGAAAATTCAAATTTTGACTAAAATATAAAATTTTCAAAAATTGTTTATTTATTGCACTTGAAAAATAAATTACAAACAAATTCCAAACTTACATTGGAAAAATTCTAAAATTCACTTTTATTAAGTCCATTACCACTCTACAAACCTAATTATGCATTCATTCCTTAATAACTCCAACTTACCAACTTTTAAACCTTGTATTACATTTTACACAGATGTAACTTTTGTTTATATTTATTAAAAATTGACTTCTCATTTCAATTTAACAGATGTAACACATAATAATTGTCACTGTTTACTTTAACTAAATTTATAAGTTTATTGCCTAGACCAAAATTACAATTACTTACAGAACCATGGTCTTACTCAGTTTCCATTCATTATATTATTCTGCATTCTTAAATCTCCTTTAATCTATCAAAAATTTAGCTTTAATTACCTTTTTTTACCATTCAAATTAGTTATTACATCCACATTAAATAACCAATTTCTATTTCTTTTAATATTTTAATTACATAATCTTGTTAAGTCAACTATTTTTAATTACCCAAAATTTATGGATTGTTACAATTTCCCTCACTCAAAACTTTTCGTCCCCGAAAAGGAAACAGAAGGGCAAAGAAGGAATTAAGTAAACAATACATCTTATTCAAAAACACTAACTTATAAACAAATAAATTTACAAAATTAATTAATTTAAATAAAATATACCAATTTATTTAAAAATTCTTTTAACACCATTTATACTGTATATTATTCAATTAACCCTTCATTCTATTTACCTCTATTAATCTTTTTATAACTAAAATTTAAGTGTATAATGTTTATTATGACCACTCAAATTTTTATTTACAAAAATCCCTTTTATATTGTATATTATCCAATTACATAGTTAACTTCTGAATGATTTAGGTAAGTTATATTGGAATGCAATTGGGTATTATACAAATAAAATTTTCTAATTCTATTATTTCAACTTAAATATTTATTCAAAAATTTTGGTTCATTTTATAATTGAAAACATTCTTTAAGGTAAATTTAAGAATTACATTTTCGATTAACTTCAAACCACTTAGAGGTAAATAAATATATATATACAACTTATATCAAATCAAATTTAAATCATATGTCCATATATATATTATAAATCAAGTCATATTTTGAAATTCAAATCAATTAAATTTCAAAGAAAAACAGTAGCAAAGCTACAGAACGATCTCTTCACTTCGAATTCGAAAATGAATGTCGATGATGCTGCAATCATCACCGAATTTTTTTTCCAGTGACAAGAGAAGAGCACTGATTTAAACATTAAAAATTCTTGAAAACAATCTCTATTTGGAAAACACTTTAAATAATATATCTTTTAAAACTTTAAAAACCCAAGTTTGAAACTATCGGAAATTAAATTCTCAATTTCTTGATTTAGAACCATTTTAATTTCCAAATTAATTTACAGCTATGTTTTATAGTTCGGTTATTTATATAGGAGACAAAAGACAATGGTTACAAGATATATATAAAGTCAAATATTATTTCTCAACAACCAATCAAATTAATTATCAAATTTCAGAAAGTTATACACATATATAATATAATTATGCAAAAATTTATTTCATTCACTAAATTTGAAAATAATATTGTGTCAACTTGTTCTGTTCAACTGTTTTGAAGATCCTATCGATAGCGTTGATCAGACGAATCAATCGGAAACCCAAATCAACATTAAAAACTCAAACAACACAATATCTAAAACATTTTAAATATAGCTTTACAAAGCAAGAATAGGAGTTCAAATTTAATTGACTCAAATCAAAGAGAGTTTCGATTTGAAGATAAGTTGGAAAAAAAAGACAAAATGATAAATAATAGAGTAGGAAGATGGATAAGCTTACATAAATCGCGGGCAACCATAACTGGGTCGACCGTGTCTTTATGAATTAAATCAATGTGGAATTCTGAGGTAATTCTACATTCGATCTTAAGAAATAGAATTCGAAATAACAAGAGGTACTAGCATCTACACCGAGTATATATATAAATCTCCGGTGAATCAATGCTAATTGCAAAGGAGTTTCACCCCTTTACAAATCATCTGAATGTTGACGAGACCGCCGATTCATTATAAAGATCATTCGAAGTGGAGTTATGGGATACTCCAGAATCAAAAGAAGAAGAATAGTGAGGGACAAGAATGAATTTTGAAACCGCAAGGAACGTTCCAAAACTCAAAAGAAACCAAAGTCAGAAAGGAAGAAATTCAACTCAAATGAAAGTGATTCTGTAAATAAATTTACCATATATGCTAAGTTTGCCTAGAGCCAAAACGCTGATACCAAATGTAACGATCTGATATTTTCAACCATTCGCATCCGCACATGTCGGACTTGAATTGCTCAAAATACCGAATTGTAAAATAAATTTGGCAAAACACAGCATAAACAGCAAATAAATAAATCACAGACCACAGACCACAGAGTAATAAATGCAGTGGAAGCAAAAAGATAGTAGTTCATGAAGCTACTATATAAATACATCGGAGTTATGCATGCTACAATAGAAGTTTAATATGATAAACAAGCACAAGCTGAATGCATCACCAGAATCAACTGAATAACTGGAATCAACATAATACTGAAATTGAAATAGATGGCTGGATCTTCAAGCAAGGCTCCAGCTCCAAAGGTGGGTCTCTAATGCTGTATCACTCAGTCTGACCCGAGCGTAAAGCAAAACACAAAACACTCGAGTCAGGACATACATACTTATACAATGTAAACCAACTCAAGTGAACTGTAATATAAGGTACAGGTAACTTAAAGGATGCTTGGGACCGTCCATCCTCTAAGGATCCGTTAAACTATTTACTATATAGTAATATTTCGCTATTATAATAATGTCTATAGTAAAATAAACTTACTTTTTTCATAGCATTAAGAGGTTACCCATATAGCTCTTAACACGTAATAGTCCCAGTAGTCCATCCAATATCATAGTCCCTCCTGATCGGGAAGCCACCAGAAGATACCACACGGGCTACGGGAGAAAACCAAACTCGTACAAGGCGCGATAGGGTAGGTGACACGGCACAACTAGGCAATGCCAGGGTAGATATACCAATTACGCTTCCGGGTTGGTGGTAACGCGTAGCGCGCAGCTACCGCCCACCTCGAGCCACACCCCCAAATAAAAATCAAAAGTGGCCACCGAATCAATCCAAAAGTCAAAGTACAATATCGAAGGGATGTGTCCGATCAAAGGTGCTACCTCATTAATCCGTCGATCGCTCCTTTTTTAGCCACCTTGTGCCAACTCACGGGACTCGGTTCCACGTATTTACCTTAAAGGAAACGCCACCACCATCCTAATTCATTTTGGAATCTCCACCGCATACACGGTTGTTAAAGTGGTTTTCGGAGTTGGCAGAGAGTATGACAACTTCAGATCCCGGTCTCTTTAACAACCAAACGTTATTATAACCCATGGATATTTATTTCAAAATCATTTATACTTTCAAAACCAAACTAGCATATCCATTTCAAAATCATATCATTTCTTTCAAGCTAGTATATGCTTTCAAAGCCATATCACAATAGTATCATTTCCATTTCAAAATTAATTCAATAATATATCATTAAAATAAAACTCAAATTTCCAAATCATTGAATACTTCCTTCAATTTATTAAACTTGAAATATTCCTTTAAATTATCATAGCATTTTGGAAATGTTACCTTAAGGAATCATAGCATTTTTGGAATGTAATACTTTCAACTTTGATTTTAATCAAAGTATTTATATGCATACAAATTTAACATGGTCATTTTATCATAGCCTTATAGTTAAATAAACTATGTTACTGTAATATCCAAATTAAAGCTGAAATTCTTATGTTAAGTTAAAAGTATCTTATTAACTTACATTTTTATTACAATAAAGAAAACTTTATTATTTTAATCATTTAAAGTATGTCATTTACATAAATTAAAACTTGCATATCAAATGTACATTATCAACTTTACATTTTATTATTATAGTAAGTAACAATTGTCATTTTAATCAACTTAAAATACACCATTACATTGATTAAAACTTACATGTCAAATGTATGTTTTAATTTACATTTATTACAATAAAGAGCATTTGTCATTTTAATCAATATTATACTAATTAATACTTACATTATCAAATGTACGTTTTAATTTACATTTTTATTACAATAAAGCATTTATTATTTTAAATCAATATTACACTAATTAAAACTTACATTATCAAATGTACATTTAATTTACATTTTTATTTCAATAAAGTGCATTTATTATTTTAAATCAATATTACACAAATTAGAACTTACATTATCAAATGCACGTTTTAATTTACATTTTTATTACAGTGAAGAGCATTTATTAATTTAATCAACACCATACTAATTAGAACTTTACATGTTTCTTGCATAATTAAAAACTTTACATGTTCTCATTAATTAGGACTTTACACGTTTCTTTCATTAATTAAAAACTTACACTTTTCTTTCATTAATCAAAATTTACACGTTTCTTTCATTAATTAAAACTTTACATGTTTCTTCAATTTAAAATACCTTATTTTCTTAACTTAAAATCTCTATTTGGAAACTAATTTCCAATCATCAAGTTAAGTCATACATATATAAATTATATTTTACAGTAACTTATACAACTTAACTTATAGAAAATCACTGTAAACCTGTTTATACAAACATATCCGCTTCATGGAATAAAATTCATTCCAACTACTAGGCTAGATTTAGAATACCACATTAAATCAATTTTCATTATTTATGTAACAACCCGCATATTTTACGACTGAATATTTAAATATTTTATCGTAAGTCGGATTTTAGTCCGAAAAGTTACTTTTTGCATATGGTCGAATTAGGACTCGGAACTACTTCCATTAGGTCCAAAACGTTGTTTGCGATCATTTTGAGTATAAACTTTGATATGTTTGGAGTTAGTGGAATTTTGCCACTTTTTCACTTTGGGCTTTGGGTTTGGTTTAGCCTATTAGCCTAAACTATTAATTCTAGTTCAACCTCCTTCCCTTCATAACTTCACTTTCATTTCCTAACACCAAAGTTTCATCAAAAATGAAGGAAGGAATGGGAAATTAAAACTCCAAACTCAAGTTCATTTGTAAATCCAACATCTAACTCCAAATTCAAAGAGAAGCCATTGATTCTTCCATTGATTTCAAGCTTCTTCTTCGTTGATTTTGTGTAAAGGTGAGATTTTTATCTCACATCATTGTCTATAACTATCTTTGATTGTTAGGATGAATTCCTAACACTTATTCATGTGCATTTGCTATTGATTTGGATTGAATTGGTGAAAATCCCAATTTTTAGTGTTTTGGGTTCAAATCTTTAAAAATCCAATCTTTGATGTGTGAACACGTTTTTGGTGATGAATCGAGGAGCCAATAGGACCGGGTAGCCGATAGGTGTATCCCGCTAGCGTTCGTGCTCGATCGATTGCAAATTGAGTGAGTTTTGTGGTTGAAAACCCTTAGGTCGCTCGGCCTGCACAATTCGAAGTGCTCGGCCTGCAATTAGGTCGCGCCCCGCTTAGGTCGCATCAAATTAGGTCGCTCTGCCTTAGGTCGTAACCCATAGGTCGCTAGGTCGCTCGGCCTTCTTCACTTCCTTAAGTCGCTCGGCATTGGTTAGGTCGCGTGCACTTAGGTCACTCCCTATAGGTCGCGCCATGCTTAGGTCGTTGCTCGACCATGTAATATCACGCAACTCTTTAGGTCTCGACAAGTTAGGTCATTTCGTCCCTAGGTCGTTCGACTTGTACCATTTTCCTTCATCCTGCAGTTAGGTCACTCGTGTTAGGTCGTTCGGCCCATTAAGTCGCGCGTGCATATAGGTCACACCATCCTTAGGCCGCTCACCTCCTTAAGTCGTTACCTCTTTAGGTCGCGTACCCCTTGGGTCGCACCACCTAGGCCGCATGCTAGCTCCCTAAGCCGCTACTGCCTTAGGTCGCTTGACCTGTGCACTTTTAGGTCGCGCCATGCCTTAGGTCGCGCCATTCCTTAGGCCGCATGCTGTTAGGCTGCGCCACCCTTTAAGTCACTCCTGCTTTAAGCCGTGTGCTATTTCTTGAGCCGTTGATTCCTTACGTTGACTTATGTTAAGTCGTAAGTCGTGGCTGTTAAGTCGCAAGGGTATTTCCACTTCGATGGATTTGAAATCGAATTCTTTAGATTTTTATTCACGTCTTCAAATGTGAATTTTTGTGATTTACTGTTTCTACAATCATTTTTGTGATTTGTCACTTTATCTCACTCGTACGAGAAATCTAATTAAATGGCTTAGTAAAACAAATGGTGCGAAACGCTTGCATTTACTTCGCCGGTTAATTCTTGGACTTGTTCGATTGAATCTTTTGTGACAATTTTCTAGTGGAAATCTACAATTTGTTCGTAAATATTTAAGTTAAGCTAGTGGTTATGGGACATGAAGCTAAGCTTTTATATTTACTAGCTTACTGTAATTGACACTTCTTGATGATCGTTGATGATCATTTTTGTGATTTAGACTAGCAAATGTGCGATGTCTCTTTGTCTACGAGGGAGACTAAACCCTGTTTCTGTGGAGCTTCGGCTCAATTTGGTGGGGTAGCGACCCATGGTCTTCGGGCCGTTTTGTGGAGTTTCGACTCAAAATTAATGGTTAGAAACCATAGAATAGCGTTCCATTTTGTGATACACGTGTTGGCGAGTTTTCATGCTCCCGTTTTGTGATAGGCCTCCCCCTTTTGTGATTTCTGGATTTTCATTGATGATTTCTAGAATTTGTGTTTCACCGATTTTCGTGATTTACATTGATATGTGTTATCAATATTTGTGCATTGGTGAATTTGTGTGTCATTAACTTTTGTGATTGACATTGATATTGTTGTCAATATTCATGGTTTTGGTGAATGAAAATATAGAGTATGACATTCCTTTTGATCTTTGAGAAGATTCTTGTGATATTGATTAATCCCTAGTTGATATTCAATTGCATACTTTTCACAGTATGTCTTTATGGTTATCATATGTTTATGTCATATCTCTTATCCTATATCATTTTAACTGATATTTATAGCTAGACTGATCCGTTTATTATTTTCTTATTAAATAATACTCGGGTCAGACCGAGATGTTACAGGTGCTTCTGCTTGACTTCACATCTGGGGTTATCATCCTGACTTTTGGCTAACTACTTAGATTAGTAGTTTTTGTTGTATACATTTGAGATATAGACTCAGTGATGTATTCATATTCTTTTGTCTAGCACTTATAGCTATTCTTTTGTGATATTGTGGGTCTTGTTGGACCACTACTTTGATGTACACTTTCATGTGTTATATTCATATCTTTTTCCGCCTTTGTGATATGGATATCTGCGACTGATTTGTGTTACAATTATTTCTATATTTGTTTCCGAAGAATATATATAGCCAATGTGTAGTAGCTTTGAGTTTGTATCGATGTGTCGGATTTCCTCCTGAAACCAAATGCATGTTGTACTATCTGACATATCGATGCTCGGATAAAGCAATTACACGGATGGTCGCTCCTCAACAGCCTTATTCTCCGTGCTAGTTGATGGCATTACACCGTAGTGTCCTTGGCTAGCATGGGTATAGAGGTGGGGCGTCATAATTTAGTTATTTATTATATTCCAAATCTTTAAATTACAAATTTAAAACCAAACAAAGATTTTTTTTCATGACAATTAAAAACCAAAATCAACTTATAAAATTTTACTTGTAGAAAACCAATATCTCTTTATATTCTAAATCTTTAAATCAACTTTTTATTTAAATTTCCATATATTTATAAATTCAAAATACTTAATAATTTTAGAAAACTGTTATAAAATTTTATCCATGGGCCTGTATAAAACTTTTTAACCTAGGTCAAGTGATACGGATATGTATCATTTCAATCCGTAATTTAAAAAGAAAAATCCAGGTTCTATCATTTCAAACCCGCAATCCCAAGTAAAATAAATGCAATAAAAATCATTTGAGCCTATCATTTCATCCCATAGTGATAGGGAACTTGCAGTGTGAGATACAGTATATAAAATGAATAGTATGACATATAAATACATATTAGATGATGCAACAGATATATAAACAACATTTAACATCATATAACATATCACAGGCATGTATGAATGACATATCAATTTATACAGATCCACTTGTCATTATTCCACAATAATATAAGTACATATGTCTAGGGTGATAAAAACTCACCTTTTAAAAGCTAGAATCAAATTCACAATACACAATTGAAACTCCTCAAAGCACGACAAGGAACGACCAAACTTTTGAGTAGATGGAGAGTCAAGATCCATATCTTGTATATAACAAATACACAAATCATAAGAATAAGATTCAATACCACAGAAGATGGATTAAACTATGCAATTTTGAATCAAAGAACATAACCTTGCTTTCAACCACCAAGTGGGCTTGGCCATGGTCTAATAGCGAGGAGGAGGTGATGTTGTGGTGGTGGAGGCCGAGCTATGCAAGGAGAAAATAAAAAGAAAAAGAGAAGAAAAAAAAGTGGAAAAAGAAGAGAGAAGGAAGCCATGGATCTAGACTTTTCCCTCCACACTCAAATGATACAATGAGAAATTTTTTTTTTATTTCACGTGAATGATAAGAGGCGGCTAGGTTTAAAAAGATTTGAATGGCTAAAGTTTAGGAATAGTTAGAAAATAAAAAGGCAAGGAAATTTAAAAAGGCACAATTTAAGTAGGGAAAAGATCTTGTATATATTTATCTTAAACAAATAAAAAGAGGAGTTTGATAACTTTGTACGTGTTTGAAAAGGAGAAAATCATGTCTATGCATTTATGAATAGATATGGTAGAAGATTAAAAGGTGGGAAATATATAAAGGTAAGAAATAAATTAAGAATCGTATGCCTACATTTAAAACATATCTTAATTGATTTGTTACTTATCCAATAAATATAGATGTATATACACAAAAGAAACATTCACTAAATAAATAAAGTTTATACACACCATACAAGTAAATAAGAAGATGGAAATAGGAATAAAAAAATGAAACGCGGAAATTAATTATAAATTTAAAAGGCACAATTTAAGTAGGAAAAGATCTTGTATATATTTTTATTAAACAAATGAAAAGAGGAGTTTGATAACTTTGTACGTGATTGAAAAGGAGAAAATAACATCTATGCATTTATGAATAGATATGGTAGAATATTAAAAGGTGGGAAATATATAAAGGCAATAGATAAATTAAGAAACGTATGTCTATATTTAAAACGTATCTTAATTGATCTGTTAATTATCCAATAAATATAGATGTATATACACAAAAGAAACCTTCACTAAATAAATAAAGTTTATATACACCATAAAAGTAAATAAGAAGATGGAGGTTGAGCCTAGTTTGAAGGAAGACAAAGAAAGAAAGAAAAATAGAAGGGAAAAAAAATAGAAAAACAAAAGAAAAAGAAGCCATTACTTGCAAGAAAATTTCTCACGTGAAGATGCAAATGAAAATGAGATGTGGTAAAGAGTTTCTGTATGTGAATTAAAATTTTCTAGGGGAGTTATTCACGCCAAATCAAGTGCAACGAATTGGCAAGTAATTAAGTGCTTAAATGGCTAGAGATTTGAATGGATTTATTTCCTATTAAATAAAAAGAAACAATGGAACAAAATGGGGTAAGTTATTTGCTTTTTCATGTGAAGTGATAGGGTATGAATGGCTAAAGTTTTAGGTAGGCACGGCTAGAAATTAATTAAGGAGGTAGGAAATAAAAGATAGGCAAATAAAGAGGCAGAAAATAAAACAAATGTAACGTATGCCAATTAAAATATATAATTTAAATAAATATAATCTATGTTTATACAACTAAAATAAAAATAAAATAAAAATTGAAGAAGCAAACATAGGGAAAAAAATATGAAATATATATATATATATATATATAATGAAAACACATAAATTTATTGCGCGTAAAATACTGTAATTTATCCAAATCTAAAAGTATAAATCGAAATTTCATTAAACGAAAAGCAATATAAATATTAAAATAAAATACATTTATAAAGAAAAAGATTAATTTTTTTTTAATTTAAACTGAAAATTCAAATTTTGACCAAAATATAAAATTTTCAAAAATTATTTATTTATTGCATTTGAAAAATAAATTCCAAACAAATTCCAAACTTACATTGGAAAAATTCTAAAATTCACTTTTATTAAGTCCATTACTACTCTACAAACCTAATTAACCATTCATTCCTTAATATACTCCAATTTAACAACTTTTAAACATTGTATTACATTTCACACAATGTAACTTTTGTTCATATTTATTAAAAATTGACTTCTCATTTCAATTTAATAGATGTAACACATAATAATTGTCACTGTTTACTTTTAACTATATTTATAAGTTTATTGCCTACAGACCAAAATTACAATTACTTACAGGACCATGGTCTTATTCAATTTCCATTCATTATATTATACCACATTCTTAAATCTCCTTCAATCTATCAAAAATTTATCTTTAATTACCTTTTTTTACCATTCAAATTAGTTATTACATCCACATTAAATAACCAATTTCTATTTCTTTTAATATTTTAATTACATAATCTTATTAAGTCAACTATTTTTAGTTACCCAAAATTTACGGATTGTTACACATAACATTGTAAATAACTAATAGTAGCATATTTCAATTATCGTTTCAACTGAAATCAAATTTAATAAATATAAGAACATTAATCGTGAGTGATTTCTCACCTTTCGAGGCTAGAGAAATAGGAGATAATACGGATACGAATACAGATATGGACACTGAAATTGAGTTACGAATCCAAGCACGAATTCGATGATCAAAGCTGATAACAAGGAATTACGAAATCAAACCAGAATTGGGTCAATGAAGATAAATGGGTATAAGTTAACTCATATATAAAACTATATATATATATATATATATATCTATTTGTATATAAATATCATATTTAAATTTCAAAAACATTTTTAAATTTTAAATATATACGTATTTCGAAATCATTGTTTTAAATTAAACACATATATAAAAATCAAACATATATACACAATATATATAATTAACTAATATATATAAAATCTTATCTACCAGTACACATAACTGTTCTACAATTTACATAAATATTGTTGTATTTTTTTTCTAACACAGATTATAACTTATATATATAAACATATCACCATTTACATAAAGTCAGTAAAGACTATAAATATTTGTGTGTATATATATACAAACAAATAAAATATTTATATTTATATGCTTTATAGAAAATATACATAAACTAATATATATAAAGCCATGAATGTAATGTAACTCACCTATGTGCAACAAATTTACGCAAAGAACAAATATACCCAACTGTAGCACAGACCAAACCAATTACTCATGAAAAAATGCAAACTTATGTACTTATAACATTTATAACCAATATTCTATACATATAAACTGCCAACCATAAATACTGAAAACACAAAATCTAATGTATATGAACTTACACAGATGCATATATGTAAGTGATGAAAACTTTTTTTTAATACAACTATTATATACTGTAAAATATATATCAGACTTATATAAAATCCACTAATATTTTAAAACTATAACATACATTTTTCAACTTATAACATAACTAATCTATTGGATATAAACCAATATATAAAATAGTACGTTTATGAAATAAAACAGTTATATCTGTACACTAGCAGATAAAATAAAATAACTATTATATATATATATATAAATTGCTAACACTAATTAATTACTTATATATATATATATATATATATCAACAAAACTTGTTTACCTTTTATAAAATATATAAGAAGGTGCACGGCTACAGGAAGGGGAGGAAGCAAGTGGATTGGGGAAGCCAGGTTAGGGTGGCGACCGGGTTGTGCACATGCATGGTCGGTGATGGCGGTGGAGCGAGATGAGGATGCCGAGCATGCGATGCGGTGGTGAGTCGCACGGTGTTGATGGCTTGTGCGTGGGTAAAAGTTGCGTGAAAGAAAGAGTGCGTGAGGGGGAGGATGGTGGAAAGTCGCATGAAATTCAAGAGGTTGTGACATCCGAGTTCAAAGGAAAAATAAAATGAATATAAGGGATTGTAAAAGCCAGAGAACGATGAATGAAACAGAAATAATTACCAACTGGGAATTGCAAAAGTCAAAAGGTAAATTATGGGAAATTTAAAAAGACAATGTCTATTGGTTCAGACGTAAAATAGGGGAAAACAAAAGGAACAAAACCGGTACCGATAGGGTTATAGGTTTCGCGGATTTTGCTGTGTATCGGATTTCAAAATATAAAATTGAATATACCACAGAGATCAGCACGACGAGGTGATCAAAACGGTATACAGAGATCAGTGGTACAATCATCTTATTAAAAGTCGATATCGGTACCGAAATGCTGCCATTTCGCCAAAAACAAGATCGAGGGAGCTATAACAGTCAAATTTAGAGAAACGAAATATGACGTCTTGCTCAAAAGATGATTTACTAATTCTCTATATAAAATATTCAGGTTTTGAAAACATTTTATTTCCATCAAATATTAAGTAACTTAAATTGAAATGAAATTACATAATAAAATAAACTTTCATGTAGTCCGATGAAAATTTACTAATTGCTATGTTTATAAAGACTAATTTCAAATATTAAACTTTTATATCAAAATTCAATTAATTAAATTTTCACAAAATTTGAATTAAATAAAATAAAATAAATAAAACCACTAAAATTTACGGGTCAATGCAATATAATAGTTCCTATGAAAAACCTCTAAAGTTGGATGGTATGTGACTCCCTAATCGGGCCTAAGTAGCCCAACGATTGCAGTTCCCCATATGTTTGCTGATTGATAATGTACAATAGATCCTGGTAAAGTTATAGATAATAGAAGATATGAAAGTTCCTAAAGAAAGAGTGGAATAGTCGCTCTTGATTAATGATTGGATTTTTGGATTTGCAAAGAATGATGTCTTGAGAAAATAATTGGAAGTCCACTTTAATTCCTACTCAACAATAAGAAATTTTTGTAAAATGAGGAAAAGTATAAATTGTATGCTTTCAAAGGACTTTTAATGAAAAGTAAGTAAGCATTGAATTTTGGAAAAGCATTTATATGTAATAATGTCTTGAATACACACACACACACAGATATATATATACACACACACACACACACACACACACACATATAGCTAATTTGATTTCAGTAAAGGAAATTTTGTACGAGGCTATTTTGAAAAAAAAATGATAGAGCAATATTGTAACGACTTGGAATTTTTGACATTTTGTACTTAAATATCTGAATCGTTTAAATATTTGAATCATCTATTAAATTTTATTAAAATGGTTTAATAAGCTTTTAAACCCCTTTTAAATCAAAACTAATGATGGTAAACTTGTTTTGGAAAAATGTTTACAAAAATATTTTCTTGGGAAAAATATCGATAATGACCGAAAATCGTTTTAATGATTAACGGCTATTTTTGCAACGAAAGTTCTTCAAACTTTTTACACAAGTCTAAGAAATCATTATGGAAATAATTATCAAATAAAAATATTTTCATGTTTGTGGCTAAATAAATAGGAAAACGAGAAAATAAGAAAGATGTGAAAAAATGGAAATGTTTAACTTTTAGGCTAATGATCAAACGAACACAGCAGCCACTACTTAAACACTCTTCTCTTCATACAAGCTTGGAAGGTTCTAGAACATTCCTCTTGGGTATTGGTAAGGGTATAATGATAATTAGCCTAAAAGAATATGGTGAATAAAGTCAAAATGAGTAAAAATTGTAATACTTCAAAGTTAAGCTAATGTGACATAAAAGAGAAGTGATGTGTAATTAATGACATTAGGGTTTTGAGGGGTATTTGGTCTTTTCCCATCATCATTCCTAAGATATAAAAGGAGGGGCATACCCTTAGGAAATAATCACAAAAGTCCTAAGTAAATCCAAGCTCCTTTAATGGCTTCTTCATCTCCTATTCTGCCTCTTTAATTTTCTCAAACTATATTCAAACCAACTCCAAAATCAACCAAACTTTTCCACAAGGCTTATTAGTACATTAGAAAACCTTCCACCAAGACAAAGTTGAAGTAGTGAAGCCAAACTCTCATGGGAGCGGTTGGCCATGAGAAATTCTTGAGGGGGAGGAGGAAATAAGCAAGGTGAAGGCAAAAAGGAGGAGGAAAGGTGTTGCAAGGTCGAGGCTTGACTTTGGTTCTTGGATCTTGGTTTTTGTTCAGGTTAGATAAAAGGTGAGTTAACACCTCACTTTGGATGGAAAATATAACACATGTATGTTGTTTTTGATTTTTTTATTATAGTTTGAATTATTGTTAACTTATGTTATGTTGAAAACAGTGGTTGTAACTTCTTACTTTAAAAGTAAGTGATATATGTGATCCATGTACATGGACTTGAACAAACTTCGAATGGACTTGAATAAGCCTATAATGACATGTGACTAGACCTTGAAAAGAGCATGTAGGTTGTTGTTAAACATAGGTTGAGATATGACTTGGATTTAAAAGTGAACTTATATCGCTATAGAAGCAGTTCCGAATTGTCTTGTTTTTTGACGATTGTTTGGAACTTTATAGAGAGATCCATAAGGATTTCTGACCATTTATACAATGTTTTGTATGTATTTTTGTTATTATTACAAGATTGAATAATAAAATGATAAGTAAAATCTTGAAAACGACCAAAATATCACTAGTGCAAAACTGCCTCGTTTAACCTTGATTTTTGGACTTTAAATGTTTCAAAAAGGACTTTAAGTTTGAGCGATTTGTTTCATTCTTTTAAAAGTATTTCCTAACTCATATTATAGTATTTTAAAAGTAATTTGGGATTTATATAAATATTTAAGAATAGGTTGTGAATTTTCAAAGGAGAAATATTTTGTTAAAAATATTCGTTTTCAAGTGTTTAATTATTTTTCAAACTTATTATTTTCAAGTGACATTTAAAGGAGCGTTTTAAAATATATTTAAGTATTTTGGAGTATATGTATCTTATATAAATATCTTGGAAAATATATTATATAAATAACTGGTTTCATATTATAAAACAAAACGTTTAGAAAGGAGTTGGTAATTGCTTAATGGCCAAATAGATAATTATTTAATAACTTATTTGAAAAGTAATCGGTTATGCTTAACATAATAAGCCGACTAAGTAAACTCATCAATTTGTGAGAGTTAAGATTTATGTCCAATAGGAACGGAGCAATGGAGCTCTAACCTACCGGGCTTCCCTCTTAACCGAGGAATATGTAAGTGGAAAATGTTGAAAATGTATTAATTGAGTTGATTTCTTATAATTTATGGAAATCATTAATACTATACTTAACATTAAAAGCCGATGAGGTAGACTTATCTATTTGTGAGATTCAAGACCGAAGTGTCTAGGCAAGGCTTGAAGCAACCAGTGCCCAAACTTACCTGGCTTCGCTCTTGGACGAGGAATATTTAAGTTGGAATGTCAGAACCGAGTTAATAGTACAAATTATGATTTGTATAAGCAATCATCTTTACAACTTGATAGTTAACTAGTCCGTACTGAACTTGACTGAATATTAAATTAGATCTTTAAAGCAAATATTTTTAGAGATAGTAACAAGTCGGAAAATGACTTGCGTTTGTTATGCAATATGTTAATTACATTTGTCTTTAACCTTTTTTGATTATACTTAAGGATGTAAATAGATCTTTAAATGAATGATTTAAAGATAAGAAAAACCAAAATGGTTTTGGGTGTGTAGTGACAATTTTTAAGTAACATTCGTCTTAAACCCTTTGAATGGATTTGTGAAGGTACCTAGATCTTTAAAATGGATATTTTGAAGGAAATACTAAGTAAAGGAATATTTGGAAAAAGATAGAAAAATTAGAAGTTTATTACATAAATGAAGCTTACCAATAAAGGAGTTTTAATTAATAAGAGGATTAATTAAATGGAAGAGATTCGAAGTTACTTAAGTAACTCAATCATACATTGTGTGGATTGATTTTGTTATGGATGATGATGGTTTTTATATGTTTATGGAAAGACACCTAGACTTGGTTTCCACTTACAAACATCTATCTTGTTTTAGATAGTCGATTAATCGACCATCGAATTGACCAAGTGTGACTTAAGAAATTATCGAGAAGCATCGCGATCTCATACCAATAAGAACCCCTGAGAGGATTATTGGTATCTCTAGCTTTCAATTACTTCTGAGAGAACCATAATTGAGTTAACCGAAATTTTTTAGTTGATTTTGGAGAGTCCGATAAATGGGAAGTGTGTACTTATATGAGATGACTCATGTAACGGCCCGCAGTTCCGTACCCCTTAAGTCAACACTATTCTCCATCAATCAACACTAGATGTACGGAAATACGAACCATTTGGGTTAAAGAAGAAGAGGTAGAAGCAGAATAAAATAGAAACAACATCAGAATCTATCCATCGCAGTGGAATAAAATATAATTCATAATAACAGAGCTTTACACAAAAGAAATCTATATCTGTTTTATACATACATCATCAGAACACATCGTCAGAGTTTAACAACATCAAAAACGTACAACTGGACAGTCATATAAACCTGTCCTCAGAACTGAATACACAGCTAATCAACATAGTGGAATATCTAAAACAAGTACGTAAGTACGTATCGCCATCCAGCTTCTTAGCATCCTTTCCTGTAATCTATAATACTTGGTTTGACCCGAGCATTACAGTTAAATAACACCCGAGTCAGTCTGGAATATCAGCGTGAGAAATCACACTCAAATTGATTATTAAAGTTTCAAAAATCCTTTGAAATCAAAAGCATCGTAAGACCACGCACAAATAAACATGTCGGATTTTTACCTTATGATGGCTAAAACACTTTTTATTAAAATCCTCTGATATTATAATAGGGTCTATATACAAATACTTATTAAAATAGCCGAAATTGTTACATTATTAAATTCTAGCTACTAGCCATAGAGTGGGTAATACAAACAAAACTCGTAAAAAGCGTGCAGGGAGAATGGATTTCCAACAAATGACTAGGCACTGGGGTACCACCTGCTACAGTACGTGGCCTAGATCACTGTACAGAGGATTACTCCCAATCCCCTGCAACACAAGATCGGGACTACCCCTTACTGGATAATCCTGAGTAAGATCACCCCACGGTTGTGATCAGCAACCGCACTACTAAGCCAAAATAAAAGGGACATCTAGACAGGGGTGGCCTCTCCCTGAAATGGGTGCTACCCATCTAGCCTTGCTGCATAACCCTGATTTTTAGTCATTCCCGGTTGATGAGGCTTGAGGCTAAGCGTTACCTTTTTAGAACATTTCACCTAGAGTGCCCATCGTCCACCTGACGATGTTCTGAAAGCATTCATCCATACAAGTCCGTCCCGGGTTCGAACGGAACCGAAGGCACTATTCCTACTACATCCATTTTGGAAACATCCTTAAGATTAGTAGCGACTAGCCCTTGCACTTCACTGCTCCATCATAACTTTCCATCGCGAATTTATTCCTCCAAATATCCACTGAAATACTACTTTACTTTTATAAACCCAGTTTATAAATCCCATAGGCTCATCTTCCTTTTAAAATCCCAGTTTCATGCACTTAATCAATTTTCAAATTGATTTCCAAAATTAACTCCATTTAAAATAAATTCTTTACTTATCCAATTTCGTTTTAAAATCCGTTACTTTTATTAATTCCAGATTCAACTTCTTAATTAGGTTTTAATCTTATTTTACTTGAAACTACAAATTTCATATTTATTTCAAGTTCCTTCCTTTACTCCTTCCTTAAAATTTTAAAATCTTGAATTTTTAGAAATATTCTATTATTCCTTTAATTAACAACACTTAGGTTTTAAAATTCATTTATTTCCGTTTATTCAAAAATCTCCTTTTCCATACTTAGAATTTATTCATTGAAATTTTAAAATCACTTTTCCATTTCATTCTTTAATTTATCCAAATTTCAATAATTATTTACTTAAAATTCTCTCTTTTATTTTCTTCCAAAAATCCAAATCTATACATTTTTGATAACTTAGTATATCCAAATATATTCAATCAAACCATAACGTCCAAATCTATCACAGATTATCACATAAACCATATCACAGAATATTAAACAATCTAAATAATTATTGAGGAATCCAGTTGGATCCCCCCCAATCTGTTTCCCTGCATCCACAGATGTTAGAACAATACCAATTCCAGTTCGAGGTGGAATATCGCGGTATATGGGATTAATATAATATCATCCGCTATTATGCGGCGCATAGGGTCTCATCCGCTATATAATGCGGGAAATCAATCATTCCAATATATACTATATACATTACTACATATATAATATAGCACATCCAATCAAATCAATCAACCAATTGTTTAAATTTTACCATTTAAATTTAA
Source organism: Allium cepa (assembly GCA_030765085.1). Lineage (NCBI taxonomy): Eukaryota > Viridiplantae > Streptophyta > Magnoliopsida > Asparagales > Amaryllidaceae > Allium > Allium cepa. The sequence goes on along the minus strand of CM060937.1, from coordinate 107,262,026 downwards.
ATAACAACCAGATGAGTGAGATTAACTCTCCTTTTATTTCGCTGTTTACAATCCATTCCAAACTGACTTGCTTCCGTGATTTAAAACCTTGTATAAACATTAGATGATTTATGAACTAATGGAATAATCACTTATCATTAATTATTTGATTAACTAACAATTTAATTCAATTGATAATACCCTTTTAAAACCATAAAATAAGATTTTCGGATCTATTAACATTAGCCATGAGTTTAAACTACCATAAAAAAATCCCTTTTTATTTAAAATTTAGGTTCATAGCCTTACCAAAACTTTGAAAGTACTTTACTGTTAATTGGAATAATAAATCAATAAATTTACGTCCGAGTTTATAAAGTTAAGTAACATTGAATTTAGGTGCTTGAAATAGTTAACTACTCAAACAGAAAACAATTTTACTTCCTGACAGTTTATAAGCTAATTATAAGTTTACATATATATTTTTCAAAACCCTTAATCTGTTTTCTGTTTCTGTTTACATATGTTAAAAATTTAAAAGCAAGGCAAACGTGAATTTCATCTGCTTCTTAATTTAAACAAAGGACGAAATGCTATATCTATGAACTATAATAGATCTGTCCAAATTATAAATCCTATACCTTACTGGAAGATGCGAACCAGGACTTGAGCATGAAACCCCACCGCGAGCAGAGAGCACCAACCCATGCCTTCGAAACCGCCTCTACCCAAAGCGAAACTGAAGTCATCGACCCCCTCTAATCCACACGCGCACGATAACAACCGCAGATCGAATCAGCTAGGAAAGTTAAGGAGGAAGTCGCCATCGCTATCTCCTAAATCGCCTCGCCTTAGACACCCTTTTTTTGGGCATGCGCGAACATGCCTTCCTAAAGCCTCCTAAACCCTAGCCTCTCGCGCCATCACCTCCTCGTCACCACTCCATCACGAGCGACTCTCCTTCGAACGAAGATGTGGGCCTCACTGGCTTGCGACCCACGTGAGCAGTCGCGATCGAAATTCATTTTTTTTGTATTCGACCTGGGTTCATTTCCTTGGTTCATTCGATAATGAATGGAATGGGGTTTTATTTTTTACTCGAATTGAATAACGAGAGAGGAATAGGCAATTTTAAAAGGAACGAGAAGTGTGTGATGGAAGACAAGGGTAGCGTGCTGAGACAGGATTAGATACTGGCGTGCTCTAATCAACAAGCAACAGTAATTTGAAATGGGATGGAAAAGATCTGATGTGAAGTAAATGCGGCTTGGAAATGACCAATAAATAAAATAAAAACTATTTTTATTTAAAATTTAAATTTAAAATTATTTTAAATTCAAAGCTTAAAATCTAGACATCCCATTGAGGCATGCCACTAGACGTTCATAACGTTATACCCCTATTCTGGACGCAATGGAAAAGGTTTCGAGTCCTAATTCGACCGTATGGAGAAGATAGCTTTTTGAATCCAGTTATTATATTAAATTTTCGATATAAATTTCAGCGCATTTATATATCGTACGCTCACACAACAACTCCAAACATTATGAAAATTGAAATCTGATAATGATACAATATTACGGATCCAATGGAACCAGTTCCGTCGAATTCCGAGACTATGCCTCGGAAGGCTATTTTTAAACATCGATTTAAATGATATAATTTCAAAACTTAACAAAATGCTTCCAAATTCAATGTTAACACTTTTACTATCTTCAACACTATCAACATAAATTTTACAAGCCTTCAATTATTTTTAACAGGCTTAAAACTCCAGATTCAACACTTTACCCAACTTCAAATTATTTAGTTTAATAATTAAATTATCCAATAAATGGTGATATTTGAATTCAAGTTAAAAATTAACTTTGAAATATTTAAAATCAATTAAATATTCTGATTTCAAATGTTCAAAAATTCCAGGTCGCCACATTCCTCCCTCCTTAAAAGAATTCCGTCCCCGAACTTACTACTTAAGAAGAATGGTCCAATACCCGTTTACTTTTTCCTAAAACCAAACAATTCCAAACAGTTCTCAAAACAATTTTTTATTAAAGACACACTAACCCTTTTCCTAGCTTTCCAAACTTATCCATAAGTCCCAATAATATTATTTACTTAGCAATTCAATTTTGAACTTAAAACCAAATTTTGAATTATCAAAATTTTCCTAACTCCCTAAATTTTCGAAAAATTTCGCTAGCGTCTCCTTTGCATGGCTAGCTTGGTACAACTACAAAATGCCTCCACGGGCACCCGAATTCCAAAAGAAAACAAAAGGCCAGGTTGCTCGATCAAAAATCCAATCAAATTTCATACAGAAATTTAAACACATACCTTTTTATCGAGCTATTCAAATTTATCTTCTGAAATCAAAACCAATTTTCCTTCCCTTTTATAATACCTGCATATCCTACTTCTATTCAAATTGGTTCTCTCATTTTCATATGAATTCAATTTACCTTCACTCTGAATATTGAATTTTTATCTTCCATTTATAACTAATTCATATCATTATTTTAAATTAGTTTCATCCACTAATTTATTTCAATTCCCGATTTGAAATCGTTTTGTCGCTAACAAAAAATTTCTAACTCTCATAATTTTCGAATTTTTTTGACAGGGTCTCCTTTGTACGGAGGAGCTTTTGCAATTTCACAAGAGATATAAATATATATACATCGACCCACACAGTCGGAAAAACAAAAATAGTTCATATTTCCTATTTTTATTGCGTAGGCGTACCTTTATTTAGCATTTTTAAGCAAGCAGCTTATTATTTTAGCATTTTGCGCGATCAAATCCAGCCAAACGGCTTTTCAGTACCTGTACTTACTCAATTCAAACATATAAGTACTAAATATATGCAATTTATTAACATTTCACTTACTTTCAATAGCTAAAACATAAATTTCACATATAGTGCACGTTATAAAATTTCCGTAAGCACATATAAGGTTCCGACACTTATTAAAATTGATTACAACCAATGCTCAAACCATTCCATTCAGTTTAAGTGATTTACAACTTACTCGCTTATATTTAATTCATTCTAAGCAAAATAAACTCATATTCATTCCAATTGATTTCAAAATCATCCTATTTCATTTCTAATAACTCATAAATTTTTATCTAATCCCGTTTATATCGAACGACTCATTTTCTTATGCAATTCGACAATATTAATGTGAATAAATAATTACTTAAGCTTTATAACCATTTAAATTGATTCCAACTCAATTTACACTTGATTCCATCCCATTTTAATTTATTCACCAACTATATATTTTAAAATCATTTCATTGAGCTTGACAACATTCGATTCTTATATTAATAACCACTTCCCGAATTAATTTAACCCAAACTTTTATTTAATGAACTTTCATCCTTACACGAAGTTGAGCTTCTAATTATTTTTAACCTAAGTTAATTTTCTTTAATTTATTCCAACTTCAAAACTTAAGCTCATTTCATTTGCAAATAAATTTTTTTTCACTTTAACTTATCAAATCTCATTCCAAACTACAAATTTATTTGATTAGTTCATCTGTTTCGTATAAATCTTAAATTTCCAGATTCAATTCATTTAATGATTACAAGGTCATTTTCAATTTATTTACTTCACTAACACTTCAAGTCGAATTTGATTTATAACTCGAATTTTATTTCCAAACTTCATTATTAGCTTACAATTCAACTTCTCATTAACTACATTAGGTTCCATTTACATATTTCATTAACTAATTTATTATCTAATTAGTTCTCCCCTATTTATAATTTAATACTTGATTTTTAATCTCAAAAACTCTTCATTTAATTTTCTTAAGTTCAATTTATTTTATAATTCAAGTTTGGATTTTTGTTTTATTATTTTTTTTCCCAAAACATCAAACAATATTTATTTTGGGTTTTCTATTCCACTTTTCAATTTTATAAGTCACAACTTATTATTTTACACACTTTCATTCATTCTAGGCTTGAATATATTCATCTTTATTTTTAACTCAAGATTTTTCGCTTATTTATAACCCAAGCATATTTTTATTCCATGGATTTTTAATTCTTTTATAAGTTTTTCTAATTCATTTATTCCAATCCAATTCTTATCCAATTTATTTTTGTTTATTTAAGTAAGGATCTAATTCCATTCAATATCACCCATAACTCAACTGAATTTTATTCCAATTCAATTTTATTTTAACTCAGATTTACTTAATCCAATTCAATTCTGTTTTCTTCCTCAATCCAAGTTAATTTCATTTTCTTACGTTTCACTTTAAATTTTAAATTCCAACATTCAAAGCTCATATTTCCTTCCTGATTTGAAAATCATCTCAATTTATAAGCCTATAACCTATCTCATTAGAATATTTAAACACCCGAATTTTGGTTTCAAATCATTTTGAAATCACCATTATCTCAAAACAACATTTTTCAAATTTTTAAACCAATCTTGGTATTTATTCCCAACAAATTTCCTTTGAAATTTTCAAAAACAAACTAGCTTTTCTGAACAAATCAATTTGGCAGCAATCCTTCACTTAGGAACTCAAAAATGAACATCGATGATGCTGCAGTCATCACGGAAGTTATTTTCCAGCGACTGAAGTGAACTCAATGCTATATCCCTTCCAAAATTTATTTGAAACAATTTCCTTTCAGAAACACTTTTTAAAACAATAATGCTATTATTTACCTTCAAAATACTTCGAAAAATACTTCCAAAATTTCCGGGGTTTTAAAATTTCAAATTTTAACTTAAATCAAATTTTAACTATAATTTATTTGTATAATTTATGCTCATACCATTTTGTTTTTTTTATTTGGTTATACAAGTCATTTCAATTTGTTTATAATCTTATTTGTTTAAGATATTATCATCCAAACATCCAAGTTATACAATAATTTAAGAAAATATTTCCTTTATATCAAAATATATTTTTTTTGGGCAAAATTATTTCATTTACCCGCTTTCGAAAACAATATTGTGACGAATTGTCCTATTCAAGTGTTTAGAAACCCCTTCGATATAGTTGTCCAGACTGTGCCGACGAAGGTTCATATGCCACTCAATAAATCAATCAACACAATATAAAACCATTTTTATATCCACTAACAAATAAGCGCTCATATCTATTTATACGCTCAATTGAGTAGTTCCCAACAGAGCCATGGTTCTCGCTTAACCTTTCAGCTCTGATACCAACTGTAACGGCCCATAGTTCTGCACCCCTTAAGTCAACACTATTCTCCATCAACTCTAGATGTACGAAAATATGAACCATTTATGCTAAAGAAGAAGAGGTAGAGGAAGAAGAAAATAGAAACACTATCAGAATCTATCCATCGCAGCGGAATAAAATATAATAGATAATAACAGATGTTTACACAAAAGAAATCTATATCTGTTTTATACATACATCATCAGAATACATCATTAGAGTTTAACAACATCAATAACATACAACTGGAAAGTCATATAAAACCTGTCCTCAGAACTGAATACACAGCTAATCAACACAGTGGAATATCTAAAACAAGTACGTAAGTACGTATCGCCATCCAGCTTCTCAGCATCCTTTCCTGTAATCTATAATACTCGGTCTGACCCGAGCATTACAGTTAAATAACACCCGAGTCAGTCAGGAATACCAGCGTGAGAAATCACACTCAAATTTATTATTAAAGTTTCAAAAATCCTTTGAAAACAAAAGCATCTCGTAAGACCACGCCACAAATAAACATGTCGGGTTTTTACCTTACGATAGCTAAAACACTTTTTTATTAAAATCCTCTAATATTATAATAGGGTCAATATACAAATACTTATTAAAATGGATATTTTGAAGGAAATACTAAGTAAATGAATATTTGGAAAATGATAGAAAAATTAGAAGTTTATTACATAAATGAAGTTTACCAATAAAGGAGTTTTAATTAATAAAAGGATTAATTAAATGGAAGAGATTCGAAGTTACTTAAGTAACTCAATCATACATTGTGTGGATTGATTGTGTTATGGATGATGATGGTTTTTATATGTTTATGGAAAGACACCTAGACTTGGTTTCCACTTACAAACATCTATCTTGTTTTAGATAGTCGATTAATCGACCATCGAATTGACCAAGTGTGACTTAAGAAATCATCGAGAAGCTTCGCGATCTCATACCAATAAGAACCCCCGAGAGGATTATTGGTATCTCTAGCTTTCAAATACTTCTGAGAGAACCATAATTGAGTTAACCGAATTTTTTTAATTGATTTTGGAGAGTCCGATAAATGGGAAGTGTGTACTTATATGAGATGACTCGTGTAACGGCCCGCAGTTCCATACCCCTTAAGTCAACACTATTCTCCATCAATCAACACTAGATGTATGGAAATACGAACTATTTGGGTTAAAGAAGAAGAGGTAGAAGCAGAATAAAATAGAAACAACATCAGAATCTATCCATCGCAGCGGAATAAAATATAATCGATAATAACAGATCTTTACACAAAAGAAATCTATATCTGTTTTATACATACATCATCAGAATACATCGTTAGAGTTTAACAACATCAAAAACGTACAACTGGACAGTCATATAAACCTGTCCTCAGAACTGAATACACAGCTAATCAACATAGTGGAATATCTAAAACAGTTACGTAAGTACGTATCGCCATCCAGCTTCTTGGTATCCCTTCCTGTAATCTATAATACTCGGTTTGACCCGGGCATTACAGTTAAATAACACCCGAGTCAGTCTGGAATATCAGCGTGAGAAATCACACTCAAATTGATTATTAAAGTTTCAAAAATCCTTTGAAATCAAAAGCATCGTAAGACCACGCCACAAATAAACATGTCAGATTTTTACCTTACGATGGCTAAAACACTTTTTATTAAAGTCCTCTGATATTATAATAGGGTTTATATACAAATACTTATTAAAATAGCCGAAATTGTTGCATTATTATATTCTAGCTACTAGCCAAAGAGCGGGTAATACAAACAAAACTCGTAAAAGGCGTGCAGGGAGAATGGATTTCCAACAAATGACTAGGCACTGGGGTACCACCTGTCACAGTACTGGCCTAGATCACTGTACAGAGGATTACTCCCAATCCCCTGCAACATAAGATCGGGACTACCCCTTACTGGATAATACTGAGTAAGATCACCCCACGGTTGTGATCAGCAACCACACTACTAAGCCAAAATAAAAGGGACATCTAGACAGGGGTGACCTCACCCTGAAATGGGTGCTACCCACCTAGCCTTGCTGCATAACCCCTGATTTTTAGTCAATCCCGGTTGATGAGGCTTGAGGCTAAGCGTTACCTTTTTAGAACATTTCACTTAGAATGCCCATCGTCCACCTGACGATGTTCTGAAAGCACTCATCCATACATGTCCGTCCTGGGTTCAAACGGAACCGAAGCCACTATTCCTACTACATCCATTTTGGAAACATCCTTAAGATTAGTAGCGACTAGCCCTTGCACTTCATTGCTCCATCTTCAACTCCGAACTCGTTTTTCCACGAAAACATACAAACACGATCGAAGTGGTTTTCGAGAAAATAATCCCGATCTCGGTCTCTTCGAAATGATCGACCCATTTGGCCAATATTGATAGTCGGTTATTTAACTATCAATTAACATTCACAAACATCCATCAATCATAAACAATTTCCCAAATTATTTATTAACCTCAAAATATCTTCGCAAGATATATTTCCATTTTCAACCCTTTTGAAAATAGTTTTCAACCCACACTCTTCTTATGGAATAAATTTCCAAATATTTATTTCCACTGAAAGGACCAAGTACAAAGCTTTAGATTTTTGAAATAACTTTAAAACACTTTATTGTAAAATATATTTTAACATTTAGATTGAAAACTATTGCTTTATTAAAAATATATATGTTAGGAATATTTAAAATGAAGGTACTTTATAAAATATAAAACTAGATTTTCTCTTTAGAAACAAATACCAAGTCACTTTTAAATAATTACTGCTACAATAGATTAAAAGAAAATACTTACTTTAGGATTTAAATGTTTAGAAATAATAAATTTTCTAAAACATGCTTTTTAAAACGACATTAAAACTTTTAAAAATTTACTTTGAAACGTACTTGGCTATTCAGGGAAATATACTTCTCTTCACATCCTTTAAAAATAAATCACTATTTTTTTTTAAACACAATTTCTCATTCCTTTAATAACTTTCCATCGCAAATTTATTCCTCCAAATATCCACTGAAATACTACTTTACTTTTATAAACCCTGTTTATAAATCCCATAGTCTCATCTTCCTTTTAAAATCCCAGTTTCATGCACTTAATCAATTTTCAAATTGATTTCCAAAATTAACTCCATTTAAAATAAATTCTTTACTTATCCAATTTCGTTTTAAAATCCGTTACTTTTATTAATTCCAGATTCAACTTCTTATTTAGGTTTTAAAAATTTTATTTAACTTGAAACTACAAATTTCATATTTATTTCAAGTTCCTTCCTTTACTCCTTCCTTAACAATTTAAAATCTTGAATTTTTAGAAATAATACGTTATTCCTTTAATTAACATCACTTATGTTTTAAAATTCATTTATTTTCGTTTATTCAGAAATCTCCTTTTCCATACTTAGAATTTATTCATTGGAATTTTAAAGTCACTTTTCCATTTCATTCTTTAATGTATCCAAATTTCAATAATTATTTACTTAAAATTCTCTCTTTTATTTTCTTCCAAAAATCCAAATCTATACATTTTTGATAACTAAGTATATCCAAATATATTCAATCAAACCATAACATCCAACGTTTTAATTACCAATATAATCTATCACATATTATCACATAAACCATATCACAGAATATTAAACAATCTAAATAATTATTGAGGAATCCAGTTGGATCCCTCCAACCCGTTTCCCTGCATCTAAAGATGTTTGCACAATACCAATTCCACTTCGAGGTGGAATATCGCGGTATATAGGATTAATATAATATCATCCGCTGTTATGTGGCGCATAGGGTCTCATCCGCTATATAATGCGGGAAATCAATCATTCCAATATATACTATATACATTACTACATATATAATATAGCACATCCAATCAAATCAATCAACCAATTGTTTAAATTTTACCATTTAAATTTAAATAAAAACCAGATGAGTGAGATTAACTCTCCTTTTATTTTCCTGTTTGCAATCCATTCCATATTGACTTGCTTCCATGATTTAAAACCTTGTATAAACATTAGATGATTTATGAACTAATTGAATAATCACTTATCATTAATTATTTAATTGACTAAATTTTTTATTCAATTGATGATCACCCTTTTAAAACCTTAAAATAAGATTTTCGGATTTATTAACATTAGCCATGAGTTTAAACTACCATATAAAAAATCCCTTTTCATTTAAAATTTAAGTTCATAGCCTTGCCAAAACTTTGAAAGTACTTTACTGTTAATTGGAATAATAAATTAACTACTCCAACAATTAATCCGAGTTTATAAAGTTAAGTAACATGGAATTTAGGTGTTTGAAACAATTAACTACTCCAACAGAAAACAATTTTACTTCCTAACAATTTATAAGCTAATTATAAGTTTACATATATATTTTTCAAAATCCTTAATCTGTTTTCTATTTCTGTTTACATATGTTAAAAATTAAAAAGCAAGGAAAACACGAATTTCATCTCCTTTTTAATTTAAACAAAGGATGAAATGCTATATCTATGAACTATAATAGATCTGTCCAAATTATAAATCCTATACCTTACTGTAAGATGTGAACCAAGCCTCAAGCATGAAACCCCACCGCGAGTAGAGAGCACCAACCCATGCCTTCGGAACCGCCTCTACCCTAAAGCGAAACTGAAGTCATTGAGCCCCTCTAATCCACACGCGCACGATAACAACCGCAGATCGAATCAGCTAGGAAAGTTAAGGAGGAAGTCGCCATCGCTATCTCCCAAATCGCCTCGCCTTAGACACCCCTTTTTTCGCATGCGCGAGCATGCCTTCCTGAAGCCACGTAAACCTAGCCTCTCACGCCATCACCTCCTCATCGCCACTCCATCACGAACGACTGTCTTTCGAACGAGGACGTGGGCCTCACTGGCTTGCGACCCACGCAAGCACTCCCGATCGAAATCTATTTTTTCGGTATTCGACCTTGGTTCATTTCCTTGGTTCGTTCGATAATGAATGGAATAGGTTTAATGTTTTTTCTCGAATTGAATAACGAGAGAGGAACATGCAATTTTAAAAGGAACGAGAAGTGTGTGATGGAAGATAAGGGTAGCGTGCTGAGACAGGATTAGATACTGGCTTGCTCTAATCAACAAGCAACAGTAATTTGAAATGGGAAGGAAAAGATCTGATGTGATGTAAATGCGGCTGGGAAATGACCAATAAATAAAATAAAAACTATTTTGATTTAAAATTTAAATTTAAAATTGTTTTAAATTCAAAGCTTAAAATCTAGACATCCCGTTGAGGCATGCCGCCAGACGTTCATAACGTTATACCCCTATTCCCGACGCAATGGAAAAGGTTTCGAGTCCTAATTCGACCATATGGAGAAGATGACTTTTTGAATCCAGTTATGATATTAAATTTCGATATAAATTTCGGCGCGTTTATATATCGTACGCTCACACAACTACTCCAAACATTACGAAAATTGAAATCCGATAATAATACCATATTACGGATCCAATAGAACTAGTTCTGTCGAATTCTGAGACTGTGCCTCAGAAGGCTATTTTTAAACATCGATTTAAACGATATAATTTCAAAACTTAACAAAACGCTTCCAAATTCAATGTTAACACTTTTACTATCTTCAACACTATCGATATAAATTTTACAAGCCTTTAAATTATTTTTAACGGGCTTAAAACTCCAGATTCAACATTTTACCCAACTTCAAATTATTTAATTTAATAATGAAATTATCCAATAAATGGTGATATTTGAAATCAAGTTAAAAATTAACTTTGAAATATTTAAAATCAATTAAATATTCCGATTTCAAATGTTCAAAAATTCCGGGTCGTCACAACTCGAAACCAAAACCAGTTCAAAACCATATATGCGATCTATGTTCTGGAAGCGGTTATGAAGTGGAACGTTATGAAGTTGAACCATCTATCCTAAGGTTAAGTACAAGGGAAAGGTCAGCGTTAACATTTCGAACGATGCTATCGTATGGGAGTGTCTATATTGAGGAGTACTGCAAGATAGAGGATAGCATTAGCATTCGTCGGAGTACTTATGCGGGAAACCTATGTGGAGGTTTGAGATCCGTTCAAGATGCTTCAATCCATGTAGTGATTTATGATATGTTCGAGGTGAAGGAATCCAGTTGGGGATTCATATGTTCATTGAGTGATGAAGACTTATGTGAAAGATGCCGAACGTATCCACGACATCGAAAATGACCAAAATTAGAATAGGGTGCATAATCTCGAGTTTAGCTTACTTATGAGAGTATATCAGCTCTATATCTAAAGTATGCTTATCTATAAGCTGTGCGCGAGAGTTGTTGATAATTGATGCCAAGTAGTTCATCGTTGTGCAAATTATGTTTACCTTAGAATATATCCCATCTAGAGATATACTTTGCTCAGAATGTAGTCTCTGATCCTTGTCATGGAGTTTGGATTTGAGTTGATCCGAGGAGATTTCCATGAAAATCTATTATGCGAACCCGTCTTAGCGGTATTAATGGTGTACCTATTATAGTTGTGGTGTTCACATAATAGCTATTCGATATAATTATGTGCCACAATCTATACATTATCTTTCATATCACTATATATTAAACATATTAAATGGTTGGTTTCTTTGAGGGGAAAACTGTTACGGGAATTCATACGGTCTCAACGGTTATTGTTACATGTTGCATGTTGCATGTTTCATAAGTTTTCTCACGCTAATTTACCACACCGATCTGGGTGTAATTTTCTTATAATGCTTGGATTAACCCTTTGTGTGTTTTCAAATTTAGCTGTGGATGCTTTGGAGCTTCTGGAGAAGAGTTGGTATTCTGGTTATCGTAGTATTTATTTCCGCTGCATTACTTTTTGTGTATCATCAACATTTGTGAGGATATGTTGTTATAATTGTTCAAGCTGATTATTCTAACTCTGAAAAGCTTTGTATCTTAAGATGATAATTTATACTGTCTTTTGATATTATAAATGATCGTTCCATTGTGAGATTCTAATGTTATGTTCTTTCTTCCCTATTCCTTTTCTTTTTCTTTTTATTTTACCCTAACAATTTGTCTTTCCAGCACTTGATGCTTGGCACACGAATACCGTGGATGTATTAGTGTCAACATTTGAGGGTCAAAAAGGTGAGTTATTACAAATATAGCTCGTAAATCATTCTATGTAATGAAAATTTTCACGATGTTAAATATTTTTATGGGTGGACAATATGAGTGGTATCGAAATAAGATGAATGGTATAGAAAAGAAGACTTAGGGTTTTAAAAATTAAGTGGTAAGTGGCTATACTAAAATAGTTTAAGTAAATAAGATGGTAAATTAAGAGAAAAAAGGCCGGAATTAGTGCAGATTGGGTTGAATAATTGAGTAGTTAGAAATTATGTAGTATAAATAAAAGAGAGGTTTGACTTATTTTAATTAGGTTAGGATTTGACATATTTTAATTCACTGGAATGAAAGTGGTAACAAAATAAGTTTCGATAAATCAATCAAGTTATAAATAAAGGCGTTTTATTTGAAATAATAAGGAATGTAAATGCAAAGTAAGAGATGTACGAAATATCAAAAATATTGTATTTTTCACTGTCTATTTCAATATAGAAAATTAAATATAATTCCTTGTATTTAAACACAAAACATGAACCCTCTTTTAAGTGATTCATAAAGAACTTTAGCATTAACGATTCCTTATGGAGGGAAAAGTAGTTCCAATGTATTCAAATATAGGATTCTTAATTATAGTAAAAAAGGTGTTAGTAAATTAAATTAAAACAATGCTAGTAACCTAATTGGCGAAGCAGCACAAAGGAAAATGGGCATTTTCAATTATTATGTACATTTATTGCTAGTCTCTTTTATCAGTCGACCTTTTACGACGTTAGAAACTCTTTCAAACATTGGATGGAGGGAACGTATGAGATGTAAGAAAAGTGATAGGATGAGAGTTGTTCTTATCTACTCAAGTTTTTATAATTTAAAAAGTTTGAAAGTTCTTTTAGAAATATGTAAGTATATTTTTGAAAGAAATGGTTTGGTGGTAATAAATAAGTTTTTTTTGAAAGAACACTTAATAAATGGTTGCACTAAGAATCCTAAATTTTTAAGAAATAAAAGTTAAAAAGGTCTTTAAAAGAAAAAGCCGATTTGACTTCAAACTTAAAATCGTTAGTATTTTATTTTAGGTTTAATAATAAATTAAATTCAAAAATCTTAAAATGTAAGTAATTTTTGAATTAATAAAATTTTCTAAGCACTATTTTTAAATACAAAGGTTTTAGGATTGAGTATTTCAAAAAAATTAAAGTTTTAATTTTTGAAAATTTTTTTTATAGAGACCAAACCAGAAATTTAAATATGGAGTAGATAAGAATTAGTGCCTAGGTAAGATGAGGAAAAGAATCAGGTGGTGAAGGAGATAGTAGTAATTACTTTTGTAATAGTAAGAAGAAATCCATTTAGAGTGTAAGGACACTAAATGGAGGCTAGGAATGTTATTTTGATGTGCGTGTAAACCATAAAGAGGATATTAAAGTACACCTCTATAAGTTTGGATATGCTTATGGAGACTTATGAATAAACAAAATATCAAGAATCGAGAATACCGACAAAAGAATGAGATTAAGAGAAGATAGTAACAGATGATAATGAGAGGGTAAAAACATATGGAGGATATTGGTAGAATTAAGTTGGAGAAACAAGAGAAGGATTGGAAGGTTACCACCCCAAGCTTAGTTTCCATTTAATACAAAGGTTCTATAGGTTGTTTTTCTTATCCACTGTAGTGAGAAAGACATAAATATTCCATAATTGGATATGGAATGGAAGAGGTGAATAGGCCTTATTCATCGTGAGTAATAAGGAAAATAAGATATAATGGTTGTTGTAGAGGGATGATCTGTTAGGAAGGTCTGTTGTTATAGTAGTAGTTAGTGGTGTTGAGTTTCCTTTCAGTATTAGTTTTTCTTTTTATGCGTTGTAAGTATTAATTTTCAACATGAACTGCGTACGTTTAGGAAAATTTCCTTTTTATGTGTTTTCTAAGTGTATCGTAGTGATTTGAGAATGCAATGAAAAGGAAATTTTAGGGAGTCACTTAGCTAATGCGAGGGAAAAGTAAATAGTTGAAATTGGAAGTTAAGTAATAAATTAAGAAAATTTATTTAACTAATTACTAAATAAAAGAAAAGAATGAAAATGTAGGTTCCGAAATGTATTGAGGTTATACGAAAGGTAAATTTTGATAGATAGAGAACACAATTATAGAGAGGTAAGCCACGAGTCAATGTTCTTGTTCCGCGAAGACTGAAATATAAAGTTAAATATGTGTGCTGGTTGATTTTAATAAGAAAGACAAGTTTTTTAGAACTTGAATATTTACAAGGCGACTAAGTGAAGTCCTTTATGGATGGTGGATGGTTGGCTAAACTCCAATATCAAAAATGCGGAAAAAGTTATTTATAAAAGAATGTAATTATATATATATTTGGATAAAGATTTTTTTTTAGAATATGTATTTAACGACCCAGAATTTGAGCACCTCCAAATATAACATTTAAAGTGATTTTAAATATAAAATATATAAGATTTTATGATTTGAATAATATTAGATCAGATTTGGAAATAGAAGTATACATAAAAATAGGAACATTTGCTTATATCGACAAAAGTGACAAAATGCTGATTTTAGAAAAGTAAGTTTCAATGGTTATAAATTATTTAATTAATTTGTATGTATTTATATTTTTAAATAGAATTATGCAAATTTATTTCTAAATTTGGATTACATAAATAAATAGTTTAACTAAAACGTCAAAATGTGTCCATAAAACATTTTGTCGAAAGTCAACGTTTTGTCAAATTAAAGTTGTCGCAATGTTGTTGCACCTTTATTTTCATATACATGAACACATATTTAAATACAGTAAGTAATAAAAAAATTACTAAACAAGTTTACATTTACTAAACAAGATTAGAAAATTCTAGAAAACAATTAGCAAAAGTAAACACAATAGCACAAAACATGTCACATCAAATTCAACCAAATCTTTACTTTTCTTTACTTAAACATTAAGTGATTAAGACATAAAGTGGCGATGTGATAAGATGATGGTAAATGTTGAAAAAGTAAGGATAGTTTGGTAATTAGTAAGAGATTAATTTAATAATTTACCACCTCTTTCTTTTTCTATAAATAACAAGGCATACCTCTTCCATTCTCACACAATTCACTCTTTTCTTCTTTCTTTAAGCTATTTGAAAGGTTTCTCTCCTTAAGAGAGGTAGAAGGGTTAAAAATAATGGAGTGCTTAAGCACTAATCCACTTGTTGCTCTCTTACCTCTTCTTAAACAACTAGTTAATCCACTTCTTCCTCTTCTCTTCTTAAAAATGGCCTTAGGCCTTGAGTTTGGGTGTTGATAGGGGAAGGCCATGAGCAGTATAGAAGGGGAGGCGATGGCCAAGAGCAAGAAGGGATGTGGGTTGGTGATCGAGCACTTGGAAAAGGTGGAAGAGTGTTTAGGTGGTGGTTTAGTGAAGTGTTGGTTGATATGAATGTTGGTAAGAAGTTAATTGATTTGGTTAAAGGTGAGTACTCATTTTTGAATTAATTAATAATTCCAAGTTTAATAATATGAAAGTTAAACATGTTGGATGATTATATATTTGTTAACTTGGATGATAATAGGTTGCTTATATGAATGTTAAGATGGATGATTACTTTGTTTGATAATTCTAATGGAAATGGCTAGTAATTAACCATAGTCAATTAAATGAGAATCAGATCCATAATAAGATGTGTATGGAGTGATTTAGCCTCTAAATGATTGTGTAAAAGTTAAAAATAAATTTTATAATAATATAATGTGAAATGAAATATGAAAATATTTTTTTAAATGTTTGAATATGATTTATAATTTTTTATAAATATGAAAGTTTTTTGATGAAGTTTGATAGGTAAATGAAAATTTAGCAAAAGCTAGGCGTGTCGCGTAATGAAAGTTCGCGATTTCGCGCCATAAAAGTCAAATAAGCGTATAGAATGGAATTTAGATCGAAATTCATCGAGATAAGAATTTTCCGAACAATTATATCCTTAATTTTCCAATGAAGAAAGAAAATCGAGATTTGATAAGTAAATTTTCAAATATGAGTAAAACAAGTTTTTTAAAAATCTTGATTTTGCAGTTCGAATTCCAAAACTGGATTTCTTTGGAAATGATGTTTTTAAATTTTTTAAAATTTAAAAATAAATCTTTTCAATCTTTTGAAATGTTTCAAAAGTGATTTAAGTAATAAAAAATAGATTGTTAAATTATAAAAAGTCTTTTTGATCAACATAGCTTAAAAAGCACTTTCCGTGGTACTTTTTCGCAACAGTTTTTATAACTTTTGAAATATAGTTTTAAATGCATGTAACGACCCAGGATTTTTAATAATTACAATTTGAATATTTAATTAATTTTAAATATTAATAAGTGAAATTTATAAGTCAAATAAATTTAATTTGAATTATTGGATTTAATTTGATAATTAAATCAATAATTTAATATGTGAAATTATGGAAATAATTGAAAATAGAGTTAAATATGATTGAAAATGATTTGTAAAATTTTATTTTATCATGTTGGAGTTAGAATGATATTTTAGAACTTTTAAAATCGAATTAAAAGTTAATTTGTGAAAATTGAATATTTCAATATTTAAATCGACTAGTGAAAATAGTCAATTTTTGAACAGTCTCAGAATTGAACGAAACCAGTTCCATTGGATCCGTAATAGTTAGTTATTATCGGATTTCAAATTTCATGTCAATCGGAGCTATCATTTGATCGTGGCAGCTCGAAACGCATCGAATTATTTTTAATTTTTAATTTGGCGAGTTAAAATAGCCATTTTTCAAAAAGTCTCGGATTTCGACAAAACCAGTTTCATCGGATCCGTAATGTGATATTATTGTATGGTTTCAAATTTCAAGTCAATTGGATTTACCGTTTGTCCGGTACAAATTAAAACGCCTAGAAATCGATTTAAATCGGTTTGATTTAAATTGAACGTTTATTGCCATAACTCGCACATATGTCCGAATTAGCTTCCGAAACCTATTCCATTGTGTCCGGAACACGGGGTAAACCCTAGAAACGCTAGTTACGGCGCGTAAACCGGAGTTCGGAATTTCCGGAATGAATAGTGTTTGAGAATTTCCTTGTAAATAGCCCTTCACTCTAGAAATAAAATTAAAAAAAAAAAAAACCTAAACCTAATTCATCAGCCGCCGCCTCCATTGCTATGATGGCCATAAACGTTCGATCTTCCCTCTCGTTTATCTCCTCATCCATCGACATTTACCAAAAACTTTCAACTAGAGAAATGAAGAGGGCAACACGAACTACAAGATCAACGGTTGTGATTGGAAACGGAGCTGTAAATCGATGGGATTTTTTCTATGAAGTATGTACGGTCGGGCACGAATTCCCATGCAATGGGGCGACCGAGTTCCCCCTTGTCACAGCCGAAGGTGGCTCTGGGTGATGGCGTTCGTATGGGGGTGATTTGATGAAGTTTCGTCGAGTGTTGGAGGAGCAAAAGCTAACCCTAGTTCGGCCTATATGGGTTCTTATGCGCGTATGATTATCTGGAACGTGATAATTAGAGGGTGGAAGATGAAGGTGCGTACGGCTATGATGGAGAGGAGCTTGGATCCAATGGCCAGAAACTGTTATAGGTTTAAATATAAAAATGAATGTTGTATTTGTTTATATAAATACGTGTAAAACTTGTAAAATACATAACTTTTTCATACGAGGTCGAAAACGCGCGAAACAAGTTGCGTTGGAATCGTATGGACGAGCACTACGCGATGGAATTGGATTGGAGTCGTTTGGAGTTAGTGAGAATTTTGGATAAAATTAAACGTCCGTTTAATTTTATTCGAAATAAATCACTAAAACGGAATTTAAAATCAAGGTGAGAACTTCTCACTCAATCGAATCAGTTTCGATTTTATTTTAAATAGTTAGATTTAAAATATTTGAATGCATGTTTGAATGATGATTGATATCTATTGATTGTTAAAATAGACATTATGCGCCGTTAGTAAGCGGATGTTATTTAATAAAAACATATACCGCGAATATTTCATAAACAGTGAAATTGGTATTATATATAATAGCAATATATATATATTGGCATATGTATATATTGGAGTTATTGATTTCCCGCATTTTTTGTTTAGCGGATGAGACCCTATTGCGCCGTTATTAAGCGGATAATATTTAAATCCCATATACCGCGATAATTTCGTACTGGAGCGAAATTGGTATTGTGCTAATGTTTGTGGATGCAGGAAAATAGGTTGGAGGGATCCAACTGGATTCCTCAACAGTATTTATTAGATTTCAGATATTTTGATATTTGATGGATTATCATATTGATATACGATATCGTTGTAGTCGTGATTGACTATTTGGTATGTAGCATCATTGGACCAAGTTTTGGAATTTTAAAATGTTTTTAAAGTGATTTTTGAAAGTATATGTTATAAAATATTTTTGGGAATTTATCCATTTTAAATAAATAAACGTTATAATTTTAAAGTTATAAAATTTTTATTTTTGAGAAATATAGTTAAAGGTTGATTTTTGAGAATATGATGCTAATGATTTTATAAAATAGTTTAATCGGGATTTTAGAATTTATTATAAAAAGTTGAAATATAGGATTTATAAAATTTAATTATTTTATGAATAAAAATGGTGAAATTATAAAGGAATTTAAAGACGTTTTAAAATAATAGTATAAATTGATTTATATTAAGAGATTTATAAATGGATATTTATAAATTGAAATATTGACATTATAAAACGAGTTTTTATAAGTGTTTGAATGAAGTGAAAATGAATTTTATAAATAAATGGAATTTATAAAATTATAAATGTTGAAGTTATAAATGAAATTTATAAATAGTAAGATTTATAAATTTTGTGAAGTTATTAAAGGATATATTTGGATAAATAATTGAAATCTTATAAATTATAAGATTTATAATTATGAAGTTTAAAGGAACGATTTTGTAAATAATCGTTTTATAAGCATTTAACTTATAATATGAACCTTTAGTTTATAATTGAGTTATAAATCGAATAGATTAATAGAGGAATTTATAAAAGAAAGTTGTTATAAAATAAATAGAAAAAGAAATTATAAACATTGTTTTATAAATTCGCAAACGACTTATTTTGATAAGTTAATTGTTGAAACCTATTAATGGAGTTATATTCACGTTTTTGACTGTGAATAATCCTTTGAAATAAAATGAATTAAGGGATGAAATTGGTTAACGTAGTATATTCACGTTTTTGAATAGCGAATAATATGTTAAAGAAATTGTTTTGAATGAGATGTTTAAATTGAATTAAAATGATCTAACGATGTTTTAAAATGTGTTGAGATTCGAAACCATAGATTTCAACATTTATTGTTGAAATAGACGTTTTCGAGAAATAGAAGGAAATAATGGACTATAACACTGTTGTTATAGTAGATGATTTCCGAAAGGAAATGTTTTGTATAGTATTGGGATTTATATATCTATTTTAATTTCGAATCCCTATACTAGTAATTTTGGGTTGTCATAACGATGTTTTACGTAACATTCGTTTTGGCCCAAATAAATATGTTTAAGAGAATGATTTCCTTAAAGAATGAAATATATACTTAATCTCGATTTAAGTATATTGAATATTTTCCAAGTGTTGAAAATAAATGGATTTGTGAATTACTTATGAATAAATAAGTATGGAAATATTTTCCAATATAAAGTGAATATTTTGAGAATTTATCTTTTTGAAGATAAATTGAAATGGATAATTGAAATCGTATATGCATGGATATTGTGAAATGTAAATTCACTAAGGAATTTATAAAAGAAAGTGGAATTTGTTTAAAAATAAATATTGATTTATTTTTGAAGTATTGAAAATAATATATCTTGTAAAGATATTTTGGAAAATAAATAATTTGGAAAATTATTTGGAAACTGGTGATGTGTGCATATCCATTGATAGTTCAATAACCGACTATCAATATTTCCCTTTGAATGGGTAATTGATGTGATTTGTTTGAATTTGAATGCCACACTTATTTTTGAATAAGCGCTTACTATTCGGGTTAACCGGGAAAGGACCATGGGGTCGTATAACCCATTCCGAATAGTGATACGACGTAATGAATAGCATTGAAGATCGGTGTTGAAGACCCGGTATTTGCGAGAGCGATAGGATGACCTGTCGATTGACTCTGCACCGAGTAGCTACGGTATTGAGTTCTCCATATGTGATGGTGAATCCGATCAGGATTGTGAATGTCCGGATTGCAAGGACTTCTTTGTAAGTGCCTTCGGTTTTGTTCGAGCCCAGAACAGACTTGTATGGATTGTATGTCTGACATTACAAATTGAGATATAAAGCCGATTTCATTCAAATATATTTCTGTTGGTGGCGGAGAATTTATTCTTTTAGCTTAACACCCTTCTCTGAGACATACGAGCTCAGAGGTTATGTAGTTGAATGTTATCAGCGATATATTCCCAATTTGGTAATGTGACATGCTGAGTGTTGCTGTGAAATGATCATTGTGTTGATTATTTGTGATAGGATCGTTTATTTGATCGTCTATCCTGGTGATCATTTCTATGATCATTTGTTGACCCAAAGCATGGCTTTTGTATAAAGTATGTTTTTGTGGACGTGACTTCGTCGAGCCTCACACATCGGGAATGGTCAAAACAGGAAAGATGCGGCAAGGTTATGAGGGGTAGCGCCCTTTAGGATATGTGCATTTCCTTCTGGAAAAGGGTGGTATCATGGTATGGAGCCCAGATACTTACTCATGTTGAAAACACTTTGTTATGATTGTGTGAATTGATTACGAGCACTCGGTGAAAAGGTCCCAAAGGACCGGGGGATGGCATACTCGTGTAGTAGTTACCTAGTGATAAAGGTAACCCGGCCTTGTGTTGGTAGAGATCCGGTTTGGTTCTCGGGGATGTCCATCCAGAGGCATTCTCATGTGGCAATGGGAAGTTCCTTGGCCTGATCATTCGTTGGAAATCCAAAGAAACAATACGTGACTTGTACGGTATTAGTTGTAGAACCTATCATTCACTTATGGTGGCGCCCCACTGTTTGGATGGTAGCTATAGTAGGCATACGATAATGGTCGTATGTTGGCTAAGATTTATATTCTACTTTCGAAATGAATTTTTCTCTACACTATGCACTAGTAATAATATCAAATGTTCTTTTTAATGCGTATCAAGCATCTTTGACTATCATAAGGAGAAATCTCCTCCGATTCTGCGTTTGCATTGTGTGTGTGTGCGGGAGGCCTTATGGTAGTCTCATTTTTAAAAGCATTGCGAATTGACTTTAAAAATATTCCTCTATTTTGATTTTAAAGATAAATAAACTATTTTGAGTTCTCACACCAGCCACATGACTGACTCGGAGTTTATTGTTTCCCTTCCTAAACTCTGGGTGCCCACCAATTTCCACACGGGCAGTCAAGAGTTAGGTTTATCAGGATATTCTGGATATTCAGGAGTTGCTGGATGCAAGATGGATGGCATGGCGTATTACTCGTTATATAGTATTTCTTTTTCCGCTGCACTGTTTGTTGTTGTATGTTGTTGTACACTCTGATGAGGATGTAATGTAATGTATAAAATGTAATGACTGATATAGTTCTTTGTTTAAAGATTATTCATTTATCTATTATATGTTGTTCCGCTGCGAATTGTGAGATTCTGATGTTGTTCTGTTGTTTTTCTGTTCCGTTCTTTTCCGTTCTATTTTTCTATTTTCTCTTCTCTCTATTTTCTACCTTCTTTCCCTCTTCTTCTCTCTCTTTCTTTTTCTTAAAACCCTAAGTGTTTGGTTTTCCGTCGTTCGATCGCTCGGCAGTCGATAAAGTGAGTACCGATGTTGAATTTTCGAAAGTCGAAGAATCGGGTCCTTATAGGTGGTATCAGAGCTTATGGTTAAGCGACAACCATGGTTCTGTTGGGTATTACTCATTAGAGATAGAGTGAGTAGTACTCTAGAATGAGTTGAGTGTAATGGTTCTGTTGGGTATTACTCATTAGAGATAGAGTCAGTAGTACTCTAGAATGAGTTGAGTGTAATAATAGCTATGAGAGCGTATTTGTTAGTGAATATATAAAATTGTTTTATATTGTGATGATTGGTTTATTGAGTGGCATATGAACTTTCGTCAGCGTGGTACGCAAGACTATGCCGAAGGGGTTTCTAAACACTTGAATAGAACAATTCGATACAATATTGTTTTAAAATTGGGTAAATGAAATAATTTTGCCTTGAGTATATTTTTATATATAAAGGAATAATTTTTCAAAATTATTAAAGTGAATATAAGTTGATTGTTTGGTTGTTTGAATAATCTAAAAAAAAAGAATTATAAGAATTGAATTATAATTAAAGTGAATTACAATTGTGAAATAAACTTATATATATAAGAAGTGAAACTATATGAATATATTTATGAATATGAGTTGTAAATAAAAATGAAATTCAACTTTTGTAAATTGAATTGAATTAATGGATTGAATTTTAATCAATTGAATGAAAATAATTGATATGAAATAATGAATGTAAGTGTAATTCATTAAAATCTAATGTTGTTGGAAGTTGAATAATTGAATGTAAGTGAAGCAAAGGAATTTGGTTGTGATTAATATACATTGATTGTTATGTGATTGTTAGTTGATTATATATAATTCATTAAGTGTTAATGAAATTGAATTAATGAAATTGGAAGCTAAAGTAATTGGAAATTCAATTAAAAGTTAAGTGAATCTTGAATAGAATTGAATTTGATTTGGAAGTGAACCAACTTGAATATGAATTAGTAAATATAAACTAATTGAAAATGAATGTTAGTAAGAACATCCACTGTTAATGAATCGAATGTGATTAAATTGAAAACCATTTCATTGAATATTAATGAGAATATGAATGAATATTTATTGGTTATGAATGCTAGTTGGTTGATGGTTGAATATATTGCTTTTGTTTCATTTGCTATGTTGGCATATATAGTTATTATGTTGCTATATGTTGTATATCGATACTATTGTCTATATACATGGTTCTCATGTTGTTTGTGGAGTGTTTAGTAGGTGCGGATCGCGTTTGCTTCGCATTTGGAGCTCGCTTTCGTGCTATATTAGCCGTATATGCTTGCTAATAAAATATAAGGTACATATCTCGGATTACATACCGTACTTTTACATTTTTTCTCTTCGGGATGCCTCATTACTTGATGAGATGTATATTTGTGATATATATACTGTCATTTTTTTTTCGGATCGAGCCGCGCAAAGGAGACTATGGCGAATTTTTCCGAAAATTTAAGGCGTTAGAAAAAATTTGAGAAAATTGGAAAGTTTTGAAAACTTTAACTTTGATTTTGGAATTGAAAGTTAAACAATAGTAGTTGTTTTTGAAAAGATAACTAAGTATGATTTGAAAACTTAGTAAGTTATTATAAGAAGTTTAACTATGGATTTTGGAAAGTTGATAGATTCTGTAACTTTTCTTACTTAGTAATTTCGAGGACGAAATTCTTTTAAGGGGGGAAGATTGTAACGACCCAGGATTTTTAATAATTACAATTTGAATATTTAATTAATTTTAAATATTAATAAGTGAAATTTATAAGTCAAATAAATTTAATTTGAATTATTGGATTTAATTTGATAATTAAATCAATAATTTAATATGTGAAATTATGGAAATAATTGAAAATAGAGTTAAATATGATTGAAAATGATTTGTAAAATTTTATTTTATCATGTTGGAGTTAGAATGATAATTTAGAACTTTTAAAATCGAATTAAAAGTTAATTTGTGAAAATTGAATATTTTAATATTTAAATCGACTAGTGAAAATAGTCAATTTTTGAACAGTCTCAGAATTGAACGAAACCAGTTCCATTGGATCCGTAATAGTTAGTTATTACCGGATTTCAAATTTCGTGTCAATCGGAGCTATCATTTGATCGTGGCAGCTCGAAACGCATCGAATTATTTTTAATTTTTAATTTGGCGAGTTAAAATAGCCATTTTTCAAAAAGTCTCGGATTTCGACGAAACCAGTTTCATCGGATCCGTAATGCGATATTATTGTAAGGTTTCAAATTTCAAGTCAATTGGATTTACCGTTTGTCCGGTACAAATTAAAACGCCTAGAAATCGATTTAAATCGGTTTGATTTAAATTGAACGTTTATTGCCATAACTCGCACATATGTCCGAATTAGCTTCCGAAACCTATTTCATTGTGTCCGGAACGCGGGGTAAACCCTAAAAACGCTGGTTACGGCGCGTAAATCGGAGTTCGGAATTTCCGGAATGAATAGTGTTTGAGAATTTCCTTATAAATAGCCCTTCACTCTAGAAATAAAAAAAAAAAAACCTAAACCTAATTCATCAGCCGCCGCCTCCATTGCTATGAACGGCCATAAACGTTCGATCTTCCCTCTCGTTTATCTCCTCATCCATCGACATTTACCAAAAACTTTCAACTAGAGAAATGAAGAGGGCAACACGAACTACAAGATCAACGGTTGTGATTGGAAACGGAGCTGTAAATCGATGGGATTTTTGCTATGAAGTACGTACGGTCGGGCACGAATTCCCATGCAATGGGGCGACCGAGTTCCCCCTTGTCGCAGCCAAAGGTGGCTCTGGGTGATGGCGTTCGTATGGGGGTGGTTTGATGAAGTTTCGTCGAGTGTTGGAGGAGCAAAAGCTAACCCTAGTTCGGCCTATATGGGTTCTTATGCGCGTATGATTATCTGGAACGTGATAATGAGAGGGTGGAAGATGAAGGTGCGTACGACTATGATGGAGAGGAGCTTGGATCCAATGGCCAGAAACTGTTATAGGTTTAAATATAAAAATAAATGTTGTATTTGTTTATATAAATATGTGTAAAACTTGTAAAATACATAACTTTTTCATACGAGGTCGAAAACGCGCGAAACCAGTTGCGTTGGAATCGTATGGACGAGCACTACGCGATGGAAATGGATTGGAGTCGTTTGGAGTTAGTGAGAATTTTGGGTAAAATTAAACGTCCGTTTAATTTTATTCGAAATAAATCGATAAAATGGAATTTAAAATCAAGGTGAGAACTTCTCACTCAATCGAATCAGTTTCGATTTTATTTTAAATAGTTAGATTTAAAATATTTGAAGGCATGTTTGAATGATGATTGATATCTATTGATTGTTAAAATAGACGTTATGCGCCGTTAGTAAGCGAATGTTATTTAATAAAAACATATACCGCGAATATTTCATAAACAGTGAAATTGGTATTATATATAATAGCAATATATATATATTGGCATATGTATATATTGGAGTTATTGATTTCCCGCATTTTTTGTTTAGCGGATGAGACCCTATTGCGCCGTTATTAAGCGGATAATATTTAAATCCCATATACCGCGATAATTTCGTACTGGAGCGAAATTGGTATTGTGCTAATGTTTGTGGATGCAGTAAAACAGGTTGGAGGGATCCAACTGGATTCCTCAACAGTATTTATTAGATTTTAGATATTTTGATATTTGATGGATTATCATATTGATATATGATATCGTTGTAGTCGTGATTGACTATTTGGTATGTAGCATCATTGGACCAAGTTTTGGAATTTTAAAATGTTTTTAAAGTTATTTTTGAAAGTATATGTTATAAAATATTTTTGGGAATTTATCCATTTTAAATAAATAAACGTTATAATTTTAAAGTTATAAAAAATTTATTTTTGAGAAATATAGTTAAAGGTTGATTTTTGAGAATATGATGCTAATGATTTTATAAAATAGTTTAATCGGGATTTTAGAATTTATTATAAAAAGTTGAAATATAGGATTTATAAAATTTAATTATTTTATGAATAAAAATGGTGAAATTATAAAGGAATTTAAAGACGTTTTAAAATAATAGTATAAATTGATTTATATTAAGAGATTTATAAATGGATATTTATAAATTGAAATATTGACATTATAAAACGAGTTTTTATAAGTGTTTGAATGAAGTGAAAATGAATTTTGTAAATAAATGGAATTTATAAAATTATAAATGGTGAAGTTATAAATGAAATTTATAAATAGTAAGATTTATAAATTTTGTGAAGTTATTAAAGGATATATTTGGATAAATAATTGAAATCTTATAAATTATAAGATTTATAATTATGAAGTTTAAAAGGAACGATTTTGTAAATAATCGTTTTATAAGCATTTAACTTATAATATGAACCTTTAGTTTATAATTGAGTTATAAATCGAATAGATTAATAGAGGAATTTATAAAAGAAAGTTGTTATAAAATAAATAGAAAAAGAAATTATAAACATTGTTTTATAAATTCGCAAACGACTTATTTTGATAAGTTAATTGTTGAAACCTATTAATGGAGTTATATTCACGTTTTTGACTGTGAATAATCCTTTGAAATAAAATGAATTAAGGGATGAAATTGGTTAACGTAGTATATTCACGTTTTTGAATAGCGAATAATATGTTAAAGAAATTGTTTTGAATGAGATGTTTAAATTGAATTAAAACGATCTAACGATGTTTTAAAATGTGTTGAGATTCGAAACCATAGATTTCAACATTTATTGTTGAAATAGACGTTTTCGAGAAATAGAAGGAAATAATGGACTATAACACTGTTGTTATAGTAGATGATTTCCGAAAGGAAATGTTTTGTATAGTATTGGGATTTATATATCTATTTTAATTTCGAATCCCTATACTAGTAATTTTGGGTTGTCGTAATGATGTTTTACGTAACATTCGTTTTGGCCCAAATAAATATGTTTAAGAGAATGATTTCCTTAAAGAATGAAATATATACTTAATCTCGATTTAAGTATATTGAATATTTTCCAAGTGTTGAAAATAAATGGATTTGTGAATTACTTATGAATAAATAAGTATGGAAATGTTTTCCAATGTAAAGTGAATATTTTGAGAATTTATCTTTTTGAAGATAAATTGAAATGGATAATTGAAATCGTATATGCATGGATATTGTGAAATGTAAATTCACTAAGGAATTTATAAAAGAAAGTGGAATTTGTTTAAAAATAAATATTGATTTATTTTTGAAGTATTGAAAATAATATATCTTGTAAAGATATTTTGGAAAATAAATAATTTGGAAAATTATTTGGAAACTGGTGATGTGTGCATATCCATTGATAGTTCAATAACCGACTATCAATATTTCCCTTTGAATGGGTAATTGATGTGATTTGTTTGAATTTGAATGCCACACTTATTTTTGAATAAGCGCTTACTATTCGGGTTAACCGGGAAAGGACCATGGGGTCGTATAACCCATTTCGAATAGTGATACGACGTAATGAATAGCATTGAAGATCGGTGTTGAAGACCCGGTATTTGCGAGAGCGATAGGATGACCTGTCGATTGACTCTGCACCGAGTAGCTACGGTATTGAGTTCTCCATATGTGATGGTGAATCCGATCAGGATTGTGAATGTCCGGATTGCAAGGACTTCTTTGTAAGTGCCTTCGGTTTTGTTCGAGCCCGGAACAGACTTGTATGGATTGTATGTCTGACATTACAAATTGAGATATAAATCCGATTTCATTCAAATATATTTCTGTTGGTGGCGGAGAATTTATTCTTTTAGCTTAACACCCTTCTCTGAGACATACGAGCTCAGAGGTTATGTAGTTGAATGTTATCAGCGATATATTCCCAATTTGGTAATGTGACATGCTGAGTGTTGCTGTGAAATGATCATTGTGTTGATTATTTGTGATAGGATCGTTTATTTGATCGTCTATCCTGGTGATCATTTCTATGATCATTTGTTGACCCAAAGCATGGCCTTTGTATAAAGTATGTTTTTGTGGACGTGACTTCGTCGAGCCTCACACCTCGGGAATGGTCAAAACAGGAAAGATGCGGCAAGGTAATGAGGGGTAGCGCCCTTTAGGATATGTGCATTTCCTTCTGGAAAAGGGTGGTATCATGGTATGGAGCCCAGATACTTACTCATGTTGAAAACACTTTGTTATGATTGTGTGAATTGATTACGAGCGCTCGGTGAAAAGGTCCCAAAGGACCGGGGGATGGCATACTCGTGTAGTAGTTACCTAGTGATAAAGGTAACCCGACCTTGTGTTGGTAGAGATCCGGTTTGGTTCTCGGGGATGTCCATCCAGAGGCATTCTCATGTGGCAATGGGAAGTTCCTTGGCCTGATCATTCGTTGGAAATCCAAAGAAACAATACGTGACTTGTACGGTATTAGTTGTAGAACCTATCATTCACTTATGGTGGCGCCCCACTGTTTGGATGGTAGCTATAGTAAGCATACGATAATGGTCGTATGTTGGCTAAGATTTATATTCTACTTTCGAAATGAATTTTTCTCTACACTATGCACTAGTAATAATATCAAATGTTCCTTTTAATGCGTATCAAGCATCTTTGACTATCATAAGGAGAAATCTCCTCCGATTCTGCGTTTGCATTGTGTGTGTGTGCGGGAGGCCTTATGGTAGTCTCATTTTTAAAAGCATTGCGAATTGACTTTAAAAATATTCATCTATTTTGATTTTAAAGATAAATAAACTATTTGGGTTCTCACACCAGTCACATGACTGACTCGGAGTTTATTGTTTCCCTTCCTAAACTCTGGGTGCCCACCAATTTCCACACGGGCAGTCAAGAGTTAGGTTTATCAGGATATTCTGGATATTCAGGAGTTGCTGGATGCAAGATGGATGGAATGACGTATTACTAGTTATATAGTATTTCTTTTTCCGCTGCACTGTTTGTTGTTGTATGTTGTTGTACACTCTGATGAGGATGTAATGTAATGTATAAAATGTAATGACTGATATAGTTCTTTGTTTAAAAATTATTCATTTATCTATTATATGTTGTTCCGCTGCGAATTGTGAGATTCTGATGTTGTTTTGTTGTTTTTCTGTTCCGTTCTTTTCCGTTCTATTTTTCTATTTTCTCTTCTCTCTATTTTCTACCTTCTTTCCCTCTTCTTCTCTCTCTTTCTTTTTCTTAAAACCCTAAGTGTTCGGTTTTCCGTCGTTCGATCGCTCGGCAGTCGATAAAGTGAGTATCGATGTTGAATTTTCGAAAGTCGAAGAATCGGGTCCTTACAATGCAACTATTCTTTTCCAAATCTTTTGAAAATGTTTTCAAACAATTAATAAATTAGTTTAAAGGTAATTTGAAAATTTTATGAGATGATTAAAGGTTTAATGATTTAGAGTCAATAAAATAACTTGGCCGCCTTATGGGTGTTAGGGAGATTGCGCCTAGGCTTGAGTTCGGAAAACCAGTTTCCTGCACTCCCTACCAATCTAGACTATAACATCCCGCATTTTTATATGCTTTAAATCGACACACGTGCCAATTCAAAGCATACGGAAGGGCGGATTGTTATGGGGTAAATAAGAAAAACAGAGAAGAAAAAAAAAACTAAACAAAATCTCACATCGGAAGTGTAACGACCCAGGATTTCTATCAATTAAAATTTGTATATTTAATTGATTTTAATTATTAATAAGTGAAGTTTATAAGTCGAATAATTTATTTTTCGAATACCTGGATTTAATTGGATAATTAACTCGATAATTTAATAGTTGAAATTATAGAAATATTTTGGAAATTGGGTTAAATATGATTGAAAATGATTTGTAAAATTTTAATTTATTATATTAGAGTTAGAACGATATTATAGAACTTTTAAGAATCGAATTAAAAGTTAATTTGTGAAAATTGAATATTTTAATATTTAATTGACGAGTTAAAATAGCCATTTTTCAAACAGTCTTGGATTTTGACGAAACCAGTTTCATCGGATCCGTAACGTTAAATTATTGTATGGTTTTAAATTTCGTGTCAATCGGATTTACAGTTTATCCGAGGCAAGCAAAAACGCATAGAAATTAGTTTAAATCGATTTAATTTAAAATCGATCATTTATTACCGTAACTCGCACAAATGATCGAATTGGCCTCCGAAACACATTCCATTGTGTTCGGAACGTGGGGTAAACCTTAGAAACGCCAACCGCATTTTTCGTTTGGAGTTCGAATTTTTTTGGATGAATAGTGTTTTTGGAAATTTTCTATATAAGGACTTTATAACTTCAATTTGCAAACAAGAAAAACCCTAGGGTTTGTAAACGTTCAGGCCGCCGCTTCTATTATAACCAATGGCTGAAATCTTCTTCTCTTCCTCTCTCAAAATCTTCAAATCCACCAAGTAATTCGAGAAACTTTCTAAACGAAAGTTGTAGAGCACGGCACGAACTAGATATCCAACGGTGGAGATCGAAAATAGGCGAGTAGATCGTGAGATAATTGGCCACATTCGGCTGCCGTTCGCATGCAATTCTAGGGCGCTAGGGAGGCCGAGTGTGCCGTGTTCGTTGGCGGTGGAGGAGTCAAGTGCGAGCTACAACGTGGCATCTCCTGGTCGTTGTGAAGACGCTCGATATGGTCGCGAAAATTGCAAGATGATCGGCGGCTATGGGTTTCTAAACGCTAACCCACGTACATGAATACTGGGAAAGGGGGAAGAAAGAATCACGCGACCGAGGTTTCCTAGTGGAAAATGGATGGCTCTGATTTGATTAGGTTAAAAATATAATATAAAAGTTGTAATTTGTTTATATTTAAATTCGTGTAAACTTTAAACTAGCGTAACTTTTTCATACGAGGTCCGTTTTGGACGAAACGAATTGCGTTGGGTTCGTATGGACGAACACTATGCCATGGAAGTAGATTGGAGTCGTTTGGAGCTAGTTTGAATTTCGGGTAAAATTAAACGCACGTTTAATTTTATTCGAAATAAAACGCGGAACCTGAATTGAAAACGAGGTGAGAACTTCTCACTCAATCGAATAGTTTCAATTTAAATTTTAAATAGTTAGATTTAAAATTGTTAATTTTATGCCTGGATGATAAATTATTATCTATTGATTGTTAAAATAGACATTATACGCCGTTAGTAAGCGGAGGTTATTTATTAAAAACATATACCACGATAATTCCATCTAGATTGGAATTGGTATTATATATGTACTTGGAGTTGATTTTCCCGCATTATATAGCGGATGAGACCCTATTGCGCCGCATAATAGCGGATAATATTTTATGAATCCCATATACCGTGATATTCCGTATTGGAACGGAATTGGTATTGTGCTAGTGTTTGTGGATGCAGGGAAACAGGTTGGAGGGATCCAACTGGATTCCTCAACTATATTGATTTATTTACAGATATTGTGATATTTGTTGATTATCATATCAATATATGATGTTTGGATGTCGTGATTGACTATTTGGTGCCGTTGCATCATCGGATCCATTTTTGAAGCTTAAAATAATGATTTTGATTTTTAAAAAGATTTTTAAAGTGATTTTTGAAAGTAAACGTTTTATTAAATTTTGAATTGTTAAAATAAATAAACATTATAATTTTATTGTTATAAAAGTTATATTTTTGGAAAATAGTACTTAAGTATGATTTTGGAGTTATATAAGTTTTAAATAACGTTTTGTAAATTATTAAAAGGATTGGTTTATTTAAATTGAGATTTTTGAATTATTATAAATGGGTTATATAAAAGATTTCTAAGATTAATATTTATAAATTAAAAATATAGGAATTGTAAAATGAGTTTTTACAAGTGTTAAAATGAAGTACAAATGGATTTCACAAGTGAATAAATTTTATAGATTTATAAATTGTGAAGTTATGAAATGAATAGATTTTTGTAAAATAAAAGATTTATAAGA
This sequence comes from Allium cepa, assembly GCA_030765085.1. Taxonomy (NCBI): domain Eukaryota; kingdom Viridiplantae; phylum Streptophyta; class Magnoliopsida; order Asparagales; family Amaryllidaceae; genus Allium; species Allium cepa. Next base: position 107,229,889 of record CM060937.1, on the reverse strand, counting down.
AATTAACTTATAAATTAGATTTTGGGTATAAAATTGAGTTGCAAATAGAATTGGTGAATAAAGGAGATTTATAAATCGAAGCCTTTATAAATAGAAATGAAATTTATAAACATTGTTTATAAATCAGAAATCAATTGAATTTGATAAATTAAACGTAGAAGTTTATTAAAGGTGATATATTCACGATTTTGGATAGCGAATTATCCTTTATATAATATGGGTAAAAATAAAGAGGTTGGTTGGGAAATATATCCACGATTTTGGACAGTGGATAATCCTTTGAATAAGATGGGTAGAAACGTTAAATTTGGTTAACGTAGTATATTCACGATTTTGGACAGTGAATAGTATATTAAAGAAATGTTTTGGGGAAGTGATGTCTTAAATAGAATTTAAAAGGATTTAAAGATGTTTTAAAATGTATTATGAATCGAAACCATAGATTTCAGTATTCATTGTTGAAATAGACGTTTTCCAGAAATAGATGGAAATAGTGGATTATAACACTGTTGTTATAGTAAATGCTTTCCGAATGGAAATGTTTTATATAGTATTGGGATTTATATATCTATCTTAATTTTGAATCCCTATACTAGCGATTTTTGGTCGTCTTAACGATGTTTTACGCAACATTCATTTTGGCCCAAATAAATGTGTTTGAAAGAACGCTTTCCTTAAAGAATGAAATATATATACTTAACTTCGATTTAAGTATATTGAATATTTTCCAAGTTTTGAAAATAAATGGATTTGTGAATTACTTATTATTAAATAAGTATGGAAATGTTTTCCCAATATAAAATGACTATTTTGAGATTTTATCTTTTAAAGATAAATTGAAAATGAATATTAGAAATCGATTTGGAAATCGTATATTCATAGATATTTTGGAATTGTAAATTCACTATGGAATTTGTAAAAGAAAGGGAAATTTGTTTAAAAATAAACGTTGATTTATTTTTGAACTGTAGGAATATTTTACGGATTTGGAAATGAAAGTATTTCCGCGTAAGGAAAGTGATTCCGCGTAAGAAAAATGATTGAAATTTGTTGAACTGTGGGAATGAACCATTTTGAAGTGAAAGTATTTCCGCGTAAGGAAAATGATTGAAATTTGTTTTCAAAAGTTGTAAGGTGAAAAGTGATTTGGAAATTTGTTTTCAAATGGTTGAAGTGTGGAAAATTATATATCTAGTAAAGATATTTTTGGAAAATAAATAATTTGGGAAATTATTTGGAATTTGTTGATGTTGAACACGCCTATTGATAGTTAAATAATCGACTATCAATATTTACCTTTAAATAGGTATTTGTTGTGATTTGTTTGAATTTGAATGTTACACTTATTTTTGAAATAAGCGCTCACTATTCGGGTTAGCCGGGAAAGGACCTTGGGGTCGTATAACCCATTCCGAATATGTGATACGTCGTTATGGTTTGCATTTGATGACCGGTGTTGAAGACCGGATATTTTTGAAAATGGAAGGATTATCATCGAATGACTCTGCATCGGCTGATCTCCGATATAGAGGTTTTATCACCCTTAGTGACGGGAAGTCCGGACATGATTAGTGAATATCCGGATTGCAAGGGCTTCTTTGGAAGAGCCTTCGGTTCTGTTCGAGCCTGGAACAGACTTGTATGGATTGTGTGTCTGACATTACAATTTGAGATGTAAAGCTGGTTTCTATCAAATATATTTCTGTTGGTGGCGGAGAATTTATTCTCTTAGCTTAACACCCTTCTCTGAGACGTACGAGCTCAAAGGTTATGTAGTTGATGGTAACTAGTGATATATTCCCAAATTGATAATGTGGCATACGAAGTGTTGTTGAGCATTTGATATTCAAAGCACAACTTTTATATAAAGCGTGGCTTTGTGGACGAGACTTTGTCGGACCTCACACCCCGAAAATGGTCAAAACAGGAAGGATGCGGCAAGGTTATTAGGGGGTAGCCCCCTTTAGTGTATGTCATTCCTCCTGGATAGAGGTGGTATCATGGTATGGAGCCCAGATACTTAACCTATGTTGTTGCTGCAAATTTATTGCTTTGTGGTTGCTGAAATCGAGGATCCTCAGATATAGATCGGTTACGATCGGGGAATGACATATTCGTGTCAGTAGTTACCTAGTTTTAAAGGTAACCCGGCCTTGTGTTGGCAAAGATCCGGTTAGGTTCTCGGGTCGTCTTTCCAGAGGCGTACCCATGTGGCAATGGAAAGTTCCTTGGCCTAACCATTTGTTGGAAATCCAAAGAAACAATACGATCTTGTACGGTTTTAGTTGTAGAACTTATCATTCACTTATGGTGGTCACCACTGTTTGGATGGTAGCTATAGCAGGCATAAGTGCCGAATGCCTATGCTGGCTAAGATTTATACCTTTACTTTCGAAATGTTTTCTACACTATGCACTAGTAATAATATCAAAGGTTTCTTTTTAATGCATATCAAGCATCTTTGACTATCATAAGGAGAAATCTCCTCCGATTCTGCGTTTGCATTGTGTGTGTGTGCGGGAGGCCTTATGGTAGTCTCATTTTCTAAAAAGCATTACGAATCTATTAAAAAAAGTTTATCCTGTACTTTGTTTTAAAAATAAACTGTTTTAAGTTCTCACACCAGTCCCATGACTGACCTGGAGTTTATTGTTTTCCTTCCTAAACTCTGTGTGCCCACCAATTTCCACACGGGCAGTCTAGAGTCAGGTTTATCAGGATATTCTGGAATTCAGGAGTTGCTGGAGGCAAGCTGGATGGCATGGCATATCAAACTAGTATATAGTATTTCTCTTCCGCTGTTTGTTGTTGTACACTCTGATGATGTAATGTAATGTAATATGATGTAATGTAATGTAATAACTGATATAGTTCTTTGTTTAAAGATTATTCACTTATCTATTATATGTTGTTCCGCTACGATTGTGAGATTCTGATATTGTTCTATTGCTTCTTTCTGTTCTGTTCTATCTTTTTCTCTCTTCTTCTATCTTTTTCGTCTTCTTTAACCATAACAGTTCGGTTTTTCGGCATTCGATTGCTCGGCAGTTGATACAGTGGACGTATTGATGTCGGTTTTCGAGCGCCGAAAAGTCAAAACATCACAGGAAGGATAAAATATAATAATCAATATACAGTTCATAAAGCTATTTACAAAACATTTGATTCTTCTTTATACAATAAATATCAGTGTTCACATACCAATAAATATCAATGTAGCGGAATACAGTGTGTAGTGGAACCATATAATATATAATAATAATAATAATAATAATAATAATAATAATAATAATAATAATAATGAAAACTTCGTCTTCGTCCTCCAGAAATAAAGTCTTCGATCCTGAAATGCTCGGAATGACCCGAGCGAATTGAAAACAAAACACTCGAGTCAGAACTAAAAGATCTTATGTAAGTTAAATTAACAGGAATAAATATGAGTGCAGTAACTTAAGAGATGCTCGGGATTCACATCTCCTAAGGATTCGTTAAACTATTTACTATGTAGTAATATTTCGCTATTATAATAATGTCTATTAGTAAAATAAACTTACTTTTAAATAGCGTTAAGGATTTACATTTTCCACCTTAATACATTTATATATTCCCATAGTCTACACAGTACCGTAATCTCCCCCGTACTGGACGTCGTCAAAGGGCACTCCATAGGTATGGTACAAAACCAAAATCGTATAAGACGCGCTAGGGTAGGTGACACGGCACAACTAGGCAATGCCAGGGTAGATATACCAATTACGCTTCCGGGTTGGTGGTAACGCGTAGCCGCAGCTACAGGCCACCTCGAGCCACACCCCCAAATATAAAATCAAAAGTGGCCACCAAATCAATCCAAGAGTCAAAGTATAATATCGAAGGGATGTGTCCGATCAAAGGTGCTACCTCAATTAACCCGTCAATCGCTCCTGTTTTAGCCACCTTATGCCAACTCACGGGAGTTGGATCCATGTATTTACCTCAATGGAAACGCCGCCACCATCCTACTTCATTCTGGAATCTCCACCGCGTACACGGTTGTTAAAGTGGTTTTTGGGGTTGGCAAAGAGTATGACAACTTCCCTTCCCCGTCTCTTCAACAACCAAACGTTATTATAACACCGCGGTTATTTCAAAATAATTTATATTTTAAAACCAGAATAAAATATCTATTTCAAAACCATATAAATATGATATCATTCCTATTTTAAAAACCAAATCAATATGATATCATTTTAAACAAATTCCGAATCGATATAATATCATTTTTGTTTCAAAAATATCCTTTTCCCAAAATCATAGCACTTTCAAATCATAATACCTTTAAATTCATAGTTTTGAAACATAACTTCCAATACTTAAATGGTTTACTATTAAATTACTTTATATAATAAATTAGCTTCTTTAGTTTCAAAATCAATCCCAATACAGATTTAAATCTTCAAATAAACCATTTCAAATTTCATATATTTCAAAGCTTTAATATTCAAAATTCCAAAACTAAATTTGACAATCTAGATTTAAAAATCAAATCTTCAATTGTTTAATTTTGAAATAATTTACATAATAAATCCATTTTATTAAAAAAAAACCAAATTTCAAATACTAAATGTTTTCTTCAATTAATTTATACTTGAAATAATCATTTTATTCACCTAGACCCAAAATCCAGTTATAATAATTATACCTTTTAAAATTTTCAATTTAATAAATTCCACATCAAACTTTTAGAGTTTAATTCTTAAATAAATTCAATTCCAAATAAATCTCCAATTTATCCCCCAACCTTAATTTATCTAAATCATCATACTCTCTATATTAAAATAAAATTTAAATACTTACTCACATTTATTTTAATAAAATATCAAACTCTATTATTAAACTAAATTTTTATTTAACAAATTTACACATAGCTTAAATTCAAGCATTTTAATAATATTTATATAATATAAAAAATCAATATTCATTAAACCTTATTACATAAAATAATAAAACTTTATTATTAGGCTTATTTTATATTTCAAGCCTATTTATATATAGCTAAAATCAATAATAAATTTTCACGTTTATATGACATCTAAAATCAATATTTATATAATCTGTATATTTCTTTAAAAACCATAAAAATCATTTGAACATATTTATATATATATATATAGACCGCGGTGTCTGTATATAATTTTCTGCCCTATTTTCAGGTGATACAGATGTTTATCATTTCAATCCGTAATTAAAAAATAAAAATTACGGTTATATATCATTTCAAACCACAATTGTAACGACCCAAAATTTTCGAAGCCGAAAATCCCAGATAGTTATGAAAAAGAAGAAAGAGATAGAAGAAGAAGAATAGAAACACCAACATCTCACATTCGCAACGGATAAAATATACTAATAAATAATAACATCTTACAAAAGAATACTATATCTGTCGATTACATTTTAATACATCAAAGTTTCACATATACCCAGTCACTGAATATTTACAATTATCATGTCTCGGATTAACAATAATATAAATACAGCGGAAATACTCTATACGCTCGTGCCATCCAGCTCATCTCTTGAGCTCCAGAACGTCCTAACCTGGAAATCTGTAATACTCGGTCTGACCCGAGCATTACACCAAAGTAACACCCAAGTCAGGCTGGAAACCAGCGTGAGTAAATCAACTAACATGGAATACCAAAGCAATCAACCTATATAAACCCGGGGTGACATATATTAATTTAACAAATTCGCAATTAGCTAAACACTTATTCCACATATCAATTTTCTAAGTAACAAACTTAGATAAAATAATTCAATTCACTCAAATCATTTCATTCCAACCTCTTGATTTCACAAATCAATTTAATTAAAAATTCGAAGTGGTTTCGGGTATTTCCCAATACCCGACCCCGGATCTCTTCGACTCTCATTTGTCATCCTATCCCAAGTTATCCACATGAAATACACAACGTTTTATATCAAAGAAATCAACTCCTTCAAAGCATCAAATGTCATTCAGTCATTCATAAGCAAAACTTAATCACAAACAAATTTAATTTAATTAACCCTGATTGAATTACTAATCTCAATCACTTAGATTTCTTTATTCAACATTAATTAATTTCAAATTGATTAGTCAATCATCCCTTCATTATTCATCTTAATTAATCACCCAGGATTAATTATCCTTCAATTACATTTAAGTAATAATCTTTAATCAATTTCATCAATTAATTATTCTTAACCCAAAACAGTAATTAATCCTTAACCACTTCACAAATTAATCAACTATATTAATTACATTAATCTTTAATTAAATTTTTTTATTACGCCATTAATGATATAAATTAATGACTTCTCATTTATATTTCAATTTATCCTAATCTAAATTAGTTACTTTAATTAAACCACGATATTAATCATTCTCAACAATCTCGACCTGCATTTAACTATCTTTCATTTACTTCATTAAATAAATTACTTACTCCTTAATTAATTATCTTATTTAATCTCTTGATTTCTTCCTCAAAGTAATTATATTTCATTAATTACATTAAGCAATTACTTGTCACACCATTCAATTATTATTCTGAATTACTTACACTTAATTAATCGACTTAAAACTTAATCAATTAATTCAAACCATTCATTACTAAATTAATTAACCCAAATCATTAATTAGTTAGAATTAATTAATCATCCATTTTAATTACCCCACTGATTAAATGAATCACCAATTATTAAATCCTTATTAACATTAAAATGAAAACAATTCTTATTTATGTTTTAAGTTTTAAACAATTTAAACCTCGAATACTTCGAGTCAAGCAACAGTTAACTCAAGAACCAACCAAAACCAAAGTCACCAGGACATCAGTGCACAACAATTCAATTCAACCATTTAACCGATCATTTAATCTAACCATTTAAATTTTACTAAAACTCCAGAAGCGTGAAGTTTACTCACCTTTGAATATGCTATTTGCAATCCATTCCAATCTCGATTTGTTTCCACGATTCCCAGCCTTGAATAAATATTTATATGGTTTATTAACACTTGGATAATTCTCATAGATTTAATCAATTATTTAATTTTAAACTAAATTTCTTTAAATAAATCAATTAATTAACAATTCAATTTTAACTAAATAATTTATTTCTAAATCTTATTTTTTTTTTTAAAACTCTAAAAACCGTTAGATTTTAGACTAAAGTACTATCAATTTTAAAAGTGCTCAAAATAATTTCCTATTGTATTGCAATTTATATATTTGTGTATATTGTTTTCAAATATGTTTCAATACATATACCACTTAAAAAAATCTAAACAGTAGACTACGGATATTTGTGCATAGGGTTGATGGTACCATGATAATTGAAGAAAACAGGAATTATACTTCATAGGAAACAACGAACCAGGCTCCTAACTCTCGAACGCAACCCTCATCATCGCGGCATGGAACCCAGAACGATGCCAATAGCAACCTTGCTCAGTCGCCATACCCCTCCGCCATTCGATGTTGCGCCTTGCAGTTTCTCCTTTCAAGATGCGGCCTTCACTCGAACGCCAGAAACCCTAGCCGATCACACGAAGCACTTCCAGGAACAAGCCCTCCTCCTTGCGCTTGTTGTCTCCTCACCGAACCCGACGACGACTACCACCCACTCGTGAGCGCGCGCCCCTCTTCTGGCCTCTCGACATCAACAAACTCGAATCGAGTACACCCATGCTCGATCGATATCTTGCCTTCGTGTAAGATTTGCTCGATAGAGGAGAGAAGAAAGTCACGTTTTAATTAGAACGTGAATAGATAACGAGGTGGCCATTGATGAGTCTTATTTTTCTGGGTTCGATTCTGCCTTTCGATTAAAGAGGGAGACGGGAAAAATATAGAGGTTTGGGGAAACTTCTCCAGTACGCGTTGGAAAAATATCTCTGACTATATGTACTTCAAATTTTATTATTTTATAAAATTTTCAAAACGTCACGTTAATTTCCATTTAACATTTCAAACTCCTCTTAAGGAATGCCGCTAGGTGATTCCAAGGTTTTGCCCGCGTTCCAAACACGATGGAACATGTTTCGGAAGCTAATTCAATCATATGTACGAGTTACAGAAGAAAACGATCAATTTAAAATTAAATTGATTAAAATAATTCTACGCGTTTCGAACTGCCAGGGTCAAATGACAACTCTGATGGCAACGAAAATTGAAATTCGATAATAACTAACTATTACGGATCCAATGGAACTAGTTTCTTCGAATTCCAAGACTGTGCCTCAGAATGCTATTTTTAAATGTCAATTTAAACGATATATTATTAAAATTGAACGAACCAACTTTAAATTAAATTTCAACCATTCTATTGTCTTCAGTATCATCCTTACAAATTTTATAAGCCTTCAAAATATTTTTAACCGGCTTAAAATTCCATATTCAACATCTTACCCAATTTCGATTTATATAATTCAATAATCTAATTATCAAGTAAATATTGATATTTTGAAATTCAAGTTTAAAATTAACCTTTAAATATTTAAAATCGATTAATTATTCTAATTTAATTTGTTAAAATTTCCGGGTCGTCACATTCCTCCCCCCTTAAAAGAATTTCGTCCCCGAAATTACTAGTTAGGAAGAATGGACCAATAATCGTTTATCTTTTCTCCAAAACCAACAGTTTTATCAACATCCTACCAACTGTCTTTTATTAAAAACCTATTATCACATCAATCAAATTCTCAAAACCTTTCATAGTTTCAAATAATATCCCTTTGCTCAATTATCTAAATTTCAATTTTAAATCAAATTTTGAATTATCAAATTTTTCTCAAAAAGTTTCTAACTCTCTAAATTCCCAAAATTTTTTGCCAGCGTCTCCTTTGCGCGGCTAGCTCGGTACAACTACAAAAGGCCTCTACGGGCTCCCAAATTCCAAAAAGAAAACAGAAAGCCAAGTGGCTAGATCAAAAACCCAATCCAATTCATACAGAAATTAAAATACTTACCTTTTTGTCGGGCAATTCACATATATCTATTGGAACCAAATCCAATTTCCTTTCTCTTAATACGTGCATATCTTACTTAGCAACAATATTCAATCATAACCTCTCAAATCATTTTATACATTCTCTTATATAGTTTTTCATATTTACTTCTATTCAAATTCATTTTCCTGTTTTAATATGAATTTCACTTATTTCAATTTTGAATATTAAATTTTTATTTTCCATTTATAACCGAGTCTTATTAGTTCCATATACTAATCTATTTCAGTTTCATATTTAAAATCGTTTAATTGCTTAACAAAAAATTTCTCAAAAATTTTCAAAAATTTTTTAACTCCCAAAATTTTGGCAGAGTCTCCTTTGTACGGAGGAACTTTTGCAATTTGACAAGAGATATAAATATATATACATCGACCCACCCGGTCGGAAAAAGCAAAAACAGTTCATATTTCCTATTTTTATTGCGTAGGCGTACCTTATTTAGCGTTTTAAGCATGCGGCTTACTTATTTTAGCAATTAGTGCATCCAAATCCAGCCAAACGGCCTTCAGGTACCTATACTTACTCAATTTAAACATATAAGCACTATATATATGAAGTTTATAACATTTATCTTACATAATCAACTATAACACTTCAATTCTAAAGGAAATGCATTCAAAATAATTCCCATGAGCAATTTATATATTTTCAAAACTAATTCAATTGCTTCAACCAATTTATGTACCATTTCATTCAATTTTAATGGTTTGCAACTCCATTTCTTATATACCATTGATTTTTAATCCAAACAAGCTCATATTCACTTCCAATGATTTAGAATCAATTTTATTTAATCTCTATTGACTCATAGCATTTTAATTACATTTATTTACACCGAACGACAACCATTTTATGCAATTTCGACAATATTCGTTTAATAGAGTATCTATTTCAATTTATAACTACTTTAAATTAATTTCAACTCATCTTATATTTAATTCCATTTCATTTCAAACTTATTTACCAACCATTCATTTAGCTCGACACATTCCATTCTTGTATACTTCTAACCATTCCCAAATTAGTTCAATCCAAGCTTTCATTTAATGGGCTTTCGTTCTTATTCGAAGCCAAGCTTCCATAAATTTTTAAACTTAAGTTTGCTTCTATTTGATTCTCATTTAAGCAACTTCCATTAAATTCAGTTAGCCCATCCATTTTAAATTTTAATTTCAAATTTACCTTCTCAATTTATCAAAATAATATCTAAGCACATACTTAACTCATTTATACTTCAAATTTATATACCACCAAATTTTAAGTTCAGTCTGATAATCCAATTCCAATCACAACTTGATTTAGTTTTTTTTATTCAATCAGACTTCATCCATTTATTATTTAACTCAATTAACCCATTTAAAATTTTCATTTACTTAATTCATTTTCGAATTCAATTTATAAATACTAGGCCATTCTCAATTTATTTCTATTCACTTGGGTTTTGTTTTGCAACTCAAACCATTTCTATTATAATCACTTCTCTTATATCCAATTTACTTGCAAATTTCATTAAATATTATTCAAATCACCTTTGAATTTTATTTGTAATTCAAACCATAACATTTTTCAATCCAACTCTATTTTATTTTTATTTTACAACATCTCCTCTTATTTAATTCATTATCAAATCCAACTCGAATTCTATTTACAATTCTAATTCATTTCCAAACTCCATTATTAATTTACAATCCATTTATCTACCAAAGTTAAATTTTATTAACATACTCAATCAAACAACTATTTAACCAATTAGCTTACTTTCAATTTTAAATCAATATTCGATTTTAATTACAAAATCACTTCATTAAAATTCTAGTTTGGATTTCCTTTTTATTTCCTCAAAATTCCAACACTTTTATTTAAAATTTTAGAAATGCTTTTAAATTCACATCATACTAATAAAATAGCTCTTTATAAAAAAATACTTTTTATAACTCGATGTCTCAACCAGTCCATCCTTGTTCTCATAGAAATTCAGTTATACGTTGATCAGGTGTAGGACTGAAAATCTATAAGTACTTGGCAAACCCGTTTTCAACATTCAGTGAAAATACTTGAAAAATAATTTTATTGAAAATATAGAAAACATTTTTTGAAATAGAGGAAGTATCTTTGGTGAGAATGCTCTGAGAATCATCACTCCCATCCATGGTCGCAGTTAACCTGATGGTGACGTTGTCATCCCGACAAAATCCATATATAACTGTAGGCCTCCGCGCCCCTCGATTACACCATGGAACCCACGACAGATCGCAGCTACAACTGGGGTTACGTAGCTATCACAGCAAAAACCCATATAACTGTAGGCATCAGCGCCCTTGAATTTCGCTGCCAAAAAATGAAACTTCTCCACTCCACCTGACCATAGATCACAATCTACTGATGTCGCGTTACCTTCCTGGCAAAATCATGTGTAGACTGTTGGCACTCATCCTCCACGCAATTTCGCTATGGTCCCCACAGTAGATCGCAGTGACATCGAGTTACACTATCGTCGCAGCATAACCCAAATGCCCTTGTAGGCATCAGCGTCCTCGACTTCCGCTACCCAATAATCCTCAGAAACTAGTTTGTCCGGACTCCTCACAGGATCAACTTTAGAACACCCCCCTTGGGGCTCAAGGCAGCACCACCCGGTGGCACTACTGAGAAGTTCATTACAAGGGAGCGCCTTTTTCCCCAGAGTCCTCATCAAAACACTTTATACTACACATATAGTATCTTTCAAATCATACACCTAATATGAATTTTATCAAAGCTCCTTTACACAAAATGGATTATCCCAAAATCGATAATTCTCAAACTAGGCTTTCCAAATTTTAATATTGATTTTACCTAAAAATCAAAAGCCTTTCCAAATCCAAAGGTTCTCAAAACCCTTTTCCGAATTCCTCATAAGATCCTTTATATATATATTCAAATATATAAAATTTTAAAAACTTTGGATTTTTTCAAACTTGTATAAAACTCCTTTTATACTTCAAACACCTTCAAAAATTCTTTTCTTCCGGCAATAGATTTAACAAGGAAAGATTTATCTTACATATAACAAAGATATATAACTTTGTTTATTCAAAATCAAATATTCAAATTTGATTACTCTTTTCAATATCAATTTCATTCAAATCTGTACGATATACACATATTATCCGTACGCTATACCAATCTGATCGTCCACTCGATTACACAATTTCACTTCTGAACTAGTATCGTCCACCCGACTTCCTAGTGCGGACACAGATCTGGTTTCTTGATTAAAAACCGTCATTCTCCTTGCATATCCATAACTATGATAGAGAATATCCAGAACCAATCAACAATCCATTTCCAGGTTCGCCGTCGAAAATCGAGTGAAAAAATTCCGACTCGGATCGGTAAACTATCTCGAAATTCTGTGCTCGAATCTGGATCAAATCACTATGCGAATAGAATCATATACGTATACCCTACATATTTAACTTCATAGATTATTAGCCAAATCAATTTCCTTTCTATTCACATTCCTTTAATTCCCATTCACTTATTTACAATTGCCTTAATTCCCATTTGGATTATCACTTCAATTCTTATCTCGGTTTGGTATTTTAAATCAATAACAGTTTGAACTCCGACCAGTTTATATTTAGCAAATAGCTTGAAAATTTTAAAAATAGATAAGTATTTGAAAAATAATTATTAATTTGCAAAATAGCTATAAAATAGTTAACTAATTATAGAATAGTTGAAAAAAGTTAAATAGTTTCAGAAATTTTTAAATAATTGCCAAATAGTTGTAAAATAGAAATTAGTTTGTGAAATAGTTGAAAAATAGTAATTAGTTTAGAAAACAGTGGAAAAAATGGTTAAATAGCTCCAAAAATAATTATAAAATAAGTATAAAATAATTTGGGTTTACGAGTTGCGGCAGTTAGCATTCCATTTATAGCATTCCGCACTCGTTATGATTCTTATGAATGAACTATTATATCATTCAGTTTGTCCAGCTTATTTCATCCATTTTATGAATCGAGTATTTTACGAATATTTCGATGACTCCATTCTTGTATTTATTGATTTTGGATGAAAATAGAAATTCAAAATTTTGCAAATCTTTTTCATAAGATTTATTTATAAGTATAATTGGATTTTGATCTTAAACGAGTAAAGAATATTCTCAAAACTTTTAAGAGATATTTTCATTATATAGAAGATGATTTTGTGATCGTATTGCCCGTTGAGTGCTTTAAGAATTCCGGTCGATGCGCTTGATCAACGTTATCGATAGGAATTTCCTAAACGCTTTGATAAGACAGTCAGGCACAATAAATTGACTTGTAAAGACGTAAATTTTTCTAGAAAGATTTTTACATTGAGATAATTGTAATTTTGAAAGTTTTAGCTTTTTGGGAAAGAAGATTATTTGAAAGAATTCTTTTCCGATACTCTTATTCTTGTGTTTTCCGAAGGGAACCAAGACTTTGTCTTTTGTACCAATGCTAATCGTATTGGTTTGGATGCCGTTCTCTTGCAAAAGAGAACGTGCTATCACTTGTGCTTCTAAATCATTATAGCTTATCGAGACTAGATTTGCCACTCATGATCTAGTTCTCACGGCTATTGTTTTTACTTTTAGAATTTGGCATCATCATTTTTGGATGAGAAATTTGTTCTCCACCTCGATCATAAATCTTTGGAATGTTTATTTTCTCATAGGGAACTTAATGTTGGTTCGAGTTCCTTGCATCTTATGATCTTGATTTTTTTATTCCCGAAAAGGGGATCGTGTTGCCAATGCATTTAGTTGTAAGCAGCAAGCGATTGTTTGTTTGTTGATGTCCGAATGGAATGAACTTTTTACCAAGTTCATCGGACGTTTTGTTGTACTTCATTTTTTTGAGCTTTGGTTCATTTGACGTATTGTTTGTACCACGTCGTTGTTCCAAATTATTTTGAGCTTAGAATTCCATAGAATTCTCTGAGCAAGCAAGTTCAGACTTATCCTCTCGTGCTCTTTATGGTGAACTTCTTATTCTGTTATTCTTTTGTGTTGATATGTTTTTGGGTTGTTACTCTTTATTTTCTTCTTAAGAATTGCGAGGACGCAATTTCTTTAAGGAGGGGAGTCTATAACAACCCGCATATTTATCGGTTGTATATTTAAATATTTTATTTAAATATAACGTCGTTTGTCGGATTATAGACCAAAAACTACTTTCTACAAACGGTCGAATTGGGACTCAAAACTACCTCCATTGAGTCCAAAATGGCATTTGCGATCTTTTTAAGTATAAGCTTTGATATGTTTGGAGTAAGTTGAATTTTGCTACTTTTTCTAGTTGGGTTTTGGGTTTGGGTTCAGCCCACTAGCTAACTTAATACCCTAACTCAGCCCTCTCCTCTCCATTCACTCATTCCCACTCCTCAAACTCAAGCTCCAACTGAAAATGGTGGAAAGGAAAGGGAATTAGAAACTCCAAGCCCTAGTTTCTCTTGCTAGCTCAAATTCTTGCTCCAAAATCAAAGAGAAGCTATTGGTAAGCCTCCTCTTCATCTTCTCCAACTCTTTCTCCTTCAATTTCATAAGTTTCCTAAACCTAACTTAGGAAATACTTGTTTTGATCTTAGATTGAAGCTAGTAGAGTTGAAGTGGAGAGTGGTTGATCTTTTCCTTGCAATTGAGCTTCTTCTTCTTCTTCTTCTTTGTTTTAGGGTTAAAGGTGAGATTTTTATCTCACATCTATGCCTATATTTATCTTCGATTGTTAGGTATGAATTCCTAACACTTATTCTTGTGCAATTGCTTTTGATTTGGATTGAATTGGTCAATATCCCAATTTTTAGTGTTTTGGGTTCAAATCTTTAAAATCCTAACTTTGATGTTTGAACATGTTTTTAGTGATGCATCGAGGAGCATATAGCGCCGAGTAGTCGATTGGCATAAACCCTTGGCGCCGTTGCTCGAACGATTGCAATTTGGTCGAGATTGGCCCTCGTTTTGATAGGTTGGGAAGTGCTAGAAACAGGGTTCGGCCGACCGAACTCAGTAGGTCGGTCGACCGACCTGCTACCAGAGCACTTCTCTGTTTCTGGGTCGGTCGATCGAGCTCAGAGTCCGGTCAACCGACCTGCTCCTATTCCCCTGTTTTGCTTAGTTTGCATATTTGTTTGTAATTCCAACTTTTATCGATCTATGTCGATTCCAATTAGTTGTTTATGCATATTTGACCTTGATGATTCCTTTTTGACTTTATCCACGGGTTTTATAAAATAATCTTTCGAATCATATTAAAGCTCCCTTCTGTAATTTATAAATTCTATTTATAATGCACACACACAATTTCGCACTTCGAGCGAAGTGGAAGGAATATTAAATGGTTAGGTAAAACATGGACCATGAATCCATGCGTTCATCTTTTCGATTCGTCCCCGACCTATTCGATTGATCGTTTTGACCTTCAGGTCTGGTTTACCAATGAAATGAGGTAAACTTTGTACTGCTTTGAGTGTGAAATTGACTGACGGATAGTAAACCGTTTAGTGCGAACGAGTGGTTATGGGACTCACATTAACACTTTTCGGATTCCTTTTCGAGAGTTATGACACATTCCGCCAGTTAGTGGTGTCTAGTACTGGGCCTTCGGACCTTCACCACTACGGTTTGTTGCCTTCGGGTATGTTGCCTTCGGGTTTGTACCTTCAGGTTTATGCCTTCGGGTTTGTTGCCCTATAGTATCGCTTTCGGTGTTGGTCTTTATGAGCCGCACGGGTGATATTTGGGGTTTGGAGCCATCGGGCTCATGGATCCTTGTTTATACAGTACTGAGCTTGAGCAATCTTATGTTTCATTAATATTATATGTAACAACCCGGGGTTTTGCCCAATTTATAATCATCATTAAACAGTTATTGAGCTAGCAAATTGCTAATTGAAGTTTTCAATCAAGTGAAAATCCTTTTGTACTTCGTCTAAAAATGGGTTAAGTGTTATTGGGCTTTAAATATTGAATATTGTCCCATGGGTTTTCGTGCCGTGTTATCTCGTGTATTACCCGTTCCCCCCTTTTTACCCTTCTCATTCGTAACCCTAAAACAAAAAGAAGCGAAAAAAAAATGGCGGCTCTTCATCTCTTTTCCTTGTTCGATCAAAAGTAGGGCTTCGGAGAGCTTTGACGATGCCAATCGATTTCGTTGCTCTTGTCGACTGAAATCGATTTCCTTCTCTATTGATCAGCTGCTTGCCTCGAGTTGATCGATGTCTCCTTGAGTCGTGCTCGGCTGCTTCTATTCATCGCCAAGGTGAGTAATTTGATTTACTCACATCTAGTTTGAATTTAGTTCTATGTTACGACATTCAATTTTGTTTGGTGATTGGTGACTTTTCTGACTTAGTTCGATTTTGTTTATTGTTAATGATTTCTTTGGTGTTTTCAATCCTCGTGGTTTCGGTTTTGGCTGATTCAACTTTATGTCTGACTTGTTTAACATCGGCCTTGACACTTTTGTTGAAATTAATTGAAACTGCTTTACATTTGGATCCCTGATACTTGTATTTGACTTTGGTCAATTGACATTTTCGACTTGGTCATCTGTGAATTTAGCAATTCTGTTCATCCCTTGGATATTTATGTATACCACTGTTGCATGGCTTCAATGTTTTTGAAACCCCTGCTTGATTTTGTACTGTCGATCTTGTTCGACTTTTGCCATACTTTTCACTGCCTCTGGTAGCACTGTCGACCTTGTTCATTTGAGTCTATATTTTGCTAATAGTAGCTGTTCATGTTGTAGACAATTTGCATTTCATCAACACTGACTGTTGATACTCCGTACATTTGTTTTCACTGCTTCACATTGACATTTGCGTCTGCACTGTGCACTTATATCATTTGGAAGTCGTGATGCACTTTTTGACTTGATGCTTGTGTACATATTTGCATATCAACTTGGGTGAGTCATGTGCAGTGCAAACTTTACTGCTGTCCGGTTCTCCTGTGCATCAGTGTCATCTCTATCTGTTAGTCTTCACGGTGCATTATTTTGTACTGTTGAGGCATTGCATTTGTTGTTGCCGTACATTTGAATTCAGTTGCTTGCATTAGGTTTGTTCATCCTGTAGCTTGACTTCGTCATTTTTCTGTTGGCTTCGGCATGACCACGGTCTTGAGTTTAGTTAGAAGTCTGTAGGCATGATTTGTGAAAACATTTTTGGGATAAGGATTTATAGTATCTTTGCATTGCTTCGTCTTCAACGTGCCTGTAGTGTTCACTGTTTTATATGTTGGTGATTTGTGAATTTTATCCCTGATTTCACTTTCGATCTGTACCTAGTATGTATGAGTTTTTTGCATTCTTACTGGTTCACATTGCTCTACTCTCTTCGAATAAGTTTACATCTGCTTCACTTGAGTATGTGCATTTAGGTCATGTGGATGGTCAGGCTTTGTATTGGTTTTTGTATTCACACTTCATGTTTTAGTTGAGTCTGATTCTGTCTCGACCCGAGCCAATCAATGAAGTGTTGCATTGTATTCATGTTATATGTCCAGTGCATTTACTTGTGTATAGTAGTTTTCATTACACTGTATATTCATCATGGCAATTGTTCATGTGTCTGCACATCTGAAGTATTCACTGACCTGAGTTGTTGCATTGGTTATCCACTTGATACTTGAAGTCTTGAATTGGTCTTCAGTTCGACTTTGACTTGGTGATACTAGTGACCATTTGCTGTGTTTTACCTCTGACTGATTTACACTGTCTTTGGTTTCACTGCATAGTCATGTGTCTGGTTCATTTTGATGTTGGATTCAGTCTTGTACCACTTGAGTCTACACTTGCACTGTCTCTGACCTTTTGGCACTTATGTTGCATTTCATTCTGTTGTTGGTTGGTCAACACTTATTGGTGTTGTCACTGCACAGTGCACTTAGTCTCCTTTATGTTGCATAGCTTGTTCTTTGATGTTGAGCATTTGCGTCTGCAGTTTTCACTACAACCTTTGTCTGCATATCGCGTTGTTTCACTGGTGCATTCATTTTCACATCTCTTGGTTGCCTCTTTTATTGCCTGTTCTTCGAGACATGTTGTCTAGTACACTTGTAGTCTTCATATTTGTTTCTAACCATTCTTTGTGCTACCTGACTGGAATGGTTGTACACTTGTGATCTTGTGGTGGCTGCAGTTTTTTGTTGCAGTTGACCTTGTTGTTTTGTATTGCATTGATGCAAATGGATTGTTTTCTGACTACACTTGAGTTAAATCCAACTTAAACGCTTGGGTTTGACCTTGTGTTCGTTTGTGAATTTTCATAGTGTGCATCATCACTGTGGTGGCAAGGTAGTGCACGCAAGCGTGAACTGCAGCCACACAGTATTGATTTTATTGGTATTTCTTTTGCTTTTGATGCGTTGATCTTTTGTGTAATGCATGTTGTAGTGGCGAGGCAGTACACGCGTGCGTGTACTGCAGCCCTACCTGAGTTGGCATTTTAAATGGATATTTCAATGGTTTGAATGATGTTTTGATTTGGTTTAATTTAAACATTTTGTTGTTGTCTAATTATCTATTTGATAATTAGATTATGAGTTTCTTATTATTTATTTAATAATTAGATTTTGTTGTTAATTGCCGATTAGGCAATTCTGATGTTTTTATAAATTATCTTCATCGACATTCTTTTCACTTATCTTTGTTGATGATTTGATTATGTTGATTTGTTGTTTAACACTGTTATGTGTTATATTTATCGTTATCCGATTTCTTTTTTTAAGAATCGGATAGGTAAATTTATCGGGACTGTCATCTATTTGATTATTTAATTATTATTGCTTCTGCGCATTAATAACTGAGTTTGAATTAGACTGACCCGTGTATTATTTTCTTTTGAATGTAATACTCGGGTCAGACCGAGTTATTACAGGTTGTAGATATCTTGCTTTGGGTTGCTGCTAGAGCTATGAAGTTTCTTTATATCATTTGGAGTAGATGTTGTCACAGTATAAGATGTGGTATATTCATGTATATTATTCACGATAATGTACTTGTCTATATAACTTCCTGAGTCGACAGTTATAGTTGTATCATATGTATTGTATCACATGTATTGTAACTGACATCAGTTATTATATATATGAGACATTTTTATTTTATCTGTGTTCCGCATTTATATTATCTGTGTTATTATTATATCTATTGTCCTAAACTATTATGAACCATCGTAGTTCGTTTTATACTGGAATTGGATATGTTGATGGGAGTAAATAAATAAGAGATGAAAAATAAAAATATGTACCACTCCTATTGAGATAACAAATACTAGTGTAAGGCCTAACTACGGATGGCCGCTCCTATCCAGCCTTATTCTTCGTAATAACGGATAGTATTTCTTTTAATACTCTTTGTTATTGTGAGCATAGAGGTTGGGCGTTATAGTTGGTATCAGAGCTTGGGGTTTATGGACATAATACAAAACATAACTTAGAAGGAACATGTGTTACAACTATTAGTCGATGTTTTATTTGTGCTTTGAGTCAAAACTAAAGTTTTGAAATTATGATGAAATTTTTAAATTTCCTTATTTAAAAATAAAAGTGAAGTTGTGTTTTGATGATTGATTGATTTGTGTTCTGTTTATCAGAATGCGCAGCGGAAACAGTGAGACTGTCTTCGCTGAGTACAGATGGTATCCTTTTTGATTTAAAAATCAAAATATGTAATTGAAATAAATTTAATTTGTTGTCGACATAGCTGTGTTTAATTTGCTTTCTTTGAAAATTTCGAATCCGATTGAGGATCCGAAGCGATTGCAATTATGTGAATTTGTTGAGATTTTTGCTGTTTTGAATTATTTTCATTGAAGATATATTCCAATGATTTCTCTGTTCATTTTGCGGTATACGTGCAAATTTATGTTGCACGTTACTGCATTATTTTTACGTTGAACCGATGTTTGGTTCTAAACATATTTTGTTGCCGTTATTTTTATGACGGGATTTTTACACTAATGCTAAATCTTTGAAGCACGGTGTTTTGTTGACATTTTTAATGAATGAAAATTCACTGGTGTTATATTTTGATGCAAATTAATTTAAGGAGATTTTGACGTTTAAAGATCACTGTCGCTTTGACTTCAATGACCGTCAAATTTTAAAGTGGATTTTCAAGCGGTTAACCCGCAATGATGATTTTGAGATCCATTTCTACGGTGTTTTGAGAAGTGCAATTTCCTTGTCGAAATTGTCACTAATATTGTTGTTTTTATCATGGATTTGCAAATCATTTTAAAAATAAAAATTGTTTCCAAATTTTTTTGTAGTTTACGCTTTCAAAAGAATGAGGAAGCGATTTAAGCGATTCAGCAAAATCGAGGACTATGAACCCTTTCTTTTACCGATTCGCTTAATTCCGGACTTGTCCGATTGGGAATGTAAATTATTACTTTTATAAAATAAATGAAATTGTTTTTAGAAGTTTTGCAGTTTGCGCTTTCAAAGGAATGAGGAAGCGATTTAAACGTTTCAGCAAAATCGAGGATTATGACCCCTTTCTTTTACTGATTCGCTTAATTCCGGATTTGTCCGTTTGAGAATGTGAAATGTTATTTTTGGAATACACAATTTTGCACTTTCAAGGAAACGATGAAGATATTTAAACAATTTAGTAAAACTCTTGGTTATGGGACATGTGCGTTTGCTATTTTGGTTAATTCCGGACTCGTTAATTGAAATATTTGATGATTTTCGTGTGCTTTCGAGCCACTTTGATGGACTTTCGGGTCATATGAGGACCTTCGGGTCAAATACCAATACCAGACCTTCGAGTCATATGTTGGACCTTCGGGTCATATGATGGACGCCAAAAATTATGATGACGGTACTTGGTAGGCTTTGGCCATATGAGATGCACGTGCGGCGTAGCTAAAACTCGCCATATGATGGGATCGATCCACCTTTTATGTAACGACACAGAAATTCCGATCCCGAAAATTCCAGATAGTTAGTGGAAAGAAGAAAGAGAAAGAAGAAGAAGAAAAAGAATCACCAAAACAAAGAAAACCTCACATTCGCAGCGGATCAAAATATAATAAATAATATCAGTTTTACAAAGATGAACTGTATCAATACACTTATACTTTTATACATCAGAGTTACAACTATTACACAACACAGGACAAATTTGAAAAACATGTCCCAGCTAATCAGCAATAATATACACAGCGGAAATCACTCGGTACGTTCCTGCCATCCAGCTCGCCTCCTGAACTCCTGAACGTCCTTACCTGAAAATCCGTAATACTCGGTCTGACCCGAGCATTACATCAAAGTAACACCCGGTCAGGCTGGAAACCAGCGTGAGTAAACTCATCTAGAACGGAATATAAAAGTATACAACTTAAATAAACCCAGAGTAACTTATATCAATTTACAACTCCACAAGTTATTATAGACATCACCTATTTTACACATCAATTCCTAAGCTCCAAGACTTAGATTAAATGGTTCAATCCACTTAAATCATTCCATTTCAGCCTACTACTTTCACATATCAATTTATAAAGAATCGAAGTGGTTTCCGGTATTCTCTAATACCCGACTCCGGTCTCTTCGATTCCAATTTCATTTGAATTCAAGTTATTCAATTAAACACTACTAAACTTTAACTTTCGGATATCCCTTTTACATAGCAATTCATAATTGATAGATAATCATATTATCATCGTCCATCCAACATAGCTTATCACAAAGCAATTCATATCAGAGATATCAACCAATTTAAAGTATTCATCAACATTCAATCATCAATAAGCAAGATCGATCACTTCCATTAATTACATTAATTAATGATCCTCTAATTACTTTCATTAGTTAATTATTCTTAAATTTCATTTAATAATTAACCTTTAACTTAATTATATTCATTAATCAACCTTGATTAATCACAATCAGAATTTATTTTTCCTTAATTTCTCCATCAATTAAACCAAACCCTTGATTAATTATTAATTAATCTTTTAATTACACTGAGTAATTATCACTTAATTTCTTCCACCAAGTAATTATTCTTTAATCACTTCCCATCAAGTAATTCCCTTTACCTAATTACGTCCAGTAATTAGCCACTAATTACTTCTCTAAGTAATTATACCTCATTAATTACCTTAAGCAATTATACTTAACTCAATATCAAGCGATTACTTTTAAATAATTTAATTTAATTAAATAACTAGTATTAACCATTTTAACTTAATTAATTATGCAAATTAATTAACCTTACCCATACATATTGATTACATTTATCCATAATTAATTACTCGTAATAATTCTTCTATAATTACTTACATTGATTAATTACTCTCTAATTAATCTTCTTCCTTAATTAACTAACACTTTTATTAATTCCCTTAATTAATCAGTTCTTTAAGTAATTAATTAGTCACTAATTACATCTTAATTACTTAATTTACTAACCTCTAACTATTAATTAATAAATCTTAGACTTTATTAAATTAAACTAATTAATTACCCTTAATTACATTCTTTAATTAATTAGTCATTAATCATCCAAACCTTAATTATCTCTTAAGATAAATCTTTATTTTTATTAACGACTTACTTATCATTAACAAAATTTAAATACATTTCCAAAACATTCCACTTTAAAATTGAACTTTGAATTTGAAATAAATTAAAAAAAAATTAACTTAACAAATTTAAGTTAAACAAAATTCAAATCTTCTAAATCAAATGTTTCAAGAAAAACATTTATCTTACATAATAGTTTTAAAATCAAATTCAATTTAAATTTTTAAAACTAGTTTTATAAAAACCTTCGAATTCAACCACTATGAACCAACTTCGGGTCCAACCCGGGAATAGTTCAAGTCCAGGCCCATTCTTCAACTCTTTCCATTTTTCCCAAAAAAAAAAAACTTTGCTGAAGATTTTAAAACTTGAAAAAAAACATGTTTACACTCTCGAACTACACTTAAACGAGCCCGTGCCTTCACCCTAATTACTCGAGCTTCCCTTCGAGACTTCATACAAAATTTAAAACTATTATCTTCAAAACATCAACGAAGCCATTACTCCCATTCCCGAAGCAAAACCCACACAGTCAACTCAACAGACAAAAGATGGAACATGTGCACGTGCACAGTTCATCTGAGTTGCTCCGACCATCCATATTGACGCTGACACATCGACCACGACCTTCTCTCCTAATTACGACCACCCCGAGCCTTGATTATGCAAGAAGTCGAAATCGAGCATACGACCCAAAACTGGAACCAAAACGACATCAAAAACTTCCTCGCTAACGGCGATCTTCATCACCAGAAAATCTGACATGCGGACCCAAGCTTAGTCGCGATCTCAGGCTCTATATCCCCATCGTCCTGACTAACTCGATTCTCCAACAACGGCGCGACAGCACAAATTCTAAGTTCAACCATAACTTGAACAAAACCCTAATCTGATGATCCCACTTCGCCACGTTGCTCGTAAAATTCAATGGTTTTTTTTGCCGTAACCCCTGACCTCTCCACCTCCTTCAGCTAGGTCCTCGTCCACTTCTAGACCGCCGATCACCAGAAAGTCTTCTGAAACCACTTTCCGGCTAATCTAAAATCCCCCACTCGATACGACCTTAAGAATCATGATTTCTACTTTAAAAATCATATTTTCCTAAGTCGATCCAAATTATATAATTGAATCAGCAAATTGTTATATTTGATTTTGACTTGTTATCAAAATTTCTACTGTATTTTTCCTGATCCTAACCAATTTCGCTTCTAAAATACTCAAACCTTACTTATAAGCTTCATTCTATGTTCAACAACCTGATCTTGTTTGAAAAACACAGCTTATTAGAGATTAATTAAGAAGGTTTTAAATTTCTTTGACTCATTTTAAATTCTGTACCTTGAACAAAGGAAAAAAAAAACACAGAGAAACTCAGACATGCATGGTTCAACACAACATACAGGATCTACACTTGTACATACATACATGCAAAACACGAATCATTCCAGGGATCATATGCCCATAATTTACTTTATTTAAGCTTTAAAACAAAAGTGTTTACTCACATATAGGCAGATTAAACTTTGGGTTTCAAGTTACTCACCTGTCATTTTAAAACAGAGGATAAATTGAGTTGTAGTAGCATCATAAGCCTTTGAAAACAGGACTGCATTTGATTTCCATTCACTGCTAGTCTGTTGATCCTTGGCCTAAAATGGTTGGGTTGATTCTTCCCTTGATTTAGTTTTAAAGTTGCTGGAAGATTGCTTTAGTTTAAAGCTCAGGTTTGCTTGCCTGATTAGGAATCTGTTTTATTAAATCTTGAATCTGGTTTTTTTTTTTTTTTTTTTTTGAACAGGTTTTCCTATTTTACTTGTTTTGTTGACTTTTGTTTTTGAAGGTATTTGATAAAAGAAATGAAAGGAAAGGAATATGCATATAATCTAATTTAAGATTTTATAAAAATTTAGAAAAGAAAAATGCAATGAGTGACACTTGTATTTACATGACAAATCCACCTAACACTTGCTAATTCTCAAGTTAACATTGTTACACTTGTAATTTCTTTTTCTTTTTTTATATGTCTTTAATAAAATTTGATATTATATTTTAGTTTTGGTTTGCACTTATATATATAAAAAAAATTTAAAGAAGGCATATCAAAACCTTTTTATAAATCTTGTTTTACATAAAGAAACAAGCACATAGTATAAATTATCATTATTTTTAAAATGTTAACTTTAAATAGCTTTGAAACTTGTTGCATTAAATTCAAAATATGACTTCCAAATCACAATGTCTATATAAATATATATATATAAACACATAGATAAATTATAGATAGAAATTTTTGGATTTGAAATTTCAAAAAAAAATAGATTGGATTTTTTTTTAATACTCGAAAATTTTGAACTTTGTAATTCACCATTTATTATGATATAAGTCAATTTATATATATATGCAGATATCTCTAATTATCAGAATTTATTTGTTCAGTCCATAAATCAATATTCTATTAATTAACCCAATTTGTTAATCAATTATAGATGTCAAAAAATTCGGGTTATCACATTCCTTCCCCCTTAGAATCTTTTCGTCCTCGAAAAGGAACGAAGCCAGAATTTATTAAAATGTTTATATTATTTTTTTTTAGAAATTTTTTTCTTTGAAACACTTTTAAAATCTGTATAATATTTCCAAAATGCTTTTATCAAAATACTTTTATAACTTGATGTCTCAACAAGTCCATCCTCGTTCTCATAGAAATTCGGCCATACGTTGATCAGGCATAAGACTGAAAATCTATAAATACTTCGCAAACCCGTTTTCAGCATTCAGTGAAAATACATGGAAAGATAATTTTATTAAAATATAGAAGTCAGTTTTTAAAAATAGAGGATATATCTTTGGTGAGAATGCTCTGGAAATCATCACCCCCATCCATGGTCACAGTTACATTCCAGGGTTACGTTGTCGTCGCAGCAAAAGTCCATGTAACTGCAGGCTCTCCGTGGCCTCTCAATTACGCCATGGAACTTACATAACAGATCACAGTTACATCCAGGGTTACGTTGCCGTCACAGCAAAAGTCCATGTAGCTGCAGGCTCTCAGCGGCCTCTGATTTTCGCTGTCAAAATGAAACCTCTCCACTCCTACATAGGTCGCAGTCTACCGATATAAAATCAAACGCAGACCGTTGGCTCTCAGCGGCACACATGACTTTCGCTATGGTATACTCTACTCATAATCCCCAGGAAGTAGTTTCGTCCGGACTCCTCACAAGATCAACTTTAGAACCCCCCTTGGGGCTCAAGGCAGCACCACCCGGTGGTACTCCTGAGAAGTTCATTTCAAGGAAGCGTCTTTTTCCCCAGAGCCATCATCAAAACATTTTATACTATACATATATAATATCTTTAAATCATACACCTAGTATGGTCTCATACAAAGCTCCTTTACACAAAATCGATTATCCCAAAATCGATAATTCTTGACTAGGCTTTCCAAATTCAATATTGATTTTACCCAAAAATCAAAAGCCATTCCAAATCCAAAGGTTCCCAAAACCCTTTTTCCAAAATCCTCATAAGATCCTTTATATATATATATATATACATACAAATATATAGAACTTTTAAAACTTTGGATCATTACAAACTTGTGACGACCCGGAATTTTGAGCAATATCAATTTAATAATCTTAGATAATCATTAAATTGATTTAATCATTTTATATTATAAATTGATAAGTTAAAATTCTTTTAAAGGTTAATGATAATAATTTAATATCTATAAACATTTTCTTAACAATATAAATAAGCAAGATTTAATTTCTTTTGAAAATTTATAACATTTTAATTTGGAATATTTATTTTGGTAATTGGTAAGACTTATTTTATTTTCTATTTATAATATATATATATATATATATATATATATATATATATATTGACATATCTTGTAAATATGGAATGTTTAATGCAATAAAACTTTATATTCAAATTGTAATATATATGGATGTATATATTGTGATTTGAGATTTGTTTTAAAATTTAATACAATAATTTTCAAATTTAATGTTAAATTGTTTTTCTATTTAAAATGTGTATATATATTTGTATATGTACATTTGAAATAGGAATTTTATTAATTTGAATTTAATAAATATTTCCAAACTTTATTTTATATATATATAGTTTTGTAGTTTGAAAGGTTAATTTGATTTAATGCTTTTGAAATAATATTAGAGATTTAAATTTCCATAACAAAGTTCATTTCTTATTTAATATAGACACATATATATTTTGTACTTAATAATATTTAAATTAAAATTTTAATTGTTTTTAATATTCATTCATTTTAATTTTAAACAAGATAAATTTGTTTTAAAATCATAAGAGTTAAAATAAATTTATTTAAAAAACATAAATAATTTATGAACTAACATGAAGTCACTTTTATATTTATCTAAAAGCTTATTTTTTTTTAAAAAAAAAGATAGGTATGCACATTTTACAACCATATAAATATTACATAATAAAATCAATAAGTAAGCATTAAAATACATTACATACATATACACATTTCATGCAAGGTTTAAAATAAATTAAAAGGGAAAATAACATTTATGAACATTAGAGAATAACATTTGTGAATATTAAATAACACATAATAACACTTGTAATCATATATGTATAGGTGTAAGTTAATTAGAATTTCATGGTGACAAATGTCATCCTCTTGTAAATTTAATTCAAAATTTAACTTGTAAAAACAAGAACAAAAGTTTTATTTTCAGATAAGATTTCTTTCTTCATTTCAACAAATTACAATACAAAAACAAAGATCTGAAAAGAAAAATGGAAACTGTAAACTGAGATAGAAAGAAACCTGCAATTCAACCTAAAAACATGATGAGGAGATGATAGAAATTCAGAAATCAAATGCAAGACTTTCAAATGCAGCAACAAGATTTAAATCATCATGCAATTCAGATACATCAAGCAATGCAGACAAGAAAACTAAACATTCAACATGCATTCTGGAAATTAATCATCACTTCAACATGCAAAGGAAATTGAAAGCCTGGAAAGCTATTCTGTCTTCTGCAAAATTCTATGGTGAGTAGAAGGAATTTTAAAAAAAGATTTTGATTCTGAATTTCATCTTGATCTAATATATGTAATCATGATGATTTGCCTGATTTCTTGGAAATATATGGATGCATGTTTGAATTCCTGTGCAGTTGCAACTTATACTCTATGCTAATAGCAGGGTTACAATTTGATAATAAATTAAATAACTTGGATTGAAATTCGAATTTGACTTTGAAATATAAATAGATGTTAAATGTAATCAAGAAATCTATCATCTAAAAATAATTACAAGTTGTAAAAAAGAAAAATTGGTTCTGAATTTTCGAATTTACAGTGAAATTTAAAATTGGGTCAAATCCTTATCAATTCAATTTTAAGTTTTGATTCTATAATTGGTTTACAATTAGGAAATCATGAATTTTAGGGGTTGAAACATGATTTTTACTTTGGTAGTTTAAGAGAATTTTCGTGTTAATGGTTTTGGGCATTTCGGCAAATTGATGGTGAACGACGTGGAATGTGGCGTCGTGGTTGTCCAGAGAGGTCGAGAGGGTTTCGATGGTCGTGGGAAAAATGCAGTAAGGATTTATTAATAGTTGATTCGACCGTTAATTGTTGGATTAGGGTTTAACATCCTGAAGTTTGAAGTTGTTTTCATCTTGATTTCGCGGCGTCAGTAGGCAACTGGGAGGGATCGCATATGGTTAGGGCGATGGTGGGAAGCGAGACGTAGCTTCTGGAAGGAGGACGAGGCATCTCGGCGAAGTTCGTCGGCGGCGAACTTTTGTTTAGTTGAGTTGGGTTCAGGTTGTTTTGGGTAAGAGGCCAAATTTCGATTCTTGATCGAATTTGAGTTTCTGGGTTTTGCGAAATACAGTACGGGTCGAGAGAGACTCGTTGTAGCCGCGACGATGATCGTCGGTGGTTCGTGGGTCGGTCCATGATGCACGACATCGTGTATCAGAGGAGTTTGGATTATGGTGAGGACGAGGGTGGAGACTCGAAGATGGTCTCGGGAGTTTTAGGTTATTTATCGAAGCAGGCATGGGTAGGGGAAACTCGGGGATTGTAGCGTGTAATTTTGAGGTTGGCTCGAGTTGTGTTGAGCGTATTCTGGGCTGGAATTTTAGTTTGGGTTTTGTTTGATGTTTAGTATTTCGCAGTTATGTTGAAGGGTTTGGAACAAAGGAACTAGTTTTGGAAAAGATTTATAATAAAAGTTGAATTAGTTTTACTTATAAAACTATTTGGTTTCAAAATAAATTTTAAACAAGCTTTATATATATTAAAATATGATTGTTTTTAAAATAAAAGAAATGGATATTTTTGAAATAAAGCTTGTATTTAATTTTATTTAATATTCTTGGGAAGTTTAAAGATTTAAAGGTATATTCAAAATGTGTTTTAATTATAATTGATTTCTAATATATTTTATTATAAATAAGGATTAACGATAGCAATTTAGTAATCAATTATAATTAAAAAAAATTATTGGGTAATCAAGATTTTGGTTAAACGAATATAATTAAATTGACTTACCTTTGAAAAGTTATTGATTCATATAAATATTTGGTTAAGATAATGGTCTTCTTAATTAAATTTTTTTATAATACTGAAATTAAGAATCATTTAAGTAATTTAAAATGATTAAGTTTAAATAATTAATTAATTAATTAATTTGTGCTTAATTAAGATAATCACTTATGGGTTAATCTAATGTAATTACTTGGAAAATAATTAAGTAATTGATTTTTGGAGGTAATGAAAGAAAAAGATAATTACTTTATGAAAAGTAATTAAGTAATGTGATTAAGAGTTAATCACTTTAGTTATTAATTAATGAATTTATTAATAATCAGTTAAGATTTAAATTATTTGATTAATGATTAATTAATAAAAGTATTAAGAGTAATTAATTAAGAGATTAATTACTTGTAAAAGTAATTAGTTAAGAAAGGAATTTAATTTATGGAAATAATCATTAATTAGTGGAAATAATTAATTAATTGTTAATTAATAATTTAAGAATAATTAATTTATAATTAAGTTTTAATTACTAAATGTAATTAAAGTAATTAATCAAAGGTGATTAATTAAAATAATTAATTAAATACGATTAATTAAAAGTAATTAATCAAGTATTTAATTAAAAGTAATTAATCAAATGTGATTAAGTAAAAGTGATTAATCAGGTATGATTAAAGGATAATTAAGGATAATTATCAGGATAATTAAAGAATAGTTAATCAAGATTGATTAATTTTAAAAGGGTAACTAAAAGATAATTACATAGTATAATTTGGAAGTAATTAATCAGGGTGATTAATTAAGTAATAATTACTTAAAGTAATTAAGTGATAATTAATCAGGGAAGATTAATTGAAATGGATAATTAAGTGATGTGAGTTAATTAATTAATTTGTAATTAATTAATGAATAGTAAATGGATTGAAGATAATCCAAGTGATCAACTAAGGATTAATTTAATTTAAGGATTAATTAAATTAATCTAGTTTGAATCAAGCTTGTTTATGAATGATTAATGATTGGATGATATATATCATTGGATGAGTTAATGATATTGGATGTTGTTGGATGACATTGATTGATATGTGATGATGAGAATATGTTATATCTGAGATGTGATTTATATGCTGCTTTGTGATATGTATAGATGCATGTGATAATAGATGCTTATCTATCTGTGTGATATGATACATCCATATATGTTAAGTGATATTTCTAAATATCTATTGTTTAAATCCCTTAAGTACAACTTGGACATTAAAATGGCATTTGGTTTCGGTGAGACCGGGATCAGGTTTCCATATTTGGATATCCAAAAACGACATCGATTCCAATTAAACGTTAGGTCGTTAATCCAAGTGGAGAAAGTGAAGACTCGAGGTGTAAGGGCTATACGTCAGTATAACTCTGTGGTTGATTCCGTAATGAGTTTGACGTAATAGTGCTTATAGATTCGAGATGGAGATTTAGAGTGCAAGGGCTATGATCGTTGACTCTGAGGGTGATTCCAAAATGAGTGCAACGAGATAGTGCCTTCGGTTTCGTTTGAACCCGGAACGAACTTGTATGGATTGAATGCTTCCAAAACATCATCAGGCGGATGATGAGCATTCTAAGATAGATGTGTCCTATAAAGGTAATCGCAGCCTCAAGCCTCATCAACCGGGAATGGCTAAAACAGGGGAGGTGCAGCAAGGCTTCGTGGGTAGCCCCCACTGGAGAGCGAGATACATCCCTATCTAGAAGTCCCTTTATATTTCGGCTGCATGGGCAGTTGATCTGCAGCCAACTGCGAGGTGGTCTTGTTCGGGACTGTTCAGTAAGGAATGGTCCCGGCCTTGTGTTGCAGGGGAGTTAGGGTGGCTCCTCGGTACAGTGATCTAGGCCATGTACTGTGACGGGCGGTACCCCAGTAGCCCTGCCATTGATGGAAACCCAATTTTCCCTACGAGACCCTACGGTTTTGTTTGTATTACCCACTTTTGTGGCTAGTAGATGGAATTTAATCATGTAACAATTTTGGCTATTTCATATTTATTTGAAAACCCTAGACACTATTATAATCCCACTGGATTTCCTATCAAATGTTATGGTTAGCGTAAGGTAAAAACTTTTCCATGTTTATGTATGGGAAGTCTTACATGATACCTTTCTTTTCAAAGGATTTTCTAAAGTTAAGCAATCTTAAACCGTTTACTCACACCAGACCCCTGTCTGACCCGAGTGTTTATTTTCTATTTTATTAAACTCTTGGGTACTCATATTATATAAGAGTAGACAAGTGATTCAGGTTATCTTTGACGAAATCTGGAGGAGCTATGGAGCAGGAGGCTTCAGCGTGTAGATATAGATAGAGTTCTCCGCTGTGTGTTATTCTGTGTTGATGTTCTTGTATTATATATTAGACAGAAGCGTTATAACAGTCTAAATTGAGATGTATAGTTGTGTACTCTGATATATATGATACTATGTATATGTTCTATGTTATATTCAAATTGTTCCGCTGTGAGATTCTGATGTGCTGTTTCTTTTTCTTGTCTTTCTTTTCTCCTTCTATCCCTTTCTTTCTTAATTAGTGATGCGATTTTCTGGTGATAGAAAGTCGGGTCGCTACAGTTGGTATCAGAGCGTTAGGTTGAGTGAATACCTAGGCTCTGGAGTGGTGTCTATCTTGAGAGAGCGTACTTGTAATTTTTATATATGTATATTTATATATCTACCTAATCTGTTGGGTTATCTGTTCGGATTTTCCAACATAGGTTATAAAGGTAGATAAGGTAGGAGTGTGTGGAACACAACTACCACTATTGGAAGAGGTTCATATGTTATGGTTGGAGATGTGTCTGTCGAGATTGTAGACCTAATGCTGTCTCGAATAAGTTTCGGTGGATTGTAGAAAGGATTTCTTTGTGTCCAGAGGAAGTCTTTTTCAAGGATTTGAGTATATTCTTGAGAGTGAGGTTGATTTGTTCTCGAATGAGCAGGGATTTCCAAGAGTTGAGTTTTTTAGCTAAATAGAAGCGAGTGATGGTATCTTGATGACTTCAGGAAGGAATAGCTGTGTGATGAGATGCAGTATCCATGGATGGTTCTAAAGAAGTTTCTTTTGGAGCCAGATTAAGATGGTATTGGAAGAGCATTGATGCTTACTGCAGGGAAGATTTAGATGTTTAGAAATTTTCTGGATCTCAAGTAAGTGTGTCTTATCTTGGTTAAAGTAGGAGACTAAGGTCGATGAGTTACCTCATTTCGGGCATGGTCTCATTTGTTTTCCCTTAAGAAGATAAGTGGTTGGATTTTTGGTTTGGAGCCGAGTTTCTTGAGAAGATGTCGACTCGCCTCAAGGATTTTTAGAGGAATTGCATGATAGTTTTGAGTTTCAAGGAGCTTTTGGTTAAGAAAGATCTTGTGGCTTAGCAGTATCATTGAAGTGAGGTTTAGAAGCAGCAGCGTGACCTATTTCTTCGATGATTCAGTAATCTTTGGGATTCTACTATCGGCAGACCAGGCAGATAGTGAAGGCTTATCCTTTTCTTTGGGAGGCTCAGCAGAGCGAGATATCTGTTGGAAGTAATCTATCAGTTTCTGGTAGATAAGCCATTCTGGAAAGGTTTATCTTGAATTGGAAAAGCTGTTCTAGTTGGGAGACAGTTCTTTGGAATCTGAACTGAGTAGGATCGCAAAAGTGACTTGCGATTAGTTGGGAATCCTTGAGTATTCTTTAGCTTGGGAATTGAGGCATCTTATACGAAGGTATAGGCTGCTTAAGTAGTCAAAGATTTTCCAGATGTTTTTGGATGAATTTAGAAGTTGACCCGAATCAGAGATTGAGTTTTCTTATCAACTTGGAATTAAGGAGTAATTTTGATGGTTCAACCTTGTAGTGGGATGACTCTTGGAGCGAGAAGAGTTTGGTGAGGCAGCTCAAGATTCTTTGGATTGATCATCTTATTCTAAGTTGAGATTCTGCTGGGATGTTTCATCAAGAGGAAGGGTCACTTAAATGTTATGGATTGGATGAACTGTGTATGGAGAATGATTGTGCATGTGTTCTTCGATAGCATTCTTATCTGCTCTAGATCAGAGTTGTGCAGCGGAAGCCAATTGGCAGTTATTCTGGTATGGGAGCAACCGGAAGTTGCAGTTTCTTGGATTAAAGAATTTCTATAGGAAATTCAAGTATGAAGAAATTTTCTGGATTCGAAAGGTAAGTTTGTCTAGTGCAACAATTTGGTTATTCCAGAAAAGAGATGTAGGTCTGAAGTCCACTAATGCTTGTGATATAGAGTTGTATTTGGATTTTAGAAAATTATTTTTGGGAGATCCATTTTGTTGAGTAGGATCTGGAGATTTGGTTTGAGTTGGTGCTGTTGTTTCTTGAAGCAATTAGCAAGGGTTAGGCTGATCGGGAATATTGAAGGTGACTCAGAGCATCTGAAGAGTTGTGCAGTTAAGAAATGAGAAAATTTGGAATGTGAAGTTGGAATTTGGATATTACTTTAGTTTTATCTAATCAAAAGAGATATAAGAGTTTGGGTAAAACTGGAGAGTTCGCTCTAGAGATATTTTGAGTTTTATCTGTGTTCTCTAGAGATTAGATTTAAATCTACAGAATTGAATTGCCAGTTTGGATAACTGGAATTCATGGTATTTCACATATCTCTGAGAAATATGTGTATGATTCTTAGTGATAGAATCAGCAGTTAAGAAGAATTTGGTAGTTGGGCTGGTTTTGAGTTTAGTCTGATATCTTGTTCAGATTTGTAGGTTCAGAAGAGGGAGTTCTTGGTTATGGTAATATAGTTACTTAAGATTCTGTAGAGCGAGTATTCCAGTATAGGTACCTGGAAAACTCTTGATCATATTAGGAGGTTCTAGTCAGAATTTTGTCTGAATAGATAAAATTGTTTGTTTGAATTGGTTGTTATGATCGATTGTGTGATTGCTGTTTGAAATTTAAATTCTTTAGATGGGTTATTAAATTATCTTTGCTTTTAAATTTCGGAGACGAAATTCTTTTAAGAAGGGAGGAATGTGACGACCCGGAATTTTGAGCAATATCAATTTAATAATCTTTGATGATAATTAAATTGATTTGATCATTTTGTATTATAAATTGATAAGTTAAAATTCTTTTAAAGGTTAATGATAATAATTTAATATCTATAAACATTTTCTTAACAATATAAATAAGCAAGATTTAATTTCTTTTGAAAATTTATAACATTTTAATTTGGAATATTTATTTTGGTAATTGGTAAGACTTATTTTATTTTCTATTTATAATATATATATTGACATATCTTGTAAATAGGGAATGTTTAATGTAATAAAACATTATATTCAAATTGTAATATATATGAATGTATATATTGTGATTTGAGATTCGTTTTAAAATTTAATACAATAATTTTCAAATTTAATGTTAAATTGTTTTTCAATTTGAAATGTGTATATATATTTGTATATGTACATTTGAAATAGGAATTTTATTAATTTGAATTTAATAAGTATTTCCAAACTTTATTTTATATATATATATATATAGTTTTGTAATTTGAAAGGCTAATTTGATTTAATGCTTTTGAAATAATATTAGAGATTTAAATTTCCATAACAAAGTTCATTTCTTATTTAATATAGATACATATATATTTTGTACTTAATAAGATTTAAATTAAAAATTTAATTGTTTTTAATATTCATTCATTTTAATTTTAAACAAGATAAATTCGTTTTAAAATCTTAAGAGTTAAAATAAATTTAATTAAAAAACATAAATAATTTATGAACTAACATGAAGTCACTTTTATATTTATCTAAAAGCTTATTTTTTTTTTAAAAAAAAAAGATAGGTATGCACATTTTACAACCATATAAATATTACATAATAAAATCAATAAGTAAGCATTAAAATACATTACATACATATACACATTTCATGCAAGGTTTAAAATAAATTGAAAGGGAAAATAACATTTATGAACATTAGAGAATAACATTTGT
Organism: Allium cepa; assembly: GCA_030765085.1. Classification (NCBI taxonomy): domain Eukaryota; kingdom Viridiplantae; phylum Streptophyta; class Magnoliopsida; order Asparagales; family Amaryllidaceae; genus Allium; species Allium cepa. The sequence continues at coordinate 107,194,724 of CM060937.1, read as the reverse complement.
GAATATTAAATAACACATAATAACACTTGTAATCATATATGTATAGGTGTAAGTTGATTAGAGTTTCATGGTGACAAATGTCATCCTCTTGTAAATTTAATTCAAAATTTAACTTGTAAAAACAAGAACAAATTTTTTATTTTCAGATAAGATTTCTTTCTTCATTTCAACAAATTACAATACAAAAACAAAGATCTAAAAAGAAAAATGGAAACTGTAAACCTGAGATAGAAAGAAACCTGCAATTCAATCTAAAAACATGATGAGGAGATGATAGAAATTCAGAAATCAAATGCAAGACTTTCAAATGCAGCAGCAAGATTTAAATCATCATGTAATTAAGATACATCAAGCAATGCAGACAAGAAAACTAAACATTCAACATGCATTCTGGAAATTAATCATCACTTCAACATGCAAAGGAAATTGAAAGCCTGGAAAGCTATTCCGTCTTCTGCAAAATTCTATGGTGAGTGATGAGCATGTAAATGTGCATATTTTTACCACCATATTTATTCTATTTAAATCAAATAAATGTTCATATTGGGTATTTTAACTTGTTTTAACCAAAATTCATATTAATTCCAAATTTTCACATATTCATCTTCATATAAGGGCAAAATGGCCATTTGTGCGCATATATTAATTTGAAAGAATTTAATTGGAAATTTCTACAATATTTTGTAGGAATTTAGCTTCTCATATTAGTGGGTTCATGAAGAAACATGCATGCACAAAATGGATATAAAGGAATGAAGATGGAAATAATTCAAAGTGAAGATCATGGAGGACCCCACCTACCCACCTACCTTAATGTACAAATTAAAGGCTAATGCACATGCTTTTGGACTTAATGGCTTCATGTACACTTAATGGAGGATTAAGACATGTTAATGATTACTTGGCCTCCACACTTCCTAAGGGGCATTTTGGGCATTCCCCAAAAAGTGAATTAGGGGTTTAAAACTTGTATATATACCCCTTATGTTTCATGTAGCCATCTTCCTCTTAGTTAGTTAGTTTTAGTTTAGAAAATAAACCAAATCTCTCTTTCTTTCCATGGCTACTTAGCCATTTTATTTCATGTAATTTTCTTTTTTTTTATGCAATGTTAATTCTCTTTTATTTACATGCTTCTTCTCTTCTTATGTAATAGTGTTGATTTACCTTTATGAAATTAGATTAGTTGTCTTTTCCATTAGCTTTCATTTTCCTTTCTTTTTGCTTTCATGTTGCTTTCTGCGTTTGTTGATTTGATAACAAATATGAGAGCTTAATCCCTACAATTTAGGGGTAATGAAGCTCTCTAGTATGTAGATGCAACATTTTGATGTTTATACTCTCTTTTTGTGCTTTAATGGAAACACTTGAAGTGGTTTAATGATGTTGTTTAGCTTTGAATTTGATAGTCTATGTTGTTCATAACAAATAGGCTATGCTTAAACAAACATAACACAAATTGCCTCTTCATCTAAATATGATTATGACAAAGAAATGAATGTTGAAATTGAAATTTGATAGCCTATATTTCTAAACAATAGTTAATAGGCTATGCTTAAAATAGATTTTTATTTCAACTTTGTTGTCATGTTTCATGAGAGTTAAATGTGTATTAGTGGTTGTGTTATAGTTTGATGATTTATATTGGGCTAATTAATAGCACAAATATATCATACTTATGATAAACACATCAACTAATTACACTAATGAAAAGAAAAGAGAGATCATAACTTCATTTTGTTGATTTATATGATCTAAAGAGTGGATTTATCCCTAAATTGTTCTTTTAACTCTCATATTTTTATCATTTTCATTTGCTAGTTTTTATTAGTTTCTTACATTTCTAACTATTCACTCTCGACTTCGGTACAATTTGATTGAATAGAATTTTAAAATCATCAATTCCCGGTGGATCGACCCGTATTCGCCATGTGCTACATTCGTACACCGTGCGCTTGCGGTTATTTTTAATTTAAATTCGTTCGACGGTTTTCTAAACCGATAGAATTTCCGTCGACGAACAAGTTTTTGGCGTTGTTGCCGGGGAATTGCTTTGGTTTTTAATTTTCTATTCTTTGAATTATTTTTGTTTGATTTTTGTGTGATTTTATTACATATGTGTTTGTATTTAAAAAAAGGTTGTGTGTTTGTTTTATTTTTTGTGCATTTGTTTGTGTGTTTATTGTTCTAGTTTCCTTTTCCATTTGCACATACATTGCTATTTAAAAAAAAGCATACACAATTTCCAAAAAAAAAATTTATATTTCATTTGCATTTTCCATTTACATTGCCTCCATCAAACAAACTTCTCTGTTTACTGTGCACTTAACTGTTTCACAGTGCACATCCCTCAAACACACTTGTCACCACTCCAAACCTCTCCGACCACAAACACTACATCTCACTTACACTCCAGTCAACAACCCACAAACTTCAACATACTCATTCACCCTGTCACAAAAGTAAACCACTTCTGTAACCTTTTACAACCATCTCTGTTCCTCTGCCCAAGACTGATACCATCCATATTGCAACAATTCTTCCCTTCTTAATATCTCCATCCACTTCTCAACAACTCGGCAACAATCAATACTCCACTCGGTACTTCCCCATCTCAAGTGCAGCCCCTGTCAACATTGCTGCCAAACTACCAAACTCTCCTCCCACTTCGACTTCAAATTGCCAACAATCTCCTAGCCCTCCTCGCCAAACAAAGCCATCACTCCTCGACATCATTAGTTCACCACCAAACACTCCAGACCAACCATCCACCTTCTTCCCTCTCCACTACATCAGTGCACACAGTGTGCATAGTTGCTTCTGCTCAACCATCCACCCTCACCCCTACAACACAAACTCCATCAAACACCGTCTGCTCCAACAAAGCCATCCTTCACTTCATCAACATACAAACATTCACTCATTCCCAATACAATCCTCTGCTAGTTGCACAAACCACCCACAGCCATTTCAAAACACCCCTGTCTCACTACCTACAGTTCTGACATTCAACCCAGCCTCTCCTTCTATATACTGTCACTCCTCTTAACCACTGCTTATCCAAGCCTGACCATAGCAGTCTCCCCACCAACAACAGACAATCCACAACTTATCAACCAAAGTCGCTTCAAATTCACGCTAATTCAATCGAGAAACCCAAAGGCAGCCTCACCGCAATCCCCAGTCGCGACTTCCATAACTTCACCTCACCTCTCCGATCACTTCACTTCTCATTCACTTCACCAAGTTTTCAACCCACTTTTCCATTCACAATCATCGCAAACACACTTCTTTCTTGTCTGCCAAACAGTAGCCACAACCAACTTCTAAACCATACAACTTCATCTAATCACCAACATCCACTCCACGCACTTGCCTTCCCACTACTTCATTCACCACTGCTGACCATCATCCAATCACTTCTGCCACAAACATCACTTCCCATTCCACTGTTGCACTACATCTGCTAGCATCTCCACTTCCATTCAAACTGTGACAATTTCCAATCACAGCAACCTCTTCCACCTGACAGCGGCGAATTCACCACCTGCAGTTCACGAAAGCTACAGAGTTCAACTACATTTCACGGACTTCACCTCACTGTGAACAACTTCACCCCCCTAATATACTTCACCTCTGTCAAACATCCCCCATCTCAAACCATTGCCCATAATAGTTTCAAACCTCTCCAACATCACCACTGAAAACAACCATCATCCCATTTGCTTAACCACAACATCCAAGTCAGTGGCATCACCAAACCACAAGCCAAACCGCAATCCTATACAATCACTTCTAACTTCGTTGATAGTTCACCACAACATTCCTTGTCCACAATATCAACCCGAACACCTATCTTGCTGCTGTGCAACTACCATAGTTAAACATCGTCATAATCTCACCTCCCTCTTCCTCAAGCTTCCCCAAACACGAAACCAACTTCTATTCCTCCAAAACCACACAGAACTCACAATTCATTTTCGATTCAGAGGAAAGACATTCAATTCATTTTCGATTTGTGATTAGAATAGGACAGAGGAAAGAAATCGCGATGGTTACAGAGAGAAAAGAGTTGATTTTTAGAATTGTGGATTTTAATTTGTACAGATAGGAAAGAAATCATGATTAGAACAGAGGAAAGCAATCGCGATTCGTGATTCATTTTGGTTGTGTTAGAAGTGTTTTTTTTATTTTGAAAAAGAAGTGGTATTGGGCTTGTGGTGGATCATATCAGGCTTAATGTTTAGCTTGGGGTTTAAGCTATTTTTTTCTTTTGGTTTGTTTATATTTGTCTTTTGACTTCACTTAAAAAAAAGAAAATATATATATATATATACACATTTTCTTTTGTTTACGTTTTTTGTTTAAATTGTTTTAGTTTTGTTTTGCTTTTATTCCTTGAAGGAAAAAAAATTAAATTAAATTTTGTGTTGTTTTGTTGTAATTTGGTTTGTTTTAATTTGTTTAAACCAAAAAATAATAATTTTTTTTTAAGTAAACCCTACTTCTAAGTTTCCTTTCAAAAAAAAACCAAAAAAAAACATATTGTATAGTTTTTAATTTTCAGGTTGCCAAAGCAGGAAATAAAGGAAGAATAGCTTGCTGAAAATTGCTTCCTTGGCTAGCCAAAATAAATTGCTCTGCTTGCTAAAAAATTCTGCTTTCATTTCTAGTTTTATTTGAATTGAATTGTTGGTTGCTTGCATTTGTATTTTAAAAAATAAAAAAAAATTCATTCGTAGTTGCATTGTTAATACACTTTTAGTTTCTGTTCTGCATTTCATCTTAGATTTTGATTAATAATAACGGTTAGACATCGATAACACTTAATTGTATATTGACAATTTGTCTTTTTTTGAACAATTTAATTTCTTAGTGTCTAGGCTACGGCAGAGCAATAACCATTTATAAATATTACGGTGATTCGTAAATATTATAGTGGTTGTTCCTCTGAAGGTACTTAAACCTTCGGCTGCATTGCTACGGTGATTCATGGTGCACCGATAAATCATGCCCGTTACCTGGCTGAGAACTATCTTGTTTATCTAAGACAATTTGTGAATATACAATTTTGGGTTAACTTAGGATAAATCATTTGTAATTAACCCTTGCATTCATTTAGTTGCATTTATTCATGCATATTAAAAAAAAACAAAAAACAAAAAAAATTCAAAATCCAAAACTAATTTTTTTAAAATATTCCTTTTCTTTTTCTTTGAAATTTTTAAATCCTTTTCCTTTGAAATTTCAAAAATCCAGAAAAATTAGAAAAACAAAAATCCAAAAAAAAATTTATAAAATCTTTTCAAAAGCCAAAAAAAAATTCAAAATTCAAAAACAAAACAAAAATCAATTTTCCATTTTGAAAAATAAATTCTACTTGTAAATATTTTCTTTATAAAAAAAACCAAAAAAAAAGAAATCTTGAAAATGTCCGAGTTTCCTTTTTCTTACTCACTTGAATTTAACGGTGAAAATCAATATAATCCATATGAGTGTACTCCAAATTCGTATGGATATTTTAACAACAGATTTTGTGTAAATAATTCAAATTTCGAACAACAAAATTTTCAAAACGATGACCAACCTTCGACTCTTGAAAATAGCATTGAAATGATTTCATCTTTACTCGAACTTTCTACACGAAAAAATCAAGAGATAAATGATTTATGTAATTCTTATTTGTGTAATAACTCGAGTCAAGGATTTCAAAATTTGAATTCAATTCAAAATTCAAACGATTACGATTATAACCCATGCCAATTTAATTTCAAACTCCAAAATGAATTTCAAACTCAACATGAAAATGGGAACAACTTTTCAAACGAATTTGGCAATGGGAATAGTTTCAATTGCGATACGATTGAAAACTTTGGTTATCAACAAATTCAAAGTGAAAATTTTCAAATTAATAATCATGAATTTGATTTTGTTGATGAAATGGAAAAAGATAACGGGGATTTATTACTTGAAAATACAAAACTTATCGTGAAAATCATAATCAAATCTCAACCCACGAAGAATCAAATAATAATCTACCGTTTATCGAAATTGACAATTCTTGTTCTCAACAAGTCCAAATCGAAAATTTTCAAGTTAATAATTACAAATTTGACTTTGTTGAGCAAATGAATGAAATTTACAACGATCACACGAATTTGTTGATTAAAACATTGGAAAATTTTCGTGAGAAACAAAATCAAGTTTCAATGTGTGACGAGTCAAACGATAATCCATCTTTTACCCAAATCGATGATTTTCAAACAACAACTTTTGAAACTGAAAATGATGATCTTAACGAAGTTGTTGAAAAGACGGTAATTGTGTTGGATTTCAATTCTTTTGAGGGTGAGAAACACGATTTAAATTTCGATCTTCCTTTTTCTGAGAATTTGAATACACCAACTTTGAATTTTGAACTTGAGACATGTAATAAAGTTGTTGATAATCCAATAAAGGAAGACGAGTTTAATGAACATGAATTTTTTGGACTTTTGGATGATGAGTTGTTAAATTCCGAAGGGGAAGATGAAAATCACCATTTTGATTTTGAAATCAATAATTGTGAAAATGTTTTCAATGATAAGCTTGAATTTCAAATTGGTGAAAATAAACTTGAACTTCAATCAATTGTTTTGTCGACCTTGAAAATCATCGAAAATAAAACAACTCCTACGATTTTTAATAAAACGACATTCGTTTTTCCAAATCGACAATCAACTTCAAATTCTTTTACGATTTGGTTTTACGTGCTTAAGCCGTGTCTCACACATTTGACGAGACATATGAATTAGTCTTTGGAAGACCGTTTCATTTACTTTTTGACTATATACTTTCTCATCTCTTGTAAATTGTAATATTTCATGTAAATATAGGATTTTTATTTTATTTTTCTCCTTCCATTTGGGTTGACTGTGGGGACACAGTCAAAAATCAAGTGTTGGGGGGGACTCATCTTCATTTTTTTTTCATGGTTTATTTTAGCTTTAAAATCAAAAAAAAAATTAAAAATTTTTTTTTTTAAAAGAAACACTATAAGATAAATATATGGCTTTGGTTTATTAAATTGAATTTTTTAGAAAATTTATTGGTCTTAACAAAAATAAAAATGAAGTTTGATTACAAATAATAATGGTTTAACTAGTATCTAGGAAGATTCATATGTGTTAATTATGAAGTACATCCTAATTGAAAATCTTTGTTTTAAAAAGTGGTTGATTTAAAGTAAAGGATATAACTTTTTTTTGTCTTCTAAGTTAAATGGTGCTAAGATGATTTTGCAAAACTCCCTCTCAAAAAATATAAAAATAAAAAATAATAACATCCAAGTATTCACTCTCATTTAAAAGTCCTCACGGTTATGCATGGGTGATTACTTGGAATTTTTGATTATGTGATTTCATACTCATTTAAAAGTCCTCATGGTTATGATGTATGGAACACATGTAAAAAAAAGACCTAATAAAAACCACCTACGGTCGATAGTGTATGCATGAAAGTGTGTGCACTAGCCATGCTCTGTGCTCCCCTCACATAAGCCCGAAAGGCAGTGCATGGGTGGTATATCTGGCCTCAGTTTATCTGAGCAAGGTGAGTAATTTTTCTTGCAAATAATGAGAGAGCAAGCAATTGAAATCCTAGCACTATTTTTACTTAGTTGATTTGATTTTTTATTGAAAAGAAATGAAAATACCACTTTGATAAACTTTGATAATCAACTAAGGATCCATTTCATAGTTACACTTTGTTATTAACCAAAACAACGAGTTAAACTATAGTCTATTTGATATGATAACTTGATTTTTGTTGGAAATTTTGACGAGTAAATGACATAAATTTTCAAGATAATAACCAAAACCTATATTTAACTTATTCGTGTCAATTTAAAAATAAATCCTTCATTTGTAAATATTTTCAAAAATTTTCATTCATCTCTTTGTAAATATATCATGCATTTTGTAAATATTTTCATCCTGCATTTGGATTTTGTGGGTAGTATCCGCTGAAAACCCTCACGAGACAACACTCGTCCTACTGGGGACACCCAGAGGTTTAACGGCTTATTGCATACGCTTAATGCAATCGTGCTTCCTACGAAAACGGATTTATCTTAGTTTTAGTTTATTCGAGGACGAATAAAAAGATAAGTGTGGGGGCATTTGATGTGCATGTAAATGTGCATATTTTTACCACCATATTTATTCTAGTTAAATTAAATAAATGATCATATTGGGTATTTTAACTTGTTTTAACCAAAATTCATATTAATTCCAAATTTTCACATATTCATCTTCATATAAGGGCAAAATGGTCATTTGTGCGCGTATATTAATTTGAAAGAATTTAATTGGAAATTTCTATAATATTTTGTAGGAATTTAGCTTCTCATATTAGTGGGTTCATGAAGAAACATGCATGCACAAAATGGATATAAAGGAATGAAGATGGAAATAATTCAAAGTGAAGATCATGGAGGACCCCACCTACCCACCTACCTTAATGTACAATTAAAGGCTAATGCACATGCTTTTGGACTTAATGGCTTCATGTACACTTAATGGGGGATTAAGACATGTTAATGATTACTTGGCCTCCATACTTCCTAAGCGTCATTTTGGACATTCCCCAAAAAGTGAATTAGGGTTTTAAAACTTGTATATATACCCCCTTATGTTTCATGTAGCCATCTTCCTCTTAGTTAGTTAGTTTTAGTTTAGAAAATAAATCAAAGCTCTCTTTCTTTCCATGGCTACTTAGCCATTTTATTTCATGTAATTTTCTTTTCTTTTATGCAATGTTAATTTTTTATCTATTTACATGCTTCTTCTCTTCTTATGTAATAGTGTAGATTTACCTTTATGCAATTAGATTAGTTGTCTTTTCCATTAGCTTTCATTTTCCTTTCTTTTTGCTTTCATGTTGCTTTCTACATTTGTTGATTTGATAACAAATATGAGAGCTTAATCCCTGCAATTTAGGGGTAATGAAGCTCTCTAGTATGTAGATGCAACATTTTGATGTTTATACTCTCTTTTTGTGCTTTAATGGAAACATTTGAAGTGGTTTAATGATGTTGTTTAGCTTTGAATTTGATAGCCTATGTTGTTCATAACAAATAGGCTATGCTTAAACAAACATAACACAAATTGCCTCTTCATCTAAATATGATTATGGAGAAGAAGTGAATGTTGAAATTGAAATTTGATAGCCTATATTTCTAAACAATAGTTAATAGGCTATGCTTAAAATAGATTTTTATTTCAACTTTGTTGTCATATTTCATGAGAGTTAAATGTGTATTAGTGGTTGTGTTATAGTTTGATAATTTATATTGGGATAATTAATAGCATAAATATATCATACTTATGATAAAAACATCAACTAATTACACTAATGAAAAGAAAAGAGAGATCATAACTTCATTTTGTTGATTTACATGATCTAGAGAGTGGATTTATCTCTAAATTTTTCTTTTAACTCTCATATTTTTATCATTTTCTTTTTCTAGTTTTTATTAGTTTCTTACATTTCTAACTATTCACTCTCGACTTCGGTATAATTTGATTGAATAGAATTTTAAAATCATCAATTCCCTGTGGATCGACCCGTATTCGCCACGTGCTACATTCGTACACCGTGCGCTTGTGGTTATTTTTAATTTAAATTCGTTCGACGGTTTTCTAAACCGATAGAATTTCCGTCGACGAACAGTGAGTAAAAGGAATTTCAAAAACAGATTTTGATTCTGAATTTCATCTTGATCTAATATATGTAATCATGATGATTTGCCTGATTTCTTGGAAATATATGGATGCATGTTTGAATTCCTGTGCAGTTGCAACTTATACTCTGTGTTAATAGCAAGGTTACAATTCGATAATAAATTAAATAACTTGGATTGAAATTCGATTTTGACTTTGAATTATAAATAGATGTTAAATGTAATCAAGAAAGCTATCATCTAAAAATAATTACAAGTTGTAAAAAAGAAAAATTGGTTCTGAATTTTCGAATTTGCAGTGAAATTTAAAAATTGGGTCAAATCCTTATCAATTCAATTTTAAGTTTTGATTCTATAATTGGTTTAAAATTAGGAAATCATGAATTTTAGGGGTTGAAACATGATTTTTACTTTGGTAGTTTAATAGAATTTTCGTGTTAATGGTTTTGGCATTTCGGAAAATTGATGGTGAACGACGTGGAATGTGGCGTCGTGGTTGTCCAGAGAGGTCGAGAGGGTTTCGATGGTCGTGGGAAAAATGCGGTAAGGATTTATTAATGGTTGATTCGGCCGTTAATTGTTGGATTAGGGTTTAACATCCTGAAGTTTGAAGTTGTTTTCATCTTGATTTCGCCGCGTCAGTAGGCAACTGGGAGGGATCGCATATGGTTAGGGAGATGGTGGGAGGCGAGACGTAGCTTCTGGAAGGAGGACGAGGCATCTCGTGGCGAAGTTCGTCGGCGGCGAACTTTTGTTTAGTTGAGTTGGGTTCAGGTTGTTTTGGGTAAGAGGTCAAATTTCGATTCTTGATCGAATTTGAGTTTCTGGGTTTTGCGAAATACTGTAGGGGTCGAGAGAGACTCGTTGTAGCCGCGACGATGATCGTCGGTGGTTCGTGGGTCGGTGCATGATGCACGGCATCGTGTATCATAGGAGTTTGGATTTTGGTGAGGACGAGGGTGGAGACTCGAAGATGGTCTCGGAGTTTTAGGTTATTTCTCGAAGCAGGCTTGGGTAGGGGAAACTCGGGGATTGTCGCGTGTAATTCTGAGGTTGGCTCGAGTTGTGTTGAGCATATTTTGGGCTGGAATTTTAGTTTGGGTTTTGTCTGATGTTTAGTATTTCGCAGTTATGTTGAAGGGTTTGGAACAAAGGAACTGGTTTTGGAAAAGATTTATAATAAAAGTTGAATTAGTTTTACTTATAAAACTATTTGGTTTCAAAATAAATTTTAAACAAGCTTTATATATATTAAAATATGATTGTTTTTAAAATAAAAGAAATGGATATTTTTGAAATAAAGCTTGTATTTAATTTTATTTAATATTCTTGGGAAGTTTAAAGATTTAAAGCTATATTCAAAATGTGTTTTAATTATAATTGATTTCTAATATATTTTATTATAAATAAGGATTAACGATAGCAATTTAGTAATCAATTATAATTAAAAAAAAATATTGGGTAATCAAGAGTTTGGTTAAACAAATATAATTAAATTGACTTACCTTTGAAAAGTTATTGATTAATATAAATATTTAGTTAAGATAATGGTCTTCTTAATTAAATTTTTTTATAATATTGAAATTAAGAATCATTTAAGTAATTTAAAATGATTAAGTTTAAATAATTAATTAAATAATTAATTTGTGCTTAACTAAGATAATCACTTGTGGGTTAATCTAATGTAATTACTTGGAAAATAATTTAGTAATTGATTTCTGGAGGTAATTAAAGACAAAGATAATTACTTTATGAAACGTAATTAAGTAATGTGATTAAGAGTTAATCACTTTAGTTATTAATTAAAGAATTTATTAATAATTAGTTAAGATCTAAATTATTTGATTAATGATTAATTAATAAAAGGATTAAGAGTAATTAATTAAGAGATTAATTACTTGTAAAAGTAATTAATTAAGAAAGGAATTTAATTTATGGAAATAATCATTAATTAATGGAAATAATTAATTAATTGTTAATTAATAATTTAAAAATAATTAATTTATAATTAAGTTTTAATTACTAAATGTAATTAAAGTAATTAATCAAAGGTGATTAATTATAAGTAATTGATTAAATATGATTAATTAAAAGTAATTAATCAAGTATTTAATTAAAAGTAATTAATCAAATGTGATTAATTAAAAGTAATTAATCAGGTATGATTAAAGGATAATTAAGGAATAATTATCAGGATAATTAAAGAATAGTTAAACAAGATTGATTAATTTTAAAAAGGTAACAAAGAGGTAATTACTTAGTATAATTTGGAAGTAATTAATCAGGGTGATTAATTAATATGGTAATTAATTAATAATTACTTAAAGTAATTAAGTGATAATTAATCAGGGAAGATTAATTGAAATGGATAATTAAGTGACGTGAGTTAATTAATTAATTTGTAATTAATTAATGAATAGTAAATGGATTGAAGATAATCCAAGTGATTAACTAAGGATTGATTTAATTTAAGGATTAATTAAATTAGTCAAGTTTGAATCAAGCTTGTTTATGAATGATTAATGATTGGATGATATATATCATTGGATGAGTTAATGATATTGGATGTTGTTGGATGACATTGATTGATATGTGATGATGAGAATATGTTATATCTGAGATGTGATTTATATGCTGCTTTGTGATATGTATAGATGCATGTGATAATAGATGCTTATCTATCTGTGTGATATGATACATCCATATATGTTACGTGATATTTCTAAATATTTATTCTTTAAATCCTTTAAGTACAACTTGGACATTAAAATGGCGTTTGGTTTCGGTGAGACCGGGATCGGGTTTCCATATTTGGATATCCGAAAACCACATCGATTCCAATTAAACGTTAGGTCGTTTGTGACACCCCACCTCTATACCCACGCTAGCCAAGAACATTACGGTGAATGCTGTCAACTAGCACGGAGAATAAGGCTGTTGAGGAGCGACCATCCGTGTAATTGCTTTGGGCGAACATCGATATGTCAGATAGTATAACATGCATTTCTTTATCAAGAGGGAAATCGGACATACCGACACAAACTCAAAGCTACTACACAGTGGCTATAATATCTTCAGAAACAAATATAGAAATAAACATAACATAAATCAGTCACAGACAATTCATATCACAAAGGCGGAAGTAGATATGAATATTACACTAGGAAGTGTACATCGGAGTAGTGGTCTAAAAAGATCCACAATATCACAAAAGAATAGTTACTCGAACTACACAAAAGAATAAGTATACATTATGGAGTCTATATCTCAAATGTATACGACAAAAAACTACTAATCTAAGTAGTTAGCCAAAAGTCAGAGGAATCAATCCCAAGTGAGAAGTCAAGCTGAAGCACCTATAACATCTCGGTCTGACACGAGTATTATTTAATAAGAAAATAATAAACGGATCAGTCTAACTATAAATATCAGATGAAACGATATAGAGTAAGAGATATGACTAAACACATAATAATCACAATGCCAAGCTGTGATATATATATATATATAAGTAATTGAAAATCAACAAGAGATTAATCAATATCGCCAAATCTACACAAGAATCAAAGGAAATGTCATACTCCTTTTCGTTCACCAAGCCATAAATATTGACGATTATATCAATGTCAATCACAAAAGTCAATGACACACAAATTCACCAATGCACACATATTGACAAAACTTATCAATGGAAATCACGAAAATTGGTGAAGCACAAAATTCTAGAAATCATCTCAAGAAATCCAGTCAATGACACACGAATTCACCTATGCACAAAAATTGGTAAATCATATCAATAGAAATCACAAAAATAGGTGAAGAAGAAAATTCCAGAATTCGACACACGAAATCCAAAAATCACATAAAATAGGGGGGAGGCCTATCACACGAACGGGAGCATGAAAACTCACCAACATATGTATCACACGAACGAGACGCTACCTCATGGTAGCTAGCCATTAATTTTTGACACACGAACGGCCCGAAGACCATGGGGCGCTACCCCATCAATTTGAGTCGAAACTCCACAAAACGGGGTTTAGTCTCCCTCGCAGACAAAGAGACATCGCACAATGCTAGTCTAAATCATAAAAATGATCGTCATGATCATCAAGAAGTGTCAATTACAATAAGCTAGCAAATATATGAGCTTAGCTTCATGTCCCATAACCACTAGCTTAACTTAAATATTTACGAACAAATTGTCGATCTCCACTAGAAAATTGTCACAAGAGTTTTAATCGAACAAGTCCAAGAATTAACCGACGAAGTAAACGCAAGCGTTTCATACCACTCGTTTTACTAAGTCGTTTAATTAGATTTCTCATACGAGTGAGGTAAAGGTTTGTATATACTAATAGATTGGAAAACGGTTTAAGAAACGAGCTTTGTACTAAAATAGTGTTGATATCATTTGAAGAAAGAGTTTTGATATTTACTACTAGTATAGAAACCTTTATATTTTTAAAGTGACAAATCAAAAAGAAGATTGTAGGAACAATCAATCACTAAGATTCACATTCGAAAACGTGAATAAAATCAAAAGAAATCAATACCGAATCCATCGAAATGGATATTCCAAGAATTCCCGAAGAAGATAAGTCATCAAAGTCATTAACAAATGATAACAACAAATAGGGAAATAACACGAATCGATTAAATTTGGAAAACCAAGCAACTAGGCAAAATAGGCATAGTTGGCAAATAGCAGCAGGTCGGTCGACCGGACTCCCTGAGTCAGTTGACCGAACCAAAAACAGAAGTGCACGGGGTAGCAGGTCGGTCGAACGGACTCCCTGAGTCAGTTGACCGAACCAAAAACAGAAGTGCACGGGGTAGCAGGTCGGTCGACCGGACTCTGAGCTCGGTCGACCGAGCCCTGTAGCCTGCACTTCCAAACAGAGGCAGGAAGTGCCCGTTCTACAGGTCGGTCGGCCGGCCCAGGGGCTCGGTCGGCCGAACCTGTTGCTGGCACTCCCATGCCCTATTTCAAATGAGGTGCAAATCTCTATCAATTTGCAATTGCACGAGCAACGTCGCTAAGGGTTTATGCCAATCGACTACCCGGCCCTATATGCTCCTCGATGCATCACCAAAAACATGTTCAAACATCAAAGTTAGGATTTTTAACGAATTGAACTCAAAACACTAAAAACTGGAATATTCACCAAATCAATCCAAACCAAAAGCTAATGCACACGAATAAGTATTAGGAATTCATACCTAACATTCGAAGATAATTATAAGCATAGATGTGAGATAAAAATCTCACCTTTGAACCCAAGAAATTGAAGAAGAAGCTTGAAAGCAAAAGGGGAATCAACCACTCTTCAAATCCAACTCAAGAAGCTTGATTCTAAGCTAAAAAGAGAAACATTTCCCAAATTAGGTTTAGGAATTTTCTGAAATTGATAAGAGAATGAGTTGGAGAAGAAGAAGAGAAGCTTACCAATGGGTTCTTCAATTAGTTTGGAGCTAGAGTTTGATTTGCAAAAGAAAACTAGGGTTTGGAGTTTTAATTTCCTCTTCCAATCTCCATTAATATAAAAGCTTGAGTATTAGGAAATGAGGTGAAGGAATGAAGAGGAGAAGGGGTTGGGACTGAATACATAAGTGGCTCAGCCCAAACCAAAGGCCTAAGTAAAAAGTAGCAAAATTCAACTTTCTCCAAACATATCGAAGCTTATACTCAAAAAGTCGCAAACGGAATTTTAAACTCAATAGGAGTGGTCCCGAGTCCTAATTCGACCGTATGCAAAAAGTAGCTTTTCGGACTAAATTCCGAGTATCGACAAAATATTTAAATAAAATATTTAAATATAAAATTGACAAATATGCAGGTTGTTACAGACTCCCCTCCTTAAAGAAATTGCGTCCTCGCAATATTTAAGAAGAAGATATATAGTAACAACCATAAAAGCGTATTCAACACAAAAGAAGTTTGAAATAAGAAGTTCACCTTAAAGAGCACGAGAAAGTAAGTCCGGATGTGTTCGCTCGATGAACTCTCTAGATTCCCAAGAACAATCCTTAGGATTTGAAGACCATTGAACTTTCACAAGCGGAACATCTTTATTTCGAAGACGTTTGACCTCCGAAGCAATAATTCGAATAGGATGCTGCTCATAAGTTAAATTAGGAGAAACTTCAATTTCTTCCACAACACCGGGCTCAAGAATAGAATCGGAATCTCGAAGACACTTCCGAAGTTGAGAAACGTGAAACACGTCATGGATAGTAGAAAATTGAGCCGGTAATAAAAGGCGATAAGCTACGGAACCAATACGTTCATCGATAGGAAATGGTCCAATGTATCGAGGCGCTAACTTTCCCGATCGACTGAAACGTACAACACCCTTCATAGGTAAAACACGAATGAACACAAGATCTCCCATAGAAAATTCTAACTTCCTTCTCCGGTTATCGGCATAGGATTTTTGTCTACTCTGGGCTTCTTTCATCCTATGATGAATAAGTTCAATTTTCTCTGTGGAATCACGAATAAAGTCTGGACCTAAAACTAGCTTCTCACCGGCCTCAAGCCAATAAGAAGGAGATCGGCATGGCCTTCCATAGAGTGCCTCGAAAGGTGCCATACCAATACTAGATTGGAAGCTATTATTATAGGAAAATTTGACAAGAGAAATATGATCTTCCCAACTTCCACCGAAATCAAGCACACAAGCACGAAGAAGATCTTCAAGAGTTTGATTCACACGCTCGGTTTGTCCATCGGACTGAGGATGATAAGCGGTGCTAAAATTAAGCTTCGTTCCTAAAGCTTTTTGAAGACTCTTCCGAAATCCACTAGTAAACAATGGATCACGGTCGCTAACAGTAGAAGTAGGAACTCCATGCAATTTAACAATTTCTTTAATAAAAAGTTTGGCCAAAAGAGGTATGGTTCGGTTAGACCGAACGGGAATAAAATGGGCAGATTTAGTAAGTCTATCAATGATCACCCGTAAGCTATCATGACCCGAACGAGAACGGGGAAGGCCATCTATAAAATCCATGGAAATTTGGTCCCACTTCCAAATTGGAATTTTTAAAGGTTGCAATAACCCACCGGGCCTTTGATGCTCGACCTTAACAAGTTGGCAAGTCATGCAACGCTTAACGTAGTTAGCGATGTCAAGTTTCATCCCCCCAAATAATAAAGTCGCTTCATATCCACGTACATTTTACTACTACCGGGATGAATGGTAAATTTAGAATGATGAGAATCTTCTAAAATATCTTTACGAAGATCACTAATATTTGGCACAATAAGTCTACCAAATTTCCGAATGCCGCCACGAGAATCGATATTAAAGTCTTTCAAACCTTCAATGTCAATTTTATCCTTAATATTTTGGCCAAGAAGAGCCAATTCGGGATCTAGCCTTTGAGCTTCAAGAATGCGGTCTAAAAGAGAAGGACGAGCCTCAAGGCTACATAAAACAAATGATGAGCATAAATCGGATACGCGGTCTCGAATCTCACAAGTGGATAAGATCTCGAGATCGTTCCATTCGGATATCATCATAGAAACAACAGCTTGTTGTTTACGGCTTAGAGCATCGGCGACACGATTACCCTTACCAGGAGTATAAAGGATATCAAGATCATATGGTGCAAGAAATTTGAGCCAACGCTGTTGACGCAAATTAAGTTCCTTTTGAGAGAATAAATACTTCAAGGACTTATGATCAGTATAAAGAATAAATTTCTCTCCTAAAAGATAATGACGCCAAATTCGAAGGGCGAAAATAATAGCCGCGAGCTCTAAATCATGAGTGGCATATCTAGTCTCAGCAGGCTTCAATTGCCTAGAAGCATAAGCAATAACACGTTCTCTTTGCATAAGAACGGCACCCAAACCAACACGACTAGCATCGGTATAAACAACGAAATCTTGATTCCCTTCGGGAATAACAAGAATAGGAGCATCAGAAAGGAGTTCCTTCAATTTCTAAAAAGAAGCTTCACATTTGTCCGACTAAATGTATTTAACACCTTTCTTCGTCAGGCTAGTGAGAGGCACGACAATCTTAGAAAAGTCTTTGATAAAACGGCGGTAATAACCCACCAATCCAAGAAAACTACGAATCTTCGTCACACTCTCCGATCTCTTCCAATCTTGAATCGCTTCAATCTTTGAAGGATCCACGGAAATTCGGATTCGGAAATAATATAACTGAGAAACTTCACACGAGATTGCCAAAAGTTGCATTTCGAAAATTTTGCCTTTAATAGATTACTCCTAAGAGTTTCCAACACAATCCGAAGAAGCTTTTCATGCTCCTCCTCGGTTTTAGAATACACAATAATATCATCAATAAAGATGAGAACAAACCGGTCGAGGAAGTCTTTGAAAACTCTATTCATAAGGTCAACGAAATAAGCTGGGGCATTCGTTAGACCAAATGGCATAACAAGCCATTCATAAGATCCATAAAGAGTACGGAACGATGTCAAAGGAATGCTATCCTCTGCAATACGAAGCTAATGAAATCCAGTAGCCAAGTCTAATTGTGAAAAGACTCTAGCACCACTAAGTTGATCGAACAGGTCATCAATTCGAGGTAAAGGATATTTATTTTTGATAGTAAGATCATTCAGCTTGCGGTAGTCAATGCAAAGCCTAAGTGTACCATCGGATTTCTTCACAAAAATAGCTGAAGCTCCCCAAGGCGAGGAACTAGAGCGAATAAATTGCTTCGTCTCCAATTCGGATAATTGTTTACGCATCTCCTCATTTTCTTTATTAGACATACGATAAGGAGGGCGAGTGACAGGTTGAGTTCCAGGAATGAGATTAATTCTGAACTCAATTGCTCGCTTAGGTGGTAATCCTAAAACGGGCTCGAATATGTCGGAAAATTCACGAACGACGTGAATAAGAGAAATAATATCACCCTCATCATCGTCATCGTCATCACGAGGATTTAAAGAATACAAAGATGCAACCAAGCCGGAATCCGAATCTTTAAGATTAATAGAAATCTGCTTAACAGATTGAGGATGTCGAAGATAAATAGTCCGCTCAGGACATAGGATATGAGCTTCATAACAGTTAAGCCAATCCATTCTCAAAATCATTCCAAAGCCTAAATAACGCATGACATGCAAATCGGCTCAGAAAGAAAAATCACAAAAAATAATCTCGACATCTTTACACAATAAACTGATTGTTGCAGATCCACCAACCGGATTCGCAATTCTCAAAGAAGTCATTAAACACAAAACATCCAAAGAAAAAGTATCAACAAGTTCTTTTGATATAAAAGAATGGGACGCACCCGTATCAAAAAGAACTCGAATAGGATGATCACGAAATAAAATAATTCCATCCAGAATAGAATGAGAAATACCTTGGCCACAAGATGTGTTGCCAAGGGCTTGAGCAACATTAAGCTTTCCCTCCTTCCTATTTTGAAGTTTGGGACATACATGCATAAAATGGTCCGGGCTTTTACAATAGCGACAAGTACGAGGCTTTGAACACTTGTTCGCAAAATGGTCTCTGGAACCACAGTTAAAGAATTTCCCTTCAGTACAGGAAAAGGTCTTTGCAGTCGGAGTTGCTTGCCTCCCTTTCTTATTGGGATAGGGGCCTTTGAATTTGTTTGGCCTCTTCTTATTGTTGAAGTTTGGTTTGGAACCCACCACTTCAACATCATTCTCCCTATCCGCCTCTTCAAGACGAAGAGCGATATCAATGAGTTGGTCGAAAGAAACTTCTAGTTTTAGAAGTAATGGCTTCTTGAGATTTTTGTTTAAGCCATAGACGAACCTCTGATTTTTCTTCAATGGGGTGTTGATATATTCAACCCCGTATTTGGAGAGAGATTCAAAAGACGCGACATAATCTGTCACTGAAGATTCACCTTGAACAAGGTCTATAAAACGGCGAGCCAAAGTCACCTTCTCAGCTTCTGGTACGAATTTTAACTCGAAGCGCTCTCAGAATTTCTCCCAAGTGAGATCCGCTTCATTAATCTCAAAAATAAGAAGTTTGTACCAGTCCCAATGCTCTTTCTTGGAGCATACTAGAAGCCACCTGAACTCGGTGAAGATCAATGAGGTTCATGCGAGAAAAGATTCGATCGCATGTCCTTAACCAAGCCTGGACTTCGATAATAGTTTCGGAACCTTTGAATGGCTTCCCACCCAAATTAGTGTAATCGCTACACAAGCGTGCAAATCCCGACTTTGGGTGAGTAGGTTCCGGATTAGAAACAGCTACTTGAGCATTCGCAACAAGGTCAAGAAGTTGTTGGATAGTCATAAAAGCTCCATCTTGAGGAGTAGCACTAGATTGACCGGCGTTGGGACGGCCAGGTCTAACCATTTCTCTTCCCTTTGAAAGAAATAAAGGAGAAGAAAAAGGTTATTCTCAAGATAAATATCAAGCAATTCTTGATAGATAAAACAAGGAATCATAAAGAAAATAGGATGAATCGGTACGAAGACTCGAATTAAATCCTAAAGCACGACTCCTAAGAAAGACTTAGGACGATGATCCTTGTTATAATATTCCATATTGTTCCGAAGTTTGGCTCTGATACCAAGCTGTGACGCCCCACCTCTATACCCACGCTAGCCAAGAACATTACGGTGAATGCTGCCAACTAGCACGTAGAATAAGGCTGTTGAGGAGCGACCATCCGTGTAATTGCTTTGCGCGAGCATCGATATGTCAGATAGCATAACATGCATTTCTTTATCAAGAGGGAAATCCGACATACCGACACAAACTCAAAGCTACTACACAGTGGCTATAATATCTTCAGAAACAAATATAGAAATAAACATAACATAAATCAGTCACAGACAATTCATATCACAAAGGCGGAAATAGATATGAATATTACACTAGGAAGTGTACATCAGAGTAGTGGTCTAAAAAGATCCACAATATCACAAAAGAATAGTTACTCGAACTACACAAAAGAATAAGTATACATTATGGAGTCTATATCTCAAATGTATACAACAAAAAACTACTAATCTAAGTAGTTAGCCAAAAGTCAGAGGAATCAATCCCAAGTGAGAAGTCAAGCTGAAGCACCTGTAACATATCGGTCTGACCCGAGTATTATTTAATAAGAAAATAATAAACGGATCAGTCTAACTATAAATATCAGATGAAACGATATAGAGTAAGAGATATGACTAAACACATAATAATCACAATGCCAAGCTGTGATATATATATATAAGTAATTGAAAATCAACAAGAGATTAATCAATATCGCCAAATCTACACAAGAATCAAAGGAAATGTCATACTCCTTATTTCTTTCACCAAACCATAAATATTGACGATTATATCAATGTCAATCACAAAAGTCAATGACACACAAATTCACTAATGCACACATATTGATAAAACTTATCAATGGAAATCACGAAAATTGGTGAAGCACAAAATTCTAGAAATCATCTCAAGAAATCCAGTCAATGACACACGAATTCACCTATGCACAAAAATTGATAAATCATATCAATAGAAATCACAAAAATAGGCGAAGAAGAAAATTCCAGAATTCGACATACGAAATCCAGAAATCACACAAAATAGGGGGGAGGTCTATCACACGAACGGAAGCATGAAAACTCACCAACATATGTATCACACAAACGAGACGCTATCTCATGTAGCTAGCCTATAGTTTTTGACACACGAACGGCCCGAAGACCATGGGGCGCTACCCAATCAATTTGAGTCGAAACTCCACAAAACGGGGTTTAGTCTCCCTCGCAGACAAAGAGACATCGCACAATGCTAGTCTAAATCACAAAAATGATCGTCATGATCATCAAGAAGTGTCAATTACAGTAAGCTAGTAAATATATGAGCTTAGCTTCATGTCCCATAACCACTAGCTTAACTTAAATATTTACGAACAAATTGTAGATCTCCACTAGAAAATTGTCACAAGAGTTTCAATCGAACAAATCCAAGAATTAACCGGCGAAGTAAACACAAGCGTTTCATACCAATCGTTTTACTAAGTCGTTTAATTAGATTTATCATACGAGTGAGGTAAAGGTTTGTATATACTAATAGATTGGAAAACAGTTTAAGAAACAAGCTTTGTACTAAAATAGTGTTGAAATCATTTGAAGAAAGAGTTTTGATATTTACTACTAGTATAGAAACCTTTATATTTTTAAAGTGACAAATCACAAAGAAGATTGTAGGAACAATCAATCACTAAGATTTACATTCGAAAACGTGAATAAAATCAAAAGAAATCGATACCGAATCCATCGAAATGGATATTCCAAGAATTCCCGAAGAAAATAAGTCATCAAAGTCAATAACAAATGATAACAATAAATAGGGAAATAACACGAATCGATTAAATTTGGAAAACCAAGCAACTAGGCAAAATAGGCATAGTTGGCAAATAGCAGCAGGTCGGTCGACTTGACTCCCTGAGTCAGTTGACCGAACCAAAAACAGAAGTGCACGGGGTAGCAGGTCGGTCGAACGGACTCCCTGAGTCAGTTGACCGAACCAAAAACAGAAGTGCACGGGGTAGCAGGTCGGTCGACCGGACCCTGAGCTCGGTCGACCGAGCCCTGTAGCCTGCACTTCCAAACAGAGGCTGGAAGTGCCCGTTCTACAGGTCGGTCGGCCGGCCCAGGGGATCGGTTGGCCGAACCTGTTGCTGGCACTCCCATGCCCTATTTCAAATGAGGTGCAAATCTCGATCAATTTGCAATCGCACGAGCAACGGCGCTAAGGGTTTATGCCAATCGACTACCCGGCCCTATATGCTCCTCGATGCATCACCAAAAACATGTTCAAACATCAAAGTTAGGATTTTTAACGAATTGAACTCAAAACATTAAAAATTGAAATATTCACCAAATCAATCCAAACCAAAAGCTAACGCACACGAATAAGTGTTAGGAATTCATACCTAACATTCGAAGATAATTATAAGCATAGATGTGAGATAAAAATCTCACCTTTGAACCCAAGAAATTGAAGAAGAAGCTTGAAAGCAAAAGGGGAATCAACCACTCTTCAAATCCAACTCAAGAAGCTTGATTCTAAGTTAAAAAGAGAAACATTTCCCAAATTAGGTTTAGGAATTTTCTGAAATTGATAAGAGAATGAGTTGGAGAAGAAGAAGAGAAGATTACCAATGGGTTCTTCAATTAGTTTGGAGCTAGAGTTTGATTTGCAAAAGAAAACTAGGGTTTGGAGTTTTAATTTCCTCTTCCACTCTCCATTAATATAAAAGCTTGAGTATTAGGAAATGAGGTGAAGGAATGAAGAGGAGAAGGGGTTGGGACTGAATACATAAGTGGCTCAGCCTAAACCAAAGGCCTAAGTAAAAAGTAGCAAAATTCAACTTTCTCCAAACATATCGAAGCTTATACTCAAAAAGGTCGCAAACGACATTTCAAACTCAATAGGAGTGGTCCTGAGTCCTAATTCGACCGTATGCAAAAAGTAGCTTTTCGGAATAAATTCCGAGTATCGACAAAATATTTAAATAAAATATTTAAATATAAAATCGACAAATATGCGGGTTGTTACATCATTAATCCAAGTGGAGCAAGTGAAGACTCGAGGTGTAAGGGCTATACGTCAGTATAACTCTGTGGGTGATTCCATAATGAGTTAGTGCTTATAGATTCGAGATGGAGATTTAGAGTGCAAGGGCTATGATCGTTGAATCTGAGGGTGATTCCAAAATGAGTGCAATGAGATAGTGCCTTCGGTTTCGTTCGAACCCGGAACGAACTTGTATGGATTGAATGCTTCCAGAACATCGTCAGGCGGACGATTAGCATTCTAAGATAGATGTGTCCTATAAAGGTAATCGCAGCCTCAAGCCTCATCAACCGGGAATGGCTAAAACAGAGTAGGTGCAGCAAGGCTTCGTGGGTAGCTCCCACTGGAGAGCGGGATATATCCCTGTCTAGAAGTCCCTTTATATTTCGGCTGTGTGGGCGGTTGGTCTGCAGCCAACTGCGGGGTGGTCTTGTTCGGGACTGTTCAGTAAGGAATGGTCCTGGCCTTGTGTTGCAGGGGAGTTAGGGTGGCTCCTCGGTACGGTTATCTCGGCCACGTACTGTGACGGGCGGTACCCCAGTAGCCCTGCCATTGATGGAAACCCAATTTTCCCTACGAGGCCCTGCAGTTTTGTTTGTATTACCCACTTTTCTGGCTAGTAGCTGGAATTTAATCATGTAACAATTTCGGCTATTTCATATTTATTTGAAAACCCTAGACACTATTATAATATCACTGGATTTCCTATCAATTGTTTTGGTTAGCGTAAAGTAAAAACTTTTCCATGTTTAAGTGTGGGAAGTCTTACGTGATACCTTTCTTTTCAAAGGATTTTCTAAAGTTAAGCAATCTTAAACCGTTTACTCACACCAGACCCCTGTCTGACCCGAGTGTTTATTTTCTGTTTTATTAAACTCTTGGGTACTCATATTATATATGAGTAGACAAGTGATTCAGGTTATCTTTGACGAAATCTGGAGGAGCTATGGAGCAGGAGGCTTCAGCGTGTAGATATAGATAGAGTTCTCCGCTGTGTGTTATTCTGTGTTGATGTTCTTATATTGTATATTAGACAGAAGTGTTATAACTGTCTAAATTGAGATGTATAGTTGTGTACTCTGATGTATATGATACTATGTATATGTTCTATATTATATTTAAATCGTTCCGCTGTGAGATTCTGATGTGTTGTTTCTTTTTCCTCTCTTTCTTTTCTCCTTCTATCCCTTTCATTCTTAATTAGTGATGCGATTTTCTGGTGATAGAAAGTCGGGTCGCTACAAAACTTGTATAAAACTCCTTTATACTTTCAAACATTTCCAAAAACCCTTTTCTTCTGGCAATAGATTCAACAAGGGGAGTTTCATTTTATAGAACAATGATATTTAACTTTGTTTACTTAAAATCAAATATTCAAATTTGATTACTCTTTTCGATATCATTTTCATTCAAATCCGTACGATGTACACATATCATCCGTACGCTATACCAATCTGATCGCTCACTCGATCACACAATTTCACTTCCGAACTAGTATCGTCCACCCGACTTTCTAGTGCGGACACAGATCTGGTTTCTTGATCAGAAACCATCATTCTTCTTGCATAGTCATAACTATGATAGAGAATATTCAGAACCAATCAACAATCCATATCCAGGTTCGCCGTCGAAAATCGAGTGAAAAATACCACTCGGATCGATATAACTATCTCGAAATTCTGTGCTCGAATCTGGATCAAATCACTATGCGAATAAAATAACATACGTGCACCATATGTATTTATCTTTATTGGTTATTAGCCAAATCAATTCTCTTTCTATTCACATTCACCTTAATTTTCATTCACTTACTCACAATTGCTTCAATCCATTTGGATTATCACCACTATTCTTATCTCGATTGGGTATTTAACCGGTAACAGTTTAAACTCTGTCCAGAAAATAACTTGAAAAGTTAAAGAAATAGTAAGTAGTTGAAAAATAGTTACTAGTTTGTAAAATAGCTGTAAAATAGTTCAGTAATTGTAAAATAATTGGAAAATAGTTAAATAGTCATAGAAATTTTAAATAATTGCAAAATAGCTATAAAATAGTAATTAGTTGTTGAAAATAGTAATTAGTTTATAAAATAGTTAGAAAATTGTTAAACGGTTCCAAAAATATAAGATAGTTTGGTTTTCAAAAGAAAAAATGTATATATAATAAATAGCTTGGAAAAATAGGTTTATATTAAATCAATTTATATTAAAAATAGTCCAGAGTCAAAACTGCTCACATCCCAATCTCCATTCTCATCAATTCAGTTTAAATTTCCTCTATCATTTAAATTGACCCAATTCCAGTTTGAATAACTTCAATTTCCATTGAAATCTATTTAACCCAATTCAAGTTGAATTCCTCGGTTCTTCCAAAATTTAACTTTTTTCAACCTTGATCTCAAATTCTACTAATTCAAATAAATTTCAATTGAACTAGTTTCAAATTTCAATTCATTTCAACTCCTGTTTGAATTAATTCCAATTTTAAACTCCGTTTCCAAATCAAGTTGAATTATTCTTGATTTCTTCTCAAATTCAATTCAAATTCCGTTTGAATTAAAACTTATTCAAATCAATTCGGACTAACTTCAAATTGAACCCACTTCAATTCCAAATTGTTTCAAATTAATCCAATCCAAATTTCCATTTGAATCTTATACTCATACATCCTCAATCACAATTTCAATTACTTCAAATCAAATTCAATTTGAACTAGTTTGAATTCAAATTCCATATTTAAACCATCTTGAATTATATAAATTCGAGTTAAATTTACTGAGGTTGGTTTAACTCTTTAAACCAAGTTAACCTTTATTAAATGCTTTTAAGCAATTTAATTTCGAGTCAAATTCTCAAAATTCCATTTTAAATTATCTCTATAATGGATATATTACCACACTTCACTTCTCATTCGTTCAAACAAATCCAATTCACAATTTAAAGATTGTTAATAACAATAAGATGATATCATCTAATTTATCATAAAACATCCATCCATTTCCAATTTCCAGATCTCAAACCCATTTGAGGTCACACAAACTCCCAATTCAAATTAACCATTTAACTCTCCAAGTTAAAACTTAATTTCATCTTGAAATTCCCAAATCAAGTTGATCATTCCAACTTATTTAATCTTTCCCAAGCTAAACTCAATTCACTTAATCCAGTCAACCTTACCTAATTTGAACTTCCATTTCAAATTTTGAACTTCTTATAAATAATCTTCCCACTTATTAAGTTCAAAAAAACTTAGCTCTTCGGGTATCACATCTAATTCCACATCCCTCAACATTCAGAGTTTATTTCAAACCATATTTGATATTATGTATATCCGCATATATACATATTAACTTCTTTTACATACCAAGTTATACTTTAAAATTTTAAACCACCTTTGGTTTTTAATTTAAACAAATGCTTTTAAAATTTCAAACAACCCTTGTTTGAAATAAGACCCTTTCATTTGAATATATATTAAATAACATCTCTTATTTTAAAATAAGATCAAATTCAAAATAGTTTGAATAATATTATCTCCTTTAACATTTTGAAATCAATTCAAATGTTTAAATTTAGAATTCAAAACTTCACAATTTCAAATCCACTTCAATTTCCATCCTTTCTAATTTACAAGTTATTCTCATCAAATGGTTATTTCCTTAAAACATTTTATTGTTTAAAACAATCGTCCCATTATTAAACATAATAACCATTCAATTTCCGGGTTTGAAACCAATTCTGATTCATCTTATTTTGAAATTCTTTCTTAACTTTAAGACTTTAATTTAAGTTTGAATCAATTTCAAACTTATGCTTATTTAATTTCGATTTGGTTGTATTATATAACTTCTTGATTCTTACTATTACTTTTAATTTAATTAATACTACAACCAATTTCCTTAATATAATAGATAATCTATTTCTTATATAATATTCATTTACTTTTGAAATCATTTAAAAATCTTGATATAAGAAAATAACGAGTACGCTCTCTCATATTTTTACACTCAACTCATTATAGGGTACTATTGACCCTATCCTTAATGAGCAATCCCACCAGAGACAAGGTTCTCGCTTAACCTTCTGCTCTGATACCAAATGTAACGACCCGAAAATTCCGATCCCGAAAATTCCAGATAGTTAGTGGAAAGAAGAAAGAGAAAGAAGAAGAAGAAAACGAATCACCAAACAACAGAAAATCTCACATTCGCAGCGGATCAAAATATAATAAATAATATCAGTTTTACAAATATGAACCGTATCAATACACTTATACTTTTATACATCAGAGTTACAACTATTACACAACACAGGACAAATTTGAAAAACATGTCCCAGCTAATCAGCAATAATATACACAGCAAAAATCACTCGGTATGTTCCTGCCATCCAGCTCGCCTCCTGAACTCCTGAACGTCCTTACTTGAAAATCTGTAATACTAGATCTGACTCGAGCATTACATCAAAGTAACACCCGGGTCAGGCTGGAAACCAGCGTGAGTAAACTCATCTAGCACGGAATACAAAAGTATACAACTTAAATAAACCCGGGGTAACTTATATCAATTTACAACTCCACAAGCTATTATAGACATCACCTATTTTACACATCAATTCCTAAGCTCCAAGACTTAGATTAAATGGTTCAATCCACTTAAATCATTCCATTTCAGCCTACTAATTTCACATATCAATTTATAAAGAATCGAAGTGGTTTCGGGTATTCTCTAATACCCGACTCCGGTCTCTTCGATTCCAATTTCATCTGAATTCAAGTTATTCAATTAAACACTACTAAACTTTAACTTTCAGATATCCCTTTTACATAGCAATTCATAATTGATAGATAATCATATTATCATCGTCCATCCAACATGGCATATCACAAAGCAATTCATATCAGAGATATCAACCAATTTAAAGTATTCATCAACATTCAATCAGTAATAAGCAAGATTGATCAGTTCCATTAATTACATTAATTAATGATCCTCTAATTACTTTCATTAGTTAATTATTCTTAAATTTCATTTAATAATTAACCTTTAACTTAATTATATTCATTAATCAACCTTGATTAATCACAATCAGAATTTATTTTTCCTTAATTTCTCCATCAATTAAACCAACCCCTTGATTAATTATTAATTAATCTTTTAATTACACTGAGTAATTATCACTTAATTTCTTCCACCAAGTAATTATTCTTTAATCACTTCCCATCAAGTAATTCCCTTTAACTAATTACGTCCAGTAATTAGCCACTAATTATTTCTCTAAGTAATTATACCTCATTAATTACCTTAAGCAATTATACTTAACTCAACATCAAGTGATTACTTTTAATTAATTAAATTTGATTAATTAACTAGTATTAACCATTTTAACTTAATTAATTATGCAAATTAATTAACCTTGCCCATACATATTGATTACATTTATCCATAATTAATTACTCGTATTAATTCTTCTATAATTACTTACATTGATTAATTACTCTCTAATTAATCTTCTTCCTTAATTAACTAACACTTTTATTAATTCCCTTAATCAATCAATTCTTTAAGTAATTAATTAGTCACTAATTACATCTTAATTACTTAATTAACTAACCTCTAATAATTAATTAATAAATCTGAGACTTTATTAAATTAAACTAATTAATTACCCTTAATTACATTCCTTAATTAATTAGTCATTAATCATCCAAACCTTAATTATCTCTTAAGATAAATCTTTATTTTTATTAACGACTTACTTATCATTAACAAAATTTAAATACATTTCCAAAACATTCCACTTTAAAATTGAACTTTGAATTTGAAATAAATTAAAAAAAATTAACTTAACAAATTTAAGTTAAACGAACTTCAAATCTTCTAAATCAAATGTTTCAAGAAAAACATTTATCTTATAAAATAGTTTTAAAATCAAATTCAATTTAAAATTTTAAAACTAGTTTATAAAAACCTTCAAATTCAAGCACTATGAACCAACTTCGGGTCCAACCCGGGAATAGTTCGAGTCCAGGCCCATTCTTCAACTCTTTCCATTTTTCCCAAAAAAAAAAAAACTTTGCTGAAGATTTTAAAACTTGAAAAAAAAAACAAGTTTACACTATCGAACTACACTTAAACGAGCCCGTGTCTTCACCCTAATTACTCGAGCTTCCCTTCGAGACTTCATATAAAATTTTAAAACTGTTATCTTCAAAACATCAACGAAGCCATTACTCCCATTCCCGAAGCAAAACCCACACAGTCAACTCAACAGACAAAAGATGGAACATGTGCACGTGCACAGTTCATCTGAGTTGCTCCGACCATACATATTGACGCCGACACATCGACCATGACCTTTTCTCCTAATTACGACCACCCCGAGCCTCGATTATGCAAGAAGTCGAAATTGAGCATAGGACCAAAAACTGGAACCAAAACGACATCAAAAACTTCCTCGCCAACGGTGATCTTCATCACCAGAAAATCTGACATGCGGACCCAAGCTTAGTCGCGATCTCAGGCTCTATATCCCCATCGTCTTGACTAACTTGATTCTCCAACAAGGGCGCGGCAGCACGAATTCTAAGTTCAACCATAACATGAACAAAACCCTACTCTGATGATCCCACTTTGCCACGTTGCTCGTAAAATTAAATGGTTATTTTTTCCGTAACCCCTGACCTCTCCACCTCCTTCAGCTAGGTCCTCGTCCACTTCAAGACCGCCGATCACCAGAAAGTATTCTGAAACCACTTTCCGGCTAATCTAAAATCCCCCACTCGATACGACCTTAAGAATCATGATTTCTACTTTAAAAATCGTATTTTCCTAAGTCGATCCAAATTATATAATTGAATCAGCAAATTGTTATATTTGATTTTAACCTGTTATCAAAATTTCTACTGTATTTTTCCCGATCCCAACCAATTTCGCTACTAAAATACTCAAACCTTACTTATAAGCTCCATTATATGTTCAACAACCTGATCTTGTTTGAAAAACACAGCTTATTAGAGATTAATTAAGGAAGTTTTAAATTTTTTTGACTTATTTTAAAGTCTTCACCTTGAACAAAGAAAAAAAAAACAAAAACACAGAGAAATTCAGACATGCATGGTTCAACACAACATACAGGATCTACACTTGTACATACATACATGCAAACAAGAATCATTCCAGTGATCATATGCCCATAATTTACTTTATTTAAGCTTTAAAACAAAAGTGTTTACTCACATATAGGCATATTAAACTTTGGGTTTCAAGTTACTCACCTTTCATTTTAAAACAGAGGATAAATTAAGTTGTAGTAGCATCATAAACCTTTGAAAACAGGACTGCATTTGATTTCCATTCACTGCTAATCTGTTGATCCTTGGCCTAAAATGGTTGGGTTGATTCTTCCCTTGATTTAGTTTTAAAGTTGCTTGAAGATCGCTTTAGTTTAAAGCTCAGGTTTGCTTGCCTGATTAGGAATCTGTTTTATTAAATCTTGAATCTGGTTTCTTTTTTTTTGAACAGGTTTTCCTATTTTACTTGTTTTGTTGACTTTTGTTTTTGAAGGTATTTGATAAAAGAAATGAAAGGAAAGAAGGAATATACATATAATCTAATTTAAGATTTTATAAAAATTTAGAAAAGAAAAATGCAATGAGTGACACTTGTATTTACATGACAAATCCACCTAACACTTGTTAATTCTCAAGTTAAGATTGTTACACTTGTAATTTCTTTTTCTTTTTTTATATGTCTTTAATAAAATTTGATATTATATTTTAGTTTTAGTTTGCACTTATATATATATATATATATATATATAATTTAAAGAAGGCATATCAAAACCTTTTTATAAATCTTGTTTTACATAAAGAAACAAGCATATAGTATAAATTATCATTATTTTTAAAATGTTAACTTTAAATAGCTTTGAAACTTATTGCATTAAATTCAAAATATGACTTCCAAATCACAACGTCTATATAAATATATATATATACACACACATAGATAAATTATAGATAGAAATTTTTGGATTTGAAATTTCAAAAAAAAGTAGATTGGATTTTTATTTAATACTCGAAAATTTTGAACTTTGTAATTCACCATTTATTATGATATAAGTCCATTTATATATATGTGCAGATATCTCTAATTATCAGAATTTATTTGCTCAATCCATAAATCAATATTCTATTAATTAACCCAATTTGTTAATCAATTATAGATGTCAAAAAATTCGGGTTATCACATTTTATGTTTATTTTCTAGATCATCTTAATTGATTTCTAGATATTTGTTGTTTCCAATTATCTGAAGGTAATTGGATATTTTTTGATATGAGTTCTGATTATCGTTTTTGATAATCGGATATTTGTTGTTTCTGATTATCGCTTGTGATAATTGGATATTTGTTGGTATGAGTTCTGATTATCGTTTTTGATAATCGGATATTTGTTGTTTCTGATTATCGCTTGTGATAATTGGATATTTGTTGATATGAGTTCTGATTATCGCTTTTGATAATCAGATATTTGTTGAGTTAATTATCGTTTTTGATAATTAAATATTTGTTGATTTGAGATTTGATTATCACTTGAGATAATTAAATAATTGTTGATTTGAGATTTAATTCGTTTTTGATAATTAAATATTTGTTGATTTGAGATTTGATTATCGCGTGAGATAATTAAATATTTGTTGATCTGAGATTTGATTATCACTTGAGATAATTAAATAATTGTTGATTTGAGATTTAATTATCGTTTTTGATAATTGAATATTTGTTGATTTGAGAATTCTGATTATCGTTTTTGATAATTAGACCTTTGTTGTTTTCTGATTACCGTTTTGGTAACTGGATATTTACAGTTTTGCGATTTGTGATTTGTGTTTCCTAATTATCTTTGTTGATAATTAGATTTTACTGTCTTCTAATTATCGTATCGATAATTAGATATTGCTGTTTTGCGATTTCTGTATCCTGATTATCTATTTGATAATTAGATTTTGTTGAGAATTTAAGAATTTCTTTTATGAAATTAAAAAGATTTCTTTGGCGTTTATGGTCCTGACCTTTATTTTTCTAGCTTAACCAGTTTATGTTAGAAAAATAATTGTTATTGACGTCCTTAATTATGAAAATTGCAGGGACGCAATTTTTATACGGAGGGGAGTCTGTAACAACCCGGGGTTTTGCCCAATTTATAATCATCATTAAACAATTATTGAGCTAGCAAATCGCTAATTGAAGTTTTCAATCAAGTGAAAATCCTTTTGTAATTCGTCTAAAAATGGGTTAAGTGTTGTTGGGCTTTAAATATTGAATATTGGCCCATGGGTTTTCGTGCCGTGTTATCTTGTGTATTACCCGTTCCTCCCTTTTTAACCTTCTCATTCGTAACCCTAAAACAAAAAGAAGCGGAAAAAAAATGGCGGCTCTTCATCTCTTTTCCTTGTTCGATCAAAAGTAGGGCTTCAGAGAGCTTTGACGATGCCGATCGATTTCGTCGCTCTTGATGATTGAAATCGATTTCCTTCTCTATTGATCAGCTGCTTGCCTCGAGTTGATCAATATCTCCTTGAGTCGTGCTCGGGTTCTTCTATTCGTCGCCAAGGTAAGAATTTGATTTACTCACATCTAGTTTGAATTTAGTTCTATCTTACGGCATTCGATTTTGTTTGGTGATTGGTGACATTTCTGACTTAGTTCGATTTTGTTTATTGTTGATGATTTCTTTGGTGTTTTCAATCCTCATGGTTTCGGTTTTGGCTTATTCGACTTTATGTCTGACTTGTTAAACGTTGGCCTTGACGCTTTTGTTGAAATTAATTGAAACTGCTTTACATTTGGATCCCTGATACTTGTATTTGACTTAGGTCAATTGACATTTTCGACTTGGTCATCTGTGAATTTAGCAATTCTGTTCATCCCTTGGATATTTATGTATACCACTGTTGCATGGCTTCAATGTTTTTGAAACCCCTGCTTGATTTTGTACTGTCGATCTTGTTCGACTTTTGCCATACTTTTCACTGCCTCTGGTAGCACTGTCGACCTTGTTCATTTGAGTCTATATTTTGCTAATAGTACTTGTTCATGTTGTAGACAATTTGCATTGCATCACCACTGACTGTTGATACTCTGTACATTTGTTTTCACTGCTTCACAGTGACATTTGCGTCTGCACTGTGCACTTATATCATTTGGAAGTCCTGATGCACTTTTTGACCTGATGCTTGTGTACATATTTGCATATCAACTTGGGTGAGTCATGTGCAGTGCGATCTTTACTGCTGTCCGGTTCTCCTGTGCATTAGTGTCATCTCTATCTGTTAGTCTTCACGGTGCATTATTTTGTACTGTTTAAGCATTGCATTTGTTGTTGCCGTACATTTGAATTCAGTTGCTTGCATTAGGTTTGTTCATCCTGTAGCTTGACTTCGTCATTTTTCTGTTGGCTTCGGCATGACCACGGTCTTGAGTTTAGTTAGAAGTCTGCAAGCATGATTTGTGAAAACATTTTTAGGATAAGGATTTATAGTATCTTTGCATTGCTTCGTCTTCAACATGCCTGTAGTGTTCACTATTTTATATGTTGGTGATTTGTGAATTTTATCCCTGATTTCACTTTCGATCTGTACCTAGTATGTATGAGTTGTTTGCATTCTTACTAGTTCGCATTGCTCTACTCTCTTCGAATAAGTTTACATTTGCTTTACTTGAGTATGTGCATTTAGGTCATGTGGATGGTCAGGCTTTGTATTGGTTTTTGTATTCACACTTCATGTTTTAGTTGAGTCTGATTCGGTCTCGACCCGAGCCAATCAATGAAGTGTTGCATTGTATTAATGTTATATGTCCCAGTGCATTTACTTGTGTACATTGTAGTTTTCATTACACTGTATATTCATCATGGCAATTGTTCATGTGTCTGCACATCTGAAGTATTCACTGACCTGAGTTGTTGCATTGGTTATCCACTTGATACTTGAAGTATTTAATTGGTCTTCAGTTCGACTTTGACTTGGTGATACTAGTGACCATTTGTTGTGTTTTACCTCTGACTGATTTACACTGTCTTTGGTTTCACTGCATAGTCATGTGTCTGGTTCATTTTGATGTTGGATTCAGTCTTGTACCACTTGAGTCTGCACTTGCACTGTCTCTGACCTTTTGGAACTTATGTTGCATTTCATTCTGTTGTTGGTTGGTCAACACTTATTGTTGTTGTTACTGCATAGTGCACTTAGTCTTCTTTATGTTGCATAGCCTGTTCTTTGATGTTGAACATTTGCGTCTGCAGTTTTCACTGCAACCTTTGTCTGCATATCTCGTTGTTTCACTGATGCATTCATTTGCACATCTCTTGGTTGCCTCTTTTATTGCTTGTTTTTCGAGACATGTTGTCTAGTACACTTGTAGTCTTCAATTTGTTTCTAACCATTCTTTGTGCTACCTGACTGGAATGGTTGTACACTTGTGATCTTGTGGTGGCTACAGTTTTTGGTTGCAGTTGCCCTTGTTGTTTTGCATTGCATTGATGCAAATGGATTGTTTTCTAACTACACTTGAGTTGAATCCAGCTTAAACGCTTGGGTTTGACCTTGTGTTCGTTTGTGAATTTTCATTGTGTACATCATCACTGTGGTGGCGAGGCAGTGCACGCAAGCGTGAACTGCAGCCACACGGTATTGATTTTATTGGTATTTCTTTTGCTTTTGATGCGTTGATCTTTTGTGTAATGCATGTTGTAGTGGCGAGGCAGCGTGTACTGCAGCCCTACCCGAGTTGGCATTTTAAATGGATATTTCAACGGTTTGAATGATGTTTTGATTTGGTTTAATTTAAAAATTTTGTTGTTGTCTAATTATCTATTTGATAATTAGATTATGAGTTTCTAATTATTTATTTAATAAGTAGATTTTGTTGTTAATTGCCGATTAGGCAATTCTGATGTTTTTCTAAATTATCTTCATTGGAATTCTTTTCACTTATCTTTGTTGATGATTTGATTATGCTGATTTGTTGTTTAACACCGTTATGTGTTATATTTATCGTTATCCGATTTCTTTATTTAAGAGTCGGATAGGTAAATTTATTGGGACCGTCGTCTATTTGATTATTTAATTATTATTGCTTCTGCGCATTAATAACTGAGTTTGAATTAGACTGACTCGTGTATTATTTTCTTTTGAATGTAATACTTGGGTCAGACCGAGTTATTACAGGTTGTAGATATCTTGCTTTGGGTTGCTGCTAGAGCTATGAAGTTTTTTTATATCATTTGGAGTAGATGTTGTCACAGTATAAGATGTTGTATATTCTTGTATATTATTCACGATAATGTACTTGTGTATATAACTTTCTGAGTCCACAGTTGTAGTTGTATCATATGTATTGTATCACATGTATTGTAACTGACATCAGTTATTATATATATGAGACATTTTTATTTTATCTGTGTTCCGCATTTATATTATCTGTGTTATTATTATATTATTGTCCTAAATTATGATGAACCATCGTAGTTCGTTTTATACTGGAATTGGATATGTTGATGGGAGTAAATAAATAAGAGATGAAAAATAAAAATATGTACCACTCCTTTCAAGATAACCAATACTAGTGTAAGGCCTAACTACGGATGGCCGCTCCTATCCAGCCTTATTCTTCGTAATAACGGATAGTATTTCTTTTAATACTCTTTGTTATTGTGAGCATAGAGGTGGAGCGTTATATTATATTCCCTTGGTATCGCCCTTTGGTGTTGGTCTTTTTGAGCCGCATGATGTATAGCGGTTACCTTGCGAAACTTGTATACCTTATGGGTATTTGTTATTTGCCTTTTGTCTTGCTTTGGGATGTTCATATCCTTTGTTTATTTGAGTTGCCGTTGATATGAGGCTTGTTCTGTTATGACTCATCTTTTGTTGGTGATTGTGTTATCTCCTTTAGAGATATTTGTTATACTTTGTAACCTTGCAGGTTTATGGTTATTCAGTTTATCTAACTGATTTGTTTAGCCAGACTGACCCTTGTATTTTATACTCGGATCAGACTGAGATGTTTCAGGTTAGGTGCTTCTGGACTTAGCCTATTTTGCTTCTGCATGGACTACTCCGCTAGCTTCTTTTTGTCATAGCTCTTTGTGTAGTCCTATTTTGTTGTAACTCTGATTTATTCATCTGGAATAGTTTGTATGTAGTGGTTTGATACACCACTTGACATGTATTATTTTGTATACTCTGCTATGTACCAGTATATGTGTATATGATGATCTACTGTTCTGTGATATATATTGCATTTGAGTTTTTATATTCTGTTCTGATAGATCCTCTCGCCACCTATGGTTTTGTTTTAAGTATTCATTGGATATGTCGATCTTCTAGGTAGGGCAATTGTCGATGTATTCAATAGATATTTAAAGCAAGGCTATAGATGGTCGCCCCTATCCAGCCTCATTCTCCGTATTAGCAGACGGTATTATATTCTAATACTCTTTGTTAATGTGGGTATAGAGGTGGGGCGTCACAGCTTGGTATCATAGCTGAGTTCAGAACAAAATATGATAAACACAGAATAAAAACACATATTCCGGTACATCAAAGTGTATAAGTGATACAAACCCTTGAACCATCGTGCCTCTATATTTCTTTTGCGCCTTGGTGGTAGATAGAATGTGGAAATACGTATAGGAATGCATTTTGTTCCATAGTATTCCACATTTGAATTAATGACATCTACCTTATGAATAATCTTGTTCTTACCTAACTTTTAGCTTATGGATGGAAGAGGCGAAGGATGACGTTCGGATGTTGGGAAATCCAGTGGCTCGCATCCGGACGGCGTTTATATGTCTGCCGATCAGTTTTTGAAGTGGTTTAGGAGCACACAGCCTCCATCTCCTACTCGAACATCTCCTCCATGCAAGTCCACCTTCGCACGATTGTGCAGTGATTTTTCTAATCTTGGAGGGAAGCCGTTTAAAGGCTTCGAGATTGTTCTTGAGGTCCAAGCATGGATTCACATGTACGAGCATGTTCTCTCTCGCATGGATCTTTCTGATCATGATAGGGTTCTTGTAACTTCTAGCTTATTGCAAAAGCATGCCCTTGATTGGTACGAGCTTCTTTTAGCTGAATTTGATGAGTCTGCTCTTTCTTGGACTCAGTTTCGGGAACGATTCGAACTCAAGTTCGTTCCTGAATCTGAGAAAGCTTTGTTGGCCCGTCGCTTTCTTGAGTTGAAACAAGGGGAGTCTTCCGTTTCTGGGCATGTTGCTGTCACGACCCGACTTTCCACTCCCGGAAAATCGCATCATGAATTAAGAAAGAAAGGGATAGAAGAAGAAAAGAAAGAAGAGAAAGAAGAAACAACACTAGAATCTGAACAGCGGAACGAATAAATTATATTAATAACATAAGTATTTACATAATATACAATACCAATCAGAGATACACAACATACACATCACATATACTAGACAGTTATAAACACCTGTCTAGTATTTACAACTCAACTCAATCACAACACAGAGATAACACAACGGAAAACTATATCTAACGCAGAAGCCTCCTGCTCCTTTGCTCCTCCATTATACGTCAAAGCTAACCTGAATCCCTTGGCCACTCGTAAAAAATTTGAGTACTCAAGAGTTTAAGAAAACAAAGATAAACTCTGGGTCAGACATGGGTCTGGTGTGAGTAACAGGTTAAGGTTGCTTAACTTTTAAAAACCTTTTGAAAAGAAAGGTATCACGTAAGACTTCCCACACATAAACATGGAAAAGTTTTTACCTTACGCTAACCAAAACATTTGATAGGAAATCCAATGATATTATAATAGTGTCTAGGGTTTTCAAGTAAATAAGAAATAGCCGAAATTGTTACATTTATTAAATTCCAGCTACATAGGTATACAAACAAAACCGTTGGCACTTATTGGATTGTGGATTCCATACAATGGCAGGGCTACTGGGGTACCGCCCGTCACAGTACGTGGCCTAGATCACCGTACCGAGGAGTACTCCCACTCCCTTGCAACACAAGGCCGGACCCTTTCCTTACTGAACAGTTCCGAACAAGAAAACCCCGCAGTTGTTTGCAACCAACTGCCCACACAGCCAAATATAAAGGGACTTCTAGACAGGGATCAATCTCGCTCTCCAGTGGGAGCTACCCACGAAGCCTTGTTTCACCTCCCCTGTTTTAGCCATTCCCGGTTGATGAGGCTTGAGGCTACGATTACCTTTATAGGATATAACACTTAAAATTCTCATCGTCCACCTGACAATGTTCTGAAAGCATTCAATCCATACAAGTTCGTTCCGGGTTCGAACGAAACCGAAGGCATTATCTCATTACACTCATTTTGGAATCACCCTCAGAGTTAACGACAATAACCCTTGCACTCTAAACCACTATCTCGAATCTATAAGTACTATTCCGTCAACTCATTACGGAATCACCCACAGAGTTATACTGACGTATAGTCCTTACACCTTGAGTCTTCACAAAGCTCCATTTGGATATACGACCTAACGTTATTTGGAATCGATGTGGTTTTCGGATATCCAAATAAGGAAACCCGATCCCGGTCTCACCGAAATCCAAAGCGTCTCTTTTAGGGCCAAGTTGTTTTTAAAAGTTTTAAAACAATTCAATTAAATATTATCTATATACACACAGATAGATAATTCTCAACATCATAATAGATAATCAATATTATCAACCCAAACAGATAAATCATATTATCAACCCAATGCAACTATAACATCCAAATTACACAATAACATTTATCTCATAACTGAGATTCAAACCATTCAGGGTAATATCAATCATCATTCGTAAGCAATTACTTATCAATCCAATCTATAAATAATTTAAAATGAATTAAATTAATTACTTCTCCTTTAAATGAATTAAATTAATTTATTATCCATATAAATCTTGCTTACACATTAATTAATTACTCTTAACAAATTACCTTAATTAACCATCTTGATTAATTATTCTTTAATTACATTCAAGAAATAAATCTCTAATTAATTTCACAAATTAATTAATCCAAACCAATCCCTGCAATTAACCTGTAATTACTTCATCAATTAGTTAATCATAATTAATTCTTTATTGATTAATTGTTCTTAATTAATCAATTCTTAATCATATCATTAATTATATAAATTAATGATCTCAAATTATTTTAAATAACTCCATTAAATTAATTATCAAAACCTAAATTAATTACACTAAGTAATTAATTATTAATTACTTACTTAAGTAATTATTCAACATACTAATAACATATTAATTACACAAGTAATTAATTCCAAAACTCCTCCATTACATCTAGTAATTTATTTTCTTCACTAAGTAATTTTCTATTTGTAATTACTTCTCAAATCAAATCAATGATTAATTTAAATTAATTAAACTTAATTAATTAACTTAATTAATCAAAATAAACTCAATTAATTACAATTAGTAATTAATTTTCTTAATTACTTTCATTAAGTAATTAATTTAAACAATTCAAAGGATTATCTTAAATTAATTAATCCAATTAATTATTAAAATTAATTACATTAATTAATTGTAAAATAATATTAAGTTAATGACCTTCATTAACTCATAACAATCTTTAATTACTTTTTTCAAAGTAATTAATTGACTTAATCAATATTAATTCTTAATTTATTTACAAAACTCATTAATTAATTCCTAATTATTAAATAAATCAAGTGATAATTAAACTTAAACAATTATTAATTTCTTGATTAATGATTCAATTCATTAATTAAATTGAATTAAATCTTATTTAAATTAATTTCTAAATCACACTTTAATCAAATTTAATTAACTTACTTAAATCTTTTAATTAATTAAATAAATCCTTAATTATTTATTTAATTAATCTAAATTATAAATTAATTAATTAAAATCTTAATTACCTTGATTAATTAATAAATCATTAAGTTCAAATCAACTTAATGATTATCATCAATCTCATTAATGTTTAATTATAATTATTAAAGTAACTTAGAAACAAATTGTTTTGAAATTTTCTAAATTCCATTTTAAATTAAAATTAAAATGAAATCAAATTTAAACAAGATTCAATTATTAAAAACTTTTTATTTCATATTTAAGAAGTACTTAATAATTTAACTCATAATCAATTTAAATAAAATTTAAATTACACTTTTAAATATTGAAGTGATTTTAAAATATTCAAATTAAAAAAAATCTTATTTCATTTCAAACTAGAATTCAAATCATGTTTCAAATTTAGATTCAAAAATTTAAATTTAAAATCCTGTTTAAATTTCATTTTAGTTTTACAAAAACATATGTTATACAATACTGAAATATTCAAATTAAATTATAACATTAGAATTTATAGCTTGTTTTCTTTTGAAAACTTTCAGATTCAAATTCCAGATTTGAATTCAAGCATTTAATCCAGATTTCAACTTAAATTTTTAAGTCATGTTTAAAATCTTATTTCAGATTTTAAAACTTATTTAAAATTCTGTAAACAGGTTTCAACTGTAACATTCATTTAATAGAATTTATTTATTTTAAAACAAGAGTTTAAATTTCATTTTGAATTCATATTTAAACTTGATTCAAATTCCAGTTCAAATCTTATTTTCTTACCTTAATTTAAATTTTCATAAAAACCTGAAACTGTAAGGTTTCAGAGACAAAAACCTGGAACTTGCAAACTACACGAGCCAGGCACCAATTTCTTCGAGTCATCTTCCTTCTATCTTCGAGTAAACTTTCAAATAACCCGAGCATTTACTCGAATACAACTCTCCCCTTCAACCCAGGTATCAGTATATACACCAATGCACCGTACACCTTGCACCACCCACGGCGAAGCTCCGACCGTCGCCAATGCTCCCCACACTTCCACGAACAACATCGAACACGAACTCAATTATCAACACTTCACCATCTACTCAAAATCAAAATTGAGCATAAGGACTCAAACTGGAACCCATTTCCCAACCTGTAACGTCCACGTTCACCAAACTCTAATCACCGGAGTGCCCCTGCTTCCGACCACGGCTTCGCCATTGCCCATACTTTTATTTCCAAGAATTACATGTAACTCGATTCATTACAGCTATCATGGTGATCGAATTTCTGCTCATGTCTAAAAACTAGGTTTACAGGACAATATCCTTATCCATTGTCAACCAAATGACCTATACCCAAATTTGATAATTTTTGTAAAGAGATTGATCACTCTACTACATTCATACAGAAGCACATCCACCATTACTGCTTGAATCACCAGAGA
Source organism: Allium cepa (assembly GCA_030765085.1). Classification (NCBI taxonomy): domain Eukaryota; kingdom Viridiplantae; phylum Streptophyta; class Magnoliopsida; order Asparagales; family Amaryllidaceae; genus Allium; species Allium cepa. The sequence goes on along the minus strand of CM060937.1, from coordinate 107,153,125 downwards.
CACCCTAATACCTCAATTATGCTCAACACCCAAATGCACAGTTAAAACCCATTTTAAATTTATGATTTTACATTTAAAAATCATGAATTTGTCAAAGATTTGGTTTGTATAACTGAATTGCACAATCACAAAGTTTGAATTTTAACTGTGACATGGTTTTTATCTCTAAACTTGATTTACAAAGAAGGTTACAGTTCCTATTTAAGTAAACCAAATTTTGTAATTTAGTTCATAGCTTAAAAAAAAAGTATTTCCTAAAATCTAATGTTCTAAATATTAATGCGACTATCTAAATTCAATAAACTAAGGAATTTACATTTTTAAACACATTCATGTTTCAGAACATTTTGATTTCCAGAGAAGTTTTGGTTTCAATTTACCTTATTTTAAGTTCTTATGCTACAGATTTATTTTAACAAACAAATTTGTTTGTAACTTGATCATAATCAATGCCATGATACAGTGATAGGGGTATAAATTTAAAAGCAAAACTGAGATTTAAATGAGAAGCAGAGGATCAAAGATAACATTCACACATTTCATCAAAGTATCTACTGAAAATTTATAGATATATGTATGCAGAAAACTACTTATCACCCTTCATACTTATCACAAGAATAAATCATAAAACCATGCAACCATGTTACTTAGATTATTTTAGCAAAAATGTTACTCACCAGAACTTGAAGAACAGAGCCCCTTTTTTTTCATGAATGCAGGCTTGAGATTTTTCAACTCTGACCCAAAATTTTATACATGCAGGCTTAAAAATGTTTTTGCTTCCCTGTCCAAATTTCATGCATGCAGGCCTATTTCAAAGTTGATTCCAAAGATGCAATTTCAGTTGGTCTTAAGGTTGAAAAAGAAAGAAATGCAGACCTTTGTTCTACAGTTTGCTAATCTGGTTTCAGGTTGCTTGAATTTTCCTTTTGCATGAATTTTGTTTTGCAGGATTGAATGATTTCTTATTTGATTTGATTTTTTTTTATTTGGGAAGTGAATTACAGATTTATGTTTTTGAGGGGAGTTACAGATTTTTGATTTCCTTAGATTCATTTATCTTTTGTTTTTGAAAAGAGGATGAGGGGAAATGAAAATGTTTTTAAAAGAGGCTGAAATAAACTTAACATAATTAATAAAAGAAAATAAAGATTTAATGACACTTGTCATTTTTCTTGATTTACAACTAACACATGTTGTTTAAATTACTAACTTGTTAACACTTGTCATAAATTAAATTTAGTTATTTTTAAATGTTTATAAAGGATCTTTCTTTAATTCATTTTATACTTATGTAAATTTCTTATTTAAAGAAAATGCAAATAAAACAAATTAATAAATTAAAACTTATACAAATGTTTTAAAGAATCTATTAATTTGGGTTTCAAAATAAAATTTCCAAATTCAAATAAGTTCTTTGAAATCAAAATAAAAATCAATTTATTCAAATTAAGAATGAAGTTTCTATTTCTTATCTAAATGTTTCTTTATATTTAAGAAAAGTAGAATATTTATTAATATAGTTTAAAATAACGATTTACAGTTTTATATGATTTATAAAGAAATTATAAATCACTTTTATATTTAAATGAATTTAAATCATATGCTATTTTACATTTTAAACTTATATAAAATATACTCAATTCATATTTAATCAAATTATATTTAAAAAGAAATAAAATCAACTTTAATTTAAATTTAAAACAAAAATTAAGCTAAGACGAATTTTAAACAATTTAACATTATTTAAAATATTATCAAACCATATAATTATTAATTTTAAATAGATTTTTAAAAGCTTAATATTAATTAAAACATAATTTCCTAATTACTCAATATTTTATTAGAATTTAAAAACAACTTCATTTATTAATTGCATTTCAAAACAAGGATAAACTATAATATATATACAAATATATATATATATACACATTATAATTTAAACATTTATTTTAGCTTTTAAAAGATAAATTCACAAATTAAATATTATTTAAATCTGATTATTAAACCAAAACATATTTTATTGATCAATATTGTCAATATCAATTTAATTTTATATAAAGATTATTAAATTGGTATTGTCTGAAATTTCGGGATATCACATTCCTTCCCCCTTAAAAGAATTTCATCCCCGAAATTTAAAACAAAGTTAATTTAATAACCTATTTAAGATTTTAAATTTTAAAACCAAGCATATATCAAACATAGCAATCAATTCATCCAATCAAACCAAAATTAATTATCCAGACAAAATTTTGGATAGAGTTTCCTCGAGTTTCCCAAGTAAACACTGGGATACTCGCCCTACAAAACCCAAACAATCAACACTACTGAGTTACAGAACTCCTACTCATCTATATCTATAACTAACAAGACATCAGACTATAGACAAGTCTGACTCAACAACCAAATCTCCCCGACAGCTGATTCAAAAACCAGAAATAGATATACACGTACTCCCTTAGAGATACGTGAATCACATCGAATTCCAGTTGTTCAAACTGGCAACTCAATCCAGATAATCCAACACTTATTCAAAACAGAACACATAAGAAATCCAAAACATCTCGGAGCTAGCTTACCCAACCTTACCAAAATTTATAGCTCTAAAAACTGAGAACTTATCCAAAATCAGATGTTCGACTGCTTATCTCTTACCTGATCAGCTCAATTCTTGCTGATGTCTCTAGAAACAAACTAGACCAATCCCATCAGAATGATCCTCCACGATCAATCAAGATCAAGAACAACTCCACTCACTATCATCAGAAGAAGACAAACTTCTCCTGTCCGGAAAAGAAAAACAGATTCACTCCCAAACTGCTTCCGCTGCACAACTCTGATCTAGGGTAGAAAAGAATGCTGTTGAAGAACACAAGCACAACCGGACAGCAAAACCAAAAAGATCTCCGATAACCCAGACAAAATTCAGAATTTTCTCAAATCTTGAGTTGCTTCAACAAACTCCATCTCAAGAAACCAACCTTCAACTAGTTGAACCATCGGAACCACTGAATCTCTAGATGAAGACAAACTCTGACTTCTCTGAAAATATCCAGAAAAATCTCCAACATCCCAAGAGAATACTCAACTATCGCAAGTCACTTTTGCGATCAACTTAAACTAAAATCCAAAGAAAACTGTTCTCTCTTTACCAATCAGAACAGCTTATGCTGGTCTTGCCAATCCATCCTAGAAATGGATTCTACTCTACTACTTCTGAACTCCATCTCCAGAAAACTGCTAAGCCAGAAAATCCTGCCGACATACAGAACACTCCGGGCTGCTCTGCTGATACCAATGCTAAAGAATTCACAATCCAAAGCTCTTCGAGAAACGCGGACTTCAAACCAAACAGAAACATCCTGCTGAACTCAGCCACAACACCGAAGTAGACTCACCTCCTTAAACTTGTTCCAAAGAAAACATCTTCGGGAACATCCATAGTCACTGCATCTCATCACGCAGCTACTATTCCTTGAGATATCAAGATACCATCACTCGCTTCTGTTCAGCCAACAGATCCAAACTCTACTCATTCAACTTCAAAGATGAACTCCGAACCTTAACAGGTTACCTTCAGAGATCAATGAAGTCCTTACACCACTTCAAAACTCACTCGAGACGATTTTGGGTCTACAGTCTCGACAGATACACTTCCAACCTTATCCAATCAAACACCAGCCAATGGTAGTCGTGTTACACACACTTCTACCTTATCTACCTTTATAACCCACATTGGAAAACCCGAACAGGTAACCCAATCGATAGGTATAAATAAATATATATATATATATATATATATATAGTAATATATAAAAAATTACAAATACGCTCTCTCAAGATAGACACCACTCCAGAGCCTAGGTATTCACTCAACCTAATGCTCTGATACCAACTGTCACGACCCGACTTTCCACTCCCGGAAAATCGCATCATGAATTAAGAAAGAAAGGGATAGAAGAAGAAAAGAAAGAAGAGAAAGAAGAAACAACACTAGAATCTGAACAGCGGAACGAATAAATTATATTAATAACATAAGTATTTACATAATATACAATACCAATCAGAGATACACAACATACACATAACATATACTAGACAGTTATAAACACCTGTCTAGTATTTACAACTCAACTCAATCACAACACAGAGATAACACAACGGAAAACTATATCTAACGCAGAAGCCTCCTGCTCCATTGCTCCTCCATTATACGTCAAAGCTAACCTGAATCCCTTGGCTACTCGTAAAAAATTTGAGTACCCAAGAGTTTAAGAAAACAAAGATAAACTCCGGGTCAGACATGGGTCTGGTGTGAGTAACATGTTAAGGTTGCTTAACTTTTAAAAACCTTTTGAAAAGAAAGGTATCACGTAAGACTTCCCACACATAAACGTGGAAAAGTTTTTACCTTACGCTAACCAAAACATTTGATAGGAAATCCAATGATATTATAATAGTGTCTAGGGTTTTCAAGTAAATAAGAAATAGCCGAAATTGTTACAATTATTAAATTCCAGCTATATAGGTATACAAACAAAACCGTTGGCACTTATTGGATTGTGGATTCCATACAATGGCAGGGCTACTGGGGTACCGCCCGTCACAGTACGTGGCCTAGATCACCATACCGAGGAGTACTCCCACTCCCCTGCAACACAAGGCCGGACCCGTTCCTTACTGAACAGTTCCGAACAAGACAACCCCGCAGTTGTTTGCAACCAACTGCCCACACAGCCGAATATAAAGGGACTTCTAGACAGGGATCAATCTCGCTCTCCAGTGGGAGCTACCCACGAAGCCTTGTTGCACCTCCCCTGTTTTAGCCATTCCCGGTTGATGAGGCTTGAGGCTATGATTACCTTTATAGTATATAACACTTAGAATGCTCATCGTCCACCTGACAATGTTCTGAAAGCATTCAATCCATACAAGTTCGTTCCGGGTTCGAACGAAACCGAAGGCATTATCTCATTACACTCATTTTGGAATCACCCTCAGAGTTAACGACAATAACCCTTGCACTCTAAACCACTATCTCGAATCTATAAGTACTATTCCGTCAACTCATTACGGAATCACCCACAGAGTTATACTGACGTATAGCCCTTACACCTCGAGTCTTCACAAAGCTCCATTTGGATATACGACCTAACGTTATTTGGAATCGATGTGGTTTTCGGATATCCAAATAAGGAAACCCGATCCCGGTCTCATCGAAATCCAAAGCGTCTCTTTTAGGGCCAAGTTGTTTTTAAAAGTTTTAAAACAATTAAATTAAATATTATCTATATACACACAGATAGATAATTCTCAACATCATAGTAGATAATCAATATTATCAACTCAAACAGATAAATCATATTATCAACCCAATGCAACTATACCATCCAAATTACACAATAACATTTATCTCATAACTGAGATTCCAACCATTCAGGGTAATATCAATCATCATTCGTAAGCAATTACTTATCAATCCAATCTATAAATAATTTAAAATGAATTAAATTAATTACTTCTCCTTTAAATGAATTAAATTAATTTATTATCCATATAAATCTTGCTTACACATTAATTAATTACTCTTAACAAATTACCTTAATTAATCATCTTGATTAATTATTCTTTAATTACATTCAAGAAATAAATCTCTAATTAATTTCACAAATTAATTAATCCAAACCAATCCCTGCAATTAACCTGTAATTACTTCATCAATTAGTTAATCATAATTAATTCTTTATTGATTAATTGTTCTTAATTAATCAATTCTTAATCATATCATTAATTATATAAATTAATGATCTCAAATTATTTTAAATAACTCCATTAAATTAATTATCAAAACCTAAATTAATTACACTAAGTAATTAATTATTAATTACTTACTTAAGTAATTATTCAACATACTAATAACATATTAATTACACAAGTAATTAATTCCAAAACTCCTCCATTACATCTAGTAATTTATTTTCTTCACTAAGTAATTTTCTATTTGTAATTACTTCTCAAATCAAATCAATGATTAATTTAAATTAATTAAACTTAATTAATTAACTTAATTAATCAAAATAAACTCAATTAATTACAATTAGTAATTAATTTTCTTAATTACTTTCATTAAGTAATTAATTTAAACAATTCAAAGGATTATCTTAAATTAATTAATCCAATTAATTATTAAAATTAATTACATTAATTAATTGTAAAATAATATTAAGTTAATGACCTTCATTAACTCATAACAATCTTTAATTACTTTTTTCAAAGTAATTAATTGACTTAATCAATATTAATTCTTAATTTATTTACAAAACTCATTAATTAATTCCTAATTATTAAATAAATCAAGTGATAATTAAACTTAAACAATTATTAATTTCTTGATTAATGATTCAATTCATTAATTAAATTGAATTAAATCTTATTTAAATTAATTTCTAAATCACACTTTAATCAAATTTAATTAACTTACTTAAATCTTTTAATTAATTAAATAAATCCTTAATTATTTATTTAATTAATCTAAATTATAAATTAATTAATTAAAATCTTAATTACCTTGATTAATTAATAAATCATTAAGTTCAAATCAACTTAATGATTATCATCAATCTCATTAATGTTTAATTATAATTATTAAAGTAACTTAGAAACAAATTGTTTTGAAATTTTCTAAATTCCATTTTAAATTAAAATTAAAATGAAATCAAATTTAAACAAGATTCAATTATTAAAAACTTTTTATTTCATATTTAAGAAGTACTTAATAATTTAACTCATAATCAATTTAAATAAAATTTAAATTACACTTTTAAATATTGAAGTGATTTTAAAATATTCAAATTAAAAAAAATCTTATTTCATTTCAAACTAGAATTCAAATCATGTTTCAAATTTAGATTCAAAAATTTAAATTTAAAATCCTGTTTAAATTTCATTTTAGTTTTACAAAAACATATGTTATACAATACTGAAATATTCAAATTAAATTATAACATTAGAATTTATAGCTTGTTTTCTTTTGAAAACTTTCAGATTCAAATTCCAGATTTGAATTCAAGCATTTAATCCAGATTTCAACTTAAATTTTTAAGTCATGTTTAAAATCTTATTTCAGATTTTAAAACTTATTTAAAATTCTGTAAACAGGTTTCAACTGTAACATTCATTTAATAGAATTTATTTATTTTAAAACAAGAGTTTAAATTTCATTTTGAATTCATATTTAAACTTGATTCAAATTCCAGTTCAAATCTTATTTTCTTACCTTAATTTAAATTTTCATAAAAACCTGAAACTGTAAGGTTTCAGAGACAAAAACCTGGAACTTGCAAACTACACGAGCCAGGCACCAATTTCTTCGAGTCATCTTCCTTCTATCTTCGAGTAAACTTTCAAATAACCCGAGCATTTACTCGAATACAACTCTCCCCTTCAACCCAGGTATCAGTATATACACCAATGCACCGTACACCTTGCACCACCCACGGCGAAGCTCCGACCGTCGCCAATGCTCCCCACACTTCCACGAACAACATCGAACACGAACTCAATTATCAACACTTCACCATCTACTCAAAATCAAAATTGAGCATAAGGACTCAAACTGGAACCCATTTCCCAACCTGTAACGTCCACGTTCACCAAACTCTAATCACCGGAGTGCCCCTGCTTCCGACCACGGCTTCGCCATTGCCCATACTTTTATTTCCAAGAATTACATGTAACTCGATTCATTACAGCTATCATGGTGATCGAATTTCTGCTCATGTCTAAAAACTAGGTTTACAGGACAATATCCTTATCCATTGTCAACCAAATGACCTATACCCAAATTTGATAATTTTTGTAAAGAGATTGATCACTCTACTACATTCATACAGAAGCACATCCACCATTACTGCTTGAATCACCAGAGACACCCTAATACCTCAATTATGCTCAACACCCAAATGCACAGTTAAAACCCATTTTAAATTTATGATTTTACATTTAAAAATCATGAATTTGTCAAAGATTTGGTTTGTATAACTGAATTGCACAATCACAAAGTTTGAATTTTAACTGTGACATGGTTTTTATCTCTAAACTTGATTTACAAAGAAGGTTACAGTTCCTATTTAAGTAAACCAAATTTTGTAATTTAGTTCATAGCTTAAAAAAAAAGTATTTCCTAAAATCTAATGTTCTAAATATTAATGCGACTATCTAAATTCAATAAACTAAGGAATTTACATTTTTAAACACATTCATGTTTCAGAACATTTTGATTTCCAGAGAAGTTTTGTTTTCAATTTACCTTATTTTAAGTTCTTATGCTACAGATTTATTTTAACAAACAAATTTGTTTGTAACTTGATCATAATCAATGCCATGATACAGTGATAGGGGTATAAATTTAAAAGCAAAACTGAGATTTAAATGAGAAGCAGAGGATCAAAGATAACATTCACACATTTCATCAAAGTATCTACTGAAAATTTATAGATATATGTATGCAGAAAACTACTTATCACCCTTCATACTTATCACAAGAATAAATCATAAAACCATGCAACCATGTTACTTAGATTATTTTAGCAAAAATGTTACTCACCAGAACTTGAAGAACAGAGCCCCTTTTTTTTCATGAATGCAGGCTTGAGATTTTTCAACTCTGACCCAAAATTTTATACATGCAGGCTTAAAAATGTTTTTGCTTCCCTGTCCAAATTTCATGCATGCAGGCCTATTTCAAAGTTGATTCCAAAGATGCAATTTCAGTTGGTCTTAAGGTTGAAAAAGAAAGAAATGCAGACCTTTGTTCTACAGTTTGCTAATCTGGTTTCAGGTTGCTTGAATTTTCCTTTTGCATGAATTTTGTTTTGCAGGATTGAATGATTTCTTATTTGATTTGATTTTTTTTTATTTGGGAAGTGAATTACAGATTTATGTTTTTGAGGGGAGTTACAGATTTTTGATTTCCTTAGATTCATTTATCTTTTGTTTTTGAAAAGAGGATGAGGGGAAATGAAAATGTTTTTAAAAGAGGCTGAAATAAACTTAACATAATTAATAAAAGAAAATAAAGATTTAATGACACTTGTCATTTTTCTTGATTTACAACTAACACATGTTGTTTAAATTACTAACTTGTTAACACTTGTCATAAATTAAATTTAGTTATTTTTAAATGTTTATAAAGGATCTTTCTTTAATTCATTTTATACTTATGTAAATTTCTTATTTAAAGAAAATGCAAATAAAACAAATTAATAAATTAAAACTTATACAAATGTTTTAAAGAATCTATTAATTTGGGTTTCAAAATAAAATTTCCAAATTCAAATAAGTTCTTTGAAATCAAAATAAAAATCAATTTATTCAAATTAAGAATGAAGTTTCTATTTCTTATCTAAATGTTTCTTTATATTTAAGAAAAGTAGAATATTTATTAATATAGTTTAAAATAACGATTTACAGTTTTATATGATTTATAAAGAAATTATAAATCACTTTTATATTTAAATGAATTTAAATCATATGCTATTTTACATTTTAAACTTATATAAAATATACTCAATTCATATTTAATCAAATTATATTTAAAAAGAAATAAAATCAACTTTAATTTAAATTTAAAACAAAAATTAAGCTAAGACGAATTTTAAACAATTTAACATTATTTAAAATATTATCAAACCATATAATTATTAATTTTAAATAGATTTTTAAAAGCTTAATATTAATTAAAACATAATTTCCTAATTACTCAATATTTTATTAGAATTTAAAAACAACTTCATTTATTAATTGCATTTCAAAACAAGGATAAACTATAATATATATACAAATATATATATATATACACATTATAATTTAAACATTTATTTTAGCTTTTAAAAGATAAATTCACAAATTAAATATTATTTAAATCTGATTATTAAACCAAAACATATTTTATTGATCAATATTGTCAATATCAATTTAATTTTATATAAAGATTATTAAATTGGTATTGTCTGAAATTTCGGGATATCACATTCCTTCCCCCTTAAAAGAATTTCATCCCCGAAATTTAAAACAAAGTTAATTTAATAACCTATTTAAGATTTTAAATTTTAAAACCAAGCATATATCAAACATAGCAATCAATTCATCCAATCAAACCAAAATTAATTATCCAGACAAAATTTTGGATAGAGTTTCCTCGAGTTTCCCAAGTAAACACTGGGATACTCGCCCTACAAAACCCAAACAATCAACACTACTGAGTTACAGAACTCCTACTCATCTATATCTATAACTAACAAGACATCAGACTATAGACAAGTCTGACTCAACAACCAAATCTCCCCGACAGCTGATTCAAAAACCAGAAATAGATATACACGTACTCCCTTAGAGATACGTGAATCACATCGAATTCCAGTTGTTCAAACTGGCAACTCAATCCAGATAATCCAACACTTATTCAAAACAGAACACATAAGAAATCCAAAACATCTCGGAGCTAGCTTACCCAACCTTACCAAAATTTATAGCTCTAAAAACTGAGAACTTATCCAAAATCAGATGTTCGACTGCTTATCTCTTACCTGATCAGCTCAATTCTTGCTGATGTCTCTAGAAACAAACTAGACCAATCCCATCAGAATGATCCTCCACGATCAATCAAGATCAAGAACAACTCCACTCACTATCATCAGAAGAAGACAAACTTCTCCTGTCCGGAAAAGAAAAACAGATTCACTCCCAAACTGCTTCCGCTGCACAACTCTGATCTAGGGTAGAAAAGAATGCTGTTGAAGAACACAAGCACAACCGGACAGCAAAACCAAAAAGATCTCCGATAACCCAGACAAAATTCAGAATTTTCTCAAATCTTGAGTTGCTTCAACAAACTCCATCTCAAGAAACCAACCTTCAACTAGTTGAACCATCGGAACCACTGAATCTCTAGATGAAGACAAACTCTGACTTCTCTGAAAATATCCAGAAAAATCTCCAACATCCCAAGAGAATACTCAACTATCGCAAGTCACTTTTGCGATCAACTTAAACTAAAATCCAAAGAAAACTGTTCTCTCTTTACCAATCAGAACAGCTTATGCTGGTCTTGCCAATCCATCCTAGAAATGGATTCTACTCTACTACTTCTGAACTCCATCTCCAGAAAACTGCTAAGCCAGAAAATCCTGCCGACATACAGAACACTCCGGGCTGCTCTGCTGATACCAATGCTAAAGAATTCACAATCCAAAGCTCTTCGAGAAACGCGGACTTCAAACCAAACAGAAACATCCTGCTGAACTCAGCCACAACACCGAAGTAGACTCACCTCCTTAAACTTGTTCCAAAGAAAACATCTTCGGGAACATCCATAGTCACTGCATCTCATCACGCAGCTACTATTCCTTGAGATATCAAGATACCATCACTCGCTTCTGTTCAGCCAACAGATCCAAACTCTACTCATTCAACTTCAAAGATGAACTCCGAACCTTAACAGGTTACCTTCAGAGATCAATGAAGTCCTTACACCACTTCAAAACTCACTCGAGACGATTTTGGGTCTACAGTCTCGACAGATACACTTCCAACCTTATCCAATCAAACACCAGCCAATGGTAGTCGTGTTACACACACTTCTACCTTATCTACCTTTATAACCCACATTGGAAAACCCGAACAGGTAACCCAATCGATAGGTATAAATAAATAAATATATATATATATATATATAGTAATATATAAAAAATTACAAATACGCTCTCTCAAGATAGACACCACTCCAGAGCCTAGGTATTCACTCAACCTAATGCTCTGATACCAACTGTCACGACCCGACTTTCCACTCCCGGAAAATCGCATCATGAATTAAGAAAGAAAGGGATAGAAGAAGAAAAGAAAGAAGAGAAAGAAGAAACAACACTAGAATCTGAACAGCGGAACGAATAAATTATATTAATAACATAAGTATTTACATAATATACAATACCAATCAGAGATACACAACATACACATAACATATACTAGACAGTTATAAACACCTGTCTAGTATTTACAACTCAACTCAATCACAACACAGAGATAACACAACGGAAAACTATATCTAACGCAGAAGCCTCCTGCTCCATTGCTCCTCCATTATACGTCAAAGCTAACCTGAATCCCTTGGCTACTCGTAAAAAATTTGAGTACCCAAGAGTTTAAGAAAACAAAGATAAACTCCGGGTCAGACATGGGTCTGGTGTGAGTAACATGTTAAGGTTGCTTAACTTTTAAAAACCTTTTGAAAAGAAAGGTATCACGTAAGACTTCCCACACATAAACGTGGAAAAGTTTTTACCTTACGCTAACCAAAACATTTGATAGGAAATCCAATGATATTATAATAGTGTCTAGGGTTTTCAAGTAAATAAGAAATAGCCGAAATTGTTACAATTATTAAATTCCAGCTATATAGGTATACAAACAAAACCGTTGGCACTTATTGGATTGTGGATTCCATACAATGGCAGGGCTACTGGGGTACCGCCCGTCACAGTACGTGGCCTAGATCACCATACCGAGGAGTACTCCCACTCCCCTGCAACACAAGGCCGGACCCGTTCCTTACTGAACAGTTCCGAACAAGACAACCCCGCAGTTGTTTGCAACCAACTGCCCACACAGCCGAATATAAAGGGACTTCTAGACAGGGATCAATCTCGCTCTCCAGTGGGAGCTACCCACGAAGCCTTGTTGCACCTCCCCTGTTTTAGCCATTCCCGGTTGATGAGGCTTGAGGCTATGATTACCTTTATAGTATATAACACTTAGAATGCTCATCGTCCACCTGACAATGTTCTGAAAGCATTCAATCCATACAAGTTCGTTCCGGGTTCGAACGAAACCGAAGGCATTATCTCATTACACTCATTTTGGAATCACCCTCAGAGTTAACGACAATAACCCTTGCACTCTAAACCACTATCTCGAATCTATAAGTACTATTCCGTCAACTCATTACGGAATCACCCACAGAGTTATACTGACGTATAGCCCTTACACCTCGAGTCTTCACAAAGCTCCATTTGGATATACGACCTAACGTTATTTGGAATCGATGTGGTTTTCGGATATCCAAATAAGGAAACCCGATCCCGGTCTCATCGAAATCCAAAGCGTCTCTTTTAGGGCCAAGTTGTTTTTAAAAGTTTTAAAACAATTAAATTAAATATTATCTATATACACACAGATAGATAATTCTCAACATCATAGTAGATAATCAATATTATCAACTCAAACAGATAAATCATATTATCAACCCAATGCAACTATAGCATCCAAATTACACAATAACATTTATCTCATAACTGAGATTCCAACCATTCAGGGTAATATCAATCATCATTCATAAGCAATTACTTATCAATCCAATCTATAATTAATTTAAAATGAATTAAATTAATTACTTCTCCCTTAAATGAATTAAATTAATTTCTTATCCATATAAATATTGCTTACACATTAATTAATTAATTACTCTTACCAAATTACCTTAATTAATCATCTTGATTAATTATTCTTTAATTACATTCAAGAAATAAATCTCTAATTAATTTCACAAATTAATTAATCCAAACCAATCCCTACAATTAACCTGTAATTACTTCATCAATTAGTTAATCATAATTAATTCTTTATTGATTAATTGTTCTTAATTAATCAATTCTTAATCATATCATTAATTATATAAATTAATGATCTCAAATTATTTTAAATAACTCCATTAAATTAATTATCAAAACCTAAATTAATTACACTAAGTAATTAATTATTAATTACTTACTTAAGTAATTATTAAACATACTAATTACATATTAATTACACAAGTAATTAATTCCAAAACTCCTCCATTACATCTAGTAATTTATTTTCTTCACTAAGAAATTTTCCATTTGTAATTACTTCTCAAATCAAATCAATGATTAATTTAAATTAATTAAACTTAATTAATTAACTTAATTAATCAAAATAAACTCAATTAATTACAATTAGTAATTAATTTTATTAATTACTTTAATTAAGTAATTTATATAAACAATTCAAAGGATTATCTTAAATTAATTAATCCAATTAATTATTAAAATTAATTACATTAATTAATTGTAAAATAATATTAAGTTAATGACCTTCATTAACTCATAACAATCTTTAATTACTTTTTTCAAAGTAATTAATTGACTTAATCAATATTAATTCTTAATTTATTTACAAAAATCATTAATTAGTTCCTAATTATTAGATAAATCAAGTGATAATTAAACTTAAACAATCATTAATTTCTTGATTAATGATTCAATTCATTAATTAAATTGAATTAAATCTTATTTAAATTAATTTCTAAATCACACTATAGTCAAATTTAATTAACTTACTTAAATCTTTTAATTAATTAAATAAATCCTTAATTATTTATTTAATTAATCTAAATTATAAATTGATTAAATTAATTAATTAAAATCTTAATTACCTTGATTAATTAATAAATCATTAAGTTCAAATCAACTTAATGATTATCATCAATCTCATTAATGTTTAATTATAATTATTAAAGTAACTTAGAAACAAATTGTTTTGAAATTTTCTAAATTCCATTTTAAATTAAAATTAAAATGAAATCAAATTTAAACAAGATTCAATTATTAAAAACTTTTTATTTCATATTAAAGAAGTACTTAATAATTTAACTCATAATCAATTTAAATAAAATTTAAATTACACTTTTAAATATTGAAGTGATTTTAAAATATTCAAATTAAAAAAATCTTATTTCATTTCAAACTAGAATTCAAATCATGTTTCAAATTTAGATTCAAAAATTTAAATTTAAAATCCTGTTTAAATTTCATTTTAGTTTTACAAAAACATATGTTATACAATACTGAAATATTCAAATTAAATTATAACATTAGAATTTATAGCTTGTTTTCTTTTGAAAACTTTCAGATTCAAATTCCAGATTTGAATTCAAGCATTTAATCCAGATTTCAACTTAAATTTTTAAGTCATGTTTAAAATCTTATTTCAGATTTTAAAACTTATTTAAAATTCCGTAAACAGGTTTCAACTGTAACATTCATTTAATAGAATTTATTTATTTTAAAACAAGAGTTTAAATTTCATTTTGAATTCATATTTAAACTTGATTCAAATTCTAGTTCAAATCTTACTTTGCTTACCTTAATTTAAATTTTCATAAAAACCTGAAACTGTAAGGTTTCAGAGACAAAAACCTGGAACTTGCAAACTACACGAGCCAGGCACCAATTTCTTCGAGTCATCTTCCTTCAATCTTCGAGTAAACTTTCAAATAACCCGAGCATTTACTCGAATACAACTCTCCCCTTCAACCCAGGTATCAGTATATACACCAATGCACCGTACACCTTGCACCACCCACGGCGAAGCTCCGACCGTCGCCAATGCTCCCCACACTTCCACGAACAACATCGAACACGAACTCAATTATCAACACTTCACCATCTACTCAAAATCAAAATTGAGCATAAGGACTCAAACTGGAACCCATTTCCCAACCTGTAACGTCCACGTTCACCAAACTCTGATCATCGGAGTTCCCCTGCTTCCGACCACGGCTTCGCAATTGCCCATACTTTTATTTCCAAGAATTACATGTAACTCGATTCATTACAGCTATCATGGTGATCAAATTTCTGCTCATGTCTAAAAACTAGGTTTACAGGACAATATCCTTATCCACTGTCAACCAAATGACCTATACCCAAATTTGATAATTTTTGTAAAGAGATTGATCACTCTACTACATTCATACAGAAGCACATCCACCATTACTTCTTGAATCACCAGAGACACCCTAATACCTCAATTATGCTCAACACCCAAATGCACAGTTAAAACCCATTTTAAATTTATGATTTTACATTTAAAAATCATGCATTTTGTCAAAGATTTGGTTTGTATAACTGAATTGCACAATCACAAAGTTTGAATTTTAACTGTGACATGGTTTTTATCTCTAAACTTGATTTACAGAGAAGGTTACAGTTCCTATTTAAGTAAATCAAATTTTTTAATTTAGTTCATTGCTTAAACAAACAGTATTTCCTAAAATCTAATGTTCTAAATATTAATGCGACTATCTAAATTCAATAAACTAAGGAATTTACATTTTTAAACACATTCATGTTTCAGAACATTTTGATTTCCAGAGAAGTTTTGGTTTCAATTTACCTTATTTTAAGTTCTGATGCTACAGATTTATTTTAACAAACAAATTTGTTTGTAACTTGATCATAATCAATGCCATGATACAGTGATAGGGGTATAAATTTAAAAGCAAAACTGAGATTTAAATGAGAAGCAGAGGATCAAAGATAACATTCACACATTTCATCAAAGTATTATAGATATATGTATGTAGAAAACTACTTATCACCCTTCATACTTATCACAAGAATAAATCATAAAACCATGCAACCATGTTACTTAGATTATTTTAGCAAAAATGTTACTCACCAGAACTTGAAGAACAGAACCCCTTTTTTTTCATGAATGCAGGCTTGAGACTTTTCAACTCTGACCCAAAACTTTATACATGCAGGCTTAAAAATGTTTTTGCTTCCCTGTCCAAATTTCATGCATGCAGGCCTATTTCAAAGTTGATTCCAGAGAAGCAATTTCAGTTGGTCTTAAGGTTGAAAAAGAAAGAAATGCAGACCTTTGTTCTATAATTTGCTAATCTGGTTTCAGGTTGCTTGAATTTTCCTTTTGTAGGAATTTTGTTTTGCAGGATTGAATGATTTCTTATTTGATTTGATTTTTTTTTATATGGGAAGTGAATTACAGATTTATGTTTTTGAGGGGAGTTACAGATTTTTGATTTCCTTAGATTCATTTATCTTTTGTTTTTGAAAAGAGGATGAGGGGAAATGAAAATGTTTTTAAAAGAGGCTGAAATAAATTTAACATAATTAATAAAAGAAAATAAAGATTTAATGACACTTGTCATTTTTCTTGATTTACAACTAACACATGTTGTTTAAGTTACTAACTTGCTAATACTTGTCATAAATTAAATTTAGTTATTTTTAAATGTTTATAAAGGATCTTTCTTTAATTCATTTTATACTTATGTAAATTTCTTATTTAAAGAAAATGTAAATAAAACAAATTAATAAATTAAAACTTATACAAATGTTTTAAAGAATCTATTAATTTGGGTTTCAAAATAAAATTTCCAAATTCAAATAAGTTCTTTGAAATCAAAATAAAAATCAATTTATTCAAATTAAGAATGAAGTTTCTATTTCTTATCTAAATGTTTCTTTATATTTAAGAAAAATAGAATATTTATTAATATAGTTTAAAATTACGATTTACAGTTTTATATGATTTATAAAGAAATTATAAATCACTTTTATATTTAAATGAATTTAAATCATATGCTATTTTACATTTTAAACTTATATAAAATATACTCAATTCATATTTAATCAAATTATATTTAAAAAGAAATAAAATCAACTTTAATTTAAATTTAAAACAAAAATTAAGCTAAGACGAATTTTAAACAATTTAACATTATTTAAAATATTATCAAACCATATAATTATTAATTTTAAATAGATTTTTAAAAGCTTAATATTAATTAAAACATAATTTCCTAATTACTCAATATTTTATTAGAATTTAAAAACTACTTCATTTATTAATTGCATTTCAAAACAAGGATAAACTATAATATATATACAAATATATATATATATATACACATTATAATTTAAACATTTATTTTAGCTTTTAAAAGATAAATTCACAAATTAAATATTATTTAAATCTGATTATTAAACCAAAACATATTTTATTGATCAATATTGTCAATATCAATTTAATTTTATATAAAGATTATTAAATTGGTATTGTCTGAAATTTCGGGATATCACATTCCTTCCCCCTTAAAAGAATTTCATCCCCGAAATTTAAAACAAAGTTAATTTAATAACCTATTTAAGATTTTAAATTTTAAAACCAAGCATATATCAAACATAGCAATCAATTCATCCAATCAAACCAAAATTAATTATCCAGACAAAATTTTGGATAGAGTTTCCTCGAGTTTCCCAAGTAAACACTGGGATACTCGCCCTATAAAACCCAAACAATCAACACTACTGAGTTACAGAATTCCTACTCATCTATATCTATAGCTAACAAGACATCAGACTATAGACAAGTCTGACTCAACAACCAAATCTCCCCGACAGCTGATTCAAAAACCAAAAATAGATATACACGTACTCCCTTAGAGATACATGAATCACATCGAATTCCAATTGTTCAAACTGGCAACTCAATCCAGATAATCCAACACTTATTCAAAACAGAACACAGAAGAAATCCAAAACATCTCGGAGCTAGCTTACCCAACCTTACCAAAATTTATAGCTCTAAAAACTGAGAACTTATCCAAAATCAGATCTTCGACTGCTTATCTCTTACCTGATCAGCTCAATTCTTGCTGATGTCTCTAGAAACAAACTAGACCAATCCCATCAGAATGATCCTCCACGATCAATCAAGATCAAGAACAACTCCACTCACTATCATCAGAAGAAGACAAACTTCTCCTGTCTGGAAAAGAAAAACAGATTCACTCCCAAACTGCTTCCGCTGCACAACTCTGATCTAGGGTAGAAAAGAATGCTGTTGAAGAACACAAGCACAACCGGACAGCAAAACCAAAAAGATCTCCGATAACCCAGACAAAATTCAGAATTTTCTCAAATCTTGAGTTGCTTCAACAAACTCCATCTCAAGAAACCAACCTTCAACTAGTTGAACCATCGGAACCACTGAATCTCTAGATGAAGACAAACTCTGACTTCTCTGAAAATATCCAGAAAAATCTCCAACATCCCAAGAGAATACTCAACTATCGCAAGTCACTTTTGCGATCAACTTAAACTAAAATCCAAAGAAAACTGTTCTCTCTTTACCAATCAGAACAGCTTATGCTGGTCTTGCCAATCCATCCTAGAAATGGATTCTACTCTACTACTTCTGAACTCCATCTCCAGAAAACTGCTAAGCCAGAAAATCCTGCCGACATACAGAACACTCCGGGCTACTCTGCTGATACCAATGCTAAAGAATTCACAATCCAAAGCTCTTCGAGAAACGCGGACTTCAAACCAAACAGAAACATCCTGCTGAACTCAGCCACAACACCGAAGTAGACTCACCTCCTTAAACTTGTTCCAAAGAAAACATCTTCGGGAACATCCATAGTCACTGCATCTCATCACGCAGCTACTATTCCTTGAGATATCAAGATACCATCACTCGCTTCTGTTCAGCCAACAGATCCAAACTCTACTCATTCAACTTCAAAGATGAACTCCGAACCTTAACAGGTTACCTTCAGAGATCAATGAAGTCCTTACACCACTTCAAAACTCACTCGAGACGATATTGGGTCTACAGTCTCGACAGATACACTTCCAACCTTATCCAATCAAACACCAGCCAATGGTAGTCGTGTTACACACACTTCTACCTTATCTAACCCACATTGGAAAACCCGAACAGGTAACCCAATCGATAGGTATAAATAAATAAATAAATATATATATATATATGGTAATATATAAAAAATTACAAATACGCTCTCTCAAGATAGACACCACTCCAGAGCCTAGGTATTCACTCAACCTAATGCTCTGATACCAACTGTCACGACCCGACTTTCCACTCCCGGAAAATCGCATCATGAATTAAGAAAGAAAGGGATAGAAGAAGAAAAGAAAGAAGAGAAAGAAGAAACAACACTAGAATCTGAACAGCAGAACGAATAAATTATATTAATAACATAAGTATTTACATAATATACAATACCAATCAGAGATACACAACATACACATCACATATACTAGACAGTTATAAACACCTGTCTAGTATTTACAACTCAACTCAATCACAACACAGAGATAACACAACGGAAAACTATATCTAACGCAGAAGCCTCCTGCTCCATTGCTCCTCCATTATACGTCAAAGCTAACCTGAATCCCTTGGATATGTCGATCTGCTAGGTAGGGCAATTGTCGATGTATTCAATAGATATTTAAAGCAAGGCTATAGATGTTCGCCCCTATCCAGCCTCATTCTCCGTATTAGCAGACGATATTATCTTCTAATACTCTTTGCTAATGTGGGTATAGAGGTAGGGCGTCACAACATCAGTGCACAACAATTCAATTTAACCATTTAACCAATCATTTAAATCTAACCATTTAAATTTTACTAAAACTCCAGAAGCGTGAGGTTTACTCACCTTTGAATATGCTATTTGCAATCCATTCCAATCTCGATTTGTTTCCACGATTCCCAACCTTGAATAAACATTTATATGGTTTATTAACACTTGGATAATTCTCATAGATTTAATCAATCATTTAATTTTAAACTAAATTTCTTTAAATAAATCAATTAATTAACAATTCAATAATAACTAAATAATTTATTTCTAAATCTTATTTTAAAAAAAATTCTAAAAACCATTAAATTTTAGACTAAAGTACAATCAATTTTAAAAGTGCTCAAAATAATTTCCTATTGTATTGCAATTTATATATTTGTGCATATCGTTTTCAAATATGTTTCAATACATATACCACTTCAAAAAAATCTAAACAGTATACTACAGATATTTGTGCATAGGGTCGATGGTACCATGATAATTGAAGAAAATAGGAATTATACCTCACAGGAAACAACGAACCAGGTTCCTAACTCTCGAACGCAACCCTCATCATCGCGGCTTGGAACCCAGAACGATGCCAATAGCAACCTTGCTCAGTCGCTATACCCCTCCGCCATTCGATGTTGCGCCTTGCAGTTTCTTCTTTCAAGATGCGGCCTTCACTCGAACGCCAGAAACCCTAGCCGATAACACGAAGCACTTCCAGGAACAAGCCCTCCTCCTCGTGCTTGTTGTCTCCTCACCGAACCCGACGACGACTACCACCCACTCGTGAGCGCACGCGCCCCTCTTCTGGCCTCTCGACATCAACAAACTCGAATCGAGCACACCCATGCTCGATCGATATCTTGCCTTCGTGTAAGATTTGCTCGATAGAGGAGAGAAGAAAGTCACGTTTTAATTAGAAGTGAATAGATAACAAGGTGGCCATTGATGAATCTTATTTTTCTGGGTTCGATTCTGCCTTTCGATTAGAGAGGGAGACGGGAAAAATATAGAGATTTGGGGAAACTTCTCCAGTACGCGTTGGAAAAATATCTCTGACTATATGTACTTCAAATTTTATTATTTTATAAAACTTTCAAAACGTCACGTTAATTGCCATTTAACATTTCAAGCTCCTCTTAAGGAATGCCGCTAGGCAATTCCAAGGTTTTACCCGCGTTCCGAACACGATGGAACATGTTTCGGAAGCTAATTCAATCATATGTGCGAGTTACAGAAGAAAACGATCAATTTAAAATTAAATTGACTAAAATAGTTCTACGCGTTTCGAGCTGCCAGGGTCAAATGACAACTCTGATGGCAAGGAAAATTGAAATCCGAGAATAACTAACTATTACGGATCCAATGGAACTGGTTTCGTCGAATTCCGAGACTGTCCTCGGAAGGCTATTTTTAAATGTCAATTTAAACGATATATTATTAAAATTGAACAAACCAACTTTAAATTAAATTTCAACCATTCTATTGTCTTCAGTATCATCATTACAAATTTTATAAGCCTTCAAAATATTTTTAACCGGCTTAAAATTTCATATTCAACATCTTACCCAATTTCGATTTAATAATTCAATAATCTAATTATCAAGTAAATATTGATATTTTGAAATTCAAGTTTAAAATTAACCTTTAAATATTTAAAATCGATTAATTATTCCAGTTTAATTTGTTAAAATTTCCAGGTCGTCACAACAATCCCGAATCAAAAAAATGCATAATAACTTGCAGTTTATAAAAATAAAATACAACATCCATTCATCCATCATAAATCATACATCCATCACAATCATCATCCAAAACAATCAATCAATATCAACAGATAACTGATAATATATATAACATGTATTTAACAGGCAGTTATATTAAAAAATAAATTAAATAACGATTTAATTTAATAAATGAAATTAACTGAGATGATGATTAAAAATATGCAAAAAAATCATAAATAAATGCATAATCACAACCAAATTTAATTTAACAAACATAAGAAATTTTAGAAGTTGTAAGCGGGTTGAAACACTCACCTTTGATTTTAGCCCATAAAAGTCCAAACAGATGCGCAAAACTCAACAATCTCCAAATTCAACTAAATCAATTTCACGTTGTCTGGAATATAGATTTGAATCCAACAGAAGAAATCGCGCGTGAATCAAAGTTTATATGCAAAAATATTCACGCTACAAGAAATATTATTAAAATAAAAATTAGTTAGCGTTAAAAATATATATAAATAAACAAATTTTAATACTTATGTTTTCTCAAGATGAGGCTTCGGGAAAAGATTAAAGAACAACTACGATGAGAACATGAAGTGTACGAAAAATGAAAAAAAGCATTTTTATAAAAGAATGCTTTTGGATTTGCAAGAATAAGAGCTTTTGAATATGAGGTGTTAGGAGAAACAAAACGTAAAAGAATAAATAAGATGTAGATTATTTATAATTAGGAAATGAATGTGGAGCTACAAAAATAAATGTCACGTTTTATTAGTTTGATTCTAAATTAATTAAGTGCTAGATATAGAAAAGTTTGAATACATCATATATATTCATACTTTAACTGTGAGTCAAAATTGCTAAACATATATCAAGTACGATTAATTGGTGATAATATATAGGAACAAATAAGAATAAATGTAGATGCAATCATATAAGGATCTAATAGGGAAGGAGATAAAAGGTGACGACATTGATTAATTCCACTTTCCAACTTTAGCCAATTTTATTAATACGACATTTAATTATCATGCAAGTTGTATTATGACTAGAAAAAATAAACAACAAACAATAAATTAATATGTACATAATATTACCTCACTTTTAAATTGTTTGATAATAATAATAAAAATTAAATCATGCTTTAGCAATTTGAAATTAAAATATTAAATGTTTATATGTATACACATGCACACAAACACACATACATGTGTGTATAAAGATTAAACCAAAGCTTATTAATTAATTCAAAGCATACTTCCATACCACATTAAATTGTCTAATGCATTTGTAGACTTATGTATACTTGATGTCAAAAATACATATATACATATAAATTAAACCTTTTTACCTTAATGAAATTTATTAAATTTATTAACAAAACAAAAGTGGAACACGACAAATTAAGCAATATAGTAACAAACCTTTAAGATCCTTAAATAAGGACATTTGAGATAATAAATTAGGTAACAAATTTAAATATTGTTGTAATCAAAATCAAAGCTTAGCTTTATCATCGAAAAATTGTTAAGCATATGTAAACTTCTATTATAATTTATTAGATTAAGAACAAATAATTTATTCAACAAAGTATTCAAATTTCATGATATTTTCAATTCAAGATAAAGTGACAATATGTGTATACAATATTTCTGCTTCAACACAAATGCAAATTATATGTATATAAACTTTCAGATCTAAAAAAAATGCAATTTGGTTTAAGAGTTTAAAACATTGATCTATAATTAAAACATTCTTTTAATATATATATATAATTGTTTTTATTTATCAAATTAAAAGTCAAATTAATTCATTCAACAAAAAATTCGAAAAACAAAACAATTTCAAAACAAATGAGGAAATAGCATTTACATACAAACTATGATAATAACATTATACTTAATATAATATTTTAAAATAGAAGACACCTCTTAGATCTAGCCAAAATTCACTTCTTGATTTGTACTTGATTCCACATTAAATGTTATTAATTTATAAATTGAAATCTCAATAAATCCGTTTATTGATTTAATATCTTGCTATTAAATAAATTGACATTTTAGGTATAATTTACAGTGAATTATATTACATTTCCATAACGTATTTATTAAATTTTCAAATAACGTACTACCTAATTTTCTTTAATTGCAATTTGATTTCCAAATTTTATGCATATACTAAAGAATAAAACATATATCAATTGATTCGTTTAATTCAAATCTTTTTATTAAGTTCAATACTACCATATAAACTTAGTTATCTTGGTTTCCCCATTCAATATTTTAATATGCCCATTCTAACAACTTCTAACCATTGAGTTACATTTCACACAAATGTAACATTTAATTACATTTATTACAATTTATCCCTAATTCCAAATTAACCATCTCAATAAACAGGTGACCCACAATAAACATTATCATTCTCTTTAGTCACATAAATAAGCCTCTATTACATAAAAATCAAATGAAGCTTTACAGATCTGTTTCAATTAATTTGGATGGCATTGAATTAGTATATTTATTATCTTACCTCGACATTTTATAATTTATTCCCGTTATAAATTTATGCGCACATTAATTCATTCATATTTATATCCACTTCCGTATGTAAATTTTGTGATCAAGTTATAACGTTTAAATTTCTTTCTTACTTTAATTAATTACCAAATATTCCTATCTACACTCACCTTTTTTTGCATTAACCATTTTATTTTCACTTATTGTGTAATAACTACTATAATTCAATTACATTGAAATTTGTCAATTCACCCATTAATTTAGATTTTTAAATCAAATAAATTAATTTACCTTGGCTCCATTCTTTATTACATCAATTGTTACTTTAATTTACGATTCTCATTCCCGTTATTTATTAATTACCTTTAAGGTAACGTTTATTATTTACAACGGTCATTAAGGTTACTTATCTACATTGATTATATAAATTTCCATTAATTGCGTATTACTTCACCGGTTCCTATAATATTGGATTCATTAAATTATCACTAATTTTGTCATTGCATTAGTTAATACAATATTCTCATTTTTTTTCTTATATTAAATTCTTAGCCTAGAATAACAAATCTCATTACTTCAATGCATCATAATTTCATTTTTTTTAATACTTTGCTTTAATTTCAAATGTTGCATTTCACTTCTACATTCACTTCCATATGAATTATAAACATTTTAATTTCTTCCTAAATTTAATTTCAAAATCGTATAAATTTAACTAATTCAGTTATCAAATTTTACGGGTCGTTACACTCTCCCCCCCTCAAAACTTTTCGTCCCCGAAAAGGAAAAAGAAGGGAAAAGAAGAATTAAGAAATCAATATCATATTTAAATATTACATTTATAAACAAAAAAATTTACAAAATTTATTACTTTAAATAAAATATAACCATTTTATAACCATTAAATCTTTTTATACTTAAATAAATAAAGTTTGGAAATCATTTTCAAAAAATTTCTAAGTCCAAAATTTACGGAAAATTTTGGTAGAGTCTCCTTTGACGAGGAAGCTCGGGAGAAAATATAATATCAAATATAATAATATATAACAAATATTTTCCAAAATAATATATATCCCAACTCGGGAAAAATATATAATAACGCTATAAACCGCAATCTGAAACGTACCTATTTGTCGGCCAATTAACGCTCAATTATGAAAACAAAAGTAGTAGCAATTGCTTCCATAACCTGCATTTCGCTTATATAATCCAAAACGTTAAAAATTATGTAAAATGAAATATTATTTTTGTTTCATCCACTAACAAACAAAGCAATGTCAAACACCACAATCACTCGCGATCACAACATACAACCATCATACAGAATCAACAAAATCAATCATCTAATCATATCAAACAAAACAGGTAGTTGTTCGAGTTCAAAACTTTAAATTGTACAGAATGAAGAATAAACTACTAGGTGCATCTTTTACTCAACAGTCTTAGATGAAACGAAATAGATTTATTCATTCATCCTGACATTTTTAAAGCATCCTTACCCAAACAACCCTAAACCAAAACAACAACAAATCCAAACAATAAACTAAGTTTATTCTTATCAATTTCATTTCATACTATTGTTGTTTGACTTCTTTTTATACATATAATTGGTTATCCCTTTTTCTTCTTTTTTTCCCCTTTTTTTCCATCTCAAACAGTTTCTTTTATTTACACTTATTTCTTACAATTTTATTTAGAAATAATTTCAACTTATTTACTTAAATTTGAAATTTCTTTTTATTGTATTACATTCATTTATCCACTACTTAATATCATTTATTTACAGTATACATCTTTCCATTTATTTTATTATAAATAACTTCAATACTTCTTACATTTATTTTCACTTCTTTATAACTTTTCTATTATATTAAATTAGTGGCCTTTTAGTCATAACTTAAGTTTACAACATTAAATTCTTATTTATACCAGCAAATTCATTGAATACTTTCATTGCCTCAAGTTTTACTTATAAGATTTCCCATTACACTTTCTTATTAACATTGTAACTTTTATTATATGGCAAGTTATATATATGCTTTTAACAATGTAATTGAAAATCATACAAGTTTATTCTATTTCCTTTAATTTAGTTTAATGTTCAATAATTACAACTTTTATTTTATCAGTTACAATTTCAACTTTCTTGTTATTTCATTTATAACCTATCCTTTAGAGGCTTCATTTTTTAATTACTTACGTTCAAATTCACTACAATAAATGAAACTATTAATTAATGGATATTTAAGAATTTAAATACCGGGTTTTATTCAAAAATCATTTTAAAATAACAAATAAACATATGCTTGCAATTTATATATCCATTTATATTTAAAACAACTCAAAATTTATATTTGTTTATCAAAAAATTATGTAGTCGAACTGCTACAGTGGCCTTCCCACTTCGAAACTCGAAAATGAATGTCGATGATGCATGCACTCATCACCGAAATTATTTTCCAGCAACAGAGAGGGGAGTACAGAATTTATTTCTTTTCAAAGTTTCTTTTTAAAACAATTCTTTCAGATTATATTGAAATATTTATATTAGAAAATACTGCTAATAGTATTATTATTATATTCCAAAATCAATTGAAAGAATTTCCAAAACCTCGGAACTTAAGTTCTAAAATTTCGAATTTGATTTATTTTATTTTCAATCTCATTTCACTGTTACTTAAAAATTTCATTACCTAACAACCAAATATATTACAACCAAATATATTACAACCAAATATAATCTTTATAAGAATTTACTTGATATTGTGACGCCCCACCTCTATACCCACGCTAGCAAAGAGCATTAATAGATAATACCGTCTGCTAACACGGAGAATAAGGCTAGATAGGAGCGACCATCTATAGCCTTGCTCTAATTACCCATTAAATACGTCGACAATAATCATACCCAACAGATCGACATATCCAATGCATACTTAAAACAAAACCACAGGTGGTTGGATTTAACAGAACAGAATATAATAACTCAAATGTAATATACATCACAGAACAGTAGATCATCATATACACATATACTGAATACATAACAGAGTATACAAAATAATACATGTCAGGTGGTATAGCAGACCACAATATACAGACGAGTCAATAGAATACATATCAGAGTTACAACAAAATAGGACTACACAAAAAGCTTTAACAAAAAGGAACAAGCTGAATAGTCCATGCGAAAGCAAAATAGGCTAAGTCCGAAGCACCTAACCTGAAACAACTCGGTCTGACCCGAGTAATAAATACACGGGTCAGTCTAGCTAAACCAATCAGTTAGATAAACTGAATAACAATAAACCTGCAAGGTCACAATGTATATCAAATATCTCTAAAAGAGATAACACAACCATCTAACATAAGATGAATCATATCATAACAAACAAGCCTCATATCATCGGCAACTCATAGAAACAAAGGATAGGAATATCCCAAAACAAGCCAAAAGGCAAATAACAAATACCAATATGGTATACAAGTTCACAAGGTGATCACTACATATCGTGTGGTTCAAAAAGACCTACACCGAGGGGCGATACCATGGGAATATACATCTCAATTGAAACATCATAAAAATTGCTCGAGCGGTAACGAATGACCAACTCCGAAAGCAATACAATAGGGCAACCTAATATCACCCATGTGGCGCATAACGGCCAACATCGGAAGCGATACAATAGCAACCCAATATCACCCATGTGATGCATAACGGCCAACATCGGAAGCGATACTATAGCAACCCAATATCACCCATGTGGCGCATAACGGCCAACATCGAAAGCAATACTAAAGGCAACAAGCCAGAAGGAGACAGTCCGAAGACACTATCCCAAAGGCAATATGTGTCACAAACTCCCAGAAAGGAATCCGAAAAGTGGTAACATGAGTCCCATAACCACCCGTTCGCACTAAACGGTTTACTATCCGTTAGTTTATTTCACACTCAAAGCAGTACAAAATTCACCTCATATCATCGGTAAACCAAACCCGAAGGTCAAAACGATCAATTGAATAGGTCGGGGATTAATCGGAAAGATAAACGCACAGATTCATGGTCCGTGTTTTGCCCAACCATTTAATCACCCTTCCACTTCGTTCGAAGTGCGAAATTGTACGTGTGGTTTAAATAGAATTTATAAATCGGAGAAGCGAACTTTTAATAGAATTTGAAGAAATAATTTATAAAAACCCGTGAATGAATTCAAAAAGAAATTATCAAGGCCAAATATGCATAAGCAACTAATTGGAATCAATATACATCGATCAAATTTGGAAAATTAAACGAACAAGGAAAATAGGCCAAAAACAGCATATTCAGACGTCTGAAAGAATGGATTCAGACGTCTGAATCTGGAAATCAATTGGTTTTTCCCCATAGAATTCAGACGTCTGAATCCAACCATCCAGACGTCTGAAATAGGCAATATTTTGCCTATTTCCTTTCTGGTCGAAATTTAACCAATTCAGACGCCTGGAATATAAAATTCAGACGTCTGAATCTGGAAGTAAATTTCTTCTAAGGACAATATTCAGACGTCTGAAATGGGCATTTCAGACGTCTGAAACCAGATGGCCAGGAAATTCCTGAACCTAGGCCAACTATGGCCAAGCAAATCGAAAGCGATCGAATGCGTGTTGATTATGGGCTTACGTCAAACGACTACCCGACCTTAACAACACACTCAAACACTCCGAACAACATAAACATCAACCATATAAGGTTTTTCATAGATTTGGCTTCAAAATCCAATATTTGGTAATTTCACCAAAACAATCCAATTCGAAGGCAATTGAACATGAACATATATTTGGAATTCATTCCTAACATCAATGATATCAAAAGAAATAGATATGAGTTAGAAACTCACCTTTTACCCAAAACAAAGAAGAAGGAGTTCAATTTGCAAAGAGAAGACCAACAAACACTACTTCAACTCAACAAGCTTCAATCTAAGAGTAAAACACATATTTCTCAATTTAGGTTTAGGAAATTTTCTGAAATTGAAGAAGAGAAGAGTTGGAGAAGATGAAGAAGAACTTACCAATGGCTTCTCTTTGATCTTGGAGCAAGAATTTGTAGTTTGCAAATGGATTTAGGGCTAGGAGTTTCTAATTCCCATTCTCTTCCACCATTATCAGTTTTTAGCTTAAGTTTAATGAAATGAATAAGTGAATGGAAGGAGAGAAGGGCTGAGTTGGTTTATAGAACAGTTTGGGTAAAACCCAAACCCAAAAGCCCACTTAACAAATAGCAAAATTCGACTTACTCCAAATATATCAAAGCTTATACTCAAAAAGATCGCAAACGCCATTTTGGAATCAATGGAGGTGGTTTCGAGACCCAATTCGGCCATTTGCAGAAAGTAACATTTCGGACCAAAATCCGACTAACGACGCTACATTTAAATAAAACATTTAAATATAAAATCGTTAATTATGCGGGTTGTTACAGATCTCCCCTCCTTACAAAATTGCATCCCCGCAAATCCTAAAAATGGTATTTGTAACAACTACATACATACAACATTCAAAAGAGAAGGAAACAAGTTAGAAACGAAAAGATAATCTCACCATCGACAAGCAAAGATAGAAAACCCGGATAAGATCACTCGATGTACTCTCTGGTTTCCCAAGTACAGTCATTGGGATTAGCGGACCATTGAACTTTAACGAGCGGCACGTCCTTGTTCCGAAGGTGTCGCACCTCCGTGTCAAGCACGCATAGGTTGCTGTATAATAGATAAGTCTGGTGAGATCTCAAGCTATTGCAAATCAGGAGAACTAATAACAGAATCCGACCCCCGAAGACACTTTCGAAGTTGCAAGACGTGAAACACGTCATGAATGCCAGATAAATGAGCTGGAAGTGAAACTCTATAAGCCACAAGGCCAATACGTTCAGTGATAGAAAATGGTCCTATATAACGAGGAGCCAATTTTCTAGTCGTACTGAAGCGCATAACCCCCTTCAAAGGAGAAACACGAATAAAAACAAGATCGCCGATCGAGAACTCGAGAGGCTTCCTACGGTTGTCCGCGTAGGATTTCTGACGACTCTGCGCCTCTTTCATTCTCAATCGAATAAGATTAATCTTCTCAGAAGAATGACGAACAAAGTCCGGGCCAAGAATAAGCTTCTCCCCAGATTCCAACCAACATGAAGGTGATCAACATGGCCTTCCGTATAAGGCTTCGATAGGAGCCATACCGATACTAGACTGAAAACTATTGTTGTAGGAGAACTCTACTAGAGGTAGGTGATCCTCCCAACTTCCACCAAAATCAAAAATACAAATACGGAGAAGATCTTCCAAGATACGATTCACCCATTCAGTCTGTCCGTCAGACTGCGGATGATAAGCTGTAGAAAAATTAAGCTTGGTTCCCAAAGCTTGCTGAAGACTCTTCCAAAAATGACTCGTGAATAAAGGATCACGATCACTCACAATAGAACTAGGAACACCGTGAAGTCTCACGATTTCCTTGACATACAACTTAGCCAAATGCGAAGCAGTCCTATTAGACTTAATAGGGACAAAATGAGCAGACTTGGTGAGGCGATCAACAATAACCCAAATGCTTGAATGGCCAGATCTCGAACGAGGTAGGCCGTCAATGAAATCCATAGAAATCTGATCTCATTTCCACAATGGAATCTCAAGAGGCTGAAGAAGGCCCGAAGGACGCTGATGCTCGGCTTTAAAACGCTGACAAGTTATGCAATTGCTCACATAACTCGCCACATCACGCTTCATGCCTTCCCAATAATAAAGACGACGCATATCGGCATACATCTTGCTACTACCGGGATGAATGGTATACTTAGAACGGTGACAGTCATCAAGAATGTCATGCCTAAGTGCAAGATCAGAAGGCACAAAAAGATGGTTCTTCTTACGAAGACACCCATGAGAATTAATGCTGAAATCTTGCAACGCCTCATTACAAGATCCAGACTCACAAAGCTGAATAAGATGCAACAACTCAGGATCACGCCGCTGACCATCGGCAATACGATCCAATAAAATAGGTCGAGCTCCCAAACTAAATAATATAATAGGAGAATCGGAAGATGAGCCTCGATCACGAATTTCACAAAAAGATAGAGTTTCAAGAACATTCCATTCGACAAGCATCATAGAAATAACAGCCGAATGTTTGCGACTAAGCGCATCAGCAACACGATTACCCTTACTAGGGGTATACTGGATATCAAAGTCATAAGAAGCAAGAAACTCGAGCCAACGCTGTTGTCTCATATTGAGTTCCTTCTGAGTGAACAAATACTTCAAAGATTTATGATCAGTATAGAGAATGAAGCGCTCGCCCAACAAATAATGTCGCCAAATCTTTAAGGCAAAGACAATGGCGGCAAGCTCAAGATCATGAGTGGCATAGCGAACTTCATTCGGACGCAGTTGCCTAGAAGCATAAGCAACTACCCGATCCTTCTGCATAAGAACAGCACCGAGACCACTACCACAAGCATCGGTGTAGACAACAAGGTCATGATTCCCTTCGGGAACCACAAGAATAGGAGCATTAGTGAGAAGTTCCTTCAAAGTCAAAAAGGAAGCTTCACACTTGTCGGACCAATCAAAACGAATGCCTTTCCGAGTAAGGCAAGTGAGAGGAAGCACAACACGGGAAAAGTCCTTAATGAACCGACGGTAATAACCCGCCAATCCAAGGAAACTACGAATCTCATGAACATTGTCGGGCCTCTTCCAATTCTGAATGGCTTCGATCTTCGAGGGATCGACAGAAATGCCATCGGAAGATACAACATGGCCTAAGAACTTAACCTTATTCTCCCAAAAGTGGCATTTGGAGAATTTGGCTCTAAGCTGATGACGACGGAGGGTACTCAAGACAATTCTCAAGTGATTAGCATGCTCAGCTTCAGACTTAGAATAAATAAGGATATCATCAATGAAGACAAGCACGAACTTATCGAGATATTCCCGGAATAGCCGATTCATGAGATCGACAAAGAAAGCAGGAGCGTTCGTGAAACCGAACGGCATAACGAGCCACTCAAAAGAACCATATCGAGTGCGGAAAGCTGTAAGAGGTATGCTATCCTCCGCGACTCGTAATTGATGAAAACCCGTGGCAAGGTCGAGTTGAGAAAAGACCTTAGCACCACTCAATAGATCGAACATATCATCGATCCTAGGCAACAGATACGTATTCCTAATGGTCAACTCGTTAAGCTTGCGATAGTCAATGCAAAGCCTAAGAGTTCCATCAGACTTCTTCACGAAGACGACCGCGGATCCCCACGGAGAAAAACTGGACTGAATCAACTGCTTGGACTCAAGCTCTAAAAGCTGCTTCTTGAGTTCCTCATTTTCCTTTGTAGACATCCTCGTAGGAGGACGACTAACTGGCTGCACGCCTGGAATAAGATCAATGCGGAACTCAATTGCCCGTTTGGGTGGCAAACCCGATACAGGCTCAAAAACATCAGAAAAGTCACAAGCAACCGGAATACGAGATATATCATCATCATCTCGAGAATCAAGAGAATACAAAGCCATATTGGAATTATCCACATCCCGAAGAATAAGAGATAGCCGAGTAGGCAAATCCGGATGTCGAAGATATATAGTTCTCTCTGAACAAATAATCCTGGCATCATATCTCACTAGCCAGTCCATACCCAAAATCATATCAAATCCCAGACAAGAAATAACGTGCAGATTCGCACGAAAAGAAAAACCACATAAAACAATCTCAACATCATCACAAAGCAAACTAAGGGTCGCGGATCCCCCAATTGGATTCACAATCCTTAAAGAAGTAATCAAACAAGAAACATCCAAAGATAAATCATTAACGAGCTTCTTCGATACGAAAGAATGTGAAGCTCCCGTATCGAAAAGAACTCGTATACTATGATCATGAAATAAAATAGAACCTTCCAAAATAGATGAAGATATACCTTTGGACTGAGAAGGACCTCCAGAAGCATTCGCTACATTTAACTTGCCAGATGAAGAATTATTCGGAGCAATGGGACAAGTGGAAACACGATGACCTTCCTTCTTGCAGTAGCGGCAGAAGAGAGGCTTAGGACAAGCTCGAATAATATGATCCGGAGAACCACAATTAAAACACTTTCGAACGAAAGGCGTTCCGGAAGACTGAGGCTGAGAGCTAGGACCACCAGTCTTCTTCTTCTTAGAAGGAAAAAGGCTTCTTCTGAATTGGAAACGGCCTCTTGTTGGGGTTCTTAGAAACCTCAACATCAACATCACTATCACACTCCTTCTCGACGGTCTCGAGATGAAGCGCAGAATCAACTAACTCCTCAAAAGAAAGTTTAAGCTGGAGCAACAAAGACTTCCTAAGATATTTCTTAAGGCCAGAAACAAACTTCAAATTCTTCTTGTAAGAAGTGCTGATGAATTCAAGACCATACTGAGATAAAGCCTCGAATGATACAACATACTCAGAAACAGAAGATTTCCCTTGCTTCAACTCAAGGAAGCGACGGGTCAATAAAAATTTTTCAGATTCAGGAACGAACTTGAGTTCAAATCGTCCCCGAAACTGAGTCCAAGAAAGAGTAGACTCATCAATCTCAGCTACAAGAAGCTCATACCAATCAAGAGCACGCTCTTGTAACAAACTAGAAGTCACAAGAACTCTGTCATGGTCAGAAAGATCCATGCGAGAGAAGATACGCTCGCACGTGCGAAGCCAAGCTTGGACTTCAAGAACAGACTCGGAGCCCTTAAACGACTTTCCTCCAAGATGAGAAAAATCACTACACTGACGTGCAAAGGCAGACTTGCGAGGTGGAGACACTCGAGGAGGAACAGGAGGCTGAGGGCTCCTAAACAATTCCAAAAACTGATCAGCAGACATATATACGCCATCCGGATGTGAGCCACTGGATTGCCCAACACCCGAACGTCGTCCCTTGCCTCTTCCAGCCATACGCTGAAGGTAAGATAAGAACAAGATTACTCACAAGGTAGATATTGCAATATGGAATACTACGGAATAAAATGCATTCCTAGACGTATTCCCAAACTCTATCTAACCTTGATGGAATAAAGAGACACAATGATTCAAAGATTAGTATCACTTGTACACTTTGATGTACCATAATATGTGCATCTATTCTGTGTTTATCATATTTTGTTCTGAACTCAGCTCTGATACCACGCTGTGACGCCCCACCTCTATACCCACGCTAGCAAAGATCATTAATAGATAATACCGTCTGCTAACACGGAGAATAAAGCTGGATAGGAGCGACCATCTATAGCCTTGCTCTAATTACCCATTAAATACGTCGACAATAATCATACCCAACAGATCGACATATCCAATGCATACTTAAAACAAAACCATAGGTGGTTGGATTTAACAGAACAGAATATAATAACTCAAATGTAATATACATCACAGAACAATAGATCATCATATACACATATACTGAATACATAACAGAGTATACAAAATAATACATGTCAGGTGGTATACCAGACCACAATATACAGACGAGTCAATAGAATACATATCAGAGTTACAACAAAATAGGACTACACAAAAAGCTTTAACAAAAAGGAACAAGCTGAATAGTCCATGCGGAAGCAAAATAGGCTAAGTCCGAAGCACTTAACCTGAAACAGCTCGGTCTGACCCGAGTAATAAATACACGGGTCAGTCTAGCTAAACCAATCAGTTAGATAAACTGAATAACAATAAACCTGCAAGGTCACAATGTATATCAATTATCTCTAAAAGAGATAACACAACCATCTAACATAAGATGAATCATATCATAACAAACAAGCCTCATATCATCGGCAACTCATAGAAACAAAGGATAGGAATATCCCAAAACAAGCCAAAAGGCAAATAACAAATACCAATATGGTATACAAGTTCACAAGGTGATACTACATATCGTGTGGTTCAAAAAGACCTACACCGAGGGGCGATACCTAGGGAATATACATCTCAATTGAAACATCATAAAAATTGCTCGAGCGGTAACGAATGACCAACTCCGAAAGCAATACAATAGAGCAACCTAATATCACCCATGTGGCGCATAACGGCTAACATCGGAAGCGATACAATAGCAACCCAATATCACCCATGTGACGCATAACGGCCAACATCGGAAGCGATACTATAGCAACCCAATATCACCCATGTGGCGCATAACGGCCAACATCGAAAGCGATACTAAAGGCAACAAGCCAGAAGGAGACAGTCCGAAGACACTATCCCAAAGGCAATATGTGTGACAAACTCCCAGAAAGGAATCCGAAAAGTGGTAACATGAGTCCCATAATTACCCGTTCGCACTAAACGGTTTACTATCTGTTAGTTTATTTCACACTCAAAGCAGTACAAAATTCACCTCATATCATCGGTAAACCAAACCCGAAGGTCAAAACGATCAATTGAATAGGTCGGGGATTAATCGGAAAGATAAACGGACAGATTCATGGTCCGTGTTTTTCCCAACCATTTAATCACCCTTCCACTTCGCTCGAAGTGCGAAATTGTACGTGTGGTTTAAATAGAATTTATAAATCGGAGAAGCGAACTTTTAATAGAATTTGAAGAAATAATTTATAAAAACCCATGAATGAATTCAAAAAGAAATTATCAAGGCCAAATATGCATAAGCAACTAATTGGAATCAATATACATCGATGAAATTTGGAAAATTAAACGAACAAGGTAAATAGGCCAAAAACAGCATATTCAGACGTCTGAAAGAATGGATTCAGACGTCTGAATCTGGAAATCAATTGGTTTTTCCCCACAGAATTCAGACGTCTGAATCCAACCATCCAGACGTCTGAAATAGGCAATATTTTGCCTATTTCCTTTCTGGTCGAAATTTAACCAATTCAGACGTCTGGAATATAAAATTCAGACGTCTGAATCTGGAAGTAAATTTCTTCCAAGGACAATATTCAGACGTCTGAAATGGGCATTTCAGACGTCTGAAACGGGCATTTCAGACATCTGAAACCAGATGGCCAGGAAATTCCTGAACCTAGGCCAACTATGGCCGAGCAAATCGAAAGCGATCGGATGCGTGTTGATTATGGGCTTATGTCAAACGACTACCCGTCCTTAACAACACACCCAAACACTCCGAACAACATAAACATCAACCATATAAGGTTTTTCATATATTTGGCTTCAAAATCCAATATTTGGTAATTTCACCAAAACAATCCAATTCGAAGGTAATTGAACATGAACATATATTAGGAATTCATTCCTAACATCAATGATATCAAGAGAAATTGATGTGAGTTAGAAACTCACCTTTTACCCAAAACAAAGAAGAAGGAGTTCAATTTGCAAAGAGAAGACCAACAAACACTACTTCAACTCAACAAGCTTCAATCTAAGAGTAAAACACATATTTCCCAATTTAGGTTTAGGAAATTTTCTGAAATTGAAGAAGAGAAGAGTTGGAGAAGATGAAGAAGAACTTACCAATGGCTTCTCTTTGATCTTGGAGCAAGAATTTGTAGTTTGCAAATGGATTTAGGGCTAGGAGTTTCTAATTCCCATTCTCTTCCACCATTATCAGTTTTTAGCTTAAGTTTAATGAAATGAATAGGTGAATGTAAGGAGAGAAGGGCTGAGTTGGTTTATAGAACAGTTTGGGTGAAACCCAAACCCAAAAGCCCACTTAACAAATAGCAAAATTCGACTTACTCCAAATATATCAAAGCTTATACTCAAAAAGATTGCAAATGCCATTTTGGAATCAATGGAGGTGGTTTCGAGACCCAATTCGGCCATTTGCAGAAAGTAACATTTCGGACCAAAATCCGACTAACGACGCTATATTTAAATAAAACATTTAAATATAAAATCGTTAATTACGCGGGTTGTTACAGATATATAGAAAATACAGTAGGAAAAATTATTTCATTCACCTATATTAAAAATAAATATTATGTCGATCTGTCCTATTAAGAGTTTAGAAATTCCTATTGATGTCACAGCGTCCCATGCACTAACCAGAATTTATAAATACAAAACGGAACAGATTAACACAATATTAAAACCTTTTTATAACACTAACAAATACGCTCTCTCATAGATATACACTCTGCGACTCCCATAGGGTATTACTACCCTATTAGTAAAGAGTCAAACCCCACAAAGCTAAGGTTTATCGCTAAACCAAAGCTCTAATACCAGATGTAACATCCCGCCTTTTTATACGCTTCAAATCGACGCACGTGCCAATTCAAACCATACGGAAGGGCAGATTGCTATGGGGTAAATAAGAAAAACAGAGAAGAAGAAAAAAAATAAACAGAATCTCACATCGGAATGATAAAATATAATAATCAATATACAGTTCATAAAACTGTTTACAAAACATTTGATTCTTCTTTACACAATAAATATCAGAGTTCACATACCAATAAATATCAATGCAGCGGAATACGGTGTGTAGTGGAACCATATAATATATAATAATAATAATAATAATGAAAACTTCGTATTCGTCCTCCAGAAATAAAGTCTTCGATCCTAAAATGCTCGGACTAACCCGAGCAAATTGAAACAACAAAACACTCGAGTCAGAACTAAAAGATCTCATGTAAGTTAAATTAACAGGAATAAATATGAGTGCGGTAACTTAAGAGATGCTCGGGATTCACATCTCCTAAGGATCCGTTAAACTATTTACTATGTAGTAATATTTCGCTATTATAATAATATCTATTAGTAAAATAAACTTACTTTTAATTACGTTAAAGCTTTACATTTTCCACCTTAACACATTTATATATTCCCATAGTCTATACAGTACCATAATCTCCCCCGTACTAGGCGTCGTCAGAGGGCACTCCATAAGTATGGTACAAAACCAAAATCGTATAAGGCACGCTAGGGTAGGTGACACAGCACAACTAGGCATTGCCAGGGTAGATATATCAATTACGCTTCCAGGTCGGTGGTAACGCGTAGCCGCAGCTACCGCCCA
The DNA here is from genome assembly GCA_030765085.1 of Allium cepa. Taxonomy (NCBI): domain Eukaryota; kingdom Viridiplantae; phylum Streptophyta; class Magnoliopsida; order Asparagales; family Amaryllidaceae; genus Allium; species Allium cepa. The sequence goes on along the minus strand of CM060937.1, from coordinate 107,114,593 downwards.
CCTCGAGCCACATCCCCAAATAATAAATCAAAAGTGGCCACCGAATCAATCCAAGAGTCAAAGTATAATATCGAAGGGATGCGTCCGATCAAAGGTGCTACCTCAATTAACTCGTCAATCGCTCCTGTTTTAACCACCTTGTGCCAACTCACGGGAGTTGGGTCCATGTATTTACCTCAAAGGAAACGCCGTCGCCATCCTACTTCATTCTGGAATCTCCACCGCGTACACGGTTGTTAAAGTGGTTTTCGAGGTTGGCAGAGAGTGTGACAACTTCCGATCCCGGTCTCTTCAACAACCAAACGTAATTATAACACCGCGGTTATTTCGAAATAATTTATATTTTAAAACCAGAATAAAATATCCGTTTCAAAACCATATAAATACGATATCATTCACATTTTAAAAATTAAATCAATATGATATCATTTTAAAGAAATCCCAAATCGAAATAATATCATTTTTATTTCAAAAATATCCTTTTCCCAAAATCATAGCACTTTCAAGTCATAATACCTTGAAATTCATAACTTTGAAACATAACTTCCAATACTTAAATGGTTTACTATTAAATTACTTTATATAATAAATTAGCTTCTTTAATTTCAAAATCAATCCCAATACAGATTTAAATCCTCAAATAAACCATTTCAAATTTCGTATATTTCAAAGCTTTAATATTCAAAATTCCTAAACTAAATTTGATAATCTAGATTCAAAAATCAAATCTTCTATTACTTAATTTTGAAATAATTTACATAATAAATCCATTTTATTAAAAAAACTCAAATTTCAAATACTAAATATTTTCTTCAATTAATTTATACCTGAAATAATCATTTTATTCACCTAGACCCCAAAATCCAGTTATAATAGTTATACCTTTTAAAATTTTCAATTTAATAAATTCCACATCAACCTTTTAGAATTTAATTCTTAAATAAATTCAATTCCAAATAAATCTCCAATTTATCTCCCAACCTTAATTTATTTAAATCATCATACTCTCTATATTAAAATAAAATTTAAATACTTACTCACATTTATTTTAATAAAAAATCAAACTCTATTATTAAACTAAATTTTTATTTAACAAACTTATACATGGATTAAATTCAAGCATTTTAATAATATTTATATAATATCAAAAATCAATATTCGTTAAACCTTATTATATAAAATAATCAAACTTTATTATTAGGCTTATTTTATATTTCAAGCCTATTTATATATAGCTAAAATCAATAATAAATTTTGATGTTTATATAACATCTAAAATCAATATTTATATAATCCGTATATTTCTTTAAAAACCATAAAAATCATTTGAACATATTTAAATATATATATAGGCCGCGGTGTCTGTATATAATTTTCTACCCTATGGTCAGGTGATACGGATGTTTATCATTTCAATCCGTAATTAAAAAATAAAAATTACGGTTATATATTATTTCAAACCGCAATCCCGAATCAATGAAAATGCATAATAACTTGCAGTTTATAAAAATAAAATACAACATCCATTCATCCATCATAAATCATACATCCATCACAATCATCATCCAAAAAATCAATCAATATCAACAGATAACTGATAATACATATAACAGGTATTTAACTGGCAGTTATATTAAAAAATAAATTAAATAACGATTTAATTTAATAAATGAAATTAACTGAGATGATGATTAAAAATATACAAAAAAAATCATAAATAAATGCATAATCACATCCAAATTTAATTTAACAAACATAAGAAATTTTAGAACTTGTGAGGGGGTTAAAACACTCACCTTTGATTTTAGCCCATAAAAATCCAAACAGAAGCGCAAAACTCAACAATCTCGAAATTCAACTAAATCAATTTCATGTTGTCTGGAATATAGATTTGAATCCAACAGAAGAAATCGCGCGTGAATCAAAGTTTATATGCAAAAGATATTCATGTTACAAGAAATATTATTAAAATAAAAATTAGCACGCGTTAAAAATATATGAATAAACAAATTTTTAAACTTACATTTTCTCAAGATGAAGCTTCAGGAAAAGATTGAAGAACAACTAAGATGAGAACATGAAGTGTGCGAAAAATGAAAAAAAAGCATTTTTATAAAAGAACGCTTTTGGATTTGCAAGAACAAGAGCTTTTGAATATAAGGTGTTAGGAGAAACAAAATGTAAAAGAAGAAATAAGATGTAGGTTATTTATAATTAGAAAATGAATGTGGAGGGACAAAAATAAATGTCACGTTTTATTAGTTTGATTCTAAATTAATTAAGTGCTAGATACAGAAAAGTTTGAATACATCACATATATTCATACTTTAACTATGAGTTAAAATTGCTAAACATATATCAAGTACGATTAATTGGTGATAATATATAGGAATAAACAAGAATAAATGTAGATGCAATCACATAAGGATCTAACAGGGAAGGAGATAAAAGGTGACGACATTGATTAATTCCACTTTCCCACTTTAGCAAATTTTGTTAATACAACATTTAATTATCATGCAAGTTGTATTATGATTAGAAAACATAAACAATAAATTAATATGTATATAATATTACCTCACTTTTAAATTGTTTGATAATAATAATAAAAATTAAATCATGCTTTAGCAATTTGAAATTAAAATATTAAATGTTTATATGTATACACATGCACACAAACACACATACATGTGTGTATAAAGATTAAACCAAATCTTATTAATTAATTCAAAGCATACTTCCATACCACATTAAATTGTCTAATGCAATTGTAAACTTATTTATACTTGAAGTCAAAAATACATATATACATATAAATTAAACCTTTTTACCTTAATGAAATTTATTAACTTTTTTAACAAAACAAAAGTGGAACACGACAAATTAAGAAATATAGTAACAAACCTTTAAGATCTTTAAATAAGGACATTTGAGATAATAAATTAGGTAACAAATTTAAATATTGTTGTAATCAAAATCAAAGCTTAGATTTATCATCGGAAAATTGTTAAGCATATATAAACTTCTATTATAATTTATTAGATTAAGAAAAAATAATTTATTCAACAAAGTATTCAAATTTCATGATATATTCAATTCAAGATAAAGTGACAATATGTGTATACAATATTTATGTTTCAACACAAATGCAAATTATATGTATATAAACTTTCAGATCTAAAAAAATGCAATTTGGTTTAAGAGTTTAAAACATGGATCTATAATTAAAACATTCTTTTAATATATATATACAAAAAAAAATTTGTTTTGATTTATCAAATTAAAAGTCAAATTAATTCATTCAACAAAAAATTCGAATAACACAACAATTTCAAAACAAATGAGGAAATATCATATACATACAAACTATGATAATAACATTATACTTAATATAATATTTTAAAATAGAAGACACCTCTTAGATCTAGCCAAAATTCACTTCTTGATTTGTACTTGATTCCACATTAAATGTTATTAATTTATAAAATGAAATCTCAATAAATCCATTTATTGATTTAATATCTTGCTATTAAATAAATTGACATTTTAGGTATAATTTACAGTGAATTATATTACATTTCCATAATGTATTTATTAAATTTCCAAATAACGTACTACCTAATTTCCTTTAATTGCAATTTGATTACCAAATTTTATGCACATACTAAAGAATAAAACATATATCAATTGATTCATTTAATTCAAATCTTTTTATTAAGTTCAATACTACCATATAAACCTAGTTATATTGGTTTCCCCATTCAATATTTTAGTATGCCCATTCTAACAACTTCTAACCATTGAGTTACATTTCACACAAATTTAACATTTAATTACATTTATTACAATTTATCCCTAATTCCAAATTAACCTTCTCAATAAATAGGTGACCCACAATAAACATTATCGTTCTCTTTAGTCACATAAATAAGCCTCTATTACATGAAAATCAAATGAAGCTTTACAAATCTATTTCAATTAATTTGGACGACATTGAATTAGTATATTTATTATCTTACATCGACATTTTATAATTTATTCCCGTTATAAATTTATGCGGACATTAATTCATTCATATTTATATCCACTTTTCATATATAAATTTTTTGATCAAGTTATAACATTTACATTTCTTTCTTACTTTAATTAATTACCAAATATTCCTATCTACCCTCACCTTTTTTTGCATTAACCATTTTATTTCCACTTATTATGTAATAACTACTATAATTCAATTACATTGAAATTTGTCAATTTCACCCATTAATTTAGATTTTTAAATCAAATAAATTAATTTACCTTGGCTCCATTCTTTATTACATCAATTGTTACTTTAATTTACGATTCCCATTCCCGTTATTTATTAATTACCTTTAAGGTAACATTTATTATTTACAACAGTCATTAAGATTACTTATCTACATTGATTATATAAATTTTCATTAATTGCGTATTACTTCATCGGTTCATATAATATTGGATTCATTATATTATCACTAATTTTATCATTGCATTAGTAAATACAATATTCCCATTTGTTTTGTTATATTAAATTCTTAGCCTAGAATAACAATTCTCATTACTTCAACGCATCGTAATTTCATTTTTATTTTTAATACTTAGCTTTAATTTCAAATGTTGCATTTCACTTCTACATTTACTTCAACAAATTTAATTTCAAAGTCCTATAAATTTAACTAATTTGGTTATCAAATTTTACGGGTCGATACACAGACTGGCACAACGAATGGAATTGTGAATTCGGTTTACTTGGATCAAAATTTCCTATAGTGTAAAGATATTATTTTCCAAATTCAAATTACTTGGTTTGCGTATAAATGATTTGGAACTGTTTTCCTAAATAAAAGGTGAAATGATTTGGAAATGTTTTCCTTAATAAAAGGTGAAATGATTTGGAAGTGTTTTTCTAAATAATAGGTGAATTGATTTAGAATTATTTCAATATTCAAAAGGGTTTAATTAACCAAATGATTTGATAAAAGAGGCTTAATGATTCCATATACTATTAAGAAGATAAAGGAATAATTCAATGAATATATCTCTGAGAGATATCTATGCATGAATAAAAAAACGAATTAAATTGATTGATGATTGTAATCATGTAACGACCCGCTATTTTGGACTATTCGCATCCGCATATATCGGACTTGAATAATTCAAAATACCGAATTGTTAATTTAAATTTGGCAAAACTCATATACACAGTAAATAAATAATCACAGAGTCACAGACACAGAGTAATAATATGCAGCGGAAACAAAAGATAGTAGTTCATGAAGCTACTATATATATAACAGAGTTAAATAATTTACAACAGAAATTTCGAATACAATAGTCAAATACAAGAATCAGAATACAACACTGGAATCAACTGAATATCTGAAAGCTGGATAGATAGCTGGATCTCCAAGCGAAGCTCCAACTCCAAAGGTGAGTCTCAAAAACTGAACCACTCGGTATGACCCGAGCGTAAAGCAAAACACAAAATACTCGAGTCAGGATTAACGTTCTTATATCAATAAATCCAACTCAAGTGAAATAACAATTGAATTACAAATAACTCAAAGGACGTTGGAATAACCATCCTCTAAGGATCCGTTAAACTATCTACTATGTAGGTAATACATTAAATAGATAATGTCTATCAGTAATATAAATATCAAAATAGTGTTAAGGCGTTACCATTATCCCATTAACACATTTTATATAAGTGTTATAGTCTATACAGCACTGTAAACTCCACCATAAACTGGTGGGATATCAGGGAGTACTCCATAGGTATAACACAAAATAAATTCGTAGTGGTCACGTATATAGGGATACAAGTATGACAAGGTACATGAAGCAATACCCAAGGTAGTGAAACTACCGTTTGCCTGATCCGGACTGGTGAAAACGCATCACCGCAACGATCGCAACACCGCAAAACAACACTCCCAAAAGCACGAGGGTGCACCAATCAATAACAAGTAATGAGTAGTACCGAAGTAGTGTGTTCGCTCAAGGTGGATAACCCCATTTGGCCCGGCACGGCTCCTGTTTTAGTCATTTCCAATTTGACACAAGTGTCAAGGCTATCCAATATCGTTCACTTTCTTCAGTCATCGCGTACATCATTCCAACCACTTCATTCTGGATCACACTCCGTGTATAGTTATTAAAGTGGTTTTCGGTTTAGACAGAGAGTATGTCCATAACCGATTCCGGTTTCTTTAATAACCTTCGTAATTATTACACCAATTGGTCATTTACAATATTTCAAACCCAAATCAAATTTAATTTCAAATTTCAATTCGTAAACCAACAGTTCATTTGTCTTTCTAAGTAATTCCCCAAAATTACGTTTTAAAACTTCCAAATTATCATTTCAAATCTTATAATTCAATTTCAATTTTTATTTAAACATTTCAAATATCGATTCCAGTACGTGTATAAGTTTCGTTCTGAAATCATTCAAATTAATTTAATTTAACATTCGAATTAATTTAAATTCATTGATCAATTTCATTCAATATTCGTTAAGTTAATTTTATCCTTCAAAACAGTTTCTATTAAATTTCCAATTCATTAAATCAATTTCTTACGTTCAACTTCATTATATCAAAACTACAAATATAATTAAATTAAATTCGTCAAATCAAATTCTTTAAATTTCAAGTCTTAAATTTATTCCAATAAATCACGTTTTATTTCTTGTTAAAGAAACTCAATTTCACTTATTTATTTACTTAGTTACAAATTTCCAAACTCAACTAATAAAGAAACTAAATTTCACATATTCGAGAAGTTAAATTTCACTTATTAACTTACTTAAATAATTTTTCCAGAACTTAATAATTAAAGAAACCAAATTTCATTTATTAACGAAGTTCAAATTCACTTATTCAAAAGTTAAATTTCTCTTGTAATAGAATCCAAATTTTTATCTAATTATCAATTAATTCAATCTTACTCAATTATTAAATAATTTCAAACTTAATTATTAATAATTTCAAAACTTAATAATTTCAACTTAATTATAAATTGAAACTTAATTATTAAGTCATTCCAAAACTTAATTCAATGAATAAGTCCAAATTTTATTGTCAAATAATTTATTTTAAAACAACGTTCTTCCAATAACTACTACGTTAATATTTTCGTTCAGATTTTAAATATTAACATTTTCCTTTCACTAAATTCAAATTCCAACTTCATTTCAAATCTTATTATTTATTCGAATAAAATCCTTATTTTATTTTTAGATCAAATTATTGACCAATCATATTTTTAATTAATTCTCTATCCTAAGTCAAATTCATTTGGGTATTTATCATTTCAACCCGATTCCATTTTAATTCAAAAATCAAAGCGTAGCAAGGGAACTTGCAGTGTGATAACTGGAATGGTGTCAAAGTAAATAAACAAGCAATAACAACAATCAATAACAATCCAATAATTTATTCAAATAATCCCGAAATAATCGTATTAATTCGCATTGTTATTTGTGCAAAATAATATAATTATTTCTAGAATCTACACTATCATTTCATGTAGATTTAAGATTATTACATTATTATTTATGCGGTTCTACACTTGACGTCAATTATTCAATTTCATACTTTATCAATTAACATAACATAAATTCAAATGGTTTAAGGGTAATTAACCATTTTCTACGAGTCAAATAATTAAACATTTAAAGGGGTCATATTATACAAATTTAACTAATCAACTCAACATATATGTTGATTCAAATTTAACTATCCAACGTCAATTTCAATTTCAAATTATTTATCACTTACTACATTAACAATTTAACGTCCAATGTCAACATCAAACAATCAATCATTTATCAACCAAACGGGATTATCATTTCATAGATAACAGATAAAGGTGTCAGATGTCATAAGTGAACTGATACAGGTAATAACATATATAACAGTGTAAATAACTACAGCAACGTATTTCAATTGTCATTTCAATTGAAATCAAATTTAATAAATAAAAGAACATTAATCATGAGTGATTGCTCACCTTTCGAGGCTAGAGATGAATGAGAGCGAGATGAGTTACAAAACCAAGCACGAATTTCCAAATCAAGGCTAGATTGGCACGAATTCGACGAACAAAGCTGATATATATATAGAAATTAAAAAGAACAAATCAGAATCAATCGATATATATTGAAAACATATATATTTTGTTTTAAAAAATCAATTTTCAATACATATATAAATAAACTTCTATATACAAATACTAACATGTAACAACCCGCATATTTATCGATTTTATATTTAAATATTTTATTTAAATATTTTGTCGTTAATCGGATATTGGTCCGAAAAGCTACTTTTTGCAAATGGTCAAATTAGGACTCGAGACCACTTCCATTGAGTTCGAAATGTCGTTTACAATTTTTAAGTATAAATATTGATAGGTTTGGAGTTAGTGGAATTTCACTTACTTTTCCCGCTTTGGACTTTGGGTTAGATTAGCCATTATAACTCAAACCCACTTCCTCCTTCTCCTCACTCTTCATAAATTTTCTAACAACCAAGCTTTAGCATTAATGGTCAGTGGATGGGGAAATTAATATTCCAAGCTCGAATTCTCTTGCAAATCCAACATTCAATTCCAAATTCAAGAAGAAGATATTGGATTCAAGCTTGTGATTACTTCTCCATTGCTTTCAAGCTTTTCTTCATAAATTTGGTGCAAAGGTGAGATTTTTATCTCACAATTCTAGTCTATAACTATATTGGACTGTTGGGAATGATTCCCCATCACTTTAGCATGTACATTCGCATTTGTTTTGGATTGGATTGGCGAAAAACTCCAATTTTTAGTGTTTATTGTGAAAAACTGCACTTAGGTCGTTCTGCCTATGTTAGGTCGTTCGCGTTGAAAAGTCACTCAGATTATAGCTCGTTTCTGGCCTTAAAACCGTTCGCACGTGTTAGGTCGTTCACTTCGGAATTAGGTCGTAGGTCGTAGGCCGTGGGCCGCTAGGTCGTAGGTCGCTCGCCCTGATCTTCGTATGGTTGCTCGGTCTATACTTTGTTAGGTCGCTTGACCCTTAAGTCGCTCGACCTTTAGGCCGTAACTCTTTAGGTCGCAAACCCCGTTAGGTCGCTTGACCCTTAAGTCGCTCGACCTTTAGGCCGTAACTCTTTAGGTCGCGAACCCCGTTAGGTCGCTTGACCCTTAAGTCGCTCGACCTTTAGGCCGTAACTCTTTAGGTCACGAACCCCGTTAGGTCGCTTGACCCCTAAATCGCTCGGCCCGTTAACACTTTAGGTCGCAAGACCACTCGGTCGTGCAACATTTATGTCGCTTGGCCTAGGTCATTAGGTCGTAGCACGTTCACTTGCTCGGCCGTGTTTTTACCTTAGGTCGCTTTCACTAGGTCGGTTGACCTTTATATGCCGTTAGGTCGCTTGAGGGTTAAACCGTTAGGTCGCGTAACCCCTTAAGTCGCTCGACCGTAGCGGTGGCGTTGCCCCCACACCCCTACCTTGGGGTGTTGCCACCCCCCTTGACCCCCCTCCGTAGGGGATCTTATCTGAAAAACATTCAATAGAACTTGCTTTGTTGAGATGCTGAGTTGACCATTCTTTGAGACAAACTATCTTGGGCTTCCCAGTCGATTTTATAGATTTTTGAATATCTATTTCGATGGATTCTTTATCGGTTTCTTTGGATTTTATTCACGTCTTTGAATGTGAATTTTTTATGATTGATTGTTTCTACAATCACTTCTATGATTTGTCACTTTAAAATATGAAGGTTTCAATACTAGTAGTAAATATCAAAACTCTTTCAAGAAAATGATTTCGACTCTATTTCAATAACAAAGCTCTTTTCTTAAACCGTTTTCCAATCTACTAGTATATACAAACCTTTACCTCACCCGTATGAGAAATTGAATTAAACGGCTTAGTAAAACAAGTGGTATGAAACGCTTGCGTTTACTTTGTCGGTTAATTCTTGGACTTGTTCGATTAAATCTCTTGTAACAATTTTCTAGTGGAGATCTACAATTTGTTCGTAAATATTTAAGTTAATCTAGTGGTTATGGGACATGAAGCTAAGCTCATATATTTACCAGCTTATTGTAATTGACACTTCTCGTTGATCATGACGATCATTTTATGATTTAGACTAGCATTTGTACGATGTCTCTTTGTTTACATGGTTAGACTAGACCTCATAGGTGTGATTCCGACTCACACATATCTCTTTGTCCGCAAGGTTAGTCTAGACACCATTTGTGTGATTCCACTCACACATACCTTTTTGTTGCGAGGTTAGGCTAGACACCATTTGTGTGATTCCACTCATACATACCTTTTTGCTTTTTGGTTAGCCTAGACCTCATCTGGGTGATTCCGACTCACCCATATGGGGTAGCTCCCCATGGTCTTCGGACCGTCATGTGATAGGCCTCTTTCCCTTTTTCTGTGATTTCTGGATTTCTTGTGTTGATTTCAGGAATTTATGTCATTGACTTGTTATGAGTACAAGTTTAGGGTATGATGCCCTCTTTGGATCTTTGAGAAGATTCTTGTGATATTGATTTATCTCTTATTGATTGATCTTCTGTTGATCATCATTTGCATACTTATAGTAGTATGTCAGTATGGATATTTTATGTTTATGCCATATCTTTTATTTTATATCATGTCATCTGATATTTATAGCTAGACTGATCCGTTTATTATTTTCTTAAATAATACTCGAGTCAGGCCGAAATGTTACAGGTGCTTCTGCTTGACTTCTTCCCGGGATATGCTACTCTGACTTTTGGCTAACTATTTAGATTAGCAGTTTTTGTTGTATACACTTGAGATATAGACTCATAGTTGTATTCTTTTGTATAGCACTAGCTGTTATTCTTTTATATTATTGTAGATCTTTTTGACCACTACTCCGATGTACACTTTCATGTGTTAGTTATATATTCATATCTTCTTTCGCCTTTGTGATGTGGATGTCTGTGACTGATTTGTGTTATGCTTATTTCTATGTTTGTTTCCGAAGATTATTTATAGCCACCGTGTGATAAGCAATTACATGGATGGTCGCTCCTCAACAGCTTTATTCTCCGTGCTAGTTGACAGCACTACACCGTAGTGTTCTTGGCTAGCGTGGGTATAGAGGTGGGGTGTCACACAACATATCTTTGTAATTCATATATATATATATATATATATATATATATATATGAATATACCGCCATCCAAAGGTAATACAATATAAACTTTCAGACTGTATATATGTATACATAGTTGACTTAGACAAAACGTATACATTTTCCAGTAACCATATATATGTAATATGCTCATAGAAATAAAATAAAACATATATCATAACAGGTAAACTACCTCTGTAGAACCCAATCGATCTTATATATAATACTTCTTATATATAACCTCTTACATATATATACAGTAGCAACAAGATAAGATAAATCTAGACCCTTAACCAAATTTGTACAACTCGATATAAATACTATATTTAACTGAAACATACAAATTTTCAAAATACTAATATAACCTTATGCATTTCAACAAATAAAACCTGAAATATAAATAAACACCGTACACTACATTTTAACTAATTAATATATATGTTTATAATATATATATATATACACACCTATATATAACCCAAAACATATGCTGTATATTTACTGTATAACAAAAAGATCAACTTATACCACATTCTTAGTATAGCAACAAAACATATTATATAAAATAACATACAACTTTTAAAAATCTAATACACTAACAAATTTTTTTATAATCTATATAGACTGTCATATAAACTATAACTTCATCCACTTTTAAAAAATATATATACAACTTTGACAAATACATATTCACCGCAACAGAATACGACGGTGTAACATATACAAAAAAATATATTATATTAACAGCCGAACTACATTTAGCTTAAATAAACTGTAATATACATAAACTTAATAAAAACTAATAGATATATACATATATATATATATATATATATATATATATATATATATATATACAACTCAAATGGATCATATGCATAAACTTTTATAAATTTAAATAAATAACATATTCGTAACCCTCCCAAGCTTACATATATTAGTATAGGTACACATACATATACATGGCAGTAAAATACGTATATTTATATATAAAGTAGTGAATCTTAAAACTCAACAGACCCTATATAAGAACTAACATATATATACAACCCTAAATATCCCATCTATATATAATTCATACCAACAGCCCTGGTGTAATACTAGCATAAGCTTATACATACTGATTAAAAATAAATATATATAAACTAATTGATTGATATATACGCCTGTATATACATATTAATACATACACAAATCAATATATACCTTTATATAAAATAAGATACGACAAATAAACAAACTTGAAGTTCATATATACAGCAGATTAAAACAATATATCTTATATTCCTCAAAATAATATATATATACTTAAAAGAAAAGCTTAGAAAGGAGAGATGTGCATGCGTGGACAACTCGGCCATGTCTGAGTGTAGAGGAAAGTGACGGAAGTGAAGGGTGATTCGGCCGATGGATGGAGGGGTGTGACTACCGAGGCAAGAAGAGGAGTTCGATGAGGTGCGGGGAGTGTTGAAGTAAGGCAGATCGGATCGGTTTGCGTGGAGATCGGTGGAGCTTTGGTGGTGAAGGCCTGGCTGACGTGGAACAGGATGGTGGAGCTGCTCTACCCTGGCTGGTGATGAACAGCCTGACGAGGCTAGATGGGAGTGGGAAGCTCGGCGGCAATAGCGGAGGAAGATGGAACGGGTGTCGATGATAGGTGCAAAGCATGGAGCGGTTAGGCACTGATTGAGGCGGAGGGGCCGGCGGTAGTGGAGGCTGTGTTTGGGGCGGGCGGCTGGTGTTGAACGCGGGGTGTAGGAGTGGTAGTGGTGGGGAAGCCGATGGGGTTCGGGTTGGAAGGGAATTGGTTGCAGGCGGCTAAGTAGGAGGGACGTTTTTTTTAATAACTGTGCAAGGTGGATTGAGACAAGATTAAGCGTGCTAATCAGCAGAGGAAAAGGAACAGGTTAAAGCACTCTGTATATTATTAAATGTTGCTTCTTCAAAAGACAGAGAAAGATGAACCAACGTGATTATGAAATAAACCAGTGAAATGTTCAAACGTAGGGAATTGCAATGGTCCAAAGTCCATGAATTCAAGGAAATTAAAAATGCAAATGACCATTGGGATTTACATATTTGATAGACGAATATACAATGAATTCAGATATTTAAAACGGTATCGATACTAGTGACTATATCACAGATTTCTCCGTGTGCCGAACTCTAAAACGCAGATACGAATGTACCATAGAGATCAGCACGACGAGATGATCAAAACGGTATGCGGATATCAGTGGTACGATCGGATTTATAAAATTTCGAATTTTCTACTACGGAAAATGCATGAAAAACACATAAAAATAAGATCGACGGAGCTAAAGATGTCCGAATTTGAAAAAAACGAAAAATAGCGTTTTCTCAGAAGATGGTTTAGAATTTTTCTATGTAAAAATATTTAGGTTCCAAAATCATTTTATTTTCATCGCTTTTTAACTGATTAAATTGAAGTAAATTTACGCACAAAATAAACTTTCATATTTTCGGACGAAAAATTACCAGTTGTTATGTTTAACTAGACGCATTCCAAATATCAAATTTATATTTCAAAATTTTATCGTTTAAAATTTCACAAAATTTCAATTAATAACGTTACTAAAACCAGTTAAATTTACGGGTCGTTACGAATCATATACTAAATTAACATCTTTTTAGTCAATGATTGGTTCGAAGAAACCGAGATCAGATTTGGGTAACTCCTATCAGAAAACCACTTCGAACCAATGTATATGTTCGAAACTGAATACATGTTGAAGATGATGATTATTGAAGACCAGAGATCTTCATAGTGGAAGGAGTACATGTTGACATCCTCTGGATCGCTCCCAATACAGAGACATTTATTATAGTACTGGTCCTATCGTATTTTGAAATATTCAGATCGCAAGGACTACTCGATACTAATGGTAATAGAAGGAGTGCTTTGGGTTTCGTTCAGTCCCAGAATGTATTTGTATAGATGAGAACTTGCATTCTAAATCACAATAAGTGGTCTCTATATAATGTATATCAGTCGGTGGCAGAGAAGACACTTTCTCTTAGCTTAACACCCTTTTTGGAGACATTCGAGCTCAGGAAGTTATATGTTTGTAGAAATCAGTCATGTGACTAAAGAATAGCAATGTGGCATTCTAAATGGAATGTTCTTTGTGAAAGAATAAAGCATGACTTTTTTAAAATAAGCGTAGCCTCACGAGCCTCACATCTCAAAAATGATATGGGAACTATGTTTCATATTTCAAGCTTAGTATCACGAGGGTTGCATATGATCCCTCAAGGTGACCGACGACATATGATCTAGGTCACCAAGGTGTCCAGATGGGACCCTTATTGTATGATATAGTGGCATATGAGTCCTTGCATGATAAGCCACCAGATATCAAGAAGTATGGCAATACGAGGAACAGTGGTGTGTGAGTCCTTGCATGAAAAACCACCAGGTTCCAGTTGCTATGCATGGTAATCAAGGTTCCCTATCATATTGGGAAATCGAATTCCAATATGAGATTTATAGTTTTGATTGTAGTCCTAAATAGCTATGATGACTTGCAAACATTTCAGCTACCCCTTTTGGTATCATATATTCTGTCGGGAAAATTCCGTTGACCCAGTCCGGATATATTCCCGTAGACTTAGTCCGGGTATTGATACCTTATTTGAATATGTTTGTTTGAACGATGTTTTCCAAAAGAATGTCATTAAAGATAATATTAATTTTTTTGGTAATAAAAATGTTTTGGTTATCATAAGATAAAAACCATTCCGTTTTTATGCCTGGGCGTGGACTTATGAGATACACTTCTTTTCTAAGGTTTTAAACTGGCATCAGTTTATAAATCAAGTATCTCACGTTGGTTTATCAAGCCTGATACGGATATTTTAAATAGTCGGGTCTGATTCGAGTAGTTTCATGTTTAGTTGAAGATGGTTTGAGTTTTCAGAGGAGAGATAGAGATTTTCATCATCGTATGGACGTATTCTATTATTCGCTACATCTATTGCACTTGTTTAGTTGTTTTCAGCATTTGTAAGGATAGAAGTTTATAACTGTCCAAGCTGAATCTAGGTTAGACTCTGATATTGTATTTTAAAATTTTCCACTATAAAGATAATGTATCGAAATAATATATGTTATTCCATTTCTGTGAGATTCTATTCTGTCTTTATTTTCTTTCTACCCTTAATGATCTGTTTGTTCATGCAATTTGAGTTGGACATGTGTGGTTTATTATCGATTCAAAGGGTATGAAAAAGTGGGTCATTACATTTGGTATCAGAGCTTAGGTTGAGCAAACACCTAGGCATTGTTGGGGCACGCCTCATAATAGATAGGGTTAGTAATAACCTAGAATGAGCAACTCATTAAAGATAGAGTTAGTAACACCATAGAATGCGTTTTGAGAGTATTATATATATAAGCGCATATTTGTTATTTGATATAAAACTATTTTGTGATGGTTTATCTATTAAGTGGTTTATAGATTTTGGTCGATGCGCCTGATCATCATAATCGATATTGATTTCTAAATACTTTAACTAGACAAATCGACACACTGTTTAAAAGGATTATATTTTAAGTATAGAAGAATATCTTTTGAAAAATATAGATATTTATGTGTGCCAGTTTATAGTTAAGGGGATAATAATATTCCATTATTGTCATTTGTTGATTTAACGAACATCTTGTGAATTATGTTTCATGATCTAACTATAAGATGTTTGATAAGAATATGGGGTTAAGTTTAGTGAACTTGTATACGATAATAAAATCAGCATATAGTATAAAATGTATTTTACATAAATAATTTTATAAAATGTTGTATGAAAGATATGTTATATAAATTTGAGAAACTAAATTTTGGGCATTTTGGAAAAGAATTATGAATTCTAAAAGGAAGTAAGTTAATATAAGATGATTTTAAGAAGTGATTTATAAAATAGGTTTTATAAATAAATAAAAAATGGTTTTATATAACCAAGGTGAAACAAGTGAAATTATATATAAGTATAAATTCATAAATGTGATATACAATGTAAAAAGGGAATTTAAAAGAAATATGAAAAAGCACTAAACTCACTTTATTCATTAGAAAATAATTCGGGTGGTGACTGCAGCATCGTCAGTATTCATTTTTGAGACTTTAAGTAATGAATTGCTACCTTAATAATTTACTATTAATGTTTTATTTTGATAAAATAAGTTTGGATTGTAAAATTCCAAGTATGATTTGATAAATATAATAATAATAATAATAAATTTTCAAACTTATAAATTTGAAAATGGTATACATAAAGAGGAATAAGTTTACGCCTTATTTATTTGAACAGGAAAGTAAAATCAAATTTTAAAAATGGTTTAACGTTTTGGTTAAGAAAACAAAAGGAAATTTGAAATTAAGATATGAAAGAATTAGCTTGAGTAATTTAAATGAAATAAAGTTAAGTTAAGAAAAGTTAAATGAAAGTTAATTGAATTTGATTTGCAATGAAATTAATGAAACAAGTTAAACAGAAATTAGGATCTGACATTTGAAATGGAATGAACTTAAGTTATGAAGTAATAATAAACATGTGTTGTATTAAAATGTTTATGAACTTAAGTAAATTTATATTATGGAATGGATGTATAAATATAATGTTAATTAAACTTCTCTTTGGATTATCCTCTTAGAGCACTTCTTCTATCTTATATCCAATCAAATTAAAAAGATATTTCAGAATATAAAAAAGATTATACAATATAAAGAAGTATCTTTATAAAAAGTGCATATTAAGAAATCATTTACGAATATATTTTATAAAAGTATATTTAGTAAAATCAAGTAGCAAAAATAAAATAATGTTTGAGAAAGATGGTTTTGAGAATTCATATCATAATGTTTTGAAAAATTATAAAAGGGAAAGTTATGTAATATAAAATAAGTTTTGAATTAAATTTATAAGGAGATTTATTAACAAAGAAATTTCAATGGAATTTTGAAATAAGAATTATAATGGTATTATTCCAAATAAAGGATAATCGATTTCTTTTGGAAAAAGAATAACAACAGTATTATTTCTAAAAAAGGGTTTTGAAAACGAAAAACAATCTGATGGTTAATCAATCCGAGTGGCTCGAAAGTAACTAAAAATGGGCAGGAGATGTGTTCGGATGGTAAAAGCTTCTCTTAAGTATTCCCCTTCTCATTAAGGAAAATGCGATACTATTGGTATTACCCAATTCCTTTGGTATCATTTTTGAGCTACTCAATCTATATAATCTCTAAAGTTAAAATGCATAATGGGAATAACTTATTTGACAAATTAATGGCTGTCAATTTTTACCAAAGTGTATTATCTTAATTAATAAGCATGGGTTTGCTTTGATTTCTAAAATAGACATTTAAAGTTAATAATGAATCATTTTGGGTTTGTAATAAACGATATGTAGCAACATTTTTTTTAAACTCTTGAACAACACTTTGGAAGAAATCTTTTGGGTACATTTGGATCTTTAATAATGGGTTTTTAATAATAATAATAACAGTGTTGAAGTCTCTTGTAAAAAGATGGGAAATATTATAATTAACAAGTTATAAAAAGATAAGTTCATTTTAACAATATTTTGGTGGTACTTATTTTGATCACTACAATTATATTTTAAAGTAAGTAGAACTTGTTAAGTAAATTATGAATATACTTAAAGCAGAATAAGTGTATGATTTTATATATTGAAACTACAAAGGTAAAGATAATATATATAAGGGAAATTTATGGTGATTTATCAATTTAATGAATTATTTTGGAACAGAGTTTTTCAAGAAACCATAAAGATATGTTTAAAAATGTGTTATAATAAAAAGATATTTATCTTTTGAAAAGAAATGATTTTCTTTTAAGTTGAAATATTTTGGAAATAAAAATGTAAAATGATTATGAATAAAGAAGTTTCTTTATAAAAGTGTGAATAAAAGATGAAATTTTTATGAAATATTTTCATAAGAATTTTAAGAAGGATAATAAATACATATGAAGTATATGGATTATTCATCGCATGATTTAATCTATGATTCAGGTGTTGAACTTTGACGTGTTTGACACTTATCCGAAAGAGGATATATCACTCGATTCTTGATAATGAACATTGATGGGGAATTGTGGTTGGATGATTGAGTTTTCTATCATAGTTGAGAGCTATGCAAGGAGAACTAAAGTTCAGATCAGAAAGCTTGGTCAGAGGCCGCACTAAAGAATCGGGGGATCAATACTAGTTCGAAAGTAATTTGTCGATTAGATTAGTAGATCGAATTGGATATTGTGTACAGATGATCTGTGTACATCATATGCATGTAGGTTTAAAAATAAATATTTTGGGCAAACCTTTGGGTTTTTGTTTGGTTAATTTCGAGAACGAAATTCTTTTAACGGAGGAAGCATGCAACAACCCAGTATCTGACCACATCCAAATATAACATTTAAAATGATTTTGAATATAAAATATATAAGATTTTATGATTAGAATAATAGTAGATAGGATTTGGAAATAGAAATATGCGTTAAAATAGGAACATTTGCTTATATCGACAAAAGTTATAAAATGTCTATTTCAAAAAAGTAAGTTTCAGCGGTTAAATAAATTATTTTAATTAATTTATAAATGTTTGCATTTTCAAATAGCATCATACAAATTTATTTTTAAATTTGGATTACATAAATAAATATTTTAACTAAAACGTCAAAATGTGAATGTAAAAACGTTTTGTCGATTTAAATTTTTCGCAACGTTGTTGCACCTTTATTTTCATATACATGAACACATATTTAAATAAGGTAAGGAATAACAAAGTTACTAAACAAGTTTACTTTTACTAAAAAAGTTTACTTTTACTAAACAGGATTAGAAAATTCTAGAAAACAATTAGCAAAAGTAAACACAAAAGAACAAAACATGTCACATCAAATCCAACCAAATCTTTACTTTTCATTACTTAAACATTAAGTGATTAAGACAAAGTGGCGATGTGATAAAGTGATGGTAAGTATTGAAAAAGTACGGATATTTTGATAATTTGGTAATTTGCCACCTCTTTCTTTTTCTATAAATAGCAAGGCATACCTGTTACATTCTAAAACAAATCTTTGTTTTCTTCTTCCTCTTTTAAGCTATTTTAATGATTCTCTTCTTAAAAGAGGTAGGAGGGTTAAAAATAATGTTTAAACAACTTCTTAATCCACTCCTTCTTCTTCTCTTCTTAAAAATGGTCTTAGGCGGTGAGTTTGGATGTTGATAGGGGAGAGGCCGTGAGCGATATAGAAGGAGGGTGGGAATAGGCTAAGAGCAAGAAGGGATGTGGAGTGGTGGTCGAGCACTTGGAAAAGGTGGAAGAGTGTTTAGGTGGTGGTTTAGTGAAGTGTTGGTTGATATGAATGTCGGTAGGAAGTTAATCAATTTGGTTAAAGGCGGGTACTCATTTTTGAATTAATTAATAATTCCAAGTTTAAAAATACGAAAGTTAAACATGTTGGATGATTATACATTTGTTAACCTGGATGATAATATGGTTGCTTATATGGATGTTAATTTGGATGATTATTTGGTTTGATAATTGGTAATGGAAAAGGTTAGTAATTAACCACTGTTAACTAAATTAGAATCAAATCGATAATAAGATGTGTACAGAGGGATTTAGCCTCTGAATGATTGTATAAAAGTCGAAAATAAATATTATAATATTATAATATTATAATATGAAATGAAATACGAAAAATTGGTTTAAATGTTTGAACATGATTTATAAAGGTTTTATAAACATATGAAAGTGTTTTGATGAAGTTTGAAAGGTAAATGAAAATTTAGTTAAAAATAGGCGTGTCGCGTAACGGTAGTTCGCGACTTTGAGCCATAAAAGTCAAATGAGCGTATAGAATGGAATTTAGCTTGGAATTCTTCGAGATCAAAAATTTCCAAACTACTATATCCATTGTTTTCCGATGAAGAAACAATATCAATATTTGGATAAGTAGATTTTGAAATATGAGTAAAACAAATTTTTGAAAAACTCTTGATTTTGCAGTTCGAAATCCAAAAATGGATTTCTTTGGAAATGATGTTTTTAATTATTAAAAAAAGAGAAATAAACCTTTTAAATATTTTAAACTATTTAAAAGTTATTTGAGTAATAAAAAATGGATTTTCGAATAATAAAAAGTCGTTTTGATCAATGTAGCTTAAAAAGTACTTTCCGTAGCACTTTTTATAACTTTTGAAATATAGTTTTAAATGCAACTATTATTTTCCAAATCTTATGAAAATGTTTTCAAATGATTAATAAAGTATTTTAAAGGTAATTTGAAGGATTTATAAGATGATTAAAGGTTTAATGATTTAGAGTTTCTCAAATAACTTGACCGCCTTATGGGTGTCAAAGAGAGAGTGTCTAGGCTTGAGTTTGGAAAATCAGTTTCCTGCTCTCCCTAGCTATCTGGACTAGCCCGATGAATGGAATAGTAAACTTGGTTTACTTGGATCAAAATTTCCCATAGTGTAAAGATTTATTTTTCCAAATTTAAATAACTTGGTTTGCATATAAATGATATGGAGAAGTTTTCCTAGATAAAATATGAAATGATTTGGAAATATTTTCCTAAATAAAAGGTGAAATGATTTGGTAGTGTTTCCTATATAATATGTGAAATGATTTAGAATTATCCCAAGATTCAAAAGGGTTTATGTAACGATCCTGACTCGACCTTCGAAAATTAGCCGATCATCAGAAAATCGCGAAAACCCATTTTACGTTCAACTCGCAACTACTCATGATTCCCAATCTTAAAAATCATGATTTTCTTCTTTAAAATCATAACTTCCAAAAAAACATATTATATAATTGATTCAAGAAATTAAAACACTTAAATTTTGACATACTTCAGTGTTTCACTTTATATTCTTGTTTCCCACTAAAACCGCTTGATGATTTTATTTGAGAATATTTTTAAAACTTAGATACCCTAAATTCAGACAAATTTTGTTTGGACATCAAACTCTAAAACGAACTTGTGATATCCCAGAAATTGGGCAATATAAATTTAACAATCTGTGTTATAAATTTAATTTGATTTGATAATTTTTGATAATAAAATTTGAATTGATCTAATAATCATCTTTTAATAAATATTTAAATTAGTAGATTTTATCTTTCAAAGCTAATAAACTGTTTTCTGTTTATATATATATATATATATATATATATATATATATATATATATATATATATATATATATATAATTGTATATCTTGTAAATGGATAAACTTTGATTTAAAATTTAGTAAATGAATTAATTTTCTAACTTTAATTTATATTTGGTAAATTGGAAATTTGATTTAAATTTAACATATAATTTTTCAAAGCAATTCAAATAAACAATTATATGGTTAGTAAATATTAAAGATTAATCTTATTTGTTTAAATTTATATTTAATTAACTTGGATATGAATTTAAATTAGATTAACATTAAAAACTTAGTTGTATTTTCTCTTTAAGTTATTGCTTGAATTTATATATAAGAATTTAAATAAAATTTATGTATGATCTTAATTTATTAAGTAGTAGAAGTAATTTATGATATCTTTTATAAATCATTTTAAATATTATTTAATTTGTTATTTTCAAATGATATTGAGAATACTTGGTTTTTATAAACATAAATAAATTTTGTTAGAAATAGGATTTGTTATTTTAAAATTTAATAAGAGTTATTTATGCACACATATATAACTTGATTTTTTTATTTTTGAAGTTTATAATTAAATTTGAATTCAATATTTTGAAATTTAAAAGAAATAAATGTTTAAAATATTTGAACAAACTTATAATTTTAATTTGTTTGTTACATTTCTTTTAATTAGAAAAAGGAGAAGAAATAAAATTCATTTATATATTACATAAGAAATAAAATAAGATTTGAAAGCTCTTCTAAAATAAGTTAGAGTTTTATAAACAATTTAGAATTAAAATTTAAAATAAAAATACTTAAATACACGTGTAAATTTCTTTATATACCTAGAAGACATGTGCTAAGCCCTTAATCAAACCAAGTGACAAATGTTAGAAACTATAACAAGTGTCCCCTTTAATTTTAATTTTCTTTAATTAAATCAAAAACTAGTTTATGTAAACATTTCTCCTCTTTTCTTCAAAAACTTGAGAAAGTTTTCAGATTTAAAAATCTGAATTCATCTTCCACAAAACAGAGATTTCTGTTCAAATAAAAAAAACTGTAAATTTCTCCTCCAAACAAATTTGATAACCTATAATCTCCTCTAACCAAAATTAACCAGAGCTATTTGAAAATCATTTGCACATTCCCAAGCCTAAAAAGAAAAACATGCACAAACCTGTAACTCTTCAAATCATCAAACTAAAGTGCAATTCATAATCCTGAAACCAATTTGCTACCCAAGAACCTGCATACATTATTCTGGAAGCCTAAATAATTTCTGGAAAGCATTCAATCAAGCATGCATAGGAATTCAAGGCAATTGCAGTAAATTAAGGTTTAAGTTTACAAATAAAAAGGAGAAACTTGAAGTTTTAAAGCATGCATACAAATGGAATTGGAAGCATGCATCAGGAAAAAGCAAATCTGAAACTTTTCAAAATTTGGATGCTCTACCCCTAAAAAGGAAACCTGTGAGTAACATTTTATTTTAAACTAATTTAAGTTAATATAGTTGCTTGATTGTTTCTGATATGGTCATGAATTGTGAATGAATATGGTAGAATTCTCTGTTTATATGTATGGGTTTCTAAATTTATTCTTGTTGTTGATTTATTTTTGCCTGTTCTAGATTACAGGTTCTTGTTATGTTCAATAATCATGAAACTCAAAATTTAATCTTTTTTAAGGTTCAAATTTTTAAAAACAATATATGGTTGAGTAATATAAATTAAAGTCTAAAATTTTATTTAATATGTGAACTCAAATTTGCTTGAAGAAAATGAACCTGTAATGTATCTGGAGAATGCAAAGTACAACAGAAACAACTTTTTGAAAATAAGAATTTGACCATCCTGATTCTTTAATTTAAGAATATAAACATGTTACATTATCAAGGATATGAATTTTAAAACTAAAATTTGAATTTTTAGTTTGAAAAGAATTTGGTATTTCTGGTTTAACCAGAAATTCTGTTTTAAGTTGGATCTGTCGATCTTGAAAGTTGGATTGGCCAGAATCATTTCTGGTGATAGAGAGATGATTTTAGTTTAAGGGAAAAATAGTTGATGGTGGTTTAAAGCATGGCGACAGTGGAAATTTGGGGTTATTTTCCTTTAACCCTAGTTTCTGTTAGCAAAAGAAATTTGTCACCACGATCAAAATATGTGATCGAGTTCTTCGTGGTTCTAGTGAGAGGTAGTTAGGGTATGGGAGAGTTCGAGGCTGGTGGCATAATTTCTCTGATGATCAGATTTTGGAATTTGAGGCTTTTGCAGTTTCGACATTGCTGTTGTTTTGAGCTCGAATGCTTAAATTTGATTTAGGGATTCTGTAGTTTCTTGGATGATCGGAATTAGGCTAGGGGGTGATTGGCGACTTGCTTGGATGGTCGTGAGATGGCGGAGGTGACGGTAACGGCGGTGCAGGTGCACGAAAGGCATTGGGTGTCAGTTGTTTTGGGGAAGATGGATTCTCGTGATTGTATCGGGATTTTTCATGGGTTGCTCGAAGTTTTGGGGTTAATGTCTCGAAGTAGCTACTGTTGTGGGCTCGGGAAAGTTGGTTTGTTACAGGTTTGTATAAAACCTGTCAGTTTTAGTTTGATAATTTCAAAATGAAATTGTTAACTCGAGTTTTACTCGTGTTATTTTGGGTTTTGCTCGGGCTAGGATTAGGACTAGGCTGAGTGGATTAGGTGTAGTTGGAGTTGGTTTTGTTACAGGTTAAAATCCTGTTATGTTTTAAAAAATTTAAACTGAAATTTTAAAATATTTAGCAAAGATTTGAAATATGTTTTAAATCTAATTAAATAATGAATTCAAGTTTAATCTGAATTTTAAGCAGGAAATGTATGAAGTTTTAAATTCAAATTTGTTTAAATAAACTTTAAAAGGGTTTCTTGTTTAAAATTGTTTTTTTAAAGAATTTGAATTCAAATTTGGAAATTTGAAATATAAAGTAATATTTAAACAAGGTTTAAATTTGATTCAAATTTGGATTTGAATCTTCGTTTCAAAATAAATTTAAGTTTTATGAATTTAAGTGTTTAAAACAAATTTGAATGATAATGTAAAATTTAAATGGTTTTAATTTAAAAGGAAATTTGTTTTAACTTTTGAAAAATTTCTTTTAAAATAAAAGTATTATTTATCATTTAAAAGATTTAGATTGATTTTAAAACTTGTTAAAGTTAAAAATAATTTAATGATTTGTATTTCATTTAATTATTAGGGTAATTAAATGAATAATTAATTAATTTAATAAATTAATGAAATGAATAATTACACAAAGTAATTAAGGGTTTAAGATTAATTATTCTTAGAATAATTAACTTGTAATTAAGAATCATTAATAAATAAGATTTGATTTTAATTAATGATTAATACTTAATTAATCAAGTAATAATGGATTAATTAAGTTTTAATTAACACTTAATTATTTAATTAATTAGGGATTAATTAATGAGTTACTAATGATGAATTAATTTGAAATTAATAATAATTTAAAATAAGTTAATTATTTCAGATAAGTAATTAATAAATTGTTTAATAGTTAATGAAGGTCATTAACTAAGGATTAATTAATTAATTAATTAATGTGATTAATTTTAATAATTAATTGGATTAATTAATTTAAGGATAATCATTTGTGTAAATTGTTAAGTATAATTACTTATGCAAGTAATTAAGTAAATTAATTACTTATTATAATTAACTGAGTTTAAATTTGATTAGATTAAGTTAATTAATTTAGTTTAATTAATTTAAAATAATCATTTGATGATTTATGAAGTATAATTACTTAATGTAATTAAATAAAGAGAAGTTACTTAGGGTAGTAATTAATGGTAATCGCTGGATGTAATTAATTGAAGATGATTTGATAATTGAGGTAATTTAAGTATAATTACTTTGTGAATTCATCAAGGAATTAATTTGAGATAATTAATTATGGATTAGTTAATTTGTTTGGTAAAGTATTTAAGGGTAGTAAATTACTGAATAGGGTTAATCAAGGTGATTAACAATTATGGTTTAAATTAAGATTTGATTACTTAATGTAATTAATTTAAATGTAATTAGAAATCCTTAATTAATATAATTAATGATGTAATTAAAATTGATTAATGAAGATTAATTTATCAATAATAAGTGATTAAAGGTAATTGATTAATATAATTAATTAAGGATTAATGTAATTAATTATAGTAATTAATTTGTGAAGTAATTAAAGGTTAATTACCGTATTTGGTTAAGTATAATTGATTTGTAAAATTAATTAAAGAATAATTACTTAAATGTAATTAAGGAATAATTAGTCAAAGGTGATTAATTAAGGTGATAAATTGGAAGATGATTAATTAATTAAATTGTAATTAATTAATGGCAATAAGCAAGATTTATACTAATAAAGTAATTAATTTAATTCACTTTAACTTAATTAGAGAATGACGTAATTAATTCACTTCAAATTAATTGTAAATGGTGATTATAGATCATTGCTTATATGGATGGATGATATTGTTGCCTTGATTGGTTTGAATCTCAGAAATGAGATAGATAATATTGAGTGATATGGATGCATGGTTACATTGTGACGGTGATTTGGGTTATCTTTTGACAATGATAATGTTGATTATCTATTATGAATCTGTGTATTATCTATTTGTGTGTATATAAATAGTGAAATTGAATTGTTTTAAACTTTAAAACAACTTGGCCTTAAAAGACACGCTTTAAATTTCGATGAGACCGGGATCGAGTTTCCATATTTGGATATTCGAAAACTACATCGATTCCAATTAACGTTAGGTCGTGAATCTAAGTGGAGCAAGTGAAGACTCGAGGTGTAAGAACTATACGACAGTATAACTCTTTGGGTGATTCCGTAATGAGTTTGACGGAATAGTACTTATAGATTCGAGATTGTGATTCAGAGTGCAAGGGTTATCGTCGTTAACTCTGTGGGTGGTTCCGTAATGAGTGTAACGAGATAATGCCTTCGGTTTCATTCGAACCTGGAACGAACTTGTATGGATTGAATGCTTTCAGAACATCGTCAGGTGGACGATGAGCATTCTAAGAGATGTGTTCTCTAAAGGTAATCGTAGCCTCAAGCCTCATCAACCGGAAATGGCTAAAACAGGGGAGGTGCAGCAAAGCTTCGTGGGTAGCTCCCACTGGAGAGCAAGATTTACCCCTGTCTAGAGGTCCTTTTTTATTTCGGCTGTGTGGGCAGTTGGACGTACGCCAACTGCGGGGTTGTCTTGTTCGGGACTGTCCAGTAAGGGATGGTTCCGGCTTTGTGTTGCAGGGGATCGGGAGTGGTCCTCAGTATGTTGATCTAGGCCACGTACTGTGACGGGCGGTACCCCAGTAGCCCAGCCATTGATTGAATCCACAATCCAATAAGTCCCAACAGTTTTGATTGTATTACCCACTTTTGTGGCTAGTAGATGGAATTTAATCATGTAACAATTTCGGCTATTTTATATTTACTTGAAAACCCTAGACCTATTATAATATCGCTGTGACGCCCCACCTCTATACCCACGCTAGCCAAGGACACTACAGGGTAATGCCGTCAACTAACACGGAGAATAAGGCTGGTTAGGAGCGACCATCTATAGCCTCGCTCTAACTATCTATTGAATACATCGACAATAAACATACCAAGCAGGTCGACATACCCAATGAATACTTAAAACAAAACCATAGGTGGTTGAAGGATCTATCAGAACAGAATATAACAACTCAAATGTAATATACATCACAGAACAGTAGATCATCATATACACATATACTGATACATAGCAGAGTATACAAAATAATACATGTCAAGTGGTATAACAAACCATAATATACAAATGATTCCAGATGAATACATATCAGAGTTACTACAAAAATGGGACTACACAAAAAAACTATGACAAAAAGATGCTAGCGGAGTAGTCCATGCGGAAGCAAAATAGGCTAAGTCCAAAAACACCTAACCTGAAACATCTCGGTCTGACCCGAGTATAAAATACACGGGTCAGTCTAGCTAAACAAATCAGTTAGATAAACTGAACAACAATAAACCTCAAGGTTACAAAGTATAACAAATATCTCTAAAGGAGATAGCACAATCATCTAACAAAAGATGAATCATATGATAACAAGCCTCATATCATCGGCAACATATAGAAACAAAGGATACAAATATCCCAAAGCAAGCCAAAAGGCAATAACAAATACCAATAAGGTATACAAGTTCCGCAAGGTAAACGCTATGCATCATGCGGCTCATAATGACCAACATCGAAGGGCGATACCTAGGGAATATACATATGAAGGAAACATCAGAAAATTGCTCGAGCTCAGTACTGTATAAACAAGGATCCATGAGCCCGAAGACTCCAAACCCAATATCACCCATGCGGCTCATAACGACCAACATCGGAAGCGATACTAAAGGGAAACCCAATATCACCCATGCGGCTCATAACGACCAACATCGGAAGCGATACTAAAGGGCAACAAACCCGAAGGCACAAACCCGAAGGCACAAACCCGAAGGCACATACCCGAAGGCAACAAACCGTAGTGGTGAAGGTCAGAGACCCAGTACTGGACACCACTAACTGGCGGAATGTGTCACAACTCTCGAAGAGGAATCCGAAAAGTATTAACGTATGTCCCATAACCACTCGTTCGCACTAAACGATTTACTATCCGTCAGTCACTTTCACACTCAAAGCAGTACAAAGTTTACCTCATGTCATCGATAAACCAAACCCGAAGGTCAAAACGATCAATTGAATAGGTCGGGGATTAATCGGAAGGATAAACGCACAGATTCATGGTCCGTGTTTTGCCCAACTATTTAACCACCCTTCCACTTCGCTCGAAGTGCGAAAGTGTGTGTTTTAAATAGAATTTTATAAATTGGAGAAACGAGCTTTTAAATGTGATTTGAGAGATTATTTTATAAAAACCCATGGATGAAGTCAAGAATAAGTTATCAAAGTCAAAGATGCAATAACAACTACTAAAAAGCAACTTGAATCAATAAAATTGGGAAAACCAATCAAAATATGCAAAAATAGGCAAAACAGGCAAAACATGAGCAGGTCGGTCGGCCGAATACAGGGCTCGGTCGGCTGGCTAGATGCAGGAAATAAAACATGGCTCGGGGTAGCAGGCCGGTCGACCGGCTACAGGGCTCGGTCGGCCGAACCTGATGATTTGCAATTCCTGCCCTTTTTCAATGAAATCCAAGTTCTTTCCAAATCCAAAACAATGGCACATGCATACTTGTTAGGAATTCATACCCAACACCCATGATATCAAGAGAGGTAGATGTGAGTTCAAAACTCACCTTTAACCCAAAACAAAGAAGAAGAAGAAGCTCAACAACAAGGAGAAGACCAACCAAACTCTAGTTCAACCCAACAAGCTTCAATCTAAGAATAAAACACATATTTCCCAATTTAGGTTTAGGAAATTTTCTGAAATTGAAGAGGAGAAGAGTTGGAGAAGATGAAGAGGAGCTTACCAATGGCTTCTCTATGATTTCAAGCAAGAATTTGGAGTTTGCAAATGGAATTAGGGCTTGCAATTTCTATTTCCTCTTCTCTTCCACCATTTTCAGTTTTAGCTTAAGAAATGAAAATGAAATGAAGATGAATGAAGAGAAGGGGCTGAGTTAGAGGGTTAAGTGGAGATTGGGGCTGAACCCCAAACCCAAAACCCAATAGAAAAAGGGTCAAAATTTCACAAACTCCAAACATATCAAAGATTATACTCAAAAAGATCTCAAACGCCATTTTGGAACCAATGGAGGTAGTTTCGAGCTCCAATTCCGCCGTTTGCAAAAAGTAACATTTCGGACGTAAATCCGACTAACGATGCTATATTTAAATAAAATATTTAAATATATAATCGTTAAATATGCGGGTTGTTACAATCACTGGATTTCCTATCAAATGTTTTGGTTAGCGTAAGGTAATTTTTTTTCCATGTTTATGTGTGGGAAGTCTTACGTGATACCTTTTCTTTTCAAAGGTTTTTCAAAGTTAAGCAACTTTAACCTGTTACTCACACCAGACCCATGTCTGACCCGGAGTTTATTTTTGTTTTTCATAAACTTTTGGGTACTCAAATTTTTACGAGTAGCCAAGGGATTTAGGTTAGCTTTGATGAAATTTGGAGGAGCAAATGGAGCAGGAGGCTTCTGCGTTGTAGATAATAGTTCCGCTGTGTGATCTCTGTGTTGTGTCTCTTTGTTGTGATGTATTGTGTTGTATAACTGGACAGGTGTTTATAACTGTCTAGTATATGATGTGTATGTTGTGTAACTCTGATTAGTGTTGTATACTATGTAATACTTATGTTATTAATATAATTTATTCGTTCCGCTGTTAGATTCTGATGTGTTGTTTCTTTCTTCTTCTCTTTCTTTCTATTCTCTATCTCTTTCTTTCTTATTAATGATGCGACATCCTGGAGTCTGGAAGTTGGGTCGTTACAGTGGTATCAGAGCAATAGGTTGAATGAATACCTAGGCGCTGGAATGGTGTCTATCTTGAGAGAGCGTATTTGTAATTTTTATATATATAAATATATTTACTTCTACCTATCTGTTGGGTTACCCGTACAGGTTTTCCAACATAAGTTATAAAGGTAGATAAGGTAGTGGGTGTGTAACACGACTACCATTGGTTGGTGTTTGAATGTTGATGTTGGAAGTGTATTTGTCGAGACTGTAGACCTAGTACCGTCTCGAGTAAGCTTTGTAGTGATGAAGGATTTCATTTATCTCTGAAGGTAACATGTAAAGGTTCGGAGATCATCTCTGAGTTGGATGAGTAGAGTTTGGATCTATCGGTTGGCAGAAGGAAATGATGGTATCTCGATACCTCAGGAATTAGTAGCTGTGTGATGAGACGCAGTGACTATGAATGTTCCCGAAGATTTTTCTTTGTAACAAGTTTAGGAAGTATGTTTGCTTTGTGGCTGGTTTCAGCAGGATGTGGTGGTTGGTTTTGAGGCCCGAGTTTCTCGAAGAATTTTGGATTAGGAAGTCTTTGGCATCGGTGTCAACAGAGCAGCTCGGAGTGTTCTATGCTGACAAGAAGGATTTCTGGTTAGCAGTTTTTCTGAAGGAGTTCAGAAGCAGCCGGGTAGATTCATTTCTTTGATGGATTGGCTAGTTAAGCATAGACTGTTTTGATTGGTAATGAGAGAACAGTTTTCTTTGGATATTTGACTGGTTAATCGCAAAAGTGACTTGCGATGGTTCGAGTGTCCTCTTGAGCTATGAGAAGTTTATCCGTACCTGGAGGCTGAGTTTTCTTATTGACTAGATTTCCGGAGTGCTATTGGTGGTTCAGTTTAGTAGAAGGATCAGATGGGACATCTGAGTTTACTTTTATGGATCTTTTGGACAATATTTCTGAGATATGTTGTCCAGTTTGTGCTTGAGTTTTCTTCTGCTTCAGATCAGAGTTATGCAGCGGAAGCAGATTGGAAGTGCTTTTGTTTTATATTTTTCGGATAGGAAAAGTATGTTAGTTTTCTGGTATTTGTGGAATAGAGTTGGTGTTCTTGGTTTGGAATTGATCTTGAGGAGATCATTCTGTTGAGAAGTTTTGGTTCTGTTTGTTTCTAAAGACATCAGCAAAGGTTGAGCTGATCAGGAGAGATGAAGGCAGCCTAGGATCATCAGGAGTGTTTTGTGGATAAGAGATGAAGGAATTTGGATTCCGGAGTCAAAGATTTGATTTTGAATAAGTTTTTCTTCGATCTAAGGAGCTATAAGATTGAGTAGGACTGGGTAAGTCAGCTCCTTAGTATTTTGGATCTTTCCTGTATTTTTGTGAGGACTGGTGTTTGATTTTTAAGGATGAATTGCCAGTTTGGATAACTAGGATTCGATGAGTTTCACGTATCTCTGAGGAAGTACATGTATGATCTATCTCTGGTTGTGAAACCAGCATTTCAGGAGGATGTGATTGTTGAGTCAGACTTGTTTATAGTCTGATATCCTGTTTAGGTTTGTAGATCTAGTTGGATGGGAGCTTTGCAGTTTAGTAGTATTGATTGTTTGGATTTTGTAGGGCGAGTATTCCGATATTTATACCGGGGAAACTCATGAAAATTTTATCCAGAATTTTCCTGGATAATTAGATTTGTTTTGATTAGGTAAATTGGTTGCTATGGTTATTAGCATATGTTTGATATATATGCTTTTGTTTTAAAATTAAATCTTAAGATGGATTATTAAATTACCTTTGCTTTTAAATTTCGGGGACGAAATTCTTTTAAGGGGGGAGGAATGTGATATCCCAGAAATTGGGCAATATAAATTTAATAATCTGTGTTATAAATTTAATTTGATTTGATAATTTTTGATAATAAAATTTGAATTGATCTAATAATCATCTTTTAATAAATATTTGAATTAGTAGATTTTATCTTTCAAAGCTAATAAACTGTTTTCTGTTTATATATATATATATATATATATATATATATATAATTGTATATCTTGTAAATGGATAAACTTTCATTTAAAATTTAGTAATGAATTAATTTTCTAACTTTAATTTATATTTGGTAAATTGGAAATTTGATTTAAATTTAACATACAATTTTTCAAAGCAATTCAAATAAACAATTATATGGTTAGTAAACATTAAAGATTAAACTTATTTGTTTAAATTTATATTTAATTAACTTGGATATGAATTTAAATTAGATTAACATTAAAAACTTTGTTGTATTTTCTTTTTAAGTTATTGCTTGAATTTATATATAAGAATTTAATTAAAATTTACATATGATCTTAATTTATTAAGCCATAGAAGTAATTTATGACATCTTTTATAAATCATTTTAAATATTGTTTAATTTGTTATTTTCAAATGATATTGAGAATACTTGGTTTTTATAAACATAAATAATTTTTTTAGAAATAGGATTTGTTATTTTAAAATTTAATAAGAGTTATTTATGCACACATATATAACTTGATTTTTTTTTGAAGTTTATAATTAAATTTGAATTCAATGTTTTGAAATTTAAAAGAAATAAATGTTCAAAATATTTGAATAAACTTATAATTTTAATTTGTTTGTTACATTTCTTTTAATTAGAAAAAGGAGAAGAAATAAAATTCATTTATATATTACATAAGAAATAAAATAAGATTTAAAAGCTCTTCTAAAATAAGTTAGAGTTTTATAAACAATTTAGAATTAAAATTTAAAATAAAAATACTTAAATACATATGTAAATTTCTTTATATACCTAGAAGACATGTGTTAAGCCCTTAATCAAACCAAGTGACAAATGTTAGAAACTATAACAAGTGTCCCCTTTAATTTTAATTTTCTTTAATTAAATCAAAAACTAGTTTATGTAAACATTTCTCCTCTTTTATTCAAAAACTTGAGAAAGTTTTCAGATTTAAAAATCTGAATTCATCTTCCACAAAACAGAGGTTTCTGTTCAAATAAAAAAAACTGTTAATTTCTCCTCCAAACAAATTTGATAACCTATAATCTCCTCTAACCAAAATTAACCAAAGCTATCTGAAAATCATTTGCACATTCCCAAGCCTAAAAAGAAAAACATGCATAAACCTGTAACTCTTCAAATCATCAAACTAAAGTGCAATTCATAATCCTGAAACCAATTTGCTACCCAAGAACCTGCATACATTATTCTGGAAGCCTACATAATTGCTGGAAAGCATTCAATCAAGCATGCATAGGAATTCAAGGCATTTGCAGTAAATTAAGGTTTAAGTTTACAAATAAAAAGGAGAAACTTGAAGTTTTAAAGCATGCATACAAATGGAATTGGAAGCATGCATCAGGGAAAAGCAAATCTGAAACTTTTCAAAATTTGGATGCTCTGCCCCTAAAAAGGAAACCTGTGAGTAACATTTTATTTTAAACTAATTTAAGTTAATATAGTTGCTTGATTGTTTCTGATATGGTCATGAATTGTGAATGAATATGGTAGAATTCTCTGTTTATATGTATGGGTTTCTAAATTTATTCTTGTTGTTGATTTATTTTTGCCTGTTCTAGATTATAGGTTCTTGTTATGTTCAATAATCATGAAACTCAAAATTTAATCTTTGTTAAGGTTCAAATTTTAAAAACAATATATGGTTGAGTAATATAAATTAAAGTTTAAAATTTTATTTAATATGTGAACTCAAATTTGCTTGAAGAAAATGAACTTGTAATGTATCTGGAGAATGCAAAGTACAACAGAAACAACTTTTTGAAAATAGGAATTTGACCATACTGATTCTTTAATTTAAGAATATAAACATGTTACATTATCAAGGATATGAATTTTAAAACTAAAATTTGAATTTTTAGTTTGAAAAGAATTTGGTATTTCTGATTTAACCAGAAATTCTGTTTTAAGTTGGATCTGTCGATCTTGAAAGTTGGATTGGCCAGAATCATTTCTGGTGATAGAGAGATGATTGCAGTTTAAGGGAAAAATAGTTGATGGTGGTTTAAAGCATGGGGAAAGTGGAAATTTGGGGTTATTTTCCTTTAACCCTAGTTTCTGTTAGCAAAAGAAATTTGTCACCACGATCAAAATATGTGATCGAGTTCTTCGTGGTTCTAGTGAGAGGTAGTTGGGGTATGGGAGAGTTCGAGGCCGGTGGCATAATTTCTCTGATGATCAGATTTTGGAATTTGAGGCATTTGCAGTTTCGACATTGTTGTTGTTTTGAGCTCGAATGCTTAAATTTGATTTAGGGATTCTGTAGTTTCTTGGATGATCAGAATTAGGCTAGGGGGTGATTGGCGACTTACGTGGATGGTCGTGAGATGGCGGAGGTGACGGTAACGGCGGTGCAGGTGTTCGTCGACGGAAATTCTATCGGTTTAGAAAACCGTCGAACGAATTTATAATAAAATTTATACCGCAAGCGCACGGTGTACGAATGTAGCACGTGGCGAATACGGGTCGATCCACAAGGAATTGTTGATTTAAATTTCCTACTCAATCAAATTAACCCAAAGTTGAGAAATTGTTTACTAGAAATAAAATGAGGCTATCACTAGGAAAATGTGATTCGAAATCTATTAGACTAAAGAACAATTTAGAGGCAAATCCACTCTCAAATTTTTGTAAATCAACAAACACATAATTTATGATCTCTAACTTTGATATTAAGTGGAATAATCATTGTATTTATCATAAGTATGGTTTGTTTATGTTATTATTTAACATAACTCAAACCATCAAACTATAATACAACAATTATACCACTTATAATTCTCATGGAAATGAAGCCAAAGAAAAAGCTATTTTAAGTATGATCTATTTACTACTGTAACTAGTAATATAGATCACCAAATCTCATTTTTACTTTCATTTCATAATCAAAAATTAATTAGCAAATGATAATGTAAATTGTGTTTATGTTGAATAAGAATAGCTCATTTGCATAAGCAATATAAGCTATCAAACCCACTTGTATAAACTTACATCAAAATTCACATTCATGAAGCATAAACAAAGAGATCATAAATCATAAAAATGTTGAAATTACATAAAGTTAGAGAGCTTCATCACCCCTAAATTGAAGGGGTTTAGCTACTCATTTGTGGCATTGAAGCATCACTTGTAAGTTTCAACATTAAAAAAGAAAAGAAAAATAGAAAATAAGTAAAGAAGGCAAAAGAGATTAGCTACTAACTACTTGCATAAATATGAATCTAAGCTATGAACATAAGGAGAAAGAGAGCATAGAAATAAACATTAACAATAAAACAAAGAAAAGCATGTAGAAAAGAGAGAAGAAAGAGGCTTGGAAGCCATTTTTATTTCATAGAACATTGCGCTTACACTTGATTTCTTAATTTCCTAAGTAAGATAAAGAGTAGTAGATGGTTTCATATACATAAGAGGGCTATTATACATGCATAAAACCCTAATTCTATTTTTAGGGGGCTACCTAAAATGCCCTTTAGGAAGTGTGGCCAACAAGTAACCATTAACCACTAATTAATCCATCATTTGTTTTGCATGAAGCTTTAACCTCCACTTAGTTGTCCATTAGCTCCAAATTGTACTTTTAGGTAAGTGGGTGGGGTCCTCCATGTTCATGGCTTGAATTATTTCCCTCTTCTTTCCTTTGTATTCATTTGTGCATGCATATATCTTCATATAAGCCTCTTCCATATGCATCCAAATTCCTATAAAAATTATCAAAAAATGTCCAAGTAAAAATTCTTATATTGACACATGCACAAAATGACCGTTTTGCCCCTGAATGAAGTTGAAAATATGATGGTTGGAAATAATTGAATTTTGGTTTTAAACATGTTAAAATGCCCAAATATGATGATTATTTAAATAAAAAGATATAAAATATGGATGTAAATATATGCACAATTACGTGCATATCAAATACCCCCACACTTATCTTTTTATTCATCCTCGAATAAAGGAAAACTAAGATTAATCCGTTTTCGTAGGGAGCACGATTGCATTGAGCGTATGCAACAAGCCGTTAAACCTCTGGGTGTCCCCAGTAGGACGAGTGTTGTCTCGTGAGGGTTTCAGCGGATACTACCCACAAAATCCAAATGCAGGATGAAAATATTTACAAAATGCAAGATTTATTTACAAAGAGATGAATACGAGTTTTTGGAAATATTTACAAATGAAGGATTGATTTTTAAATTGACACGAATAAGTTAAATACAAGTTTTGGTCATTGCTTGAAAATTTTTACTCGTCAAAATTTCCAATAAAAATCAAGTTGTTATAACAGATAGACCATAGTGTATCTAGTTGTTTTGGTTGATAACATAATGTAACTATGAAATGAATCCTTAGTTGATTGTCAAAGTTTGTTAAAGTGGTATTTTCATTTCTTTTCAATAACAAGTCAAATCAAACAAGTTAAACTAGTGCTTGGATTATAATTGCTTGCACTCTCATTATTTGCAAGAAAAATTACACACCTAGCTCAGGTAAACTGAGGCCAGATATACCACCCATGCACTGCCTTTCGGGCTTATGTGAGGGGAGTACAGAGCATGGTGAGTGCATACACTTTCGTGCATACACCTATCGACCGTAGGTGGTTTTTATTAAATCTGTTCCTTTTTTTTTACATGTGTTCCATACATGCATAACCGTGAGGACTTTTAAATGAGTATGAAAGCACATAATCAAAAATTCCAAGTAATTCACCCATGCATAACCGTGAGGACTTTTAAATGAGAGTATATACTTTGGATGTTATATATATATATATATATATATATATATATATATATATATCTTTTTTTTAAAGGAGAGAGTTTTGCAAAATCATCTTAGCACCATTTAACTTAGAAGACAAAAATGTTATATCCTTTACTTTAAATTTACCACTTTTTAAACAAAGATTTTCAATTAGAACATACTTCATAATTAGCATAGATGAACCTTCCTATATACTAGCTAAACCACTGTTATTTGTAATCAAACTTCATTTTAATTTTAATTTTAAGACACATAAATTTTCAAAAATTTCAATTTATTAACCAAAACTTATACTTATCCCATAGTGTTTCTTCAAAAATAAATCAAAATGGTTAAAATAAAATGTTTTTGAGATTTAGGAGTTTTGAGATTTTTTTTTTGAAGAAAATGAAAATTCAAAAAATGCCATGAAAAACTAAAAAAATGAAAATGAGACTCTCCCCACACTTAATTTTTATTGTGTCCCTACAGTCGATGCATGATATAATAGTGTAACGGGGAAAAATATTTACATATGTACAAAAGAGGGTTAACATTCTTACTAGACGTAGCTTGGCTCATGAAGGATCATGAGCTCCTCCTCTTGGTTACCGGGCAATTCCAAGATGGGTTTTAAACGATGACCATTGACTTTGAAAATTGATCCATCCTTTGGGTTTTCTATTTCTATGGCACCATGTGGAAAAATAGTTCGTACCACAAATGGTCCAATCCACCTTGATTTAAGTTTCCCAAGGAATAAATGAAGTCTCGAGTCATATAAAAGAACTTTCTGGTTAGGCAAAAACGTTTTCCTTAGGATTGACTTGTCACGAAAAACTTTGGTTCTTTCTTTGTAAATTTTCTCGTTTTCATACGCGTCGTTCCTAAGTTCTTCGAGTTCGTTGAGTTGTAGTTTTCGATTTTCGCCAGCTTTTTCAAGATCAAAGTTTAAGTTTTTTATTGCCCACAACGATTTGTGTTCAATTTCAACGTGTAAATGGCAAGCTTTACCGTAAACTAAACGAAATGGGGACATCCCAAGGTTAGTTTTAAAGCAGTACGGTAAGCCCAAAGCGCGTCGGTCAATTTCTGAGACCAATCTTTTCGATTTTTATTGATAGTTTTCTCTAAGATTTTTTTTACTTGTCGATTTGAAACTTCAACTTGGCCACAAGTCTGAAAATGATACGGAGTGGATAACTTGTGGGTTATCGAGTATTTTTCATTAAAGTTTCAAAAGAACGGTTGCAAAAATGGGTTCCGTTATCACTGATTATTGTGCGAGGTGTGCCGAACCTCGAAAAGATATTTTCTTTGAGAAATTTCACAACAATTCTATGGTCATTGGTTTTGCAAGGAACGGCTTCGACCCATTTTGAAACGTAATCGACAGCGAGAAGGATATACAAGTTTCCAAAAGAATTGGGAAAAGGTCCCATAAAATCAATACCCCATACATCAAAGATTTCGATCGTAAGAATGGGTTAAAAGGCATCATATCTCGTCGAGAAATTCGTCCAAGCATTTGACATCGATCACAAGTTTTACAAAAATCAAGCGAGTCTTTGAAAAGAGGAGGCCAATAGAAACCACACTGAAGCACTTTTTCGCACTTTTTCGAGGACCGAAATGTCCACCGCACGCTTGATCATGGTAAAACGAAAGAACACTCCTTATTTCATTATACGGAATGCAACGTCGGATTATATAGTCAGGACAATATTTGAACAAGTATGGATCGTCCCAATAGAAATATTTCACCTGGGACATAAATTTACATTTGTCCTATTTGGACCAAGATGTGGGAGTTTGTTTAGTGACGAAGTAGTTCACTATATCAGCGTACCATGGATCGATCGAAATTGAAAGAAATTGTCATCGGGAAATTTTCATTGATTGGCAAAGGAGATGGTGCGTTCGAAAGACGAGATAAGTGATCGGCTATGACATTATCGGATCCTTTTTTGTCTTTGATTGTAAGGTCAAATTCTTGAAGTAAAAGGATCCAACGAATCAAACGGGATTTAGCATTCTTTTTAGCGTAGGGATATCGAAGCGCAGAATGGCCAGTGTAGACCGTAATGTGTGAACCTATCAAGTAAGGTCAAAACTTTTCAAGCGCAAAAACGACAGCTAGAAGCTCTTTTTCAGTTGTTGTGTAGTTGAGTTGAGCGTCGTTCAAGGTCATACTCGCGTAGTAAATGACATGAAGGATCTTGTTGATGCGTTGTCCCAAGACAACACCAACGGCAAAGTTTGAAGCGTCGCACATTATTTCGAAAGGAAGATCCCAATTGGGTGCGCAAATGATTGGGGCAGAAATGAGTTCGCTCTTAAGACGTTCAAAAGAAGA
Organism: Allium cepa; assembly: GCA_030765085.1. NCBI lineage: Eukaryota > Viridiplantae > Streptophyta > Magnoliopsida > Asparagales > Amaryllidaceae > Allium > Allium cepa. The sequence continues at coordinate 107,075,587 of CM060937.1, read as the reverse complement.
GATACAATCAGAGTTAAAATCGAAAGGAACGTCTTTTCCAAGAAGGGTCGTCAAAGGACGGGCGATTTTGCTAAAGTCTTTCACAAAGCGACGGTAAAAGCCAGCATGTCCTATAAATGATCGAATGTCCTTAACGGATTTGGGAATGGGTGGATTTGCAATGACATCGATTTTTGCTTTGTCCACTTCAGTGCCTTTATTTGAGATGATATGTCCAAGGACTACGCCTTGTTTGACCATAAAGTGGCATTTTTCCCAATTCAAAGTCAAATGTTTTTCTCTACATCGATTTAGAACCAACTCGAGATGTTGTAAACATTGGGAAAAAGAATTGCCAAAGATTGAGAAATCGTCCATGAAAACTTCTAGAAAGCATTCTATCATGTCGGAAAAGATTCCAACCATGCATCGTTGGAAAGTCGCAGGAGTGTTACATAGCATACGTCGATAAGCGAAGGTACCGAATGGACATGTGAAAGTTGTTTTCTCTTGATCTTCGGGAGCGATTGGAATTTGGTTATAGCCAGAATAACCATCAAGGAAACAGTAAAATTCATGGCCGGCTAAACGTTCGAGCATTTGGTCAATGAAACGAAGAGGAAAGTGATCTTTACGTGTTGCGGCATTTAGTTTTCGGTAGTCAATGCAAACATGCCAACCCGTTTGAGTACGAGTTGGAATAAGCTCGTTTGAATCGTTCTTGACTACGGTTAGCCTGGACTTTTTTGGTACAACGTGAATTGGGCTAACCCATGAACTATCGGAAATTGGGTAAATGATTCCGTTGTCGAGAAGTTTAAGAATTTCATCACGTACCGCATCTTTCATTTTTGGATTAAGCCTTCGTTGCGCGTCACGAACAGGCTTGGCATCATCGATTAAATGGATGTGATGTTGAACCAGGGCGGGACTAATTCCTTTTATATCGGAAATCGACCATCTCATTGCTTCCTTATTTTTCGAAAGGATAGAGAGAAGAGAAACTACTTGGTCAAGAGAAAGATTGTTAGAAATGATGACAGGACAGGTTTCATTTTCACCTAAGTATGCGTACTTAAGGTGGTCGTTAAGCGGTTTGAGGTCCAACTTTGGAATTTTTTCGATCGAAGAATTGGGTTGAGATTCGGACTCAACTGGAAGAGATTCAAAAGGAAGAGTGTATTCAATATCGTTGGGAATTTTGTGAAACAATTTTTCATAATCGGCCTCATGTTCATCGTTAAGATCAAGTGTTTCGTTTTCAACATTTTCGTGAATGGCACTAACTTCCAACGTTTGGTCACAAGGTTCATTCGATTGGCTTTCAAGATTGAAAATATTAAGATCCAAAGTCATGTTTTCAAAAGAGATTTTCATTGATCCGTTACGATAATTGATTAAGGCATTTGAGGTGGCTAAGAATGGTCCGCCTAAAATCAACGGAATTTGAATCGAGGGATTCATCACAGGTTGTGTTTCGAGAACGATAAAGTCAACGGGGAATATAAATTGCCCTACTCGAATGAGTACGTCTTCGATTTCTTCCACGGGCTTCTTAATGGAACGATCGGCAAATTGAAGCGTAACTTTCATGGGTTTGAGCTCACCTAAGCCTAATTGTTCGTACACGGAGTATGGAATCAAGTTGACACTCGCGCCTAAGTCTATCAAACATTTGTTAATCGTCTTGTCTCCAATTGTACACCAAATCGTAGGGCAGCCAGGATCTTTATATTTAATGGGCATGGATTGGGACAAGACTTCACTCAAACTGGCGGCTAAAAAGACTTTTTTGGGCACTTGCGTGTGTTGCTTTTGGGTGCACAAGTCCTTAAGAAATTTTGCGTAAGTGGGGACTTGTTGCACGATGTCAAGAAGCGGGATATTAACCTTCACTTGTTTAAATATTTCCATCATCTTTTCCATTTGGTCCGAGTGTTTCTTTGGTCGAAGACGATGTGGAAATGGAACACGATACTCGGTAGGTGGGTCTACTCGAGTAGAAGAAGAAGAATTTTGATTGTCGTTCGATTCGACGTTTGGCTCCACGTTCTATTCTCAGTCGTTCGTTGTTTTAGAAGCGTCGATAAAAGTTTCCAGTAAATCATTTGGATAAACGACTTGATTATCGATTTGTTTACCAGAACGGAGAGTTGTGATAGCATTCAACTGGGTGACGTTGCTATCTTGAACAACATGGGCTTGATTTGAATTTGCGTTTTGATTTCTAGGATTTGGAAGGGGCTGGCTTGGGAATGTTCCACGTTCACGTTCACTTACAGACGTGGCTAATTGACTCATTTGCATTTCGAGTTTTGCAATCGATTGGTTTGTGTTTTGCGTATATGAAGTCAATAAATTTTGCAAATTGCTGTTTGATTGAAGGCTTTGAGTAGTTGCCTTAGCCAACGTTTCAAGAGTTTTCTCAAGCGAAGTTAAACTTTTATCGTCTTGTGGAGGATGAGCAGAATTTGGTGGAAAATTTGGTTGTTGTGGTTGATTATGAGACGGGCCCGTAAAGTTTGGTTGAAAATTATTGGGCTGAAAGGGAGGATTCGAAGCATTATTCGGAAATGCTTGAAAATTGGGACGAATCGTATTCTGTTCGGATTGTTTTGGCTCCACGCAAAATTCGGATGATTTCTCCAACCAGGGTTGTAAGTTGGAGAAAACGGGTCGTTTTTGGTTTTATTGAAAGCATTGATTTGTTCGACGGAATTAGGACACTGATCGGCTATATGATTAGGATCGTTGCATTTATAACACATTGGCTGGGAAGCTTGGTTCGTTTGATTCAATGAGAAAATGTTATCAAATTTTTTAATCATTGCATCGATCTTAGCTTCCAAAGCAACTGAAGATCCTATCGAGTGTGCACTCGATCGTGATTATATTGATTTTTCGTTCGAGCGTTCCTATTGGGACGACTTTTTAGTGAGGTTTTCAAGAAATTGCCAAGCATCGTCATGATGTTGGGCAAGAAAATTGCTTTGGCACATTGATTCGAGCATGGTTCGTGAGCTGTTTTCGAGTCCATCGTATAAGATTGGGCAAATCGTCCATTTTTCAAAGTTATGGTGTGGACATTTTATCAAAAGCTCTTTGAATCTTTCAAAATATTTTCCAAATGGAACACCCTTGAATTGATGAAAATTTACAATTTCGTTTCGAATTCTACTTGTTTTTTCCAAGGGGTAGAACTTTTTTAAGAAAGCTTTTACAAATTCTTTCCACGTTTTAATTGAGCTCAAAGGTAAGCTGTACAACCATTTTTCAGCATAATCCGTAAGAGAAAATGGGATTAATCGAAGTTTGATTCCGTCATCAGAAAGTTGTTGGAGTTTAATGGTTGCACAAACTTGTTCGAATTTAGTCAAAAAGATGTATGGATCATCGTGCTCGAAATTGCCAAATTTTGAAAGCGTGGCAATATGGTTCGAATGAATTTCGAAATGGTTACCCGTAGGGGCGGGTAACGTGATGCAAGATGGAATAGAAACTCTATTGGGAAAGATTCTATCCATAAGAGTTCGAGGGGCGTTTTCGTTCGCCATTTCAGGAGGATCGTCTGTTCGAGTTAAACGGTTTGTAGAAGGGTCGCGAGTCCAACGATTCGTTGTTGTGTCACGAGTCCAAGTACTCATGCACAAGTGAAAGTCGAGAAGAGAAAGGAGTTAGAATCGAGTTTAAAGAGTGAAAGAAGATTTGAAAATTTGTTTTTTTTCGAATTTTCAAAAAAAAAATTCTTTTTGAAAAGATTTTATATTTTTTTTTGGATTTTTGTTTCTGATTGAAAATTTTCAAAGGAAAATGGAAAAAAAGAAGAGAATTTTTTTTTTTTTTTTGAAAATCAAGTTAAATTTACCAATTTTTTTTGGATTTTGGATTTTTTAATTTAATTTTTTTTTAAATATGCATGAACTAATGAATGCAAAGGACTTAATTACAGTTTTCTGTCCTTAGTAGCTCCTAACCCAAAATTGTATAATTACACTTTGTCTTAAATCAACAAAAATATTTCTCAGCCAGGTAACGGAAAGGAGTTATTGGTGCACCACGAATCACCGTAGCAATGCAGCCGAAGGTTTAAGTACCTTCAGAGGAACAACCAATATAATATTTACGTATCACCGTAATTTTTATGACTGGTTATTACTCTGCCGTAGCCTAGACACCAAGAAATAAAATCGTTCAAATAAAACAATTGTGAAGATACAATTAAGCCCTAAGTGAGCTCGTGACACCCTTAGGTCCAACGTCTAACCTTTATTATTAGTCAAATTCTACGATGAAATGCTTTTGTGGGCTAAGGAAAGGGTGATGAAATCCCTCACCTTATGTGAATTGGGGTATTGCCCTTAGAAAAGAAAATAAGATGAGATGAATGCAAAACAAGAAATTAAACGTGTATTAATAATGCAACTAAAATGAAGTTTTTTTTTATATGTATACAAATGCAAATGCACGCAACCAACAATGCAACTCAAAAAAAAAACAAGGAAAAAGATGCACGTTACCAGAGCATGCAGATTATTTAGCAAATTTTTTTTTAGCAGCGATTTTTTTTAGCAAAGCAAAGCAGATTATTTTTGGTAAGCACTTCTCCCTTTTGAATTTCTGCTTTGGCAAACTGAAATGAAGAACAAGATATATTTACAAAATTTTTTTAATTTTTTTTTATATATGGAACGAAATAAAACAAAGAAAAATAAAACAACAGTTGAAATCAAAGGAAACAAAACAAAAGATTTTCCAACAAAGCAAAAAAAAACTTATTTTTTTTTTTTTGTATATCAAAGGAGAAACTAAACAAAGTAAAATCAAAACTATTGAAACAAAAGAGCCAAAGCAAAACAAGTTTTTCTATGACAACTGTTTTTTTTTGGGTAGAAATTAAACAAAACAATAAAAAACCAAAAGAAGACACACTAAAATCAAACACTCACAAGCCCAAAAAAAAAAAATCAAAATCTTCACCACACAAACTTTTTTTTTTTGAAAGGAAACTTAAAAGTAGGGTTTTACTTAAAAAAAATTTGCTTTTTTTTGTTTTGTTTTTTTTTAAAGAAAGCGGGATACTTATCAATCTAACTTAACCAAAACACTCAAAGCACACAAAATAAAACCAAGTCAAAACAAATTTGTAAATGCACAGACTCAAACTTAAAACAACAGATCATCAACTGCAGCCTCTTCCAAACCAATGTCCAATAAATTCACAAATAATAATTTCACGAATAGCAGAATCTCAAACAATTCAGCAAATCAATTCAGTACAAAATTTTCATCCTCGAAATCACAATCGTAAATTGAAATCGCACATGGGGTTGCAATTTGGTGTTCAAGTTTGGAAGTGGTTATTGGAGACGATTGGTGATTGGGGTGTTCGGCAATTGGGGTGGATGAGGAGGTTCAGGTAGCTTGATCAAAGGAGATGCAGATTCGACGACAGTAAGTAGGTTATGTGGTGGGGAAATTGGGCGAAGCAGTGGTCTCGGTCGTGGGTTTTCTGGTCAAAGGAAAATTTGAGGTGGCGGTTTCAGTTCGCTGCCGTTTCAGGCGTTGAGATGTGGAAGGTCGAGGCAGAAATGGTGGTCGCAGTTGTTCGATCAGATGAAGCTGGTTGGCTATTGAAGTGGAAAGATAAGTGAAATTGAAGTGCTGTATTGAAGTAGAGTTGCACAGTTTTTTCTCTGTTGGTTGTTTGATAACGAGAATGCGGTGGCCGGAGAGTATGGAAGTGATTGACTGGTGGTGCAAGATGGAGATGAAATGGTTGAATTTGTGGCAGTGTTATGAAGATACACTGTATTGTAGTGGGGGTCTAATGATGACAGAAGAGCGTGTTATGATGGATATGACAGTCAGTTTGGTTGCAATGTGGATGTGTGTTGACGAAATGTAGTATGCAGAGGCAATTTGGCTCGGAAGTGTGCCAGGCCTAAAGATGGTTATTGGTGGAGTAAAACAGTGGAGGGGATGGCTTGACCAGGTTGCACAGGAAGAGGGGAGACTGCTATGTGAGGAATGTTTTGTGGCAACTGATGTTGGACAGAGGGGCTATGGGGGTGGCAATAGTGAACTGTTTGAGGAAGGTGTACGTGCACAGTTGTAACTGGCAGTAAGAAGAAGGAGATGAGGCAGGCTGTGGTGGAGTGAGGGATGGTTGTGATTATAGTGGAGGTGGAATTGAAGTGAAGTTGTTGATAGGGGTATGATGTCAAATTTCAAAATGTATGATGTCGGAGGAACAGTTTACAGTAATGTTGAATGCAGTGTATTGGGTTGTTGGGAATGCGTTGTATGTATGGTGAATTCAAGGCGGCAGCAGTTCCTGTTTGGTGAACTGATGGGTTGTGGAGTGATCAATGTAATGTTGAATGAAGCAGATAATGGTGAAAGTTCGGTCAAGAAAAATGTAGAGGTGCACAGTGGTTATTTGACAGGCAGCAGTAGTAGGGAGTGATGGAGATGTTTAAAAACTGGGATGGTGCAAGGCAGAACTGAGATGGTAGAGGAGGGCAGCAGTGAGGGGATGTGAAATATACTGTGCAGAGAGAAGTTATGTGTGTAGAGAGAAGTTATGAAAACAGAAAACAAAGAAGTGAATGTGACAAGGCAATGTAATTTTTTTTTTAAATATTGTAAATGGACTGTAAATTGTAAAATGAAATTGGAAAATGTACTTGAAAACGAAATCGAATGAAACTTTTTTCTTTCTTTTTAAAATGCAATTGTGCATATTTTTTTTTAATTTTTTTTTTAAATGCAACTAGCAAACAACACACAAAACCAAAATGCAATCAAAAATAACATAAACACACAATTTTTTTTTAAACAACAATACACAAAACAAACACATGATAAAAATCAAAAGAAAAATAATTCGAAAAATAGAAAATCAAAATCAAAGCAACTCCCCGGCAACGGCGCCAAAAACTTGTTCGTCATCGGAAATTCTATCGGTTTAGAAAACCGTCGAATGAATTTATAAGAAAATTTATACCGCAAGCGCACGGTGTACGAATGTAGCACGTGGCGAATACGGGTCGATCCACAAGGAATTGTTGATTTAAATTTCCTACTCAATCAAATTAACCCAAAGTTGAGAAATTGTTAACTTGAAATAAAATGAGGCTAATACTAGGAAAATGTGATTCGAAATCTATTAGACTAAAGAACAATTTAGAGGCAAATCCACTCTCAAATTTTTGTAAATCAACAAACACATAATTTATGATCTCTAACTTTGATATTAAGTGGAATAATCATTGTATATATCATAAGTATGGTTTGTTTATGTTATTATTTAACATAACTCAAACCATCGAACTATAATACAACAATTATACCACTTATAATTCTCATGAAAATGAAGCCAAAGCAAAAGCTATTTTAAGTATGATCTATTTACCATTGTAACTAGTAATATAGATCATCAAATTTCATTTTTACTTTCATTTCATAATCAAAAATTAATTAGCAAATGATAATGTAAATTGTGTTTATGTTGAATAAGAATAGCTCATTTGCATAAGCAATATAAGCTATCAAACCCACTTGTATAAACTTACATCAAAATTCACATTCATGAAGCATAAACAAAGAGATCGTAAATCATAAAAATGTTGAAATTACATAAAGTTAGAGAGCTTCATCACCCCTAAATTGAAGGGGTTTAGCTACTCATTTGTGGCATTGAAGCATCACTTGTAAGTTTCAACATTAAAAAAGAAAAGAAAAATAGAAAATAAGTAAAGAAGGCGAAAGAGATTAGCTACTAACGACTTGCATAAATATGAATCTAAGCTATGAACATAAGGAGAAAGAGAGCATAGAAATAAACATTAACAATAAAACAAAGAAAAGCATGTAGAAAAGAGAGAAGAAAGAGGCTTGGAAGCCATTTTTATTTCATAGAACATTGCGCTTACACTTGATTTCTTAATTTCCTAAGTAAGATAAAGAGTAGAAGATGGTTTCATATACATAATAGGGCTATATATACATGCATAAAACCCTAATTCTATTTTTAGGGCGCTACCTAAAATGCCCTTTAGGAAGTGTGGCCAACAAGTAACCATTAACCACTAATTAATGCCTCATTTGTTTTGCATGAAGTTTTAACCTCCACTTAGTTGTCCATTAGCTCCAAATTGTACTTTTAGGTAAGTGGGTGGGGTCCTCCATGTTCATGGCTTGAATTATTTCCCTCTTCTTTCCTTTGTATTCATTTGTGCATGCATATATCTTCATATAAGCCTCTTCCATATGCATCCAAATTCCTATAAAAATTGTCAAAAAATGTCCAAGTAAAAATTCTTATATTGACACATGCACAAAATGACTATTTTACCCTGAATGAAGATGAAAATACGATTGTTGGAAATAATTGAATTTTGGTTTTAAACATGTTAAAATGCCCAAATATGAAGATTATTTAAATAAAAAGAGATAAAATATGGATGCAAATATATGCACAATCACGTGCATATCAGCAGGTGCACGGAAGGCATTGGGTGTCAGTTGTTTTAGGGAAGATGGATTCTCGTGATTGTATCAGGATTTTTCATGGGTTGCTTGAAGTTTTGGGGTTAATGTCTCGAAGTAGCTACTGTTGTGGGCTCGGGAAAGTTGGTTTGGTACAGGTATGTTTAAAACCTGTCAGTTTTAGTTTGATAATTTCAAAATGAAATTGTTAATTCGAGTTTTACTTGTGTTATTTTGGGTTTTGCTCGGGCTAGGATTAGGACTAGGCTCGAGTGGATTAGGTGTAGTTAGAGTTGGTTTTGTTACAGGTTAAAATCCTGTTATGTTTTAAAAAATTTATACTGAAATTTTAAAATATTTAGCAAAGATTTAAAATTTGTTTTAAATCTAATGTAAATAATGAATTCAAGTTTAATCTGAATTTTAAGCAGGAAATGTATGAAGTTTTAAATTCAAATTTGTTTAAATAAACTTTAAAAGGGTTTCTTGTTTAAAATTGTTTTAAAGAATTTGAATTCAAATTTGGAAATTTGAAATATAAAGTAATATTTAAACAAGGTTTAATTTTGATTCAAATTTGGATTTGAATCTTCGTTTCAAAATAAATTTAAGTTTTATGAATTTAAGTGTTTAAAACAAATTTGAATGATAATGTAAAATTTAAATGGTTTTAATTTAAAAGGAAATTTGTTTTAACTTTTGAAAAATTTCTTTTAAAATAAAAGTATTATTTATCATTTAAAAGATTTAGATTGATTTTAAAACTTGTTAAAGTTAAAAATAGTTTAATGATTTGTATTTCATTTAATTATTAGGGTAATTAAATGAATAATTAATTTATTTAATAAATTAATGAAATGAATAATTACTCAAAGTAATTAAGCGTTTAAGATTAATTATTCTTAGAACAATTAACTTGTAATTAATAATCATTAATTAAATAAGATTTGATTTTAATTAATGATTAATACTTAATTAATCATTAATAATGGATTAATTAAGTTTTAATTAACACTTAATTATTTAATTAATTAGGGATTAATTAATGAGTTACTAATGATTAATTTATTTGAAATTAATAATGATTTAAAATAAGTTAATTATTTCAGATAAGTAATTAATAAATTGTTTAATAGTTAATGAAGGTCATTAACTAAAAATTAATTAATTAATTAATTAATGTGATTAATTTCAATAATTAATTGGATTAATTAATTTAAGGATAATCATTTGTGTAAATTGTTAAGTATAATTACTTATGGAAGTAATTAAGTAAATTAATTACTTATTATAATTAGTCAAGTTTAAATTTGATTAGATTAAGTTAATTAATTCAGTTTAATTAATTTAAAATAATCATTTGATGATTTGTGAAGTATAATTACTTAATGTAATTAAATAAAGAGAAGTTACTTAGGGTAGTAATTAATGGTAATTGCTGGATGTAATTAATTGAAGATGATTTGATAATTGAGGTAATTTAAGTATAATTACTTTGTGAATTCATCAAGGAATTAATTTGAGATAATTAATTATGGAGTAGTTAATTTGTTTGGTAAAGTATTTAAGGGTAGTAAATTACTGAATAGGGTTAATCAAGGTGATTAACAATTATGGTTTAAATTAAGATTTGATTACTTAATGTAATTAATTTAAATAAGGTAATTAATTTAAATGTAATTAGAAATCATTAATTAATATAATTAATGATGTAATTAAGATTGATTAATTAAGATTAATTTATCAATAATAAGTGATTAAAGGTAATTAATTAATATAATTAATTAAGGATTAATGTAATTAATTATAGTAATTAATTTGTGAAGTAATTAAAGGTTAATTACTGTATTTGGTCAAGTATAATTGATTTGTAAAATTAATTAAAGAATAATTACTTAAATGTAATTAAGGAATAATTAGTCAAAGGTGATTAATTAAGGTGATAAATTGGAAGATGATTAATTAATTAAATTGTAATTAATTAATGGCAATAAGCAAGATTTATATTAATGAAGTAATTAATTTAATTCACTTTAAATTAATTAGAGAATGACGTAGTTAATTTAATTCACTTTAAATTAATTATAAATGGTGATTATAGATCATTGCTTATATGGATGGATGATATTGTTGCCTTGATTGGTTTGAATCTCGGAAATGAGATAGATAATATTGAGTGATATGGATGCATGGTTACATTGTGATGATGATTTGGGTTATCTTTGGATAATGATAATGTTGATTATCTATTATGAATTTGTGTATTATCTATCTGTGTATATATAGATAGTGAAATTGAATTGTTTTAAACTTTAAAACAACTTGGCCTTAAAAGACACGCTTTGGATTTTGATGAGACCGGGATCGGGTTTCCATATTTGGATATCCGAAAACCACATCGATTCCAATTAACGTTAGGTCGTGAATCTAAGTGGAGCAAGTGAAGACTCGAGGTGTAAGAACTATACGACAGTATAACTCTGTGGGTGATTCCGTAATGAGTTTGACGGAATAGTACTTATAGATTCGAGATTGTGATTTAGAGTGCAAGGGTTATCGTCGTTAACTCTGTGGGTGGTTCCGTAATGAGTGTAACGAGAAAATGCCTTCGGTTTCGTTCAAACCCAGAACGAATTTGTATGGATTGAATGCTTTCAGAACATCATCAGGTGGACGATGAGCATTCTAAGAGATGTGTTCTCTAAAGGTAATCGTAGCCTCAAGCCTCATCAACCGGGAATGGCTAAAACAGGGGAGGTGCAGCAAAGCTTCGTGGGTAGCTCCCACCGGAGAGCAAGATTTACCCCTTTCTAGAGGTCCCTTTTTATTTCGGCTGTTTGGGCAGTTGGACGTACGCCAACTGCGGGGTTGTCTTGTTCGGTACTGTCCAGTAAGGGATGGTTCCGGCTTTGTGTTGCAGGGGATCGGGATTGGTCCTCGGTATGTTGATCTAGGCCACGTACTGTGACGGGCGGTACCCCAGTAGCCCAGCCATTCATGGAATCCACAATCCAATAAGTGCCAACAGTTTTCATTGTATTACCCACTTTTGTGGCTAGTAGCTGGAATTTAATCATGTAACAATTTCGGCTATTTTATATTTACTTGAAAACCCTAGACCTATTATAATATCACTGGATTTCCTATCAAATGTTTTAGTTAGCGTAAGGTAAAAACTTTTCCATGTTTATGTGTGGGAAGTCTTACGTGATACCTTTTCTTTTCAAAGGTTTTTCAAAGTTAAGCAACTTTAACCTGTTACTCACACCAGACCCATGTCTGACCTGGAGTTTATTTTTGTTTTTCATAAACTTTTGGGTACTCAATTTTTTACGAGTAGCCAAGGGATTCAGGTTAGCTTTGACGAAATTTGGAGGAGAAAATGGAGCAGGAGGCTTCTGCGTTGTAGATAATAGTTCCACCGTGTGATCTCTGTGTTGTGTCTCTTTGTTGTGATGTATTGTGTTGTATAACTAGACAGGTGTTTATAACTGTCTAGTATATGATGTATATGTTGTGTAACTCTGATTAGTGTTGTATACTATGTAATACTTATGTTATTAATATAATTTATTCGTTCCGCTGTTAGATTCTGATGTGTTGTTTCTTTCTTCTTCTCTTTCTTTCTATTCTCTATCTCTTTCTTTCTTATTAATGATGTGACTTCCTAGAGTCTGGAAGTTGGGTCGTTACAGAACTAGAGAAGGAGGAATTGGATTTTGAAATTGTTAGAAGCCTGTAACTTAAAACAGAGCTTATACCAAACATGCATCCATAAATTATATACATTCAAGCTTATTCATATCCACATCCAAACAGAATTCACCCATGCAAACAATTGTCATCACTATGCTTCTCAGGATTAAACATATATACCAAAGTATAAACCCACATTAAAGTTCTTGATAGGTTGGTTTGCTCACTTGAAACTTTTAATAGAGAAGAACAATTGTTGAATTTTGTTGCTTTCTTAATCTTTGATATTTTCTTTTGATTTTTCCTGAATCTATTATGTTTTGAGTTGCCTTTGCTTTTGATCTTCCTGCTTCCAGGTTGAAGTTTTCCAATTTCTTCTTTTGTTTGCCAAAACTGTTTCTCAAGTTTTGGTTGCTGCTTTGATCTTTTTTTTTCCAGATTTTTGAAATGCTTTGGGATGATTTCCAGGTTTTTATATTTTTCCAGATTCTGGTTTTGCTATCTTTTCTTTATGAACAAGCAAGCATAAGAATAAATGTATATATAGAGAAACAATTTGTACAGGGGAGAGGTGTCTTTTGGTGCAAGCTTATTTCTTTGTTTTTAACACTGGTCAAGATTTTTTCCTTTCTTGCTTTGACTAAAGATTTTTTTCCTTTGTTTACTGAAATGACTCTTACATATTTCGGCTGAGATGATTTTCATTACCAGTCATTGCTTCCTTCTAAGTCTACACACTTATGCTATTTGAATTATTTTGTATGTAGATATTTTGTTTGTACAGCTTTGTTTTGTTATCTTCTTGCATGCATACACAACTCACATACAAATATACACGTACTTCATATGTTTACTTAAGTATTCATATTTTATTTTTACTAACTATACTTAGTTCAAGTATAGAATTTAAAAAGAATGAATATTGATCTCTTCTTATATCTTATTTTATGCTTTTTATAACCTTTTCAAAGAAAATGGATTAAAACACAATTTATACCCCTAAAAAATAATCATACATATTATTTTTTCCAAAGAATAATCTTTAAATCCAATTCATTTTGAATACATTTTGAATTTCCAAAACAAAATTTTATTTACAATCCAATTCAATTGAAAATATTTATTTTGAGTTTCAAATCCAAAATAAATAAGTATATATCTTATTAAATTTGAAAATTTCAAATAAAACCACAATTTAACCCAAAAATTTAATTTAATTACAAATTTAAATTCGTCTTTAAACCGAGATCGTTACAGATTCCCCTCCTTAAGAAATTTCATCCCCGAAATTTACCAGGGAGACAACTAAGATAGATGAAAGATGGAGAAATATCTTTCCAATTCAAACCAAATGTTTATTCTGTATTTGGCTTACCAAATCAGAATATCAACAATAGATATGAGAACAAACTCAATTAACTACGAAACAATTGGGTTACCTGAACTACGAAGTATACATGCGTATTGGTTATTTCGAAGGGTTAACTAACCATTCGTAGAATATATCGCAATCCAATGAAACAGACAGAATTAGATTCGACGGCGATCTCAAATTCAAGATTTATGCGACGTGATATGCACGTAATTGTGCATATATTTACATCCATATTTTATCTCTTTTTATTTAAATAATCATCATATTTGGGTATTTTAACGTGTTTAAAACCAAAATTCAATTATGTCCAACCATCATATTTTCATCTTCATTCAGGGGCAAAACGGTCATTTTGTGCATGTGTCAATATAAGAATTTTTACCTGGACATTTTTTTGATAATTTTTATAGGAATTTGGATGCATATGGAAGAGGCTTATATGAAGATATATACATGCACAAATGAATACAAAGGAAAGAAGAGGGAAATAATTCAAGCCATGAACATGGAGGACCCCACCCACTTACCGAAAAGTACAATTTGGAGCCAATGGACAACTAAGTGGAGGTTAAAGCTTCATGCAAAACAAATGATGGATTAATTAGTGGTTAATGGTTACTTGTTGGCCACACTTCCTAAAGGTCATTTTAGGTAGCCCCCTAAAAAATAGAATTAGGGTTTTATGCATGTATACATAGCCCTCTTATGTATATGAAACTATCATCTACTCTTTCATTTTACTTAGGAAATTAAGAAATCAAAGTGTAAGCTCAATGCTCTATGAAATAAAAATGGCTTCCAAGCCTCTTTCTTTTCTCTTTTCTACATGCTTTTCTTTGTTTTATTGTTAATGTTTTATTTCTATGCTCTCTTTTCCTTTATGTTCATAGCTTAGATTTACATTTATGCAAGTAGTAAGTAGCTAATCTCTTTTGCTTTCTTTGCTTATTTTCTATTCTCTTTTCTTTTTTAATGTTGAAATTTGTTTGTGTTGCTTCAATGCCACAAATGAGTAGCTAAACCCCTTCAATTTAGGGGTGATGAAGTTCTCTAACTTTATATAATTTCAACATTTTTATGATGTATGATCTCTTTTTTTATGCTTCATGAATGTGAATTTTGATGTATGTTTATAAAGTGGGTTTGATAGCTTATATTGCTTATGCAAATGAGCTATTCTTACTCAACATAAACACAATTTACATCAACATTTGCTAATTAATTTTTGATTATGAAATGAAAGTAAAAATGAAATTTGATGATCTATGTTACTAGTTACAATAGTAAATAGATCATACTTAAAATAGTTTTTACTTTGGCTTCTTTTTCATGAGAATTGTAAGTGGTATAATTGTTGTATTATAGTTTGATGGTTTGAGTTATGTTAACTAATGACATAAACAAACCATACTTATGATAAATGCAATGATTATTTCACTTAATATCAAAGTTAGAGATCATAAATTATGTGTTTGTTGATTTACAAAAATTTGAGAGTGGATTTGCCTCTAAATTGTTCTTTAGTCTAATAATTTTTGAATCACATTTTCTAGTGTTAGCCTTATAATTTCTAGTTAACAAATCCTCTTCGACTTTGGTATAATTTGATTGAATATAATTTTAAAAATCATCAATTCCCTGTGTATCGACCCGTATTCGCCGCTTGCTACATTCGTACACCGTACGCTTGCGGTAATTTTTAAATTTAAATTCGTTCGATGGTTTTCTAAACCGATAGAATTTCCGTCGGCGAACAAGTTTTTTGGAAACTTGTATATCCTTCTCGCTGTCGATTACGTTTCAAAATGGGTCGAAGCCGTTCCTTGCAAAACCAATGACCACAGAAATGTTGTAAAATTTCTCCAAGAAAACATCTTTTCGAGGTTCGGCACACCTCGCACAATAGTCAGTTATAACGAAACCCATTTTTGCAACCGTTTTTTGAAATTTTAATGAAAAAATACTCGATAACCCACAAGTTATCCACTCCGTATCATCCTCAGACTTGTGGCCAAGTTGAAGTTTCAAATCGACAAATAAAACAAATCTTGGAGAAAACTGTCAATAAAAATCGAAAAGATTAGTCTTAGAAATTGACCGACGCGCTTTGGGCTTACCGTACTGCTTTAAAACTAACCTTGGGATGTCCCC
Organism: Allium cepa; assembly: GCA_030765085.1. Taxonomy (NCBI): domain Eukaryota; kingdom Viridiplantae; phylum Streptophyta; class Magnoliopsida; order Asparagales; family Amaryllidaceae; genus Allium; species Allium cepa. Next base: position 107,059,896 of record CM060937.1, on the reverse strand, counting down.
ATTTCGTTTAGTTTACGGTAAAGCTTGCCATTTACCCGTTGAAATTGAACATAAAGCGTTGTGGGCAATAAAAAACTTAAACTTTGATCTTGAAAAAGCTGGCGAAAATCGAAAACTACAACTCAACGAACTCGAAGAACTTAGGAACGACACGTATGAAAACGAGAAAATTTACAAAGAAAGAACCAAAGTTTTTCATGACAAGTCAATCCTAAGGAAAACGTTTTTGCCTAACCAGAAAGTTCTTTTATATGACTCGAGACTTCATTTATTCCCTGGGAAACTTAAATGAAGGTGGACCGGACCATTTGTGGTACGAACTGTTTTTCCACATGGTGCCATGGAAATAGAAAACCCAAAGGATGGATCGATTTTCAAAGTCAATGGTCATCGTTTGAAACCCTTCTTGGAATTGCCCGGTAACCAAGAGGAGGAGCTCATGTTCCTTCATGAGCCAAGCTACGTCTAGTAAGAATGTTAACCCTCTTTTGTAAATATGTACATATTTTTCCCCGTTACACTCATTATATCATGCATCGACTGTGGAGACACAGTCAAAATTAAGTGTGGAGGGGGGAGTTTCATTTTCATTTTCTTTAGTTTTTCATGGCATTTTTGAAATTTCATTTTCTTCAAAAAATAATAATATCAAAACTCCTAAATCTCAAAAACATTTTCTTTTTAACATTTTGATTTATTTTTGAAGAAACACCATGGGATAAGTATAAGTTTTGGTTAATAAATTGAAATTTTTGAAAATTTGTTTGTCTTAACAAAAATAAAAATGAAGTTTGATTACAAATAACAATGGTTTTATTAGTATATAGGAAGGTTCATCTATGTTAATAATGAAATATGTTCTAATTGAAAATCTTTGTTTAAAAAGTGGTAAATTTAAAGTAAGGATATACATTTTTGTCTTCTAAGTTAAATGGTGCTAAGATGGTTTTGCAAAACTCTTTCTCTTTCTCTTTTTTTTTTAAAAAATATATAAAAAATACAAAATAATAACATCCAAAGTATTCACTCTCATTTAAAAGTCCTCACAGTTATGCATGGGTGAATTACTTGGAATCTTTGATTATGTGCTTTCATACTCATTTAAAAGTCCTCACGGTTATGTATGTATGGAACACATACACACAAAAAAATAGGCTAAACAAAAACCACCTACGGTCGATAGGTGTATGCACGAAAGTGTGTGCACTCGCCATGCTCTGTACTCCCCTCACATAGCCCGAAAGGCAGTGCATGGGTGGTATATCTGGCCTCAATTTACCTGAGCTAGGTGTGTAATTTTTTTTTTTTGCAAACAATGAGAGAGCAAGCAATTGAAATCGTAGCACTATTTTAACTTGTTTGATTTAACTTGATATTGAAAATAAATGAAAATACCACTTTAATAAACTTTGATAATCAACTAAGGATCCATTTCATAATTACATTATGTTATCAACCGAAACAACTAGCCAAACTATGGTCTATCTGTTATGACAACTTGATTTTTATTGGAAATTTTGATGAGTAAAATTTTCAAGACAATGACCAAAACTTGTATTTTACTTACTCGTGCCAATTTAAAAATAAATTCTTCATTTGTTAATATTTTCAAAAACTCGCATTCATCTCTTTGTAAATAAATCTTTCATTTTGTAAATATTTTCATCCTGCATTTCGATTTTGTGGGTAGTATCCACTGAAAACCCTCAAGAGACAACACTCGTCCTACTGGGGACACCCAGAGGTTTAACGGCTTGTTGCATACGCTCAATGCAATCGTGCTCCCTATGAAAATGGATTTATCTTAGTTTTCCTTTATTCGAGGACGAATAAAAGATAAGTGTGGGGGTATTTGATGTGCACGTAATTGTGCATATATTTACATCCATAGTTTATCTCTTTTTATTTAAATAATCGTCATATTTGGGCATTTTAACATGTTTAAAACCAAAATTCAATTATTTCCAACCATCATATTTTCATCTTCATTCAGGGGCAAAACGGTCATTTTGTGCATGTGTCAATATCAGAATTTTTACCTGGACATTTTTTTGATAATTTTTATAGGAATTTGGATGCATATGGAAGAGGCTTATATGAAGATATATGCATGCACAAATGAATACAAAAGAAAGAAGAGGGAAATAATTCAAGCCATGAACATGGAGGACCCCACCCACTTACCTAAAAGTACAATTTGGAGCTAATGGACAACTAAGTGGAGGTTAAAGCTTCATGCAAAACAAATGATGGATTAATTAGTGGTTAATGGTTACTTGTTGGCCACACTTCCTAAAGGGCATTTTAGGTAGCCCCCTAAAAATAGAATTAGGGTTTTATGCATGTATATATAGCTCTCTTATGTATATGAAACTATCATCTACTCTTTCATTTTACTTCGGAAATTAAGAAATCAAAGTGTAAGCTCAATGTTCTATGAAATAAAAATGGCTTCCAAGCCTCTTTCTTCTCTCTTTTCTACATGCTTTTCTTTGTTTTATTGTTAATGTTTTATTTCCGTGCTCTCTTTTCCTTTATGTTCATAGCTTAGATTTACATTTATGCAAGTAGTAAGTAGCTAATCTCTTTTGCTTTATTTGCTTATTTTCTATTCTCTTTTCTTTTTTAATGTTGAAATTTGTTTGTGTTGCTTCAATGCCACAAATGAGTAGCTAAACCCCTTCAATTTAGGGGTGATGAAGCTCTCTAACTTTATGTAATTTCAACATTTTTATGATGTATGATCTCTTTGTTTATGCTTCATGAATGTGAATTTTGATGTAAGTTTATAAAGTGGGTTTGATAGCTTATATTGCTTATCCAAATGAGCTATTCTTACTCAACATAAACACAATTTACATCAACATTTGCTAATCAATTTTTGATTATAAAATGGAAGTAAAAATGAAATTTGATGATCTATGTTACTAGTTACAATAGTAAATAGATCATACTTAAAATAGTTTTTTCTTTGGCTTCTTTTTCATGAGAATTGTAAGTGGTATAATTGTTGTATTATTGTTTGATGGTTTGAGTTATGTTAACTAATAACATAAACAAACCATATTTATGATAAATGCAATGATTATTTCACTTAATATCAAAGTTAGAGATCATAAATTATGTGTTTGTTGATTTACAAAAATTTGAGAGTGGATTTGCCTCTAAATTGTTCTTTAGTCTAATAATTTTTGAATCACATTTTCTAGTGTTAGCTTCATAATTTCTAGTTAACAAATCCTCTTCGAATTTGGTATAATTTGATTGAATATAATTTTAAAAATCATCAATTCCCTGTGGATCGACCCGTATTCGCCGCGTGCTACATTCGTACACCGTGCGCTTGCGGTAATTTTTAAATTTAAATTCGTTCGACGGTTTTCTAAACCGATAGAATTTTCGTCGACGAACACGACGTCCCACCTCCATGCTCACAATAACAAAGAGTATTAAAAGAAATACTGTCAGTTATTACGAAGAATAAGGCTGGATAGGAGCGGCCATCCGTAGTTAGGCCTTACACTAGTATTGGTTACCTCGATATGAGTGGTATACATTTTTATTTTGCATCTCTTATTTATTTACTCCCATCGACATACCAAAATGCACAAGCAAGGCAACTACATAATGTAACCAAGTTAAAAATGCAAACTGACTTGACGACTTACAACATCAAAATGCACAAGCAAGGCTACTACATAATGTAGCAGACACACATGTCCAGGGTCAAAGGCACAAACACAATATGAACTTATGTGGAACAACTTAGGTACAGACAAACAAATGCAACTTCAAAATGTAACAGACTCGAGTATATCAAACCAAAGATACAATGAACGAACAGGTATGCAGTAGACACAAGTGATGAACTAGCTATGCAACTACATGATGACTGGAAACTGGAGCAGGCTGTGACAGTGAATCACAAACCAAAAATGTCAGGTGAACACCAAAGTGCAATAGTAGATAGATGTATTCATATACATACACGCATGTTAACATAGCCAGGCAGCACACTGTAAGGGTCAACTCAGGGCATCAAGGCAAACCCAGTGGAGTAATATGGTATAGACGAGAATGCACACATACAAAAGCTAGTGACCGAAGTCAAATGCAAACAAGTCGTAGTTATCATGATTTCAACAAGTCAAGTTTAAATGCCGGAGCAATATCTTCACAAAAATCAGGGGTTTCAAAATACCGATGTTATACAACAGCTGGTACTAGTAAATATCCCAGAGATGAACATAAGTGCCAAATTCACAAATGACCAAGTCAAAAATGTCAAGTGATCGAAGTTGTACCAGTTTTGAACAAGACATAGATGCCAGAGTCATGAAACAGTAAGAAAATCGAACAAGGTCGAAAGTCGAACGACATCAACATCGTAAAATCAAGCAACAAAAGTCGCGAATTTGAACAAGTCAGAAATCACTAAAACTTGAATTAGATGTGAGTGAAGAAAATCACTCACCTTTTCAACAAGCGCAAACCCAAATCCAATCGCAGCCGAAATCCTCCTCTTTCCCCCCTTCAGATCGCCAAGCACGAATTACACGAAGCCCTAATTTTTGAAGAAAAGGGAAACGAGCGCATCCACCATTTTTTTCTTTTCGTTTGCTTTGGTCTAGGGTTTGGACGAATGAATGAAGGGAATCGGTATTTACTTTGAAAATTTTCACAGTCCCAAAATAAAACATTGGCCCAGATTCAATTTTCAAAGCCCACCAACACTTAACAAATTATTAAAAGAATTTCAACCCAAATAAAAACCGCAAATAGCCATTAGCTATCAACATTAATCGTCTAATGTCGTTGATCAATAGATACGAAACCCCAGTACAGACACCCCTCCTTATAAAAATTGTGTCCCCGCAATTTTCATAATTAAGGTTGTCAATGACAATTATTTTCCTAACATAAAATGGTTAAGCTAGAAAAATAAAGGTCGAGAATACAAACGCCAAAGAAATCTTTTAATTTCATAAAAGAAATTCACAAATTCTCAACAAAATCTAATTATCAATTAGATAATCAGAAAACGGCAAACTGAATAAATACAATTTTCAGCAACATTTAATTATCAATTAGATTATTAGAATACAGAAATCATGAAACAACAATATCTAATTATCGATACGATAATTAGAAAACAGCAAAATCCAATTATCAACAAAGATAATTAGAAAACACAAATCACAAAACGCAAAACCGCAATTATCTAGTTACCTAAAACGATAATCAGAAAACAACAAATATCCAATTATCAAAAAAAAATCAGAAACAACAAATATCCAATTATCAAAAACGATAATCGGAAACAACAAATATCCAATTATCAAAAACGATAATCAGAAATCATCAAGTATCCAATTATCAAAAACGATAATCAGAAATCTCAAATCGACAAATATCTATTTATCAAAAACGATAATCAGAAATCTCAAATCAACAAATATCTAATTATCACAAACGATAATCAGAAATCTCAAATCAACAAATATCTAATTATCAAAAACGATAATCAGAAATCTCAAATCTACAAATATCTAATTATCACAAACGATAATCAGGAATCTCAAATCAATAAATATCTAATTATCAAAAACAATAATCAGAAACAACAAATATCCAATTATCAAAAACGATAATCACAAACAATAAATATCCAATTATCAAAAACGATAATCAGAAATCTCAAATCAACAAATACCTAATTATCAAAAACGATAATCAGAATCAACAAATATCTAATTATCAAAAACGATAATCATAATCAACAAATATCTAATGTCAAAAACGATAATCAGAATCAACAAATATCTAATTATCAAAAACGATAATCAGAATCAACAAATATCCAATTACCTGCAAATAATTGGAAACAACAAATATCTAGAAATCAATTAAGATAATCTAGAAAATCAACATAAAAGGTGGATCGATCCCAACAAATGGCGAGTTTTAGCTACGCCGCAGGTGCATCAACATATGGCCGAAGGCTACAAAGTACTGCCAACATAATTTTGGCGCCCAACATATAACCGGAAGGTCCAACATATGACCCGAAGGTCTAGCACTGGTATTTGACCCGAAGGTCCAACATATGACCCGAAGGTCCAACATAGTGGCTCGAAAGCACACGAAAATCATCAAAATCATCAAACAGTAAATATTTCAATTAACGAGTCCGGAATTAATCAAAATATCAAACTCACATGTCCCATACCACGAGTTTTACTAAATCGTTTAATTGTCTTCATCGTTTCCTTGAAAGTGCAAAATTGTGTATTTTAAATAAATAACATTTTACGTTCTCAAACGGACAAGTCCGGAATTAAGCGAAAGGGTTCATAGTCCTCGATTTTGCTGAAACGTTTAAATTGCTTCCTCATTCTTTTGAAAGTGCAAACTGTAGAAATTTTGGAAAACAATTTTATTTTAAAACGATTTTAAAATACGTGATTAAAACAGCAACATCTGTAACAATTTCGATAAGGAAATTGCACTTCTCAAAACACCGTAAAAACGGATCTCAAAATCAACATTGCGGGATAACCGCTTGAAAATCCACTTTGAAATTGACGGTTACTGAAGTCAAAGCGACAGTAAAAATTTTATACGTCAAAATCTCATCAAAATAATTCACATCAAAATATAATATCAGTGAATTTCCATTCATAAAAATGTCAACAAAACACTGTGCTTCAAAAATTCAGCACCGGTGTAAAAATCCCATTGTAAAAATAACGGCAACAAAATACGTTTAAAACCAAACACTGGTTCAACGTAAAATTAATGCAGTAACGTGCAACTCAAATTTGCACGCACACTACAAGATGCACAAAGAAATTACTCGAATATATCTTCAATGAAGATAATTTAAAATAGCAAAAGTCTTAACAAATCACATAAGTGCAATCGCTTCGGATCCTCAAATCGGATTCGAAATTTTCAAAGAAAACAAAAATAAACACATCCATGTAGCAACACAATGAACTTAATTTCATTTTCATATTTTCATTTTTAAATCAAAAAGGTTATCAGTTGTACTCGGCGAAGGCAGTCTCACTGTTTCCGCTGCGCACTCTGATAAATAGAACACAAATTACTCGATCATCAAAACTCAATTTCACTTTTATTTTTAAATAAAGATATTTAAAAATTTCATCATAATTTCAAAACTTTAGTTTTGACTCAAAGCACAACTAAAACATCAACAATTAGTAGTAACACATGTTCCATCTAAGTTATGCTTTATATTATGTCCATAAACCCCTCGCACTGATAACAACTGTGACGCCCCACCTCTATGCTCATAATAACAAAGAGTATTAAAAGAAATACCGTCTGTTATTACGAAGAATAAGGCTGGATAGGAGCGGCCATCCGTAGTTAGGCCTTACACTAGTATTGGTTACCTCGATAGGAGTGGTATATATTTTTATTTTGTATCTCTTATTTATTCACTCCCATCGACATACCCAATTCCAGTATAAAACGAACTACGATGGTTCATAATAGTTTAGGACAATATATATAACAATAACACAGATAAGCTAAATGCGGAACACAGATAATATAAAAATATCATATATATATAACTGAATTCAGTTACAATACATGTGATACAATACATATGATACAACTACAACTGTCGACTCTGGAAGTTACATATACAGTACATTATTGACAATAATATACATGAATACATAACATCCTATACTATAACAACGACTACTCCAAATGATATAAAGAGACTTCATAGCTCAAGCGACAACCCAAAGCAAGATACCTACAACCTGTAGTAACTCGGTCTGACCCAAGTATTAAATTCAAAGAAAATAATACACGGGTCAGTCTAATTCAAACTCAGTTGTTGAGTCAAAATTTTTATAGAGTTTTGATTTCTGATAAAGGGATAAATCATGATCGACAAAAAGAAGTTATTTTGGACACAAAGAGCCCCATTTGTTGGAGGTTGATTATTTGGTATGTTAGTAATATTATTTATGTTAAAATCTATCCTCAAATAACCGTATAACTTTAATTTTCTTATATATATATATATGTATATATATGAATGAATGCACATTAGCTGTGCAAACTGGACTAAACCGGTCGACCGGTTAAAATATGGCGGTCGACCGTTTATGCCCAGAATGCACAGATAACGTGCACAAGTGACCATAACGTATATATATATTCAAATTCTTGTCTACTGGTCCTTTTTGACCTGTCGACCGTTTTCAAACAGAAAGCAACCCTTCGTATAGACACTTCCTTTTCTTCAATGGTTGCTTCTCTTTCTCTCCACTAATGATCATGACCTTTGTTTGTATCTTTTCACAAATGGTTACAACTGTTTATTTCTTATATAAACATCATGAAATCATTATACAAAACAACGATTTTCTATTCTTCTAAACTCTATTCTATTGATCTCTATCTTGTACTCTCAAGCGTTCAAATTGCTCATATTCTATCATATATCGTTTTGAATCCTGAAATTTATTTAACATTCTTTAGATTCAACACGATATCCACTTCCAAATATTCATATATACAAATATTCTATTTGAGGATAAGATTATAGGAAGTTTGTACTACAAGTGACAAAACCGTGTTAGAAAGAATACATACCTTCAACAAACAATTATATTCATCTTTGTTGAAGTCCTCCGTGTTGTAAGAGACAAGTGTTGAAGTCCTCGGTGTTGTAAGAGGTAAGTATTGAAGTCCTCAATATATTAGAGGCGTGGAATCCCGTTCGTCTGATCGGGTGTTGTAAACCTGTTCCTCCGGGTGAAGCGAGGTAGTTGGTAGTGAAAAGAAAACCAGATAGAAGTCTGGGACTGGACGTAGGACGGTGCTCCGAACCAGTATAAAAATCTCTAGTGTGATTTTTCTATTTTTATTTACTTTTCTATTATCATCTATTTCCGCATTTATATTATATTCCATATTACACGATCCGTTTGTACTATATTAGCACGTACACTGCATTTTTCATTTGGTATCAGAGCACAGCCATCATATTACCGTAACACAGTTATTTGATATATTCTTGCAATATGAAAAATAACTCAAGCACTAGCACTCAAAACACCACTTACATGGAAGGTCAATCGACACAAAGACCTCCATTTTTCAATGGTCTTAACTATAGTTATTGGGCAACACGTATGTCATTCTTTATGCAATCAAATAGTTATGATGCCTGGAATGCTACTCAAAAAGAAATAGTGAATCCAACAACTGATTATTCAGAATGGACTGCGGCTGAGAAAACGGCAGCAGCCGAAAATGCAAGGGCAATAAATATGTTGTTTTGTGCATTAGACCAAAATGAATATAACCGTGTTAGTATCTGCACTACTGCATATCAAATTTGGCAAACGCTGAAAACCACTCATGAAGGTACTAACAAGGTTAAACAAGCCAAAATAGCCATGCTGAAAAGTCAATTTCAAAATTTCAAAATGAAACCAAATGAGACAATCAATGATATGTATTCACAGTTTCAAACTATCCACCATGCACTTATTGGCTTAGGACAAAAGTATTCTGATTTTGATGTTGTCTCAACAGTTCTACATTCTCTGACTAGTGAATGGGAAGGAAAAGTATTAGCAATTGAAGAAGCTAATGACCTTTCCGTCATGAAGCCAAATGAATTGATAGGAAATCTAATGTCCTACGAAGCTAACTTGCAGACTAGAAAGGAACAAAAGGAAGAAAAGAAAAACGTGGCATTCCATGCTGGAAAAGACAAAAATGAATCAGAATCTGAAGATGAAGATCTGGCATTCATAGCAAAAGGTTTCAAAAAATTCCTAAAACAGCGAGAAGCCAGTCGTTATAATAGAAAGAAATTTGGATCAAATAAACCAATATCATCCTCTATAGAATGCTTCAACTGTCACAAAAAGGGGCACATGCACAAGGATTGTCCAGAGCAAAAGAAGAAGTCAGAAAATGAAAAATTAAGATATAAGAAGGACAGATCAAAGAAACGAGCATTCTCGGTAACATGGGATGATACAGACTCATCATAAAGTGAGAGTGATATGGAAGATGAACAAGCAAATGTCTGTTTAATGGCAACAGAAGATGAGGTACAAATTCCTACATTTGATGAAGTACTTGATATTAATGCTGAATTGATAGTCAAATATAAAGACATGAAACGAAAGCTAAAAGAAGCCAAAGCAGAATTGAGTAGAGTAGAATTTGAACGAGATATGTTAAAAACGAGAAGAAAATATTAGAAGAAGAACTTGAAAATTTTCAAGAATCATCATCTAATATTGATTCTCAATTATCTCTTTTGAGTCAAGAAATTGAAACTCAAAAAGAGAAAAATGATGCTCTCACTACTAAAAATCACGAGCTTAAGGCAAAAGTCAAAACTCTGGACCTAGAAAAGGCTAGTTTACAAACTAAGTTAGATAACATTAATCAAAATGTTTCTAATTTTAACAAAGGTCGAGAAAATTTGACAAAAATCATTGAAAGTTCACAATCTATTTCGGATAAACAAGGTTTGGGATATAAGAAACAAGAAACCAAGAAACATCTTGGTAATAAAAGGAAGAAGAAAGTACAAAAAACTGAAGCTAAGAAAAATCTTAGTTTATTATATTCCAAACCAAAACCAGTTGTGAAATTTCAAAAGAAAAATATCAAGACTATCAAAATATGGGTTCGTGAAACAAATAATAATTTGATTAGGAACAAATATATTCAGAATTTCATGAATACTGTGCATCTTAATATTAATTATATATATAAAGGGGATACCAGACCCGTATGGGTTTGGACTCCTAAGACCTAACTCTTAGGACCCCATAAAAAGTGGGCACCATGGACCTAATATTATTTTTTGCAGGTCCAACTTAAGAAAAGAGGAAAGTGGATATTGGACAGTGGTTGCTCGAAGCACATGACTGGAGACAAGAGCTTATTGACAAATATTACATACTCATATGGTGGCTCCGTCACTTTTGGAGCTAATTCAAAAGGCTATATCATCGGCAAAGGCGATGTGAGCAATTGCGGTACATCTAACTTACCTCTTATTACTAATGTCATGCTAGTTAGAAATTTAAAACACAATTTACTTAGTATTAGTCAGTTATGTGACAAGGGTTTTATAGTTTCCTTTTCGAATAATGAGTGTAGTATTTTAGATAAAGACCATAATTTAGTTTTCGAAGGTTATAGAGACAGAAATATATATATTCTGAATATGAATATTAATCATAATTCAGATATGTGTCTTGTGGCTAATGATAATGATCCATGGATATGGCACAAACGCTTCTGTCATATAAACTTCAGAACTATTGACAAGCTAGCCAAAAACAATCTAGTTAGAGGACTACCCAAAATGAGTTTTAAGGTTAACAACATTTGTGATGCATCTCAACTAGGAAAATTGACCAAATCATCTTTTAAATCCAAGAAAGTCATATCAACATTACAACCACTTGAATTACTACATATGGATTTATTTGGACCTACTAGGGTTCAGTCAATAAATCACAGTCAATATGTGCTTGTAATTGTTGATGACTTCTCCCGTTACACATGGACATTTTTCTTAAAAAACAAAAGTGACACTTTCGATTATTTCAAATCTTTCGTCAAAAGAATTCAAAAATCAAAAGGGATTAAAGTTAAAAATATAAGAAGTGATCATGGCGGAGAGTTTGAAAATAATGAATTTGAACATTTTTATACAAAGAAAGGTATATATCATAATTTTTCATTTCCCAGAACTCCACAACAAAATGGAGTTGTAGAACGGAAGAACCGAATGTTACAAGAATGTGCAAGAACATTATTGAATGGAACCACCTTACCAAAACATTTCTGGGCAGAAGCCGTCGCAACTGCTTGTTATGTTTTAAATCGTGTGTCCATAAGACCTCTTACCAAGAATACTCCTTATGAATTATTTAACAAAAGAAAGCCTAAAATCTCATACTTCAAAGTTTTTGGTTCCAAGTGTTTTATTTTAAATACGAAAGACCATCTTGGCAAATTCGATCCATAAGCCGATGAAGGAATATTTGTCGGTTATTCGGAACGAAGCAAGACCTATCGTATATTTAATAAACGAACCAAAACTATTGAAGAATCACTTCATGTCTCTTTTGATGAATTCTATCAGCATCTTCACACTATATCAGATGATGACGAATCAATAGTCACTGACAATCCAATCATCACAAATATTGATTCTGACTCGGAAATAATTATTGAGAATATTCCTCAAATATATGAGTTACAATCACCACTAAGAATATTAAGAGACCATCCAGCCCAAAATATAATCGGTGAAGTAACATCACATGTCAGAACAAGGAGTCAACTCAACCAAATGGGTCATGTCGCTTTTCTCTCAAATATCGAACCTAAGAATCCAAAAGAAGCTACTACAGATGATTACTGGATCATTGCCATGCAGGAAGAACTAAATCAGTTCGAGCGCAATAACGTTTGGGAACTTGTTCCAAGACCAACTGATCAGTCAGTTATTGGTACTAAATGGGTTTATAAAAATAAGGCCGACGAACAAGGAAATATCACCAGAAATAAAGCAAGATTAGTAGCACAAGGATATAATCAGGAAGAAGGTATCGATTATGAGGAAACTTTTGCACCTGTTGCTCGACTAGAAGCTAGTAGAATCCTATTATCTTTTGCTTGTCACCATAATTTCATACTTTATCAGATGGATGTCAAAAGTGCTTTTCTCAATGGATTTATCAAAGAGAATGTCTATGTCGAACAACCTCCTTTGTTCATACATGAAAAATATCCTGACCATGTGTTCAAACTTAAGAAAGATCTGTATGGTTTAAAACAAGCACCTCGTGCTTGGTATGAACGACTACGTAGCTATCTTATTAACTCAAGATTTCAAATAGGCAAAGTCAATCAAACTTTGTTTATCAAACATTCTCAAAAGGATATTCTAGTTAGCCAGATATATGTAGGCAATATCATCTTTGGTTCAACAAATGATAAACTTTGGAAGGAATTTTCAAGTATTATGACCAAAGAGTTTGAAATGTCTCATATGGGAGAACTGTCATATTTTCTTAGACTTCAAATCAAACAACTTCCGAATGGTATCTTTATTAATCAAGAAAAATACTGCGGAAATCTTATCAATCGCTTCGGGTTAAATAACACATCTGGTAAACCTACTCCCATGAGTACATCTACACATCTTGAAAAAGATGAAAAAGGTAAAAATGTTGACCAGAAATTTTATCGAAGCATGATTGGTTCTCTTCTTTATCTTACAGCAAGTCGTCTAGATATAATGATGAGTGTTTGCCTATGTGCACGCTTTCAAGCAGATCCGAAGGAATCACATCTACGAGCAGTAAAACGAATAATTCGTTATCTTAATAATACCAAAGATTTCGGTCTTTTTTATCCAAAAGAATGTCCATTTGAATTAGTATCATATAGTGATGCTGATTTTGGAGGCTCTCGAACGGATAGAAAGAGTACAAGTGGTACGTGCCATTTTATTGGAAAATCACTTGTCTCTTGGTTTAGTAAGAAACAAAATTGTGTTTCACTATCAACATGTGAAGCTGAATATATATCAGCAGCTCTCGCTTGTACTCAAGTAATATACATGCAACAAACGCTTCAAGATTTTGATATTCATTTATCAAATTCCATTATATACTGCGATAACACAAGTGCTATAAATCTTTCTAAGAATCCAGTAAATCACTCCAGAACCAAACACATTGATATCCGTCATCATTTCCTTAGAGACAATATCGAAAAAGGAAAAATATGTCTCAAATATGTCCAAACTGAAAGTCAATTAGCAGACATTTTCACTAAGCCTCTACTTGAGTCTAGTTCATTAAATTTCGTAGAGAACTTGGTTTAATTTCTAAAAAAGAACTTGATAAGTAATAATGTTATATTCTTAAATTCTTTTCGGATTATTTTTTGCTATTGCTATATTTGGAAATTGAATATGAGCTTTTAATTTTTCTACGGCTAAGTTTGCATGTTAATTCTCATCCACAAGCTTATAGGATATTTTTTATATATATAAGCTTGACAAAAATATTGTTTTTATCACCTCCTATCTGAACCTAAAAGTTTGTATATATAGTTCATTATGGCACATATTTGTGATGAGTATGCTCAAAAATCCTATATTTCGGTCACAAGTTCTGAGCCAGAAGAATATTACTCTCCTGAAACTCCAAACACAATTCAAAGTGTCATCATCATTGCATTCATTCTCCTAGAAATACGCCTACTTCGAAACGAGCAAAGAAAGTGTTGTTTTGTTCACCCCATACCAGAGATAAGATCAATGAGATTCATCATTATCAAAAACATCAAATCGATCTTCAAAGACAGTTGCATTATGAGCAACAACTGACTTCGGAACGTCTATCTCTTCTAGAAAGAATGGCATCATTCTTTTGTGGTTCAAACAAACATGGCGTATACGAGCCAATGCCTCATGCACCTTCATCCTCTAGAAGCCCAAATTCATGGGATAAAAACTATGCTCAGAATGAAGGAGCGAAAGAAAAGTGGTCGCCATGGAAACCACGCATTACCAATGTCAAAGAAAAGACTTCCGATCATAATTCCTCTACCTTTCATTAAATCTGTTTCAATATTATGATTGTATTCTCGTATTTATATATATATATATATATCATGTTTTGAATAAACTAAATATTATATGGACCGTGTAAACTCAGAAATATAAGAAAAAAGAAGGAAAAACACCTCACAGGCAAACCAGTCGACCGGCCAAAATCAACCAGTCGACCGTTTTGGCTTCTGTAAGAAAACGGTCGACCGTTGATTTCAAGGCGGTCGACCGGTTTCGTGCTGTTTGGTTTTTTTAAAAGGTACATACGGTTATTTCTTCACTCCCTCTCTTCATTTATTTTTTTCCAACAACCTCTCATAACCCTAAAACTAAAATACTCTACCAATCTCTCCAAAAAATGGCTCCTCCATAAAAGAAATTAAAACAAGCTTCTACCTCCGAAACACAACCAATTGATCTCTCTATCACGAAGTGGCTTGTAGATCCAATTGCAGTCAAAAGATGGAATGAGATGAAGGATTTTACAATCCATCCGGGTTCTTTTGTTAATTTTTCAGATTTCTCTAGTTATCGTATTCTTGGTTTAGCAAAGGAAGCTGATATTGAAAACCTAATTGACTTTGATCACAACAATGTAGAAATTAACCATTTAATGATCAAGTTATTCTATGCTAACCTAAATTTAGAGAAAAACAAGCCCGAGAATCCTAATTATTGTCTTTGGTCCGTTGTTTGTGGCAAAGAAGTGTTTATCTCATGTGATAGGATGGCAACCGTTCTTGGTTCTTCTTTTATCGGTGAAAAATTTTCAAGTAATTTTTGCAATGTTCATGTCCGTAATCAAATCAGCCATCAATTTATTGAAGATGACAAGGATAGCACTAAGTCTATGGGTCTACGGCCTTCTGCAAGAATTCTTCACTATACTCTTATGCACTCTCTTTTACCAAGAATAGAAAATTTTGATGTCGGCTATAAAGAAAATTTCAAGGCATTATACTCAATCTATGGAGGTATTCGTATAAATTGGATTGGTATGATCTTTGATGAAATCTTGAAAGTAAATGATAGCTCTAGACCACATTTATTCTATAACAAGTATATTATGCGTCTCTTGTTTGATGTGGCATTGAACCTCCCAAGTCTTCAATTTCCAAACCAAAAGTCATCAATAAAGCTACGATTTCAAGAATGAAGCTTCCCGCTCCATACTTTAATATTATGCCTTTTGAACAATGGAAAGAACAAGGACATAAAGAAGCTTCATCACGTCCATCTCGTCCTAAACCTGAGGAAGTTAAACTCTTACGATCATCTTCCTCAACAAAAGAATCACTTGAAACTATTGCGCAAAATCAATTCCTTCTCGAAGCACGACTTAAGCGCATGGATACAAAAATGGATAAACGCTTTAACAAACTTAAGCGTTCTTCGTTTCTATATGGGAAGCAATATCTTGTGTTGCATCATCTTCTTCAATGCAAGCTTCAGACCCTGGCAAGCGCCCAGCTCCTCCTACTTTTGCTTGGACATCTTCAGAGGAGGGTACAAGCTCGGGAACTAGTCATGATCGTCAACACGGGAAATCTCAGCTTGTTGAAGAAGAAGAAGAGGGTGAGACGGAGTCAGAATAAGTCCTTTTTAAGTCTATCTCTTTTATGCGTACTCTTGACTTTAGCTTTTGCTTTAAAGATATTATCTGGCACTTGTACTAAATAGTGTCATTCATACTAGACTTATGTGTATTATAATTTTGTGTGATTGTTACTCTTGATCTTTGGTAATAGTTTTATGTTGCTTATAATCTCTTTTACATCCTCCATTTAACAACTCCTTTTTGTCGATGACAAAGGGGAAGAAAATTGTGCTAACAGTATATATGCAGGACTCATATACAAGGGGAGATTTATACAGGGGGAGATTCATAACTATGTTGTCATCAATCAAAAAAGGGGAGAATGTTGAGTCAAATTTTTTATAGAGTTTTGATTTCTGACAAAGGGACAAATCGTGATCGACAAAAAGAAGTTATTTTGGACACAAAAAGCTCCATTTGTTAGAGGTTGATTATTTGGTATGTTAATAATATTATTTATGTTAAAATCTATCCTCAAATAACCATATAACTTTAATTTTCTTATATATATATATATATATATATATATATATGTATATATATGAATGAATGCACATTAGCTGTGCAAACTGGACTAAACCGGTCGACCGGTTAAAATATGGCGGTCGACCGTTTATGCCCAGAATGCATAGATAACGTGCACAAGTGACCATAACGTATATATATATATATATTCAAATTCTTGTCTACTGGTCCTTTTTGACCTGTCGACCGTTTTCAAACAGAAAGCAACCCTTCGTATAGACACTTCCTTTTCTTCAATGGTTGCTTCTCTTTCTCTCCACTAATGATCATGACCTTTGTTTGTATCTTTTCACAAATGGTTACAACTGTTTATTTCTTATATAAACATCATGAAATCATTATACAAAACAACGATTTTCTATTCTTCTAAACTCTATTCTATTGATCTCTATCTTGTACTCTCAAGCATTCAAATTGCTCATATTCTATCATATATCGTTTTGAATCCTGAAATTTATTTAACATTCTTTAGATTCAACATGATATCCACTTCCAAATATTCATATATACAAATATTCTATTTGAGGATAAGATTATAGGAAGTTTGTACTACAAGTGACAAAACCGTGTTAGAAAGAACACATACCGTCAATAAACAATTATTTCATCTTTGTTGAAGTCCTCCGTGTTGTAAGAGGCAAGTGTTGAAGTCCTCAGTATTGTAAGAGGCAAGTATTGAAGTCCTCAGTATATTAGAGGCGTGAAATCCCGTTCGTCTGATCGGGTGTTGTAAACCTGTTCCTTCGGGTGAAGCGAGGTAGTTGGTAGTTAAAAGAAAACCAGATAGAAGTCTGGGACTGGATGTAGGACGGTGCTCCGAACCAGTATAAAAATCTCTAGTGTGATTTTTCTATTTTTATTTACTTTGCTATTATCATCTATTTCCGCATTTATATTATATTCCATATTACACGATCCGTTTGTACTATATTAGCACGTACACTGCATTTTTCATCAGTTATTAATGCACGGAAGCAATAATAATTAAACAACAAATAGACAACAGTCACAAAAATCTCACCTATCCAATCCTTTAATAAGGAAATTGGATAACGGTAAATATAACACATAACAGTGTTAAACAACAAATCAGCAAAATTCAAATTATCAACAAAGATAAATGAAAGGATTATCAATGAAGATAATTTAGAAAACAACAGAATTGCCCAAACATCAATTAAAAACAAAATCTAATTATTAAATAAATAAATAGAAACTCATAATCTAATTATCAAAAAGATAATTTGACAACAACAAAATGATCAAATCAAACCAAATCAAAATACAATTTCAATTTATTGAATTGGACAACAATTCAAGTAATTGAAATGTCATTTAAAAACATCAATTCTGGTAGGGCTGTAGCACACGCACGCGTGTACTGCCTCGCCACTACAACATGAAATACACAAAAGATCAACAAATCAAAAGCAGTTGAAGATTCAAATACCAATGGCACTGACTCAACAGCTACACAAATACAACATATGTATAATCCCACATATATATGTACAACACATAAAAACAACATGGACATAGCAACTGCATAAAGTTCATCAAACAACAACAATTAATCCAGCAGTGTATATTATTCAACAAGTATGCAACAAATAATCTCAAGAGGCATATACAAAGATGGAAGACTCAAGAGGTGGCAACATGGAACTGGAGACTAACCAAGTTAAAAATGCAAACTGACTCGGCGGCTCACAACATCAAAATGCACAAGCAAGGCTACTACATAATGTAGCAGACACACATGTCCAGGGTCAAAGGCAAAAACACAATATGAACTTATATGGAACAACTTAGGTACAGACCAACAAATGCAACTTCAAAATGTACCAAACTCGAGTATATCAAACCAGAGATACAATGAACGAACACGTAAGCAGTAGACACAAGTGATGAACTAGCTATGCAACTACATGATGACTGGAAACTGGAGCAGGCCACGACAGTGAATCACAAACCAAAAATGTCAGGTGAACACCAAAGTGCAATACTAGGTAGATGTATGCATATACATACACGAATGTTAACATAGCCATGCAGCACACTGTAAGGGTTAACTCAGGGCATCAAGGCAAACCTAGTGGAGTAATATGGTATAGACGAGAATGCACACATACAAAAGCTAGTGACCGAAGTCAAATGCAAAGCAAGTCGTAGTTATCATGATTTCAACAAGTCAAGTTTAAATGCCGGAGCAATATCTTCACAAAAATCAGGGGTTTCAAAATGCCGAAGTTATACAACAACTGGTACTAGTAAATATCCCAGAGATGAACATAAGTGCCAAATTCACAAATGACCAAGTCAAAAATGTCAAGTGATCGAAGTCGTACCAGTTTTGATCAAGACATAGATGCCAGAGTCATGAAACAGTAAGAAAATCGAACAAGGTCGAAAGTCGAACAACATAAACATCGTAAAATCAAGCAACAAAAGTCGCGAATTTGAACAAGTCAGAAATCACTAAAACTTGAATTAGGTGTGAGTGAAGAAAATCACTCACCTTTTCAACAAGCGCAAACCCAAATCCAATCGCAGCCGAAGTCCTCCTTTTCCCCCCTTCATATCGTCGTAGCACGAATTACATGAAACCTTAATTTTTGAAGAAAAGAGGAATGAGCACAGCCACCATTTTTTTCTTTTCGTTTGCTTTGGTCTAGGGTTTGAACGAATGCATGAAGGGAATCAGTATTTACTTTGAAAATTTTCACAGTTCCAAAATAAAACATAGGCCCAGATTCAATTTTCGAAGCCCACCAACACTTAATAAATTATTAAAAGAATTTTAACCCAAATAAAAACTCCTAATATCCATTAGCTATCAACATTAATCGTCTAATGACGACGATCAATCGGTACGAAACCCCGGGTTGTTACAATTTAACTCATTTATGATTTGCTAAGAAATGAAACTATGTGTAGTTCCTGTGTCGAATAAAATTTGAACAATTTAATCGTAAACGAGAAGGTTGCCTTATAAAATTTCCTTTCCTTTATCAGCTTTTGAAGTTGAAGAATCATCTCTGATTGCATACACCCTTGCAACTAGAGCTTGCTTCGTTACTGGACTGTCCTTGATCCTATGTCCCGGCTTTCCACCAAGTCTAGAAAAGCTTCGATATAAATCAGCCAAATTTGGTTGAGATTGAATAGTAATATCTGTCGTTGCAGGGCTTTGACCAGTTGAAGTGGCACTTCCCTATCCCCTATCTCGTCCTCTTCTTCCCGTCATCCTTACTATCTGTGAATAGTAAAAAAATCGATTTAGGCATTCGGACGAAATATCTCAGAGAATAACAACAGATAAAGAGAATAGACTAAGTAGTTTGGGTTTTGGTTTCACTGGTTATACTTATTCTAGGGTATACTTCACCCCATCTCTAATGAGCCTTCTAATGTGCTACACTCTGCAGCTAAAGTTTGTACTCAACCTTTGGCTCTGATACCAAATGTAACAATCCTGACTCGACCTTCGAAAATTAGCCGATCATCATAAAATCGCGGAAACCCATTTTACGTTCAACTAGCAACTACTCGTGATTCCCAATCTTAAAATCATGATTTTTCTCTTTAAAAATCATAACTTCCGAAAATGAAACATATTATATAATTGATTCAAGAAATTAAAACACTTAAAATTTGACATACTTCAGCGTTTCACTGTATATTCTTGTTTCCCAGTAAAACCACTTGATGATTATATTTGAGAATGTTTTTAAAACTTAGATCCCGTAAATTCAGAAAAATTTTGTTTGGACATCTAACTCAAAAAAGAAATAGAGAAGGAGGAATTGGATTTTGAAATTGTTAGAAGCCTGTAACTTAAAACAGAGCTTATACCAAACATGCACCCATAAATTATATATTTCAAGCATATTCATATCCACATCCACATCCAAACAGAATTCACCCATGCAAACAATTGTCATCACTATGCTTCTCAGGATTAAACATATATATCACAGTATAAACCCAGATTAAAGTTCTTGATAGGTTGGTTTGCTCACCTGAAACTTTTAACAGAGAAGAACTATTGTTGAATTTTATTGCTTGCTTAATCTTTGATATTTTCTTTTGATTTTTCCTAAATCTGCTATGTTTTGAGTTGCCTTTGCTTTTGATCTTCCTGCTTCCAAGTTGAAGTTTTCCAATTTCTTCTTTTGTTTGCCAAAACTATTTCTCAAGTTTTGGTTGCTGCTTTGATCTTTTTTTCCAGATTTTTGAAATGCTTTGGGATGATTTCCAGGTTTTTATATTTTTCCAGATTCTGGTTTTGCTATCTGTTCTTTATGAACGAGCAAGCGTAAGAATAGATATATATAGAGAAACAATTTTTACAAGGGAGAGGTGTCTTCAGGTGCAAGCTTATTTCTTTGTTTTTAATACTTTGGTAAAGATTTTTTTCTTTCTTGCCTTGACTAAAGATTTTTTTTTTCTTTATTTAGTGAAATGACTCTTACATATTTCGGCTGAGATGATTTTCATTACCAGTCATTGCTTCCTTCTAAGTCTACACACTTATACTATTTGAATTATTTTGTATGTAGATATTTTGTTTGTACTTCTTTGTTTTGTTATCTTCTTGCAGGCATACACAACTCACATACAAATATACATGTACTTTATATGTTTACTTAAGTATTTATATTTTATTTTTACTAACTATACTTAGTTCAAGTATAGAAATTAGAAAGAATGAATATTGATCTCTTCTTACATCTTATTTTATACTTTTTATAACCTTTTTAAAGAAAATGGATTAAAACACAATTTATACCCTTAATAAATAATCATACATATTATTTTTTTCGAAGTATAATCTTTAAATCCAATTCATTTTGAATACATGTTGAATTTCCAAATCAAAATTTTATTTATAATCCAATTCAATTGAAAATATTTACTTTGAGTTCCAAATCCAAAATTTTAAAATAAATAAGTATATATATCTTATTAAATTTGAAAAATTCAAACAAATCCATAACTTAACCCAAAAATTTAATTTAATTACAAATTTAAATTCGTCTTTAAACGAGATCGTTACAGATTCCCCTCCTTAAGAAATTTCGTCCTCGAAATTTGCCAGGGAGACAACTAAGATATATGAAAGATAGAGAAATATCATTCCAATTCAAACCGAATGTTTATTCTGCATTTGGCTTACCAAATCAGTATATCAACAGTAGATATGAGAAAAAACTCAATTAACTACGAAACAATTGGGTTACCTGATCTACGAAGTATACAGGGGTGTTGGTTAGTTCGAAGGGTTAACTAACCATTCGTAAAATATATCGAAACCCAATGAAACAGACAGAAATAGATCCGACTACGATCTCAAATTCAAGATTTAACTCATTTACGATTTGCTGAGAAATGAAACTATGTGTAGTTCCTGTGTCGAATAAAATTCGAACAATTTAATCGTAAACGAGAAGGTTACCTTATAAAGTTTCCTTTCCTTTATCAGCTTTTGAAGTTGAAGAATCATCTCTGATTGCATACACCCTTGCAACTAGAGCTTGCTTCGTTGCTGGATAGTCCTTGGTCCTTTGTCCCGGCTTTCCACTAAGTCTAGAAAAGCTTCGATATAAATCAACCAAATTTGGTTGAGACTGAATAGGAATATCTGTCGTTGCAGGGCTTTGACTAGTTGAAGTGGTACTTCCCTGCCCCCTATCTCGTCCTCTTCTTCCCCTCATCCTTATATCTGTGAATAGTAAGAAAATCGATTTAGGCATTCGGACGAAATATCTTAGAGAATAACAACAGATAAAGAGAATAGACTAAGTAGTTTGGGTTTGGGTTTCACTGGTTATACTCATTCTAGGATATACTTCACCCCATCTCTAATGAGCCATCTAATGTGTTACACTCCGTAGCTAAAGTTCTTACTCAACCTTTAGCTCTAATACCGAATGTAACGATCCTGACTCGACCTTCGAAAATTAGACGATCATCAGAAAATCGCCAAAACCCATTTTACGTTCAACTCGCAACTACTCGTGATTCCCAATCTTAAAAATCATGATTTTTTTCTTTAAAAATCATAACTTCTGAAAACAAAACATATTATATAATTGATTCAAAAAATTAAAACACTTAAATTTTGACATACTTCAGTGTTTCACTGTATATTCTTGTTTCCTAGTACAACCACTTGATAATTTTATTTGAGAATATTTTTAAAACTTAGATCCCCTAAATTCAGACAAATTTTGTTTGGACATCAAACTCTAAAAAGAATTAGAGAAGGAGGAATTGGATTTTGAAATGGTTAGAAGCCTGTAGCTTAAAACAGAGCTTATACCAAACATGCACCCATAAATTATATACATTCAAGCATATTCATATCCACATCCAAATAGAATTCACCCATGCAAACAATTGTCATCACAATGTTTCTCAGGATTAATCATATATATCATAGTATAAACCCAGATTAAAGTTCTTGATAGGTTGGTTTGCTCACCAGAAACTTTTAACAGAGAAGAACAATTGTTGAATTTTGTTGCTTGCTTAATCTTTGATATTTTCTTTTGAGTTTTCCTGAATCTGCTATGTTTTGAGTTGCCTTTGCTTTTGATCTTCCTACTTCCAGGTTGAAGTTTTCCAATTTCATCTTTTGTTTGCCAAAACTGTTTCTCAAGTTTTGGTTGCTGCTTTGATCTTTTTTTTCCAGATTTTTGAAATGCTTTGGGATGATTTCCAGGTTTTTATATTTTTCCAGATTCTAGTTTTGCTATCTTTTCTTTATGAACGAGCAAGCATAAGAATAGATGTATATATAGAGAAACAATTTGTACAAGGGAGAGGTGTCTTCGGGTGCAAGCTTTTTTCTTTGTTTTTAATACTTTGGTCAAGATTTTTTTCTTTCTTGCTTTGACTAAAGATTTTTTTCTTTGTTTACTGAAATGACTCTTACATATTTCGGCTGAGATGATTTTCATTACCAGTCATTGCTTCCTTCTAAGTCTACACACTTTTGCTATTTGAATTATTTTGTATGTAGATATTTTGTTTGTACATCTTTATTTTGTTATCTTCTTGCATGCATACACAACTCACATACAAATATACATGTACTGCATATGTTTACTTAAGTATTTATATTTTATTTTTACAAACTATACTTAGTTCAAGTATAGAATTTAAAAAGAATGAATATTGATCTCTTCTTACATCTTATTTTATACTTTTTATAACTTTTTTAAAGAAAATGGATTAAAACACAATTTATATCCTTAATAAATAATCATACATATTATTTTTTCCAAAGTATAATCTTTAGATCCAATTCATTTTGAATACATTTTGAATTTCCAAACCAAAATTTTATTTATAATCCTATTCAACTGAAAATATTTATTTTGAGTTTCAAATCCAAATTTTAAAATAAATAAGTATGTATATATCTTATTAAATTTGAAAATTTGAAATAAATCCACAATTTAACCCAAAAAATTAATTTAATTACAAATTTAAATTCGTCTTTAAACCGGGATCGTTATAGATTCCCCCTTAAGAAATTTCGTCCTCGAAATTTGCCAGGGAGACAACTAAGATATATGAAATATAGAAAAATATCATTCCAATTCAAACCGAATGTTTATTCTGCATTTGGCTTACCAAATCAGAATATCAACAATAGATATGGGAACAAACTCAATTAACTACGAAACAATTGGGTTACCTGATCTACGAAGTATACAGGGGTGTTGGTTAGTTCGAAGGGTTAACTAACCATTCGTAGAATATATCGAAACCCAATGAAACAGACAGAAATAGATCCGACTACGATCTCAAATTCAAGATTTAACTCATTTACGATTTGCTGAGAAATGAAACTATGTGTAGTTCCTGTGTCGAATAAAATTAGAACAATTTAATCGTAAACGAGAAGGTTACCTTATAAAATTTCCTTTCCTTTATCAGCTTTTGAAGTTGAAGAATCATCTCTGATTGAATACACCCTTGCAACTAGAGCTTGCTTCGTTGCTGGACAGTCCTTGATCCTATGTCCCGGCTTTCCACTAAGTCTAGAAAAGCTTCGACATATATCAGCCAAATTTGGTTGAGATTGAATAGGAATATCTGTCGTTGCAGGGCTTTGACTAGTTGAAGTGGTACTTTCCTGTCCCCTATCTCGTCCTCTTCTTCCCCTCATCCTTACTATCTATGAATAGTAAGAAAATCGATTTAGGCATTCGGACGAAATATCTTAGAGAATAACAACAGATAAAGAGAATAGACTAAGTAGTTTGGGTTTCACTTGTTATGCTCATTCTAGGGTATACTTCACCCCATCTCTAATGAGCCATCTAATGTGTTACACTCCGTAGCTAAAGTTCTTACTCAACCTTTATCTCTAATACCAAATGTAACGATCCTGACTCGACCTTCGAAAATTAGACGATCATCAGAAAATCGCGAAAACCCATTTTACGTTCAACTCGCAACTACTCTTGATTCCCAATCTTAAAAATCATGATTTTTTTTCTTTAAAAATCATAACTTCCGAAAACAAAACATATTATATAGTTGATTCAAGAAATTAAAACACTAAAATTTTGACATACTTCAGTGTTTCACTGTATATTCTTGTTTCCCAGTACAACCAATTGATAATTTTATTTGAGAATATTTTTAAAACTTAGATCCCCTAAATTCAGACAACTTTTGTTTGGACATCAAACTCTAAAAAGAACTAGAGAAGGAGGAATTGGATTTTGAAATGGTTAGAAGCCTATAGCTTAAAACAGAGCTTATACCAAACATGCACCCATAAATTATATACATTCAAGCATATTCATATCCACATCCAAACATAATTCACCCATGTAAACAATTGTCATCACAATGCTTCTCAGGATTAATCATATATATCACAGTATAAACCTTGATTAAAGTTCTTGATAGGTTGGTTGCTCACCAGAAACTTTTAACAGAGAAGTACAATTGTTGAATTTTGTTGCTTGCTTAATCTTTGATATTTTCTTTTGAGTTTTCCTGAATCTGCTATGTTTTAAGTTGCCTTTGCTTTTGATCTTCCTGCTTCCAGGTTGAAGTTTTCCAATTTCATCTTTTGTTTGCCAAAACTGTTTCTCAAGTTTTGGTTGCTGCTTTGATCTTTATTTTCCAGATTTTTGAAATGCTTTGGGATGATTTCCAGGTTTTTATATTTTTCCAGATTCTGGTTTTGCTATCTTTTTTTATGAACGAGCAAGCATAAGAATAGATGTATATATTGAGAAACAATTTGTATAAGGGAGAGGTGTCTTCGGGTGCAAGCTTATTTCTTTGTTTTTAATACTTTGGTCAAGATTTTTTTCTTTCTTGCTTTGACTAAAGATTTTTTTCTTTGTTTACTGAAATGACTCTTACATATTTCGGCTGAGATGATTTTCATTACTAGTCATTGCTTCCTTCTAAGTCTAAACACTTATGCTATTTGAATTATTTTGTATGTAGATATTTTGTTTGTACATCTTTGTTTTGTTATCTTCTTGCATGCATACACAACTCACATACAAATATACATGTACTTCATATGTTTACTTAAGTATTTATATTTTATTTTTACAAACTATACTTAGTTCAAGTATAGAATTTAAAAAGAATGAATATTGATCTCTTCTTACATCTTATTTTATACTTTTTATAACCTTTTTAAAGAAAATGGATTAAAACACAATTTATACCCTTAATAAATAATCATACATATTATTTTTTCCAAAGTATAATCTTTAGATCCAATTCATTTTGAATACATTTTGAATTTCCAAACCAAAATTTTATTTATAATCCTATTCAATTGAAAATATTTATTTTGAGTTTCAAATCCAAAATTTTAAAATAAATAAGTATATATATCTTATTAAATTTGAAAATTTGAAATAAATCCGCAATTCAACCCAAAAATTTAATTTAATTACAAATTTAAATTCGTCTTTATACCGGGATCGTTACAGATTCCCCCTTAAGAAATTTCGTCCTCGAAATTTGCCAGGGAGACAACTAAGATATATGAAAGATAGAGAAATATCATTCCAATTCAAACCGAATGTTTATTCTGCATTTGGCTTACCAAATCAGAATATCAACAATAGATATGAGAACAAACTTAATTAACTACGAAACAATTGGGTTACCTGATCTACGAAGTATACAGGGGTGTTGGTTAGTTCGAAGGGTTAACTAACCATTCGTAGAATATATCGAAACCCAATGAAACAGACAGAAATAGATCCGACTACGATCTCAAATTCAAGATTTAACTCATTTACGATTTGCTGAGAAATGAAACTATGTGTAGTTCCTGTGTCGAATAAAATTCGAACAATTTAATCGTAAATGAGAAGGTTGCCTTATCAAATTTCCTTTCCTTTATCAGCTTTTGAAGTTCAAGAATCATCTCTGATTGCATACACCCTTGCAACTAGAGCTCGCTTCGTTGCTGGACAGTCCTAGATCCTATGTCCCGGCTTTCCACCAAGTCTAGAAAAGCTTCGATATAAATCAGCCAAATTTGGTTGAGATTGAATAGGAATATCTGTCGGTGCAGGGCTTTGGCCAGTTGAAGTGGTACTTCCCTGTCCCTTATCTCGTCCTCTTCTTCCCCTCATCCTTACTATCTGTGAATAGTAAGAAAATCGATTTAGGCATTCGGACGAAATATCTTAGAGAATAACAACAGATAAAGAGAATAGACTAAGTAGTTTGGGTTTGGGTTTCACTGGTTATACTCATTCTAGGGTATATTTCACCCTATCTCTAATGAGCCATCTAATGTGTTACACTCCGTAGCTAAAGTTCTTACTCAACCTTTAGCTTTGATACCAAATGCAACGACCCTGACTCGACCTTCGAAAATTAGCCGATCATCAGAAAATCGCAAAAACCCATTTTACGTTTAACTCGCTACTACTCGTGATTCCCAATCTTAAAAATCATGATTTTTTTCTTTAAAAATCATAACTTCTGAAAACAAAACATATTATATAATTGATTCAAGAAATTAAAACACTTAAATTTTGACATACTTCAGTGTTTCACTGTATATTCTTGTTTCCCAGTAAAACCACTTGATGATTTTATTTGAGAATATTTTTAAAACTTAGATCCCCTAAATTCACACAAATTTTGTTTGGACGTCAAACTCTAAAAAGAACTAGAGAAGGAGGAATTGGATTTTGAAATTGTTAGAAGCCTATAACTTAAAAAGGAGCTTATACCAAACATGCACCCATAAATTATATACATTCAAGCATATTCATATCCACCTCCAAACAGAATTCACCCATGCAAACAATTGTCATCACTATGCTTCTCAGGATTAAACATATATTGACAGTATAAACCCAGAATAAAGTTCTTGATAGGTTGGTTTGCTCACCTGAAACTTTTAACAGAGAAGAACAATTGTTGAATTTTGTTGCTTGCTTAATCTTTGATATTTTCTTTTGATTTTTCCTAAATCTTCTATGTTTTGCGTTGCCTTTGCTTTTGATCTTCCTGCTTCCAGGTTGAAGTTGTCCAATTTCTTCTTTTGTTTGCCAAAACTGTTTCTCAAGTTTTGGTGGCTGCTTTGATCTTTTTTTCCAGATTTTTGAAATGCTTTGGGATGATTTACAGGTTTTTATATTTTTCCAGATTCTGGTTTTGCTATTTTTCTTTATGAGCGAGCAAGCATAAGAATAGATGTATATATAGAGAAATAATTTGTACAAGGGAGAGGTGTCTTCGGGTGCAAGCTTATTTCTTTGTTTTTAATACTTTGGTCAAGATTTTTTTCTTTCTTGCCTTGACTAAAGATTTTTTTCTTTGTTTACTGAAATGACTCTTACATATTTCGGCCGAGATGATTTTTATTACCAGTCATTGCTTCCTTCTAAGTCTACACGCTTATGCTATTTGAATTACTTTGTATGTAGATATTTTGTTTGTACATCTTTGTTTTGTTATCTTCTTGCATGCATACACAACTCACATACAAATATACATGTACTTCATATGTTTACTTAAGTATTTATATTTTATTTTTACTAACTATACTTAATTCAAGTATAGAATTTAAAAAGAATGAATATTGATCTCTTCTTACATCTTATTTTATAATTTTTGTAACCTTTTTAAAGAAAATGGATTAAAACACAATTTATACCCTTAATAAATTATCATACATTTTATTTTTTCCAAATTATAATCTTTAAATCCAATTCATTTTGAATTTCCAAATTTAACCCAAAAATATAATTTAATTACAAATTTAAATTCGTCTTTAAACCGGGATCGTTACAGATTCCCCCCTTAAGAAATTTCGTCCTTGAAATTTACCAAGGTGACAACTAAGATAGGTGAAAGATAGAGAAATATCTTTCCAATTCAAATCGAATGTTTATTCTGCATTTGGCTTACCAAATCAGAATATCAACAATAGATATGAGAACAAACTCAATTAACTACGAAACTATTGGGTTACCTGATCTACAAAGTATACAGGGGTATTGGTTAGTTCGAAGGGTTAACTAACCATTCGTAGAATATATCGAAACCCAATGAAACAGACAGAAATAGATTCAACTTTGATCTCAAATTCAAGATTTAACTCATTTACGATTTGCTGAGAAATGAAACTATGTGTAGTTCCTGTGTCGAATAAAATTCGAACAATTTAATCGTAAACGAGAAGGTTACCATATAAAATTTCCTTTCCTTTATCAGCTTTTGAAGTTGAAGAATCATCTCTGATTGCATACACCCTTGCAGCTAGAGCTTTCTTCATTGCTGGACAGTCCTTGATCCTATGTCCTGGCTTTCTACCAAGTCTAGAAAAGCTTCGATACAAACCAGCCAAATTTGGTTGAGATTGAATAGGAATATCTGTCGGTGCAGGGCTTTGACCAGTTAAAGTGGTACTTCCCTATCCCCTATCTCGTCCTCTTCTTCCCCTCATCCTTACTATCTGTGAATAGTAAAAAAATCGATTTAGGCATTCGGACGATATATCTCACAGAATAACAACAGATAAAGAGAATAGACTAAGTAGTTTGGGTTTTGGTTTCACTGGTTATACTCATTCTAGGGTATACTTCACCCCATCTCTAATGAGCCATCTAATGTGTTACACTCCGTAGCTAAAGTTCTTACTCAATCTTTAGCTCTGATACCAAATGTAACGATCCTGACTCGACCTTCGAAAATTAGCCGATCATCAGAAAATCGCGAAAACCTATTTTACATTCAACTCGCAACTACTCGTGATTCCCAATCTTAAAAATCATAATTTTTTTCTTTAAAAATCATAACTTCCAAAAACAAAACATATTATATAATTGATTCAAGAAATTAAAACACTTAAATTTTGACATACTTCAGTGTTTCACTGTATACTTGTTTCCCAGTAAAACCACTTGATGATTTTGTTTGATAATATTTTTAAAATTTAGATCCCCTAAATTCAGACAAATTTTGTATGGACATCAAACTCTAAAAAGAACTAGAGAAGGGGGAATTGGATTTTTAAATTATTAGAAGCCTGTAACTTAAAACAGAGCTTATACCAAACATGCACCCATAAATTATATACATTCAAGCATATTCATATCCACATCCAAACAGAATTCACCCATGCAAACAATTGTCATCACTATGCTTCTCAGGATTAAACATATATATCACAGTATAAACCCAGATTAAAGTTCTTGATAGGTTGGTTTGCTCACCTAAAACTTTTAAAAGAGAAGAACAATTGTTGAATTTTGTTGCTTGCTTAATTTTTGATATTTTCTTTTGATTTTTCCTGAATCTGCTATGTTTTGAGTTACCTTTGCTATTGATCTTCCTGCTTCTACGTTGAAGTTGTCCAATTTCTTATTTTATTTGCCAAAAACTCTTTCTCAAGTTTTGGTTGCTGCTTTGATCTTTTTTTTCCAGATTTTTGAAATGCTTTGGGATGATTTCCATGTTTTTATATTTTTCCAGATTCTGGTTTTGCTATCTTTTCTTTATGAACGAGCAAGCATAAGAATAGATGTATATATAGAGAAACAATTTGTATAGGGAAGAGGTGTCTTCTGGTGCTAGCTTATTTCTTTGTTTATAATACTTTGGTCAAGATTTTTTCTTTCTTGCTTTGACTAAAGATTTTTTTTCTTTGTTTACTGAAATGACTCTTACATATTTCGGCTGAGATGATTTTCATTACTAGTCATTGCTTCCTTCTAATTCTACATACTTATGCTATTTGAATTATTTTGTATGTAGATATTTTGTTTGTACATATTTGTTTTGTTATCTTCTTGCATGCATACACAACTCACATACAAATATACATGTACTTCATATGTTTACTTAAGTATTTATATTTTATTTTTACTAACTATACTTAGTTAAAGTATAGAATTTAAAAAGAATGAATATTGATCTCTTCTTACATCTTATTTTATACTTTTTATAACCATTTTAAAGAAAATGGATTAAAACACAATTTATACCCTTAATAAATAATCATACATATTATTTTTTTCCAAAGTATAATCTTTAAATCCAATTCATTTTGAATAGATTTTGAATTTCCAAATCAAAATTTTATTTATAATCCAATTCAATTGAAAATATTTATTTTGAGTTTCAAATCCAATTTTTTAAGATAAATAAGTATATATATCTTATTAAATTTGAAAAATTCAAATAAATCCACAATTTAACCCAAAAATATTAATTTAATTACAAATTTAAATTTCGTCTTTAAACCGGGATCGTTATAGTTTAATTAACCAAATAATTTGGTAAAAGAGGCTTAATGATCCTATATATTGTTAAAAAGATAAAGGAATAATTTAATGAATATATCACTAAGAGATACCTATGAATGAATAAAAATATGAATCAAATTGATTGATGATTGTAATCATATATGAATTTGACATCTATTTAATCGATGATTGATTTGACATAACCGAGATCAAATTTGGGTTACTTCTATCCGAAAACCAATTCGAACCAATGTATTCATTTGAAAGTGAAGACATGTTGAAGATGATGATTGTTGAAGACTAGAGATCTTTATAGCTGAAGGACTACTTTTTGACATTCTCTAGGTCACTCGATGTATAGAGACATTTATTATGGCAGTGGTCCAATCGTGTTTTGAAAACTTCGGATTGCAAGGACTAGTCACTACTAATGATAGTAGAAGGAGTGTCTTTGATTTTGTTCAGTCCCAAAATGAACTTGTATGGACGAGTGTTTGACCTTGCATTCTAAACCACAATGAGTGGTCTTTATATAATGTATATCAGTCGGTGGTGGAGAAGACACCTTATCTTAGTTTAACACCCTTTTCCGAGACATTCAAGCTCAGGAAGTTACACATTTATAGAAGTCTTCATGTTACTATGGAATGGAAATATGACATTCTTAATGGAATGTTCTTTATGAAAGAATAGAGAGTGGCTTTGTTAAAATGAGCATAGCCTCACGAGCCTCACACCTCGGAAATGAGATGGGGACTATGTTACATATTTTAGGCTTAGTACGATGAGGGTGGCGTATGATCCCTCAAGGTTATTGGCGGCGTATGATCTAGGCCACCAAGGTGTCCAGAATGTTCCCTTGTTGTATGGTATAGTGGCGTGTGAGTCCTTGTATGAGAAGCCACCGGATATCAAGAAGTGTGGCAATATGAGGAATAGTGGTGCGTGAGTCCTTGCACGAAAAACCACTGGGTTCTGGTTGCTATGCGTGCTTATCATGTTCCCTACCATATTGGAAAATCCAATTCCTATATGAGCTTTACGGTTTTGATTGTAGTCCCCAAATAGTTGTAATGACATGTAAATGTTTCAGCTACCCCTTTTGGTATCATATATTCTGTGTGGAATTTTCCGCTGACCCAGCCCGGATATATTCCCTTGGACTTAGTCCGGGTATTGATAACCTATTTGAATAAGTTTATTCGAAAGATGCTTTCCAAAAGAATGTCATTAAAGATAATGTGAAATTATTTTGGCAATAAAAGTGTTTCAGTTGTCATAAGGTAAAAACCCGTCTGTTTTTATGTGGGGGCATGGTCTTATGAGATACTCTTCTTTTCAAAGGTTTTAAACTAGCATCAGTTTATAAATCTAGTATCTCACGCTGGTTTATCAAGCCAGATCCGAGTATTTAAATACTCGGTTCAGATCTGAGTAATTTCAGATTTAGTTGACAATGGTTGGAGTTTCCAGAGGCGAGCTGGAGATCTTCATCATCGTAATTCTATTATCCACTGCATCTATTGCATTTGTTTTGTTGTTTTCAGCATTTGTAAGGACAGAGGATTATGACTTTTTATGCTGAATCTAGGTTAGACTCGGATATTGTATTTTAAATTTTTCCGGTGTAAAGATTATATATAATATATGTTATTCCCTTCGTGTAAGACTGTGTTCAGTCTCCATTTTCTTTCTACCTTTAATAATCCGCTTGTTCATGCAATTTGAGTTAGACAAACACATAACTTTGAAAAGATTTTAAAAAATTTCATTATGCGTGACATAAAGTAAAAGTTAAGGATTTTAAGTTTTATAATTTTTAAAATACCGCATGCTGTCATTGGGAAATAGTCGGTAAGTTGATTAGCATAGATTTTACTTTGTAGCGATAGTTGTAGTAAAATGGATACGGTGAGCGACAAAGAAGCTATTTTGTTTATGGAAGTTTTCTAAGTAACCTTGTCGATTGGGGAAATTTTAAGAGATGACTTTTGGAATAACAATATTTTTGAAATTTAAAATAAAAGTTACTTATGAAAACTGCACTTGGATAGGTAGGAAAAAGTGTTGGGGGCAAAGGAGTAGATCCCATGATATAGTGGAAAAAAGTTGCATAAGAGAATGTTGGAAATATGGAAATTTCCACCCAAACCCTTTCCAAGCATAAGAAAATAGGTTTAGAAAATCGAATTTTTCAAATTTTGGATGTTAACAATGGTGTGCTAGGAAATTGGATGGTAAGAATTGCATGAAAAATTGGTTGAACTATGCTTCCACTCGTAAAAGTGTGGGAAAATCTGGATGAAAAACTATTTTGATTTTTAAAAAAGTTGCAATTATGTAGAACTGTCAGTAAATTTAGGATGTCCACATCATGTTTTTGAAACATTTTTAAAAAGCAATCATTCATATAGGAGGCACCAATTAAAAATCATTGTTTATACCTATCATATGTATTGTGATGCACTATGCACATGTACACGAATTTTTGCAAAATTGGTTGTAAACTAATTGACTGTTAGTGTAGAATGGATGTGTGATGTTTTACATGATCGGACCCTTATAGAATTTCGAGGGTGAAATTCTTTTAGGGGGAAGAATGCAGCACCTCGCGTTTTTACGTTAATTAATTAAAACAGAAATTAGTTAATAAATAATAAACAGTGGAAAATGATATTTTTTTTAGAAATGTTGGAATTTGGCCACGAAATTTATATCATTGGATTTATGACAATTTTCTAATCAATTTTCGTATATAAATTTTTCCAATCAGATCAAATGAAAAAGTTATCGACGTTTGAATTTTCATAGTTGAAAATAATTATATGTTTAAATAAGGAAATAATTTGAAATTAATTAATGATTGATTAACACCATTAAAGTTAATGGTAGCTTAATATTTAAGAAAATTAATTAAGACGTAAGATAATGCTGGTTTACTTTAATTGGAGGATAAATGGTAATAAATCAGTTAAATCAACCAATGCTCAAAAATACGTTATTTTGGCCTGGTCAGATCGACCATGACCTAGACACAGTCGATCTGGGTCATGAGGCGGTCTACATGCCTTGTTTTGATGGTTGTTGGAAATTAAGACCGTGTGGCCCAGATCTAATCTATTTCCATCGACGGTTAGGGCTGATTTGAACCTCTATAAATTAGGACTTAGGGCTTTACTTTCAACTCATTATTTTTCTAATGAGCGCAAAAGCTCTGCCATTTTCCTTTCTCCTGCAAAAATTTTAAATAAAGAGAAGTAGATATAGATTGAAGGGACTTTAGAGAAGAATAGAGGGTAGAAAATAGGTTCAAATCAGCTGGATACATCAAAGGTAAACTTTTAGGTTTATTTCTAATTAATAAATCTAAATCTCTTTTCCCTAATCCAATTTCTAGTGATATATATGTACAAATTGTCTATGGATCTGAATAGAAAGTCAAAATTAGAGAATATAGATAATAGGTTAGATCTGGATTAAATGTAGAGATGTGGAAGCGCTAATAATAGCGATTGAAAATATTATATATTTTTATATAATACTAGAATATATCATTGCACAACTACTCCAAAAATGCTTGAGAAGTTAAACTAAATTGCAAGTTAATCCTGCTATATGAATAATTTAAATTAAATTTGCCAAAGAATTTTATTCTTAAAATTGAATACTTCCTTATTATAAACAGGTTTCAATTTTATATTAATTTATTAAAGTTGCCAATGATTTCAATTATCAGTTTAGGTTGGATTAATTAACTGAAACGTAATGAATTGGGTTTAAATTAGTTGATATTGATGAATGAAACTGAAAATAAAGTTAGTTGGACTTTTGGGATTTTAGTGGTATTTCTATATATTGGAATGTATATTTTTGAAAGAGGATTTCCATAAGCTATGTAGTTTAAATTTAATAAAATCATGATGTTGCAATGGTAAGGAATAAATATGTACTAATAAAAGAAAGAGATGTATAAAATAGAGGTGATCACTATATTTTGTATTGTTTATTTCAATAAATAAAAGATAATTTCTTGTTTACAAACATCACACTAAACCACCTCTTTTGGATAAGATACAGGAATTTACCATATAACAGTTAATTATTAAAGTTGAATTCCAATTTATTAAAATGTAGTAAACCTCAAAAGTGAAATAGTGAGATAAAAAGGAAACTAAAAAAGTTAATAAAAACCGAAAATGATGAAAAAGGAAGTTCAAGTGATATGCAAGAAAAAGAAGGTGGGAAATGAAAATGATGTTTGGATTAAGTCTGATAATTGAATGAAATGGATTAATTTGCTTAAAAAAAGTAAATTAAAAGATATTTGGAGTAAGTCTGATAATTAATTTAAGTGGAATAGAAATCGAAGTTGAGCTAATGAACATATTAGCAACGATATTGACGGCAGAAACAAGAAGTGGGACATGAATTTGATAAGTGTAAAGTTAAACACGGTAAAATGAAGACCTAGGGTCAAACATAAAAGATGTAGATGCAGTAAAGAAAATATAAGAAGGATAAATATACATGAATATGATATATATATATATATAGCCTCAGATATGCGTTTATGACGGGTGTGAATAATTATAAATTTTCTGCTATAACTATAGAGAATAGATGACTTAAGGTCATTAGACTGGGTTGGGATGTTATAATCATATCCAACCAATAGAACCCCTAGAGTGTATATGCTTGCATATAGATGAAGGGATACCCTCAATTTTATGGGTACTTGAAAAGGATCCTCTGTAATTGCAGGCACTGGATGTACCTTTTATAGATGGCGAAACTGTACGAGCATCGATAATCTACTTCAAATTTGTTAGAGGAGCGTATTTCTTTGATTGCACTAGGCAATCTAAATAGATGATGGTTGAGATTTGACTTATGCAACATGACACACAATGGCTTGCGTTTGTAGGTACGGAAACAAGGGGTAGGAGCTACGTATTTAGCAAGCTCGACATCGGTCCCTTACAGTCAACAGGAATGGCATATTTACACCTAACCGATCTCTTCCGTCTACTAGGATTGATTTATTTGGGTTATTCACAGCTATAGTTGTTTGTTAGTCTATTTGATAGGGGAAGGCTACTTAACTCATATCAGAGATCCCTTCAAGAAACAGATAGGGTAGAGGTGCATGGGGCCGAAAATCCATGATATATGAAGCGAACAAAGCTGAAAATCCCTGAAGAACAGAGGATCTTATGGACTAGAGGTCGTCGGTGCACACTAAAGGATTCCCTTGAGTTATAATACGATTAAGATGCAACGAGACGATCAATCCTTACGAGGTGCTGAGTGATAGACACTACCGGTGATAGTATCTAGGTCCATTAGTGGACGATGGGATATATATACTTACACGCACACACACATAGAGAGAGATATATATATCTACACGGTGTAAATGGGCAAAGTTCATATGCATCGACAGAGTCATAGATACTAATGATAAATTCAATATAACAAGAAATGGTGAGAAATTGGCAAAAGCTAGTGTTATGTATAAGATTACAATTTACCTGTCACTAGAACGTTTTTTTGACTCCCTCCTCATCATAACCCATAGGATTTAGAAGGGCAGATACTCATTGTTTTAGAGCAGCAGCCTGGCTGAGACACTTGACATTTGAGGTGTCAATTCTAATTCAGTTATTTTTATGGTCTATTATCTGTACAGTTAATACATTGCTATTACTCCGCTATAACCCTGTTATATCTCATAGAAGATTTAAATCATTATGATTTTTCCATATAGCCCAAAATATAGTCTTTCTGCTTTGAGCCCTGCTATTTCCGCTGTATCCCGGTATTCTCGCTATATTCCGTTATTTTCGCTCTATCTTCTTTAAAAGAATTGAATTTAAAAATGACATTTATACATTATAAAAATTATGAAATTAATTTATATAATGGAATTTTTAATATATTTTCAAAAAAGAAAATACTTTAATATTCTACTAAATTCAATTATGTTATATAACAGTTTTACGTTTATTTACTGAATATTCGCACATGTTTTTATTTAAAATTATTTATGTGTCATCTATAATTCAATTTGTAACGACCCGACTTTCTACTCCCAGAAAATCGCATCATCTATTAAGAAAGAAAGGGATAGAAGAAGAAAAGAAAGAAGAGAAAGAAGAAACAACACTAGAATCTCAACAGCGGAACGAATGAATTATATTAATAACATAAGTATTTACATAATATACCACAATAATCAGAGGTACACAGCATACACATCACATATACTAGACAGTTATAAACACATGTCTAGTATTTACAACATAATACAACACAACACAACACAACACAACACAGAGAATACACAGCGGAAACTAAATATCTATATAGCAGAAGCCTCCTGCTCCATTGCTCCACCATTATTCGTCAAAGCTAACCTGAATCCCTTGGCTACTCGTAAAAATTTGAGTACCCAAGAGTTTAAGAAAACAAAAGATAAACTCCGGGTCAGACATGGGTCTGGTGTGAGTAACAGGTTAAGGTTTCTTAACTTTAAAAACCTTTTGAAAAGAAAGGTATCACGTAAGACTTTCCACACATAAACATGGAAAAGTTTTTACCTTACGCTAACCAAAACATTTGATAGGAAATCCGATGATATTATAATAGTGTCTAGGGTTTTCAAGCAAATATGAAATAGCCGAAATTGTTACATCTATTAAATTCAAGCTACTAGCCACAAAAGTGGGTAATACAATCAAAACCGTTGGCACTTATTGGATTTTGGATTCCATACAATGGCAGGGCTACTGGGGTACCGCCCGTCACAGTACGTGGCCTAGATCACCGTACTGAGGAGTACGCCCGCTCCCCTGCAACACAAGGCCGGAACCATTCCTTACTGCATAGTTCCAAACAAGACAACCCCGGCAGTTGTTGCAATCAACTGCCCACACAGCCGAATATAAAGGGACTTCTTGACAGGGATCAATCTCGCTCTCCAGTGGGGTCTACCCACGAAGCCTTGCTGCACCTCCCCTGTTTTAGCCATTCCCGGTTGATGAGGCTTGAGGCTACGATTACCTTTAGAGAACACATCTCTTAGAATGCTCATCGTCCAACTGACGATGTTCTGAAAGCATTCAATCCATACAAGTTCGTTCCGGGTTCGAACGAAACCGAGGGCATTATCTCGTTACACTCATTTTGGAATCACCCTCAGAGTTAACGACGATAACCCTTGCACTCTGAATCTTCATCTCGAACCTATAAGAACTAGTTCCGTCAAACTCATCACGGAATCACCCCAGAGTTATACTGACGTATAGTCCTTACACCTCGAGTCTTCACTCTTCACATAAGATTCACGACCTATCGTTAATTTGGATCGATGTGGTTTTCGGATATCCAAATATGAAAATCTGATTCCGGTCTCATCGAAATCCAAAGCGTGTCTTTTAGGTCCAAGTTGTTTAAAAATTTAACACAATTTGATTCAATATTATCTATATACACACAGATAGATAATTTACAACATCATAATAGATCATCAATATTATCATCACATCAGATAATCTATATTATCAACTCAAACAGATAATTCATATTATCAACTTAATGCAACCATAGCATCCAAATCACACAATATCATTTATCTCATAACTGAGATCTCAACCATCCAGGGTAATAAATATCAATCATCATTCATAAGCAATTACTTATCAATCCAATCTATAATTAATTTAAAATGAAGTAATTTAATTACTTCTTCCTTAAATTAATTTAAAATAAATTAAATTAATTACTCATCCATATAAATCTTGCTTATACATCAATTAATTAATTATAAATCAATCAGTTAATTACTCTTAACAAATTACCCACATTAATCATCTTGATTAATTATCCTTTAATTACCTTTAAGTAATTAATTTCACAAATTAATTATCCCAAACCAAATTCAGTAATTAACCTGTAATTACTTTATTAATTAATTAATTATAATTAGTTACATTAATCCTTAATTAATTACATTAATTAATTCCTTCATTGATTAATTGTTCTTAATTAACCAATCCTTAATTGCATCATTAATTATTTTATTTAAAATTATCCTATTTAAATTAATTTTCAGTTATCCTTATTTATTAATCATTATGGATTAATCACATTAAGTAATTAACTTAATCAATTTCATCTTTAATTATCTTTAAATAACTCAATTATCAAAACCTAAATTAGTTATACTAAGTAATTAATTATTAATTACTTTCTTTAAGTAATTATTTAACATACTAATTACATATAAATTACACAAAGTAATTGAATTCCAAAACTCCTCCAGTTAAATTACATCAAGTAATTTATCTTCTTAATTACTTCACTAAGTAATTATTCATTTTTAATTACATTGATAATTACCTCTCAAATCAATCAATGATTAATTTAAATTAATTAACTTAATTAATCAAAATAAACTCAATTAATTACAATTAGTATTTAATTTCTTAATTACTTTCATTAAGTAATCATACTTAAATAATTTTTAAATGTTTATCTTTAAATTAATTAATACAATTAATCATTAAAATTAATCACATTAATTAATTATAAAATAATATTAAGTTAATGACCTTCATTAACCAATAACAAATCTTTAATTACTTCTCTAAATTAATTAACTGAATTAATCAATATTAATTCCTAATTTATTTAAAGAAACTCATTAATTTATTTCTAATTATTAAATTAATCAACTGATAATTAAAAACTTAATTGGTTATTAATTACTTGATTAGTAAATTCAATTCATTAATTAAATTAAGCAAATCTTATTTAAATTAATTGATTTCTAAATCTCACTTAAGTCAAGTTTAAATAACTTACTTAATCCTTTTAATTGATTAAATAAAACCCTTAATTATTTAATTAATTAACCAAATTATTAATTAATTAAATTAATTAATTACAAAACTTAATTACCCTAATTATTTAATGAATTAAAAATTATTAAGTTCTTATTAACTTAATGATAATCATAAATCTTATTCATGATTTAATTATCATTTCAAAGTAATTAAAAAAACAACTTGTTTTTTTTAATTTTCTTTAGATTGCATTTTAAATTCAAGATTTAAAAATGAAATAAATTTTAACTTTAACAAAACCTTTAAAACATTTCAAAACCTTTCTAATCATATGATAAAGAATCTATTTGTTTTATAAAGAAATTTAAAAGAATTATAAACCCAAATTCAAATTTAAACTTAAACCATACTTAGAAACATTCAAAGTTGTTTTAAAAACAATTGAGCTCCAAGCTTATTCAATTACAAATTAGTATTTAAATTCATTTTTGAGTCTCAGATTCCAAACTTAGATTTGATCACTTTGTTCAAATCTTATATTCAGATTTTAAAAACTTCATTGTAAATTACTTTATGATTCAACTTAATTAAAAACATTTGAATTTATAAACTTATTTTCTTTTCAAATCCAAAGATTTCAAATTCAAATTTGAATACAGATTTACAATTCAGATTTTAAACTTAAATTTAAAATTTTGTTTTAAAATCTCATTTTTTTTCCAGATTTTCTAAAACACTTTATAAACTACTGTATAAATTTTTAATTGTTAAACCTTTCATCATTTTTTTTATAAAATTTATTTATTTGAAAACTGGAATTCAAATTCATTGAATTCAAAATTTAAACTTGTTTCAACTTTTGTTTTTAAAACTTTACTTTGCTTCTTTTATTTAAATTTAGTTTAAACTTAAAAACCTGTAAACTGTCTGGTTTCCAGAAAACAAAACTTGAAACAAACTACTCAAGCCCACTCTTATTCCTTCGAGTCATACCCTAAATTACTTTGAGCGAATACTCGAATTACTTGAGACATACTCGAGTTCGTTTTCACCAGTGCTAAACCCCATTCCAAAATCCTTCACCAGCAAAAAGTAATGCACGGTGCATGTGCACCGTGACGTTAATCATCTCCGGCCTCTCACCATGGCTTCAACTCATCGACAACCACCCATGCTTCAACCTACGACCACCAAATCGTCTCCATCCACCTGAAATCCAAATCGTGCCTCCACACCCAAACTAGGAACACAAAACCATCTCGGAACCCAAACCTGAAACATCACCTCGTTCTCCCACTGCCGATCACCAGAACGGAAATGACTCCGGCCACATCCTCTTTTACAACCTCTCATTAAATTCCCAAACTCTGGTAGAGCTCGATCCACCAGAGGCGATGAACGACCTCTCTAAAAACCCAACCCAAAAACTAGGGCTTCAAACTTCATCGACCAAACATTGTCACCACTGTGCCTGGAGCATCAATCCAGAATTTTTCCACGATTCTCCGATCATTCCTCCACCATCAGGAAAGACCCCAATCATTCTGATCCATTAGATCATCAGAAGCAACTTAAAGTATCCAAACTGATCAACCAAGAATTTCTCCTTCATTCCTTAACTAAAAAATAAGATTTTATTCTTAAAAATCATGTTCCAGTATAAGAATTCGAATTATGTTCCTGAATACATGAATCAGGGAGGTTGAATTTTTACTTTTCTTAAACTTATACTATAAATTTTGATTTCTAGTAATATTTCAAATTTGATTTATCTTTAAAAAAAATTAAAACCTTATCTATGACAAAACAAACAGGTTTTATTAAAAACTCAAATCCAAACAAAGATTGGATTAAGAGAAAATGATTCTTGAATTAGTCTGTAGCTTGGAATACTAAACAGAGAAATACTGAAACATGCACACTCCTATATACATCCATATATATATACAGAACCATCTACAAATATTCACACAAGACAAAAATTCCACATAATTTAACATGCAACCATATTTACTTAAGTATTTTTTTATAAAAATATTACTCACCTGATTTTTGAAAGACAAAGCACTTGATTTTTTAAAACAGTTCTTGAACTTTTGAAAATATGAATGCCTTCGCTTTAAAAACCGGAGTTGCTGGAATTTGTAAAAGAGCTTGAAAACTTGCTTTGATGATTTTTGCTTTAATTCCAGGTTTGAACAAAATACAGGCTTTGAACTTGAAACTGATCTACAGGGTTGCTTGCTTTTCAAAGCAGAATTGAAGAAAATGCAGGGTTTTTGATTAACAAATTTGCTTTTGAAGTGGAGAAATGAATTACAAGCTGAAGATTTGATTTTTGAAAATGTATTTGATTTCTGGTTTTACTTGAAGAATGAATTACAGATTTTTTTTCTTGTTTCAGATTTTGCTTAAGCTTTTCTTAGCTTGGAATAAAAGATAGGAAAAAGAGAGTGAAGGGAAAAACATGGTTTATAAAGGCTGAAATTAATTTAATTAAAATAAAAGAAAAAGATAAAAATTAATAATAATTGAATGACACTTGTTATGTTATTAAGTTTGTTAGCTAACACATGTTATTTAGATTTGTTAGATATGTTAACACTTGTTTGATTATT
Source organism: Allium cepa (assembly GCA_030765085.1). Lineage (NCBI taxonomy): Eukaryota > Viridiplantae > Streptophyta > Magnoliopsida > Asparagales > Amaryllidaceae > Allium > Allium cepa. The sequence goes on along the minus strand of CM060937.1, from coordinate 107,016,877 downwards.
TCATATATTAACACATGTCTCATACTTTAATTAATTATACTTTTAAATGTTAAATAAAAGATTAATACAAAATCAAGCTTAATGACTTAGTTAATTAGTATCTATATATGTATAAATAATTTTAAAAGAAATAAAAACCAAATTCAAATTAAACTTTTGAAATCCAAATTAAAGTCAACTTATTCAATTTAAAATAATAATTCTATTTTTCTTATTTTAATTCTTTTTATATTTATGAAAAATAATACATTTATTAATATGGCTTAAAATAACTAATTAACAAATTTTTTATGATTTATAAATAAATTATAAATCACTTTAATTATTAAATGAATTTAAATCCTAGGCTAGTTTATATTTTAAACTTATATAAAATATACTCAAATCATATTTATTAAAAATATTTAGAAAGAAATAAACTTTTTATTTAAACAAAAATTAAGCTAAGATATAATTTTAAACAATATAACATTTATTATTAATATTACAAACCATACAATCACTAATTTAAATAGATTTTTAAAGCTTAATATTAATTTAAAACATAATTTCCTAATTACTCACTATTTTATTAGAATTTAAAAACAAAACTTCATTTATTTATTTTCATGTAAGTTAAATTGCAAACAATGATAAACTATAATATATATACAAATATATATATACACATTATAATTTAATCATTTATTTTAGCTTATTAAAAGACAAATCAAAAATTAAATATTTATTAAATCTGATTATTAAACCAAAACATATTTTATTAATTAATATTGTCAATATCAATTTAATTTTATATAAAGATTATTAAATTGATATTGTCAAAAATTCCGTGATATCACGTTCCTTCCCCCTTAAAAGAATTTCGTCCCCGAAATTTAAAACAAAAGTAATTTAATAACCTATTCAAGATTTTAATTTTTAAAGCACAAGCATATATCAAACATATGCTAACAACCATAGCAAACAATTCATTCAATCAAACAAAATTAATTATCGAGACAAAATTCCGAATAGAGTTTCCTCGAGTTTCCCAAGTAAACACCCGGTTACTCGCTTTATAAAATCCGAACAATCAACATTACTAAGCTATGAAACTCCTATTCATCTAGATCAATAACTGAACAAGACATCAGACTATAGACGAGTTTGACTCAACAACCAAGTCTCTCCGAACAGCTGATTCCAAAATCAGAAATAGATCATTCACGTACTCCCTTAGAGATACGTGAAACACATCGAATTCCAGTTGTCCAAACTGGCAATTCAATCCAGATAATCAAACAATTATTCATAACAAAACACAGTAGAAATCCAAAATATCTCAGAGCTAGCTTACCCAATCTTACCAAAATTTATGGCTCCTAAAAACTGAGAAACTTATCCAAAATCAGATCTTCGACTGCCTATCTCTTACCTGATCAGCTCAATCCTTGCTGATGTCATAAGAAACAAGCTACACCAAACCAAATCCACCAAAATGATCCTTCACGATCAATCAAGGTCAAGAACAAACTCTACTCACAATCATCGGAAGAAAACAAACTTCTCTTATCCAGAAAAGAAAAGCAGATACACTCCCAAACTGCTTCCGCTGCACAACTCTGATCTGGAGTAGAAAAGAATGCTGATGAAGAACACAAGCACAACTGGACAGCATAACCAAGAAGATCTCAAATAACCGAGAGAAGACTCAGAAGTTCCTCAAATCCTGAATCGCTTCAACAAACTCCATCTCAAGGAACCAACCTTCAACTAGATGAACCACTGGTACCATTGAATCTCTAGATGAAGACAACTCCTAACTTTCAGAAAATATCCAGAAAAATCTCCAACAATCCAAGAGAATACTCAATCATCGCAAGTCACTTTTGCGATCAATCCAAACTAAAATCCAAAGAAAACTGTTCTCTCTTTACCAAATTAGAACAGCTTATGCTGGTCTTGCCAACCCATCAAAGAAACGGATTCTACTCTACTGCTTCTGAACTCCATCTCTAGAAAATTGCTAAGCCAGAAAATTCTGCCGACACACAGAACACTCCTAGCTGCACTGCTAACACCAATGCCAAAGAATTCTCAATCCAAAGCTTTTCGAGAAACTCGAACTTCAAACCACACAAAAACACCCTGCTGAACTCCGCCACAACATCAAATCAGAACTACTTCCTTAAACTTGTTCCAAAGAAATCATCTTCAGAAATGTCCACAGTCACTGCATCTCATCACGCAACTACTATTTCCTGAGATATCAAGATACCATCACTCGCTTCTGCTCAGCCAACAGATCCAAACTCTACTCATTCAACTTCAAAGATGAACTCCGAACCTTAACAGGTTACCTTCAGAGATGAATGAAGTCCTTGCACCACTTCAAAGTTTACTCGAGACGATATTAGGTCTATAGTCTCGACAGATACACTTCCAACTAAACATATAAACTTCAACCGATGGTAGTCGCGTTACACACACTACTACCTCAATCTACCTTTATAATTCATATTGGAAAACTCGTACAGGTAACCCAATAGATAGGTAGAAATAAAATATATATATATATATTTTAAAAATTACAAATACGCTCTCTCAAGATAGACACCACTCCAGAGCCTAGGTATTCACTCAACCTAATGCTCTGATACCAACTGTGACGACCCGACTTTCTACTCCCAGAAAATCGCATCATCTATTAAGAAAGAAAGGGATAGAAGAAGAAAAGAAAGAAGAGAAAGAAGAAACAACACTAGAATCTCAACAGCGGAACGAATGAATTATATTAATAACATAAGTATTTACATAATTACCATAATAATCAGAGGTACACAGCGTACACATCACATATACTAGACAGTTATAAACACATGTCTAGTATTTATAACATAATACAACACAACACAACACAGCGAATACACAGCGGAAACTAAATATCTATATCGCAGAAGCCTCCTGCTCCATTGCTCCACCATTATTCGTCAAAGCTAACCTAAATCCCTTGGCTACTCGTAAAAATTTGAGTACCCAAGAGTTTAAGAAAACAAAAGATAAACTCCGGGTCAGACATGGGTCTGGTGTGAGTAACAGGTTAAGGTTTCTTAACTTTAAAAACCTTTTGAAAAGAAAGGTATCACGTAAGACTTTCCACACATAAACATGGAAAAGTTTTTACCTTAAACTAACCAAAACATTTGATAGGAAATCCGATGATATTATAATAGTGTCTAGGGTTTTCAAGTAAATATGAAATAGCCGAAATTGTTGCATCTATTAAATTCTAGCTACTAGCCACAAAAGTGGTTAATACAATCAAAACCGTTGGCACTTATTGGATTTTGGATTCCATACAATGGCAGGGCTACTGGGGTACCGCTCGTCACAGTACGTGGCCTAGATCACCGTACCGAGGAGTACGCCCGTTCCCTGCAACACAAGGCCGGAACCATTCCTTACTGAATAGTTCCAAACAAGACAACCCCGACAGTTGTTGCAATCAACTGCCCACACAGCCGAATATAAAGGGACTTCTAGACAGGGATCAATCTCGCTCTCCAGTGGGGGCTACCCATGAAGCCTTGCTGCACCTCCCCTGTTTTAGCCATTCCCGGTTGATGAGGCTTGAGGCTACGATTACCTTTAGAGAACACATCTCTTAGAATGCTCATCGTCCACCTGACGATGTTCTGAAAGCATTCAATCCATACAAGTTCGTTCCGGGTTCGAACGAAACCGAAGGCATTATCTCGTTACACTCATTTTGGAATCACCCTCAGAGTTAACGACGATAACCCTTGCACTCTGAATCTTCATCTCGAACCTATAAGAACTAGTTCTGTCAAACTCGTCACGGAATCACTCCAGAGTTATACTGACGTATAGTCCTTACACCTCGAGTCTTCACTCTTCACATAAGATTCATGACCTATCGTTAATTTGGATCGATGTGGTTTTCGGATATCCAAATATGGAAATTCGATTCCGGTCTCATCGAAATCCAAAGCGTGTCTTTTAGGTCCAAGTTGTTTAAAAATTTAACATAATTTGATTCAATATTATCTATATACACACAGATAGATAATTTACAACATCATAATAGATCATCAATATTATCATCACATCAGATAATCTATATTATGAACTCAAACAGATAATTCGTATTATCAATTTAATGCAACCATAGCATCCAAATCACACAACATCATTTATCTCATATCTGAGATCTCAACCATCCAAGGTAATAAATATCAATCATCATTCATAAGCAATTACTTATCAATCCAATCTATAATTAATTTAAAATGAAGTAAATTAATTACTTCTTCCTTAAATTAATTTAAAACAAATTAAATTAATTACTCATCCATATAAATCTTGCTTACACATTAATTAATTAATTATAAATCAATCAACTAATTACTCTTAACAAATTACCCAAATTAATCATCTTGATTAATTATCCTTTAATTACCTTTAAGTAATTAATTTCACAAATTAATTATCCCAAACGAAATTCAGTAATTAACCTGTAATTACTTTATTAATTAATTAATTATAATTAATTACATTAATCCTTAATTAATTACATTAATTAATTCCTTCATTGATTAATTGTTCTTAATTAACCAATCCTTAATTACATCATTAATTATTTTATTTAAAATTATCGTATTTAAATTAATTTTCAATTATCCTTATTTATTAATCATTCTGGATTAATCACATTAAGTAATTAACTTAATCAATTTCATCTTTAATTATCTTTAAATAACTCAATTATCAAAACCTAAATTAGTTATACTAAGTAATTAATTATTAATTACTTTCTTTAAGTAATTATTCAACATACTAATTACATATAAATTACACAAAGTAATTGAATTCCAAAACTCCTCCAGTTAAATTACATCAAGTAATTTATCTTCTTAATTACTTCACTAAGTAATTATTCATTTTTAATTACATTGATAATTACCTCTCAAATCAATCAGTGATTAATTTAAATTAATTAAACTTAATTAATTAACTTAATTAATCAAAATAAACTCAATTAATTACAATTAGTAATTAATTTCTTAATTACTTTCATTAAGTAATTATACTTAAATAATTCTCAAATGGTTATCTTTAAATTAATTAATACAATTAATCATTGAAATTAATCACATTAATTAATTATAAAATAATATTAAGTTAATGACCTTCATTAACCAATAACAAATTTTTAATTACTTCTCTAAATTAATTAACTGAATTAATCAATATTAATTCTTAATTTATTTAAAGAAACTCATTAATTTATTTCTAATTATTAAATTAATCAAGTGATAATTAAAAACTTAATCGGTTATTAATTACTTGATTAGTAAATTCAATTCATTAATTAAATTAAGCAAATCTTATTTAAATTAATTGATTTCTACTCACTTAAGTCAAGTTTAATTAACTTACTTAATCCTATTAATTGATTAAATAAAACCCTTAATTATTTAATTAATTAACCAAATTATTAATTAAATTAATTAATTACAAAACTTAATTACCCTAATTAATTAATGAATTATAAATTATTAAGTTCTTATTAACTTAAGGATAATCATAAATCTTATTCATGATTTAATTATCATTTAAAAGTAATTAAAAAAACAACTTGTTTTTTTTTAATTTTCTTTAGATTGCATTTTAAATTCAAGATTTAAAAATGAAATAAATTTTAACTTTAACAAAACCTTTAAAACATTTCAAAACCTTTTAAATTATATGATAAAGAATCTATTTGTTTTATAAAGAAATTTAAAAGAATTATAAACCCAAATTCAAATTTAAACTTAAACCATACTTAGAAACATTCAAAGTTGTTTTAAAAACATTTAAGTTCCAAGCTTATTCAATTACAAATTAGTATTTAAATTCATTTTGTGTCTCAGATTCCAAACTTAGATTTGATCACTTTGTTCAAATCTTATATTCAATTTTTAAAAACTTCATTATAAATTACTTTATGATTCAACTTAATTAAAAACATTTGAATTTATAAACTTATTTTCTTTTCAAATCCAAAGATTTCAAATTCAAATTCGAATACAGATTTACAATTTAGATTTTAAACTTAAATTTAAAATCTTGTTTTAAAATCTCATTTTTTTTCCAAATTTTCTAAAACACTTTATAAACTACTGTATAAATTTTTAATTGTTAAACCTTTCATCATTTTTTTATAAAATTTATTTATTTGAAAAGTGGAATTCAAATTCATTGAATTCAAAATTTAAACTTGTTTCAACTTTTGTTTTTAAAACTTTGCTTCTTTTATTTAAATTTAGTTTAAACTTAAAAACCTGTAAACTGTCTGGTTTCCAGAAAACAAAACCTGAAACAAACTACTCAAGCCCACTCTTATTCCTTCGAGTCATCCCTTAAATTACTTTGAGTGAATACTCGAATTACCTGAGACATACTCGAGTTCGTTTTCACCATTGCTAAACCCCATTCCAAAATCCTTCACCAGCAAAAAGTAATGCACGGTGCACGTGCACCGTGACATCGATCATCTCCGGCCTCTCACCATGGCTTCAACTCATTTACAACCACCCATGCTTCAACCTACGACCACCAAATCGTCTCCATCCACCTGAAATCCAAATCGTGCCTCCACACCTAAACTAGGAACACAGAACCATCTCGAAACCCAAACCTGAAACATCACCTCGTTCTCCCACTGCCGATCACCAGAACGGAAATGACTCCGGCCACATCCTCTTTTACAACCTCTCATTAAATTCCCAAACTCTGGTGGAGCTCGATCCACTAGAGGCGATGAACGACCTCTCTAAAAACCCAACCCAAAAACTAGGGCTTCAAACTTCATCGACCAAACATTGTCACCACCGTGCCTGGAGCATCAATCCAGAATGTTTCCACGATTCTTCGATCATTCCTCCACCATCAGGAAAGACCCCAATCATTCTGATCCATTAGATCATCAGAAGCAACTTAAAGTATCCAAACTGATCAACCAAGAATTTCTCCTTCATTCCTTAACTAAAAAATAAGATTTTATTCTTAAAAATCATGTTCCAGTATAAGAATTCGAATTATGTTCCTGAATACATGAATCAGGGAGGTTGAATTTTTACTTATCTTAAACTTATACTGTAAATTTTGATTTCCATTAATATTTCATATTTGATTTATCTTTAAAAAAATTTTAAAACCTTCTCTATGACAAAACAAACAGGTTTTATTAAAAACTCAAATCCAAACAAAGATTGGATTAAGAGAAAATGATTCTTGAATTAGTCTGTAGCTTGGAATACTAAACAGAGAAATACTGAAACATGCACACTCCTATATACATCCATATATATATACAGAACCATCTACAAATATTCACACAAGAAACAAATTCCACATATTTTAACATGCAACCATATTTACTTAAGTATTTTTTTATAAAAATGTTACTCACCTGATTTTTGAAAGACGGAGCACTTGATTTTTGAAAACAGTTCTTGAACTTTTGAAAATATGAATGCCTTTGCTTTAAAATCTGGAGTTGCTGGAATTTGTAAAAGAGCTTGAAAACTTGCTTTGATGATTTTTGCTTTAATTCCAGGTTTGAACAAAATACAGGCTTTGAACTTGAAACTGATCTACAGGGTTGCTTGCTTTTCAAAGCAGAATTGAAGAAAATGCAGGGTTTTTGATTAACAAATTTCCTTTTGAAGTGGAGAAATGAATTGCAAGCTGAAGATTTGATTTTTGAAAATGTATTTGATTTCTGGTTTTACTTGAAGAATGAATTACAGATTTTTTTTCTTGTTTCAGATTTTGCTTAAGCTTTTCTTAGCTTGGAATAAAAGATAGGAAAAAGAGAGTGAAGGGAAAAACATGGTTTATAAAGGCTGAAATTAATTTAATTAAAATAAAAGAAAAAGATAATAATAATAATAATTGAATGACACTTGTCATGTTATTAAGTTTGTTAGCTAACACATGTTATTTAGATTTGTTAGATATGTTAACACTTGTTTGATTATTTCATATATTAATACATGCCTCATAGTTTAATTAATTATATTTTAAATGTTAAACAAAAGATTAATACAAAATCAAGCTTAATGACTTAGTTAATTAGTATCTATATATGTATAAATAATTTTAAAAGAAATAAAAACCAAATTCCAATTAAACTTTTGAAATCCAAATTAAAGTCAACTTATTCGATTTAAATTAATAATTCTATTTTTCTTATTTTAATTCTTTTTATATTTATGAAAAATAATACATTTATTAATATGGCTTAAAATAACTAATTAACAAATTTTATATGATTTATAAAGAATTATAAATCACTTTTATTATTAAATGAATTTAAATCCTAGGCTAGTTTATATTTTAAACTTATATAAAATATACTCAAATCATATTTATCAAAAATATTTAGAAAGAAATAAACTTTTTATTTAAACAAAAATTAAGCAAAGATATAATTTTAAACAATATAACATTTATTATTAATATTACAAACCATACAATCACTAATTTAAATAGATTTTTAAAGCTTAATATTAATTTAAAACATAATTTCCTAATTACTCAATATTTTGTTAGAATTTAAAAACAAAACTTCATTTATTTATTTTCATGTAAGTTAAATTCCAAACAATGATAAACTATAATATATATACAAATATATATATACACATTATAATTTAAACATTTATTTTAGCTTTTTAGAAGACAAATCACAAATTAAATATTTATTATATCTGATTATTAAACCAAAACATATTTTATTAATTAATATTGTCAATATCAATTTAATTTTATATAAAGATTATTAAATTGATATTGTCAAAAATTCCGGGATATCACACAATTGAATGTTAATTTTTCATTTAATTACCATTTATATATTTGTAAAAACATTAAATACGAGTTCAATATGCTATTTTAGAGTCATCCGCTATATCCCGCTATTTCCTCGTTGTATCCCCGCAATGACATTTTGCATATCCGCCGCATTGAATCTGCAAAGCGCTTTAACTACATAGTCTATTATATTTACTTATTTCTGATGTGAGTTATTACCATTAGTGCTCTAGCTTCTACCATTTTTGTTCTTTCATTTTTCTTCCAAGCTTTTTGAATTATGAAGTGAACACAAAATCTCCCAAGCCTCCTTTTACCCTCCCCCATCCCTTGGCCGATGATAAGGATCCCCACTTTCATGTATTTCCCATGTGCACTTTACACCTCATCACTTCTGAAATAATTATTTAAAACATTATTCATCGAAATACCTTTTCCCTTAATCCTTTTAGAAGCTTTAATTTATTTTTACAAAAAAATATTTTCAGTTGTTAATTGCTAAATATTGGTTAACTAGACAAGCACAAAATTTTTGAACAACTTATATTGAGAAAAAGCTGTACATTGTTAAAATTATTTCCGATTATTTTATCAATAATTCTTCGAGTTATATATTTTTGTAAACATTTTCCAAAAATTATTTTAACATTGTTAGTTATTAATTACAAGGGAGTTAACATGATTTTTAAATTGCTTTTATCACATTAGTTTAAACAACTATCGACCAAATAAACTGTTTCAAAGTTAATTTTTTTTGGCCATTTTTTTATGAATCCAACCGTACGATTGGATTAGTATGTTATCATGCATCAGTGGTTCGAATTTGGTCTTGTTCCAAGGTCGTCTAGCCTTCAAATGAAAAAAAAATTAGTCTGAATATCGATGAACGACTATAAATTTAAAATTCAACATCAACAACCTATAGTTGTGTATTTTTTCATCATCTTTTAGATATAGGTCAACTATACTTTAGATCGATGTAAGATCGAATAAATTTAATTTTCAGCAGATTATTTTATTTTATATAATCTTATAATGCTAAATAAATTTAAAAATTCACAATTAATTTACTATCAGTTTAAAAATATATTTTTATTCATAAAAATGTTACATTAACTCAAATTTATCGAAGTTGCTTAATGGACCGACTAAAAGTTGCGTAGATTAGTCGTGAGAGTTAGATTTTTAATAACGTCAAATATTCGAATTACGCAAAGAGGATCAACAAAATTACTAGTTTAACCGATCAGAACAATCATTACGTTGGATAGTTGTGCTAAAATATCTTTTGCATTTTTTAGGGATTAAATCAGTTTTTTTAAAAAAAATTAAAACATGGAATGAATAAGAAAAAACAAAAGAAAAAGGTACAAAATTAACCTACATCGTTGGTCGACGCTATGTCGAGTATGCAGAAAAAACCACGCAACTTTTTCCTTGTTGTTTCAGCTTCCCTCTAAAATCGAGCGGCGAAAAAGATCAACACCCTAACCTGCAACTGTCGACCCCCCTTGACCATGCTCGCCTCTTGTCGGCTTTGCCTAAGGCCTTCAAAGCTCGTCCGAATCACTATTCTCTACAACTTCATCTTAATTTTGGTAAAACTAAAATCCTAATTTCAGATTTAGGGCTTATTGGTACGATTATTGGTTTGAAATTAATGGTTATTGTGTATCGATGGTAATAATGTATTAGTTAATTTGGGTATATTAATTAGTGTTGTGATTGTTTAATTTGTTATTGAAAATTAGGGTTGATTTAAAATCCGAAAGTTAGTGTATAATTATTGATTAATATGCTTCTTGATTAGTTTACGCAAATGTTTGTTATAATTTAGTACAATGTTTGTTTTAGTGTGCACGAAAATTACTATATAATTATTGATTAATATGCTTATCGAGTGGTACGTTTAAACATAATTAATTTATTTTAGTTAATTAGCATGTGTTAATTATAAGTGTTGGTGGTTAGTACAAAATAAAGTAATTTTAATTTACTATAAGTGCAAACTTTAAATTTTAGTTTACAAAATAGTAAAATTTTAAATTTTAAATAGTTAAATGAATTTTAAAACATATTTTAAAATTTAAAATTTAGTTAATAAAATATTTAATTAGTTGAATGAATTATAAAATTTGGTTTAAAGTTTAATTTGTTGTTACCAAAATAGTAATTTGTGTATTTTTGGAAGTAGTTTGAAATAATAAATTTCTTTTGAAACAAATATTCTACTAAATCAATATAAAAATTTAAGAAATGAATATAATATTTATTTGAAGATAATATTAAAGTATTATTTTAACAAATACACCAACAATAAATTAAAGACTTTAGTCTCAAAAGGCTTTAATTTATTTTAGAAAATCCAATAACACACCCCTTGGATGCAAAGTTGTATGTATAAGAGAAAGAAGTGAAGTACTGTCGAAATTAAAACCTTTAGTCCCAAAATGCTTTAGTTTGTTTTAGAAAGAAGTGAAGTGGTGCCGAAATTTCTAACACATAATTTTTTAATTAAGAAAAAATGTTCAATTATTTTCTCGACCGTACTTAGATGTAGTTAGAACTGGCGTGAAAGGTTCAGTGAACGAACGATTCTACAATGGTACACATGAATTTGTTAGATTCGCTAAATTCAATAATAAAAATAACGAAGAAATCCGTTTCCCTTGTGAAAACATTTGAAGCATTGAAAACCAAATATAGTTAAAGTACATTTCTATAAACTAGTTTTGTTTTAAATTATTACATGTAGGATCATCATGGAGAACTTGTTGCAGTACATCTAATCCTGTAGTGTCAAAGGGCAATTATGTTATGGAAAATCAATAGAAGATATGGTGGAAAATGCAGCACGATCAATGTTTCCTACCATTCAAGTTGACGGTGAAGGCGTAAATGTCGAAGAAGAACCAACTGTTGGAGCGGAAATAATCTATAATTTATTCGTTGCTTCTAAGATACCATTGTGGGATGGTTGTAAAAGAAAAACCGAATTATCAGTAACTGCTGAATACATTACTATGAAATCAAACTTCAACTTTACAGAATCTGGATTTATGGTAGTTGTATAAGCTATAAAAGGATATATGCCACACAATAACCTAATGTGTGATAGTCATTATGAAGTGAAAAGACTTATGTCTGCTTTCGGTCCGTCGAACCAAAAGATAGATACATATATAAATTGTTGCATGTTATATTGGAAATATGATATTAACCTAAGAAAATGAAAAATATGCAATGAGGAAAGATACAAATCAAGAAAAAAGAAAGGAAAGGAGGTCCAGTAGAAGAGAATGCATCGTTTACCCACCACTCCTAGACTTCAAAGGTTATATGTATCTTGTGCTACGACATGTCACAATTGACGGCATAGTGTGAGAACATAGAAAGAGAGAACTTTGACACATCCATATCTGATGAAGAAGCATGGAAACATTTCAATAAGACTTACTTCACCTCTGTAAAGAGCCAATATGTTTCTCATTATTATCATCCATGGCTGTGATGATTTGACATAAGAAATCGATGTTTATTTAAAATCATTGTTTGAAAGAATTGAAAACACTATGGCATGAAGAAGTTGTTGTAGGATCGATTTCATCCTAGAGGGGGGAATAGAGTGATACTAATAATTATAAAAATTAATGTGGAAATGTATAAAATAATTGCAGCACAGATAATAGCACAACAATAGAAGTAGAAATAGAACAACACCGATTTATCCAACTTCGGCAAAACCTTGCCTATGTGTTGCCCCCAAGGTTCTACTTGAAATTAAGTAGTAAGACACTTGCAAATGTAAACTCGCGACACCCATTATCGACTAGCCTAACTCTACGCGCAAAACCCGACCACAACTCGACCACTTAGTTATGAATTCTCGAACTACAGCACCGTACTTCGTCCTGTAGTCACACGACTAGAATTTTACAAAAGGTTGAAAGTAAATTAAAAACAACTTAAAACACAAAACCCTAGTTTAAAAATATAAGCCCAAAAGCAATTAAAGATGTCTGCCCAATAAATAAGTAATGTGATAAAAAAGTATCCCCCTTCTCTTTTTTATTATCGGACTGCCCTTTGCTTTGTGAATAATGTCTGCCTCTTTTCTTATTAGTTCCTCATTAAGAAAATTAGGGCTTCGTGCTTTTTTTTGAAGCCATCGTTGGTCGTTAATCAATCTTACTATCGAACCTCAATTTAGTTTGATGCTTCTTCGATCTTTGTTCTTTGCTTAGCTTCGGCTGCTTCAAATTAGCGAGTTCGAATTGAATCGGTATGTGATTTCCTTTTTCTATTCTCGTTTATATGCTTTGAACTCTATGATTTTAATGCCGATGATGTTGACGGTATTTATAGAGTTTAATTCCCTTAATTTTCGATCGAATGAATTCGTCTAATAATTTTTTTCTGTCGTTCGATTTTGCTCGAGTGCATATGATTTGATTAGACTAGTTCAAATTCGTATATTTTCTAATATGCTTGCTTACCACGGCGTCATGAATTTGAACTTACTGCATGAATTTCTTTTATCCTGTGACTTCGGCCTTTTGAATTTGTGATATTATTTTGATTTCGTCACTGACTTGTTGGATATTATCTGCACTTGTTTGAACTTTGCCTTGGTCACTAGAGCTTTGATTTTGGCATGACGTGATCATTGACTTTGTTTGAAAACCGCAACCCTGATTTTTGTAAAACCTGCTACCTTGGTTCATGACATTGTTTTAACTGCTTGCTTGCATTGGTAGTTGTATCATGACTAAAGTAAATATATGTGAGATTATCTAATTTTCACATATGCAAAAAAAATTGTTGCAGTCTGATATGTTGGCTTGAGTTGCTTTCAGCCATGTCCTTATGCATATGTGTGTGTGTATGCCTTTCTGGTTTACTGCATCACTGTATCCTGTCACTACATACATGTATATATGTATGTTTGTGAAGTCTTCACTTGTTCCTCTTGAAGTCCTCACATGGTTGTTGTGTATCTGCACTTGTTTGCTTTAGAAAACTATCTGGATGATATGTCTGACTGTATGTATGTGTGCAAACAAATGTATATATGTATGTGGTCTAATGGTTTTCATGTTCTTGTAATCTTTTCTGTTGAAGTCTGAGAGCATTTGTTTCCTTGTTGCTTTATCAAAGTCACATTGGTCTATGCACATGGTTGCACTGTTAACTTGCTGCATATGTTTGCTTCTTGATTTCTTCATGTTTTATACATACATTTTGTAACTAGGCATTTTGTAGTCTGTTGTTGGTAGCTGGACTTGTTTCACTTGTTGCGAGGACTGGTGCCATATGTATACAGTGTTGCTCCTAACTGCATTTTTTTTTGGTCATTTGAACCATTAACTGTTGCAGTTTGCACTTGTATTGAGTTGAGCTTGTATGGCCTTCACTTGATTTCTTTACATTATGTATACTTGTTTGCATCCTTTATGTGTTGTTCACTATTTTTTGTGCTTGTTCATTTTTGATTTTGGACTGGTCAAGTTGTTTTAGTTATCTTGACCCATTGGTTTGTTATTCAAGTGATTTCATTATGCGGTTGTGGACTTGAACTGTTGCCACTTCAGTTTTGTCTTGACCCATTGTTTTTGTATTGCATGCATCTGAGTTTAACCAAATTTTGGCTTGGGTTTAAGCTTGTGCTCATATCGTGACTTTTTTGTATTGCACTTGAGTTGAACCTAGCTTTGGCTTGGGTTTGACCTTGTGCTCACCTGTCCTTGCAGTTTTAGCAATTATATGTCGGTGTGCACGGCTTTATGGCATGTGCAGTGATACACTGTGCATGTCACAGGTTGTTCGTGTAACATGAATTTAAAATTAAATGATGACGAACAACTCAAATAACCGAGGAAAATAACATTTTCAAAATATACATTTTATTTTACCTGACAAAATATTTCTTTTTCATTTTTACCGCGTTAGTGTTTATTTTGCAGATAACTCAAATGTGAGATATAAATTGGAATCGAGTTGAAGATCAAATACGAATGTTGAGTGAATATGTAGTGAGGAAAGTTATGTAAATTGAAATGTAATTGAAGTTGTGTTGCAATTGAAAATTATGTATATATAGTGAGAGCTCAAATTTGTACTATTCAAAATTGTAATAAAATATTTGTTTGAACAAAATATCTGTTTGAATTTCAATTCTGTGTTATTTATTTTATTCGGCAAATATTTATTTAATTATGTGAAAATAAAATAATACAATAATAAATACAATTAAGTGAATATATATATATATATATATATATGTTTATTATCATCAATCAAAAATCATATACTAGCATATTCAACAATCTCTCCCTTTTGATGATAACAAACATATATTTAAGATTTTGAATTTATTAAATGTATTTGATCATTCAATTTGCTCCCTCTATTTGAATGCTCCCTTTCTACAAAAAAATTCAATTTTCTCCCCTATTTGAAACTCCCTTCCTACAATAAAACTCCCCTTTGATATATGCATCAAAATAAACAAAAACATGCAAATGAACCTAGATGCAAATAGAAAATACAAAATAAAATATTTGACCTTTATTTTCCTCCTTTTGTTATCAGCAAAAGAGTAATAGTGTTAGAAAAATAAATATAAAGTGATAGACATTAATATTATTGTGATGGCCCACCCCAAGACCCACATTAACAAAGTGTATTATTGGGTGATACTGTCTGCTAATGTAGAAAATAGGACTGGATAGGAGTGACCATCTATAGCCTTGTTTTAAATATCTATTAAATACGTCGACAAATGCTATATTTTTTTATCTCAAGTGGATCAACATATCCAATAAATACTATATACTAATCCATAGGTGGGTATAGGATCTATCAGAATAAAATACAAAAAATTGAATGCAAAACACATCACAAAACAGTAGATCATCACACACACACACACACACACATATATATTTATAGATACATCATAGAGTATACAAAGTGATACATCACATATGTGGTATGACGACCATAATACAAACACGAGTCACAAGAACATACATATTAGAGTAGCAACAAAAAGGACTACACAAAAGCTACAACAAAAAGAGCAACCAGAAAAGTCCATGCGGAAGCAGAATAGGCTAAGTCCAAAGGGTTCCAAACCTAAAACACCTCGATCAGACCCGAGTATATAATACACGGGTCAATCTAGCTAAATAAATCAGTTTACAAGGATAAGCGATAATATAAGCATAAGGATATGTGATAATATTTTTTAATGGGAAGGAACAATCTAAAATGTATGATTACATCGAGTGTTAATATGGTATCACTACACAAACATATAATCTCAAAAGAGATAAAATAATACATAAAACGCTAAAAGTAGTGAGCCTCATATCATCGGCTTTCATAAAACATCAAATATGGTTTAAGGAAAATCTAAACCCTCCATATTGGCAAACCCAAAACATGTATAAAGAGATCCAATCTCAAACAAACCATAAGGAAAAAATACCTCCAAAAAGGAGAATAAAATCTCAAGTAAACGCCAAAAGGCAAATCTCATATAATGCTAGTGTAGGCAATTCAAATTTCAAAAATAGAACTACCAAGAGATCAAATTCCCAAAAGGTAATCGCCACATAGATACGTCGAATGGTTCAAAGGACCAATTATAGGGGCGATACACATGGTAAAATAGTCAAAGAAACCATCTCAAAAGTGTTTGCACGTGCATATGGCCGCATCCTTGCAAAGTATTGTTATCTCAAATAGGTACCTCGCCTGAAGGCAAAACATCATAATGACAAATACGCCGTAATGGCAAATACGCCTAAATGGCAAACGTCTCGAAGACAAATACGCCGCAATGGTAAAGCCGCAATGGCAATGACCCAAAGGTCCAGTACTGGCACGCCGCAATGGCAAATGAGTCACAAACTCTCGAACATAAACCTGAATAATGTTAACGTGCGTCCCATGCCACACGTTCGCACTAAACGGTTTACTAACTGCCAGTAAATTTCACACTCAAAGAAGTAAAAAGTTTACCTCATCTCGTTAGTAAACTCGACCCGAAGGTCAAAACGATCAAACGGCCAAGTTAGGAATTAATCGATAAGACAAACGCACATGTCCCATACCACATGTTTTACCAAATCGTTTAATTATCCTTTTCATTTGCTCGAATAGTGCAAAAACGTGTATTTTATATATAAAATAATTTATTCGAGACAACAAGCTTTTAAAACCATTTTTCGAAATCAATTTTGAAGACGATATTTGAAAATTCCCTTATTATAGTGAATAAATAGATTTTGTAGCTTAAAATAAGTTAAAAATATTACATAATAATTATTTTAAATTCCAATTTATTTTAAAAACTATTTCAAAATTGTTTGAAAAAATCTGTGCTCGAAATCAAAAAAATCACTCAAAACTGCCATTCAAATTCAATTCAAATTTGAATATCCAATTCATCATAACTTGGCTGGCCTATTATTAGGCATCATAGCCCTCAAAACATTTCTAAAATATCACAAAAACAAGCAGTTAAACTCAAAAATCAGAAGGAAAAAAGAACATAAAAACACTTGGGCAAAATAATACCCAGGTCTGAAATCTTCTCAGGGTTCAACTTTCGGACATAAAACAGGTGGCCGAACGACCTTTGATTGAACTAAAAATTAGTGTGAATAAAGTATAAAACTGCATCTTTCAACCAAAAGAAGAATAAATCAATTTCAACAGAAAATGTAAAAGTTGCACAGTCTCAAACATGTACTCAGACCATGTTTGTAACAGTTCAACAAGAATGTGCCCAGGCTTGAAAATCCATTCTAGGTTTAACATCCAAGCATAAAACAGGGCAACAACCCACATCGGATTGAGCTCAAAATAGGTATGTCTATATTAGAAAACTTCAGATAAAAAAAGAATCATGCAATTTGAATAAAGTATGAGAAAGTAATGATATCTCAAAGTTGAACTCAGACAGTGTTTTCACTGTAAAAATCTAGGCAAAAACATGCTCCGGATAAAAGTTCGACAGCATATTTGTATAGGCTATATAGGTCAAAATGACAGAAATTTGGTATGCTTATAGCACAGAACTTTATCTTTCAAACAAAAAAATCATGCAATTTCATTAAGAAATGAAAGAGTTATGCTATCTCAAATATGGACTCAGGCCATGTATGCGGCAACTCAGAAAACATAATTTCTACGGGCAATAAT
The DNA here is from genome assembly GCA_030765085.1 of Allium cepa. NCBI lineage: Eukaryota > Viridiplantae > Streptophyta > Magnoliopsida > Asparagales > Amaryllidaceae > Allium > Allium cepa. Next base: position 106,998,802 of record CM060937.1, on the reverse strand, counting down.
CTGCTTTTGAGTTGATTTTCTACCACTGATTTGAACATCCAAATGATAATAGTTTTCAAACAAAAGTTGAAAAAATGAAGCTCAACATGTAAGCTACCAAATGCAAGAAATTCGGCAACATTTCATTGTCGGAATCAAAAGTTATAGGCTTTCAAAGAGGCAATATGAAACAGATTTCAAACAGAGAAACCATTACAGAAACTTATCAACAAAAGCTAAATTTTTACATTTTTTTCAATTTTAAGCTTATCTCAGCTAGAATTTGCGAGTATTACAACTCACCTTGCAAAATACTTGAGCTACAAGAGAAAATCAGTCAAAAGAAGCAAGCCTTGGCTTCAAAAGAGCTTCAACAACTTAAGAATGAAATGTATATAAACATGCAATGCCAAAACAAAGTTACAAACAATCAAATATTTTTTAAAACTGAAATTTGATGAAGAAATTAGGTTTAGAAGTTGATTACCTATCTAAATTGACTTAATTTGATAAATTATCGCAAGGATTTGATGAAAATTTGGAGATTTGGTTTTTTACTTTAAAAGAGGAAAGTGAGTTTCTTTGTTTTGTTTCTGTTTACTGTAAAAGAAAGAGATGAACGTACACCCTTGAGAAAAAAAGTTTACTACTTCAGGCTAGTGCATGTTAATGGGCTTAGACCCAAAACCAAATTAATTAACTAAAGAAAATCAAATTTTCTCTTAATTATACAAATACACTTACATAAAAGCCAAAAGAACCTATTTTCTCAAAGTTTCAACACAATAAATTTACACAAACGTATTTTCATGTTTGATAGAAAATTTACCACTAATAAAAATATAATTTTGTTATAAAAATATTTTTAGTATCAAAACTCCTATTTTTAAATAAATAACCAATTTACTCCAATATTTACATAAAATACCATTTTCAACACCAAAATTATACAAAAATTTTTTTGCATAATGCAATAAATCATTCTAGCATCATTTTATAACTAAAAATTATTTTTAAACAAAATTTCTCCTTTTTATTTATAATATACAACCTTTAAAAATTAAATACTTCCTCTAAAAATTATTAAAAGGAGTAATTGACAATAATTAATAATATTATTGCATTTTCTCTAAATAAATATTATTTTCCATTCATTATTAACCCAAACAAAAAAAATGAAGCTTTTAAACTTTATTTTCATCTATTATTTCCCAAAATTCATTGTTTATTCCAAATAAGCAATTTAAAATCTCCAATTTTATTTTCGTTCACAATATTAAATCATAACTACCGTTATAATTTAATATTATAGGTAATCTCCAAAACCAGAGTTGTTACAATAACATTAATATCCAATCGAGTATAAATATTAAATTTCAATCAAAAAATCATAAATACTCTGTTAGGTGCATTTTCCACTTTAGAATGATAGGGATGATGTAAAACCATATAGATGTGTCTATTTATGGTATATTTATCTTAGGAATTTGAATATCTACTAACCATGCATAACCCTTAGGACTTTTATATGAGATTAGTAGTATTCCAAAAATTTATACAAAAAAATAAATTTCTAGCATCTTCTAACCACCTATAACCATGAGGACTTTTAAATAGTATTATGATCAACTTGTCTATTTAATAATTAACTTTGATATGTGTTCCACACATGCATAACCGTGAGGAATTTTAAATAAGCATGAAAGCACATATACAAAAATTCCAAGTGATTCACCCATGCATATCTGTGAGGACTTTTAAATGAGAGTGAATACTTTGGATGTTTATATTGCTAAAGATAAATAAAATAAAAGTCAATAATTTTCTGTTTTAAAATACCACATCTTGACATACTATATTGGATTTTGATGAGTGATGGTCCTTTAGAAATATGATAGAAATAGAGATGGTCATGATATTTTTTCCAATCAAAAGTTATTATAAATCTTTTTTTATTTTTCAAAGAAATTTACTAAATATACTGTCTCAAGTCATAATGTATGATTAATATTAACACTCATCACTTTTTCAATCACTATTTATCTTATTGATAATCAATAGGGAGTCAGATTAGTCAAAATAGACAAAAAAATCAAATCAAATTTCTAAAACATCTAAACTGAGACGAAGTTTACAAAAACTATTTTCTGGAAGGGGTTTTGTAGAAATGTCTGCTTGTTGAGAATCGGTTGAAATGAAATTTTTGCAGATATTTTCATCGAAAATATGCTATCTTATAAAATGATGTCTAACATCTATATGTTTTTTCCGTGAGTGATGTACATGATTATTTGTGAGATAAATTGCACTTTTACTATCACACATTAGTAGTACATGTTTAAAATTTAGACCATAGTCATGCAAAGTTTGTATCATCCATAAAATTTGAGCAGAGCAACCACTTAAAGCAATATACTCTGCCTATGTATTGGATAATGCAATACAATTCTGTTTTGTACTAGACCATGCAACTAACGATTGTCCTAACAAAAAACACGTTCCACTAGTACTTTTTCTATCAACTAGACTTCTAGCATAATCTACATCTGAATATCCTTTTAATTCAAAGTTATCCTTAGTTGGATACCAAAGACCAAAACGTGGGGTGTGCAATGAATATCTTATAATTCTTTTAATAGCTTTTAAATGAGATTCTTTTGGATTAGATTGAAATAATGCACATAAGCAGACAAAAATCATGATTCAAGTCTAGAAATGGTAAGATAAAGAATTGATCCAAGCATACCTCGATATTGCTTTTGATCAGCTGCCTTACCTTTTTCATCCTTGTCAAGTTTAATTGTTGTGCTTATGGTTTTTTCGCAGGTTTAGCATCTTTCAATCCAAATTTGTTGACAATTTCCTTAATATATTTAGTTTGAGAGATGAATGTACTGTTATTTCTTTGTTTGATTTGAAATCCTAAAAAGAATTTTAACTCTCCAATCAAGCTCATTTCAAACTTCTCCTGCATAACTTTTTCAAATTTCTCATACAACAAATTATAAGTGGCACCATAAATAATGTCATCAACATATATTTGAACAATCAAAAGATCATCATTTTCATGCAATAGAAATAGTGCGGTGTCTGCACAGCCCTTTTTGAACCCATTTTCAAGGAGATAAGTGCTAAGGTATTCATACCAAGCTCTAAGGGCTTGTTTTAATCCATACAATGCTTTCTTAAGTTTATATAATGGTTAGGGTATTCTTGACTTTCAAAACCTTCTATTGTTCAAAAAATACATCTTATTTCAAAATTCTGTTAAGAAAAGCACTTTTAATGTCCATTTGTCTTAGTTTAAATCCTTTATAGCAAACAAAGGCTAACAATTTACTAATGGATTCTAGCCTTGATGTTGGTGCAAAAGTCTCATCAAAATCAATTCTTCAATTTAATTATAACCTTTAGCACCTAACCTAGCTTTATTCCTAATCACATTTCCAGATTCATCATATTTATTTTTAAAAAATCATTTTGTTCCTACTACTGGATAATCATTAGGTCTAGGTGCTAGAGTCCAAACATCAATTCGGTCAAATTGATTTAGCTCTTCTTGCAATGCCATAAACCAATTTTCACCATTAAGAGCTGTACCTATGTTTTTGGGTTCAATTTCTGCAATAAATCCACTGTATAGACACAAATCACACAAATTTCTAAAGGAGGAACATGTTTGAACAACTGTGATAGGATTTCCTATTACCAGTTCTGGAGGATGATCCGCTTTGAATTTCAATCTCTCTGGATCCAGACTTTTTGGGATTTCTTTTGTGGTTGTAATTTCTTTTGGTTTTTCATTTTCATCATTTTCATTCTCCTCTTCAACATTGCTTTTTATTGTTTCCTTGTTTTGATCATCAATGCCTTCATCAAATTTCACATTGATTGACTCCACAATTGTATTTGTCCTTTGTTGTAAGCTCTATAAGCTTTACTTCTAGAAGAATATCCCATGAACATGTCCTCCTCATCTTTTGCTTCAAATTCTCCTAATTGATCACCTATATTGAGATTATAGCACAGACACCCAAAAACTTTGAAGTATGCAATGTTTGGTTTATTATTGAACCATAGCTCATAGGGTGTTTTCTTAAGAATCGGTCTAATCATAACTCTATTCATTACATAACAAGCTATATTTAGTGCCTCTGCCGAAAAGAAAAAAAGGTAGTTCATACTCATTTCTTGTAGACCTAGCCAGCTCTTGTAATATTCGATTCTTTCTCTCAACTACCTCATTTTGTTGTGGAGTACGTGGAGCAGAGAATTCATGTTTAAATCCATTTTCATCACAAAATTTTCAAATTCATTAATTTTCAAATTCTCCACCATGATCACTCCTTAATAAAAAAATAGAATTCTTTTTTCATTTTGAACCAATTTTGTGAATTTAGTGAAGTATGAGAAAGTTTTTGATTTTTTAGCTAAGAAGTATACCCATGTATATCTTGAATAATCATCAACCAACATAGAACAATATTTCTTACCACCTAAACTAGAAATATCATTAGGTCCAATAGATCCATATGAACTAGTTTAAGAATTCTAGAAGTTCTTACAGTGTTTTTGGCATGAAAAGATGAAGTCTTAAGTTTTCCCATAGTACATGCTTTACATAGATTTTCTGTTCTAAAATAATGAGATGGTAAATCTCTTACAAAATCTTTTCTTTTTAAATTTTTCAACGAATTCATACTAGCATGTCTTAATCATCCGTGCCATAGGTTTACTTCTACATCCCTAGCTATTAGGAATTTCGAAAAAGTGAGATCATCAAAAGTTTAGATAATACATATACCTTTCCTTTTACCTGAAAATAATATTTCTTTTGATGATTGGTCAACAATTTTGCACAAGTCAGAGTCAAAAATAACATTCATTCCTTTATCACACAGCTGGCTGATAGATATCAAATTGTGGTGCAGACTTTCAACATATAATATATCATTTAAGGTGAATATACTTCTACAACTTTACCTATACTGATAATTATACATTTTTCATTGTTATCCATTGTGACTCTGCCACCTTTGTACTTTTCTTGGCCAAGAAACTTTGAGTTTTCGCCTATCATGTGCTTGGAACAACCATAATGCAGATACCATTATTGTTGTTTTTTAGCCTGCCAAGATACCTACACAAGAAGATAATTTAGTGACCTATTTGTTTTTATAGGTCCAAGATTGTTAGTGATAAAAGATTTTGAAAAATATGTTTGTGTAGATCCAATACAATTTATATTTATTCCTTTTGACACCCAGATTGTTTGACTTTAAAGGATCTTATATTCGTGCCTTTTGGAACCCAAATTGGTACATCTTTCACGTGTTTGGGTCTATACCAACAATTGTTTTGATTATGTCCAATTTTTCTACAAATCGTGCACTCGGATTTTACTTGAATAATTTTGCTTTTAAGAGGTCAGATTGATTATATCGAAGTCCTTGTCTAAGAGCATTGACAATTTGTTTCCCTAATAACATATTTAGTGATTTCTCTCCTTTGGAAAATTTTGTTAAAGTTGTAGACAATTTTTGGACTTGCGTTTTGAGAGATTCATTTCATTCAATAATTGAGCGCACTTTTTAATAGAATTTTCTCTCCTAGTATTTTCACTTTCTTTCAAAATCATAATTTCATTTTCAAGTAATTTAATTATAATTTCTGGTTTTTTAATCTCTTCATCAAATGATGGACACTTATCACACTTAGGGCACTTGTTTTGATAGTTTTTAACGAATTGATCAAGCTCTCTATTTAATTCTATCAAACTATCTCTTTGTGATTCAATTTTAGCGTACCTCTCCCTAAGTCGTTCAAAACAGCCATTTACTTTGCTAAAATATATAAATCATTCTGAATGAGTAAGTTTTGATACCTCGCTAGGCTTGTCATTATCATTGTCAGTTATATCACCTCGAAGACACAGATCCTCTTTTTCACTCTCGTTGCCAGTACTTTTATCATCTTTATCAGTTTTATCCCAAGTAGCTGCAAAACTTTTCCTTTCTGTTTCTTTCCATGGCTGAGTCAATTCTAAGGACAATTGGGCTTGATATGTTTATTGCACTTGTGATAAATGATCTCCTGCTCTTCTGAGTTGTCCAATACTGTGGCTATTTTGCTTTTCAATTGTTGATTTAGAGCTGGATTTCCGTATTTGTGATTCCACTTTTTGAATCTTTTTATTAGTAGCGCCAGCTCAGCTACTCCATCATCATCACTTTCCATTGTTTCTTTAAGAGCTAATGATTTCTTTCAAGTATCACCTCCTTTTCATTTTGTAACAGCCCAAGTTTTTAACAAGCACTTTATTCTTTTATTTATAAAACCTTGAAATTTATTTTAATATAAATTTTAATTTGACTAAATCATTTCCCAAAAATTCTAAGTATAAAATGAAAGTTTCTGAATTTTTAACTTTGTTTAAAGGATAACTCTAATTGGAATTTTAATAAAAATTGGATTATCTACTTTCTTTAAAAATTCGTAATATTTTGGCCATTTGAATAATAAATCACTTTGTAAATGGTAATAGGAATCAAAGAAGAATGTAACCAAAAATCTTATCTTTATTTGAGTAATAAATGTTAAAAATTTATAGCGTATTAAAACTGTTAAACTACGCATTTAAAGGGTTGCGTTATTGAAGGAATAAATAACGTATAAATAGGAAAACGTATTAATTCAAAAGCGTTACCTGTGTATAGGGTGCGCATTCTTAATTAGTAAATAAATTAAATATAGCCGTAAAATTTTAGCACCCTGAATTCCACGAATTAGCTTTACTTTTTCCCATAACATTCATTTGTTTTAAAGATTGGTAAAAATCTTTACTTCGGAACAATTCCAAAATCTTTGCTAATTTAAATTCTTGATGTTCCGTTTCAAATGTAATCACTCGACCTATTTAATTTATTTTTACACGCAACCTTTAATATGCAATGAAACATTTATTTCCGTTAACAATTAAATTCAGTCGCCATTCTTTCTACGCAATCAAGTGGAAATTTGCCATTCCTGAAGAAATTTTATCTCTTGCCGCTTTTCTTTCCTTTAATCAAGCGCTTAAAAATAGGCACGTTCGTTTTCTCTTGCTTCCTTACAATTTTTTTTCTCTTCAATCAAAGCAAACAATTTATTTTCTTACCATACTCCCTCCCGCAATCAACTCTTATACCTGAAATTTTTTCAACGTTCCTTCCACTTCAGTTTCAAAGAAAAGTGTAAATTGCGTGCCTTCTTAATTTCAATCAAAGAAATTAAATGCTTGCCTGCATATTTTGGTTACCTAAATTTTCGCAAGCCTCATCTTCAAATAACTGGAAACGTTTGCATATACTTCACCTCATCTTAGCTTTTGGTAATAAACATTTAATGGAAGGAATTTATTCCTTACCTGTAGAAATGAAATTACTAAAAATCAAAGGAATAAATCAATCAGCTTCCAATTTATAACACGTTCAAAACGAATTTTAACTCTTGCCAAAAATTTATCTTACCTGTAATTTTGCAACCGAATGGATTGATTTTTATTTTTTCCCAAAAATCACGCACCCCTGCCTTTATAAACTCGTACTCAACATCTATTGCATAACAACATCGCTGCAATTCTTATTTCGTGCAAGCTCCTTCAGGTAATGGCAGTATTCTTTCTCCTTCCTTTTATTTATTTATGTATTTTCTTTCTTCTTCTTTCTTTCTTTCTCTTTATTCTTTTCAAATTCACTCGGCTACTTCCCCCATCATGCAAAGCCGCAACCTCCACTCCTTACTGTGCCGTATGAGAAAAAAAAAGTATATTTGGATAAAAGGTTTGAACCACAAAAAATTATGCAGCTCTAGGCCTTGAAAGCACTGACGTGCATATACCTTACCCTGTGCGTGCATGCATTCTAGCATAAATGGGAAGGGACGTGTCAATGAAAAAAAAAGGGAGAGGAGGAGTTGCATGCGAAACTTTGGGGCCACCTGTACATTTTATATCTCGGCCTAAGGGGGGGTGCATCTTTTGCATTATAGAAAATATAAGTATTGGTTAATGCATGTACCACTTTCAAAGGTCTTGGATTAGCCTTTGCCAAATACCCTGTACTACGTGCATGTTTTTTTTTAAATAATAATAATAATAATAAATGAATAAACGGGCCAAGCCCTTGAATATGTTTGGTCGAATCTTAGAGAGGAGTGGTCGAGCATGTTTGGAAAATTATCCTTTGTGTTAAAGCTCGTTCCTATTTTATTTGCTTTGTCCATAATTTCATTCGCGTACTGAATTTATTTATCTTCTTGTTAAAGATCGAAATCAGTTTGTCTCGTCCTCAAATGTTTGATCGTACCTGTTGTAGACTGACTTCCAGTGGGTACCGTAGTTTGAATCAAATTCTTCAGCTTCGGGAAAAGGTGAGTATTTCTCACCAGACAAACATACCTATATATCTGTAGATTGATAACAAGTGTAATTGTAAATTTATTTTATTTAATTGTATCTGCCTGTGGTATAAACTTATGATGTTAAAACCACATTATTTAATTGACCCATCATCAACAGTATAATCTATTGTTATATTGTTGCAATTAGATTTTTTTTATTTTATTTTATTATTTACAGCTAATCACACTGCAAGTTCCCTGTAGAATAGAAATCGTTACAGGCTGAAATGATAGGCCTGAATGATACTTACTTAATTATGCATTCGTTTATTTATTTAGTGATTTATTTAACTTGGGATTGCGGGTTTGAAATGATAGAACCCGGGTTTTCTTTGTAAATTGCGGATTAAAATGATATATATCCGTATCACTTGACCTAGGCTAGAAAACTATATACAGACCCGTGGTTTATATAATATTTTTCAGAAATGTTTTAAAAATGGAAATTTTATAATATTATGGTTTAAAATGTATTTAAATGATTTTTATAAAATTTATAATGATTTTTGAATGAGTCAAATGTTAAATAAATGAATGTTTAAGTAAAATTTTGAAATACAACTTATTTTGGGAAATTCTGAAATTTTGTTAAAAGTGAGATTTTAGTTAAGTAAAATAATTGATAATAAGTTATATTCTAGGAATTTAAACTTAATAATTTAATTAAAGAAATAGGAATTTAATACTTGTATTTAAATAAGAAATTCATAATAAAATTTGATTTTTTGTATGAAAATTTGCTTATAAATTCATAAAAATATGAGTATTGAAACTATGATTTCATAATGTGAAAATATATGATTTGCAAGTTAAATGTGATTTAAATAAAAACTTACTTAGTTATGAAATTATAGTTAAACCTTGAAATTTTAAATATAAAGGATATTACAGCATTTGTGAATGTTGTAGTTAAATTTAAATGAACTTAAAGGCTAATTTCAACTAAAAGCTATTATAGCACTTTGTAAGTGCTATAGTTGATAAAGATAACTAAAGTTTAGTTCGAAATAAAGAAATCTATTACAACACTTAAATGATGTCTTTTGTAAATGAACTGATTTAACCTATAATTTTAGGTAGCATTTTATAAGTGTTGCGGAAACTGAATTTTTGATTGTTTTAATAAAATTTAATAATCTTTGGGAAAAAGGCTTAAATTTTGGAATTTAATATGTAATTAATAAAAATAAGGAATTGACTTTAAATGGTTTTAAATGGAAGAATTTAACTTTTAAATGTGAGTTGAAAGGCAATTAATTTCTAAATAAACTGAATAGATTTAAATGGTATTTTATATTAAATAAAATGACTAATGCTTAAATAAATGATGTTTGAATTGATATTATGATGTTGAAATGTATTTGAAATTTATTTTTATTTTTAAAGTATAAATACCATTTTTAAAAGTTGTAACCACGGGTTATAATAACGTTTGGTTGTTAAAAAGACCAGGATCGGATATCTTGCATACTCTCTGTCGATACCGAAACCACTTTGACAACCGTGTACGCGGTGGAGATTCCAGAATGATGTAGGATGGTGGTGACGTTTTCTTGAGGTAAGTACGTGGACCCGACTCCCACGAGTTGGCATAAGGTGGCTAAAACAGGAGCGATTGACGGATTAATGAGGTAGCACCTCTGATCGGACCCACTTCTTCGTGTGCCATTCTATTACTTTGTGATTGTTTGGTGTGCACCTTTGATTGGGAGTGTTGTTCGAGGTGGGCGGTAGCTGCGCGCTACGCGTTACCATCGATCCGGAAGCGTAATTGGTATATCTACCCTGGCATTGCCTAGTTGTGTCGTGTCACCTACCATAGCGAGCCTTATACGATTTTGGTTTTGTATCATACCTATGGAGTGCCCTCTGACGACGCCCAGTATGGGGGAGATTACGGTACTGTATAGACTATGGGAATATATTATATGTTAAGGGCTATATGGGTAACCCCTTAACGTTATTTAAAAGTAAGTTTATATTAATGTAGACACTATTATAATAGCGAAATATTATTACATAGTTAATAGTTTAACGGATCCTTAGAGGATGGGCGGTCCCAAGCATCCTTTAAGTTACTTGCTCTATATTACAGTACACTTGAATTAGCTTACACTATATAAGTATGTCTGTTTTATTTTACGCTCGGGTCAGCCTGAGTTGCAGTTCAGTTTCATCCCGGAGCTAGGATTTCTGTAGATCTCTCAAGCTGCTGGCAAACTTTCAGTCCGTTATCTTATTTATGTAATCAAGACTATGGGATATTTGGATTTTCTATTGATGATCTAAACTATATTCGAGATTAAAGACTATGTAACTTTTATTTGTTTGAGACTATTTATAGTAGCTTCATGAACCACTAAGTATTTTAAATTCCGCTGCGAGTTTTCTGATATCTGTGTCTGTGATTTCTGTGATTTGATTTCATTTGCTCCAAATTTATTTACAATCTATTGTTTTGAGCTCTTCAAGTTTGACAAGTTTTAAATTTATCGTCAAATTTGAATGGTACAAAATAGTGGGTCGTTAACCATAGCCTAAGGAGCAAAAACTCATTAGAGATAGGGTAAAAAATACCCTAGAATGAGTGAAGTCAAATTTTAGAATCCTTCCCTTGTGAGAGAACGTATTTTAAAGTATAGAACGATTTCAAAAGGATTTTCAAAGAAGTATTTGATATAAAAAATTCCTGCTTTAAAATAAAAAATTTCGAACTACTTCTTTCCTTTTCTCCATTTTATATAATTTGAGCCTTTGTTAAATGCTTGTTCTAGTTAAACTTTATCTTAACTAAAATATCTTGACATCAATTTTTTTCCTTTATCCTAAATTTCATTCTTGGTTTCTCTGGATGAAACGAGGAAATATCAGAGGTAGGGGACAAGCTGCTGCCCCAGCTCCTCAACCCGCGGCCCCTGTTAGATTTACCAAGTTATGCAAAGATTATACCGAGCTTGGCGGCACCAAGTTTACAGGGTATGAATCCATAATTGAAGCTCAACAATGGTTGAGAGACTTGGAGAGAATCTTCTCCTGTCTCGAAATCACAATTGCCCAGCAGAGGCAACTGGCGGCCTGGCAAATGAAGGGAGCTGCTTTAAATTGGTGGTTATCAGTTACTTCTCACATTAATGAGGCTGACATCACCTGGGAGCAATTTAGGTATCTTCTTCGGTTGTCCAAATTAGGATTCAAATTTCCCATTTTGAATCTGTCTTATATCTTTATCGTGCTTTAGGGAGGCCTTTCTTATCAAATGGATGCCCGAAGCGGGCAAGTCTCAGCTATATCGAGACTTTATGGATCTGAAGCAGTGCGATATGTCCTTCACGAAATACGAGAGAAAATTTAATGAGCTCTCGCAGTATGGCCTGAATTTGATAGACACCCCATTGAAGAAGAACGAGAAATTTATCGCTGGAGCACGCCCCGAGTTCTATGATCGGCTTATTACCCACGTGCATGGGACGTTCACCGCTTTGATGGACATGGCTCTCCGGTATGAGAACCCTACTTCTAGGGCCACTGCAACTGCCCAGTCTGCACCGGCTCAGTCTTCTGGAAATTTGAAGAAAAGGAAGTCCAACATCTACCGGCATAAGAGGAATAGGACTCCAGGACTTGGATCATCGTCTTCGTCATCCCTGAGGCAGCCTATGGATCTATCTACATTACTTGCTACCGATGCGACCAAAAGGGACACTATGCGAATAGCTGTCCTACCTTGGGTGCTACGATTCCACCTCCTTCTCAGTTGGCTAGACGAGACCTTTTCCATATCTGCCTTCAGCCGGGACACTTCAAGAGAGACTGCCCTACCCAGAAGAAGGGTACGGCATCAGGATTTTTGCTGTTACTTCTGCATCCTCCCCAGCCCCACAGCCTGCACCTGCACCTGCCTGAGCTCCAAGTGATTCCCAAGGTCCACTCCAGAGTTCTTTTACCTTGCATTATTTTCCTATAAGAGTTCTCTTCGATACCGGAGCTTCCCATAGCTTTATCTCGGTAGATCTCTATAATAAATTTGAAAATCTTCTATCTCCTGAATTTTCCTCTGTACCCTTATGTGTTTCAAACCCTATCGGTGGCCCTACGAACCTTAATAAGGTTTGTAGAAACGTGAAACTCTTTCATGGTAGTTATCGATTCACTGGTGACTTCTATGTTTTGGGGTTTGACGCTTTCGATCTTTTGCTTGGGGGTGATTGGTTAGATAGGCATGATGCACATATCTCTTGTAGTTCTCGTATTGTTGCCCTTGAAGATGATTTTGGAAATCCATTAGAAATCCAGTGTAGTATGCCTCAGGAGTTCGCAGGGAGCTTCATTTATTCTCTCGATATTTTCCATGGTGATATTGAGTCCACTCCGGTGGTTAGACTGTTTCCCGACGTATTTGGTGAAGTCATCTCTCTACCTCCGAAGCGGGAATTGATTTCCGCATCGACCTCATTCCTGGAGCTCGACCTGCAGTTCTTCCACCTAGAAGAATGGCACCCCGTGAGACGGTGGAATTAAGAAGTCAAATTCAAGACTTGTCCTCAAAAGGTCTTATCAGGCCTAGCTTTTCAGAATGGGGAGCAGCCGTGGTTTTCGTCACTAAATCAGATGGTTCCCTATGGATGTGTGTTGATTATAGGGAGCTGAACAATCTCACTATGAAAAACAGATAACCTATGCCCCGCATCAATGATATGTTCGATCAACTCTATGGAGCCACCGTTTTCTCTCAGCTTGATCTAGCCACAGGTTTCCACCAGCTTAGAGTTGTGGAGGAGAGCATACCCAAAACTGCTTTCCGTACTGAGAATGGTTTCTTCGAATGGCTAGTTATGCCTTTTACCCTGACCAATGCCCCTGCTTTCTTCGTCGACTTGATGAATCGTGTTTTCCGCGATGTGCTCAATAAATTTGTTCTAGTCTTCATTGATGATATCCTTGTGTTCTCTAAATCCGAGGAAGAGCACAAATCCCATTTAAGTTTTGTTTTGGGGACCCTTAGAAGTCACCAGTTAAAAGCCAAATTCTCTAAATGCCATTTCTGGGAAGAGGAAGTTTGATTTCTCGGACATATATTCTCTAGTGAAGGAGTTTCTGTTGATCCAGTCAAAATCACTGTGATCAAAGATTGGGAAGAACCAAAGACACCAACTGATATTCATAGTTTCTTGGGCCTTGTCGGTTACCATCGGAGGTTCATTGAGAACTTTGCTCGGATTTCTGCACATCTCACTGCTCTAACCCGGAAGAATGCTAAGTTTATTTGGAGCAATAAGTGTAAAGCAGCATTCCAAGAGTTGAAGGACAAGCTGACTTCCGCACCAGTGCTTACCGTCCCGAATGGAAATGAGAGATTAACGGTTTTCACCGATGCTTGTCGAGAGGGTTTGGGAGCAGTATTAATGCAAGAGGGGAAGGTAATTGCATATGCTAGTCGTCAGTTGAAGACCCATGAGGCTAACTATGCTGCTCACAATTTAGACTTGCTAGCGATTGTCTTTGCTCTGAAGCTGTGGAGACATCATCTCTTGGGGGCTAAATTTGACCTCTTCACCGATCACCAGTCTTTGAAATATATCTTTACCAGAAGGATTTAAATCAGAGACAAGTTCGGTGGCTCAAGTTTCTAGCTTCTTACGATCTTGACATTAACTATACCCCGAGGAAAGCAAATGTAGTGGCTGATGCGCTGAGTAGGAAGAAGTCTTTGTTGTGCCAGCTTTTTGTTTCTTCTCCTCTTATGGATCATATTACGGCTAAGCAGGATGAGGACGAGATGCTTAGGCATATGAAGGGAAGTGGCCGTAGTAGAGATGGTGGAAATAGTTGATGGTGGTGGAGCCCAGATTGATGATAAAGGGATTTTAAGGATTAATAATCGAATTTGTGTCCCGAATGTTGATGGTTTAAGGCAAGAGTTACTTCAGGAACATCATCAATCCAGACTTTCCATACATCCTGGTGTAGCGAAGATGCATCAGGATTTAAAGAAACTTTACTAGTGGAAGGGTATGAAGCGCGATGTCTCTATCTTTGTGAGTAGGTGTGCGACTTGTCACCGGGTTTGTTACAGCCTCTGAAGATTCCAAATTGGAAGTGGTAGCAAGTTTCTATGGATTTCATCGATGGTTTACCAAGATCTAGAAAGGGAAATGAGAGCATCTGGGTTATCGTGGATAGACTGACTAAGTCCGCACATTTTATTCCAGTCAGGTCTACCCGTACGGCTTTGAGCTTATCTGAGATTTATATGAGGGAGATCATTCGCCTCCATGGTGTTCCCCTCAGCATTGTTTGTGATCGAGAACCTATCTTCACTAGCCAGTTTTGGAACGCCTTCCAAGAATCTTTGGGTACCCGTTTGAATCTGAGCACTGCTTACCATCCACAAACTGACGGTCAAACTGAAAGGGTAAATCAGACTCTGGAGGATCTCCTTCGTGCATGCATCTTGGATTATGGAGGATCTTGGGAAGATCATCTCCATCTTGTGGAATTCACCTATAACAATAGTTATCAGGCTAGTCTTAAGATGTCCCCATTTGCTGCTCTCTACGGGCGTCCTTGTAGATCTCCTTCTTGCTGGATTGAATCCGGTAATCGCTTAGTTTTTGGGCCCGAAATGATTTTGGAAGCTTCGAAAAAGGTTGAGGAGATTAAGAGCAGGTTAAAGATTGCTCAGGATAGGCAGTAGAAGTATGCTGATTGTCGTAGAAGAAGCTTGGAGTTTGCTGTTGGTGATTTGGTTTTTCTTAAGGTTTCCCCTTTAAGAAATGTGGTTCGGTTTGGGCGTAGAGAAAAGCTTGCTCCTAGGTTCATTGGTCCATTCCGCATCTTGGAAAGGATTGGGTCTCTTGCTTATCGACTGGATTTACCCGAGAAATTTGCTGGAGTACACAATGTGTTCCATATATCCCACCTTCGTAGCTGTCTTCACGATCCATCTCTTATCATCCAGCCTTCTGCTCTTGATAGTTTGGACATCGAGCCTAACCTAACTATTGAGAGGAAGCCGCTTCGTATCGTTGATCAAGGTACGAAACAGCTAAGAAGAAAATCTGTCCGCCTGGTCAAAGTGAAATGGAGCACTGATGAACGAGATTGCACATGGGAGACGGAGGAGAGCATCCGCGCTTCGAATCCGGAATTATTCGTTTAAGGTACTTTGCTTTATTTTCTTATCTTCCTAGTTCCTTCTTTCGTTCCTTTTCGAGGACCAAAAGTTCTGAGTGGGGGAGAGTGTAACAGCCCAAGTTTTTAACAAGCACTTTATTCTTTTATTTATAAAACCTTGAAATTTATTTTAATATAAATTTTAATTTTACTAAATCATTTCCCAAAAATTCTAAGTATAAAGTGAAATTTTCTGAATTTTTAACTTTGTTTAAAGGATAACTCTAATTGGAATTTTAATAAAAATTGGATTATCTACTTTCTTTAAAAATTCATAATATTTTGGCCATTTGAGTAATAAATCACTTTGTAAATGGTAATAGGAATCAAAGAAGAATGTAACCAAAAATCTTATCTTTATTTGAGTAATAAATGTTAAAAATTTATAGCGTATTAAAACTGTTAAACTACACATTTAAAGGGTTGCGTTATTGAAGGAATAAATAATGTATACATAGGAAAACGTATTAATTCAAAAGCGTTACCTGTGTATAGGTGCGCATTCTTAATTAGTAAATAAATTAAATATAGCCGTAAAATTTCAGTACCCTGAATTCCACGAAGTAGCTTTACTTTTTCCCATAACATCCATTTGTTTTAAAGATTGGTAAAAATCTTTACTTCGGAACAATTCCAAAATCTTTGCTAATTTAAATTCTTGATGTTCCGTTTCAAATGTAATCACTCGGCCTATTTAATTTATTTTTACATGCAACCTTTAATAAGCAATGAAACATTTATTTCAGTTAACAATTAAATTCAATTGCCATTCTTTCTACGCAATCAAGTGGAAATTTTGTCGTTCCTGAAGAAATTTGATCTCTTGCCTCTTTTCTTTCCTTTAATCAAGCGCTTAAAAATAGGCACGTTCGTTTTCTCTTGCTTCCTTACCATTTTTTCTCTCTTCAATCAAAGCAAACAATTTATTTTCTTACCATACTCCCTCCCGCAATCAACTCTTATACCTGAAAATTTTTCAACGTTTCTTCCACTTCAGTTTCAAAGAAAAGTGTAAATTACGTGCCTTCTTAATTTCAATCAAAGAAATTAAATGCTTGCCTGCATATTTTGGTTACCTAAATTTTCGCAAGCCTCATCTTCAAATAATTGGAAACGTTTGCATCTACTGCACTTCATCTTAGCTTCTGGTAATAAACATTTAATGGAAGTAATTTATTCCTTGCCTGTAGAAACGAAATTACTAAAAATCAAAGGAATAAATCATGCAGCTTCCTATTTATAACACGTTCAAAACAAATTTTAATTCTTGCCAAAAATTTATCGTACCTATAATTTTGCAACTGAGTGGATTGATTTTTATTTTTTCCCAAAAATCACGCACCCCTGCCTTTATAAACTCGTACTCAACATCTATTGCATAACAACATCTCTACAATTCTTATTTCGTGCAAGCTCCTTCAGGTAATGGCAGTATTCTTTCTCCTTACTTTTATTTATTTATGTATTTTCTTTCTTCTTCTTTCTCTCTTTCTCTTTATTCTTTTCAAATTCACTTGGCTACTTCCCCCATCATGCAAAGCCGCGGCCTCCACTCCTTACTGTGCCGTATGAAAAAAAAAGTATATTTGAATAAAAGGTTTGAACCACAAAAAATTATGCAGCTCTAGGCCTTGAAAGAACTGACGTGCATATACCTTACCCTGTGCGTGCATCCATTCTAGCATAAATGGGAAAGGACGTGTCAATGAAAAAAAAAGGGAGAGGAGGAGTTGCATGCGAAACTTTGGGGCCACCTGTACATTTTATATCTCGGCCTAAGGGGGGTGCATCTTTTGCATTATAGAAAATATAAGTATTGGTTAATGCGTGTACCACTTTCAAAGGTCTTGGATTAGCCTTTGCCAAATACCCTGTACTACGTGCATGTTTTTAAAAAATAATAATAATAATAATAATAATAATAATAATAAAAGAATAAACGGGCCGAGCCCTTAAATATGTTTGGTCGAATCTTAGAGAGGAGTGGTCGAGCATGTTGGGAAAATTATCCTTTGTGTTAAAGCTTGTTCCTATTTTATTTGCTTTGTCCATAATTTCGTTCGCGTACAGAATTTATTTATCTTCTTGTTAAAGATCGAAATTAGTTTGTCTCGTCCTCAAATTTTTGATCGTACCTGTTGTACACTGACTTCCAGTGGGTACCGTAGTTTGAATCAAATTCTTCAGCTTCGGGAAAAGGTGAGTATTTCTCACCAGACAAACATACCTATATATCTGTAGATTGATAACAAGTGTAATTGTAAATTTATTTTATTTAATTGTATCTGCCTGTGATATAAACTTATGATGTTAAAGCCCCATTATTTAATTGACCCATCATCAGCTGTATTATCTATTGTTATATTGTTGCAATTAGATTTTTTTTTATTTACAGCAAATCACACTGCAAGTTCCCTGTAGAATAGAAATTGTTACAGGCTGAAATGATAGGCCTGAACGATACTTACTTATTTATGCATTCATTTATCTATTTAGTGATTTATTTAACTTGGGATTGCGGGTTTGAAATGATAGAACTCGGGTTTTCTTTGTAAATTGCGGATTGAAATGATATATATTCGTATCACTTGACGTAGGCTAGAAAACTATATACAGACCCGTGGTTTATATAATATTTTTCTCAAATGTTATAAAAATGGAAAATTTATAATATTCTGGTTTAAAATGTATTTAAATGATTTTTATAAAATTTATAATGATTTTTGAATGAGTCAAATGTTAAATAAATGAATGTTTAAGTAAAATTTTGAAATATAACTTATTTTGGGAAATTCTTAAATTTTGTTAAAAGTGAGATTTTAGTTAAGTAAAATAATTGATAATAAGTTATATTCTGGGAATTTAAACTTAATAATTTAATTAAAGAAATAGGAATTTAATACTTGGATTTGAATAAGAAATTCATAATAAAATTTGATTTTTTGTATGAAAATTTACTTATAAATTCATAAAAATATGAGTATTGAAATTATGACTTCATAATGTGAAAATATATGATTTGTAAGTTAAATATGATTTAAATAAAAATTTACTTAGTTATGAAATTATAGTTAAACCTTGAAATTTTAAATATAAAGGATATTACAGCATTTGTGAATGTTGTAGTTAAATTTAAATAAACTTAAAGGCTAATTTGAACTAAAAGCTATTATAGCACTTTGTAAGTGCTATAGTTGATAAAGATAACTAAATTTTAGTTGGAAATAAAGAAATCTATTACAGCACTTAAATGCTGTCTTTTGTAAATGAACTGTTTTAACCTATAACTTTAGGTAGCATTTTATAAGTGCTGCGGAAACTGAAAATTTGATTGTTTTAATAAAATTTAATAATCTTTGGGAAAAAGGCTTAAATTTTGGAATTTAATATGTAATTAATAAAAATAAGGAATTGACTTTAAATGGTTTTAAATGGAAGAATTTAACTTTTAAATGTGAGTTGAAAGGCAATTAATTCCTAAATAAACTGAATAGATTTAAATGGTATTTTATATTAAATAAATTGACTGATGTTTAAATAAATGATGTTTGAAATGATATTATGATATTGAAATGTATTTGAAATTTATTTCGATTTTTAAAGTATAAATACCATTTTTAAAAGTTGTAACCACGGGTTATAATAACGTTTGGTTGTTAAAGAGGCCAGGATCGGATATCTGGCATACTCTCTGTCGATACCGAAACCACTTTGACAACCGTGTACGCGGTGAAGATTCCAGAATGAAGTAGGATGGTGGTGACATTTTCTTGAGGTAAGTACGTGGACCTGACTCCCACGAGTTGGCATAATGTGGCTAAAACATGAGCGATTGACGGATTAATGAGGTAGCACCTCTGATCCGACCCACTTCTTCGTATGCCATTCTATTACTTTGTGATTGTTTGGTGCGCACCTTTGATTGGGAGTGTTGTTCGAGGTGGGCGGTAGCTGCGCGCTACGCGTTACCATCGGTCCGGAAGCGTAATTGGTATATCTACCCTGGCATTGCCTAGTTGTGCCGTGTCACCTACCATAGCGAGCCTTATACGATTTTGGTTTTGTATCATACCTATGGAGGGCCCTCTGACGACACCCAGTACGGGGGAGATTACGGTACTGTATAGACTATGGGAATATATTATATGTTAAGGGCTATATGGGTAACCCCTTAACGTTATTTAAAAGTAAGTTTATATTAATGTAGACACTATTATAATAGCGAAATATTATTACATAGTTAATAGTTTAACGGATCCTTAGAGGATGGGCGGTCCCAAGCATCCTTTAAGTTACTTGCTCTATATTACAGTACACTTGAATTAGCTTACACTATATAAGTATGTATGTCCTGACTCGAGTGTTTATGTTTTATTTTACGCTCGAGTCAGCCTGAGTTGCAGTTCAGTTTCATCCCGGAGCTAGGATTTCTATAGATCTCTCAAGCTGCTGGCAAACTTTCAGTCCGTTATCTTATTTATGTAATCAAGACTATGGGATATTTGGATTTTCTATTGATGATTTAAACTATATACGAGATTGAGGACTATGTAACTTTTATTTGTTTGAGACTATTTATAGTGGCTTCATGAGCCGCTAAGTATTTTAAATTCCGCTGCGAGTTTTCTGATATCTGTGTCTGTGATTTCTGTGATTTGATTTCATTTGCTCCAAATTTATTTACAGTCTATTGTTTTGAACTCTTCAAGTTTGAAAAGTTTTAAATTTGTCGTCAAATTTGAATGGTACAAAATAGTGGGTCGTTACACGTTTTTCCTTGAATTTCATTTCTAGCTCATAAGTGGTGAGATTTCCAATGTGTTCTTCGACTTTGATTTGTTTAAAATCGTTTGATTCTTGAATGGCAGTGACTTTGGCTTCAAAGTTTCCTGGAAGGACTCTGAGGATTTTTCGGACTATATCCAACTCTATGTATGATTTTCTAAGAGCTTTTGATTTGTATACGATATTGGAAAGTTGTCCATACATCTCTTTGACATTTTCATCCTTGGCCATTGTGAAATTATCATATTCGCTACTAAGCATGGCAAGGCGAGATTCCTCGACTTGAGATGTTCCTTCATGAGTCACTTCATGTGTATACCAGATTTTCTATGCAGTTAGACAAAGTGAGACATGATTAAATTCAATTTAATCCAATGGACAAATAATAGAATTCATAGCTTTAGCATTAGCATTCTGTTATTCATTTTCAGGATCTGTCCACAGATCCATTGGTTTATCTATTTTCTAATTATCTACTACTATAGTTGGTGTCCTATATCTCGTCTCAATAATATTCCAAGCATCAGTGGTTTTTATAAAAAATTACATCCTATTTTTCCAATAAGCATATTCATCATTAAACATTGATGATCTAACATTGGACTGTCCCTCAGCAAAAGCATTATTAAAAGAAGTCGTTTAAAAATTTAAAACAAAATTTTTTTTTTGAAAAATCAATTATTTAAAGAAAAAATAGGCTTTTGTTCCTAGCTTTGATACCACTTGTAGGATCGATTTCACCCTAAGGGGTTAAATAAGGTGATACGAATAATGTGCGGAACGGTATTTTCGACTCTCGAAAGTCGAAATTAATACGTCCACTGTATCAACAATCGAGCAATCGAATGCCGGAAACCCGAATTGTTAGGGTTAAAGAAGAAGAGGTAGAAGAAGAAAGAGAGAAGAAGCAACAGAAACAATATCAGAATCTCACAATCGCAGCGGAACAACATATAATAAATAAATGAATAATCTTTTAAATCAAAAGAACTATACATTTTATACAGTACGTCATCAGGGTCAATATACAACACCACACAATAATGGACAGTCATATAAACCTGTCCTCACAACTGAATACACAACGGAAAAGAAATACTATAAACTAGTTGATACGCCATGCCATCCAGCTTGATCCTGATCTCCACAGCATCTCCTGAACTCCAGAATGACCTGATAACCTGACTCTAGACTGTCCGTGTGGAAATTGGTGGGCACCCAGAGTTTAGGAAGGGAACAATAAACACCAGGTCAGTCATGGGACTGGTGTGAGAACTTAAAACAGTTTATCTTTAAAAACAAACAAAGAAATATTTTAAGATAGATCCGCAATACTTTTGGAAAATGAAACTACCATAAGGCCTCCCGCACGCACACACAATGCAAACGCAGAATCGGAGGAGATTTCTCCTTATGATAGTTAAACATGCTTGATACGTAGAAAATTTATTTGATATTATTACTATAAGTGCAAAGGGCAGGAAAACATTTCGAAAGTATGATATAAATCTTAGCCAACATACGACCATTATAGTATGCCTATTATAGCTACCATGTTCAATAGCAGGTTACCGCCAAATTCTGTGGAAGGTTTTACAACTAAAACCGTACATGGCTCGTATTGTTTCTTTGGATTTTCCAACAAAGGGTCAGGCTAAGGAACTTCCTATTTCCACATGGGCACGCCTCTGGAAGGACGCCCCGAGAACCTAACCGGATCTCTGCCAACACAAATCCGGGTTACCTCTGCAAAAGTAGGTAACTGCTGACACGAGTATGTCATCCCCCGGTTGTAAACAACCTTTATCCGAGGATCCTCAACCAACAACAATCAAAAAGTCATATATAATTGCGATATCCACATAAGTTAAGTATCCGGACTCCATACCATGATACCACTTCTATCCAGAAGGAAATGCACATACCCTAAGGGGCGCTACTCCCTATAACCCTGCTGCATCTTTCCTATTTTGACCATTACCGGGGTGTGAGGTCCGACGAAGTCTCGTCCACAAAGCTACGCTTTTTACAAAGCTATGCTTTGATCAACAAATGATTAGAAGCACTTCGTATGCCACATTACCAAATTGGGAATGTATCACTAGTAACCATCAACTACATAACCTCTGAGTTCGTACGTCTCAGAGAAGGGTGTTAAGCTAAGAGAATAAATTCTACGCCGCCAACAGAAATGTATTTGATAGAAACCAGCTTTACATCTCAAATTGTAACGTCAGACACACATCTGTAAAAGTCTGTTCCGGGATCGAACGGAACCGAAGGCACTTCCAAAGAAGCCCTTGCAATCTGGATATTCACAAATCACGTCCGGAATTCCCATCACAAAGGGTGATAAAATCTCTATATCGGAGATCAGCCGATGCAGAGACATTCGACGGTAATCCTTCCATTTTCGAAAATATCTGGTCTTCAACACCGGTCTTCAAATGCTATCCATTACGACGTATCATTATTCGGAATGGGATTCATGACCCAAAGGTCCTCTCTCGGCTAAACCGAATAGTGAGCGCAATATTTACAAGAAACATATGGATAATGGGGTCTCAGTTAAGTCACAGCTTAAAGCCCAAAACCTTTCATTCGAATGGTTAAAATAAATTACTATTTCCAATCTTTTAAACAAAAAGATTTATTTCAACAACCTTCAATGGTTTAAACAAATTTCCACACTTTAATCATTTAAACAAAAAGATTCAATTCACAAAGTTCACCCCATTCACAAAGATCCACTCATGGATTTCAAAACAATTTCCATTTCAATTGGATTAACTCGTTAAATCTTTAAATCAAGGTTTAACTTATAGCTTTCAAAATTCATTTCCAAAGATTCATTCATTGCCTTTCAAAACATTTCAATTGCAAACTCGGAACCTTTCAACACAAATTAGAAGTTCATTACTTATGTGACAGCTTTTATTATCTGAAAACAAATAGTTTTCGTTTCAGAAAAATCTAATTATATTTGCACGAGTTAAAGCGCTGGAATTAAATTCATATTCCCAAATCAATACATTGAAAATGGTTTGACCCATATATAATTAGTATAACATCTTTAATCCCAAGTTTCCAAACATAGAATTCTATTTCAAATCTTGAATTCAAATTTAAGTCAAATTATTTCATTTCAAAACTTTATCAAGTTATTCAAAAATAAATTTTATCTTGAAATTCCATTCCAAAAGCTTTTCGTTTTAAACCCAATCCATTTTCAAAACCATTTGAATTTAAATATTCAATTTTTTTAAACTATTTCAAAATCTGTGACTCAATCGATTTCCTCATGAAATCCATATTTGTGTGTGTATAAGTGTGGTCCAGGGTTTAACACAATAGTGCAACATCATTCGATCATCACAGATTAAAACATAGAAATATAGTTAATAAGAGATATAAACTATAACGCTTATCGTCCATCCACAGATTCACAGATAATATACAAATGTAAATAAGTGAATAAATTATACACAGCTCAATCCACATAACAAAATATCAAAGATTAGATAGGACAATCAATTCAAGGCATCTCATAAAATACAATCAATCATAAGTAAGGTCAAGCATTCAATAGTTATTTATACGTAGGATTAATTTAATTGCTTAATACTAATTAATTCAATTTATTTCCAATTAAATTAATTACTTATGAGTTAATTATCCAATCTTAATTAATTAATTACAAATCATTTCATATAAATTAATTAATCAATCGCCTTAATTAATTAAATTATTCTTAATTAATCATATTAATTAAGTTATCCTTCAAACCAATTACATAATTAATTAACCCCTTAATTAATTTTTTTAAGAAATTAAACCTTTAGTTACTTACCATTAAGCAATCATCTTATACTAATAAATCATTAATTACTGATTAATCTTTAACAATAAATTAATCAAAATATTCAATTTCAATTACAATTAGTAATTAACCCCTTAATTACTTTCATTAAGTAATTAACAATTTACAATTGATTATCTTGATTAATAAATCTAATTAATTATCAAAATTAATCACATTTATTTAATTACTTAACAATCCTTAGTTAATTATCTTCATTAACTAATAACTTTTCCTTAGTTACTTTCTTAAGAAATTATCTTAGATTAATTCATTATTAATCATTTCTAGTTATAAATTAATCTAAATTATTTATTTATAAATTAAATAAATCATTCTTCAATTACCTTATTAATTAATCCTTAATTATTTAATAAACTAAGTGTTAACTATAACTTAGTAAATCCTCATTTTGAATCAATTTTTCAACTTTTAAATAATATTACCCGAAATCTATTTATTTAAGCTTTTTCCATATTTTGAAATTTTATTCAAAAAAAATAAAAATAAAACTTTATTATTTTAAAATTCCTTCTTTTAAATTTATCCAATTCTCAAAAATAAATTTTAATATAAACTTTCAACCTAAATTTCAAAAATCAAATTTTTTATTTATTTTCGGTATCTAACGATACCAAAATTATATTCGGCTAAATTTTAGCCTTCAACGATTCCAATCATAAAGATAATCACACAGAGATTATAATTAATCAACACACAACATTGAACAAATTCAATTATTTTAGGAATCCAGTTGGATCCCTCCAACATGTTTCTCTACATCCACAGATGTTAGCACAATACCAATCCCATTTCAAGATGGAATATCGCGGTACATGGATTTATATAAAATATCATCCGCTGTTTTGCAGCGTAATAGGGTCTTATCCGCTATATAATGCGGGAAAATCAACTCCAAGCACATATATAATACCAATTCCACTTCTAGATGGGATATCGCGGTATATGTGTTTAATAAATAACCTCCGCTTAATATGCGGCATATAGGGTCTATTTCAATACAGCAGATAGCAATTTATCATCCAAGCATACAATCAAGCAATTTTAAATTTAACTATTTAAAATTTAAATCGAAACAGATTCGATTGAGTGAGAAGTTCTCACCCTGTTTCGAATACAGTTGCAGTGTTTTATTTCGAATAAAATTAAACACACGTTTAATTTTACCCAAAATTATCACTAGCTCCAAACGATTCCAATCCAGCTTCATTGCGTAGTGCTCGTCCATGCGAACCCGACGCAACTCTTTTCGTCAATTTTCGACCTCGTATCAAAAAGTTATTGCATTTTAAACATTATACGAATTTTTATAAATCAATATACTATTTTATTAATTATTTTTAAACCTAGAAATTATCCTGGCCGTTGATTCCATTCCTCCAGATCTCGACCGCACTTTTATACTTCTTCCTCCTCAGGTTCTCATACGTGAGATATCCCATTGCCGCCGCCACTCCTTGAATTTTCACGACCACCACACCGCCCTAGAGGCCGATCAAACACCATCGATACACGCACCAACTGTAATGATCCAACTTCCTAACATTAGAAAGTTGCATCGCTATTAAGGAAAGAAAGGGATAGAAAAGAGAAAGAAAGAGAAGAAGAAGAAACAACACATCAGAATCTAAACAGCGGAACGAATAAATATTATTAATAACATAAAATATTACATAGTTTATAATCACTATCAGAGTACATAGATAAACAACACATAATAGACAGTTATAAACATCTGTCTAGTATTTACAAACATAATACAACTCAGAGACAACACAGAACACACAGCGGAATACTAATATCTAACGCAGAAGCCTCCTGCTCCATTGCTTCTCCAATATTCGTCAAAGCTAACCTAAATCCCTTGGCTACTCGTAAAAATTTGAGTACCCAAGAGTTTATGAAAACAAAAGATAAACTCCGGGTCAGACATGGGTCTGGTGTGATTAACAGGTTAAAGTTGCTTAACTTTCAAAAACCTTTTGAAAAGAAAGGTATCACCTAAGACTTCCCACACATAAACATGGAAAAGTTTTTACCTTACGCTAACCAAAACATTTGATAGGAAATCCAGTGATAATTTTAATAGGTCTAGGGTTTTCAAGTAAATATGAAATAGCCGAAATTGTTACATTCATTAAATTCCAGCTACTAGCCACAAAAGTGGATAATAAAATCAAAACCGTTGGCACTTATTGGATTTTGGATTCCATACAATGGCAGGGCTACTGGGGTACCACCCGTCACAGTACGTGGCCTAGATCAACGTACCAAGGAGTACTCCCACTCACCTGCAACACAAGGCCGGATCCATTCCTTACTGAATAGTTCCGAACAAGACAACCCCGCAGTTGGTGCGCACTAACAACTGCCCACTAAGCCGAATAAAAAGGGACCTCTAGACAGGGATCAATCTTGCTCTCCAGTGGGTGCTACCCACGAAGCCTTGCTGCACCTCCCCTGTTTTAGCCGTTCCCGGTTGATGAGGCTTGAGGCTACGATTACCTTTAAAGGACACATTATCTTAGAATGCTCATCGTCCACCTGACGATGTTCTGAAAGCATTCAATCCATACAAGTTCGTTCCGGGTTCGAACGAAACTGAAAGCATTATCTCTTTACATTCATTACGGAATCACCCATAGAGTTAACGATGATACTCCTTGCACTCTGAATCTACATCTCGAATCTATAAGTACTATTCCGTCAAACTCATTACGGAATCACCCACAGAGTTATACTGACGTATAGCCCTTACACCTCGAGTCTTCACTCTTCACATAAGATTCACGACCTATCGTTAATTTGGATCAATGTGGTTTTCGGATATCCAAACATGGAAACCGATCCCGGTCTCATCGAAATCCAAAACGTGTCTTTTAGGTCCAAGTTGTTTTAGAGTTTAAAACAATTCAATTATATTACCTATATGCACACAGATAGATAATTCATAGATTCACATCAGATAATTATCATTATCAAACCACAGATAATCCACATTATCACTATTAAAAGATAATCCATATCAATATCACAATGCAACCAATGCATGCATATCAATCAACATTACCAATCTCATCTCTGAGATTCAAACCATTCAAAGTAATCAATATCAACCATCTATAAGCAATGACTTATAATCATACTATCTATAATTAATTTAAAATGAATTAAATTAATTACATCATCTCTAATTAATTTAAAATGAATTAAATTAATTACTATCTCAATATAAATATTGCTTACATTATCATTAATTAATTACAAATTAATTAATTAATTAACCTCTAATTTATCATCTTAATTAATCAATCTTGATTAATTATACCTTAATTAATTTCACAAAATTAATTACTTTAAACCAAATACAGTAATTACCTTTAATTACTTCATTAATTAATTAACTATAATTAATTACATTTAACCTTAATTAATTACAATTAATTAATTATCCTTAATTACTTATTATTGATTAACTAATATTAATTAATCAATCTTAATTACATCATTAATTATATTAATTGATGATTCTTAATTATATTTAATTAATTACTCTATTAAATTAATTACTTCTAGTAATTAATCTCACTTAATACATAATTATTAATCACCTTTGATTAATCTCATTCTGTAATTAACTACCCTTATTTACTTATCCAATTAATTATTCCTTAATTAATTTCTTTAATTAATCACTTGATTAATTATACAAAATAATTTAATCCAAATTATTTTCATAATCCCAATATCATCTATTAATTACATTCAGTAATTATCTTTAATTACTTCACTGGGTAATTTCACTACATTAATTACATCAGGTAATTTATCAAATCTCATTTTTAAAATTAATTAAACTTAATTAATTAATTTAAACCAAACTCAATAACTTCATTAATTACATTAAGTAATTAATGTCTTAATTACTTTTATTTAAGTAATTAAACTTAAATAAATTTTACAACTTATTAACATTAATTAATTAATTTAATTAATTATTGAAAATTAATCATATTAATTAATTACTAAATAAACTTTAGTTAATGACCATCATTAACTATTATTTATTCTTTAATTACTTCTTAATTAACTCTAATTTAAATTAATCCAAATTATTAATTATAGAATGAGTCTCTCCTTAATTATCTTATTTATTTAATTATTTTAATATCTTAATAATTTTTAAGATAACTCATTCCTTATTAATAATTATATAAATATTAAAGTGTACTTAGAATATTGCATTTAAAAATTAAATTCAAATTCCAAATTTGAATCTAAAATTCAATAATGATATTTATTTAAGCATTATCAAATTTTAAATTCCATTTTTTCTTTCCAAAGTAAATGTAAATAACATTTATTTTCTTATAATAAAACTTATATAAGATAAGTCTTAGTATAATTAATTTAATTAAACTAAGTTTTAAATACATTATAATTTAGATTATAAATTCAGGTTAACAATCATTTAACTTCCTTTATACACCATTTATAATGATTTCATTTCAAAAAGGAAAATAAATTTAAATATTTGTTTTGAAACAATTTTACTTAAAATAAACAATTTAAATTTTAAACTAGTTTGAAAACATTCAGATTTCAAAACTTATTCAATTATCCAGGTTTTAAATTCAATACATTTGAAACCATTCCTTATTTAAATCATTTGAATTTAAACTTGAATTGAATTCTTGCTTTACTCCTTGATTTTAAAACTTCTTATTTTAAAAAAATAAAAACTTGAAGATTTAAAGATTCTTATGAAAACTGGACTTAGATTTGAATTCAAACTGCTAATTTAAAATCAGCTTTCAGATCTAAATTGAAATTTAAATTTTCCAGAAAACTGCCAGGTTTACTCTTCTGTTTTTTTCTGAAAACCATTTCAAATTTTTAAACATACAAGATTTCAAACTCCTATAAACTATACCTTTTCCAGCAAATTTTAAACTTTGTTCAAATATTATCATAACTACTAATTTATTTAAATTTTTGATTTAAACTTTAAAACTGCAGACAGTTTTTCAAAAAAAAACTGTAACAATAAAATTTACCCGAGTCAACCTTATGTTTGCTTCGAGTCATCTAACCAAAATCTTCGGGCAAAACATATAAATTCCCGAGTTATATCCTGAGCTCAAAGCTCCACTATACCCAGAAACATTTGACCAAAAAGTTTTGCACGGTGCAGGTGCACCGTGCCTCCTGCCATTAAACTCCCTCTCCGGTGACTTCATCACATCAACCTTCAACTCTCCAGTCCAATACATCCATCTCCATACCCTTATCCACCTCAAATTTTAAAATGAGGTAAATTTCCAAAACTTGGAACCAGTCAGTCCAACTCCCCCCCAAAACCTGTCATCACCATCATCCACCACCTTCTGACCACCAAAGTGGCAACAATTCCGGCTATGACTTCAACTACGTTCAAGCTATCGACCCACAAATCCTCACTACACTCGATCAATTGGAGAAGACAAACTAATCAAAAAAATTCAACCCAACAGAAACTAGGTTTACAAAAGAGATTCAACTGCCACTGCCTCCTCGATGAATTTTCATCATCATCCAGTATTTATTTCCTCTTCTCTGTTCACCCCTTCATCAATATCAAAGCTTCCGATCACCCAGAAAGCAGAGACCTTCCCAAAATCCCAAATTTGCATTTACAGTTCAACATAGGATAGCACCACAACCCCTTCACTAAAAATCCTAATTTTTGTTCCAAAAATCAAGTTTCGATCTAGCTATTTAATTCTTAATACTGAGTTCATAATTTGTTCAATATAAATTTCCACATTTTTAAACTTGATTCATCACACTCTGGGTTACAGAGATGTTTACAGGTTATTTTAACTTAACTAAAAATTTTAAACTAAAACTTATCTTAAACAAATAAGTTTGATTAAATGTAAATTGAATCAGAGGTGTAAATTTATATGTTTTAATTATAAAGCAAGAACCTGAACACATGATCTATATAAAATCAGAGAGTGTCCTTTAGGAATCACAAACACATTATAGTCATAGCATAATGTATTCAAGTATACATTCAACACATTTTATCACAGAGAATAAATCATGCAACTTTTTTTATAAATTTAAACTTTAAAAACAGAATGTTACTCACCAGATTTAAAATGAAGGCAGAGAGCTTTGCATATTTGAAAAACGGGTTGATGAAAAGCTTTAGAAAACTTTGAATCTTCTAAAAACTGAAATCCATTTGCTTGAATTAAACTTTATACTTGAAGAGGAAGTTGCTATGGAGTTTATTTTTAAAGTGGCATGCAATCTTCTTTTGAACTGCAGTTTTCTGCATCCCAGATGCTAAAAGATGCATGCATTCCAGATTTTGTTAAAATATGCAGGTATTTTGAAAACCCAGATTTGCATGTTTGAACTGAGCTTTTTGAGAATGATTTTGTTTTGATTTGTAAAAATAATTTGCATGCAAACTTGTTTCAGATTTGTGAAGTGGTTTTGGGGATGATTTCAGATTTTCTTTGTTTGCAAATGGGATTGGGAAAAGAATAGAAATGGGAGATGTTTGTTTATAAAACTTTAACTTATGGTTTAATAAATAAAAAAATCAAAGAAATAAAAATAAAATAAAATTCAAACATGACATTTGTCAAAACTCTTGCTTATTTATTTACACTTGTTTAAAATGACATAATATGCATACACTTGTATTTTTAAGTAATTATCATTCATTAAATGTTAATTAGTATTTTGTTAGATGTTAATATAGGATAAATGTAAGCTTGTATTCATTAATTAGTTAATCATGTATTTATTTACATGTACACAAATTTTAAAATGAATAAATATTAAACTTATACAAAGATTCAAAATCAAAATAAATTAAAAATAATTATACTTTAGATTTAAAATTTTGAATTCATGTTCAAATTGAATTTTTGAAATCCAGTTTATTTACAAATACAACTACAAATTTGAATTTTGAAAAACAATAATTTTTGTTTTAAAATTTTTTTCACTAAAACAAAGTATTACTATATTTTTAGAAATAACAATATTAAATAACCATAAATAACTTATAAAAGAAATTATTTCTTTATTAATAAATTATTTATTATCACATTATATTTAAAAGAAACTCAAAATAACCTCATTGTTATTTATTTAAATTTTAAACTTGAGTTACACATATTTTAAATCATTTAATATTTATCTTAGGTATTTAAAACCATATTTATTTATTAAATAACTTTTTTTTAAATAGTTTAATTTTTAAATAAAATCATAATTCACAATTTTACTGAAGATATAAAATTTTATAGAAACATGATTTATTTATTAATCAGATTAAGACAAGATCTATATACAATATATACAATATTCTATATATATTATAAATAGAAAACAATTTATTAGATTTAAAAAGATAAAACCTTATCAATTAACTATTTATTTTATTGAATTATTAAATTAATTCAAATCTTATTACAAAGATTATCAAATCAATTTAATTTTTCTTTCAGATTATTAAATTGATATTGCTTTAAAATTCCGGGTCATCACATTCCTCCCCCGTTAAAAGAATTTCGTCCCCGAAATTTAAAATAAAGGTAATTTAATAATCTATTTAAAAATTTAATTTTAAAACACAAGAATTTACCAATGATATGCTTATAAACATAGCAATCAATTCACCAAATCAAACAAATCTAATTATCCAGAAAAATTCTGGATAAAACGTTCACGAGTTTCCCCGGTATAAAAATATCGGGATACTCGCTCTATAGATTCCAAACAATCAATACTATTAAACTATAGAGCTCATATTCATCTATATCTACAGAACTAGATAACATATCAGACTACAGACGAGTCTGATTCAACAACCAAACCTCTAAAACTACTGGTTCCAAAACCAGAGATAGACCATATACGTACTCCCTCAGAGATATGTGAAACTCATCGAATTCCAGTTATCCAAACTGACAATTCAATTCTGAAAACCAAATACCAATCTAACCAAAACACAGATAAAAGATCCAAACATCAATGAGCTAGCTTTTCTAATCTTACCAAAACTTATAGCTCCTGAATCAGAGAAAACTCCAACAATAACGAAGTCTCCAACTTCGAATTGCAAATTCCTCCTTCCCTTATCTATAAAAGCCTTCAGACAAATCCTAGGCTGCCAACATCCAAACTGATCAGCTTAACCCTTGCTGATTCCTCTAGAACAATCAGAACCAAAAACAACCCATCACGATGATCTCCTCAAGATCAATCCAAACCAAAACACAATTCTATTCCATAAATAGCAGAAGACTACAAACTTCTCCAGATCCGAAAAAGAAAATCAGAAACACCTCCAAACAGCTTCCGCCACACCACTCTGATCCGAAGTAGATAAGAAAATACGGATGAAGAACACAAGCACAAACTGAACATCACCTTCCAGAAATATGGTTCAACAGATCCATAAAGAAAACTTAGAAATTCCTCCAAAACTGAGCTACTCCATCAAACTCCATCTCAAGGAATCATTCTCCAACTAAACAGAACCACCGGTCCTACTCCTGGAATTCTAGTCGATGAGAAAACTCAATCTCCAGATGCTGACGAACCTCTGTCTTCCTAGTAGACATCCAGAACAATCTCCAACCATCCAAAAGAACACTCAACCAATCGCAAGTCACTTTTGCGATCAACCCGGATAAATTTCCAAAGAAAACCATTCTCTCCTTACCAAACAGAACAGCTTACACTGGTCTAGTCAATCCATTGAAGAAACGAATTCACTCAACAGCTTCTGAACTCCATCTTCAGAGAAACTCCTCATCTAAGACCTCCCTGTCGGCTCACAGAACATTCCAGCTGCACTGCTGGCACCAATGCCAAACTTCCTAATCCAAAGCTCTTCGAGAAACTCGGACTCCAAAGCAGACAGAAACACCACAACATCTTGCTGTCTTCAGCCATAACATCGAAGCAGACTCACTTCCAAAATTTGTTCCAAAGAAAATATCTTCGGAAACATCCATAGTCACTGCATCTCATCACGCAGTTACAACTTCCTGAGGTATCAAGATACCTTCACTTGTTCCAGCTCAACCGAACAGATCCAAACCCTACTCACCAAACTTTGTACTTCAAAGATGACTCTGAACCTTAACAGGTTTCCTTCAGAGATCGATGAAATATTTCAACACAGCAAAACTTTACTCGAGAGGTATTAGGTCTACAGTCTCGACAGATATACTTCCAATCTCAACATCAGACTCCAACCAAGGGTAGTAATTATGTTACACACACCACTACCTTATCTATCTTTATAACCTATATTGGAAAACCGGAACAGGTAACCCAACAGATAGGTAGAAATAGATAAATATATATAAATATATATATATATATATATAATTACAAATACGCTCTCTCAACATAGACACCACTATAGAGCCTAGGTATTCACTCAACCTAACGCTCTGATACCAACTGTAACGACCCAACTTCCTAACACTAGAAAGTTGCATCGCTATTAAGGAAAGAAAGGGATAGAAAAGAGAAAGAAGGAGAAGAAGAAGAAGAAACAACACATCAGAATCTAAACAGCGGAACGAATAAATCTTATTAATAACATAAAATATTACATAGTTTATAATCACTATCAGAGTACACAGATAAACAACACATGCTAGACAGTTATAAACACCTGTCTAGTATTTACAAACATAATACGACTCAGAGACAACACAGAACACACAACGGAATACTAATATCTAACGCAGAAGCCTCCTGCTCCATTGCTCCTCCAATATTCGTCAAAGCTAACCTGAATCCCTTGGCTACTCGTAAAAATTTGAGTACCCAAGAGTTTATGAAAACAAAAGATAAACTCCGGGTCAGACATGGGTCTGGTGTGAGTAACAGGTTAAAGTTGCTTAACTTTCAAAAATCTTTTGAAAAGAAAGGTATCATGTAAGACTTCCCACACATAAACATGAAAAGTTTTTACCTTACGCTATCCAAAAAATTTGATAGAAAATCCAGTGATATTATAATAGGTCTAAGGTTTTCAAGTAAATATGAAATAGCCGAAATTGTTGCATTCATTAAATTCCAGCTACTAGCCACAAAAGTGGGTAATACAATCAAAACCGTTGGCACTTATTGGATTTTGGATTCCATACAATGGCAGGGCAACTGGGGTACCGCCCGTCACAGTACGTGGCCTACATCAACGTACCGAGGAGTACTCCCACTCCCCTGCAACACAAGGCCGGACCCATTCCTTACTGAATAGTTCTGAACAAGACAACCCCGCAGTTGGTGCGCACTAACAACTGCCTACTAAGCCGAATAAAAAGGGACCTCTAGACAGGGATCAATCTTGCTCTCCAGTGGGTGCTACCCACGAAGCCTTGCTGCACCTCCCTTATTTTAGCCATTCCCGGTTGATGAGGCTTGTGGCTACGATTACCTTTAAAGGACACATTATCGTAGAATGCTCATCGTCCACCTGACGATGTTCTGAAAGCATTCAATCCATACAAGTTCGTTCCGGGTTCGAACGAAACCGAAAGCATTATATCGTTACACTCATTACGGAATCACCCATAGAGTTAACGATGATACTCCTTGCACTCTGAATCTACATCTCGAATCTATAAGTACTATTCCGTCAAACTCATTACGGAATCACCCACAGAGTTATACTGACGTATAGCCCTTACACCTCGAGTCTTCACTCTTCACATAAGATTCACGACCTATCGTTAATTTGGATCGATGTGGTTTTCGGATATCCAGATATGGAAACCCGATCCCGGTCTCATCGAAATCCAAAACGTGTCTTTTAGGTCCAAGTTGTTTTAGAGTTTAAAACAATTCAATTATATTATCTATATGCACACAGATAGATAATTCATAGATTCACATCAGATAATTATCATTATCAAACCACAGATAATCCACATTATCACTATTAAAAGATAATCCATATCAATATCACAATGCAACCAATGCATCCATATCAATCAACATTACCAATCTCATCTCTGAGATTCAAACCATTCAAAATAATCAATATCAACCATCTATAAGCAATGACTTATAATCATACAATCTATAATTAATTTAAAATGAATTAAATTAGTTACATCATCTCATATTAATTTAAAATGAATTAAATTAATTACTATCTCAATATAAATATTGCTTACATTATCATTAATTAATTACAAATTAATTAATTAATTAACCTCTAATTTATCATCTTAATTAATCAATCTTGATTAATTATACCTTAATTAATTTAACAAAATTAATTACCCTAAACAAATATAGTAATTAACCTTTAATTTCTTCACTAATTAATTAACTATAATTAATTACACTTAACATTAATTAATTACAATTAATTAATTGTCCTTAATTACTTATTATTGATTAATTAATATTAATTAATCAATCTTAATTACATCATTAATTATATTAATTAATGATTCTTAATTATATTTAATTAATTACTCTATTAAATTAATTACTTCCAGTAATTAATCTCACTTAATACATAATTATTAGTCACCTTTGATTAATCTCATTCTGTAATTAACTACCCTTAATTACTTATCCAATTAATTATTCCTTAACTAATTTCTTTAATTAATCACTTGATTAATTATACAAAATAATTTAATCCAAATTATTTTCACAATCCCAATATCATCTATTAATTATATTCAGTAATTATCTTTAATTACTTCACTGGGTAATTTCACTACATTAATTACATCAGGTAATTTATCAAATCTCATTTTTAAAATTAATTAAACTTAATTAATTTATTTAAACCAAACGCAATAACTTCATTAATTACATTAAGTAATTAATGTCTTAATTACTTTTATTTAAGTAATTAAACTTAAATAAATTTTACAACTTATTAACATTAATTAATTAATTTAATTAATTATTGAAAATTAATCATATTAATTAATTACTAAATAAACTTTTGTTAATGACCATCATTAACTATTATTTATTCTTTAATTACTTCTTAATTAACTCTAATTTAAATTAATCCAAATTACTAATTATAGAATGAGTCTCTCCTTAATTATCTTATTTATTTAATTATTTTAATATCTTAATAATTTTGAAGATAACCCATTCCTTATTAATAATTATATAAATATTAAAGTGTACTTAGAATATTGCATTTAAAATTTAAATTCAAATTCAAAATTTGAATCTAAAATTCAATAATGATATTTATTTAAGCATTATCAAATTTTAAATTCCATTTTTTCTTTCCAAAGTAAATGTAAATAACATTTATTTTCTTATAATAAAACTTATATAAGATAAGTCATAGTATAATTAATTTAATTAAATTAAGTTTTAAATACATTATAATTTAGATTATAAATTCAGGTTAACAATCATTTAACTTCCTTTATACACCATTTATAATGATTTCATTTCAAAAAGAAAAATAAATTTAAATATTTGTTTTGAAACAATTTTACTTAAAATAAACAATTTAAATTTTAAACTAGTTTGAAAACATTCAGATTTCAAAACTTATTCAATTATCCAGGTTTTAAATTCAATACATTTGAAACCATTCCTTATTTAAATCATTTGAATTTAAACTTGAATTGAATTCTTGCTTTACTCCTTGATTTTAAAACTTCTTATTTAAAAAAAATAAAAACTTGAAGATTTAAATATTCTTATGAAAACTGGGCTTAGATTTGAATTCAAACTGCTAATTTAAAATCAGCTTTCAGATCTAAATTGAAATTTAAATTTTCCAGAAAACTGCCAGGTTTACTCTTCTGTTTTTTTTCTGAAAACCATTTCAAATTTTTAAACATACAAGATTTCAAACTCCTATAAACTATACCTTTTCCAGCAGATTTTAAACTTTGTTCAAATATTATCATAACTACTAATTTATTTAAATTTTTGATTTAAACTTTAAAACTGCAGACAGTTTTTCAAAAAAAAACTGTAACAATAAAATTTACCCGAGTTAACCTTATGTTTGCTTCAAGCCATCTAACCAAAATCTTCGGGAAAAACATATAAATTCCCGAGTTATATCCCGAGCTCAAAACTCCACTATACCCAGAAACATTAGACCAAAAAGTTTTGCACGGTGCAGGTGCACCGTGCCTCCGGCCATTAAACTCCCTCTCCGGTGACTTCATCACATCAACCTTCAACTCTCCAGTCCAATACATCCATCTCCATACCCTTATCCACCTTGAATTTTAAAATGAGGTAAACTTCCAAAACTTGGAACCAGTCAGTCCAACTCCCCCAAAAACTGTCATCACCATCATCCACCACCTTCTGACCACCGAAGTGGCAACAATTCCGGCTATGACTTCAACTACGTTCAAGCTATCGACCCACAAATCCTCACTACACTCGATCAATTGGAGAAGACAAACTAATCAAAAACATTCAACCCAATAGAAACTAGGTTTACAGAAGAGATTCAACTGCCACTGCCTCCTCGATGAATTTTCATCATCATCCAGTATTTATTTCCTCTTGCTGTTCACCCCTTCATCAATATCAAAGCTTCCAATCACCCAGAAAGCAGAGACCTTCCCAAAATCCCAAATTTGCATTTACAGTTCAACATAGGATAGCACCACAACCCCTTCACTAAAAATCCTAATTTTTGTTCCGAAAATCAAGTTTTGATCTAGCTATTGAATTCGTAATACTGAATTCATAATTTGTTCAATATAAATTTCCACATTTTTAAACTTGATTCATCACACTCTGGGTTACAGAGATGTTTACAAGGTATTTTAACATAACTAAAAATTTTAAACTAAAACTTATCTTAAACAAATAAGTTTGATTAAATCTAAATTGAATCAGAGGTGTAAATTTATATGTTTTAATTATAAAGCAAGAACCTGAACACATGATCTATATAAAATCAGAGAGTGTCCTTTAGGAATCACAAACACATTATAGTCACAGCATAATGTATTCAAGTATACATTCAACACATTTTATCATAGAGAATAAATCATGCAACTTTTTTTTATAAATTTAAACTTTAAAAACAGAATATTACTCACCAGATTTAAAATGAAGGCAGAGAGCTTTGCAGATTTGAAAAACAGGTTGATGAAAAGCTTTAGAAAACTTTGAATCTTCTAAAAACTGAAATCCATTTGCTTGAATTAAACTTTATACTTGAAAAGGAATTTGCTATGGAGTTTATTTTTAAAGTGGCATGCAAGCTTCTTTTGAACTGCAGTTGTCTGCATCCCAGATGCTAAAAGATGCATGCATTCCAGATTTTTTTGAAATATGCAAGTCTATGGAAAACCCAGATTTGCATGTTTGAACTGAGCTTTTGGAGAATGATTTTGTTTTGATTTGTAAGAAGAATTTGCATGCAAACTTGTTTCAGATTTATGAAGTGGTTTTGGGGATGATTTCAGATTTTCTTTGTTTGCAAATGGGATTGGGGAAAGAATAGAAATGAGAGATGTTTGTTTATAAAATTTTAACTTATGGTTTAATAAAAATAAAAAAAATCAAAGAAAGAAAAATAAAATAAAATTCAAACATGACATTTGTCAAAACTCTTGCTTATTTATTTACACTTATTTAAAATGACATAATTTGCATACACTTGTCTTTTTAAGTAATTATCATTCATTAAATGTTAATTAGTATTTTGTTAGATGTTAATATAGGATAAATGTAAGCTTGTATTCATTAATTAGTTAATCATGTATTTATTTACATGTACATAAATTTTAAAATGAATAAATATTAAACTTATACAAAGATTCAAAATCAAAATAAATTAAAAACAATTATACTTTAGATTTAAAACTTTGAATTCATGTTCAAATTGAATTTTTGAAATCCAGTTTATCTACAAATACAACTACAAATTTGAATTTTGAAAAATAATAATTTTTGTTTTAAAAATTTATTCACTAAAACAAAGTATTATTATATTTTTAGAAATAACAATATTAAATAACCATAAATAACTTATAAAAGAAATTATTTCTTTATTAATAAATTATTTATTATCACATTATATTTAACAGAAACTCAAAATAACCTCATTGTTATTTATTTAAATTTTAAACTTGAGTTACACATATTTTAAATCATTTAATATTTATCTTAGGTATTTAAAACCATATTTATTTATTAAATAACTTTTTTTTTAAATATTTTAATTTTTAAATAAAATCATAATTCACAATTTTACTAAAGATATAAAATTTTATAGAAAAAGGATTTATTTATTAATCAGATTAAAACAAGATCTATATACAATATATACAATATTCTATATATATTATAAATAGAAAACAATTTATTAGATTTAAAAAGATAAAACCTTATCAATTAACTATTTATTTTATTGAATTATTAAATTAATTCAAATCTTATTACAAAGATTATCAAATAAATTTAAT
Source organism: Allium cepa (assembly GCA_030765085.1). Classification (NCBI taxonomy): domain Eukaryota; kingdom Viridiplantae; phylum Streptophyta; class Magnoliopsida; order Asparagales; family Amaryllidaceae; genus Allium; species Allium cepa. The sequence goes on along the minus strand of CM060937.1, from coordinate 106,959,076 downwards.
TTTTCTTTCAGATTATTAAATTGATATTGCTTTAAAATTCCGGGTCATCACACCAACCCTAACTCCTCCCACGGCCCAAACGACATGAAGCTCGGTCATCCCTAGCTCCTGAAAATCGAGCTCGATTGCCACACGTTTGAACCCCAATCGTCGACGATCAGCTCCACCATTCCCGACCACCACCGTTGAGATTGAAGATCTCGACGAGATCTATCACTTTGTAGTTGAGAATTTTACGAATAGATTTATGGATTTGAAGAAAATAGAAGAGAAAGGATTTAAATTCTCGGCCATTGATTATAAAACCGGCGGCTAGGTTAGAAACCCTAGATTGGTTTGCAAATGTGAAAAATGAATTTCCTTTTATAGAAAATTTCCTTGCACTATTCATTCGGAAAATTTCCGAACTCCAAATGAAGCATGCCGGCGGACATTTCTAGTGATTAACCTGTGTTCAGGACACAATGGAATAGGTATCGAGAGCCAATTCGATCATATGTGCGAGTTACAGAAATAAATGATCAAATTTAAATTAAATCGGTTAAACTAATTTCTATGCGTTTTGGTTTGCCCCGGACAAACCGTAAATCCGATTTACACGAAATTTGAAATCTTACAATAATATAACATACGGATCCAATGAAACTGGTTTCATCGAAATCCGAGACTGTTTGAAAAATGGCTATTTTTACTCGTCAATTAAATATTTTTTGAGAAAAATGTGTGGTCCTCTACAAGAGAGGAGAGCACACATGTACATATATATATATATATATATATATTAACCAAAATAAAGGAGCTGCCAACAAGCCTAGCAGGTAGCTAGAGAACCCCCATACAAAAGAAAAAACAAACCCACCCAAGCTCCTAAAAAACTACAAATCAACCCTATAGAGACAACATCAACCCGAAGATCCAATCAAGGGTGACACCGAGAGAGCAACAGCCAACAGAAAAACTTCCACAACTGCATCCGCAACCTCAACAACCAAGCTGAAACATCACAATATACAACATCAACACCAACCAATATGCCTCGTTTAAGCTTTACGATTTAAACGAGGACTTCTCCTAATATAACTAGCTGAATTGCTCTTACAATTTCTTCTCCTTAATTTGGTTTCATGCATAAATTTGGCTTCACACATTAATTTGGCTTCACACATTAATTTGGTTTCACGAATTAATTCAATAGCATGGGCAGGGGAACAAGGAAATCTACCAAGAGCCGCAAGAAAGCAATACATGACAAATCTAATACCCCCTGTGCAATAATAGATAGCTCGATCGGAACCTACATCCCCGGTCCAAGAAGAACACACAGCATACTTAACATCACCCAAATTTTCCTCATTCAAATCCATATTAACCAATTTAACATCTTCCTTAGAATTAAAAGAGACAGAGGCAATGGGAAAAATTATAGAGCTCCACACAGTATCATTATGAAGATCTACAGAACCAACTAAAGACAGCCTCCTCACGGCCACTCCAACAACACAAACCAATATATCTTCTGAACCATACGAATTACTCACGCACAAGTTAGTGAATTCCCCATCTACAATGACTTTACAAACAGAATCACAAACTATAGCACCATCATCTTTATTCATATGTAAAACAGAGTTTACAGCCTCCATTACTTTCTGAATATCATCACCTATCACCAAAACATCATCTTCACAAATTAAAATTATTCCAGCCTCTTTTATATCATCTGGTGTGATGCCTGAAATAACATCCTCAACAACAATTACCCTCCCAGACTTCACTTTGGTTGATTCAGTCAGGTTCAAATTTTTCAAAACCCCTATAACTGAAGCTACATCTTCAGCAACATATACTACTTCACAAGAATTTTTACACACGGTCTTAACTTTATTAGAAACTATTTCCTTGTTTGATAAACCATCCTCCTCTAATATTATCATCTTCTCAGAAAGCAACTTATCAATATCAACACCAATACAACCAAAACAACTATAAGCATTAACATCATCTACTAATGCTAACACATCCAAAGAACTTGCAACATTCTGAAGATATTGCACATCAAAGACGCTGATATCAGTGTGCATATCACCAGGCACGGACCCCATATCCAATCTCTTACTAGAAAAAAGCGAAGCCAACAACAGAAACTTATCAAAAACTTCTCTAAAATGGATCTGATTCTCCATTATCATATTATCATTTAGCTCATCCATCGATACTATCTCAAAAGTTTTAGACGAAACAAAAATTACTTCAGTATCATCAGAGTTATTAATACTCTTTCCTAAAATAGATGCTTTTCTGTCTGATGAATTATTACTAACAAACTTAGTATCAGCCTGTTTCGATCCAAAAGTAACATCAATTCTATCATCGTCTTCCAAGCATTTAAACCTGTTATCTGTCGAGATCACACAGTCCAGATCAACTGCCTTTGTCTGAATGATAGAATCCGATGACATCAACTTTTTGTTAACCGCTGGAGCATTAGGAACCCTTATGTATTGAATAACAGAATCGTCTAGTAGCATAGGATCAAAAACTTTGTTCCCACTTTCTTTAGAGTTTGCTGATAAGGAGTAGTTTGAAATTCCATTATAATCTAATAAATCATCAATAATTTCAATCTTTTCATCATATTTCTTGACAGAGTCTTTATAATTCCCAAAATAATCTTCTGGATCACCGAACCTTTCCCTATATCCCTTACCAATATTAGGAGAATTGATCGCGTCAAAATGCTCGAACATTTCATCTAACAGTTTAATCCCTTCGTCTCGCTTTTGCCACAGATTATCGATCAGAATACCTTTAATCAACAAGAACTTTAATGTGAATTGAAAACCATGATTTATAAGCTGCGGCCCTAAATCAATAGATCTCGATTTTATCAATCCAGAATTCTTGACAGAATCATTTGCAAATTTGGGTCGACCTTCACGTTGGGAACCAGAATCCAAAGGCATAAATTTCTTCGAACAAGAGAATTTCTTGTGACCAAACATTCCACATCTGAAACACCTGACTGGATCTCGACATTGTGAAGCCAAATGAACGTTGTCTCCACATCTGATGCAAAATCTATTATTTTTCTTAGCAATCCAATTTTTGAATCGCCGTCTATTCCAAGTGTTTTCTGATGATAAACCCTCTTTGACAATTTGGGTATACGATCGAAAGTGAGGTTCCCGATCAGTATATAGATAGGGAGATGTCAAGGGCAAATTACAATCAGTTTTCGAGAGAGGAGGAAACGATTGAGAGTGATTGAACGAGAACGAAGTCTTTCATGAGAACGACATTTCTCTAATTTAGTTAATGAATTTACTCGTCAATTAAATATTAAAATATTCAATTTCCACAAATTGACTTTTAATTAAATTTTAAAAGTTCTATAACATCATTATGACTCCAATATGTTTAATACAACTTTACAAATCAACTTTAATCAATTAAACCCAATTTCCAATTATTTCTGTAATTTCAAATATTAAATTATCGATTTAGTTATCTAATTAAATTTAGATATTCGAAATAAAATTTATTCGACTTACAAATCTTACTTGTTAATATTTAAAATCAATTAAATATACGAATTTCAAATGGCAGAAATTCTGGGTCGTTGCAAACTTCCCCCTTAGAAGAATTTCGTCCTCGACATTGCCAAGTAAGAAAAAGTTACAGAATCCATTAATTATTCAAAACCATTTGTTCAAATTAAATTTCAAATTCATTTAAACTTTTTAACTTTTCCAAAATCCATAGTTAAACTTCTTACAATAACTTTACTAAGTTTTCAAATCATACTTAGTTATCTTTTCAAAACCAACTATATCGTTTAACTTTCACTTCAAAATCAAAGTTGTAGTTTTCAAATATTTCCAATTTTCTCAAAAATATTCTAACACCTTAAATTTTTAAAAAAATTCGTCAGCGCCTCCTTTGCATGGCTAGCTCGGTACGACTACAAAATGGCACCACGGCCCCCAGATTTCAAAAAGAAAAGAAAAACCCAAGTGGCTGGACAAGAAAATCATCAAATTTCATACTGAAATTGAAATACATAACTTTTGTCGAGCAATTCAATTTTTTTTATCTTCGAAATCACAATCCCAATCCTTTAACCCACATGAATATCCTGCTAACGATAATATCCATTTTCATTCAATCTCACATTATCAATTTCATTTGAATTCAATTTACAATTTCAATTCTATTTGGATTCAATTTACCTTCTGAATATTGAACTTTATCAATTATTTTTCATTCACAACTGATTCATCTTGCTATTTTAAATTAGTTTCTTTTACTAATTCATTACAAGTTCTAACTCATTTCATCTCGCACAATTAAAATTGGTTTTCGATATTCAGTTTTCAATTTCAGCTTTTTATTCTTTTGTTTGTTCCCAAACATAATTCAATTCATTTCAACCCATATTAAATTTGTCATTTCTTCGATTAGTTTTACTTACTAATTTTATTTTAATACTTAGCTTCATTTAATCCAACTTGACAAATTTTCAATTTACTTGCAATTGCAAGATGAATTTCAACATTCTGTTTCCAATTTCATTTACTCGGAATTGTAAATTCATTCATTCATAAATTTATTTCCATAATTCAAACTCAATTTCAATTCATTTGTTTCTACCCTAAATTTATTTTCAACTTAACAAATTTTATTCCATAACCATTTTTATCAGATTCCAGAGTCTTTCCAACATTTTAAAACCATTTGTTTTTGAAACCAATTCAAATTATCCTTTGAATTTCAAAACCCAAACCCAAATTTTTCAAACAACTTCCATTTAAAACAACTTGGCAGCAATCCCTCTTTTGGAAACCCGAAAATGAACACCGATGATGCTGCAGTCATCACCGTAGTTATTTTCCAGCGATCGAAAGGTGTTTAGAGCTTTTATCCCCCCAAAAACATTTTTCCAAACCCTTGAAAACCATTTTCAAACTCAAAAAGGAATATAATCTTTTCCAAATTGCAAACCCTTTCAAAATATTTCCAAATATTCCTCTGGAATTTTACTTCCAATTACAAATCACATTCACAATTTATATTCTCCAATTCTATTTGTATGTGAATTTATTTCTTAACTTTGGAGTTACGATTTCAATTTCTTTTTCAACATTAATGATAATAATTTAATATCATCACTTTTGCAACCAAGCAATCATATATTATAATAATTCACAGAAAAAAATTTCTCTTTTATATACGAAAATAATTTAGGTAAAATTATTTCAGTTACCCTACTTTAAAACGATATCGTGTTGAATTTGTTCTATACAAGTGTTTAGAGATTCCTATCAATAATGTTAATTACTCGTATTGACCAGAATCCATATACCACTCAACAAACCAATCAACAAAATATAAAACAATTTTTTATATTCACTAACAAATACGCGCTCATGTCTATTATTACACTCACACTCATTCTAGAGTACTGCTGACTCTATCTCTAATGAGTAACAACCAACAGAGCCAATGTTGTCGCTTAACCAATTTCTTTGATACCAAATGTGAGGAACGGTATTTTCGACACCCGAAAGTCGAAATTAATATGTCCATTGTATCAACTGCCGAGTAATCGAATGCCGAAAACCAGAATTGTTAGGGTTAAAGAAGAAGAGGTAGGAGAAGAAAGAAAGAAGAAGCAACAGAAACAATATCAGAATATCACAATCGCAGCGGAACAACATATAATAGATAAATGAATAATCTTTTAAATCAAAAGAAATGTACATTTTATACATTACATCATCAGGGTCAATATACAAAACCACACAGTAATGGACAGTTATATAAACATGTCCTCATAACTGAATACACAGCGGAAAAGAAATACTATAAACTAGTTGATACGCCATGCCATCCAGCTTGATCCTGGTCTCCACAGCATCTCCTGAATTCCAGAATGACCTGATAACCTAACTCTAAACTGCCCGTGTGAAAATTAGTGGGCACCCAGAGTTTAGGAAGAGAACAATAAACTCCAGGTCAGTCATGGAGCTGGTGTGAGAACTTAAAACGGTTTATCTTTAAAAAACAAACAAAGAAATATTTTAAGATAGATTTGCAATGCTTTTGGAAAATGAGACTACCACAAGGCCTCCCGCACAAACACACAATGCGAACGCAGAATCGGAGGAGATTTCTTCTTATGATAGTTAAACATGCTTGATACGTAGAAAATTTCTTTGATATTATTACTATAAGTGCAAAGTGCAGGAAAACATTTCGAAAGTATGATATAAATCTTAGCCAACATACGACCATTCTCGTATGCCTACTATAGCTACCATGTTCAATAGCAGGTTACCACCACATTCCATGGCAGGTTATACAACTAAAACCGTACAGGACTCGTATTGTTTCTTTGGATTTTCCAACAAATGGTCAGGCTAAGGAACTTCCTATTGCCACATGGGTACGCCATCCCCCGGTTGTAAACAACCTTTATCCGAGGATCCTCAACCAATAACAATCACAAAGTCATATATAATTGCGATATCCACATAAGTTAAGTATCTGGGCTCCATACCGTGATACCACTTCTATCCAGAAGGAAATGCACATACCCTAAGGGGCGCTACTCCCTATAACCTTGTTGCATCTTTCCTGTTTTGAACATTACCGGGGTGTGAGGTCCGACGAAGTCTCGTCCACAAAGCTACGCTTTTCACAAAGCTATGCTTTGATCAACAAATGATTAGCAGCACTTCGTATGCCACATTACCAAATTGGGAATATACCACTAGTAACCATCAACTACATAACCTCTGAGTTCGTACGTCTCAGAGAAGGGTGTTAAGCTAAGAGAATAAATTCTCCGCCGCCAACAGAAATGTATTTGATAGAAACCAGCTTTACATCTCAAATTGTAACGTCAGACACACATCTGTACAAGTCCATTCCGGGATCGAACGAAACCGAAGGCACTTATAAAGAAGCCCTTGCAATCCGGATATTCACTAATCACGTCCGGAATTCCCATCACAAAGGGTGATAAAATCTCTATATCTGAGATCAGCCGATGCAGAGACATTCGACGGTAATCCTTCCGTTTCCAAAAATATCCGGCCTTCAACACCGGTCTTCAAATGCTATCCATTACGACGTATCACTATTCGGAATGGGATTCATGACCCAAAGGTCCTCTCCGGCTAAACCGAATAGTGAGCGCAATATTTACAAGAAACATATGGATATTGGGGTCTCAGTTAAGTCACAGCTTAAAGCCCAAAACCTTTCATTCGAATGGTTAAAATAAATTACCATTTCCAATCTTTTAAAAAAAAGATTTATTTCAACAACCTTCAATGGTTTAAACAAATTTCCACCCTTTAATCTTTTAAACAAAAAGATTCAATTCACAAATTTCACCCCATTCACAAAGATCCATTCATGGATTTCAAAACAATTTCCATTTCAATTGGATTAACTCGTTAAATCTTTAAATCAAGGTTTAACTTATAGCTTTCAAAATTTGTTTCCAAAGATTCATTCATAGCCTTTCAAAACATTTCAATTTCAAACTTGGAACCTTTCAACACAAATTGGAAGTTCATTACTTATGTGACAGCTTTTATTATTTGAAAACAAATAGTTTACGTTTCAGAAAAATTCAATTATATTTGCACGAGTTAAAGCCCTTGAATTAAATTCAAATTCCCAAATCAATACATTGAAAATGGTTTGACCCATATATAATTAGTATAACATCTTTAATCCTAAGTTTTCGAACATCGAATTCAATTTCAAATCTTGAATTCAAATTTAAGTCAAATTATTTCATTTCAAAACTTTATCAAATTATTCAAAAATAAATTTTATCTTGAAATTCCATTCCAAAAGCTTTTCGTTTTAAACCCAATCCATTTTCAAAACCATTTAAATTTAAATATTCAATTTTTTTAAACTATGTCAAAATCTGTGACTCAATCGATTTCCTCGTGAAATCCATATTTGTGTGTGTATAAGTGTGGTCCAGGGGTTTAACAAATAGTGCAACATCATTCAATCATCACAGATTAAAACACAGAAATATAGTTGATAAGCGATAAAAACTATAACGCTTATCGTCCATCCACAAATTCACAGATAATATACAAATGTAAATAAATGAATAAATTATACACTGCTCAATCCACAAAACAAAATATCATAGATTAGATAGGACAATCAATAGTCATTTATACGTAGGATTAATTTAATTGCTTAATCCTAATTAACTCAATTTATTTCCAATTAAATTAATTACTTATGAATTAATTATCCAATCTCAATTATTTAATTACAAATCATTTGATATAAATTAATTAATTAATCACCTTAATTAATTAAATTATTCTTAATTAATCATATTAATTAAGTTATCCTTTAAACCAATTACATAATTAATTAACCCCTTAATTATTATTTTTAAGAAATTAAACCTTTAATTACTTACCATTAAGCAATCATCCCATACCAATAAATCATTAATTACCAATTAATTGTATTAATAAATTAATCAAAATATTCAATTTCAATTACAATTAGTAATTAACTCCTTAATTACTTTCATTAAGTAATTAACAATTTACAATTGATTATCTTAATTAATAAATCTAATTAATTATCAAAATTAATCACATTTATTTAATTACTTAATAATCCTTAGTTAATTATCTTCATTAACTAATAACTTTTCCTTAATTACTTTCTTAAGAAATTATCTTAGATTAATTCATTATTAACCATTTCTAGTTATAAATTAATCTAAATTATTAATTTTTAAATTAAATAAATCATTCTTCAATTACCTTATTAATTAATCCTTAATTATTTGATAAATTAAGTGTTAACTATAACTTAATAAATCCTCATTTTGAATCAATTCTTCAACTTTTAAATAATATTACCCGAAATCTATTTATTTAAGCTTTTCCCATATTTTTAAATTTTATTCAAAAAAATTGAAAATAAAACTTTATTGTTTTAGAATTCCTTCTTTTAAATTTATCCAATTCTCAAAAATAAATTTTAATATAAACTTTCAACCTAAATTTCAAAAATCAAAATTTTTATTTATTTCTGGTATCTAACGATACCAAAATTATATTCGGCTAAATTTTAGCCTTCAACTATTCCAATCATAAAGATAATCACACAGAGATTATAAATAGTCAACACACAACATTGAACAAATTCAATTATTTGAGGAATCCAATTGGATCCCTCCAACTTGTTTCCCTGCATCCACAGATGTTAGCACAATACCAATCCTATTTCAAGACGGAATATCGCGGTACATGGATTTATATAAAATATCATCCGCTATTATACGGCGCAATAAGGTCTCGTCCGCTATATAATGCGGGAAAATCAACTCCTAGTACATATATAATACTAATTCCACTTCAAGGTGGGATATCGTGGTATATGTGTTTAATAAATAACCTCCGCTTAATATGCGGCGTATAGGGTCTATTTCAATACAATAGATAGCGGTTTATCATCCAAGCATACAATCAAGCAATTTTAAATTTAACTATTTAAAATTTAAATTGAAAAAGATTCGATTGAGTGAGAAGTTCTCACCTTGTTTCAAATACAGTTGCAGTGTTTTATTTCGAATAAAATTAAACACGCTTTTAATTTTACCCAAAATTATCACTAGCTCCAATCGATTCCAATCTAGCTCCATTGCGTAGTGCTCGTCCATACGAACCCGAAGCAACTCATTTCGTCAATTTTTGACCTCGTATCAAAAAGTTATTGCATTTTAAACATTATACGAATTTTTATAAATCAATTTACTATTTTATTAATTATTTTTAAACCTAGAAATTATCCAGGCCGTTGATTCCATTCCTCCAGATCTCGGCCGCACTTTTATACTTCTTCCTCCCCAAGTTCTCATATGCGAGATAACCTATTGCCGCCGCCACCCCTTGAATTTTTGCGACTACCACACTGCCCTAGAGGCCGATCAAACACCATCGATACACGCGCCAACCCTAGCTCCTCCCATGGCCCAAACGGCGTGAAGCTCCGTCGTCCCTAGGTCTTGAAAATCGAGCTTGATTGCCACACGTTTGAACCCCAATCGTCGACGATCGGCTCCACCATTCCCGATCACCACTGTTGAGATTGAAGATCTCGACGAGATCTATCACTTTGTAGTTGAGAATTTTACGAATAGATTTATGGATTTGAAGAAAATAGAAGAGAAAGGATTGAAATTCTCGGCCATTGATTATAAAACTGGGGGCTAGGTTAGAAACCCTAGATTGGTTTGCAAATGTGAAAAATGAATGTCCTTTTATAGAAAATTTCCGTGTACTATTCATCCGGAAAATTTTCGAACTCCAAACGAAGCGTGCCGGCTAACGTTTCTAGGCTTTAACCCACATTCCGGACATAATGGAATAGGTACCGAGAGCCAATTCGATCATATGTGCGAGTTACAGAAATAAACGATCAAATTTAAATTAAATCGGTTAAACTAATTTCCATGTGTTTTGGCTTGCCCCGGACAAACCGTAAATCCGATTGACACGAAATTTGAAATCTTACAATAATATAACATTACGGATCCGATGAAACTAGTTTCTTTGAAATCCGAGACTATTTGAAAAATGGCTATTTTTACTCGTCAATTAAATATTAAAATATTCAATTTCCACAAATTGACTTTTAATTAAATTTTAAAAGTTCTATAACATCATTCTAACTCCAATATGATTTAATACAACTTTACAAATCAATTTTAATCACATTGAACCCAATTTCCAATTATTTCTGTAATTTCAAATATTAAATTATCGATTTAATTATCCAATTAAATTTAGATATTCGAAATAAAATTTATTCGACTTACAAATTTTACTTGTTAATATATAAAATTAATTAAATATATGAATTTCAAATGATAGAAATTCTAGGTCGTTACAAATAATTATAAAAATTAATGCGAAAATATATAGATAACTGTAGCATAGATAATAGCAGAATAATAAAAGCAGAAATAGAACAATATAGATTTACCCAGCTTTGGCAAAACCCTGTCTACGTGCTGCCCCTAAGATTTCTACCAGAAATTAAGTAGTCGGACGCTTATAAACGTAAACTCACGACACCCGCTATCGACAAACCTAACTCGACGCTCAAAACTCTGGCACAACTATGCCACTGAGTTACGAATTCTTGAACTACACCACCGTAGTTCGTCCCTCCGTCATACGACTAGAATTTTTCAAAAGTTTGAAAGTAAATTAAAAACAAATTAAAACACAAAATCCCAGTTTAAAATATAATCCCAAAAGCAATTAAAGATGCCAAACCAATAAACAAGTAATATGATAAAAAGTATGCCCTTCTATTTTTATTATCGGCCCGTATCATTTGCTTTGTGAATAATGTATGCCTCTTTGCTCGTTTGTTCCTCTTTAAGAAAATTAAGGCTTTGTGATTTTCTTCGAAGCCGCCGCTTGGTCATTGATCAATTTTACTATCGAACCTCAATTCAGTTTCATGCTTGTTCGATCTTTATTCTTTGCTTAGCTTTGGCTGCTTCAAATTGGCGAGTCCGAGTTGAATTGGTATGTGATTTCCATTTTCTATTCTCGTTCATATGCTTTGAACTTGATGATTTTAATGCCGATGATGTTGGCGGTATTTATAGGGTTTAATTCCCTTAATTTTCAATCGAATGAATTCGTCTGATAATTTTTCTTTGCTATTCGGTTTTGCTTTAGTGCATTTGATTTGATTAGACTAGTTCAAATTTGTATATTTTATGATATGCTTTCTTACCACGGCTTCATAAATTTGAATTTGCTCTATGAATTTCTTTTCTCCAGTGACTTTGGCCTTTTGAATTTGTGATATTATTTTTATTTCGGCACTGACTTGTTCGATATTATCTGGACTTGTTTGAACTTTGCCTTGGTCACCATGGCTTTGATTTTGGCATGACATGATCTATGACGCTACGAATTTTTCGCACTCGAAAATCAACATCCATACTTTACATCGTACTCGAATGCCGTAGATTCGACCGTTCAAATCCGAGTCGCCAGAGCTTATAACACAATTAAGTAAACAACACAGCGGAAAAAAAAGAATAATACGTTGATATACAATATCCAGAATAATATACAACAATGATATCAATATGATCCAAGAATATCAGAGATAAATAATACTGCTACAGCGCAAATAACAGCAGAGATAACTCCAAATGGCTCCAAAATCAAGCTTGGACCACCATCAGGCTACACCAAGATGAGCAAGACTGGTGTGAACTCCATCGACTGAACTAGCTCTAGATAATCTACCAAACCTAACTATCTGAAAAACCCAACTCTAGACTGCTCGTGTGGAAAATAGTGAGCACCCAGAGTTTAGGAATGGAACAATAAACTCCGGTTCAGTCATGGGACTGATGTGAGTATCAAAAACAGTTTATCTTTAAAAACAACAACAAAAAGGGAAGTGGAAAAAAAAATCCACAATGCTTTTGGCAAATGAAACTACCATAAAGCCTCCCCGCACACACACAATGCAAACGCAGAATTGGAGGAGATTTCTCCTTATGATAGTCAAACATGCTTGATACGCAAATTTTCTTTGATATTATTACTATAAGTGCAAAGTGTAGAAAATTTTTCGAAAGTATAATATTAATCTTAGCCGGCATGGGTACCATTATATTATGCCTGCTATAGCTACCTCATGAGGAGGCAAGTTATATAATTGCAATCATAAAAGGCTCGTATTGTTTTGATTGGATTTCCAACAAATGGTCAGGCTAAGGAACTTCCTACTGCCACATGGGTACGCCTCTGGCAGGACGTCCCGAAAACTTAACCAGCTCTCTACCAATACAAGGTCGGGTTACCTTTGTAACTAGGTAACTACTACACGAATATGCCACCCCCCGGTCCTTTGGGACCATTATCCGAGGGCCCTCGATCACAAAGCAGCAACCACACAGAAAATGAGATTGGAGCAACCACATAGGTTAAGTATCAGGGCTCCATACCTGACACCATCCTTTTCCAGAAGGAAATGACATACCCTAAAGGGAGCGACCCTCGTAACCTTGCCGCGTATTCCTGTTTTGACCATTTTCGGGGTGTAAGGTCCGACGAAGTCTCGTCCACAAAGCTACGCTTTTTCACAAAGCCACGCTTTGATCAACGAATGATCAATAAATAATCATCACACAACAACACTCAGCATGCCACATTACCAAATGGGGAACATATTGCTGATAACCTTCAACTACAAAACCTCTGAGCTCGTACGTCTCAGAGAATGGTGTTAAGCTAAGAGAACAAATTCTCCGCCACCAACAGAAATGTATTTGAAATAAATCTGCTTTATATCTCAAAATGTAATGTCAGATACGTAACCATACAAGTCTGTTCCGTGTTCGAACAGAACCGAAGGCACTTCAAAAGAAGCCCTTACAATCCGGGTATTCACAATCCCGATCGGACTTCCCATCACTTATGGAATCTCTATACCGACACGACTCGATGTAGAGACAATCGATAGGTTATCCTATTGTTTTCACAAATACCCGGTCTTCACCACCGGTCTTCAAATGCTATCCATATCGACGTGTCATTATTCGAAATGGATTATATGACACAGGGTCCTCTCCCGGCTAAACCTAATAATGAGCGAAATATTAAAATATACGGATATGGGATTTCAGTTAAGTCACAACTTAATAGAGAACCAAAACTTTCTTTCAAATGGTTAAACAAATTTACCATTTCAAATCTTTAAACAAAAAGATTTAATTCACAAAGTTCACCCAGATTTCACAAAGATTCATTTACACAGCTTTCAAAACGATTCCATTTCAAAATTGGATTAACTCATCCAATCTTTAATTCGAAGATTTAATTGATAGCTTTCAAAACAATTTACAATTTTAAATCTTTTATAATATAAAAGATTCACCCTTCAAAATTCTCTTCGATTTCAAAACAAAGTTCAATCATCCTCACAAAGGTTAATTTATAGTCTTTCAACTGTATACATTTCCATTTCAAACTTGAAATCGTTTTAACACTAATTAGGAATTCATTCCTTATATGAAAGCTTTATTCTTTGGAAACAAATAGTTTGTTTTTTTGTTGGAAAAAACTGATTACAAATTAAAGCCATTCAAGCATAGAACTTGAATTTTAATTTACATTTCCAAAACCACACTATTTAAATGGTTAAGGTCCCATATAAGCATCTTTTTATGACTTGTATAATGTTTTAGACCAAAATTCCAAGTCATTGAGTTCAATTTCGAACATTGAATTAAAATTTAAATCAAATTATTTAAATTCCAAGTTTTTATGTAGTTATTTAAAATAAATTTTATTTTTGAAATTCATTTCAAAAGTTCTTAATTCGAAATTCAAAACTATTTTGGATTCAAGAATTCAATTTCTAAATTTGATACAAATCTGTGACTTAACCGATTCCCTCGTGAAATCCACATTTGTGTGTGTATGGTGTGGTCCAGGGGTATATCACAATAGTGCAACAACATTCAATCATCACAGATCAAAATACAGAAATATAGTTGATAAGCGGTATAAACTATAACACTTATCTTTTATTCACAGATCACAGACCACAGATATATCAATTATAGATAATAAATTACATTCATCCCAGATAAATAAACTATATTACAGATTACACATATAAATCAGAATATATCACAAAGCATCACAGATTAGGAATATCAGACAGTTAAATCATTCAGTCAAGTCCAAACATTCACAAGTAAATTTATTAATCACTGATTAATCTGGGTTAATTATCATAAGTTAATCTGAAATAAATTTCCCTTTCATCATTTATTAGTTAATCTTTTATTATTAACTAATCAATTTTATTTAATGAACCAATTAACCTTTAATTATTTAATTTATCTTAATTAATCACAATTATTAATTAATCCTTTAATTAATAAATTTAATTAACCCCTTGATTAATAACCAATATTTATACCCAAATTACTGATTATCATTCATTTAATTACATCCGGTAATTATCTATTAATTACCTTTCTAAGTGATTAAATTTTCCAAATTGTCAAATGATTATTTTGAATTAATTTAAACTTAAGTAATTAACATGAACAAATTCAATTAACCCAGTTAATTTACACTGAATAATTAATTCCATAATTACTGTCATAAAGCAATTATACTTGATAATTCCACGATTGATTATTATTAAATTAAACCATCTTATTTATTGTTAAAATTTGTCACATTGATTTATTATTCAAATAAAATCTTAGTTAATGACTTCATTGACTATTAAATTTCTTTAATTACCTTTCTAAAGAAATTTACTTATATTTATCATTATTGATTATAAATCGATTCACCATTAAGAACTCATTCGTTAATGAATTTGAAATCATTAATCTTCATTACTTAAAGTCACTCATTCATGATTTAATATGTTCATTACAACATGTGAAAAACATTGTTTCAAATTTCCTTTTTAAATTCTTATTTAAACTTAAATTTGAAATAAATCTTTATTTACTTTTAATAAAGTAAAAAAAAATTCCATTAATAAACTTAATTATCCATTGATTAACTATTAATGACTTAATTAATTTAATTATTGATTCGTAATTAGATTACTTAATTACTATATTCACACTATTTAATTACTTCTTAATTAAATTATTTAGCTTTAATCAACCATTTATTAATTCTTAATTAAATTACTTAATTAATTAACTATTAATCATTCAATAATTAACTTAAATAGTTAATTTCAATTTACTTTTCACTTAATCATTTGTTTAGCAATCTTTAATTATATTATAAAGTAATTATTCTTAATTACTTTGTAGGATAATTAGTTAATATTAATTATTCAACTTAGTTAGCATTTTAAAAGGAATCTACTTTAACTTATGAAATCAATCTATTACTAATTACAAACTTATATGCTAATAAGTTTATACTCATCTTATATTAATTATTCAATTAGAATGATAATTAAGAGCTTAAAACATTTTAAAGTGTTAACAAAAATAACTAACGTGCATCTAGGTTTTTAACGTAACTGTTAAATGTTACAAAGTTTACAGCGCTCAAAACTTGTTGAAAAATTGTTTACTTAACATTACTTTTTAAAATACACTACTGCAATTTGAAGATAACCCGAGGCTTCCCTTATTAAACTTGCGAGGCACTTCGAGTAAACCCCCTATATCACCCGAGACTTTCCTGTCTATTTTTCATTTCTACAGGAAGTCAAATTATATCTTAAATTAAAACATCAGTTAACAAACACATGCACTCAACTCGAATTCAAACCCGAAGGAAACAGCTGGTCGACTCAAGCATTAACTCGTGATGATCTCAGATCAACGTCACTGATACTGCCTTCGTGCCGTACACGTGCACGGCGGCACGATTCGACTCCAGCGATCACCATCAACATCGGCAAGTCACAATCCACCCCAAAACTCAAAATCAAAGCTCAAATCTCCCACATAAATTTGAATTCAAAATTTAGGCGTTTGGTCAAAAAACTGTAACAAAACACTCTCGGTAAATTGCCTCGCCACTGCCGCTCCATCCACCTGCAGCGCCCAAGCTTTCGCCCACGCGACACCAACACGATCAACCACCAACCTCTAGAAACTCGAGCCACTCGATCGCGTTATGAAGACGATCTCGACACATTAGAGACATGGCTAAAAACTGGAACTCAAGCCCTAAATGGATCTCGTACTCTAATCTCAAGCAATATAAAAAAAATTCTGATAATTTCATGAAATCACAAAGGTTTAAACTTGCTTCAGGTCAAGTTTCATCATTTATTATTGATTCAATTTCGAGAGATTGGTAAAATTTTAATTTTTATTCCAGTGCAAACTGCTCTTGAAATACCGAGCTAAAAATCCTCATTCAATTTTTAAAAATCATAACCTGTAGTATTAATTGAAGATATAAATTCGATTTAGCAATTTATGGCATTCAAATTTATCAAAGAATAATTGAATTACCTATATAACATGTTACAGTAAATTATTTCCTTCAACATATTTAAATTAGCTTTTAAAACAAATCTTAATTTTGTTCAAACATACTGTTTAAGTTGAATACTTGCAGATTATCAATGTTTGACAAGAAATACTTTAAGTTTAAACAAATATATTCAAACTGTAACAACAAAGTGACCATAGCAGAGGAGAACAGTATGAATGTAAACCAGATTCATATCAGTATAAAATACATACAATCCTCTATACTCCATGAATTATCATACTATTTTAAATTAAACTTAAGCTTGCAAATTTTAATGTTTACTTACCGTGGTTTTGAAAAGATGAACAGAGCCTTCTGTTTGGAAAAAATTGCTATCTTGACCTCCTCTTAATCATCCTGCTTGACTGTTGCTATTGTTGTTTTAAACTTGAAGTTTGCTTATGTTTGAGATATTGTTTACTACAAAGTTTTCTTAGCTTTGATGGACAAAAAGAAATGAAGAAGTTGATGTATAAAAAAGAGTTTACAGGTTGATATTATGTTTGTTTGTACAACAAAGCAGGGATATTTTTCTTTTGTTGTTTTACTATGCAATGTTTGGTGGCTGACAAATACATATAGTGGCTGCATTAATTGCTTAGTACAAATCTATATACTTGAATGTATATATTTTCTTCCTTTGTTGAATATTCAAATGTACTTCTTTTGCAAGCACACACATATATATGTTTACTTGTACATAGATTTTTATTTTGTTTCTTCTTTTCCTTTGTCTTGTTCATATCTGAATAGATTTTGTTCCTTGCTTTTCAAGACTGCATACTTAGTTTATTTGTTTGCACAAACATATATAATTTATTTGTTCATACTTATCCAATTTTGTACATGTCTGAATGTTTATTTCCTTTCTTGACTAAGTAGGTTTTTGTTTGTATATAGGTATACTTATTGTCTTCACTTGCAAGCTTATTTACATATATTTTTACTTGTTTTATTCTTAAGTATATATTTCCTTTGCTTTGTCTAATTACTTTATAATATAAATGAAGTTCTAGCTAACATGTTGTTTAAGTTTAGCAAATTTATTTATTTTGATATTTTACATAGTTTATTTGATTTATTTTTTTACTTTTATATTTTATAGTTTATCTTGTATACATTCCTATTTCAATTTCTAACTTAAAATTTATTTCTAACTTAAATATTCTATTATCTACATATATATGTTTTTATATTTTATTTTGAAAATACATTTTTTAAGTACATTTTGTTTGTATTTTATTTTACTATTTTTGTAAGTATAGCTTGGTTGTATTTTATTTTACATTATGTTATTTATTTTTATAGTTTACATACTTCTAGAAGTATTTAATATGTTCATTTCATATCTTATATAATTATAAATCTATTTGCAATGTTTTGTTTTACACCATATCCAAAATCCAAATACAAATTTATTTCCTAAGATATTTAAATTTAAATCCCAATTTAATTTTCAATCTATTTTATATAATGTTTATTTTCAAATATCCAATTCAATTCTCAATTCATATTCGAGTTCAAATACATTCCTCAATAATTTCATAGTTTAACTAACATTTTACATTAATTACCCATTATTTCAAAAAAAATTATTCAAAAAATGAAATTAATTATCAATTTAAAAATTAATTAAAATCCGGGATCGTTACAGGTTCCCTCCTTAAGAAATTTCGTCCCCGAAATTTGCCAAGGAGACACAAAGATAGATGTAGAATATTCCATCAAATCAAACTGAAAATCTATTCTGCATTTGGCCCACCAAATCAGAATATCAACCATAGATACAAGAATGAATTTTTTAACACTTCACAAGATACTTGGGTTTTCCAGAACTACGAAATATAGAGAAATATCGGTTAGTTCGAAAGGATAACTAACCATTCGTAGAATATATCCTGACCCAAATTGTATTCATATATCTGTCTATATTTTTTTTGGGTACAATTTCAAAAAATTTAGTTTAGAACCGAAATTATATCTATTAACCATAGCAACTAAAGCAAACAAGGCAACTAATACATCCAAACAAACAATTTTTGGCCTATCCGGAGTTTATGACCCATATTAATATATCGAATTTCCTTCCCGGATCTACCAGGAACTATCGAAGAATTTGAGAAAAGATGTTGAACAAAAGAGGTTGAGAGAATAGATTGCTTCCTGGCTGTTACAGAGTATTGACCAATTCATAGTGGCACTCCCCTTTCCCCTATCTCGTCCTCTTCTTGCACTCACACTCACTATCGGTGGATAGTAAGAGAATTTACTGAGGCATACAAACGGATATCTTAGGGATACTCAATCTACAGTATACTTCACCCTTTCTCTAATGAGCTACTTAACGTGTTATACTCCTGAGCTAAAGTTCAAGCTTAGCTCTGATACCACATGTGACGCTATGGATTTTTCGCGTTAGAAAATCGACATCCATACTTTACATCGTACTCGAATGCCATAGATTCGACCGTTCAAATCCGAGTCGCCGGAGCTTATAACACAATTAAGTAAACAACACAGCGGAAGAAAAAGAATAATACATTGATATACAATATCTAGAATAATATACAATAATGATATCAATATGATCCAAGAATATCAGAGATAAATAATACTGCTACAGCGGAAATAACAGCAAAGATAACTCCAAATGGCTCCAAAATCAAGCTTGGACCACCATCAGGTTACACCAAGATGAGAAAGACTGGTGTGAACTCCATCGACTGAACTAGCTCCAGATAATCTATCAAACCTAACTATCTGAAAAACCCAACTCTAGACTGCTCGTGTGGAAAATAGTGAGCACCCCGAGTTTAGGAAAGGAACAATAAACTCCGGATTAGTCATGGTACTGGTGTGAGTAACAAAAACAGTTTATCTTTAAAAACAACAACAACAAGGGAAGTGAAAAAAAAATCCGCAATGCTTTTGGAAAATGAAACTACCATAAGGCATCCCTGCACGCACACAATGCAACGCAAAATTGGAGGAGATTTCTCCTTATGATAGTCAAACATGCTTGATACGCAAATTTTCTTTTGATATTATTACTGTAAGTGCAAAGTGTGGAAAACTTTTCGAAAGTATAATATTAATCTTAGCCAGCATAGGTACCATTATATTATGCCTGCAATAGCTACCTCCTGAGGAGGCAGGTTATACAATTGTAATCATAAAAGGCTCGTATTATTTTGATTGGATTTCCAACAAATGGTCAGGCTAAGGAACTTCCTACTGCCACATGGGTACGCCTCTGGCGGGACGTCCCGAGAACTTAACCTGCTCTCTGCCAACACAAGGCCGGGTTACCACTGTAACTAGGTAACTACTACACGAATATGCCACCCCCGGTCCTTTGGGACCTTTATCCGAGGGCCCTCGATCATAAAGAAACAACCATACAGAAAATGAGATTGGAGCAACCATATAGGTTAAGCATCAGGGCTCCATACCTGACACCACCCTTTTGCAGAAGGAAATGACATACCCTAAAGGGAGCGACCCTTATAACCTTGCCGCATATTCCTGTTTTGACCATTTTCGGGGTGTGAGGCCCGAGGAAGTCTCGTCCACAAAGCTATGCTTTTTCACAAAGCTACGCTTTGATCAACGAATGATCAGTAAATAATCATCACACAGCAACACTCAGCATGCCACATTACCAAATTGGGAGTACATCGCTGATAACTTTCAACTACAAAACCTCTGAACTCTTACGTCTCAGAGAAGGGTGTTAAGCTAAGAGAATAAATTCTCCGCCATCAAAAGAAATGTATTTGAAAGAAATCTGCTTTATATCTCAAAATGTAATGTTAGACACGTAACCATACAAGTCTGTTCTGGGTTCGAACAGAACCGAAGGCACTTCAAAAGAAGCCCTTGCAATCTGGGTATTCACAATACCGATCGGACTTCCCATCACTTAGGGAATCTCTATACCGACGCAACTCGGTGTAGAGACAATCGATAGGTTATCCTATCGTTTTTACAAACATCCGATCTTCACCACCGATCTTCAAATGCTATCCATATCGACGTGTCATTATTCGAAATGGGTTATATGACAGAAGGTCCTCTCCCGGCTAAACCGAATAATGAGCGAAATATTTAAAATATATGGATACGGGATTTCAGTTAAGTCACAACTTAATAGAAAACCAAAACTTTCTTTCAAATGGTTAAACAAATTTACCATTTCAAATCTTTAAACATAAAGATTTAATTCAAAAAGTTCACCCAGATTTCACAAAGATTCATTTACACAGCTTTCAAAACGATTCCATTTCAAAATTGGATTAACTCATGCAATCTTTAATTCGAAGATTTAATTGATAGCTTTCAAAACAATTTACAATTTTAAATCTTTTATAATATAAAAGATTCACCCTTCAAAATTCTCTTCGATTTCAAAACAAAGTTCAATCATCCTCACAAAGGTTAATTTATAGTCTTTCAACAATATACATTTCCATTTCAAACTTGAAATCGTTTTAACACAAATTAGGAATTCATTCCTTATATGAAAGCTTTATTCTTTGGAAACAAATAGTTTCATTTTTTTTTTTGGAAAAAACTGATTACAGCTTAAAGCCATTTATAACTTGAATTCAAATTTACATTTCCAAAACCACACTATTTAAATGGTTAAGGTCCCATATAAGCATCTTTTATGACTTGTATAATGTTTTAGACCAAAATTCCAAGTCATTGAATTCAATTTCGAACATTGAATTCAAATTTAAATCAAATTATTTAAATTCCAAGTTTTTATAAAGTTATTTAAAATAACTTTTATTTTTGAAATTCATTTCAA
Source organism: Allium cepa (assembly GCA_030765085.1). Classification (NCBI taxonomy): domain Eukaryota; kingdom Viridiplantae; phylum Streptophyta; class Magnoliopsida; order Asparagales; family Amaryllidaceae; genus Allium; species Allium cepa. The sequence goes on along the minus strand of CM060937.1, from coordinate 106,937,179 downwards.
AAGTTCTTAATTCAAAATTCAAAACTATTTTGGATTCAAGAATTCAATTTCTAAATTTGATACAAATCCGTGACTTGACCGATTCCCTCGTGAAATCCACATTTGTGTGTGTATGGTGTGGTCTAGGGGTTTAACACAATAGTGCAACAACATTCAATCGTCACAGATCAAAATACAGAAATATAGTTGATAAGCAGTATAAACTATTACACTTATCTTTTATTCATAGATCACAGACCACAGATATATCAATTATAGATAATAAATTACATTCATCCCAGATAAATAAACTATATTACAGATTACACATATAAATCAGAATATATCACAAAGCATCACAGATTAGGAATATCGGACCGTTAAATCGTTCAGTCAAGTCCAAACATTCACAAGTAAATTTATTAATCACTGATTAATTTGGGTTAATTATCATAAGTTAATCTGAAATAAATTTCCCTTTCATCATTTATTAGTTAATCTTTTATCATTAACTAATCAATTTTAATTAATGAACCAATTAACCTTTAATTATTTAATTTATCTTAATTAATCATAATTATTAATTAATCCTTTAATTAATAAATTTAATTAACCCCTTGATTAATAACCAATATTTATACCCAAATTATCGATTATCATTCATTTAATTACATCATGTAATTATCTATTAATTACCTTTCTAAGTGATTATATTTTCCAAATTGTCAAATGATTATTTTGAATTAATTTAAACTTAAGTAATTAACTTGAACAAATTCAATTAACCCGATTAATTTACACTGAATAATTAATTCCATAATTACTGCCATTAAGCAGTTATACTTAATAATTCCACGATTGATTATTATTAAATTAATCAATCTTATTTATTGTTAAATTTTATCACATTGATTAATTATTCAAACAAAATCTTAGTTAATGACTTCATTGACTATTCAATTTCTTTAATTACCTTTCTAAAGAAATTTACTTATATTTATCATTATTGATTATACATCGATTCACCATTATGAACTCATTCGTTAATGAATTTGAAATCATTAATCTTCATTACTTAAAATCACTCATTCATGATTTAATATGTTCATTACAACATGTGAAAAACATTGTTTCAAATTTCCTTTTTAAATTCTTATTTAAATTTAAATTTGAAATAAATCTTTATTTACTTTTAATAAAGTGAAAAAACAAATTTTCCATTAATAAACTTAATTATCCATTGATTAACTATTAATGACTTAATTAATTTAATTATTGATTCGTAATTAGATTACTTGATTACTATATTCACACTATTTAATTACTTCTTAATCAAGTTATTTAGATTTAATTAACCATTTATTAATTCTTAATTAAATTACTTAATTAATTAACTATTAATCATTCATTAATTAACTTAAATAGTTAATTTCAATTTACCTTTCACTTAATCATTTGTTTAGCAATCTTTAATTATATTTTAAAGTAATTATTCTTAATTACTTTCTAGAATAATTAGTTAATATTAATTATTCAACTTAGTTAGCATTTTAAAAGGAATCTTCTTTAACTTATGAAATCAATCTATTATTAATTACAAACTTATATGTTAATAAGTTTATACTCATCTTATATTAATTATTCAATTAGAATGATAATTAAGTGCTTAAAACATTTTAAAGTGTTAACAAAAATAACTAACTTGTATCTAGGTTTTTAACCTAACAGTTAAACGTTACAAAGTTTACAGGTTTCAAAACTTGTTGAAAAATTGTTTATTTAACATTACTTTTTAAATACACTACTGCAATTTGAAGATAACCCAAGGCTTCCCTTATTAAACTCGCGAGGCACTTCGAGTATACCCTCTATATCACCCGAGACCTTCCTGTAACTCCTTCTTCTTCCCTTCTATTTTTCATTTCTACAAGAAGTTAAATTATATCTTAAATAGAAACATCAGTAAAAAAACACACGCACTCAACTCGAATTCAAACCCGAAGGAAACAGCTGGTCGACTCAAGCATTAACTCTCGATGATCTCAGATCAACGTCACTGATACTACCTTCGTGCCGTACACGTGCACGGCGGCACGATTCGACTCCGGCGATCACCATCAACATCGCCAAGTCACAATCTACCCCCAAACTCAAAATCAAAGCTCAAATCTCCCACATAAATTCGAATTCAAAATTTAGGCGTTTGGTCGAAAAACTGTAACAAAACGCTCTCGGTAAATCGCCTCGCCACCGCCGCTCCATCCATCTGCAGCGCCCAAGCTTTCGCCCATGCGACACCATCACGATCAACCATCAACCTCTAGAAACTCGAGCCACTCGATCGCGTTATGAAGACGATCTCGACACATTACAGACATGGATAAAAACTGGAACTCAAGCCATAAATGGATCTTGTACTCTAATCTCATGCAATATAAAAATATTCTGTTAATTTTCATGAAATCACAAAGGTTTAAACTTTCTTCAAGTCAAGTTTCATCATTTATTGTTGATTCAATTTCAAGAGATTGGTAAAATTTTAATTTTTATTCAAGTGCAAACTGCTCTTGAAATACAAAGCTAAAAATCTTCATTCAATTTTTAAAAATCATAACCTTTAGTATTAATTCAAGATATAAACTCGAATTAGCAATTTATGGCATTCAAATTTATCAAAGAATATTTGAATTACCTGTATAACATGTTACAGTAAAGTATTTCCTTCAACATATTTAAATTAGCTTTTAAAAACAAATCTGAATTTAGTTCAAACATACTGTTTAAGTTGAATACTTATAGATTATCAATGTTTTACAAGAAATACTTTAAGTTTAAACAAAAATATTCAAACTGTAACAACAGAGTGACCATAGCAGAGGAGAACAGTATGTATGTAAACCAGATTCATATCAGTATAAAACACATACAATCCCCTGTACTCCATGAATTATCATACTGTTTTAAATTAAACTTAAGCTTGCAAATTTTAATGTTTACTCACCGTGGTTTTGAAAAGATGAACAGAGCCTTCTGTTTGGAAAAAATTGCTAGCTTGACCTCCTCTTAATCATCCTGCTTGATTGTTGCTATTGCTGTTTTAAACTTGAAGTTTGCTTATGTTTGAGATATTGTTTACTACAAAGTTTTCTTAGTTTGATGGACGAAAAGAAATGAAGAAGTTGATGTATAAAAAAGAGTTTACAGGTTGATATTATGTTTGTTAATACAACAAAGCAGGGATATTTTTCTTTTGTTGTTTTACTATGCAAATTTTGGCGGCTGACAAATACATATGGTGGGTGCATTAATTCCTTAGTACAAATCTATATACTTGAATGTATATATTGTCTTCTTTTGTTGAATATTCGAATGTACTTCTTTTGCAAGCACACACATATATTTGTTTACTTGTACATAGATTTTTATTTTGTTTCTTCTTTTCCTTTGTCTTGTTCCTATCTGAATAGATTTTGTTCCTTGCTTTTCAAGCCTGCATACTTAGTTTATTCGTTTGTACAAACATATATAATTTATTTGTTCATACTTATCCAATTTTGTACATGTCTGAATGTGTATTTCCTTTCTTGACTAAGTAGGTTTTGTTTGTATATAGATATACTTACTGTCTTCATTTGCAAGCTTATTTAGATATATTTTTACTTGTTTCATTCTTGAGTATATATTTCCTTTGCTTTGTCGAATTACTTTATAATATAAATGAAGTTCTAGTTAACATTTTGTTTAAGTTTAGCAAATTTATTTATTTTGATATTTTACATAGTTTATTTGATTTATTTGTTTATTTTTCTATTTTATAGTTTATCTTATATACATTCCTATTTCAATTTCTAACTTAAAGTTTATTTCTAACTTAAATATTCTATTGTCTACATATATATGTTTTTATATTTTATTTTGCAAATACATTTTGTAAGTACATTTTGTTTGTATTTTATTTTACTATTTTTGTAAGTATAGCTTGGCTATATTTTATTTTATTTTACTTTATGTTATTTATTTTTATAGTTTATGTACTTCTTGAAGTATTTAATATGTTCATTTCATATCTTATATAATTATAAATCTATTTGAAATTTTTTGTTTAACACCATATCCAAAATCCAAATACAAATTTATTTCCTAAGATATTTAAATTTAAATCCCAATTTAATTTTCAATCTATTTTATATACTGTTTATTTTCAAATATCCAATTTAATTCTCAATTCATATTCGAGTTCAAATACATTCCTTAATAATTTCATAGTTTAACTAACATTTTACATTAATTACCCATTATTTCACAATTTTTATTCAAAAAATGAAATTAATTATCAATTTGAAAATTAATTAAAATCCGGGATCGTTACATGATCATTGACTTTGTTTGAAAATTGCTACCCTGATTTTTGTAAAACCTACTACCTTAGTTCATGACATTGTTTTAACAACTTGCTTGCGTTTGTAGTTGTATCGTGGCAATAGTAAATATATGTGAGATTTTGTGATTTTCACATATGTAAAAAAATTGTTGCAGTCTGATATGCTAGCTTGAATTGCTTTGAGTCATGTCCTTATGCATATGTGTGTGTATGCTATTTTGGTTTACTACATCACTGTATCCTGTCACTACATACATGTATATATGAATGTTTGTGATGTTTGCACTTATTCCTCCTGAAGTCTTCACATGGTTGTTGTGTACCTGCACTTGTTTGCTTTAGACAGCTGTCTAGATGATATGTCTGACTTTATGTATATATGTATACATGTGTGATTTGTATGTGGTCTATTGGTTTTCATGTTCTTGTAGTCTTTTCTATCGAAGTCTGAAAGCATTTTTTTTCCTTGTTGCTTGATCACAGTCACTTTGGTCTGTGCACATGGTTGCACTATCAATTTGCTGCGTATGTTTAGTTCTAGATGTCTTCATTTTGTATACATACATTTTGCAACTTTGTTGCTGGTAGCTGGACTTGTTTCACTTGTTGCCAGGTCTGGTTCCATATGTATAAAGTGTTGCTCCTAACTTGATTTTGTTATTTGTCATTTGAACCATTTACGATTGTAATTTGCACTTGTATACAGTTGAGCTTGTGTGGCCTTAACATAATATATTTACATTATGTATACTTGTTTGCCTCCTTTGTGTACTTCACCACTTTTTGTACTTGTTCATTATTGATTATGGACTGGTCGAGTTGTTTTAGTCATCTTGACCCATCCGTTAGTTATTCAAGTGATTTCATTATGCTGTTATGGAATTGAACTGTAGCCACTTCAGTTTTATGTCGACCCATTTTTTTATATTGCATCCACCTGAGTTGAACCTAGCTTTGGCTTGGGTTTGACCTTATGCTCATATCGTGACTTTATTTGTATTGCACTTGAGTTGAACCTAGCTTTGGTTAGGGTTTGACCTTTTGCTCATATTCCCTGTAGTTTTATCAAGTGTATATCGGTGTGCAAGGCCTTATGGCATGTACAGTGATACACTGTGCATGTCACAGGTTGTTCGTGTAAGATGAATTTAAAATTAAATGATGACAAAAAACCCAAATAACTTAGGAAAATAACATTTTCAAAATACATATTTTATTTTACCCTACAAAATATTTCTTTTTCAATTTTACTGCGTTAGCATTTATTTTACAGATAACTCAGATGTGGATACAAACTGGAATTGAGTTGAGGATCAAATACGAATGTTGAGTGAATATGTATTGAGGAAAGTTATGTAAATTGAATTGTAATTGAAGTTGTGTTGCAATTGAAAATTGCATATATATAGTGAGAGCTCAAATTTGTACTATTCAAAATTGCAATAAAATATTTTTTTGAACAAAACATCAGTTTGAATTTAAATTCTGTGTTTTTATTTTATTCAACAAATATTTATTTAATTATGTGTAAATAAAATAGTACAATAACAAATACATTTAAGTGAATATATATATATATATATATATGTTTATTATCATCAAACAAAAATCACATACTAGCATATTCAACAGTTGAAACATACGACATTTAAAAAAAAGCTTTCGTAAGTCCGCTTCTTTCTTAAGGACCATTAGTAATTTTTTTGCATATGTAATGCTTTCAAGTTGGAGTACGGTAGGTAGTTTAGCTTGTCCTTACTACATCGGAGATACCGAGCTTTTTCTTTACCGCGTTGGAGGAAAATTTCATAGTTTAATTGTCATCGGTAGATTCTCCTATTAATAATCCTTTTAGAAGAGATGGCTTTTTTACAAAAGAGTAGAGAATTTGCGACCACCAACAATTTGGTCAGGTGAAGAAATATATGAAATTGTAAAGAATTATTTAAAGATACATAAAACTGGAGTACAGACTGAAATTTCAAGTTAATCGATAATTCATAATTGGTGTATACAAAATATATTTTGGGAGTTACCTTATTAGAAAGATCTCTTACTTCGATATAATATTGACGTGATGCATAATAAAAAAATGTATTTGATAAAGTGTTTAATACAATTTTGAATGTTAGGGAGAAAACTAAGGACGATTTGAATTCAAGACATGACATATAACACTTTTTAAAGGTCCCAAGCTTCATATAAAATCCAATGATAGTAAAAAAACCCAAAACATGCTACGAGCTAGATAATAAGCAAACAAAACTCATGCTAAAGTGGGTAGAAGGACTAAGAGTCCCTATGGGATTTCTTCTAATTTCCATTAATGTGTTGACTTTAGAAACAATAAATTGACTGGAGTAAAAAGTCATGATTGCCATATCATAATGCAAAATTTATTATCCATGGTTTTCAAAGAATCGTTGCTTGTAAAAGTATAGAGTGCTATAAAAAAATTAAGTTTGTTTCATAAACAGCTTCGTTCAACGATGTTAAAAGTCGGCCGTATACGTAAAATTGAAAATATTATCAATATACTGCACTACAAACTAGAAAATTTTTCTTCAGAATTCTTTATTGTAATGGAGCATTTACATGTTCATCTTCTACGTGAAGAACTTCTTCAAGGTCCTGTGCAAGACGGATGGTTGTATCCATTTAAGAGGTAATATTGAATATCCGTAATATTAATTTAATTTAAAATTCAAATAAAATTCATATTTACATAAGTTAATTTAATTTGAATTAATTTTGTAATAGGTACTTGAATAATCCGAAAAAAAGTTTTAGACAAAAAGCATGAGTTAAAGGTTCGATTTGCAAATCATATCTTGAAGAAGAAGCTTCACTTTTTTCTATTTACTTCAGTTACCATGTGAACTTATCGGTTGTAAGTGTTCCTCATAATTATGAAGCAGCTGAACAAGATTCGTCTTAAAAAATATTATCTATCATTAGACAACATGGCCAACCTATTGGAAAATGTGTGGAAATATGGTTAGACGACAGAGATTACCATGTGGCACACACATATGCTCGTCTTAATTGTGCTGAAGTTGCACCATTTATTAGGTAATATTGAATTCATATTTATTTCAATTATACTTACATATTAATCATAATGGAACATATTATATATATTTGTAGTATTTATGAATCACAACATCCACTTTGCGATCCCAGTAAAGAATTTTCTAATTGGTTTCCGAGCTACGTTTATGATCCAAAAAATTGTATCAACGATGAAGGATTGCAACATCTTGTGCTAGGACCCAAAAAATGTCAAGATTTATCTAATATTCTTCATCAATGGATTTAAATTCAACACCAAGGCATATTGTGTTGAAAAGTTAACATATAATAGCAGTGTATTTGTCAATGGTAGTGGTGATCCAGATGAGCATATAAGATATTTTTAAGGCACCTCAACATAAGTTTTAGAATTGACATATTTTATGCGACCTGAAGAAAAAGTTTTTTTATTCAAATATAATTGGTTCAACAATGTTTCTGGTTCTAGAATCAACGTGCACAAAGATTATAAACTTATTGAAATAAAGCATACATCGCAATACAATAAGTATGATCCTTTCGTATTAGCCAAGAAAGCTCTACATGTTTATGTTGCTCCATATCCATCCCTAAAAAAAGATAAAGCGGATATGTTGGCTATTTTCAAAACAAAAGTAAGATTTACATTCGATGGAAATAATATTCCGGATGAAGCAGTTTATCAAGCGGACCTTTAGCAAAATAATGAAATAATAATAACTGATGATCATACAGACTTAGGGTCTCTGAATGATGAATCAAATATTTTAATATAAGTATTTAAGATAACAAAGGAAAGCGATATAGAGTATGCGACCAAGTTTGAATCAGAAAACGATGTAGACTGATTATTATGAATATTTTTATTGCTTGTTATATAATTTAAATTTTGGGTTTCTATTGCTATTAATGATGATGACTATGTTATGAGCTATGTATTATCCTATTTTATTAATTCTATATACATATTCAGAAGATCTTGTTCCATTTTTGCAGTTTTAGTGGAAATTTAATGTAATTATTAATCAAACATGTTTTATAATAATAAAATGTTATGTTTTTTCATTACATGAAAAGATATGTTAATGGAAGGTATATATCATAGGAGATCTTCCAAATCTTAGGCTTCTCCTTCTCCGATCCTACTGCTGGCGAGGGTGCCAATGGCATGATGGATTTACGCACATGGGTGGCCGTTATTCTGAAGAGTGGAGGATAAATACAAAATTTATCACAGCGTCATTAATATTTAGTGCATGTATATTATTCAAAATTTATTAACTGTCTACATCAAAATTAATACAAGGGTCTCGAGTTGGAGCCTTCCGACTACATTTTGGTTATCTCTAAGAAAGCATTCATGAGTTGGATGTTGGGATGTTGGCCTCATTGGGATGATATCCTAGTGCATATTTGGAATGCCATATAGGCGATGTGATGGTAAGTCTAAATTTATAATTCATTTGAAAATTAATATATTGTATGTAATTCAATTTAATTTTAATCAGTAGGCTGCGATAGTTGTTGAAGAGGCAGGTAAAGGTATTTTTAGGAATCGTTGGAACCAAAATTTGAGAAAAAATTTATAGTGACACCCTCTTAAGCACAAAAAAAGAATAAAAAAACCTGATTGGATGAGCGTTGATATTTAGGTTGAATTTCTACAGCTCTAAGATACTCCTACTGTGAAAGTAAGTTGTCTAATTTCATATTGTTATTATAATTTGTTTAAAGTTCGTATAATAATTGCATTAATTAAATCATTCATATATTTGAATTTACAGAAAATTTCCTCGTGGAACTCGACAAACAGGAATAAAATACCGTTGTACACCACGGCGGCTCAAAATCCTTCCAACAGTATTGGAAGGAATTAAAAAAATTTATAAATTGTGATTGTAAATAGTTATAATATTATTTAATAATGTATATACATTGTTTATTCATATATAATTTTAGGCTAAGGAAAAGCAACATGAGCCGACACATGCAAAGGTCGTCACATGTACTTATGTTGTTGAGCACACAAATGATGATGGCTTAGTTTTGTATACTTGGATGGACCCTAAATCGCAAGCCGTAATGGTAAACGTGCTTAAATTTTTTATTTTATTTCACATTACATAAGTTGTAAATTGAATATTCATTATTGCAAAAATTTATACCTAATCTCAGGAAGATTTGAAATGGAGCGAGCTCGAGTGATGCAGTCCACCGACCAAGAGGAGTTGACCATCGAGGAGGAGGGCATGATTTTGATGATGTGACCGATCCGTCCACACAAAATCGGTGATATGGTTACGACAATCAGGAGGTAATGTTTATTGAGTTCAACTGATTCATTAACTACTATATAAATTTTTCTTAATATTAAGTATAAACTAGAACTATTTATTAACTAATTTGCATGTAAGGATGTAACGACCCAGAATTTTTAGAAATTAAAATTTGAATATTTAATTAATTTTAAATACTAATAAGTGAATTTATAAGTCAAATAAATTTTTATTTGAATTATTGGATTTAATTGGATTATTAAATCGATAATTTAATACGTTAAATTATGGAAATAATTGAAAATTGGATTAAATATGATTGAAAATGATTTGTAAAATTTTATTTTATCATATGGGAGTTAGAACGATATTTTAGAACTTTTAAAATCGAATTAAAAGTTAATTTGTGAAAATTGAATATTTTAATATTTAATAATCGACTGTAAAATAGCCAATTTTTGAACAGTCTCAGAATTGAACGAAACCAGTTTCATTGGATCCGTAATAGTTAGTTATTACCGGATTTCAATTTTCGTGTCAATCGGAGTTATCGTTTGAGCGTGGCAGCTCGAAACGCATCGATTTATTTTTAATTTAAATTTGGCGAGCTAAAATAGCCATTTTTCAAAAAGTCTCGGATTTTGACGAAACCAGTTTCATCGGATCCGTAATGTGATATTATTGTAAGGTTTCAAATTTCAAGTCAATTGGATTTACGGTTTGTCCTGTACAAATTAAAACGCCTAGAAAATCGCTTAAATCGGTTTAATTTAAATTGAGCGTTTATTGCCATAACTCGCACATACTTCCGAATTAGCTTCCGAAACCTGTTCCATTGTGTCCGGAACGCGGGATAAACCCTAGGTACGTTAGTTTCGGCGCCTAAATCGGAGTTCGGAATTTCCGGATGAATAGTGTCGATCGAAATTCTATAAATAGCCCACTATCCTCTTCATAAATTAAAAAAAAATAAAAATAAAAACCTAACAAACCCTAGCCGCCACCCCCTATAAGAACGGCCAGAAATTAGTTTCGATTCTCCTTCATTATCTTCAAATCCGTTCATTAACAAGAAACTTTCTAAATGAAAGATGTAGAGCACATCGAGATCTTGAAATTCAACGGGTATGATCGCAAATAGCTTCACGAATCAACGGGAATTCATGTTCAAAGGTAGGCCGTTCGGCCTTGAAATGCGAGCCAAGATGAAGGCCGAGCTCTGCAAAATTGGGGCCGAGTATAGTACGTGGCGTGCTCTTCGATTTGCAACTTCCTGATCGTGTTCAAGTTGAGTGTGGTGGTAGAATTAATTAACCCTAAATGCTATGTGTATGGGTTCTATGTCGTGTGTTTACTGGAGCAATTTGCGTGAGGGGGGAAGAGAGGTAGTGGACGGGCCTGATGAGGGTTTGCTTGGATCTAACGGTGATGTTTAACTTAGGTTTAAAATTAGTTAATTTAGGTTGTAATTAGTTTATATAAAAATCGTGTAACTTCAACAATTCATAACTTTTTCATACGAGGTCGAAAACGCGCGAAACCAGTTGCGTTGGAATCGTATGGACGAGCACTACGCGATGGAGCTGGTTTGGAGTCGTTTGGAGTTAGTGAGAATTTTGGGTAAAATTAAACGTAATTTTATTCGAAATAAATCGCTAAAACGGAATTTAAAATCAAGGTGAGAACTTCTCACTCAATCGAATTAGTTTCGATTTTATTTTAAGTAGTTAGATTTAAAATATTTGAATGCATGTTTGAATGTTGATTAATATCCATTTATTGTTAAAATAGACATTATACGCCGTTAGTAAGCGGATGTTATTTATTAAAAACATATACCGCGAATATTTCATAAACAGTGAAATTGGTATTATATATAATATCAATATATATATATTGGCATATGTATATATTGCAGTTGTTGATTTCCCGCATTTTTTAGCGGATGAGACCCTATTACGCCGTTATTAAGCGGATAATATTTAATAAGAACATGTACCGCGATAATTTCGTACTGGAGCGAAATTGGTATTGTGCTAATGTTTTTGGATGCAGGAAAACAGGTTGGAGGGATCCAACTGGATTCCTCAACAGTATTTATTTGATTATGGATATTTTGATATTCGTTGATTATCATATACGATATGTGATATCGTTGTTGTCGTGATTGACTATTTGGTGTGTAGCATCATTGGACCCAAATTTTGGGATTTTAAAAGGGTTTTTAAAGTGATTTTTGAAGTATAAAATATTTTTGGAATTGATCCATGTTAAATAAATAAACGTTATAATTTTCAAAGTTATAAAATTATGGTTTTTGTGAAATATAGTTAAAAGTTGATGTTTGAGAAATATGGGATTTATGATTTTATAAAAATAGTTTAAATTGGATTTTTGAATCTATTATGAAAAGATTAAAAATAGGATTTATAAAATTTAATTATTTTATAAATCAATAGAATGGTGAAATTATAAAGGAATTTAAAGACGTTTTAAAAGAATAATATAAATTGATTTATATTAAGAGATTTATAAATGGATATTTATAAATTGAGATATAGACATTATAAAACGAGTTTTTATAAGTGTTTGAATGAAGTGAATATGAATTTCATTAAAGAATGAAATTAATAGAATTATAAACGGTGAAGTTATAAATGGAATTTTATAAACAGTAGGTTTATAAAATTTGTAAAGTTATTAAAAGAATAGACTTGGGTAAATAATTGAATCTCATAAGTTATAAGATTTATAATTATGAAATTCTAAGGAACGATTTTGTAAAATAATCGTTTTATAAGTAATTAACTTATAATATGAACTTGTAGTTTATAATTGAGTTATAAACTGGAATAGGTTAATAAAAGAATTTATAAAAAGGAAGTTTTTATAAATAAATAGAAATGGAATTTATAAACGATGTTTTATAAATTCGCAAATGACTTATTTTGATAAGAAAATTGTTGGAACCTATTAAAGGAGTTATATTCACATTTTTAAATAGTGAATAATCCTTTGAATTAAAATGAATAAAAGGATGAAATTTGTTAACGAAGTTTATTCACATTTTTGAATAGTGAATAACACGTTAAAGAAATTGTTTTGGATTTGGTGTTTTAAATAGAATTAAAACGATCTAACGATGTTTTAAAACGTTTTGAGATTCGAAACCATAGATTTCAACATTTATTGTTGAAATAGATGTTTCGAGAAATAAAAGGAAATGGTGGACTATAACACTATTGTTATAGTAAATGATTTCCGAAAGGAAGTGTTTTGTATAGTATTGGGATTTATATATCTATTTTTAATTTCGAATCCCTATACTAGTGATTTTGGGACGTCGTAACGATGTTTTACGCAACATTCGTTTTGGCCCAAATAAATATGTTAAAGAGAATGATTTCCTTAAAGAATGAAATATATACTTAATCTCGATTTAAGTATATTGAATATTTTCCAAGTGTTGAAAATAAATAGATTTGTGAATTACTTATTAAATAAGTATGGAATTGTTTTCCAATATAAAGTGAATATTTTGAGAATTTATCTTTTTGAAGATAAATTGAAAAGGAATATTGAAATGAATAATTGAAATCGAATATTCATAGATATTTTGGATTATAAATTCACTAAGGAATTTATAAGATGAAAAAGAGAATTGTTTAAAAATAAATATTGATTTATTTTTGAAGAATTGAAATTATATATCTTGTAAAGATATTTTGGAAAATAAATAATTTGGAAATTTTTTTGGAAACTGGTGATGTGTGCATATCAATTGGTAGTTCGATAACCGACTATCAATATTTCCCTTTGAATGGGTATTTGATGTGATTTGTTTGAATGTGAATGCTACACTTATTTTTGAATAAGCGCTCACTATTCGGGTTAACCGGGAAAGGACCATGGGGTCGTATAACCCATTCCGAATATGTGATACGTCGTTGTGAATTGCATTTGAAGATCGGTGTTGAAGACCGAGTATTAGTGAAAGCGATAGGATGACCTATCGATTGTCTCTGCACTGGGTAGCTCCTGGTATAGAGATTCCTTAAGTGATGGGAAATTCGATCGGGATTGTGAATACCCGGATTGCAAGGGCTTCGTAAGAAGTACCTTCGGTTTTGTTCGAGCCCGGAACAGACTTGTATGGATTGTATGCCTGACATTACAAGTTGAGATATAAAGCCGATTTCATTCAAATATATTTCTGTTGGTGGCGAAGAATTTATTCTTTTAGCTTAACACCCTTCTCTGAGACGTACGAGCTTAGAGGTTATATAGTTGAATGTTATCAGCGATATATTCCCAATTTGGTAATGTGACATGCTGAGTGATGCTGAAATGATCATTGTGTTGATTATTTATGATAGGATCATTTATTTGATCGTCTATCTTGGTGATCATTGTGTTGATCATTTGTTGACCCAAAGCATGGCTTTTGTATAAAGTATGTTTTTGTGGACATGACTTCGTCGAGCCTCACATCCCGGAATGGTCAAAACAGGAAAGATGCGGCAAGGTTATGAGGGGTAGCTCCCTTTAGGGTATGTGCATTTCCTTCTGGAAAGGGTGGTATCATGGTATGGAGCCCAGATATTTACTCATGTTGATACACTATATTTATTACTGTGTGGTGTTGTTGGTGACGAGCGCTCGGTTAAAGGTCCAATGGGACCGGGGGATGCCATATTCGTGTAGTAGTTACCTAGTGATAAAGGTAACCCGGCCTTGTGTTGGCAGAGAGCTGGTTAAGTTCTCGGGGACGTCCAGCCAGAGGCGTTTCCATGTGGCAATGGGAAGTTCCTTGGCCTGATCATTCGTTGGAAATCCAAAGAAACAATACGTGACTTGTACGGTATTAGTTGTATAACCTGTTATGGAATGTGGCGGTAACCTGCTATTGAACATAGTTAGCTATAGTAGGCATACGATAATGGTCGTATGTTGGCTAAGATTTATATTCTACTTTCGAAATGAATTTTTCTACACTATACACTAATAATAATATCAAATGTTATTTTAAATGCGTATCAAGCATCTTTAACTATCATAAGGAGAAATCTCCTCCGATTCTGCGTTTGCATTGTGTGTGTGTGCGGGAGGCCTTATGGTAGTCTCATTTTTAAAAGCATTGCGAATTGAATTTAAAAATATTCCTCTATTTTGATTTTAAAGATAAATAAACTGTTTTGAGTTCTCACACCAGTCACATGACTGACTCGGAGTTTATTGTTTTCCTTCCTAAACTCTGGGTGCCCACCAATTTCCACACGGGCAGTTAAGAGTTAGGTTTATCAGGATATTCTGGATATTCTGGAATTGCTGGAGGCAAGCTGGATGGCATGGCGTATTACTAGTTATATAGTACTTCTTTTTCCGCTGCACTATTTGTTGTTGTTGTACACTCTGATGTGATGATATGATGTAATGTAATAACTGATATAGTTCTTTGTTTAAAGATTATTCATTTATTATTATATGTTGTTCCGCTGCGAATTGTGAGATTCTGATGTTCTGTTGTTTTCTGTTCCGTTCTATTTACTTTTTCTTCTATTTTAAAATTTTCTATCTTTTCTTTTTCCTTCTATCTTTTTCTCTCTTTTTCTTTCTTTTCTTGTTTTTAAAACCCATAACTATTCGGTTTTTCGGCAACGAAAATCCGCGTGCGTTACAAAGGATGTCTAGGGCCAATTGTAGGAAATCATAGGTAAAAGAGGAGATAGCTAAGCTCAAACAGCAGATACAGAGTTGAGTAATCAGATTCCTGGCGAAGGATTCACTATGTTGCTAGATAAGTGGATATTTCAGCATATTTTGAAGAGCATGGGCAATTTCCTGGGGATGGGTCGGGAAATAATGATAATGAGTACGTATGGTTGTGTTTGTGATGGATTCTGATTGTTTTATTTCGTCTTATTTGACATGTGTTCATGAATTTTGTAATGTCCCGCCTTTTTGTATGTTTAAATCATTGATAAACCACACACGTCAGACTCAAACCATACAAAAGTGCAGATTGTTATTGGGGTAAATAAGAAAGCAGAGAAAGAAATAAAACAAATAGAATCTTGCAGTGGAATGATAAGATATAATAATCAAATAAACAGTTCATGAAGATGTTTTACAAAAT
Source organism: Allium cepa (assembly GCA_030765085.1). Lineage (NCBI taxonomy): Eukaryota > Viridiplantae > Streptophyta > Magnoliopsida > Asparagales > Amaryllidaceae > Allium > Allium cepa. The sequence goes on along the minus strand of CM060937.1, from coordinate 106,921,356 downwards.
ATTCGATTATACTTATACAATACATATCAGAGTTACACATACCAGAGAGAAATAAATGATGCAACGAAACACATGATGCAGTGAAATAAATAATATAATAAATAATAGTATTCCAATCTTCGTCTTCGTCCTTCAGAAATAAAGTCTTCGAATCCTGAAATGCTCAGACTGATCTGAGCGAATTCAAAAGACAAAACACTCGAGTCAGAACTAAAAGATCTTATGTCAGTTAAGTCAACAGAAATAAACATGAGTGTAACGGCGTCAGAGATGTTTACGGGATTTGACACCACCTATCCAGTGTCTAATGTAAATGTAGTAACTTAAGAGATGCTCGGGATTCACATCTCCTAAGGATCCGTTAAACTATTTACTATGTAGTAATATTTCACAATTATAATAATGTCTGTAGTAAAATAAACTTACTTTTAGATAGCATTAAGGAGTTACCCAATCTCCCCCTTAACACAATAATAGTCTCAGTAGTCCATCCAGTATCATCGTATCTCCAGATCGGGAGACTACCCTAAATACTCCATGGGCTACGGGAGAAAACCAAACTCGTACAAGGCGCACTAGGATAGGTGACACGACACAACTAGGCAATGCCAGGGTAGATATGCCAATTACACTTTCGGACCAGTGGTAACGAGTAGCGACTACTACCGCCTACCTCGAGCCACACCCCTAAAATCAAAAAGGGCCCCAATCAATCACAAAGTAATAAAATGGTATCGAAGGAGTGTATACGATAAAAGGTGCTACCTTCTTAGCCCGTCGATTGCTCCTATTTTAACTATCTTATGCCAACTCACGGGAGTCGGGTCCACGTATATATCTCAAAGGAAACGCCGCCACCATCGTACTTCATTCTGGAGTCTCCACCGTGTACACGGTTGTTAAAGTGGTTTTCGGAGTTGGCAGAGAGTATGACAACTTCCGATCCCGGTCTCTTTAACAACCAAACGTAATTATAACACCGCAGTCATTTCAAAATAATTATACTTCAAAACCAGAATATACTATCCATTTCAAAACCATATAAATACGATATCATTTCCCCTTTTAAAAACCAAATCAATATGATATCATTTTTATTTCAAATATATCCTTTTCTAAAACCATAACACTTTCAAAGTTATATTATTTCGAAACCAAACGCTTGAAACATGACCTTTCAAAATATAATACTTTGAATTTCAAAACTTTGAATCATAACTACACCACTTAAATGGCTTAAATATTAAATTACTTTATATAATAAAATAGCTTCTTCAATTTCACAAATCAATTCCAAAACAACTCGAATTTCTAGATTTTAATTTAACTAAATCCCGAATCATAAATTTCAATTCAATTCAGTTTTCAAAAAGCTATTCCAACTTTCATCAATTTCAAAATAGATTTGATCCAAAGAATAAACCATTTCAAATTCAATATATTACATACTTTAAGCACTCACAATTTCAAAACAAAGTTGGTAATTACGATTCAACAATTCAATTTTCTATTATTTAGTTTTGAAATATTTTACATAATAAATCCATTATCATTTAAATAAAACTCCATATGAAACAAAATTTAAATACTTAACCATATTATCTTCAATAAAATCAAACTTATTATTAAGCTTATTCTATATTACAACAAATTGTACATAGCTTAAAAATCAAGGATAAAATAACGATTACATAATATCTAAAATCAATATTTATCTAAAACCATATATTTCTTTACAAAACCATAGAAGTCATTTCAAAATATTTTTATATATAAACCATGGTGTCGGTATATAATTTTCAATTCTATGGTCAAGCGATACAGATATTTATCATTTTAATCTGCAATTTAAAATAAAATACGGTTGTATATTATTTCAAACCGCAATCCCGAATGAAATAAAATCCACAACAACTTGCAGTTTATAACAATATAAAATACAACATCCATTCAACCAATATCAATCATCAAACATTTATCATAATCATCATCCAATTAAATCAATAACATCAATATAGAACAGATAATAAATAACAGGCATTTACTGACAGTTTGTATTCAATAATAAATTAAGTCACTATTTTATCCAAATAAATTCAAATAAACTGAGATGATGATTCAAAATATGCCAAACAGTCATAAATAAATTTCAAATCACATCATAAATCAATTTAACAAACATAAGAAAGTTTAGAAGTTGTGAGTGGGTTAAAACACTCACTTTTTGAATTTAAATTGAATTTAAATCCAATTTGAACCCAAAATTTGAACAGTCTCAAAATTCATCCAAACTAGCGTCAAAATGTCCGGAATTCCAATATGAACCTAGCGGAGAAAACAGCGCATGAATTGAACCTCGTATGTAGAAATTATGGCGATTAGAACATTCAGAAATTTAAATTCGGAAAAAAAGGAAAAAAATATACCACGTTAACACTACAGAGCGAAACCCTACCCAGCCAACCTCGTTTGAACACGCTGCTTGCCGCATCGTTGTCAACCACGCCTTTGACCGTGCCTCACCCCCTCCACGCGCCGTCGATGGCTTCGGCGCCACTGTCGTACGCTTCGTCTGATCCCATCGCCTTCCCCCACTAACGCCTCCAGGTCCCAGGTCGGCATGCCACCGTTGATTAACTAGGGTTTCGAAACACTAGTTCATCAATTCCAACCACCACAGGTCGAATCAGCCCATGATTGCACCGCTAATCAACTCCATATGACGAACTCTCCAAAACCCACATCTTGATTTCAACGATTAGATCCAAAATCAGAAAACCCCAATTGGCCTGAGGGTATCGAAAATTTCAAGGTTTGACTACGATTTTCCATTGAATCGAGCATCAATTTTGAAAACGAACACTTGATGCAGATTCTTATTATCGATATATTCAGTATATAATTTTTCTGAATTTTTTTGAGGAGTTTGAAATTTTAGGCTTTGAATTTGATTTGAAACTGCAATTGGAATTTTGATTTGTCTGCCATTAGAATGAGGAGGAGCAAATGGAATTGTACGTATAGAGTAATGAACATAAGAAATAGGCTAGCGTTTATAACGAGGTATATATAGGTAGGTCGGAAATAGAGATGAATGGGCACGATTGATTCGGACCGTTGAACGATAAATGGGCCGAAAAGCCCGTTTTGACTCCGGAACAAAATTGGGTCAACCCGTATATCAAAATAGATGTTTTTAAATATTTTATACGTAATGGAACAGGTTTCAGGTCCAAATTCCATCGTATGAAGAAGTTATTCTAAAATCAAGTTATTACAAATCGATTTCAATTTAATTGATTTCTAGACGTTTCGATCCCGTACAATCAAACGATAAGCCCGATCGCTACGAAACTCGAAATCCTATTATAATTCACCATTACGAATGCGATGAAACTGGTTTCATCGAAATCCAAGTCATTGGCCAAAATGGCTATTTTCCAATTAATTAAATAATTTAATATTGAATTAATTAATCACTTCTTCAATTTAAATTCTATAGTCAACAATCTTATCATTTTTGATTTCTTAAACAATCACAATAATTTTAAACAAATTTAGATGTCAAATTCAAGTTAATTAATCCATCAATTTTAGTGTTTAATTTCAATTTCATTAAATTCAGAAATTATAACTTAGAATTCCTAAATTCTATTTATTAAATTTTTAAACCTTGTTATTCACATTTTATCACAATAAGGATGCAACTAACATTAGTTCATGATTTATTACATTAAAATCTTCAAATTTCATCTTAATTTCCCATTAACGTAATATCCAAATATTTAATTCCATTTATTTGTAATAAACCCAATTACTATAATTTAAATTCAAATAATTTAACAAATCTTGATTTCCATTCTATAAATCAATTAATTGTCATATTATAAATGGAATTGACATTATTTTCAACTATTATCTTAATTTACATTAACATAATATTTAATTACATTTATTGAAATTTATTTCCCAATTTACTATTTACAATCAATTATGACCTTGCAATTGTTTCAATTAATTGGGTTTGCACTAAATTAGTTATTTATAGTCTTGCATTAACCTTATTACCTTTATTTTAGTGATTTCATTATTAATTTACAGATTTTTTTATTTTCTTTATGAACTAAATCACCAAACTTATGAAATTAACAAAATTTCATTATCGAAAATTATGGGTCGTTACACTCTCCCCCACTTAAAACTTTTCATCTCCGAAAAGGAAAAAGAAGGGAGAAGAAGGAATTAAGTAGTCGATACATCTTATTCAAAATATTAATTTTATAAACAAATAAATTTACAAATTTTAATAATTTAAATAAAATATATCAATTTATAACCACTAAATCTTTTTATACTTAAATTTAAAAAGTTTGGAAACATTTTCAAAAAATTTCTAAGTCCTAAATTTTTGAAAATTTTTGGCAGGGTCTCCTTTGTACGGAGAGGCTCGGGTGAAAATATAATATCAAATATAACAATATATCACAATATTTCAAAATAATATATCCCAACATGGTAAAAGATATGTAATAAAGCTAGAAAACTGTAATCTGAGAGCGTACCTGTTTATCGGGCAATTAACGCTTATTTATGAAACCAAAAGCATTAGCAATTGCTTCCATAACCTGTATTTCACTTATAAAATCTAAAAGAGTTAATAATTATATAGAATGAAATATTAATTTTGTTTCAACCACCAACAAACAAATCAATATAACAATAATCAATTGCAACCAACAGCATACACATCAAATACAATTCAACCATCCAAGCAAGACAAACAATTGGTTTGTTCGGGTTAAGACACTTTAAATCACATAGAATGACAAATAACTATGAAGTATTCCATTTACTCAACAGTCTTAGATAAACTCAATAGATTATTCATATATCTAAGCAATTAAAAGTATCTTTCACCCAACCAAATCATAAACCAAAACAACAACAATTCTAAACAATAAATCAAGTTCGTTCTTATCAATTTAATTTCATAACATTTGTCATTTGATTCCCTTTTCATTCATATATTGATTTATCTTTTTAATTTACATTTATTTCTTGCAAAAAATTTTTATTGCATTACATTCATTCATTTATCCATAGTATTCATATTCAATTCAGTTACTTGGCATATCAATTTCATTTACTTAAATTTTTAATTACTTTCTATCATAATTTGTTATAGTAATATTTCAATTATAACATATGTTTATAACAACTACAATTTCAAATTCTTATTTATTAAGAATTCATTGAACACTTTCATTCATAAGTTTACTTGTACAATTTCCATTACATTTTCTTTTAACATTTTAACTTTTTCTAGTTGGCAAGTTATATATATATATATATATATATATATATGCTTTTAAGAATGTAATTGAAAGTTATACAATTTTTTCTCATTTCTTTTAACTAATTTAATGTTCAATAATCATATCCTTTGTTTTGTAGGTTACCATTTCAACTTTCTTGAAATTTCATTTATAACCTAGCATTTAATCTCTTATTTTAATTAGAGGTTCCAATTATTAATCAGTTACATTCCATTTCACTACAATAATTGAAACTATTTATTAACGGAAACATAAGAACTAAATACCTAGTTAAATTCCAAAATCATTTTAAAATAATAGATAAATGTATATACCTGCAACTTATATATCAAATTATATTTAAAGCAATTTAAATTTTATATTTTTTCATCAGAATAAATATGCAGTAAAATTACTACAGTGGTCTTCCCACTAAGAAACTCGAAAATGAATGTCGACGATGCGTGCACTCATCACCGAAATTATTTTCCAACGATAGAGAGGGGAGTACATAACTCGTTTTTTTTCAAAGTTTCTTTAAAACTATTCTTTCAAATTATATTGAAATATTTATTTAGAAAATACTTATAAAGAATATTACTATATTCCAAAATCCTTTTGAAAGAAATTTTCAAAATCCTGGAACTTAAGTTATAAAATTTCCAATTTTCATTTATTTATTTTAAATCTTATTTATAACCAATATTTATAAATTTCACTACCTACCAACCAATATATTACAACCAAATATATATTATTTATAAAATATTTATTTTATACATAAAAAATATAATAGGCAAAATTATTTCATTCACCTATATTCAAAATAAATATTGTGTCGGTCTGTCCTATTAAGTGTTTAGAAATCCCTATTGATGTTATAGCGTCTTATGCACCAACCGGAATTTATAAATACAAAACCGAACAAAGTAGCACAATACCAAAACCTTTTTATAACACTAACAAATACGCTCTCTCATATATATACGCTCAGCGACTCATCATAGGTTATTACTACCCTATCGATAAAGTGTCAAACCCCAAAAAGCTAAGGTTTATCGCTAAACCAAAGCTCTGATACCAGATGTAACGTCCCGCCTTTTTGTACGTTTAAATCGACGATAAACCACACACATCAGACTTAAACCATACAAAAGAGCAGATTGTTATTGGGGCAAATAAGAAAAGCAGAGGAAGAAATAAAACGAACAAAATCTTGCAACGGAAGGATAAAATATAATAATCAAATAAATAGTTCATGAAGATGTTTTACAAAATATTCAATTATACTTATACAATACATATCAGAGTTACACAAACCAGAGAAAAATAAATGATGCAGCGGAACACATAATGCAATGAAATAAATAATATAGTAAATAATAGTAATCCAATCTTCGTCTTCATCCTCCAGAAATAAAGTCTTCGAATCCTGAAATGCTCAGACTGACCCAAGCGAATTGAAAAAAAAAACAATCGAGCCAAAACTAAAAGATCTTATGTAAGTTAAGTTAACAGAAATAAATATGAGCGTAACTGCGTCAGAGATGTTTATGGGATTTGACAACTCCTATCCAGTGTCTAACATGAGTGCAGTAACTTAAGAGATGCTCCGGATTCACATCTCCTAAGAATCCGTTAAACTATTTACTATGTAGTAATATTTTGCTATTATAATAATGTCTATAGTAAAATAAACTTATTTTTAAATAGCATTAAGGAGTTACCCAATCTCTCCCTTAACCCAATAATAGTCCCAGTAGTCCACCAGTATCAGCGTATCTCCAGATCGGGAGACTACCCTAAATACCGCATGAGCTACGGGAGAAAACAAAACTCGTACAAGGCACGCTAGGGTAGGTGACAGGGCACGACTAGGCTATGCCAGGGTAGATATACCAACTACGCTTCCGGACCGGTGGTAATGCGTAGCAGCTACTACCGCCCACCTCGAGCCACACCCTTAAAATCAAAAAGGGCCACAATCAATCACAAAGTAATAGAATGGTATCGAAGGATTGTGTCCGATAAAAGGTGCTACCTTCTTAGCCCGTCGATCGCTCCTGTTTTAGCCACCTTACGCCAACTCACGGGAGTCGGGTCCACGTATATACCTCGAAGGAACGCGGCCGCCATCCGACTTCATTCTGGAATCTCCACCGCGTACACCGTTGTTAAAGTGGTTTTTGGAGTTGGCAGAGAGTATGACAACTTCTGATCCCGGTCTCTTTAACAACCAAACGTAATTATAACACCGTGGTCATTTCAAAATAATTATACTTCAAAAACAGAATATACTATCCATTTCAAAACCATATAAATACGATATCATTTCCCCTCTTAAAAACAAAATCAATATGATATCATTTTTATTTCAAATATATCATTTTCTAAAACCATAACACTTTCAAAGTTATAATATTTCGAAAACAAACGCTTGAATTTTAACCTTTCAGAACATAATACTTTGAATTTCATAACTTGAATCATAACTACACCACTTAAATGGGTTAAATATTAAATTACTTTATATAATAAAATAGCTTCTTCAATTTCACAAATCAATTCCAAAATAACCCGAATTTCTAGATTTTAATTTAACCAAATCCCGAATCATAAATTTCAATTCAATTCAGTTTCCAAATAACTATTCCAACTTTTATCAATTTCAAAACAGATTTGATTCACGGAATAAACCATTTCAAATTCAATATATTTCATACTTTAAGCTCACAATTTCAAATCTAAGTTGGTAATTAAGATTTAACAATTCAATTTTCTATTATTTAGTTTTGAAATATTTTACATAATAAATCCATTATCATTTAAATAAAACTCCATATAAAATGAAATTTAAATACTTAACCATATTATTTTCAATAAAATCAAACTTATAATTAAGCTTATTCTATATTACAACAAATTATACATTGCTTAAAAATCAAGGATAAAATAACGTTTATATAATATCTAAAATCAATATTTATCTAAAACCATATATTTCTTTACAAAATCATAGAAATCATTTCAAAATATTTTTATATATAGAACACGGTGTCTGTATATAATTTTTTATCCTATCGTCAAGTGATACAGATATTTATCATTTCAACCCGTAATTTAAAATCAAACATGGTTGTATATCATTTCAAACTGCAACTTCGAACGAATATAATCCATAACAACTTGCAGTTTATAACAATATAAAATACAACATCCATTCATCCAATATCAATCATCAAACATTTATCACAATCATCATCCAATTAAATCAATAACATCAATATAGAACAGATAGTAAATAACAAGCATCTACTATCAGTTTATATTCAATAATAAATTAAGTAACTATTTAATCCAAATAAATTCAAATAAACTGAGATGATGATTCAAAATATGCCAAACAGTCTTAAATAAATTTCTAATCACATCATAAATAGATTTAACAAACATAAGAAATTTTAGAAGTTGTGAGCGGGTTAAAACACTCACCTTTTGAATTTAAATTGAATATAAATCCAATTTAAACCCAAAATTTGAACAGTCTCAAAAATTTTCCAAAATGTCCGAAATTCCAATACGAACCAAGCAGAGAAAACCATGCATGAATTGGACTTCGTATGTAGAAGTTATGACGATTAGAATATTCAGAAATTTAAATTCACAAAAAAAAAGAAAAAAAAATATACCACGTCACCACTACAGAGTGAAACCCTACCCAGCCAACCTCGTTCGAACACGCTGCTTGCCACATCGTGGTCAACCACGCCTTTGACCGTGCCTCACCCCCTCCACGTGCCGTCGATGGCTTCGGCACCACCGCAGCAAGCTTCGCCTGACCCCGTCGCCTTCCCCCACGAACGCCTCTCGGTCCCAGGTCGACTTGCCGCCACTGATTAACTAGCATTTCGAAACCCTAGTTCATCAATTCCGACCACCATAGGTTGAATCAGCCCACGATTGCACTGCCAATGGACTCCATACGACGAACTCTCCAAAACCCACATCTTGATTTCGACGATTAGATCCAAAATCAGAAAACCCCAATTAGCCTTAGGGTTTTGAAAATTTCTAGGTTTTACCATGATTTGCCATTGAATCCAGCAACAATTCTGAAAACCAACACTTGATGCAGATTCGTATTGTCGAGATATTCAATATACAATTTTTCTGAATTTTTTTGAGGAGTTTGAAATTTTGTGCTTTGAATTTGATTTAAAATTGCAATTGGAATGTTAGTTTGTCTGCCATTGGAATAAGAAAGACCAAATGGAATTATACATACAGAATAATAAACATAAGAAATAAGCTAGGGTTTATAACGAGGTATATATAGGTAGGTCAGAAATAGAGATGAATGGACACGATTGGTTAGGACCGTTGAACCGTTAATGGCGCGAAAAGCCCATTCTGACTCCAGAACGAAATTGGATCAACCCATATATCAAAATAGATGTTTTTAAATATTTTAAATGCAATGGAACAGGTTTCGGGTCCAAATTCCATCGTATGAAGAAGTTGTGCTAAAATCAAGTTATTTCAAATCGATTTCAATTGATTTCAATTTAATTGATTTCTAGGCGTTTCGGGTCTGTATGATCAAATATCAAGTCCGATCGTTACGAAACTTGAAATCCTATTATAATTCGCCATTACGAATCCGATGAAACTGGTTTCGTCGAAATCCGAGTCAGTGGCTGAAATGGCTATTTTCCAATTAATCAAATAATTTAATATTGAATTAATTAATCATTTCTTCAATTTAAATTCTATAGTCAACAAATCTTACCATTTTTTATTTCTTAAATAATCACAATAATTTTAAACAAATTTAGATGTCAAAGTAAAGTTGATTAATCCATCAATTTTAGTGTTTAATTTCAATTTCATTAAATTCAGAAATTATAACTTAAAATTCCCAAAATCCGTTTATTAAATTTTTAATCCTTGTTATTCACATCTTTTATCACAGTAAGGATGTAACTAACATTAGTTCATGATTTATTAGATTAAAATCTTCAAATTTCATCTTAATTTCCCATTAACGTAAATCTAAATATTTAATTCCATTTATTTACAATAAACCCAATTACTATAATTTAAATTCAAATAATTTAATAAATTTTTATTTCCATTCTTTAAATCAACCAATTGTCATATTATAAATGGAATTGAATTTTTTTTCAAATATTATCTTAATTTACATTAACATAATATTTAATTATATTTATTGGAATTTATTTCCTAATTTACTATTTACAATCAATTATGACCTTGCAATTGTTTCAGTTAATTGGGTTTGCACTAAATTAGTTATTTACAGTCTTTCATTAACCTTGTTACCTTTATTTTAGTGATTTCATTATTAATTTACAGATTTTTTTATTTTCTTTGCGAATTAAATTACCAAACTTATGAAATTAACAAATTTAATTATCGAAAATTACGGGTCGTTACCAATTTGATACTTGTTTGATAGTTATGTTGTTTATAGCTTTTTGATGATTGTTTTGTTTGATGGACATGAGAATTCTTTGGTATGATTGTGTTGTTTGATGAAATATTGATTTTTGTGATATGTATGAGAATATGCGATGTATATGATGGTTGTAATTGTGAATTTGGGTTATATGTGTTGTATATAAGATGAATAGAAAGATGAATATATATATATATATATATATATATATATATGTGGTTGGATAGCCTAAACTGCAGCTATTTTGTAAAACACAATATCCAGGTAAGCTTTGGCTAGCGACGGAAACGATAGCTAGCGATGGTCTATTGGCATAAGTTAGCGACGGCTAGCGACCCTTAATTGGTTCCCTCATTTTGTGCCACGTGTCTAATAGGCCATCTCTAGCCAACGAAAAATTGACGACGAACCTATCACTAATGCCATCACCATTTTCTCTTGCGATGACTAAAAATGCAGCGTCATTTATCGTCACCTACCAATGCTCGTCGACGGCTATTTGCTATCGCTAAACATAGTATACTCTTGTAGTGAATAAATGTTCAAATATTGAAATAATTAAAATGTTTAATTATGAAGTGTTCGAAATTCCGGATCCTTACAGGAAAACTTCACACGTGCATAGTGAAAGCAAGGAAATTGGAACTTAGCCAATTTTTGGCTAAGTACTCAACAAAGTGCGTCGGTATCGACGATTCAACTTTTGGTATTTTGTAGAGGGATGTCTCGAGGAGCATGCTCAATTGATCGCAAGTTGAATGGATGTGTGGTTTTAGAGATACAACTATCATCGATCGATCTAGCAATGGATGAAGCGATGTAAATTGTATACGAGACAACCTGAGTTCCACTTCAGGCTTAATGCTGGGGAAGTAGTGAGATGACTTCAGGACAGATGAGAGGAAATATTTTACTTTAGAGGAGTGTCTAGAGATGTTTCGAACTTCGATGATTCGATGATGAAGTTGTTATGATGACCTAAGAAGGTAAGTTTGTTGATGGAGCTTGTGGAGTGGAATGTATGATGTGTTCTACTATGGGAACGTGTGCTAAGAGATCATTGATAACTTGAAGGTTTTGATGTGTGCTCATAAAGAGGAGCTATGTGAAGATGCTCACGTAGTTTTGATCTTATCTGGACCTTGATTATGATTTGTGTTTCTTGGACCTTCTGATCAATAGTGCTAGTTACATAGCCTTCGAAGTTGCCTGGATTAGAGTGAAAAGAAGCTATGCTATAGGATTAAGTGATATGGATAAACTACTTGTGTGCAATAAATAAATAAATAAATAAATAAATAAATAAATAAATAGTAAATACAGTAAAGAAAATGACACCAAAGATTTTTATACTGGTTTGGAGCACCGTCCTACGTCCAGTCCCAGACTCCTTCTGGAATTGCACTTAACAATCCTCACTTAACCCGGAGGAATAGGTTTACACCGCCTGAGCAACCGAACAGGACTTCAACCGCCTAAGCAACCGAATAGGACTTCAACTGCCTGAGCAACTGAACAGGACTTCTTTACAAATAACAAAAATATCTGACTGTAGTGTATTCTTAAGTAACACTGATAAGTCAATTAAGTACAATCTTCCTATAATCTTCTCCTTTATGATATATAATGTGATGTGCTTTGGGAATTGTGGAAGATAAAGTGATCAATGATTAAAGTATGTAAGAAATTTGAGTGCAATTTGAAAACTTGAGAATAGATGAGAATTTAAGAATGTTAAAAGTAAATTCGGTGAATTGTTTGTTGAATTATGTAATCTATTTATAGTATATAAAGAGTTGCAACTATAGATAAAAAGTTACATTGAAAAGAACAGGTGCAACCATTGATTTTGAAAGCGTTTCTCTTTGGTGAAGAGAAGTGACTTTTCAAGAAAATAGCAGGTGGGGATATTTAGACATCTAAATAATAAAAATTCAGACTTCTGAGTTAGATTGAAACGCAAACAGAAAGCTTTTAGGAACATTTTGACTAAATTCTAATGTTTGAAAATTTCATTCGGACGTCTGAATATTGTGAAATGATATTCAGGTTTCAGCATTCAGACGTCTGAATGAATGAATTCAGACGTCTGAATTCAGACCTTTTTGTGTGTGCATATATATATATATATATATATATATATATATATATATATATATATATATCGTTTCAGGAGAGATTTTAACAAAATTCTAAGTAAAGTACAGACTCTAGACATACCATACTCAGCTTTAAACATCTGAAAAGGAATCTGCAACAAATCCCTGCAAAGATGATTAGTATTCACAGAATGTTTTATATAGCTTGTCATAATCAAAATCGAGATTTCAACGTTCTCCCCCTTTTTGATGATGACAACTATATAGTAAATAATAAATATTTGTAATGTTGTTACTCCCCCTGTCAATATGCACAATTTTTAGATTTCTCCCCTTTGTCATCGAAAAAACGAAAGAGCAAAGATATCAATAGACGCATCATCTCATCAAAGCAAGTAGAGTTTTTAATACATTAAGGGACAATAGGAATAATAGTTAAGAAATTTCTCATACAACTTGAAAAACAAAGTTAAAACATAATAAAATCAAAAAAAGACATAGCTAATTAAAATTGACTGGAAATAGATAGATTATCGTGATTAGAACTCGAGCTTGAGGAAGACCACTGAAATGGAGATGGGTTGTAAGCTTGAGTGGATGAAGAACTGGAACAAGAAATTCAATCCCATATTTTATTGAGAAATCCTTTGATCGAGTTGAATTTTCTTTCTGTCTTCTTCTCAAGTGCCTTAATGTCCCGATGAATCTTCGATTGATTTCCTTAATGTCCCGATGAATCTTCGATTGATTTCGGGAGAGACTGATAATGGCTTGTCTTGAAGAAGTGCCCGGGCCAATTTCTTGAATGGTGTCATGGTCCTCCTCTCCTTCTTTATATTGAGTATGAGAAGAAGAAGCAATACTAGTGTCTCGAGGTTGAGGAACACCTTGTTGAACATTTTGAGACCATTGATGGAAGGTTGTTGAGAAGGAGGCCGCAGTGGAAGACCCATCAATCCTAAAGTTTTAGCGCCTAATTCACTAATAGTTGTAAAATCGGAGTCGACCATTGGCACATCGACATTGAGGAGGATGCGCATAATATAAGCACCACAATGAATGGTTCTATATTTTCTTCGGATTGTGATGTCTTGAAATTCATCCAAAATAATTTTTCCCCAATTCACTTGTTGATTGGAATAGATAGAATAAAGATCTTGAAAATTTTCTTTATAAACTTTTTCATAACTCCCTGTCCTTGGTTGTAAAGAGCGAATAAGTGCACAGTGAATGATTCTAGCTTGTGGCCTTAAGAAGGTAGATTTTAAAAGTTGATCGAACAAGAAACAATGTGAAACTTCATCTCGATGATCCATATCAACTTCAATCTCATTAATATCAATACCTTGGGACAATTTAAAATATGACCCAGTCCTTGTAAAGGTAAGAAGATTCTTATTCCACAAACTATCGACCAAACACAATCTTGACGGTTTTAGGGATTATGATGATCCAAATTTAAGTTTGAAAGAAAAAGTTTAATCATAAGATGATTAATCTTAGTATTGTTAGGAGTCTGCCCAATTAAGCTATCGAAGTGGAATCGTTCCGCCAACTCTCTAACACGATAAGCTGCAAAATTTGAGAATTTCATGAATGCTCCTTCGAAGATGTTGGAATTCTTCAAAGAATTATACTAGGAAACAGTAACATCGTTCCATAGTCATTGCCAAATTTGATCTTCGGATGGTCCGGAGGTTGATTCTCTAGTACGCTTTGATGTTGGTGCCATTAGAGAGTTAAAGGAAAGGTAAAAAGCTTTGAAAGAGTTAAAAATGGGGGCTAGGGTTCTGAAAATAATTGGGAATGAAGTGAAAAAGGTAATATATAGTGGGTTAAAAAGAAGGGGTATAAGTGGAAAGAAAATAAAATAGGCAAGGTGAAAAAATTGGCTTAGAAAAATTTAACCGTCTGAATTATTTGATTTCGACATCTGATGTAACAACCCCATATTTTCAGCCATTCGCATCCACACATGTCAGACTTGAATTGCTCAAAATACCGCATTGTAAATAAATTTGGAGCAAATGAAATGCAATCACAGAATCACAGACACGGAAATATCAGAATAACTCGCAGCGGAAATTAAAATAGCATAGTAGTTCATGAAGCTATTATAACAAACTCTCAAAACATAATACATAATATCAGTCTGAAACATATACAATAGAAATCCCAAATATATAGAAGTTTATAAATACCAAAACTGAAATAGAACAATTGAAACTGAAAGGGAACATATAACTAGACAAGCAGAATCTTCAGCGATTCCTAGCTCCAGAAAAGAAATGCAAAGCTAAGCTGTAAATTGTGATGACCCAGAATTTTGAACATTTGAAATCAAAATATTTAATTGATTTTAAATATTTGAGAGTTAATTTAACTTGAATTTCAAAATTTACTATGGATTTGGCAATTTAATTATTGAATTTAATTTATTAAAATTGGGTAAAAATTTAAATCTTCAGTTTTAAGCTGTTTAAAAATATTTCAAAGGCTTGGAAAATCTATATTGATAAAACTGAAGATAGTGGAAGCTTCAGAAATTAATTTGGAAATGATTTATTCAGTTTTGAATTTATATCGTTTAAATCGATATTTAAAAATAGTCTTCCGAGGCATAGTCTCGGATTTTGACGTAATCAGT
The DNA here is from genome assembly GCA_030765085.1 of Allium cepa. Classification (NCBI taxonomy): domain Eukaryota; kingdom Viridiplantae; phylum Streptophyta; class Magnoliopsida; order Asparagales; family Amaryllidaceae; genus Allium; species Allium cepa. Next base: position 106,905,816 of record CM060937.1, on the reverse strand, counting down.
TCTGTTGGATCTATAGTATTATACTATTATCGGATTTCAATTTTCGTAGTGATTGGAGTTGTTGTGTGAGCGTACGACATATAAACATGTTGAAATTTATATCGAAAATTCAATTTTTATAACTGGGTTCAAAAAGTTATTTTCTCCATACGACCGAATTTGGACTCGGAACTTTTTCCATTGCGTTTGGAATGGGGGTATAACATTATAAACGCCTAGCGGCACGCCTTGATAGGATGACAAGATTTTAAGCTACAAATTCAAGTCGCTGTAAATTTAAATTTAATATAATTTATGCTTTGTCTGACCAGTCAACAAATTTCAGGGATTTTGAGCTTCACCTCACAATTACTGTAGCTATTTTCCTTCTTCCATACGCTACCCTATTCCTTCTCATTTATAAAAGAAACCGAGCTTTAGCTTTTATCTTCGAAACAAATCAGAAAAAAAAAAAGAGAAAAGGGCTTTCGTTCAAATCCTATCTCACGGCGGCCGAAATTCACAAATCAAAACAGAAAATCGATCTGTTCAAATAAAAAAAGCGGGGGTGAATGAAATCGTCGTGAAATTCGTTCGAATAAAAAAACGGGAGCGCTCGCACGTGCGAACAGGAAGGCTCGTGCGCCTAAACATTGACGAAGGCGGCGGTGAGGGTGAAGCAACGGCGGCGGCTACAGGAGATAGGCGTGCGATCGATTGAAAGCGGTGAGTCTACGAGGGGTGAGTGTGATGGAGTCTGATGCGTTTATTAGGGTGCTATTTTTTTGGCAATGGCGGCTTCGAGGCAAGGCCGGAGTTCGTGAGAAGTGGGGGCTCGTATTGGTGGCGCGTGTGGATTTAGGGTTGTTGTGTTTCACAATTTCGAGGCCCCGATCGATAGGGAGGAGGCGACTCGATCGGAGGTAGGGTTTCGTTCAATATGCAGTAGGTAATACTGATTTATTTACTTATTTATTTACTTTTCAGTAAAGAGAAATATAAGTACACTGTGAAAAAATATATATGTAAAAGCCATTTTGTTTTGATTTATATACAGTAAGAAACCATATACAGTTACAGTAAGTATATATATATATAAAGTTTAAAACAAAACTGTTTTGAAATTTTAATGTGTGTGTATATATATATATATCTAGATAGTTTTAAAGGAAATATAGAAAATTTTAATTGATGAAAGTTCTATGAAAAAATTATTTTTGGAATCTAAAATAAAAAAAATTGGTTAATTTATTAAAGAGGAAACTTATTTTTAATTTAATTTTAGTTAAATAAATTTATTTAAAGGAAATCGGTTTAAAATTTAATTTATTAGTTTAAAATAAAATCATTGGTGATTAAATTTATAAATGGGGATTTAATGGTTCGATTTATCCAAGTATTAATAAAAATCATATAATTGTTTACAAGGTCTAGAACTGTGAAGAAATAATCTGGAGTGAAAATGGGTTGCATGCGTAGGCAAAGGTGAGAACTTCTCACTCAAAATTTGTTGTTTGGTTAATTTTAAATGAATAGATTTAAATTGGTTGATTGTGTGCTTGGATTGATGATTGTTATCAATTGAACTGAAATAGACCTTATGCGCCGCATAATAGCGGATTATATAATATTTAAACCCATATACCGCGATATTCCACCTCGAAGTGGAATTGGTATTATATATGTATTTGGAGTTGTTGATTTCCCGCATTATATAGCGGATGAGACCCTATTGCGCCGCATAATAGCGGATGACATTTTATAAATCTTATATACCACGATATTCCACCTCGAAGTGGGATTGGTATTTAATTATTGTGCTAACGTCTGTGGATGCAGGGAAAACAGGTTGGAGGGATCTAACTGGATTCCTCAAATATTTGAATTAGTTTCAGTATTGTGTGTTGATTTATTTAAAATCTGTGTGTGATTACATTATGATTGAAATTGTTGAAGGCTATAATTTAGCCAAATATATTTTTGGTATTGTAGGATACCAGAAATAAATAAAATTGGATTTTTGAAATTAGGAGAAAACTTATAGTAAATTAATTTTAGAAAAATTAAATAAATTCAAAGAAGGAATTTGTTTCAAAGGATAATAAATTTGGTATTGAAATAAATTTAGAAATCAATTTTGGAAATTGATTTGGTATTTGAAAATAAATATGGAAATTAATTTAGGATTTAATTCGGTGCTGAAAATGAATATTTGAAAATCGATTTGGAAATCGTATATCAATGGATATTTGAAAATTTAGAATTCACAATGGGAAGTTTATAAAAAAAGGGAAATTTGTTTTAAAAATAAATATTTTTTTATTCCGAAAATTATGTGAAGAAATTTACGGATTTGGAACGTAAATTTAAAATAAATCCAGAAGAATTTATAAATTGATTTGAATGAACCATTTTAGAATGGAAGGTGTATTTTCCCTGGAAAGCCGAGTATGTTTTCAATATAGTCTATAAATATGGAATTGAAGTTGCGAAGATGGTTTTAAGGAAAGATTATTTTGGAGAAATTATGTACTTGGGTTATTTTTGAAAATCTTTAAAGTAAAGATTTATTTTAATTTATTATAAAAGTAATTATTTAAAGATTAAATTGATATTTGTTTTAGAAACGGATCTTTAAATAGTTATATCATATCTACTAATGTTATTTTAAAATTAGTTTGGCCTTGAATTTCTATACGAGATTTTTATATAATATTTTCATAACTAATATTTAAGTGAGTGTTTTGAAATAGTTTATTTTATATATTTCCAAGTATATATGCTTGGATAAGTAATTTAAATTATTTTAAAGCATTTTAACTCGGCAGACCTTCAGTGGAAACAAATAATATCGAGAATTTATTCCACGAGTGAAAAGTGATTTGAAATTTGTTTTCAAAGTATTGAAATGTGGAAATCAATTTGAAATTTGTTTTCAAATGGTTGAAGTGTTAAAAATGGTTGAAGTGTTAAAATTGTATCTTGCAAAGATATTTTGAAAATGATAATTGGGGAAAAACTTATTTGAAATCCAGTGATTGTTGTGAATGTTGATTGATAGTTAAATAACTGACTATCAATATTTGCCTTTTAAATGACATTTGATGTGACGCCCCACCTCTATACCCACTCTAGCCAAGGACACTACGGTGTAATGCCGTCAAGCAGCGCGGAGAATAAGGCTGTTGAGGAGCGACCATCCGTGTAATTGCTTTGTGCGAGCACCAATATGTTAGATAGTACAACATGCATTTGGTTTCAGGAGGAAATACGACATACCAATACAAACTCAAACCTACTACATAGTGGCTATATAAATTCTTTGAAAACATGAAATAAACATAACACAAATCAGTCACAGACATCCACATCACAAAGGCGGAAATAGATATGAATATAACACATGAAAGTGTACATCAGAGTAGTGGTCAAACAAGATCCACAATATCACAAAAGAATAGCTACAAGTGCTAGGCAAAAGAATATGGATACATCAATGAGTCTATATCTCAAATGTATACAACAAAAACTACTAATCTAAGTAGTAAGCCAAAAGTCAGGATAATAATCCCAGATGTGAAGTCATGCAGAAGCACCTGTAACATCTCGGTCTGACCCGAGTATTATTTAATAAGAAAATAATAAATAGATCAGTCTAGCTATAAATATCAGATGAAATGATATAGAATAAGAGATATGACAAAAACGTATGATAACCATAAAACCATACGGTGACAAGTATGTAATAGAAAATCAACAAGAGATTAATCATTATCACAAGAATCTTCTCGAAGATCAAAAAGAATGTCATACTCTTTATTTTTATTCACCAAACCATAAATATTGACATTAATATCAATGCCAATCACAAAAGTTAATGACACACAAATTCACCAATGCACAAATATTGATAAAACTTATCAATATAAATCACGAAAATTGGTGAAACACAAATTCTAGAAATCATCAATGGAAATCTTGAAATCACAAAAAGGGGGAGGCCTATCACAAAACGGGAGCATGAAAAGTCACCAACACGTGTATCACAAAATGGAACGCTATTCCCATAGTTGCTAACCATTAATTTTGAGCCAAAGCTCCACAAAATGACCCGAAGACCATGGGTCGCTACCCCACCAAATTGAGCCGAAGCTCCACAGAAACGAGGTTTAGTCTCCCTTGTAGACAAAGAGACATCGCACATTTGCTAGTCTAAATCACAAAAATGATCATCAACGATCATCAAGAAGTGTCAATTACACTAAGCTAGTAAATATATGAGCTTAGCTTCATGTCCCATAACCACTAGCTTAACTTAAATATTTGCGAACAGATTGTAGATTTCCACTCGAAAATTGTCACAAGAGGTTCAATCGAATAAGTCCAAGAATTAACCGACGAAGTAAACGCAAGCGTTTCGTACCACTTGTTTTACTAATCCGTTTAGTTAGATTTTTCATACGAGTGAGGTAAAGGTTTGTATATACTAGTAGATTGGAAAACGGTTTAAGAAACGAGCTTTGTAATAAAATAGTGTTGAAATCGTTTTAATGGAAGAGTTTTGATATTTACTACTAGTATTGAAACCTTTATAAATTTTAAAAGTGACAAATCACAAAAATGATTGTAGAAACAATAAATCACAAAAATTCACATTCGAAGACGTGAATAAAATCCAAAGAATTCGATTCCAAATCCATCAAAGTGGAAATACCCTTGCGACTTAACAGCCACGACTTACGACTTAACATAATTCAACACAAGAAATCAGCGACTTAAGAAATAACATGCGGCCTAACGGAGCAACTTAACATGGCGCGACCTAACGAGCTAGCGGCTTAAGGAGTAGCATGTGGCCTAAGTGGTGAGACCTAAGATTGGCGCGAGCTAAGGTGCAAACGACCTAAGGAGCTAACGGCTTAAGGAGTAGCATGTGGCCTAAGTGGTGCGACCTAAGATTTGCGCGACCTAAGATGCAAACGACCAAAGGAGCTAACAGCTTAAGGAGTAGCATGCAGCTTAAAGCAGGTGCGACTTAACACATGGCGCGACCTAACTGCAAACGACCTAAGGAATGGCGCGACCCAATGGTTGTGAGATATAGGAGGTGCGACCTAATAGGCCGAGCGACCTAAGGTACGGCAAGCCGAGCGACTTAAGGAGGTGAGACCTAACAGGCCGACTCATTAGTGAGGCGAGGGACCTAAGGGGTCAGTGAAGGTCGAGCAACTTAAGATGGAACGACCTAAGTATAGCGCGACCCAATGGTTGGTGCGACCTAAGTGATGGAACGGCCTAAGCACAGAAGGCCGAGTGACCTAACTGGCAAAACAAACCGAGCGACCTATGTTGCCAACGACCTAAGAGATGCAAGAGACCTAAGTGATGGAACGGCCTAAGCATAGAAGGCCGAGTGACCTAACTGGTAGAACAAATCGAGCGACCTATGTTGCCAGCGGCCTAAGAGATGCAAGCGACCTAAGTGATGGAACGGCCTAAGCATAGAAGGCCGAGTGACCTAACTGGTAGAACAAACCGAGCGACCTATGTTGCCAGTGACCTAAGAGATGCAAGCGACCTAAGTGCTTGCGACCTAAGTGGTTGCGATCTAACTGCAGGCCGAGAGTCATGTATGCAGGCCGAACGACCTAAGGCGCTGAAATGCAAAAACTCTCTCAATTTGCAACCGGTCGAGCACGGACGCTAATGGATTACTGCCCATCAGCTACCCGGTCCTATTGGCTCCTCGATGCATCACCAAAAACGTGTTCAATCATCAAAGTTAGAATTTTTAAGGGTTTGAACCCAAAACACTAAAAATTGGAATTTTCACCAATTCAATCCAAACCAAAAGCAAATGCACATGAATAAGTGTTAGGAATTCATACCCAATAATCAAAGATAGATATAGACAAAGATGTGAGACAAAAATCTCACCTTTTCACAAAATCAATGAAGGAGAAGCTTAAAAGCAAAGGAAGAATCAACCACACTTCAATCTCAACACAAGAAGCTTGAATCAATGGTTTCTCTTTGGATTTGGAGTTAGATGTTGGATTTGCAAATGATCTAGGGCTTGGAGTTTTAATTTCCCATTCCTCTCTCCATTTTTGATGAAGCTTGAGTGTTAGGAAATGAAAGTGAAGTAATGAAAGAAAGAGGGGGTTGAGCTAGAGTTAATAGTTTAGGTTAATAGGCTAAACCAAACCCAAAGCCCAAAGTGAAAAAATGGCAAAATTCCAATAACTCCAAACATATCAAAGTTTATACTCAAAAAGATTGAAAACGGCGTTTTGGACCCAACGGAAGTGGTCCTGAGTCCTAATTCGACCGTATGCAAAAAAAGTAACTTTTTGGACTATAACCCCACTAACGATAAATATTTAAATAAAATATTTAAATACTCACTCGTAAAATATGCGGGTTATTACAGACTCTCCTCCTTAAAGAAATTGAGTCCTCGCAATATTTAAGAAGGAAATATATAGTAACAACCATAAAAGCATATTCAACACAAAAGAAATTTGAAATAAGAAGTTCACCTCAAAGAGCACGAGAAAGTAAGTCTGGATGTGTTCGCTCGATGAATTCTCTAGATTCCCAAGAGCAATCCTTAGGATTTGAGGACCATTGAACTTTAACAAGCGTAACATCTTTATTTCGAAGGCGTTTGACCTCCGAAGCAATAATACAAATAGGATATTGCTCATAAGTTAAATTAGGCGAAACTTCAATTTCTTCCATAATACCGGGCTCAAGAATAGAATCGGAATCTCGAAGACATTTCTGTAATTGAAAATGTGAAACACGTCATGAATAGCAGAAAACTGAGCTGGTAATAAAAGGCGATAAGCCACGGAATCAATACGTTCGGCGATAGGAAATGGCCCAATATATCGAGGCGCTAATTTTTCCGATTAACTGAAACGTACAACACCCTTCATAGGTGAAACACGAATCAACACAAGATCTCCCACAGAAAATTCTAATTTCCTTCTTCCGTTATCGGCATAGGATTTTTGTCTACTCTGGGCTTCTTTCATCCTGTGACGAATGAGATCAATCTTTTCTGTGGAATCACGAATAAAGTTTGGACCTAAAACCAGCTTCTCACCGGCTTCAAGCCAACAAGAAGGAGATCAGCATGGTCTTCCATAGAGTGCCTCGAAATGTGCCATACCAATACTAGATTGGAAGCTATTATTATAGAAAAAATCAACAAGAGAAATATGATCTTCCCAACTTCCACCAAAATCAAGAACACATGCACGAAGAAGATCTTCAAGAGTTTGATTCACATGCTCGGTTTGTCCATCGTACTGGGGATGATAAGCAGTGTTAAAATTAAGCTTCTTCCCTAAAGTTTTTTGAAGACTCTTCCAAAATCCACTAGTAAACAATGGATCTCGATCACTAACAATAGAAGTAGAAACTCCATGCAATTTAACAATTTCTTTGATAAAAAGTTTGGCCAAAAGAGGTACGGTTCGATTGGACCGAACGGGAATGAAATGGGCGGATTTAGTAAGTCTATCAACTATCGCCCATAAGATATCATGATCCGAACAAGAACGAGAAAGGCCGTCTATAAAATCCATGGAAATTTGGTCCCACTTCCAAATTGGAATTTCTGAAGGTTGCAATAACCCACCGGGCCTTTGATGTTTGGCCTTAATGAGTTGGCAAGTCACGCAACACTTAACAAAGTTATTTGTTAGCAATATCAGATTTCATTCCCTCCCAATAATAAAGTCGCTTCATGTCCGCGTACATTTTATTGCTACCGGGATGAATGGTAAATTTAGAACGATGAGAATCTTCTAAAATGTCTTTACGAAGATTACTAATACTTGGCACGATAAGTCTACCAAATTTTCGAATACTGCCACGAGAATCAATATCAAAATCTTTCAAACCTTCAACACCACTTTTATCCCTAAAATTTTGGCCAAGAAGAGCCAATTCGGGATCTAGCTTTTGAGCTTCAAGAATGCGGTCTAAAAGAGAAGGATGAGCCTCAAGGCTACATAAAACAAGAGATGAACATAAATCGGAAACACGATCTCGAATCTCACAAGTGGATAAAATTCCGAGATCATTCCATTCGGATATCATCATAGAAACAACCGCTTGTTGCTTGCGACTAAGTGCATCGGCAACACGATTTCCCTTTCTGGGAGTACAAAGAATATCAAGATCATAAGGTGCAAGGAACTCGAGCCAACGTTGTTGACGCAAATTAAGTTCCCTTTGAAAAATAAATACTTCAAAGATTTATGATCGGTATAGAGAACAAATTTCTCTCCAAAAAGATAATGACGCTAAATACGAAGCGCGAAAACAATAGCCGCGAGTTCTAAATCATGAGTGGCCTATCTAGTCTCGGCTGGCTTCAATTGCCTAGAAGCATAAGCAATAACACGTTCTCTTGGCATAAGAACGGCACCCAAACCAGTGCGACTAGCATCGGTATAAACAATAAAATCTTGGTTTCCTTCGGGAATCACAAGAATAGGAGCATCAGAAAGGAGTTCTTTTAATTTCTGGAAAGAAACTTCACATTTGTCCGACCAAAAGTATTTAACTCCCTTCTTTGTCAAACTAGTAAGAGGCACGGAAATTTTGGAAAAGTCTTTTATGAAATGGCGGTAATAACCTGCTAATCCAAGAAAACTACGGATCTCCGTCACACTCTCCGATCTCTTCCAATTTTGAATCGCTTCAATCTTTGAAGGATCCACGGAAATTCCGGATTCGAAAATAATATGACCAAGAAACTTCATACGAGATTGCCAAAAGTGGCATTTATAAAATTTTGCTTTCAATTGATTACTCCTAAGAGTTTCCAACACAATTCGAAGATGCTTTTCATGCTCCTTCTCGGTTTTTGAATACACAAGAATATCATCAATAAAGATGAGAACAAACCGATCGAGGAAGTCTTTGAAAACTCTATTCATAAGGTCAACGAAATTTGCCGGAGCATTTGTTAAACCAAATGGCATAACAAGCCATTCATAAGATCCATAACGAGTATGGAACGATGTCAAAGGAATGCTATCCTCTGCAATACGAAGCTGATGAAAACCGGTAGCCAAGTCCAATTGTGAAAAGACTCTAGCACCACTAAGTTGATCGAATAGATCATCAATCCGAGGTAAAGGATATTTATTCTTGATAGTAAGATCATTAAGCTTGCGGTAGTCAACACAAAGCCTAAGTGTACCATCGGATTTCTTCACAAAAATAGCCGAAGCTCCCCAAGGCGAGGAACTAGAGCGAATAAATTGCTTTGTCCCTAATTCGGATAATTGTTTGCGCATCTCTTCATTTTCTTTATTGGACGTGCGATAAGGAGGACGAGTGATAGGTTGAGCTCCAGGGATGAGATTAATTCTGAACTCAATTGCTCGCTTAGGTGGTAATCCTAAAACGGGCTCAAATATGTCGGAAAATTCACAAACAACGTGAATAAGAGGAATAATATCTTCCTCATCATCATTATCGTCATCGTGAGGATTTAAAGAATATAAAGATGCAACCAAGATGGAATTCGAATCTTTAAGATCATAGAAATCTTCTTAACAGATTGAGGATGTCGTAGATGAATAGTTCGCTTAGGACATAGGATTTGAGCTTCATAGCGGTTAAGCCAATCCATCCCTAAAATCATTCCAAAGCCTAAATAACGCATAACATGCAAATCGGCTAGGAAAGAAAAATCACACAAAATAATCTCGACATCTTTGCACAATAAACTGATTGTTGCGGATCCACCAACCGGATTCGCAATTCTCAAAGAAGTCATTAAGCACAAATGTAAGGACCCGATTCTTCAACTTCCGAAAACTGACATCAATACATCCACTGTATCAACTGCCGAGCAATCGAATGCCGGAAAACCGAACACTTAGGGTTTTAAAAAGAAGAAAGAGGTAGAAGAAGAGAGGAAAGATGGAACAGAACAGAAAGAAAACAACATATGTCAGAATCTCACAATCGCAGCGGAACAACATATAATAATAAATGAATAATCTTTAAACAAAGAACTATATCATTTATTACATTACATTACATTTCATTTCATTACATCAGAGTGTACACATCAAACAACAACAAATAGCGGAAAAGAAATACTATATACTAGTAATACGCCATGCCATCCAGCTTGCCTCCAACAACTCCTGAATTCCAGAATATCCTGATAAACCTTAACTCTTGACTGCCCGTGTGGAAATTGGTGGGCAGCCAGAGTTTAGGAAGGAAAATAATAAACTCTGAGTCAGTCATGTGACTGGTGTGAGAACTCAAAACAGTTTATTTATTTATCTTTAAAATCAAAATAGAGGAATATTTTTAAAGTCAATTCGCAATGCTTTTAAAAATGAGACTACCATAAGGCCTCCCGCACACACACACAATGCAAACGCAGAATCGGAGGAGATTTCTCCTTATGATAGTCAAAGATGCTTGATACGCATTAAAAAGAAACATTTGATATTATAACTAGTGCGTAGTGTAGAAAAAATTATTTCGAAAGTAAAGATATAAATCTTAGCCAGCATAGACATTTCGCACTTATGCCTATTATAGCTACCATGTTCAATAGCAGGTTACCGCCACATTCCGTGGCAGGTTATACAACTAAAACCTTACAAGATCGTATTGTTTCTTTGGATTTCCAACAAATGGTCAGGCCAAGGAACTTCCCATTGCCACATGAGAACGCCTCTGGAAGGACGTCCCCGAGAACCAAACCGGATCTCTGCCAACACAAGGCCGGGTTACCTTTCAAACTAGGTAACAACTGACACGAGTATGCCATCCCCCGGTCCTTTGGGACCTTTATCCGAGCGCTCGTAACCAACATCACACCAAAATAATAAAGTTTTTCAACATGAGTAAGTATCTGGGCTCCATAACATGATACCACCCTTTTCCAGAAGGAAATGCACATACCCTAAAGGGAGCTACCCCTCATAACCTTGCCGCATCTTTCCTGTTTTGACCATTCCGGGGTGTGAGGCTGGACGAAGTCTTGTCCACAAAGCCACGTTTATACAAAAGCTGTGCTTTGGGTCAACAAATGATCATAGAAATGATCACAAAGATAAGTGATCAAACAAATGATCATATAACAAATGATCAAACAATGATCATTTCACAGCAACACTCAACATGTCACATTACCAAATTGGGAATATATTGCTAAAAACCTTCAACTACATAACCTCTGAGCTCGTACGTGTCAGAGAAGGGTGTTATGCTAAGAGAATAAATTCTCCGCCACCAACAGAAATATATTTGAAAGAAATCTGCTTTATATCTCAATTTATAATGTCAGACATACTATCCATACAAGTCTGTTCCGGGATCGAACAGAACCGAAGTCACTTACAAAAAAGTCCTTGCAATCCGGATATTCACTAATCACGTTCGGACTTCCCATCACACATGGAGTCTCTATACCGGGGACCAATCGATGCAAAGACATTCGACGAGTTGTCCTTCCGCTTTCAAAAATATCCGGTCTTCAACACCGGTCATCAATGTTATCCAATACGTCGTATCACTAATCGGAATGGGTAATCCGAATAACGAGCGCAATAATTTAAAAATAAGTGTGGCATTCAAATCCAAGCAAATCACAACAAATACCCATTCAAAGGTAAATATTGATAGTCGGTTATTGAACTATCAATGGATATGCACAACATCACCAGATTCCAAATAATTTTCCAAATTATTTATTTTCCAAAAATATCTTTACAAGATATATATTTTCAGTACTTCAAAAATAAATCAACGTTTATTTTTAAACAAATTCCCCTTTCTTTTATAGATTCCATAATGAATTTATATTCAAAATATTTATGAATAAAACGATTTCAATTATTCATTTTCAATTTATCTTCAAAAGGATAAATTCTCAAAAATGTTTCATTTCACATTGAAAAAAAACATTTCCATACTTATTTAATAAGTAATTCACAAATTTTTATTTTCTACACTTGGAAAATATTCAATATACTTAAATCGAAATTAAGTATATATTTCATTCTTTAAGGAAATCATTCTCTTAAACATATTTATTTGGGCTAAAACGAATGTTGCGTAAAACATCGTTACGACAACCCAAAATCACTAGTATAGGGATTCGAATTTAAAATAGATATATAAATCCCAATACTATATAAAACATTTCCTTTCGGAAATCATTTACTATAACAACAGTGTTATAGTCCATCATTTCCTTCTATTTCTCGAAAACGTCTATTTCAACCATGAATGTTGAAATCTATGGTTTCGAATCTTAAAACCTTTTAAAAACATCATTAGATCATTTTAATTTTATTTAAAATATCACATCCAAAACATTTTCTTTAACATATTATTCACTATTCAAAAACGTGAATATACTACGTTAACCAATTTCATCATTTCTATACTTTTTATTTTAAAGGATTATTCACTGTCTAAAACGTGAATATAACTCCATAAATAAGTTATAACAATTTACTTATCAAAATAAGTCGTTGGCGGATTTATAAAACAACGTTTATAAATTCCATTTCTATTTATTTTATAACAACTTCCTTTTATAAATCTATTTCAATTTATAACTCAATTACACACCAAAAGTTCATATTATAAGTTAAATGCTTATAATTTATTTGTTTGCAAAATCGTTCCTTTAAACTTCCCAAATTATAAATCTTACAACTTATAAGATTCATTTATTTACACATAATCTATTCTTCAAATAACTTTACAAATTTTATAAACCAACTGCTTATATAATTCCATTTCTAACTTCACCGTTTATAATCCTAAAAATTTCATTCATTCACGAAATTCATTCACAATTCATTCTAACACTTATAAAAACTCATTTTATAATTCAAATAATTTAATTTATAAATATCCATCTTATAATTCTTTTATACAAATCAATTTGTATTATTATTTTAAAAACATCTTTAAACTCTTTTATAATTTCTCCATTTTGATTTATAAATAATCAAATTTTATAAATCCTATATTTCAACTTTTTATAATAAATTCAAATCCCAATTTAAATCATTTTATAAAATCATTAACCCCATATTTTCAAAAATCAATTTTTAACTATATTTCTTAAAAATCATAATTTTTATAACATTAAAATTATGACGTTTATTTATTTAAAACGAATCAATTCCATAAATATTTAATAACATATACTTTCAAAAATCACTTTGAAATCCTTTTAAAATTCCAAAATTTGGCCCAATGATGCTACACACCAAATAGTCAATCACGACAACAACGACATCATATATCGATACGATAATCAATCAAATATCAACATATCTGAAATCAAATAAATACTGTTGAGGAATCCAGTTGGATCCCTCCAACCTGTTTTCCTGCATCCAAAGATGTTAGCACAATACCAATTCCGTTCCAGTACGAAATTATCGCGGTATATGGGATTTAAAATATTATCCGCTTAATAGACGACGCAATAGGGTCTCATCCGCTATATACTGCGGGAAATCAATTCCAAGTACATAAATAATACCAATTTCATTGTTTATGAAATGTTCGCGGTATATGTTTTTAATAAATAACATCCGCTTACTAACGGCGCATATTGTCTATTTTAACAATCAATAGATAACAATCATCTTTCAAACATGCATTCCAAAATTTTAAATCTAACTATTTGAAATTAAAATCGAAACCGATTCGATTGAGTGAGAAGTTCTCACCTTGATTTCAATTTCGTTTTCAGCTTTTATTTCGAATAAAATTAAACGGACGTTTAATTTTATCCAAAATTCTCACTAACTCCAAACGACTCCAATCCAATTCCATAGCGTAGTGCTCGTCCATACGAACCCAACGCAACTGGTTTCGCGCGTTTTCGACCTCGAATGAAAATGATATGAATTTTAGAAGTTACACGAATTTTTATATCAATTTACAACATAATTTTTATAAATTTTAAACCTACATCTAATCACAACCGTAGGATCCAAGCTTGCAAAATCTCGGCCACACCCTTCATCTCCCCCATCTCCCAGTATTCATGTACGCATCCTACCCATAGCCGCCGCTTGAAACCCTAAATTTCGCAACCCATATGAACACCTTCAGGTCGATCGAACTACGCCACTTCGAAGCACGTGTCGAGTGCCACTATCGGCTAGAAGATTGCCGAGCTCGGTCGAGTATATACATGGGAATTCGTGCACGAACACGAGGCGAACACGGCCACTTTTCTTCCTCGACGCTGCGTTTTAGACGATCATCACCGTTGAATTTAAAGAACTCGTTGGTCTCTTCGATATTGTAGTTGGAACTTTTTCGATTCGATGCATGGATTTGAAGAAAAGAGAGGGGGAAAAGGATTAAATTTCGGCCATTGGTGTTGTAGGTGGCGGCTACTGAAGAAATTAGGGTTAGGTTTTGGTTTGGTTGAAATTTGTGAAAATGGAGGGGCTTATATAGAAAATTTTGCAAACACTATTCATCCCGGAATTTCCGAACTCCAAACGAAGCGTGCCGGTTGGCGTTTCTAAGGTTTACCCCGCGTTCCGAACACAATGGAACGTGTTTCGGGAGCTAATTCGGTCATCTCTGCGAGTTATGGCAATAAACGTTCAATTTAAAATTAAACCGATTAAACAATTTTCTAGGCGTTTTAGCTTGCACCGGACAAATGGTAAATCTGATTGACATGAAATTTGAAACCATACAATAATATAATATTACGGATCCGATGAAACTTGTTTCGTCGAAATCCGAGACTATTTGAAAAATGGCTATTTTAACTCGCCAAATTAATATTAAAACAATTTCGATGCGTTTCGAGCTGCCACGATCAAACGAAAACTCCGATTGCTACGAAAATTGAAATCCGATAATAACAAACTATTACGGATCCAATGAAACTAGTTTCGTCCAATTCTGAGACTGTTCGAAAATTGACTAATTTCACTAGTTGATTTAATATTAAAATATTCAATTTTCACAAATTAACTCTTAATTCGATTTTAAAAGTTCTAAAATATCGTTCTAACTTCAATATGATAAAATAAAATTTTACAAATCATTTTCATTCATATTTAACCCAATTTTCTATTTTTTCTGTAATTTAACATATCAAATTATCGATTTAATTATCCAATTAAATCCAATTATTCGAAATAAAATTTATTCGACTTATAAATTTCACTTATTAATATTTAAAATTAATTAAATATTCAAATTTTAATTAATTAAAATTCTGGGTCGTTACATACTTCCCCCCTTAAAAGAATTTCGTCCTCGAAATTATCAAGTAAGAAAAGTTACAGAATCTATTAACTTTCCAAAATCCATAGTTAAACGTCTTACAAAATCTTTACTAAGTTTCCAAATCATAATTAGTTATCTTTTCAAAAACAACTACTATCGTTTAACTTTCAACTCCAAATCAAAGTTATAGTTTTCAAAATTTTCCAATTTTTCCCAAAAATATTCTAACGCCTTAAATTTTCGGAAAAATTCGCCAGAGTCTCCTTTGCGTGGCTCGATCCGAAAAAAAATGACAGTATATATATCACAAATATACATCTCATCAAGTGATGAGGCATCCCGCAGGGAAAAAAGTGTAAAAGTGCGATATTTAATCCGAGATATGTACCTTATATTTTATTAGCGAGCATATACGGCTAATATAGCGCGAAAGCGAGCTCCAAATGCGAAGCAAACGCGATCCGCACCTACTAAAAACACTCAACAAATAGATGAGAAACATGTATATAGACAATAGTATCGATATACAACATATAGTAACATAATAACTATATATGCCAACATAGCAAATGCAGTAAAAGCAATATGTTCAACCATCAACCAACTATCATTCAACTAGCATTCATAACCAATAAATATTCATTCATATTCTCATTAATATTCAATGAAATGAGTTTTCAATTTAATCACATTTGATTCATTAACAGTGGACGTTCTTACTAACATTCATTTTCAATTAGTTTATATTCACTAATCCATATTCAAGTTGGTTCACTTCCAAATCAAATTCAATTCTATTTAAGATTCACTTAACTTCCAATTGGATTTCAATTACTTTAGCTTTCAATTTCATTAATACTTAATGAATTATATACAATCAACTAACTATCATATAAAAACCAATGTATATTAATTACAACCAAATTCCTTTGCTTATATTCATTAAATTTGGTTGATCGCCTTTACTTTCAATTGGTTTAATTAAATTGATTTTTATTCAATTATTCAACTTCCAATAACATTAGATTTTAATGAATTAACACTTATATTCATTACTACATATCAATTATTTACATTTAATTGATTTTCATTCAATCCATTAATTCAATTCAATTACTAATTCATTTAACCATTTCAGGTTGAATTCCATTTACATAACTCAAGTTCACATTTATCACTTAACTTTATTAATTTACTTTGATATCAAAATCAACTTCATTCAACATCACTTAAGTTATATTCTATTTAATAAACATCACTTGGTTTTTATTTAACTTAAATTCCCACTTATAAATCAAATCAGATTCCAATTCTAAGTAAATTTCCATTCAACTTTAAATTCATTTTTATTTACAATTCATATTCATAAATACATTCATATAGTTTCACTTCTTATATATATATATATAAGTTTATTTCACAATTGTAAATCACTTTAATTATAATTCAATTCTTATAATTCTTTTGTTTATACAATTATTCTTTTATTTAGATTATTCAAACAACTTATTCAACAACCAAACAATCAACTTATATACACTTTAATAATTCTGAAAATTATTCCTTTATATATAAAATATAATCAAGGTAAAATTATTTCATTTACCCAATTTAAAACAATATCGTGTCGGTTTATCTTATTTAAGAGTTTAGAAACCCCTATCTACGATAGTTAGCAGGACTACATCGACCGGAATCTATAAACAATCAGCCGATAAGTCAACACAATACAAAACAATTTTATATTCACTAACAATTACGCTCTCATAGCTATTATTATACTCAACTCATTCTAGAGTACTACTAACTCTATCTCTAATGAGTAATACCCAATAGAGCCATGGTTGTCACTTAACCATATGCTCTGATACCACATTGTAAGGACCCGATTCTTCAACTTCCGAAAACTGACATCAATACGTCCACTGTATCAACTGCCGAGCAATCGAATGCCAGAAATCCGAACACTTAGGGTTTTAAAAAGAAGAAAGAGGTAGAAGAAGAGAGAAAAGATAGAACAGAACAGAGAGAAAACAACATATATCAGAATCTCACAATCGCAGCGGAACAACATATAATAATAAATGAATAATCTTTAAACAAAGAACTATATCAGTTATTACATTTCATCTCATTAAATTAGAGTGTACACATCAAACAACAACAAACAGCGGAAAAGAAATACTATATACTAGTAAATACGCCATGCCATCCAGCTTGCCTCCAGCAACTCTTGGATTCCAGAATATCCTGATAAACCTTAACTCTTGACTGCCCGTGTGGAAATTGGTGGGCACCCAGAGTTTAGGAAGGAAAACAATAAACTCCGAGTCAGTCATGTGACTTTTGTGAGAACTCCAAACAGTTTATTTATTTACCTTTAAAATCAAAATAGAGGAATATTTTTAAAGTCAATTCGTAATGCTTTTAAAAATGAGACTACCATAAGGCCTCCCGCACAGGCACACAATGCAAACGCAGAATCGGAGGAGATTTCTCCTTATGATAGTCAAAGATGCTTGATACGCATTAAAAAGAAACATTTGATATTATTACTAGTGCATAGTGTAGAAAAAATTATTTTGAAAGTAAAGATATAAATCTTAGCCAGCATAGACATTTCGCACTTATGCCTACTATAGCTACCATGTTCAATAGCAGGTTACCGCCACATTCCATGGCAGGTTATACAGCTAAAACCGTACAAGATCGTATTGTTTCTTTGGATTTCCAACAAATGGCCAGGCCAAGGAACTTCCCATTGCCACATGAGAACGCCTCTGGAAGGACGTCCCCGAGAACCAAACCGGATCTCTGCCAACACAAGGCCGGATTACCTTTCAAACTAGGTAACAACTGACACGAGTATGCCATTCCCCGGTCCTTTGGGACCTTTATCCGAGCGCTCGCAACCAACATCACACCAAAATAATAAAGTGTTCCAACATGAGTAAGTATCTGGGCTCCATACCATGATACCACCCTTTTCAAGAAGGAAATGCACATACCCTAAAGGGAGCTACCCCTCATAACCTTGCCGCATCTTTCCTGTTTTGACCATTCCGGGGTGTGAGGCTCGACGAAGTCTCGTCCACAAAGCCACACTTTATACAAAAGCTGTGCTTTGGTTCAATAAATGATCACAGAAATGATCACAAAGATAAGTGATCAAACAAATGATCATATCACAAATGATCAAACAATGATCATTTCACAGCAACACTCAGCATGTCACATTACCAAATTGGGAATATATTGCTAAAAACCTTCAACTACATAACCTCTGAGCTCGTACGTCTCAGAGAAGGGTGTTAAGCTAAGAGAATAAATTCTCCGCCACCAACAGAAATATATTTGAAAGAAATCTGTTTTATATCTCAATTTGTAATGTCAGACATACTATCCATACAAGTCCGTTACGGGATCGAACAGAACCGAAGGCACTTACAAAGAAGTCCTTGCAATCTGGATATTCACTAATCACGTTCGGACTTCCCATCACATATGGATTCTCTATACCGGGGACCAGTCGATGCAAAGACATTCGACGAGTTGTCCTTTCGCTTTCAAAAATATCCGGTCTTCAACGCCGGTCATCAATGCTATCCATTACGTCGTATCACTATTCGGAATGGGTAATCCGAATAACGAGCGCAATAATTTAAAAATAAGTGTGGCATTCAAATCCAAGCAAATCACAAAAAATACCCATTCAAAGGTAAATATTGGTAGTCGGTTATTGAACTATCAATGGATATGCACAACATCACCAGATTCCAAATAATTTTCCAAATTATTTATTTTCCAAAAATATCTTTACAAGATATATATTTTAAATACTTTAAAAATAAATCAACGTTTATTTTTAAACAAATTCCCCTTTCTTTTATAAATTCCATATTGAATTTATATTCCAAAATATTTATGAATAAAACGATTTCAGTAATTCATTTTCAATTTATCTTCAAAAAGATAAATTCTCAAAAACGTTTCATTTCACATTGAAAAAAAAACATTTCCATACTTATTTAATAAGTAATTCACAAATTTTTATTTTCTACACTTGGAAAATATTCAATATACTTAAATCGAAATTAAGTATATATTTCATTCTTTAAGGAAATCATTCTCTTAAACATATTTATTTGGGCCAAAACGAATGTTGCGTAAAACATCGTTACGACAACCCAAAATCACTAATATAGGGATTCGAATTTAAAATAGATATATAAATCCCAATACTATATAAAACATTTCCTTTCGGAAATCATTTACTATAACAACAGTGTTATAGTCCATCATTTCCTTCTATTTCTCGAAAACGTCTATTTCAACCATGAATGTTGAAATCTATGGTTTCGAATCTTAACACCTTTTAAAAACATCATTAGATCGTTTTAATTTTATTTAAACTATCACATCCAAAACATTTTCTTTAACATATTATTCACTATTCAAAAACGTGAATATACTACGTTAACCAATTTCATTATTTCTATACTTTTTATTTTAAAGGATTATTCACTGTCTAAAACGTGAATATAACTCCATAAATAAGTTATAACAATTTACGTATCAAAATAAGCCGTTGGCGGATTTATAAAACAACGTTTATAAATTCCATTTCTATTTATTTTATAAAAACTTCCTTTTATAAATCTATTTCAATTTATAACTCAATTACACACCAAAAGTTCATATTATAATTTAAATGCTTATAATTTATTTGTTTGCAAAATCGTTCCTTTAAACTTCCCAAATTATAAATCTTATAACTTATAAGATTCATTTATTTACCCATAATCTATTTCTCAAATAACTTTACAAATTTTATAAACCTACTGCTTATAAAATTCCATTTCTAACTTCACCGTTTATAATCCTAAAAATTTCATTCATTCACGAAATTCATTCACAATTCATTCTAACACTTATAAAAACTCATTTTATAATTCAAATAATTTAATTTATAAATATCCATCTTATAATTCTTTTATACAAATCAATTTGTATTATTATTTTAAAAACATCTTTAAACTCTTTTATAATTTCACCATTTTGATTTATAAATAATCAAATTTTATAAATCCTATATTTCAACTTTTTATAATAAATTCAAAAATCCCAATTTAAATCATATTATAAAATCATTAACCCCATATTTTCAAAAATCAACTTTTAACTATATTTCTCAAAAATCATAATTTTTATAACATTAAAATTATAACGTTTATTTATTTAAAATGAATCAATTCCATAAATATTTAATAACGTATACTTTCAAAAATCACTTTGAAATCCTTTTAAAATTCCAAAATTTGGCCCAATGATGCTACACACCAAATAGTCAATCACGACAACAACGACATCATATATCGATATGATAATCAATCAAATATCAAAATATCTAAAATCAAATAAATACTGTTGAGGAATCCAGTTGGATCCCTCCAACCTGTTTTCCTGCATCCAAAGATGTTAGCACAATACCAATTCCGTTCCAGTACAAAATTATCGCGGTATATGGGATTTAAAATATTATCCGCTTAATAGACAGCGCAATAAGGTCTCATCCGCTATATACTGCGGGAAATCAATTCCAAGTACATAAGTAATACCAATTTCGCTGTTTATGAAATATTCGCGGTATATGTTTTTAATAAATAACATCCGCTTACTAACAGCGCATAATGTCTATTTTAACAATCAATAGATAACAATCATCTTTCAAACATGCATTCCAAAATTTTAAATCGAACTATTTAAAATTAAAATCAAAATCGATTCGATTGAGTGAGAAGTTCTCACCTTGATTTCAATTTCGTTTTCAGCTTTTATTTCGAATAAAATTAAACGGACGTTTAATTTTATCCAAAATTCTCACTAACTCCAAACTACTCCAATCCAATTCCACAGCGTAGTGCTCGTCCATACGAACCCAACGCAACTGGTTTCGTGCGTTTTCGACCTCGTATGAAAAGGATATGAATTTTAGAAGTTACACGAATTTTTATATCAATTTACAACATAATTTTTATAAATTTTAATCCTACATATAATCACAACCGTAGGATCCAAGCTTGCAAAATCTCGGCCACACCCTTCATCTCCCCCATCTCCCAGTATTCACGTACGCATCCTACCCATAGCCGCCGCTTGAAACCCTAAATTTCGCAACCCATACGAACACCTTCAGGTCGATCGAACTATGCCACTTCGAAGCACGTCTCGAGTGCCACTATCGGCTAGAAGATTGCCGAGCTCGGTCGAGTATATACATGGGAATTTGTGCACGAACACGAGGCGAACAGGGCCACTTTTCTTCCTCTACACTGCGCTTTAGACGATCATCACCGTTGAATTTATAGAACTCGTTGGTCTCTTCGATATTGTAGTTGGAACATTTTCGATCGATGCATGGATTTGAAGAAAAGAGAGGGGGAAAAGGATTAAATTTCGGCCATTGGTGTTGTAGGTGGCGGATACTGAAGAAATTAGGGTTAGGTTTTGGTTTGGTTGAAATTTGTGAAAATGGAAGGGCTTATATAGAAAATTTTGCAAACACTATTCATCCCGGAATTTGCGAACTCCAAACGAAGCGTGCCGGTTGGCGTTTATAAAGTTTACCCCGTGTTCCGAACACAATGGAATGTGTTTCGGGAGCTAATTCGGTCATCTGTGCGAGTTATGGCAATAAACGTTCAATTTAAAATTAAACCGATTAAACGATTTTCTAGGCATTTTAGCTTGCATCGGACAAACGGTAAATCCGATTGACATGAAATTTGAAACCTTACAATAATATAACATTATGTATCCGATGAATCCGAGACTGTTTGAAAAATGGCTATTTTGACTCACCAAATTAATATTAAAACAATTTCGATGCGTTTCGAGCTGCCACGATCAAACGAAAACTCTGATTGCTACGAAAATTGAAATCCGATAATAACAAACTATTACGGATCCAATGGAACTAGTTTCGTCCAATTCTGAGACTGTTCGAAAATTGACTAATTTCACTAGTCGATTTAATATTAAGATATTCAATTTTCACAAATTAACTCTTAATTTGATTTTAAAAGTTCTAAAATATCATTCTAACTTCAATATGATAAAATAAAATTTTACAAATCATTTTCAATCATATTTAACCCAATTTTCAATTTTTTCTGTAATTTAACATATCAAATTATCGATTTAATTATCCAATTAAATCCAATTATTCGAAATAAAATTTATTCGACTTATAAATTTCACTTATTAATATTTAAAATTAATTAAATATTCAAATTTTAATTAATTAAAATTCTGGGTCGTTACAACAAAACATCCAATGACAAGTTCTTTTGAAATAAAAGAGTGGGACGCACCCGTATCGAAAAGAACTCGAATAGGATGATCACGAAATAAAATAATGCCATCAAGGATAGAATGAGAAATACCTTGACCACGAGATGTGTTGCCAGGGGCTTGAGCAACATTAAGCCTTCCCTCCTTCTTGCCTTGAAGTTTGGGACAAGAAGATAAATAATGATCCGGGCTTGTGCAATAGCGACAAGCACGAGGCTTTGAACACTTGTTCGCATAATGGTCCTTAGAACCACAATTGTAGCATTGCCCACTACTAGAGGTAGAAGTCTTTGCCACCGAAGTTGTTTGCTTCCCTTTCTTATTGGGATAAGGACCCTTGAACTTATTAGGCCTTTTCTTATGGTTGAAGTTTGGTTTGGCACCCATAACTTCAACATCACTCTCCTTATCTGCCCTTTCAAGTCGAAGAGCGATATCAATGAGTTGATCAAAAGAAACTTCTAACTTTAGAAGTGATGGCTTCTTGAGATTTTTATTCAAGCCATAGACAAATATTTGGTTCTTTTTCAATGGGGTGTTTATGTATTCGACCCGTATTTAGAAAGTGACTCGAATGATGCGACATAGTCTGCCACAGAGGATTTACCTTGAACAAGGTCTATTAAATGACGAGCCAATGTCACCTTCTCAGCTTCTGGCACAAATTTTAATTCGAAGCATTCCCGGAATTTCTCCTAAGTAAGACCCGCTTCAACTATTTCAGAAATAAGAAGCTCATACCAATCTAATGCACTTTCTTGGAGCATACTAGAGGCCACCTGAACATGGTGAAGATCAATAAGATTCATGCGAGAAAAGATTCGATTGCACGTTCTCAGCCAAGCCTGGACTTCAATAATAGTTTCATAACCTTTGAATGGCTTTCCACCCAAATTGGTATAATTGTTGCACAAACATGCAAATCCAGACTTAGGGTGGTAGACTCCGGATTAGATCCAGTTGCTTGAGCATTCTTTACTAGATCAAGAAGCTGTTGGGCAGACATAAATACTCCATCTTGGGGAGTAGTACTAGATTGACCGGTGCTGGGACGGCCAGGTCAAACCATTTCTCTTCCTTTTGAAGGAAAGAAAGAAGAAGGAAAAGGTTATTCACCAAATGCATATCAAGAAATCTTGATAGATAAAACAAGGAATCATAAAGAAAATAGGATGAATCGGTACGAAGACTCGAATTAAATCCTAAAGCACGACTCCTAAGAAGGACTTAGGACGATGATCCTTGCTAGATTATTCTACATTGTTCCGAAGTTTCGCTCTGATGCCAAGCTGTGACGCCCCACCTCTATACCCACTCTAGCCAAGGACAATACGGTGTAATGCTGTCAACTAGCGTGGAGAATAAGGCTGTTGAGGAGCGACCATCTGTGTAATTGCTTTGTGCGAGCACCAATATGTCAGATAGTACAACATGCATTTGGCTTCAGGAGGAAATCCGACATACCGATACAAACTCAAAGCTACTACACAGTGGCAATATAAATTCTTCGAAAACAAATATAGAAGTAAACATAACACAAATCAGTCACAGACATCCATATCACAAAGGCGGAAATAGATATGAATATAACACATGAAAGTGTACATCAGAGTAGTGGTCAAACAAGATCCACAATATCACAAAAGAATAGCTACAAATGCTAGACAAAAGAATATGGATACATCATTGAGTCTATATCTCAAATATATACAACAAAAACTACTAATCTAAGTAGTTAGCCAAAAGTCAGGATGATATTCCCAGATGTGAAGTCAAGCAGAAGCACCTGTAACATCTCGGTCTGACCCGAGTATTATTTAATAAGAAAATAATAAACGGATCAGTCTAGCTATAAATATCAGATGAAATGATATAGAATAAGAGATATGACAAAAACGTATGATAACCATAAAACCATACGGTGACAAGTATGTAATACAAAATCAACAAGAGATTAATCATTATCACAAGAATCTTCTCGATATCAAAAAGAATGTCATACTCTTTATTTTTATTCACCAAACCATAAATATTGACATTAATATTAATGCCAATCAAAAAAGTTAATGACACACAAATTCACCAATGCACAAATATTGATAAAACTTATCAATGTAAATCACGAAAATTGGTGAAACGCAAATTCTAGAAATCATCAATGGAAATCCAGAAATCACAAAAAGGGGGAGGCCTATCACAAAACGGAAGCATGAAAACTCACCAACACGTGTATCACAAAATGGAACGCTATTCCATGGTTGCTAACCATTAATTTTGAGCCGAAGCTCCACAAAACGGCCCGAAGACCATGGGTCGCTACCCCACCAAATTGAGCCGAAGCTCCACAGAAACAGGGTTTAGTCTCCCTCGTAGACAAAGAGATATCGCACATTTGCTAGTCTAAATCACAAAAATGATCATCAACGATCATCAAGAAGTGTCAATTACACTAAGCTAGTAAATATATGAGCTTAGCTTCATGTCTCATAACCACTAGCTTAACTTAAATATTTACGAACAGATTATAGATTTCCACTCGAAAATTATCACAAGAGGTTCAATCGAATAAGTCCAAGAATTAACCGACGAAGTAAACGCAAGCGTTTCATACGACTTGTTTTACTAAGCCGTTTAATTAGATTTCTCATACGAGTGAGGTAAAGGTTTGTATATACTAGTAGATTGGAAAACGGTTTATGAAACGAGCTTTGTAATAAAATAGTGTTGAAATCGTTTTAAGGAAGAGTTTTGATAAGTATTGAAACCTTTATAATTTTTAAGAGTGAAAAATCACAAAAATGATTGTATAAACAATAAATCACGAAAATTCACATTCGAAGACGTGAATAAAATCCAAAGAATTCGATTCCAAATCAATCAAAGTGGAAATACCCTTGCGACTTAACAGCCACGACTTACGACTTAACACAATTCAACACAAGAAATCAGCAACTTATGAAATAGCATACGGCCTAAAGGAGCAACTTAACATGGCGCAACCTAAGGATCTAGCGGCTTAAGGAGTGGCATGCGGCCTAAGTGGTGCGACCTAAGATTGGCGCGACCTAAGGTGCAAAGGACCTAAGGAGCTAACGGCTTAAGGATTAGCATTCAGCCTAAGTGGCGCGACCTAAGATTGGCGCGACCTAAGGTGCAAACGACCTAAGGAGCTAATAGCTTAAGGAGTAGCATGCAGCTTAAAGCAAGCGCGACTTAACACATGGCGCGACCTAACTGCAAACGACCTAAGGAATGGCGCGACCCAATGGTTGCGAGATATAGCAGGTGCGACCTAACAGGCCGAGCAACCTAAGGTACGTCAAGCCGAGCGACTTAAAGAGGTGAGACCTAACAGGCTGACTCATTAGTGAGGCGAGCGACCTAAGGGGTCAGTGAAGGCCGAGCGACTTAAGATGGAACGACCTAAGCATAGCGCGACCCAATGGTTGGTGCGACCTAAGTGATGGAACGGCCTAAGCATAGAAGGCCGAGTAACCTAACTGGTAGAACAAATCGAGTGACCTATGTTGCCAGCGACCTAAGAGATGCAAGCGACCTAAGTGATCGAACGGCCTAAGCATAGAAAGCCGACTGACCTAACTGGTAGAACAAACCGAGCGACCTATGTTGCCAGCGACCAAAGAGATGCAAGCGACCTAAGTGATGGAACGGCCTAAGCATAGAAGGCCGAGTGACCTAACTGGTAGAACAAACCAAGCGACCTATGTTGCCAGTGACCTAAGAGATGCAAGCGACCTAAGTGGTTGCGACCTAACTGCAGGCCGAGAGTCATGTATGCAGGCCGAACGACCTAAGGCATTGAAATGCAAAATCTCGCCCAATTTGCAACCGGTCGGGCACGGACGCTAGGGGATTACGCCCATCAGCTACCCGGTCCTATTGGCTCCTCGATGCATCACAAAAAACGTGTTCAATCATCATAGTTAGGATTTTTAAGGGTTTGAACCCAAAACACTAAAAATTGGAATTTTCACCAATTCAATCCAAACCAAAAGTAAATGCACATGAATAAGTGTTAGGAATTCATACGCAACAATCAAAGATAGGTATAGACAAAGATGTGAGATAAAAATCTCACCTTTTCACAAAATCAATGAAGGAGAAGCTTAAAAGCAAAGGAAGAATCAACCACACTTCAATCTCAACACAAGAAGCTTGAATCAATGGCTTCTCTTTGGATTTGGAGTTAGATGTTGGATTTGCAAATGATCTAGGGCTTGGAGTTTTAATTTCCCATTCCTCTCTCCATTTTTGATGAAGCTTGAGTGTTAGGAAATGAAAGTGAAGTAATGAAGGAAAGAGGGGGTTGAGCTAGAGTTAATAGTTTAGGTTAATGGGCTAAACCAAACCCAAAGCCCAAAGTGAAAAAGTGGCAAAATTCCACTAACTCCAAACATATCAAAGTTTATACTCAAAAAGATTGCAAACGGCGTTTTGGATCCAATGGAAGTGGTCCCGAGTCCTAATTCGATCGTATGCAAAAAAGTAACTTTTCGGACTATAATCCGACTAACGATAAAATATTTAAATAAAATATTTAAATACTCAATCGTAAAATATGTGGGTTCTTACATTTGAATTTCGATGCGACCGGGGGTCGGATTCCAAGTGGATATCCGAAAACCACATCGAACCTTTGTGATTGTGATGAATCTTTTATTTAAAAGATCAGAGTGGAAATTGTTGTTATTTGTTTGGAATCTGATTGAACATTTATTTTAAAAAAATAAACGCTCGTTATTCGGATTAGCCGGGAGAGGACCTTGTGTCATAAAACCCATTCCGAATAACGATACGACAAAATAGGATTTCATTTGAAGATGGTGTTGAAGACCGGGTATTTTCGAAAACGAAAGGATTACCTGTCGAATGTCTCTACACTGGGTTGCTCCGGTATAGAGATTTTATCACCCTTTGTGATGGGGATTTCGGACGTGATTAGTGAATATCCGGATTTGCAAGGGCTTCTTTTGAAGTGCCTTAAGTTCTGTTCGATCCCGGAATGGACTTGTATGGATATGTGTCTGACGTTACACTTTGAGATGTGAAGATGGTTTCTAACAAATACATTTCTGTTGGTGGCGGAGAATTTATTCTCTTAGCTTAACACCCTTCTCTGAGACGTACGAGCTCAGAGGTTATGTAGTTGATGATTACTAGTGATATATTCCCAAACTGGTAATGTGCCATATGAAGTGCTTCTCATCATTTGTTTATTAAAGCATGACTTCATGAAAAGTGTAGCTTTGTGGACGAAACTTCGTCGGACCTCACACCCCGGAAATGGTCAAAACAGGAAAGATGCGGCAAGGTTATGAGGGTCGCGCCCTTTATGGTATGTCATTTCCTTTTGGAAAAGGGTGGTTTCAGGTATGGAGCCCTGATATTTAACCTTTGTGTTTACTGCAAATACTTTTCTTTGTGGTTGTTGGTGTAAAGGATCCTCGGATAAAGGTCCCAAAGGACCGGGGGATGACATACTCGTGTAGTAGTTACCTAGTTACAGAGGTAACCCGGCCTCGTGTTGGCAGAGAGCTGGTTAAGTTCTCGGGACGTCCCTCCAGAGGCGTACCCATGTGGAAGTAGGAAGTTCCTTAGCCTGACCATTTGTTGGAAATCCAAAGAAACAATACACGCCCTGTGCGGTTTTAGTTGTATAACCTGCCATGGAATGTGGCGGTAACCTGCTATTGAACATGGTACTATAGTATGCATACAATAGTGGTTGTATGCTGGCTAAGATTAATATTGTACTTTCGAAATGTTTTCTGCACTATGCACTAATGATAATATTGAAAGGATTTTGCGTATTAAGCATGTTTGACTATCATAAGGAGAAATCTCCTCCAATTCTGCGTTTGCATTATGTGTGTGACATGAGGCCTTATGGTAGTTTCATTTTCCAAAAGCATAGCGAATTTCTTTTTATTTTCTTTGTGAAAATAACTTTTTTTAAGATCTCACACCAGTCCCACGACTGACCTGGAGTTTATTATTCCCTTTCTAAACTCTGGGTGCCCACAATTTTTCCACACGGGCAGCCTAGAGTCAAGTTATCATTATTCTGGAGCAAAGTCAAGAAGTTGCTGTGGAAATCAGGTTATATATGTAATATTTCTTTCCGCTGTTTGTTGTTGTACACTCTGATAATGTGATGTAATGTAATAACTGATATAGTGATTTTGTTTAAAGATATTTATTTATCTATTATATTTGTTCTGCTGCGAAATGTGAGATTCTGTTATTGTTTTTGATTCTTCTTCTATCTTCTTCTTTTACCTCTTCTTCTTTAACCCTAATGATTCGTAAGTCTGTTCCTCTTTGGCCTGAATTGTTGTGGGATTCTGCCAGCTCAAAAGGGGTATGGATTTGCAGGCCTTTGCAGAGTGGTATCAGAACATTTAGTTAAGCGATAACCTTGGCTCTGTTGGGTGTTACTCATTAGAGATAGAGTCGGTAGTACTCTAGAATGAGTGTGAGTGCAATAATAGATATGAGCGCGTATTTGTTAGTGAATATAAAATTGTTTTATATTTTGTTGATTGGTTTGTTGAGTGGTATATGGATTCTGGTCAATACGAGTAATTAACGTTATTGATAGGGATCTCTAAACACTTGTACATAAAAAAATTCGACACGATATCGTTTTAAAATAGGGTAAATGAAATAAGTTTACCCAAACTATTTTCGTATATAAAAGAAATAAATTTTCTGTGAATTATTATAGTATATGGTTGCTTAGTTGTTAGGAAGTGATAATATTAAACTATTATCATTGATTACTGAATAAGAATTAAAATCATAACAAGGAGTTAAGAAAATAAAATCCATATACAAATGAGAATTATAAATTGTAAATGTGATTTATAATTTGAAATAGAATTCCAGAGAAATATTTGAAGGAATTTGAAAGGATTTGAAATGTTGAAGATTTGGAAAAGTTTAAATCCTTTTTAATTTGAAAATGATTTTCAAAGGTTTTGGAAAAATGTTTTGGAGGGATAAAAGCTCTAAACTCTTTTCGGTCATTGGAAAATAATTCCAGTGATGATCACGACATCATCGGTGTTCATTTTCGCGTTTCCAAAAGAGGAATTGCTGCCAAATTGTTTTAAATGGAAGTTGTTTAGAAAATTTGGGTTTGGTTTTGAAATTCAAAGGATAATTTGAATTGTTTTCAATAATGGTTTTGGAAAAGGTGGAAAGACTCTGGAATTTTATTAAAAATAGTTATGGAATAATAAGTTTGAAAACTTAGGAAATTCAGATTTAAACTAAAATTGACTTGAGTTAATTTGTATAAATGTGAATTTGAGAAGTCCTATAAACTAAATGTTTGGAATAAAATCTATAAAGATGGAAAATAAATTGTGAATGAATAAATAAATTTACAATTGCAAGTAAATGAAAGTAAAATTGAATGTTGAAATTCATTTTGAATTTGTAAACAAATAGAACTGGAATTGGAATTGAATTTGGTTTGTATTAAACAAAGTGAAATATTGAAATAAAATTAGTAAATAAAACTAATTAAAGGAATGACGAAATTGAATAGGATTTGAAATGAATCGAAATTCAATAATTTTAAACGAAAGTAAATATATTGACAAAGGTGAATAAAATTGAATTTTAATCAATTGGAATAATATGGGTTTGTTTCAAATTAAAAATGACTTGAATGTAAGCAAGTGGGTTGTAAATCCTTCAAATTGAATGAAAATAGTATATGAATTAATTGAAAATAGTTGAATTAGTATTAAAACTATATAAATTGCTTACGGAAAGTATTTAGTGTGCATTGCTTTTAGAATTCATGTGTTTAACTATTGCAAATAAGTGAAATGTTGTAATTGGATATTATGGCTAGTAGAATATACAGGTATGTTATAGGAAAAAGAAAAAAAATTGGAATTGGGATTTTGAAGATAAAAATTGAAATTGCTCAACAAAAGGTATGTATTTAAATTTCTATATGAAATTTGGTGATTTTCTTGTCTAGCCACTTGGCTTTTTGTTTTCTTTTGGAATCTGAGGGCCTGTGGTGCCATTTTGTAGTCGTACCAAGCTAGCCGCGCAAAGGAGACGCTGGTGAAATTTTTCGAAAATTTAGGGTGTTAGAAAAATTTTGAGAAAATTTTGAAAGTTTAAAAATTGAATTTAGATTTAAATTTGAATTGTTAAAGAAAAACAATGTTGTTTGGAACTTATAATTGAAGTTGGAAAGCTAGTTCAAATGATAATGGATCTTTGATAAAAAGATTTGTTTTGGAAAGTTGATAAAACTGTTTGGTTTGGAAAATATTAAAGGGTTAAGGATCATTCTTCGTGACTTGTAATTTCGGGACGAAATTCTTTTAAGGGCGAAGGATGTGACGACCCAGAATTTTGAACATTTGAAATCGAAATATTTAATTGATTTTAAATATTTTGGAATTAATTTAACTTGAATTTCAAAATTCACTATGGATTTGGCAATTTAATTATTGAATTCAATTTATTAAAGTTGGGTAAAAATTTGAATCTTCAGTTTTAAGCTATTTAAAAATATTTCAAAGGCTTAGAAAATCTATATTGATAATACTGAAGATAGTGGAAGCTTCAGAATTTAATTTGGAAATGATTTATTCAGTTTTGAATTTATATCGTTTAAATCAATATTTAAAAATAGCCTTCCAAGGCACAGTCTTGGATTTCGACGAAACCAGTTCCGTTGGATCCGTAGTATTGTATTATTATCGTATTTCAATTTTCGTAGTGATTGGTGTTATTGTGTGAGCGTACGACATATAAACGCGCTGAAATTTATATCGAAAATTCAATTTTATAACTGGGTTCAAAAAGCTATTTTCTCCATACGATCGAATTTGGACTCGGAACCTTTTCCATTGCGTTCGTGTAACAACCCGAGGTTTCACACCAATTAATAATCGTCATTAAACGATTAAAATTGTTTGCTAATTAATAGTGGGAGATTTTAATTGGGCTGAAATTCTTTTTAAACATTAGTTAAGGGTTTGTGGGCTTTAAAATCATCTTGGCCCATGTTTTTTTTGTGTTGGTGCCGTGATAATATTCAATACCGTTCCCCTCTCTTTCCATTATTTTCATTTTGCTAAACCTAAACAAAACAAACGAGAAAAATAAAGAATGGCGGCTTCAAATTTTTGTCACTCGCTCGTTCTAGAATTAGGGCTTTTGATTTTTCGAAGAGAAAAGGGGGATTTCGGTTGATAGATCTATGCTTGTCAGAATAAGGTGAGTGTTTCTTTCACTCACATCTTTAATTCAAAGCTTAAGTTTATTTAGGGTTTAAATTCTTTGATTTTCATTCGTATAAAATTGTTTGATTTCGTCAATACTATGCTCGGCCACTCGATCCTATTTGGATGTTGAGATGGTTATTGACTTGTTCCGGTTTGTATAATTTGATACTTGATTGCACGGTGTTGATTTTTCGTGGCCACTACAGCTTCGATTTTTGGCCTGCTCGACTTTGGTGAAACTTGATTTGAAATTGCTGATTCCTTGTTATCCACGGCTTGATGATTTTCAGTTGCTTCTCTGACAGTTTTAAAATTTACTTTGGTACAAAAAGAAATTGTCTTTGACTTTGCTTTGTTGACATCGGTTTTGATTTCTAATTTTGTTCGATTCCTTGATATCTTTGGTCGTCAATTTCCGGTTGACAGTATTTAGATAAGACTCTTATCTACTTCAAAATTTTTGTTGAATATTTCAACACGCGTATATATTTCTTTCTGTTTTGGGACTGTTTACAATATTATCTGATTTTGAATACTTTTAGTTCTGGCCTTGATCAATGCTCTGATATATTTTGAAAATTCTTGTCTTCGACTTGACCAATCCTTGTACTCTGATGTATGGCCTGTGTTGGTACTGCTTACTATTGCACTTGCATATTTTGTAGTCCACCATGTTTTTGTGTTGAATCTAATGCATTGGTGCGTGTTCCTGCTTTTGCTTACTTGTGTACTGAGTTGAGTGTTGTGTGCGTGAACTTTGGTGTGTGTGTGTTTACACATCCTTGTGATTCTGGCCTTGCTGCTGTGTAGGTCTGAATTTCATGATTAGCAAGATTCTTATCTAAAACACCAAGCCTTGTTGCCTTCATGTACGTGCCGAGTCAGTTTGTATTATTAAACTAGTTGAGTCTGCTTGTAACTTTTGTTGCATTGTATCTATGCCATGAGTAGTTTGCATTGCACCGGAGATTCATTTGAGTCGTGTTGTGTCTTCACTGATGATTGTTGCATCGAGTCAGTGATGGTTACATATACTTATGTTTACACAGTGTATCTTTCTGATTTTGTGTCTACATACATACGGTCTTGTATCACTTGATGGCATTTGATTTTGTATACATGTGCATTGCTCCATTTTTATATTACATGGTCTGTTCAATTGAACTTCATTTGCATTGTTGTTTCACTGTTTTCAGTTGAATCTGAGTCATGGTAGCAGTGACTGGACTTTTGCATTTTATTTGTGGTCTGGTTCCTTCATGTTGTTTGATATGGATTTTCTTGATGCATGTTTGTGAAGTGTTGCACTGTGGTTTGTCCCACCAGTCTTGTTGTACTTGAGTATTTGTGTTGCATTGAGCCCATGTGGTCTTCACTTCTATGTAGTCTGCACTTTGATAATCACGTAGCCAGGCATGTGTATATATGCACATATTCTATATTACTTTGGTATTAAATCAGATTTTTGAGCCTGGTCCTTGATGATGCTTGACTACTTGTTGCATTAAGTGTACATCTGAATTTTGGCGAGGCAGTGCACGTGAGCGTGTACTGCAGCCAAAATAGTATTAATTTTATTGATATTTCATTTGCATTTTTATTCACTGAGCTGTTGTGTAATTCATCGCTGTAGTGGCGAGGCAGTACACGCGTGCGTGTACTGCAGCCACACAGAATTGACGGTTTGAATTGATATTTCAATTACTTGAATTGTTTTGTGTGTCCAATTCAATGTTTTGAAATTGTATTTGATTTGGTTTAATTTGATGATTTTGTTGATATCTAATTATCTTTTTGATAATTAGATTATGATTTTCTAATTATTTATTTAATAATTAGATTTTGTTGTTAATTGCCGTTTAGGCAATTCTGTTGTTTTCTAAATTATCTTCACTGTTAATCCTTTCATTTATCTTTGTTGATAATTTGAATTTGTTGATTTGTTGTTTAACACTATTCCGTGTTATATTTACCGTTATCCAATTTCCTTACTAAAGGATTAGATAGACGAGATTTATTGTGACTGTCGTCTATTTGTTATTTAATTATTATTGCTTCCGTGCATTAATAACTGAGTTTGAATTAGACTGACCCGTGTATTATTTTCCTTTGAATCTAATACTCGGGTCAGACCGAGTTATTACAGGTTGTAGATACCTTGCCTTGGGTTGCTGCTTGAGCTATGAAGTCTCTTTATACCTTTTGGAGTAGTTGATGTCATAGTATAGGATGATATGTATTCATGTATATTATTCACAATAATGTACTTGTATATGTAACTTCCAGAGTCGACAATTGTAGTTGTATCATATGTATTGTATCACATGTATTGTAACTGACTTCAGTTATATATATGAGATTTGATATTATCTGTGTTCCACATTTAGCTTATCTGTGTTATTATTATATATGTTGTCCTAAACTATTATGAACCATCGTAGTTCGTTTTATACTGGAATTGAATATGTCGATGGGAGTAAATAAGCAGAGATGAAAAATATATACCACTCCTATCGAGATAATCAATACTAGTGTAAGCCCTAACTACGGATGGCCGCTCCTATCCAGCCTTATTCTTCGTAATAACAGACAGTGTTTCTTTTAATACTCTTTGTTATTGTGAGCATAGAGGTAGGGCGTCACAGTTCGGAATGGGGGAATAAGATTATAAACGTCTAGGGCACGCATTGATAGGATGACAAGATTTTAAGCTACAAATTCAAGTCGATGTAAATTTAAACTTAATATAATTTATGCTTTGTCTGACCAGTCAACAAATTTCACGGTTTTGACCTTCACCTCACAATTACTGTAGCTATTTTCCTTCTTCCATATGCTACCCTATTCCTTCTCATTTATAAAAGAAACCTAGCTTTAGCTTTTATCTTCGAAACCAATCAAAAAAAAGGGCTTTCGTTCAAATCCTATCTAATGGCGGCCGAAATTCACAAATCAAAACAGAAAATCGATCTGTTCAAATAAAAAAAAGCGGGGGGTGAATGAAATCATCGTGAAATTCGTTCAAATAAAAAAAAGGGAGCGCTCGCGTGTGCGAACAGGGAGGCTCGTGCGCCTGAACATTGACGAAGGCGGCGGTGACAGTGAAGCAACGGCGGCGGCTACAGGAGAAAGGCGTGCGATCAATTGAAAGCGGTGACTTCAACGAGGGGTGAGTGCGATGGTGGCTGCTGCATTTATTGGGGTGCTATTTTTTTAGGCAACAGCAGCTTCGAGGCAAGGCCGAAGTTCGTGAGAAGTGGGGGCTCGTATTGGTGGCGCGTGTGGATTTAGTGCTACTGTTTTTCGCAATTTCAAGGTCGCGATCGATGGGAAGGACGCGACTCGATCGGAGCTAGGGTTTCGTTCAATATGCAGTAGGTAATACTGATTTATTTACTTATTTATTTACTTTTCAGTAAAGATAAATATAAGTATAGAGTGAAAAAAATATATGTAAAAGCCATTTTGTTTTGATTTATATACAGTAAGAAACTATATACAGTTACAGTAAGTGTGTATATATATATATAAAGTTTTAAACAAAACTGTTTTGAAATTTTAATGTGTGTATATATATATCTAGATGGTTTCAAAGGAAATATAGAAAATTTTAATTGTTGAAAATTCTATGAAAAATTATTTTTGGAATCTAAAAAAAATTGGTTAATTTATTAAAGAGGAAATTTAGTTTTAATTTAATCTTAGTTAAATAAATTTATTTAAAGGAAATCGCTATAAAATTTAATTTATTAGTTTAAAAAAAAATCATTGGTGATTAAATTTATAAATGGGGATTTAATGGTTCGATTTATCCAAATGTTAATAAAAATCATATAATTATTTACAAGTTCTAGAACTGTGAAGAAACCATCTGGAGTGAAAATGGGTTGCATGCGTAGGCAAAGGTGAGAACTTCTCACTCAAAATTTATTGCTTGGTTAATTTTAAATGAATAGATTTAAATTCGTTGATTGTGTGCTTGGATTGATGATTGTTATCAATTGAACTGAAATAGACCCTATGCGCCGTATAATAGCAGATGATATTATATTTAAATCCATATACCGCGATATTCCACCTCGAAGTGGAATTGGTATTATATATGTATTTGGGGTTGTTGATTTCCCGCATTATATAGCGGATGAGACCCTATTGCGCCGCATAATAGCGGATGATATTTTAGAAATCCCATATACCGCGATATTCCACCTCGAAGTGGGATTGGTATTTAATTGTTGTGCTAACGTCTATGGATGCAGGGAAAACGGGTTGGAGGGATCGAACTGGATTCCTCAAATATTTGAATTAGTTTCAATATTGTGTGTTGATTTATTTAAAATCTATGTGTGATTATATTGTGAGTGAAACTATTGAAGGCTATAATTTAGCCAAATATATTTTTGGTATCGTAGGATGCCAGAAATAAATAAAATGGGATTTTTGAAATTTAGTAGAAAATTTATAGTAAATTAATTTTAGAAAAATTAAATAAATTCAAAGAAGGAATTTGTTTCAAAGGATAATAAATTTGGTGTTGAAATAAATTTATAAATCAATTTTGGAAATTGATTTGGTATTTGAAAATAAATTTGGAAATCAATTTAGGATTTAATACGGTGCTGAAAATGAATATTTGGGAATCGATTTGGAAAATCGTATATTAATGGATATTTGAAAATTTAAAATTCACAATGGGAAATTTATAGAAGAAAGGGAAATTTGCTTTAAACATAAATATTGTTTTATTCCTAAAATTATGGGAAGAAATTTACGAATTTGGAACGTAAATTTAAAATAAATCCAGAAGAATTTATAAATTGATTTGAATGAACCATTTTAGAATGGAAGGTGTATTTTCCCTGGAAAGCCGAGTATGTTTTCAATATAGTTTATAAATATGGAATTGAAGTTGTGAGATGGTTTTAAGGAAAGATTATTTTGGAGAAATTATTTACTTGGTTTATTTTGAAAATCTTTAAAGTAAAGATTTATTTTATTTTATAAAAGTAATTATTTAAAGATTAAATTGATATTTGTTTTAGAAACGGATCTTCAAATAGTTATAACCTATCTACTAATTTTATTTTAAAATTAGTTTGGCCTTGAATTTTTATATGAGATTTTTATATAATATTTTCATAACTAATATTTAAGTAAGTGTTTTAAAATAGTTTTATTTTAAATATTTCCAAGCATATATGTTTGGATAAGTAATTTAAATTATTTTAAAGTATTTTAACTCGGCATACCTTCAGTGGAAACAAATAATATCGGGAATTTTATTCCACGAGTGAAAAGTGATTTGAAATTTGTTTTCAAAGTATTGAAATATGGAAATCAATTTGAAATTTGTTTTCAAATGGTTGAAGTGTTAAAATTGTATCTTGCAAAGATATTTTGAAAATGATAATTGGGGAAAAAATTATTTGAAATCCAGTGATTGTTGTGAATGTTGATTGATAGTTAAATAACCGACTATCAATATTTGCCTTTTAAATGACATTTGAATTTCGATGCGACCGGGGGTCGGATTCCAAGTGGATATCCGAAAACCACATCAAACCTTTGTGATTGTGATGGATCTTTTATTTAAAAGATCAAAGTGTAAATTTTTGTGATTTGTTTGAAATCTGATTGAACACTTATTTTAAAAATATAAGCGTTCGTTATTCGGATTAGCTGGAAGAGGAACTTGTGTCATAAAACCCATTCCGAATAACGATATGACGAAATGGGATTTCATTTGAAGATGGTGTTGAAAACTGGGTATTTTCGAAAACGAAAGGATTACATGTCGAATGTCTCTGCACCGGGTTGCTCCGATATAGAGATTATATCACCCTTTGTGATGGGGATTCCGGACGTGATTAGTGAATATCCGGATTTGCAAGGGCTT
Source organism: Allium cepa (assembly GCA_030765085.1). NCBI lineage: Eukaryota > Viridiplantae > Streptophyta > Magnoliopsida > Asparagales > Amaryllidaceae > Allium > Allium cepa. The sequence continues at coordinate 106,868,019 of CM060937.1, read as the reverse complement.
CTTTTGAAGTGCCTTCGGTTCCATTCGATCCTGGAACGGACTTATATGGATGTGTGTCTGGCATTACACTTTGAGATGTAAAGCTGGTTTCTATCAAATACATTTCTGTTGGTGGTGGAGAATTTATTCTCTTAGCTTAACACCCTTCTCTGAGACGTACGAGCTCAGAGGTTATGTAGTTTATGGTTACTAGTGATATATTCCCAAACTGGTAATGTGGCCTTCGAAGTGCTGCTGCTCATTTGTTGATCAAAGCATGACTTTGTCAAAAATGTAGCTTTATGGACGAAACTTCGTCGGACCTCACACCCCGGAAATGGTCAAAACAGGAAAGATGCGACAAGGTTATGAGGGTCGCATCCTTTAGGGTATGTCATTTCCTTCTAGAAAAGAGTGGTGTCAGGTATGGAGCCCTGATATTTAAACTTTGTGGTTACTAGAAATACTATTATTTGTGGTTGTTGGTGTAGAGGATCCTCGGATAAAGGTCCCAAAGGACCGGGGGATGGCATACTCGTGTAGTAGTTACCTAGTTACAGAGGTAACCCGGCCTTGTGTTGGCAGAGAGCTGGTTAAGTTCTCGGGACGTCCCTCTAGAGGCGCACCCATGTGGCAGTAGAAAGTTCCTTAGCCTAACCATTTGTTGGAAATCCAAAGAAACAATACACGCCCTGTACGGTTTTAGTTGTATAACCTTCCTTGAAATGTGACGGTAACCTGCTATTGAACATGGTAGCTATAGTAGGCATACAATAATGGTTATATGCTGGCTAAGATTAATATTATACTTTCGAAATGTTTTCTGCACTATGCACTAATGATAATATCGAAAGGATTTTGCATATTAAGCTTGTTTGACTATCATAAGGAGAAATCTCATCCAATTCTGCGTTTGCATTGTGTGTGTGGCGGGAGGCCTTATGGTAGTTTCATTTTCCAAAAGCATAGCGAATTTCTTTTAATTTTCTTTGTAAAAAATAACTATTTTTAAGATCTCACACCAGTCTCACGACTGACCTGGAGTTTATTGTTCCCTTTCTAAACTCTGGGTGCCCACAATTTTTCCACACGGGCAGCCTAGAGTCACGCTATCATTATTCGGGAGCAAAGTCAAGAAGTTGCTATGGAAATCAGGAGTTGGAGCTGGATGGCGAGGCGTATCACTTATATATGTAATATTTCTTTCCGCTGTTTGTTGTTGTACACTTTGATAATGTGATGTAATGTAATTACTGATATAGTGATTTTGTTTAAAGATATTTATTTATCTATTATATTTGTCCCGCTGCGAAATGTGAGATTTTGTTATTGTTTCTGCTTCTTCTTCTATCTTCTTCTTCTACCTCTTCTTCTTTAACCCTAAAGATTCGTAAGTTTGTTCCTCTTTGGGCTGAATTGTTGTGGGATTTTGCGAGCTCAAAAGGGGTATGGATTTGCGGGCCTTTACATAAATACTCAGGCTGACCCGAGCGCAAAGTAAAACACAAAACACTCGAGTCAGGACATACATACTTATATAATGTAAACTAACTCAAGTGAACTTTAGCAGTAATGCATAATATCTTAAATGATGCTTGGGATCGTCCATCCTCTAAAGATCAGTTAAACCATATATTAAATACATCCCCTGGTTAAAATTCAAAAATGTTATTTTATACTTCTAAATCAAATATCAATTTCAAAATTCCATATCAATTCAAATTCATTTCAAATATAAAAATATCATATCTTTTCAAAACCACATTCATTTTTATTTAAAATACCATTTCAACACCCATTTCAAAATAGTTTATATTTCAACAAATTACTTCATTTTAAATCATTAAAATGAAGTTATTATATTTAATAATTAAATTATTAAATTTCCAAAATTTTAATCTTTCAAAGTTCATTTATTCACTTAAATTAATTAAAACAATGAAAATTCAACTTTCGCAGCATTTACAAAATGCTACGGGAAGTTACTTTTAAAACAATTCAATTTAACAAAAGACAACATTTAAAAATGCTGTAATAGGGTTACTTTAGTTCAAATAAAACCTTAGTTAATTTCAGCAACTACAGCGCATACAAAGTGCTATAATAGTCCACAATTCAATTTAGCAATTTAGTTCATTTCTATCAACTACATCATTTACAAAGCTGTGATATCCTTTACATTAGAAATAATAACATTTCAAAATGTTGTTAATTAAATTCCAAATATTCAATATAATTTCATGAACAATTAAATCTTTATTAAATCATTTTAAACTTATAAAATCATATATTTTTACTTTTAAAACAATCATTTAAATACCCTTATATTTATGATTTTATAAAGTGAAATTTTCATTCAAAAATCAAAATTTAATAATAATTTAGTTATATAATTCAGGCATTAAATTTCAATTCTTTATAATTAATTTTTTTACTTAACACTTAAGTTTAAATTTCTAAATATAACTTATTTTTTCATTTTATTTACTTAACTTAGATTCATTTTTAAACAAATTTCATAAATTTCCAATCTAAGTTATATTTCAAAATTCAACTTAAATATTCATTTATTTAACCTTCTAATTTATTCAAAAATCACTAGCACTTTATAAAATCATTTTAAATTCATTTGAATTCAAATTTTAAATCTATTTATCATATTTCCTACTTAATTTAAATTCCATTTATAACCGTATCATAATTTCCAAAATAACTTATTTTCAAATTTCTAACTCTACCATTTATTTATTTCACTTATTTAACCTATAGAAAATCACTAATATTTATAAAAATCATTTTAAATTAAATTTAAATCAAACTATCATAATATTTACATTTTTATAATATTTTATAAATTCAAGAAAATATATTAACCACGGGTCTGTATATAATTTTCTAACCTAAGTTAGATGATACAGATAATATAACATTTCAATCCGTAAATTATAAAGGAAAAATCCGGGTTTTATCATTTCAACCCCGCTATCCCAAGTAAATAAAAAAAAATCGTTCAGGCCTATCATTTCAGCCCATAACGATTTTTCCCTATTTTAATGTCCGTTCGGGTATGTATCATTTCAACCCATAGTGATTCTATCTACAGGGAACTTGCAGTGTGATAAACTGATATAAATAAACAGAATATCATTATATAACAGTAACAGATGATATAACAGTTGTATAAATAGGGATGAACATCATATGATCATAGCATAGGCAGGTGTAATATGATAATAAAATTTACAGATTCAACTACTATCAGTTTACTAATTATATAAGTACAAAATGTCTGGTGAGAAATACTCACCTCTACAAGCTGGAGATAGCAAATACAGACACACAACAGAGATCCAAAAAGGCACGAAAGCATGACTACGATTCAAGTGAGGAAAAGCCAAAGCTATTTGTCTTGTACTTATGAAACAAAACAATACATATAACATGAATTTCAAACCAAAATATGACATTAAACAAGCTAGAATTAAGGAATAACAATTTATCAAACACTTGCACATGCTTCCACCATCACTATGCTCAGCCTATAGGCTGATAAGGCACTACCATGAGGTGTATTTGGTCAGGTATGGGTCATATATACTCGGCCTAACAAGGGTAGTGAAGGTATGGAAGTGGTTTGAGTGATAAAGGGCATAAATATACAAACACAAGGCAAAGGTGCATTTTTGTGTAACAACAAGTCATGGCTATGGCCTTATGTGGCATGGCCAGGCCTAGTGGAGGTTAGGGGATGGTGCAGCAGTGGCTTAAGGTCGGGTAGAGGTTGGAGAAGGTGGTGCACGTGGTGGCCGAGATGGGTATGTGGAGTGGTGATGCATGTAGAGGTCGGCTAGGTAGTTTAAGGGGTGTTTGTTATTGTTTTATGGAGTTTTCAACTTTGGGATGGCCATGGCGTGTCGTGTTAGTGGAGATGGAGGGGGTTGCAGCCGAGTATGGTGGTGGTGGAGGTGATGTTGAAGGAGGAGCAGCAATGGACTGAGCATCATTGGTGAAACAATGCAAACAAAATTAATAAAACAAGAAAAAAAATGAGTAAGAAAAGTGAAAAACCATTACCAAATTTTTCTTAGAAATGCTTGGCCATGAGAAGCTGATAAAAATGAAATGTTTCAGGTGAAAAATGAGTAAGAAACTCACGGCTAGAGTTATGGAAAGAACAGCCTATGAATTGAAAAGTCTAGCAAACCAAAAGTCATTGTTTTGAAACTTTTTGTCTCTTCAAATTTCCACTTTATATTCACATAAAATAAACAAATAAAACTCAGTAAATAACATAAAAAAACTGAAATAAAGTGGAAAAGAAAAATAAAGAACTAATATTTAGGAAAATAGAAAAATAAATAAAGAAAATAGCTTATATTTTGAGACTAGCTTTAAAAATTGCAAATAAAATATAACTAACATAAGAAAATTATAACTCAACAAATTCTCATAATTAAATTCAAAGTCCAAAATGAAATAAAAGGTGGAAGTGAGAATAAAATAACGTCTTAGGAAAAATAGAAAATAACTAAAGAAAAATACATTAGTTAATTTAAACTAGAAATTAAAATTGCAAACAACAATACAACTAACGTTGGAGAATTTCAATTACACTTTTAAAAATGTTTTAAAAATAAAATATATATACATAACATGATATATTACACACATATACACAAATTATAATAAATATGAAAAATAAAAAAAATATTATTTATAAAATTTAAAATAAACAATATTGTTAAATAAATCAATTTACACACAATATTGTAAAAAGCAGTATTCATAAAATTAAATTTATTTTCATAATAATAGATAAAATGAAAGAATTCAAATATTTAAAATTTAAATTTAGAAGTCAAAGTTTGACCAGATTGATCAAAATCCACTTTTCTGGAAATATTCAATTTATTCAGGTTTGAAATTATAATTCACACAAAAATCAATGTTTATATTTAAAATAACAAAATTCACTCATATTAATAAATAAAATAAAGTTTTAAAATCAGGAATTCTAATAAAATAATCAAAATAAACCATTAAAATAAATCACAAAAATACAGGATTGTTACACTTTCCCCCACTCAAATCTTTTCGTCCCCGAAAAGGAATGAGGTACGGAAAATAAGGAAAAGCAAGATAGAAAAAAACAGATAGTACCTGAAAAAACAATTGCAGATTCGAAGCACGATTGCCCTCCTCCGTCTCCCAGGTACAATCTCGATCATCAGTACTTCACCGTACTTAGACCAGACTAACAGATTTCCTTCTTAGCTGCTTCGTACTTCTGTCGACAATATGAAGTGGCTTCCTCTCGGCAGTCAGATTAGGCTCAATATCCAAACTCTCAAGAGTAGAGGGTTGAACAAAAAAGAGATGGGTCATGGAGATACCGGCGAAGATGTGAAACGTGGAATACATCATGCACTCCAGAAAGCTTCTCGAGAAAATCCAAACGATAAGACAAAGTACCTACTCTTTCCACAATGCGGAAAGGACCCTCGAAGAGGAAGAAGGTAGGAATAGCTAGAAGGAAAAATAGGTTGGATGACCAAGATGAACCATATTTTAAAACCATATACATTTCAATTTAAAATTTTATAACATTTTAAACATTTTATAATACGATGAATAGTCATTTGATTCAAATCTGATAGTTCGAAGTAAACAATATTTTAAAGCATTTTAAATTATTTAGGAAAGTAAAATAAATGATTAAAATATCCTTTATATAATGCTTTATCAACATACTTTTATAACTCGATGTCTTAACAAGTTTACTTTCGTTCCTGCGGACTCTGGCCATGCGTTGATCAGGCGCAAAGCAAGAATTCTCCAAGTACTTAGTAGACTTGTTTCAAGACCCAGTGAAAATACTTGAAAAACCTTTTAAAACGGATATGGAAAGTAAAATCCAAACAAATCAACCAAACCAAAACATTTGTCTAACCGTGGATCGCAGATACACAATGGTTACGCTTGGATCCCCCAGGAAACAATCCATATCCGTAAGCTTTCTCAGCCCTACGAGTTATTCCATGATGACCAGTAGAACGTAGGATACACAATGATTACGCCTGGATCCCCCAGGAAATAATCTGTACCCCTAGGCCGTCTCAGCCAGGCAGTTTTGCTACTAATGCGACCTACATAGATTGCAGGATACACAATGGTTACGCCTGGATACCCCAGGAAACAATCCGTACCCCTAGGCCATCTCAACTAGGTAGTTGCGCTATGCAGTCGTGCTTGTAAGACCATGGAGATGGCCATGGAATTCGATGGACACTCCAGTATCATATCTGTAAAACCTAAATCAGAGAGAATGATATCGATAGAATGAATCCACAGTGTGGCCACAAAGCGGATATCAAGCAGAATGCACTTTCCATATCTTTACTTTGAAAATATGTATCATATAGTTCCTTTCAAAATTGCTTTCAAATATCATACTTATATAAAGTCCATTATATATAAGATTTCATTTCAAATCGAGTACTTTCCAAAATTAATAGTATATCAAATCACACTTATATAGACTTCGATTATATAAGATTTCTCTTTCCAAATTGAGTACCCTTTCCAAATCAACAGTTTTCAAATCAATTTCATACTTATACAAATCCATTTTATATAAGTTCGATAACTCCCAAATCAAGTATTTAATAAAATAAGATTCTCAATTTCAAACCATCAGTTTCAATTCAATTTAGTTTTCCAACAAAACCATTTCAAATATTATCAAAATTCAAATATAGATTTGATCCACAAAATAAACTATTCAATCTTAAATATATTTCAAAGCTTAAATATACCATATTTCAAAACTAAATTTTATAATTTCGCATATCTCAAATTTTACTTCATTACTACTTAGTTTTGAAATATTTACTTCATAAATCCATTATTTTTAAATAAACTCAAATTACAAGTAAACCAAATATCCTTTCATACTAATATAAACTTCAATTATTCATTTACCAAAATCAATTATCATTTCAAATTCACATTCTTTATCAAAATAAAGATTAAATCATTTCTAAACCATTTCAATCATCAAAATATCTAAAATGGTTACTAAATTTAAAACCACCTTTTTAAAATCTTCAAACTATTTATTTCTATATGGAAAATCCAATTCACCATTGGAAAGATTATTATTCTATATATATACTTTATTCAAAACATTTCAAATCTATATTTCATACTAGTATAAATCAAAACAATCTTATTTATTTCACTCAACAAACAGTTTCAAACTTATATAAATCATATTACTTTATACTTTAATCATACAAAACTAAACTTATATTCTTTATCAAATACCTTATACCTTTCAAAATTTCTTAGCTTTGAAAAGTTAACCTTGATTTGGAAGTGCTTGAATCTTTAAAATAGTTGAAGAAATCATATTTTCAATCCAAGAGTTGGAAATCACCAACAAATCAGTAAATCAATTCCAATAGATAATGTTATAGCAAAACAAATCTGAATCTTGGGGACTGAACACCGGCTTACTTTAAATCATTTCAAATGTATATATATACACATATATCTTTCGAATAGCAAACCATACTTCGAAATATGAAATCAAAATTCTGGTTTCACAAAATCACGCACATAGAAAAGCTATTAGAGTGGCCTCTTCCCCACTCAGAAACTCGAAAATCAATGTCGATGATGCATGCATTCATCACCGAAATCATTTTCCAGCGACATAAGTGGGTTCTGGACTTTTATTTTCTTAAAACTTCTTTGAAATCTCATTTGAAATCACTGGAATTCTTTCGAATATATTTGAAACATTTCTTATTCGGAAAATATCTTAAAATCATATTATTATTATATATTTTCCAAAATCTTAAAATTAATTTCAAAACATCGGAGTTCGATTCCTCGAAATTCAAATTCAAAACCCTTCAGTTATAAATCATTTTATATAAGTCAAATTCTTATAAATTTTCAATTTTTCAAATCCTTTCGAAACTTCAAAATTCTCGTTTTAAAAGGTATGTATATAATCTTTATCGAAAACATTTCACTTTATATACAAAATAGGATCATCCTTATCAAAATAATAATTTCGATGTATGCACAATTCCAAAATACAACCAAACACAAATTTCCAAAGAATGATTCAAGGATAGATTTCAAACAAACAGAGATTCAAATTTAGAGAACTCTAATCAAATAGAATTCTGGTTCGAAGATAAGCTCGAGCGAAGATAAGATAATTTAATTGCCAAATAAAAGATGGATAAGCCTTTATAAATCGCAGGCGACCTTGACCGGTCAACCGTGATTTTATGATTATAATCAATTCGAAAATCTAAGGCAAATCAACATTCAATCGCCAGAGATAGAATCCGGGTAGAGCATGAGATAGATAGCATTGTAAACTGAGGATATAGAAATCTCCGGTGAATCAATGCCAATTGTAAAGAAGTTTCACCCCTTTACAATTTGTTCAAAGATTTGTGGAATCGCCGATCATTATAGAGGCCATTCCAAAGTGGAGTTATGAAATGCCCAAAAATCAAAAAGGATAAAATAGGGACATGACTGGATTTTAGAACAAGTGGAAGCGTTCCAAAGTTCAAGGAATCTTAATCGATAAGAATCCTAACCAAGAGATTACTAAACAAGGTGTATACAGAAGAAACGAAACTTAGAAAAATCTTGATCTCAAAATAAGAAAATTTTTATGCCAAAATAATCTTTGAAACTCCTTTAAAGTCATTTGGAAATCACTTATACGTCAAAAATATGTTCTCACAAGAAAATGATTATAAGATTGATTTCACTCATTCTAGGGTATTTCTACCCTATCTCTAATGAGTTTTTGCTCCATGGGCTATAGTTTGCCTAAAACCAAAGCTCTGATACCAACTGTAACAACCCGATATTTTTAGCCATTCGCATCCACACATGCCGGACTTGAATTGCTCAAAATACCGCATTGTAAATAAATTTGGAGCAAATGAAATGCAATCACAGAATCACAGACATAGAAATATCATAATAACTCGCAGTGGAAATTAAAATACCATAGTAGTTCATGAAGCGACTATAATAAACTCTCAAAACATAATACATAATATCAGTCTGAAACATATACAATAGAAATCCCAAATATATAGAAGTTTATAAATACCAGAACTAAAATAGAACAACTGAAACTGAAAGGGAACAAATAACTAGACAAGAAGAATCTCCAGCGATTCCTAGCTCTAGAAAAGAAATCCGAAGCTAAGCTGTAAATACTCAGGCTGACCCAAGCGTAAAGTAAAACACAAAACACTCAAGTCAGGACATACATACTTATATAATGTAAACCAACTCAAGTGAACTGTAGCAGTAATGCACAATATCTTAAAGGATGCTTGGGATCGCCCATCCTTTAAGGATCAGTTAAACCATAAATTAATACATCCCATGGTTAAAATTCAAAAATGTTATTTTATACTTCTAAATCAAATATCAATTTTAAAATTCAATATCATTTCAAATTCATTTCAAATATCAAAATATCATATCTTTTCAAAACCACATTCATTTTTATTTAAAAATACCATTTCAACACCCATTTCAAAATAGTTTATATTTCAACAAATTACTTCATTTTAAATCATTAAAATAAAGTTATTATATTTAATAACTAAATTATTAAATTTTCAAAATTTTAATCTTTCAAAGTTCATTTATTCACTCAAATTTATTAAAACAATGAAAATTCAACTTTCGCAACATTTAGAAAATGTTACGGAAAGTTACTTTTAAAACAATTCAATTTACCAAAAGACAGCATTTAAAAATGCTGTAATATGGTTACTTAAAATCTTATTTAATTTCGGCAACTGCAGCGCTTACAAAGTGCTATAATAGTCCATAATTCAATTTAGCCATTTAGTTCATTTCTATCAACTACAGCATTTACAAATGTTGTGATATCCTTTACATTAGAAATAATAACATTTCAAAATGCTGTTAATTAAATTCCAAATATTCAATATAATTTCACAAACAATTAAATCTTTATTAAATCATTTTAAACTTATAAAATCATATATTTTCACTTTTAAAACAATCATTTAAATACCCTTATATTTATGATTTTATAAAGTGAAATTTTCGTTCAAAAATCAAAATTTAATAATAATTTACTTATATAATTCAAGCATTAAATTTCAATTCTTTAAAATAATTTTTTTATTTAACACTTAAGTTTAAATTTCCAAATATAACTCGTTTTCATTTTATTTACTTAACTTAGATTCATTTTAAACAAAATTTACAAATTTCTAATCTAAGTTATATTTCAAAATTCAACTTAAATATTCATTTATTTAACCTTTTAACTTATTCAAAAATCATTAGCACTTTATAAAATCACTTTAAATTCATTCGAATTCAAATTTTAAATCTATTTATCATATTTCCTACTTAATTTAAATTCCATTTATAACCAAATCATAATTTCCAAAATAACTTATATTTCAAATTTCTAACTCTACCATTTATTTATTTCACTTATTTAACTTGTAGAAAATCACTAATATTTATAAAAATCATTTTAAATTAAATTTAAATCAAAATATCATAATATTTACATTTTTATAATATTTTATAAATTCAAGAAAATATATTAACCACAAGTCTGTATATAATTTTCTAACCTAAGTTAGGTGATACGGATAATATATAACTTCAATACGTAAATTACAAAGGAAAAATCCGGGTTTTATCATTTCAAACCCGCAATCCAAAGTAAATAAAAATCATTCAGGTCTATCATTTCAGCCCATAACCATTTTTCTCTATTCTAATGTCTGTTCGGGTATGTATCATTTCAATCCATAGTGATTTTATCTACAGGGAACTTGCAGTGTAATAAACTGATATAAATAAACATAATAGCATCATATAATAGTAACAGATGATATAACAGCTGTATAAATAGGCATTAACATCATATGATCATAGCATAGGCAGGTGTAATATGATAATAAAATTTACATATTCAACTGCTATCAGTTTACTAATTATATAAGTAGAAAATGTCTGGTGAGAAATACTCACCTCTACAAGCTGGAGATAGCAAATACAGACACACAACAGAGATCCAAAAAGGCATGAAAGCACGACTACGATTCAAGTGAGGAAAAGCCAAAGCTATTTGTCTCGTACATATGAAACAAAACAATACATATAACATGAATTTCAAACCAAAATATGACATTAAACAAGCTAGAATTAAGGAACAACAATTTATCAAACACTTGCACTTGCTTCCGCCATCACTATGCTCAGCCTATAGGGTGATAATCCACTACCATGGGATGTATTTGGTCAGGTATGGGTCATATATGATTGGCCTAACAAGGGTAGTGAAGGTATGTAATTGGTTTGAGTGATAAAGGGCATAAATATACAAACACAAGGCAAAGGTGCATTTTTGTGTAACACCAAGTCACGGCTATGGCATTATGTGGCACGGCCTAGCCTGGTGGAGGTTAGAGGATGGTGCAGCAGTGGCTTAAGGTCAGGTAGAGGCTAGAGAAGGTGGTGCAAGTGGTGGCCGAGTGGGCTATGTGGAGTGGTGATGCATGTAGAGGTCGGCTAGGTAGTTTAACGGGTATTTGTTATTGTTCTGTGGAGTTTTCAACTTTGGGATGGCCACGGCCTGTCATGTCAGTGGAGATGGAGGGGGTTGCAACCGAGTATGGTGGTGGTGGAGGTGATGTTGAAGGAGGAGCAGCAATGGGCCGAGCATCATAGGTGAAACAAGGCAAACAAAATGAATAGAACAAGAAGAAAAATGAGTAAGAAAAGTGAAAAATCATTACCAAATTTTTCTCAGAAATGCTTTGCTGTGAGAAGCTGATAAAAAAGAGATGTTTCACGTGAAAAATGAGTAAGAAACTCATGGCTGGAGTTATGGAAAGAACGGCCTATGAATTGAAAAGTCTAGCAAACCAAAAGTCATTATTTTGAAACTTTTTGTCTCTTCAAATTTCCACTTTATATTCACATAAAATAAACAAATAAAACTCAGTAAATAACATAAAAACAAACTTAAATAAAGTGGAAAAGAAAAATAAAGAATTAATTTTTTGAAAAATAGAAAAATAAATAAAGAAAATAGCTTATCTTTTGAGACTAGCTTTAAAAATTGCAAATAAAATATAACTAACATAAGAAAATTATAACTTAACAAATTCTCATAATTAAATTCAAAGTCCAAAATGAAATAAAAGGTGGAAGTGAGAATAAAATAATGTCTTAGGAAAAATAGAAAACAAAGGAAGAAAAATACATTAGTTAATTTAAACTAGAAATTAAAATTGCAAACAACAATACAACTAACATTGGAGAATTTCAATTACACTTTTAAAAATGTTTTAAAAATAAAATATATATACATAACATGATATATTACACACATATACACAAATTAGAACAAGATATGACAAGTAAAAAAATATTATTTACACAATTTAAAATAAACAATATTGTTAAATAAATCAATTTACACACAATATTGTAAAAAACATAACTTTCACAATATAAATCGAATTTCAACGAAACGAAAAGAAATATTCATAAAATTAAATATATTTTCATAATAAAAGATAAAATTAAAGAATTCAAATACTTAAATTTTAAATTTAGAAGTCAAAGTTTGACCAGATTGACCAAAAATCCACTTTTCTGGAAATATTCAATTTATTCAGGTTTGAAATTTTAATTCACACAAAATTCAAATTTTATATTTAAAATAACAAAATTTATTCATATTAATAAATAAAATAAAGTTTTAAAATCAGGTCTGAATCTGGTGTAAAAAAAATTCTACCTTGAATATTCAGACGTTAGTTTTGATTAAAACAGTCGTCTGAATTTTGCTCAGAGGCACATATTAGCTTTATTGAATATAGAAAATAATATATATAATCAAATATTTTTAAATAATATAAGTTTAGAACAAACAGAATGAAATGACGAATGAACAGTAGTATATAAACAATAACAAAAAAATAAAGAGATTTTGAAGAAAAACTTGGAGTATGAAATGAATCTTCTTCAATTTTAGTGTTCTCTACAAGTGGTCGAAGTGAAGACAGTCTGTTGCCACGTTCCCAAGAATTTGGTGATGTTGATGGACGTTGTGGTGATGGTTCCCAAGGATTGTGACGATTTGGAGAACAAACGGTAGACGGTTGATAAACTGTGTCTTTTGAGGAAGAGCCATAGAATTTTAATGCGACTTGTTCCAAAAAGCTCAACCTTTTGGTAATAACTTTTTGTTCATAGTTTAACTCGCATTGTAATTCTAATGTTTCTTTCTGGTAGTGATGAATATCATCTATTTTCTCTTTTGTGGATGGTGATCCAAAAAAGAGAGACCATCTTGTTCTTTTAGTAGGTAAAGTATATCTAGTATAAGTTGAATGTGGAACAATCAGAACCGTTTCATAAAATGGTGTTGGAGTTGGTAGATTTACCTATCCCGAGGAAAGAGAAGTATAGGAAAGCTCAGATGAATCAGAGTTGTATTGAGATGACATTTTGAAACAGTATTCGAAATTTATAAAATTCTAGTATTAATTCTGTTGCAATAAAAAAATTTCAAAGAATATATAGTTAAAGGCATAATAAAAATAAAAGGAGTTTGTATGGTTAGGAGAATAATAACCATAGAAAAAGGAGGATGAAATGAAAGGTAAATAGAAATTTAAAAACAAACTAAGATTTCATAAAAAAAGCAAAGTAGTAAAGTGGTAGAACAGTAGACTACCAAGTATGAGATCCTGAGTTCGGGTGCTCGAAAACAAACTAAGGTTTTATTATATATATTTTTAATGAAAAATTATAAATCTTTAAAAGAGACGATTTCAATTTCTCGTCTTAAATTAATGAAAATACTTACGTTTAATGGTTTTGTAAAGATATCTACCAATATTTGTCAGAGGAAACAAATTCTAGATTTATCAGATCTTTTTCAATATTATCACGAAGAAAATGATGACAAATGTCAATATGTTTTGTTCGTGAGTGATTAACAGGATTTTTAGATAAATTTATAGTACTAGAATTATCATAATAAATAGTTGATTTGAATAAGTTAAAACCAAAATCTTGTAGTGTTTGTTGCATATAGATAACTTGAGTACATGCCAAAGCTGCAAAAATATATTCTGCTTCACATGTCGATAATGAAACATAGTTTTGTTTCTTACTGAACCAAGATACAAGAGACTGTCCAATAAAGTGACAATTCTCACTTGTACTTTTTCGATCTGTCCGGCTTCCTCCAAAATCAGCATCACTATAGGACACTAATTCAAAAGGACATTCCTTTGGATAGAATAGTCCAAAGTCCTTGGTTTTATTAAGATACCGTAGTATGCGTTTCATTCCTCGCAAATGTGATTCTTTGGGATCTGCTTGAAATCGTGCACACAAACAAACACTCATCATTATGTCAGGTCTACTAGCTGTTAAATATAGTAACGATCCAATCAAACTTCGATATAATTTTTGGTCAACACTTTTGCCACTTTCATCTTTATCAAGATGTATAGTTGTACTCATAGGAGTTGGTTTGGTAGAAATATTTTCCATACCAAAGCGTTTAATTAGATTGTTACAATATTTTTCTTAATTTATAAAAATACCATTTTCTAATTGTTTTATTTATAAGCCAAGAAAATAATTTAATTTACCCATATGTGACATTTCAAATTCTTTTGTCATTATTTTAGAAAATTTCTGACATAAATTTTCATTTGTAGATCCTAAAATAATATCATTAACAAAAATTTGAACAATTAAAATATCTTGCTTGTTTCTTTTAATAAAAAGAGTTTGATCAACCTTTCCAATTTCGAAACCAGAATCTATTAAATATCTTTTAAGATGATCGTACCAAACACAAGGTGCTTGTTTCAAACCATATAAGGCCTTTTTAAGTTTATAAACATGGTCAGGAAATTGTTCGTGTACGAATAAAGGAGATTGTTCAACATAAACTTTTTCTTTTATAAAACCATTTAAAAAAGCACTTTTTACATCTATTTGATATAATTTAAAGTTATGAAAACATACATAGGCTAGTAAGATTCGTATTGCTTCTAGTCTAGCGACTGGAGCAAACGTTTCTCATAGTCAATCCTTTTTTCTTGATTATATCCCTATGCAACTAATCTAGCTTTATTCCTAGTAATACTTCCTTATTCATCTGCTTTATTTTTGAAGACCCACTTTGTACCAATAACTGATTAATCACTAGGCCTTGGAACTAAATCCTAAACGTCATTTATTTCGAATTAGTTTAGCTCTTCTTGCATAGAAATTAACCAATTTTCATCGGTGGATGCTTCTTTAATATTTTTAAGTTCAATATGAGAAAGAAAGCTACATGACCCATTTGATTTAATTGACTTCTTGTTATAGCAGATGAATTGAGTTCTCCAATGTCATTAACAGAAGGATGATCCCTTAATAATCTAGATGGAGATCTTATTTCATTCTTATTGTGAACTATTTTTTCATTATTTTCAAAATTTAAAATTTCTGTGTTGTGATATTATCAGGGAATTCTTCATCATCTCTTATACTTGGGATTTGTTTAAAATTTTCATTGAAGGATACATGAAGTGTTTCTTCGATGATATTGGTTCTTTTATTATAAATTCAATAAGCTTTGCTTCGATCTGAATGTCCTACAAAGATTCCTTCATCGGATTTTGGATCGAATTTGCCAAGCTGATCTTTTGTGTTTAAAATGAAATATTTTGAGCCAAAAACTTTGAAATAATAAATATTTGTTTTTCGATCATTAAGAAGTTCATAGGGAGTTTTCTTAGTTAGCGGTCGAATAGAAACACGATTCAAAACATAGCAAGCTGTTGCAACTGCTTCAGCCTAGAAATGTTTCGGTAACGTACTTCCATTTAACAAGGTCCTTGCACATTCTTGTAAGGTTCTATTTTTACGTTCTACAACTCCATTTTGTTGTGTAGTTCTAGAAAACGAAAAATTATGGAATATTTCCTTCCTCTTACAAAAATGTTCAAAGGCTTAGTTTTCGAATTCACCTCCATTATCACTCCTAATGTTTTTGACTTTCAATCCTTTAAAATTTTGAATTCTTTTGACAAAAGTTTTGAAATTATCAAAAGTATCACTTTTATTTTTCATAAAAATAGTCAAAGTATATCTAGAAAAATCATCAACAATTACAAACATATATCTGCTGTGATTAATAGATTGTACTTGTGTTGGTCCAAATAAATCGATATGGAGTAATTCAAGTGGTTGTAAAGTTGAAATAACCTTTTTAGATTTAAAAGATGACTTAGTTAATTTTCCTAATTGATATGCATCACAAATATGATCAATTTTAAAATTCATTTTTGGTAGACCTTTTACTAAATCATTTTTAGAAAGCTTATTTATAGCTTTGAAATTAATGTGACAGAATCGTTTGTGTCATAACCAAGGATCATTTTCTTTGACAATTAAACACATATATGAATTATGGTTTATTTACATATTCAGAACATAGATATTTCTGTCTCTATTTCCTTCAAAGATAAGATTTTGATTTTCATCAAAAATACTACATTTATTTTCAGAAAATGTGATTTTGAAACCTTTGTCACATAATTGGCTGATACTAAGTAAATTATGTTTTAAATTTTTGACTAGTAAAACATTTGAAATAAGAGGTAAATTTGAAATATTGTTATTGCTCACATCGCCTTTGTTGATGATATAGTCTTTGGAGTTGTCTCCAAATGAAAAGAAGCTATGCTGTAGGATCGAGTGATATGGATAAACTACTTGTGTGGAACAAATAAATAAATAAATAGTAAATGCAGTGAAGAAAATGACACCAGATATTTTTATACTGGTTCGAAGCACCGTCCTACGTCCAATCCCAGACTCCTTATGGAATTTCACTAAAACAATCCTCACTTAACCCGGAGGAACGGGTTTACACCGCCTGAGCAATCGAACAGGACTTCAACCGCCTAAGCAACCGAATAGGACTTCAACTGCCTGAGCAACCAAACAAGACTTCTTTACAAATAACAAAAATATCCGACTATAGTGTGTTCTTAAGTAACACTATTAAGTCAATTGAGTACAATCTTCCTATAATCTTCTCCTTTATGATATATAGTGTGATGTGCTTTGAGAATTGTGGAAGATAAAGTGATCAATGATCAAAGTATGTAAGCAATTTGAGTGCAATTTGAAACTTGAGAATAGATGAGAATACAAGAAGTTAAAAGTAAATTCGGTGAATTGTTTGTTGAATTCTGCAATCTATTTATAGTATATAAAGAGTTGCAACTATAAATGAAAAGTTACATTAAAAAGAACAAGTGCAATCATTGATTTTGAAAGTCTTTCTCTTTGGTGAAGAGAAGTGACTTTTCAAGATAATAGCAGTTGGGAATATTCAGACGTCTGAATAAAAAAATTCAGACTTCTGAATTAGATTGAAATGCAAACAGCAAGCTTTTAGGCAAATTTTGACTAAATTCAGACGTCTGAAAATTTTCATCCAGACGTCGGAATATTGTGAAACAATATTCAGGTTTCAGCATTCAGACGTCTGAATGAATGAATTCAGACGTTTGATTTCAGACCTTTGTGCATGTGTGTGCATATATACATATATATCGTTTCAGGAGAGATTTAACAAATTTCTAAGTAAAGTACAGACTCTAGACACACCATACTCAGCTTTAAACATCTGAAAAGGAATCTGCAACAAATCTCCTACAAAGATGATTAGTATTCACAGAATATTTTATATAGCTTGTCATAATCAAAATCGAGATTTCAACATAGAGCATGGAAGAAATCGAGGTTTTGATTGATATCTGACCGTTGATTGTGGTCATATGTGTTATCATATATCTGGCGCACTTGAATAAATGATGTGAGGTTCTTTGATGATTGTCATGTTCACTATGTGCTGTTATGAATGTCACATGACGTATGTATTGTTGACGTGTATACCTAGACACCCTATACTATACTTTGACCAATAGTACAATACTTTGATGATAATTTAACATATACTAGTTATATGTGCTAATTTGTTGGATGTTACCATTTGTTCATATTTACTATATCGATTTTTATGGTATTTTGTGATTATAGATTGCTCGAACCATTATGTCAGACTCGAGGCTATTTGCTTTTCTTCGTATCATCTAGAGTACTCTTAAATGAGAAGATCAGAGATGACAGGTGTGAAATAGTGCCTTAAGTTGTACAAAGGATGAGCATGTGGCTAGCGCTTTCAAATATTTACTTTGGCGAGCTATTATTCGTTATTTCTGCTATTCGGTACATTGACTCTATTATTAATACTATTTATCTATTAGAGACAATTTTTTAGTTGAAGTTTATTTGGTTGATGTATAAAGGATATTTCCACTTGTTTTGTATAACCGTAATGGATCGATGCACTCTTATTTATTTTGTTTCATTTTGTCATATCGTTGTCTTACATGTTTTATATCCATGCAATTATTATATGCGTCGACATGACTTGCTTTTGATTGATGCTATTTTGACTTGTCTACTACTCTACATCGATCGGGTACTGTCCAAATGCACTTTTTAGTCTATTTCACTACCGAAGGTGTAGAGTGCTCGTCAGATTATATTATTCATCAGAAATATAAAAAGATAGAGCTCAGTGCAAAATATCCTAATTTTCTAACCAAAGCATATTTGGTAGAAAAAGATCGGTAGAAGGTAAACAATTGTATAACAATAACCAAAGAACCAAATTATTCATTCGCTAAGTATCTCCCCGAATAAACAAAAGACCAGCATCGAAGTCTACTTCATGAAGTTTAACTTCAACTTTATTAACAAAAATCAGATAAAGAATCGGTGACCAATACAAGAGGAATTAAAACAATGAAGAAATAATAATCAAAGTGTATCATACAACTTCTATTATAATCCACTATCTGTAACCAGACATTTGTTAAGCATAATGAAGAAACGTCATGATACTTCAAGATGCTGCTAAGAACGCATTGTTCAAGATTGGATCCCATTAGGATCAGGCAAATTGTAAAGCATCCCTCCGGAAAGATCATTATGACGCATGACAGGCATGCCTTCTGCAGAGGTCATATGCCCTTGCCAAGGATAACCCATAGAATTCATCAAGGGCTTATCATGCTCCAGAGAAGGAAGTTGAACTGCCTTCAAAGATGAAGAAGATGGTCCAGTTCGAGAATAGGAAGCAGCATTGTTACAGTTAGGTAGTCTGATGTCATGTATGCTCCTCCTGCTACGCTTATGTTTCGTATGGACGTGGTTGAAGTACTTTTGGGCATGACTTGCTACTTGTGCTGGAGTTCTTGTCTTTACACAGATTCTTGATATACTACGCCAGTCACCTTTTCCATACATTTTGAGACCCTCAAGGAAACATCTGAAATGGATTTATATTACGCATAATTATTGTCCAGTAGCTAAGAGTTACAACTACATATCGTTATCTGGGCAGCACTTAAGGTTTTCATAAATTACTTCATAATACAATGAAAATTTCCAGTTATAAAGATATTTAAGCTTAGGGAAATTGGACAGGAGCTATAGTAGGGTTGCACATAGCTCAGCCTCACATGCACATGATTTGAATATGACAACTAAGTTAAAAGAGTATGTTATGCATCTAATTATCCTATTCATCAATGTATTTGGTGATGGACATAGATATTTCTGTATCTCAGGAGTGAAAGTGATGATGTATGATTAATCACCAATTTAGTGGCACAATCAGAGTAATAAAACGTTAACTACAGGAAAGCTTGGGAATGTTTTTCATAAGATCTTTAAAGAACCGAAGCAACTGAAAAAATAATTGGAATATTAGGCTACAACTACAAAAACAATGGTGAAATACACAATCAGATATTAGCAAGTAAATTCCATTCAACCTCTTATTAGTTCCAAATAAAAGTTTGCAAGGATTATTGATTAATTATACAAGATAAAAGTGAACCAGCTAACACGCATCGCTAGCCTAGACTGAATGAAGTCCTGATCCCTGTTGTGTTTGGCTTTACTGGTGTTTAGAAAAAGATAAGGGGTAGCTTTTACAACCAAAGACTTTGATGGGTTCAAACCAAGGTATCAAAGTCCGGCCGGCACGCCGGAGTTCCGGCCATCTCGGCCCGGTTCCGGCGTGGGCCGGACCGAAACAATGCCCTAAAACCGCGATTCCGTTGTCGCCTTAAAAAAAAAAAAAAAAAAACAGATTCGATCGAACGCATGTGAACTGAACTGAAGCAAAGACAAAATTAAAAACTTTAATCAAATCAAACATAAAGCTGTCTGTCATTTACAAATTCGCTTACAAATTCACGTGAATCACTTTGTAATCTATAAATCCAGACTCCATGATTCAATCAGTAAGAAAGACATACCTCTCAGCCTCTCATTTTCACGCGATTCAATCAATTCGCCTGAAATAGTTGTACGCGGCAGCACGCAGTCAATTCGTCTGAAATAGTTGTACACGCAGGCTCGAGCGACAACAAGCGGCGACGGCGAGCAAGTGGGGCGACGAAGTGTGCGACGAATCATCCATCCTCATTAGCGTCGGCTCTAACGATCTCCTCGAGCTTGGCAGCGGCGACCAGGTTTTTTTCCCCCTTTCTTTCGTTTGATTTTCGTTTTGCTAGGGCAGACATAACGGGCCGGTTTCTATTTAACTATTTGCCGTGTGTAAATAAAGTTTATTAGTTAATGGGCAGACATAAACAGACGTGGTGAGTTTATATTATAAGGAAGCAAGATTAGTGGTACTCTTTATTAGTTAATAGGTTGTTAGTTCAACTCCTTCAAACAAAAAGACAAATATGTTTCTGGAACTGCAGTAGCGATTGCAAGTCTCAAATATGTACACTTCTTAACCCAATGATAAACTACTTGAACAATGTACTGTCAACTGAAAGAATACTAAAGAAAATAGGTCTAACAAAATTTGCATATTCACATATGACACCAATCTAGTAGTTTTGCTAAAGCTAGAAGCAATTTTAAAAATATATTGTGGTAAAAATTATTATGTAAAAAAAAAAATATTGGTTACTTTAATTTGATAATGAATAACCATGAATGGAAGTTGTATAATGCAAATAATATATTGTTTAGCTTGCATTAAAATGTATTAGCGTTAAGTAATTAAATATTAAATTATTTTGTTTCTTATTTAGGTGGCTGATTATGGCAAATCGTGATATCGTTTGGAATTATTGTACGGCAGTTATTGGAGAAAAAAGAAAAAACAAATGTAATTATTGTCATAAAATAATTTCTGGTGGTGGTATAACACGTATGAAAGAACATTTAGCAGGACAAGCAGGTGATGTGGCAGTATGTCCGACTGTTCCCAGAGAAGTCAGGAAACTTATACAAGAACATCTGAAGAAAAAGAGAATTGAGCGAAATCAAGGAAAGCTCGAAAAACAACGTGTACAAGAAGAGCTAATGAGCATGCCCAAACAACGTAATGAAGATACCGACAGCGATGGAGGTGAAGATGACATAGAGCTACGGTGTGCCTTGCAAGAAAGCAAAGAAAGTTATATAAACTCAGGTGTAGGATCTAGTGGAACAGGTATACGATCTAGCGGACTAAAGCGCAATGACCGTTCTAAATCAATCAGAATATATGACGATTTAGCAACACGAGCAGCTGGAGGGATTGATCCATATGTACAAAAACGAGGAGGTAGAACTCAACCTTCTATTAGAACTGCAATAAAAGGTATTAAAGATGCCAAAAAATACATAGGTCGTGCAATATCAATTTTTTTTTACTTCAATCGTATCCCACACAATGCTGCTAATAGTCCTTACTATGAAACTATGATAGAGGCCATTCAAGAAGCCGGTCCTGGAATTAAAGGACCGATGGCACATGAATTATCAAAAACATATTTAGATTTAGAGTGCACTGAAATCAAACAACACATCGACACTTATTCCAACTTTTGGGATGAGTATGGTTGTACGTTGATGTGCGATGGTTGGAGCACACAAAATAGAAGAAAAATCATAAATTTTCTTGTGTATTCTACCCAAGGAACCGTGTTTCTTAAATCTGTAGATGCTACCGACAAATTTCAAAGTGCTGAGTATATTTGTGGTCTAATGGATAATGTTATTAATTTTATTGGAGAAGATAGAATTGTGCAAATAGTAACTGACAATGGAGCAAATTACAAAGCTGCTGGCCAACTACTGATGGAAAAAAGAAGGAAACTATATTGGACACCATGCGCAGCACATTGTATCGATTTGATTCTTGAAGATATCTCAAAAGAAACTGAGGTGAAATCGATAATTTTAAATTGTCAATCAATAACAGGATTCATATACAATCATGGTTGGTTGCTTACCATAATGAGAAAAGAAACCAATAATAAAGAACTGATTCGGCCAGCAGTAATCAGGTTTGCTACTCACTTTATTGCATTGGTATCCATATATACACATAAAGAGAATCTAAGAAGAATGATTTCTTCGAGGGAGTGGAGCGCAAAGATTCCTAAACTCGGTCCTAAAGATAAAAAAACTGCAATTCTTATCTATAATTTGATCCACAGTGATAAATTTTGGGCCAACGTTGCTGCTATTATTCTCGTATTTGGTCCACTTGTAAAAGTTTTAAGAATGGTGGACAATGATGATAAAGCAGAGATGAGATATCTATATGAAGCAATGGATCGAGCGAAGGAATCAATTAAGAAAAATGTCGGTATAAGACAGTGTCAAAAGTGGTGGAATATAATCGACAAAAGATGGAAAAGACAATTGCATCGACCTATTCATGCAGCAGGTAATTTTTTTAATTATTGCACAATTATAAAAGTACATATCATGTCAATATTTTTTTGAACTATCAAATTGTTTTAGGTTATTTTCTCAATCGTCATATACAATACGGAAATAATGCAACAAACGATGATGAGGTTTTAAATGGATGGACAAATGTTCTTGAAAAAATGGTACCTGATATTGCTATGCAAATTGAAATTTCAAAAGAGGTAATAAACAAATTATTAAAATACTCCTGATTCTTGTTATTATGTTTAACACAAAGAATAACTTAGTTTATTATGAATGATTTGTAGGTTGAAAAATATAGAATGAAACTTGATGTATTTGGTTCTGCAAAAGCGAAACGTGCAGTTAAGTCGTGTCTTCCAGCTATGTGGTGGTCAATAATTGGTAGGGAAGCTGAGCCAAATTTGACACGCATAGCTATGTGTATTCTTAGCCAAACAGTTTCTTCTTCAAATTGTGAAAGAAATTGGACAACATTTGCAATGATTCACACGAAGTTAAGAAACAGAATAAAAATGGAGAACTTAGAAAAACTGGTATTTGTACATTATAATATGCGATTAAGAGTACGACATGCTAAACGCCAACAAACAACCGACCAATTTATTGATTTAAACTAGAGAAGCTGAGAATCCACTATTTGATAATGCAAGCGATAATCCTTGGTCGGACAATGATAATGTATCTGCAGAAAATACTGAAAATGATAGTTCATCAAATGATGATTCAGGTAATGCTGGTGGTGACGGAATTGGTTCTAGTGGTTATGTGTTGGTTCCACTTTTGATGAGTCTCAAAGACACATCCAAAATTATGAAGCAGGTGATTATAGTCGAAGAAGAGATAGAAATTTGAACGTTGTACATGAAGATCAAGGGGATTATGATGGCAGATATACTTCTAACAATGTCCCTAGTTTTAGATATTATACGTCTGACTATACCGGAGGTTATTCGTATTGTGGGTTAAATCAACCGTATGCTGCTGAGGAATCAAGTAGCCAAGATGAACCTTCACCCTTTGATAATATGATGACTACATTTCTAAGTTCGGATCAGATACAGCAGTATGCTTTTCCGGCATATTATAATCCGATACCAGATGAAGAGAGCGATGGACAAAATTTATATGATGCTCAGAGAAATAGCTTTTGGTATTAAACTTTTATGTTGTACGTTTTGTAACTTTCATGTCACTTGAATAATTTAGTTTAATTGACTATTAGTATTGCGTATTTATTTGCGTATTTATAATAAAAATGTACCGGAATTCACAAACCGGATTTAAAACGGAATTTCCGGAAATCCCGAAACGGGACCGAAATTTTAATTTTTTCAGATGACCGGAACGGAAACGGAATCCGAAACTTCGAACCTTGGTTCAAACCAAAATTCAAAATTCTGATTTTCGGTTCCGTTCCGATTAGAAATCATTAAAATCAACGGAGCCCAAAAAGCCTTACTCGATGCTCAAATCTTTCATTTATCTTGCTGCTGGACGACACTAGCTAAACATTAAGTAGTTCATTAAAAATAGATTTTCTTTTATTTTCTCTCAAGCTAATAATCGAAACGGATCTTGAACAAATTCCGGTTCAGTTGACGTCGGAGCCGGACTGGAAAGGTCGAGAATCTAGCGTGCCGAACAAAGTCTCGACCATGGAAACACTAACCTAATGCAAACTCTATTATATCAAATTGTTGTGGCAATAATGCCCTAATAAAGTTTTACTGAATTGCAAAATGTTATTGAGTATAGATTTTAAAAGTAATTTATGACATGTCAAAATCAATTTACCCATAAATCAAGGATTTCTGACTCAAGTGGGTATAGATGTGACATTACAGACCTTCATGGATTCGAGTTCCGAAGAAATCAAAAGGTGTGATCTACGTGAATAAATTATCAGTCATCTTGTTAGAAAAAAAAAAAATTATGTGTAAATCTTATCTTTTCTTCGTTTAGTTTCAAGTTTACTGGTTCTTATCGAGAAAATGTCTCGCTAGTCAACAGTACCACTCTTGGATTCTTAAGCAGATACTAATTCGTATCACAACCAGTTGCATGGTCAAAAACATATTATCTTAATGACTAAATTTGCAATCTTCTTTCAAGCACAACGTCTAAGAAGTTCTTCACATTATTTTCAGTTGCATCATGAATCGCTGAGAAATAAAGTATTATCTACTTCATTTGCCCGAGCTTAACTAATATTCATTACATGATAACACCAGTTAAATAGCTACATTTCTGCGTTCTTTCCTCTATTTTTTCCCTACCCGCATGAAAATTATGATACACATGATAAAATTTTCAATCCTAATCAAGTAATATTCGAAGATCCACGAAAATGCGCAGAAATAATCACGAAATCACCCACGAAAATAAATTCTTTTTCAAACCTGTGTTCTTCCTCAGTCCAAGGCGTCCCTCTTCGCCTCTCGATCTCCATATGGGGCCATTTAGTAACATTGCTGCCTTCACTCTCATTCTTCTCCTCTTCCAAGTACTCCGGGATCGGAACCATCCCATTAGCAATCGCATCCAAATCCTGCATCAAAACTTCAAAATGAAGCTTTACTTCAGTCGGATTTTTTGTCTTCAGTCTGTGCGCGATTTCGGTAAAGTTTAAATTGACCATCTCGTCGCCATTGTTCAGCGCGCACTCTGCAATCGCGTTTTCGAAAGCTTTTTCTTCCTCCCATGTCCAGTGCGATTCCGTTGATGACGTGTTCATCTTTCGCCTTTGACGGTGCAGAGCAAGGTTCACCGCAGTTTTGAGAAAGCTGTGATTTTAATGTTAATTGTTGGGTTTATATAGAGGAGGGCGGAATAACTAATTTCAAAATATTAAAGTATTTAATATTTTGTGTAGTATTTAAAACTTTGCATAATATCAATATACGTATACATTTGTAATATTATTCACAGTGAATTTAGTCTCCGTATTCGCTGAATGCATAATTTGAAACATTTATTGAATTGGAACCAACGGTGGATTCGAGGAGTTTGATTTGTCAGTTCCAAGAAATCAAATACATATAAAATAAATATTTTTCAAATTTTGAGGCTCCATACCACACGTTTTCATTACTAACCATCAGTCAATGCCACATTGAAAAACAAAATCAGTAATCACAAATATTTGCATTATCTCATCGACAAATACAAATCTCAAAAAGCCCAAAAAATGGCGATATGAATCACAATATAAATATAACTCGACTAAGAGTTCGAAGCTTCAAATGTAATCACCATATAGTTAATGCTATAATGCTCATGCTAAACTCAAGAAAAGCGGCTATAGTGAAAACATTTATAAAATCCTATTTTCATATAGATGTTAGGCTTTTATTGGACTATTGGGTCCTATTTCTTATATTGATGTTTTCTAGATTTCTCCATGTTGATTTCCAGAGTTTTTCAGTAAAATGTATGATATTTTATGAGGAATAAAACTACGGTGTCAGCCAAATTCTATTTGCACTCCATTCTTTCACACTTCAAAAATACTCTTAGGATGTGTTCGTAGACAACCTTTTGAGTTAGATGTTGGAAAATATAAAAAAAATGCAGTGTAAGTAATATAAAAACCGTTAAATAAAAATTGTTACATAAATTTATTTAACAATCATATTTGATATAATATTTCATATTTCATATTTAATATTTAATACTAAAAACTCAAACTCAAATTCAAATTCAAATACAAATTCAAAAATCTACTACTACTTCAAATTTCTTTTACGATCATGATGCCGACTGTCTCCATAACAGCTCCATAACGAACTAAAGCATCGACATAGCAATCTCTCGATGGTTTGGATTTCTCAAAATGAAAGCAGCTTGTCCTAGTTCTATCGACGAGAGCTGCTGAGAATCTTTCAAAATTTTCATAGCTTCTTGCCACTATAGTGTGCAGGTACTGCGTCAAGCAGGAGCTGAAGCAAAAGATTCAACATCAGAGCCACACTTGGACTTTCGATTGGGCCAGTAGTGGATAAAAGAACGCTGATGCTGGAAGTGTAATGCTGGATCTGGAGTGAATGTGAAATCGTGAAAATCAAATTCTTCTATGGCATCAAGGCCGGACATAGCTTCCTCCGCACTCTCTTCGCTCATAAAATCGACCTACCGGATAGTGTGTTTGTAACTGATGTACAGAGGAAGTGTGTAATCAACTTCATCGTCGAACGGAATTTTTTTTTTTGAGACAGGTGTTCATCAAGTAAAATGCCAATCATCATCCAGCTGTAAGGTGAGGCTTCCTTAAAATGCTTCAGGAATGTAATACTTTTTTCCTTAGCTCTTTTCCAAAAATCAACATTACCCTTGATTATCTCACTTTGCGAATCCCATTCTACCCCTCCACCATCATCAAACTCTGGAAATTTCTACACAAACTGAGATGTTGTCCCACTTCTGTATCAAAACCAACGGGGCATAATCTGCTCCATGATTATCCCGCAAGTATATTTGGAGAGCATTGATGAATGCCCCTTTTTGATTTTTGATCGTTTTTGTTTGTCTTTTTTTGATGCAATAAGAAACACGCATCGATAAATCTCTTTGTTTCTTCGTCCGTCCGTTCTTGAATCGTTTTTTTTAGATAGAGAAAGATGATGAAGAAGCCATCAAATTTTTAAAGAGGGCCGTTTTAATTTTGATTCGAAGTGAGGAAGAATGAAGGCTTGGCATGCTTATATAATTGGTTTACGTCAGATTTAAATTTTTTACGTCAGATGAATCTCAGTTATGTCGAACATAAAAATTACATCTCATTCAACCTTTGGAAATTGGAGCTACCAACCGCTACCTACTTAGCAGTTGAGGTAATTTTTACGTCCGACGTAATTGAGATACGTCGAACGTAAAAAATTGCAGACGCTTTCTGCCCTTTCAAATGCGTGTCCACGAGCGCATGGTTAATTTCCCACATTCCTTATTTCTTCTTTCACACTACATCAAATGAAAAAAAATACTCCTTACTATAAAACTAACCTAAAACTTGTTTAACCCATTTTCTTTTTCAAAACCAATTCTAAATCTTATATATCAAAATCATAAATCAAATCATTGCTGCAAAAGATAACCATAGATCCTTAAATCCCAATACCTAGACCAGAAATTCCTATTTCACCATTGCAATTAACTAATCTTTCAAACAATATTCTAAGATTACAGTAGCAAATCTTTGTTTAACAATTGATGTTTCATTTTACTGTTATTTACTGTTATAATATTACAATATAGATGATTGTATTGCTTCATATTTGGATATGTTTGGATTAGATTTTCTTTATTGCCATAATTTTTGGGAAGAAAGGACCTACATAGACCCTAAGGATGGTTCATGTAACAACCCTAAATTTTTGAATATAATTTGACTTTATTTCATTTTGAAATTATTTTAAATTTATTTTTATTTCAAGATTTCATTTTTAACTATTTTTAAAGTGATGATAAAAAATTTTCAAAGTTTATTATATTTATTTTCAATTTTTATAACCTAGTTTCTATTTTTGAGCTATTTTCTTAATTTATTTATATTTATTTAAAATTTATTTATTTATTTTTATTCACTCATTATTTTTTATTTATTTTATTTATATTTATTTTTCATTTGTTTAAAAATGAGAAAAGAAATAAAGAAATTTGAAGAGTTTTTAAACCTTTCACTTGCCTTTGTCTTTTTACCTTCCTTTTGTCTTTTCAATTCAATCAACATTGCATTTAATTTGCCACATATCTTCAGCCGATTACTTTTCATTCTCATGCACATCATTTTGTTTCTCAAACCCAAAAAATTTTGGCCATCATCGTTTTAAAAAAAAAATTTGGTAAATGTTTTCATTTTTTTCCATTTTCTTCTTTGTTTTTGTGTAAATTCTTTCCTTGCTTTCACTATGATGTTCGCCCTCTAGCCTCCACCATCACCACCACCTCCATCACCACTTTGCTCAGCTATCATCTCCTCCAGCACCTCTGTCATGTCATGGTCGTGGCTACCATTGGTTGCAAGATCCACAAAAAAATGCAAATACTACCTATAAATGCATAGCCGAACTCACATATGCATCATCACCTCATACAGCTCTTAGCCGCCCTTTGCACCACCTTCAACCAGCCCTACCTGACCCAAAGACCTCTGTCATATCATTACCTGACCCTACCAGGCTTGGCCGTGCCAATATATGCCTATGGCCGAACCATATTTGCATAGAAAATCCACTTTATTGCCTTGTACTTGTGTTGTACATGCATATCCACTTCCATGCCTTCATACCTAGTTAGGCCGAGCATACTTGACCCATACTTGATTAAACACACCCTATGGCCGTGCCTTATCACTCTTTAGGCCGAGCATAGTGATGGTGGAAGCAAATGCAAGGGTTTGATTCTTTGTTGTACATGATTTCTAGATTGTTTAATGTTAAATTTTGGGTTGAAATTCATGTTATATATATTGTTCTTTTCATATGCACAAGACAAATAGTTTTGGCTCTCTCCCCACTCGAATCGTAGTCGTGTTTTCGTGCTTTTTGGGTCTCTGTTGTGTGTTTGGTTGTTATCTCCAGCTTGTAGAGGTGAGTAATTCTCACCAGATAATTTATACTTATATAATTAGTAAACTGATAGCATTTGAGTCTGTAAATTATATCATCATGTTACAACTGTCTATGCTATGATCATATGATGTTCACCCCTGTTTATACACTTGTTATATCATCTGTTACTGTTATATAATGTTATTCTGTTTATTTATATCAGTTTCACACACTGCAAGTTCCCTATAGAATATGATCACTATGGGTTGAAATGATACATACCCGAACGGACTTTAGAATAGAGAAAAATCGTTATGGGCTAAAATGATAGGCCTGAGCAATTTTTAGTTATTTCATTTTACTTGAGACCGCGGGTTTGAAATGATAGAACCAGGGTTTTCTTTGTAAATTACGGATTGAAACGATATATATCCGTATCACTTTACGTAGGATAGAAAATTTTATATAGAACCGTGGTTAATATATATTTTTATGAAATTTTTAAATATTTTTAAAATGTAAATTTATAATATTTTGAAATATATTTTATTTAAAATGATTTTTATAAAGTCTAAATGATTTTTGTATAAGTTAAAATTGTGAATTAAATAAATAGTTAAGTGGATTTTGAAATATAATTTAAATTTTGAATTTGAGAAATTTGGTTAAAGTGAATTTTGAATTTAATAAATAAAATGAAAAATAAGTTATATTGGAAATTTAAATTTAAGTGTTAATTCAATTCTTAATTATAAAGAATTGAAATTGAATGTTTGAATTTAATAAGTGAATTATTATTAAAATTTGATTTTTGTATGAAAATTTCACTTTATAAGATCATAATTACAAGGGTATTTTAATAATCATTTCTAAAGTGAGAAAATATGATTTTGTAAGTTAATATTGTTTAAATTAAAGTTTAATTATTTATGAAATTATATTGAATATTTGGAATTTAATTAACAGCATTTTTGAAATGCTATCATTTCTTAAGTAAAGGATATTAAAGCATGTTGTAAGTGTTGTAGTTGATACCAATGAATAAATGGCTAAAATGAACTAAGAGCTATTACAGCACTTTGTAAGTGCTGTAGTTGCTGAATTTAACTTAAGTTTTATTTGAAACTAAATTAACCTATTACAGCATTTTAAATGTTGTCTTTTGCCAAAATGAATTGTTTTGAAACATAACTTTCCGTAGCATTTTCTAAGGGCTGCGAAAGTTGGAATTTCACCGTTTTGATAAATTTAAATGAATAAATGAACTTTGAAAAGATTAAAATTTCGAAAATTTAATATTTAATTATTAAATATAATAAATTCATTTTTAATGATTTAAATGAAGTAATTCGATTTGAAATATAAACTATTTTGAAATGTGAGTTGAAATGGTATTTAAATTTTATATAAAATGAATGTGGTTTTGAAAAGATATGATATTTTGAAATGGATTTGAAATGATATTGAATTGTTGAAATGATGTTTGATTTTTGAAATATAAATACCATTTTTAAATTATAACCACGGGTTATAATAACGATTGGTTATTAAAGAGACCGGGATCGGATATGGACATACTCTCCGTCGATACCGAAAACCACTTTAACAACTGTGCACGCGGTGGAGATTCCAGCATGAAGTGGGATGGTGGCGACGTTCTTAAGGTATGTTACGTGGATCCAACTCCCGTGAGTTGGCATAAGGAGGCTAAAACAGGAGCGATCTCGGGCCAAAAGGGGTAGCTCCTCTGGTCGGACACAGTTCTTCGATACCATTCTATTATTGTTGTGATTGATTGGGTGCACCCCTTGATTTTGGAGTGTGGCTCGAGGTGGGCGTAGTGGCTGCTGCGTTACCACCAGCCCGTGTGCGTAATTGGTATATCTACCTTGGCATTGCCTTGTGTGCCGTGTAACCTACCATACCGAGCTTTACTACGAGCTTGTGTTTCTCCCGTAGCCCATGGAGTATTTAGGATAGTCTCCCGATCTGGAGATATGCTGATACTGGATGGACTACTGGGACTATTATGTGTTGGGGGCTATATGGGTAACCCTTCGACACTATTTTAAAGTAAGTTTATTTGACTATAAACATTATTATAATAGCGCAATATTACTACATAGTAAATAGTTTAACGGATCCTTAGAGGATTGTCGGTCCCAGGCATCCTTTAAGTTACTTGTACTTTATTACAGTCCACTTGAGTTGGTTTACATTATATAAGAATATATGTCCTGACTCGAGTGTTTTGTATTTTGCTTTATGCTCGGGTCAGCCTGAGTATTCATAGCTTTGGATTCTCTTTCTGGAGCTGGTTTTTGCTGGAGATTCGGCATATCTATTTATATATCTATTTCAGTTTCAGCTATTCTAATTTATCTCATGTATTAGTGAACTCCTATGTATTTGGGATTTCTATTACGTTGTTTTCAGACTGATATTATGTACTTGTTTTGAGACATTGTTATAGTAGCTTCATGAACAGCTATGGTATTTTATATTCCGCCGCGAGTTATTTTGATATGTTCTATGTTTGTGATTCTGTGTATTTGATTTCATTTGCTCCAAATTTATTTACAATCTGTTATTTTGCATTATTCAAGTCTGACATGTGTGGATTATTGTCGATTTGAATGGTACAAAATAGTGGGTTGTTACATTTGGTATTGGAGCTTTGGTTTTAGGAAAACCATTGCCTGCGGAGCAAAAACTCATTAGAGATAGGGTAGAAATACCCTAGAATGAGTGAAGTCAATATCAGAATCATATCTTTGTGAGAGAACGTATTTTCAAAGTATAAAATGATTTTTTAAAATGTTTTCAAAAGATTTTCAAAGATTATTTCGATATAAAAAAATTTCTTGTTTTAAAGGATTTTCAAATGTTTTCTAACTTCTTTCCTTTTGTATCTACCTTGTTAGTATTTTCTTTCTTTAGGATATTCATCCAAGTGGATTTATCTTATCTTATCTTTGTCTTCTCTATACCATGTCCTAAATTCATTCTTGATTTTTCAGGATGAATCGAGGAAATGCCAAAAGAGGTAGGGATCATGGTATTACCCCAGTTCCACAGCCTGCGGCACCTGTTAGATTCACTGTTCTCTGTAAGGAATTCACTCAACTTGGTGGAACCATATTCACCAGTTCAGAGAGCATCATTGGGGCTCAGCAGTGGTTGTGGAGTCTAGAGAGGATATTTATTGGTCTTATATTACTGATACCCAGAAGCGTCAGCTAGCAGCTTGGCGGCTGCAAGAATCTACCCTGGATTGGTGGGAGTCTGTTACGGCTAACACAGTCGAGGCTGATCTTACTTGGGAGCAG
This sequence comes from Allium cepa, assembly GCA_030765085.1. Taxonomy (NCBI): domain Eukaryota; kingdom Viridiplantae; phylum Streptophyta; class Magnoliopsida; order Asparagales; family Amaryllidaceae; genus Allium; species Allium cepa. The sequence goes on along the minus strand of CM060937.1, from coordinate 106,835,258 downwards.
TTCAGGTATCCTTTGTGTTATCTTGAATTTTTTTCCTATTTTTCCTTTCTGTTGAATCTATCTTATTTTTTTTCTGTATCTCCTTTTCAGGGAGCTTTTGTGGCAAAATGGATGCCCGAAGCCGAAAAATCTCAGCTTTATCGTGAATTCATGGATCTCAAGCAGGGTACCATGTTCTTTTCTGAGTATGAGAGGAAGTTCAATGAACTTTCCAAGTTCGGTCCTATCCTGATAGAAAATCCTCTGAAGAAAAATGAGAAATTCATTGCTGGTGCTCGTTCAGAGTACTATAGTCATCTCATTTCTCATGTTCATGGCACTTTCACCCAGCTTATGGATATGGCTATCCGTTATGAGAACCCTACTTCTAAGGGTCCTGCTGTTTCTGGTGCTCCTTCATCTCAGTCTTCCTCTGCTAATTCCAAGAAGAGAAAGTCTAAGTTCCACCAGCAGAAGAAGAATTTTCACAAGCGTCCTGGTTTGGGATCTTCATCATCTACTCCTTCTCAGAGGCAGCCGGTTGATCTTTCCTCTATCACTTGCTTTAGATGTGATCAAAAGGGACACTATGCAAATAGCTGTCCTACTATACCTAGTGCTGCTATTCCTTCCCCTGCTCAGTTGGCTTGACATGATCTCTTCCATATCTGTCTCCAGCCTGGTCATTTTAGAAGGATTGCCCTACCCAGCAGAAGGGTACGCCTTCTGGTAAATTTGCTGTCACATCTACATCATCTCTAGTTCCTCCACCTGCTCCTATTCCTTATGATGACCAAGGTACTCTTCAGGGCACATTTAATTTATTCCATCATCATGTTCGTGTTTTATTTGATACTGGAGCTTCCCATAGTTTTATTTCTGTTGATTTGTGTGATAAGTTTGAGCATCTCCTTTCTCCTGAGTATGCTTATGTTCCTTTATGTGTTTCAAGTCCCATTGGGGGCCCTGCCAACCTTAATCGGATTTGTAAGCAAGTGAAACTTCTCTATTCTGATCATCGCTTTAGTGGTGATTTTTATGTTATGGGCTTCGATGCTTTTGATTCATTGCTTGGTCAGGATTGGTTTGGGAATCGTGATACCTGTATCTCTTGTAAAGCCTGGTCTTTTTACCTTGTTGATGATCAAGGAAATTCCTTGATTATTCAGTACCGCATGCTTTAGGATTTTGCTAGCAATTTTATTTATTCTCTGGATTCTTCTCCTGGTGATCTTGATTAGACTCCTATGGTCCGACTCTATCCCGATGTATTTGGTGAAGTCACTTCTTTGCCTCCGAAGCAGGAAATTGATTTTCATATTGATCTTATTCCTAGTGCTCGACCTGTAGTTCTTCCTCCTAGAAGAATGGCACCCTGCGAGTAGGTTGAGATGGGAAAGAAAATTGAGGACTTGTTCTCCAAAGGTCTGATCAGACCCAACTATTCAGAATGGGGAGCAGCGGTGGTTTTTGTCACCAAGTCCGATGGTTCTTTGAGGATGTGCGTTGATTATAGGGAGCTGAACAAGCTCACTATGAAAAACAGATATCCAATGCCTCGTATCAATGATATGTTTGATCATCTTTATGGTGCCACCGTTTTCTCTCAGCTTGATCTTGCCATAGGTTTTCATCGGCTCAGGGTTGCTGAGGAAAGTATTTCCAAGACTGCTTTTCATACTGAGAATGAGTTTTATGAATGGTTAGTCATGCCTTTCGGTTTGACTAATGCTTCTGCCTTCTTTGTTGATTTGATGAATCTTGTCTTTCGTGATGTGCTTAATAAATTTGTTCTAGTCTTTTTGATGATATCCTTGTCTTCTCTAAGACCAAGGAAGAGCATGAGTCACATTTGAAATCTATTGTGGAGACTCTCAGAAATCATCAGTTGAAGGCTAAATTTTCTAAATGCCATTTCTGGAAGGATGAAGTCCGATTTCTCGAGCATATTGTCTCTAGTAATGGAGTTTCTGTTGATCCAGTCAAGATCGCTGCGATCAATGTAAGTCTTTCTTTCTTTCTCTTTTCTTTTACCATTTAATAATACTATCTTTCCAGTTGTCCTTATTTTCTCTCTATTCTGTTACAGGATTGGGAAACTCCAAAGACTCCATCTGATATTCGTAGTTTTCTAGGCCTTGCCGGTTACTACCGGAGATTCATTGAGAATTTTGCTCGGATTGTTGCGCCTCCCACTGCTTTAACTCGTAAGAATGCTAAGTTTATCTGGAGTGATAAGTGTAAGGCTGCATTCAATGAGTTAAAGTGAAAGCTAACTTCCACACCAGTTTTTACCGTTCCGAATGGAAGTGAGGGATTGATGGTATATAATGATGCTGGTCGTGAGGGTTTGGGTGTTGTTCTCATGCAGGATGGTAAGGTCATTGCCTATGCCAGCTGTCAGTTGAAAACCCATGAGGAAAATTATGCTGCTCATGATTTAGAGTTGCTTGCTATTGTCTTTGCTTTGAAGCTTTGGAGGCATCATCTCCTTGGAATTAAGTTTAAGCTTTTCACCGATCATCGGTCTTTGAGATATATCTTCACCCAGAAGGATTTGAATCAGAGGCAAGTTTGTTGGCTTGAGTTTCTGTCTTCTTACGACCTCGATATTAGCTATCATCCCAGCAAAGCTAATGTTGTGGCCGATGCTTTGAGTCGAAAGAAGGCTTTATTGTGTCAGCTTATTGTTTCTTCTCCTCTTTTGGATCATATCATGGCTAAGCAAGATGAGGATGACATGCTTATATTGATGAAAGAGAGTGTTCGTAGTAGGGTTGGTGGTAATAGTAGTAAAAGTGGAGCTCAGATCGATGATAGAGGGATTTTGAGGATTAATGCTAGGATTTGTGTCCCGAATGTTGATGGTTTGAGGCAGGAGTTGCTTCGGGAGAATCATCGATCCAGGATTTCTATTCATGCTGGTGTGTCGAAAATGTATCAGGATATGAAGAAGCTTTATTGGTGGAAGGGTATGAAGTGGGATACCTCTATCTTTGTTAGTCGGTGTGCGACTTGTCAGCAAGTCAAAGCCGATCACCAAAAGACCCCTGGTTTGTTGCAGACCCTTGAGATTCCCAACTGGAAGTGGGAACAGGTTTCCATGGATTTCATCGATGGTTTACCGAGGACTTGGAGGGGTAATGAGAGTATCTGGGTTATTGTTGACAGACAAACCAAGTCCGCTCATTTCATTCCGGTCAAGTCTACTCGTTCTGCTTCTAGCTTGTTTGAGATCTACATGAGAGAGATTGTTCGTCTCCATGGTGTTCCTCTTAGTATTGTTTATGATCGTGATCCTATCTTTACCAGTCAGTTTTGGAAAGCTTCTCAGGAATCTCTGGATACTCATCTGAATCTGAGCACTGCTTACCATCCACAGACCGACGGTCAAACGAAAAGAGTGAATCAGATTCTCGAGGATCTTCTTCGTGCTTGTGTGCTTGATTATGGAGGATCTTAGATAGATCATATCCATCTTTTCGAATTGACCTACAATAATAGCTATCAGGTATGATCTAATCTTTTTATCTATCTCATTACATCTTTACATTCAGGCCAATATCCAAATGTTTCCGTTTGCTGCTCTGTATGGACGACCTTGTAGATCTCCATCTTGCTGGATTGAATCCGGTAATCATTTGGTTCTTGGTCCTGATGTGATTTTGGAAGCTTCGAGGGAGTTGAGGAGATTAAGAGGAGGTTGAGAGCTGCTCAGGAAAGGCGGAAGAAGTATGCTGATAGGCATATGCGGAATTTGGAATTTGTTGTTGGTGATCAGGTTTTCCTTAAGGTCTCTCCCTTGAGGAATGTCATTCGCTTTGGTCGTAGAGGGAAGCTTTCTCCTAGGTTCATTGGTCCTTTCCGAATTGTGAAAAGGGTTGGTTCTTTGGCTTATCGTCTGGATTTGTCCGAGAAGCTTTCTAGAGTGCATGATGTATTCCATGTCTCACATCTTCACCGATATCTTCATGATCCAGCTCTTATTGTCCAACCTTCTACTCTTGATAATTTGGATATTGAGCCTAACCTGACTGTTGAGAGGAAGTCACTTCGTATTGTCGACAGAGCTACGAAGCAACTCAGAAGAAAATCAGTTAATCCGGTCAAAGTACAGTGAGTAGTGATGATCGAGATTATACCGGGGAGACGGAGGAGAGCATTCGTGCTTCGAATCCAGAATTGTTCGTTTTAGGTACTATTTTGTTTTTCTATCTTGTTTCTCTTTATTTTCCTTGCCCGTTCTTTTCGAGGACGAAAAGATTTGAGTGGGGGAGAGTGTAGCAACCCTAGATTTTTGAATATAATTTTAAATTTGACTTTCTTTCATTTCAAAATTATTTTAAATTTATTTTTATTTCAAGATTTCATTTTTAAATATTTTTGAAGTGATGATAAAAAATTTCCAAAGTTTATTGTATTTACTTTCAATTTTTATAACCTGGTTTCTATTTTTGAGCTATTTTCTTAATTTATTTATATTTATTTAAAATTTATTTATTTATTTTTATTCACTAATTACTTTGTTTTGTTTTTATTTTTTTTGTATTCATTTTTCATTTGTTTACAAATGAGAAAAGAAATAAAGAAATTTGAAGAGTTTTTAAACCTTTCACTTGCCTTTGTCTTTTTACCTTCCTTTTGTCTTTTCAATTCAATCAACATTGCATTTAATTTTGGCCGACTTATCCACATATCTTCAGCCAATTACTTTTCATTCTCACACACATCATTTTTTTCTCAAACCAAAAAATTTCGGCCATCATCTGAGGAAAAAAATTTGGTAAGTGCTTTCATTTTTTTCATTTTCTTCTTTGTTTTTGTGTAAATTCTTTCCCTTGCTTTCACTATGATGTTCGGCCTCTAGCCTCCACCATCACCACCACCACCATCACCACTTTGCTCAGCTGTCATCTCCTCAAGAACCTCTGTCATGTCATGGCCGTGGCCACCGTTGGTTGCAAGATCCACAAAAAATGCAAATACTACCTATAAATGCATAGCCGAACTCACATATGCAACATCACCTCATACACCTCTTAGCCGCCCTTTGCACCACCTTCCACTAGCCCTATCTGACCCAAAGACCTCTGCTACATCATTTCTTGACCCTACCAGGCCTGGCCGTGCCAATATATGCCTATGGACAAATCATATTTGCATAGAAAATCCACTTTGTTGCCTTATACAAGTGTTGTACATGCATATCCACTTCCATGCCTTCATACCTAGTTAGGCCGAGCATACTTGACCCATAATTGACCAAACACACCCCATGGCCGTGCCTTATCGCTCTTTAGGCCGAGCATAGTGATGGTGGAAGCAAGTGCAAGGGTTTGATTCTTTGTTGTACATGATTTCTAGATTGTTTAATGTTAAATTTTGGGTTGAAATTCATGTTATATATATTGTTTTGTTTCGTATGCACAAGACAAATAACTTTGGCTCTCTCCTCACTCGAATCGTAGTCGTGTTTTCGTGCCTTTTGGATCTCTGTTGTGTGTTTGGTTGTTATGTAACGACCCCAGATTTTAATTAAATTTAAATTGATAATTAATTGAATTTTTGAATTAATATTTGTGAAATGTATCGATGAATTGATGCGAGTTTCCCCGAATTCAAATAAAAATGTGTTAAATTATTTGAATTGAAAATCTTATGAAATAGTTTTTTGGAATTGTGTAAATATAACAAATTTTTTGAAATAACTATTTAAGTTAAGATAAAAATAAGTATACAAAGTAAAATAAAACACAAACAAAATGTTAATAAAATTATAACAACATATAAAATAGGAACGCATTCTTATTACAAAGTATAATTCAAGAAGAAGAAAAAAAGAGACAAGTTTGTACACATGAGAACAACAATTATGTATGCAGCCATCAAAACATAGCTGCAACCACCACAATGCTAGCTTTGTCGAATCTAAAGTATGAACAAACAAATAAAAATATAAGTATGAAGACAAGGCAAGGGGAGAACAAAGACCATGCTGTATATTCGGTATATTGACAAAAAAATAAGACAAAGAAATAAATGCCATCACCTCTAAGCATTTATATACATTTAGTTTTGAAAACAATCTGGAAAAAAAAATAAAGCAAAACCAGAAAACAAATAGTATATGTAGATTTATGTAGATTTGTACAATAGTCATTAATACCAAATGTCCTTAGCATAAATGTTGCCATATCTCTAGCATACAAGAAATATACATCGGCCGCCAAAATGAAAAGAATATCTCTGCCTCTATTTGTACTAAACAAATAACCTTACCTGTACAAAATAATATATCAACTTGTAGCTTCTTTTATATAGACATCAAACTCTCCATCAATTCGTCTATTCTAAACTAAAGCAATATCATCTTTAATTTACAACAAACTTCAACATCAGCAAATCAAATACAACCCAGAGGATTTAAGAAGAGGAACTTCAGCTTGCTTTGTTTTACAAACCAGTTTCACATTTGAAGAAGAACTGTTCTTTTTTCCTGAGAACAAAGGTGAGTAACTTCACTTTTAAACAAATTCAAGTAGGAAAATTTGTTTGCATACTATTTAATCTAAAATAAACATGAGTGATACAATATCTGCTGTGTACATATTCATGTATGGCATACATGTTGTTGCTTCAGAGTATTCTCTGCCTATACCTCCCAGTATTCAAGTTTGGTTTAAAACAATTCAAACCTCGTGATCTTGTCTTTGGTTAAATTTAAGTTTCAAATGAAACTTGTTTGCTTGATCATAAACTCTAGTCTTAAAATTGTACTTAAGTTGAAAATAAAATGTGAATGACTCTGGAAACTATTAACAGAGGAATCAACTTAGAAATAGTGGAAAAAATTAAACTTCATAAATTTTTGTTTCAGAATTAGGATTTGAAAGAACCTATAAAAATATGAATTTTAAAATGAAAATCAAGATTTTTAGATTGGTATTTCGAGAGCAGTTCGTTTTTGCTTGCAAATTAGTTTTCGACCAAGTTCTGGTGATCAAGTGGACTGGAGAGGTTGGGTTTTTGTCTGAAGGTAGGTGGGTGATCAGTGATTCTGGGAAAAATGATCGGAGGTGCTCTCGATCATCGAGGCGAAGGCGGCGTAATTTTTGGGTTTCTAAACCTAAATTTTTGGGTGGTCGAAAATTTGGCCACCGCGACCTCTTACAGGCATCGAGTTACCCGCGCCTTTTGGAGATGGTGGTAGGGCCGATGACGAAGTGATGGCCGAAGTTTCATATGTTCTGGTGGTAGAAGTCGTGAGTACGAGGTGTTGACAGGGATTGGTAGTGGTTCCAGTTCATGGGTTCCAGGTTTGACTTAACACTTGAATTCGAATACGCGAAGATGATGGAGGTTCTGATGGTCGGAGATTTGCACGTGGGAAAGCGTCAACTTGTTCGACGTAGTGGCGGCGCCGGAAGATCGCCGGCGGCGCCGGAAGATCGTCGGCGGCGTTGTGCACGTGCACGCGTGGTAGTTCGTATCTGGTTTGGGGCTTTGGGGAAGACGAAGTTTTCTCGTATGATTACTCGAGATTTTGCGGGGTCGACCCGAAGTGGTTCTCGCGTTTTCCTGAAGTCGACTCGAAGCAAGATTTTAAATGCGAAGTGAAAACACTTGGAATGTTTTTTGATGGAAATTTTGGGGTACCTGGGTAAAGATTTGGGAAAACTCGAAGCAGAGCTCGAGTTTGTGAGGGTTTAACTCGGGGAAATCATGATGGGGCTCGGGTATAAGATGTGGTACAGGTTTCAAAAACCTGTTTCTGTTTAAACTTTAAAAATATTCAAGTATATCCAATAAAATGTTTTGGAAATAAATGATTGAGTTTAAACTCTTTTGAATTTCTTTCAGCTAATTAATATTACTTTAACATGAAATCTTAAAAGCAAATTTAAAATGAATGTTTTCAAATTTAAGAAAGTAATAAATAAAATCATTCATAAGAATAAATTATCTTTATTGTTAATGAAACATATTGATTTGTAATTCATAAATTATTAAGTTAATTTGAATGATTAATTAGGAAGTTGGTTTAAAGGTTAATTTAATTAATAAGTAATTAAAGAATGATTTATTTAATTTATAAATAAATAATTAGATTAAATTATAATCAGAAATGATTAATAATGAATTAATCTAAGATAATTTTTTTTTAGAAAGTAATTAAAGAAATGTTATTAGTGAATGAAAATAATTAACTAGAGATTATTAAGTAATTAAACTAATGCGATAAAAATTTGATAATTAATCAGATTTATTAATTCAGATAATCAATTATACATTTTTAAATGTAATCACCGAATAGAAGTAATTAAGAGATTTATTACTTATTGTAATTAATAAGTCATAATGGGATAATAAATTCATAAATAAATAAATTTAATTGGGAATAAAATCGAATTAATTTAGATTTAACGATTAGTAAATCCTGCCTATAAATATTTATTAAATGCTTGACCTTACTTATGAATGGTTATATTGCATTGTATTGTATGAGAAACCTTGAATTGGTTGTCCTATCTGATCTGTGATATTTTGTTCTGTGACTGTGTATAAATTATCCATTCATTTACATTGTTATATTATCTGTGAATCTGTGAATGGGCGATAAGCTTTATAGTTATATCGTTTATCAACTATATTTCTGTGTTTGATCTGTAATGATTGAATGATGTTGCACTATTGTGTTAAACCCCTTGACCACACTTATACACACACCAATATGGATTTCACGAGGAAATCGGTTAAGTCACAGATTTTGAAATGATTTATAAAATTGAATATTTGAATTCAAATGTTTTGAAAATGGATTGGGTTTAAAGTGAAAAGCAATTGAAATAGAATTTCAAAGATAAAATTATTTTGAATAACTTGATTAAGATTTGGAATTTAAATATTTTGATTTAAAATTTGAATTCAATACTTGAAATTGAATTCTATGATTTGAAACTAGGGATTAACGATATTATACTAGTCATATATAAGTCAAACCATTTTTAAAGTATTGTTCTTTTGAGAATTTGAAGTAAACCAAAGATTGTAACTTGTATAAATGGAATCGGGTTTTCCGAAATAAAACTATTGTTTCTAAGTGATAAAAAGCTTTCATATGAGTAATGAACTTCCAATTTATATTAAAAGGATTTCAAGTTTGAATTAAAATGATTTTTCCAAGTTATGAATGAACCTTTGGAAACAGTTTTGAAAGCTATGAGATAAATCTTTGATTTAAAGATTTAATGAATTAATCCTTTTGAAACGGGATTGTTTTGAAATCCGGGAATGAATATTCGTGAAACTATGTAAACTTTATGAAATAAATCTTTTTGTTTAAAAGATTTGAAATGGTAACTGGTTTAAACCATTTGAAAGAAAGTTTTGAATTATTAAGTTGTGACTTAATTGAAATCCCATATCCATATGTTTTAAATATTTCGCTCACTATTCGGTTTAGCCGGGAAAGGACCTTTGTGTCAAGTAACCCATTCCGAATATGTGATTCGTCGTTATGGATAGCATTTGAAGATCGTGGTGAAGACCGGGTATTTGCGAGAGCGATAGGATGACCTATCGATTGTCTCTGCACTGGGTAGCTCCCGGTATAGAGATTCCCTTAGTGATGGGAAATCCGATCGGGATTGTGAATATCCGGATTGCAAGGACTTCTTTGGAAGTGCCTTCGGTTCTGTTCGAGCCTGGAACAGACTGGTATGGATTGTGTGTCTGACATTACATTTTGAGATATAAAGCAGATTTCTTTCAAATACATTTCTGTTGGTGGCGGAGAATTTATTCTTTTAGCTTAACACCCTCTCTGAGACGTACGAGCTCAGAGGTTATGTAGTTGAAGGCTATCAGCGATATATTCCCAATTTGGTAATGTGACATGCTAAGTGTTGCTGTGAAATGATCATTGTTTGATCATTTGTGATATGATCATTTGTTTGATCATTTATCTTTGTGATCATTACTTTGATCATTTGTTGACCCAAAGCATGGCTTTGTACCAAAGCGTAGTTTTGTGGACGTGACCTCGTCGAGCCTCACACCCCGGAATGGTCAAAACAGGAAAGATGCAGCAAGGTTATTAGGGGGTAGCGCCCCTTTAGGGTATGTACATCTCCTTCTGGATAGAAGTGGTATCATGGTATGGAGCCCAGATACTTACTTATGCGGACATCACAAACTTATATATATATATCTTGATTTGTGATTTGATGTTGGGGCCCCGGTTAAAGGTTGTTACAACCGGGAGGTGGCATACTCGTGTCAGTAGTTACCCAGTTAGGGGTAACCCGGCCTTGTGTTGGCAGAGATCCGGTTAGGTTCTCGGGACGTCCATCCAGAGGCATTTCCATGTGGCAATGGGAAGTTCCTTGGCCTGACCATTTGTTGGAAATCCAAAGAAACAATACGAACCTTGTACGGTTTTAGTTGTATAACCTGCTATGGAATGTGGCGGTAACCTGCTATTGAACATAGTAGCTATAGTAGGCATACGATAATGGTCGTATGTTGGCTAAGATTTATATTCTACTTTCGAAAATGTTTTCTGCACCGTGCACTTATAATAATAATATCAAAGAAATTTTCTGCGTATTAAGCATGTTTGACTATCATAAGAAGAAATCTCCTCCAAGTCTGCGTTTGCATTATGTGTGTGGTGGGAGGTCTTATAGTAGTTTCATTTTCAAAAAAGCATTGCGAATTTATTTTAAAATTCTCTTGTTGATTGTTTTAAAAGATAAACTGTTTTTGTTGCTCACACTAGTCCCATGACTGATCCGGAGTTTATTGTTCCTTTCCTAAACTCTGGGTGCTCATTATTTTCTACACGAGCAGTCTAGAGTTGGGTTTTTCAGATACTTAGGTTCAGTAGATATTATCTGGAGTTAGTTCAGTTCTTGGTTCGCACCAGTCTTGCTTAGCTTGGTGCATTGTTATGGGGAGTTCGAGCTATTGCTGGATTGGTTCTTGGAGATGGAGTTCAGATTTGGAGTTCTTCGTTGAAGACTATCTTAGAGTTATTTGTTCCGCTGCTAGTGTTATCTATTTTCTTTCTGCTGCTATTTTATTGTATCTCTGATGTATATTGATATTCATTGTAACATTCTGTTGTATCAGTTATTGTATATCAATGTATTATTCTTTTATTTCGCTGTGATGTTTACTTAATTGTGTTATAAGCTCCGGCGAATCGGTTTTGAACGATCGAATCTACGGCATTCGAGTACGAATGAAGTATGGATGTCGATTTTTGAGCGGGCAAAACTCGTTTTCGTTACATGTTATCTCCAGCTTGTAGAGGTCAGTAATTCTCACCAGACAATTTATACTTATATAATTAGTAAACCGATAGCATTTGAGTATGTAAATTATATCATCATGTTATAACTGCCTATGCCATGATCATGTGATGTTCACCCCTGTTTATACACCTATTATATCATCTGTTACTATTTTATAATGCTATTTTGTTTATTTATATCAGTTTATCACACTGCAAGTTCCCTGTAGAATAGGATCACTATAGGTTGAAATGATACATACCCGAACGGACTTTAGAATAGGAAAAAATCGTTATGGGCTGAAATGATAAGCCTGAGAGATTTTTAATTATTTCATTTTACTTGGGACAGCGGGTTTGAAATGATAGAACCCGGGTTTTCTTTGTAAACTACGAATTGAAATGATATATATTCGTATCACTTTACCTAGGATAGAAAATTTTATACAGACCCGTGGTCAATATATATTTTTCTGAAAATTTTAAAATATTTTTAAAATGTAAATTTATAATATTTTGATTTAAAATGTATTTAAAAAGATTTTTATAAAGTGTGAATGATTTTGTTATAAGTTAAAAATGTGAATTAAATAAATAGTTAAGTTGATTTTGAAATGTAATTTAAATTTTGAAATTTGAGAAATTTGGTTAAAGTGAATTTTGAATTTAATAAATGAAATGAAAAATCAATTATATTTGGAAATTTAAATCTAAGTGTTAAGTTAAATTCTTAATTATAAAGAATTGAAATTGAATGTTTGAATTTAATAAGTGAATTATTATTAAAATTTGTTTTTTTTATGAAAATTTCACTTTATAAAAGCATAATTGAAAGGGTATTTTAATGATCGTTTCTAATGTGAGAAAATATGATTTTGTAAGTTAAATATAGTTTAAATTAAAGTTTAATTATTTACGAAATTATATTGAATATTTGGAATTTAATTAACATCATTTTTGAAATGCTATCATTTCTTAAGTAAAGGATATTACAGCATTTTGTAAATGCTGTAGTTGATACCAATGAACTAAATGGCTAAAATGAACTAAGAGATATTACAGCACTTTGTAAGTGCTGTAGTTGTTGAATTTAACTAAAGTTTTATTTGAAACTAAATTAACCTATTACAGCATTTTAAATGCTGTCTTTTGCCAAAATGAATTGTTTTAAAACTTAACTTTCTGCAGCATTTTCTAAGGGCTACGAAAGTTGGAATTTCACTGTTTTGATAAATTTAAAAGAACAAAAAATTTTGAAAAGATTAAAATTTTGGAAATTTAACATTTAATTATTAAATATAATAACTTCATTTTTAATGATTTAAATGAAGTAATTCGATTTGAAATATAAACTATTTTGAAATGTGAGTTGAAATGGTATTTAAATTTTATATAAAATGAATGTGGTTTTGAAAAGATATGATATTTTGAAATGGATTTGAAATGATATTGAATTGTTGAAATGATATTTGATTTTTGAAATATAAATACCATTTTTAAATTATAACCACGGGTTATAATAACGATTGGTTGTTTAAGAGACCGAGATCGGATATGGACATACTCTCCGTCGATACCGAAAGCCACTTTAACAACTGTGCACGCGGTGGAGATTCCAGAATGAAGTAAGATGGTGGCGACGTTCTTGAAGTATATTACGTGGACCCAACTCCCGTGAGTTGGCATAAGGTAGCTAAAAACAGGAGCGATCTCGGGCCAAAAGGGGTAGCTCCTCTGGTCGGACATACTTATTCGATACCATTCTATTACTGTTGTGATTGATTGGGTGCACCCCTTGATTTTGGAGTGTGGCTCGAGGTGGGCGTAGTGGCTTCTACGTTACCACCAGCCTGTGTGCATAATTGGTATATCTACCCTGGCATTGCCTTGTGTGCCGTGTCACCTACCATACCGAGCTTTACTACGAGTTTGTTTTTCTCCCGTAGCCTATGGAGTATTTAGGGTAGTCTCCCGATCTGGAGATATGCTAATACTGGATGGACTACTGGGACTATTATATGTTGGGGGCTATATGGGTAACCATTCGAAACTATTTTAAAGTAAGTTTATTTACTGTAAACATTATTATAATAGCGCAATATTACTTCATAGTAAATAGTTTAACGGATCCTTTGAGGATGGGCAGTCTCAGGCATCCTTTAAGTTACTTGTACTTTATTATAGTTCACTTGAGTTGGTTTACATTATTATGTCCTGACTCAGGTGTTTTGTGTTTTTCTTGACGCTCGGTTCAGCCTGAGTATTCACGGCTTTGGATTCTCTTTCTGAGCTGGTCTTTGCTGGAGATTCTGACTATCTATTTATATATCTATTTCAGTTTCAGCTGTTCTAGTTTATCTCATGTATTAGTTAACTCCTATGTATTTGGGATTTCTATTATGTTGTTTTCATACTGATATTATGTATTTATTTTGAGACTTTGTTATAGTAGCTTCATGAACTACTATGGTATTTTATATTCCGCTGCGAGTTATTTTGATATGTTCTGTATTTGTGATTCTGTGTATTTGATTTCATTTGCTCCAAATTTATTTACAATCTGTTATTTTGCATCATTCAAGTTCGACATGTATGGATTATTGTCGATTTGAATGGTATAAAATAGTGGGTTGTTACAGTTCATAATACAAGCCTCGTCCAAGTCAAGCATATGACTTAAAGAAAACCTCATATGGTATTAGTATGGACATTGTTTTGGACTATGTTTGGCACTATTGTGGAGTACTGAAACTTCATGCTTCATGTCTGCGTGGTTGGTTCGGGAATATGAAAAAAATCCTGAATTAACCACGAAGAAATAGAGCATGATAATTTCAGTAATCCACGTTCGAGAATGACGAGTGATTTTCCACAACCCATGCTCTCCATAGTTGCGTTGGTCTTTAGCTTCCACGCAGCAACCTACCATGGGAACTTTAGTTTACCGCGCCTCTTCCGAGAGAGGTTGATGTTGACGAATTGTGTTTTTTTCATGAATGAAAATTGATTATGAGAAAAACTTCACCTTTAGTGACTTCACAGGCATTGATTCACTGACGCTCCACTTCAGTTTTAAACCAGAACTCATATTTGATGTTGTAAAGTTTATGAGTTAGGAGGGAAGAGAAGAAATAAAAAGAAAGGAAGGGTAGCATGAGAAGAAATATTATGTTATTCTAAGAAGAAAAAAAGTATGGTGTTAAAAGGAAATTGTTGAGATGCGAGTTAAATTGGCTTTGGTGTAACTCTCAATGCATATTCAGTCAGTTCTTTTATGCATTTTATAATATCACATTCATAAAAGCATACAAATTTCTAGCATATTTTAGCCAAAATGTAGCTTTTGTGAAAACAAAATTGTTATACCAACTAATATTCTAAGGGTTACACACCAAACTACCAAAGCACTAAATTCCTCCTTTAGCATTGTTTCGCACATTTTGACCAAAAATGGAATAGCAAAGTTCTGTATTAAAGAAACACTTAGTTTTTGTATTTCAATCGCTTTTGACACATACAATAAATGTATAGGTGAAATAGGACCACACCATCACACTAAACCATATATATAGCCATATTCAAATTATGTCACTACATGTAAAAGAATGTTTAGACAATGGTCTCACAAATTTTCATTTGCGATTCGAAAATTTTAGCATAAACACCTATTTAAGGGATGCCTAAATTTAAGCATTTATCAAATTAGGCATCCACATTTGATCATGTTTCAATAACTGAATGTTATAGTTTTAATGTAAGATCAGAGTGAGAAACAATTGTTGGATATAACCTAAGTAATTAATATTGGATATTGACGACATATCTCATATCGGTCTTCAAAAAATATTTATTTATAATATCAACTAAACTATTATTTATCAATATTATATGATATATTGCTAATATTTAAAGATATACAATTGTATTTAACAAATATTTGATGCAAATATCCTTGAAAATAGTTAAGTATCTCCTCATATTATAAAAATGTTCATAAATACATAATTATACTATAAAACACAAAATATACATTTACATACATATTACGTAGAAATATCACATCAATCTAATGGTTGTTTAAAGGGATAAAATAAAAACAAAACTCATTTCTATCATAATTTCTATAAATTTTCATCGAACATACCAATATTTCACATGTATTATCCTTGTTATGTCTCGTTATTTTTAAGTATCGCATATCAATTCGTAATCGATATTTTACCAATATTGATATCAACTACATATCATATAACTAGCTCACAGTGCTATTAATATATTTATGCATTTAGTAATGTGCAAGTTTTTTCGGTATCCTATAATTTTTATCCAAGTGCATTACACCATGAGCTTGTCATATAAATTTCCACACCCCTGCTGCTTTAGTGCTATACTATTTGAAACTGCATAAGCCTGCAAGATTATTAACCTATAAAGTGAATATTATGTCAACATTGTATAAGACCATCGTGAAATTTCGAGTATGGTAAAAATGTTAAATCAGTATCAACCATTAAAATATTTGTCTTAGTTGCTATTTTGACACATAATTTTGAATATGTTAAGGTAATTCGAAATATCTGAAATTTTAAGGAAATGATTCTACAAATTATGGCTTGATTTTTAATCGTATAGCACGAAATGTGTGTAGACTAGTAGAGATAAAGGTATTGCCATAGAGGTAACTATGTAATATATTATGCAATTTAACTCTGATAAGAAATCTTGTTTGAATTAGTTTTTTTTCTATGCCATGTAAATATGCATAATGTAAAGGTTCACTGTAACACATAAGGAAAATTTCTTAGGATAAAATGTTAAGTCAATCCTAAGTATTTTTAGAATGCAATACCAATATACTAGTAAGACCATTTTATGTAACATTATCTATATGATAGACAATGAATTATTTATGTCTATTGGGGCACTATGTAGTTGTTTGTGATGATTACAAAGTAACTCATCAGTGTTGAATATGCAAGTGTATAATTTTTGGTTGATGATAATGAACACACACACACACATATATATATATTCATTTAAATGTATTTGTTATTGTACTATTTTATTTTTCACGTAATTAAATAAATATTTGCTGAATAAAATAAATTACACAGAATTTAAGTTCAAACAGATATTTTATTGAAAACAAATATTTCATTACAATTTTGAATAGTAAAGATTTGAGCTCTCACTATATATACACACACAATTTTCATTTACATTACAATTTCAATCACATCACAATTTTACATTTACAAATGCATCTCATTACATATCACTCATTCACTCGTATTTATCCTCAACTCTATTCCAGATTGAATCTAGCATCTGAGCTATCTTCAAAAACACACACTGACGCAGTAAATTGAAAAGGAAATATTTTTGCAGTATAAAATAAAATGTGTATTTTGAAAATATTATTTGCCTCAGTTATTTGGGTTGTTCTTCATCATTTAATTTTGAATTCATCAAACACGAACAACTTGTGACATGCACATTGTATCACTATATATGCCATAAGGCCGTGCACACCGATATACACTTGATAAAATTAAAGGGACAGGTGAGCACAAGGTCAAACCCAAATTAAAAGCCGGTTCAACTGAAGTGAAATAAATATCAAGTCACGATATCAACACAAGTTCGAACCCAAGTTATAAGCTGGATTCAAAGCAGGTGAAATTCAAATGTACAAGTTCAATAAAATGGTCAAGACAACTAAAACAGCTCGACCAGTCCAAAATAAAAAATGAACAGTACAAAAGGTGGTGAACAATAATAAAGGAGGCAAATAAGTAATGTACACATGAATGCTACAGTATCAAGTCCAACCAGACTCAAGAGGATGTGCTTGTCAACAAAACATATGCAGTATGGAAGTGAAGACTACAAGTACAAAACATGCGCCAGTTCAATATGCAATGCCACCTGAACCAAAGACTACATGAAGTCTAATATATATATATATATATATGTATGTATATATGTATGTATGTATGTATGTATGTATGTATTCTATGCACATAAATTAAATGGCCAAGACTCGAGTCATGCAGTGGACAGGGAAACCAAGTACATAAGTAAATGACAACATACAACAAGCACGTGAATGCACAATGCAAACTACAACAGAAGTGTAGTCACACGAAGACTCCAACCTGACCACGCATGAAAAGGCAATATCAAAGACAAATGAAAGTCTCGAAATACATGTGAGAAACAACATCAACCACCATGGAATCAAGTAGAAGAAAGTAAAGTATGAATGCCACGACTCCAGAGGAACAAGTGTGAAACATCAGTGCAGCTCAAAGAAGTTTCAAAATACATGAAGTGCAACTGAATACAAATGGACAGAACAGTGTAGACTTGGCTGCAACAACATGATGAACAAAAATGCAAGAAACAGTCAATGGTGAAGCAACTCGAGCCAGCATATCATATATGCAACAAGCTTCAAAACCAGATCAAAATCAGTGGCTCGGCATGTACAAGCAACTCACCACAATGCAACACAAGACTCAGTAACATATAACTGAATAAGTCGAAATGCTTAGCTTAAACCAAGTACAGCTCAATGCAAAAACAAGACCAAGTTGTAAATAATAGATGCAATGACAATATACATGAAACCCAAAGCTAACACATACACAAGTATAGGCTGAGACAGAAGAAAACATGTGGTAGCAAGTTTGAGCAAAGCTCAACAGTTGCAAATACAAATCGATAAAGCAGTGTCAGTGATCAAGCAAGTTCAGTTTCAATCAACACAGGTTGGACAGAGCATCACATACATATATACATGCACAAACCCACAAGTATACATGTATTGATATGTAGTGACATGATGAACAAGCATCAGGTTGAAAATACAACAGAGCAATTAACAGTTTTACCAAAGTCGAAGTCAAGTGACAATGAATGAGTCAGAGTCAAGACAGAAATTTACGACTTCAATTTACAGTTATAAAAATCAAAATAGTAGCAAGTTCAAACCAAAGTCAGAGCCGTGATGACCAAGGAGCAAGCCCTGTAAATCAAGTAATGAAAATATACGAAGTGACAAAGTCAGAGAAATTACCAACATCCAGGCAACATCGAATGGCCGAGTTAAATTAACTGATGAATTCAAATTAATTAATTCGAACGATATTTTAGGGAATCAATCCCTATTTAACCCAATCATCATCGGCTTTTCGAAAGCAAATCAACCAGTAAAGCGAAAAGAAAAAAAAAGCACATACCATTATAGCTAAACTCGATCAAGTTGGAGAAGTCGTGTGCAAAGTAAAGGAACAATCGATCGTTAAAGCAATCATGAGAACATCCACACGATCGATTAACAAAGTCGGCATCTTCAATTTCAGAAAGCCCTAATTTTCTCGACGAACGAAGCAGCTAATTTTCAAAGAAACAAAGTACAAAGACACCGACCGAATAATAGAAAAGAAAAAGGGATTTGTTTCTGGGCCGGTTATTATAAATAGTATTTCGAGCTTTGTGTTTTTGTTTTTAAACAAATTTGTATTTCTCTTTTTTAAACGCTGTAAATTCTAGTCGTGTGACTAGAGGACAAACTACAATGGTGTAGTTCGAGAATTCACAACTCAGTGGTTGAGACTCAGTGGTTGAGTTGTGGTAGGGTTTTGAGCGTAGAGTTAGGTTAGTCGGTAGCGGGTGTCGCGAGTTTACGTGTGTAAGCATCCGACTACTTAATTTCTAGGAGAAGAAACTGGATAAATCTGTGTGTTCTATTTTCGGCATTTACTATTCTGCTATTATTTATGATGCTATTATTCTACTGTGATCTATGTTGAAATTATTTTATTTACTTCTGCAATAAATTTTTATAATCATCAGTATCACTCTATTCACCCCCCTCTAGAGTGAAATCGATCCTACAAGTGGTATCAGAGCTAGGAACAGAAGTCAATTTATGTCTTAAAAATTTGATTTTTCAGAAACCGATTTTTGTTTTAAAAATTTGAATTTTTAAAATGTCTTCTTTTAACAATGTTTTTGCTGAGGGTCAGTCCATAGTTAGACCACCAATGTTCAATGGTGAATATGCTTACTGGAAAAATATGATGATTTTTTTGAAAACGATTGATGCTTGGAATATTGTTGAGACAGGTTATAGATCACCAACTATAGCTGTAAGTAATCAGGAAATAGATAAACCAATGGATCAATGGACAGATCTTGGAAATAAACTACAGAACGCTAACGCTATAGCTATGAATTCTGTTATCAGTTCATTAGATCAAATTGAATTAATCGTGTCTCACATTGTCTAACTGCACAGGAAATATGGCACACACTCGAAGTGACTCATGAAGGAACATCTCAAGTCAAAGAATCTCGCCTTGCCATGCTGAGTAGCGAATACGAGAATTTCACAATGGCCAAGAAAAAAATGTCAAAGAGATGTATGGACGACTTTCCAATATTGTATACAAATCAAAAGCTCTCAGAAAATCATACACGGAGATGGAAATAGTCAAAAAAAAATCCTCAAAGTCCTTCTATGAAGCTTTGAAGCAAAAGTTACGACCATTCAAGAATCAAAAGATTTGAAACAAATCAAAGTCGAAGAACTCGTCGAAAATCTCACCACTTATGAGCTAGAAACGAAATTCAAGGAAGAGCGCAAAGGAGGTGATAATCGTAAGAAATCAATAGCTCTCAAAGGAACAACAGAAAGTGATGATGATGACGATGACGATGGAGCAGCTGAGCTGGCACTACTAATAAAAGGATTCAAAAAGTGGAACCGCAAATACAGAAATCCAGCTGTAAATCAAAAATTAAAAAGCAGAATAGTCAAAGCACTAGACAGCCTAGAAGAGCAAGAGATTATTTGTCACAAGTGCAACAAACCTAGTCATGTCAAGCCCAATTGTCCACAGAATCGATTCAGCCATGGAAAGAAACAGAGAAGGAGAAGTTTTGAAGCCACTTGGGATGAAACAGATGAGGATGATAAAAGCACTGGCTGTGAGAGCAAAAAAGCAGATCTGTGCTTCGAGGTGATATACCTGATAGTGAAGATGATGATGAGCCAAACGAGGTATCAAAACTTACTCATTCAGAGTTTCTTATATATTTTCACGAAGTAAAGGTTTGTTTCGAACGATTTAGGGAGAAATATGCTAAACTTGAATCACAAAAGGATACTTTGATAGATTTAAATAAACGGATTTATAAATTAGTTAAAAACTATCAAAGCAAAAGCCCTAAGTGTGATAAGTGTCCAACATTCAAAGAAGAGATTAGAAAATCAGAATTAAAATTAAAGCACATGAAAATGAAATTCTGATTTTAAAGGAAAGTGAAAATACTAGGAGAGAGAACTCTATTAAAAAGTGCACACAAGTATTAAATGAAAATGAATCGCTCAAAATACAAGTCCAACAACTGTCTACGACTTTAGGAAAATTTTCCAAAAGTGAAAGATCGCTAAATATGCTATTAGGGAAGCGAACTATTAATACAGATGGATAAGGACTTGGATATAATCAATCAGAACGTGATAGAGGTAAAATTAAACAAGTCAATACCATGTGCACAATTTGTAGAAAATTTGGTCACAATCAAAATAATTGTTGATATAGACCCAAACACGTGAAAACTACACCAATTTGGGTTCCAAATGGCACAAATATAAAATCCCTTAAACAAATCTGGGTGCCAAAAGAAACATATATAAATAGTTTTGGGTCTCCACAAACTTATTTTTTAAAATCTGTTGCCACTAACAACCATGGACAAATAAAAACAAATAGGTCACAAAAATCATTTATCGTGTAGCTGTAGTGGCAGGTTAAGGAACAACAAAAGTGTTACTTGGTTTCTGGCTATTCCAAGCACACAACGGGCGACAAATCAAAGTTCCTTAGCCTAGTGTAAAGGTGGTAGAATCACAATGGGCAACAACGAAATATTATTGGTAAAAGTAAAACTGGTGAACGTATATTCATTTTGAACATTTCATTAAATGTGATAATATGCACCATAATCTGAATTTAATTCAGCCAGTTATGTGATGAAGAAATGAATGTTGATTTTGGTTTTGACTTATTCAAAATTGTTGGCCAGATATTTAAGAACATTTAGTTAATTTACGGCTGACTCTATATTCACGGTTTTTTTTATTGGCATGACTTCAATTAAAATCCTAAAGAATTTCATTTAAAAAGTTGTTAAAAGGATTTTAAGAAATTGTTGCAACTTCACAGTCTGCTCTATAACATCCAACTAATGATAATCTTGAGTGAAAGAAAAATTCAGATGCAGATTACATTGGTAATCTAGTTGATAGAAAAATTACTAGTGGAACGTGATTTATGTTGAGACATTCAATAGCTGCATCATTTTTCAAAGAAAATATCTACATATTTTTCACTCGAAATAATTTTCAAACAGCAAACATTTTTCTTTTATAAACCCCTTCTAGAAAATTTCTTTTGTTGACCTTGTTTTCAGATTAGTCATTTTAGAAAATTTGATTTTATAATTATCTTTGGATTTGATTTTAAATGACTATATTAACTAATCTAACCCCCTACTGATTATAAAAAGATAAATAGTGATTGAAAAAGTGATGAGCGTTGTTATTAATCATATATTATAAATTGAGGCAGTATAATTAGTAAATTTCTTTAGAAATTTAAAAAAGAGTTATAAAAACTTTTTGTTGGCAAAAATTTCTTGACCATTTCTATTTCTATCATATTTCAATCAACTATCACTCATCAAAATCCAATATAGTATGTCAATATGTGGTATTTTAAAATAGGAAATTATTCATTTTTCGTTCCATTATATCTTTAAGAAATAAAAACATCCAAAATATTCACTCTCATTTAAAAGTCCTCGGGTTATGCATGGGTGAATTACTTGGAATTTTTAATTATGTGCTTCCATGCTCATTTAAAAGTCCTTACGGTTATGCATGTATGGAACGCATATCAAAATTGATTGATTAGATAGACAAGTTGATTCTAATCCCACTTAAAAGTGCTCATGGTTATGCATGGTTAGAAGATACTTGAATCCATTTTTAATAAATTTTTTAGAATACTACTAATCTCATTTAAAAGTCCTAACAGTTATGCATGATTAGTAGATATTCAAATTCCTAAAATAAAATACCACAAATAGACACAACTATATGGTTTTATATGATGATATCATCCCTATCATTCTAAAGTGGAATACGCGTCAAACCGAGTATTTATGATTTTTGTTTGATTTTTTTATTAAAATTTAATATTTATAATCGACTGAGTATTAATATTGTATTAATGTCTATCACTTTATCTCTATTTTTCTAACACTATTACTCTTTTGCTGATAATAAAAGGGGAGAGAAAAGTTAAGATTTTGTCAAGTAAAAGCAAATAAAGGTCAAATATTTTATTTTGTATTTTCCATATGCATCTAGGTTCATTTATTCATTTTTATTTATTTACTTCCACATATGATAGGGGAGCTTTATGTAGAGAGGGAGCATTCAAATAGGGGGAGCAAACTGAATGATCAAATACATTTAATATATTCAAAATCTTAAATATATGTTTGTTATCATCAAAAGGGGGAGATTGCTAAATATGCAAGTATACGATTTTTGTTTGATGATAATATATATATATATATATATATATATATATTCATTTAAATGTATTTGTTATCGTACTATTTTACTTTTCACATAATTAAATAAATATTTGCTGAATAAAATAAATAACACAGAATTTTAAATTCAAATAGATATTTTATTACAAACAATATTTTATTACAATTTTGAATAGTAAAAATTTGAGCTCTCACATATACATACACACACAAAATTTTCAATTGCATTACAATTTCAATCACATCACAATTTTACATTTACAAATGCATCTCACTACATATCACCTATTCACTCGTATTTATCTTCGACTCTATTCCAGATTGAATCCAGCATTTAAGCTATCTGCAAAAACACACACATTGACGTAGTAAAATTGAAAAGGAAACATTTTTTCAGTATAAAACAAAATGTGTGTTTTGAAAATATTATTTGCCTCAGTTATTTGGGTTGTTCGTCATCATTTAATTTTGAATTCATCAAACACGAACAACTTCTGACATGCACAATGTATCACTGTACATGCCACAAGCTCTGTATTTTGAAATTATTTGCCTCAGTTATTTGGGTTGTTCGTCATTATTTAATTTTGAATTCATCAAACACGAACAAATTGAGACATGCACAATGTATCATCGTACATGCCACAAGACCGTGCATATCGATATACACTTGATAAAATTACGGGGACAGGTGAGCTCAAGGTCAAACCCAAATTAAAAGCCGGGTTCAACTCAAGTGAAATAAATATCAAGTCACGAAATCAACACAAGTTCAAACCCGATTTACAAGCTCGATTCAACGCAAGTGATATCCAAATGTACAAGTTCAATAAAATGGTCAAGACAACTAAAAAAACTCGATCAGTCCAAAATCAAAAATGAAAAAGTACAAAAAGTGGTGAACAGAAATAAAGGAGGCATACAAGTAATGTACACATGAATGCTACAGTCTCAAGTCCAACCAGACTCAAGAGGATGTGCTTGTCAACAAAACATATGCAGTATGGAAGTGAACACTACAAGTACAAAACATGCACCAATTCAATATGCAATGCAACCTGAACCAAAGACTACATGAAGTCTAATATATATATTCTATGCACATAAATCAAATGGCCAAGACCAGATTTCGAGTCAAGCAGTGGACAGGGAAACCAAGTACATAAGTAAATGACAATATACAACAAGCACATGAATGCACAATGTAAACTACAACAGAAGTGTAGTCACATGAACACTCCAACCAGACAACACATGAAAAGGCAATATCAAAGACAAATGAAAATCTCGACATACGTGTGAGAAACAACATAAACCACCATGGAATCAAGCACATGACAGTAAAGTATGAATGCCAGGACTCCAGAGGAACAAGTGTGAACCATCAGTGCAGCTCAAAGTAGTTTCAAAATACATGAAATGCAACTGAATACAAATAGACAGAACAGTGCAGACTTGACTGCAAAAACATGATGAAAATAATGCAAGAAACGGCCATTGGTGAAGCAACTTGAGCCGGCATATCATATATACAACAAGCTTCAAAACGAGATCAAATTTAGTGGCTCGGCATGTACAAGCAACTCACCACAATGCAACACAAGACTCGGTAACATATAACTGAATAAGTCGAAATGCTCAGCTCAAACCAAGTACAGCTCAATGCAAAAACAAGGCCGAGTTGTAAACAATAGATGCAGTGACAATATACATGAGACCCGAAGCTAACACATATACAGGTACATGACGAGACAAAAACAAGCAGGTGGTAGCAAGTTCGAAGAAAGCTCATCAGTTGCAATTACAAATCGATTAATCCGTGTTAATGATCAAGCAAGTTCGTTTTCAATCAACAGAGGGTGGATAGAGCATCACATACATATATACATGCGCAAACACACAAGTATACACGTATTGATATGTAGTGACAGGATGAACAAGCATCAGGCTGAAAATACAACAGAGCAATTAACAGTTTTACCAAAGTCAAAAGCTGGTGACAATGAACAAGTCAGAGTCAAGCCAAAAATTCAAGACGTCAATTTACAATTATAAAAATCAAAACAGTAGCAAGTTCAAACCAAAGTCATAGTCGTGATGACCAAGGAGCAAGCCGTGTAAATCAAGTAGTGAAAATATACGAAGTGAAAAAGTCAGAGAAATCACCAACATCCAAGCAACATCGAATGACCGAGTTAAATTAACTGATGAATTCAAACTAATTCAAACGGGATTTTAAGGAATCAATCCCTATTTAACCCAATCATCATCGACTTTTCGAAATCATCGTGTTAAAAGAAAATCAACCAGTAAAGCAAAAAGAAAAAAGCACATACAATTATAGTTGAACTCGATCAGATGGAGCAGCCGTGTGCAAAGTAAAGAAACAATCGATCTTCAAAGCAATCACGAGAACATCCACACGATCGATTAACAAAGTCGGCCTCTTCAATTTCAAAAAGCCCTAATTTTCTCAAGGAATGAAGTAGCTAATTTTCAAAGAAACGAAGTACAAAGACACCGACCAAATAATAGAAAAGAAAAAGGGATTTGTTTTTGGGCTAGTTATTATAAATAGTATTAATTTCTTTGTGTTTTTGTTTTTAATTTTTTTAAAAATATTTTTTATTTCTCTTTTTTAAACGTTTTAAATTCTAGTTGTGTGACTAAGGAATGAACTACGGTGGTGGCTGAGTTGTGGTAGGGTTTTGAGCGTAGAGTTAAGTTAGTTGGTAGTGGGTGTCGCGAGCTTACGTGTGTAAGCGTCTGAGTACTTAATTTCTAGTAGAAACTTTAAGAGCAGCACCTAGGCAGGGTTTTGCCGAAGCTGGGTAAATTTGCTATTTTCGGCATTTACTATTTTTCTATTATCTATGCTGCTATTATTCTGCCATGGTCTGTGTTGAAATTATTTTATATACTTCCGCGATAAATTTTTATAATCATTAGTATCACCATATTCACCCTCCCTCTAGGTTGAAATCGATCCTATAATCAGAAATTTTCTAGAGATTCTTTTCTATAATTTAACAGAAGATCTTATGCGACGATGTGTAGAAGTAGTTTTTCGAGTTAAGAGTACTGCGGATCTTATGTGTGTAAAGTTTATTTGACTTTGATCAATCGCGTTATACGGGTTCGTGTTACGACAATAATTAGGATGCATTGGATATGTAAAGTTAAACACTTCTAAGGAGAGAATTTGTCTCCTTCGATATAAACAGTTGGTATCACCATAAGTGGAAGTTAACATAATGTAATAGGCTCAGAGCAATTCAATTAATCGATAAATATTAATTTAATTTAATAATAATATTATTATTATTGAAGGTTCTAAAATTAAACTAACAAAAAATACAAACATTGTATATTTCTTTAGTTATTTAGTACACCAAACCTAATAATAATTTTATAATATATATAAATAATAGTTGAATTGATACATCAACTGTATTAATAAAATTAAACTACATATCATTTCATTTATTATTAGTTCAAAATGGAATTATTTTAGTTCAAAGAGAATAAATAAGATTTTATCCAGTTTTTTTTAGATATTTTAAGAGATATGAGAAGTTCATACTCTCCTATAAATAGGCTCCATAGATGTCATTATCCATAGAAAATTGATTTGTCCAAAAATTAATTAAATGGTTGATAATGGATATTGCGAATCTAATCGAGTTTTAGAACCCTTCTCAAAAGGTGGATCTGACAGTTCAATGTGATCAATATAGGCATAACCATTAGGATTTATAATTGTTTGAAAATCAGATTTGGAACATAAACACATGAACATGGTCTTGAACCTGATAGAAATTCTGCATGCATCTTGAGCTTCGTTTTCACTATGCCTTACCATTCTCATTATGTCATATATAGGATGGATAAAACAGACATTGAATGAAGCATGTCTTGTGTGTTTTTGAACAAGTAGAGGATATGATGCATTAAAGTGGACGATATTCCAATGGCTTAATGAAGTAGCAATGAGAAATCGATAAAAGAAGGGTTTGTTGATGGGTGCATTGAGTGTGGCCTTGGGGTTACCAGTAGATTCATCTAGATAATGATGGTGGAGACATCATTTCAGACAGTCTGAGTCAAGCACAAAAATTCAAAAATGATGATGATGTCAATGGCTAGAGTATAGAAATTAGATTATGTAGATGGTCATAAAGCCTTTTTTGTCTAAATTACATTTAACCTCCCATTTAGTTAAACCCTCATAACTTTCACATATATGCTCCACTTTATGCGCAAGGTGCATTATTGAGTTCATACTAAAATTAAGAACATCAAATATTATTAAATTATAAATTATAGATTATTATCTTACATCATAAATAGAGCATATTGGAAATTATGTAATTTTTATCATGTTATTGAATCCTTGTAATAAAATCCCATTCGAAGTAAATTTTAATTTTTTAATTTTTTAATTTTTGTATGTTTTTAATGTGTGTGTGTG
This sequence comes from Allium cepa, assembly GCA_030765085.1. NCBI lineage: Eukaryota > Viridiplantae > Streptophyta > Magnoliopsida > Asparagales > Amaryllidaceae > Allium > Allium cepa. The sequence goes on along the minus strand of CM060937.1, from coordinate 106,807,875 downwards.
TGTGTGATTTTAAGAGTACATTATTACATAAAAATACAAATTCTTAGGATAAAATATCTAAATAATTAAAGTTACCAAATTTTTCATAAAAATGTGTAATGGATCAAAATAATTAACATTTATATGTTAAATTTTGATGATACAATATTTCATATTAAAGAAGGTTTGGAGGATACTGTTGATTTGAATGATACGATATTTCCAATTAGAGAAGATTTAGAAGATATTTAAGACAATAACTCAAACATATAGCCTCTTTTATTGTGTTAAAGAGCGCAATAAATTATCTACATAAGAAGGAGAAGAAAAATTATTTAGAAGATTGAAGTAACAAATAATTCCTTAATCAGTTGATTAAAGAAGGAATCTTATCGGGTGCGTGCAAATTGAAGGAAATTAAAAAATCAAATGGATAAATGTTTCATATATGAATACGACAATTGATGAGACATTTATTTATAACAATAAATCAATTACTTCAACCGTAAGTAATAATCTCTATGTAAAGATAGTCTTTCCATAGTGGAACCATCCTCTCAAGTTGTATTTCTTATTCTTCTTCTTAGCCTCCATTATCAATCTAGTAAAATTTTCTTTTCTTAGAAAGTAATAAAATATCCTTTTCCCAAAGGCAATGTACATTATCTCGCAATAATAGAACCACTATAAATCCGTATGTGAGCTCTCTATCCATATTTTGATTTGTTGTTTGGATTATCTTGTTGTTTGTTTTATTGAACGAAAATGCGATCTTATTACTTCCATGTTTATTTAAATTGATTTACAGTCATTTTTATGAATTTACTCCAACAGTCTTCTGTTAGAGCTCTGAATGTTATTATTGAAGCCTAGGACTAGAAGGTGATTGATAAAATGGCTGGATCTAGAGATGGAAATGAGGTTAAACCTAACAAGGACTATGCACCCTACACTAGGAATTCCTATGCAGCATTCGGTTCGCAGTTGTCTATAGAGACGTGTTACAGAGATAAAAAAGAATTTGAGATGTGGTAGTGGAAGATGAAGGTATTGTTGAGAAGAAATTGTGTTCATCGAGTTGTGCTTGAGCATAATTGTTGCCAGCGGGTATCTCAGAATTAGAAAGGAATGAGATAGAAGAATGGGCCTTTACTTCCCTCTAATTGGCCATGGGAGAGAACGTCATCTCAGAGATCAGTAGTGAAACTACTGCTTGTGGCTTGTTGATGAAATTAGAGGATCTCTACATAGAGAAGTCGCTAATGAATATGCTAATTTTGTTGAAGACTTCCTTCACTTAAAGGATGTAAGAAGGTACGTCATTGAAAAGAACGTCTTAACTTCTTTGATTGATTACCTGATGAAAGCTATTGATTTGAATGTGGATGAAGAGGAAAGTGCTATGGTGGTGTTGTGCTCTCTTCCAAAGTGATATACGGTATTCGCTAACAGATCAATTCATGGCAGAAGCATGCTGACATTAGAAGATGTAAAGATGGAACTCTTTGGTAAAGAAATGAGGGATTAGATTAAACTTATGAGTGAAAGTGAAAGTCAAGGATTGTTTGTAAAGAGGAAGAGAGTAGAATAATTTCAAAGGGTGTTCCAAGTCAAGGAAGACTAAAAGTGGTTGGCGAGGAAACCTAGAGACAACATGTGCATCATTGTAAGAAGCATGACAGCTATAAAAAATATTGTCCAGATTTGAGAAAGAGAGATAAAGCGGATGGTTCTTCATCTATTGCGTTGGAGAAGGTTGTTTCTTTTGATGTGTTGACTACATTTATTTCTAATGTATCAGACCATTAGGTGTTGGATTCAAGGGCGTCTTTCCACATGATTCCTAGGAAAGTGTATTTCTTTTCTTATGAAGGTAAGGTGGAAAGTGACATATTGATAGGAAACGATGCTACTTGCAAGTAATTAGGAGAAGGATCCGTCCGTATTTGCATACACGATGGTGCGATGCGCACTATCGCTGAATCTGCTATGCTCTAATTTTAACGGAATTCTTCTATCTTTAGGTAAGCTGGTATCTTTGTGTTACAAGATTACGATTGAGTTAGAAGGCTTAAAGGTGACACATGCCTTTGTATTGAGGTACATAATTTCCTGTGTGACACGGCAACGATTAAACAACGAACACCATTTTGGAACTTGAGGGGCTGTAGACGACGAGGAAGGAAGGGGAGATACCAGATTAGTGGGAAGATCAACATTGGGAACGAGCACAGCAGAATTTGTGATTATAGGATTACAGACGTTATCATTGGAATTAACACAAACAGGAAGGATGCACAAAGAAAAGGGTTTGTGAACAACTCTAAAGCCACTAAGGTTTCAACCAACCACATCTATGTGAACGACACAAGCATAAGCATCCACGTTCAAACCAATATCGGAATCCAACCCAATGTTCACATCACAAGCATTTGCATTATCACAAACTAATCCAACATTGGATTCAGTCCAATAGGGAGCAATAGCAGCCGATGCAAGTATAGAGGATAGGCTATGCTTACCAGAGGCAGGGCAACTCAGACCATAGATTCGTGGAGCAACGTCAATATCAGCGAGCAAGGATGTAAGAGGGTTCACCAAGGGAAACAATACAGTAACACTAGAGAGATCGACTGATGGAGTTGCAGTTACCAGTTCGGAGGGCAATAATGGTTTCCAGGAGCAGGAGACGACCCGCGAGCAGTGGGAACGGTGGCGAAAGGCGGCCAGAGAGTATCAGAGATGCAGAGTGTTCTAGATCTGAAGGTAGGGCTTGGTGCAAAAGTGATTGCGCTGTAAAGGGTTTTTTCTTCTTTGGCATGATTAGACAAGGTGAGGCGATGGAGAGAAGGGATGGACGGAGGAAGTGATGCGAAGGAGACAGAACATAGTTACACAGAAAACGAGTGAAAAGGAACAATCGCCAACCGAGGAGGAACGGTCACCAAATATTATTAGTTAAAACAATTAATTAAATTTTAATCAATCATTAATTAAAATGATCAATAAAATTCAAATATAATTATTTAAAATGATTAATTATTTTTAAATATCATTATTTAAAATGATTATTATTTCAGTTATCAAAAATCGAAATAATTAATTTAATTCCATCATCATTAACTAAAATAAGCAATTAAGTTCAATAAATTAATTAAACTCCATTATCACTAATTTAAAGAATTAATTAAACTCAAATAATCATTAGTTAAAATGATTAATTAAGCATAAAACATCATTAGCAAAAATTATTAATTAAATCTAAAGATAAACCAATTTTAAACATCATTTATTAAATTGGTTAATTAATCTAAAAATCATTAGTTAAAACGATTAATTAATTTCAATTATAATTAATCAAAATGATTAATAAAATTTCAATATTCCTTTTAGCGGAAACACAAGCTTAAGTTCATACGATAGGGTTTTGGGGATGAAATTTAATAAACGACGGTATAGCTAAAATTCTTATAACGACATTTAAAATATTAAATGGAATATCGAAAATTAATTTCAATTAACTATCAATAACAGCATATTGATGTAAATAAATAATTTATAGGCGAGAAACCCCCTTTATGTCTCTCTACAGATTTTCTTGCAAGACAATGGTTATGGATTATATATAGATAATCATATGGGTTTATAACGATCAATTTAATATGTCATCCATTTTCCAAACGGAATTTCAACCAAACAAGCAATCAAACAATTTAAATAACATAAAAATAATCAGTAAACGTTTATAACATTATTGATATGATATAATAAAGTTTAATGTGAGTTAAACTCATATTGATTTTAATTTCCGTAGAAACTTCCCGATTTTGGGAAAAAACCGAATGGTCGTCCGACTTTAGCCTAAGTTTTAGCTTGCTACAAATCTAACCAAACCGACTCCATCGCGTAGATCTTGACGACCTGAGTCCAATGCAAAAAACAGCGTTTGAATCCGACCTCGTATGAGCGAGGTATGAATTTTGTAAGTTATGGGATAATTTAAATTTAAAATTAAACAACTTTAAACAAATTATAATTTTACCCTCACTGCTTCTTCCCCAAATCTAAATAAAACCGTGCACAAGTATCTCAAACCAACCAAACATGCACTGCTCATTGGTGGTACAGAATTTACTCGATGGTTTTCGAATCCGTCTTCGCCAAAGAACAGCTCTCGACAAACCATACTAGCTCGCAACCTTGAATCAACATCACCACCACCCAGGCAATTCGTGACCTGCCCCATCCACGACCATGCACCTCAGGTCATGGCCTTTAATCATGAGCCGCACCGACCAAAAGATCACCCTAGGTGCTTCACATCACCATGAATCCAAATCCAAGTTCCATTCATTGAATCGATGACCAGAATCGCCACAAAACCCAACCGGAGCTTCTTCAAGCACACGGCCTCCCCCCTAAACCACGATCGAACATCACTAAAGTATTTCGGAACGAAGCTCTAACCAGAACTAGATTTTTAAGGCTTGTTTCATAATTTTTCATCGAGTAACTATTAAAATCTTGATTTTTAAACATTTAATTCCGAATGGAATGACAGTTTCTTGACGCATGCAATAACATATAGAGGGAGGTATGGCAGGCATGTAATGGGGCGTATGGGCAACCATGAGGAGTATGGCATGGTTATGGCAAGCATAAGGCTGAATATAAATATATTTATATTATTTTAATTTCAAAATATTCAACAAAACATACCCGAAAATTTCGAACTCCAAAAGAGGCATGCTGTCTAGCGTTCTATATGTTAAACCTCTATTCAGAACGCAGTGGAACTTGTTTCGAGGCTTAATTCGATCGTATGCAAAAGATTAGTTTTTGGACCTAGTTATTATATTAAATTTCCGACATTAATTCAATGTGTTTCGATCTCGCACAACCATATGATATGTCTGATCGCTATGAAATTTGACGATGTACAATAATTCTCTATTATGGATCCAATGAAACTGGTTTCGTCAAAATCCGGACTGTGCCCCGAAAGGCTAATTTTATAGATTTAAATATTTAATTAACGATATTTATGCAATCTATATATATTTAAATAAATTTACAAATTGAATTCACCAATATTATTTGTTAACTAAATGGAGTTAAATAAAATTATTATATCCATTTAATTAACATTTAGTTCACAACTTAAATATTTAATTATTCATTATATTTGAATTATGAGTTTTAAAATCCTAAAATTCAATTATTTTAAATATTGAAAATTAGTTAAACATTTAAAATAAAACAGGAAAATATGCATAGGGAAGAAGTTGAAAAAAAAATTAGTCTCAGAGACAACGTGTTTGGTTTTTATTCTGAAGGAACTTCTTAGTGTAAACAGAAAATGATAATTAAAACTATCATTCTATGATATACACTAAAAAGTATCTTTCAACCTAAAAAGCAAACATCTTGTCCTTAAAATTAATTTTTCTTCAATTTTTTCCCTCGACCAAAAAGCCCCAAAATCAAATACCCAAAACTTTGGGTCATTACATTCTCCCTCTCCCCCCTCAATTGAATTTCGTCCTCGAATTTCTAAGGAAGAAAATGTTTCCAAACCCTTAAGTTTAAAACTATTAATTAAAACGAGTTATTAAACTTATTTTCAAAGCCCATTAGCTGGAATAGATTCTAAATTTCTAAGTATTTTAATTTTACTTACACATACCAACTAATTCTCTTTTATTCATTAATTCAAAGATAAAATCCAGAATATCAAATTTTAGTTGTCAAAAATTTTCCAAAATTCTTAAAAAATTTCTAACTCTTAAATTTTCAAAAAATTTCGCCATCTTCTTCTTTGCACGGCTCGATTGGTACAACTACAAATCGCCTCTATAGGCTCCAAATCAATCAAAGGAAACAAAAGCCAAGCGGTCTCCCATATCTGGGCATAAAATCTTCAACCAATTTAATTTTTCTAAATTTATTACGTACCTTTTTGTGTTTGGTTTATATTTTGGCAGGTAATTTATCATCTCTATGCAAATTCAGGGGCATAAGAATCAAATGGAAATCTCTTGCATACCTGTACTTACATAATGTAAAAGAAAATCAGGCCGACTAAAGTAATGCGATGTAATTCTACATGCAAAAACTGGTCTGATATAAATCTACATGCAATCGACAACCATATCTCAATCATATACAATATAATAAAGAGAATATTCTGTAATAGATGATATGCATCCAATTATTTCAAATGACAAATTTAGATCTAGATTCTCGGGTTTTCCAATTCAAAAATCTATTTTCAAATTTCTCAAACGAGAAAAATTTGAGATCAAAAATCAAATGAAAAGGAGGGAATTCCTCCAAATAAATTATGGTGAAACTCTAGAATCAAAACAATATGGAGTGTCCAGTGGTATTCTGGTTCCTCCAAAAACATCAACTAGAGTGAATAAGTATCATTCTTTTCCCCAAAATCTTCAAAAAATTCCTTTTTCAAAATCGCCGGGATTTAGGTCCTAATAAAAACAATTTAAAATTCTTTGTCTATAAATTTAAATTTTTATAGACAATTGTACATGAAATCACACAACCAATCTATTCAATTTAATCAAATTCCATGAAGGAATGAGCTAATACTAACAGTAAAACAAATTCCATAAGGGAAAAAAGTTATCACTTAACATTGTTTCAAAATGTTAACTAACAAACAAATTTTAACTTGGGTTCAAAACATTCATAATAGTCCAAAATTATAGATAATTATCTAAGCATACCATTTTGCTCATTATCCTTTGGTTATTGCTTAGATGATTATCCAAACTCACTCGGACAAAATGGAAAGTTATGCTCTATAATTGATTAGTTTCTTAGTTTTTTTAATTCACTTATATTTTCACTTGGTATTTTATTCAATACTAAAATTATTTGAGTTATCTCATAATTTCTCACCCAAGTTTTAAAATTTCTTATAAAGTTATTTCTTTATAAACGTCAAACCATAACTTACTCCACTTTATTTACTTATATAATATTCTTTTATGTCCAAAGAATACATACGAATTTTATTATACTTTTTCAAAGATCTGGATGGAGATTAAATCAAATTATGGTTTCTTTAAACCGTGTCAACCTATGACACCTTTTTCTTTAGAATATTAAAAAGAATAATGTTTATTTGTTGACCCAATCAATAAGTAGTTCATACTACTTAGATGTTTCAAACAATTATATGGTTTTAATAAGAACAATGTTTATCAAAACCTTCTAATTTTGATTTAACCCAGTTTAAACCTGTGTTAAATTATCCCATACTTTTCTAAGGGAAAAGTCCTATTTATCAAAACAATCTCTTATTACTAATACTTCTGTTTTGGAAATTAATTCCTATTTAAGGGAATTTAAAAGTTAGATACCTGGTTTTAATTTCAAAACTCATTTTTGAAAGGATGCTACATATATTTTTTCATATAATAACTTAAATTTTTTATTAAAACTTACTCTGGGTTTCTGATTTGAACTCATTTCGATCATACAATGATAATGAGAATAATTTACTAAGTATTCCACAAGTTTGCCTAAGCAAACATCTGATCATCACTTAGAAGATTATTCCAATTATCACAAAACTAATCGAAACAACTTTCTCCTAATTATCCTAAAGTAAATGCATTCCATTCAAATTTTACTTCCCAATATAGTCTTTATTTTTTAAATACCTTCAAAAATATTGCCATTTCTCAAAAGCCTTTTGAAATTAATTTCAAAAATTCAGGGATTTAGATTCAAAAATTCTTTTTAAACCATTTTGCAAACTAATTTATATAAAATTTAATTTATATAAAATCATTTCATATTATTGTAATTCCTCTTTATTATAATACAATTATCTCGAATACTTATTCTCTAAATATCTTATCCTATTATTTAGATCATATCAATAACTTTCTACAAAGTTTTATTCTTAACCCACCATTATTAAAAGGTGAATTTTCAAGTTATTATTTTCTCTGAACACCTTTATAGTCAAATTGTGAAAATTAATTCACAAAGGGTTCGTTTTTAAATCAAAGCTATAAATGCTCCTAATTAAACTGAGCACAACTTAACAATTAACAAGCAACAGTTAATGCTTCTTATTTAAACATAACCGAACAAACAACAGTGATAATAAATAAGTATTATCACTTTTGAACCAGCACACTATATAACTATATAGAGTTTTGAAAATTATATATTTATATATATAATAGAATCCTATGCAAAATATTTAATCTACCAAATTTTCAAAAATTTCAATACCTTAACCGTTGTCCTTGGTCAAGTGTTTAGAAACCCCCTATCGATACTGTGGCATCCTACATCTCGACCCGAATTCATAAAAACTCAATAGACCAAATAACATAATACGTTTTTATAACATTAACAAATACACTCTCATATATATAATAATCTCAAACTCATTCCAAAGTGTCGCTTACCCTATCTTTAATGAGCCAAACCCCACTAAAGCCAAAGTTCTCACTTAACCTTGAGCTCTGATACCAAAAGTAACAAACCTTTTGTCCGGACCCTTTGAACTTACAATAAACCAAACACATGTCCAACTCAAAGTGAATTATAAGGTGGATTGTTAGGGTAAATAAAAAGAAAAGAATAAAGAGCGGAGAAATACAGAATCTCACAGTGGAATCGATAACATATAATATAACAAGGATAGTAGAAATTGTCACTCCAAATATACAAAGTATATCAAACTTAAAGAAAAACCTTATCAACTGAACAGTTGCAAAACTCTGACCTTAAAAATGCCGATTGTTAGCGCCAAAATTGGTCACTAACACGCTTGAGTAGAGTTATGTAGAGAGATTAATGAAGAGAGTAAATTAGGACTGAAAAATAGTGCAATTCAATGAAAAAGAATAACAAAAACCAGAACACCAGATTTATAGTGGTTCGGCGTAACCGCCTACATCCACTTTGAGTTTAATCTTTATTGCTTTCTCCATTACTTGAATACAGATACAATCCGTAAATCAATCACTTGGATACAAGTTTGAATTAAAAAGAGGAGAGTATAAGAAATGGCAGAGTCTCCCCAGTGTTCCCGGAAAAAAGGGTCCCTTTCTCTGTGCCCCTGCCCCTCTATTTATAGACAAATGTGGGTTGGACTTCCCTGGTGGGCCAGACGGCCAGACAGCTCGGTCCAGATAGGATGCGCCCTGCATGCCGAGTGGAACAGGCCGAACAGTCGGCATGCCGAGCCCTCCTTTCCAAGTCGATGGATCTCTCTGTTGAATGGAGGAGACGTGCCGAACAATGCTAGAATGCCGAGTGAAGCGTGGGTGCCGAGTGAAAGGCTTGCCGTGTGAAGGGTTGTGCCGAGCACAGGACATGCTGAGCAAAGGTGATGCCAAGCAAAGGATATGCCGAGCACATGGAATGCCAGATGAAGAACATGCCGGATGAAAGGCTTGCCGTGTGGGATGCTGGATGCCGAACCATCGCCTGGATGCCGGACGACCTTAAGCCGGGCAAGCTAACTTCCTTTAAGGAGCAATCGTGCCGAGCGAATTAAGCCGGACGATCCTATGCCGCGTACAGTCTTGGTCTGTCGAACCCCCTTCGATGCCGAGCACAGCCTTGGAAGGCCGAGCGTACTTCAATGCCGTGTAAAGAGCTGAATGACCTTATGCCGAGCATCCTCTTATGCCGAGTATAACTCTGCATGCCGAGAGTCCAGGGATGCCGAGTAAAGCATGAATGCCGAGCGTTCCTGAAGCCGAACGCTCTTTAATACCAGTTGACCCAGTCATGCCGAACGTACCTTGTGGTGCCGAACGTCCATGGATGCCGAACGTTCTTGGTGCCGAGTGCTCCTATATGCCGATCATTCCATAGGTGCCGAACGATATACAATATCGAACGTTTCTCAATGCCGAGCGTCCTTCCAATGCCGAATGCTCTTGATTGCCAAGACATGTCGACTGCATCAAACCCGTATATCCTCAGGCTCTTCTTAGTCAGAATCTTGTCTAGTGCTAATGATAATTTCTTCAACTGTCGTCTTGCAGCCGGAGCAAGGTGCCGGTTAACACTTGCCCCCCAAAGTGTGTCGTGTGAAGCAACGCGACATGCTTTGAATCAGCGAGTATTCTTTGTCTCTAGAAAGAAATCCATCGTGTTCCTTGAACAGTCATTATCCTTTAATTTTATCCTCCCAAGGTGTCGTATCCTTCTTTGGTCATCATGATGCTTGGCCAATTCCCAATGTTATAAATCTAGGCTTGTAGTTCATCAGTGGCAATCCGTGTCTGGTTTTACAGAGCTAGCAAGCTTCGGCTATCTGATCTAGTATTTTCTCAATAACCCTTAGTGAGAATTTAATTTCTGTTGATTTCAAGAAGTCGGACTTGTTCGGATATACACATGCACGTTTGGGTACATGTTCTTTCCATTGGCTCTCGAATGCGTTTTATATGCTCATAAGTCGTCGCCAACTCCGTCCAGTTTAATTGCAATTCAATTGCGATTCCTTGTTTGTATTTTCTGTGAAATAAGGGTTGCAATCAGCCACTTGAGGAGTTTTCCAAACCCCTCTTCAGTAAAAACTCTATGATTTTGTTCACAGCTTCAACCTTTAGGATTGGTAAGAAGAGGACGCCAATGCCCCCAAGTGGGAAATGGCCGTGGACTAGCCATTTGAGTAATTTCCATCGGTGGGGTTCCTGGATTTTTGCAAACATCTTGCACTTTTCGCATTGTCTAGCATGATCGACCGTATCTAGATTGATAGTTGGCTAGTAATGCCTGTAGCAAAGTATCTTCTTTATCATGGTTTTCCCCCTGATGCTATTATCGCATTCTTCTTCATAGAATTTTCTCAAGATATCATCATGGGCGATGCGCCGAAGCATGGGGATGGATAAACTCCTTTTGACACACGACTTATTCTTAGATGATTTGGCATGAAGCTTTGAGGAGGATCTGTCGTTTTCCATTCCTCCGTTCAGTAAGAATTCCTCATAGTAGATAGTCTTTGACAGGAATCAACCATGACACCTTTTCATTTTGTTCGCTGAGTACATGTGTAATGATGTAATACGTGAAGTCGGTTAGTGGCTCTTGGACTTGGCTGAGATAAGGAGCAAGACAATGCCCCCTAGCAAGATCAACTTCCTTAAATTTGTATACAACCAATCAAGAATCACAAAAGATATGTAAAGTTTTCACTTCAAATCCTCTAGCAAGCTTGAGGCTGGCAGTCAAGGCTTCATACTAAGCAGCGTTGTTTGTTATAAGTAAATCGAGTTTCAGGACGTCGCAGATTGATCGTTCCTCAAGAGTCATTATCATGACTCGAGTCATTATCATGACTCCTATGCCATAATACTGATAATTAGATGCTCCATCCGCGTACATTTTCCATCTTATGGTTGGTTCTCTACTACTCTTCAAGTAGTCATCTGAGGTAGTGAATTTGGGTGTGAGGTCTGCTAATTTCCGTCCTTGGATAGCCCTTCGAGGGAAATAAGTGATATCGAATTAGCTCAGTTCAATATTCTATTTAAGTAGTCTTTCAGACGTCTCAGGTCATTGTATGCCCTGTCGCAACGGCTGGTAAGCATAGATGCTGATGGAGTGAGCCTAAAAGTAAGAGTGGAACTTTCATGATGAAATCAATAGATATTGTGCTAGCTTTTGTAGCTTCGGGTTGATATCCAATGCATGGCTCGCGATAGTTAATGAAATCACATATGCTTGTCAGACATATCATCATTTATTCAGAAAATCCAACTAATTCTTCTATCATCACTACACTGAGCCGTGATCCGATATTTAGCACCCGGGATGGGGTCACCATGGCTGGCCGTAATGTCGACCGTCAGCTTAGCAGGTGCCATCCCAGATTCTTTGAGTACAGATGTAACTATTTTTCATAACATTCAATGTGAAATATGGTTGGGACGGCCAATGTTGACTGTTACTCTAGTCGAATCCTAGATTCTCGTCATGAGTTATTAAGTCTAATAGTGAAGGAATCTGAATGCTCTAATAGATTATCAGCGAATGGCCAAAGATCAGGCTTAAAAGCGCATTGAAGGAAATGTCGGTGGGGGTCAGCCTTGAGTGGCGTGCAACTGTATAGCTGGATCTTGATATGAGTTTGAGTTTGCTTGTGTATTCGAGTAACGCACTTTCTATTCAATGCATTCATGATCCTTTACCCGTCCTTCGGGTTGGAGTGAAAGTCAATTGCTCATGAGCTAAGGTGTCAATTCAATGATTCAATCTCTAGGCATCCTTTCGGTCGTCTCCTTGAGCAACTGTAAGCACTATATATAAGTTTTAATACTGAGCTATCGTAGCCAGTTTTAGGATGACCATGCGTCTTCTCCCAGTCTCGGGTTGATAAATGTACTGCATAGACGGTTAAGTCTCGTCCTAGCTATGTTTATGCTTTCACCTAAGTTCCAAAGACATAGAGGTGATCGGTGAATAGTCGGTTCACATTCATCTTGCTCCTCGCTCGTGCCCCCAGGTCTGGGGCATATACCGATAAGTAGGAAGGCCAGCCACGCCCACTTTAGCTTTACTCTCTTTCCCGTTGAATCGCGGGATCATGTCAATCGATGGGAGACTAGGTCTCACCTATCTCGGATTTTATCGTGGTTTTTCATTCCAAGAGGAATACTTTGATGCCACGTCAGTTTCAGGGCGTAATTTGGACAGTGGACGGTCATCTACGTCCACTTTGGTTCATGCTCTGTAATCAGTTCTCGGGGTAAATTTGGCTACAAATGCAGTCGGGTTATGCTCATCCAGTTTCATACTCCTCCTGACGAATCGAATGAGGGTGCTGGAGAATTTTTGACCAAGTATTCATGGTTTACCCTCCTTTCCACACTCTGGAGGTCATAGTTTTTCAAGAAACATCCGAGTCACATTCGTATGTGCTTGGTGCGGATCGGTATTGACCCTCGATCTGAGGTATGATATAGTCGATTGCTCGTAGCTTTGGATGCCATTTCGATTGGTTTTGTATTGAGGCTTCCCTGTAGTCGTTGCTTCAAGTTATAAAGAACGCCACGCTAGAGCTATAGTAAGCTGTCGTATTCAGCTTTTTAGTGATTTGTACCCATGCTCCCAGCATTGATTTGGCCAGGCCACTAGTTGGATGGTCGAACTCCATCCTTAGCGGGTTAATAATCCTTCGGTCGATTCCATGCCGAAGTTTGCGTAATAGAGAATGGTCGGAATCCACTCGTCTATTTATCGATGTTTATACACCACTCTACATTCTGGTGACTTAGTGTTATTCTCCTCCCCGGTTGATTCGCGCCCAATTTGTACTCATGCTTCGGTCCATGCTCCAGGGACTTAGAGATTTGTCGAACGGTTTATGCTTTAGTCCACAGTTCGAGACGCAGGGATTTTTGTCAACTCGTTTATACTCCAGTCCACATTCTGGGATTTTAGAGTAATCTAGTCCGCTTCTGGGATTTGGAGATTCTTCTCAAGTCTTCTATAATCTAGTCCGTGCTCTGGGGACTGAGAGTACCGTAGTCCGCACTCTGGGGATGTAGAGGTTTTTTTAAGCCGTTTATACTCTAGTCCACACTCAGGGGACTTAGAGCACTCTAGTCCGCACTCCGGGGATGTAGAAGTTCTTAGGTCGTTTATACTCTAGTCCGCATTCAGGGGACTAGGAGCACTTTAGTCCGCACTCTGGGGACATAGAGGTTTCTGAGTCGTTTATACTCGAGTCCGCACTCTGGGGACTTAGAGTACTCCCGTCCATGCTCCGGGGATGTAGAGGTTCTTAGGTCGTTTATACTCTAGTCCGCACTCTGGGGACTTAGAGTACTCCCGTCCGTGCTCCGGGGATGTAGAGATTCTTAGGTCGTTTATACTCTAGTCCGCACTCAGGGGACTTAGAGTACTCCCGTCCGCGCTCAGGTGATTGGAGCGCTTGATGAAGACAAGTCCGGAACCTCCTCCTATACCGACGGGGGTTATGAAGTAGAAATTACAGGCGCCTCTAATCACACATCCGAATTGAGCATGAAGGAGCGGCTCGAGAAAGAGAAGGTCAGGGTCAAGGTCGAGCCCCGAGTTGTGGACTTGGACGATCCTTTGAACAAGCCGTTGAAGGTCATCCTTCCTGGCGGGTCCAAGCCTATGGAAGTTCTCCGTACTTCTTCAATTGCTACCCCTCTATCAAAGAAGAGTACCAAGGGTAAATGCTATGGAGAGGAGCCGTCCGGAAAGGAGTTGAAGAAGTACAAGAAGTGATTACTATCCTCGTTCAACGAGAGTTAGTTTAAGTCATGTAATTATTTTCATCTATTTCCTTAGTCCTTGTAAATAGAATGTCGACTCCGAACTTTGGAGGGGTTGTAATAGGAACTCATTTCTCATTAAAGTTTAGTTCCTTTTTCCGTCTTACAAAAGACTCTTATTGTTCAGTTTTCTTTGTGATTGTGATGTTGATCCAAGCAGTTGTGAGTAACATAGACTTCTCGGTCCATCTTCATATAACTCGGAAACACTTCGGGAGTTGTTGAACTTCCATTCTGTGCTTCGAGCACTTAGAATACATTCTAGCCCGTATGTCAGGGATTTGACAAATTCAAGTCATCTGTGTCATAGTTCATATTCAGGGAACTAGGAGATCCGAATTGCTTATATTCGAGTCCGCACTCTGGGGACTTAGAGTACTCCAGTCCGCACTCTGGGGACTTGGAGGTTCAAGTCATTCATACTCTAGTCCGCGCTCTGGGGACTTAGAGTACTCCAGTCCGCGCTCTGGGGACTTGGAGGTTTAAGTCATTTATACTCCAGTCCGCGCTCTGGGGACTTAGAGTACTCCAGTCCACACTCTGGGGACTTGGAGGTTTAAGTCATTTATACTCTAGTCCGCGCTCTGGTGACTTAGAGTACTCCAGTCCACACTCTGGGGACTTGGAGGTTTAAGTCGTTTATACTCTAGTCCGCGCTCTGGGGACTTAGAGTACTCCAGTCCACGCTCTGGGGACTTGGAGGTTCAAGTCGTTTATACTCTAGTCCGCGCTCTGGGGACTTGGAGGTTCAAGTCGTTTATACTCTAGTCCGCGCTCTGGGGACTTAGAGTACTCCAGTCCACGCTCTGGGGACTTGGAGGTTTAAGTCGTTTATACTCTAGTCCGTGCTCTGGGGACTTAGAGTACTCCAGTCCACGCTCTGGGGACTTGGAGGTTTAAGTCGTTTATACTCTAGTCCGCGCTCTGGGGACTTAGAGTACTCCAGTCCACGCTCTGAGGACTTGGAGGTTTAAGTCGTTTATACTCTAGTCCGCGCTCTGGGGACTTAGAGTACTCCAGTCCACGCTCTGGGGACTTGGAGGTTTAAGTCGTTTATACTCTAGTCCGCGCTCTGGGGACTTAGAGTACTCCAGTCCACGCTCTGGGTTATACTCTAGTCCACGCTATGGGGACTTAGAGTACTCCAGTCCACACTCTGGGGACTTGGAGGTTTAAGTCGTTTATACTCTAGTCCGCGCTCTGGGGACTTAGAGTACTCCAGTCCATGCTCTGGGGACTTGGAGGTTTAGGTCGTTTATACTCTAGTCCGCGCTCTGGGGACTTAGCGTACTCCAGTCCACACTCTGGGGACTTGGAGGTTTAAGTCATGTATACTCTTGTCCGCGCTCTGGGGACTTAGAGTACTCCAGTCCGCGCTTTGGGGACTTGGAGGTTTAAGTTATGTATACTCTTGTCCGCGCTCTGGGGACTTAGAGTACTCTAGTCCGCGCTCTGGGGACTTGGAGGTTTAAGTTGATAGTAGTCGCATTTCCACTCTTTAATTTGTATTCATCTACCGTATCGAGGCTAATGTTGCCGAATGAACAGTCGAACCACGTTTGCTCATGGAATGGGATCTTGCCCCCAGCTCAAGGGACGAAATTTGAAAAATGGACGATCGATTCTCGTCCGCTTGGTAATTATAGCTCTTCCAATCGAGTCAAGGAAGGAGGTATATGACAGATGGTTGGATCACATCCGTGTTGGGTTTGATAGCAGAATCTCTTACAATTTGCTTCGTATCTCCTTCTTTTGTGTTGAAGGCAGGATTTGGTGTGTAGATGATCAAATCACGTCCACTCTAGACAGATCTTGGCGTCACTGAGCTTCAGAAGAGGCCTCCGTATTTTGTCAAACTTTGTTCTATGACTTGATTTGAGTGGGCGATCAGGCCATACTAATTCCAAGCCTTGTTCAGGTCTCCGAGTCAAACGTGGAGGTCAATGAATGGATGGTCAGTCATGTCGACTTTATATTTGGGCTCTAATCGTAATGAGCTTTTCAATCTCTAGTTCTTGGCCCTAAATTAAAGGCACATGATTCATGATGAGCGATTGAATTATTCTCATCTAGATGTACTCCACACGTCCGATCATGGTCTGCGTGGATTGGTTGGTGACCAAATATGAGTATCCAATCTCTATTCGACTTTTGCCCTTGGCTCCTTTCAAAGGGATGTCGGCCGTCAGTAGTCCAATTGATAATCATAGCCCTTTATTAATAGGCATCGGATATTCGCTGCCCGCCATTCTGCAGGACATGTACATACTATTGAAGCTTTACTTTCTAGATCAGCTTTTTGATCACACCTCGGAGGTGTTTGTAATCACCCGTGTTAGGATCAGTGAGCATTTGGGAATATACAACATTCCCCTGATTTTCTTTAGACTTTGGTGCACTCTCTCGAGGTTGGTTTCCAATATCACTCCGAGTCGTGAGTCTTCAAGTAGAGGTTGTCAATTGAATCTTTCAAAGAGCATATGAGCCAAATTTTGAGGTCTTGTTTTGGCTACTAGGATCTACATCCTTAGTCAACGGGCCTTTATTGTTATTTTCCTTAGTCTGTTCTGCTCCTCCACACTTTGATTTAGATTCATTA
This sequence comes from Allium cepa, assembly GCA_030765085.1. Taxonomy (NCBI): domain Eukaryota; kingdom Viridiplantae; phylum Streptophyta; class Magnoliopsida; order Asparagales; family Amaryllidaceae; genus Allium; species Allium cepa. Next base: position 106,790,985 of record CM060937.1, on the reverse strand, counting down.
TTGTCATAAAGACGATCCATGGTCGTTGGAGGCTCTCCAGCTAACCGGCTGCTAAAATATATATGGAGGTCGATTATCCTCAAGTGATCAATATAATATCCCTTTGAGAGTATCGTTCGAGTAGCAGTTGTTTGTCCGCTCCCTTGTTGTCGTTCAGAAGCTGTCGCTAGATCCTCTATGCCCCGGTCGATCAGGGGATGTAAGGGAAGTAGATAGAATGTTCCTTTATTAAGTTGAGTTTTGAATTCACTATAGGGGTCGTATAAGAGACCGGTGTAACTTAAGTTTGGAACGGTCTGGATGCCGCTCGACATATACAATACCATTCGGCATTATAGAGGTGGTCGGCATAGAGGTATGTTCGGCCTGGAAGAGCGTTCGGCCTAGAGGTTTGGATCGGCCTGGAGGAGCGTTCGGCCTAGAGGTATGGTCGGCCTGGACGAGCGTTCGGCCTAGAGGCATGCTTGGCCTGGAGGAGTGTTCGGCCTAGAGGTATGTTCGACCTGGACGAGCGTTCGGCCTAGAGGTGGATCAGCCACAAGTGTTCGGCCAAGATGGACCGGCTAGGAGTGTTCGGCCAAGATGGGTCGGCCATGAGTGTTCGGCCAAGATGGATCGGCCACGAGTGTTCGGCCAAGATGGATCGGCCACGAGTGTTCGGCCAAGATGGATCGGCCAGGAGTGTTCGGCCAAGTGTAACTCGGCATACACCTTTTCTGCAACGATCGGCATAGACTTTTTCTGGGGCGATTGGTTGAATTGCCTTTAGAGGAGGGTCGGCCATCATTCAACTTGAGTGCAAACTTTAACATCCAATCGCCAAATCTTGCGTACATCAGTGAATTCAATCTACGGCTATCAGCTTCCTTTAGATTTCTTTCAAATCAGAGTAGAATAGGAAGTTTTCTATTAGACAACTGGATCTATCTCGCGAATATGGAAATCCAATAGTAGATGATGAGATCCAATCAAGCTGAGAATTCAATTCTCAGTGAAAGCACCAAAATGTTAGCGCCAAAATTGGTCACTAACACCCTTGAGTAGAGTTATGTAGAGAGATTAATGAAGAGAGTAAATTAGGACTAAAAAATAGTGCAATTCAATGAAAAAGAATAACAAAAACCAGAACACCAGATTTATAGTGGTTCGACGTAACTGCCTACATCCACTTTGAGTTTAATTTTTATTGCTTTCTCCATTACTTGAATACAGATACAATCCGTAAATCAATCACTTGGATACAAGTTTGAATTAAAAAGAGGAGAGTATAAGAAATGGCAGAGTCTCCCCAGTGTTCCCGGAAAAAAGGGTCCCTTTCTCTGTGCCCCTGCCCCTCTATTTATAGACAAATGTGGGTTGGACTTCCCTGGTGGGCCAGATGGCCAGACAGCTCGGTCCAGATAGGATGCGCCCTGCATGCCGAGTGGAACAGGCCGAACAGTCGGCATGCCGAGCCCTCCTTTCCAAGTCGATGGATCTCTCTGTTGAATGGAGGAGACGTGCCGAACAATGCTAGAATGCCGAGTGAAGCGTGGGTGCCGAGTGAAAGGCTTGCCGTGTGAAGGGTTGTGCCGAGCACAGGACATGCTGAGCAAAGGTGATGCCAAGCAAAGGATATGCCGAGCACATGGAATGCCAGATGAAGAACATGCCGGATGAAAGGCTTGCCGTGTGGGATGCTGGATGCCGAACCATCGCCTGGATGCCGGACGACCTTAAGCCGAGCAAGCTAACTTCCTTTAAGGAGCAATCGTGCCGAGCGAATTAAGCCGGACGATCCTATGCCGCGTACAGTCTTGGTCTGCCGAACCCCCTTGATGCCGAGCACAGCCTTGGAAGGCCGAGCGTACTTCAATGCCGTGTAAAGAGCTGAATGGCCTTATGCCGAGCATCCTCTTATGCCGAGTACAACTCTACATGCCGAGAGTCCAGGGATGCCGAGTGAAGCATGAATGCCAAGCGTTCTTGAAGCCGAACGCTCTTTAATACCAGTTGACCCAGTCATGCCGAATGTCCCTTGTGGTGCCGAACGTCCATGGATGCCGAACATTCTTGGTGCCGAGTGCTCCTATATGCCGAGCATTCCATAAGTGCCGAACGATATACAATATCGAACGTTTCTCAATGTCGAGCGTCCTTCCAATGCCGAACGCTCTTGATTGCCAAGACATGTCGACTGCATCAAACCCGTATATCCTCAGGCTCTTCTTGGTCAGAATCTTGTCTAGTGCTAATGATAATTTCTTCAACTGTCGTCTTGCAGCCGGACCAAGGTGCCGGTTAACACCGATAAGTGTACTACACAATACAGTGGAAAATTAAAATTCTATGATAGGTGAATCTTCAGCTCCCCTACGTAATATCTTAAACTTCAAAGGCAACCTGGGAAATTACTCGGTCTGACTCGAGCATTATAAATAAATAACACCCAGATTATCTGGAAATACCAGCGTGAGATAACTCAAATAATGGGGAACATATATAAAAGTTCCATGGGACCACGCTGCTAACACGGAACGTGTTTTTACCTCATAAGAATAACATTCATATAGGCAAGAGCAGAAATAAATATGAAGAACAAATCCAAATAGGAATGAGTATAATTAATTAGCATTAAACCAGACCTAAAAGAATGGAAAATGAACCTAGTAAAATCCGAACTAGACAGAATGTATAGAATAAGGAAAACAGTCCAACTTGATAAAATGTACTAAATAAGGTAACAATCCATACTTGATAGAATGGACTGATAAACTATAATAAAACATCGTAAAGGGTGGTTGACTCTTCCCGTTGCAATTACAGAAAAACTGATTCAAAGGTTCGAACCAAATCATTAAAATAAATTTATCCAACGTAACTAGGAGGGTGTTCCCTCCTCTCCATGAAAGTGTACCTCTAGATAAAATATACCCGAGAGCACACGCTCCACTCTCGAGAACTTCCAAGCTAGACTCCTCTTCACACGAGCATTCAAATATTTCACATCAATGCATGCATGTCGAAACTTCTCTAGATGATGTGAACATACCCTGATGGGTGCGACCCACATGGCTTAGCTCCCACTCGCACCTTGGTTTTAGTTTTTTCAGTGTTGGATATCAGTGATAAATCGTATTAGAACGACGGAGCACAATAATGACTTAAAGGGTGCTCCCCCTATTTCGCACCTTGGTTTTAGTCATTTTCGATAAAGGATAACAAAGCTCAACAGACCTATAAAGTGTCTTAGAATGGCAATAACAAAGAAGCTGATGTAACCGATAGCTGAGATACCAACTACCGAGGATATAAAATGATCGTATATGGAAATTAAGTCTTATATACTTATCACCACTCATGGAATTCAAACCTGTACTTTTCTTGGTTAACAGTAATACCGGACAAGTCAAGGTATCCAATGATTACTCTTAACTTTTGAAATAGCAACAAGTTTACTTCTTCGATGTTTAGTGCTAATTATACAAGTAAATTGTTTCCATATAAGCGACTCGCTTTATGGAAATAATTCATTTCCATAAACGAACCAAACTTTTACTTTTAAAAGCAAACTGAACTTGAGCTTGATTTCCATATTTCCACCTTGGTAAAACACTTTGACAATTAGTTCCTGATTGTTAAAACGTTAAGAGAATAATTTTTCCAAGTGCACGACCCCAACCAACATTAGACCGAATACCCAGAAGATTATCCAACTTAACATCCTAATAATCAAGTTCCAATTCCTTTTTATAACTTTAAAACAATATTAATTATCTCAAAAGATAATTATTCGCATATAAAATCTACTTTAAATACACAAATCCATTATCTATAATAAAATGGTAATTATTTCCAAACACTTAAATAACATTTGTAATTAACTTAAAATCTTTATTAAATCAGTTTATTAACTTTAAATAAGCTTATTAAAGTAATTTTATTATATTAGTTAATTTACTTTAATCACTTTTATTAAATCAATTACTTAATTTTAAATATCAATAGTTAAAGGGATTTATTAAATTCAAATAATCATTAATTAAATGAATAACTAATCTCAAACACCATTAATTAAAATGATAAATAGTTTAAAATTCTGTTAGTTAAAACAATTAATTAAATTTAAATAATCATAATTTGACTGGATTAATTAAATTTAAAACTTCATTAGTTACAATGAATAATTAAAACATCATTTGTTAAAATGATTCATTTGACTATACACATCATAAATTAAAATGATTTAACTATTCCAAATATTATTAGTTAAAACAATTAATCAAATTTAAACAATGATTAAATAAAACGATTAATAAAATTCAAATATCATTATTTAAAATGATTAATTATTTTTAATATCATTAATAAAAATGATTACTAATTTCAATTATCCAAAATTGAAATAATTAATTTAATTCCATCATCATTAATTAAAATAATTAATTAAGTTCAATAAATTAATTAAACTTCATTATAATTAATTAAAATAATTAAATAAACTCAAATAATCATTAGTTAAAATGATTAATTAAGTATAAAACGTCATTAGCAAAAATAATTAATTAAATCTAAAGATAAACCAATTCTAGACATCATTTATTAAATTGGTTAATTAATCTAAAAATCATTAGTTAAATGATTAATTAATTTCAATTATCATTAATCAAAATAATTGGTAAATTTTCAATATTCTTTTTAGCGGAAACACAAGCTCAAGTTCATATGGTAGTGTTTTGGGGATGAAATTTAACAAACGACGGTATAACGAAAATCGCTATAACGACTTTTAAACTATTAAATGGAATATCAAAAATTAATTTCAATTAACTATCAATAATAACACATGGCTGTAAATAAAAATTTATAGGCGAGAAACCCCCTTTGGGCCTCTATATAGATTTTTCCTGCAAAACGATGGTTATGTATAATGTATAGGTAATCATATAGGTTTATAATGATCAACTTAATATGTCATCCATTTTCCAAACGAAAATTCAACCAAACAAGCAATCAAACAATTTAACTAACATCCAAAAAATCAAAAACATTTATAAAATTATCGATGTGATTTAATAAAAATTAATGTGAGTTAAACTCAAATTGATTTTCTTTTCCGCCGAAACGTCCCGATTTCGAACTGAAATCGAACAGTCTTCCGTTTTAGCCTAAATTTATACTTGCTACAAATCCGACCAAACAAAATCCATCAAGAAGATCTCGACTACGTGAGTCCAATGCAAAAAACAGTGTTCGAATCCGACCTCGTTTAAGTAGGATATGAATTTTGTAAATTATCGGATAATTTAAATTTAAAATTAAATAACTTTAAAGAAATTACAACTTTACCCTCACTACTTCTTCCTCAGATCTAAATAAAATCTGCATAGCGTATCTCAACCCAACCATGCGTCCATTGATCATTGGTGATACAGAGATTTACTCGACGGTTTTCGAATCCATCTTCGCCAAAGAACGGCTCTCGACAAACCACACTAGCTCACCGCCTTGAATTAACATCAACACCACCCAGTCAAGTTGCGACTCGCCCCATCCACGTTCGTGCACCGTCGTGATGTGGCCTCTAATCATGAATCACACCCAACCAAATGGTCACACTAGGTGCTCCACATCACGACGAATCCAAATCCAAGGTCCATTCATCGAATCGACGACCAGAATCGTCACAAAACCCAACCCTAGCTTCATCAAGCACACGACCTCCCCCTTAAACCATGATCGAACACCATCAAAGTATACATGAATGAAGCTCTTTCCAAAACTAAATTTTAAGGCTTGTTTCATAAATTTTTATTGAGTAAATATTAAAATCTTGATTTTTAAACATTGATTCCAAAAGGAAAGACAGTTTCTTGACATGGGCAACAACATATAAGGGGAGGGAGGTATGGTAGGCATCTAATGGGGAGTATGGGCAACCATGAGGAGTATGGCATGGGTATGGCAAGCATAAGGCTGAATATAAATATATTTATATTATTTTAATTTCAAAATATTCAACAAAACATACCCAAAAATTTCCAACTCCAAATAAGGCATGCCATCTAGCGTTCTATATATTATACCCCTATTTTGAACGCAATAGAACCTGTTTTGTGACCTAATTCGATCGTATGCAGAAGATAGCTTTTTGGGCACAATTATTACACTAGATTTCCGATATTAATTTCAACGTGTTTCAATCTTGCACGACCAAATGATACTCGCTACGAAATTTGATGGCATACAGTAATTCACTATTATGGATCCAATGAAACTAGTTTCATCAAAATCCAAGAGTGTGCACCGGAAGGATAATTTCTCAGATTTAAATATTTAATTATCGATATTTATCCAATTTATTTATATTTCAAATAAATTTACAAGTTGAATTCACAATATTCTTTATTAACTAAATGGAGTTAAATAAAATTATTAAATCCATCAAATTAACATTTAGTTCATAATTCAAATGTTTAATTATTCATAATGTTTGAATTTTGAGTTATTAAATTTTAAAAATTGAATTATTTAAATATTTAAAATTAATTAAACATTTAAAAACAACTACCAAGTACTTTGGATCGTTACATTTCTATTCAATTTAATTTTTAAATGTAAAACATTTATTTTAATTTTCAAAACTGTAACAACCCTGGTTTTTGGGAAAAAAATTATTTATTAAAATAGAAATTTTAATTGAAATTTGAAAAAAAAAATTCATATCATTTACAAAGTCAGTTGAATACTTCAAAGTGGTGCACGTTGGAATTGAACTGCATATGGCCTTCTTCACGTGTGAGTATAGGTCCATTTAAAACAATTTGAACACTTTTGCAATCACCACTAAGTTTTAAAGCAAAAGTTAGAACACTTTGCTTTGCTGCCATCATTATTTATTTGCAGCCGTGTCCTTTCTTTCATTGTGCACGTTATGACTTAGATGCAAGTGTACAATTCTTGCCAGCACACTCCTTTTCTTTGACTTGTTCACAAATTGGTAAAGGAAAATTAAAAGCTGCATCATTCTTTTGTTCATTTTTTTCCAAGTAGCTCAATAAAGTACTAATGGCGTTTCAAAAATTTCTTGCTTCCTTTGGATCTTGGTGCTAACTGGTTCTGAAACAAAGTATATGTGAGTGCAAAACTCACACTTCTAATTTATTCATTACTTCATTTTTGCGTGCAAAAATTGTAGCACCCAGGCGACCTTCTGTTTCATTTTATATTTCGTATGTGTGCAAGTGGTAGCACTCAAAATCTAAGTCAGGTCACATATATTTGTGGCTATTTTTTTTCGTGCAAACTATGTTGAAGTCATTATCTACTTCATCTCTGCGTGCAAATATGTGTAGCACGAAACGATTAGTGTGCGTGCATGCATAGTGAGGTGTGCGTGCATATCGTTAGTACGTGTGTGCATGAGTACTGTAATCTGGCATTTAATTTTTATTAACCTCATTACTTGTGTACGATGGTGCATGCACTAAATTTCTAGGTCTAGGCATTGCATTTTTGGTTACGTGTGTGTACATGCAATGCACGAAAGTAAGTCAGGCACCATGTAATGCACGAAAGCAAGTCACCAAATTCAAGTCCAGGCATTTCATTTTTGGGCAAGAATGTGTTAAAACTTCGTACTACGTGTCAGCATATGGGAGTGTGTATGCATTGTAGCTTTTGTAGTGTAGTGTTGCCAGGTAACTTAGTTTGTTACTTGCGTGCATGCATAGTGTAATATTGCCCAGGTATGTATTTTTGTTCATTCTGTGCCTGTAAATAGATCAAGTTATATTTTGTTTATATTGTAGTGTGCGTGCATGAATATTGTAGTTAGTGCCTAGGCAGTGCTTATTTGATGCATATATGAGTAGTGTAGACTAATGTTTAATTTATTTTGAAATGGTGTTTTGGTTTGGAACGTATTTTATTGCCGTTATTTTTATAACGGGTTTTTACCCCGGTGTTTATATTTGAAGCGTGTTGTTTTGATGAGATTTTTGACGAATAAAAAACTACTATTGTTTTAACTACAGTAACCATCAATTTAAAGTGAATTTTGAAGTGGCTATCTTGCAACCAAGAAAACCCACAACGCTGATCTTATATCCATTTTTACGGTGGTTTCGTGAAGCGCAATTTCTTTGTCGAAATTGCTATAGAATTTGCTGTTTTTATCACGTGATTTCAAATCGTTTTAAAATATAATTGTTTCCAAAAATTTTGCGGTTTACGTTTTCAAAAGAATGAGGAATCGATTTAAACACTTCAGCAAAATTAAGGACTATGAACCCTCACTTTTACTGATTCGATTAATTCCGGACTTGTCCATTTGAGAACGTAAAAATTATTTATATAAAATACATAATTTTGCACTTTCATGGAAACGATGATGAGATTTAAATGACTTAGCAAAAGTGTGGAATATGGAACAATGCTTTTACTAATTCGGTTAATTCCGGACTCGTTAATTGAAATATTTGCCGTGGAGTTGTCGTTTGAAAATTTTGATGATTTTGTTTAGCTTTCGAGCCACTATGTTGGACCTTCAGGTCAATTACTAGTACCAGGCCTTCGGGTCATTTGTTGGACCTTCGGGTCATTTGTTGGGCGCCTAATATTATGCTGACAGTACTTGGTAGGCTTCATCCATTTGAGATGCACGTGCGGCGTAGCTTAGACTCGCCATATGCTGGGATCGATCCATTTTATGCTGATTTTTCTAGTTATCTTATTTTGATTTCTAGATTTTTGTTATTGGTGTTTTGGATTCAATTATGAATTTGGAATTTGATTTTGATGGTGTTTAATGAGATTTCTTCATTTAAACTATGTTGATTCTTTATGCTGAATAGTCTCATTCAAGATTATGATTAACTTTCTTTGGGATTGTTTATCATGCATTCATTTCTAGTTTAAATTAGATTGATCCGTTTATTATTTTCTTTTAAATAATACTCGGGTCAGACCGAGTTATTTCAAGATAATCGCTATCTCTGATTCAGTTGCTGCTTCAGCTTTTGGGATTTCACCTCATCTTTTGTTTAGGCTTCAAGGTGTTACTTTTGGTGTATTGACTCTCATCTCATCTATGTTATGATGACTGTGTATATGTACATTTGGTTCATGTGAACCATCGGCTGTTATAGCATGTATCCATACTTACCTTCCGCTATGTATGATATTCCTGTTCTGATGTGATTATACTTATCTGTGTTGTTGCTATTATAAGTTGTTCTGAATTTTTCATAAGCCACCGTGGTTTCATTTTAGATTTGGATTGAATGTATATCGTTGGGAGTAATTACGCAACTCCTATTGATGTAATCAATACTCGTCTAAGGCATAACATACGAATGGTCGCTTCTAACAAGCCTTATTCTTCGCAGTAGCAGACGTTATTACCTTATAGTAACCTTTGTTATCGTGAGCATAGAGGTGGGGCATCACAGCTTGTACCAGAGCTGAGATTCAGAACAAATTATAATAAACACGGAACAGAAGTGGAATGGAATATGTGTTACAACTATTCGAGGGTTTTATTCGTGCCTTTTTAATCTATTTCTTCGATGTTATTAAACTTTTATCCACCCTAATATGTTGGAATATGTCTAGGAATGAATCTCATATTTCCGTAGTATTCCATTCGTTAAATTCCTGTCCAATCTTGTATTGTTTTAACTAATCTTTATCTTCTCTTGTTCTCTCAGCCTATGGCTGGAAGAGGTAGAGGGAAGCGTTCTACTGCAGGTCCGTCTAGTGGTTCTCATCCGAACGGAGTCGATATGTCATCTGATCAGTTTATGGAGCTATTTCGCGGTACTCAGCCTTTTGTTGCTACTCCCGTAGCTCCCACTCATAAGTCTGCCTTCGCCGCATGTGTAGTGACTATTCCCACCTCGGAGGCAAGCCTTTCAGGGGATTGGAAAGTGTATTGGAGGTTCAGACTTGGTTGCGCACTAGTGAGCGCATATTTTCTTGGATGGATCTTTCAGATCATCATCGCGTTCTCGTGGCATCTAATATGTTGCAAGAACGTGCGCTTGATTGTATGAGCTTTTGATTACGGAAGATGATGAGTCCTCTCTTTCGTGGAATCAGTTTAAGGGATGATTCGAACTTAAGTTCATTCCTGAATCAGAAAAGGCCAATCTTGCTCATAGTTTCCTTGAGGTAAAATAAGGAAAGTCCTCTGTTTATGATTATGTTGCATCTTTCAAGGCCTTGTCCAAATACGGAGTTGAGTTCATTAACACTCCGCGTAAGAAGAATCTTAGATTTGTAGAAGGTTTGAAGAAGTATTTGAAGAAAGTCGTTTTGCTTCAGCTTAAGCTTCCTTTTGAGGAACTTGTTGATTCGGCACTTTGCCTTGAAGATGTCGAAAAGGAACGTGATAGTAGTGATGAGGTTGAGGTTTCTAAGAACCCCAACAAGAAGAGGTTTCCATTTTATAACCCTAATTCTTCTTCCAACAAGAAGAAGAAGAAGCAAGCTACCTCTAGTTCTCAGTCTAGTAGTGCACCTTCTAATCAGAGGGCGTGCTATAATTGTGGTTCTCTGGATCATCTTCTCCGTAGTTGCCCTAAGCCTCACATTTGCTGCTATTGCAAGAAAGAAGGTCATTGGGTTTCTGATTATCCTACTGCTCCTAAGGGTTTCAAATCTAGGAAGCTTAATGTTGCTAAAGCTTCTGGTGATTCTTCTCAGCCCAAAGGTATTCCTCCTTCTCTTTTGGAAGGTTTTATTTTATTTCATGACCGTTCTATTAGAGTTCTTTTCGATACGGGTGCATCACATTCATTTGAGTCAAAGGAGCTTGTTGATGCTATTCCTTTGGATGTTGTTAGTCTTTGCGGCCCTTTGAGGATTGTGAATCCTATTGGTGGATCCGCCACACTTGGTTTGTTATGTGTTGATGTTGAGATTATTCTATGTGATTTTTCGTTTCATGCGAATCTGCATGTTATGGATCATCTTGGTTTTGATATGATTTTGGGAATGGATTGACTCGTCCGTTATGAAGTTCAAATCCTATGTCCCGAAAGAACTTTATATCTCAAGCATCCCGATTCTATCGAGCAGTTATCTATTGTATTTCAAGACATAGACCATGATTCGAATGCTCTCATTTCTTCCTTCGAATCGGAGGATGTCATAGCTAATATTCCGGTTGTTTGAGATTTTTTTGATGTCTTTGAGTCTATTTCGAGTTTGCCGCCGAAGAGGGCAATTGAGTTCCGTATTGATCTTATCTTTGGTGTTCATCCCGTCAGTCGTCCTCCCACGAGGATGTCTGCTAAGGAAAACGGGGAACTCAAGCAACAATTATCTGAATTGGAAGCCAAGCAATTTATTCATTCTAGCTCATCTCCTTCAGACGCCGCCGTTGTCTTCGTTAAGGAGCCAGATGGTACTCTTAGGCTTTGCATTGATTATCAGAAGCTTAATGAGCTCACTATCAAAAATAGGTATCCATTACCTAGGATCGACGACATGTTCGATCAATTAAGTGGCGCTAAGATTTTCTCCCAACTCGATCTTGCCACCGGTTTTCATCAGTTACGAGTTGCGGAAGATATCATCCTTCTTACCGCATTCCGTACTCGTTATGGTTCTTACGAATGGCTTGTTATGCCGCTCGGTTTGACGAATGCTCTAGCGTATTTTGTTGATCTTATGAATTGGATATTCCGGGAATATCTCAATAGTTTCGTCTTGGTTTTCATAGATGATATTCTTATTTATTCCAAGTCTGAAGCCTATCATATTCAGCATTTGGAGATTGTTTTGAGCGCTCTTCGTCCGCATCAGCTTTATGCCAAATTCTCCAAGTGTCACTTCTAGGAGAATAAGGTGAAGTTTCTCGGTCATATTGTTTCTTCCGATGGTATCTCTGTCGATCCTTCCAAGATCGAATCTATTTAGAATTGGAAGAGGCCCGAGACCGTTACTAAGATCCGTAGTTTCCTTGGATTGGCGGGATATTATCGCTGGTTCATTAAGGACTTTTCTCGCATTGCTTTAACGCTTTCCACTCTCACGAGAAAAACCGTTCCTTTATTTGATCTGATAAGTGTGAGTTTTCTTTCATGAAGTTAAAAGATCTCCTTACTCATGCTCCTATCTTAGTGGTTCCCGAAGGGAACCATGATCTTGTTGTTTATACCGATGCCAGTGGTTATGGACTCAGTGCCATTCTCATGCAAAAGGATAGAGCAGTTGCCTATGCTTCTAGACAACTAAAGCCTAACGAGATTCGTTGTGCTACCCATGATTTGTAGTTAGCCGTTATAGTCTTTGCTCTAAAGATTTAACGACATTATTTATTGGGCGAGCGTTTTGTTCCTTCACTGATCACAAATCTCTAAAATATATCTTCACTCAGAAGGAACTTAATATGAGGCAACAACGTTGGCTTAAATTTCTTGCTTCATATGATTTCAATATTCAGTATACCCCTGGTAAGGGTAATCGAGTTGATGATGCGCTTAGTCGCAAGCAGCAAGTTGTTGTTTCCATGATGCTAGCAAAGTGGAACATATTGGAAGCTTTATCTCATTGTGATATTAGAGACCGTCCTTCAGTTTCTGATTCCCCCGTGCTTTTATTTAGCATGGAAGCTCGTCCTAGTTTGTTGGATGTATTGCCGATGCCCAAAAACAAGATCCAGATCTCTCTTATCTTATTCAGAGTTGTAAATCGAAACCCCGAAGTGATAATCTAAAGGATTTCGATTTCGATATTCATGGTTGTATTCGGAAGAAGGGAAGGTTGATCGCGCCTAATGTTCCTAATCTTAGAAATGACATTGTTGAGGACAGTCATCGTTCTAAGTATACTATCCATCCGGGCAGTATAAGATGTATACCGACATGAAACGCTTATACTTTTAGGAGGGTATGAAGCATGATTTTGCAAGTTATGTGAGTCGTTGCATGTAACAACCCACATATTTATCGATTTTATATTTAAATATTTTATTTAAATATTTTATCGATACTCGGAATTTAGTCCGAAAAGCTACTTTTTGCATACGGTCGAATTAGGACTCGGGACCACTTCCATTGAGTTCAAAACGCCGTTTGTGATTTTTTTGAGTATAAACTTTGATATGTTTGAAGTTAGTGGAATTTTGCCACTTTTCACTTAGGGCTTTGGTTTGGGCTGAGCCCTATAACCCCACTTATTAACTCAGTCCCAACCCTCTCCTCTTCATTTACTTCCTTTCTATTTTCCTAATACTCAAGCTTTTATAACAATGGAGAGTGGAATGGGAAATTGAAACTCAAGCCCTAGTTTTCTTTTGCAAATCAAGCTCTAGCTCCAAACTAATAGAAGAAACTTTGGTAAGCCTCTTCTTCTTCTTCTCCAACTCATTCTCTTATCAATTTTAGAAATTCCTAAACCTAACTTTGGGAATGTTCTTCTTTTTGAGCATAGATTCAAGCTCGTTTAGGTTGTGTTGAAGAGTGGTTGATTCTCCCTTTGCTTTCAAGCTTCTTCTTCATTGTTTTTGTGAAAAGGTGAGATTTTTATCTCACATCTTAGTCTATAACTATCTTCGATTGTTAGGTATGAATTCCTAACGCTTATTCTTGTACAATTGCTTTAGGTTTGGATTGATTTGGTGAATATTCCAATTTTTGGTGTTTTGGGTTCAATTCTTTAAAAATCATAGCTTTGTTGTCTTGATCATGTTTTTGGTGATGAACCGAAGAGCTTCTATGGTCGGGTAGTCGATTGGCGTAAACCCTTAGTGCCGTTGCTCGACCGATAGCAATTGGGAAGGGAATGGAATTTATTAGATAAGCATGGGAGTGCTGGCAACAGGCCCCGGTCGACCGATCTCAGGGTCCAGTCGACTGACCTGCTACCCGTGCACTTCCTGCCTCTGGTCTGGAAGTGCAGGTTACAGGCCCTGGTCGACCGAGCTCAGGGCCCAGTCGATCGACCTGCTACCCATGCACTTCCATCTTTGGTTCGGTCAACCGACTCAGGGAGTCCGGTTGACCGACCTGCTCCTATTTGCCAATTTTGCCTATATTGCCTATTTTGTTGAATTTCCAACTTTAATCGATTCGTGTTGTTTCCCTTTTGTCGTTATCATTTATTATCGACTTTGATGACATTTTCTTTGGGAATTTTCGAAATATCCATTTTGATGGATTTGATATCGATTTCTTTGGATTTTATTGGCGTCTTCGAATGTGAATTTCAGTGATTGATTGTTCTACAATCATTTTTGCGATTTGTCACGTTAAAAATATAAAGTTTTCAATACTAGTAGTAAATATCAAAATTATTTCATCAAAGTGATTTCAAAACTATTTTACTAAGCTCTTTTCTTAAACCATTTTCCAATCTATTAGTGTATACAAGCCTTTACTTCACTCGGATGAGAAATCGAATTAAACGGCTTAGTAAAACAAGTGGTATGAAACGCTTGCGTTTGCTTCGTCGGTTAATTCTTGGACTTGTTCGATTGAGCTTTTTTGTGACAATTTCCTAGTGAAGATCTACAGTTTGTTCGTAAATATTTAAGTTAAGCTAGTGGTTATGGGACATGAAGCTAAATTCATATATTTACTAGCTTAGTGTAATTGACACTTCTTGATGATCATGACGATCGTTTTTTGTGATTTAGACTAGCAATTGTGCGATGTCACTTTGTCTGCGAGGGAGACTAGACCCCGTTTCAGTGTGATTTCGACTCACACATGTGGGGTAGCACCCCATGGTCTTCGGGCCGTTCGTGTGTCAAAAATTAATGGCTAGCTACCATGAGATAGCATCTCGTTCGTGTGATACATATGTATGTGAGTTTTCATGCTCCCGTTTGTGTGATAGGCCTCCTCCCTTTTTTATGATTTCTGGATTTCGTGTGTTGATTTCTGGAATTCGTGCTTCACCAATTTTAGTGATTTTCATTGATATGATTTATCAATTTTTGTGCATTGGTGAATTCGTGTGTCATTGACTTGTTGTGAATACAAGTTTTGGGTATGAAACCATTTTTGGATCTTTGAGAAGATTCTTGTGATATTGATTAATGTCATGTTGATTTTCATTTACATACTTATAGTAGTATGCCATTGTGGTTATCATATGTTTATGCCATATCTCTTATTCTATATCATGTCATCTGATATTTATAGCTAGACTGATTCGTTTATTATTTTCTTATGAAATAATACTCGGGTCAGACCGAGATGTTACATGTGCTTCTGCTTGACTTCTCCCCAGGGATTCATTACTCTGCTTTTGGCTAACTACTTAGATTAGTAGTTTTTGTTGTAAACATTTGAGATATAGACTCTATGATGTATACTTATTCTTTCGTATAGCACATGTTTCTATTCTTTTGGGTTATTGTGGATCTTTCTGACCACTACTCTGATGTACACTTTCATGTGTTATATATTCATATCTTTTTCCACCTTTGTGATATGGATGTCTGTGACTGATTTGTGTTATGTTTATTTCTATATTTGTTTTCGAAGATTATTATAGCCACTGTGTAGTAGATTTGAGTTTGTATCGGTGTGTCGGATTTCCTCCCGGAATCAAATGCATGTTATACTATCCGACATAGCGGTGCTCGCACAAAGCAATTGCACGGATGGTCGCTCTTCAACAGCCTTGTTCTCCGCGCTAGTTGACAGCATTGCTCCGTAGTGTTCTTGGCTAGCGTGGGTATAGAGGTGGAGCGTTACAGCTTGGTATCAGAGTCATACTTCGGAACAATGTAGAATAATCTAGCAAGGATCATTTTCCTAAGTCTTTCTTAGGAGTCATGCTTTAGGATTTAATTTGAGTCATCGAACCGATTCATCCTATTTTCTTTATGATTCCTTGTTTTATCTATCAAGATTGCTTGATATTTACTTTGAGAATAACTTTTTCCTCTTCTTTCTTTCTTTCTTAAAGAAGAGAAATGGTTAGACCTGGTCATCCCAGCGCCGGTCAATCTAGTGCTACTCCCCAAGATGGAGTTTTTATGTCCGCCCAGCAGCTTCTTGATTTAGTTAAGAATGCTCAAGCAACTGGTTCTAATTCGAAACCAACTCATCCTAAGTCTGGATTTGCACGCTTGTGCAACGATTATACCAACTTGGGTGGGAAGCCATTCAAAGGTTCTGAAATTATTATTGAAGTCCAGGCTTGGTTAAGAACATGCGATCGAATCTTTTCTCGCATGAACCTCATTGATCTTCACCGAGTTCAGGTGGCCTCTAGTATGCTCCAAGAAAGAGCATTGGACTGGTATGAACTTCTTATTTCTGAAATCAATGAAGCGGATCTCACTTGGGAGAAATTTCGAGAACGCTTCGAATTAAAATTTGTGCCATAAGCTGAGAAGGTGACTTTGGCTCACCGTTTTATAGACCTTGTTCAAGGTGAATCCTCCGTGACTGATTATGTTGCATCCTTCGAGTCACTTTCCAAATTTAGGGTTGAATACATCAACACCCCATTGAAGAAGAACCAAAAATTTGTCTATGTCTTAAACAAAAATCTCAAGAAGCCATTACTTCTAAAATTAGAAGTTCCCTTCGACCAACTCATTGACATCGCTCTTCGTCTTGAAGAAGCGGATAGGGAAAATGATGTTGAAGTGGTGGGTTCCAATCCAAACTTCAACAACAAGAAGAGGCCAAACAAATTCAAAGGTCCTTATCCCAACAAAAAGGGTAAGAAAGCAACTCCTACTACAAAGGCTCCTTCTCCTAGTAGTGGGAAATGCTTCAATTGTGGGTCTAGGGACCATTTTGCGAACAAGTGTTCAAAGCCCCGTTGTTGTCGCTATTGTAAGAGCCCGGATCATTATATACATCAATGCCTCAAACTTGAAGGCAAGAAGGAGGGAAAGCTAAATGTTGCTCAAGCCCCTGGAAACACATCTCGTGGTCAAGGTACATCTCATTCTATCCTGGATGGTATAATTAAATTTCGTGATCAACCTATTCAAGTTCTTTTTGATACGGGAGCATCCCATTCTTTTATATCAAAAGAGCTTGTTGATACTTTTTATTTAAGTGTTGTTGCTTTAACGACTTCTTTGAGAATTGCGAATCCGGTTGGTGGATCCGCAACTCTTAGTTTGCTTTGTAAGGATGTCGAGATTATTTTATGTGATTTTTCTTTCCTAGCCGATTTGCATGTCATGCGTTATTTAGGCTTTGGAATGATTTTGGAAATGGATTGGCTTAACCGTGATGAAACTCATATCCTATGTCCTGAGCGGACTATTCATCTTCGACATCCTCAATCTGTTAAGCAGATTTCTATTATTCTCAATGATTCGGATTCCACTTTATCTGCATCTTTATATTCTTTAAATCCTCGTGATGATGATAATGATGATGAGGAAGACGTCATTTCTCTTATTCACATTGTTCGTGAATTTTCCGACATATTTGAGCCCGTTTTAGGATTACCACCTAAGCGAGCAATTGAGTTCAGAATTAATCTTACCCCTAGAGCTCAACCTATTACTCGTCCTCCTTATCGTTTGTCCAATAAGAAAATGAGGAGATGCGCATACAATTATCCGATTTGGAAACGAAGTAATTTATTCGCTCTAGTTCCTCGCCTTGGGGAGCTTCGGCTATTTTTGTGAAGAAATCCGATGGCACACTTAGGATTTGCGTTGACTACCGCAAGCTTAATGATCTTACTATCAAAAATAAATGTCCTTTACCTCGGATTGATGACCTATTCGATCAACTTAGTGGTGCTACAGTCTTTTCACAATTGGACTTGGCAACCGGTTTTCATCAGCTTCGTATTGCAGAGGATATCATTCCTTTGACATCGTTCCGTACTCGATATGGATCTTATGAATGGCTTGTTATGCCATTTGGCTTAACGAACGCTTCGGCTTATTTCGTTGACCTTATGAATCGAGTTTTCAAAGACTTCCTCGATCGGTTTGTTCTCATCTTTATTGATGATATTCTTGTGTATTCTAAAACCGAGGAGGAGCATGAAAAACATCTTCGGATTGTGTTGGAAACTCTTAGGAGTAATCAATTAAAACAAAATTTTCTAAATGCCCTTTTTGGCAATCTAGTGTGAAGTTTCTCGGTCACATTATTTCCGAATCCGGAATTTCCGTAGATCCTTCAAAGATTGAAGCGATTCAAGATTGGAAGAGACCGGAGAGTGTGACAGAAATCCGTAGCTTCCTTGGATTGGCGGGTTATTACCGTCGTTTTATCAAGGACTTTTCAAAAATTGTTGTGCCTCTCACTAGCTTAATTAAGAAAGGTGTTAAATACATTTGGTCGGACAAATGTGAAACTTCTTTTCAGAAATTAAAAGAACTCCTTTCCGATGCTCCTATTCTTGTTATTCCCGAGGGGAATCAAGATTTTATTGTTTATACTGATGCTAGTCGCGTTGGTTTGGGTGCCGTTCTTATGCAAAGAGAACGTGTTATTGCTTATGCTTCTAGGCAATTGAAGCCTGCTGAGACTAGATATGCCACTCATGATTTAGAACTCACAGCTATTGTTTTCGCCCTTCGTATTTGGCGTCATTATCTTTTGGGAGAAAAGTTTATTCTTTATACCGACCATAAATCTTTGAAATATTTATTCTCTCAAAAGGAACTTAATTTGCGTCAACAACATTGGCTCGAATTTCTTGCATCTTATGATCTTGATATTCTTTATACTTCCGGAAGGGGAAATCGTGTTGCGGATGCACAGTCATAAGCAACAAGTAGTTGTTTCTATGATTATATCCGAATGGAATGATCTTGGAATTTTATCCACTTGTGAGATTCAAGATCGTGTTTTCGATTTATGTTCGTCTCTTGTTTTATGTAGCCTTGAGGCTCATCCTTCTCTTTTAGACTGCATTCTTGAAGCTCAAAAGCTAGATCCCGAATTGGCCTATCTTTGCCAAAATTAAGGGATAAAATTGATATTGAAGGATTGAAAGACTTTGATATTGATTCTCCTGGCGGTATTCGAAAATTTGGTAGACTTATTGCGCCAAATATTAGTGATCTTCGTAAAGACATTTTAGAAGATTCTCATCGTTCCAAATTTACCATTCATCCCGGTAGTAGTAAAATGTACGTGAATATGAAGCGACTTTATTATTGGGAGGGAATGAAATCTGATATTGCTAACTTTGTTAAGTGTTGCATGACTTGCCAACTCATTAAGGCCGAACATCAAAGGCCCGTGGGTTATTGCAACCTTTAGAAATTCCAATTTGGAAGTGGGATCAAATTTCCATGGATTTTATAGACGGCCTTCCCGTTCTCGTTCGGGTCATGATAGCCTGTGGGTGATAGTTGACAGACTTACTAAATCCGTCAATTTTATTCCCGTTCGGTCCAATCGAACCGTACCTCTTTTGTCCAAACTCTTTATTAAAGAAATTGTTAAATTGCATGGAGTTCCTACTTCTATTGTTAGCGATCGTGATCCATTGTTTACTAGTGGATTTTGGAAGCGTCTTCAAAAAGCTTTAGGAATGAAGCTTAATTTTAGCACCGCTTATCACCCCAAGTCCGATGGACAAACCGAGCATGTGAATCAAACTCTTGAAGATCTTCTTCGTGCTTGTGTGCTTGATTTCGGTGGAAGTTGGAAAGATCATATTTCTCTTGTTGAATTTTCCTATAATAATAGCTTCCAATCTAGTATTGGTATGGCATCTTTCGCGGCACTCTATGGAAGGCCATGTCGTTCTCCTTCTTGTTGGCTTGAGGCCGGTGAGAAGCTTTTTTTAGGTCCAGATTTTATTCGTGATTCCACAGAAAAGATTGACCTTATTCGTCATAGGATGAAAGAAGCTCAAAGTAGGAAAAAATCCTATGCCTATAACCGGAGAAAGAAATTAGAATTTTCTGTGGGAGATCTTGTGTTTATCCGTGTTTCACCTATGAAGGGTGTTGTACGTTTCAGTCGATCGGAAAAGTTAGCACCTCGATATATTGGTCCATTTCCCATCACCGAACGTATTGGTTCCGTGGCTTATCGCCTTTTATTACTGGCTCAGTTTTCTGCTATTCATGACGTGTTTCACGTTTCTCAATTACGAAAGTGCCTTCAAGATTCCGATTCTATTCTTGAGCCCGGTGTTGTGGAAGTAATTGAAGTTTCTCCGAATTTAACTTATGAGCAACATCCTATTCGTATTATTGATTCGGAGGTTAAACGCCTTCAAAATAAAGATATTCCGCTTGTGAAAGTTCAATGGTCCTCAAATCCTAAAGATTTCTCTTGGGAATCTAAAGATTTCATCGAGCGAACACATCCGGACTTACTTTCCCATGCTCTTTAAGGTGAACCTTTTATTTCAAATTTCTTTTGTGATGAATATGCTCTCATGGTTGTTACTATATATCTTCTTCTTAAATATTGCAAGGACGCAATTTCTTTAAGGAGGGGAGTCTGTAACAACCCGCATATTTATCGATTTTATATTTAAATATTTTATCGATACTCGGAATTTAGTCCGAAAAGCTACTTTTTGCATACTGTCGAATTAGGACTCGTGACCACTTCCATTGAGTTCAAAACGCCGTTTGCGATCTTTTTGAGTATAAACTTTGATATGTTTGGAGTTAATGGAATTTTGCCAACTTTCACTTAGGGCTTTGGTTTGGGCTGAGCCCTATAAACCCACTTATTAACTCAGTCCCAACCCTCTCCTCTTCATTTACTTCCTTTCTGTTATCCTAATACTCAAGCTTTTATAACAATGGAGAGTGGAATGGGAAATTGAAACTCAAGCCCTAGTTTTCTTTTGCAAATCAAGCTCTAGCTCCAAACTAATAGAAGAAACTTTGGTAAGCCTCTTCTTCTTCTTCTTCTCCAACTCATTCTCTTATCAATTTCAGAAATTCCTAAACCTAACTTGGGGATTGTTCTTCTTTTTTAGCATAGATTCAAGCTCGTTTGAGTTGTGTTGAAGAGTGGTTGATTCTCCCTTTGCTTTCAAGCTTCTTCTTCATTGTTTTTGTGAAAAAGTGAGATTATTACCTCACATCTTAGTCTATAACTATCTTCGATTGTTAGGTATGAATTCCTAACGCTTATTCTTGTACAATTGCTTTTGGTTTGGATTGATTTAGTGAATATTCCAATTTTGGGTGTTTTGGGTTCAATTCTTTAAAAATCATAGCTTTGATGTCTTGATCATGTTTTTGGTGATGAACCGAAGAGCTTCTATGGCCGGGTAGTCGATTGGAGTAAACCCTTAGTGCCGTTGCTCGACTGATAACAATTGGGAAGGGAATGACATTTATTAGATAGGCATGGGAGTGCTGGCAACAGGCCCCGGTCGACCGAGCTCAGGGTCTGGTCGACCGACCTGCTACCCGAGCACTTCCTGCCTCTGGTTTGGAAGTGTAGGTTATAGGCCCCGGTCGACCGAGCTCAGGGTCCGGTCGACCGACCTGCTACCCATGCACTTCCATCTTTGGTTCGGTCAACCGACTCAGGAAGTCCGGTTGACCGACCTGCTCCTATTTGCCAATTTTGTCTATATTGCCTATTTTGTTGAATTTTCAACTTTAATCGATTCGTGTTGTTTCCCTTTTGTTATTATTATTTATTATCGACTTTGATGACATTTTCTTTGGGAATTTTCAAAATATCCATTTTGATGGATTTGATATCGATTTCTTTGGATTTTATTCACGTCTTCGAATGTGAATTTCGGTGATTGATTGTTTTACAATCATTTTTGTGATTTGTCACTTTAAAAATATAAAGGTTTCGATACTAGTAGTAAATATCAAAATTCTTTCATCAAAGCGATTTCAAAACTATTTTACTAAGCTCTTTTCTTAAATCGTTTTCCAATCTATTAGTATATACAAGCCTTTACTTCACTCGGATGAGAAATCGAATTAAACGGCTTAGTAAAACAAGTGGTATGAAACACTTGCGTTTGCTTCGTCGGTTAATTCTTGGACTTGTTCGATTGAGCCTTTTTGTGACAATTTCCTAGTGAAGATCTACAGTTTGTTCGTAAATATTTAAGTTAAGCTAGTGGTTATGGGACATGAAGCTAAACTCATATATTTACTAGCTTACTGTAATTGACACTTCTTGATGATCATGACGATCGTTTTTTGTGATTTAGACTAGCAATTGTGCGATGTCTCTTTGTCTGTGAGGGAGACTAGACCCCGTTTCAGTGTGATTTCGACTCACACATGTGGGGTACCACCCCATGGTCTTCGGACCGTTCGTGTGTCAAAAATTAATGGCTAGCTACCATGAGATAGCATCTCGTTCGTGTGATACATATGTTGGTGAGTTTTCATGCTCCCGTTCGTGTGATAGGCCTCCCCCTTTTTTTATGACTTCTAGATTTCGTGTCTTGATTTCTGGAATTTGTGCTTCACCAATTTTACTGATTTTCATTGATATGATTTATCAATTTTTGTGCATTGGTGAATTCTTGTGTCATTGACTTGTTGTGAATACAAGTTTTGGGTATGAAACCCTTTTTGGATCTTTGAGAAGATTCTTGTGATATTGATTAATCTCATGTTGGTTTTCAGTTACATACTTATAGTAGTATGCCATTGTGGTTATCATATGTTTATGCCATATCTCTTATTCTATATCATGTCATCTGATATTTATAGCTGGACTGATCCGTTTATTATTTTCTTATGAAATAATACTCGGGTCAGACCGAGATGTTATAGGTGCTTCTGCTTGACTTCTCCCCAGGGATTCATTACTCTGACTTTTGGCTAACTACTTAGATTAGTAGTTTTTGTTGTAAACATTTGAGATATAGACTCTATGATGTATACTTAATCTTTCGTATAGCACATGTTGCTATTCTTTTGGGTTATTGTGGATCTTTCTGACCACTACTCTGATGTACACTTTCATGTGTTATATATTCATATTTTTTCCTCCTTTGTGATATGGATGTCTGTGACTGATTTGTGTTATGTTTATTTCTATATTTGTTCCGAAGATTATTATAGCCACTGTGTAGTAGCTTTGAGTTTGTATCGGTGTGTCGGATTTCCTCCCGAAATCAAATGCATGTTATACTATCCGACATAGCGGTGCTCGCACAAAGCAATTGCACGGATGGTCACTCCTTAACAGCCTTATTCTCCACGCTAGTTGACAGCATTACTCTGTAGTGTTCTTGGCTAGCGTGGGTATAGAGGTGGGGTGTCACATTGCATGACTTGTCAACTTATTAAAGCGGAACACCAACGTCCTAGTGGTCTTTTGTAGTCTCTTGAGATTCCATTATAGAAATGGGATCAAATTGCTATGGACTTCATTGATGGTCTACCTCGTTCAAGGTCGGGCCATACTAGTGTTTGGGTGATTGCTGACAGATTGACCAAATCAGCGCATTTTATTCCTATCAAGTCCAATCGGATTGCTCCTTTGTTGGCTAAGCTTTTTAATAAAGAAGTCGTTCGACTTCATGGAGTTCCAAGTTCCATTGTTAGTGACAAAGATCCGCTTTTCACTAGTGTTTTTTGGTAGAGCCTTCAGAAAACTTTGGGTACTAAGCTCAATCTCAGTACAGCTTATCATCGACAGTCTGATGGTCAGACTGAAAGGGTGAATCAAGTCTTAGAAGATCTCTTTCGTGCTTGTATTCTTGATTTTGAAGGTAGTTGGGAAGACCACTTATCTCTTGTTGAGTTCTCTTATAATAATATTTTTCAATCCAGTATCGGTATGGCTCTTTTCGAAGCCCTTTACGGAAGACTGTGTCGATCACCGTCATGTTGGTTGGAATCCACAGAAAAGTTAGTTCTCGGTCCCGATTTTATTCGTGAATCTTCTGAGAAGATTGATATTATTAGACAGAGAATGAAAGAGGCTTAGAATAGGCAGAAATCTTATGCCGATCTTCATAGGAAGCCTTTGGAATTTTCTGTTGGCGACCGCGTGTTCATTCGTGTTTCTCCAATGAAGGGAGTGGTGCGTTTTAGTAGCTTTGAGAAATTGGCTCCTCGATATATTGGACCATTTCCTATTACGGAACGCATAGGCCCTATTGCTTATCGTGTATCACTACCTATTCAGTTTTCGAGAATTCATGACGTATTTCATGTATCCCAGCTCCGTCAATGACTTCAAGATTCGGATTCTATTATTGATCCTCTTATATTGCAAGATCTTGAGATCTCACCCGACTAGTCTATGGTGCAAAATCCTATTCGTGTGCTAGCTTCGGAGGTTAAACGCCTTCGGAATAAAGATGTCCCGCTTATGAAAATTCAATGGTCCGCAAACCCCAAAGATTGCATCTGGGAAACCAAAGAAATCATCGAGCATTCTTATCCTGGTTTTCTTTCCTCTTCGGGTGGGGGTGAGCATTCTTGATCCATCTTTTCTATTTTAGATATTTTTTGTGATGAATAATTTGGGTTCTAAACAACTTCTAGTATGAAAATTGCGGGGATGCTTTATACGTGGGGAGTTTGTAACAACCCTGGTTTTTGGAAATTTTTTTTACTTATTAAAATAGAAATTTTTATTGACATTTGAAAAAATATATTTCAAATCATTTACAAAGTCAGTTGAATACTTCAAAATGGTGCACGTTGGAATTGAACTGCATATGGCCTTCTTCACGTGTGAATATAGGTCCATTTAAAACAATTTAAACACTTTTGTAATCACCACTAAGTTTTAAAGAAAAATTTAGAACACTTTGCTTTGCTGCCATCATTATTTATTTGCAGCCGTGTCCTTTCTTTCATTGTGCATGTTATGACTTAAATGCAAGTGTACAATTCTTGCCAGCACACTCCTTTTCTTTGACTTTTTCACAAATTGGTGAAGGAAAAGTAAAAGCTGCATCATTTTTGTCCATTTTGGTGCTAACTGGTTCTGAAACAAAGTATATGTGAGTGCAAAACTCACACTTTTAATTTATACTTCGTTTTTGCATGCAAAAATTATAGCACCTAGGCCACATACTGTTTCATTTTATATTTCGTATGTGTGCAAGTGATAGCACTCGAAATCTAAGTCAGGTCACATATATTTGTGGCTATTTTTTTTCGTGCAAACTATGTTGAAGTCATTATCTACTTCATCTCTGCATGCAAATATATGTAGCACGAAACGATTAGTGTGCTTGCATATTATTAGTACATGTGTGCGTGAGTATTGTAATCTGGCATTTAATTTTTATTAACCTCATTACTTGTGTATGATGGTGCATGCACTAAATTTCTAGGTCCAGGCATTGCACTTTTGGTTACGTGTGTGTGCATGCAATGCACGAAAGTAAGTCAGGCACCATGTAACGCACGAAAGCAAGTCACCAAATTCAAGTCCAGGCATTTCATTTTTAGGCAAGAATGTGTTAAAACTTCGTACTACGCGTCAGCATATGGGAGTGTGTATGCATTGTAGCTTTTGTAGTGTAGTGTTGCCAGGTAACTTAGTTTGTTACTTGCATGCATGCATAGTGTAATATTGCCCAGGTATGTATTTTTGTTCATTCTGTGCGTGTAAATAGTTCAAGTTATATTTTGTTTATATTGTAGTGTGCGTGCATGAATATTGTAGTTAGTACCCAGGCAATGCTATATTTGATGCATATATGAGTAGTGTAGACTTATGTTTAATTTATTTTGACCGGTGTTTTGTTTTGGAATGTATTTTGTTGCCATTATTTTTATAACGGGTTTTTACCCCGTGTTTATATTTGAAGCGTGTTGTTTTGATGAGATTTTTGACGAATAAAAACTGCGGTTGTTTGACTTCAGTAACCGTCAATTTAAGGTGAATTTTCAAGCGGCTATCTTGCAACCAAGAAAACCCGCAACGCTGATTTTATATTCATTTTTACGGTGTTTTGTGAAGCGCAATTTCTTTGTCGAAATTGCTATAGAAGTTGCTGTTTTTATCACGTGATTTCAAATTGTTTTAAAATACAATTGTTTCCAAAAAAATTACGGTTTATGCTTTCAAAAGAACGAGGAATCGATTTAAACGCTTCAGAAAAATTAAGGACTATGAACCTTACTTTTACCGATTCGATTAATACTGGACTTGTCCATTTGAGAACATAAAATTTATTTATATAAAAAACACAATTTTGCACTTTCAAGGAAATGATGACGAGATTTAAACGACTTAGCAAAAGTGCGGAATATGGAACCGCGCTTTTACTAATTCGGTTAATTCCGGACTTGTTAATTGAAATATTTGCCGTGGAGTTGCTGTTTGAAAATTTTGATGATTTTGTTTGGCTTTCGATCCACTATGTTGGACCTTCGTGTCAATTACCAGTACTATGCCTTCGGGTCATTCGTTGGGTGCCAAATATTATGCTGACAGTCTTGGTAGGCTTCGGCCATTTGAGATGCACATGCGGCGTAGCTTAGACTAGCCATATGCTGGGATCGATCTATTTTATGCTGATTTTCTAGTTATCTTATTTTGATTTCTAGATTTTTGTGTATTGCTGTTTTGAATTCA
Source organism: Allium cepa (assembly GCA_030765085.1). Classification (NCBI taxonomy): domain Eukaryota; kingdom Viridiplantae; phylum Streptophyta; class Magnoliopsida; order Asparagales; family Amaryllidaceae; genus Allium; species Allium cepa. Next base: position 106,764,544 of record CM060937.1, on the reverse strand, counting down.
ATTATGAATTTGGAATTTGATTTTGATGGCGTTTAATGAGATTTCTTTATTTAAACTATGTTGATTATTTATGCTGAATAGTCTCATTCAAGATTATGATTAACTTGTTTTGGGATTGTTTATCATGCATTCATTTCAAGTTTAAATTAGACTGATCCGTTTATTATTTTCTTTTAAATAATACTCGGGTCAGACCGAGTTATTTCAGGATAATTGCTATCTCTGATTCAGTTGCTGCTTCAGCTTTTGGGATTTCACCTTATCTTTTGTTTAGGCTTCGGGGTGTTACTTTTGGTGTATTGACTCTCATCTCATGTATGTTATGATGACTGTGTATATGTACATTTGGTTCATGTGAACCATCGAGTGTTGTAGCATGTATCCAGACTTACCTTCCACTATGTATGATATTTCTGTTCTGATGTGATTATACTTATCTGTGTTGTTTCTATTATAAGTTGTTCTGAATTTTTCATAAGCCACCGTGGTTTCGTTTTAGATTTGGATTGAATGTATATCGTTGGGAGTAATTACGCAACTCCTATCGATGTAATCAATACTCGTCTAAGGCATAACTTACGGATGGTTGCTTTTAACAAGCCTTATTCTTCGCAATAGCAGACGTTATTACCTTATAATAACCTTTGTTATTATAAGCATAGAGGTGGGGCGTCACAAAAACATTTTTAAAATTAGCCGTAGGCCTAAATCAGTTTGGGCCTTTGTATTAGGGATAACCTTTGGGTTTACCTCATCCTTTCGAGCTAGGCAAGTAGCTAGGTTGGACAAAGTACTAGATTATCCAAATACAACCGTAGACATTGCTTTTCTAGATTCTACAGTATGGTTAGGCTTTAATAAGTTAGCCTTAATATTGCTAGTTTAGGTCGCATATGCTAAGTGACTTTAAAAATATTATTGGAATTGGCCAGCACATAGTGGGGTAAATGGGTAAATTTCGAATAATTTTTTCCATTTGGATCTTATTCGACATATGAAGTTTAAATTATCTAGATCTTATCTAACTTTTTTTTAAATAAAATCAATAATTTATTTAATTTGTAAATATAGTTTTATTTTGATATTATATTTATATTGATATGAACATACATATCATATACACATATGTGTGTATAAGCACGTGCAACATATAGTGTATATGGTTTAACATACCCATATATAAATGTTGGTATGTACACCACAAAGGACATGTTAGCGCTTCTGTATAAATAAGTGATGTATAATGTATATATACACATATTTCAATGTGATAAAAATATATTTATAAGAGTATAAATATTAATAAACATACATATATTTATAATAATGTAAAATAATTATAATTTAAAATCAAATATTATTAATAAGAAATTTTAATTTTAATTCAAATTTCAAATTTTAGGTTTAGTTCTAGGCTTTAAAAGAATTTCAAATTTCAAATTTAAATAAAGAATAATATTAAAATAAAATAAATAAATGTAAATATACGAAATAAAAGTAATTATATTTCAAAAATTTATGTACTTATATATAACTATATATAATAAAGTAACATCATGTATCATAAACTAAATGCATACATACATATATGTATTTATGGTTTAATAATAATATGTATATATATGATTATTATTATTTTTATTTTTTGTATTTTTCAAAAATGATTACATGTATATGATTTGAGAAAATGTTACACATACATTAAAAAATCAAATTTTGTCTTATCCCTTTTAAAGTTAATACTTAAGTCGAAAAATAATGGTTTTTGACGGCCAAGAGCTATACACACACACACATACATATATATACACATACATATATATATATATTAGTCACTATATATATATATTTAATATAATGTTGACATCACACATATATAGGAATTCATTATATTGAGATCTAATCTAAGCACATATGGTTCAAAATAATTATCATATAAATATGCATAATTGTAAATAAATAGTTGCCTTAACTATAACCTAATAGGTACATGTTGAATGCTGAATCAATTGACTCTGTTTGGATTTGAATTCAAATCCTTACAGCTACCAAACTAAAAGCACTACACATTGTTATCCTGATTTTACTTAAATCTGTGTATTTATTGCTTGAATCAATAAAGGTTGGGCGTTAATTTTGTTTCTCCTAATATGGATGTAGTGGAGACAAAAAAAGAGAGTAACAAATAAGCGGCTAAGGATGTTTAAATAATAGAGAAAGGTAGGAGCAATAGCTAGATCTGGATCCACAAATATCTCTACAAATTCAAATCTCTTTTTTGAATGTAATCAAACCCCTCCTCTTACACCTATCCCAGCCAAATTAGGTCCCTTTATAAGCCTCTCCATCACTTCAAGCCTAATCAAATAAAATATATTTAAATCAAATTTAAACATACATAGATATCCTATATCGATACATGTGTACAATTATTATATACGCACTATTTTCAACACAAATCAAATGAAATTTTATAACAAATGTTTCATGAATATTAATTAATTTAATTAACTTTTAAATTTATAAAATTGGTGATAGTTGGAGTACTCAACATACGATTGTAGGACTCTTAGGTGCAAATTCGGTTAACGATTAATATCAAATAATTTGAATATTGACGTACACTTAGCAGGTAGTGTGACATTATGGCCAAATTTATCATTTACATAGCTTTGGTAAAATCCAATTTTACTTTGTTTAAGTGTTGCGCAGTAGTGATAATTGTTACTCCAATTCTCTTCGATAAAACTATATCACTTTGGACTTATGGAATTTTTTCATGGTCAAAATTCCAATATCATTCATATTCAACTCTATAGTCCAAACATAAAGTACTTAGTTCAATAGTAACAATTATAATTAACCGAACTGCTCTGACCCGAGACTTTGACTTTGAATTGACTTTAGTTGACAATGATACTAACCTTATATAATTGAGGAGACAAAATCTTTGTAGAATGGTGTCTCACTTCCAATGCTCCCACTCGACCCAACTATGGTCGTTCAATGGACATTGTGTTATTATTTAAATACAATCAAAGTGGGATTTCCACATTAAAGCTCAACAACATTCTTAAGTTGAGGGAATTGTAATATTTACATATCAATATTTTCTATTTGACATGGTTATATTAACCAGTAGAAAACTATTGAGCGAGTCATTCCATACTTATCTAAAAACTTTCTATACGCAACCCCTTGGTGCCCCTAACAGTAGTGAGTAATACACTGTCTAACATTTCGAGTGCATTACATTCATTAGCCTCAACAATGTATCAATATCCAGTCTCTATACATCTCGACTAGAAATATTTAAAACCGTCTGTTTATTTCGTTGTGATAAATCACTCATGATTACAACACATTTTAACTACTATCACAAAAGATATCATTTATGGATTTCCATTAAATATACTTTTAATTAAATTAATTAATAAAAATATATTATATAAAGTATATAATGGAAAGAAAACACCTTTTATTTCGAAGAAGATTGGTTACTGAGTTAGATATATGTAAAAATTACATAATTTCCTCTAAGGCATACCCTTAGCTCAATCAAATCTTCAACCACACCTTTGCAACTCCACTCCACCACTATTCTACTCCACCGTGACTACTCTAGGCTTTAGATCCGGTCGTGACTCTGAGCGTGAGATCTATACAAACATCTCCAACCCGACTAGCTTAAGATCCGACTTAGCATCCATAGGTATATATTATCTCCATCCAGTTTTATAAAATGAGGTTATTTTAAAGTTTTTGAAAGTATTTTATCTATATTTAAACAAGACAAAAATTGTCCATGGCGTTTAATAACTAGGAAAACAATGGTTAAAGTAAAATTCGTCTACCATATATTCAAGCTCTTCACATTAAGCAAGCATGTGATAACCCGAATTTCTGAGCATCTGTTAATCGGAAATTAACAGGATTAAAATTGTTAAAATACTTATTTGAAATTGAACAAATGAAATTCTAATATATATATATATATCTGGATATATAAATGAATTTAAAATTTTAACAAAAATTGAATTATAGATATTTGAAAATAAAATATGTATGATTTTATTTATTTATAATTTAGTTTAAAACATATTCTTTGAAATTTTATAAATATAAGAGAATATATTTAATAAGGATATAAATTGCTAAAACGTACATAGATATAAACTAAATATAATTTAGCATATAAATTATGTAAAAGAAATATTTAACATACAAAGTACAAATGTAAGTAGATTAATAAGTATAAATGAAAAAATTTGTTTAAAACTCCAATATTAATGGCTTAAAAATATATTTACAATTAGTATTTGTAAGTGTTATTTATTAAGTGTAGTTAAGTTTTAAATCTTTGGTTTAGAGTTTATAGATATAAAATTAAGTAAATTATGGAAAGAAAAGATTTAAACTATGATTCATAAGTTAATAAAAGTTTAACTAGGGGTTTAAGCATTAAATATATATATATATATATATATATATATAATAAATAAAAAATATACATGTTGTGACAAATGTAAATTAAGTAATGCATGAATTAACAAGTGTAACTTGAGTTAACATGTAAATAAACATGTGGCATGCTTGTTCTCTCTTTAAAATTTTAAATATAAATAAAATAATTTGTGAAAAAGGGCTGTTTTACAAAATAACTAAAACCAGAAGGAAAATAATAATAAATAAAGTTCAAAACAAAAGAAAAGATTTCAGGATCATCAGCTTAAACAAGATTCAAACTCAAGCAAAGTTAAAAGCAAATCAGAGCATTTTCAACCTAAAAGCTGAAGGCAAGTTAATCAAAACATAATCTAAGGAACTAAGCAGATTACAGGAACAAATCAAAGTCAATTCGAGATCAGGAATTGCATATCAACAAGTTCAAACTAAAAATTAGTTCCAGGCTTCTCTATTTTTGAGGTGAACAGGTGAGTAAGCTTGATAAATTTATGATTCTTGAACAAGTATGCAGTGATCTCATAAGTATGATCTGAAATTACCTATGCATGTTGTTTTAAAATAATTTTAAGCATATTTATTTGTGTGTTAGCAAGTTTTATCTAGGCTGGAACATGAAATGGAAAATTTCTGTTTAAATTTAACAGTGAGTAAAATTAGCCCTTTATATAGATATTTGTATATGTCCCTGTAATGTAAGCTTGAGTAAATGCTTTCATTTTATGATGGATTCTTAAGCAAACAAAATTTTTATGCTGGATATTTGGGATTTAAACATAATAACAGTGCTTCTCTGTTTCTTGATTGCTTAAAACAGTCCCAATCTTTAGCTTCAAAATCATAACCTTCCAACCCGACGAGTCTTAGTTAAATCGGTCAACATCGGAGATGTTCATACTAATCTGAACTACCCTGTTTAAATTGATATAACTGTATTTCCTTAGGGGTCGACTGAGTTTCAATATTAGGATGCCTGTAAGTTTGTATAAACATTTACTGTAAAAATTTACAGGGCGTAAAAAAAAAATTGTATGCATGCTTTCTGATTCATTATCCTCCAAACCAAATCGAGATTGAAAATGCTTCGAACTACAAACTTGTGATTCTTCGACTCTAGATCGTACTAAAAATAGTTGGAGTCATTTTTATTTGGTATAATTTGTAAATTTGAATTTAACAGTAAACGACTGAGTTTTGGACATAAATCAAAATGCTCTAATTATAGAATCAAGCATATAGGCATGATTACCGTGAGATATTATGAATTTTGATAAAAATTTGGTAATTTTTAATGATCTAGAAAATGAGAATTTTCGAAATATTCTTTTTTTCAAAATAAAATTATTTCTCGGCCGGTGGTGGCCGAGGTGGCGGGGCAGCAGCACCGATTGGTGCGCATGAGCAAGGCGGAGGGCTCGACCGTGGCCAAATTTGGAATCAAGGCATAGTTTTGGTTGGGCGATAGAATTTAGGGTTTGGGGAAAGTTGCGGCTTTGGGGAGATCGTGGTGATTTTTGAGAAGGAAGAGGCGACCGGAGAACTCGAGTTCGGTCCCTAGGGAGGCGGCAGCGAAGGGCTTCTGTTTGGTAGTGGTGGCAGGTGGATCAAGAGTAGAGATTGGGAGCAGTTTATTGTTTTGTGGTGGCGGGATTTTTGCAGGGTGGTTCATATGCTCGGTTATTGGGTGGTGGGCCAGGAGGCTCTGACGAGGCAACAAAGTGAATCAGGGGGCGAAGGTACGTTGTTTGGTGGCGTCGCGATGGTGAAATGGCCATCGGGCCTGGTGTGTATGTGCACACGTTAGTGCACAGGATGTTTATGTTGGAAGGAAAGAAGGAGGAAGGGTAGAGAGGAGGGACGGGTCGGAGAGAAGTAAATGGGCCGAAGAATTGTTGTTGGGCCGGGGAAATCAGGAATTAAATAAGTAAGTAAAGATAAATAAGGAAATAAAGAGAATGAGAATTGGAGAGAAAATAAAAGAAGAGTAGGAGAGTGAGGGGATCGGGATTTGTCTCTGGACTTTGTAGTTTAGGCTCAAGTCAAACCCGAGATAAGTTTTGCAAGTATTTAATTTAAATAAAAGTAAGTTTTAAATTTAAAATGAAATCTAGTTTTAAACTGTTTCCTTAAATCTATTCTTTTAAAAGCAAATGTTTTAAGTAATTGATCTAAGGAAGATTTTATAAATTGATTAACTTGAAAATTATTAAGTTTAATTCTTTTTAAGTTATTTTAAACTTAATATGGAAATATAAGTTAGTGTTGATTAAAAGATAAATGTTTTAAATTATATGCTAATGATAATTAAGTAATTAATAAAGATAATGATTTATTATAAAAGATAATTAAGGTTTTGATAATTATAGATTAAATTAAGTGATTAATGAAGATTAATAAATTTAATTAATTAATTACTTAGTGTAATTGATTAAGGGATTAATTGATTAACATAATTAATTAAGGAGTAAATTAATTTGTGTAAGTAATTAATTAAGGTTGATTAACGAAGGATTTTAATTCAAGATTAATAATTAAATGTAATTAATTAGAAGAATAGTTAATTAATGAAGTAATTAGAGGAACATTAATTAATTGTAATTAATGGTAGGAATTAAAGGGTAATTACTTAATGTAATTAAAGGATAATTAATCTGGGATTAACGATTGATAAAATGATTGATTGAGTTAATCAGGGATGTGATTAATTAATTAAGATTAATAATTAATTAATCTTTGTATAAGCAAGATTAAGTGATTAATTCTTAAGGAATTAATTTAATTTAAGTAATTAAATTAATTATGATACGAATTGATAATGCTTGCTTATAGATGATTTGTTGTTGAATGTCTGAATTGGATAAGATCTATTGAATTGATATCTATTGATGATTAATTAAGATTTATTAATGAATTTAATTAAGTTAAAGGTTAATTATTATATGGAATTTAAGAATAATTTACTAATAAAAGAAAATAGAGTATCATTAATTGATGAAATTTATGAAGGTGATCAATCTTGCTTAAGAATGATTTAATTATGATAAGTGTCTGGGATTGGTTGATATCTCTAATGGGAATTACTTTGTGATATGATATGTATGGGAAAAATATGATAATGTGAGTGTTAATCAATTTTTCATTTGTTGTGTAAAAGTGTTAACCAATAATTAGAGTTGAATTGTATCTAATTGAATAACTTGGGTTAAAATGACATTGGACTCGAAGAGTCCGGAGTCGGGTAATTGTAAATACCCGAAACCACTTCGATTCTTTATAAATTGATATGTGAAATCAATAGGCTGGTATGGAATGATTTAAGTGAATTGGACCATTTAATATAAGTTTTGGTACTTAGAATTTGAAGTGTGAAATAAGTGATGTCTATAACAACTTGTGAGTGAAAATTGATATAAGTTACCCGGGTTTTAAAATAAGTTATATGTTTTGGTATTCCATGTTAGATGAGTTTACTCACGCTGGTTTCCAGCCTGACCCGGGTGTTACTTTGATGTAATGCTCGGGTCAGACCGAGTATTACAGATTTTCAGGTAGGGACGTTCTGGAGCTCAGGAGGCGAGCTGGATGGCTGGAACGTACGGAGTGTTTACCACTGTGTTATATTATTGTATATATCTGAGACATGTTAAATTGTATCTGTCCAATGTTGTATAAAATTGTTGTAACTCTGATATATCGATGTAAATTGATAGATACAGTTTTCTTTGGTATAACTATTATTATTGATATTATATTTTATCCGCTGCGAATGTGAGATTGTGTGTTTCTTTTCTGTTCTTCTTCTATCTCTTTCTTCTTTTCTCTAACTATCTAGAATTTTCGGGATCGAAAATTTTGGGTCGTTACATTTGGTATCAGAGTTGAAGGTTAAGCGAGAACCTTGGCTCTAGTGGGATTACTCATTAAGGATAGGGTAAGTGGTACCCTAGAATGAGTTGAGTGTATATATATTAGAGAGCGTACTTGTTATTTTCTTATAGGAAGATAAATGATTTCAAAGGTAAATGAATCTTATATAAGAAATAGATTATCTATTATATTAAGGAAATTGGTTGTAGTATTAATTAAATTAAAAGTAATAGTAAGAATTAAATTAAGAAGTAATAGAATGCAACCAAATTGAAATTGGAATTAAATAAAAATAAGTTTGAAATGGATTCAAACTAAAATTGAAATCTTGAATTGGAGAAGAGTTTTAGAATAAGATAATTATAATCGAAAATGATAAATAAAGAGGGAGTTACTTAATGAAATAACTGGAGATAAGTAATTTAAGGGAAAATTACTTAATGAAGGTAATTAAGAAATAAGTTAATTACCGAATGTGATTAATTAATGATGTAATTAATTTAAAGAAATAACAAATAATATTATTTAATGCATATGAATGAAATGGTCCTATTTCAAACAAGAGTTGTTTGAAAGTTTAAAAAGAAATTTGTTTTGAATTAAAACCAAAGGTGGCTTAAATTTTTAAAGTATAACTTGGTAAAAGAAATTAATATGTGTATATGTAGATATACATAATATCAAAGGTGGTTTGAAATAAACTCTAAATGGTGAGTTTTGAATTTGGAATAAGATGTGATACCCAAAGTGATAAGTTTTTGAACTTAATAAGTGGGAAGATTATTTATGAGAATTTTAAATTTGAAATTGAAGTTCAAACTGGGAAAGGTTAACTGTATTAAGTTAATTGAATTTAACTTGGGAAGTTAAATGGTTGATTTGAATTGGGAGTTTGTGTGATCTCAAAATGGGTTTGAGATCTGGAAATTTGAAATAAATGGATGTCTTAAAATAAATTGGATAATATCATCCAATTGCTAATAATAATCTTCAAATTTTGAATTGAATTTGTTTAAATGAATGAGAGATGGAGTATAGTAACCATTGTTGAGATAAAAGGAAAATTGATTTAAAGGAATTAAATCAACATTTGAAGTATTAACTCGAATTTATATAATTCGAGATGGTTTAAATTTGAAATTTGAATTAGTTCAAATTGAATTTGATTTGAATCAACTGAAATGGTGATTGAAGATGTATAATTATAAAAAAATTCAAATGGAAAATTTGAATTAGATTAATTGGAAACAATTTGAAATTGAAGAGGGTTCAATTTGAAATTAGTCCGAATTGATTTGAATAATTTGGAATTGTAATTAAAATTGAATAGTTTTAAATTCAAGTGGAATTTGAATTAAATTTGGGAGTAAATCAAGAGTAATTCAACTTGATTTGGAAATGGAATTTGAAATTGGGATTAATTCTGTTTGCACAAAAAATGGGCAAACACCTCCAAGTCGTATGAATTAGTCGATTTTATGTTGTTTCTAGTGATTTGGGTTATTTATGCAAATATATGAAAAACAGGGACTAAATTGTAAAAGACACGCAGATTTATAGTGGTTCGGCCAGAACGTGCCTACGTCCACTTTATATGTTATTCTCCTTTTTCTTTCAGATTACAAGCACAAAGCTTTGTATATAAGTATATGAAAGTTGTTTGAAAGTTCCTTCCGTGCTTGAGCTCTCAAACTTGTCTGCCATTGTTGTACCCCTGCCCCTCTATTTATAGAGTGAGGTTGGGGGCAGGGGTCTTGGAAGTATATAGCTGCTGGTGGGCCTGGGCTGAAGAAATCTGGCCTGGCAGTGTTGGTTCGGAATGCCTTAGTCGGTAGTGGTTGAGATGGTTGGACCGGTGGTAGGTTGGTCCGGTGGTAGGTTGAGTGGAGTGTTGGTCCGGTGGGAGGTGGAAAGGAGTGTTGGTCAGGTGGTTTACGTGGTAGTGGATGGAAAGGAGGTTGATTCGGTGGGAGGTGGAAAGGAGTGTTGGTCCGGTGGTTTACGTGGTAGTGGATGGAAAGGAGGTTGATTCGGTGGGAGGTGGAAAGGCCTCTGGTTCGGCATGTGGTGCCTTGGGTCTGATTCGGGATGTAGCGAGGCGAGGTCTGGTTCGGCAGTGGTGTTTTGGATTGGTAGGACGTTGGTCCGGTACCGAATGGTCCGGTACCGAATGGTTCGGTGGCCTCCTCCTCATGCTGGTTCGGTAGCGAAGGAACATGGTTCGGCTTTGGTATGTGTACCGGATGAGCTTAGGTACCGGATGGAATGGAACGAATGGAGTGGGCGAACCCAGATGAAACTGATGCTTCTTGGTCTCGAGATCTCCTGGGTGAGAATTCACCCAACATTTACTCCCAAATTGAGGGATATGCCGGCATGTGCCGCGCTTTGTTTTGGCTCGAGGTTTCACATCTGGTCGGGTGTGCCGAACCAGCTGGTCCGGCCGATGCATTTTTCCTATAAATATGGGCCTAGAGTTCTTGGCTTTCCAAACACTTGACTTTGCCGAATCAACTTTGCCGAATCAAACGCATTAGCCGATCCAGGATCTTGCTCTTACCGAATCAGGTGGCCTTCCTTTCCGCCGAATGAATTTTTTTTTTGTTTCACTTTGTTTTACCGAATGAGCTTTAAAAATTTATTACCGAGTAGACCTTATACTGAGAATGCCGAATGAACACTTGTATTGGGAATGCCGAATGTGATATGCCGAATGAACCCTTATGTTGGGAATGCCGAATGAGCTATGCCGAATGAACCGTTGTGTTGGAGTGCCGAATGGACTCTCGCATTGTTTCACCGAATGAACTTTTATATTTGAACCTTGAGTGAAATCCTAGACTTATATATGCTGGCTCGCTTTATACACTTGCTTGCTTATATTTCCATACTTCTTGTTCTAACACTATGTCTCTCGCCTTTGCGTATGTAGATAAATGTCTCAACGAGTGGAAACTTGATCAGATAAAAGGAAGCCCAAGGACAGAGAAGAGTCCTCCACAGTGCCCCCAGTTCGGGCCGAACGTCCTGGGCCTGCTCCGAGATCGCTAGTAGATGGGTATGGCCCCCAAGAGCTCTTGAATTCTCCGCCCGACTGTTTTCCTAGCTCCCTCAGGGAGGAGCAGCTTGATGTCATCTCTCGTTCCTTCGGGATTGACAGGGCTCGCATGCTGTTGCCGGGAGAGGGAGTTATGCCATATGACCCTCCCGAAGGATATTTTGCTTATAGCAGATACCACTGTATGTGTGGGGCCATTCCTCCTATCAATGCATGGATAGTCAGCTTCATTACCTATCTGAAGGTGGCCCCTCTCTAGCTCCAGCCCAATTCCTACGCTATTTTGGTGTGCTTATTCGTTATCTTCCAGAGGAGGTATGGGCGCCCTCCTTCTAACCGAGAAATTCGATACTTTTATAATCTGAGAGGCTACAAGAAGGGGTCTCCATATGTTAGTTTAGAAGCGGCCGTGCTCTTCAAACCGGTCTTGGACTTATATTCAAAGTTCACCATGTTTAAGAAAGAATGGTTTTTTATCAAGGACGATTCTGTCTCCTTCCGCCTCTTCACTTTTGGCTGTAAGTTGAACTTTATTTACAATTTCTTTGTTCCGACTGCAGTGCTTCTTCTGATATGCTTCTATTTCTTGCTAGCGACAGGTGGCTTTGCAGTCGTAGAGAGTGATTCCCTGGTCCAGATGGCTGCGGAAATAAAGGCCATTTCGGGATGGGACAGGTCGGCTTCTTTCCTGATCAGGAATGCTACTCTTCTGGAGCACAACTTGATCCTGCCACACCAGTCCGTGGTTAAGCAGAGAGATACGGCTGAGGAGAAGGCTGCCAAAGCCAAGGAAGGGGCCACGGTGAAGAGTGGCAAGAGGGAACCTTTTACAAAGCCTCCCGTTGTCGGAGGTAAGAAGCTTAAGAAGTCTGATGGTCCCTCTCCTAGCACTTGCCCAATTGCTCCGGGAGAGGAAGATGTGGAGGAAGATAGAGGTGAAGGTGAAGGAGGAGATGGACAGAGCGGTAGTGGCGTTGGTGCCTTAACCTCCGGGCAAGCGGGAGGGATTCATGAGTGGACGGATGATGCTTTCCATCGGGAGTCGGAGGAAGGATCAGCTTTGGTTGAGAAGGCTAAGGGGGTTGACAAGACTGGGGCTGGCGCCGATCCATTCTCTAAGAGTTCTTCAGCTAAGGCGACTCCAGCGATTCAAGGTGATCTTTTGACTTCTGTAGACTCCATTTACGATAGGGACTTAGGAATATTTTATGGTTCGCTTCCGTCCTGGAATGAGATTCAGGACTTATTGCAGTATCTCACTCCTCCGCAGGGTTTGTATAACGGACGTGCCTTCTCATTCTTTTTAACTTAACATATTTCTTGAATTATGGATCATTGTATGTTCGTAACACTTGGTTTTTATTCCAGGAGCAAGTAAGGCGGCCAAGTCATCAGATATCCGGCACCGCCTCGAACAGTATAAGCTACTCAAAGCTTCTGCCAAACCAAAGCTGCCAACTAGCCGTCTTGGGGATGTAGTTAGATATCGCCCCCTTCTTGGAGTCATTGAGGAAGACATGCAAAAGAGGAAGAGGGGCCGATCTTCGTTTGAAACTTCTCCTGGTCCTCAGCCTCCAGTCCAGCCCATCCATGATATTACTGAGGAGGATACTGAGTTTATGCCTTCCCCCCATCCTTCCGAAAATCCAACCGTCACTCCGATATACTGTCCTGGTTTGGATCGCAACCCATTTGCCGGCCACCCGGATCTGGACCCGAGTTTTCAGGATATCTCTTTTGACGAGGTCACGGGTGAGCATCTTCTTCCCCGCAATCCCATGGTACGGGTGCTTGATGAGGCTAAGTCGTTAGACCTCGATTTGCTTACTACTCGGATTGTGACCATGGGGAATGAGGCCAAGGCAAGCATCGATCGGGTGGCTGAGGAAACCAAGAGGCTAATGGAGCATCACGCTCGACTGGCCAGGGCTGGGGAGGAAATCGGAAGTGCTAACATCCGGTTGCGGCTACATGTTTCTGATCAGGCCAAACAGCTTGCCGATCAGGCTATCCAGATATCCCAGCATGAGGCGGCCTCCCGACGACTAAAGAAAACCATGGAGGAGGCTAGCAAAGCTGAGTTGCGAAAGATGGAGGCCGCCTGCAAGGAGCGGATTGACATAGCCATTGCTATGGTGGACGAGGTTCGGAGGGCGGATCTCGAGCAAGTAGAGGAGTTATCTGGGAGGCTTGAGGCCGCAGAGCTTGCTCAGGCCAGGCTAAAGGAAGAGATGGAGGAAATGAGGAGGTCTCTCCAAGCTGACCGCTTGAGATATCGATCGGAGAGGGATGTTGCCGTCGCTAAGTTGCTGTCCTCCGAGGCCCGGGTGAGGGAGTTTGAGGAGAATGAGGGGATGATGGATGAGATGTTGAAGGATATGTACTTCCATACCTGGAAGCAGGGTAATCTATCCTGGATGGATGACCATCCCCGGATCATGGCTAGGATATATCTTCGGGCTTTGGAGGAGGCCAAGGCCGATGCGGATAAGGAAGGTGGAGCGGCATTCAGGATGGATATGGTTACCGCCCAGTTCTCAAAGGAGGAGAAGGTAGCGGTGAAGGAGGGGATGCGGCTACTTGCTCTGGAGGAAGCCGGTGTGCAGTTGGGGGATGAGGACCAAGAAGCGGGTGTTGGTGAGTTTTTCCTTTTTAGCCTTTCATAACTTGATCGTTTGCGGTTTATCTGATGGATTCTTTTCCTGAATTGGACAGGTGGGACCTCTGGTCAACATGCTGGGAGTTCCGATCCAACAACCAAGTAGATTCAGAGAGCTGGTTCTGAGGTGTAGTGGTTAGCACTAATGCAGCTGGTTATTTTATTTGGTCTGCCTGACATTCCTGTATATGCTAGTTCAAAAAAATTAATGTACTTTCGAGCTGTAATTATGTCATTGAACGACTTTATGTAAGTTTATAACACAAGCTGATTCTGTTATATTTTGAATGCTGTTATTATTTTGATGTGCTGCATAAGAAGTATAACTATGCATATGCCTGTGATTTAGTTGTGTTTGATGCTAAGCTCTTGCTTGAAATATAATCTCATGTTTTGCAATGTCAGTGTGATGTATGAATAAGTTATAGTTACATGTTTATGACAAGAGAAAAGAGTACCGCCCTTCATGTTTTAGTTGCAGGGGGTAGCTTTGAGCGTCTTGTGTAACTGGTCATGGATACAGCTGAGAGTCTTGTTATCCAATTTGCGGGCTCCGATCCTTATGAGCTAATGTCTCCTAGTCGGTGTCCTGTACTTTAGGGATCGTTACACAGGATAGGAGAAAAGTATTTACATGGAATGGAAATATAGGAAAAGTAAAACTTCCAGTCACGGAAGGCCGTCGATGTGCTTAAGTTCGTGGCAAACGGGTTTTGTAGTCACTTTCCCAAGCTGTGGGTCTTGGAGACATTTGTCACCCATCTTACGCCTCCGCGGGGAGTTTTCTTTTTTACCACAGCCGCACTTAAGACATATCAGAGCCGAGATCGCGCACAGTAACTACCCGAGCCATTATGACCCGTAATCGTGGGTATTATTCGATTTACTGTGGCCGGCTAGCGTGGGTGCCGATCGTCAACCGTGAACTACCCCTGGCTGGCCACACCTTATGTTGGGGCTTAAAGTAGGTTCACAGTTGCCGGCGAGCCGAACGCCGTAATGAGCTGCCATCGGCTATAGTCGGCCTTCGTGATGGCTTATAATCGGCTCATTACAGTTGGATTTAAGGGCAGTCGCGAGCAATGAGTTAACCCGCAGCAGAGGGATGCTAGAGCAAAAGTGTCTCATTGGCGAGTGCATAGAATCGCATAGTACCTGTTAGGCCTTGTCCAGATGAGGCCGTGCCCTGATGTGGCTTGGATGGAGGTGCCATTACACAGAATTTTGTTCAACAGAAAAGGATACAGTTAAAAAGTAGCCAAGATATAAAGGAACAAGTTAAAAGGAGACAAGATTTTTAAAGTGGTTCGGCACGAAAATGCCTACGTCCACTGATCCTCTTTGTTAATTCACTTCATATGGGCAGTACAAGTTAAGAAAAGTATCGACGGAGGTGTTGGATGTTCCATGCCCTCTGGAACACCTCTCCGTCCACTGTTGACAAAATATAGGCTCCGTTGCGGAGATCTTTATGAATTACGTAGGGTCCGTCCCAGATTGGGTCTAGTGCTCCGGGGCGCGGGAAAATCCGCTTGAGGACAAGATCTCCTTCTTGTAAGCTGCGTTGCTTGACTTTGGAGTTGTATTGTACTGCAACTTTTTGCTTATGAGCCGCTGCTTTGAGTGCTGCATCGTTTCTTCTCTCCTCAATTAGATCCAAAGACATGAGGAGGAGTTCTTCGTTCTCTTCCGGGTTATAATGGATCCTACGGTGAGAGGGCACTATAGTTTCAACTGGGAGCATGGCCTCCGATCCGTATGCCAAAGAGAAAGGAGTCTTCCCTGTTGAAGTTCTGTAAGATGTGCGATAGGTCCAAAGTGTCGTAGGAAGTTCGTCCACCCAAGCGCCTTTCGACTTTTCAAGTTTCTTCTTGATTAAGGTTTTGAGAATCTTGTTGACAGCTTCGACTTGTCCGTTTGCTTGAGGATAAGCTACAGATGAGAAGCTTTTGTGAATTCCGTGCTCTTGGCACCAATCGGCGAATTCTTCGCTGTCAAACTGAAGTCCGTTGTCTGATATGATCTTGAGTGGGACTCCGTACCTGCACAGAATATTTTTGATCAAGAAGTTGATAACTTTTGCCGAGGATATTTTATTTAGAGGTTCCGCCTCCACCCATTTGGTGAAATAATCAACTGCCACTATAGCATATTTGGCTCCGCCTCGGCCCGTTGGCAGTTCGCCAATTAAGTCAATTCCCCATACTGCGAAGGGCCAAGGGCTGGTCATTTGAGTAATCTCATTTGTGGGTAGTCAAGGAATCTTGGCAAATTTCTGACATCTGTCGCATTTCTTGACGAAGTCCAAGGCATCTTTGTTTAAAGTGGGCCAGTAATATCCATATCGGAGTATCTTCTTTGGCAGAGTCTGTCCTCCAGTGTGATCTCCGCAACTTCCTTGATGGATGTTGGATAAGACTTCCCTGGCTTCCCTTCCAGCGATACACCTTAATAAGGGATTAGAGAAGCCGCGCCGATAGAGGATGCCTTCCTGTAATGCATAGCGGGAAGCTTTCCTTAAGATTTTCTTTATTTCGTTACGCCTGTCGGGCAGTGTGCCATATTGTAAATATTTCCGGACAGGAGTCATCCAAGTTTCTTCGTCGATCGCAGCTATCAGATTCACTTGCTTGAAGCTTGGTGCCAGATGTTTTGAGATGGTTAATGCTCCTAAAATAGTGATGTTCTTCATACTAGCTTGCTTTGCTAGTTCGTCGGCCTCTTGGTTCTCTTCTCGAGGAATGTGTTTGATTAGATAGTGATTCAATTGATTGAGCAGCAGCTTGGTCTTTTTCAAATATGCTGTAAGTCGTTCTCCTCGAGTCTGGAAGTCTCCAAGTATTTGATTTACAATGAGTTGAGAATCACTATGGAGACATAAAGAGCCGACTCCAATCTCCAAGGACAGTTCTAATCCAGCTATCACCGCTTCGTATTCTGCATCATTGTTGGTGGCAGCGAATTCCAACCTTAGGGCGTGGTGCAGCTTCCTTCCGCTGGGGGTGATTATCACAACACCTGCCCCCGAGCCTTGTTCGTTTGACTCTCCATCTACGAAGAGATTCCACTTGATATCTTCTGCTATTTCAGATTGGTCCTTACCTTCGTTAGTAGTGAATTCGGCAATGAAATCAGCTATGGCCTGCCCCTTGATACCGGTGCGAGGATGGTAAGTGATATCATATTGACTTAGTTCGATGCACCACTTAAGTAATCGCCCAGAAGTATCGGGGCGATGGAGCACTTGCCTTAGCGGTTGATCGGTTAAAACTCTGATGGAATGAGACTGGAAATAGTGTCGCAGTTTCCGTGTCGTGATAAGAAAACAGTATGCTAGCTTTTCAAGTTTAGGGTATCTGGCTTCTGCCCCTGTGAATCTCTTGCTTACAAAGTATACGGGTCGCTGCGTGCGGTTGTCTTCACTCACCAAAGCGGTGCTCAAAGCGTGGGACGATACAGCAAGGTATAGGTATAGTTCCTCGCCTTCATTTGGAGTTGAGAGTACTGGTGGTCTCTGAAGGTGTCCCATTAAGTTAAGGAAGGCTGTCGAGCATTCGTCAGTCCATTCGAACTTTCCTTTGTCTTTCTTTAGAGCTTCGAAGAATGGGATGCATTTGTCGGTGGCTTTAGAGATGAACCTACTTAGGGCGGCCACTTTCCCGTTTAGGCTTTGCATCTCTCTTCGAGTGGATGGTATCTTGATATCTTGCAAAGCTCAAACTTATTCGGGGTTTGCTTCAATCCCCCTGGCATGAACGATGAATCGCAAGAACTTTCCCGATGATACTCCGAAGGAGCACTTTAGAGGGTTCAATTTCATTCCATATTGGCGAAGTACTTGAAACATCTCTTCCAAGTGGTTTATATGATCGTTGGCTTTCCTCGATTTTACCAGCATGTCATCCACATAAACTTCCATAGTTTGTCCTATTAGTTCTGCAAACATTTTGTTGATAAGGCGCTGATAAGTTGCTCCGGCGTTTTTAAGTCCAAAAGGCATTACTTTGTATCAGTATAATCCCCAGTCAGTGATGAAACTAGTGTGGTCTTGATCGGGGGCGTGCATAAGGATCTGGTTATATCCCGAGTATGCATCCATAAAGGTTAAGAGTTCGTGCCCGGCAGTGCTGTCCACGAGTTGGTCGATTCGGGGGAGCGGGAAGCAGTCTTTCGGGAAAGCGTCATTTAAGTTGGAGAAATCGATACATGTTCGCCACTTCCCATTAGCTTTCTTTACCAGTACCGGGTTGGCAATCCATTCCGGGTAGATGGCTTCACGTATGAAGTCATTGGCAAGTAAGTTCTTTACTTCTTCCTCGAGGGCTGCTGATCGTTCTGCCCCCATGCTCCTCTTTTTCTGCTTCACTGGCACCTTGGTGGGATCTATGTTCAGCATGTGGCATGCTACGTCTGGGGAGATTCCCGTCATGTCAGCGTGCGTCCATGCAAATACATCCATGTTGTGGCGAAGAAAATCAATGAGTTGATTCTTTAATTCTCTTTTTAACTGAGACCCGATTCTCAGCAGTCTACTTAGGTCGTGTTTGTCTGCAGATACGAATTCCATTGCTTCTGCAGGCTCGGCGGTGGCCCCCTCCTCTTTGTCCCTGGGGTCTAATTCGTTGAAAGGATCACTGGTATATCGAAGAGGAGGGGCTTTCTTTAGTTGCTATGCTTCCAAGCTTTTCATGCAGAGAGCAGTCTCTGCATTTTTCCCTTTATCTTTTCTACGGTTATTGCGAAGTTCAGTTACATAGCAGTCTCGAGCAGCATCTTGATCTCCCTCTATTTCTCCTATTCCGTTATCGGTTGGAAATTTCATCTTCAGGCACCACGGGGCTAGGACAATTTGGAAGTCAGACAAGGCTGGTCTTCCTAAAAAGGCATTGTAGGCCGAGTGGTTCTCTATTAGTACAAATGTTTGTTTTCGCACAGCGGAGCGAGGATGACTTCCTATTTCAACAAAAAGGTCCAGTCGCCCGAGGGGTATCTTCACATCTCCAGTGAAACCATGTAGTGGCTTGTTGCAGGGAGACACATCCTTCATTGATAGTTTCATTTTGTCGAAAGCATGCTTGAATAGGATATTCACCGAGCTCCCAGTGTCTATGAAAATTCGGAAAGCTTTGGCGGGTCCGAACCATGCAGAGATGACCATAGGATCCATGTGCGGGTATTGTCTTCCCTCTAGATCACGCCTACTGAATGTGATGTCGTAATTCTCTTTCCGTTTCGGGTGGCGTTCTTCCATAACAGAATTAACGCATCCTTCAGCGTTCCTCAGTGACTTACCGTATCTTTCCATCTCCGCCCAGCTTCTGTCGGCGACGTGCGGTCCTCCTGATATAGTGTGGACCACTATCTTCTCTTGACTAGAGCCGCTAGTGTTGCGATTTCCCCCACCTGTTTCTGGGGAGGGTAGTCCAGGATTCTCATTGGCAGGAGTTGAAGTCCTGTTCTGGCCTTTTACATAGCGCTCCAGTCTCCTCCTTCTGATGTGTTCTTCAATCAAGTCCCGGAGATGGTGGCATTCATTGGTGTCATGTCCGTGGGATTCGTGGAAACGGCAGAACTTTCCTGATTTAAGTGCGTTATCCGACTCCTTCTTGTGCGGAGGGCGCTTGTATCTAACTTCGTCTTGAGTGGCTAGGAAGATGTTTTCGATCGTTTCATTCAAAGGAGTGTAAGAGTCAAATCTTGGTCCTGGTCGATATAAGCGCTTTTCTCCCTTTTTGCCCCTAGCATTGTCTCTAGAGTCATTTCTTCGAACATCCTTTGCCGCAGCAGGGACCCTGTCTGTAGCTGTCTTAGCCTGTTGCCCTGATTGCCTCTCGGTGGCAGCGTCCTCCAGTCTCATATACTTTCCAGCTTCATGGAAGAAATCAGGTAAAGTAGCTGGTTTTTCCTTGGTTAGTCTTCTAGCAAATTTAATATCTGGATGTACACCACTGCAAAGGGCTATTAGGATAAGTTTCTCGTCGGCATCTTGGACTGCGGTTGCCGCGGCGTTGAATCGGGTTAGATATTGTTGCAATGTCTCTCCGGGTTTCTGTTTGATATTAGATAAGGAATAAGCGTCCTTGGGTTGCTCCACATGAATGCGGAACTGATTGATGAACTTTTCTTTCAACATTTCCTATGAGCTGACGGACCCATGGGGTAGGTGGTAGAACCAGGAGGTAGCTAGATCTGCCAAGAATAGTGGGAAGCATTTACACAACACTCCCTCTGTTGCTCCGCTCATGAGCATATGCTGGGTGTACCTCTGTAAGTGTACGATGGGGTCAGAGGTTCCCTTGTAAGGTTCCATCGTTGGCATTTTCCATTTTCTGGGGGTGATGGCAGTTTCAATATAGCGGGTGAAGGGGCTGGTTACCCTAGCACCTATCCCCCGATCCCTTTGCTCCCGTTGGACGCACTCTCTGAACAATCGCGCCATCCTTTCATCAGAACTTGGAGCGGACAAAAATGAGCTTGGTTCTTCCCTGCGGGATTGATTCCGTCCAGATGACTTGTAGGGATGGTATCGTCTGTCACTCCTAACATTCTCCAAAGGCTGTCTCTGCTCTTCTGGGGGTATGCTGGGGTCAGCCATAGTTGGCCCTTGCCTTGATCTTCCCCTGCTGGGTTCTGTTCTCAGCGCTTCCTCGGGTCCAACTTCGGGCTGGACTCCAGCTCGGCCCCGTCTACTGGTGTTTTCATGGTCAGTTAGCATGACAGGTTCAGCTACATCCGACCCTTGCCTGGCACCTCCCCCGTTGGGTTTGGTTCCAAGTGTTTCCTCGGGTTGGACTTCGGGCTGAGACCGGGCTCGGCTCCTACCATGGCTGTTTCTGTTGTTAACCTCTTCGAAGAAGAAAGGTCTTTGTCGCCTTCCAGATCCTCCAGATTGGGACTCGCCCCATGATTCGGTGTTACGGTTGGATTCTTCAGCATCCCTTAGGCGTGACATGAGTTGGTCCACCAAGGCTTCTTGTTGAGATGCGAAGCGGTAAGTTACTTCAGCCACAACCCTGTCTAGATCTGCCTAAGTAATTGGTTGTTCCGCGGCGGGGGCTGTTGGATTTTCCTGATTTTCATCTGGTATTGCTGTTAAAACGGGATGATTCTCTTGATTTGGGGCCACTGGATCTGGGATACTGCTAGTTGCGACGTTCTTTCCTTTGTTAACATCTCTCCTCTGCCTGGAAGTCATGTTGTCGGAGCAAGGAATGATGCTGTGAGGAAGAAGGTTGAGTAGGAGAAGTTGTAGCTTCTAGCTTGGTTCTCAGTGAAAGCACCAAAAATGTTTGCACAAAAAATGGGCAAACACCTCCAAGTCGTATGAATTAGTCGATTTTATGTTGTTTCTAGTGATTTGGGTTATTTATGCAAATATATGAAAAACAGGGACTAAATTGTAAAAGACACGCAGATTTATAGTGGTTCGGCCAGAATGTGCCTACGTCCACTTTATATGTTATTCTCCTTTTTCTTTCAGATTACAAGTACAAAGCTTTGTATATAAGTATATGAAAGTTGTTTGAAAGTTCCTTCCGTGCTTGAGCTTTCAAACTTGTCTGCCATTATTGTAACCCTGCCCCTCTATTTATAGAGTGAGGTTGGGGGCAGGAGTCTTGGAAGTATATAGCTGCTGGTGGGCCTGGGCTGAAGAAATCTGGCCTGGCAGTGTTGGTTCGGAATGCCTTAGTTCGGTAGTGGTTGAGACGGTTGGACCGGTGGTAGGTTGGTCCGGTGGTAGGTTGAGTGGAGTGTTGGTCCGATGGGAGGTGGAAAGGAGTGTTGGTCCAGTGGTTTACGTGGTAGTGGATGGAAAGAAGGTTGATTCGGTGGGAGGTGGAAAGGAGTGTTGGTCCGGTAGTTTACGTGGTAGTGGATGGAAAGGAGGTTGATTCGGTGGGAGGTGGAACGGCCTCTGGTTCGGCATGTGGTGCCTTGGGTCTGATTCGGGATGTAGCGAGGCGAGGTCTGGTTCGGCAGTGGTGTTTTGGATTGGTAGGACGTTGGTCCGGTACCGTATGGTCCGGTACCGAATGGTTCGGTGGCCTCTTCCTCATGCTGGTTCGGTAGCGAAGGAACATGGTTCGGCTTTGGTATGTGTACCGGATGAGCTTAGGTACCAGATGGAATGGAACGAATGGAGTGGGCGAACCCAGATGAAACTGATGCTTCTTGGTCTCGAGATCTCCTGGGTGAGAATTCACCCAACAAATTCAAACTGGAGTTGAAATGGATTGGAATTGAAGTGGGTTCAATTGAATGGATATTAGTCCAAAGTGATTGGAATAACTTGGGATTGTAATTAAAGTTGAATATGTTTAAAATCAAATGGAATTTGATTTAAATTTGAAAGGGATAGAGAATTAATTCAACTTGAATTGGGAATAAATCAAGTTCAATGGAAATTGAAGTTATTTAAATTAGAATTGGGTCAATTTAAATGGAAGTGGAAGTTTAAATTGAATTGATGAGAATGAAGATTTAGAAGTGAGCAGTTTTGACTCTGGGCTATTTTTAATATAAATTGTTTTAATATAAACCTATTTTTCCAAGCTATTCATTATATATACAACCTTTCTTTTAAAAGCCAAATTATCTTATACTTGTTTTACAATTTATTTTGAAACCGTTTAACAATTTTACAACTGTTTTATAAACTAATTACTATCTTACTATTCTTTTGCAATTATCTAAGATTTCTATAATTATTTTAACTATTTTACACCTATTTTACAAACTAGTAATTATATTTCAACTACTTATCTATTTTTAAATTTTTCAAGCTATTTTCTAAATAAACTGGTCGGAGTTCAAACTGTTATTAGTTAAATACCCAATCGAGATAAGAGTTTAAGGAATAATCCAAATGTGGATTAAGGTAATTGTGAGTAAGTGAATAGAATTTAAAGGAAATGTGAATAGAAATGGAATTAATTTGGCTAATAACCAATAAGACAAATACGTAGGGTGTACGTACGTTATTCTATTCGCATAGTGATTTGATCCAGATTCGAGCACAGAATTTTGAGATAGTTATATCGATCCGAGTGGGATTTTCCACTCGATTTTCGATGGCGAACCTGGACATGGATTGTTGATTGGTTTTGGATATTCTCTACCATTGTTAGGCTATGCAAGGAGAATGACGGTTTCTGATCAAGAAACCAGATCTGTTTTCGTACTAGGAAGTCGGGTGGACGATACTAGTTCGGAAATGAAATTGTGTGATCGAGTGAGCGAATCAGATTGGTATAGCGTACGGATGATATGTGTACATCGTACGGATTTGAATGAAAATGATATTGAAAGGAATAATCAAATTTGAATATTTGATTTTGGATAAATAAAGTTATATATCTTTGTTATATAAGATAAAACTCCCCTTGATGAATCTTTTGCCAGAAGAAAAGGGTTTTTGGAAATGTTTGAAGTATAAAAGGAGTTTTATACAAGTTTGAAATGATCCAAAGTTTTAAAAAATTGTAT
Source organism: Allium cepa (assembly GCA_030765085.1). Lineage (NCBI taxonomy): Eukaryota > Viridiplantae > Streptophyta > Magnoliopsida > Asparagales > Amaryllidaceae > Allium > Allium cepa. Next base: position 106,741,010 of record CM060937.1, on the reverse strand, counting down.
ATATCTGAATATATATATATATATATATATATATATATATATAAAGGATCATATGAGGATTTTGGAAAAAGGTTATGGGAACCTATGTATTTGGAAAGGCTTTTGATTTTTGGGTAAAATCAATATTGAATTTGGAAAGCCTAGTTTGAGAATTATCGATTTTGGAATAATCGATTTTGTGTAAAGGAGCTTTGTATGAAATCATACTAGGTGTATGATTTGAAGATACTATATGTATAGTATAAAATGTTTTGATGATGGCTCTGGGGGGAAAAGGCGCTCCCTTGAAATGAACTTCTCAGGAGTACCATCGGGTGGTGCTGCCTTGAGCCCCGGGGGGGGGGGGGGGGGGGGGGGGGGGGGGGGCGTTCTAAAGTTGATCCTGTGAGGAGTCGGGACGAAACTAGTTCTTGAGGATTATGAGTTGAGTATACCATAGTGAAAGTCGTGTGTGCCGCTAAGAGCCAACAGTTACATGGACTTTTGCTGCGACGACAACGTAACCCAGGATGTAACTGCGACCTATGGTATAACATAGCGAAAGTCGTGTGTGCCGCTGAGAGCCAATAGTCTGCGTTTGATTTTATATCGGCAGACTGCGACCTATGTAGGAGTGGAGGGGTTTCATTTCGACAGCGAAAATCAAAGGCCGCTGAGAGCCTGCAGTTACATGGACTTTTGCTGCGACGGCAACGTAACCCTGGGTGTAACTGTGATCTATTGTGTGGGGATCCTTGGCGTAATCGAGAGGCCGCTGAGAGCCTGTAGTTACATGGACTTTTGCTACGACGACAACGTAACCCTAGATGTAACTGTGACCATGGATGGGGGTGATGATTTCCAGAGCATTCTCACCAAAGATATATCCTCTATTTTCAAAAACTATTTTCTATATTTTCAATAAAATTATTTTCGAAGTATTTTCACTGGATGTTAAAGATGGGTCTGCTAAGTACTTATAGATTTTCAGTCCTACGCTTGATCAACGTATGACCGAATCTCTATGAGAACGAGGATGGACTTGTTGAAACATCGAGTTATAAAAAGTATCTTTATAAAACTATTTTATAATATAAATAGATTTTAAAAGTATTTAAAAAAAATCAATCAAAGAATATTTTAACTGATTTTTAAATATTTAATAAATCCTGCTTTCATTCCTTTTCGAGGACGAAAAGATTCAAAGGGGGAAGGAATGTGATAACCGAATTTCTGAGCATCTGTTAATCGGAAATTAACAGGATTAAAATTGTTAAAATACTTATTTGCAAATTGAACAAATGAAATTCTGATATATATATATATATATATATATATATATATATCTGGATATATAAATGAATTTAAAATTTTAACAAAAATTGAATTATAGATATTTGAAAATAAAATATGTATGATTTTATTTATTTATAATTTAGTTTAAAACATATTCTTTGAAATTATATAAATATAAGAGAATATATTTAATAAGGATATAAATTGCTAAAACGTACATAGATATAAACTAAATATAATTTAGCATATAAATTATGTAAAAGAAATATTTAACATACAAAGTACAAATGTAAGTAGATTAATAAGTATAAATGACAAAATTTGTTTAAAACCCCAAGATTAATGGCTTAAAAATATATTTACAATTAGTATTTGTAAGTGGTTATTTATTAAGTGTAGTTAAGTTTTAAATCTTTTGTTTAGAGTTTATAGATATAAAATTAAGTAAATTATGGAAAGAAAAGATTTAAACTATGATTCATAAGTTAATAAAAGTTTAACTAGGGGTTTAAGCATTAAAAATATATATATATAATAAATAAAAAATATACATGTTGTGACAAATGTAAATTAAGTAATGCATGAATTAACAAGTGTAACTTGAGTTAACATGTAAATAAACATGTGGCGTGCTTGTTCTCTCTTTAAAATTTTAAATATAAATAAAATAATTTGTGAAAAAGGGCTGTTTTACAAAATAACTAAAACCAGAAGGAAAATAATAATAAATAAAGATCAAAACAAAAGAAAAGATTTCAGGATCATCAGCTTAAACAAGATTCAAACTCAAGCAAAGTTAAAAGCAAATCAGAGCATTTTCAACCTAAAAGCTGAAGGCAAGTTAATCAAAACATAATCTAAGGAACTAAGCAGATTACAGGAACAAATCAAAGTCAATTCGAGATCAGGAATCGCATATCAACAAGTTCAAACTAAAAATCAGTTCCAGGCTTCTCTGTTTTTGAGGTGAACAGGTGAGTAAGCTTGATAAATTTATGATTCTTGAACAAGTATGCAGTGATCTCATAAGTATGATCTGAAATTACCTGTGCATGTTGTTTTAAAATAATTTTAAGCATATTTATGTGTGTGTTAACAAGTTTTATCTAGGCTGGAACAGGAAATGGAAAATTTCTGTTTAAATTTAACAGTGAGTAAAATTAGCACTTTATATAGATATTTGTATATGTCCCTGTAATGTAAGCTTGAGTAAATGCTTTCATTTTATGATGGATTCTTAAGCAAACAAATTTTTTATCCTGAATATTTGGGATTTAAACATAATAACAGTGCTTCTCTGTTTCTTGATTGCTTAAAACAGTCCCAATCTTTAGCTTCAAAATCATAACCTTCCAACCTGACGAGTCTTAGTTAAATCGGTCAACATCGGAGATGTTCATACTAATCTGAACTACCCTGTTTAAATTGATATAACTGTATTTCCTTAGGGGTCGACTGAGTTTCAATATTAGGATGCCTGGAAGTTTGTATAAACATTTACTGTAAAAATTTACAGGGTGTAAAAAAAAATATTGTATGCATGCTTTCTGATTCATTATCCTCCAAACCAAATCGAGATTGAAAATGCTTCGAACTACAAACTTGTGATTCTTCGACTCTAGATCGTACTAAAAATAGTTGGAGTCATTTTTATTTGGTATAATTTGTAAATTTGAATTTAACAGTAAACGACTGAGTTTTGGACATAAATCAAAATGCTCTAATTATATAATCATGCATATAGGCATGATTGTCGTGAGATATTATGAATTTTGATAAAAATTTGGTAATTTTTAATGATCGAGAAAATGAGAATTTTCGAAATATTCTTTTTTTCAAAATAAAATTATTTCTCGGCCGGTGGTGGCCGAGGTGGCTGGGCGGCAGCACCGATAGGTGCGCATGAGCAAGGCGGAGGGCTCGACCGTGGCCAAATTTGGAATCAAGGCATAGTTTTGGTTGGGCGATAGAATTTAGGGTTTGGGGAAAGTTGCGGCTTTGGGGAGATCGTGGTGATTTTTGAGAAGGAAGAGGCGACCGGAGAACTCGAGTTCGGTCCCTAGGGAGGCGGCAGCGAAGGGCTTCCGTTTGGTAGTGGTGGCAGGTGGATCAAGAGTCGAGATTGGGAGCAGTTTATTGTTTTGTGGTGGCGGGATTTTTGCAGGGTGGTTCATATGCTCGGTTTTTGGGTGGTGGGCCAGGAGGCTCTGACGAGACAACGAGGTGAATCAAGGGGCGAAGGTACGTTGTTTGGTGGCATCGCGATGGTGAAATGGCCATCGGGCCTGGTGTGTATGTGCACACGTTAGTGCACATGATATTTATGTTGGAAGGAAACAGGAGGAAGAAGGAGGAAGGGTAGAGAGGAGGGACGGGCCGGAGAGAAGTAAATGGGCCGAAGAATTGTTGTTGGGCCGGGGAAATCAGGAATTAAATAAGGAAGTAAAGATAAATAAGGAAATAAAGAGAATGAGAATTGGAGAGAAAATAAAAGAAGAGTAGGAGAGTGAGGGGATCGGGATTTGTCTCTGGACTTTATAGTTTAGGCTCAAGTCAAACCCGAGATAAGTTTTGCAAGTATTTAATTTAAATAAAAGTAAGTTTTAAATTTAAAATGAAATCTAGTTTTAAACTGTTTCCTTAAATCTATTCTTTAAAAAGCAAATGTTTTAAGTAATTGATTTAAGGAAGATTTTATAAATTGATTAACTTGAGAATTATTAAGTTTAATTCTTTTTAAGTTATTTTAAACTTAATATGGAAATATAAGTTAGTGTTGATTAAAAGATAAATGTTTTAAATTATATGCTAATGATAATTAAGTAATTAATAAAGATAATGATTTATTATAAAAGATAATTAAGGTTTTGATAATTATAGATTAAATTAAGTGATTAATGAAGATTAATAAATTTAATTAATTAATTACTTAGTGTAATTGATTAAGGGATTAATTGATTAACATAATTAATTAAGGAGTAAATTAATTTGTGTAAGTAATTAATTAAGGTTGATTAACGAAGGATTTTAATTCAAGATTAATAATTAAATGTAATTAATTAGAAGAATATTTAATTAATGAAGTAATTAAAGGAACATTAATTAATTGTAATTAATGGTAGGAATTAAAGGGTAATTACTTAATGTAATTAAAGGATAATTAATCTGGGATTAGCGATTGATAAAATGATTGATTGAGTTAAGCAGGGATGTGATTAATTAATTAAGGTTAATAATTAATTAATGTTTGTATAAGCAAGATTAAGTGATTAATTCTTAAGGAATTAATTTAATTTAAGTAATTAAATTAATTATGATACGAATTGATAATGCTTGCTTATAGATGATTTGTTGTTGAATGTCTGAATTGGATAAGATCTATTGAATTGATATCTATTGATGATTAATTAAGATTTATTAATGAATGTAGTTAAGTTAAAGGTTAATTATTATATGGAATTTAAGAATAATTTACTAATAAAAGAAAATAGAGTATCATTAATTGATGAAATTTATGAAGGTGGTCAATCTTGCTTAAGAATGACTTAATTATGATAAGTGTCTGGGATTGGTTGATATCTCTAATGGGCATTACTTTGTGATATGATATGTTTGGGAAAAATATGATAATGTGAGTGTCAATCAATTTTGCATTTGTTGTGTAAAAGTGTTAACCAATAATTAGAGTTGAATTGTATCTAATTGAATAACTTGGGTTAAAATGACATTGGACTCGAAGAGTCCGGAGTCGGGTAATTGTAAATACCCGAAACCACTTCGATTCTTTATAAATTGATATGTGAAATCAATAGGCTGGTATGTAATGATTTAAGTGAATTGGACCATTTAATATAATTTTTGGTACTTAGAATTTGAAGTGTGAAATAAGTGATGTCTATAACAACTTATGAGTGAAAATTGATATAAGTTACCCGGGTTTTAAAATAAGTTATATGTTTTGGTATTCCATGTTAGATGAGTTTACTCACGCTGGTTTCCAGCCTGACCCGGGTGTTACTTTGATGTAATGCTCGGGTCAGACCGAGTATTACAGATTTTCAGGTAGGGACGTTCTGGAGCTCAAGAGGCGAGCTGGATGGCTGGAACGTACGGAGTGTTTACCGCCGTGTTATATTATTTTATATATCTGAGACATGTTAAATTGTATCTGTCCAATGTTGTATAAAATTGTTGTAACTCTGATATATCGATGTAAATTGATAGATACAGTTTTCTTTGGTATAACTATTATTATTGATATTATATTTTATCCGCTGCGAATGTGAGATTGTGTGTTTCTTTTCTGTTCTTCTTCTATCTCTTTCTTCTTTTCTCTAACTATCTGGAATTTTGGGGATCGAAAATTTCGGGTCGTTACAAAGCACTTGTAGCATTGTTGAACACATACACTCTAACAACTTAGAGGTTAATTAATTTATAATTAATACATGAAATTATGAATAAAACATAAACTGTAATATGGTAAGAAGTTGATTAAATTTTCTGTTTTTTATCTCTAAATAATAAATACATTTATTAACGTGTATATTTTGAGTTTAAATTTCTTACTAGTTTTAGATGAATGAATGTACATGATATATTCTAGAAGATTGTAGTACTAGCGATGCATGCACATTGTTTTCATACTGAATGTATTTAATTCGAGAATAGAAAACGATATTTACTTAGATTACATACTATTTATCAAGCCTTTTATTAACAAAATAATTGTAAACACAAAAATATATAAAACTATCATATGGACAAATTATAAAATTAACGGTACTATATATAATGTATTATTTAACATATTGTATTTTTGTTAATAATAATACTGATATTGTTATTTGAATTAATATTATTATCATGTGAAAGATAATGTAAATTTTGTTTATGCGTAGAAATGATGCACTCGAAGGTGTTGCACTTGAAGGTTTAGATAGTTCTTCATTATATAATAGACAGCTTTTGTAATGACCCGCCTTTTTGAACGCTTTAAATCGACAATAAACCACACATGTCAGACTTAAACCATACAGAAGGGCGGATTATTATGGGGTAAATAAGAAAAAGCAGGGAAAAAAAACAAAATAGAATCTTGCAGCGGAATGAAAATGTAATAATCAAATAAACAGTTCATGAAGCTGTTTACAAAATTTTCTATTATATTTATACAATACATATCAGAGTTACACATACCATAAAATAATAATTTTGCAGAAGAATAAAACGGTGTAGTGGAATAATATAGTAGATAATAGTAATACAAGTCTTCATCTTCGACCTCCAGAATACGGTCTTCTAAATCCTGAAATGCTCAGGCCGACCCGAGGGAATTGAAAAGACAAAACACTCGAGTCAGAACTAAAATATCTTATGTGAGTTAAATCAACAGAAATAAATATGAGTGTAGTAACTTAAGAGATGCTCGGGATTTACATCTCCTAAGGATCCGTTCAACTATTTATTATGTAGTAATATTTTGCTATTATAATAGTGTCCATTAGTAAAATAAACTTACTTTTAAATAGCGTTAAATCTTTACATTTTCCACCTTAACACGTAATAATGCCAATAGTCTATACAGTACCGTAATACCTCCTGATCAGGAGGCTACCAGAGGATACTCCATAGGTACGACACAAATAGAAACTCGTACAAGGCGCGATATGGTAGGTGACACGGCACAACTAGGCAATGCCAGGGTAGATATACCAATTATGCTTCCGGGCCGGTGATAACGCGTAGCGCACAGCTACCACCTACCTCGAGCCACACCCCCAAAAAGAAAATCAAAAGTGGCCACCGAATCAATCCAAAAGTCAGAGTATAATATCGAAGGGATGTGTTCGATCAAAGGAGCTACCTTATTAGCCCGTCAATCGCTCCTGTTTTAGTCACTTTATGCCAACTCACGGGAGTTGGGTCCACGTATTTACCTCAAAGGAAACGCCACCACCATCCTACTTTATTCTGTAATCTCCACCGCGTACACGGTTGTTAAAGTGTTTTTCGGAGTTGGCAGAGAGTATGACAACTTCCGATCCCGGTCTCTTCAACAACCAAATGTTATTATAACACCGCGGTCTTATCAAAATAATTTATACTTTTAAAACCAGAATATAATATCCATTTCAAATCCATATAAATACGATATCATTTCCTCTTTTTAAAACCAAATCAAATTTGGTATCATTTTCGAATATATCCTTTCTAAAACTATAACATTTCAAAGTTATAATATTTCGAAACCAAAACTTGAAATATAGCCTTTCAAAACACAAAACTTTGAATTTCATAACTTTGAAACATACTACACCACTTAAATGGTTTAAATATTAAATTACTTTATAAAATAAAATAGCTTCCTCACCTTCACAAATCAATTCCAAATACAGATTTAAATCCTAAATAAACCATTTCAATTTCAATATATTTCAAAGCTTAAGTATTCAATATTTCAAAACAAAATTTTATAATTCATATATATACAAAATTCACTTTCACTATTATTTAGTTTTGAGATATTTGCTTACTAAATCCAATATTCTTTAAATAAAACTTCAAATTCAATAACTGAATATTCCTCAATTTATTCACTTTAATCACTTTAAACCCGAATTAAGTTATAAAACCATATTCTTTTAAAATCTCAATTTCAATAAGATCTTAATTAAAAAAATCTCAAATCAATTTCAAAACTATCATCTCACTTTGATTTATAAAAAAATCAATGTAAACTCTATATTAAAATATAATTTAAGTAAATACCTATCCATAATATATTTTAATAAAATCAAACTTTATTATTAAGCATATTTCATACTTTAAACAATTTTATACATAGCTTAAACCAAGAATTTAACTATATATGAAATAACCTTTATCAAATATCCGAAATCAATATCTCATAAAACCATATATATATATATATATATATATATATATATTCAAAACCATAGGATATCATTTCAAAATATTTTTATATATATACCGCGGTGTCTGTATAAAATTTTCTATCCTATGGTCAAGTGATACGAATATTTATCATTTCAATCCGTAATTTAAAATAAATTTTTACAGTTATATATCATTTCAAACCGCAATCCCGAATGAAATGAAAATGCATAATAACTTGTAGTTTATAACAATATAAAATACAACTGTCCGCAAGCAGTGGCGTAGTGGTATGATACTTGCTTCCTGGTAAGCAGGTCGCAGGTTCGATTCCCGTCTGCCCTGCTCCCAATTTCAAGGCGCGGAGGTGGGTCCCCATTAATCCAAACAAAATGGTTGGGGGCATCAAATCTCTGTGCTGGGGTAGCTAAAAGGGGGGTCAGTGTGGCGGACAGCTGTATTCCCTAGCTCTACTCTCCGGAGTAGGGTTTTAAATATATATATATTTATATATATATATATAATACAGCATCCATTCATCCAATATCAACCATCAACCATTTATCACAATCATCATCCAATTCAAACAATAGCATCGATATAGAACGGATATTAAACAACAGGTATTAACTAGCAGTTTATATTCAATAATAAATTAAATAACTGTTTAATTGGCAGTTTATATGCAATAATAAATAAATAACAATTTAATTAAATAAATGCAATTTAACTGAGATGATGATTAAAAACATGCAAAACAGTCAAAAATAAATTTCTAATTACTCCATAAATTAATTTAACAAACATAAGAATTTTAGAAGTTATGAGTGGGTTAAAACACTCACCTATTGAATTTAAATTGAATCTAAATCCAATTTAAACCCAAAAATTGGACAGTCTCAGAATCCCTCCAAACTAGCACCAAAATATCTAGAATTCCAATATGAACCAAGCTCACAACAAGTGCTACCATTAGTTCATACATTATTTTATTGGTAAGTTAAAATTTTTAAATTATTAATTTACCTATTATATCCCATTATAAATTAATGCTCACATTCATTAAGATTTTAAATCAATTTAATCATTTCATTTTGGGACATTCTTTATTTACAATAAGAATATAATCAACATTTACATTGTTTCACTATTGGAATTACATCCAAGTTATTAACCATTAATAATTCACTTAATTTTTATTTCCTTTAACATTATGTTACCAAAATCTTCTTAAATTAAGAAATTTAATTACCGAATTTTACGGGTCGTTACACTCTCCTCCACTCAAAACTTTTCGTCCCCGAAAAGGAAAACGAAGGGAAAATAAAGAATTAAGGAAATAATATATCCCATTAAAATATTAAATCTATAAAAATTAATTTACAAAATAAATTAATTTAAACAAAATATATCAATTTATAACTCTTAAATCATTTTATATTCAAGTAAATAAAGTTTGGAAAAACTTTTTCAAGATTTTCTAAGTCCAAAATTTACGGAAAATTTCGGCAGTGTCTCCTTTGTACGGAGAGGCTCGGGAGAAAATATAATATCAAATATAACAATATACAACTTATTTTCCAAAACAATATATCCCAACATGGTAAAAATAATATAATATAATAGCGCTATAAACCGTAATCCGAAAACGTACCTATTTGTCGAGCAATTAACGCTTAATTATGGAACCAAAAGCAGTAGTAATTGCTTCACTTATATAATCCAAAAAGGTTAACAATTATATAAAATGAAATATAAAGTTGTTTCAACCATAAACAACAAATTAATACAAACATCAATCACTTGCAACGAGGCATACAACCATCACATAGAATCAACACAAATCAACCATTCATTCATATCAAACAAAACAAATAGTTGTTCGGGTTCAAAACTTCAATTTATACAGAATGAAAAATAAACTACTAAGCGCACCATTTACTCAACAGTCTCTGATGAAGCTAAATAGATTATTCATACATCCAAACAATTATAAGGTATCCTTACCCAAACAACCATAAACCAAAACAAACAACGATTTCAACAATAAATCAAGTTTATTTTTTATCAATTACACTTCATCCATTTGTTGTTCGATTTCCTTTTCATTTATTATTTATTCAATTCATTACTTACCTATTCAATTTCATCTATTTATATCATGACAAATTCTATTTATTGCATTACATTCATTTATTTATATTGTTCATATTCAATCAAATTTCTTAGTAGGTAAATTTATTAACTTAAGTTTAAAGTCATTTTTCAGTATTCATCTTTTACTCTTATTTTATTCAGAGGCAACTTCAACCTATTACTTAAGTTTATTATTATTTATTTATAATACTTACCTTTCTTTTCTATTACATTAGTTGCATTTCAATTATTCTTAAGTCCATAACAACTAGAACATCAATTCTTATTAATAAAAGCAATTTATTGAACACTTTCATTACATAAGTTTACTTGAAAAATTTTCCATTACAAATCTTTAACATTTTAACTTTTAATACTTGGTAAGTTATATATATATATATATATATATATATATATATATATGCTTTAAGAATGTAATTGAAAGTTATACAAGTTTTTCTCAATTCTTTTAATTAATTAAATGTTCAATAATAATATCCTTTGTTTTATATGTTTCAAATTTAAATTTTCTTTTTATTTAATTTATAGCTTAGCATTAAATCTCTTATTTCCTTTAGAGGTTTCAATTATTAATTAGTTACATTCCATTTTCTAGAATAATAGAAACTATAAATTAACGAAAACCTAATTACTAAATACCGGGTTTAATTTCAAATCATTTTAAAAATAATAGATAATGGTTTATACTTAAAACTTATATATCCAATTATACTTAAAACAATTAGAAATTTATATTTGGTTATCAAAATAAATCCGTTGTAAAACTACTACAGTGGCCTTCCCACTTTGAAACTCGGAAATGAATGTTGATGATGCGTGCACGCATCACCGAAATTATTTTCCAGCGACAGAGAGGGGAGTACATACATATTTCCTCTCTAAATTTTCTTTTAAAACAGTTCTTTCAAATTATATTGAAATATTTATATCAGAAAATACTTCTAATAATATTATTATTATATTTCAAAATCATTCAAAGAAATTTTCAGAAATCCCGGAACTTAAGTTCTAAATTTTCCATTTTCATTTATTTTATTTTCAATCTTATTTCAACTATTATTAAATTTCACTACCTAACAACCAATATATCTCAACCAAATATATATCATTTAAAAAAAAAGTATTTCATATATAGAAAATATAATAGGAAAAATTATTTCATTCACCTATATTAAAACAAATATTATGTCGGTCTATCCTATTAAGTGTTAAGAAATCCCTATTGATGTCATAGCGTCGCATGCACCAACAAGAATTTATAAATATGAAACAGAACAGATTAACACAATATTAAAACCTTTTTATAACACTAACAAATACGCTCTCTCATATATACGCTCAACAACTCATCATAGGGTATTACTACCCTATTAATAAAGAGTAAGACCCCACAAAGCTAAGGTTTATCGCTAAACCAAAGCTCTGATACCAGATGTAACGACCCGCCTTTTTGAACGCTTTAAATCGACGATAAACCACACATGTTAGACTTAACCATACAGAAGGGCGGATTGTTATGGGGTAAATAAGAAAAAGCAGGGAAAAAAAACAAAATAGAATCTTGCAGCGGAACATTAAAATATAATAATCAAATATACAGTTCATGAAGCCGTTTACAAAATATTCTATTATATTTATACAATACATATCAGAGTTACACATACCATAGAATAATAATTATGCAGCGGAATAAAATGGTGTAGTGGAATAATATAGTAGATAATAGTAATACAAGTCTTCGTCTTGGACCTCCAGAATACATTCTTCCGAATCCTGAAATGCTCAAGCTGACCCGAGCGAATTGAAAAGACAAAACACTCGAGTCAGAAGTAAAATATCTTATGTGAGTTAAATCAACAGAAATAGATATGAGCGCAGTAACTTAAGAGATGCTCGGGATTTACATCTCCTAAGGATCCGTTAAACTATTTATTATGTAGTAATATTTTGCTATTATAATAGTGTCTATTAGTAAAATAAACTTACTTTTAAATAGCGTTAAGGCTTTACATTTTCCACCTTAACACGTAATAATGCCAATAGTCTTTACAGTACCGTAATACCTTCTGATCGGGAGGCTACCAAAGGATACTCCATAGGTACGACACAAATAGAAACTCGTACAAGGCGCGATATGGTAGGTGACACGGCACAACTAGGCAATGCCAGGGTAGATATACCAATTATGCTTCCGGGCCGGTGATTACGCGTAGCGCACAGCTACCACCTACCTCGAGCCACACCCCCAAAAAGAAAATCAAAAGTGGCCACCGAATCAATCCAAAAGTCAGAGTATAATATCGAAGGGATGTGTTCGATCAAAGGAGCTACCTTATTAGCCCGTCAATCGCTCCTGTTTTAGTCACTTTATGCCAACTCACGGGAGTTGGGTCCACGTATTTACCTCAAAGGAAACGCCACCACCATCCTACTTTATTCTGTAATCTCCACCGCGTACACGGTTGTTGAAGTGTTTTTCGGAGTTGGCAGAGAGTATGACAACTTCCGATCCCGGTCTCTTCAACAACCAAATGTTATTATTACACCGCGGTCTTATCAAAATAATTTATACTTTTAAAACCAGAATATAATATCCATTTCAAATCCATATAAATATGATATCATTTCCTCTTTTTAAAACCAAATCAAATTTGGTATCATTTTCGAATATATCCTTTCTAAAACTATAACATTTCAAAGTTATAATATTTCGAAACCAAAACTTGAAATATAGCCTTTCAAAACACAAAACTTTGAATTTCATAACTTTGAAACATACTACACCACTTAAATGGTTTAAATATTAAATTACTTTATAAAATAAAATAGCTTCCTCACCTTCACAAATCAATTCCAAATACAGATTTAAATCCCAAACAAACCATTTCAATTTCAATATATTTCAAAGCTTAAGTATTCAATATTTCAAAACTAAATTTTATAATTCATATATATACAAAATTCACTTTCACTATTATTTAGTTTTGAGATATTTGCTTACTAAATCCAATATTCTTTAAATAAAACTTCAAATTCAATAACTGAATATTCCTCAATTTATTCACTTTAATCACTTTAAACCCAAATTAAGTTATAAAACCATATTCTTTTAAAATCTCAATTTCAATAAGATGTTAATTAAAAAATCTCAAATCAATTTCAAAACTATCATCTCACTTTGATTTATAAAAAAATCAATGTAAACTCTATATTAAAATATAATTTAAGTAAATACCTATCCATAATATATTTTTATAAAATCAAACTTTATTATTAAGCATATTTCATACTTTAAACAATTTTATACATAGCTTAAACCAAGAATTTAACTATATATGAAATAACCTTTATCAAATATCCGAAATCAATATCTCATAAAACCATATATATATATATATATATATATATATATATATATATATATATATTCAAAACCATAGGATATCATTTCAAAATATTTTTATATATATACCACGATGTCTGTATAAAATTTTCTATCCTATGGTCAAGTGATACGAATATTTATCATTTCAATCCGTAATTTAAAATAAAATTTTACAGTTATATATCATTTCAAACCGCAATCCCGAATGAAATGAAAATGCATAATAACTTGTAGTTTATAACAATATAAAATACAACTGTCCGCAAGCAGTGGCGTAGTGGTATGATACTTGCTTCCTGGTAAGCAGGTCGCAGGTTCGATTCCCGTCTGCCCTGCTCCCAATTTCAAGGCGCGGAGGTGGGTCCCCATTAATCCAAACAAAATGGTTGGGGGCATCAAATCTCTGTGCTGGGCTAGCTAAAAGGGGGGTCAGTGTGGCGGACAGCTGTATTCCCTAGCTCTACTCTCCGGAGTAGGGTTTTAAATATATATATATATATATATATATATATATATATAATACAACATCCATTCATCCAATATCAACCATCAACCATTTATCACAATCATCATCCAATTCAAACAATAGCATCGATATAGAACGGATATTAAACAACAGGTATTAACTAGCAGTTTATATTCAATAATAAATTAAATAACTGTTTAATTGGCAGTTTATATGCAATAATAAATAAATAACAATTTAATTAAATAAATGCAATTTAACTGAGATGATGATTAAAAACATGCCAAACAGTCAAAAATAAATTTCTAATTACTCCATAAATTAATTTAACAAACATAAGAATTTTAGAAATTATGAGTGGGTTAAAACACTCACCTATTGAATTTAAATTGAATCTAAATCCAATTTAAACCCAAAAATTGGACAGTCTCAGAATCCCTCCAAACTAGCACCAAAATATCTAGAATTCCAATATGAACGTAGTGGAGAAAATCGCGCGTAAAATTGACCTCGTATGTGGAAGTTATGATAATTAGACGATTCAAAAATCAAATTTAAATTAAAATAAAAGAGAAACAAAACTCACACCAGGTGCCACGTCACCAACAGTACCATCTTCCCACAGCAGTAACGCAAAAATGATTTTCAGAATCTACATTGAGAACCACGAACATGAACACCGACTGCCATGTTCAACACGTCGCTGCCTAGCCCCAACTCGTCGCGACTTAGACCATCACCGATCGGCCGCCCCTCCTCCTTCAAGCTTCTTGAACGTTCTCCACCCCTTGCAAGCGCCGAATTACCTCGCCCAGGCAGCCGCCGCCACTACGGTTTCAACCTTCATCGAATTAAATATGGCGATCTAGCCGTCGATTCGGGAAACGAATCACACCGATGAACTCCTCATCGTCCATTCTCCAAAACCCAGAAACGGTTCGTCGATACGTCGATGTTCATCGACACGCGATGAACGGTCGAAAATTGATCTGCGATTTCTGGCCAAACGGTGATTCAAAACCAAAATTGAACTGCAGATCCGAGATGCGAACATTGAGAGCTTCGATATAAAAATTTTCTGATTTTTTTGAGGAGTTTGAAATTTCAGCTTTGGATTTGATTTGTGATTGCAATTGGGATTAGGGTTTGTCTTCCATTGAAGTAAGGAGGTGAATAGAACATATAGAAATGAAGAACAGAGGCTGCTAGGGTTTATAGCAGGATATATATAGGCAGGGTTGACATTTGAATGGATGGATAAGATAGATTTACGCGCTAACGCCAAAATGGCCCAAAAATCCTATTTCGACTCCGGAATGAAATTGGGTCAACCCGTATATCAAAATTGATGTTTTTAAATATTTTAAACGCGATGGAACAAGATTCAAGTCCAAATTCCATCGAATGAAGAAGTTATGCTAAAATCAATATTTTTTCAAATTGATTTCCATAGATTTCGATTTCATTTATTTCAAGGTGTTTCGAGTCCGTACGATCAAACAACAAGTCCGATCGCTACGAAACTTGAAATCCTACAACATTTCACTATTACGGATCCGATGAAACTGGTTTCACAAAAATCTGAGTCAGTGGCAAAATGGCTATTTTTACATAAATTTAATAAATTAATAATCAATCAATTAAATATATAATTCTTAATCATTTATACAAAATTTAAACAAATTTAGATGTCTCTTTAATGCTGATTCAATCATAAATTTCAACGTAAAATTCCAATTTCATTAAATTCAGTGATTCTAAATTAAATTTTCAATAATTCCATTGAATTTAATTTTCATCCTATTATTCAATCTATTAGTAACAAATAGATGAAACTAACATTGGATTCATACTTTATTACATAAATATCTCTAAATTTCATCTAAATTTATATTTACATAATATTTAAATATTAAATTTCATTTTATTGCAATTAAATCCAATTATTATAAATTAAATAAATTAAATCACTACTTAAATTCAAATTCTATAATTCATAAATTTTATCATCTTGTATTACTTATTAATTTATAGTTCTTTAAAACCAATTCCCATCTCAGTTTAAAGTAAATAAATTCACCAATTATAGTATTTATTTCATTTACTTAAAATAATCCGTTTATTATAAATTGAATCCAATTAATTTTAATACATTCCATTTTAACCGATTAGATTCAATTCCAACCCTTTAATTGAGTCTATTATTACTTTGTAACGCAGTTATACTTGTCTCAAATTTCATTCCTTTATATTAACTTATGAATAAAATATGCATTTCCGTTGCTTATTACATATACACTTTACAATTTCAATTCTTACCCACATAAATGAGACATTTATTTTCATTTAAATGTAATTGTATTACAATTAATGTGGTAGACTAGATATATTCTGGTAATTTATGATGATTGTTAACATAGCCTTAAAATTTCACTTAGGCTAATTATTTCAACTATTTATAAAATTACATACATCATACGGATTCATTCTATTACCATAAATCATACATTAATTCATATATTCATACAATACTTACATTTATTTACTTATAATAAAAATTCATTCCCAAATATAACAGTTACAACAAATTAATAGGACAATTAAATAGTAACTTATGACCGTTACTATTTCTTTGATTCATTAATTACAATTAATATTCTCTAAATAAATTTATTTACTTGGTCCCATGCTTTCTATTACACCAATTACTACCTTATAAATAAATTTTACGTTTCCTTTTTAATTTACATTCACCCTTTCCGTTATAATATTAATTATCAATAAAGTACATTTAGTTATCTATATTCTTCCCAACCAATTACTATATGTTATTACAACTTTACAATTTTAATAAATTCATTAATTGACATTTCATTCAACCTATTAATTATTAACCTAAATTAGCACTGTTACGTTTTAGATTTACTTATTAGCACACAACAAGTGCTACCATTAGTTCATACATTAATTTATTCCATTTCCATTCCTTATACATTATTTTATTGGTAAGTTAAAATTTTTAAATTATTAATTTACCTCTTATATCCTATTATAAATTAATGCTCACATTAATTTATATTTTAATTGGAATATTCTTTATTTACAACAAGAATATAATCAACATTTACATTGTTTCATTATTGGAATTACATCCAAGTTATTAACCATTAATAATTCACTAAATTTTTATTTCCTTCAACATTAAGTTACCAAAATATTCTTAAATTAAGAAATTTAATTACCGAATTTTGCAGGTCGTTACAGCTTTTTATAATAGGCATCGCTCCTTTTTGGCAGATTCTACCAATGTTTCGATCATATCCATCTAAGATAGTGTGGATATGATCAAAAGACCAATGGAATCTACAAAAAATAGTGGCATCCATACTTAGAAAAAACTACCATTATATCAGATGATGAAAAATAAAGATGATCTAAAGCCAGAGCTGCGATGACTGGACATGTGTAGTAGTGCTATTACAATTGGTGATGGCGGATTGGAGAAGTGTCGGGGGATGCTGTTAATACTGGAATCATTAACCATCAATGATGGTGGTTGTCATCACTAGTGTTAAAAATGTCACCACCAACATTTCCCCATCCATCACCACCACTTATAACAGCACTACCACACATGTCTCCAGTCACCGCCTCAGTTGCACGGCATGACAGCAAGATAGTATCAACAGAGGAGGCACCTAGGCTTGTGTAGTAGTGCTATTATAACTAGTGGTGGCTAATCAGGATAATGCTGGAGGGAACGCTATTAACATTGGAGTCGTGACTGTCAATAATAGCGGTTGTCGCCACCATTGGTAACAGTACAGCCACCATCACTATTCCAACCACCACTACCAGCTATATCAGCACTAATACGCAAGTCTTCAAGAGCCTCATTCTATCACCATAACCACGATGTCATGTTGTGTAACCAGCTTCAGACTCAGACTAGGAGGCATAAGGAAGAGATGGTAGAGTAGAGTAAGCAACTCGAAGCCTTATACCAAATGTTCAGCCAACAATTCGAAACGTGCCACTGCCATCACCACCACCACCACAATCAAGAATTTTGTTTTATATGGATATGTGCATGATGTATATATTTATGATATTGTTATAGAGGCACATTGTGGTATAGAACGTCATGTATGAACATGATGTGGTATGGACATGATGTTGTGTGTGGACATGTATGTATCATTTTTATGGAAATTTTTATATTGTCGTCTTACCTTTTTCCATAAATTCTTGTTATTTTTTGGTTTTAAATATATTTGGCGATGATATTATCATGGTTTAGTGATATATTTGCCTTTGCGGTATTTCCAAAATGGCTTGTTTTATGTAGTGATTTGAGGAAAAGAAGAGCAAGCAGAACTGTCGAAAATTTTGTTTCAACAAGTCATCAGAAATCTTGATATTACAATTTGGCTTGGGTGTCTATAAGTCATAAGTAATATGGTTGTTGGCAATTCATTGAAAAATTAGTCACTGCCAAGTAATCGGTATTGCGGTTGCTGTCGACAAGTCATCGAAGACTATTTTGCGACGAGGTTTTTATCGATAACCATTCTATCGTCAATAAGTCATCGGTAAAGGGTTTACTGACGACTTACCGACGACTTGATTTCATCGAAAAAACACTGTATTTCTAGTAGCGATATATGACTTCATTTTTCAGTCATAGGATTTTTATGATTAAAATATATTGTAAAAACATTGTTTGTGTGTATAAACTAGTTTTGTTAATGTATATATACATACACATACACATATATTTGATTATAAATGAATTTAAAATCTATTCAAAAATAGGATTTTTTTTCACATCTAAATATTATATACACAAACTATATATTGTGTACCTTAACTAATTGCATGCTCAATTACAAAATAAATACATTGGATTCTTTTATTTTCTTATTTAAGGCACCTAAACATATCCCTTCCTCCTTTTCTCTCTTCTCTTCTACATAGTTTTCTTCCCCCTCTTACTTTATGCCTATGTTTACTACAACCACTTTATCAATTACTCCTTATCTCAACCCCCATCGACCTTTACTACCCCACGAACCAACCGATCTATCATTACACCACCACTCTTTATTTCTTCCACTCAGATCTTCCTAACACCCTCCTTGGAATCCAACCTTGTCCTCCTGGTCGAACGACGATTTTTTTATCGGTTAGAAAACCACTGAAAAATTATAATAAAAATAACCGCAAGCGCACGGCGTACAATTTTAGTATGTGGCAAGTAGGGTCGATCCGTAAGGAATTGAAGTGATTTAAAATTCTACTCAATCAAATTAACCAAGAGTTTGAAGTTGTTTAAGCTAAAAAAGTAAAAAAAAAACTGACAAAAAGAAAGTGAATAAAAATATGAGATAAAAGAGACAATTTAGAAACAATTCACTTCTCATGATCGCATAAATCAACATAATGAAATTGTGATCTGTCTTTTTTGGTCACTAGTGAATTTAGTTGATGTGTTTATCATAAGAATGATCTATTTGTGCTATTAATTAGCCCAATATAAACCATCAAACTTTAACACACCCTCCAAAACCACTTGCTAACTCTCGTAAAAAGGACAATGAAGTTTGAAAATAAAATATATTCTAAGCATGATCTATTTACTACTAATTAGTAGTATAGACCATCAAATTTTGATTATGAAATCCACTTCATTACAAACATCATATGTAGATGAAGAGGTATTTTGTATTTATGTTTGTTTAACCATAACCTATTTTGTGTCAACAACATAGACTATCAATTTCAAAGCTAACAACAAAATATTTACCACATCAAACATTTTCATTAAGCACTAAAAGAGATAAAATGAAATCACTAAATTGAATGTACATGATTAAGAGAGCTTCATTACACCTAAATTGAAGGGGTTTAGCTTCTCATATTTGTTATCATTTCAAAAAATGTAAATTTCAACATTAAAAAGCAAACAAAGTAAGAAGAGAGCTAATTAAACTAAAAAGAGAATTAATTTCTTGCATAAATAAATCTAAACTACTAACATCAAAGGAAAGAGAGCATGTAAATAGAAAAGAGAATGAATTAAAATTGCATGTAAATAATATTGCATATAAATAAATTACATGAAGAAAAGGCTAAGAAGCCATGAAAAAGAGAAAAAGAGTTTATGCTTATTTTTGTGGCTACCACTAAACTAACTACAAGGTGGTGCTAAGAGCTCTCTACATGAAACATAAGGGGTATTTATACATGTTTTGAAACCCTAGTCATATTTTAGGGGACTACCTAAAATACCCCTTTAGGAAATGTAACTCCAAGTAATCATTAGCATGAGCATAATCCTCCATTTAAATGTGCATGTAAATTTAATCTCCACTAACATGTGCATTTGATTCTAATCATGGTAAGTGGGTAGGTGGAGTCCTCCATGTTGCATGAAATGATTTATTTACATCTACATTTGTTTCCTTCTATTCTGCATGCGTATTTTCATGAAGTCTCTTCATATTTCTCCATTAAATTTCCTACAAATAAAAATAAATTATGAAAATAAATACTATCAATTTATTTTACATACAAAAATGATCATTTTGCCCCCATATGAAGATGAATAAATGATAATTTGAAAATAAATTAAATTTTAGTTTAAATATGTAAAATATCATATATGCTCATTTATTTAATTAAATTAGATTAAATATGGAAGTAAAAATATGCACATTTACATGCACATTAAATACCCCCACACTTATCTTTTTATTCGTTCCCGAATAAACTAAAACTAGGATAATTCATTTTCATATGAAACACGATTGCATTGAGCGTATGCAACAAGCAGTTAAATCTCTAGGTTTCCCTAGTAGGACGCGTGTTGTCTTGTGAGGGTTTTCAGCAGATACTACCTACAAATCCAAATTCAACATGAAAATTCCTAAATGCAAGATTTATTTACAAAGATATGAATGCAAGTTTTTGAAAATATTTAAACATCAAGAATTTACTTTTAAATTGACATGATTAAGTTAAATATAAGTTCTGGTCAATATCAATAAATTTAAGTCCTTTTACTTGTCACAGTTTCCAACAAAAATTAAGTTATCATAACAAATAGACTCTATATTAGCTAGTTGTTTCGGTTGATAACATAATGTAATTACGAAATGGATCCTTAGTTGATTATCAAAGGTTTTCAAAGTGGTATTTTTATTTCTTTTGAATAATAAATCAAATCAAATAAGTGAAAATAGTGCTTGGATTTCAATTTCTTACTCTCTTTATTTGAAATTTTTTTATATTAACAATATTTACATATGCCTAACTAAGAAAATTGAGACCAAATATATCACCCATGCACTACCTTGCGGACTTACGTGAGGGAATATAGAGCATGGCAAGAAAATATGTACACTCATCGACTGTAGGCGTCATTAATGAAAGACTTTTTATGTATATACACCTAACTCGGATAAATTGAGACTACATATACTGACTATGCACGGTCTTTTGGTTTTACGTGAGAATGGTATAGAGTATGGTGAGTACACACACTTGCATGTGTACACGACTCTAGATGTTTCTTATTTTTATAAAAAACAATTTTTTTTTCATATGAAGAAAGAGTTTTGCAAGATTATCTTAGTAACACTTAACTTAGAAGATCAAAAATATTATCTTCTTTAGTTTAAATTAATCAGTCTTTTAAAAAAAGATTACAATTAGGATATACTTCTTAATTAACACCCTGAACCTTCCTATATACTAGTTAAACCATTTTACTATAATGGCCTAAAATTTTGGTCATTTGGTTTTGAATGTTTAATTTATTTTTAAATGTTAAATTTTAAATATTAGTTTATTTCGAATACAGATATTTTGGTTGAATTAGTGAAATGGTTCAAAATTTCAAATATAGCGATTAAATGGATTTGGTAAATAGTAATTTAATATTTGATATTGGGTAAATATGCTAATTTGGAGTTAAAAATGAATGTAAATGATTTCTATAGTTGATTTAAACTCTATTTGAGTTAGAGTGATGATAGTGGACTTTTGAATGGAAATAAAAGTCGATAAACTCAAATTTGAAAATTTTATATACTAATTTGATTGTGAAAAATAGCGAATTTAATATTTAGGATAGTGTAAAAAATTGAAATTTGTGATCTAAGATGAATCAAAATGGTTTTTAATATGGATATAAATTCTATTTAAATTATAATTGAGTCGGTAAGTTTTTAAAATTTGGATCTCAAGTAATTTCATCGGTTTTGAAAACTATTCGATTTAATCGAAACAATAAAATAGCCTTCCGAGGGCACAGTCTCAGAATTCGAAAAAAAAAGTTCCATTGGATACATAATAGTGTATTATTATCGGATTTCAAATTCTGTAGCATTTGGCGTTACCGTTTGGTCGTATAGGATAGAAACGCATTTAAAATAATATTTTAATTCGATTCGAACAGCTATCTTCCACATACGATCGGATTAGGCCTCGAAACTGGTTCCATTATGTTTGAAATAGGGGTAAAACATTATAAATTCCAGGTGGCACGCTTCATTTGGAGTTCGCTCGGAAAAGCACGTGGATAGTAAAAATAATAATATAATAATATGTTTACGTGTATACACACACACACATGCAACCCTCTCCAGCCCTAAGCCTAAATTTGCTCATCTGTCACCATTATAATTAATGGCCTAAATTCAATAACTTTCCTCCCTCAATTCCTCTCCATCCATGAACTTTTAGGCCAAACTTTCAACCAGAAAGTCGAAGAGCTCATCGCGCTTTTGAGATCCGACGGCTGTGATGGAGTTTTGCAAGGTGGATCGCCAGTAAATTAGCCACGTTTGTTCGAATTAGGGCTTTTCATGTGGGATGATTTGAGCGATCGAGTTCGCCGTGGTTGATGGCATAGGTGCAGCGTTGGTAGGCGAAGTTGAAGGTGGTGACTGATCGAGTTATAAAGAGCATGGCGGTCACAATGATGGGTTTTTATTCGACAGCGCACGTGATTTTTGGCTTGGAGTTCGAACTTGGTATGTGAGAAGGAAGCAAGGCACGTTTGGTCAAGATCTGCTATAATGGAATAGATGGCCAGATGTGATTTAGGTTAAATCATTAAAAAAAGATATTATATTAATTTTATTCAAATTTTATAAATTGCGTATCTTCCACATACGAGGTCAAAATTGGACGAAACAAGCGGCGATGGAATTGTGGCGATGAGCACTACATTTTGGATTTAATTTGGAGATGATTGGAAATGGCTAAAATTTTAGGTAAAATCAAACGTCGTTCGATTAGATTTAAAATTTAAAACTCAAGGTGAGTTAAAATCACTCATTCGGTTAATCAGTAATGTTATATAGCAAATGAAATTTATTTATGTTTTTTGGATTGTTGAAATTAATGATAGTTGAAATGGGTTAGGATGATGATATAGCATCTTCAAATGCTATTAGATTGGTCGAACCGGATCTAGGGTCATGATATAGCATCTCGAAATGCTATTAAACTGTTTGTGTTTATATTTTAAGCCTATTATCAATAATTGATCATATATGTGTGAAATTGATAAATAGATTGTGTTTGGAATTTCGTTGTTAAATTATAGCGTAAACTGAATTGAAATATATTGGTGTGATCTATTTGGCCTAATAAACACCGTTGGATAATAAATGAAAGTGATTTTGGATGATAATTGGTTAGCAGAATTGATTTTTATTCTGATATTTGATTAATTTGGACACTATTCAATGCAAATGGTTTTATATTGAAAAATTGATGTGTTAACAAATCGTTATTAAGTGTGCATTTGATTTACATATATGACTATTATGTAAATGCTTGTGATTTAACTTTGATAGTTAAATTGAATTGAATGAAGTTGATAAGTACCAGTGGAATTTCTGAGCCTCGATATAACATTGGAAAATGTTATGGTTTCTGTCTAATTTCAAATTTTATAATTTGAAGTTAAAGATTTTATTTAACAATTATTGTACAAATTATTTTGTTTAAATTTTTATTTACAAATGCTTTGTAAAATCATTTATATAGTAAAGCTAATTATTTTTTAAAATTAATTGCGTAATTGATTTCGTTTAAAGATAATAAATTATTTATTATTATTAGTTATTTAGAACTAGAAAATTTATTTCGGTAGTAATATAATTCAAAAGATTTTTAATTTTATTTAAAGGTTGATTTATTTTATTTTATTAAATTTTAAAATGTTAAAGGTTAAATCATTATATTATTAATAAATGTTTTTAATAATATTTTTATATTATCAAAAATTGCAAAGATATTTTTGTGACGTTTGAAAATCTTATGTATTATAATTGGGACATCAATGATTTATAAGATAAATCTTATATCTGAAGAATTGTTTAAAGGAGTTTATAAAGGTGAAGGTGGTTTGAAATTAGAAAAAGGAGTTTACAAAGGTTTTAAATTTGTAAAAGAATATTCCTCTAAGTTAAACTTTGGAATTTATGAAGAAGTTTTATATATAGATTTGGAAATATTTATGAAGTAAAGAAATTTTTAGGAAGTAATGGTATATTTTCATAGTTGATTAGAGGGGCAACGATTGCCTAGAGTTTGGAATATTTTTCACTAGGATAGCGATGTAACCATTGTGCAAACTGCGATCTATGATCGATTGTATGGCGGAGATCGGGAGGTGGAGATTGCCTAAGTTAAGTTTGGTTTCTTTGGGATAGAGACGCGACCATCGAGCTGCGATCCATAGTCGATACCGACTATGGAACTTCCATATCTATTTATAATATAGTTTTCAAGTATTGTTGAAAGAAAGGACTTATAAATATACTTATTCAAATGAGATATGTATATGCCCGTTTTAAACAAGGAATTCAAGTTTATCAAATTCAAATTTAATGAGGGTTAGTGATTTCAGTGGGAAATGTGATCTATGGTCGAATGTTTGTTTATTGATAGTTAAATAACCGACTATTAAATCTTAGCCGAAATATGAAATCCTTCTTAATTTTGGTCATAGGAAACGATTTCCTACTTAACACGGTGGGATTTCAACACAGGAAATATCTAGGCGAAACACGGGAATTATATGGTGCAGTTACCATTTGAGGTGCTATACTGTATGTATAAACTCATTGTTCTTCTAGAATAAATGATAAGGCGATCCTTTCACTTAAACGGCTAGGAGGTGATTCCCGCTCTTATGTATTATCTGATTATTTTCTAAAGAGCCAGTATTGAGCATTTCGAAAATTGACGAATGGTTTTTGGAGCACCCAGGTAATGGAGAGCGTGCTCGTAAGAGATGATTTGGAACCCATGACCTACTCTGAAACGATATATGGTTAAATGGAGGAGATGCGTTATATTTTATGATGTTGAAATCCATATGTAGTTCCCGAACTCGTTATAGTGTACGAATCTGTATGTGATTCCTTGATCAATTTGAGATGCGGAAATCTGTATTCGATTTCAAGGCCATTGTGGTGTGGGAATCCATATGAAATTCCGTGATCCATATTTTTAGCGGTGCGTAAACTAGAATGCCGGACGTAGCCTCATCGGCATAAATGACTAAAACCAGAGATAAAAGGCACGATCAATAGGGTTGGCAAACCCATAGGGTGTAATCGGCTCCTTTTTCTAGCAATACGGATACCTTCGATTAGTTTTGGGCATGCCAGAGCGATGCACTCAGTCTTAGCAAGACCATTTATGTTTTCCCTATAATACCCCGGCTAGATGGTATGTTGCTTCGGAAGGATAACTTTGATCCTTATGCAGGAGGACCATTCTCGAAGTACCGAGAACACCTCCATGAAATCCTACACAATTAGCGAACGAGCCTTATTGAGTTTTGATTTTATATAGTATTATTGTGATGTACACAGCATGGGCACACAGCTATTTGATTATTATTATTTTGACCCTTAGACATTATTATAATTTTATTGGATTTTCTATAAAAATGTTCTGGTGATCGTAAGGTAAAAACCTGACCGTGTTTATGTGCGGCATGGTTTTACGATACCCTTATTTTGAAAAGATTTTATAACTTAATAAATCAAATTGAGTGTATTTTCTCTAGATGGTTTGCTAGAATGATCCGTGTGTTATTATTTTATAATAATGCTCGGGTCAGACCGAGCATATTATAGATATAGATTTGGATTAATTTGGAGCTCAGGAGAAGAGCTGGAGAGTGAGACGTATTCTTGTACTTGTTTATTTCTGCTGTAATATTTGTTGAAATTATCAACAATTGTGAGGATAGGCTGTTATAACTGTCTAGGATGGTAATTATTGATTTGTGTACTCTGGCTTGAGATATGTATATTAAAGTTTTGATTTGTGTATAGAGCTATTGATATTATATATTATTCAGTTTGCTGTGAGATTCTGTATTTGATTAATTTATTCTTTCTTCTACCTTCTTTCTTTTCCCCTAACAATCTTTCTTTCCAACACTCGATTGTCAGCATGCTATACAATGAACGTATTGATGTTGATTTTCAAGGGTCGAAAAGTCGGGTTGTCATACGTGGTATCACAGCTTAGGTTGGTGATATACCTAGGCTTTGGTGGGGATTACTTATTAGAGATAGAGTCGGTTGTAGTCTAGAATGAGTTTGAGTGTATAAATAGGTATGAGCGCGTGTTTGTTAGTGAATATGCAATGTTTTATATTGTGTTGACTTATCAGATTGAGTGTTTATGAATTTTGGTCGGTATGGGAAGGATAACTGTATCGATATGGGTTTCCAAACTCTTAAACAAGGTAAATCGATAATATTATTTTAAAGAGGGTAAATGAAATAATTTTATCCGAACTATATTTTGATATAAAAGAAATAATTTCACAATATTATTATAGTATAATTGGAATGTTTGGTTGTTAATATTATAATCAAAATAAGATTATAAAAATTTGGAATGGGTTATAGAAACAATTTAAAGCATATAATATGATTTATATGAGTGAGTTATAATTAAAAGTGGGTTCGAGCCATAATTTGAAAATTTAAATCCTAGAAATTTTGGAAAATGTTTTAAATGAATTTGAACTAAGTATTTGGAAATTTTTTAATCTTAGAGATTTTGAAAATGTTTTCCAATGATTTGTGAGGAATATTGGAATATTATTTGGAGATATTTCTAAGTAAAAATTGTTTTAAAATGAGGTTTGAAAATAAGAAAGCACCGAACTCACTTGAGTCGCTAGAAAATATTTCTGGTAATGACAACCACATCATTAATCTTCATTTTTGAGTTTCTAAAAGATGAATTGCTACCGTAGTGACTGGCTATGATTATTTGCTTTGGAATTGTTTGGTAAGCATGTTTATTTTAGAGATTTCAAAAAGGAATTTTTTGGGCAAAACCAAGTTGTATTTAAAATTCCAAAGGTATGATTTGATATACAAAAGTAGATATACGTATGTTTATGATTTCAAAATGACTCGAAATAAAACTAGGTGATTGAATTCTAGGATTTCCATTTAAATGAATAAGATGGGTTGAAATTTAAACTAAGATGAGATAAATAAAATTGAACTGGATTTGAATTAAACTGAATGTAAAGTTTGAAATGTGAAATGAGTATATAACTAGAAGTTATGATTATTGATTGGAATGGATAAACTTAAGCTATAAAGTGATAAATATATAATCCAGAATTATTATTATAAGATGTGAATGGACTCGAGTAAGCAATGTGAGATTTTAAGTAAATAACTTCTTGAACTTATGAATTGAGAAATGCAATGGTAAAACCAGAATGAAAATGGTTTGATCTTATGGTAAAAAAATGGAAACTAAAAAATTTGAATTATGAATGGAGGGTGAATTGGAATTGAGTAAATTGAATATAAACATAAATCGTGAAGTGATTATATAATTATATGTTATAAATATAGAATGTGAGTAATCTTAAGTGGAAATTCAAGGAATTGTGAATAAATAAGTTTGTATAACTTATTAAACTAAGAAAGTGGAAAAGCATGACCACGTTAAAATGGTTAAGTATTTGATAACAAGAAATGAATTCAATTTAAGAGTAAATGAATTGAATATGATTTTGGAATATGGATTGGGTAAGATTGGGTATAAACTTAAGTTATAAAGCTGAAAACGAACTTAAGTAGCGGTATGAAATGTTTATAATAAACCATAGAAATACTTTTATGAAATGATTTATAAATTAATTAGCATGGAATGAAATGCCATTCACTATAAAATGAAGTGAATAATACTATGTGAATTAAATGAAAGTGAATGGAAAAGATGTAATATAAGTTGGATGTGAAATTAGTATGAATGCATGTGCATGAACTTGAGCTGAATTGTTCAAGAATCGATTTATATGGAATTATTCCGAGATTAGTAAAAAGGATTTGAATATAATGAATGTGGATATGAATGGAATGCAAATAAATTGATTGTGAATCAATTTGAAATTGAATGTACGTTGATTGGAAATGGATAATTAAATGTTTGAATCTTGTACTTGTTTACGCCTTCGAAATATACATGTTATAATGTGTTTATTTTATGAAAAACGTGTTTAAGTTCATTCAAGGAATGGAATGTTATGAAAATTTCATGGTTATAGAGCTTATGTTCTTCATTTAAGTAAGTAAAGGTGCAGGGAGCAGTTTGGGTAGATTTTGGTTGAGTAATTACATATAAATTAGGCGAACTCGCTTAATAACGCTAATATAAGGTACGCTTACACATTTAAAGAGAAAATGAGATAAATATTGATATATATTGTGTTACCAATCGTGTGGTTCGATGTATATTATATTTATCATATTTGTGGTATTGTAAAAGGTTCTCCATATAGAGAAGACTCTGTCAAAAAAATTCGAAAATCTAGGATGTTGGAAATTTTTCGGAAATTTATTTATTAACTAAATTTGATTTGAAATTATATCTCAATATATTGGAATTTGATGAATAAATAGGAATTAGATGATTTGGGTAGGACTAAAAGACTTAGGAAATGGTAATGATAGAATTTTA
Organism: Allium cepa; assembly: GCA_030765085.1. Classification (NCBI taxonomy): domain Eukaryota; kingdom Viridiplantae; phylum Streptophyta; class Magnoliopsida; order Asparagales; family Amaryllidaceae; genus Allium; species Allium cepa. The sequence continues at coordinate 106,711,797 of CM060937.1, read as the reverse complement.
ACTGAAGGGTTTTGGAAAGAAATGGGCTTGGAGTATTTTTCCTACCATAGCAATTTTGGGGGCGAAATTCTTTTAAGGAGGGAGGAATGTAACGACCCAAAAATTTGGTCATTTGGATTTGAACGTTTAATTTATTTTTGAATGTTAAATTTGAAATATTAATTTGTTTTAAATATGGAGATATTTGTTGAATTAGTAAAATGGTTTGAAATTTAAAATATAGCGATTAAATGGATTTGGTAAATAGCAATTAATATTTGAAATTGGGTATATATGTGAATCTGGAGTTAAAAGTGAATGGAAATGATTTCTAAAGTTGATTTAAACTCTATTTGAGTTACAGTGAGGACAGTGGACTTTTAAATGGAATTAAAAGCCGATAACTCAAATTTGAAAATTTTATATATTAATTTCATAGTGAAAAAGAGCGAATTTAATATTTGGGATAGTTTAAATAATTGAAATTTGTGATCTAATATGAATCGAAATGGTTTCTAATATGGATATAAATTCTAATAGAATTATAATTGAGTGGGTAAATTTTTAAATTTTGGATTTCAAGTAATTTCGTCGATTTTGAAAACCGTTCGATTTAATCAACACGATAAATAGCCTTCCGGGGCATGGTTTCAAAATTCGATGAAACCGATTCCATTAGATCCGCAATACCGCATTATTATCAGATTTCAGATTCCGTACCATTTGGAGTTGCCGTTTGGTCGTACGGGATAGAAAAGCGCTGAAATTAATATTTAAAATTTAATATTTTAATTCAATTCAAAATGCTATCATCCACATACGATCGAAGTAGACCTCGAAACTTGTTCTATTGTGTTTGAAATAAGGGTAAAATATTATAAATGCAAGGCGGAACGCTTTGTTTGGAGTTCGTTCGAAAAAGCACATGGATAGTAAAAATAATAATATAATAATATGTTCACGTGTATGTGTGTGTGTATGCAACCCTCTCCAACTCTAACCCTAAATTTACTCAGCCGTCACCATTATAATTATTGGTCGAAATTCAGTAACTTTCCTCCCTCGATTCCTCCCCAACAACGAACTTTTAGGCCGAACATCCAACTAGAAAGTCGAAGAGCTCGTCGAGCTCTAGAGATCCAACAGCAGCGACGGAGTTCCGCGAGGAGTATCGCTAGAAAATTGGCCGCATTTGTTCGAATTTGGTTTGTCGTGGGGATGATTTTAGCGACCGAGTTCACCGTGGTTGATGGAATGGGTGCGGCGTTGGTAGGCTGAGTCGAAAGCGGTGACCAATTGAGTTACTGATAAGCATGGTGGTCACGATGATGGGTTTTTGTTCAGCAGCTTACGTGATTTTTGGCTTGGAGTTCGAACTTGGTACGCAAGAAGGAAGAAAGGCACGTTCGATTGAGATCTATTGTAATGGAATTGACGGCCAAATGTGATTTGAGTTAAATTATTAAAAAAAAAAATTATTTATATTAATTATTCAAATCCTATAAATTAATGTCTTCCACATACGAGATCGAAATTGGATGAAACCAATGGCGATGGAATCGGACGATGAGCACTATGTTATGGAATTGTTTTGGAGACGATTGGAAATGTCTAGAATTTTAGGTTAAATTGAACATCGTTCGATTTGATTTAAAATTGAAAACTCAAGGTGAGTTAAACTCACTCATTTGGTCAATCAGTTATGTTATATAGAAAATTAAATTTATTTATGCTGTTTGGATTGTTGAAATTGGTGATGGTTGAAATGGATTAGGATGAGATATAGCATCTAGAAATGCTATTAGATTGGTTGAACTAGATCTAGGGTCACGATATAGCATCTTGAAGTGATATTAAATTGTTTATGTTTATATTTTAAGCTTATTATCAGTATTTGATCATATATGTGTGAAATTGATAAATGGATTGTGTTTGGAATTTCGTTGTTAAATTATAACGTTGGCTGAATTGAAATATAATGGTATGATCTATTTGGCCAAATAAACTTTGCTGGATAATAAATGGAAGAGTTTAATTTTGAATGATAATTGGTTAGTAAAATAGATTTTTACTCTGCTATTTGATCAATTTGGACACTATTCAATGCAAATGGTTTTATATTGAAAAATTGGTGTGTTAACAAATCGTTATTAAGTGTGCATTTGATTTGCATATATGACTGTTACGTAAATGCTTGTGATTTAACTTTGATAGTTAAATTGAATTGAATGGTAGTTGATAAGTACCATTGAAATTTCCGACCCTCGGTATAATATTTTAAAAAGTTATGGTTTCTATTTAACTTCGAATTTTATAATTTGAAGTAAAAGATTTTATTTAACAATTATTGTACAAATTATTATTTTTTTAATTTTTATTTACAAATGTTTTGTAAAATCATTTATTTAGTAAAGTTAATTACGTTTTGAAATTAATTGTTTAATCGATTTTTTTTAAAGATAATAAATTATTTATTATTATTAGTTCATAGAACTAGAAAAATTATTTCAGTAATAATATAATTCAAAAGATTTTTAATTTTATTTAAATGTTGATTTAGTTTATTTTATTAAATTTTAAAATGTTAAAGGTTAAATGATTATATTATTAATAGAATGTTTTTAAAAGTATTTTTATATTATCAAAAATGGCTAAGATATTTTTGTGACATTTGAAAATCCTATGTGTTATAATTAGGAAGTCAATGATTTATAAGAGAAATCCTGTATGTGAAGAACTGGTTAAAAGAGTTTGTAAAGGCAAAGGTGGTTTGAAATTAGAAAAGGTAGCTTACATTGGTTTGAAATTTTTAAAGGAATATTCCTCTAAGTTAAACTTTGGAATTTATAAAGAAGTTTTATAAATATATTTTGAAATATTTATGAAGTAAAGAAGTTTTTGGGAAGTAATGGTATATTTTCATAGCGTAATTCGAGGGGCGGCGATTGCTTACAGTTTGGAATGTTTTTCGTTGGGATAACGGTGTAACCATTGTGAAAACTGTGATTTGATGATCGATTGTATGGCGGAAATAGGAAGGCAGAAATTGCCTAAGTTAAGTTTGGTTTCTCTGGGATAAAGACACAACCATCGAGCTGCGATCCATGGTCGATACCGAATGACACTTCCATATCTATTTTCATAATATAGGTTTCAAGTATTGTTGAAAGAAAGGATTTATGAATATACTTATTCAGATGAGATAAGTATATGCCTATTTTAAATAAGGAATTCAAATTTATCAAATTCAAATTCAATGAGGCTTAGTGATTTCAGTGGGAATTGTGATCTATGGTTGAATGTTTGTTTATTGATAGTTAAATAACCGACTATCAAATCTTAGCCGAATATGTAATCCTTCTTAATTTTGATGGTAGTAATGACTCGATATTTTCAACCATTCGCATCCGCACTTGTCGGACTTGAATTGCTCAAAATACCGCATTGTAAATAAAATTTGGCAAACCTTAGAATATACAGTAAATACATAATCACAGATTACAGACACAGAGTAAATAATAATGCAGAGGAATTAAAAGAGATAGTAGTTCATGAAGCTACTATATAAAAATAAGATACATCAGAGTTAAACAAGATACAACAGAAGAGTAACAAGATACATCAGGTACAAATCAGAATACATCACTGGAATCACTGGATACTGAAAGCAAAATGGATGGCTGGATCTTCAAGTAAAGCTCCAACTCCGAAGGTGAATCTTGAATGCTAAATCACTCAATCTGACTCGAGCGTAAAGCAAAACACAAAACACTCGAGTCAGGATATAAATACTTATGAACTGTAAATCAACTCAAGTGAATAGTAACAAAATGCATCAGTAACTTAAGGGATGCTTGGGATCGCCCATCCTTTAAGGATCCGTTAAACTATTTACTATGTAGTAATATTGTGCTATTATAATAATGTCTACAGTAAAATAAACTTACTTTAAAATAGCGTTAAGGGGTTAACCATATAGCCCTTAATACATAATAGTGCCAATAGTCTATACAGTACCTGCATATCTCCTGATCAGGAGACTATGAGAAGATACTCCATAGGTACGACACAAATAGAAACTCGTAGTAAGGCTCGCTATGGTAGGTAACAGGACACCCGAGGCAAAGCTAGGGTAGATATACCAATTACGCACACGGGCTGGCGGTAACATAGCAGCCACTACGCTCACCTCGGAACACACTCCCAAATCAAAATCGGAGGATTGCCATCAAATCAACCACAAGTAAGAATATAGTATCAAAGAAGTGCGTCCGACCAGAGGAGCTACCCCTTTTGGCCCAAGATCGCTCCTGCTTTAGCCACCTTATGCCAACCCACGGGAGTTGGGTCCACGTAATATACCTCAAGAACATCGCCACCATCCTACTTCATTCTGGAATCTTCACCGCATACACGGTTGTTAAAGTGGTTTTCTGTGTTGGCAGAGAGTATGACAACTTCCGATCCCCGTCTCTTTAACTACCAAACGTTATTATAACGCCGTGGTCATTTCAAAATAGTTTATACTTCAAAGATCCAATCATTTCATTTCAAACTATATTCTTTCAAAATAGTTTATGCTTCGAAACCAAAACTATTTTTATTTCAAAACTATATTCAAATCAAAATAGTTTATCATTTCCTTTGCAAACATAAATTTATCTTTCAAAATCATAATGCTTTCAAAGTTATAACTCTTTGGAAACCAAAATACTTGAAATCATTACACTTTGAAAATCATAACATTTTGAAATCTTACACTTGAAATCATGAAACATTTCTTTGATCCAAATTTTCAAATTTCCAATTTAATTAAATTCAAACCATCAGTTTCAATTCAATTCAGTTTCCCAACAAACATTTCAAATCTTATCAATTTCAAATACAGATTTGATCCACAAAACAAACTATTCAATTTTTAATATATTTCAAAGCTTTAATATACCATATTTCAAAACTAAATTTATAACTTCATATATCTAAAATTCAACTTCATTATTACTTAGTTTTGAATATTCATTTTATGAATCTAATATTATTTAAATAAGCTCAAATATTCATTTATCAAATAGATCAAAAATCAAATATCATTCCAAATTCACATTCTTTATCAAAATAAAGATCATGTTATTCAAAACCATTTCAATCATTAAAATATTATGTCCTTTCAAGTGAACCTTATTATCAACTCATTATTCGAAATAAATTCAAATATTCAAATTTAAATACCTATTAAAATCAAATATGTCATTTAAATATCATTTCAAAACACATTTCAAAATTTTATTCAAAAATTCATTTATCTCATTTCATTTCATTCAAATTAACGCATAGCAAGTAAACCTTATTAAATTCAAATTCAATTTAAGTTCCTTAAAAATTCAAATTTAAATATTAAAATATATTCAAAACTCCTAAAATTTCATAAATAATCAATTCCAATAGTTAAATCGTTTATGACTTTAAAATATAACTCAAACAGTGTTAAAATTTATAACATTTCAAAACATTGACAACTTATAGCAACGACAACATTTATAAAGTGCTATCGTAGCTTATAGTTTCCAAAATAGTTTGGTTCAAGAATAACGACATTTATAAAATGCCGTAATAGATATTTAGTTATTTCAAACATAGTTAAGTTCAAAACAACAGCATTTTAGAAATGCAATTAATAAAATTCCAGATTTTATTATAACTTTTCAAAAACAATAAAACTTCAAAAAATTTCTATTTAAATTTATAAATCATATTTCTAGACTTCAAAATTTCACATTTAAATACTTTTAACATACGATTTATCACAATAAAATTTAAAATCAAATATCCAATTAAAAGTTCAATTCATTTGTTAAGTCAAAATTTCACAGTTTATTTACTTATTAAATTTAAACAAAAACTTAACATTTTACTTCAAATATCATTTCAAACTTTAAATTTAATTTTCATTATTTACTTACATTTCAAAAATAAATTTAAAGTCAAAATTCACATTTACTTCAAATTTACCTACATAAATTCACAAATTCAAAACTTAATAATAGCTTTCACAAAACCATAAAATATATATTTTTAAATAAAAAATTCATATTTTAAAAATAAATATCTATATATAAATCATTTAAAAATATACCACGGGGTCTGTATATAATTTTCTAACCTAGGTCAAGTGATACGGATGTATATCATTTTAATCCGCAGTTCAAAAAGAAAAAAAACCCGGGTTCTATCATTTCTAACCCGCAATCTCAGGTAAAATAAAAATAAATAAAAATCGCTCAGGCGTATCATTTCAGCCCATAATGATTTTTCCTTATTCTAATGTCCGTTCGGGTATGTATCATTTCAACCCATAGTGATTCTATTCTAACAGGGAACTTGCAGTGTGAACATACGCATCAACAATATAAACAATGTCAATATCACAATATAATGTCATATATCAGATGTCACGTGATAATTAACAAAGTGAACATGGTAATAACATGGAATAGCATATCATAATATCATCATTAACTTGCATAACATTTTTTATTACTAAACACTTGTCATCAATTTACCATTTCATAAGTAGAAATGTGAGAGTGAGAAAGACTCACATTTTCAAGCTAGAGTTAGCCAATGAAAACATATAGAACAAATCCAAAAAGCACGATATGGCACGACACATCACGAAAATGATTCAAATGAGAAAGAGAGCCAAGATGATCTTGTAAAAAACCAATAAAACAAACAATATATACATAAATATATAACACATAACAATATCGAAATGACTTGAAATAAAAAGCAACAAAGGACAAAGTGATTCGACCTTTCTTTAACCATTCAAGAACTCGACCAAGGGATTATTTTGCTCGGCCATGGCTATGTGTTTGGGTCAGGTATAGGTCAATGTGGCTCGGCTAATAAGGAAATGAAGGGTAGTGGTGATAGCATGAAACATACACATGGTCAAAGCAACATAGTGGGGTTTTGGTCACATTTCTTAGCTCGTCCATGGCAAGTGGTGACTCGGCCTTGCTTGGCTCAGGCCTGGACATGTCAGGTCAGATCTAAAACTATTGGTCAGAGGTGATGTGATGGCTAGAGGTGGTGGCTATAGGGGTGGCCAAAGCGATAGGTGAAGGTAGTGAAGATATATGTTCGGCTAAGGGAATTTTAGTGAAGTTTTTGGCAAATTTTTGTGATGGCTTCAAGTGGAAGGTCATGGCTTGTCTTGGTCAGAGGGAGGGGAGTGTTTGCTGCTGTAGATGGAGGGGGTGATGTTGGTGGTGATAGAGGAGAAGTGGGGCCGAGCAAGGCAAGGAGAAGAGAATGGCAAAACATTAGGAAAAAAATGAAAAAGAGGAGAAAAGAAAATAGAAAAGCCATTAACATTTTTTTCTTAGTTTGGCCGTGAGGTTTTTTTGAAGATTAGAAGAATATTTCATGTGAAAATGAGGAGAGAAGGTCATGGCTATAGCAAAGAAAGTCGACGGCCAAGCTAAGATGAAAAGGCAAAAGGAAATGAAAAGACAAGGTAATGAAAAGACATAGAATATAATAGGTCATTGTCTCTTTGTATTTCCTATTTTCTTTAATTCAAATAAACCAATTAAAATTTTAGTAAATAAAAATAAAAAGCTGAACAAAATGAAGTAGAAATGAAAATAAAATAATATCTTGGAAAATAGAAAAATAAATAAAGAAAATACCTTATTTAATTGAAACTAGAAATTAAAAACTGTAAACAAAATACAACTGACATTAGAAAATTATAGCTACACTTTAAAAATGTTTAAAAAAAATAAAATATATACATAACATGACATGTAAAACATATATACACAAATTGGAACAAACAAAAATATTATTTATATAAATTAAAATAAATAATTTTGTTAAATAAATCAATTTACACACAATATTGTAAAAAGCATAACTTTCACAATCTTAATCGGATTGCAACGAAACGAAAAGCAGTATTCTTGAAATTTAAATCTATTTTCATAATAAAAGATAAAATTCAAAAATTAAAATATTTAAATTTTAAATTTAAAAAGTCAAAGTTTGACCAAATTGTCCAAAATTCACATTTTTTGGAAAATATTCTATTTATTCAGGTTTGAAATTCTAATTCACGTACAACTCTAAAATATATTTTAAAATAACAAAATTTATTCATTTTGATAAAAAAAATCTTTTAAATAAAAAATTCAATTAAAATAACTAACAGATAAAATTAAAAATAATCGTAAAATGCGGGGTTGTTACACTCTCCCCCATTGAAAACTTTTCGTCCTCGAAAAGGAATGAGGTACGGGTAAGAATAGAAAAAATAGAATGAAACAGGATTAAGACAAGATAACAAGAAGATTGGAATTTACCTGATAATTATCGTTATAGGTAAGGTTAACAAGGTGGAGATGATCTTCCCAGGATCCTCCGGAATCAAGAACACAGGCACGAAAAGATCCTCTAGAATCTGATTCACCCGTCCCACTTGAATGACGGTCTGTGGATGGCACGCAGTGCTCAGATTCAAAAATGAGTACCAAAATTATCAAAGAATATAAAAATATTTCTAAATAGACTGGTATAAGCAATAGTTTCCCCATTCTGTAGCAAGATAAGGGAAATAAGGACAACCAAAAGATAGTTTGAAAATCAAAATAAGATAATAAATTTGAAACCATGAAAATTTCAACTTAAACTGAAAATTAATTTTACATAAGCTGAATAAATCTTAATCATCTCTAATTTCTGATGCAGCGCAATCCGAAAATTCTGGAAATTCACAAGTCTTAGGTCGCTCACGACCTAAGAGAGAAATTTTAGGTCGTTCACGACCTAACAGTAGTGATCTACGACCTAACGGGACACGTGAAGTAGAGCTACGACCTAAGGAAGAAGAGCAACGACCTAAAGAAGGGAATTTAGGTCGGCCACGAGTTAACATCGCTCTAGGTCGTGTGGAAGAAGTTTCGGAGTTAGGTCGTTGGGAAGTTTTAAGTCGTTGCCGACCTAAGGAACACTGCTCACGACCTAACAGAAACACTCTAAGTCGTTTACGACTTAACGAGATAAAAGGCAACGAGTTACAGGAACCAAAGCATATTTTAGGTCGGCCCCGACTTAAGGAGGAGAAGCTGCGAGCTAACAAAGATTTAAGTCGCTTGGTGGATTCACGACCTAGTGGAGAAGAAGGTGCGGAGGGTTCACTACCAGGTACATTGGTAACTCGTTCAAACGAGTTAACGACTTATGGCCAGCAACTTAATGCAGATGACTCGTGTGAGGAAGTAGGTCGTTTGGAGTTAAGTCGTGAGGAAGCAAGTCACTTGGAAGATAAGTCGTAGGTCGTATACGACCTAAGTGATGAGTCGTTGTATGATGAGTCATAAGTCGTGACATGGTGTTGTAAACTGTTTGTTTTCTTGAGTCGTTTACTTCGTATGTCGTAAGTCGCTAGGTCGTATACGACCTAAGTGTTGTGTTATGTTGAAATACGTTGAGTCGTTTGTACCATTGAGTCGTGTACTGTTTTGAGTCTGTACGTATCTTGAGTCGTTGTATTCTGGGTCGTAAGTCGTTGACGACCTAGTATAAGTCGTGTAATGTGTTGTTTGTATGTGAATGTTGTACTAAGTCGTGAGCGACGTAAATGCTGAGTCGTGTGTTCTGTTGGTAGGTCGGCTACGACCTAGGAAGGTCATAAGTCGTATGCGACTTAAGGGTGAATGGTGAAAACACTATAAATAGGCGTGTGTTGTACATTTTTGGGGTTGCTGATTTTGAATAAAATTTCTTGTTGATTGCTGTGTGCTTTCTTCTAAAATTGGTAGTTGAGTGTAATCTCCTATCTCCTCTTTCGGTTAATCGAGTGCGCTCGATTCAACGATCGTAGAAGCCGATTCACGGAATCTAGTGCGCTAGATCAACGTGCGAAGAATCGTAGATCTTTGAACACGGTATAGTGCGCTATCAACGTGTTTGAGATAGCTAGATTTCGGTATCTTCGGATCAACGAATTCGGGCATTTTGGTATTCATCAATCCACCGATTGCTATTTTCATCGATTGAAGTTTATTTTGATTAATCCGCTGCGTCAGTTTTTGGTATCAGAGCTTGTTTTAGCCAATCATAGCTAAATCGGGTCTTGGAGCCAAGTGTTGAAGTTTGAAGTTGTTCATCGCGTTCATATTGAAGTTGCAACAAGAGGAAGAACTTTCGATCCATTCCATTTTGGATCAAAGTGTTGAAAGTGTTTGAATTTGAAGTAGGCCGTGTATACTAGTGAAGTAGCCGAGCCTAGGGAGGATCATTGGAAGCTTGTTTCGAGCTAAGGAGTTAAGGCCGAGCCTTGTGAAGTTGTGTAGAAGCTTGTGAAGCCGTGATTTGCTTGTGAAGTATCACTTTGGAATCGATTTGTTGAAGTTTTGTGTTGATTCAATCATGCCACCGAGAAGAGCTAACCGCCACCAAAACATTGCCGATTTGTATAGAAGAGAAGATGCTGAAGCAATGGAGCAACGAATGCATGAGAAGTTCAATGAAAGGTTGGATGAAGGTCTTGGTAGGTTGGAAAAGTTGATGATTGATATGAATCAAGGACAAAGGAGAAGGTCGCCAATCTCGAACCATGGAGGAAACCGAGTTTCGCCATCGGTTACGGAAGCGAGGAGGGTGTCACCACAAGCTTTTAGAGAAAGAAGAGAAACATCAATTTCATCAAGAAGAGATCACCATGACTATAGACATGAAGAGAGAAGAACTCCACGTGAGTTTGAAGATGAGCCATATCGGGATGAAGAGAGACATAGTAGAAGAGACATGCGTGATCGAAGGGATGTTGATGGTCGAGATCGTTATAGACGTGCATTTGATTTTGATGAAGAGGATGATAGAGCTAGCATTCATTATCGAGATCGATACCCAGTTCGAAATTCATACCGGGATGTTGAAGATGATCGATGTTGGGAGTCGGGAATGAAAACTGAAATTCCAGAGTTCAAGGGAAGTATGCAAGCTGAAGATTTCGTTGATTGGCTATCTAATGTAGAAGAAAATTTTGACTTTAAGGAGGTTCCGGAGAATAGAAAAGTTAAGTTGGTTGCTACTCGTTTGAGAGGGAGAGCCATGGCATGGTGGCAGCAAACCAAGCTTACACAGGAGAGGATGGGAAAGTCAAAGATTGAATCATGGGATAGGATGAAGGAATTGATGAAAGATACTTTCTTGCCATGTAATTATCAATCTCTTATGTACCAGCGATTACAAAATCTAAGGCAGGGAACAAAGTCAGTAAATGATTATGCGGATGAGTTTTACCAACTTATAGCCAGGAATGATATCATGGAAACGGAGGGACAGCTAACAGCTAGGTATGTTGGAGGGTTGCGAACGCAGATTCAAGATATGGTAAATATGTTTAATCCAATGTCTGTTGCGGAAGCACACCAAAAGGCTTTAGCGTGGGAAAAGCAAGGCAGACGAGGAGGAGGTGTGTTTATGAATTCCAACAACCAGAACAAGGATGTTAGTAGCAGTGAGAATGTTTCCAAAGTTGCCAGTAAGCCGATTGTGACTGAAGTCAACAAAGCAAAGGTCAATAGTAATCTCAAATGCTTTAATTGTCAAGAATGGGGCCATAAAAGCAATGAATGCACGAAGCCAAAGAAGCGAACGATGATAGCTGAGGAAAAGGATGAGGGTGCAGAAGCAGAATGTTCCAATTCGTCCCAAGTTGAGGAGGAAGAGCTATTGACAGGAGATGAAGGGTATTCATTGATGATGAGGAGAACTTGTCTGACACCGAAGCAAGAGGATGAATCAAGTTGGTTGAGGAATAACATTTTCCAGTCAACGTGCACTGTTCTGGGAAAAGTTTGCAAGTTTGTCATTGATGCGGGGAGCTGTGATAACATCATTTCTTCGGAAGCCGTAAAGAAGTTGTCATTGAAAACGGAGAAGCATCCGAGCCCCTACAAGTTAGCTTGGTTAAGGAAAGGAGGGGAGGTGAAGGTCAATAGAAGAGCATGTGTAAACTTTTCGATTGGGAAGAAATACAAAGACCAAATTTGGTGTGATGTGGTTGACATGGATGTTTGTCACTTGTTGTTAGGGAGACCATGGCAATACGATCGAGCTGTGCAACATGATGGTCGCGCCAACAGTTACAGTTTTATGTTTGAGGATACACGAATTATTTTAGTTCCTAAAAGGCAGCAACAAGCTGAAGACAAACTGGAAGAGATCGAAGAACTGAAAACGTTGTTATCTTTGAAAGAATTTGTTGAAGTGGAAGGTGAAGTTGATGAATTTCAACCAATGAAATCTGATGAACCAGGAGTTGAAATTTCACAACCAGTAAAGTTTGATGAGAATGAAGAAAGAGTGTCTCGGAATGAAGGCGATGATTTATTAATGGAGAAGGTGGATTCGATTAGTTTGTCATCTACAAGCGAGTTTTTTCAGAAGGTAGAGGATAGTACGGAAGATTTTAAGTTGAAAGAAAATGAGACCAGTGAAAGTGTTGAAATTCTCGAAGAGGTTAAACCAGTCGTGGGTGAATGTGAAGATGTAGTTCCTGTCGTGTTATTCAAAGAATTATTACCACTAAGGGACGTACGACGTTATGGGGATCAAGTGTCAGGTGCTATTGTACCGTACAGACCACATTATCCTATGTTTCCGATAAAGCAGGAAAAGTTGAGGGGTCTGATTGATGAATTCTTATGCGGAGGAAGACAGTCGTATAATTCAGATTGCAGTTGGCGAATGGAAATTATCAAGGACTTGCATGTAGAACGACACGTGAGCTGTGTTCGTACAATACAGATAGTTGCAAAGTTTTATTTTGGACCGTCAATCGAGAAGGGAGTTGGAAGGATGGATCAGAGAAACCTTAATTGTCAAATTTCAAGGCGAACCGAGTCAAGTTCAAGTTTGTATACGCCCATGTCCATACCTAATGAATTATGGGTGGAAGTTAGTAGGAATTCTATGTTGAAGACGCAAAGTGGTAATGAGGATATATACATGATAGTGGAACGATTTCTTGTGGGTACCTACAACAAGCTGGATACTGGAAGAATGAGTCATTTTAAAATTTTGAAGAAAATCAACGAGAATGCATATCAATTGGAGTTACCAGATGAAGTTCATATTTCTGCTGTTTTCAACGTCAAATATTTGATTCCGTATCACGGAGATGAACTTGTGGTAGAAGAAGATGGTGAAAATTCGAGGTCTAATTTCTGTCAACCCGGAGAGGATGATGAAGCGCAATCCGAAAATCCTGGAAATTCACAAGTCTTAGGTCGCTCACGACCTAAGAGAGAAATTTTAGGTCGTTCACGACCTAACAGTAGTGATCTACGACCTAACGGGACACGTGAAGTAGAGCTACGACCTAAGGAAGAAGAGCAACGACCTAAAGAAGGGAATTTAGGTCGGCCACGAGTTAACATCGCTCTAGGTCATGTGGAAGAAGTTTCGGAGTTAGGTCGTTGGGAAGTTTTAAGTCGTTGCCGACCTAAGGAACACTGCTCACGACCTAACAGAAACACTCTAAGTCGTTTACGACTTAACGAGATAAAAGGCAACGAGTTACAGGAACCAAAGCATATTTTAGGTCGGCCCCGACTTAAGGAGGAGAAGCTGCGAGCTAACAAAGATTTAAGTCGCTTGGTGGATTCACGACCTAGTGGAGAAGAAGGTGCGGAGGGTTCACTACCAGGTACATTGGTAACTCGTTCAAACGAGTTAACGACTTATGGCCAGCAACTTAATGCAGATGACTCGTGTGAGGAAGTAGGTCGTTTGGAGTTAAGTCGTGAGGAAGCAAGTCACTTGGAAGATAAGTCGTAGGTCGTATACGACCTAAGTGATGAGTCGTTGTATGATGAGTCGTAAGTCGTGACATGGTGTTGTAAACTGTTTGTTTTCTTGAGTCGTTTACTTCGTATAAGTCGCTAGGTCGTATACGACCTAAGTGTTGTGTTATGTTGAAATACGTTGAGTCGTTTGTACCATTGAGTCGTGTACTGTTTTGAGTCTGTACGTATCTTGAGTCGTTGTATTCTGGGTCGTAAGTCGTTCACGACCTAGTATAAGTCGTGTAATGTGTTGTTTGTATGTGAATGTTGTACTAAGTCGTGAGCGACTTAAATGCTGAGTCGTGTGTTCTGTTGGTAGGTCGGCTACGACCTAGGAAGGTCATAAGTCGTATACGACTTAAGGGTGAATGGTGAAAACACTATAAATAGGCATGTGTCGTACATTTTTGGGGTTGTTGATTTTGAATAAAATTTCTTGTTGATTGCTGTGTGCTTTCTTCTAAAATTGGTAGTTGAGTGTAATCTCCTATCTCCTCTTTTGGTTAATCGAGTGCGCTCGATTCAACGATCGTAGAAGCCGATTCACGGAATCTAGTGCGCTAGATCAACGTGCGAAGAATCGTAGATCTTTGAACACGGTATAGTGCGCTATCAACGTGTTTGAGATAGCTAGAATTCGGTATCTTCGGATCAACGAATTCGGGCATTTTGGTATTCATCAATCCACCGATTGCTATTTTCACCGATTGAAGTTTATTTTGATTAATCCGCTGCGTCAATTTCTTTATCTTATCATCCAATTATTTAAATAAACAATCTCTAAAATCATGGATTTGAAAAAAAAAATCATTTGATATACTCAAAATGTACTCAATAAATTTAATTCTTCATTATTCCTAATTTTAATTAAATTTATTCCTCTCAATATATTTTATCACCTATGTTAAATAAATTTATACTTATTATAACTGCTTTAATTTCAAAATCGGGTCATTACGCCCACCTCGGAACACACTCCCAAATCAAAATCGGAGGATGGCCATCAAATCAACCACAAGTAAGAGTATAGTATCGAAGAAGTGCATCCGACCAGAGGAGCTACCCCTTTTGGCCCGAGATCACTCCTGTTTTAGCCAACTTATGCCAACTCATGGGAATCTGGTCCACTAATATACCTCAAGAATGTCGCCACCATCCTACTTCATTCCGGAATCTCCACCGCGTACATGGTTGTTAAAGTGGTTTTCGGAGTTGGCAGTGAGTATGAAAACTTCCGATCCCGGTCTCTTTAACAACCAAACGTTTTTATAACGCCGTGGTCATTTCAAAATAGTTTATACTTCAAAAATCAAATCATTTCATTTCAACTGTATTCCTTCAAAATAGTTTATACTTCGAAACCAAAAATATTTTTATTTCAAAACTATATTCAAATCAAAATAGTTTATCATTTCCATTTCAAACATATATTTACCTTTCAAAATCACAATGCTTTCAAAGTTATAACTCTTCCGAAACCAAAATACTTGAAATCATTACACTTTGAAAATCATAACATTTTGAAATCATACACTTGAAATCATGAAACATTTCTTTAATCCAAATTTTCAAATTTCCAATTTAATTAAATTCAAACCATCGGTTTCAATTCAATTCAGTTTCCCCACAAACATTTCAATTCTTATCAATTTCAAATACAGATTTGATCCATGAAACAAACTATTCAATTTTTAATATATTTCAAAGCTTTAATATACCATATTTCAAAACTAAATTTATAATTTCATATATCTCAAATTTAACTTCATTATTACTTAGTTTTGAGTATTCATTTCATGAATCTAATATTATTTAAATAAGCTCAAATATTCATTTATCAAATAGATCAAAAATCAAAAATCATTCCAAATTCACATTCTTTATCAAAATAAAGGTCATGTCATTCAAAACCATTTCAATCGTTCAAATATTATATCCTTTCAAGTGAACCTTATTATCAACTCATTATTTGAAATCAAATTCAAATGTTCAAATTTAAATACCTTTTAAAATCAAATATGTCATTTAAATATCATTTCAAAACACATTTTAAAATTTTATTCAAAAATTCGTTTATCTCATTTCATTTCATTCAAATTAACATATAACCAAGTAAACATTATTTAAATTCAAATTCAATTTAAATTCCTTAAAAATTCAAATTGAAATATTTAAATATATCCAAAACTCCTAAAATTTTATAAATAATCAATTCCAAAAGTTAAATCGTTTAACACATTAAAATATAACTCAAACAGTAATAAAATCTTTAACATTTCAAAACATTGACAATTTATAGCAACGACAGCATTTATAAAGTGCTATTGTTGCTTATAGTTTCCAAAATAGTTTGGTTCAAGAATAACGATATTTATAAAATGCCGTAATAGATATTTAGTTATTTCAAACATAGTTAAGTTCAAAACAACAACATTTTAAAGTGTTGCCATAAAACTACAGCATTTTAGAAATGCTATTAATAAAATTCCAGATTTTTTTTTTATAACTTTTCAAAAACAATAAAACTTCAAAAATTTCTATTTAAATTTATAAATCATGTTTCTAGACTTCAAAATTTCACATTTAAATACTTTTAACATATGATTTGTCACAGTAAAATTTAAAATCAAATATCCAATAAAAAATTCAATTCTTTTGTTAAGTCAAAATTTCACTGTTTATTTACTTAATAAATTTAAACAAGAACTTAACATTTTACTTCAACTATCATTTCAAACTTTAAATTTAATTTCCATTATTTAGTTACATTTCAAAAATAAATTTAAAGTCAAAATTCACATTTACTTCAAATTTACACACATAAATTCACAAATTCAAAACTTAATATTTAGCTTTCACAAAACCATAAAATATATATTTTTAAATCAAAATTTCATATTTTAAAAATTCATATCTGTATAAAAATCATTTAAAAATATACCATGGGGTATGTATATAATTTTATAATCTAGGTCAAGTGATACGAATATATATCATTTCAATCCGCGGTTTAAAAAGAAAAAAATCCGGGTTCTATCATTTCAAACCCGCAATCTCAAGTAAAATAAAAATAAATAAAAATCGCTCAGGCCTATCATTTCAGCCCATAATGATTCTTCCTTATTCTAAAGTCCGTTCGGGTACGGATCATTTCAACCCATAGTGATTCTATTTTAACAGGGAACTTGTAGTGTGAACATATGCATAAACAATATAAGCAATGTCAATGTCACAATATAATGTTATATATCATATGTCAGGTGATAATTAACAAAGTAAACATGGTAATAACATGGCATAGCGTATTATATAATCATCATTAACTTGCATAACATTTTTAATTACTAAACACTTGTCATCAATTTACCATTTCATAAGTAGAAATGTCAGAGTGAGAAAGACTCACCTTTTCAAGCTGGAGTTAGCCAATCAAAACACACAAAACAAATCTGGAAAGCACGATATGGCACGACACAACATGACAATGATTCAAACGAGAGAGAGAGCCAAGATGATCTTGTAAACCACCAATAAAACAAACAATATATACATAAATATATAACAAAAAAAATATCGAAATGACTTGAAATAAAAAGCAACAAAGGACAAAGTGATTCGACCTTTCTTTAACCATTCAAGAGCTCGACCAAGGGGTTCTTATGCACGGAAATAGCTGTGTGTTTGGGTCAGGTATATGTCAATATGGCTCGGCTAATAAGGAAATGAAGGGTAGTGGTGATAGCATGAAACATACACATGGTCAAAGCAACATAGTGGGATTTTGGTCACATTTCTTGGCTCGGCCATGGAAAGTGGTGGCTCAGCCTTGCTTGGATCAGGCTTGGACATGTCAGGTCAGATCTGAAAATAATGGTCAGAGGTGATGTGATGGCTAGAGGTGGTGGCTATGGGGGTGGCCAAAGCGATAGGTGAAGGGTAGTGAAGATATAGGTTCGGCTAAGGCAATTTTAGTGAAGTTTTTGGGAAATTTTTGTGATGGCTTTAAGTGGAAGGTCATGGCCTATCTTGGTTAGAGGGAGGGGAGTGTTTGTTGCTATATATGGAGGGGTTGATGGTCGATGGTGATGGAGGAGATGTGGGGCCGAGCAAGGCAAGGAGAAGTGAAAGGCAAAACATCGGAAAAAAATGAAAAAGAGGAGAAAAGAAAATAGAAAAGCCATTAACATTTTTTTCTCTTAGTTTGGCCGTGAGTTTTTTTGAAGATGAGAAGAATATTTCACATGAAAATAAGAAGGGAAGGTCACGACTGCAGCAAAGAAAGTGGACGGCCAGCTAAGATGAAAAGGCAAAAGCAATTGAAAAGACAAGGTAATGAAAAGACGTAGAATACAAAAGGTCATTGTCTCTTTGTATTTCTTATTTTCTTTAATTCAAATAAACTAATTAATTTTAGTAAATAAAAATAAAAAGCTGATCAAAATGAAGTAGAAATGAAAATAAAATAATATCTTGGAAAATAGAAAAATAAATAAAGAAAATACCTTATTTAATTGAAACTAGAAATTAAAAACTGTAAACAAAATACAATTGGCATTAGAAAATTATAACTACACTTTAAAATGTTTTAAAAAAATAAAATATATACATAACATGACATGTCAAACATATATACACAAATTAGAACAAACAAAAATATTATTTACGTAAATTAAAATAATCAATTTAGTTAAATAGATCAATTTACACACAATATTGTAAAAAACATAACTTTCACAATACTAATCGGATTTCAACGAAATGAAAAGAGTATTCTTGAAATTTAAATATTTTTTTACAATAAAAGATAAAATTCAAAATTTTAAATTTTAAATTTAAAAAGTCAAAGTTTGACCAAATTGACCAAAATTCACATTTTCTGGAAAATATTCTATTTATTCAGGTTTGAAATTCTAATTCACATACAAATCAAAAATATATTTTAAAGTAACAAAATTTATTCATTTTAATAAATAAAATAAAGTTTTTAAATAAGAAATTCAATTAAAATAATTAAAAGATAAAATTAAAAATAATCATAAAATAGAGGGCTGTTACAATGGTAGAAATGATTCCCTACTTAACACGGAGGGATTTTAACTCTGAAATATCTAGGTGAAAAACAAGAATTATATGGTACAATTACAGTTTGAGGTGTTATACTGTACGTATAAACTTGTTGTTCTTCTAGGATAAATGATAAGGTGATCCCCCACTTAAACGGTTAGGGATGATCCCTGCTCTTATGTATTATCTGATTATTTCCTAAAGAACCGGTATTGAGCATTTCGAAAATCAACGAATGGTTTTTGGTGCTCCCAGAAAATGGAGAGTGTACTCGTAAAAGATGAATCAGAACCCATAACCTAGTCCGAAACCATATACGGTTAAATGGAGGAGATGCGTTATATTTTGGGATGTTGAAATCCATATATGGTTCTGTGACTCGTTAGAGTGTGGAAATTTGTGTGCGATTCTAAGATCTATTTGAGATGTGGGAATTTGTATGTGATTCCAAGGCCATTGTGGTGTGGGAACCCATATGAGGTTTCGTGATCTATTTTTAGAGCGGTGCATAAGCTGGAACGCCAGACATAACATCATCAGCGTAAATAACTTAAACTGGAGATAGGAGGCATGGCCACTATGGTTGGCAAACCCATAGGGTGCAATCTGCTCCTTTTTCTGGCAATACCGATACAATTGATTAAATTTACGCATGTCGTAGCGATGCACTCAGTGTTAGCGAGACCAGTTATGTTTGTCCTATAATACCCTGGCTAGGCGGGTATGATGCTTTAGAAGGATAACTCTGATCCTTGTGCAGTAGGACCGTTCTCGAAGTACTAAGAGCACCTCCATGCAATGCTACATAATTAGTGAACGAGCCTTATCGAGTTTTGATTTTATATATATTATTGTTGTGATATACAGGGCAAGAGCATCACAGCTACTTGATTTTTATTATTTTGACCCTTAGAAATATTATAATTTCACTGGATTTTCTATAAAAATGTTTTGGTGATCATAAGGTAAAAACCTGACCATGTTTATGTGCGGCGTGGTTTTAGATACCTTTATTTTGAAAAGGTTTTATTACTCAATAAATCAAATTGAGTGTGTTTTCTCATGGTGGTTTACCAGACTAATATATGTGTTATTATTTTATAATAATGCTCAGGTCAGACCGTTCATATTACAGATATAGATTTAGATTGCTTTGGAGCTTAAGAGACGAGCTAGAGACTGAGACGTGTTCTCGTACTTGTTTATTTCCGTTGTAACGTTTGTTGAAATTATCAGCAATTATAAGGACTGGTGGTTATAATTGTCCAGGCTGGTAATTATTGATTTGTTACTCTGACTTGAGGTGTAGTTTTGATTTGTGTAAAGAGCTATTGATATTATATATTATTCAGTCCGCTGTGAGATTTTACATTTTTTTGGTTTCTTCTTTCTTCTACCTTCTTTCTTTTCCCCTAACAATTTGTCTTTCCACCACTTAATTGTTCGACATGCTATACAGTGAACATGTTGATGTCGATTTTTAAGGGTCAAAAAGTCGGGTCATCATAGTTACTTGTAATCAAACTTTATTTTTACTTTTGTTAATACAAATAAATGTTCAAAAATCTCAATTTAATAACCAAAATTCTACACTTGTCCTATAGTGTTTCTTTAAAAGTAAATCAATATGCTAAAAAGAAAATTTGTTTTAAGACTTTTTTTTTATGTTTTTTTTGAGTTTTGGAAAGAAAATGCAAAATATAAACCATGAAAAGTCAAAAACGAACATGAGACTCCCCCCACACTTGATTTTGACTATGTCCCAATAGTCAACCCAAGTGAAGGAGAAAAATAAATAAAAATATGACCTATATTTACATGAAAATGAAATGATTATTATGACACCGGAAAATATGTTGTCAAAGAGTAAATGAAATGGTCTTCTAAGAACCAATTCATTTCTCTCATCAAGTATAGGTGACAAAGATTAAGAATAGAAATCCAAACCATAAAATATTTCAAAGTTGAATGTTGATTTGGAAAAACGAATGTCGTTTTATTAAAAATCATATGAATTGTTTTATTTTCGATGATTTTGGGGTAGATAGAACAATTATTTGAAGTTCACATCTAAATTTTAGTCCAAATCCTCAAAAAGGTAAATAATACGTGTCAGTGTTAGTATAAGACATATTCACGTTCGATCGCCATTAACTAGCCGTATTCTCTAGATTAGCAAACGACGTTACTAGTAATGTTCTTTGCTAAACTGGGCAGAGCAGCAAATTTATTTTTACCCAATTTAGTTTCAAACTCATCGCTGAGAAATTCTTGTAAATTATTGATTTTAAAATCTACTCCTTCAGAATCCAACAACTCATTTTCAAAAGTCCAAAAAATTTGTGTTCATTAATTCGTCTTCCTTTGTTGAATTATTAACAACTTCATTGCATGTATCAATTTCTAAATCTAAAGTTGTTGCGTTCAATAAAAATCAGAAAACGGAAGATCGAATATTAAATTTGGTTCCATACTCTCAAAAGAATTGAAATCCAACTCAATTACCGTATTTTCAACAACTTCATTAAGACTGTTATTTTCAATTTCAAAAGTTGATATTTGAAAATCATCAGTTTTGGTAAAAGGTGGATTATTATTTGACTTGTCACACGTTGGGATTTGATTTTGTTTTTCACGTTGTTTCATGTATGTTTCAAACAACAAATCTGTTTTATCTTTGTGTGTTTCTTCCATTTACACAACAAAATCAAATTTATAATTATCAATTTGATAAATTTTAGTTTTAACTTATTGAGCACAAAAATTATCAACTGCACCATTGTCGAGATTATTCTCATTGCCAAAATCATTTAAAAACTGGTCCAAATTTCCATTTTGACATTGAAATTCATTTTGAAGTTTGAAATTGTATTGGCATGAGTTATAATTGAAATCATTTGAATGTTGAAGTAAATTCAAATTATGATTATCTTGACAATTTTGACTTGAGTTATTACAAAAATATGAATTACACAAATCATTTATCCTTTGATTTTTTAATGTAGAGAGTTCAAGTAAAGACGAAATCATTTCAATGCTATTTTCAAGAGTTGAGGGTTGGTCATCATTTTGAAAACTTTGCGGTGCAAAATTCAAAATGTTTACACAATAGTTGTTATTAAAATATCCATAAGAATTTTGTGTGAAATTATATGGATTATATTGATTTTCACAACTATTGTAAAATTCCTACGAACTGGGAAATTCGGACATTTTCAAAATGTTTTTTTTCTTATAAAGGAAAAATATTTACCAAAAGGAATTTATTTTTCAAAGGGGAATTTTGATATTGTTTTGTTTTTTGGATTTTCAAAAATTCTCAAATTCTTTATATCATTTTTTTGTTTTTAAAAAGATTATATATATTTTTTGAATTTTTATTTTTGATTGAAAATTTTCAAAGGAAAGATTTAAAAAGTTTTTTTGAATAAAAAAACCAAGTTAAGGAAAACTTACTAATTTGTTTAGTTTTGGATTTTGCTTTTTTTTAAAATGTATGGACTAATACAACTAAATGAATGCGGGGACCTAATTACAAATTTTCTGTCCTTAATAGCTCATAAACCAAAATTATATAATCACACTTTGTTATAACTCAACAAAATAGTTGTCAGCCAGGTAATGGACAAGAGTTATCGGTGCACCACAAATCACCGTAGTTATGCAACTGAACGTTTAAGTATCTTTGAAGAAATAATCGATATAATATTTATAAACCACCGTAATATTTATAACTGATTATTGCTTTGCCGTAGCCTATACACTAAGAAGATAAATTGTTCAAAGAAGACAATTTGTCAAGATTGAATTAAGCGCTAGGTGAGCTTGTGACTCCCTTAAGTCCGAAGTTTAACCGTTATTATTAGCAAATTCTAAGAAGAAATGCAATTTGGGGGCCAATGAAAGGGTGATGAAATGTCCCACCTTATGCGGATAGGGGTGTTACCCTCAGAAAATAAAAACAAGATGAAATGAATGCAAAACTGAAATTAAACATCTTTTAAACAATGCAACTACGAATGAAATTTGTTTTTGTTTTTTTGGAAATTTAAAAAAAAATGCAAACAACCAACAATGAAAAGCAAATAAAAACAAGAGATGAGAGCATGCTACCAGTGCATGCAGAATTATTAGCAATTTATTTTAAAGCATCGACTATTTTATATAAGCAAGCAAGCGATTTATTTTTGGCAAGCAAAGAGAAGTAAGTAATCCCTCTTGATTTCCTACAGTTTGCAACCTAAAATAATTTGAACAAGAATATGTGTGTGTGTCTATACATACATACATACATACATACATACACATACATACATACATATACATACATACATACATACATATATATATATAACAGCCCGATATTTTGTGCCATTCACATCCACACATGTCAGGCTCGAATTGCTCAAAATATCATATTGTTGATTTATACGTAACGACCAGATATTTTCAACCATTCGCATCTGCACATGTCAGGCTTGAATTTCTTAAAATACCGCGTTGTAAATAAAATTTGGCAAAGCTTAGAATATACAGTAAATTAATAAATCACAGATCACATACATAGAGTATTTAGTAATGCAGCGGAAGTAAAAGAGATAGTAGTTCATGAAGCTACTATATATATAAGATACATCAGAGTTGAACAAGATACAACAGAAGAGTAACAAGATACATCAGGTACAAATCATAATAAATCACTGAAATCACTAGATACTGAAAGCAAAATAGATGGCTGGAACTATAAGCAAAGCTCCAATTCTGAAGGTGAGTCTTGAATGTTGAATCACTCAGTATGACTCGAGCATAAAGCAAAACACAAAACACTAAAGTCAGGACATAAATACTTATGAACTGTAAATCAACTCAAGTGAACAGTAACAAAATGTATCAGTGACTTAAAGGATGCTTGGGATCGCCCATCCTTTAAGGATCCGTTAAACTATTTACTATGTAGTAATATTGCGCTATTATAATAATGTCTACAGTAAAATAAACTTACTTTTAAATAGCATTGAAGGGTTACCCATATAGCCCTCGACACGTAATAGTCCCAGCAGTCCATCCAGTGTCAGCGTACCTCCAGATCGGGAGGCTATGCTAAATACTCCATGGGCTATGGGAGAAAAACAAACTCGTAGTAAGGCTCATTATGGTAGGTGACACGGCACACAAGGCAATGCCAGCGTAGATATACCAATTACGCACACGGGCTGGTGGTAACGTAGAAGCCACTACACCCACCTCGGAACACACTCCCAATCAAAATCGGAGGATGGCCATCAAATCAATCACAAGTAAGAGTATAGTATCGAAGAAATGTGTCCGATAGGAGGAATGGCCTCACTTAGCCCGAGATCGCTCCCGTTTTAGCCACCTCATGGCAACTCACGGGAGTCGAGTCCACGTTCATACCTCAATAGGATCGTCGCTACCATCCTACTTCATTCTGGAAACTCCACCGCGTACACGGTTGTTAAAGTGGTTTTCGGAGTTGGCAGAGAGTATGACAACTTTCGATCACGGTCTCTTTAACAATAAATCGTTATTATAACGCCATGGTCATTTCAAAATAGTTTATACTACAAAATAAATCAAATCATTCATTTCAAAACTATATCCCTTTCAAAATAGTTTTATACTTCAAAACCAAAACCATTTTTATTTCAAAGCTATATTCAAATCAAAATAGTTTATACTTCGATACCAAAACCATTTTTATTTCAAAACTATATATTCACCTTTCAAAACTCATAATACTTTCAAAGTTATAACTCTTTCGAAATCAAAATACTTGAAATCATTACACTTTGAAAATCGTAACATTTCAAAATCATATACTTGAAATCATGGTACCTTCCTTTAATCCAAATTTTTAAATTTCCAATTTAATTCAATTCAGACCGTCAGTTTTAATTCAATTCAGCTTCCCAACAAACGATTTCAATCATATCAATTTCAAATATAGATTGGATCCACAAAACAAACTATTGAATTTTTAATATATTTCAAAGCTTCAATATCCTACGTTTCAAAACTGAATTTTATAATTTCAGATATCTCTAATTTAACTTCATTATTACATAGTTTTGGAATATTCATTTCATAAATTCAATATTATTTTAAATAACTCAAAATTACAAGTAAACCAAACATCCTTTCATACTAATTACTAATATAAACTTCAAATATTCATTTATCAAAATCAATTATCATTCCAAATTCACATTCTTTATCGACATAAAGATCATATCATTCAAAACCATTTCAAAATCATTTCCTTTCAAATCCTCTATAAATTCATTATCATTATTAAATTCAAATATTCAATTTTAAATATCATTTTAAAACCAGAGACATCATTTAAATATCATTTCAAAATACATTTCAAAATTCCATGCAAAAATTCATTTATCTCATTACATTTCATTCCATTTAACACATAACCAAGTAAACCTTATTTAAATTCAAATTCAATTTAAATTCCTTTGAAATTCAAAAATAAATTATATTCAAAACTCCAAAAATTTCACAAATAATCAATTTAATAAAATGTCGTAATAGATGTTTAGTTATTTCAAAACTTAGTTAAATTTCAGACATGATAGCACTTCACAAACGTCATCGTAAAACCATGGCATTTTTGGAAATGCTATCAATAAAATTCCAGATTTTATTATAACTTTTTCAGAAACAATAAAACTTCAATTTTATGTTATTTTAAACTTAAAAATCATATTTTTAGGCTTCAAAATTTCACATTTAAATGATTTTAACATGTGATTTATCCAACAAATTTTTTAAATCAAATATCCAATTTAAAACTCACTTGCATCTGTTAAGTCAAAATTTCACTGTTTATTAACTTATAATTTTAATAAAACTTAACATTTTACTTCAAATATCATTTCAAAACTTTAAAATTTAATTTCCATTATTTTCTTATATTAAAAATAAAATAAAATTTAAAGTCAAAAATCACATTTACTTCAAATTTACATACTTAAATTCACAAATTCAAAACTTAATATTTAGCCTTCTCAAAACCATAATATATATATATATATATATATATATATATATATATATATATATATATATTTAAATCAAAATTTCAAACCTCAAAAATACAATCATAAGAAAAATCATTTAAAAATATATCGCGGGGTATGTATATAATTTTCTATCCTAGGTCAAGTGATACAGATAGGTATCATTTCAATCCGCAATTTAAAAAGAAAACCCGGGTTCTGTCATTTCAAACCCGCAATCCCAAGTCAAATAAAATACAATAAAAATCGCTTGAGCCTATCATTTCAGCTCATAATGATTTTTCCTAATTCTAATGTCCATTTGGGTATGTATCATTTCATCCCATAGTGATTCTATTCTAACAAGAAACTTGCAGTGTGATCATATACATAAACAATACAAACAATTATACTAACATGTCGATGTCGTAATATACTGTCATATACCATATGTCGGGTGATAATTAACAGAGTTAACATGGTAATAATGTAACGACCCATAAAATTTTAATAGTTTAAATGGTTTTATTTAACGCATTTAATGGAAGTTTGGTGTAAAAAAAAAAAAAAAAAATTAATAAATTAAATTGCAAAAGAAAAAGTTAAATATTTGGGTTACGCCCAATTAAACATAGCAGATGGTAAAATTTCAATTTATTTTATCAAAATCTATTTCGTTGTGAAATTCGATTTAATTCAAGCTAGCTAAAAATTGCTGGTAATAAAGTTATTTTCAGGCCTGAATATTTTTCTATGGAAAATTTCTAAATCCTATTCTGAGTGAGACGTCATCCTTCGTTTTTCCAAATTCGGACGTCTACTGCTCCGTTTACCTTATTTCTGACAAAATAGCAGCATTTTGGGTACCGGTACCGATTTTTGATCGGATAATTGTACCACTGATATTTGTATACCATTGTGATCGTCTCATCGTGTTGATCTCAACAGTATATTTATTTCTGTATTTTGGAATCCGGTGTACAACGGAAGATAAATTGTTCGTTGTAACGGTACCCTAAAATGTTGACCGATTAGCTTTGCTTTGCTTTTCAAACTTCAACATAAACCCCAAACAATAAAATAAATTGTTTTAATAACTTCTCAAATCAGCGGACAGCTATTGCCATCCGGTGCCATTTCAAAAAAATTTGAATCGTATGAAATGCTGTACGTTTCATTTGTTCCTTTATTTTGTTTTTCCTATTGAACCGTTCCTTCAATAATAAATTACTTTAAATGGTGCCAGCCGTATCACTCGAGACTATTGCTTTTTCCTCTTTCATTTCCCATGCCGAGCCAGTAATTCATTCGCCTCCTTTCCTCTTTTAACTTCTCCTCTTCCTCAATTTCTCTCTTCCTCGTCATTTCTCTGTAGCAAAAAAGTTATATACAGTAAGTCCTAAAAATTGTCTTCTCCCTCTACTTCTTTCTCTTCTTTCACATATGCTCGGCCATCAACAAAAAAAGAAAAAAAAAAGAAAACAACACTTTGGCTTTTCCCTATTCACTGCTACCGTGACCACCTCCAACGTCTGCCCTCCGCCCATCTCCGTTACCCGATCCACCTTGGGCCGCCTGGAACGCCACCAACCCTCTTCCCCTCTCCCTGACTTCGGCCTCCATGACCGAGTTGCTTGAACCCATCCCCTTCCTCATCCCTTCCACCACCGTATCCTGTCCTCCACCCCGCTTCTCCCCTTGCCGAGCCTCGCCTGGATCCAAACAAGTAGCCGAAGCCTACCCCACCACCTCCAAGCCGCCTGCTGCCACAAACCGGCCCTGGCTACCCGTACCCTGCCTAGCTACGCAAGCAACCCAGATCCACGACCCAACTGGACCATGTCCATCGGTGCCACGTCATCCTTGCCAAATCCCTGCCTTTCGCCCGAACCATCGCCAGCCTTCAACCGAGCTCGCGCAGTCCAGCCTAGCCACCGACTCCTTCACTTGATCTTGCCGTGAGCATTGACTGGCCAGAAATCATCATGACCGACCTATTCTCTCTCTCTCTTCTCTAAGCTCGGCAACCAACTTAGCTGTAAGTTCCATCCTGTTGAATTTTTCATATATATATATTCCTAGGAGCAGGTTTGTATGAAGTTGGTTTCGAAATTTTGTTTACCTTAAAACGCCTGTGCGTATTCATAGTATTATATTATATGGGTTTTGTTTTAAGAGTGTTGTTATGTGATAAAGAGTTAAGTGTATATATATATCATTTTGTATTATTTTAGAGTGTATATAATCAGAGAGTCGTCTAAATATCTATAAGTCTGTATGTTGTGAACCGGGGACTATGTATTATATATGAGTCATAAGCTATTAAAGGATGAAACTTTCTAAGTTCATGTATATTCACCAGCCTGACATATTTATGATCCTAGAATATGTAACAGTTGTGTAGTTTAAAGTAGGTATATATGATATATAGGGTAGGCTGGTATATTTTAAGATAGGGATTTATCAAAGTTTATTTTATATTAAGGCCACAGTACATTTAATCATAAATTTTCGAATAAAAAAAAGGGGGTATATTTTGTATAAGCTATATATATTCCTACAGGTGCTTTATTTCTTTGTTTTATAGCCTACAGTTTTAAATCTTAATAAATAGTATATTATAATAAGTTGTCATATATATACTAGTTATATAATATGATAGCATATAAGTACTGTGTACTTTACAATAATATATACGTCAGTTTATAAAGTGGTTTTGCAATTATATATTTTATTTATAACAATATATTGTATGAATGTTAACATAACAATATAAAGGTTTATATGTGGTTTGATCAAGTTATAGATTTGTAGGATAGAGATAGGGTAGTGTAGGAAGTATTGTCATTCACCTACACACTAGCATCTGCGGTAATAAATTTTTTTTTGATAAGTATAATTTATTGACTATAGGTTACTGTATATAAGGTTGGTTATGTGTTGTAATAAATGTGAATTGATAATGGCATTGGCTGTTGTTGTGCATACTAGTTTTAAAATAAATAGGTTGTTAAAAACATAATTATGTTAGAGATAAAGTTACTGTGTAAAGTACATAAGAAATTGGTTTTACATAGGCGTTATTTTATAATAAAGATAAATTTTTGACTTGAAGATAGATATGTATGTTTTAATATAAAATACATTTTTTTTAGGATATGGTTTTATAAATATAGTTATGTAGATTCACAAGTTTACCTATATCAATTTATCTTCGTCAGATCCATCTTGATTTTGATTTCGTTTATTCTCATTATCAGCCCTGATCATCGAATCGTGTCCATCTAGCTTTGTTTTGGGAATTCAGACAGGATTCGTAACTCACTTCTTTGTCTATCTCCCTAGCCTCGGAAGGTGAGCAATCACTCACGATTAACGTTCCTTTATTTATTAAATTTGATTTCAATTGAAACGTCAATTGAAATATGATGCTGTTAGTTGTTTTGTTGTTATGACTGCTTTTATCTGTATCTGTTCACCTATGACACCTGACACCATTATCGGTTAATTATTTATGTGATAATAATACAGATTGGTTGATAATTGATTGTTTGATTGATTGTTGTTTAAATTGGATGTTAATTATTATTGTTAAATGATAACTAGTTTGCTAGTTTAATTTGGGGTAGTATAGTTTACAAATTTAACGGATTATATATGACGGACCTGGATTTATTAAAACCTGACCCCGCCATATGTGAATTTGATTAGTAGATTTGACCCATTAATTGTCGTAGAAATTGATAAATTATACTTTAAATCTTTGAAAGTAGTTTGGATTAATTGTTGTAGTTTAAACTGAAATTTAAAAAGGAACGACAAGTGAAAAACTGTAATGTAAAAATTATACAAGTAACAATGCGAATTAATATGATTATTTCGGGGTTATTTGATTTATTTATTGAATTGTTATTGATTGTTGTTATTGTTTGTTTATTTACTTTGACACCATCCCTGTCATCACACTGCAAGTTCCCTTTGTTATGTTTGTTTTTGAATTGAAATGGGTTGAAATGATAGACCCAAGCGGTTTCCATTTAATCAAATTCGGGGTTACGGGTTGAAATGCTATCCACCCGTATACATTTAGTGTACGGATTGAAATGATAATATCCGTAACACTTGACCATATGATAAGAAATATATGGTCTTATTAAGTGTAAATTCTTAAATACATATTTAAGGGGTAATGACAAATATAGAGTTAATTATATCTAGTTTAGTCAAGATTTGATTAAATACATAAATTATGATAAATATTTATGTAAATTTTATCTCGAATAGTTTTGCAATAATATTGAACAATTAAGATTGGGAGATAAATTTTTGGGTTTTAAAAATGGGTTTTAGATAAGGATTTATTTATTTAAATCAAATTTGAGATTTATCGAATGAGATATTTCACGGTTAAATAAAATTAAGAAATATTGAGTAAAGTGAAATTTAAGGTCACTAAAATGATATTGAATCAAATAAGGGAGGGTTCAAGACGAAATAATAGTGATGTAAAAATCGAGAATCTATATGAAACTGTAAAATTTTAAATTGTTATATTTGAGCTATGAACTATATTATAATTAAATGGTTTAGAGATTTGGATATGTATTTGGAACCAAGATAGTTAAATTTGTTTTTTTTTTGATAACAAATTGAATTGGATATAAATTGAGGATGAACTAAATTGGAAATTTTTAAACTAGATTGGGGAAAATTTAGTTGAAATGTTGAATACGTAAAGTATGGAACATATTGAAATAAAAGGGGTAATTGGGATATTAAATCCAAATTTGGGAATTATAAAATTTAAGTGGTTATTTTAGGAAAATTTAAATTGATAAATTGAGATTTACTATAATTGGAATGGGAAGGTCGGGTTGATGTGAACGATTTGGAATTTGAAAGTGCTTTACTGTATACAGCATATAAATTATACAAATACTATTTTGGGAATATAATCATTTGAAGTGAAATGGATATTTAGGTTTGAAGTATAAATTAAGTGAATGACCACGGTGTAATAGTGTATATTTCTATCCTGTAGATAGTTCTATGGACCCTTAGAGGATGGAAATCCCAAACATCCTTTAAGTTATGTTGTATTTCAGTTGATATTTCATTTGAGTTGAATTTATTGATATAAGAATGTTAATCCTGACTCGAGTGTTTGTGTTCTGCTTTACGCTCGGGTCAGACTGAGTAATACAGCATTTGAGACTCACCTTTGGAGATTGGAGCTTCATTTGGAGATCCAACTATCTATTCAGCTTTCAGTTTTTCTAGTTGACTGGTTCAGAGAAGTCATCGGCTCGTACTGAAGACTTCACTATATTCGAGATATTCTGATGTATTTTATTTTAAACTCTGATGTATATAGTAGCTTCATGAACTACTATCCTTTATCTATTCCGCTGCATTATATTACTCTGTGTCTGTGATCTGTGATTGATTTATTTACTGTATATTTAAGTTTTGCCAAATTTTTTATTAACAATTCGGTATTTTGAATTATTCAAGTCGGACATGTACGGTTTTAGTGTCGATTTGAATGGTCCAAAATAGCGGGCCGTTACAGTTGGTATCAGAGCTTTGGCTCTAGGCAAATCTTAACATATATGGTAAATTTATTAACAGAATCACTTTCGCGCGAGTTGAATCTCTTCCTTTGACTCAATTTCCTTTGGATCTTGGAATGCCCCTCGATTCCAAAATTCATTCTTGCCTCCCTCTATTTATGTTTTTTTTGATCCGGGAGTATCCAATGACTCCACTGAATGTTTTGTAAAACGGATGAAACTCCGTACAATTGGCATTGATTCACCGAAGATTTCTGTACCCTCGGTTTACGATGCTGATATATCTTGATATGCCGAATTCTATATTTGGCAATCGAATGTCGATTTGCTTTAGAAATTCCGCATCAATGATATTCCTGAAGTCACGGTTGACCCGGTTAAGGTCGCCCGCGGTTTATAGAAGTATATCCATCTTCTATTTTGTATTTTGATTTTCTCAACTTTGTTGAGTCTATCTTCGTATCAGGATTCTATTGATTAGAGTTCCTTTAATTTAAATCTCCATCTTTGTTTGAAATCCATTCTTAATTTATCCTTTGAAAATCGGGTATGTTTGTATTTTGAAATTGCTTTATATATCAAAATTATATCCTATATATAAAAAGAAATTGTTTTCAATAAAATTATATACCTATATATAAAACAAATAAGAAATGTTATACTATATAAAAGGGTTTTGAAGGAATTGAAATTTTGAAAAAAATATAAGAATTTGATTTATATAAAAATGATTTATAACTGAAGTGTTAAATTTGAAATCCGAGAATTGAATTCCGGTGTTTTGAAATTGGTTTTAAGATTTTGGAAAATATATATAAATAATACGATTTAAAAGTATTTTTCCAAATAAGAAATGTTTCAAATGAGTTCAAATGAATTCCAATAATTTTGAAGAAATTCAAAGAAGTTTTCACGAAAATAGAAGTCCAGAACTCACTTATGTCGTTGGAGAATAATTTCGGTGATGAGTGCACGCATCATCGACATTGATTTTCGAGTTTCAGAGTGGGGGAGAGGCCACTTTAATAGCTTCGCTATGCGAGTGATTTTGTAAACTATTTTGATTTCAAATTCCAAAGTATAATTGGATATTTTCGAAAGATATATGTATATATTTGAAACAATATAAAATGAGACCAGTGTTCAGTCCTCGAGTTTCGGATTTAATAATTTGGTTTATTGATTTATTGTTGATTTTCAACTCTTGGATTTGAAATTGATTTTCACCGACTATTTTGAAGGTTCGAGCACTCCCAAATTAAGGTTTAAAGGTTAAAGACTAAGAAATTTTGAAACGTATAAAATATTTGATAAAGCATATAAGTTGTGTTTTGTATGCTTAAGTTTGAAACCTTTTGTTTAGAAAATAAATATAACTGTTATACTAATATGGAATTTAGTTTGGAATATTGGAAAAATGATTGGTTTTAAATAATGGGTTTCAAAAAGGTAGATTGGATATTTCAAATAAAATAGATAGCTTAAAGGTTTTAAAGGGATAATTATAAATTTGGAAACCATTTTAAGTAATTGATTTTGAGAACACTTGGTTTTGAAATTAAATTAAAAAAAAAAAAAACCAGTACTTATATGGTGATATTGGAAATAAATTTGTTTGACTTGAATCAGTTTAATTTGGAAACTGGGATTATTTTATAAGCCTATTATCTTGGGGACTTCGAAATTTAGATATTTGATTTGGAAGAAAATTAGGTGAAATCATATGGGATCTTGAAATTGAATTGATATTGAAATGATTTGAAATTGAGAACCTTATATTATTTAGCACTTGAATTGGGAGTGGTCGAACTTATATAAAATGAATTTGTATAAGTATGAAGTTGATTTGAAATCTATTGATTTGAAAGGTACTCAATTTGGAAAGAGAATTTTATATAATCGAAGTCTATATAAGTATGATTTGATATACTATTGATTTGGAAAGTATTCGATTTGAAAAAGGAATCCTATATATAGTGGACTTTATATAAGTATGATATTTGGAAGTATTTGAAAAGGTACTATATGATATATATTTTCCAAGTAAAGATATGGAAAGTGCCTTCTGCTTGATATCCGCTTTGTGGCCACAGCGTGGATTCATTCTATCGATATTATTCTCTCTGATTTTGGTTTTCCGGATGTAATACTCGAGTGTTCCCACCGTGGCGTAACCCGCGGTTTCTTTTTCTCTCGTGAATGCACAGCGAAATTGCCTGGCTGAGTCTTGCCTAGGGGTACGGATTGTTTCCTGGGGGAACCAGGCGTAACCATTGTGTATCCTGCAATCTGTGTAGGTCGCGAATAGTAGCGCAAGTGCCTGGCTGAGTCTTGCCTGGGGGTACGGATTGTTTCCTGGGGGAACCAGGCGTAACCATTGTGTATCCTGCACCCTACTAGTCATCATGGCGTAACTCGCAGGGCTGTGAAAGCTTACGGATATGGATTGTTTCCTGGGGGAACCAGGCGTAACCATTGTGTATCTGCGAACCATGATCGGACAAAGGTTTTCGGTTTGATTGTTTTGTTTGGATCGTACTTTCCATATCTGTTGTTTTTAAAAGGTTTTCAAGTATTTTCACTGGGTGTTGAAACAAGTCTACTTAGTACTTGAAGAATTCTAGTTTTGCGCCTGATCAACGCATGGCCAGAGTCTACAAGAACGATGATAAACTTGTTGAAACATCGAGTTATAAAAGTATTTTCGAAAGAAAAATTTGTTTTGATATAATAGTATCTTCTGATAAAAGTGTTATTATAAAGGTATTTAGTATAAAAGTATTTTTCCAACAAGGGAATTTGGAATTAATCGTTGAAATTTAAATCCCTTTGGTGTATTAGCAATTCGTGCCCGATTCTTTCTTTTGAATCTACCTTATCTGCTCAGCTTTTCATTCACCTTGATTCTGTTTTCAAAATCTACCTTCCTTACTTGTTGGATTTATCCTTTAAAATATTTTCTAATTGTATACTACATTGTTTAATATAAAATTTTAAGTGTTATGAATATTTTGAAATTATTAATTAAATAAAACATCGTTAAAGAAATGATTTCAACTTACTGATAATATTTGAAAGAGATCTTGAGATAAATTAAAAATTTCATAAATTTTAGATTTAATATTTTCAATAATCTTTGTAAATATAAATAATAATGTAAATAGTTGTTTCAAAAGGAATTTGAAAAGTATTATAGTATTATAGAAAATTTGAATTTCAGAAAGAAGTTCCAAATAAAGATCTCAAATAAATTTGAGTAGTTTTAAATAAATTGTTGTCTTATCTTTCAAGGTATATTCTTTCTAGTTGTTTTATTCTCCTGCCTCTTTCCTTTTCGGGGACGAAAAGTTTTGAGTGAGGGAGAGTGTAACGACCCATAAAATTTTAATAGTTTAAATGGTTTTATTTAACGCATTTAATGGAAGTTTGGTGTAAAAAAAAAAAAAAAAAAAAAAAATTAATAAATTAAATTGCAAAAGAAAAAGTTAAATATTTGGGTTACGCCCAATTAAACATAGCAGATGGTAAAATTTCAATTTATTTTATCAAAATCTATTTCGTTGTGAAATTCGATTTAATTCAAGCTAGCTAAAAATTGCTGGTAATAAAGTTATTTTCAGGCCTGAATATTTTTCTATGGAAAATTTCTAAATCCTATTCTGAGTGAGACGTCATCCTTCGTTTTTCCAAATTCGGACGTCTACTGCTCCGTTTACCTTATTTCTGACAAAATAGCAGCATTTTGGGTACCGGTACCGATTTTTGATCGGATAATTGTACCACTGATATTTGTATACCATTGTGATCGTCTCATCGTGTTGATCTCAACAGTATATTTATTTCTGTATTTTGGAATCCGGTGTACAACGGAAGATAAATTGTTCGTTGTAACGGTA
The DNA here is from genome assembly GCA_030765085.1 of Allium cepa. Lineage (NCBI taxonomy): Eukaryota > Viridiplantae > Streptophyta > Magnoliopsida > Asparagales > Amaryllidaceae > Allium > Allium cepa. Next base: position 106,676,392 of record CM060937.1, on the reverse strand, counting down.
CCCTAAAATGTTGACCGATTAGCTTTGCTTTGCTTTTCAAACTTCAACATAAACCCCAAACAATAAAATAAATTGTTTTAATAACTTCTCAAATCAGCGGACAGCTATTGCCATCCGGTGCCATTTCAAAAAAATTTGAATCGTATGAAATGCTGTACGTTTCATTTGTTCCTTTATTTTGTTTTTCCTATTGAACCGTTCCTTCAATAATAAATTACTTTAAATGGTGCCAGCCGTATCACTCGAGACTATTGCTTTTTCCTCTTTCATTTCCCATGCCGAGCCAGTAATTCATTCGCCTCCTTTCCTCTTTTAACTTCTCCTCTTCCTCAATTTCTCTCTTCCTCGTCATTTCTCTGTAGCAAAAAAGTTATATACAGTAAGTCCTAAAAATTGTCTTCTCCCTCTACTTCTTTCTCTTCTTTCACATATGCTCGGCCATCAACAAAAAAAGAAAAAAAAAAGAAAACAACACTTTGGCTTTTCCCTATTCACTGCTACCGTGACCACCTCCAACGTCTGCCCTCCGCCCATCTCCGTTACCCGATCCACCTTGGGCCGCCTGGAACGCCACCAACCCTCTTCCCCTCTCCCTGACTTCGGCCTCCATGACCGAGTTGCTTGAACCCATCCCCTTCCTCATCCCTTCCACCACCGTACCCTGTCCTCCACCCCGCTTCTCCCCTTGCCGAGCCTCGCCTGGATCCAAACAAGTAGCCGAAGCCTACCCCACCACCTCCAAGCCGCCTGCTGCCACAAACCGGCCCTGGCTACCCGTACCCTGCCTAGCTACGCAAGCAACCCAGATCCACGACCCAACTGGACCATGTCCATCGGTGCCACGTCATCCTCGCCAAATCCCTGCCTTTCGCCCGAACCATCGCCAGCCTTCAACCGAGCTCGCGCAGTCCAGCCTAGCCACCGACTCCTTCACTTGATCTTGCCGTGAGCATTGACTGGCCAGAAATCATCATGACCGACCTATTCTCTCTCTCTCTTCTCTAAGCTCGGCAACCAACTTAGCTGTAAGTTCCATCCTGTTGAATTTTTCATATATATATACTCCTAGGAGCAGGTTTGTATGAAGTTGGTTTCGAAATTTTGTTTACCTTAAAACGCCTGTGCGTATTCATAGTATTATATTATATGGGTTTTGTTTTAAGAGTGTTGTAATGTGATAAAGAGTTAAGTGTATATATATATCATTTTGTATTATTTTAGAGTGTATATAATCAGAGAGTCGTCTAAATATCTATAAGTCTGTATGTTGTGAACCGGGGACTATGTATTATATATGAGTCATAAGCTATTAAAGGATGAAACTTTCTAAGTTCATGTATATTCACCAGCCTGACATATTTATGATCCTAGAATATGTAACAGTTGTGTAGTTTAAAGTAGGTATATATGATATATAGGGTAGGCTGGTATATTTTAAGATAGGGATTTATCAAAGTTTATTTTATATTAAGGCCACAGTACATTTTATCATAAATTTTCGAATAAAAAAAAGGGGGTATATTTTGTATAAGCTATATATATTCCTACAGGTGCTTTATTTCTTTGTTTTATAGCCTACAGTTTTAAATCTTAATAAATAGTATATTATAATAAGTTGTCATATATATACTAGTTATATAATATGATAGCATATAAGTACCGTGTACTTTACAATAATATATACGTCAGTTTATAAAGTGGTTTTGCAATTATATATTTTATTTATAACAATATATTGTATGAATGTTAACATAACAATATAAAGGTTTATATGTGGTTTGATCAAGTTATAGATTTGTAGGATAGAGATAGGGTAGTGTAGGAAGTATTGTCATTCACCTACACACTAGCATCTGCGGTAATAAATTTTTTTTTGATAAGTATAATTTATTGACTATAGGTTACTGTATATAAGGTTGGTTATGTGTTGTAATAAATGTGAATTGATAATGGCATTGGCTGTTGTTGTGCATACTAGTTTTAAAATAAATAGGTTGTTAAAAACATAATTATGTTAGAGATAAAGTTACTGTGTAAAGTACATAAGAAATTGGTTTTACATAGGCGTTATTTTATAATAAAGATAAATTTTTGACTTGAAGATAGATATGTATGTTTTAATATAAAATACATTTTTTTTAGGATATGGTTTTATAAATATAGTTATGTAGATTCACAAGTTTACCTATATCAATTTATCTTCGTCAGATCCATCTTGATTTTGATTTCGTTTATTCTCATTATCAGCCCTGATCATCGAATCGTGTCCATCTAGCTTTGTTTTGGGAATTCAGACAGGATTCGTAACTCACTTCTTAGTCTATCTCCCTAGCCTCGGAAGGTGAGCAATCACTCACGATTAACGTTCCTTTATTTATTAAATTTGATTTCAATTGAAACGTCAATTGAAATATGATGCTGTTAGTTGTTTTGTTGTTATGACTGCTTTTATCTGTATCTGTTCACCTATGACACCTGACACCATTATCGGTTAATTATTTATGTGATAATAATACAGATTGGTTGATAATTGATTGTTTGATTGATTGTTGTTTAAATTGGATGTTAATTATTATTGTTAAATGATAACTAGTTTGCTAGTTTAATTTGGGGTAGTATAGTTTACAAATTTAACGGATTATATATGACGGACCTAGATTTATTAAAACCTGACCCCGCCATATGTGAATTTGATTAGTAGATTTGACCCATTAATTGTCGTAGAAATTGATAAATTATACTTTAAATCTTTGAAAGTAGTTTGGATTAATTGTTGTAGTTTAAACTGAAATTTAAAAAGGAACGACAAGTGAAAAACTGTAATGTAAAAATTATACAAGTAACAATGCGAATTAATATGATTATTTCGGGGTTATTTGATTTATTTATTGAATTGTTATTGATTGTTGTTATTGTTTGTTTATTTACTTTGACACCATCCCTGTCATCACACTGCAAGTTCCCTTTGTTATGTTTGTTTTTGAATTGAAATGGGTTGAAATGATAGACCCAAGCGGTTTCCATTTAATCAAATTCGGGGTTACGGGTTGAAATGCTATCCACCCGTATACATTTAGTGTACGGATTGAAATGATAATATCCGTAACACTTGACCATATGATAAGAAATATATGGTCTTATTAAGTGTAAATTCTTAAATACATATTTAAGGGGTAATGACAAATATAGAGTTAATTATATCTAGTTTAGTCAAGATTTGATTAAATACATAAATTATGATAAATATTTATGTAAATTTTATCTCGAATAGTTTTGCAATAATATTGAACAATTAAGATTGGGAGATAAATTTTTGGGTTTTAAAAATGGGTTTTAGATAAGGATTTATTTATTTAAATCAAATTTGAGATTTATCGAATGAGATATTTCACGGTTAAATAAAATTAAGAAATATTGAGTAAAGTGAAATTTAAGGTCACTAAAATGATATTGAATCAAATAAGGGAGGGTTCAAGACGAAATAATAGTGATGTAAAAATCGAGAATCTATATGAAACTGTAAAATTTTAAATTGTTATATTTGAGCTATGAACTATATTATAATTAAATGGTTTAGAGATTTGGATATGTATTTGGAACCAAGATAGTTAAATTTGTTTTTTTTTTGATAACAAATTGAATTGGATATAAATTGAGGATGAACTAAATTGGAAATTTTTAAACTAGATTGGGGAAAATTTAGTTGAAATGTTGAATACGTAAAGTATGGAACATATTGAAATAAAAGGGGTAATTGGGATATTAAATCCAAATTTGGGAATTATAAAATTTAAGTGGTTATTTTAGGAAAATTTAAATTGATAAATTGAGATTTACTATAATTGGAATGGGAAGGTCGGGTTGATGTGAACGATTTGGAATTTGAAAGTGCTTTACTGTATACAGCATATAAATTATACAAATACTATTTTGGGAATATAATCATTTGAAGTGAAATGGATATTTAGGTTTGAAGTATAAATTAAGTGAATGACCACGGTGTAATAGTGTATATTTCTATCCTGTAGATAGTTCTATGGACCCTTAGAGGATGGAAATCCCAAACATCCTTTAAGTTATGTTGTATTTCAGTTGATATTTCATTTGAGTTGAATTTATTGATATAAGAATGTTAATCCTGACTCGAGTGTTTGTGTTCTGCTTTACGCTCGGGTCAGACTGAGTAATACAGCATTTGAGACTCACCTTTGGAGATTGGAGCTTCATTTGGAGATCCAACTATCTATTCAGCTTTCAGTTTTTCTAGTTGACTGGTTCAGAGAAGTCATCGGCTCGTACTGAAGACTTCACTATATTCGAGATATTCTGATGTATTTTATTTTAAACTCTGATGTATATAGTAGCTTCATGAACTACTATCCTTTATCTATTCCGCTGCATTATATTACTCTGTGTCTGTGATCTGTGATTGATTTATTTACTGTATATTTAAGTTTTGCCAAATTTTTTATTAACAATTCGGTATTTTGAATTATTCAAGTCGGACATGTACGGTTTTAGTGTCGATTTGAATGGTCCAAAATAGCGGGTCGTTACAAATAACATGAAATAACATATCATATAATCATCATTAACTTACATAACATTTTAATTACTAATCACTTGTCATCCATTTACCATTTCATAAATAATAATGTCAGATGAGAAGGACTCACCTTTATCAAAGCTAGAGACCACTACGACACACAAGACGATTTTGATGGCACGACAAGCACGATACAGCACGACTTTTGATTTGAATGAAGAGAGATACAAGATATTAATCTTGTATTCAACAACAAAACAAAGTAAATATAAATATAAATATAATACCAAATCTATTGGAACAAAATGGAAATAGAATTTACGAAAGACATCACCAAGTTTTTCAATCGATTTTTCTTGACCACTAACCACTTTTGCTCGTCCATAAAGCTTTATTGGTTCGGCCATGATGGTGTTTTGGTTGAAATGAATCTGGTTTGGACTTAGATATGCACGGGTATAAGGAGATGTGAAGGGTTTTTGAGTTACTAGTGAAGGATGGTCAAAGGCAAGGCAAAATAGGAAGTGTTGGTTCAACATTTTGGCTCGGCCAAAGGCATGTGGGCTCGGCCTTGGTCAGGTACAGATCTGGTGATGGCTGGAGTGATGCCAGAGGTGGTGAACTTGCTGGTAGTGGTGGCTATGGTGGTGGCCGAGGCAAACTATGAAGGGGATGGGAAAATACTAGGCTCGGCTATGCATTTTTGGTGGAGTTTGCATTGTTTTTGTGGTGTTTGCATCATGGGAGGGTCACGACCACCATTGGTCAGAGGAGGAGGTGGTGGTTGATGTTGCTAGTGATGGTGGAGAGGATGTGTCATGACCCAAAATTCAGCGTTCAAAAGTCGACATCAAATACCTCACTTGTATTCGACTGCCGGAGATTCGAACGTCAAATTTCAGTTCGGATGGAGCTTATAACAACATCAGATGAATATAAAACAGCGGGACAGAATGAATATCATGCATACATCAGAGATATCATAATATCCATAACTACATCAGAGTATTTAATACATACACCTCAACTCCAAATAAAATATCATAATACAACAGTGATCATAAATCCAAAAAGTCTTCAAAGGAAGGAAGCGATAGCAAACTCCCAAAGACCAAACACCTGAGATCCCCAAAAGCTTCTAGAATATCTCCAAGATAAGAGCTCCAAAATACTACTACTCCATAACACGGAAACCTGCTACTAGGCTGCCCGTGTAGAAATTTTAGGCACCCAGAGTTTAGGAAAGAAACAATAAACTCCAGGTCAGTCATGAGACTGGTATGAGTAAACAAAAACAGTTGCTTTTAAAGAAACTAGATTTATAAAAAAAATTCCGGTATGCTTTTGGAAAATGAAACTACCATAAGACCTCCCGCCACACACACAATGCAATCGCAGAATTGGAGGAGATTTCTTCTTATGATAGCCAAATATGCTTGGTACGGGAAAAATTCTTTGATATTATTACTAGTTCATAGTGTAGAAAACATTTCGAAAGTATAATATTAATCTTAGCCAACATAGACATTCTGAACTATGCCTACTAAAATCGTACACGGCTCGTTTTGTTTCTTTAGATTTCCATCAAATGGTCAGGCTAAGGAACTTTCTGGGCCACATGGGTACACCTCCAATTCTGCGATTGCAAATTAACAAATTCTCAATTACAAATTAATTTAAATACTTAATTGTTCATTAATCAATTTTAATTACAAATCATAAATCATTCTTAATTTCTTTTCAAAACTATTAATAAAAATTATTTACTTTAATTACCATTTAAGAATCCTCTTAACACTTTAAAAATCAATTTATTGTTACACAGAAAGTTTTAATGTTAATTAACTTCAATATTTAACTTAAATTAATTATTTAATTTAAATACTAATTAAGGTTTTATAAAGCATTGATACACACACACACACACACACACACACACACACACACACTTACTTAGTCGATAACTTAAACAAATCCTTAAATTAAAAATAGTCAACATTATTCAATTTAACATTATAAACTTTAATGATTTGGGCTCAACCCATTTTTAAGGCAACCGAATAAACTCAGATGTTTACTCGAGTTCAACTCGAGTTTATTTCCATTATTCCCCGAGCCATCTTCCTTTCTTCCCCGTGCTCTCTTCTTCTTCCTGCTTTTTTTTCTTAAGCTAAGTTAAAAACTTAACCACTGCAGGATCAATGCCATTCGAACGCGAGAGAGAAACCCGAGAATACCAAGGCTTTACTCAAGTAAAAACTCGAGTTCCTCACCATCTCTCCCCGAAGCCTTCTCTCTCTCCTTCACGTATACCCTTTCTTCTCTGTTTCTTTTTTTTCTTATTATAACTTAAGTTTTTAAAACTTAATGACTGTTCTATGCTCGAAAGAAAATCGTGCTCCAACCCGAAGTAACGACCCCCTTTCCTCGAGTATCAACTCGAGTTGCCAACTGCAGACCCTCCTGACACGAGACCAATATTGTGCACGTGCACATCGCCGCGGTGCCGTTCTGGTGAGCATCGCGACCTTCGGCAAGTCGTAATTCATCCACATACCCGAACCCAAAGTTCGATTCAACATAGAAAATTCGAAAAAGAATTTTTGCCTCTTCGCCGAAACTGCAACCCAACATCACCCTACAAAACCACTTCGCCAGCGCTCCTTAGTCCACCGAAATCGCCATAACTTCGGCCTCATCATGCTAACCCCATGTTCTTCCATTTCCCTCAATCTCATGAAACTCGATCAACTCGTGGTAACGAAATCACCACGTTTACGGAACACTGCAAAACTCAGGGTTAAACCCTAAATTGAACTCCTCTCCAAAATTTACGCAATGAAATTTTTTTTCGACAATTTTCCTGAGATCGTGGATCAACACACTAGCTTCACACAAATTTTTATCAGTTATCATTCGATCGATCATCAGAAATTTGAAAAAGAACGAAATTGGTTCAAACGTGAACTGCTCTTGAACCACTTAAATAAAAATCATCTCTTTGTGTGATTATTCAAATTATATAATCAAAACAACGATTTAACATACTTGAATTTTTCATAAGAAGTTGTTTTTACTGTAAATTGTTGGTTACAGAGTTGACTCGTCATGATCAAGCTTAATAAAAATTCTAGGCTGTGATTCAAGTAAAAACAAACTTGGTTTGTTTAAGAATCCTAAGCCAAAAATGTGACGACCCGCCTTTTTGGACAGTTTAAACCGACGATCAAATATACATGCCGGTTCCAAACCATTAAAAAAAGGCAGATGGTTATTGGGGTAATTAAGAAAGAAAAGAAATAAAGGAAATGAAACAACACAGAATCTCACAGCGGAACGATAAAATATAATAGTCAAATAAACAGTTCATGAAGCTGTTTACTATACTTAGACAATTATTTATACAACATTTATCAGAGTTATACATATACAACAGAACAAATAAATAATGCAGCAGACAACATGATGCACAGATAATAATAGTAATAGTATACCAAATCTTCATCTTCGTCCTCCAGAATAGATCTTCAAAAATATGAAAAACTCAGGACTGACCCGAGCGTAACGAAAAGACAAAACACTCGAGTCAGGACTAAAATATCCATATGAAAGTTAAATCAATCGTAAATAAATATGAGTGTGACGGCGTCAGAGATGTTTACGGGGTTTGACATCTCATATCCAGTGTCAACGTGCGTGCAATAACTTAAGAGATGTTACGAGATTTTTCCACCTTTCAAGGATCCGTTAAACTATCTACTAGGTAGTAATGTACGCTAAGTAGATAATGTCTATCAGTAATATAAAGTATCAAAATAGCGTTAAGGCGTTACCATAATCCCTCTTAACACATTTTATATTCCCAAAAGCATATACAAGACCGTAGTTTCCCCAAAACCGGAAGTCACCAGAGGGCAATCCATATACTCAAGGTACAAACCAAAACGTAGTGGTCGCGAATAGGATAATCAGTATGACAAAGTACATGAGGCGATACCAACTAGGATACTAGTAGTTGCGTGATCCGGACTGATGTTGAGCATAGCAGCTACTACCTCAACACCGCGAAACAACACTCCCAAATCAAGGGGTGCACCCAAATCAAATCACAAATGTAATAGATATGGTATCGAAGAAGTGTGTCCGCTAGAGGTGGCGAACCTCAATGGCCCGGCGCGGCTCCTGTTTTAGTCATGTCAGGGGTCATCCAATATCGTTCTCTTTCTTCAGTCAACGCGTTCACCAAACCATCCACTTCATTCTGGATCAACACTCCGCGTATAATAGTTATTAAAGTGGTTTTCGGTATCGACGGAGAGTATGTCCATATCCGATCCCGGTCTCTTTAATAACTACGTATTATTACACTGATGGCTCTTTTATATTTCAAATTGATTCATGATTGATAATAAAATATCATATTCGCTTTAAAATCAAATCCGTTTCAAAATCATCATATATTCAAAATTATCAATTTTGTCCGATAAATCAATTTCACTTCAAAATTTGATTCGAATTCAATTTAGGTTATAATCTCTACTTTAACCTAGTTCGTATTTAAACCAAAGGTTTAAATATAAACATTTCCGTCTCTTTAACCAGTTTGAATTTAAGAAAATAGTTTAAATAGTTTAAAATCGTTAAATAATTCAAAATAGTTTAATAGAAAATATTTAAATAGTTTAATCGAAAATAATTTGAATATAAAATGGTTTATATATAAAATAGTTTGGAAAAAATCAAAAATTATTTGATAAATAATTCCAAAGTCAAACCGGTCAACTTCCCAAATTTCCTATCCAAATCAAATCCAAATTCCATTTCGATTTAATCGATTTATTCTAATTTCAACTTGAATAAATTTCTATTCCACGTAAATTTCGATTTCAATTCACAAATTTCTTTAAATTTCAATTCAATTCCAAATTAATTTAAATCTAAATTTCAAATAAATGTTCAATTCCAAACTCAAACTTGAAATATCATTTCATATCAATTTTCTTAGAAATATTCAGAGTTCGATTAAAAGTCCAATCTTTTAAAACAAATCAACTTTCAAAAATTTACACCGTATTTCAATTTTCAATTTAAATCTAAACTTCGATTTTATTTAATAATTTCGTTTACCAAGTTTAAATTCTAACATTTCGAGCTCCAATTCAAAATAATTCAATTTCCATAAATTGGATTTTATTCTTAAAATCAATTCATTTAAATAATTTCAAAACAACTTTTAAAATCATTTAATTTATCCAACTCGGTGTCCGTATATAATTTTCTAACCTATGGCCAAGTGACTAGTTATTACAATTAAATGTCAGGGATGAATATATCATTTAAATCAATCACAGTGTCATATGTATGCATAGCAGGATATATATAAACAAATAAACATCCAAACATTTAAATATCAACCAATAACATCCATCGAAATACATCATCCAATAGGCAATACAATTCACGGCAATTTCATATTTATCAATGTCAGGTAATTTAATCGCAATTCAATTTTAATTTTAATTTAACTGTCAATTTAATTTTTTTAACGGTGAATTCAAATGACAATCAATATGATAATTAAATTTTATCAAACAACAACAAATAAAAATCATAACTATGCAAAATGTTAAATTTAACTAGCATAAAGATATTCAGTACGTTGTGAGCGTTATAAAACACTCACCTTGATTTTACGATTTTAAATGAAATCGAACGACGTTCGATTTAACATAAAATTTTAATGAGCTCCAAACACTTTCGGATCTGCACTGCAGCGCAGCTCTCATCTCCGTGATTCCGGCGCTTCTTCCCCAACGTGAAATTCACGTATGCAAACCCATTAGCCGCCGATCTTCAAGCAATTTTCATGACCACCTCGTCGACTTCCAGAACGATCAGCTAGCGCCACCACGAAGCCCTTCACCAGAGCCACCTACGCGCCAAGTTTCATCCTGTCATTCGTCGTCGTTTGCACGCAATCCAAGGAAATACGTACACACTTCCAAGTCAGATCTGGACGAATCCATGAAAAATTAGCATACATCAACCGTATGGATTTGAAGAGCTCGTCGAGATTTACACTTTTTCTTTTGGAATTTTTCGATTTCGTCGAACGGATTGAGAGATATTAAGGAAAGAAGATCGGCAATTTCTGGCCATGGAATAGGTGGCGGGCATGATTTAGAATTAGGGTTTCTGGGTTAAAATAATAATAAAACTGTCTCGGTTTGCGTGCGTATTTATATAGGTAGGTCCAAAATCATCCGAACTCCAATCGAGACGTGCCGCCAGGCGTTTATAAGGTTTTACCCCCATTCCGGATGCAATGGAACTAGTTTCAAGGCCTAATTCGATCATATCTGGAAGATAGCTTTTCGAAGTCGATTATTTTAATTAAATTCGAAATTAAATTTCTACGCGTTTCAAGCTCGCACGGCCAAACGACAAGTCCAATTGCTACGAAAATTGAAATCCTACCATAATTTACTATTACGGATCCGATGAAACAAGTTTTGTCGAAATCCGAGACTGTTTGAAAAATGGCTATTTTAACTCGTCAATTAAATATTAAAATATTCAATTTTCACAAATTTACTTTTAATTCGATTTTAAAAGTTCTACAACATCATTCTAACTTTAATATGATAAAATAGAATTTTACAAATCATTTTTAATCATATTAAACCCGTTATCCAATTATTCAAATAATTTCAAATATTAAATTATTCAACAAATTACATTAATAATCATTTTCCTTCAATAATCACCTTAAATTTTCTAATTAAAATAGCTAAAAATACGGGTCGTTACAAAAAATGTTTGTATGAAGATGTTTGATTTTTTTTCTTTCTGCACTTTGCTCTGAAAACCAAAAAACAGAAAGAACAGGTTATTTAAACTACACAGTACAACATCTATTTATCCAGAACCAAAAATTTAAAAATATACAACAAACACGAAGTTATTCATGAATCCATATATAGATTTAAAATTTTAAATTTGTATGGTTACTCACGTTGAAATATGAATGAACAGAGATGCTTCTGTTTTGAAAAAGAAATAGTTTTATCCTTCCTCTCCTTTTTCTTTCTTCAGTAAATTGTTTTCAAACTTGAATATATAAGTGATGTTCTTCTACTTTTTTTATTTTATTTCTGATCTTTGTTAGGTTTTGCCTTTGAACGAATTGGAACCAATAGTCAAGTATATAAAAGAGGTGTGCAGGTTAGTAGAGTACTGAGTACAATTATATTGTATAATTGTTTTATACAGGGTTTGTACAACCAAAGATTTTCCTCCTTCTTTCAAGGGTGGCTGAGGAGAAAGCATTTAATGAAAGCATTTAATGTTTCATGCTTCTTGTATGTTTACAGCCTATGCTGTTTAATTTTTTTTTGCAGATTTTTTTTTCGTGCATACATTATTATTTCACTATCTCCTGGCTTGTGTAATCTTCATACACACTTAAATTTATTCGTGGCAACATACTTTTATATTTATTCTTTATTTGTTTCTTTGTTTCCTGGTTTACAAATTTACATGCACTTATTTGGTTACTTTGCTAAATGAAAGAAAATTGTTCTAGTTATTGTTTTCTTATGTCTACATATTTGAATGTACATTCTTTCTTTTCTTTTATTAGCTAATGTTTGTTTTTATTATTTTTTATTGTTTAATACAATTTCTTTTTTGTTACATATTTTATTCAAATATTTATTTAAAACTTAAACTATCAATTATTTATTTATATCCATATAACTTTCTTTTATTTAATAATATTTTATTTCCCTTGAAACTTTTCAAATTAAATTCAAAAGTTCAAATAAGTCACTAAATTTAAATTAACAAGTTTTGGGATGTTACAATATCCCCTCCTTAAGAAAATTTCATCCTCGAAATTGAAAGAGAGAGAAACACAAACAAAGAATATACGAATTCAGAAAAATATAAGGAAATGGCTTACCAGTTTAAGCCGAGACGTCTACTCTACAATTGGGATATGATTTCTTCATATTATCTTAAGTCTCCCAAGTACAGTCCATTGGATCGCCACTCCACTGAACTTTAACCAATTTCCCAACTTTGTTTCTCAATCGCTTCTCATCACGATCTACAATTTTTATCGGCTCTCTTTTAACTGCCAAGTTAGGAGTGATCTCTAGATCCTGCTGAGCAGCTTCTTCAATAATACTATCTGGATCATGCACATACTTCCGAAGACTAGAAACATGGAACACATCATGCACGCCAGACAACCAGTTGGGTAGCTGCACTCGATATGCCAGAGGACCAATCCTTTCCAGAATAGGAAAAGGATCAATATAACGCGGTGCTAGCTTTCCAGTTTTCCCGAATCTCAATACACCCCGCACCGGAGACACTTTCAGAAATACAGAATCTCCAACTTGAAATTCCAAATCTCTTCTTCGGCGGTCATAATAACTCTTCTGACAACCTCGAGCAGTTATTAATTTCTTTCGAATAGAATCAACCTTCTCCGTGGCTTCTTTAAACATGTCTGGTCCAAGGAGGAGTCTATCACCTGATTTAGTCCAGCATGCAGGTGATTGACACGGTCGACCATATAAAGCTTCGAAAGGAGCCATTTCTATAATGGCCCGATAGCTGTTGTTATAAGAGAATTCGACCAGATGTAAATGGTCCTCCCAAGAATCACCAAAGTCGAGAATGCAAGTACGCAAAATGTCTCCTAAAATTCGGTTAATCCTCTCAGTCTGCCTATCAGATTGTGGGTGATAAGTAGTGCTGAAATTCAATTTTGTTCCCAAAGCGGCTTGGAATGCCTCCCAAAATCTGCTAGTGAAAATCGGGTCACGATCACTCACTATACCGCTGGGAATACCATGGAGACGAATAATTTCTTTTATATATAGCCCAGCTAAGCTTGCTGCAGTCCGAGTGGATTTCACCGAAATAAAGTGAGCAGTTTTCGTTAGACGGTCCACTATAACCCAAATTGCTTCATTTCCCTTCTTGGTTCGTGGCAATCCGTCGATGAAATCCATCGATACATGATCTCATTTCCACTTTGGTACTTCCAAAGACCGAAGTAAACCGGCCACCTTCTTTTGATCGCTTTTAATTTGTTGACAAGTAGCACATCGACTCACATATATGGATATGTCTCTTTTCATCATCTTCCACAAGAAAGTCCTTTTTATATCTCTATACATTTTATTAACTCCTGGATGGATGCTGAGTTTAGATTTGTGGAATTCGTCCAAAACTTCACGTTTTAGCTCTGGAATATCAGGGACACAAATTATGCCTTTTAATCTTACAACTCCTCTATTATCCATCTCAAAACTAGTGTCTTCTCCTTGACAAATCCTTTTATAAATTCCCCGAAGAAACTCATCTTCATATTTCTTGCTCGCGATCCTATCAAGGAGAGTATGAGTGATAACAAGATATGCAAGAACAGCATGTCTCCTACTTAAAGCATCGGCAACTACATTGGCTTTTCCCGGCGTATATTGGATAACTAGGTCATACGATGCCAGAAATTCCAACCAAAGTTGTTGTCGCAGATTCGGATCTTTTTGGGTAAAGAGATATTTCAAGGATTTATGGTCGGTGAATAATTCAAAATTTTCACCTAAAACAAAGAGAGTTCTTTAAGTATATTGTTTAAGTTAAGTTGATTTTGTAAATTGTTAAGAAAGCTGAAAAGATTCTTACCCAGAAGATAGTGTCGCCAGATTTTTAAAGCGAAAACAACAGCTAAAAGCTCCAAATTATGTGTTGGGTAGTTTCTCTCGTGCGGACGTAATTGGCTACTCGCGTAGGCAACTACCTTCCCATTCTGCATTAATACTGCACCTACTCCATCACCACATGTGTCAGTATAGACAGATAAGCCTTGGTTCCCGTTAATGATAGCGAGAACAGGAGCGGTGGTTAATCTCTTCTTCAACTCCTGAAAAGCTTCATCACATTTCGTAGTCCAATTGAACTTTACATTCTTCATTGTTAGCTTAGTCAATGGACTGGCCAACTTAGAAAATCTTGTACAAACTTTTTATAATATCCCGCTAAACCCAGAAAACTTCGAACTTCTCTAGGAGTAGTGGGTCGCTTCCAGTCTAGAATTGCAGAAATCTTGCTTGGATCAACATAAATTCCTTCTTCATTAACAATATGACCGAGAAATCTGACTTCTTTGACTCAAAAGTGACACTTAGAAAAATTTAGCGAATAGGATATTCCTCCTCAATATCTCCAAAACAGTTCTGAGATGTTCAGCATGCTCCTCTTCGGTTTTGGAGTCAATCAAGATATCATCAATAAATATAAGGACAAATTTGTTCAATACTTCTCGAAACACTCGGGTCATTAAATCTACGAAGTACGTAGGGGCGTTGGCCAGTCTGAAGGGCATGACTAACCATTCGTAGATCATATTGGGACCCCTAAAAGCAGTTAAATGTACACAATCTTCGGCTATTCACAGCTGATGGTATCCCATTACTAGATCCATCTTAGAAAAGAATCGAGCGCCATGAAGTTGATCGAATAGATCGTCAATTCTAGGTAAAGGGAATTTGTTTTTGAGAGTTTGTTTATTAAGATCGCGGTAATCTACACACAATCTCAAAGATCCATCCAATTTAGCCACAAATACAACAGCTGAACCCCATTCGAAAACACTAGGGCGGATCAATCCTTTCTTTAGCAAATCTCGAGTTTGATTGACTAATTCAATTCTTTCCCTAGGTGCCATCCTGCGACTTGCGTGAACGATAGGATGGGCATTGGGTACTAAGTCAATTCGGAAATTTATTTCTCGGTGTGTAGGTAAAGATTTTACTTCTTCAAATACGTTGGAAAATTCCCGAACAACAGGTATAGGCGGCAAACCGGGTTCAGGATATCCCAAAGTATACATAATCTATCTCTTTTTGGACTCGGATCCTCACAAGAGATTTCAATAAAATTTCCAAAGCTTGTTTTGACTAAAACTGTCCGATTATTACATTCCAATTTAGCTTCAAATCTTGATACCAGTTCATTCCGAGTAAGATTTCAAATTCATTAAATTCGAGGACATAAAGGTTGATACGAAATTGAAAGCAAGCATATGAAATAAGAACTTTCTTACAATACAAACAAAGATTTGCGGGACCTCCAACCAGATTTTTCACGCAAATAGGGTCGTTAACAAATTCGGTTTTAAGTTCTAATTCACTTACGGTTTGTTGGGAGATAAAGCTATGTGAATCCCGTGTCAAATAAAACTCTAACAACTCCATCATGAATAGTAAGGTTACCTTGCAGAACACCTTTTCTTTTATCTGCTTTCGAAGTTGAAGGGTCTTTCTTTATCGCATAAACATTTGCCACCTGTGCTTGCTTCATTACCGGGCAATTTTGAATAACTTGTCCAGGCTTGTGACAATTATAGCATTCTTTAGCTCCTTGATCATTCCTCACGGGTTGTTCCTTCTTAACTTGCTTCTTCGAGTTTTTGCAGCTGTTTGAATAATGGCCCTTCTCTTGGCAATTGTAACAAGTTATATTTCTTGCCGAATTTCCTTGACTTCTCTTCTTATCCTTGTCTTGTTGTGGCCTCTTGCCCCCAAACTTCCTTTTTTTCCAATTCTGGTTACTTGAATTTCCTCCTTCCCTTAGAATCTCCTGCATATCTAGTGTGGCATACCTATATCCCATATCAATAAGATCAGAAAAAGATTCTTTGACGTGTGCTGTCATCCTTTCGTGATACTTTTGGTTCATTCCAAGGATGAACCTTCCATTTTTCTCAAGAGTTGTGTTTAACAACTCTGGACCGACACGGGATAGTTCATTGAACTTATTTAAGTACTACTCAAATGACAAGCTTTCTTGCTTTAAATCCATAAACTCTTGATACATTCTGGAAATTCCTGCCGACGGCATATAGCACTTTTCAAACACCTCCTTAAAATGATTCCAAGTAAACTCTTCTTCTGGTTCATCTATAATGACAGTTTCCCACCAGGCCGAGGCTTCTTCTTGGAGTTTCCAAGAAGCTATGAGTCTCTTCTGCTCGTCTTGCAGCTTTAGCCCTTTAAACATTTTCTCACACGATCTTACCCATGCTTGAGCCTCAACGTTTGACTCCTTGCCGGTGAATGGTTTGCCACCAAGCTTTGAGAAAATTTTATATAAATCAGCCAGATTCGGCCGCTGCTGGATAGCTATTGCTGCTACTGCTGTTGGGGGATCTTGATTAGCTGCTGCATTCCCTTGACCCCTAACTCTTCCTCTTCGTCCGCTCATTCTTACTATCTGTAATTAGTAAGAAAATTGATTTAGAGATACGGACGAAATATCTTAAGGAAATATTAGCAGTAAAAAGAAACGAACTAAGAAAATTTGGAGTTTCAGTCTCGGTTATTCTCATTCTAAGGTATACTTCACCCCATCTCTAATGAGCCATCTAATGTGTTATACTTCGTAGCTAAAGTTCTTACTCAACCTTTAGCTCTGATACCTATTTTTTCGTGACCCAAAATTCAGCGTTCAAAAGTCGACATCAAATACCTTACTTGTATTCGACTGCCGGAGATTCGAACGTCAAATTTCAGTTCGGATGGAGCTTATAACAACATCAGATGAATATAAAACAGCGGGATAGAATGAATATCATGCATACATCAGAGATACAATATCATAATATCCATAACTACATCAGGGTATTTAATACATACACCTCAACTCCAAATAAAACATCATAATACAACAGTGATCATAAATCTAAAAAGTCTTCAAAGGAAGGAAGCGATAGCAAACTCCCAAAGACCAAACACCTGAGATACCCAAAAGCTTCTAGAATATCTCCAAGATAAGAGCTCCAAAATACTGCTACTCCATAACATGGAAACCTGCTACTAGGCTGCCCGTATAGAAATTTTGGTCACCCAGAGTTTAGGAAAGAAACAATAAACTCTAGGTCAGTCATGGGACTGGTATGAGTAAACAAAAACAGTTGCTTTTAAGAAACTAGATTTATATAAAAAAAAATCCGGTATGCTTTTGAAAATGAAACTACCATAAGACCTCCCGCCACACACACAATGCAATCGCAAAATTGGAGGAGATTTCTTCTTATAATAGCCAAATATGCTTGGTGTAGGAAAAATTATTTGATATTATTACTAGTGCACAGTGTAGAAAGCATTTCGAAAGTATAATATTAATCTTAGCCAGCATAGACATTCCGAACTATGCCTACTATAGCTACCATGTTTTGTGGCAGGTTATCGCCATGCTGCATGGCAGGTTATACAACTAAAACCGTACAGGGTTCGTATTGTTTCTTTAGATTTCCATCAAATGGTTAGGCTAAGGAACTTTCTGGGCCACATGGGTACGCCTCTGGAGTGACGACCCGAGAACCTAACCAGATCTTTGCCAATACAAGGCCGGGTTACCTCTGAACTAGGTAACTACTGACACAAGTATGTCATTCCCCAATTGTAACCAACCTTTATCCGGGGCTCCAACAAAATCACAAAGTAAAATATATATATGCTTGCGATATCCACATAAGTTAAGTATCTGGGCTCCATACCATGATACCACTTCTATCCAGAAGGAAATGCACTTACCCTAAGGGGAGCTACCCCCAATAACCTTGCTGCATCTTTCCTGTTTCTACTATTACCGATTTTTGTGGTTCGACGAAGTCTCGTCCACAAAGCTACGCTTTTCACAAAGCCATGCTTTGATCAACAAATGATCAGCAGCACTCAGCATGCCACATTACCAAGTTGGGAATATATTACCGATAACCTTGAACTACATAACCACTGATCTCGTACGTCTCAGAGAAGGGTGTTAAGCTAAGAGAATAAATTCTCAGCCACCAACAGAAATGTTTTTGAAAGAAATCTGCTTTATATCTCAAAATGTAATGTCAGACATACAATCCATACAAGTCTGCTCTGGATTCGAATAGAACCGAAGGCACCTCCGAAGAAGTCCTTGCAATCCGGGCGTCCACAATCCCGATCGGACTCCCCATCACATATGGAGAACTCTATACCGGAGCAACTCACAGAGTCGTTCGACAGGTTATCCTATCCTTCTCGAAGATACCCGGTCTTCACCACCGGTCTTCAAATTCTCATCCATTTCATCGTATCACTTATTTGGAATGGTTTATATAACACAAAGGTTCTTTCCCGGCTAAACCGAATAGTGCGCGTCAATTTTTAAAAACATGTGGATATGTCGTTCACAAAAATTCACAGGTTCGATGTGGGTTTCGGATAATTAACTGAAATCCGACTCCCTGCCGCATCGAAGTTTAAATGCCGTTTTACGGGCAACAGGGTTTTCACATCAATATAGAACAAACACAAACACAGTGTAGTACATAGAAATCTACATCACATAGTATCGCAACCAGAACAGAAATATCAGTCTAGTGCACGGCAGTAGTTAATTATTTTCCAATGTGGTTTAAATAAATTCACCACACAATTATTTATAGTGATGTTTAAAATCAATGATTAAATTTGGATAAATTAATTAAATCATGATTAACTCGATTTATTGTTTCTTAATTAGTTATTTTAATTAACTGCCAATTTTAATTTATTAACTTAATTTATCTAATTAACAAACTCTCAATTTCAAATTAATTTAAATACTTAATTGTTTATTAATCAATTTTAATTACAAATTATAAATCATTCTTAATTTCTTTTCAAAACTATTAATAAAAATTATTTACTTTAATTACCATTTAAGAATCCTCTTTACACTTTACAAATCAATTTATTGTTACACCGAAAATTTTAATGTTAATTAACTTCAATATTTAATTAAATTAATTACTTAATTTAAATACTAATTAAGGTTTTATAAAGCATTGATATATATATATATATATATATACTTACTTAGTCGATAACTTAAACAAATCCTCAAATTAAAAATAGTCAACATTATTCAATTTAACATTATAAACTTTAATGATTTGGGATTAACCTATTTTTAAGGCAACCCGAGTAAACTCGGATGTTTACTCGAGTTCAACTCGAGTTTATTTCCATTATTCCCCAAGTCATCCTCCTTTCTTCCCCGTGCTCTCTTCTTCTTCTTGTTTTTCTCTTAAGCTAAGTTAAAAACTTAATCACTACAGGATCAATACCATTCGAACGCGAGAGAGAAACCTGGGAATACCATGGCTTACCCGAGTAAAAACTCGAGTTCCTCACCATCTCTCCCCGAAGCCTTCTCTCTCTGCCTCACGTATACCCCTTCTTCTCTGGTTCTTTTTTTCTTATTATAACTTAAGTTTTCAAAACTTAATGACTATTCTATGCTCGAAAGAAAATCGCTCTCCAACCCGAAGTAACGACCCCCTTTCCTCGAGTATCAACTCGAGTTGCCAACTGCAGACCCTCCTGACACGAGAACGATATTGTGCCTTGCACATCGTTGCGCCGTCGTTCTGGTGAGCATCGCGACCTTCGGCAAGTCGCAATTCATGCACATACTCGAACCCAAAGTTCGATTCGACACAGAAAATTAGAAAACGAATTTTTGCCTCTTCGTCGAAACTGCAACCTAACATCACCGCGCAAAACCACTTCGCCAGCGCTCCTCGGTCCACTGGAATCGCCATAACTTCGGCCACACCATGCCAACCCTATGTTCTTCCATTCCCCTCAATCTTATGAAGCTTGATCTACTCGTGGTGACGAAATCACCTCGTTTAGCGAACACTGCAAAACTCAGGGTTAAACCCTAAATTGAACTCGTCTCCAAAATTTACGCAATGAAATTTTTTTTGACAATTTTCCTGAGATCGTGGATCAACACACTAGCTTCACACAAATTTTATCAATTATCATTCGATCGATCATCAGAAATTTGAAAAGAACGAAATTGGTTCAAACGTGAACTGCTCTTGAACCACTTAAATAAAAATCATCATATTAATTTTAAAAATCATCTCTTTGTGTGATTATTCAAATTATATAATCAAAACAACGATTTAACATACTTGAATTTATCATAAGAAGTTGTTTTTACTGTAAATTGTTGGTTATAGAGTTGACTCGTCATGATCAAGCTTAATAAAAATTCTAGGCTGCGATTCTAGTAAAAACAAACTTGGTTTGTTTAAGAATCCTAAGCCAAAAATGTTTGTATGAAGATGTTTGATTTTTTTCTTTCTTCACTTTGCTCTAAAAACCAAAAAAACAGAAAGAACACGTTATTTAAACTACACAGTACAATATCTATTTATCCAGAACCAAAAATTTTAAAATATACAACAAACACGAAGTTATTCATGAATCCATACATAGATTTAAAATTTTAAAGTTGTATGGTTACTCACTTTGAAATATGAATGAACAGAGATGCTTTTGTTTTGAAAAAGAAACAGTTTTATCCTTCCTCTTCTTTTTCTTTCTTTAGTAGATTGTTTTCAAACTTGAATATATAAGTGATGTTCTTCTACTTTTTTTTATTTTATTTCTGATCTTTGTTAGGTTTTGCCTTTGAACGAATTGGAACTAATAGTCAAGTATATAAAAGAGGTGTGCATGTTAGTAGAGTACTGAGTATAATTATATTGTATAATTGTTTTATACAGGCTTTGTACAACCAAAGACTTTCCTCCTTCTTTCAAGGGTGGCTGAGGAGAAAGCATTTAATGAAAGCATTTAATGTTTCATGCTTCTTGTATGTTTACAGCCTATGCTGTTTAATTTATTTATTTATTTATTTTGCAGATTTTTTTCTTGCATACATTATTGTTTCACTATCTACTGGCTTGTGTAATCTTCATACACACTTAGATTTATTCATAGCAACATACTTTTATATTTATTCTTTATTTGTTTCTTTGTTTCCTGATTTACTAATTTACATGCACTTATTTGGTTACTTTGCTAAATGAAAGAAAATTGTTCTAGTTATTGTTTTCTTATGTCTACATATTTGAATGTACATTCTCTCTTTTCTTTTATTAGCTAATGTTTTTATTTTTTATTTTTTATTGTTTAATACAATTTCTTTTTTGTTACATATTTTATTCAAATATTTATTTAAAACTTAAACTATCAATTATTTATTTATATCCATATAACTTTCTTTTATTTAATAATATTTTATTTCCCTTGAAACATTTCAAATTAAATTGAAAATTTCAAATAAGTCACTAAATTTAAATTAACAAATTTTGGGATGTTACAGGATGGAGGTGATGATGGGTGGTAGGGCCGAGCAAGGCTTGAAGAGGAGGAAGGCAAAAATCATTGAAAATGAAGAGGAAAAGTGAGAAGCCATTACCCTTTTTTTTATTGAAGATAACCATGAGTTTTGAGATGTGAGAAGGTTTCTCATGTGAAAAACGAAGAGGAATACACAGCAAAAGCAAAGAGATGAATGGCCAAAAGAAAGAAATGAAAAGGCAAAAGGAAAATGAAAAGAAAAAGTAAATGGAAAGACACAAGAAAATGAAAAGGTTTTGCCTCTTCAAACTTCCAATTTCTTCTATTCAAAATAAACAAAATAAAATTCAGTAAATAAAAATAAAAGACAATCAAAATAAAGTGAAAAAGAAAATAAATAAATAATTTTAGAAAAAATAGAAGATAAATAAGAAAATATCTTATTAAACTGAAACTAGCATTAAAAATTATAAACAAAATACAATAAACATTTGAAAATTATAACTACACTTTTAAAATGTTTTAAAAAATAAAATATACATAACATGTCATTTTACACATACATACACAAATTAGAACATGATATGACAAAAAAATTATTATTTATATAAATTAAAATAAACCATTTTGTTAAATAAACAATTTACATACAATGTTTTAAAAAGCATAACTTTCACAATATTAATTGGATTTCAACGAAACGAAAAGAAGTATACTTGAAATTTTATTTACTTTCATAAAATAAAGATAAATTTCAAAAATTCAAAATTCAAAATTCAAAATTTAAAATTTAAAAGTCAAAGTTTGACCATATTGACCAAAATTCACATTTTTGGAAAATATTCTATCTAGTCATGTTTGAAATTATAATTTACATCAAAATCAAAATTTATATTTAAAATAACAAAAATTATTCATTTTAATAAATAAATAAAGTATCTAAATCAGGAATTTCAATTGAAATAATCAAAATATATAACTAAAATAATCACGAAATGCAGGGTTGTTACACTCTCCCCCACTCAAAACTTTTCGTCCTCGAAAAGGAATGAGGTACGGGAAAACACAGAAAAAGATAGAATGAAATAGGATTAAGACAAGATGACAAGAAGATTGAAATTTTACTTGATAGTTGTTGTTATAGGTAAGTTTAACAAGGTGGAGATGATCTTCCCAAGATCCTCCAAAATCAAGACACAAGCACGAAGAAGATCTTCGAGAATCTGATTCACTCTTCCCGTTTGACCGTCGGTCTATGGATGGTAAACAGTGCTTAGATTCAAAAATGAGTACCAAAGTTTATCAAAGATTATAAAAAGATTTCTAAACAGACTGGTATAAGCAGTAGCCTCCCCATTCTGTAGCAAGATAAGGGAAATAAGGACAACCAAAAGATAGTTTGAAAAAAAAAAATAAGACAATCAGTTTGAAACCATGTAAATTTCAACTTAAATTGATAATTAATTTTTTTTTAAGTTAAATAAATCTTTACTATCTCAAATTTCATTATCTTATCATCAAATTATCTTAAATTAAAAATCTCTAAAATCATGGATTTGAAAAAATAATCATTTATTATACTCAAAAATGTACTCGATAAACTTAATTCTCCTTTATTCCTAATTATAATTAAATTTATTCCTCTAATATATTTTTATCACCTGACTTAAATATATTTATACTTATTATAACTGCTTTAATTTATTCTTAGTTCCTTTAACATCATTTTATATTGTAAATTATTTCATTACCCTTTTTTCTCTATTTACCTTTGTTAATCTTTTTATAACTAAAATTTAAGTGTATAACATTTATTATAACCACTCATATTTTATTTAAAAAATCCTTTTTTATATTGTATATTATCTAATTACATATTAAACTTCTGTATAATTTAGGTAAGTTATATTGGAATGAAATTGTGTATTATACAAATAAACTTTCCAATTCAATCATTTCAAGCTTGAAATTTATCCAAATCTTGAAATTATACTTGGAACTATACTTCAAGATAAAATTTGGAAATTAAATTTTTGATAAATTCCAAACTATTTAGAGATAAATAAATGCACATATACTATATATATACATTCAAATTTAAATCATATATCAACATATGTTATAAATCCAGTCTTATTTTTATAGAAATTAAAATCAAATAAATTCCCCAAAACAAAACTGTAGTAAGACTACAGAACGGTCTCTTCACTTCCAAACTCGAAAATGAATATCGATGATGCTACAGTCATCATCGAAATTATTTTCTAGCGACAAAGAGAGAAGCACTAGTTTTAACCTTTAAAATTCTTTGGAAACAACCTTCTATTAGAAAATACTTTAAATAGTATATCCTTTTAAAACGTTAAATACAAGGTTTGAAATCCATCGGAAATTAAATTCTCAAATATTTATCTTAAATTCATTTTAAATTTCCACATAAATTTATAACCATGTTTTATAGTTCAATTATTCATATAAGAAACAAGAGATAATGATATATAAAATCAATATTATTTATTAACAACCAATTCAAATAAAAATCCAGAAAAATTTATAACATAGCTACAAAATTTATTTCATTACTAAATTTGAAAACCATATTGTGTCAGTTTGCTCTGTTCAAGTGTTTTGGAAATCTTATCGATAGCGTTGATCAGACGAATCAATCGGAAACCCAAACCAACATCAACAACTCAAACAACACAATATATAAAACATTTTAAATATTAGTTTACAAATGCACTTCAAGAATGATTTGAAGATAAGTTGGAAACAAAGATGAGATGATTAAATAACAGAATAGGAAGATGGATAAATATATATAAATCGTAGGCAACCTTAACCAGGTCAACCGTGACTTAAAGAATATGATCGATGTGGATTTCTGGGGTAAATCTACATTCGGTCTCAAAAGATAGAGTTCGGAATTATAAGAGATACTAGCATCTAAACCGAGGATATAAAAATTTTGGTGAATCGATGCTATTGTAAAGGAGTTTCACCCCTTTTTCAAATCAATTTGAGATTGGCGAGACCACCGACTCATTATAAAGAACATTCGAAGTTGAGTTATGGGATACTACAGAATCAAAAGAAGACGAACAGTGAGGGACAAGAATGGATTTTGGAACCACAGGGAACATTCCAAACTTCAAGGGAATCGAGTCAAAAAGAAAGAGATTCAAACTCGAATGAAAGTGACTCTGTAAATACATTTACCATACATGCTGAGTTTGCCTAAAAACCAAAGCTCTGATACCACATGTAACGACCCGATATTTTCAACCATTCGCATCCGCACATGTCGGACTTGAATTGCTCAAAATACCGCGTTGTAAATAAAATTTGGCTAAACTCAGAATATACAGTAAATTAATAAATCACAGATCACAGACACAGAGTATTTAATAATGCAGCAGAAGTAAAAGAGATAGTAGTTCATGAAACTACTATATATATAAGATACATCCGAGTTCAACAAGATACAACAGAAGAGTAATAAGATACATTAGGTACAAATCAGAATACATCACTGAAATCAATGGATACTGAAATCAAAATAGATGGCTGGATCTACAAGCAAAGCTCAAACTCTGAAGGTGAGTCTTGAATGCTGAATCAGTCTGACTCGAGCATAAAGAAAAACACAAAACACTCGAGTCAGAACATAAATACTTATAACCTGTAAATCAACTCAAGTAAACAGTAACAAAATGCATCAGTAACTTAAAGGTTGCTTGGGATCGCCCATCCTTTAAGGATCCGTTAAACTATTTACTATGTAGTAATATTGCGCTATTATAATAATGTCTACAGTAAAATAAACTTACTTTTAAGTAGCGTTGAATGGTTACCCATATAGCCCTCAACACGTAATAGTCCCGGTAGTCCATCCAGTTTCAGCGTACCTCCAGATCGGGAGGCTGCCCTAAATACTCCATGGGCTACAGGAGAAAAACAAACTCGTAGTAAGGATTGCTATGGTAGGTGACACGGCACAAAAAGCAATGCCAGGGTAGATATACCAATTACACACACGGGCTGGTGGTAACATAGCAGCCACTACGCCCATCTCGGAACACACTCCCAATCAAAATCGGAGATGGCCATCAACTCAATCATAAGTAAGAGTATAGTATTGAAGAAATGTGTCCGATAGGAGGAATGACCTCACTTGACCCGAGATCGCTCCTCTTTTAGCCACCTTTTGCCAATTCACGGGAGTCGGGTCCACGTTCATACCTCAATAGGATCGTCGCCACCATCCTACTTCATTCTGGAAACTCCACCGCATACACGGTTGTTAAAGTGGTTTTCGGAGTTGGCAGAGAGTATGACAACTTTCGATCCCGGTCTCTTTAACAACCAATCGTTATTATAACGCCTTGGTTATTTCAAAATAGTTTATACTTCAAAAAAATCAAATCAAATAATTCCTTTCAAAACTATATCCCTTTCAAAATAGTTTTATACTTCGAAACCAAAATCATTTTTATTTCAAAACGATATTCAAGTCAAATAGTTTATACTTCGATACAAAACCATTTTTATTTCAAAACTATATATTCACCTTTTAGAAATCATAATACTTTCAAAGTTATAACTCTTTCAAAATCAAAATACTTGAAATCATTACACTTTGAAAAACATAACATTTCAAAATCATATACTTGAAATCATGGTACCTTCCTTTAATCCAAATTTTTAAATTTCTAAATTAATTCAATTCAAACCATCGGTTTCAATTCAATTCAGTTTCCCAACAAACCATTTCAATCATATCAATTTCAAATATACATTGGATCCACAAAACAAACTATTCAATTTGTAATATATTTCAAAGCTTTAATATCCTACATTTCAAAACTAAATTTTATAATTTCAGATATCTCTGATTTAACTTCATTATTACTTAGTTTTGAAATATTCATTCCATAAATCCAATATTATTTAAATAACTCAAAATTACTAGTAAACCAAACATCCTTTCATACTAATTACTAATATAAACTTCAAATATTCATTTATCAAAATCAATTATCATTCCAAATTCACATTCTTTATCATCATATCATTCAAAACCATTTCAAAATCATTTCCTTTCAAATCCTTTATAAATTCATCATCATTCTTAAATTCAAATATTCAATTTTAAATATCATTTTAAAATCAAAGATGTCATTTAAATATCATTTCAAAATTCCATTGAAAAATTCATTTATCTCATTACATTTCATTCCATTTAACACATAACCAAGTAAACCTTAATTAAATTCAAATTCAAATTAAATTCCTTTGAAATTCAAATTCAAATATTAAATAATATTCAAAACTCCTAAAATTTCACAAATAATCAATTCCAAAAGTTAAATCATTTAACACTTTAAACTATAACTCAAATAGTGTTAAAATCTATAATATTTCGAAACATTATCAAATTATAGCAACGACGACATTTATAAAGTGCTATCGTAGCTTATAGTTTCCAAAATAGTTTAGTTTAAGAACAATGACATTTATAAAATGCCGTAATAGACATTTAGTTATTTCTAAACTT
This sequence comes from Allium cepa, assembly GCA_030765085.1. Classification (NCBI taxonomy): domain Eukaryota; kingdom Viridiplantae; phylum Streptophyta; class Magnoliopsida; order Asparagales; family Amaryllidaceae; genus Allium; species Allium cepa. The sequence continues at coordinate 106,649,091 of CM060937.1, read as the reverse complement.
AGGTAAATTTTAGAAATGGTAGCACTTAACAAATGCCATCGTAAAACCACTGCATTTTTGGAAATGCTATAAATAAAATTCTAGATTTAATTATAACTTTTTCAGAAACAATAAAACTTCAATTTTTTTGTTATTTTAAACATATAAATCATATTTTTTTAGGCTTCAAAATTTCACATTTAAATAATTTCAACATATGATTTATCACAACAAAAATTTTAAATCAAATATCCAATTTAAAACTCACTTTCATTTGTTAAGTCAAAATTTCACTGTTTATTAACTTATAAATTTAATAAAACTTAACATTTTACTTCAAATATCATTTCAAAACTTTAAAATTTAATTTCCATTATTTACTTACATTTTAAAAAAACATTTAAAGTCAAAAATCACGTTTTCTTCAAATTTACGTACTTAAATTCACAAATTCAAAACTTAATATTTAGCCTTCTTAAAACCATAAAATATATATATTTTTAAATCAAAATTTCACGCTTTAAGAATAAAATCATAAGAAAAATCATTTGAAAATATACCACGGGGTCTGTATATAATTTTCTATCCTAGGTCAAGTGATACGGATATGTATCATTTCAATCCGCAATTTAAAAAAAAACCCAGGTTCTATCATTTCAAATCCGCAATCCCAAGTCAAATAAAATACAATAAAAATCACTTGAGCCTATCATTTCAGCAAATAATGATTTTTCCTTATTCTAATGTCTGTTCGGGTATGTATCATTTCAACCCATAGTGCTTCTATTCTAACAGGGAACTTGCAATTTGGTCATATACATAACCAATATAAAAAATTATACTAACATGTCAATGTCATAATATACTGTCATATATCATATTTCAGGTGATAATTAACAGAGTTAACATGCTAATAACATGAAATAACATATCATATAATCATTATTAACTTGCATAACATTTTAATTACTAATCACTTGTCATCCATTTACCATTTCAAAAGTAATAATGTCAGAGTGAGAAGGACTCACCTTTATCAAAGCTAGAGACCACTATGACACACAAGACGATTCTAAAGGCACAACAAGCACGATACAACACGAATTTTGATTTGAAAGAAGAGAGAGCCAAGATATTAATCTTTATTCAACAATAAAACAAAGTTAATATAAATATAAATACAATATCAAATCTATTGGAACAAAATGGAAATAGAATTTACAAAAGACATCACCATGTTTTTCAATCTATTTTGCTTGACTACTAACCACTTTTGCTTGGCCATAAAGCTTCATTGGTTCAGCCATGATGTTGTGTTGGTTGAAATGAATCTTGTTTGGACTTATATAGGCACGTATACAAGGATATGTGAAGGGTTTTTGAGTTACCAGTGAAGGAAGGTCAAAGGCAAGGCAAAATAGGAAGTTTTGGTTCAACATTTTGGCTCTGCCAAAGGCATGTGGGCTTGGCCTTGATCAGGTACAGAACTGGTGATGGATAGAGTGGTGGCCAGAGGTGGTGAAATTGCTGGTGGTGGTGGCTATGGTGGTGGCCGAGGCAGAATATAAAGGGGATGGGAAAATACTAGGCTCGGGTATGCATTTTTGGTGGAGTTTGCATTATTTTTGTGGTGTTTGCAATATGGAAGGGTCACGGCCACCATTGGTTAGAGGAGGAGGTGGTGGTTGCTGTGGCTGGTAATGGTGGAGAGGATGGTGGAGAGGATGGTGGTGATGATGGGTGGTAGGGCCGAGCAAGGCTTGAAGAGGAGGAAGGCAAAAATCATTGAAAAAGAAGAGGAAATGTGAGAAGCCATTACCATTTTTTTTATTGAAGATAGCCGTGAGTTTTGAGATGTGAGAAAGTCTCTCACATGAAAAATAAAGATGAATATACGGAAAAAGCAAAGATATGAACGACGAAAAGAAAGAAATGAAAAGGCAAAAGGAAAATGAAAAGACAAATTAAATGAAGAGACGCAAGAAAATGAAATGGTTTCGCCTCTTCAAATTTCCAATTTCTTTTATTCAAAATAAAAAAATTCAGTAAGTAAAAATAAAAAACAAAATAAAGTGAAAAAGAAAGTAAATAAATAATTTTAGGAAAAATAGACGATAAATAAGAAAATAGCATATTAAATTGAAACTAGCATTAAAAATTGTAAACAAAATACAATAAACATTTGAAAATTATAACTACACTTTTAAAATGTTTAAAAAAATAAAATATATATATAACATGTCATGTTACACATATATACACAAATTATAACATGATATGACAAACAAAATATTATTTATATAAATTAAAATAAACAATTTTGTTAAATAAACAATTTACATACAATGGTTTAAAAAGCATAACTTCCACAATATTAATCGGATTTCAACGAAACGAAAAGCGGTATACTTGAAATTTTATTTACCTTCATAATGGAAAATTAAATTTCAAATTTTCAAATTTCAAATTTTCAAATTTCAAATTTTCAAATTTCAAGTTTTCAAATTTTAAATTTAAAAGTCAAAGTTTGACCATATTGACCAAAATTCACATTTCTAGAAGATATTCTATTTAGTCATGTTTCAAATTATAATTCACATCAAAATCAGTATTTATATTCAAAATAACAAAAATTATTCATTTTAATAAATAAATAAAGTTTTTAAATTAGAATTTCAATTAAAATAATCAAAATATACAATTAAAATTATCACAAAATACGGGGTTGTTACATTATATTTTCCAAAACTTCAAAATATACAGTAAATAAATAAATCACAAAGTCATAGACACAGAGTATTACAACAATAAATAGCGGAATAGATAAAAGATAAATAGTAGTTCATGAAGCTATTATAAAACAACAGAGTTTGAAATAAAATACAACATAATACCTCAAATATGATGTAGTCTCGAATACAAACAGATGTCAAATCTAAACAAACTACTGGATAGCCGAAAGCTGAATAGACGCAGATGGATCTCCAAGTGAAGCTCCAACTCCAAAGGTGAGTCACAAATGCTACGACACTCAGTCTAACCCAAGCGTAAAGCAAAAACATAAAATACTCAAGTCAGGATTAACATTCTTATATCAATAAATCCAACTAAAGTGAAATATCAACTGAAATACAAGTAACTCAAAGGATGTTTGGGATAATCATCCTCTAAGGATCTGTTAAACTATCTACTATGTACTAATATACACTATTATAATAATGTCTATAGTAAAGTAGAGTACTAAAATAGCACTAAGGCCTTACCCGTTTCCCTCTTAACACATTTTATAGTGCCAGTAGTCTATACATACCATGATACCCCATGAACTGGGGATATCAGAGGGTACTCCATAGGTACGACACAAAACAAACTCGTAGTGGTCTCTATATGGTAGGTGACACGGCACAACTAGGCAATGCCAGGGTAGATACATCGATTACACTTCCGGGCGGGTGGTAACGCAGAGCCACAGCAATCGCCCACCTCAAGCCACACTCCCGAAAATCCGAAGGTGCGCACCAAATCAATCACAAAGCAATAGAATGGCATAAAATGGAGTGTGTTCGATTAGAGGAGTTACCTCACTTGGCCCGTCAATTACTCCTGTTTTAGCCACCTTATGTCAATTCATAGGAGTCGGGTGCACTTGTATACTTCAATAGGATCGTCGCCACCATCCTACTTCATTCTGGAATCTCCACCGCATACACGGTTGTTAAAGTGGTTTTCGGCATTAGTAGAGAGTATGACAATAACCGATCCCGGTCTCTTTAATAACCCAACATTATTATAATACCGCGGTCATTTCAAAATAGTTTATACTTCAAAACCAAAATATCATTTCCATTTCAAAACCAAATCAATATGATATCATTTCATTTTCATACCAAATCAATATGATATCATTTACCATTTCAAAACCAAATCAATATGACATCATTTCCATTTCAAAACCAAATCAATATGATATCATTTCCATTTCAAAACCAAATCAATAGGATATCATTTCCATTTCAAATATATTCAGTTCCAAAAGTATAGTACTTTCAAAGTTATAACACTTTCGAAATCACAACATTTTGAAATCATAGCATTTCCTTTAAACCGTTTAGATATTAATAATAGTATATATAATAAAATAGTTTATAAAATAAAAGAGTTTATATAAAATAGTTATAAGTAAAAATAGTTCATATTAAAATAGTTTATATTAAAATAGTTTATATTAAAAATGATTTATATTAAAATAGTTTATGTAAAATAATCTATATAGTATAAACCTGGTAGGGGCCCAGTTTAACCCCGCTTAGCCTTCAAAAAATAATAATAATCTATAAAGTAAAATATAAAATAGTTTTAAATATAATTAAAAAATACTTCGTATTATAAAATAGTTTCCTTAAATGTCACAAATCGACTCAAATCAACTCGAATTCCAAAATTCATATTTAACTCGATCTCAATTCATCAATTTTAATTCAAATCAGCTTCTCAATAAACCATTTCAAATTTTATCGATTTCAAATACAGATTTGAACCACAGAATGAACCATTTCAATTTCAGTATATTTCAAAGCTTTATATATTCCACATTTTCAAAAATAAATTTGATACTTCTATATAGTTCTTAATTTAACTTCATTATATATCTTATTAAACCTTGGAAATAATTTCAATATATATATATATATATTGACCAATGGTGTCTGTATATAATTCTCTATCCTATGGTCGAGTGATACTGATATTTATCATTTCAATATGCAATATAAATATCTACGGGTATATATCATCTCAACTCGCAATCCCAAATTCAATTCAATTGAAAATCGCTTGGGTTTATCATTTCAACCCAAAACGATTTTCTTCTATTCTACGGATCGTTCGGGTTGGCATCATTTCAACCCATAGTGAATTATATACTAACAGGGAACTTGCAGAGTGATAACAGATACGATAATAATAAAACAAGCATATGTCATCAATATAAATAACAGATAATAATGTCAGATGTCACAGGTGAACAGATACGTGTAATAGCATATATACAACAATGTAAATAACTAGCAGCAGCAAGTTCCAATTGTCGTTTCAATTGAAATCAAATTTAACGAATATAAGAACGTTAACCGTGATTGATTTCTCACCTTTCGAGGCTAGAGAGGATTAACAAAGAAATAATCTACGAATTGAATTGCGAAATTGACCAATCCAAATGATGATTTCCAACGCAAAGCAAGAATGGCAGGAATTCGACGAATATAGCTGATAAATAGGAATTGACGAAATTGAGTCAAAACTGGATCGATGAGGATCGGTTACATAAGTGAATTGATATAGATATGGCATACAAAATTCATACACACACCCACACACATATATATATAAAAATCATATTCTAATTTCAAATACATATTAAATTAAATATATATGTAATTTAAAAATCATTGTTAAATCCCAACACATACAATATCTATATATATATAAAATCGAAAACCAAATTCACCTATATATAAAATAAAAATAATGTATATACACATGTACACAAACTTTCATACAGGTTGTAAATATAAATTAATGTTTTTTAACATATTCTTAAAACCATATTATTATAACATATAAACTACAGACCTATATATATAAAATGGTCAGATAAAATATACTTATACCTAACTTTGTATTGTCGAATGAATATAACTTACCTAACTAAAAATATAAACATACATCATATATATGTAAACAACACTACCTACTATGACACATATAACTTATAATATATGAGCAACAGACCCAAATTATTATAATATATATAAATATAAGTAAGATAATAACATATATATTTATTTCCTTTATAAACAAAAAGAAAGCCTGTGTTTGTATGCGCTGACTGGTTATAACTCATATGACTATCAGGTTAAAAATTTATACAAGCACATATATTTTATATATTTTTTAGCAAAGCTAGCCGGCTTTATAGTGGGTCGTGTCACTGTATATAAAATGAACAAACAGGTGCTCTGCACATGCATGGAACAGCTAAAAGGGCAGAAAGCCCAAAACAGAATAAAATTAAGCACAGGAGCTAGACAAAGATACCTAAACTACTATCACAGCATGACTAAGCTTCCTCAGAAGATGGGGAACAATCACGATCATCATAAAAAGAAGGAACAATGACAAGAGAAAATCCCGAAAATAGAGCAGCTAGAAGCGGATCATAACCAACAGAGTCAGGAGAGTAAATAAATTTCCTATCCCAAGTGACATCATAAAACTTACTCTTATTCTCCTCACCAATCACACCATCCCTAGTAAGGCACAAACCATCTCCCTCAATATGGTAGATAAGACACCGACTCTCACCCTCAATCTCACTAATAAAAGCAAAATAGATATCTTTCTCAAGGGAATATCTCATATCAGATGGAGCATGAATCCAAGCACGTTCATCAAAATTCCAGGAAATAATATCAGACGAGGGTGCAGAAGGGGTCTCACCCAAGGCCATTGGAGGAGAAACAGTAGTTGGAGCTATCACTGGCGAAGAAGAAGAAGGAGGTACACTAACCAGGTCAACAACAGGAGGAACCATAGAGGAAACATCAACAACATGAGGCATCGATGCAACGACCAATGGGACAACAGGGGAAACCTTCGGAACCCACTTTCGAAGGGGAGGTCGAGGAAGGGGAGACCGATCAACAACGGGAACAACCGAAGAAGAACAAGAAACTGCAAGGTGGCCAAATGACTGATAAGACGAACATATCTCAGGTTTCCAACTATAGCAAACTCTGACCTCAGAAACGTGACTCTCATCTAATCTGACCAATAATACGTTAGGCAGTGGTTTGTCAGGGGTAATCTCGATTAGAGCTTTGTCATAGACTAGCTTTTTCCTGGAAACAGTATTAGCATCATAACATATCACTTTGCCCACAAGTCCAGCAAGCCAGTCAATACCGATAAGAGGCTGGAGAACAGATGGGATATGAGAAAAGTGTGCCCATATAGGAATTGAAAGAACTTGCTCCTTCGCACGATCTACTGAAGGACTCCATGTAGTAATAATGAAAGGTTTCCCATCAATAAGAATGGGGTTAGCCTCTAGAATTCGTTGTCTTTCATCACTACGCAAAAACTTAAAATAGAACATTTTGTTATCAAAGTGAACACGCAGACCACCTTTAGGCTTCCACACAGAGCTGCGCCGCACCTTAACAAGATGATAGGGTGGATTGGTGTAACGACCCGATATTTTCAACAATTCGCATCCGCACATGTCGGACTTGAATGCTCAAAATACCACGTTGTAAATAAAATTTGGCAAATCTCAGAATATACAGTAAATACATAATCACAGATCACAGACACAGAGTATTTAATAATGCAGCGGAATTTAAAAGAAATAGTAGTTCATGAAGCTACTATATAAAAATAAGATACATCAGAGTTAAACATGATACAACAAAAAGTAACAAGATACATCAGGTACAAATCAGAATACATCACTGAAATCACTGGATACAGAAAGCAAAATAGATGGCTGGATCTTCAAGGAAAGCTCCAACTCCGAAGGTGAATCTTGAATGCTAACTCACTCAATCTGACTCGAGCGTAAAGCAAAATACAAAACACTCGAGTCAGGACATAAATACTTATGAACTGTAAATAAACTCAAGTGAACAGTAACAAAAATGCATCAGTAACTTAAAGGGTGCTTGGGATCGCCCATCCTTTAAGGATCCGTTAAACTATTTACTATGTAGTAATATTGCGCTACTATAATAATGTCTACAGTAAAATAAGCATACTTTTAAATAGCGTTCCGGGCTACCCATATCACCCTTCACACATAATAGTCCCAGTAGTCCATCCAATATCATGCCATCTCCACTCTGGGTGACTGTCAGAGGATACCACACGGGCTACGGGAGAAAAACAAACTGGTAGTAAAGGCTCGGTATGGTAGGTGACACGGCACACAAGGCAATGCCAGGGTAGATATACCAATTACGCACACGGGCTGGTGGTAACGCAGCAGCCACATACGCCCACCTCGGAACACACTCCCAATCAAAATCGGAGGATGGCCATCTAATCAATCATCAGTAAGAGTATAGTATCGAAGGAATGTGTCCGACCAGAGGTGCTATCTCCTTTGGCCCGAGATCGCTCCTGTTTTAGCCACCTTATGCCAACTCACGGGAGTTGGGTCCACGTAATATACCTCAAGAACGTCGCCGCCATCCTACTTCATTCTGTAATCTCCACCGCGTACACGGTTGTTAAAGTGGTTTTCGGAGTTGGCAGAGAGTATGACAACTTTCGATCCCGGTCTCTTTAACAACCAAACGTTATTATAACGCCGTGGTCATTTCAAAATAGTTTATATTTCAAAAGGATCAAATCATTTCATTTCAAAACTATATTCCTTTCAAAATAGTTTACGCCTCGAAACCAAAACCATTTTTATTTCAAAACTATTTATTCAATCAAAATAGTTTATACTTCGAAACCAAAATCATTTTTATTTCAAAACTATATTCAAAACTATATTCAAATCAAAATAGTTTATACTTTATCATTTCCATCTCAAACCTATATTCACTTCCAAAAATCATAATACTTTCAAAGTTATAACTCTTTCGAAACCAAAATACTTGAAACAATTACACTTTGAAAATCATAACATTTCAAAATCATACATTTGAAATCATGGAACATTCTTTTAATTCTTACATTTTACAAATTTATTCAATTAAACCAAAATTCCAAATTTCCAATTTAATTCAAATCAAACCATCAGTCTCAATTCAATATAGTTTTCTAACAAAACATTTCAAATCTTATAAATTTCAAATATAGATTTGATCTACAAAATAACAATCCAATTTTAATATATTTCCAAACTTTAATATCTCACATTTCAAAACTAAACTTTATAATTCCATATATTCATATCTCAAATCTAATTTCATTATTATTTAGTTTTGAAATATTCATTTCATAAATCCAATATTATTTAAATAAACTTAAATTACGATTAAACCAAATATCTTTTCATACAAATATAAACTTCAAATATTCATTTATCAAAAATCAAATATCATTCCAAATTCATATTCTTTATCAAAATAAAGATCAAATCATTTCCAAACCATTTCAAATCATAAAAATATCATATCCTTTCAAAACCTCATTTCAAATCATTGTTTGAGTTCAAATTCAATTACTCAAATTTAAATACTTCTTTTTTTCAAACCTATCACTCATTTATTTTTTCAATTATCATTACAAAAATACAATTCAAAATTCCCTTCAAAATTCATTTATCTCATTACATTTCATTCCGTTTAACACATAATCAAGTAAACCTTATTTAAATTCAAATTCAAATTTAAATTCCTTAAAAATTCAAATTTAAATATTAAAATATATTCAAAACTTCTTAAATTTCACAATTAATCAATTTCCAAAAGTTAAATCATTTAACACTTTAAAATATAACTCAAACAATGTTAAAATCTACAACATTTCAAACATTGTCAAATTATAGCGACGACATCATTTATAAAGTGCTATCGTAGCTTATAACTTCCAAAAATGGTTTAGTTCAAGAATAACGATATTTATAAAATGTCGTAATAGATATTTAGTTATTTCAAACATTGTTAGATTCAAAACAATAGCATTTAAAAATGCTGTCAAAGGACTACAGCATTTTGAAAATGCTATAAAATTCCAGGTTTCATTTTAGCTTTTCAAAAATAATAATAAAACTCCAAATTTTTTATTATTAAAACTTAAAAATCATATTTCTAGACTTCAAAATTTTACATAAAAAATCATTTTAACATATGATTTAACACAATAAAATTTTAAGATCAAATATTCAATTTTACAAACTCCATTCATTTATTAAGTCAAAATTCACTGTTTATTTATTTATAAATTTAATAAACTTAACATTTTACTTCAAATATCATTTCAAAACTTTAAATTTAATTTCCATTATTTATTTACATTTTAAAATAAAATTTATAGTCAAACATCACATTTACTCCAAATTTACATGCTTGAATTCACTTAAATTCACAATTTCAAGATTTAATATTTAACTTTCTTAAAACCATAATATATATATATTTTTAAATCAAAATTTCATACTTTTGAAAATACATATTTAAAAAAAATCATTTAAAAATATACCACGGGGTCTGTATATAATTTTCTAACCTAGGTCAAGTGATACGGATATATATCATTTCAATCCATAATTTACAAAGAAAACCGGGTTTTATCATTTCAAACCCGCAATCCCAAGTCAAATAAAATACAATAAAAATCGCTCAAGCCTATCATTTCAGCCCATAATGATTTTTCCCTATTCTAAAGTCCATTCGGGTATCTATCATTTCAACCCATAGTGATTCTATTCTAACAGCGAACTTGCAGTGTGAATATATGCATAAACAATATAAACAATGTCAATGTCACAATATAATGTCATATATCAGATGTCAGGTTATAATTAATAGTTTTAACATGGTAACAACATGGCATAGCATATCATATAATCATCATTAACTTGCATAAACATTTTATATTACTAAACACTTGTCATCAATTCACTATTTCATAAGTATAAATGTCAGAGTGAGAAAGACTCGCCTTTTCAAGCTGAAGACAAACAACACACACAAGAGCGATTCCAAAGTCACGACAAGCACGATTTGATTTGAATAGATGGAGACCCTTGTATACAACACCAAATATAATATACATAAGCACAAATATAGATATCGACATACAAATATAATTAACAACTTTAGTTTGCAAAACAGTTGCAAAACAAGAGAGATGACCAAACCTTAGAAGCAAAAGACCTGCACACGACAACATAAGCTGGTCACATGATCAAATGGGCTTGCTCTCATCACACTAGGCTCAGCCTAGATGCCAACATGGCTCAAGTTTGGGTCAATATGGGTTCATATGGCTCGGCCTAACTTGGATATGAAGGAGTGGAAGTTGTGACATGAGAAATACAAAAGTCAATGCAATTAAGTGGATTTTTGGTGCAACTATAGGTTCGGCCTGCCATGGCTTGGGCTTGGTCGTGCAAGGGGATGGTCAGGTGGTGGCTGGAGTGGCGGCCAAAGGTAGTGGTGGGACTGGTGGTGGCGGCCATGGAGGTGGTTTAAGTGAAAAATGAAGGTTATGGCCTTAAGGGTTTGGCTAGGCTAGTTTTCAAGTGATGCTTGTATTAATTTGAGGAATTTGCAACCTTGGGAGGGCCATGGCCTGTAATGGTCAGTGGAGTAGGAGGAGTAGCTGCCAAGTATGGTGGAGGTGGTGGTCGTGGAGGTGGAGTGGACTAGAGGCCGAGCTATGCTAGAGGAGGAACAAGGTAGAAATCATTGAAAAGAAGTAGGAAAGAAAGAATGAAGCCATAAGTTTTTTTTTCCCTTTTTTTCTTCATAAAGCCATGAGTTTTAGGGGGAAGATGAGAAAGAGTTCTCACGTGAAAAGGAAAATGGAATGTCAGCTGAAGAGTGGAGTTAAGGCAGCCAATTGAAGAGATGTTGGTTGAGAAATGAAAAGACAGAATACAAAAAGGCTTGAGCAAATAAAGAGTCACAAACCTTTCAAATTTCCACCATTTCTTTTTAAATTTTAAATACACGTAAAATATATATAAATACAGATAAAAACACCAAAATATAGTAAATAAACAAAATAAATAAATAAATATTAATTAAATATAATTAAATTAAGAAAATAGCAAAGAAAATGTTAACTAGGCTTGAAAATTTGAAGATAAATGAAATGAACTTTGGAAAAATTGTATGTACATGAAACATATTTATAAATAAAGATAAAAACATAAAAAAAAAGCATACATAAAAATGAATAAATAAATTTTAATTAAACATAATTTAAATGAAGAAAATAGCAGAAAAATGGAAACTAACCTTTAAAAATTGAAAATAAATTCAATGAGCTTTGGAAAAATTCAAACATCACTTTAAAAATATTTAAAAGGTAAAAATATATGTAACATAACATATAATACAATTTATAAGAAGATATGGCAATTAAAAAGATTATTTATATAATTTAAAATAAACAATATTGTTAAATAAAACAATTTACACCCAAATTGGTAAAAAGCATAACTTTCACGTTATTATTCGAATTTCAATGAAACGAAAAGCATTGTTCTTGAAATTTTATTTACTTTCATAACAAAAATAAAATTCAAATTTTCAAATATTTAAAATTCAAATTTAAAAGTCAAAGTTTGACCAGATTGACCAAAATTCACATTTTCTGGAAATATTCAATTTATGCGTGTTTGAAATTCTAATCCACATCAAAATCAACATTTATATTAAAATAAAAAAATATTCATTTTAATAAATAAAATAAAGTTTATCCAATTTAAATAAATAAATAAAGTTTTTTTTATATATATCAAGAATTTCAATTTTAAAATAATTACAAAATACAGGGTTGTTACACTCTCCCCCACTCAAAACTTTTCGTCCCCGAAAAGGAATGAGGTATGGGAAAGTACAGAAAAGATAGAATAAAATAAGATTAGGACAAGGCGACAAGAAAAATTGAAATAATACCTGATAACTGTTGTTATAGATAAATCTAGCAAGGTGGAGATTGTCTTCCCAAGATCCTCCAGAATCAAGAACACAAGCACGAAAAAGATTCAGATGACTAAGCAGTGCTCAGATCCAGATGAGTACCCAAGATTATCAAAGATTATAGAAAGATTTCTAAACAGACTGGTATAAACAATAGCCTCCCCATTCTATAGAAAGATAAGGAAAATAAGGACAACTAAAAGATAGTTTGAAAAACAAAATAAGATAATAAATTTGAAATTATAATGCTTTGAAATCATAATACTTTAGAGATGTTATTATTTGGAAATCATACTACCAAAATCATAACACTTTTAAAATAATCTTTATTTAAACCATTTAAATTCAAGGTCAAATAATATTCATTTCAAAGTTGTAACATTTCAAGTTCATTTATTTAATTATAAATTCCCAAAACATTTTATTTTAGAAACAGCAGCACTTATAAAGTGCTACGGTAGATATATTAGTATTTCAAATCAGTTCAATTTTAGAAATATTCATTTGGATATCATTTACTTATATTTATTAAAACAAACTTTTATGAATGGAATATCCAAATCAAACTATACTTCCTTTATTAAGTCAAAAGTTCACTATTTTACTTAACTCTTAATTTAACAAATAACCTAACACTTTATTTGAAATACCCATTTCATAAATAGATATTCCTTCAATAAGTTACACTAAAAATTCCATTTGAAAACCAAATTCTCAATTATCAAATTTCAGTGGTATTAAAAATACACCTTAACTATAAAAAACAAAATTATTCATTTTTCAAAACATGCCCATTACATAAATAAAATATTTATCATAGCAAATAAAATGATCAAATTTCTTTACACATTTATTCATTTAGACATCAATTAAACTATGATTCCAAGTTAAATAAACTTTATTACAAAATGTCCCATAAAATGTATTTTATTTTACCTATTCAGAGATACATTATTTATTACACAAACATAATATATCAAATCAATTTTTAAATCTTATATCTATATATATAAAAAATCAAATCATATTTGAGAAATTCAAATCAATTATATTCCCAAAACAAAGCTGTAGCAAGACTACAGAACTGTCTCTTCACTTCGAAACTCGAAAATGAATGTCGATGATGCTGCAGTCATCACCGAAGTTATTTTCCAGCGACAAAAAGAAGAGCACTAATTTGTTTACTTTAAAATTCTTTGGAAACAAATTTCTATTTGGAAATACTTTACATAATATATCCTTTTTTTAAAACTTTAAACCAAAGTTCGAAATCATCGGAATTTTAAATTCTCAAATTCTTGTTTTAAATTCATTTCAGTTCCCAAATAAATTTATAAACAACTATTTATAAATTCATTTGTAGAACAATAAATGATAAATCAAGTATTATCATTTAAAATTATCAATTTAAATAATTAATTAAGTTCCATAAACTTATGTATCAAAATTTATTTCATTAACCAAATTTTAAAATAATATTGTGTCAGTTTTCTCTGTTCAAGTGTTTTGGAAATCTTATCGATAGCGTTGATCAGACGAATCGATTAGAAACCCAAATCAACATCAACAACTCAAACAACACAATATATAAAATATTTTAAATATTAGTTTACAAATACACTTCAAGAATGACTTGAAGATAAGTTAGAAACAAAGATGAGATGATTAAATAACAGAATAGGGAGATGGATGAGTTTATATAAATCGCGGGCAACCTTAACCGGGTCAACCGTGACTTAAAGAATAAGATCGATGTGGATTTCTTGGGTAAATCAACATTCGGTCTCAAGAGATAGAGTTCGGGATTATAAGGGTACTAGCATCTAAACCGAGGATATAGAATCTCTGGTGAATCGATGCTGTTGTAAAGGAGTTTCCCCCTTTACAAATAAATTTGAGGTTGGAAAGACAGCCGACTCATTATGAAGATCTTTTGAAGTGGAGTTATGGGATACTCTAGAAACAAAAGAAGATAAATAGTGAGGGACACGAATGGATTTTGGAACCACAGGGAATGTTCCAAAATTCAAAGGAATCGAGTCAAAAAGGAAGAGGTTTAAACTCGAATGAAAGTGATTCTGTAAATACATTTACCCTATATACTGAGTTTTGCCTAGAGCTACCAAAGCTCTGATACCAACTGTAACGACCCGATATTTTCAACAATTCGCATCCGCACATGTCGGACTTGAATTACTCAAAATACCACGTTGTAAATAAAATTTGGCAAATCTCAGAATATACAGTAAATACATAGTCACAGATCACAGACACAGAGTATTTAATAATGCAGCGGAATTTAAAATAAATAGTAGTTCATGAAGCTACTATATAAAAATAAGATACATCAGAGTTAAAAATGATACAACAAAAAGTAATAAGATACATCAGGTACAAATCAGAATACATCACTGAAATCACTGGATACAGAAAGCAAAATAGATGGCTGGATCTTCAAGGAAAGCTCCAACTCCGAAGGTGAATCTTGAATGCTAACTCACTCAATCTGACTCGAGCGTAAAGCAAAATACAAAACACTCGAGTCAGGACATAAATACTTATGAACTGTAAATAAACTCAAGTGAACAGTAACAAAAATGCATCAGTAACTTAAAGGATGCTTGGGATCGCCCATCCATTAAGGATCCGTTAAACTATTTCCTATGTAGTAATATTGCGCTACTATAATAATGTCTACAGTAAAATAAGCATACTTTTAAATAGCGTTCCGGGCTACCCATATCACCCTTCACACACAATAGTCCCAGTAGTCCATCCAATATCATGCCATCTCCACTCTGGGTGACTGTCACAGGATACCACACGGGCTACGGGAGAAAAACAAACTGGTAGTAAAGGCTCGGTATGGTAGGTGACACGGCACACAAGGCAATGCCAGGGTAGATATACCAATTACGCACACGGGCTGGTGGTAACGCAGCAGCCACATACGCCCACCTCGGAACACACTCCCAATCAAAATCGGAGGATGGCCATCTAATCAATCACCAGTAAGAGTATAGTATCGAAGGAATGTGTCCGACCAGAGGTGCTACCTCCTTTGGCCCGAGATCGCTCCTGTTTTAGCCACCTTATGCCAACTCACGGAAGTTGGGTCCACGTAATATACCTCAAGAACGTCGCCACCATCCTACTTCATTCTGGAATCTCCACCGCGTATACGGTTGTTAAAGTGGTTTTCGGAGTTGGCAGAGAGTATGACAACTTTCGATCCCGGTCTCTTTAACAACCAAACGTTATTATAACGCCGTGGTCATTTCAAAATAGTTTATATTTCAAAAGGATCAAATCATTTCATTTCAAAACTATATTCCTTTCAAAATAGTTTACGCCTCGAAACCAAAACCATTTTTATTTCAAAACTATTGATTCAATCAAAATAGTTTATACTTCGAAACCAAAATCATTTTTATTTCAAAACTATATTCAAAACTATATTCAAATCAAAATAGTTTATACTTTATCATTTCCATCTCAAACCTATATTCACTTCCAAAAATCATAATACTTTCAAAGTTATTACTCTTTCGAAACCAAAATACTTGAAACAATTACACTTTGAAAATCATAACATTTCAAAATCATACATTTGAAATCATGGAACATTCTTTTAATTCTTACATTTTACAAATTTATTCAATTAAACCAAAATTCCAAATTTCCAATTTAATTCAAATCAAACCATCAGTCTCAATTCAATTTAGTTTTCTAACAAAACATTTCAAATCTTATAAATTTCAAATATAGATTTGATCTACAAAATAACAATCCAATTTTAATATATTTCCAAACTTTAATATCTCACATTTCAAAACTAAACTTTATAATTCCATATATTCATATCTCAAATCTAATTTCATTATTATTTAGTTTTGAAATATTCATTTCATAAATCCAATATTATTTAAATAAACTTAAATTACGATTAAACCAAATATCTTTTCATACAAATATAAACTTCAAATATTCATTTATCAAAAATCAAATATCATTCCAAATTCATATTCTTTATCAAAATAAAGATCAAACCATTTCCAAACCATTTCAAATCATAAAAATATCATATCCTTTCAAAACCTCATTTCAAATCATTGTTTGAGTTCAAATTCAGTTACTCAAATTTAAATACTTCTTTTTTTCAAACCTATCACTCATTTATTTTTTCAAATATCATTACAAAAATACAATTCAAAATTCCCTTCAAAATTCATTTATCTCATTACATTTTATTCTGTTTAACACATAATCAAGTAAACCTTATTTAAATTCAAATTCAAATTTAAATTCCTTAAAAATTCAAATTTAAATATTAAAATATATTCAAAACTTCTTAAATTTCACAATTAATCAATTTCCAAAAGTTAAATCATTTAACACTTTAAAATATAACTCAAACAATGTTAAAATCTATAACATTTCAAACATTGTCAAATTATAGCGACGACATCATTTATAAAGTGCTATCGTAGCTTATAGCTTCCAAAAATGGTTTATTTCAAGAATAATGACATTTATAAAATGTCGTAATAGATATTTAGTTATTTCAAATATTGTTAGATTCAAAACAATAGCATTTAAAAATGCTGTCAAAAGACTACAGCATTTTGAAAATGCTATAAAATTCCAGGTTTCATTTTAGCTTTTCAAAAATAATAATAAAACTCCAAATTTTTATTATTACAACTAAAAAATCATATTTCTAGACTTCAAAATTTTACATAAAAAATCATTTTAACATATGATTTAACACAATAAAATTTTAAGATCAAATATTCAATTTTACAAACTCCATTCATTTATTAAGTCAAAATTCACTGTTTATTTATTTATAAATTTAATAAACTTAACATTTTACTTCAAATATCATTTCAAAAATTTAAATTTAATTTCCATTATTTATTTACATTTTAAAATAAAACTTAAAGTCAAACATCACATTTACTCCAAATTTACATACTTGAATTCACTTAAATTCACAATTTCAAGATTTAATATTCAACTTTCTTAAAACCATAATATATATATTTTTAAATCAAAATTTCATACTTTTGAAAATACATATTTTAAAAAAATCATTTAAAAATATACCACGGGGTCTGTATATAATTTTCTAACCTAGGTCAAGTGATACGGATATATATCATTTCAATCCGTAATTTACAAAGAAAACCGGGTTTTATCATTTCAAACCTGCAATCCCAAGTCAGATAAAATACAATAAAAATCGCTCAAGCCTATCATTTCAGCCCATAACGATTTTTCCCTATTCTAAAGTCCATTCGGGTATCTATCATTTCAACCCATAGTGATTCTATTCTAACAGGGAACTTGCAGTGTGAATATATGCATAAACAATATAAACAATGTCAATGTCACAATATAATGTCATATATCAGATGTTAGGTTATAATTAACAGTTTTAACATGGTAACAACATGGCATAGCATATCATATAATCATCATTAACTTGCATAAACATTTTATATTACTAAACACTTGTCATCAATTCACTATTTCATAAGTATAAATGTCAGAGTGAGAAAGACTCCCCTTTTCAAGCTGAAGACAAACAACACACACAAGAGCGATTTCAAAGGCACGACAAGCACGATTTGATTTGAATAGATGGAGACCCTTGTATACAACACAAAATATAACATACATAAGCACAAATATAGATATCGACATACAAATATAATTAACAACTTTAGTTTGCAAAACAGTTGCAAAACAAGAGAGATGACCAAACCTTAGAAGAAAAAGACCTGCACACGACAACATAAGCTGGTCACATGATCAAATGGGCTTGCTCTCATCACACTAGGCACAGCCTAGATGCCAACAGGGATCAAGTTTGGGTCAATATGGGTTCATATAGCTCGGCCTAACTTGGATATGAAGGAGTGGAAGTTGTGACATGAGAAATACAAAAGTCAATGCAATTAAGTGGATTTTTGGTGCAACTATAGGTTCGGCCTTCCATGGCTTGGGCTTGGTCATGCAAGGGGATGGTCAGGTGGTGGTTGGAGTGGCGGCCAAAGGTGGTGGAGGGACTGGTGGTGGCGGCCATGGAGGTGGTTTAAGTGAAAAATGAAGGTTATGGCCTTAAGGGTTTGGCTAGGCTAGTTTTCAAGTGATGCTTGTATTAATTTGAGGAATTTGCAACCTTGGGAGGGCCATGGCCTGTAATGGTCAGTGAAGTAGGAGGAGTAGCTGCCAAGTATGGTGGAGGTGGTGGTCGTGGAGTTGGAGTGGACTAGAGGCCGAGCTATGCTAGAGGAGGAACAAGGTAGAAATCATTGAAAAGAAGTAGGAAAGAAAGAATGAAGCCATAAGTTTTTTTTCCTTTTTTTCTTCATGAAGCCGTGAGTTTTAGGGGGAAGATGAGAAAGAGTTCTCACGTGAAAAGGAAAATGGAATGTCAGCTGAAGAGTGGAGTTAAGGCAGCCAATTGAAGAGATGTTGGTTGAGAAATGAAAAGACAGAATACAAAAAAGCTTGAGCAAATAAAGAGTCACAAACCTTTCAAATTTCCACCATTTCTTTTTAAATTTTAAATACATGTAAAATATATATAAATACAGATAAAAACACGAAAATATAGTAAATAAACAAAATAA
Source organism: Allium cepa (assembly GCA_030765085.1). NCBI lineage: Eukaryota > Viridiplantae > Streptophyta > Magnoliopsida > Asparagales > Amaryllidaceae > Allium > Allium cepa. Next base: position 106,629,806 of record CM060937.1, on the reverse strand, counting down.
ATAAATAAATATTAATTAAATATAATTAAATTAAGAAAATAGCAAAGAAAATGTAAACTAGGCTTGAAAATTTGAAGATAAATGAAATGAACTTTGGAAAAATTGTATGTACATGAAACATATTTATAAATAAAGATAAAAACATAAAAATAAAAATTCATACATAAAAATGAATAAATAAATTTTAATTAAACATAATTTAAATGAAGAAAATAGCAGAAAAATGGAAACTAACCTTTAAAAATTGAAAATAAATTCAATGAGCTTTGGAAAAATTCAAACATCACTTTAAAAATATTTAAAAGGTAAAAATATATGTAACATAACATATAATACAATTTAGAATAAGATATGGCAATTAAAAAGATTATTTATATAATTTAAAATTAACAATATTGTTAAATAAAACAATTTACACCCAAATTGGTAAAAAGCATAACTTTCACGGTATTATTCGAATTTCAACGAAACGAAAAGCATTGTTCTTGAAATTTTATTTACTTTCATAACAAAAGATAAAATTCAAATTTTCAAATATTTAAAATTTAAATTTAAAAGTCAAAGTTTGACCAGATTGACCAAAATTCACATTTTTTGGAAACATTCAGTTTATGCGTGTTTGAAATTCTAATCCACATCAAAATCAACATTTATATTAAAATAAAAAAATATATTCATTTTAATAAATAAAATAAAGTTTATCCAATTGAAATAAATAAAGTTTTTTTTATATATATCAAGAATTTCAATTTTAAAATAATTACAAAATACAGGGTTGTTACAATTGGAGTCAAGAAAGAAACCAACTAAGTGGTCTTTCCAAAAACTCACACCAGCTTCGATAACATCCGAAGGTGGGTTCATTACACCCTCAATCTCCACTTTATCAAAGAGAAGGGGAGTATGCTTACCAGCATTATTAGGTAGCTTGGAAAACAAGGATGTCCACTTAGGGACAGGCCGAGGCGGAGGAGGAACCAACAAATTAGCATTGGAAACTGCAGACAGAAGATTGTTGACTGATGCATTACCACAAGCACCAGGAGTGCATCCAACTGTAACCCCAACAGAAGCTTTGGAGGGAACACTTACATCCTTCAGGCAAACACCATGAGCTGCTTCCACATCACTACTAGAATCAAGTGCAATACCAGGCCGCACTTTAATAATTTCAGGCCCAATCTCAGAAACAGTCCAAGACGACTCACCTCGTTTCGAAAGCAATGGCGAAAGTGGGGAAGGAATGAGAGGGCAGACAGGTTCGAGAAGGTCAGTAGGAGGCGACGAATTGGATAAATCAACCAAAAGGCTTGCCATTGGGTTATCCATACTCAGATTAGAGTAGATAGGAGATTGCGCCCAACTGCAGCGATGAAGCGATCTGCAGATCGAGAGGCACGAGGAACATAAGCTATAGAAAACGGCGGCGGCGGAGACACAGAGGGCAGAAGGCACTAAAGTTTGGAAGCGCGATAAACCCAGCTGTTAAATCAGAAAGCGAACGTAAACCGCGATATCCCCATTACGCGATATCCCCATTGATTACTTTGAAATAGGAAATTGTTACTATTCACATATATTTTATATTAAATGTATGCGTGTCATAATTAAGTCAATATAAACGGTAACACAGATTTGTACATAAATACATTTTCTAGTCATACAAAATAAACTGTAATATATATATATATATATATATTCAAGTAATTATATAAATAAACAATGTATTTATCTGTACATCTCTCTCATAATATAGGAATACAACAATAAAAATCAATATACTTTTTAAATTGTAGTATTATAAAATTTGTATCTGATTAACATATTATAATTATACTGACATATATATAAACATATATAACTGATTGCATATAGCCTAACATATATATAGTAATATAACATATATATTCTTGTCTAGAAAATGAGGTTTCTAAAATAACATGTTATATTTTATAAACTTTATATAGCTTACATATATGGAAATAGGTGGTATACACATACCCATACAACACCAAGTTATATATATAAACATATAATTTAAACTCAACAGATCAACAAACATGTAATAGGAATAACATATAAATGACTTTATAATCTTATATATAAACTAATATATATATATATATATGAATATTTATTTACAAACATATATAATTGCAAAAAGGAAGAAGACAGCCGGTTGCTCGGCCAGGTGGAGGAGGTACGAAGTGGTGGAGTCGGTTGATGTTGGGTGGAGGCCAAAGGGAAGATGCGGCAAAGGGAGGAGGAAGGTGCTCGGGATGGCTTCAAGAGGAGGAGCTTCGAGATGTTAGGAAAGTGGAGGATCTCGGCTATGAGTGGCGATGGTCGCTTGCCTGGAGGATGCAGGTGTGCTCGGTGAGGAAGAGGGTTGAAGGTAGTCAGAACTCTGGCGTGTGGAAGTTAAGGCCGATGGGTGAAGTGAGCAGGAAACTACAAAATCAAAAGAAAATGACAGGGTAGGAGCTGATGGTTTTAGAAGATATAAAGGGAAGCAATTTTCAGGGCAAAACAATAAATACATACTTTTCTCATTTGATAACAGTGAACAAAAATGAAATAGAAAGGCCACCCATATGGATATACTGAAAAGTGGTAATAGATAAGGTCCAGCAATAATTCAGGAGTAAATAAATGCTAACGGCTCTTTGTTTCAACCGTTGGGTAAATGAAAGGACAAGGTAAATGAAAAGGCTCGAAACTGGTACTACTATTGTTTCACTAAATTCGTCACTTGCTGGATACCGAAACATCTAAACGAATATGCTGCGGAGATCAATACGACGAGACGATCAGAATGGTATACAGATATCAGTGGTATGACCATCCTATTAAAAGTCGATATCGGTGCTAAAAATATAGCACATCTACCCGAAATAAGATAAAAGAAGCAATAACATTCCAAATTTGGAGAAACGAAATATGACATCTCACTCAGAAGATGATTTACAAACTTATTTTATAAAAATATTCAGATTTGGAAAACATTTTATCTTCATCAATTTTAACTGATTTGAATCTGAAATAAAAGTTACACAATAAAATAAACTTCCATATTATTAATTAAAAATTTACTATTTGCTATATTTAATTAAACGTATTTCAAATATTAAATATATAATTTCAAATTCAAAATTTTCACAAAACAAAAAAAAAGTTATTAAAATCATTGAAATACACGGGTCGTTACACTCTCCCTCACTCAAAACTTTCCGTCCCCGAAAATGAAGGAGGTGCGGATAGAAACAACCCGAAAGAAAAATGGATTTGAAATACAAAATAGGACAATTAATTTAAAACCATATAACTTTCAATTTACATTAATTAATATTAAATAATTTATTTTAAACTCAAGGTATTTCACTTAAGTTAAATTCACTTATAATTCAATCTTAACTATTTCTAAATTCATATTTATTTATTCATTATCTCGTTATCCAATATATTTAAATTAACATTTTTTGAAAATCATAAATTGAGCGTATAAACATTTATTATAATCATATTTTATTCAAAAAATTAATTCTTTATTTTTCGCAAATTATTATTTAAATTTTATTTTACTTAACTATCTTATCACATAGATTAAGTAAATTGACACTTATTATAATCAAATTTATTTGTAATTACTTTTAACATCATTTATGCCGGTTCAATTACACAATTAACTTCTAAATAGTTTAGGTAAGTAATATTGGAATGCAATTGAGTATTATACAAGTAATAAAATTTCTCCAATTATCTCAAGTGTAAATATTTATTCAAGAATTTAAGAGTTAAATTTTCGATTTCACTTCAACCCATTAAGAGATAATGTATACATATATATTATATCAAATCAAAACCATAATCAAATACCTATATATATTATACATCAAGTCAAATCTATAAACATATGCTTGTATATACTATAAATCAAGTAATACCTAAGAAAATCAAATCCAATTCATTTCCACAACAAAAATATAGAAAAGCTGCTAAATAGTCTCTCTACTCTAAAACTCGAAAATGAATGTCGATGATGCGGCCATCATCACCGAAATTATTTTCCAGCGACAAAAGAGAAGTGTACTGATTTAAAATTTTTAAAATTCTTTGGAATTCATTTCTATTTGAAAATACTTTTAAATAATATACATTTAAAACTTTAAAAACCAAAGTTCGGAATCACCGAAAATTAAATAAATTCTAAATTTACATTCATTTAAATTTCCAAATCAGTTTATAACTATGTTTTTAAAATTTCAAATCAATTTATAACTATATTTATATTTTCATTTATTTATAGTGTGACAATAGTAAATGGTTTACAGAATAACAAATGAAAATCAAATATTATCATTTCTGTTACATTCAACTTTTTAAATTATAGAAAAATTTATACTTATATATATAATATAATTATACAAATTTATTAAATTTTGAAAACAATTATGTTAGTTTGCTCTATTCTAGTGTTTTGGAATTCCTATCAATTACGTTGATCAGACGAATCGATCAAAACCCAAATCAACATTAGCAACTCAAACAACACAACATATAAAACATTTCTAATTTTAATTACAAATACACTCCCTCACTTAATAATACAACATGGATTTCAAACCAAGGATAGAGATTCAAATTAGAGAGATCCTAATCAAAAGAATTCCTACTAGAAGATAGACTCGATAGGGAGGTAAGATGATTGAATTTCAAACAAGGAAGATGGATAGACTTATATAAATCATGGGAGACCTTAACCGGGTCAACTGTGACTTTAAGAACAAGATCGATGCAGAATTCTGAGGCAGATAGACATCTGATCCCAAGAGATAGAATTTGGGCACAGCAAGAATAACAGCATCTACACCGAGGATATAGGAATCTCTGGTGAATCAATGCTTGTTGTAAAGGAGTTTCACCCCTTTAGAAATCATTCAGTGGAGCTATGGGATACTCCAGCATCAAAAGAATTTGGATAAAGGAAGACAAGAATGGATTCTGGGAACCGAGGGGAACTTTCCAAAATTCAAAGAAAACTGAGTCAAAGAGGAAGAGATTCAAGCTCGAAAGAAAGTGATTACATAATTAAATTTACTACATATGCTAAGTTTTGCCTAAAAACAAAGCTCTGATAACAAATGTAACATCCCAATATTTCGTGCCATTTGCATCCACATATGTTAGACTTGAATTTCTCAAAATATCAGATAGTTAATTTATATTGGCAAAAACTCAACATGTAACATCCCGCCTTTTTGTACGCTTTAAATCGACGATAAACCACACACGTTAGACTCAAACCATACAAAAGGACGGATTGTTATTGGGGTGAATTAGAAAAATCAGAGAAAGAAGAAAAAAACAAAATAGAATCTTGCAGCGGAACCAAATATAATAATCAAATAAACAGTTCATGAAGCTGTTTTACAAAAGATTTGATTATACTTATACAACACATATCAGAGTTACACATTACGGAGAATAATAAATAATGCAGCGGAACAGTATGAATGTAGTGGAATAGTATAATAAATAATAGTAATGCAGTCTTCGTCTTCGTCCTTCAGAAATAGAGTCTTCGAATCCTTAAATGCTCAGACTGACCCGAGCGAATTGAAAAGACAAAATACACGAGTCAGAACTAAAAGATCTTATGTGAGTTAAATCAACAGAAATAATATATTAGTGGAACGGCGTCAGAGATGTTTACGGGATTTGACATCTCCTATCCAGTGTCAAACGTAAGTTCAGTAACTTAAGAGATGCTCGGGATTCACATCTCCTAAGGATCCGTTAAACTATTTACTATGTTGTAATATACGCTATTATAATAATGTCTAATAGTAAAATAAACTAAGTTTAAAATAGCATTAAGGAGTGACCATATATTCCCCTTAACACATAAATAGTGCCAATAGTCTATACAGTACTGTAATATCTCCTGATCAGGAGGCTATCAAAGGATACTCCGTAGGTACGACACAAATCAAACTCGTACAAGGCGCGCTAGGGTAGGTGACACGGCACACAAGGCAATGCCAGGGTAGATATACCAATTATGCATCCGGGCTGGTGGTAATGCATAGCAGCTACTACGGCCTACCTCGAGCCACACCCATAAAATCAAAAATCAAAAGTGGCCACCAAAACAATCCAAAGTCAGAATATAATATCGAAGGAGTGTGTCCGATAAGAGGGGCTACCTCCTTGGCCCGAGAATCGCTCCTGTTTGAGCCACCTTATCCCAACTCACGGGAGTCGGGTCCACGTATATACCTTAATAGAACGTCGCCACCATCCTACTTCATTCTAGAATCTCCACCGCATACATAGTTGTTAAAGTGGTTTTCGGTATTGACAGAGAGCATGCCCATATCCGATCTCGGTTTCTTCAACAACCAATCGTTATCATAACACCACGGTCATTTTCAAAATAGTTTGTACTTTAAAACCAAAATATCATTGCCTTTTCAAAACCTAATCAATATGATATCAATTTCACTTCAAATATATCCGTTTCCAAAACCATAGCACATTCAAAGTTATAACATTTCAAAATCACAAACACTTGAAATATAATACTTTCAAATCATAATACTTTGAAACATAACTTCCACCTCTTAAATTGTTTAATATTAAAATACTTTATATAATAACTAGCTTCTTCAATTTCACAAATTAATTCCAAAACAACTCGAATTTATAAATTTTAAATCTAACCAAATCGCAAATCATAAATTTCAATACGATTCAGTTTCCAAATAAACTATTCCAATTTACTCAATTTCAAATCAGATTTGATCCATAGAATAAATCATTTCAAATTCAATATATTTCAAACTTTAAATATTCAACAATTTCAAAACTAAGCTTGATAATTTCATATATCTATCAAGTTCAATTTTCTATTATTTAGTTTTGAAATATTTACTTAATAAATCCATTATCATTTAAATAAACTCAAATTACAAATAACTGAATATTTCCTTCAATTTATTTATACTTAAATAATCATTTAATTCACTTTAAACCAAAATCAAGTTATAAAAATCTTAACTTCTAAAATTTCAATTTTTATAAATTTTCACATCAATTTATTTGAGTTTAATTCTTAAATAAATTCAATTTCAAATAAATCTCAAATTTATCTTCCAACCTTAATTTATTCAAACCATTATAACTCTGTATTAAAATATAATTCAAATACTTAACCATATCATCATCAATAATATCAAACTTATTATCAAGCTTATTCTATATTAAAACAAATTTATACATAGCTTAAAAAATCAAAAATAAAATGACATTATATAATATCGGAAATCAATATTCATATAAAACCATATATCTCTTTACAAAACCATAGAAATCAGTTCAAAAATATTATATATATATATATATATATAGACCACGGTGTCTGTATATAATTTTCCATCCTATGGTCAAGTGATACAGATATTTATCATTTCAATCCGTAATTTAAAATATAAATATGGTTATATATCATTTCAAACTGCAACCCCGAATGAAATAAAAATCCATAACAACTTGCAGTTTATAACAATATAAAATACAACATCCATTCATCCAATATCAATCATCAAACATTTATCACAATTATCATCCAATTCATTCAATAACATCAATATAGAACAGATAATAAATAAAAGGTATTTACTGGCAGTTTATATTCAATAGTAAATTAAATAACTATTTTATCCAAATAAACCGAGATGATGATTCTACATATGCCAAACAGTTATAAATAAATTTCTAATCATATCGTAAATTAATTTAACAAACATAAGAATTTTAGAAGTTGTGAGTGGGTTAAAACACTCACCTTTGAATTTAAATTGAATTTAAATTCAAAATAAGCCCAAAATTTGAAGGGTCTCCAAATTTGTCCAAACTAGCGTCATATGGTCCATAATTCCGATACGATCCTAGCAAAATAAACCACGCATGAATCCGAGTATGTATGAAAAAGTTACGAAAATTAGAAGATTCTAGTCCTGGGTCGACTTCGAGTTCAACTTCGGTCCGCCGCCTCAAATCCCCGGTGCTTGCTATGAGTTTTTGCCAAAACCACCCGGAACGACCCGAGTCATTTTCTTCCTAACCTAAAGTTGCTGCAGGGTTTTTGCCTCTAAAACTCGAAGCGCGACTCGAAGTTGCTGCAAATTCGATTTTTTTTTGAAATTGAAGATAATTTTTGGAATTTTGGAATTAGGTTTTGTCTGCCATTGGAATAAGGAGTTGAGAAGGAGATGTACGTACAGACAAATGAAAATAAGGAGTGGTTAGGATTTATAACAAGTTATTTATAGGCAAAGTTGAAAATAGAATGAACGGACAAGATTTGATTGAACGATAAACGACCCGAAAAGCCCGTTCTGCCCCCGGAACGAAAATGGGTCAACCTATATATCAAAATAGATTTTTTTTAATATTTTCAATGCAATGGAACAGGTTTCAAGTCCTAATTCCATCGTATGAAGAAGTTAGGCTAAAATCAAGTTATTTCAAATTGATTTCAATTAAATTGATTTCTATGCATTTCGAGTCCGTATGATCAAACGACAAGCCCGATCGCTATGAAACTTGAAACCCTATAATAATTCATCGTTATGGATCCGATGGAACTAGTTTTGTTGAAATCTAAGTCAGTGGCCAAATGACTATTTTTACATTAATTAATTAATTAAATTAATGATTAATTAAATAAACTAATAATTAATTAAATCAAAATTTAAATTTCGATTCTATAATTGACAACTTTTATCATTTTTAAATTTCTTAATCATTTACACTAATTTAAATAAATTTAGATGTCAATTTAGAGTTGATTAATTATCAATTTCAGTGTTTACCTCAATTTCATTAAAATTCAGAAATTATAAATTTATCTTCCAATAATTCCATTTAATTTACTTTTCATTCTATTATTCAATTCATTGTTGTCAAATGGATGAAATTAACATTGGATTCATGATCTATTACATTAATATTCTCAAATTCCATCTTAATTTCAATTAACGTAATATTTAGATATTTAATTTTATTTAATTGCAATTAATCCAATTATTATATTTCAAATCCCAATACATTGATAAATCTTTATTTCCATTCTTTCAATTCAACAAATTGTCCTATTATGAATAACATTAACATTAATTCCAAATATTATCTTAATTAACGTTAACATAATATTTTATTTAGATTTATTGCAATTGATTCCAGTTCAATTTAATGGATTAAAAATATATCGGTAACTTATAATAATTGTTGCCACTAATTCTTAATCATACTTTTATAAGTTATCATTCCTAACAAATATTTAATTACTTATCTAAGTTGATTTTATCAAAATACAGTTTATTGCGTATTATTTCATCAATTAATATAACTTTGAATTTATTTCCAAATTTTACTATTTACAATCAATTATAACCCTATAGTTGTTTCAATTAATTGGGGTTTCACTAAATTAGTTATTTATTAACTTGGATTAAGATTCTTACATTTCATTCCCATTATTAATTCACTAACAAATTCCAAATTTTTATTTATTCCAGATTTAATTACCAAAATCTTACTAAATTAACAAATTAAATTATCGAAAATTTACGGGTTGTTACACTCTCCCCCAGTCAAAAATTTTCGTCATCGAAAAGGAAAAAGAAGGGAAAAAAAAGAATTTAGTTGTAACAACCCGATATTTTCCGCCATTCGCATCCACACATGCCGAACTTGAATTGCTCAAAATACCGCATTGTAAATAAATTTGTAGCAAATGAAATACAATCATAGAATCACAGACGTAGAAATATCAGAATAACTCATGGCGGAAATTAAAATACCACAGTAGTTCATGAATCTACTATAACAAACTCTCAAAACATAATACATAATATCAGTCCGAAAAACATATACAATAGAAATCTCAAATACATAGCAGTTAATAAATACCAGAGTTGAAATAGAACAACCGAAACTGAAAGGGAACAAATAACTAAACAAGCATAATCTCCAGCGATTCCTAGCTCCAGAAAAGAAATCCAAAGCTATGCTGTAAACACTCAAGCTGACCCGAGCGTAAAGTAAAACACAAAACACTCGGGTCAGGACATATATACTTATATAATGTAAACCAACTCAAGTGAAATGTTGTAAACACCCGATATTTTCAGCCATTCGCATCCACGCATGTCGGACTTAAATCGCTCAAAATACCGTATTTTAAATAAATTTGGAGCAAATGAAATAGAAATCACAGAATCACAGACACAGAAATATCAGAATAGCTCGCAGCGGAAATTTAAAATACCATAGTAGTTCATGAAGCTACTATAACAGAGCCTCAAACCAAATACATAATACAGTCTGAAAACAACATAATAGAAATCCCACATACATAGTAGTTCACTAATACATGAGGTAAACTAGAATAGCTGAAACAGAAGTAGATATAATTGTAGATAAGCAGAAACTCCAGCAAAGATCATCTCCAGAAAGAGAATCCAAAGCTGTGAATACTCAGGCTGATCCGAGCGTAAAGTAAAACACCAAACACTCGAGTCAGGACACATATACTTATATAATGTAAACCAACCCAAGTGAACTGTAGTAAATATACAATAACTTAAAGGATGTTTCAGATCGCCCATCCTTTAGGGATCAGTTAAACTATAAATTAAATACATCCCACGGTTAAAATATCAAAATAGTAGTTTATACTTAGAAATCAAATATCATTTCAAAATTCAATATCATTCAGAAATCCATTTCAAAATATCATATCTTTCAAAATCTCATCCAGTTATTTAAAATACCATTTCAACACACATTTCGAAATAGTTTATATTTCAAAACAAATTACTTCATTTTAAATCAAAAAATGAAGTTATTATATATAATAATTAAACTATTAAATTTCCAAAATTTTAATCTTTCAAAAATTCATTTATTCACTTAAATTTATTAAAACAAAGAAAATTCAACTTTCGTAGCATTTAGAAAATGATAAAGAAAGTTACATTCAAAACAGTTCAATTTAACAAAAGACGGCATTTAAAATGCGTAATAGGGTTACATTAGTTTCATATAAACTTAGTTAAATTCAACAATTATAGCACTTACAAAATGCTATAATAGCCTTTAATTAAATTTAGCCATTTGGTTCATTATTATCAACTACAGCATTTATAAATGCTGTAATATCATTAACATTAGAAATAAGAGCATTTCAAAAAATGCAGTTAATTAACTTCAAATATTCAATATAATTTCACAAACAATTATATTTTTTTTATTTAAATCATTTTTACTTATCAAATCACATATTTTCACATTTAAAACAATCATTCAAATACCCTTATATTCATGATTTTAAAAAGTTAAATTTCCATTCAAAAATAATGATTTAATAATAATTCACTTATCAAATTCCAACATTAAATTTTAAATTCATTAAATTAAATTTAACTTAATAAGTTTAAATTATCAAATATAACTTAATTTCATTTTTATTTACTTAACTTAAAATTCACTTTTAAGCAAAATTCACAAATTTCCAATTTTAGTTATATTTCAAAATTTCAACTTAAATATTCATTCATTTCACATTTTAACTTTATTCAAAAATCATCAATATATTATAAAATCATTTTAAATTCATTTTAATCCAAATTATCATAAATTTATCAAATTTCTAGATTTAATTTAAATTCCATTTATCACCAAATTAAAATTTTCAAAATAACTTACATTTTAGATTTTCTAACTTTACCATTAATTTATTTCACTCATAAATTTTTAGAAAATTAATAATAATTTACAAAAAATCATTTTTTATTAAGTTTAAATAAAAATATTATTTATATTTAAATTTGTAAAATATTTTAAAAATTATAGAAAACATATTTTAACTACGGGTCTGTATATCGTTTTCTACACTAGGAAAAGTGATACGGGTAATATATCATTTCAACCCGTAATTCACAAAGAAAACGCATGTTTTATCATTTCAAACCCGCAGTCCCAAGTAAATGAAATAAATTGAAAATCGCTCAGGCCTATCATTTTAGCCCATAACGATTTTCCCTTATTCTAAAGTCCGTTCGGGTATGTATCTTTTCAAACCATAGTGATTCTAATCTAAAGGGAACTTGCAGTGATAAACTGATATAAATAATAGAAAAACATAATAAAATAGTAACATATGATATAACATGTGTTTAAGCATGGGTGAACATCGTATAATCATAATATAGCGGGTGTAACATGATAATGCATTTTACAGATTCGAAAGGGGTCAATTTACTAGTTATATATGTATACATTTGTGAGAATAACTCACTGGTTTGAGCTGGAGACACAACAACGAATGCACAAAAGAGATCCGCACAAACATGATAGCACGACAAGGTACGAGTGAGAGAGCCAAAGTATTAATTCTCTTGAATACAAGTCAAACAAAAACAATATAATGAATATAAGCTTTCAATTCAAAAATACAATAAATTTAGTTAGAAATAACTACACAAATCAAAGCAGAATTGCTTTGCACTTGCTTCCAACTCTCATTGGGCTCGGCCATAGGTGAAATGCAAGGCTAAGGCAAGTGTTTGGATCTGGTTGGGTTGGATATGGGTCGGCCTAGCAAGTTTGAAGGTGGTGCAAAAGTGGTGGTGATGAAACACAACGTACAAACAACATCACATGATTTTCAAAGCAATATAAGGCTCGACCAAGGCTACTATGGGCACGGCCTTCATAGTGGGGTCCAAGTGATGATGTGGCAGAGGGTACAGGTGGCGGCTATGGGGTGTTGAAGGTGGTGGAAGTGGATTAGTGCTCGGCTATGCATGTAGTTGGAGTTTTTGGTGAATTTTGGTGAAGGATCATCAACAAGGAGGCTCGGCTTGGGGTTGGCCAGAGAGGAGGTGGTGATGGTGATGTATTCAGATGGTGGTGGAGGCGGCATGGCTGGTAGAGGAGGTAGGCCGAACCTAAAAGAAAGAAGATCAAGTGCAAAATCCATGAAATCAAGCAATAAAAGTGAAAAAAGGAAAATATTTTTAACAATTTTTTTTCAAAGCAATGGAGGCCAAATTTTTTTAGGTGAGAAGAGAAAATGTTGTACGTGAATGAGGAAAGAAGTATGCGGCTGAAGAAATGAGGAGTTATGGTCAAAGTGTGAAAAGAAATGGTTGAAATGTGAAAAGGTAGAAATATAAAAGGCCATAGGAGATAAAAAGTCACAAACTTTTCAAATTTCTTTATTTTCTTTATATAAATTTAAATAGCTGAAAATAATTATAAATTCAGTTAAAATTCGAAAATATAACAAATATACAAAATATAAATAAATAAATATTAATTATATATGATTAAAATAAGGAAATAGCATAAAAATGAAAACTAGTCTAGAAAATTTGAAAATAAACAGAATAAACTTTGGAAAATTTATATGGACTTGGAAAATATATATAAATAAATATAAGAACATAAAATAAAACGTATTCACAAAAATAAATGAATAAATTTTAATTAAATATAATTTAAATGAGGAAAATGGCAGAAAAATAGAAAATAGCTTTTAAAAATAGGAAATAAATGCAATAAATTTTGGAAAAATTCTAACATCATTTAAAATGTTTTAAAAACAAAATATATATCTAACATGTCATATTACACATATTAGAACATGATATGACAAATAAAATATTATTTATATAATTTAAAATAGACAATTTTATTAAATAAATCAATTTACATACAATATTGTAAAAAACATAACTTTCACAATACAAATCGGATTTCAACGAAATGAAAAGTAGTATTCTTGAAATTTAATATATTTTCATAATAAATGATAAAATTTAAAAATTTATATATTTAAATTTTAAATTTAAAAGTCAAAGTTTAACCAGCTTGACCAGAAATCCACATTTCTGAAAATATCCTATTTATTCTGGTTTAAAATTATGACTCACACAAAGATCAAAATATACTCTTAAATAACAAAATTTATTCATTTTAATAAATATAATAAAGTTTTTAAATCAGGAGTTTCAATTTAAACAATTAAAATAATCACAAAATACTGGGTTGTTACACTCTCCCTCACTCAAATCTTTTCGTCCTCGAAAAGAACGAACAAGTTAAAAAAGGAAAAGCAAGATAGAAAAAAACAAATAGGACCTGAAAAAAATAATACCGGATTCGAAGCACGAATGCTCTCCTCCGTCTCCTAAGTACATTCTCGATCATCAGTACTTACACAGTACTTTGACCAGACTAACAGATTCCCCTCTTAGCCGCTTCGTACCTCTGCTGACAATACGAAGTGGCTAGAGGAGATGTGAGATATGGAATACATCATGTACTCCAGAAAGTTTCTCAGGGAAATCTAAACGATAATCCAAAGAACCAATTCTTTCCACAATGCGAAAAGAACCCTCAAAGAAGAAGAATGTAGAAATAGCTAGAAGGGAGAATAGGTTGAAAGAAAAGGATGAACCATATTTAAAACTATATAAGATTCAATTTAAAATTTTATATTTAACATTCTAAACAATTTATAATCTGATAAATTGTCATTTGATTCAAATTCGTTAGTTCGAAACAAACAATATTTAAAATATTTTAAATTATTTAGACAAGTAAAATAATGATCAAAATATCCTTTATATAATATACTTTATCAAAATACTTTTATAACTCGATGTCTTTGAAAGAGGTTATGCGGTAGGATCGTGTAATATGGAATAATGAAATAGTCTAGGTGGATAAAGTAGGTAAATGCAAGGAGACACCAGGATTTTATACTGGTTCGGACCTCTCGTCCTACGTCCAGTCCCTAAGCTTCTCTTAGGAATTTCACTAATTAACACCCTCACTTCACCCGGAGGAATAGGTTTACAACTTACCCGAACAACCGAACGGGATTTCTTGCCTCAACTACCAAAGAGGACTTCAACTCAATTACTAAAATACAATATTCGACTTGTCGTGTTCTTGTCAACACTAATGAGTCTAATGTAGTACAATATTCCTATAATCTTATCCTCGAGAGCATGCAATGTGTTTGTGAAGATTTAGGAAATGTGAATTGCTATGAATCAAAAGAATGTTATAAACAAAAACAGTGATTCAAGCAATAGATTGGTGATTGCTTTGAGAATATCTAGAGAATATGAACAAGAGAATAGTAAGATTAAAGCAAGAGAATTCGGCGAATTAAATGATGTTATAATCATGTATTTATACTTGTAGAAGAGATGCATATGTTGTCAAAGGTTGCAAACAAGCGATGCTTCCATTTCCATTGATGAAAGGTTGCAACTCTTGGAAAGAAGAAGGTGTCTTTTCAGAGAAAATTCGCAGATTTAAATTCAGTCGACTGAGCAGGAGATTCAGCCGACTAAAAATATGAAGAAAAATTTTCAGAAACAATTCCAGTCGACTGCACAGGTAATTCAGTCGACTGAAACTGTGCAATTTTGTCTATGTGTACAGTTTCAATCGACTGGCCATGTCTGTTCAGTCGACTGAAGTATGACAGTATGCATAGTGAAACATGTGAATGTGTTCTAATATTTGTGCAAATTTCTTGATGATAGATTTTAACAAATAATCTAGACTAAGACCCATAGAAAATCATACTAATGTTTATACTTTGGTCTTCATCGATCTTCTTCTAGCTTTTGCATTCTCTTCCTATTTGTTGAAGCTCATTGTCATTGATCAAAATCTTCGTGTATCAACATTCTCCCCCTTTTTGATTGATGACAATACTATTCTAGAGATGTATATATTTACTTTCTCCCCCTGAATGCATGCACTATCTTTTCTACAAAACAAAGTTAGTACCATAGATTTTCTCCCCCTTTGTCATCGACAAAAAAGAAGAACTAACAGCAGTAATAATATATCAAAACAATCACTAAATCATAGAGAATATAAGCATGAATTTAAGAGAAATAAAAATGTTATGACAGACAAGCATAAAATGGCTATTTATACAAGCCATTAGAAAGTTTTAAAAATATACATCAAAACAACAAAATCACTCATCCTTATCCCAGTCATATGAACCTTCCCTTCCAGTTGGTTCACACATGACGGGTCCTCATGTTGGTGGTCTAGGTGCTCTTCCTCCTTGTCCACAACTAGCCCCACTTGCGCTGCTACTTGTATGCTCTTCGGATGTCGTCCATGTAAACGTATGCCGGACGTTTGCCGTGAGATGTTGAAGCAGTAGTGGTGCCTGAGCACGAGATTGCATTCCAAAGCTTGTTGAAGAATCCTTTGATTTTATCAAGCTTATGATCTACCTTTTTAAGACGAATGTCAAGAATTTGTTGATTTCTTGACAATATCCCCAAGGATTGGTTGGTAGTGAAGCTTGGGTCAACAAGACGAATTTCATCATCTTGTTCGAGATGTTGTTCGTGGCGAGGTTGAGGAGGTTGTTGTTGTTGTTCTTGATGCCTTGTTTCCCATTCAGCGAGTGATATTATGCGAGGAGGTCGAGATGGGAGTTGCATTAAGCTTATGGTCCGATGGTTAATTTGATGAACCATTGTATTCTCCAATTCAGGTAATGGCGTATCGACATTTAGGAGAAGCCGCATGATGTACTCTCCAAAGTAAATAGTGTGCATTTTGCCATTGTTGAAAGTGAGAAACTCATCAAGAATAAGCTGTACCCAATTAACTTGTATATTGCCAAAAATAGCATATAGTGCTCGATAGTTATTTGGGTAGACAATTTCGTACGATCCCGTACGAGGAGTAATTGTTCTCATTAGGGCTTTATGGAGAATTCTTGCCATAGGTCGAAGGGAGGTGGACTTAAAATCCCTAAAGTTGATATTATCCTCCATAAATCGATGGTTGATGTTGTCGCGAATATGTGGATTGAATTCTATATCCTCTAGCTTTCTCCCGATATTTGGAGACTCTAAAATGTGTGCTATTCTATCCAAGGAGAACCAAACTTTCTTTCCACACACCATACTCCAAACACTATTGTTTGGATTTCTTGGAGTTTGGTGTCCAAGATTAAGATTAGCATAAAATAATTTTACCATTACATGATTAATGGCATGATCATTTCTTTTCAAATCTCGAAGTGGAGTCAAACCTGCCGGATCTGTTAACGCTTGAAGGTTGTAGGTTTGAAAGCTTTGAAAATCAACGTAAGAATGCTCAAAAATTCGAGAATTCTTCATCTTGTTCCATCGAGTGGCAGCGGTTCCATCATAAAGCCATTGTGCTATTTGAGCATCAATTGGCTTGGAGGATGAAGAAGATGAGGCTCTTGATCTTTTTGCTGCCATTTTGGTGAGAATTGATTTGATTTTGAGGAATTTGAGAGCTAGGTTTTCGAAATTAATTTGGGGAAGAAGGTTTGTAGGAGGTAAAAGTGAATTGGTAGGGTAAAATCTGATGGTTAAAAGGGGAAATTCTGCCTGGGAAGCAGCGTTCAGTCGACTGAATGTTCTGTTCAGTCGACTGAATCAAAGGCCGAAGTGTTCTGTGATAGATTCAGTCGACTGAGCAGTACATTCAGTCGACTGAATTTTGTTGCTGAAATTTTCTGTTGAATTTTCAGTCGACTGTGCATATGGTTCCAGTCGACTGAACTTTGCATATATTTTTTTCTGTCATATTTTCAGTCGACTAAGCAGGGGAATTCATTCGACTGAAACATGCAATGTTGTTGTTTCAGTTAATTTTTGAAATTAAAAAATTTGTTTAAAGAAATAGTTACAAAAATATTGATGTAACAACATACAAAATTTAACTATTTCTTTGGAGATGGACTTGGAGAATTCTTTCCTTCATTCTTCATGTAATTTATATCCCATGAATTCGGACTATATTGAGGAGTCTTAGGAGACGTCCAAGGATTCATAGGATCGACTGGTGTACGATAAGATGAAGATGGATCAAGTGAGCTAACAGGATGAGGTAGGGGTTCAGCCACTTCGTTCTTCTTTGATCCACAGAAGCGTAAACCGATTTGTTCTAGAAAACTCAAACGTCTTGCCGTAACTTTTTGCTCGAAGTATAGCTCTCGTTGAAGATCTATCTATTGTTGTTGAAAGTGATGAATTTCATCAATCTTTATTTTTGTGTCAGGTGAAATAAATAATCCGCGTTTCGCCTTTTTAGATTCTGGTGTGAAACCAGTACGATAATTTTCCCATTTGTAAACCGGCTCATGTGCTGGTGTTGGTGTGGGAAGTTTTGGCGATGTTGGAGTGTTATCAACCGACGAGGTGATATTGATCGGAGAGAAGGAGTTGTTTGACGACATTTTATATTGAAATTGTTTAAGCTTTTAATCGTAAAATCGAGATGTGAAAATAAAAAAAAATTAGAATTTATTTATAGTAGAGTTTTACTAAACAACTAATGGTTATAATTTATTTAGATTTTTAACCGCATAATGATTTAATGGTTAGGAGAATTTTGTTAGAAAAGTATGGTTCATATTAAAAATTCAGTTTTTAAAATGTGTGGTCTATAAATTATATAGTGTAGCACATAACATTTCCGAAAAATATTTGAAAGGTTCATTCAGTCGACTGAACAGATTGTTTTAGTCGACTGAAATGAGTGAATATTTCAAATGCATCTCTAATTGATATCTTTAAAGGATATTATACCTAATTCTCGTCGAAGTTTTATAAAGGAGTTTTCTAATAGAGGTTTAGTAAATATATCGGCAATTTGATTTTCGGTAGAAATATGTTCTAAATTAATTATTCCTTTTTCGATATTGTCACGTAAAAAATGGTGACGAATATCTATATGTTTTGTACGAGAGTGATTAACCGGATTTTTAGATAAGTTTATTGTACTTGTATTATCACAATATAATGTAGAATTTGTTAAATTTATATTAAAATCTTTAAGTGTTTGTTACATGTATATAACTTGAGTGCAAGCCAAAGCAGCTGATATATACTCTGCTTCGCATGTGGAGAGCGAGACACAATTTTGTTTCTTACTAAACCAAGATACAAGTGATTTTCCAATGAAATGGCAAGTACCACTTGTACTTTTTCTATCCGTTCGGGATCCACCAAAATCACCATCACTGAATGATACTAACTCAAACGAACATTCCTTTGGATAGAAAAGACCGAAATCTTTAGTTTGGTTAAGATATCGCATTATTCGTTTTACTGCTCTTAAGTGTGAATCTTTAGGATCGGATTGAAAACGTGCACATAAACAAACACTCATCATTATGTCAGGTCTACTAGCGGTTAAATAGAGCAAAGAACCTATCATACTTCTAAACAATTTTTGATCTACACTTTTGCCATTTTCATCTCGATCGAGATGTGTAGTGGTACTCATAGGAGTAGGTTTAGCAGAAGTGTTTTCCATACTGAATCGTTTTATTAAATTATCACAATATTTTTCTTGGTTTATAAAAATTCAATTTGTTAATTGTTTGATTTGAAGTCCGAGAAAATATGATAGTTCTCCCATATGAGACATTTCGAACTCATTAGTCATTATATCTAAAAATTCTTTACACAAATTTTCATTTGTTGAACCAAAAATAATATCATCTACATATATTTGAATTATTAAAATATCTTTGGCAGTATTTTTAATAAAAAGTGTTTGATCTACTTTTCCAATTTTAAATCTTGAATTTAATAAATAACTTTTAAGTCTTTCATACCAAGCACGAGGAGCTTGTTTAAGACCATATAGTGCTTTCTTTAATTTAAATACATGATCCGGATATTTTTCATGTATAAATAACGGAGGTTGTTCTACATATACATTTTCTTTAATAAAACCATTTAAAAATGCACTTTTAACATCCATTTGATAAAGTTTAAAATTGTGAAAACAAGCAAAGGCTAATAGTATACGTATTGCTTCCAATCTTGCAACGGGAGCAAATGTTTCTTCAAAATCAATACCTTCTTCTTGATTATACCCTTGTGCTACTAGTCTTGCTTTATTCCTTGTTATATTACCTTGTTCATCTACTTTATTTTTGTAAATCCATTTTGTTCCAATTACTGATTGATTATTAGGACGGGGAACTAATTCCCAAACATTGTTACGTTCAAATTGATTTAATTCTTCTTGCATTGCGATAATCCAATAATCATTTGTTGATGCTTCTTTTGGATTCTTAGGTTCTATAGATGAAATGAAAGCTACATGACCCATTTGATTTAGTTGATTTCTTGTTCTAACTTGAGAATTTATTTCTCCTATTATATTTTGAGTTGGATGATCTCGTAATATTCTAGGAGGAGATCTTAGTTCATTATTATTTTCAAGGTTTATTTCTTCTATATTTATCAATTCTTCATCATCTTTTATATTTACATTTTTATTAAAATTTTCATCAAAAGATATATGCAAAATTTCTTCAATTAAGTTTGATCGTTTATTAAATACTCGATATGCTTTACTTCGTTCAGAATATCCTACGAAAATTCCTTCATCAGCTTTTGAATCGAATTTTCCTAGTTGATCTTTTGTATTTAAAATAAAACATTTTGATACAAATATTTTAAAATAAGATATATTTGGTTTTTTATTATTGAATAGTTCATAAGAAGCATTTTTAGTTGAAGGTCTAACTGAAATTCTATTTAATACATAACATGCAGTAGCAATGGCTTCTGCCCAAAAATGTTTTGGTAGAGAACACCCATTTAACAATGTTCTTGCGCATTCTTGTAATGTTCTATTCTTTCTTTCTATAACTCCATTTTGTTGAGGAGTTCTAGAAAAAGAAAAATTATGATTAATTCCTTTCTTTTTACAAAACGTTTCAAAAACTTCATTTTCGAATTCGCCTCCATGATCGCTTCAAATATTTTTAATTTTCAAATCTTTAATGTTTTGAATTCTTTTGACAAATGTTTTAAAATGCTCAAAAGTGTCACTTTTATTTTTCATAAAAATAGTCCATGTATATCTTGAAAAATCATCAACAATTACAAATACGTATCGACTATGATTAATGGATTGAACTTGTGTTGGTCCGAACAAATCCATATGTAGTAATTCTAATGGTTGTAAAGTTGAAATATTTTTCTTAGATTTAAAAGATGATTTCGTTAATTTTCCTTTTTGACAATCATCACAAAAATTATTTATTTTAAAATTTATTTTGGGTAATCCTCTTCCTAATTCATTTTTAGAAAGATTTCTAATAGTTTTTAAAATTTATATGACAAAATATTTTGTGCCATAACCAAGGATCATTATCTTTGGCATGTAAACACATACTTGAATTATGATTAATATTCATATTTAAAACATAAATATTTCTATCTCTATTTCCTTCAAAAATAAGATTTTGGTTTTGATCAAAAATACTACGTTTATTATTCGAGAAAGTTATTTTAAAACCTTTGTCACACAGTTGACTTATGATAAGTAGATTATGTTTTAAATTTTCAACTAATGACACATTTGTTATAAAAGTTAAATTTGATGTACCGTAATTGTTCACATCTCCTTTGCCAATGATATAGCCTTTTGAATTGTCTCTGAAGGTAACCGAGCCACCATCAAAGTATGTGATGTTTGTAAGCATATCTTTGTCTCCGGTCATGTGTTTTGAACAACCACTATCTAATATCCATTTCTTCTTTTTAAGTGGGACCTGAAAAATAGATATGAAATTATTGGTACCCACTTTTTAATAGGATCCTAAGAAGTTAGAGTTTTAGGAAACCAAACCCAATTTGGTTTAGTGTCCTTTTTATAAATATAGTTTTCATTATGATGAACATTATCCATCAATGTTTTAATATATTTATTTCTTATTAATACATTGTTAGTTTTTGGCACCCAAATTGTAACTACCTTGTTTTCTACTTTCGTTTTAACAGGTTTCTTTATTAATATTTGTTGTTTTGAATACATATTCCACTTAAAATGTGTATTTTTCTTTCTAGGAATTTTTGACTCCTTTTTATATCCTAATCCGTGTTTACTTGAAGAGGATTGAGAATTTTCTAAAATCTTGGATAAATTTTCTCTTCCTTTGTTGAAGTTAGAAACATTTTTTGTGATGTTACCTAATCTAGCTTGAAGACTATTATTTTCTAACTAAACTTGTCTAATCTTAGTTTTTAACTCATGATTTTCAGAAACAATCATATCATTCTTTATCTTTTGAGTTTCAATTTCTTGACTTAAAAGTGATAATTGAGTTTCTGAATTTGAATAAGATTCTTGAACTTTTTCAAGTTCTTCAAGAATTTTCTTTTCATCATTTAACATATCTCTTTCAAATTCAGCTTTGTTTTGATTTTCACGAGTTTCTTTGAGTTTCATTTTAAGAGTTTTTATTGTGTTCAAAAGTTCAGTGTTTACTTCAATTAAATCGTCGAAAGTTAAATTATTTACCTCAGATTCTTGAGCCATGAAGCATACATTTGCCTGTTCATTGTCGCTATCACTATCATTTTCGGATGATGATGAATCTGAATCGTCCCATGTTACAGAAAATGCCTTCTTTTTGAATTTATCCTTTTGTTTTTGAAGTTTTTCTGATTTTCCTTCATTTGTTCTTGACAATCTTTTTGCATATGTCCTTTCTTATGACAACTAAAGCATTCTATATTTGAGGATGATGGTTTGTTCAAGACATTCTTTTTGAATCCATTTTTGTTTCCTTTTCTATACTTTAGGAATTTCTTGAAATTTTTGGCTATAAATGCTAGATCCTCATCTTCAGACTCTAATTCTTCCTTTTCCGCATGAAAAACAATATTCTTTCTTTCTTGAGCTTGATCCTTTTTAGTTTGCATATTTACTTCATACGACATAAGATTTCCAATCAATTCTTCTAGTTTCATTGTAGATAAATCATTTGCTTCCTCGATTGCTAGTACTTTTCTCTCTCATTCTTCAGTGAGTGAATTTAGAACTTTAGACACAATGTCAAAGTCCGTGTATCTTTCTCCTAGTCCGATTAGAGCATGATGAATGTCTTGAAATCTTGAGTACATGTCATTGATGGATTCATTTTGTCGCATTCTAAAGTTTTGGAATTGATTCTTCAGCATGGATATCTTTGTTTGTTTAACCTTGTTTGTGCCTTCATGTATGACTTTAAGAGTTTCCCATATCTGATATGCAGTAGTACATATGCTAACACGGTTGAATTCATTTCTATCCAGGGTGCAAAATAGCATATTCATAGCTTTGGCATTTGCACTTGCTTCATTCTTTTGAATTTGTGTCCATGTAGGATAATCGGTTATAGGTACAACGAACTCTGCTTGAGTAGCATTCCAGGCTTCGATGTTGTGCTTGTGCTTGCGTTATTTTCCTATAGTTCTACATTTCTCTCCAGTGCACGTTATGCCTTGCTGTAAATGATATTGTAGAGCTAAGGTTTGAACTGCTATCATCATTAATTATTTTGTAGTCGTGTCCTTTCTTGTTCACTAGTATACGTTGCATTAAATGCATAGTACATAATTCATTCCAGCACACTTTTCTTTTGGCTGGAACATATTTTTGTGAAGAGAAAAGTAAAGGTTGCTTTCTTTTCTTGGTTCATTCTTTTTCAAAAGACCTGTGAACGAAACATTAATGGCCGTTCAAAATAAATCCTTGCTCCCTTTGAATCTGGGTTACTAGCTGATTTTAAGCGAATTTAAGGTGAGTTCACACTCACTTCTCTAATTTATTCTCCTTCGTTGCATGCATTTTTGTGGCAAGCTACAAATATCCAGGCTATAAATCTTACCTGCGTGCACTGATTTCCTTCATTTTTACCCTCATGTGTGACTTCACTTTTTCTTCCATTCGTGGCCTCTGGAGGTATTCTAGTCCATTGAGTCATATAGTTTGCTACTTTCTTCCCTCTGTACTTGATTTATTGGTTAGAATGTTGCGTGCATGTAATTTGAAAGCAGGGAGTAAGCATACATAAAAGTCATATTTGTTTTGTTCACTGGTCATACATTGTTTTTATTCTTCTAAGAAATTGCAAAGAAAAGTGACGTGCATTGTGAAAAACATTAGGGTTTACATTTTATTCACGTGCATTGGACAAGTAGTAAGTTTGTGAAAAACAAGTAGTATTCCAGTGCATTTATTTAACGTGCATTAGCGTAACAGTGTGAAAAACATGTAGTTTGTGCAAAACATTTTTTATTCACGTGCATTGTTATTCACGTGCATTGTGAAAAACAAGCAGTATTCCAGTGAACATATTTTCTAGAATGCATTGGAAAAGTCATCTAACACGTGTGTGCATGTTTTATAAGGGGTGCGTGTTCCTGTGTAGTGTAGCAATATTGCCTAGATATAGGTTTGTGCAAAAATGTTGCACGTTACTATTTTTCCCAGGTCACATTCCTTTGCAAATTTGATTCTTGCATACATCAAATTCTAGTGCAAAATATTTATTTTGAGCGTGTCATATTGCATGCAAAGGCCAGTTGACATTTTTAAAACATTTGGTTGCGTGCATTCATGGGTGTATACATTGTAGCACATCACATTTTTGACTTGAACGCACACTATAAATTCCAGGTTAGTATGTAAGTGGTAGCTTTGACCATTTTATTAATTCATGCGTGCGTCAGGTGTATAAATTTTATAATTTTGCATGAAAAGTTATAGTCCAGGTTGTTAGCTTTTGCCTATCCATTAATTCAGGTTAGAAATTATACATGCATATAATACCGCCCAGACTTCCCGTGTTCTGCGTGCACTTGTGTACATTTTCCAAGTCATATGCATTGTTCTTGCGTGCATGAAAGTGTAAAGTTGTCAGATTACTATATTTTGAAATTCATTTTTATGTGCATTCATACAATACACAAGGCTAAGGACATGCAATATATTGGGTTCTTTCCATTTCACGCGTGAGTCCAGGCATGTATAAATTGAATTGGGTTTGCATTGATGCTATGCATCGACATGTGTCCCAGTTCCTTGCCTCTGGTATTTGCTAATTTATATTTAGCCTATACATTGCCTTGGTCATGTGCATTTGTAAATATGGTCAGGTTACATTTTATTTTAATTGCATTCAGATTTATGTAAAAGTTGCCTATTTCATTTCGAGCAAACATGTTTTAAAAGAATGTTGTGACTGTGAAATATTTGTTGAATATAGTGGAGTAGTCCACTATTTTAGATTTTGTTGAACCGGTGTTGCGTTTTAAAAACATAATTTGCACCGTTATTTTTACAACGGAAATTTTAACCGGTGTTTGTATTTTGAAGCGTGCTGTTTTGATGACGTTTTGATGACATTTTGACGAATAAAAATTACCGTTGTTTTGACTTCAGTAACTGTCAATTTTAAAGTGAATTTTTAAGCGGTTATTCCGCAACACTGATTTGGTATCCGTTTTTACGGTGTTTTGTGAAGCGCAATTTCCTTGGCGAAATTGCTACAGATGTTGCTGTTTTAATCAGGGTTTTCAAATCGTTTTAAAATAAAATTATTTTCAAAACTTTTACAGTTTGCGCTTTCAAAAGAATGAGGAAGCGATTTAAACGCTTCAGTAAAATTGAGGACTATGAACCCTTACTTTTACTGATATGCTTAATTCCAGACTTGTCCGTTTGAGAACGTAAAATGTTATTTATATAAAATACACAATTTTGCACTTTCAAGGAAACGATGAAGAGATTTAAATGATTTGGTAAAAGTGCGGAGTATGGAACCATACTTTTACTATTTCGGTTAATTCCGGACTCGTAAATTGAAATATCTGCTGTTTGATGATTTTGTGGGCTTTCGACCCACTTTGTTGGACCTTCGGGTCATATGTTGGACCTTCGGGTCAGTACCAGTACTTGACCTTCGGGTCATTTGTTGGACCTTCGGGTCATTTGTTGGACCTTCGGGTCATTTGTTGGACCTTCGGGTTATTTATTGGGCGCCAAAATATAGTACTTGGTAGACTTCGGCCATATGAGATGCACATGCGGCGTAGCTAAAACACGCCATCTGCTGGGATCGATCCATCTTTTATGTTGATTTCTAGTTATCTTATTTTGATTTCTAGATTTTGTGAATGCTGATTTTCTAGTTATCTTAACTGATTTCTAGATTTTGCGTATAGTTGTTTTGAATTCAATTGTGAATTTTAAAGTTGATTTTGATGGAGTTTAAATTGAGATTTCTCCATTTAAACTTTGTTGATTATTTATGTTGAATAGTCTCATTCGAGATTATAATTTTGTGTATAGTCTCATCCGAGATTATAATTTTGTGTATTGATGTTTTCAATTCAATTATGAATTTGAATGATGTTTTTAGTGGAGTTGAATGAGATTTCTTCCTTTAAACTATACTGATTATTTAAGTTGAATAATTTCATTCGAGATTATAATTATTTGCTTAAGTGTTGTTTGTTATACACTTGTTTATGAAGTTTAAATTAGACTGATCCGTTTATTATTTCCTTTTAAATAATACTCGGGTCAGACCGAGTTATTTCAGGATAGTCGCTATCTCTGATTCAGTTGCAGCTTCAGCTTTTGGGATTTCACGTCATCTTTTGTCTGGACTTAAAGGAGTAGTTTTGGCTTATTGACTCTCGTCTCATGCATGTATTGATGGATATGTATATGTACATTTAGTTCTTGTGAACTATCGATTGTTGTAGCATGTATCCAGACTTGTCTTCCGCTATATATCTGATATTTCTGTTCTGATGTGACTTTACATATCTATGTTGTTGTTATTATGAGTTGTTCTGAATTTTTCATTAGCCACCGTAATTTCGTTTTAGGTTTGGATTGAATATATATCTTTGGAAGAAATTTACACAACTCCTATCGATGTAATCAATACTCGTCTAAGGCATAACTTACGGATAGTCGCTTCTAACAAGCCTTATTCTTCGCAATAGCAGACGTTATTCCTTATAATAACCTTTGTTATTGTGAGCATAGAGGTGGGGCCCCACGGCTTGGTATCTGAGTTGAGATTCAGAACAAATTATAATAAACACAGAACAGAAGTAGAATGGAACATGTGTTACAACCATTCGAGGGTTTCATTCATGCCTTTCTAATCTGTTCCTTCGTTGTTCTTAAACCTTTATCCTCTTTAACATATTGGAGTATGTCTAGGGATAAATCTCATATCCCTGCAGTATTCCATTTGTTAAATTCCTATCAACCTTAGATTGTAAATGGTCATTGGGTTTTTGATTGTCCTTCTGCTCCTAAGGGTTTCAAATCCGGGAAGCTTAATGTTGCTTAAGCTTCCGATGGTTCTTCTAAGCCCAAAGGTATTACTCCTTCTGCTTTGGAAGGTTTTATTTTATTCCATGGTCGTTCTGTTAGAGTTCTTTTTTTTATACCGGTGCATCATATTCATTCGTATCAAAGGAGCTTATTGATGCTATTCCTTTGGATGTTGTTAATCTTTGTGACCCTTTGAGGATTGTGAATCCTATTAGTGGATTCGCTACTCTTGGTTTGTTGTGTGTTGATGTTGAGATTATTCTATGTGGCTTTTCCTTCCATGCGAATCTGCATGTTATGGATCATCTTGGTTTTGATATGATTTGGGAATGGATTGGCTCGTTCGTTACGAAGCTCAAATCCTATGTCTCGAAAGAACTTTATATCTCAAGCATCCTAATGCTATCGAGCATTTATCTACTATATTTCGAAGTATGGACCATCCTTCGAATGTTTTCATTTCTTTCTTCGAATCGGAGGATGTCATAGCTAATATTCTAGTTGTTTGTGATTTTTCTGTTGTCTTTGAGTCTATTTCGAGTTTGCCGCCAATTGGGGTAATTGAGTTCCGTATTGATCTTATCTCTAGTACTCATCCTGTCAGTCGTTCTCCCACAAGGATGTCTGATAAGGAAATGAGGAACTCAAGTAACAATTATCTGAGTTGGAAGCCAAGCGATTTATTCATTCTAGCTTTTCTCCCAATTCGACCTTATCATCGGTTTTCACTTGGCTACGAGTTGCGGAAGTTAGCATTCCACTAACCGCATTCCACACTCGTTATGATTCTTATGAATGATTTATTGCATCATTCAGTTTTTCCAGCTTATTTCATCCAATTTATGAATCGAGTATTCTACGAATATCTCGATGACTCCATTTGTGTATTTATTGATTTTGGATGAAAATAACAATTTAAAAATTTTGCAAATCTTTTTCATAAGATTTATTTACAAGTATAATTGGATTTGTGTTTATCATATAGAAGATGATTTTGTGATTGTATTGCCCATTGAGTGCTTTAACAATTCTGGTCGATGCGCTTGATCAACGTTATCGATAGGAATCTCCTAAACGCTTTGATGAGACAATTTGACACAATAAATTGACTTATAAAAAGAAATTTTTTCTAGAAAATGATTTCGTAAAGATAATTGAAACTTTTGGAAGTTTTATCTTTTCAGGAAAGAAGATTATTTGAAAGAACTCCTTTCTGATACTCTTATCCTTGTGATTCCCGAAGGGAACCAAGACTTCATTATTTGTACCAATGCTAGCCGTATTGGTTTCAGTGTTGTTCTCGTGCAAAAAGATGGAGTAGATTCCTATGCTTCTAGACAACTAAAGCCTAACGAGATTCGTTATGCTACCCATGATTTGGAGTTAACCGCTATAGTCTTCGCTCTAAAGATTTGGCGACATTATTTATTGGGCGAGCGTTTTATTCTCTTCATTGATCACAATTCTTTGAAGTATCTATTCACTCAGAAAGAATTTAATATGAGGCAACAGCGTTGGCTCGAATTCCTTGCTTCATATGATTTCGATATTCTGTATACCCCTTGTAAAGGTAATCGAGTTGCAGATGCGCTTAGTCGCAAGTAGCAAGTTGTTGTTTCCATGATGCTAGCAGAGTGGAATGTGTTAGAAGCTTCATCTCATTGTGAAATTAGAGACCGTCCTTCAGTTTCTGATTCTCCCGTGCTTTTATTTAGCATGGAAGCTCGCCCTAGTTTGTTGGATTGTGTTACCGATGCCTAGAAACAAGATCCACATATTGCTTATCTTATTCAGTGTTGTAAAGCGGAATCCCGAAGTGATGATCTTAAGTATTTCGATTTTGATGTTCACGGTTGTATTCGTAAGAAGGGAAAGTTGATCGTGCCTGGTGTCCTAATCATAGAAATAACATTCTTAAGGACTGTCATCGTTCTAAGTATACTATCCATTCAGGTAGTAGTAAGATGTATGCTGATATGAAACGCTTATACTTTTGAGAGGGTATGAAGCGTGATGTTGCAAGTTATGTGAGTCGTTGCATGACTTGTCAACTTATTA
Organism: Allium cepa; assembly: GCA_030765085.1. Classification (NCBI taxonomy): domain Eukaryota; kingdom Viridiplantae; phylum Streptophyta; class Magnoliopsida; order Asparagales; family Amaryllidaceae; genus Allium; species Allium cepa. The sequence continues at coordinate 106,600,499 of CM060937.1, read as the reverse complement.
AATCAGAACGCCATCGTCTTAGTGATCTTTTGCAGCCTCTTGAGATTCCATTATGGAAATGGGATCAAATTTATGTGGACTTCATTGTTGGTCTACCTCGTTTGAGGTAGGGCCATACTAGCGTTTGGGTGATTGTTGACTGATTGACCAAATCAGCCCATTTTATTCCTATCAAGTCCAATCAGACTGCTTCTTGACTTTGGTGGTATTAGAAAGACCACTTATCTCTTGTTGAATTTTCTTATAACAACAGTTTCCAATCCAGTATCGGTATGGCTCCTTTCGAAGCTCTTTGCGGAAGAGCGTGTCGATCACCATCTTGTTGGTTGGAATCGGGGGAAAAGTTAGTTCTCGGCCCTGATTTTATTCGTGAATCTTCTGAGAGGATAGATTTTATTAGACAGAGAATGAAAGAGGCTCAGAATAGGTAGAAATCTTATGCCGATCATTGTAGGAAGCCTTTGGAATTTTCTGTTGGCAATCGCGTATTCATTTGTGTTTCTCCGATGAAGCGTGAGGTGCGTTTTAGTAGCTCCGGGAAATTGGCTCCTCGATATATTGGACCATTTCCTATTACGAAATGCGATGGCCCTATTGCTTATCATGTATCACTATCTATTCGGTTTTTGGGAATTCATGACGTATTTCATATATCACAGCTTCATCGATGCCTTCGAGATTCAAACTCTATTACGGAACCTCATATGTTACAAGATATTAAGATCTCGCCCGACTTGTCTATGGTGCAAAATCCTATTCGTGTGCTAGCTTCGGAGGTTAAATGCCTTCACAATAAAGAAGTCCCGCTTGTGAAAATTCAATGGTCCGCAAACCCCAAAGATTTCACTTGGGAAACCAGAGAATTCATCGAGCGTTCTTATTCGGGTTTTCTCTCTTCTTCGGGTTGAGGCGAGCATTCTTGATCTATCTTTTCTATTTTTACCTTTGTTGAGATGAATCATTTGTGTATTGACTGCTTCTAGTATGAAAATTGCGGGGACGTAATTTTTATAAGGGGGAAGTCTGTAACGACCGTGATTTTAGAATTACCGTCGGAGTAAATATTTCAAATAGAAATTTTTAAACTAAAATTTGCAAAATAAATCGCAATGCAAATGTTGCAAAGTCAGTTGGAAAAATAATCAAACTAAGTCAGTATATTTATTTTATTTCTCATATGCATGCGTCTTCGGTTACATGCATAACGTGAATTCCATTTACATGCAAATTGTGAATTCTAGCTATATACAAAACGTTAATTCAAGCTACATACCAGTAGTTTTTAAAGCAAAATATAAATTTGCTATCACCACTTAGTACAACTCATCCTTTTCTCTCCAGTGCACGTTATGCCTTGCTGTAAATGATATTGTAGAGCTAAGGTTTGAACTGCTATCATCATTAATTATTTTGTAGTCGTGTCCTTTCTTGTTCACTAGTATACGTTGCATTAAATGCATAGTACATAATTCTTTCCAGCACACTTTTCTTTTGGCTGTTACACATTTTTGTGAAGAGAAAAGTAAAGGTTGCATTCTTTTCTTGGTTCATTCTTTTTCAAAAGCTCTGTGAAAGAAACATTAATGGCCGTTCAAAATAAATCCTTGTTCCCTTTGAATTTGGGTTACTAGCTATTTCTAAGCGAATTTAAGGTGAGTTCACACTCACTTCTCTAATTTATTCTCCATCGTTGCGTGCATATTTGTGGTAAGCTACAAATATCCAGGCTATAAATCTCACCTGCGTGCACTGATTTCCTTCATTTTTACCCTCATGTGTGACTTCACTTTTACTTCCATATGTGGCCTCTATAGGTGTTCTAGTCCATTGAGTCATATAGTTTGCTACTTGCTTGCCTCTGTACTTGATTTATTGGTTAGAATGTTGCACGCATGTAATTTGAAAGCAGGGAGTAAGCATACACAAAAGTCATATTTGTTTTGTTCACTGGTCTTACATTGTTTTTATTCTTCTAAGAAATTGCAAAGCAAAGTGACGTGCATTGTGAAAAACATTAGAGTTTACATTTTTATTCACGTGCATTGGACAAGTGGTAAGTTTGTGCAAAACAAGTAGTATTCTAGTGCATTTATTTCATGTGCATTAGAGTAACATTGTGAAAAACATGTAGTTTGTGCAAAACATTTTTTATTCACGTGCATTATTATTCACGTGCATTGTGAAAAACAAGTAGTATTCCAATGAACATATTTTCTAGAATGCATTGGACAAGTCATATAACACGTGTGTGCATGTTTTATAAGGGGTGCGTGCTTCTGTGTAGTGTAGTAGTATTGCCCAGATATAGGTTTGTGCAAAAATGTTGCACGTTACCATTTTTCCTAGGTCACATTCCTTTGCAAACTTGATTCGTGCATACATCAAATTCTAGTGCAAAATATTTATTTTGAGCATGTCATATTGCATGCAAAGGCCGGTGACATTTTTAAAACATTTGGTTGCGTGCATTCATGGGTGTATACATTGTAGCACATCACATTTTTGACTTGAACGCACACTATAAATTCCAGATTAGTATGTAAGTGGTAGCTTTGACCATTTTATTAATTCATGCGTGCGTCAGGTGTATAAATTTTATAATTTTGCATGAAAAGTTATAGTCCAGGTTGTTAGCTTTTGCCTATCCATTAATTCAGGTTAGAAATTATACATGCATATAATACCGCTCAGACTTCCCGTGTGTTGCGTGCACTTGTGTACATTTTCCAAGTCGTATGCATTGTTCTTGCGTGCATGAAAGTGTAAAGTTGTCAGATTACTATATTTTGAATTTCATTTTTATGTGCATTCATACAATACACGAGGCCAAGGACAGGAAATATATTGGGTTCTTTCCATTTCACGCGTGAGTCCAGGCATGTATAAATTGAATTGGGTTTGCATTGATGTTATGCATTGACACGTGTCCCAGTGCCTTTTCTCTACTATTTTCTAATTTATATTTAGCCTATACATTGCCTTGGTCATGTGCATTTGTAAATATGGTCAGGTTACGCTTTATTATAATTGCATTCAGATTTGTGTAAAAGCTACCTATTTCATTTCGAGCAAACATGTTTTAAAAAATTGTGGTGACCATGAAATATTTGTTGAATATAGTGGAGTAGTGCACTTTTTTAGATTTTGTTGAACCGGTGTTGCGTTTTAAAAACGTAATTTGCACCGTTGTTATTTAACGGAAATTTTAACCGGTGTTTGTATTTTGAAGTGTGCCGTTTCGATGACATTTTGACGAATAAAAATTACTGTTGTTTTGACTTCAGTAACCGTCAATTTTAAAGTGAAATTTTAAGCGGTTATTCCGCAACGCTGATTTGATATCCGTTTTTACAGTGTTTTGAGAAGCGCAATTTCCTTGGCGAAATTGCTACATATGTTGCTGTTTTAATCACGGGTTTTCAAATCGTTCTAAAATAAAATTGTTTTCAAAACTTTACAGTTTGCGCTTTCAAAAGAATAAGGAAGCGATTTAAACGCTTCAGCAACATTGAGGACTATGAACCCTTACTTTTACTGATTCGCTTAATTCCGGACTTGTCCGTTTGAGAACGTAATATGTTATTTATATAAAATACACAATTTTGCACTTTCAAGGAAACGATGAAGAGATTTAAACGATTTAGCAAATGTGTGGAGTATGGAACCATACTTTTACTATGTCGGTTAATTTCGGACTCGTAAATTGAAATATCCGCCGTTTGATGATTTTGATGATTTTGTGGGCTTTCGAGCCACTTTGTTGGACCTTCGGGTCATATGTTGGACCTTCGGGTCAATACCAGTACTGGACCTTCGGGTCATATGTTGGACCTTCGGGTCAATACCAGTACTGGACCTTCGGGTCATTTGTTGGACCTTCGGGTCATTTGTTGGGCGCCAAAATATAGTACTTGGTAGGCTTCGGCCATATGAGATGCACGTGCGACGTAGCTAAAACTCACCATCCGCTGGGATCGATCGATCTTTTATGTTGATTTTCTAGTTATCTTATTTTGATTTCTAGATTTTGTGAATGCTGATTTTCTAGTTATCTTAACTGATTTCTAGATTTTGCGTATAGATGTTTTGAATTCAATTGTGAATTTGAAAGTTGATTTCGATGGAGTTTAAATTTAGATTTCTCTATTTAAACTATGTTGATTATTTATGTTGAATAGTCTCATTCGAGATTATAATTTTGGGTGTAGTCTCATCCGAGATTATAATTTTGTGTATTGCTGTTTTGAATTCAATTATGAATTTGAATGATGTTTTAATGGAGTTGAATGAGATTTCTTCTTTTAAACTATGCTGATTATTTAAGCTGTATAATCTCATTCGAGATTATAATTATTTTCTTAAGTGTTGTTTGTTATACACTTATTTCTGAAGTTTAAATTAGACCGATCCATTTATTATTTTCTTTTAAATAATACTCGGGTCAGACCGAGTTATTTCAGGATAGTCGCTATCTCTGATTCAGTTGCAGCTTCAGCTTTTGGGATTTCACATCATCTTTTGTCTAGACTTCGAGGAGTAGTTTTGGCTTATTGACTCTCATCTCATGCATGTATTGATGGATATGTATGTGTACATTTAACTCTTGTAAACTATCGATTGTTGTAGCATGTATCCAGACTTGTCTTCCACTATATAGCTGATATTTCTGTTCTGATGTGACTTTACATATCTATGTTGTTGTTATTATGAGTTGTTCTGAATTTTTTATTAGCCACCGTTGTCGTTTTAGATTTGGATTGAATATATATCTTTGGGAGAAATTTACACAACTCCTATCGATGTAATCAATACTCGTCTAAGGCATAACTTACTGATGTTCGCTTCTAACAAGCCTTATTCTTCGCAATAGCAGACGTTATTCCTTATAATAGCCTTATTATTGTGAGCATAGAGGTGGGGCGTCACAAGGACTGAACACCGACTTACGTTAAATTATTTCTAATATATATATACATATATCTTTCGAGTATCAAACCATACTTCGAAATTTGAAATCAAAATTTGGTTTCACGAAATCATTCGCATAGAAAAGCTACTAGAGTGGCCTCTTCCCAACTCAGAAACTCGAAAATCAATGCTGATGATGCATGCATTCATCACCAAAATTATTTTCCAGCGATATAAGTGGGTTCTAGACTTTTATTTTCTTGAAACTTCTTTGAAATCTCTTCAAAATCACTGGAATTCGTTCGAATACATTTGAAACATTTCTTATTCAGAAAATATCTTTAAATCATATTATATATTTTTCAAAATCTTAAAACCAATTTCAAAACACCGGTGTTTGATTCCTCAAAATTCAAATTCAAAACCCTTCAGTTATAAATCATTTTATATAAGTCAAATTCTTATAAATTTTCATATCCTTTCAAAGTTTCAAATTTCCATTTTCAAAAGATATAAAAATCCTTATTGAAAACATTTCACTTTTATATATAATAGGGTCATCCTTATCAAAATAATAATTTCGATGTATGCACAATTTCAATATACAACCAAACACAAATTCCCAAAGAATGATTCAAGGGTGGATTCCAAACAACAGATATTCAAATTAGAGGAACTCTAATCAAATAGAATTCTGGTTGGAAGATAAGCTCGAAAGAAGATGAGATAATTTAATTACCAAATATAAGATGGATAAGCCTATATAAATCGCGGGCAACCTTAACCGGTCAACCGTGACTTCAAGAATATCATCAATTTGGAAATCTAAGGCAAATCGACATTCGATCGCCAGAGATAGAATCCGGGTAGAGCAGGAGATAGATAGCATTGTAAACCGAGGATATAGAAATCTTCGGTGAATCAATAACAATTGTAAAGAAGTTTCGCCCCTTTACAAATCATTCGAAGATTGGCGGAATCACCGATCTTTAGAGAGGTCATTCCAAAGTGGAATTATGGAATGCTCCAAAAATCAAAGGAATACAAATAGGGACGACAAAACTGGATTTCAGAACGATTGGAAGCGTCCAAAGTTCAAGGAATCCAAACCGATAAGAATCCTAACCAAAAGATTTCTAACAAGGTGGATACAGAAGGAATGAAGTTCTGAAAATCTTGATTCCAAAATAAGAAAATTTTTATACTGAAATAATCTTTGAAAACCTTTAAAAATCATTTGGAAATTATTTATACTTTGAAAATACGTTCTCTCACAAAGAAAGGATTCTGAGATTGATTTCACTCATTCTAGGTTATTTCTACCTTATCTCTAATGAGGTTTTTTTGCTCCGCAGGCTAAGATTTGCCTAAAACCAAAGCCCTGATACCAACTGTAACAACCCGATATTTTCAGCCATTCGCATCCACACATGCCGGACTTGAATCACTCAAAATACTGCATTGTAAATAAATTTGGATCAAATGAAATACAAATCACAGAATCACAGACACAGAAATATCAGAATAGCTCGCAGCGGAAATTTAAAATACCATAGTAGTTCATGAAGCTACTATAACAGAGTCTCAAACCAAATACATAATACAGTTTGAAAACAACATAATAGAAATCACACATACATAGTAGTTCACTAATACATGAGATAAACTAGAATAGCTGAAACAAAAGTAGATATAAATGTTGATAAGCAGAAACTCCAACAAAGACCAACTCCAGAAAGAGAATCCAAAGCTGTGAATACTCAGGCTGACCCGAGCGTAAAGTAAAACACAAAACACTCGAGTCAGGACATATATACTTATATAATGTAAACCAACTCAAGTGAACTGTAGTAAAGATACAATAACTTAAAGGATGCTTGAGATCCCCCATTTTAGGATCAGTTAAACTATAAATTAAATACATCCCATAGTTAAAATTTCAAAATAGTAGTTTATACTTCGAAATAAAATATCATTTCAAAATTCAATATCATTCAGAAATCCATTTCAAAATATCATATCTTTCGAAACCTCATTCAGTTATTTAAAATACCATTTCAACACACATTTCGAAATAGTTTATATTTCAAAACAAATTACTTCATTTTAAATCAAAAAATGAAGTTATTATATTTAATAATTAAACTATTAAATTTACAAAATTTTAATCATTCAAAATTCATTTATTCACTTAAATTTATTAAAGCAATGAAAATTCAACTTTCGCAGCATTTAGAAAATGCTACAGAAAGTTGCATTCAAAACAGTTCAATTTAACAAAAGACAACATTTCAAATGCGTAATAGGGTTACATTAGTTTCATATAAACTTAGTTAAATTCAAAAATTATAGCACTTACAAAATGCTATAATAGCCTTTAATTAAATTTAGCCATTTGGTTCATTATTATCAACTACAGCATTTACAAATGCTGTAATATCATTTACATTAGAAATATGAGCATTTCAAAAAATGCAGTTAATTAACTTCAAATATTCAATATAATTTCACAAACAATTATAATTTTTATTTGAATCATTTTTGCTTATCAAATCACATATTTTCACATTTAAAACAATCATTCAAATACCCTTATATTCATGATTTTAAAAAGTTAAATTTCCATTCAAAAATCAAGATTTAATAATAATTCACTTATTAAATTCCAACATTAATTTTTAAATTCATTAAATTAAATTTAACGTAACACTTAAGCTTAAATTTTCAAATATAACTTAATTTATTTTTATTTACTTAACTTAAAATTCACTTTTAAGCCAAATTCATAAATTTCCAATTTTAGTTATATTTCTAAATTTCAACTTAAATATTCATTCATTTCATATTTTGACTTTATTAAAAAATTGTTAATATATTATAAATTCATTTTAATCCAAATTATCATAAATTTATCTTATTTCCAGATTTAATTTAAATTCCATTTATCACTAAATTATAATTCCAAAATAACTTACATTTTAGATTTTCTAACTTTACCATTAATTTATTTCACTTATAAATTTTCAGAAAAACAATAATACTTTACAAAAAATAATTTTAATTAAGTTAAAATCAAAATATTATAATATTTACATTTGTAAAATATTTTAAAAATTTTAGAAAAATATATTTTAACTACGGGTCTATATATCATTTTCTAAACTAGGAAAAGTGATACGGGTAATATATCATTTCAACCCGTAATTCACAAAGAAAACCCGGGTTTTATCATTTCAAACCCGCAGTCCCAAGTAAATGAAATAAATTAAAAATCGCTCAGGCCTATCATTTCATCCCATAGTGATTTTTCCTTATTCTAAAGTCCATTCGGGTATGTATCATTTCAACCCATAATGATTCTAATTTAAAGGGAACTTGCAGTGATAAATTGATATAAATAACAGAACAACATAATATAACAGTAACATATGATATAAAAGGTGTTTAAGCATGGGTGAACATCATATAATCATAATTTGGCAGGTGTAACATGATAATGCATTTTACAGATTCAAAAGGGGTCAATATACTAGTTATATATGTATACATTGTCATGTGAGAATAACTCAATGGTTTGAGCGGGAGACACAACAACGAATGCATAAAAGAGGTCCACAAAAACAAGATAGCACGACAAGATACGAGTGAGAGAGCCAAAGTATCAATTCCTTGAATACAAGTCAAACAAAAACAATATAACGAATATAAGCTTTCAATTCAATAATACGATAAATTTAGGTAGAGATAACTGCACAAATCAAACCAGAATTGCTTTGCACTTGCTTCCAACTCTCATTGGGCTTGGCCATCGGTGAAATGCAAGGCTAAGGAAAGTGTTTGGATCTGGTTTGGGTTGGATATGGGTCGGCCTAGCAGGTTTGAAGGTGGTGCAAAAGTGGTGGTGATGAAACACAACATACAAACAACATCACATGATTTTCAAAGCAATATAAGGCTCGGCCAAGGCTACTATGGGCACGGCCTTCACTATGGGGTCCAAGTGATAATGTGGAAGAGGGCACTGGTGGAGCTGGAGGTGATGGAGGTGGAGATGGTGGCGGCTATGAGGTGTTGAAGGTGGTGGAAGTGGATTAGTGCTCGGCTATGCATGTAGTTGGAGTTTTTGATGAATTTTGGTGAAGGATCATCAACAAGGAGGCTCGGCTTGGGGTTGGCCAGAGAGGAGGTGGTGATGGTGATGTGCTTAGGTGGTGGTGGAGATGGCATGGCTGGTAGAGGAGGTAGGCTGAACCTAAAAGAAAGAAGATCAAGTGCAAAATCCATGAAATCAAGCAATAAAAGTGAAAAAAGGAAAAGATGTTTACTAAATTTTTTTTCAAAGCAATGGAGGCTGAAATTTTTTTTAGGCGAGAAGAGAAAATGTTGTAGTGAATGAGGAAAGAAGTATGCGGCTGAAGAAATGAGGAGTTCTGGTCAAAGTGTGAAAAGAAATGGTTGAAATGTGAAAAGGTAGGAATATAAAAGGCCTTAGGAGATAAAAGGTCACAATCTTTTCAAATTTCTTTATTTTCTTTATATAAATTTAAATAGCTGAAAATAATTATAAATTCAGTTAAAATTAGAAAATATAACAAATATACAAAATATAAATAAATAAATATTAATTATATATGATTAAAATAAGAAAATAGCACAAAATTGAAAACTGGTTTAGAAAATTTGAAAATAAACAGAATAAACTTTGGAAAATTTATATGGACTGGGAAAATATTTATAAATAAAGATAAGAACATAAAATAAAATTTATTCTCAAAATTAAGTAAATAAATTTTAATTAAATATAATTTAAATGAAGAAAACGACGGAAACATAGAAAATAGCCTTTAAAAATAGGAAATAAATGCAATAAATTTTGAAAAATTCAAACATCATTTTAAAATGTTTTAAAAATAAAATATGTATCTAACATGTCATATTACACATATTAGAACATGATATGACAAATAAAATATTATTTACATAATTTAAAACAGACAATTTTATTAAAAAAATCAATTTACATACAATATTGTAAAAAAACATAACTTTCACAATACAAATCGAATTTCAACGAAACGAAAAGTAGTATTCTAGAAATTTAATATATTTTCATAATAAAAGATAAAATTCAAAAATTTAGATATTTGAATTTTAAATTTAAAAGTTAAAGTTTGACCAGCTTGACCAAAAATCCACATTTCTGAAAATATCCTATTTATTCAAGTTTGAAATTATGATTCACACAAAGATCAAAATATACTCTTAAATAACAAAATTTGTTCATTTTAATAAATATAATAAAGTTTTTAAATCAGGAGTTTCAATTTAAATAATTAAAATAATCACAAAATACTGGGTTGTTACAACTGTAGTAGTAACGTACAATAACTTAAAGGATGCTTGGGATCGCCCATCCTTTAAGGATCAGTTAAACTATAAATTAAGTCCATCCCATGGTTAAAAATTTCAAAATGGTATTTTATACTTCTAAATCAAATAACATTTAAAACTACAATATCATTCAGAAATCCATTCCAAAATATCAAAATATCATATCTTTCAAATTCTCATTCAGTTTTATTTAATTTAAATACCATTTCAAATCACAATTCAAAATGGTTTATATTTCAAATCAAAATACTCCATTTAAACCAATTAAATATTCCAATTAAATATTCCATTTAAATCATTTAAAAGTGAAGTTATCATATTTAACAATTAAATATTCAATTCTCAAAATTTTACCATTTCAGAATTCATTTATCCACTTCAATTTATTAAAACAATTAAATTTCAACTTTTCACAACATTTAGAAAATGCTACGGAAAATTTACATTTGAAAACAATTCATTTTAACAAAGATGGCATTTACAAAAATGCTTTAATAGGTTTTAGTTTCAAATAAAAGCTTTAGTTCAATTCTGCAACTACGCACTTACGAAGTGCTATAATAGCCCCTAGTTCCTTTTTCCTTATAGTTCATTGTATCAACTACAGCATTTACAAATGTTGTAATATCCTTTACTTAAGAAATGATAGCATTTTAGAAATGCTGTTAATTAAAATTCAGGGTTTTCAATACAGTTTCATAAACAATTATATTTTAATTTAAACCATTTTTAACTTATAAAAATCATAATTTCTCACTTTAAACAATCATTTAAATACCCTTATATTCATGATTTTATAAAGTTACATTTCCATTCAAAGTCAATATTTAATAATAATTCACATATTAAATTCAAACATTAAATTTCAATTCTTTATAATTAAATTTTAACTTAACACTTAAGTTTAAATCTCCAAATATAACTTATTTTCATTTTTATTTACTTACCTTCAAAAGAATTCACTTTAAATAAAATTCATAAATTCCACTTTAAGTTATATTTCAAATTTCAACTTAAATATTCATTTATTTAACCTTTTAACTTTATTCAAAAATCATTAATATACTATAAAATCATTTTAAATTCATTTTAATTCAAAATGTCATAAATTTATCATATTTCATATTTAATTTAAATTTCATTTATCACCAAATTATAATTTCTAAAATAACTTACATTTCAGATTTTCTAGCTTTACCATTAATTTATTTCACTTATAAATTTTCCAAAAATCAATAATACTTTACAAAATTCATTTTTAATTAAGTTTAAATCAAAATATTATAATATTTACATTTCTAAAATATTTTAAATCTTTTAGAAAAACATATTTCAAACACGGGTCTGTATATCATTTTCTAGCCTAGGTAAAGTGATTACGGATAATATATCATTTCAATCCGTAATTTACAAAGAAAACCCGGGTTTTATCATTTCAAACCCGCAGTCCCAAGTAAAATGAAATAATTGAAAATCGTTCAGGCCTATCATTTCAGCCCATAACGATTTTCCCCTATTCTAAAGTCCGTTCAGATATGTATCATTTCAACCCATAGTGATTCTAATCTAAAGGGAACTTGCAGTGTGATAAACTGATATTGATAACGGACTAGCATTATATAATAGTGATAGATGATATAACAGGTGTTTAAGCATGGGTGAACATCATATGATAATAACATAGCAAATACAGCATGGTGATATATTTTATAGATTCAAATGTGATCGGTTTACTAGTCATATAAGTATAAATACTGTCTGGCGAGAATTACTACTGGTATAAGCTGAAGACAACAACCAAAGTACACAAACTGAGATCCCCAAAGGAACGAAAGCACGACAATGATTTGAGAGTGGGAGAGCCAAAGCTAATTGCCTTGTTGCATGACAAACAAAACAAAATACAATTCATAAATTTCAAACCAAACTATAATAAACAAAGCTAGAAATATAAGCACAATACATAGTTGAACTTTTTGCACTTGCATTCGACCACTTGTGCTTCAGCTTTTTGCACTTGCATTCGACCACTTGTGCTTCAGCTATGGACTAGAAAAGCACTGTAATATGATGGTTTTGGATCAGGTTAAGGTCAGGTTGAGGTCAAATAGGTTGGCCATAACAATATATGAAGTAGATGAAGGCATATGTGTGCATCAACACACAACTACAAGCAACAACATGGATTTCAAGGCCTAAATGTCTTCGACCAAGGGACTATTGGTCATGGCCTGACCTGGTATGATCAACTACAGGTGGGGCATGGGTCCTAGGCTCAGGTTATGGCTGGTGGTGGTGGTGGATGGTCGGCCAAAGCATGATGGTGGAGTGGTGGATCAATGGAAGGCTCGGCTATGAAGTTTTAAGGTGGAGTTTCATCATTTTTTTGGTGAATCAACATCCTATAGGGCTTCGGCCATGGATGGTCAGTGGAGTGAAGGGGATGGTGTCTGGAATAGGTGGTGGTGGAGGTGGCCAAGGTGCTAGAGTAAGGAGGGCCGAACACAAAGAAGATGAAGCAAGTGCAAAATCCAAACAAAAACAATGAAAAGAGTGAAAAAGAATAGAAATTTACCAAACTTTTGCTCTTGGATGATGGCCGAATTTTTTTCTAGGGTTTGAGGTAAATTTTTCACGTGAGAAGGAAAGAAATATTCGGCTGAAGAAAGTATTTATGGCAGCAATTGAAGTGATGTGTTGATTTGTGTAGAAAAGGTAAGTTGAAATGTGAAAAGGCAAGGTATACAAAAGGTCAAAACTCTTCATATTTCCAAAATTCTTTTTACATTTTTAAATGCATCTAAAATGATTATAAATAAAATAAAAACATAGAAAAATAATGAATGAATAAAATAAATAAATAAAATTTTAAATAAATATAATTAAATTAAGAAAATAGCTTAAAAATAGAAACAAGGTTATAAAAATTGAAAATGATTACACTAAGCTTTAGAAAAATTATAACATCGCTTTAAAAATGTTTAAAAATAAAATATATAACTAAGATGTCATATAACACATATTAGAACTTGATTTGACAAATAAAAATATTTTTATATATAAATTAAAATAAACAATATTGTTAAATAAATTAATGTACACACAATATTGTAAAATGCATAACTTTCACAATATAAATCAAATTTCAATGAAACGGAAAACAGTATTCTCAAAATTTAATATATTTTCATAATAAAATTCAAAAATTCAAAAATTTAAATTTTAAATTAAAAGGTCAAAGTTTGACCAGATTGACCAAAAATCCATTTTTCTGGAAATATCCTATTTATTCAGGTTTGAAATTATAATTCACAAAAAAAAATCAAAATATACTCTTAAAATAACAAATTTTTTCATTTTAATAAATATAATAAAGTTTTAAAATAAAATAATCAAAATAAATAATTAAAATAAATCACAAAATTCAGGGTTGTTACACTCTCCTCCACTCAAATCTTTTCGTACTCGAAAAGAACGAACAAGGAAAATAAGGAAAAGCAAGATAGAAAAAGCAAATAGTACCTTAAAAAATTTCCGGATTCGAAGCACGAATGCTCTCCTCCGTCTCCCAGGTACATTCTCGATCATCAGTACTTACACAGTACTTTGACCAGACTAACAGATTCCCTTCTTAGTTGCTTCGTACCTCTGCTGACAATACGAAGTGGCTTACTCTCGACCGTTAGATTAAGCTAAATATCCGAACTATCAAGAGCAGTTGGCTGAACAAAAAGAGGTGGGTCAAGAAGATACTGGAGGTGATGTGAGACGTGGAATACATCATGCACTCCTGAAAGTTTCTCGGGCAAATCTAAACGATAAGCCAAAGAACCAACTCTTTCCTTAATACAGAAAGTACCCTCAAAGAAGAAGAAAGTAGAAATAGCTAGAAGGGAGAATAGGTTGAAAGAAAAGGATGAACCATATTTAAAACTATATAAGTTTCAATTTAAAAAAATTTATATTTAACATTTTAAACATTTTATAATATGATAAATAGTCATTTGATTCAAATTTGACAGTTCGAAGTAAACAATATTTAAAACATTTTAAATTATTTAGAAAAGTAAAATAAATGATCAAAATATCCTTTATATAATACTTTATAAAAATACTTTTATAACTCGATGTCTTAACAAGTTTACTTTCGTTCCTATAGACTCTGGCCATACGTTGATCAGGCGCAAAGCTAGAATTCTCCAAGTACTTAATAGACTTGTTTCAACACCCAGTGAAAATATTGAAAAACCTTTTAAAAACAACAGATATGGAAAGTACAATCCAAACAAATCAACCAAACCAAACATGTCGATCATGGATCATGGATACACAATGGTTACACCTGGATCCCCCAGGAAACATCCGTACCCGTAGGCTGACTACCGCAGCCCTACGATTACGCCATGAAGACTGGTAGTACCACAGATACACAATGGTTACTCCTGCATCCCCCAGGAAACATCTGTACCCTTAGGCTCTCACAGCCCCTGCGGATTATGCTACCAAGCTACCCAATAGATCACAGATACACAATGGTTACGCATGGATTCCCCATGAAACATCCGTACCCTTAGGCTCTCGCAGCCCCTGTGAATTATGCTATGCAGCCAGCTTGTAAGACCATGGAGATCTCCATGGGATTCGATGTACACTCGAGTATCATATCCAAAAAACCAAAATCAGAAAGAATAATATCGATAGAATGAATCTACAGTGTGGTCACAAAGCGGATATCAAGCAAAAGGCACTTTCTACATCTTTACTTCGAAAATATGATCCATATAGTACCTTTCAAAATCACTTTCAAATATCATACTTATATAAAGTCCATTATATATAAGATTTCATTTCAAATCGAATACTTTCCAAATCAATAGTATATCAAATCATACTTATATAGACTTCGATTATATAAAATTTCTCTTTACAAATTGAGTATGAGTACCTTTCTGAATCAAAAGTTTTCAAATCAATTTCATACTTATACAAATCAATATTATATAAGTTTGATAACTCCCAAATCAAAGTATTTAAATAAACAAGGTTCTCAATTTCAAACCATTTCAATATCAATTCAGTTTCAAAATCATATATGATTTCACCAGATCATTTCTTCTAATTTCATATATTCAGTTTCAAAGTTTCTTAGAATAATAGATTTAGAAAATAATCAAATTTCCCAAATCAACAAAAATGTAGGTCAAACAAATTCATTTCCATTTCAAACATATATTCACTTTCAAAAAATCATAATACTTCCAAAGTTATAAATCTTTCGAAACCAAAATACTTGAAATCATTACACTTTGAAAATCATAACATTTCGAAATCATACATTTAAAATCATAAAACATTCCTTTAATTCTTTACATTTCACAAATTTATTCAATTAAACCCAAATCTAAAATTTCCAATTTTAATTCAATTCAAACCATAAGTTTCAATTCAATTTAGTTTTCCAACAGAACCATTTCAAATATTATCAAATTTCAAATAAAGATTTGATCCATAAAATAAACTATTTAATCTTTAATATATTTAAAAGCTTAAATATACCATATTCCAAAACTAAATTTTATAATTTCATATATCTCAAATTTTACTTCATTATTACTTAGTTCTGAAATATTCATTTCACAAATCCATCATTTTTAAATAAACTCAAATTAAAAGTAAACCAAATATCCTTTCATACAAATATAAACTTCAAATATTCATTTATCAAAATCAATTATCATTTCAAATTCATATTCTTTATCAAAATAAAGATTAAATCATTACCAAACTATTACAATCATCAAAATATCTAAAATGTTACTAAGTTTAATACTATCTCTTTTTCAAACCTTCAAACTATTTATTTCTATATGGGAAAAATCAAATTTACCATTGGAAAGATTGTTATTCTATATATATATATATATATATACTTTATTCAAAACATTTCAAAACTATATTTCATACCAGTATAATTACAAATAGTCTTATTTATTTCACTCAACAAACAGTTTCAAACTTATATAAATCATATTACTTTATACATTAATCATACCAAACTAAACTTATATTCTTTATTACATACCCTATACCTTTCAAAATTTCTTAGCTTTGAAAAGTTAATCTTGATTTGGAAGTGCTCGAACCTTTAAAACAGTCAAAGAAATCATATTTTCAATCCAAGAGTTGGAAATCACCAACAAATCAGTAAACCAATTCCAAAAGATAGTTTATACCAAAAAAATCTAAATCTCGAGGACTTAACACCGGCTTACTTTAAATCATTTCAAATGTATATATGCATATATCTTTCGAATATCAAACCATACTTCGAAATCTGAAATCAAAATTTGTTTCACAAAATCACTCGCATAACAAAGCTGCTAGAGTGGCCTCTCCCCCACTCAAAAACTCGAAAATCAATGTCGATGATGCATGAATTCATCACCGAAATTATTTTTCAACGACATAAGTGGGTTCTGTACTTTTATTTTCTTGAAACTTCTTTGAAATCTCTTAGAAATCATTGGAATTCATTCGAATACATTTTAAACATTTCTTATTCAGAAAATATCTTTAGACCATATTATTATTATATATTTTCCAAAATCTTAAAACCGATTTCAAAGCACTGGAGTTCGATTCCTCGAAATTCACATTCAAAGCCCTTCAGTTATAAATCATTTTTTGTAGGTCAAATTCTTATAAATTTCAAAATTTCAAATCCTTCAGTGTTTAAAATTTCCATTTTCAAAAGATATAAAAATCCTTATTGAAAACTTTTCATTTTTATATATAATAGGGTCATCCTTATCAAAATAATAATTTCGATGTATGCATAATTTCAAAATACAACCAAATACAAATTTCCAAAGGATGATTCAAGGGTGGATTCCAAACAACAGAGATTCAAATTAGAGGAACTCTTATCAAATAGAATTCTGGTTCGAAGATAAGCTCGAACGAAGATAAGATAATTTAATTACCAAATAGAAGATGGATAAGCCTTTATAAATCACGAGCGACCTTAATCGGTCAAACGAGACTTCAGGAATATAATCAATTCGGAAATCTAAGGCAAATCGACACTCGATCGCTAGAGATAGAATCCAGGTAGAGCAGGAGATAAATTGCATCGAAATCCGAGGATACCGAAATCTCCGGTGAATCAATGCCAATTGAAAAGGAGTTTCACCCCCTTACAAATCATTCAAAGATTTATGGAATCACTGATCTTTATAGAGGTCATTCCAAAGTGTAGTTACGGAATGCTCAAAAATCAAAAGTATAAAATAGGGAAAACAAGACTAGATTTCAGAACAAGTGGGAGCGTTCAAAAGTTCAAGGAATCTTAATCGATAAGAATCCTAACCAAGAGATTTCTAACAAGGTGGATACAAAAGGAATGAAGTTTACAAAATCTTGGTTTCAAAATAAAAAAAAATACCAAAATAATCTTTGAAAATCCTTCAAAAATCATTTGGAAATTATTTTATACTTCGAAAATACGCTTTCTCACAAGGAAATGATTCTAGATTGATTTCACTCATTCTAGGGTATTTCTGCCCTATCTCTAATGAGTTTTTGCTTCGCAGGCTATGGTTTGCCTAAAACCAAAGCCCTGATACCAAATGTAACAACCCGATATTTTCAGCCATTCGCATCCACACATGCCGGACTTGAATTTCTCAAAATACCGCATTGTAAATAAATTTGGAGCAAATGAAATACAATCACCGAATCACAGACGCAGAAATATCAGAATAACTCGCAGCAGAAATTAAAATACCATAGTAGTTCATGAATCTACTATAATAAACTCTCAAAACATAATACATAATATCAGTCCGAAATACAATACAGTAGAAATCTCAAATACATAGCAGTTTATAAATACCAAAGCTGAAATAGAACAATTGAAACTGAAAGGGAACAGATAACTAGACAAGCAGAATCTCGAGCGACTCCTAGCTCCAGAAAAGAAATCCAAAGCTAAGCTGTAAATACTCAGGCTGACCCGAGCGTAAAGTAAAACACAAAACACTCGAGTCAGGACATATATACTTATATAATATAAACCAACTCAAGTGAACTGTAGTAGTAATGTACAATAACTTAAAGGATGTTTGGGATCGCCCATCCTTTAAGGATCAATTAAACTATGAATTAAATACATCCCGTGGTTAAAATTTCGAAATGGTATTTTATACTTTTAAATCAAATATCATTTAAAACTTCAATATCATTCAGAAATCCATTCCAAAATATCAAAATATCATATCTTTAAAAATCTCATTCAGTTTTATTTAATTTAAATACCATTTCAAATCACAATTCAAAATGGTTTATATTTCAAATCAAAATACTCCATTTAAACCAATTAAATATTCCAATTAAGCCAACTAAATATTCCATTTACATCATTTAAATATTCCATTTAAATCATTTACAAGTGAAGTTATTATATTTAATAATTAAATATTCAATTCTCAAAATTTTCCCATTTCAGAATTCATTTATCCACTTCAATTTATTAAAACAATGAAATTTCAACTTTTCGCAACATTTTGAAAATGCTACGGTAAATTTACATTTGAAAACAATTCAATTTAACAAAGATAGCATTTACAAAAATGGGGTAATAGGTTTTAGTTTCAAATAAAAGCTTTAGTTCAATTCTGCAACTACAACACTTACGAAGTGCCATAATAGCCCCTAGTTCCTTTTTCCTTATAGTTCATTGTATCAACTACAACATTTACAAATGCTGTAATATCCTTTACTTAAGAAATGATGGCAATTTAGAAATGCTGTTAATTAAAATTCAGGGTTTTCAATACAATTTCATAAACAATTATATTTTAATTTAAACCATTTTTAACTTATAAAAATTATAATTTCTCACTTTAAACAATCATTTAAATACTCTTATATTCATGATTTTATAAAGTTAAATTTCCATTCAAAGTCAATATTTAATAATAATTCACACATTAAATTCAAACATTAAATTTCAATTCTTTATAATTAAATTTTAACTTAACACTTAATTTTAAATTTCCAAATATAACTTATTTTCATTTTTATTTAGTTACCTTCAAAAAAATTCACTTTAAACAAAATTCATAAATTCCACTTTAAGTTATATTTCAAATTTCAACTTAAATATTCATTTATTTAACCTTTTAACTTTATTCAAAAATCATTGATATTTTATAAAATCCTTTTAAATTCATTTTAATTTAAAATATCATAAATTTATCATATTTCATATTTAATTTAAATTCCATTTATCAACAAATTATAATTTCCAAAATAACTTACATTTTAGATTTTCTAGCTTTACCATTAATTTATTTCACTTATAAATTTTCAGAAAATCAGTAATACTTTACAAAAATCATTTTTAATTAAGTTTAAATCAAAATACTATAATATTTACATTTCTAAAATATTTTAAAATTTTAAGAAAAATATATTTTAACCATGGGTCTGTATATCATTTTCTAGCCTAGGTAAAGTGATTACAGATAATATATCATTTCAATCCGTAATTTAGAAAGAAAACCCAGGTTTTATCATTTCAAACCCGTAGTCCCAAGTAAAATGAAATAATTGAAAATCGTTCAGGCCTATCATTTCAGCCCATAACTATTTTCCCCTATTCTAAAGTCCGTTCGGGTATGTATCATTTCAACCCATAGTGATTCTAATCTAAAGGGAACTTGCAGTGTGATAAACTGATATAAAACAGATGATAAAATAGGTGTTTAAGCATGGGTGAACATCATATGATAATAACATAGCAAATATAGCATGGTTATATATTTTACAGATTCAAATGTGATCGGTTTACTAGTCATATAAGTATAAATACTATATGGTGAGAATTACTCACAAGTATAAGCGGAAGACAACAACCAAAGTACAAAAAATGAGATTCCCAAAGGCATGAAAGCACGATAATGATTCCAGAGTGGGTGAGCCAAACCTAATTGCCTTGTTGCATGATAAACAAAACAAAGTACAATACATAAATTTCAAACCAAACTATTATAAACAAAGCTAGAAATATAAGCACAATACATAGTTGAACTTTTTGCACTTGCATTCAACCACTTGTGCTTCAGCTATGGACTGGAAAAGCATTGTAATAGAATGATTTTGGATTAGGTTAAGGTCAGGTTGAGGTCAAATAGGTTGGCCATAATAATATATGAAGGAGATGAAGGCATATGTGTGCATCAACACACAACTACAAGCAACAACATGGATTTCAAGGCCCAAATGTCTTCGACCAAGGGACTATTGGTCATGGCCTGATCTGGTATGATCAACTACAGGTGGCGCATGGGTCCTAGGCTCAGGTTGTGGCTGGTGGTGGTGGTGGATGGTTGGCCAAAGCATGATGGTGGAGTGGTGGATCAATGGAAGGCTCGGCTATGAAGTTTTAAGGTGGAGTTTCATCATTTTTTTGGTGGATCAACATCCTATAGGGCTTCTGCCATGGATGGTCAGTGGAGTGAAGGGGATGGTGGCTGGAATAGGTGGTGGTGGAGGCAGCCAAGGTGCTGGAGTGAGGAGGGCCGAACACAAAGAAGATGAAGCAAGTGCAAAATCCAAACAAAAACAATGAAAGGAGTGAAAAAGAATAGAAATTTACCAAACTTTTGCTCTTGGATGATGGCCGAATTTTTTTCTAGGGTTTGAGGTAAAATTTAGAAGAAAAGAAATTTTCAGCTGAAGAAAGTGTTTATGGCAGCAATTGAAGTGATGTGTTGATTTGTGTTGAAAAGGTAAGTTGAAATGTGAAAAGGCAAGGTATACAAAAGGTCAACACTCTTCATATTTCCATAATTCTTTTTACATTTTTAAATACATATAAAATGATTATAAATAAAATAAAAACACTACAAAATAATGAATGAATAAAATAAATAAATAAAATTTTAAATAAATATAATTAAATTAATAAAATAGCTTAAACATAGAAAGTAGGTTATAGAAATTGAAAATAAATACACTAAGCTTTGGAAAAATTATAACATCATTTTAAAAATGTTTTAAAATAAAATATATACCTAACATGTCATATAGCACATATTAGAACTTGATTTGACAAATAAAAATATTTTTTGACATAAATTAAAATAAACAATATTGTTAAATAAATTAATGTACACACAATATTGTAAAATGCATAACTCTCACAATATAAATCAGATTTCAACGAAATGAAAAGCACTATTCTCAAAATTTAATATATTTTCATAACTGAAGATAAAATTAAAAAATTCAAATACTTAAATTTTAAATTTAAAAGTCAAAGTTTGACTAGGTTGACCAAAAATCCACCTTTTCTGGAAATATCCTATTTATTCAGGTTTGAAATTATAATTCACACAAAAATCAAAATATACTCTTAAAATAAAAAAATTATTCATTTTAATAAATATAATAAAGTTTTAAAATAAAATAATCAAAATAAACAATTAAAATAAATCACAAAATTCAGGGTTGTTACATTAGTAGTTAATACATCTTATTCAAAAATATTAATTTTATAAAAATATAAATTTACAAAATTTAATAATTTAAAAAAATATATATATTTATAACCATTAAATCTTTTATACTCAAATTAATAATGTTTGGAAAACATTTTCAAAAAAGTTTCTATGTCCAAAATTTATGGAAAATTTCGGCAGAGTCTCCTTTGTACGGAGAGGTCTGGGAGAAAATATAATATCAAATAAAACAAAATATCACATATGTGGCGTCCCGGGATTTTGGCGATATTATTTTAATAAGCATTTAATCTAATTAAATAAAATACTTATCATTTGAATAAGACTTTTGGTCCTTTACCATTTATATATATGTATGTATGTATGTATTGTGAAGGAAACTATGATTTAGAAACTTAAAATTAAAGCCTTTCAAAAATATTTAAAATAAAAATCTATCTTATTCACATTAAATTAAAAAGCTCTACTTTATTAACATTTGATATAACTTGAATCATCAACAGAAAATAGGATTTTTAAAACTAAAATGGGAATTTTTAGTTAAGTATACTAAGAGCAGTTTATAGATGAACCGAAAATGGGTTTTAATCAATTTCTGGTCACCGAAGTTATACCGGATGTTGAAACTTTGCACGAAGATAGATTGGCTAATGTCGAAGTGGGGAAAAATAGTGGAAGTGGTGCACGATTGTCGCAGCGTTGGCGATAGACCAATTGGGGTTTAAACCCTAGTTTTTTTTAGACTTGAAAAATTGGTCGCTGTGGATCTTTTGATGCATCGAGCTGCAAGTGAATTTGGATAGTGATTGCACGGAGGCGAGAGGTGTCGTAGCTGGAGTTTTGAGGCTTCCGATGGTCGACACTGCTGGAACGAGGAGATTGATGGTCGGTGTATTTTTGTCCGGAAGCTCGAAACTATCGATTTGTGTTCTCGTGTTTCATCAGGGTTTTTGGCTGATGCGTTCGAAAAAAGGATCGATAGACGACTTGTTGGTGATCACCTCAGGTGGAGGAAGTTCGTCGACGGTGGGTGCGCATGCACGGTTGGTCGTGTGCACGTTTGGGTATTTGAGCTTTGGGTTCTCGAGAATGTGCTTGGGGAAGGATGGGCTCTACTCGAGTAGGTGAGGGGATTGCTCCGAGTTGGAACCTGAGTGCGTGTACATGTTTTCTGCTATTAAAGTTTAGACTTTAAACTTAAAAAAAGAAAATATATGAGGAAGGAAGAGGACTCCGGGAAATGGAGAGGAAACTCGAGTTTCAACTCCGGTAAACCTGAGATTTTCTCGGGTTTGGTTTTCAAAGGCCAATAAAAAATGAAGTTAACCGTCTTAAACAATTTTAAATATTGACGACTTAATTAATGTTTGACAATTTAAGTAAATAATTTATTTTAAGTTTAAATTAATTAAGTGGATACTTAAGAATGTTTATATATATTAATTAAAGATTTTAAAATGTAGATAAATGATTTTTATTTACATAGTTTATATCGTAAGTAAATTAAGAATGATTAATTAATTTATAATTGTAATTAACTAAGTGATGAGAGATTTATCAATTTGTAATTAAAGATTGGTTAATTAATAATTAAGTGTTTAATTAATTTGTAATTAAGAATTTTAAATTAGTTAATTAAAGTTAATTAATAAATAATTAATAGTTAATTAATCGAGTCATTAATTAAGGGTTAATTATTAATTAATTAGTAATGAATGATTAATAAATTAAGTAATGGGTAATTAAGGAGTAATGAATTAAGTAATTAAGGTTTAATAAATTGATTAAGAAGTAATTAATTAATTAAATGGTTTGAAATAGAATAATTAATTAATTGATGATTAATTAAGCAGGATTAGTGATTAATTCTTAGTTAATTTAAGTTAATTAAATTAATTATAACATGGGTTAATAATTCATGTTTGGATGTTGTATGAGTAGAATATCTGGATTTGTGATTTCTATTTGATGATATTCTATGATACTCTGTGATACTATAATGACCCAGAATTTCTATCATTTGAAATTTGTATATTTAATTGATTTTAAATATTAACAAGTAAAATTTGTAAGTCGAATAAATTTTATTTCGAATATCTAGATTTAAAGTGGATAATTAAATCGATAATTTAATATTTGAAATTACAGAAATAATTGGAAATTGGGTTTAATATGATTAAATTTGATTTGTAAAGTTGTATTAAATCATATTGAAGTTAGAATGATGTTATAAAACTTTTAAAATTGAATTTAAAGTAAATTTGTGGAAATTGAATATTTAAATATTTAATTGACGAGTAAAAGTAGGCATTTTTCAAACAATCTCGGATTTTGACGAAATCGGTTTCATTGGACCCGTAATGTTAAATTATTGTAAGATTTCAAATTTCGTGTCAATCGGACTTACGGTTAGTCTGGGGCAAGCTAAAACGCGTAGAAATCGGTTCGAGTGAATTTTGAATTTTAATAGTCGATTCAAAAACATATCTTTCAAATATGATCGAATTGGTTCCCAATATATATTCCATTGCGTTCGGAATAGGGGTAAAACATTATAAACGCTAGGCGGCACGTTTCGTTTGGAGTTCGGAAAATTTCGGGTGAATAGTTTCGCGTAATTTTCTATATAAGGACCTCAACCTTTATTATTTACACTAAACCCTAACCCTAAAGCTTCCGCCGCCACCATAAGTTTAATGGCCGAAAATTCATCTTCTTTCTCCTCTAATATCTCATAATCCATCGATAATTAGCAAAACTCTTCAACTATAAACTTCTAGAGCACGTTGAGATCTTCCTATCCAATGGTGGAGATCGAAAAATTTGCTACGAATCATCGGCAATTTCAATTCAAAGGTCACGCGTTCGGCTCATTTTTCATGGTGAAGAGCACGATCGAGCTCGATATGCTTTGGGACGATCGTGGCTCCAATGATGGGCTTTCAAACGGTGGGTGCTGATCGTCATCAGGTGGCTCGAGTTGGTCGCGAAAATTCAACGTAGATGGCGGCCGATGGGTTTAGGGTGCGTGTTTCACTGGGGTTGGGGAAGATAAGGATGCATGGCACGGATTTTCATATGCAAAACGAACGGTCCAGATTAGAGTAGGTTTAAAAACAATTAATTGAATTGTAGATTAATTATATTTCAATTCGTTCAATCTTTAAAATGTTGTAACTCTTTCATACGAGGTCCATTTTAGACGAAACGAATTGCGTTGGGTTCGTATTGACGAATACTATGCGATGGAGGTGGATTGGAGTTGATTGGAGCTAGTGAAAATTTTGGGTAAAATTAAACGCGCGTTTAATTTTATTCGAAATAAAACACTGCAATTGTATTTGAAACAAGGTGAGAACTTCTCACTCAATCGAATTGTTTCGATTTAAATATTAAATAGTTAAATTTAAATTTTTTTGATTGTATGCTTGGAAGATAAATTATTATCTATTGTATTGAAATAGACCCTATACGCCGTATATTAAGCGGATGTTATTTATTAAACACATATACCGCGATATTTCACCTTGATGTGGAATTGGTATTATATATGTACTTGGAGTTGATTTTCCCGAATTATATAGCAGATGAGACCCTATTGCGCCGCATAATAGCGGATAATATTTTATATGAACCCATATACCGTGATATTCCGTATTGGAACGGGATTGGTATTGTGCTAACATCTGTGGATAAAGGAAAACAGGTTGGAGGGATCAACTGGATTCCTCAACCGTATTGATTTATTTACAGATATTGTGATATATTCTGTTATCATATGATATATGATGTTTTGGATGCCGTGATTGAAATATTTAGTGTTGTTGCAGCATTGGGCCTATTTTTGGAGTTTTAAAAATGTTAAAAGTAACGATTCGAATTTTAAAGGATTTTTAAGTGATTTTTGAAAGTACACATTTTATTGAATTTTGGAATTGATTCATTTTAATTAAATAAACATTTTAAATTTTTATGTTATAAAAATTTATGATTTTTGTGAAATATAACCGAAATGTGATTTTTGAAATAAGTAGTTGATTAATTTATAAAATGGTTTAAATTAGGATTTTTGAATTATTATAAACGGTTTATATAAAAGAATTATAAAATTGATATTTATAAATAAAAATATTGGATTTATAAAATGAGTTTTTTTAAGTGTTAAAAAGAAGCACAAATGCATTTCATAATGTAACAACCCGCATATTTATCGATTTTTTTACATTTAAATATTTTATTTAAATATTTTGTCGTTAATCGGATATTGGTCCGAAAAGCTATTTTTTGCAAACGGTCAAATTAGGGCTCGAGACCACTTCCATTGAGTTCGAAATGCCGTTTACAATCTTTTTAAGTATAAACTTTGGTATGTTTGGGGTTAGTGGAATTTCACTAACTTTTCCCGCTTTGGACTTTGGGTTGGTTTAGCCTATTAAACCTAAGTTCCAACCCCTTCTCCTCATCTCTTCATAAATTCCTACCTAACTCTAGTTTTAACATTAATGGTGAGTGGAAAGGGAAATTAAAATTCCAAGCCCAAGTTCATTAGCAAATTCAACATCCAACTCCAAAATCAAAGTAAAGACATTGGATTCAAGCTTGTAGTTGTTTCTCTATTGACTTCAAGCTTC
Organism: Allium cepa; assembly: GCA_030765085.1. NCBI lineage: Eukaryota > Viridiplantae > Streptophyta > Magnoliopsida > Asparagales > Amaryllidaceae > Allium > Allium cepa. The sequence goes on along the minus strand of CM060937.1, from coordinate 106,574,044 downwards.
TTCTTCATTGAATTTGTGCAAAGGTGAGATTTTTATCTCACAATTCTAGTCTATAACTATATTGGACTATTGGGAATGATTCCCCATCACTTTAGCATGTACATTTGCATTTGGTTTGGATTGGATAGGCGAAAAACTCAACCTTTTAGTGATTTTGGTGAAAATCTACATTTAGGTCGCACTACCTCGGAATTAGGTCGTTCTGGTGGAAAATTCCCCAGGTCGCAAGGTCGTAAGTCGTAGGTCGGTCGCCTTTAGGTCGTGCCCCTTTAGGTCGCTCGGCCTTGCCTACCTCGTTAGGTCGCGTGACCTTAGGTCGTTCCCCTTTAGGTCGTATGACCTTAAGTTGTTCACATAGATTAGGCCTTTAAACCATTAGGTCGCTCGAATGAGTTAGGTCGTTGGACCTTAGGTCGTTTATCCTTTCGGTCGCGTGTTCCACTAGGTCGCGTGAACCCTTAGGTCGTTGGACCTTATTCCCCCTTAGGTCGGCAACCAGTAGGCCGTTTGCCTTGCTTAACTCGCGAACACCGTTAGGTCGCAAGCCTTTAGGTCGCATGACCGCTATCTTCCTTAGGTCGTTGGACCTTGTTTCTTTGGGTCGTTGAACCTTGTTTCCCCTAGGTCGCTCGACTTGTTTCTCCACTAGGTCGCTCGGCATACTATCTTTAGGTCGTTCGACCTATTTTACTTTAAGTCGTTGCACTTTAACTAGGCCGCATTAGGCCACGTGCTATGTTAGGTCGCGAGTTTCCCTTAGGTCGCGTACCCTAGGTCGCACAATCCCCTTAACTCGCTCGGCCTTGTCATTTTTAGGTCGCGAGTTTAATTAGGTCGTTCGGCCTTAAAACGTTAGGTCGCTTGGCCTGTACTATTGTTAGGTCGCGAGTTCCTTAGGTCGCTCGCCTCCCTTAGGTCACTTACCTGGTTGAGTCGCACCTCACCTTAGCTCGGCCATGTTAGGTCGCGAGTTTCCCTTAGGTCGCGTGTACCCTAGGTCGCAACCTTTAGGTCACTCCACCTTGGGGGGTTGCCAATCCCCACCCCCCCCCCCCCCCCCCCCCCGGACCCCCCCCATAAGGGATCTTATCTGAAAAACATTCAATAGAACTTGCTTTGTTGAGATGATGAGTTGACCATTCTTCGAGACAAACTATCTTTGGCCTCTCGGTCGATTTTATGGTATCACGGCCTTGCTAAAAAGGTGGGACAACAACTATAGAAATATGAAGGTTTCAATACTAGTAGTAAATATCAAAACTCTTTCAACAAAAATGATTTCAACTCTATTTTCAATAACAAAGCTCTTTTCTTAAACCGTTTTCCAATCTACTAGTATATACAAACCTTTACCTCACTCGGATGAGTAATCTAATTAAACGGCTTAGTAAAACAAGTGGTATGAAACGCTTGCGTTCACTTCGTCGGTTAATTCTTGGACTTGTTCAAGTGAACCTCTTGTGACAATTTTCTAGTGAAGATTTACAGTTTGTTCGTAAATATTTAAGTTAAGCAAGTGGTTATGGGACACGAAGATAAACTTTTATATTTACTAGCTTAGTATAATTGACACTTCTCTTTGATCATGACGATCATTTTATGATTTATACTAGCAATTGTGCGATGTCTCTTTGTTTGCAAGGTTAGACTAGACCTCATGGGTATGATTCCTACTCACACATATCTGTTTGTCGGCAAGGTTAGTCTAGACATGTAACAACCCGCATATTTATCGATTTTTATATTTAAATATTTTATCGTTAATCGGATTTTGGTCCGAAGCTACATTTTGCAAACGGTCAAATTAGGACTCGAGACCACTTCCATTGAGTTCGAAACGTCGTTTGCAATCTTCTAAGTATAAACGTTGATATGTTTGGGGTTAGTGGAATTTCACCACTTTTTCACTCGAGCCTTTGGTTTGGACTTTTAGCCCATTAGGCCCAAGTTCCACCCCCCTTCTTCTTCATTGCTTCATTTCATTTCCTAACACTAAAGCTTCAACAAAAATGGTGAATGGAATGAGAAATTAAAACTCCAAAGTCTTTGTTTTATTGCAACTCCAACATTCAACTCCAAATTCAAGAAGAAGACATCGGATTCAAGCTTGTGGTTGCTTCTCCATTTGCCTTCAAGCTTTGTTCTTCATTTTCATTGTGTTTTGGAGCAAAGGTGAGATTTTTATCTCACAATTCTAGTCTACAACTATATTGGACTGTTGGGAATGATTCCCCATCACTTTAGCATGTATATTTGCATTTGGTTTGGATTGGATTGGCGAAAAACTCCAATTTTTAGTTGTTTGGTGAACTTCCTGAGCTTAGGTCGCTCTGCCCAGGTATAGGTCGCTCGGAATCATTAGCTCGCGCGTGTGGAAAAGTCAAGGCCTGCATATTTCGTTCGCCTCGGATTTAGGTCGCCTCGGATTTAGGTCGTAGGTCTTTGGACTTTAGGTCGTTCGCGTATAGGTCGTTCGGCCTTGCCTACCTCATTAGGTCGTGGGACCTTAGGTCGTAGGTTGTTAGGCTTAGGTCGTTAAGTCGTTCCCTCTGTTGGAAACGTCTCCTCGGTCTTAGGTCGTTAGACCTTAGGTCGCACCCCCCCTAGGTCGTTAGACCCTGAGTTGTTCCGCCTTCATTTAGCTCGCGCACTTCTTTAGGTCGCATACTCCTTTAAGTCGCATGACTCCCATCCCTTTAGGTCGTTGGACCTTGTTTTCCTTAGGTCGTTGGACCCTATTTCCTTTAGGTCGTATGACCCACTAGGTCGCTTGGCCCCTTAGGTCGCGACATCTTTAGGTCGTGTTACCTATATACCCCTAGGTCGAAAGACCTTAGGTCGTGCACCTTTAGGTCGCGAACCCTATTAGGTCGCGAACACCTTTAGGTCGCGAACCACTTTAGGTCGCATGACCTCGTCTCCGTTAGGTCGTGAACCTTGTTAGGTCGCGAACACCTTTAGGTCGCGAACCACTTTAGGTCGCATGACCTCGTCTCCGTTAGGTCGCGAACCCATTTTAGGTCGCATGACCTTTACCCTTTAGGTCGCTGGACCACTAGGTTGTTTGACCCCTTAGACCCCTAGGTCGCAACCATTAGGTCGCTCGACCCTATCCCTCTTAGGTCGTTAGACATCATTTTGTCTTCACTAAGTCGTACCGTTTTGGACGGGGCGCTGCCCCGCACCCCGCCGGGGGCGCTGCCCCCTGGACCCCCGCGACCTGACCGGGCAGGTCGAACCCCGTAAGCGGTGGCGTTGCCCCCGCACCCCCACCTTGGGGGGTTGCCACCCCTCCTGGACCCCCCCTCCGTAGGGGATCTTATCTGAAAAATATTCAACAGAACTTGCTGAGCTGATTTCCTTGGATTTTTATCACATCTTCGAATGTGACCTTTGTGATTGATTGTTTCTACAATCGCTTCTGTGATTTGTCACTTTATAATATAAAGGTTTCAATACTAGTAGTAAATATCAAAACTCTTTCAACAAAATGATTTCAACTCTATTTTTAATAACAAAGCTCTTTTCTTAAACCGTTTTCCAATCTTTAGTATATACAAGCCTTTACCTCACTCGGATGAGAAATCTAATTAAACGACTTAGTAAAACAAGTGGTATGAAACGCTTGCGTTCACTTCGTCGGTTAATTCTTGGACTTGTTCGATTGAACCTCTTGTGACAATTTTATTAGTGACGATTTACAGTTTGTTCGTAAATATTTAAGTTAAGCAAGTGGTTATGGGACATGAAGCTAAACTTCTATATTTACTAGCTTAGTGTAATTGACACTTCTCGTTGATCTTGATGATCGCTTTATGAATTAGACTAGAAATTGCGCGATGTCTCTTTCATTGCAAGGTTAGGCTAGACACCACTTGTGTGATTCCACTCACACATACCTTTTTGCTTTTTGGTTAGCCTTGACCTCATTCGGGTGACTCAGACTTATCCATATGGGGTAGCTCCCCATGGTCTTCGGACCGTCATGTGATAGGCCTCTTTCCCTTTTTATGATTTCTGGATTTCTTGTGTTGATTTCTGGAATTTATCTCTTTGACTTGTCATGAGTACAAGTTTAGGGTATGATGCACTCTTTGGATCTTTGAGAAGGTTCTTGTGATATTGATTTATCTCTTATCGGTTGATCTCCTGTTGATCATTATTTGCATACTTATAGTAGTATGCCAGTATGGATATTTTATGTTTATGCCATATCTTTTATTTTATATCATGTCATCTGATATTTATAGCTAGACTGATCCGTTTATTATTTTCTTATAAATAATACTCGGGTCAGACCGAGATGTTACAGGTGCTACTGCTTGACTCCTCCCCCAGTGATTCACTACTCTGAATTTTGGCTACTTGTTTAGATTAGCAGCTTTTGTTGTTTACACTTGAGATATAGACTCATAGTTGTATTCTTTTGTATAGCACGCGTTGCTATTCTTTTGTATTATCGTGGATCTTTTTAGACCACTACTCTGATGTACACTTTTATGTGATATATATTCATATCTCTTTCCGCCTTTGTGATATGGATATCTGTGATGATTCGCATGTTATGCTTCCTTCTATATTTGTTTCCGAAGATTATTTTATAGCCACCGTGTGATAAGAAATTACATGGATGGTCGCTCCTCAACAGCCTTATTCTCCGCGCTAGTTGACAGCACTACACCGTAGTGTTCTTGGCTAGCGTGGGTATAGAGGTGGGGCGTCACAAGACACCATTTGTGTGATTCCACTCACACATACCTTTTTGTTGCGAGGTTAGGCTAGACACCATTTGTGTGATTCCACTCACACATACCTTTTTGCTTTTTGGTTAGCCTAGACCTCATCTGGGTGATTCCGACTCACCCATATGGGGTAGCTCCCCATGGTCTTCGGACCGTCATGTAATAGGCCTCTTTCTCTTTTTCTGTGATTTCTGGATTTCTTGTGTTGATTTCTGGAATTTATGTCATTGACTTGTTATGAGTACAAGTTTAGGGTATGATGCCCTCTTTGGATCTTTGAGAAGATTCTTGTGATATTGATTTATCTCCTATTGATTGATCTTCTGTTGATCATCATTTGCATACTTATAGTAGTATGTCAGTATGGATATTTTATGTTTATGCCATATCTTTTATTTTATACCATGTCATCTAATATTTATAGCTAGACTGATCCATTTATTATTTTCTTAAATAATACTAGGGTCAGATCGAGATGTTACAGGTGCTTCTACTTGACTTCTTCCCGAGATTTGCTACTCTGACTTTTGGCTAACTATTTAGATTAGTAGTTTTTGTTGTATACACTTGAGATATAGACTCATAGTTGTATTCTTTTGTATAGCATGTGTTGCTATTCTTTTGTATTATTGTGGATCTTTTTGACCACTACTCTGATGTGCACTTTCATGTGTTAGTTATATATTCATATCTTCTTCCGCCTATGTGATATGGATGTCTGTGACTGATTTGTGTTATACTTATTTCTATGTTTGTTTCCAAAGATTATTTATAGCCACCGTGTGATAAGCAATCACATGGGTGGTCGCTCCTCAACAGCCTTATTCTCCGTGCTAGTTGACAGCACTACACCGTAGTGTTCTTGGCTAGCGTGGGTATAGAGGTGGGGCGTCACACATAAGTAAATGGAATTTATAGATTTATAAATTGTGAAGTTATAAAATAAATAGATTTTTTAAAATAAAAGATTTATAAGTAATTTACTTATAAGTTTGATTTTGGCATTTAAATGGGATATGGATAGAATTTGTTAATAAAGTTACTTTATAAGTTGAAGTTGTTATAAAATATGAATGGAATTTATAAACACTGTTTTATAAATCCGAAATCAACTTATTTTGATAAGTAAATTATTATAGCTTATTAAAGGAGATGTATCCACGATTTTGGATAGTGGATAATCCTTTAAATAAAACGTGTAGAATGGTTGAATTTGGTTAACGAAGTATATTCACGATTTTGGATAGTGAATAATATATTAAAGAAATGTTTTAGGGAAGTGATATTTTAAATAGACTTAAAACGATTTAAAGATGTTTTAAAATGTATTAAGTGTCGAAACCATAGATTTCACATTCATTGTTGAAATAGACGTTTTCGAGGAACAAAAGGAAATGGTGGACTATAACACTGTTGTTATAGTAAATGATTTCGAAAGGAAATGTTTGATATATAGTATTGTGATTTATATATCTATCTAAATGTTGAATCCCTATACTAGTGATTTTGGGTTGTCGTAACGATGTTTTACGCAACATTCATTTTGACTCAAATGAATGTGTTTAAGAGAATATTTTCCTTAAAAGAATAAAATATATACTTAATCGTTTTTTAAGTATATTGAATATTTTCTAAGTATTGAAAATAAATGGATTTGTGAATTACTTATTATTAAATAGGTATTTGGAAATGTTTTCCAATGTAGAAATTGAAAGGGTTTAGAGAATATATCTTTTTAAAGATAAATTGAAGAGAATATCTGGCAAGTTATTTAATTTATGGAAGATTAATAAAAAGGGCCTAGTGATTGTTATGGTATTGGATATTTGTTTGTTGGCCTTGATAGTTAAATAACCGACTATCAATATTTACCTTTAAATGGGTATTTGTGTGATTTGGTTGAATTTGAATGCTACACTTATTTTTAAATAAGCGTTCGTTATTCGGTTTAGCCGGGAGAAGACCTTTGGGTCATAAATCCCATTCCGAATAGTGATATGTCGTAATGGATAGCATTTGAAGACCGGTGTTGAAGACCAGATATTTATGAAAATGGAAGGATTACCATCGAATGACTCTGCATCGGCTGATCTCCAATATAGAGATTTTATCACCCTTTGTGATGGGAAGTCCGGTCGTGATTAGTGAATATCTGGATTGCAAGGGCTTCTTTGGAAGTGCCTTCGGTTCCGTTCGATCCCGGAACGGACTTGTATGGATGTGTGTCTGACATTACAATTTGAGATGTAAAGTTGGTTTCTATCAAATACATTTCTGTTGGTGGCGGAGAATTTATTCTCTTAGCTTAATACCCTTCTCTAAGACGTACGAGCTCTGAGGTTATGTAGTTGATGGTTACTGGTGATACATTCGGTAATGTGGCATATGAAGTGATGCTGATCATTTGTTGATCAAAGCATAGCTTTTATGAAAAGCGTAGCTTTGTGGACGAGACTTGCTTGTCTTAGTGAAATGTGATGGGGGGTTCTCGCTTAGCCGTTAGGTGGCGAACGGGAGACTCTTACCCCTACACGTCCTCTTTACGAGGTTGGTTAGGCGTAACCCGTGACAGTCGAAAAGCTGGCCGTAAAAGCAAGTTTCGGGTACCAATGTGAGCCAAAGTGGGTCTGGGATGCTTGCAAAGCCTGCCGGTCACTGCTGACATCGGTTCTTCAAATTTGGTATCAGAGTATATGGTTAAGAGAAAACCTTGGCTCTGTTGGGTGCTACTCATTAGAGATAGAGTCAGTAGTACTCTAGAATGAGTGTGAGTGTAATAATAGATATGAGCGTGTGTTTGTTAGTAAATATAAAAATGTTTTATATTATGTTTGCTTATCCGTTGAGCTGTTTATGAATTCTGGTCGGTGCGGGAAGTACAACCGTATTGATAGGAATTTCTAAACACTTAAACTAGGCAAGTCGACATAGTATCATTTTAAATTGGGAAAATGAAATAATTTTACCTCGATTATATTTTACATATAAAGGAAATAATTTTCAGAATTATTGAAGTGTATATGAATTAATTGTTTGGTTGTTGAAAATGTAAGAATATATATAAGTTAATTAAAAAAATAATTGTATAAGTATGGAATTATAATTAATTTGATTTACAATTGTGAAATAATCTTATATATAAGAAGTGAAACAATATGAATATATTTATAAATATGAGTTGTAAATAAAAATGAATTTGGGCTACGAATTTGAAAGTTATTTTTCAAAGTTAAACATGTTATATTATTAAGTAAGATAAATCAATTTGGAATGATCTTATATAAGTAAAGAGAAAATAGTGAAATTATATAAGTAAAAGATTTATAAATGTGATTTATGAATAAAAAGAATTTTTTTTGAAAGAATATTAAGCACTGAATTCACTACTATTGCTGGGAAATAATAAGGGTGATGACTGCAGCATCATCAGTATCATTTTCAAGTTTCTGTGTGATGGATTTGCTACCATAGTAAATTGAAAATTGAAGTTTAGCTGTGATAAACCAATTTGAAATTAAATCCAAGTTGTAATTGTTGAATATAAGTGAAATGAGTTTTGAACTTATAATATGAAATAATAAAGATTTTACTTTGGTAAAGTTAAATAGAATTTACTTTGGAATTGGAATCTGAATTGGATTTATAAGTGGAAATTTAAGTTAAGTTAAACAAATGATGTTTAAATGGAATATAACTTAAGTGATGTTGAATGAAGTTGATTTTGGTATCGAAGTAAAATAATAAAGTGAATTAAATGATTGTGGACTTGAGTTATATAAATGAAATTCAACCTTATTTGTTAAATGAATTAGCAATTGAATTAATAAATGGATTGAATATCAATCAACTGAATGTAAATGAATTGATATAGAATAATGAACGTAAGTGTTAATTCATTAAAAAAAACTAGTAAATTGGAAAATTGAATAATTGAATGGACGTCAATTTAATATCAACCAATCGAAATTAAAAGTGTTAAACCAAATTGAATGTGAATTTAAGAATTTGGTTATGATTTGGTTGTTATGTGATTGTTAATTGATTGTATAGAAATTCATATGAAGCTGAATTGATAAAAAAAATTGGAAGCTATGAAATTTGATTTGAATGTGGAAGTGAACCAACTTGAATATGAATTAGTGAATGTAAACTAATTGAATATGAATAAATGAATGTTAGCAAAAACATCCAATGTTAATGAATCAAATTTGATTTAAATTGGAAAACCAATTCATTGAATATTAATGAGAAGTGAAAGTGTATTGATTTGGTTATGGATGTTAGTTGAATGCTAGTTGGTTGATGGTTGAATTTATTGCTTTTGATTGCATTTGCTATATTGGCATATGTAGTTGTGTAGTGATATATGTTGTATATTGATATTACTTTCATATATACATGTTTCTCATTTGTTTGTTGAGTGTATTGTAGGTGCGGATTGCGCTTGCTTTGTATTTGGAGCTCGCTTTCGTGCTATATTAGCCGTATATGCTCGCTAATAATATATAAGGTACATATCTCGGATTACATATCGTACTTTTACACTTTTTTCCCTACGGGATGCCTCATTACTTTGATGAGATGTATATTTGTGATATATATATATATATATATATAGCCATTTTTTTCAGACAGAACGACGCAAAGGAGACTATGGCGAAATTTTCTGAAAATTTAAGGCGTTAGAATATTTTTGAGAAAATTGGAATTTTTTTTTTGAAAACTATAACTTTGATTTTGGAGTGAAAAGTTAAACGATATAGTTGGTTCTGAAAAGATAACTAAGTATGATTTTAAAACTTAGTAAAGTTACTGTGAGAAGTGTAACCATCGGATTTTGGAAAAGTTAAGAAGTTAAATGAATTTGAAATCAAGTTGGAACGATTTGTTTTTGAAAAGTTAATGGATTCTGTAACTTTTTCTTACTTGGTAATTTCGAGGACGAAATTCTTTTAAGGGGGAAGTTTGTAACGACCTAGAATTTCTATCATTTGAAATTTGTATATTTAATTGATTTTAAATATTAACAAGTAAAATTTGTAATTTGAATAAATTTTATTTCAAATATCTGGATTTAAAGTGGATAATTAAATCGATAATTTAATATTTGAAATTACAGAAATAATTGGAAATTGTGTTTAATATGATTAAAATTGATTTGTAAAGTTGTATTAAATCATGTTGAAGTTAGAATGATGTTATAGAACTTCTAAAATTGAATTTAAAGTAAATTTGTGGAAATTGAATATTTCAATTTTTTATTGACGAGTAAAAATAGCCATTTTTCAAACAGTCTTGGATTTCGACGAAACTAGTTTCATTGGATCCTTAATGTTAAATTATTGTAAGATTTCAAATTTCGTGTCAATCAGACTTACGGTTTGTCCAGGGCAAGCTAAACCGCGTAGAAATCGGTTCGAGTGAATTTTGAATTTAAATAGTTGATTCAAAAACTTATCCTTCAAACATGATCGAATTGGCTCCCAATATATATTCCACTGCGTTCGGAATAGGGGTAAAACATTATAAATGCCAGGCAGCACGCTTCGTTTGGAGTTCGGCAAATTTTCGGGTGAATAGTGTCGCGTAATTTTCTATATAAGGACCTCAACCTTCATTATTCAGACTAAACCCTAACCCTAAAGCTTCAGCCGCCACCATAAGTTTAATGGCCAAAAATTCATCTTCTTTCTCCTCTAATATCTATCAATCCATCGATAATTAGCAAAACTCTTCAACTACAAACTTCTAGAGCACGTTGAGATCTTCCTATCCAACGGTGGAGATCAAAAAATTCGCTACGAATCATCGGAAATTTCAATTCAAAGGTCGTGCGTTTGGATCGTTTTTCATGGTGAAGAGCACGACCGAGCTCGACATGCTCTGGGCCAATGGTGGCTCCAGTGATGGGCTTTCAAAAGGTGGTAGCTGATCGTCGTCAGGTGGCTCGAGTTGGTCACGAAAATTCAACGTAGATGGCGGCCGATGGGTTTAGGGTGCGTGTTTTACCGGGGTTGGGGATGATAAGGATGCGTGGCCCAGGTTTTCATATGCAAAACGAACGTTCCAGATTAGAGTAGGTTTAAAAATAATTAACTAAATTGTAAATTAATTATATTTCAATTCGTTCAATCTTTAAAATGCTGCAACTCTTTCATACGAGGTCCGTTTTGGATGAAACGAATTGCGTTGGGTTCGTATTGACGAATACTACACGATGGAGCTGGATTGGAGTTGATTGGAGCTAGTGAAAATTTTGGGTAAAATTAAATGCGCGTTTAGTTTTATTCGAAATAAAACACTGCAACTGTATTTGAAACAAGGTGAGAACTTCTCACTCAATCGAATTGTTTCGATTTAAATTTTAAATAGTTAAATTTAAAATTTCTTAATTGTATGCTTGGATGATAAATTGTTATCTATTGTATTGAAATAGACCCTATACGCGTATATTAAGCGGATGTTATTTACTAAACACATATACCGCGATATTTCACCTTGATGTGGAATTGGTATTATATATGTACTTGGAGTTGATTTTCCTGCATTATATAGCGGATGAGACCCTATTGCGCCGCATAATAGCGGATAATATTTTATATGAACCCATATACTGCGATATTCTGTATTGGAAAGAGATTGGTATTGTGCTAACATCTGTGGATCCAGGGAAACAGGTTGGAGGGATCCAACTGGATTCCTCAACCGTATTGATTTATTTACAGATATTGTGATATATTCTGTTATCATTTGATATATGATGTTTTGGATGCCGTGATTGTTATATTTAGTGCTGTTGCAGCATTGGGCCTATTTTTGGAGTTTTAAAAATGTTAAAAGTAATGATTTCGAATTTAAAAGATTTTTAAGTGATTTTTGAAAGTATACATTTTATTGAATTTTGGAATTGATTCATTTTAAATAAATAAGCGTTTTAAATTTTTATGTTATATAAATTACGATTTTTGTGAAATATAACTGAAATGTGATTTCTGAAATAAGTAATTGATTAATTTATAAAATGGTTTAAATTGGGATTTTTGAATTGTTATAAACGGTTTATATAAAAGAATTATAAAATTGATATTTATAAATAAAAATATTGGAATTATAAAACGAGTTTTTTTTAAGTGTTAAAAAGAAGCATAAATGGATTTCATAAGTAAATGAAATTTATAGATTTATAAATTGTGAAGTTATAAAATAAATAGATTTTGTAAAATAAAAGATTTATAAGTAATTTACTTATAAGTTAGATTTTGGCATTTAAATGGGATATCGATAGAATTTGTTAATAAAGTGATTTTATAAGTTGAAGTTGTTATAAAATATGAATGGAATTTATAAACACTGTTTTATAAATCTGAAATCGACTTATTTTGATAAGTAAATTATTATAGCTTATTAAAGGAGATATATCCACGGTTTTGGACAGTGGATAATCCTTTAAATAAAATGTGTAGAAAGGTTGAATTTGGTTAATGAAGTATATTCACGATTTTGGATAGTGAATAATATATTAAAGAAATGTTTTGGGGAAGTGATATCTTAAATAGAATTAAAACGATTTAAAGATGTTTTGAAATGTATTAAGTGTCGAAACCATAGATTTCAACATTCATTGTTGAAATAGACGTTTTCGAGGAATAAAAGGAAATGGTGGACTATAACACTGTTGTTATAGTAAATGATTTCGAAAGGAAATGTTTTATATAGTATTGGGATTTATAAATCTATCTAATTGTCGAATACCTATACTAGTGATTTTGGGTTGTCGTAACGATCTTTTAAGCAACATTCATTTTGGCTCAAATGAATGTGTTTAAGAGAATGTTTTCCTTAAAAGAATAAAATATATACGTAATCGTGTTTTAAGTATATTAAATATTTTCTAAGTATTGAAAATAAATGGATTTGTGAATTACTTATTGTTAAATAAGTATTTGGAAATGTTTTCCAATGTAGAAATTGAAAGGGTTTAGAGAATATCTGGCAAGTTATTTAATTTATGGAAGATTAATAAAAAGGACCTAGTGATTGTTATGGTGCTGGATATTTGTTTGTTGGCCTTGATAGTTAAATAACCGACTATCAATATTTACCTTTAAAAGGGTGTTTGTGTGATTTGCTTGAATTCGAATGCTACATTTATTTTTAAATGAGAGTTCGTTATTCGGTTTAGCCGGGAGAGGACTTTGGGTCATAAATCCCATTTTGAATAGTGATATGTCGTAATGGATAGCATTTGAAGACCGGTGTTGTAGACCAGATATTTTTGAAAATGGAAGGATTACCGTCGAATGACTCTGCATCGGCTGATCTTCGATATAGAGATTTTATCATCCTTTGTGATGGGAAGTCCGGTCGTGATTATTGAATATCCAGATTGCAAGGGATTCTTTGGAAGTGCCTTTGGTTCCGTTCGATCCCGGAACGGACTTGTATGGATGTGTGTCTGACATTACAATTTGAGATGTAAAGCTGGTTTCTATCAAATACATTTCTGTTGGTGGCGGAGAATTTATTCTCTTCACTAACACCCTTCTCTGAGACGTACGAGCTCTGAGGTTATGTAGTTGATGGTTACTAGTGATACATTCCCAATTTGGTAATGGGGCATACGAAGTGATGCTGATCATTTGTTGATCAAAGCATAGCTTTTCTGAAAAGCGTAGCTTTGTGGACGAGACTTCATTGGACCTCACACCCCGAAAATGGTCAAAACAGGAAAGATGCAGCAAGGTTATTAGGGGATAGTGCCTCCTTAGTGTATGTCATTTCCTTATGGATAGAGGTGGTATTAGGGTATGGAGCCCTGATACTTAACTTACGTTGTTGCTGCAAACTTATTATTTTGTGGTTGTTGGTGAACCCCGGGATTTAGGTCGGTTGCAACCGGGGGATGGCATATTCGTGTCAGTTGTTACCCAGCTAGAGTTAACCCGGCCTTGTGCTGGCAGAGATCCGGTTAGGTTCTTGGAGCGTCTTTCCAGAGGCGTACCTATGTGGCAATGGGAAGTTCCTTGGCCTGACCATTTGTTGGAAATCCAAACTCCAATACGCACCTTGTACGGTTTTAGTTGTAGAACCTGTTATTTACTTATGTTGGCGCCCCACTGTTTAGATGGTAGCTATAGTAGGCATAGTTCGGAATGTCTATGCTGGCTAAGATTTATATTATACTTTCGATATGTTTTCCTCCACTTTGCACTTATAATAATAATATCAAAGAAATTTGCGTGTCAAGCATGTTTGACTATCATAAGGAGAAATCTCCTTCGATTTTGCGTTTGCATTATGTGTGTGTGCGGGAGGCCTTATGGTAGTCTCATTTTCTAAAAGCATTGCGAATCTATTTTAAAATATTTCCTTGTTTATTTTTAAAGGTAAACTGTTTAAGTTCTCACACCAGTCCCCTGACCGACCTGGAGTTTATTGTTTCCTTCCTAAACTCTGGGTGCCCATCATTTTCTACACGGGGAGTCTAGAGTCAGATTATCAGGTCATTCTGGAATCAGGAGTTGTTGTGAAGATCAGAAGGCAAGCTGGATGGCATGGCGTATCAACTAGTATATAGTATTTCTTTTCCGTTGTTTGTTTGTTGTAAACTCTGATAATGTAATGTAATGTGATGTAATGTAATAACTGATATAGTTCTTTGTTTTAAAGATATTCATTTATCTATTGTATGTTGTTCCGCTGCGATTGTGAGATTCTGATATTGTTTTTGTTTCTTTTTCTTTCTTTCTTATTCTATCTTCTACCTCTTCTTTAACCGTAACGGTACGGTTTTCCGGCCTTTGATTGCTTGGCAGTTGATACAGTGGACGTATTAATGTCGACTTTCGGAAGTCGAAGAATCGGTTCTTCACAGATATGCTTTGGATATATCTGTGATGTTTGAGTATGATTTATCTGTGAAAAATGCTATGTGAATTCAAAGTGTTAAACTTAATTGTTTAAACTATTAAACAACTTGACCTTTAAAATGGTGTTTGGATTTCGATGAGACCGGGATCAGGTGTCAGTTATGATTATCCGAAAACCACATCGATTCAAATTAAACGTTAGGTTGTGGCCTCAAGTGAAGATCGAGATAGTGTTTTCGAGTGTAAGGGTTATCGTCGTTAACTCTGAGGGTGATTCCAAAATGAGTATAACGAGAAAATGCCTTTGGTTTCGTTCGGACCCGGAACGAACTTGTATGGATTGAATGCTTTTAGAACATCGTCAGGTGGACGATGAGCACTCTAAGAGATATGTTCTCTAAAGGTAATCTAGCCTCAAGCCTCATCAATCGGGAATGGCTAAAATAGGAAAGTGTAGCAACGTTAGGTGGGTAGCACCCAAGCAAGACGAGATATACCCCTGTCTAGATGTCCCTTTATTTCGGCTGTGTAGGCAGTTGTTGGCCACAACTGCGGGGTTATCTTGTTCGGGACTTTCCAGTAAGGGATGGTTTCGGCCTTGTGTTGTAGGGGGTCGGGAGTGATCCTCGGTATGTTGATTTAGGCCCCGTACTGCGACGGACGGTACCCCAGTAGCCCTGCCATTGTATGGAATCCTATCTCCTATAAGCGCCGTACGTTTTGATTGTGCCCAACTATGTTGGAATGTGAGATGTAAGAATTTCAGCTATTTCTGTATTTTACTTGAAAACCCTAGACACTATTATAATATTATTGGATTTCATATAAAATGTTTTGGTTAGCGTAAGGTAAAAACTTACCCGTGTTTATGTGTGGAAGTCTTACGTGATACCTTTGTTTCAAAAGATTTTTAAAGTTAAACAACTTTAACCCATTTACTCACACCAGACCCATGTCTGACCTGGAGTTTATTCTGTTTTCCTTAAACTCTTGGATACTCAAATTTTATGAGTAGCCAAGTGATAGGTTTTGGATTGTTGAGTTCTGGAGGAGCTTGGAGCAGGAGTCCAGATGTATCTATATATCTAGTTCCGCTGTGTTAGTTGATGTATGTTGTATTTTGGGATGTATGTAATGGCAGATATATATGATTGCCTTCTTTGAATGATGTTGTGTAACTCTGCTATATGTATAACTATGTAATAGTTATGTGATATATTATATTTTGTTCCGTTTCCGTTGTGAGATTTTGATGTTGTTATTCTTTCTTTCTATCTTTTCTATTTCTATCTCTTTCTTTTCTTATTGATGATACATCTTTCTGTGGAAAGAAAGGCAGTTTGTCACAGTTGGTATCCGAGCATAAGTTGAGATAATACCTAGGCTCTGAGATAGTATCTATCTTGAGAGTGCTTATTTGTAATTTTCATATAATTACATAGCTATCTAAATTTGTTGGGTTACCTATCCAGGTTGCCAACATGAGTTCTGGAAGGAGAGTCAAAGGTAGGGGCAGTACCTCGACCGATAATGGACGAAGTCAAGCTGCTAGTGAGGCTGTAGATCCAGTACCGCCTCAGGTTAGTTTTGCTGCTTTATGCAAAGACTTCACCAACCTTGGAGGTAAACCATTTAAAGGTTCAGAGACGATAATTGAGGTCCAAGCTTGGCTACGCTCATGTGAGCGCATCTTTAAGAGTATGAAGTTGTCTGATGAGCGGAAAAGGGAAACGACTTCGTGGCAATTGCAAGAAGGCGCTGCAGCCTGGTGGGATGTAGCGGTAGCAAATATCTCCGAGGACGATATTTCTTGGGAAAGGTTTAAAGAGTTATTTGAGGAGAAATTCATGCCAACAACGGAGAAAGCTCGTCTGTATCGGGATTTTCTGAATTTGAAGCAAGGGAGCATGACTATAGCGGAGTATGAGACTAAATTCAATGAACTTTATTGCTATGGACCAGGGCTTGTAGACACTCCCCTCAAAAAGAATGAAATGTTTGTGTAAGGCTTGAAGCCAGAATTCCATGAAAAGATGACGGTGCATTTGAAAGGATCTTTTATTGAGTTAATTGATATGGCTCTGAGATATGTGGATTTGATGAAAAAGAAATCAGTGGCACCAGTAGCAGCATCGGGAGGGAATTTTGCTAATCCAAATAAGAGGAAGTTCAATCCCAATTGGAGGAAGTAGAACAAGAAGAATCCTGGAAGTAACAACGGACCTCGCAAATTCTATATATGTCAACAAGAAGGTCACTTGGCCAATAAGTGTCCCAGGAAAGGATCTCAGAAGCAACAGCAACAATCATATCGAAGTGGACCGGGTTCGGCTTTGGTTTAGAAATCTCTATGCTTCAATTGCCACCAACCAGGTCATATGATCAAGGATTGCCCACTACTTCATAAAGCTCAGTAGAATAAGGTATTTGCTTTGGAGGGTGCACCATCAACTTCGTCTAAAGGCAAGGGAGTATTGGAAGGTACAATACTTTTAGATGGCAAGTATATTAAAGTTTGTTTGATTCGGGTGCTTCTTTAAGTTTTATTTCTCTGGAATCTGTAGAGAAGTTCTTTCTTACCCTTAGTACTGCAGACTGTCCCATCTTTGTATCTAATCCTATAGGAGGGGTAACCAAATTTGATCTGTAAGGAATTGAGGATTTCCTATCCGTCCCACAGTTTTTCTTGTGACCCTTATGTGTCGGATTTTAAGGGGTTTGACCTTATATTGGGAATGGATTGGCTTGATAAGTATAAGGCTGTCCAGAATTATGATGAGAGAACAGTTTCGTTGGAAACTGATCTGGGTAGGATTGCTAAAGTCGTGTGTGATAATTCTGAAATTCACTTGAGTAGTCTTTTACATGGGGTTGAGATTTCTCAAGAGAAGGTTGAAGATATCGATGCGGTCCAAGATTTCCCAGATGTATTCGAGGAAGTCAAGTGTTTACCTCCGCATCAAGAGATAGAGTTTTGCATTGATTTGGTTCCAGGAGCAGTACCAGTGATTCAGCCTAGTAGAAGGATGGCTCCTTGGGAGAGGGAGGAGTTAATTAAGCAGACTCACGATCTTTTGGAGAAGGGATTAATTAAGCCCAGTTTTTGTTGTTGGGGTTCTGCAGCGGTGTTTGTCACCAAGTCAGATGGATCATTAAGGTTCTGTGTTGACTATTGAGAATTGAATAAAGTGACCATCCGAAATAAATATCCACTTCCTCGTATTGATGATCTCTTTGACCAGCTGCATGGAGCTTCTGTCTTTTCTCAACTGGATTTTGCATCAGATTTCCATCAGTTAAGGGTAGCTAAGGATAGTATTCCCTTAACTGCATTTAGGGGACCAAATTGTTTCTATGAGTGGTTGGTTATGTCTTTCGGGTTACCAATGCTCCTGCTTACTTTATCGACCTGATGAACCGAGTCTTTCGAGACGTATTGAATAAGTTCGTTCTGGTGTTCATCGATGATATTCTGGTGTACTCTAAGTCTGAAGAAGAGCATAAGCAGCATTTGAGAATCGTGTTAGAGACTCTAAGAAGGCACATTCTGAAGACGAAATTCTCCAAGTGCCATTTTTGGAAATCGGAAGTCAAATTTTTGGGGCACATTGTTTCTGGAGAAGGTATCTCTGTAGATCCAGCGAAGGTTGAGACTATTCTGGAGTGGAAGCAACCGCAGACACCGACTGAAGTTCGTAGTTTTCTGGGATTGGCCGGCTACCACAGAAAGTTTATCAAGGACTATTCTAAGATTTCTTCACATCTGACTAAGCTGACAAGGAAGGGAGCTAAATTCAAATGGACACCCCAGTATGAATAAGCTTTCCAGGAGTTAAAGACGACGCTAACCAATGCACCTGTGCTAGTTATTCCAGATGGAAAGAGAAAATTTGAGGTTTATACGGATGCCTATATAGTTGGACTTGGAGCAGTTCTGATGCAAAATGGGAGAGTTATTGCATATGTGAGTCGGCAATTAAAGCCTCATGAAAGGAACTACGCTACGCACGATCTTGAGTTGTTAGCCATTGTTTTCGCTTTGAAGATCTGGAGACAGTATCTTTTAGGAGAGAATTTTGATTTATGCATGGATCACAAACCGTTGAAGTATCTTTTCTCTCAGAAGGATCTGAATTTGAGACAACAGTGGTGGTCCAAGTTTCTGGCATCATATGATTTGGATATTCTGTATACCCCGGGAAAGGCAAATGTTGTAGCAGATGCTTTTAGCAGGAATGCAGTTCTGTCTCTTTTGGAAGTTGTTCCGTATCTCTAGGAAAGAATCATAAACAAGCAAATGAAGGGTAGATCTATTGAAGAACGGATTCTTGGAAGAAAGGATGGTCGATATTCGGATTTCAAGGTGGACGATCAAGGCGTTTTGAGGATTAATGGTCGTTTGTGTGTACCTAGTATAGATGGATTGAGGCAAGAAGTCTTATCTGAGTGTCATCGCTCCATACTGAATATTCAGTTAGGAATATCTAAGATGTATAAGGATATGAGAAGGGTTTTCTGAAAGGGTTTTCTAGTGGCCGAGCATGAAGAGGGATGTAGCTGTTTTTGTCAATAGTTGTGCTATCTGCCAGCAAGTGAAAGGTGATCAATAGAAGTCAACAGGTTTGTTGCAGCCTTTAGAAGTTCCAGAATGGAAATGGGAAATGATATCTATGGATTTCATCGACGGTTTGCCTAGAACCAAGAAAGGAAATGAAGGAATATGGGTGATTGTGGGTCGTCTGACTTAGAGCACTCATTTTATACCCGTTAAGGCAACTCGTACTGTAGCTTCTCTAGCAGAGATTTTCTTGAGAGAGATGGTCAGATTGCATGGTGTTCCAGTTAGTACAGTAAGTGATCGAGATTCTATCTTCACCAGCAAATTCTGGAAGGCTTTGCAATCAGCTATGGGAACGAGTTTGAGATTGAGTACAACATATCATCCCCAGACAGATGGACAGACGGAGAGGCTGAACCGAATTCTAGAGGATATGCTGCGAGCTTGTGTTTTGAATTTTGGTGGATCATGGGAAGACCATCTTGATCTGCAGAATTCTCCTATAATAACAGTTACTAAGCGAGTATTAAGATGGCTCCATATGAAGCTTTATATGGAAGACCGTGTAGATCCCCATCCTGTTGGATAGAGTCGAAAGATCGTCTTGTGCTTGGACCAGATCTGATCCGTGAAGCTTCTGCGGAAGTTAAGCTTATCAAGAAGAGAATAAAGGCTGCTTTGGACCGTCAGAAGAAATATGCAGATAAAAGGCGAAGACAATTGGAATTTGAGATTGGAGATTTAGTCTTTGTCAAAGTTTCCCCGATCAAAGGAGCTACTAGATTTGGAAAAACGGAAAAACTTGCCTCGAGATATATTGGTCCATTCTAGGCGCTGGAAAGGATTCGTGCTATGGCTTATAGAATTGAATTGCCAGAACGGATGTCTGGAATTCATAATGTATTTCATGTATCCCATCTAAGGAAGTTTGTCCATGACCCATCACTGGTTGTAGAACCAGTAATCCAGGAAGATTTGAGGTCGAACCGAACTTGATTGTGGTCAGGAACCCTATTCAGATTGTTCATCAAGACGAGAGGCAACTCAGGAGCGAGGTAGTGAAGCTCGTCAAAGTGCAGTGGAGCGAGGATCCTAGAGATTGTACTAGGGAAACTCTGGATAGTTTTAGGGAAGCCGATCCAGATTTGTGTCTGGATAGCTAGTAATGTTTGTTAGGATAGACTGTTTGGTTGATTATTAATGTAGGGATGATATGTATGCTTGGGTTGTTGATATAAAAGCTTTTGGATTATCTTTTGCTTTAAATTTCGAGGACGAAATTCTTTTATGGGGGGAGGAATGTGACGACCCGGGATTTTGGCGATATTATTTTAATAAGCATTTAATCTAATTAAATAAAATACAAACTTATCATTTTAAAAATGAATAAGACTTTTGGCCCTTTACCATATATATGTATGTATGTATGTATGTATGTATGTATGTATGTATTGTGAAGGAAATTATGATTTAGAAATTTAGAAATAAAGCCTTTCAAAAATATTTAAAATAAAAATCTATCTTATTCACATTAAATTAAAAAGCTCTACTTTATTAACATTTGATATATATATTTGGATGTAATCTAGATAATAATGCTTGAAATAAAATTAATCTTATCAATATTAAATATAAGTATAAAAATATATGAATATAAACAAAGTGTTTGATGGTTTAAGCTTAAAATAGAAATAAAAACAAAAACAAGGATTTATGTTAGAAATAGAAATAAATATATATGGTAACTTCTATGGTATTATGAAAACATAAAGTAAATACATAAGGGAATTCTAGAATATGTATATACTATGGAATACATGTGTAAATGCAAGGCAAGAAGATAAAAAAAAAATATCTACATACATATCAAATAGGATAAGGCTATAAACAAGAAAGGAAACATTTGCATTAAATGATATCATCCCAAGCACAAAACAAAGTCATTTCGAAATATTATAAATCATTTCATTTTCCATAAAAATCTGGCCAGGTCAAAGAAAAACTCTGACCAAAGAAAATAAGAATGTACCAGTGAAGCCTACCCCTGTACCAAACCTGTTTTCTATATATGTATATCCCTTTGTTCTTGTTCGTTCAAAAAAACACAGCAAACCAGAAAAGAAAAAAAAAATAAGCATTTCATATTACAACTGAAGCTAAATTAACAACTCAAACTTACAACTCAACTAAGCAAACAAGAAGATTAAAGGAAGATCAAACTGAAGCTTTTCGAAACAGAATTGCTCTCTGTTCAAACTCTTTTTATCAAGTGAGTAAACATACCATTTTAAAATATTATCTGTGCAGGTGATTCATAGATAATATTGTGTTTGCATATGTATTTTTGAATGTAGCTCTGTATATATATATATATATATATATATATATATATATATATATATATATATTGTGTGTGTGTGTGTGTGTGAGTTTTACTGCGCAAGTATATTTTACCTGTTCTTCTCTGTTTTTAGTTACAGAGTAAATAGTTAATCAAAATTCAAAACATCTTCATCCACCGATTTATAGGCTTATAATTTAAAACAAAATAAGTTTGTTTAAACTTAAATTATGGTCTAAAAATTGTTTTAAGCATGTTGGTGAAATATTACAGCTGTAAATTTAGTTTTATAGAGTAAAATTTAGATTTATGTTAAATTGAGTGTTACGAATTGTTAATTCAATTATATAACTTGAATCATCATCAGAAAATAGGATTTTTAAAACTAAAATGGGAATTTTTAATTAAGTATACTAAGAGCAGTTTATAGATGAACCAAAAATTGGTTTTAATCAATTTTTGGCGACCGGAGTTATACTGGATGTCGAAACTTTGCACGAAGCTAGATTGGCTAACCGCGAAGTGGGGAAAAATGGTGGAAGTGGTGCACGATTTTCATGGCGTCGGCGATAGGCAATTGGGTTTTAAACCCTAGTTTTTTTTAGACTTGAAAAATTAGTCGCTATGGATCCTTTGATGCATCAAGCTGCAAGTGAATTTGGGTAGTGATTGCGTGGAGGCGAGTGGTTTCGTAGCCGGAGTTTTGAGGCTTCCGATGGTCAGCACTGCTAGGACGAGGAGATTGATGGTCGGTGTATTTTTGTCAAGAAGCTCGAAACTGCCATTTTGCATTCTTGTGTTTCATCAGGGTTTTTGGCTGATGCGTTTGAAAGAAGGATCGATAGGCGATTTATTGGTGATCGCCTTAGGTGATGGAAGTTCGTCGGCAGTGGGTACGCGTTCACAGCTTGTCGTGTACACGTTTGGGTATTTGAGCTTTGGGTTCTCAAGAATGTGCTCAGGGAAGGATGGGTTTTACTCGAGTAGGCGAGGGGATTGCTTGGAGTTGGAACCTGAGTGTGTGAACATGTTTTCTGCTATTAAAGTTTAAACTTTAAGATTAAAAAAAATATGAGGAAGGAAGAGGACTCAGGGAAATGGAGAGGAAACTCGAGTTTCAACTCGGGTAAACCTGAGATTTTCTCAGGTTTGGTTTTCAAAGGCCAATAAAAAAATGAAGTTAATCATCTTAAACAATTTTAAACATTGACGACTTAATTAATGTTTGACAATTTAAGTAAAAAAATTATTTTAAGTTTAAATTAATAAAGTGGATACTTAAGAATGTTTTTATATATTAATTAAAGATTTTAAAATGTAGATAAATGATTTTTATTTACTTAGTTTATATTGTAAGTAAATTAAGAATGATTACTTAATTTATAATTGTAATTAACTAAGTGATGAGATATTTATTAATTTGTAATTAAATATTGGTTAATTAATAATTAAGTGTTTAATTAATTTGTAATTAAGAATTTTAAATTAGCTAATTAAAGTTAATTAATAAATAATTAGTAGTTAATTAATTAAGTAATTAATTAAGGGTTAATGATTAATTAATTAGTAATGAATGATTAATTAATTAAGTAATGAGTAATTAAGGAGTAATGAATTAAGTAATTAAGGTTTAATAAATTGATTAAGAAGTAATTAATTTATTAAATGGTTTGAAATAGAATAATTAATTAATTGATGATTAATTAAGTAGGATTAGTGATTAATTCTTAAGTAATTAATTTAAGTTAAGTTAATTAAATTAATTATAACATGGATTAATAATTCATGTTTGGATGTTGTATGAGTAGAATATCTGGATTTGTGATTTCTATTTGATGATATTCTGTGATATGCTTTGGATATATCTGTTATGTTTGAGTATGATTTATTTGGGATAAATGTTGTGTGAATTCAAAGTGTTAAATTGAATTTTTTAAGCTATTAAACAAATTGGCCTTTAATATGGCATTTGGATTTCGATGAGACCGGGATCGGGTGTCAGGTATGATTATCCGAAAACCACATCGATCCAAATTAAACGTTAGGTCGTGGCATCTCATGTGAAGATCGAGATGGTGTTTTAGAGTGCAAAGGTTATCGTCGTTAACTCTGAGGGTGATTCCAAAATGAGTGTAACGAGATAATGCCTTCGGTTTTGTTCGGACCCGAAATGAACTTGTATGGATTGAATGCTTTCAGAACATCGTCAGGTGGACGATGAGCATTCTAAGAGATAAGTTCTCTAAAGGTAATCGTAGCCTCAAGCCTCATCAACCGAGAATGGCTAAAATAGGGGAGGTGCAGCAAGGTTAGGTGGGTAGCACCCAAGAAGGACGAGATATACCCCTGTTTAGATGTCCCTTTATTTCGGCTGTGTGGGCAATTGTTGGCCACAACTTTGGGGTTATCTTGTTCGGGACTGTCCAGTAAGGGATGGTTCCGGCCTTGTGTTGTAGGGGGTCAGGAGTGATCCTCGGTACGGTGATCTAGGCCCCGTACTGTGACGGGTGGTACCCCAATAGCCCTGCCATTGTATGGAATCCAATCTCCAATAAGCACAGTACGTTTTGGTTGTGCCCAACTATGTTGAAATGTGAGATGTGAGCATTTCAGCTATTTCTGTATTTTACTTGAAAACCCTAGACACTATTATAATATCACTGGATTTCCTATAAAATGTTTTGGTTAGCGTAAGGTAAAAATTTGCCCGTGTTTATGTGTGGGAAATCTTATGTGATACCTTTGTTTCAAAAGATTTTTGAAATTAAACAACTTTAACCCGTTTACTCACACCAGGCCCATGTCTGACCCGGAGTTTATTCTGTTTTCCTTAAACTCTTGGGTACTCAAATTTTATGAGTAGCCAAGTGATAGGTTTTGGATTGTTGAGTTCTGGTGGAGCTTGAAGCAGGATTCCAGACGTATCTATCTATCTAGTTCCGCTGTGTTAGTTGATGTATGTTGTATTTTGGGATGTATGTATTGGCAGATATATATGACTGTCTTCTTTGAATGATGTTGTGTAACTCTGATATATGTATAACTATGTAATAGTTATGTGATATATTATATTTTATTCCGTTTCCGCTGTGATATTCTGATGTTGTTATTCTTTCTTTCTTCTTTTCTATTTCTATCTCTTTCTTTTCTTATTGATGATACAACTTTCTATGGAAAGAAAGGCGGGTTTTCACAACATATATTTTCCAAAATAATATATCCTAACCTGGGAAAACAATATAATAATGCGATAAAACCGAAATCCGAGAACGTACCTATTTGTCAGGCAAACAACGCTTAATTATGAAACCAAAAGCAGTAGCAATTGCTTCCATAACCTGTATTTCACTTATATAATACAAAAGAGTTAATAATTATATAAAATGAAATATTTAAAGTTGTCTCAATCACTAACAACAAATCAATAATAAACAATAATCACTTGCAATCACAACATGCAACCATCATATGAAGTCAATAAAATCAACCATCCATATATCCATAGCAAATGAAACAAATAGTTATTTGGGTTCAAAAACTTTAAATCATATAGAATAAAGAGTATACTATTAAGTGCACCATTTACTCAACAGTCTTAGATGAAACAAAATAGATTATTCATACATCCAAACAAATTTAAAGTATCCTTGCCCAAACAACCATAAACCAAAAAAAACAACAAATCCAAACAATAGATCAAGTTCATTTTTAAAATTTTTATTTTATAACATTTGTTGTTTGATTTTATTTTCCTTCATATAACGATTTATCTTTTTAATTTACATTTATCTCTTACAAATTTTCATTTCCATCCATTGATTCAGTGTTTATTTCACTTGTTTGCACTTATACTTACATAAATTCATTTTTGTTTATTCATATCAATTTTATTCACTTAAGTTTAAAGTCATCTACTTACAACATTTACCTTCTATCATATTTTATTATAGTAGCATTTCAATTATACTTAAATTTATAACACTACAACATCAAATTCTTATTTATCAAAGAATTTTATTGAATACTTTCATTACATAAATTTACTTGTACAATTTCCATTATATTTTCTTATTAAACATGATAATTTTTAATATTTTGGTCAGTTTTATATATATATATATATATATATATATTAAAGAATGCAAATTGAAAAATTATACATGTTCATCTTGAGTCCTTTAAATTAATTTAATGTTCAATAATTATCTCTTTTGTTTTATAAGTTACAAATTTCAACTTGCTTGTAATTTCATTCATAACCTAGCATTTAATCTCTTATTCGTTTAGAGGTTCCAATGATTAATTAGTTACATTCCATTTTACTACAATAATTGAACTATTGATTAACGGAAGCTTAAGAACTAAACACCGGGTTAAATTTCAAATCATTTTAAAAATAACAGATAAATGTATATACTTACAATTTATATATCCAATTATATTTAAAAAAATTAAAATTTATATTTGTTTATCAAAATAAATCTACAGTAAAACTACTGCAGTGGTCTTTCCGCTCAGAAACTCGAAAATAAATGTCGATGATGCGTGCACTCATCACCGAAATTATTTTCCAGCGACATAGAGGGGACTACAGAACTTATTTATAGGAGTGACCCAATATTCCCTTTAACACATAAATAGTGTCAATAGTCAATACAGTACCGTAATACCTCCTGATCGGGAGGCTAACAGAGGATACTCCATAGGTACGACATAAATCAAACTCATAAAAGGCGCGCTAGGGTAGGTGACACAATACACAAGGCAATGCTAGGGTAGATATACCAATTACGCATCCAGGCTGGTGGTAACGCGTAGCAGCTACTACCACCCACCTCGAGCCGTACCCCAAAATCAAAAATCAAAAGTGGCCACCAAAACAATCCAAAGTCAGAATATAACATCGAAGGAGTGTGTCCGATAAGAGGGGCTACCTCCTTGGCCCGAGAACCGCTCATGTTTTAGCCACCTTATGCCAACTCACAGGAGTTGGGTCCACGTATATACCTAATAGAATGTCGCCACCATCTTACTTCATTCTGGAATCTCCACCGCATACACGATTGTTAAAGTGGTTTTCAGTATCCACAGAGAGTACGCCCATATCCGATCTTGGTCTCTTCAACAAGCAATTGTTATTATAACACCGAGGTCATTTTCAAAATAATTTATCATTTAAAACCAAAATATCATTGCCTTTTCAAAACCAAATCAATACGATATCAATTCCACTTCAAATATATCCTCTTCCAAAATCATAGCACATTCAAAGTTATAACATTTTGAAATTATGAACACTTGAAATATAACACTTTCAAATCATAATACTTTGAAACTCATAACTTTGAAACATAACTTCCACCACTTAAATGGTTTAAATATTAAAATACTTTGTATAATAACTAGCTTCTTTAATTTCGCAAATCAATTTCAAAACAACTCGAATTTATAAATTTTAAATCTAACCAAACCCCCAATCATAAATTTCAATACGATTCAGTTTCCAAATAAACTATTCCAATTTATATCGATTTCAAATCAGATTTGATCCACAGAATAAACCATTTCAAATTTAATATATTTCAAACTTTAAGTATTCAACAATTTCAAAATTAAGTTTGATAATATCATACATATATCAAGTTCAATTTTCTATTATTTAGTTTCGAAATATTTACTTAATAAATCCATTATCATTTAAATAAACTCAAATTACAAATAACTGAATATTTCCTTCAATTCGTTTATGCTTGAAATATTCATTTAATTTACCTTAAGCCAAAATCAAGTTATAAAAATCATGCCTTCTAAAATTTCAAATTTTATAAATTTTCACATCAACTTATTTGAGTTTAATTCTTATATAAATTCAGTTTCAAATAAATCTCAAATTTATCTTCCAACCTTAATTTATTCAAACCACTATAATTCTATATTAAAATATAATTTAAATACTTAACCATTTCATCATCAATAATATCAAACTTATTATCAATCTTATTCTATCTTAAAACAAATTTATACATTGCTTAGAAAATCAAGAATAAAATGACATTATATAATATCGAAAATCAATATTTATATAAAACCATATATTTCATTACAAAACAATAGAAATCAGTTCAAAAATATTTTATATATATAGACTACGGTGTCTGTATATAATTTTCTATCCTATGGTCAAGTGATACGGATATTTATCATTTCAATCCGTAATTTAAAATATAAATATGGTTATATATCATTTCCAACCGCGATCCCAAATGAAATAAAAATCCATAACAACTTGCAGTTTACAACAATATAAAATACAACATCCATTCATCCAATATCAATCATCAAACATTTATCACAATCATCATCCAATTCAATCAATAACATCAATATAGAACAGATAATAAATAATAGGTATTTACTGACATTTTATATTCAATAGTAAATTAAATAACTATTTTATCCAAATAAATTCAAATAAGCTGAGATGATGATTCTATATATGCCAAACAGTCATAAATAAATTTCTAATCATATCACAAATTAGTTAACAAACATAAGAAATTTTAGAAGTTGTGAGTGGATTAAAACACTCACCTTTGAATTTAAATTGAATTTAAATTCAAAATAAGTCCAAAATTTGAAAGGTCTCAAAATTTGTCCAAACTAGCGTGGTATTGTACGTAATTCCGATATGATCCCAGCAAAATAGACCGCGCGTGAATCCGAGCTCGTATGAAAAAGTTATGAAAATTAGAAGATTGGAAAATTCTGGTCCTTGGTCGACTTGTGGTTCAACTTCGATCCGCTGCCTCAAATCCCCGATACTTGCTCTGAGTTTTTACCAAAACCATCCGGAGCGACCTGAGTCATTTTCTTCCTGACTCGAAGTTGCTGCCGGGTTTTTGCCCCTGAAAGTCGAAGCGCGACCCGAAGTTGCTGCAGATTCGATTTTTTTTTTTTTTGAAATTGAAATTAATTTTTGGAATTTGAGAATTAGGTTTTGTCTGCCACTATAATGAGAAGTTGAGAAGAAGATGTACGTACAGACAAATGAAAATAAGGAGTGGCTAGGGTTTATAACGGGTTATTTATAGGCAAAGTTGAAAATAGAATGAACGGACAAGATTTGACTGAAATAAACGACCCGGAAAGCCCGTTCTACCTCCGGAACGAAAATGGGTCAACCTATATATCAAAATAGATGTTTTATTTTAAACGCAATGGAACAGATTTCAAGTCCTAGTTCCATCGTATGAAGAAGTTATGCTAAAATCAAGTTCTTTCAAATTGATTTCAATTAGATTTCTAGGCGTTTCTGTTGAGTCACAGCTTCTATGAAGATTTTGATTGCTGACAACAATATTAAAGCGATCGACAAATCAAGACCCACATATGGTACTCTAGATTATAGGTTGATTATTTGATGTTATAATAGTAATAAAATTGTCAAAATCTATCCTCAAATAATCATGCACAAAATATAATATATATATATACACATTTATATAGGTTGTGCACTTTATTGTGCAATTTAACAGAGACCGGTCGACCGGTCCAAATATAGGCGGTCGACCGTTCCTGTTGGATGTGCACAATAAACGTGCACACATGCACATAACGACTATATTTTTAAAAACCTGTCTACCGGTTAGTTTTTGACCTGTCGACCGTTTTTAAACAGAGAGCAACTTCTTCCAAAAGACACATCTTTCTTCAATGGTTGCGTCTCTTCTTCTTCATCAATGATCATAACTTTTGACTGCAACTTTTCACCAAGGGTTATAACTATTTTCTCTCTATAAATACACATCAATATCATTGATTAAAAAAACAAGTTTTATTAAGATTATATATGCTCTCTATCTATTCTCTGAATTCACTTGCATTCAAAAAGCTTTAAACTACTTTCATTCCTTATTGAATCATTGACACTATCTCATATATTTTGATTCAATAAGCAATATAAATTCCATAATCTTCACAAACATCATTCACAATTTGAGGATAAGATTATAGGAAGAGTGTACTACAAGTGACAAATCCGTGTTTACAAGAGCACAAGTTGTCAACAACAATTGTAATTGTTTTTGTTGAAGTCCTCGGTATTGTAAGAGGCAAGTGTTGAAGTCCTCAGTGTTGTAGAGGCGTGAAATCCCGTTCGGCTGTTCGGGTAATTGTAAACCTGTTCCTCCGGGTGAAGCGAGGTTGTAATTAGTGAAAATCCAGATAGTAGTCTGGGACTGGACGTAGGACGGTGCTCCGAACCAGTATAAAAATCTCTGGTGTGATTTTTCTATTTTCTATTTACAATGCTATTATCATCTATTTCTGCATTTGTATTGTAATCCATATTACACGATCCGTGTATACTATATTAGCACATATAATTGTATACACACCGCACTTTTAGTTTCGAGTCTGTACGATCAAACGACAAGCCCAATCGCTATGAAACTTGAAATCCTATCATAATTCATCGTTACGGATCCGATGAAACTAGTTTCGTCAAAATCCGAGTCAATGGCCAAAATGGCTATTTTTACATTAATTAAATAAATTAATAATTAATTAATTAAATCAAAATTTAAATTTCGATTCTATAATTGACAATTTTTATTGTTTTTAAATTCCTTATCATTTACACTAATTTAAATAAATTTAGATGTCAATTTAGAGTTGATTAATTTATCAATTTCAGTGCTAGCCTCAATTTCATTAAATTCAGAATTATAAATTTATCTTCAATAATTCCATTTAATTTACTTTTCATTCTATTATTCAATTCATTCTTGTCAAATGGATGAAATTAACATTGGATTCATGATCTATTACATTAATATTCTCAAATTCCATCTTAATTTCAATTAACGCAATATTTAGATATTGAATTTTATTTAATTGCATTTAATCTAATTATTATATTTCAAATCCCAATACATTGATAAATCTTTATTTCCATTCTTTCAATTCAAAAAATTGTCCTATTATGAATAACATTAACATTAGTTCCAAATATTACCTTAATTAAAATTAACGTAATATTTTATTTAGATTTATTGCAATTGATTCCAATTCAATTTAATGGATTAAAAATATATCGGTAACTTATAATAATTGTTGCCACTAATTCTTAATCATACTTTTATAAGTTATCATTCCAAACCAATATTTTAATTACCTATCTACGTTGATTTCATCAAAATACAGTTTATTGCATATTATTTCATCAATTAATATAACTTTGAATTTATTTCCAAATTTTACTATTCATAATCAATTATAACCCTATAATTGTTTCAATTATTTGGGGTTGCGCTAAATTAGGTATTTATTAACTTGCATTAACATTCTTACATTTCATTCTCATTATTAATTCATTAACAAATTCCAGATTTTTATTTATTCCAGATTTAATTACCAAAATCTTATTAAATTAACAAATTAAATTATCGAAAATTTATGGGTTGTTACATAACATGTACAGTAAATAAACAAATCACAAACACAGAGTATTACAACAATAAGCATATAAAAGATAAATAGTAGTTCATGAAGCTACTATAAAACAACAGAGTTTGAAATAAAATACAACAAAATATCTGAAATACAATGTATTCTCAAATACAAACAGATGACAAATCTGAACAAACCACTAGATAGCTGAAAGCTGAATAGATACAGATGGATCTCCAAATGAAGCTCCAACTCCAAAGGTGATTCACAAATGCTGCGACACTCAGTCTGACCCGAGTGTAAAGCAAAAACACAAAACACTCGAGTCAGGATTAACATTCTTATATCAATAAATCCAACTCAAGTGAAATATAAACTGAAATACAAGTAACTCAAAGAATGTCTTGGATAACCATCCTTTAAGGATCCGTTAAACTATCTACTATGTGTAATATATGCTATTATAATAATGTCTATAGTAAAGTAAAATATTAAAATAGCGTTAAGGCCTTACCCATTTCCCCTTAACACATTTTATAGTGTCAATAGTCTATACAATACCATGATACCCCGTAAACTAGGGCGATCAGAGGGCACTCCATATGTACAACACAAAATAACTCGTAGTGGTCTCGATATGGTATGTGACACGACACAACTAGGCAATGCCAGGGTAGATATACCGATTACATTTTCGGGCTGGTGGTAATGCAGAGCCGTAGAAATCGCCAACCTTGAGCCACACTCCCAAAAATTCGAAGGTGTGCACCAAATAAATCACAAAGTAATAGAATGGCATATGATGGAGTGTGTCCGATCGGAGGAGCTACCTCACTTGGCCCGACAATTGCTCCTGTTTTAGCCACCTTATGCCAACTCACGGGAGTCTGATCCACGTATATACCTCAATAGGATCATCGCCACCAACCTACTTCATTCTACATGGTTTTTAAAATGGTTTTCGGCATTGGCAGAGAGTATGACAATAACCGATCCCGACCTCCTTAACAACCCAATGTAATTATAACACCGTGGTCATTTCAAAATAGTTTATACTTTAAAACCAAAATATCATTTCCATTTCAAAACCAAATCAATATGATATCATTCTCATTTCAAAACCAAATCAATGTGATATCATTTCTATTTCAAAACCAAATCAATATGTTATCATTTATCATTTCAAAACCAAATCAATATAGTATCATTTCCATTTCAAAACCAAATCACTATGATATCATTTATCATTTCAAAACCAAATCAATATGATATCATTTCCATTTCAAATACATTCACTTCCAAAATTATATTACTTTCGAAGTTATAACATTTTCGAAATCAAAACACTTAAAATTATAACGCTTTGGAAATCACAACATTTTGAAATCATAGCATTTCCTTTAAACTGTCTAGATATTAATAATAGTATATATAATAAAATAGTTTATAAAATAAAATAGTTTATATAAAATAGTTATAAGTTAAAGTAGTTCATATTGAAACAATTAGCATATTAAAATAGTTTATATTAATATAGTTTATATTAAAAATGATTAAATAGTTTGTATAAAATAATTTATAAAGTAAAATATAAAATTGTTTTAAATATAATTTAAAAATACTTTATACAATAAAATAGTTTCCTTAAATTTCACTAATCGATTCAAATCAACTCGAGTTCCAAAATTCAAATTTAATTCGATCTCAATTCATCAATTTCAGTTCAATTCTGTTTCTCAATAAGCCATTTCAAATTTTATCGATTTCAAATATAGATTTAAATCACAAAGTGAACCATTTTCAATTTCAATATATTTCAAAGCTTTATATATTCCAAATTTTCAAAACTAAATTTGATACTTCCATATAGATCTTAATTTAACTTCATTATATATCTTATTAAACCTTGGAAATCATTTCAAAATATATATATATATACACGCCAATAATGTCCGTATATAATTCTCTATCCTATGGTCAAGTGATATGGACATTTATCATTTCAATCCGCAATTTAAATATCTACGGGTATATATCATTTCAACCAGCAATTCCAAATTCAATTCAATTGAAAATCGCTTGGGTTTATCATTTCAACCCATAACGATTTTCTCCTTTTCTACAGATCGTTCGGGTATGTATCATTTCAACCATTGTGAATTCTATACTAACAGGGAACTTTCAGAGTGATAACAGAATGGACCAGATTGATTTGGATTGGAACAATAAACGACCCGAAACGCTCATTTCATTCCCGAAAACAAAAATGGGTAATCCCATATATCAAAATAAATGTTTTCGATAGTTTTAAACTATGGAATAGGTTTAAAGTCCTAATTCCATCATATGAAGAAGTTAACTTAAAGTTAGCTTATTTCAAATTGTTTCAATTAAATTTAGTTAAATTGATTTCTATGTGTTTCGAGTCCGTACGATCAAACAACAAGTTCGATCGCTACGAAACTTGAAATCTTACTTAAGTACCGTTGCGGATCCGATGAAACTTGTTTCGTCGAAATCCAAGATAATGGCCAAAAAGGATATTTTCATGTTAATTAAATAAATTAATATTAAATTAATTAAATCACTTTTTTTTCAAATTTTTATAACTAACAATTTTCATCGTTTTTGATTGCATGAACATTTACAATAATTTAAAACAAGTTTACATAGAATTTCAGTGTTAATTTTTTCTAACGGCCCTGATTCGACCTTCGAAATCGACACTCAAATACTTCACCCGTATTCAAATGCCGCAGATTCAATTGTTGAGTCTGGTTCGTGGGAGCTTATAACAACATTAGGTGATAACAACATAGCGGAAACAAAAGAAATATTTTTATTGATACACAACATTTGATACAACAATGGTACAAATGAAATGATCAACATAATTAGAGACAGATATACAGCGGAAAAACAAAGCAGCAGCAGTAGAAGGACAATATCTTCAATGCCAAAACTCTATACACAAGCTCGAACAACCATCGTGCTAAACTTGAAGCAAACTCGGTGTAGAATGTTGAAGTGAAGAAAATGCGATCTCGAAACCACAGACTCCAAAGATTTGAAAAAAACTACACCTACTAGCTGATTATCTGAAAACCTAACTCTAGGCTGTCTGTATGGAAAATTGTGGGCACCCGTAGTGTAGAAATGGAACAATAAACTCCAGGCCAGTCATGGGACTGGTGTGAGCAAACAAAACAGTTGTTTTGAACAAAAAAAACGAAAAGGAATTTAAAAAGAAATCTGCAATGCTTTTTTGGAAAATGAAACTACCATAAGGCCTCCCGGCACACACACAATGCAATCACGCACTTGGGGGAGATTTCTCCTTATGATAGTCAAACATGCTTGATACGCAAAATCCCTTTGATATTATTAATAGTGCATAGTGTAGAAAACATTTGCAAGTATAATATTAATCTTATCCAGCATACGTACCATTATAGCATGCTTATTATAGCTACCATGTTAAATGGCAGGTTCTATAACTAAAACCGTACAGGACGCGTATTGGATGATTGGATTTCCAACAAATGGTCAGGCTAAGGAACTTCCTCACCGAATGGGTACGCCTCTAGAGGGATGCCCTGAGAACTAAACCAGCTCTCTACCAACACACGGCCGGGTTACCTCTATAACTAGGTAACTAACTATCATGAGCATGCCATCCCACGGTCATCGCCGACCTTTATCCGAGGATCCTCAACAACAATAAATTCCAACAACCACATAAGTTAAGCATCTGGGTTCCATACCATGATACCACATTTTATCCAGAAGGAAATGCACATACCCTAAAGGGCACGACCCTCATAACCTTGCTGCATTCTTCTTGCTTCGACCTTTTCTGGGTTGTGAGGTTTGACGAAGTCTCATCCACAAAGCTACGCTTTTCACAAAAGCCATGCTTCGATCAACAAATGATCAGCAGCACTTAGCATGCCACATTACCTAATTGGAAATATATCACTAGTGACCATCAACTACATAATCTCTGAGCTCGTACGTCTCAGAGGATGATGTTAAGATAAGAGAATAAATTCTCCGCCACCAAATATAAATGTATTTGATGGAAACCAGCTTTACATCTTAAAGTGTAACGTCAGACCTACATCCATACAAGTCCATCCTGTGTTTGAATGGAATCGAAGGCACTTCAAAAGAAGCCCTTGCAAATCTGAGTATTCACAATCCCGATCGGACTCCCCATCACATATGGAGATCTCTATAACGGAGCAACACAATGCAGAGACATTCGAAAGGTAATCATATCATTCTCGAAAATACTTGTTCTTCACCACCGTCTTCAAATGCAATCCATTTCGTCGTATCACTATTCGGAATGGGTTTTATGACATAAAGTCCTCTCCCGGCTAAACAGAATAATAAGCGCTTGTTTTAAAGACAAATGGATATATTGGGATCTTAGTTAAGTCACAACTTTTTAACACTTGTTACCCCAAAACCTTTCTTTTGAATGGTTTAAACAATTTTCCACATTTAAATCTTTTAAACAAAAGATTCACCCTGAAGATCCTCTACAATTTGGAAACAAAGTTCACCAATCTTTAACAAAGATTCATTTATAGCTTTTAAAACTATTTTCAATTTGATTCACCAATAACTTGAAATCCTTTCAAAAAAACTAGAAATAATTTCTTCATGTGAAAGCCATTATTATTTGAAAACAAATACTTTTTTATTTTGAGAAAATCCGATTAAATTTGTACAAGTTATAGCTTTTAAAGTAAAATCAAAAAATCAACAAACTGCCGTATATTCGACAAGTTCTATTTGAATTAAATTCAAATCTCCAAAATAATTTATTCAACATATTTCAAAATGGTTTAAAATCCATATATATATATATATATATATATATAATATTGTACAACTTGTTTACTCCTTTCAAACCATAATTTCCAAAATAATTTCGATACTTAAATTAGATATATTATATTAAACTAAATTTCAATTTCAAAACATCCTTTTCAAAAGCTTTTCATATTCAACTCAATTTCATCTCCAAACCTATTAGATTCAAAATTCAACTTTTAAAACCATTTCATTATTTTAATAAAATAATATTAAACTGAAATCATCTGTGACTTAAACAATTTCCCGTGAAATCCATATTTGTGTGTGTATGGTGTAGTCCAGGGGTTTTACACACAACAATATAATATCACAATCCAAGCACAGCAATATCGATAAGCGGTAAAATCCTATAACGCTTATCTTCACTCACAGATTCATAGATAAATATGTAAATCCAACACAGATAAATAATTTACATGCAGCTCAATTCAAACAATTTACATCATACAATATTACAGATCAAAGATAACAATCAATTCAAGCATTCAAACATCCATAAGCAATAACAATTTATCAC
The DNA here is from genome assembly GCA_030765085.1 of Allium cepa. NCBI lineage: Eukaryota > Viridiplantae > Streptophyta > Magnoliopsida > Asparagales > Amaryllidaceae > Allium > Allium cepa. The sequence goes on along the minus strand of CM060937.1, from coordinate 106,537,680 downwards.
ATAATCTATAATCAATTTAATTTAAACCAAACAAATTAATCTTTTATGATCCTGCTTGATTAACATTCATTAATTACAAATCATTTGATATTAATTAATGAAATTAATTAACCAATATTAATTATCAATCATCCTTAATTAATTAATTAACCTTAATAAATCACTTTAGTTAATTAACCCTTAATTAATTATCCTCTAATAAATCACATTAAGTAATTATTCATTAACTAATTACTTTAATAAATTAACTTTTTAAATTAATCACGTTAATTAATTATTATTTAATCATAAATAAATTAACCTTTTATTTATTAATTAATTGTCCTTTAATTATAATTAATTTTGGCAAAGCCAGCGGGGTTAACTGAGCCCCTACCAATTTTATTGCAAACAACAATAAAAAAAGAACAACAGAGGTAAAACATAAGGCTGAAAAAAATTAGAAAATACATACAAGGGATAAAATACATCACTATCAAGCCCAAACGTGAATCAATGAATGAGGGTAGATACCAGCACTGTTCTTCAAAAGCTTGTAGGTGCGGCACTTGACTTCATTCCATAGATCATTTTCATTTCTTCTTACATTTTCAAAAACTATGGTATTTCTTTCACTCCATATCACAGCCATGTATACTTTCAAGCAAACTGTCAAAACTCTTCCATGCTCAGTTCTCCACCTAGTAGCTTTGTATATAATACTCCACGGTATTCTTGTAGTATGACCAGAAAGATTAATACCAGTGAGACCACCGATCTTTTGTAAGATATGTTGCAAAGCAGGACAATCAAAATATAAGTGATCAGTAGTTTCTTCTTGAATTTCACAAAACAAGCACTGTGTTGAACATGCCATCCCAAACTTATGCATTAGACTTTTTGTAAGTAAGGCACTGTTTAACACTTTCCACATCATTAAATTATCCTGTGGAACAGAGTCAGTAGTCCAAATAACTTCATACCATTTAGTAGCAGGTAGGGGAACACTATCAGTAAGGGATTTGTAAACTTCTTTGACAGAGTGTGCTTTGTTGTGCCATAACACAGTATAACTTTGCAAGTCACTGAAAGTAATCTGTTGTATATCAGACCATATTTGCTGAATAACATGGTTACTGCTGTAAGGCAACTGAATTTTACCATTATGTAAGAAGGCATTAGCATAAGCTGTAAAATGAATACCAGTTTGAATAATCTGAGAGTATGAACATAATTTAGATAAGATTAGTCCATTTCTAACCCATGGGTCATTCCAAAAATTAACTGCAGCTCTGAAATTTACTGGATAATAAATCATAGGTAGATAGACTTCTTTGTACTTCAGCAAGCTTCTCCAAGTCCAACTACACAGCTGTTGGATTTCCATAATCCAGAAATGCCTGTTCTTTATGTTGTAATGCCACGTCCATTCAACCCATAAACTACTTCTTCTATTAATGAGAGCATCAAACTGTTTACTTATAGCTGCAATGTTCCACTTCTTGACATCAAATACTCCCAGCCCACCTATTTTCATGGGTGCCTCAAATTTGGAAAATGCACAAGGCACTAATTTTCTGTTGTGTATACTTCCTGTCCAAAAGAATCTGTTCATTGCTGATCTGACAAGTTGCAATAATTTAACTGGTAGAATCATAGTTCGAGCCCAGTAAACAATAGAAGAGAAGACTACGAATTTTATGAGTACAAGCCTGCCACTTTGAGTTAAGTACCTATTTTCCCAAGCTGACATAACAGAGGTTATTTTGTGATATAATGGAAAACAGTCATCCTTTGTTATTCTTTTGGTTATTAGAGGAAGACCAAGGTACTTCATGTCATTTGCCATGCTAGAGAATCCAGACTGTTGGTGGAGGTCAGCAGCCAGACCAGGACTGATACCAGTTACAAGCAATGATGATTTGTTTTGATTTAATGATAGGCCAGTCATTTTGTTAAAAGTATGCAATGCATCCTTAATACCATTCAAAGAAGGCAACTCAGGTTTTGTGAACATCATAACATCATCAGCAAACATGATAGAAGTAATCTGATGATGAGAACACTTTGGGTGATACTTTATGTTCTTATTGGTGTAACTAGTTCTGAGGATAACAGTTAACACCTCCATGACCAACAGAAACAAGTATGATGATAACGGGTCCCCCTGCCTTATTCCTTTACTACCCCTAAAACAGCCAACGGGTCTTCCATTTATTACTACAGAGTATGATGGAGTGGATATACAGACATATATCCAAGACACAAAAAATTTTGGGTATCCCATCACTGCCATAATCCTGACTATGGATTCCCATTGTATAGAATCATAAGCCTTTGATATATCAATTTTAAGTGCAGCTGCAGGAGGACCATAACTTTTACCATAACTTTTGAGAAGTTCTTGAGCCATGAGTACATTATCAATAATGTCCCTACTTGGTAAAAATGCTGATTGATTATTTGAGACAACAGTAGGGAGCACAGAAACTAACCTGGTTGCAAGTATTTTAGATATGCACTTGTACACCACATTACAACATGAAATGGGCCTATAAGAAGTAACACTAGTAGCTGGAGAGACCTTGGGGGTAAGAGCAATATTGGTGCAGTTGATTTCTCCAAGAATTTTGCATTTGTTAAAGAAATTGTGAATAGCCTTGCAAAAATCACTGCCAAGGATACTCCATGTGGATATAAAAAATACAACATTTAATCCATCTGGCCCTCCTGATGAATGTTTGTTCATGGAGAATAGGGTTGTCTTGATTTCCTCATCAGTGACAGGCCTTATAAGAGATGATGCTTCCTGGGTTGTGATGCTTGGGAGAGCAGTATTAGATATTGAGTCAAGATCAAGTAGAAAGCCATCATGATTTCCAAATTGCTTAGTGAAATATTGAATTAAAGCTTGGTCAACTGTATCAGGGGTTGAATGCAGTGTGCCTTTCTCATCAGTTATACAATGTATATTTTCTCTTGCTTGCTTTACTTTAATTGAATCATGATAATACTTTGTGTTTTTGTCACCTTCATCAATCCATCTTTTATGCAGTTGTTGTCTCTTCATGTTGGCTTCCATTTGCAGTGCTGTATTAACCTCCATAAATAATCTCCTCTCCTCATCAGCTGCTTGAATGTCAAGTGGGTGTTCCATCATAAAGTCTTGCTTAGTCTTCAGTTGTTGCGTAAGAGTTATAGACAGCAGATCACCATTACCAAATGTTGTTGTAGCCCACTGTTTAATAGCTTGCTTAATATACTTGAGTTTCCTGCAAAACTTAAACATCGGGTTACCAAAGCAAGAAAATACTGCATTTTCATGGGAAACTAAAACTAGAAAGTGATCATGCTTAACCCAAGCATTAAAAAATTTGAAACTTCTCTTTGTTCTTCTCAAATGGTTTCGAAGTGACAATATTAGAGGGGAGTGATCAGATAGAATGGGATTTGGGAGGTAAACAGATAGAGTTGGCCAAAGAGAAAGGTCTTGAAAATTGCAAAAGGCATGGTCAATTGTGGTAAAGGTTCGAACACCACTTCTACTTCTATTATTCCATGAGTACTTGGCTCCTGATTTATTCACTAATAATAACTCAGACTCAAAAACAGATAGGTTGATAGGATCAAGCTCTCTGGGTGTAAGTGGGATGCCACCAAACTTGTCATTATATCCATAACAGGTGTTGAAATCACCCAAAACCAGCCAAGGGTGTGAAGCTTGTCTTAATGGTGGCAATGTTTTGAGAAAGGCATTTCTTGAGTTTATTGAGTTGTCAACATACACAATAGTTAAATAGAAAGAGGTTTGGGTTTGGGAATGAAGCACATGAAAATGTATGGATTGTCTAGAAGACAGAATGGGAGAAAGTGTTAGTTCAGAGGGGTTAAAAATGACTAGAATTCTACCATATGCAGCAGCATCAAGGTTATGATGTATGGACCAATTTGGATTAATGTAGTTGGCTGCTTTTTGGGATAGGGTAAGGTTTAGCTTAGTTTCAAGCAGGCCAATAAGACAGATATTATACTCAGATATATATTTCTTTACTTGATCAAGTTTCAGATTGCTATGAGCTCCTCTTAAATTCCATGTTGCAATTTTTGTATACATAATTAATTATAGAGGTGTGGTGGTGGTGTTCCTTCTCTGGGCTGACAGAGGTCTTGATCTTGTTTGAATCTTCCTTCTTGGCATGCTGGGGGGAGGGGGGGTGGTTGGCTGAGAGTTAGGGTGGGAGTTGGTTGAAGATGGTTTGGGATGATTGGATGGCCATCCAGGGAGTTGTATGGAAAATTTGTAATCGGGTTGGGAAGAAGGTTGAGATTGTTCAGCATGCATGGAGGTTACTAATTGTAATATCTGTGTTTCAAATGAGTTGCACCAAGTTTTGTCAAGTTCTGTAGCAATAGTACTAGTTGGTGCAAATTCTTCAGCAGTTTCATATTCAGTTTGCTTGTTACTTCCACTGGTGTTATTTTCTTTCATGTTTGTTTCCTGCTCTACTTGTGTAGTTGACTGAACCAGTATTACAGAGGAAGTTTGATATTTAGTAGAGCTTGTATTCTTGGCTGTCTCTGTATGTTGCTCTGTGCATTTTAACTCATCAGTTATTTCACCTTCCTCTTTTTCTTGCAAATCAATTATTCCTTGTTCTTCCTCATCTGTTTGAAGCAAGTTGTACATGTTACATGTGCTGACAGCACCAACATGCACATCTCCTTGTGTTATATTTGCCTTATCAATAACCCTGTCTCTTTCATCAGAACCTACTTCATTTAATTTTTGTTTTACACCTGGTATCATCATGTCTGCTTCTTCAATTACTTCATAATTATTGATTTTTTTACCTTTGTACTTGTTTACTTTCTGCCATATCTGTTTCATATTGTTTTGTTTAACAGTATTTTGCCCCTTTTTCATCATAATCCTGCCATCATCATCTTTTTTCTGTTGCTCAGTATTTGCACTTTGTTCTACATTCTTTTCATTTTCCACCTTTTTGCAGTTACTCAGTTGATGTCCAAACTCCTTGCACACTGTACATATCTCTGGTTTCCACAAGTAAATAACATTAACAACTTGAAACGAACCATTTTGTAATTTAACAGTAAATTTATCTGGCAATTCTTGATTTGGATTTACTTCAACTAAACATTTCGCAAATGAGATACGCTCAAATTTTTCAGTTGATGCATCCAAACAAAGAAGCTTTCCTACTCTAGAAGCTAGCCAATTAATTCCCAATGGAGACCACGCATACAGTGGGATGTTGGTTAGTTTAATCCATACCGGTACTGATTTTATGCTACTACAGCTGTTGCCAATGTTTACATCCCACGGCTTCACAATAAATAATTTATTCCTCATCACCACCGGGTCTGCTTCAGAAATTCTGGCCTTATCTTCATCGTTGGAAAATTTGAACAAAAACAGGAAGCCATCAGATTTTACCGATATCGAACCACTTAATTTCCAAACCTTTTTGAGGTAGTATAGAACAGTAGCATATGGCAATGGGGTATCTAGGAAAAAATCGACAAGTACTAATTCCACATTGCATTTCCAGCCTGTACAACATCATCAGGAGGTACAATAGCTTCACCATTGTAGTCTAGTTGTATTTCTCGAGGCACGTATTTTCCAGCATTATTGGGTTTGGCTTTAAAAAGAGAGTTCCACGATCGAGGAGGGTTTGACGATGGTACAAGATGCGGATTTGGTGAAGGTCGACACGGAACAGCTGAAGGGGGTATGGGGGAGGCCGACAAGGGGAGAGAAGCTGATAGAGATTGATGGTTTGGAACAGAAGTTGGAGGAATGGTGGGTTCTGACAAGGGGATAGAATAAGCAGGAGGTACAAGTATGGGAGAGGAAGGACACGGCTGATTTGAAGAAGAGGGATGGGACTGGTTAGCAGGATGAAAAAAAGGAGATGGCGCGGTCCCCATTTTTGAAGAGAAATAATGTTTTTGAAAACTTTGGGGCCAAGGAAACCTTAATTAATTAACCTTAATTATTAATTAATTAACCTTTAATTAATAATTAATTAACTTTTAATTAATAATTAATTAACCTTAATTATTAATTAAGTAACCTTAATCATTTAATTAATTAATTTTAAATTTATAATTAATTAACCTTAATTAATCTTTAATTAAGTAATTATTCTTTAAGTAATTAACCTTTAATTACTTTCATCAATTAATAAATTATTAATAACTTAAGATCTTAAATAATTAAAAGATAAACAATTTATCTTGATAAATTACTTTAATTGTCATTTAAATCTTGTTTAATAAATCTTGTATTCATTAACCAGTTAACTTAAACCTTTAAGTTAAATTAAGGATTAAAACACCTCCTCCCTTTTAATCATTCACTTGATTACAATATTAAGTTTATTTAAAATAAACTTTCAAAAACAAAGGTTATATATGTATATTAAACACATTTAAACTTAGTTTATTTTAAAAGAATTTTATTTTAAAACTTTTAATTAATCTCAAAAATAAAAAACATTTATTATTTAGAAAAGAAAAGTGTTTTTGAGAAACTTGTTTTGAGTAAACTTAATTTTTTAAATTTTTTTCAAACCTATTATATATTTTTCTTTAAAACCTGATATCATTACAAAAACCCGGGCCAAAGCCTAAAATACCCAAGTAAAACCCGAGCTAAACCCTGATAAACTCGCGTTCCCATGTTACTTCGAGCCAACATATGAAAAACTTCAGGCAAGTTCCGAGAAAAACCTTTCTTCCCTAAATTTTAACAACACCAGACATCAATGATACCTCGTGCACGTGTACAGGCGATCGGAGCCATTCCGATCGGCTTCGCCATTACCAATACATCACCAACGACCCACGTGAGCCTTCCGATGAACCAGGTTTGATGAAATCGACTGGAAATGAAATCGATCTGATCTATTTCTTCCTAGAACCAACTCAGTCAACAAAACCACCCCCTCGCCGACGATCCCAGCCTCGATCATCCACGCCATCCCGACCAAAGCTTCATCTCGACTTACAGCTTCTATCCCCCTCTGGACCGGTCCCTTTCGGTGCCCCGATGATGATGCATTCGCCTCGACAAACCCACTAACCAAAACTAACAGTCGAACCCTAGTTCGACGTCATGCCACAACCACTTTTAAATCCTTGTACTATTTTTCCGAGGATCCCGTAGCCTCCAGCCAGCTCCGGCTTTAAGCCCGACGACCATCACCGCATTAATCGTCGAAAATCACTGAAAGTAGCTAATTTGATCAACTCACGAATACACACGATATACTATCTTAAAAAGCATGAGATCTTCATCTAAAATCGTGATTTCGTAATACGAACTTGATTATATAATCAGATCTTATAGTTGAAATGTTCGATTTTTCTGATATATAACGATTTTACTGTAAATTATTATTTTCACAATATCTACTTAATTTTTTTACCTAATATTATTTTTAGAAATGACATTACATTGTTATAAACATTTTCCTTTCAGGAATCATAACTTGAAATGATTTAAACAGGAAGATATGAATTTTTCTTTCTCTAGTGGACTTTGGGTCTGCTGATACAACAGAGTATGTATATATATATATATATATATATATATATATATAAATACATACATAGGCATGCATACCTCAATTCTTACATAAATATATATACATGCAGATATATTTACATTCATTCGTCATTTTTCACAACAACCACTTCACCAAACATTAAGATATATCATAGATTCAAGTTTAAATAGGTCAGTTTGCTCACTTGGATGGGTTTTGATTAGAGAAGTTCTTTGAAGTCTGAAGATGTTTTTATGATCTGGAAATTTGTTTTAAGCCTTGAGAATCTGCAACTATGATGATAATCTGATGCAGTAACTTGAATTGATCTATGTTGAGTTGCTCTAATCTTTGAATTTGAACTGCAAGCTTGAATTTGTAAACTAGAAACTTTATTTTTGCTTTTGAAACTGAGTTGTACTTGATTAAGTTTGAGTTGAATCTTTTCTTTGATTTTCATTTCTGGTTTCATTTTATTTTCCAGGTTTTGATTTATTGATGTTTATTTACATTATAAATTTAAAAAGAAAAACAACTACATCTTGCCACTTGTATTTTGCTAAGCTAATACTTGTTATGTATGCTTTATTTTCCTTACAAGTGTTAATACATATCACCTTAAGCTTACATTTGTAAATTGGCATGTTTTTAATATTTTTATAAAATTTTGTATCTTATTTTTATTTAGTTTAAATACATATATACTTTGTATTTATATATACCAACAAACATAAAAGGAGATGTATTATGTTTAAACTTTTATATATTACCAACTATATTTAGTTACGTTTTTCACATGTATATATTTTAAATCTTGTACTTATTACTTCCAAAAGATATATACATATCAAAGCTTTGCGCTTATTCCTGTTTTAAACTATAAATTCAAGTTACTATATTTTTAAATGAATGAATGTTTATATTTGTACATTTTCCTATTATCTATACTTTTATAACCTTTTGAAAGAAAAATGATTTAAAACTCTAATTATACATTTAATAAGTAATCACATATACAAAATAGCCTTTTGAAAATTAGTATATTAATCTCAATCATAACTTCCATATATATATATATATATATATATATATATATATTAAAATTAGAAAACAAAATCTTATTAACTTTAAAATATAGTTAATAAAATATTTATTCTTGAATTTCCAATCAAAATTCTATTTTACAATTTTTGAAAAATTTCAAATTTATTTAAGAATTAATTCACAATTTAATCTAAAAATTAAATTAATTACCAAATTAGATTTAGCTTAAAACGAGATCGTTACATTTTTTCACTAATTCCATTGTTCAATTCAATTCCAATAAATTCATTAAGTATAATTTAAATTCAATTAAATCCATTTATTTCGATTTCAATCTTTTTATTCAATCAGATTTTCACTCTATAGACACAGTTAACATTGGTTTACATTTTATTACACTAATATTATGCAATTATCCTCTTTTACCATATTAGCTGTAGTATTTCAATTACACTGAATTTTTTCTGACTTTGACATTAATTTTAGTTTAAAATCCCACAACTTCATTTATCTTGGTTTTATTTTATTATTAAATCAATTTATTGCCTTATGAGTGCAATTGACATTTCTGTACATTTTATTACATTTCCTATTTGCAGTTATTGTATTCACTCACATTAATGTAACATTTATTCGTAATTGATTAATTAAATTGGTAACAAATAACAATTGTCACCATTTCTTCATTTAATAACATTTATAAATTTATTTACAAACAAATGTTATAACAACTCACATTACGCAAATTTAATCCAATTTAATCTATTATACAATATTTCATTAATTAATCAACATTTACATTATCAATTACTCTTTAAATCCAATTATCAATTGATACACACCTTAAATTGATATTACCTTAAATTAATACTATTACATTTCATTTCAATTATATTCTTATTGTTAAATCTTAAATTTTTATTTCTACCAAACTTAAATCACAAAACCCTATTAAATTAACTATTTTTTATTATCGAAAATTACGGGTTGTTGCAGTTAAAGGAAGTGAGAGGGGTATTTAAGGGTGATGTGCATAGATTTGGATGTGGCAGGGCAGTGGTTAGGCAGCAATTATATGAAGTATGGCATGGCAATGGATTTGGATGATGGTTGTGATGGTTGTGAGTTATAAGAAGTTTAAAGTGGTGGTGAAAGGAGTTGATGGTGAACTTCTTATTGCAGATGTAAGAAGATGGAAATATGGTGATGGTTTATGGGGTATGAAGACATGGTGAATGCAATGTGTATGAATGTAGTGATGAAGTTGTGTGGAAGTGTGTTGTATTGGTGATATGGGGATGGCAATGCAGTGCACTTTTGGTAGTAGTTGTGAGAATGTGGGATTGTTGAATGTGTGGATGTTTTGAGGAGTTAATGAAGTAGAAAGTGGTAGATGATGAAGTTGATGAAGTTTTGAGGAGTTGTTGCAGTGTGTAGTGATTGTTTGCACTTGTAATGGCAAAGGCTGTTGGTTGCTCTAGTGATGGGTATGAAGAGTTATAGTGTTGGAGACAAGTTTGATATGCTAAAGTTAGGTTGTTGTGGGTTGAAGGCAGTATGGTTTAGGCAATGGTAGGCATTGATATGCATGGAGAAGTGCGCTCTGGTGAAATGTGCACTAAAGTGGGTTGGGAGATGGCTGCAGCAGTAAGGAGTAGTAACTTGGATGGCCGTTTGGTTTAAAGCAGTGCACTGAGATGATGGTTTATGTATTGAAATGGTGCATAGTTAGAAGAGTTTTGTGGAAGTTGTAGTGGTAGTCTTATAGATGTTTGAAACTGAAGGCAGAATGTTGGTATGGAAGAACAGTGTGGTGCGCAGTTGATAGAAGTGATATGTGGTATGTGGTATGGTTATGTAGTCGTAGTAAGTTAGTGACAGAAGTGATGTGCATTGGTCATGAAGTTATGATTGATGTTGTGATTGATGTGGAGGTTGGTTAGTTTGCAGGTGGTATGGTGGCGGATTGTTTTGTTGTCAGTGTAGTGCGGTGGGAGGTTTGGCAAGTGATGTAGGCAATTGGAGGGTTAGCAGTCAGTGAAGTATGTTGGTTGTTGATGCAATGATATGGAGATAGAGGTTCTAATGCAAAGAAAATGAAAGAAATGAGTTGTAAAAGTTATTTTAAGTTGTGAAGTAGATTGCAGTGGTAAGTTGTGGGGTTACAGATGGCTGATATGTGCAATAAATTGGTAGGGTGGCAAAGTGGTGAAGAGGTGACTGTGGTATGTAAGTGGAAGTATTGGCAGAAGTGCAGCCCTTGTAACAAATAAGTGCACAGTCTATGCAACCGAGATAGTAAGGCACTGTTGGTGTTTATAAGGCGATGCAGTGGGTGATAGGTCAGAGTTTGCATAGATTGGCAATATGATGGAGAACTGAGATCAGAAATGCAATGTAAAACTGAAAATGTAACAATGATGATTGTTTTTGTAACAGTGAAGTATTATTCTTGTACATGCAATGTAAAAAAGAAAATGTAAATGTAAAGAAAATGAAATAAAATATTTTTTTATTTTGTTTTGAAATGCAATGTTTTTTATATATTTTTAAACAAGAAATGCAAATGCAAATAGAAAAACAGTAAGTACACAAATCAAATGAAAGCACAAATCACACAACACAATTATTTTTAAAATGCAAATTAAAATACAAAATGAAAAAAAAAGTAAAATAAAAAAAATTGAAGAATGGTAATAAAATAAAATTAATTCTCTAGCAACGATGTCAAAAACTTGTTGAACGTCGATTTTTCTATCAGTTAGAAAATCCCCAAAAATTGTAATAAACATAACCGCAGCGCACGACATACAATTTTAGTACGTGGCGAGTACGGGTCGATCCGTAGGGAATTGAAGTGATTTAAAATTCTACTCAATCAAATTAACAAAGAGTTTAAAGTTTTTTAAGTTAAAAAATGTAAAAAAAAACAAACAAAAAGAAAGTGAATAAAAATATAAGATGAAAGAGACAATATAGAGGCAATTCCCTTCTCATGATCACATAAATCATCATAACAAAATATGATCTCTCTTTTCTGTTCATTAGTGAATTTAGTTGACGTGTTTATCATAAGTATGGTCAATTTGTGCTATTAATTAGCCCAACATAAGTCATCAAACTTTAATGCACCTCCAAACCACTTGTTAACTCTCATGAAAATGACAATGAAGTTAAAAAAAATCTTTTCTAAGCATGATCTATTTACTATTGATTAGTAATATAGACCATCAAAGTTTGATTCTAAAATCCACTTCATTACCAACATCATACATAGATGAAGAGGTAATTTGTGCTTATGTTTGTTTAAGCATAGCCTATTTGGTGTCAATAACATAGACTATCAAATTCAAAGCTAAATAACAAAATATTTACCACATCAACATTTCCATTAAGCACTAAAAGAGATCAAATGAAATCACTAAGTTGAATCTACATGATTAAGATAGCTTCATTACCCCTAAATTGAAGGGATTTAGCTTCTAAAATTTGTTATCATTTCAACAAATGTAATTTTAACATTAAAATGCAAGCAAAGTAAGAAGAGAGCTAATTAAACTAAAAAGTGAATTAATCTACTTGAATAAATAAATTTAAACTACTAAACTAAAAGGAAGGAAAGCATGTAAATAGAAAAGAGTATGAATTAAAATTGCATGTAAATAAAATTGATATAAATAAGTTACACGAAGAAAAGGCTAAGAAGCCATGAAAAAGAGAAAGAGATTTTATATTTAATTTTGTGGCTACCACTAAACTAACTACAAGGTGGTTCTAAGAGCTCTCTACATGAAACATAAGGAGTATTTATACATGTTTTAAAAGCCTAATCATATATTAGGGGACTATCCAAAATAACCCTCTAAGAAATGTAACCTCCAAGTAATCATTAGCATGAGCATTATCCTCCATTTAAACGTGCATGTAGCTTTAATCTCCACTAACATGTGCATTAGCTCTAATCATGATAAGTGGGTAAGTGGGTTCTCCATGTTGCATGAAATGATTTATTTCCATCTTCATTTGTTTCCTTCACTTGTGCATGCATATTTTCATGAAGCCTCTTCATATTTTTCCATCCATTTTCCTACAAATAAAAATAAAATATGCAAATAAATGTTCTCAATTTAATTCAAAAACAAAATTGACCATTTTACCCCCATAAGAAGATGAATAAAATATAATTTGAAAACAATTTAAACTTTGGTTTAAACATGTAAAATAATATATATGTTCATTTATTTAATTAAATTAGATTAAATATGGAAGTAAAAATACGCACATTTGCATGCACATCACTCCTCCAGCTTGTTCCACTCCTTCCCTGGTGATTCTTGCTCCTCCCTCCCCTAGTGCTACTACCTTTTGGTCTTCTATGCTCAAGTCAGAATAGTGGAATGTAGGTAGCTTCAAACCATGGAATTTTATATTATTTGGGACAGTATTCCTATATCCCCTCCAAAAGATGTTTGAGAAGAAGATATATATTTTACTAGCGTGACTATGTAGTTGGCTTTTTTCTGGATGACATACTATCAAACACTGCTATTTCTACCAATCTGAGGAAAATACGGAAGTTGACTGGTAAGCTTGATATCAAATCTGATAGGAAAAACTTTTACTTCTCTTTCTATGAAAACCAAGATAGAGAAAAAATTCTACACTATGAACCTACGTTTATCAAGGAAAGATATTTGTAATTACTACATTAAACATATCCTATGGTTGTGCTCAGGCATAGATTCAAAGTGTTTCAGTATGAGTTCACTTCTATAGAATTACCCTTATAATTTGGACATTACTAGACATAATTGGCTAGCATGCACATTGGTTGTCTAGTTTTCTTTGACGAGAAATATAACAACCGCCCTACACCACTGGCACCTAAAATAACATATATAACGCACTAAAAAGGTGCCCCATTCGATGTAGGACAATTATAATGACCCGTAATTTTCGATAATTAAAAATAGTTAATTTAATAAGCTTTAGTGATTTAATGTTGGAAGGAATAAAAAATTTGAACTAATAATAAGAATATAACTAGAATGAAATGTAACAGTATTAATATAGGGTAATTGATAACTGCTTTAAATGTAATTCCAATTTATTGAAGGATTAAAAAGTTATAATTGGTTATAGATTGTAAATTTATTGTAATAATGTGCGTATTAATTGATGATTGAATTAAAGGAGTAATTGATAATTTAAATGCCATATTAATTAATGAGATAATGTGTAATAAAATTATAATTGGATAGAGTTAGTATTGTGTAAGTTGTTATAATATTTCTGTGTAGATAACAAACATACAAATGTGATTAAATATAGAAATGGTGACAATTGTTATTTGTTACCAATTTATTTAATCAATTGCAATTAAATGTAATTTAATGTTACTTTAATATGAGTTAAGACGATAACTGCAAAAGGTGAGTGCAATAAAATGTACATTAATTATATTCATAAGGCAATAATTGAATTAATAAAAGAGTGAAACCAAGATAAATAAATTAATTGGGATTTCAAATTTTAATTAATGTGAAAATATCAAAATTAAATATAATTGAAATATTGCAACCAATATGGTAAAAGATGAAATTTGAGAATATTAATGTAATATGGTAAAACCAAGGTCATAAATATAGATAGAGTAATGATTTATTGAATTAAAGATTAAACCAAATTAGATCAACGTATTGGAATTAAATAAAATAAATTGGATTTAAATTACAGTTGAAATTGAACACTGTAATTAGTGTAATATTTAACACTGGATTGATATGTAAATTTATTTTAATTTATTGTAAATGTCTATGTAATCAAAAGTGATAAAATTAGTTAGTTATTAAAAATGGAATTAAAAAGTGATTTAACCAATTTAATAATGATTTATTTATTTAACGTGAAAATAGCCATTTTGGCCACCGTCTCGGATTCCGACGAATCCAGTTTCATCGGATCCATAATGTTGAATTATTGTAGGATTTCAAGTTTCATAGCGATCAGATTATTGTTTTATTGGACTCGAAACGCGTAGAAATCAGTTCAATTAAATTTAATTGAAATCAATTTGAAATAAACTAATTTTAAAGCAAACTTCTTCATACAATGGAATTAGAATTTGAAACATGTTCCATTGAATTTCAAAATATTGAAAACATCTATTTTGATATAGGATGACCCACTTTTGTTCCTGTAACGACTCATGATTTTCGATAATTTAAATTTGTTATTATATTGGAATTTTGGTAATATAACATTAAAGAAATAAAAACTTGTAATTTATTTATGAAATAACAACTAAAATGAAAAGTAACAATGTTAGTCGAAGTCAACTATTAATAATGTGAATTAAACTCCAATTAATTGAAATAATTGAAAATGTTTACTTGGCTATAAAGTGAGTATAAGCAAAACAAATGCGAATATTGAATTAATTAATGGATAATATATAAAATTGATGATAATTGAATGAAATCAATGTTATATAAGTAATTGTAACATTTATTTGTAAGTAATAAACGTATGAATTTAATAAAAGGCTAATGGTGATAATTATTATAAGTTACCTATTTATTTAGTCCGTTAATTTAACTTTGAAATCAATTGCGATTAATTCGCTTAATTAGTGCAGTTATGGTAGATTAAATTGATAATAGTAAAATATTGATGTAATGAAATATAAAACAATGTTAACCATGTTAGTCGAGTAATAATTGATTGAGTATTAAGTTTGGAATCAAGTAAAATCAAATTGATTGGAATTAATTTGTGGTAAAATTGGATTAATTGTCGTTGATATTTAAACACTGTATTTGTTGAAATAATCAACTCTAAATTGATGTGTGAATTTGCTTTTATTTATTATAAACGTTTAAGGGATCAAGAAAATGATAAAAATTTGCTAGTTTATAAATATTGAAAAAAGGTGATTAATTAATTTAATATTAATTTATTTAATTAACTGAAATATAGCTATTTCAGCAACTGTCTCAGATTTCATTGAAACCGGTTTCATTGGATCCGTAACAGTGAATTATATAGGATTTCAAGTTTCATAGTGATCGGACTTGTTGTTTAATCATACAGACTCGAAGCGCCTGGAAATCAATTTAATTGAAATCAATTTGAAATAAGCTAATTTTAACATAACTTCTTCATATGATGGAAGTAGGACTTGAAACCTATTCCGTTGATTTTAAAATTACTGAAAACATCCATTTTGATATATGGATTGACCCATTTTCGTTTCGAGGTCGAAACGGGCTTTTCAGGTTGTTTATCATTCAACTTTCCAAAACAATCGAGCCCATTCATTTCTATTTGTTCTGTCTATATATATATATATATATATATATATATATATATATATATATATATATATATATATCATTACAAACCCTAGGTCATTTCTTATTTCCGATTTCAGTACATACATTTCCATTTGCTTCTCTCTTCCCAATGGCTGCAAACCCTAATTTCCAAATTACAAATCCAAATCAAAAATCAAATTGAAAATCAAACTCCACAAAATATATCGAATTATATATCGATTTGAAGCTCTCAACGAGCGCATATCAGATCTGTAATTCATTTTCCAACTTGAGCCACTGTTCGTACAGAAATTGAGGATCAAATCGTGGCCGTTCATCGAGTCGCGATCAACTTCGCCTGATCGCCAATTGAGGTTACAGTTGCGTAGAGATTGACGAGTGCTTCTCATCACTGTAGTTCGTTGGTCATCGGGCGGTTTGATCGATGGTGAAAATTCACTAGGGTTTCGTATAGAAGACGGCAACTGCTGGTGCTTGGCTTCGATTGTGACCACCAGGGGTTCGCGAGGGGGGGAGTCTCAGCCTCGGGGAGTGTCGGCGATGAGGTTTAGGTAGCCGTGATGGCCGGCGACGTCATAGGAATTGATCGACAGTGGCGATTAGTGGAGACTCGATTTTAAGGGTGTTAGGGTTCTGATAGCATGAAGACGACGACGTGTTGATTTTTGGTAACTTCTTTTATTTTATTTTATTTTTATTTGAATCTAATTTTCAACTCGCTCTAACATCAATAACTTTCACATATGAGGTCTGATTCACGCGCGGTTTCTTGCATTGGGACCGTATTGAAATTTTGGACATTTTAACGCTGATTTGGTTGGATTCGAAGACTATTTGAATTTTGGATTTAAATTGGATTTAAATTTAATTTAAATTCATAGTTGAATGTTTTAACTCACTCACAACTTCTAAAATTTCTTATGTTTGTTAAGTTTAATTTATGATGTGATTGGAAATTTATTTATGACTGTTTGGTATATTTTGAATCATTAACTTAGTTAATTTGAATTTATTTGAATTAAATCGTTATTTAATTTATTATTGAATATAATTGCTAGTTAAATACCTGTTATTGATTATCGGTTCTATATTGATATTTATTGATTGATTTGGATGATGTTTGTAATGGATGTTGACTGTTGATATTAGATGAATGGATGTTGTATTTTATATCATTATAAACTGCAATTTCACTATAGGTTGAAATGATACATATCCGAATGATCCATAGATTAAGGAAAATCATCATGGGTTGAAATGATAGACTCAAGCGATTTTATGGATTTTTTTATTAAATTCGCGATTGCAGTTTCAAATGATATAAAACCATAAAATTTTAAATTGCGGATTGAAATGATAAATATCCGTATCACTTAACCCTATGGTACAGAATTATATACTGACACTGGATTGGTTAAATTAAACGATTTAAAATCCTTAATTTTTGAATTTAATTAAATGATATATTGAAATAAAATTTGATTTATGTAAATTGAAGTATTTTTGAAAATCAAGTTTATTATGAAATTTGAAATGGTTTAAAGAAATTTCTTTAAGAAATTAAATTGGAAATTTAAAGCAAAATTTTAAATATAAATGAAATTCTTTCGGAATTGGGCTATTGAACTTGTTTGAAATATAACTTTGAAATATTTTAAAATTGGAGTAATTCGAATTGATATTTGAACGTGAACTGAAAACGGGATGAAATTCAATAGTTTATTGAAAATCAAAATTTAAAGGTTTGAAATTTTTTTTGTTGATTTGGAAATTGAAACTGGTCCAAATGTGTTAAAATGAAATCAATAGTTTAATTAGATAAATATTCCAAATTCACATTTTAATATAAACTGTTTTAAAAAGATTGTTTTAAATTTTCTAATTATTAAGAATTTTAAATTTATTAAACTATTTAACTAATATTAACTATATAAATTATTTTGATTTATTTTAAACCAATTTAATTTATTTTTAAACTAATTAAACCATTTTAATTTATTTTAAATATAATTAATCTATTTTAAAGCTGTTTAACCTATTTTAATTATATTTGATCTAATTTAAACCTATTTAACACTCTTAAATCAATTTAAAGTATTTTAACCCATAATTAGACTATTTTAGAATATTTTAACTATTTATAATTATTTAAACTATTTTTAAATTCCTAAACTAAGTAAAATGGAAGTGGTTAAATTAAATTCATTGGCTTAGAAGAGAATAAGGTTAAATGATGTTATGACCTAGGTTGGGATTTAAATGTTATAATAAATTGAAAATGATGATTTTGGAATAAAGATTTAACCTATTTTGGAAATATGATCTTTGGAAGAAATTATGAGATTGAAAGGAAATATAATTTCGAACTATGATTTGAAAGTGAATAT
The DNA here is from genome assembly GCA_030765085.1 of Allium cepa. Lineage (NCBI taxonomy): Eukaryota > Viridiplantae > Streptophyta > Magnoliopsida > Asparagales > Amaryllidaceae > Allium > Allium cepa. Next base: position 106,519,359 of record CM060937.1, on the reverse strand, counting down.
AATTTGAAAGCGAATATGATTTGAAAGTGAATATGATTTGAAAGTGAATACGAGCATAGCTCAGCTGGTTGAGGACTACCTTGCAACCATGGAACAAAGTTCCTGGAGGTTGCGGGTTCGAGTCCCGCAGCCGAGATATGTTTCCCTTAAGGCTTGGAGCGGTTATCCACAACAAAACCAACAACGAGGTAGTGGATTGATGCTTTGGGCTGGGCTAGCTAAAAAAGGGGATCAGTGTGGCGGACAACTGTATTCCCTAGCTCTACTCTCCGGAGTAGGGTTTTAAAAAGAAAAAAATGATTTGAAGTGATATGGTTTGAGAATATAATATTTTGGTATCAATTATGAATTGACTTTTGAAATGTAAAAGAACCATCCAGTGTGTAATAACGTTTGGTTGGTAAAGAGACCGGGATCGAATATGGGCATATACTCTGTCGATACCGAAAACCACTTTAACAACTGTGTACGCGGTGTTGATTTCAGAATGAAGTAGGATAGTAGCGACGACCCTGTAAGGTATATATAAATGGACCTAACTCCCATGAGTTAGCATAAGGTGGCTAAAACAGGAGCAATCGACAGGCCAAGTGAGGTAGCTCCTCTGATCGGACACACTTCATCGTTAGCCATTCTATTACATTGTGATTGAATTGGTGCGCACCTTTCATTCGGGAGTGTGGAGCGAGTTGGGCGGTAGTTGCAGCTATGCGTTATCAATAGCCTGAAAGTGTAATTGGTATATCTACCCTTGCATTGCCTAGTTGTGTCGTGTCACCTACCCTGTCGAGACAACTACGAGTTTGTTTTGTACCATACCTATAGAGTGCCCTCTGACAATATGCAGTACGGACGGGATTACGGTACTGTATAGACTATGGGAATATATCAAATGTGTCAAGGGGATATGGGTAACACCTTAACGCTATTTTGATAGTTTACTTTACTATAGACATTATTATAATAGCGTATAGTACAACATAGTAGATAGTTTAACGGATCATTAGGAGATGTGAATCTCAAACATTTCTTAAGTTACTGCACTCATATTAGACACTGGATAAGAGATGTCAAACCCCGTAAACATCTCTGACACCATTAACTCATATTTATTTACCGTTGATTTAACTCACATAAGATCTTTTTGTTCTGACTCGAGTGTTTTGTCTTTTCAATTCGCTCAGGTCAGCCTGAGCATTTAAGGATTTGAAGTCCTTTTCCTGGAGGACGAAGACGAAGATTTGTACTGTTATTACTTATTTTATTATTCCACCGCATTCATATTGTTCCACTGCATTTGTATATTTATTTGTGTTTTATGTAACTCTGACTCTGTATTGTATTAGTATAATCAAATGTTTTGTAAACAGCTTCAGGAACTATTATTTGATTATTATATTTTGTCATTCCGCTACGAGATTCTGTTTTGTTTTTTTTCGTTCTTCTCTTTCTTTGTTTTTCTTTATTACCCCATAACAATCCACCCTTTCTGTATGGTTTGGGTTTGACGTGAGTGGTTTATCGTCGATTAAAACTGTCCAAAAAGGCGGGTTGTTACAGTTCCGAAAGTGGATAGTGCCTTTTGGGTCTTTATTTTCATTTCGAACCAATTCAACGTGTCCATTCTTTCTTATCGGGCCTTGTCCATATAAGTATATTCGTCTAAACCCTAGCATCCTTTCTAATTCTTACTATAGTACATACAATTCCATATGTCTGTTCCTTCTGCTTTAATGGCAGGAATCTTATTTCCTAGATTCAATTACAGATCAAAATCAAATCGAAAAATTAAAACTCCTCAAACTATATCAAATTATATATCATTGGAAAGATCTTGATGAACGAAACCTACATCTGGTGTTACTTTTTCAAGACAATGACCGGATCGATCAGAAATAGCGGTCAAAGTCAAAATTAGGCATTATGATTTCGGCATCAATCCACGAAATTGATTTGTGGGTTTTGTCGTGCTTTATGCCTGGCGTTGTTTGGAGGTGGTCGCGTGACCTGAAAGTGGTAGTTGCGGCTGTATGGGGGTGGCGGAGCTATCAATAGGGGTATGGGAAGGTGCACCATCTCATAGGGAAGACGATGGTGGTGGTCGACAATGGCCTGGTGGTCGGAGGCGTGCGTTATAGCTTGGTCAATAGTGGTGCCGTAGGCTGCAATTGGGTTCGAAGTAGACATATGGGAACGTTGATGATGAGGTGACGTGTAACTTATATTATTACTTTGTTTCTTTTACGATATAAATCGAATATCTTCTAATATCAATAACTTTTGTGTACTAGGTCGGATTTACGTGCGGTTTATTTTACTAGGATCGTATCGAAATTTCAGACATTATGAAATAGGTTTGGATGAATTCGGAGACAGTTGAATTCTGATCCTCATTTTGGATTTCAAATTGATTTGAAATCAAAGGTGAGTGTTTTGACCCACTCCCAACTACTAGATTATATTATGTTAGTTAAATTAAATTTATTATGTGATTAGAAATTAATTGAATGATGTTTAAATTTTCATTCTAGCTAAATTTTACTTTTATTGCTTTTAATCATCGTTTAATTTAATATAGAATTTAATTGTCAATTTTATACTTGTTAATGATAATCAGTTATCGAGTGATGTTTATTGGTTGATGATTGTGATGGATGTTTGATTGTTGATATTGGATGACTGGATATTGTATTTTATATTGTTATAATACTGCAAGTTCCCCATGGGTTGGAATGATACGTACCCGAACGATATACAGATTAGGAAAAAATCGTTATAGGTTGAAATGATAGACTCGAGTGATTTTATGAATTTTTATTAAACTTGGGATTACGGATTGAAATGATATGTATCAGTAAATTAAATATTGGCAAATTGAAATGATAAATATCCGTATCACTTGACCATAGGGTAGAGAATTGTATACAGATACCAGATTGGTTAAATTAAACGATTTTAAATCCTTAAAATTTAAATTCAGTTAAATAATATTTTGAAATAAAATTTGATTTGTATAAACTGGTTTATTTTTGAAATCCAACCTTTAAATGTTAAGATTGGAATTGATTTAATGGATTTTTTAGAGGATTTAAATTGGAATTTCAAAGTTGAAGTGTCAAATATAAATGAATTTATCAAAATTTAATTATTTAAATGTTGGATATAACTTTGAAGTCTATTTTAAACTAATTTAAACTATTTTAATTAAATTAACTATTTTTGATCGACTTAAAACTATTTTAATTTATTTTTATCTATTATAGCCTATTTATTCTGATTTAATCTATTTTACCTATTTTAAACTAATTAATTTATTTTAATCTATTTAACATAATTTAAATCTATTAAATCTATTTTAAATTTATTTAATCTATTTTAAATCTATCTAATAAAATTTAAATCTATTTAATATATTATAAATTTATTTAATCTATTTTAAATCTATTTAATAAAATTTAAATCTATTTAATCTATTTTAAATTTATTTAATCTATCGAAAATCTATTTAAGATAATTTAAGTCCATTAATCTATTTTAAATTTATATAAACCATTTTAAATCAAATTAAATCAAATTTAATTGAATTTAAACTATTTTTACTATTTACACTATTTCAATCTATTTTAAACTATATTTTTAAACTATTAAAACTATTTATGACTACCTAAACTATTTTCTAAAATTTCAGACTATGAAAAGTTGAAGTATTTATATTTACATCGTTGATGATGATACAACCTAAGTTGGAATTTGAAATTGATACCTTTTTGTGAAATGACATATTTGAGTAAATATGATTTTGTATGTGAATATGATTTTGGAAGTGAATGTGATTTTGAAAGTGAATATGATTTGAAAATGATATGGTTTTGAGAATATGATATTTTGATATCAATTGTGAATTGACTTTTTGAAATGTAAAAGAACCATCCGGTGTGAAATAAACGTTTGGTTGTTAAAGAGACCGGAATTGGATATTGTCATACTCTCAGCCAATACCGAAAACCACTTTAACAACTTTGTACATGCTGGAGATTCCAGAAAGGAAGTAGGATAGTTTGGTAAACGATTCTGTATGAGGTATTTACGTGACCCTGACTCCTATGAGTCAGCTTAGATGTGACCAAAATAGGAGCCATGTCGGGACAAGTGAGGTCATTCCTCCTATCGGACATGCTTCTTCGATACCATACTATAACTTTGTGATGATTTGGTCGCCACCCCTTGATTTTGATTTGGGAGTCTGTTCTGAGGTAGGCGGTAGTAGCTGCTATGTGTTAAAACCCTTTTGGATCCGCAATTGGCATATCTACCCTGGAATTTCCTCGAGTGCCGTGTTCACATGCCCTATCATGCCTCCTACGAGTTTGGTTTGTATCATACCTATGTAGTGCCTTCTGAGAGCCCTCCAGTTTATGGAGGAATTATGGTACTGTATAGACTATGGAAATATATAAATGTGTTAATGGAGAATATTGGTAACGCCTTAACGCTATTTTAATCCTGTACTTTATGGTAGACACTATTATAATAGCATATTTTACTACATAATAGATAGCTTAACGGATCCTTAGGAGATGGTAATCCCGAACATCTCTTAAGTTATTGCATCCACGTTAAACACTGGATAGGAGATGTCAAACCCTTAAACATCTTTGACGCCGTTCCACTCATATTTATTTATTGTTGATTTAACTTACATAAGATCTTTTAATTCCGACTTCAATGTTTTGTCTTTTCAATTCGCTCGGTTCAGTTTGAGCTTTTTAGTTTATCGAAGACTGCTTTTGGGAGGATGAAGATGAAGATTTTGTACTATTATTATTTATTATATTTATTCCATTACATCATGTTGTTTCGCGGTATTTATTTATATTCTTTCTTGTCGTATGTAACTTCGATCTGTATTATAAAAGAATAATTAATGTTATTTATAAATAACTTCATGAACTGTTTATTTGATTATTATATTTTGTCATTCCGCTGTGAGATTCTGTATTTGTTTTCTTTCTTTCTCTACTTTTTCTTATTTAGCCCATAACAAGATACCCTTTTTAATGGTTTGAGACCGACGTGTGTGGTTTATCGTCGATTTAAAACGTCCAAAAAAGGCAAGTTGTTACAACAGTTGTCATGGTTGTAGTAAAGTAAATCAATCATAGAACCTACGTATATCTCATGGCGCATCAAATAAAATACAATAGTCATCACATATATAAAATATTAGAGTATACAGATCTATACAGTAATACAACATAAGTGATAGAGTTTATAAAACCGATAAAAACTCAAATATGTAACCGTCTCTAAATAGATAATAGCACTTGTAAGCTCCATGGTGCTGCATAGTGGAAAGTAAGAAATAATGACTAAATATAATACTTGAGAACATATCCTCCTGCTCTCCACCTATCTATTTCCACGTGATCACCAGACCTGGTATATGTAAGCTACTCGTTTAAAAGTATCCGAAATAAAGAAAGCAAAGCATAAAATCCCGAGTTAGATAGCAGTCTGGTGTGAGTGGTAAAATATCTCTAATACTATAAAGTCGATACACTAGGACAAAAGGTATTGAAGATCATACTTGACATGTCCTTGCTTCCATAGAGTTAGCACATAACAAGGAATATATATAGCCCTGCATTGTGTTCATCATGGTGTACTTTACAACAAAGTACTAATGGGTGTCTAGATATATACATTGATGATATCTATGTCGTGTGACAGCCCTAAGGTGTTAAGCAACCAAAGAAAACATAGCATCCATCCTTACGTTCACTCACTCAGTGCGTTGGATATATGATACTCGCATGACCTCCTTGTATGGTCAAGGACTCTCAACATCTTGGTTTCTAGGTACTTGAATCCATGCAACTCAGTAGGCCAGGAACTAGAACGCACCCTCATAGACAGCCTAAGGTAAATGGATCGAACATCGTGTGATTCGAGGCTCCTCCTTTGCCTAAATGAGCATCCTCACATACCCCTGATTCACGAATGCATTCGAAACCTATGAATATCAACGATCCTTTTGCACATGCATCTGCGGTAGAGCGTATCTTGAAACTGTTCTTACAATGCTTGTCTAAAGTCATCGTGGTTTGGAATGATTCTCAACAATCATCATTAGTCATAGAATATCATCATTTGTCAAGTAACCCTCCTCTAACATTTCCTTCTATCTAACTTGCCAACCTATACTCTATGTCATGAAGTACAGGCATTCCATCATTAAAGCCATCAACCCGATTATAGAATCAACATTTGAACTACACATCGTCTTTGTTGATAGTTCGTTATAAATTTGCACAACTCGGTACCAACCCGAGCCTTAAGTGAAGAAATAGAGATGCAACTGGAAGCAAGCTCATGCTTGAAGACCCAAAGAAAGTCTTGAAGTGAACATGCAAACGACACCGAGCAACCATACAAGTGACTTGAAGCACCTTACTTCTTCTACCCTGAACCATCATTAGCAATCTATAAACAAACTCAATCCAAGCCATGAAACCAAGCCCCACCGGTTCATGCACAGACACATTACATTGATCCAAGTCACCAAAATATGCCATCGGCCTAAGCCACCTTATGGATTGGTATCGATTCATGGGTTTAATCGACCCCACTCATAGAAGATTCCTTAATTCTAAGTTAACTCCAAGCAAACATGTACATACCTAGAAGCAACCTAATCCAAAGCCTTTCTTAGATCGATACCGACCCTAGGACATTGATCCTACACTTCGCTATTTTTATTTCCCCAAACATTTCTTAAAGCATACAAGCAAACAACCCAGGCCAAAGGAAGCCATCGTTTGACTGAGCACGACTCAGAATACTCTTCCATCAATCCAACATTTACACACCACCATCGATCCATCTTTTTTTGCCCATAACTCGAGCAAACAAACTCCAAATGACTTGAAACTTGAAATGCAGACTTATGAGGCATTCCTTGTTACCCCATATAAGTCACATCAAATTTGGAAAAAAATTGAATCCTTGGATCTTCACTGATCCAAGAATATGTTCTTAATTATAGGTCGTTATTCGATCAACATTTTCAACCACAAAAACATAATACATTCAAGTAATTAACATATAATCCATATTCAGGAATGAAAACATTCACACACATCAAATTGGAACCTAAATCTAGGGGAACATTAGAGAATATAAGAATATAAATTCACTGAACTTTGTAAAATTGTTTCAAATTAACATATGTGATTTGTTAAGGTTTAAAACGTGTTTTAGGATCCAAAAATTATTTTATGGTGTATTGGCAAGTGAGAGGTCCTAACTACACACCTAAAATCCAAGCAATCTAAAAGAGATCCAAAAATTCATGAATCCTGAGATGAACAACAGCTACAAGACGTCTCCAACAGTATATCTCCAAATCCCAGTACAAATTTCGCTAATCTCTCTTGAAAGACAAGGTTTGGCTAATTAAAGTAATGTTTATGGTAGCTTTTGGCTTAGGTGCAATTAATGGAGGTTTCTCTCTATTTTAGGAAGCGCGAAATGATGGAGAAAGGTCTCATCAGCCTTGTCATGACGCTAATCCTAAAATGTGCTTTAGGTCTATCTATTAACTCACTAATTACCCAGTAAACTGTTCAAAATCGAGTTAAAAATAATATAGCCATAGTTACGAAGTGTAAGTCCATATTTTATTATGATCACTCGATGAAAAGATAAATGATCATTCCGTTGTAATGGAAGTAGTTTTGGACCCTATTTCGGCTCCTATCAAAAGTTATAGGTCATACAAGATTCTCAAGGTCAAAACTGTCTAATAAAATTCTAAGGATGGAAAATGTCTTTAATAGTCATTTTATGATCCTAAATAAAAATAACATTAATATCTTACGATTCTTTAATATGTCAAATACGGGTTATTACATTCTCCCCCCTTTAGGGAATTCTCCCCCGAAATCCTAAACAAAATCAACAAGGTAATCCTGCATGCCTATCCATCATATACAATCATATGCAACCATCACACATCATACACGCACAGACAACAACGAATGAAAAAAGTAACATCCAAGCCTATCCTAGAATGCATGATACTACAGTACGATATACTTTATGATATCATAAGTGAAAGTAAAGCGATAAATAGAGAGTATCAATAAGTAAAGAGCTCTGGGTAAGTTGTCAACATGCTCTCCTTATTCTCCCAAGTGCAATCACCTTCGTTTTCACTCTACTGTACCTTCAGCAATTTCACCATCTTCCTTTTAAGCAGCTTCATATCACATGTAATGATATAAATAGTACAATGAGGTCTTAAAGCTTCCGATCCAGTCTGGATATCATCTAATTGATCTAATGTGGTAGTTACGCTTGAGTCATGCACAAATTTTCGCAAGTGAGAAATATGGAACATATTGTGCATTCCTACCATTCTTTGAGGTAAATCAACTCTGTAAGCTGGGTTTCCAATCCTCTCTAGTATCGGAAAAGGACCTACGAATCTTGGCACCAACTTTCCTTTACTACCGAATTGAATTGCACTCTTCAATGGAGAGATCTTGACATATACCATATCATCGACTAAGAACTCTAGATCTCAACATCTCTTATTGACATAGCGTGCCCGTCTGTCTTGAGCAGCATTTATCTGTTGCTGAATGATGTCAATCTTCTTCGAGATTTCTCTAATCATATCTAGCTCAAGTATCAGTTTTTGGCCAGCTTCCCACCAACATGAAGGAGCATTGCACGGTCAGGCATATGGTGCCTCAAATGGCACCATACCGATGCTAGACTGTAACTATTGCTGTATTCAAGTTTGACGAGATACAAGTGATCATCCCATGAGCTCCATAAGTCAGGTATACAAGTCCACAAGAGACCTCTAAGATATAATTCATCTCTCTGTTTGGCTGTTGATTTAAGGATGATAAGTCGTACTCGAATACAGCTCTATCCCAAATGCCTCTTGTAATATCTTTCAAAACTCACTAGTGAACAATGGGTCTTAGTCACTCACAATGCTCTTCGGCACACCATAGAATCGTATTTCCCATTTCATATACAATTCAAGAAGTTTGGTTGTCATTCTACTTGACTTGACGAGCTTAAATTTGGCATTTTTGGTCATTCGATCGATTATCACCCATATGTTGTTGTACCCTGCTCTGGTACTCGATAGTCCATCGATGAAATTCATTAACAATTCTTTCCATTTCCAATCGGGAACTTCTAATGGTTACATCAAACCACTAGGCATCTTTTGCTCTACCTTAACCAACTAGAAACTCATGCATTTTGAGATAAATGTCCCGATGTCTTTCTTCATTTTTTCATAGTAAAAGGTATGCTTCATGTCATTGTACATCTTATTACCACCAGGATGGATGGCCAATCTTGAATGATGGCACTCTCATAGCACCTTATCTCTCAACCTATTGAGATCAGGAACAAAATATCTCCTATCCTTACGGAGCCAACCATCTTGATCGACTCTGTACGGTCTCATCTCTTCAGACTCTACTCTATCTTCGATCCTAGCAATTATCTCAGCTAATCCGACATCATGCCTCCGACTAATATCGATCTGCTCAATCCAAGTAGGTCTGATGGTCAAGCTCGCCAATATCTCTGCCTCTGCTCGCATGTTAGTCAGAAATCATAACTAGAAATATATTCTAATTTAGTCCACTCTAGGAACATAACTCCCAATCCAGCATGTCTCCAACACAATGCATCGGCAACTGCATTCTCTTTCCCTGGTGTATATGCAATATCAAAGTCATAGGTGGCTAGGAACTTTAACCATTGCTATTGACAAAGGTTAAGTTCCTTCTATGAAAAGAGGTACTTCAATGATTTATGGTTGGTGAACAAGTTCAATCTCTCTCCTGAAAGAAAATGCCTCCTAATCTTCAGCACAAACGCAATCGTTGCTAACTTCAATCATGGGTTGGGTATTTCTTCACATGTGGGTCCAGTTGTCGACGAACATATGCAACAAGCTTGCCTCTCTATATAAATACCATCCCTATCCCAGTACCACATGCATTAGTGTATACCACCATCTCGTCATTCCCACTCGAAATGGTCAATACTGGTGCACTCGTCATCTTTTCTTTCAAGCACACAAATGCAAGTTCACATCTTGCATTCTAAGAAAAAGTATGATTCTTTTTTTCTACTTGAGTCAACTCTACGGTTACTTTGGAGAAGTCCTGAATGAATCGTCTATAATATCCAGCTAACCCTAAGAAACTTCTTATATCCATAGCATTTTTGGGTCTAGGCCAATCCTGGAATGCTGCACCTTTTATAGTATCCTTTGCAATGCCCAACTAAGAAACACCATAACCCAAGAATCACACTTCTGCCCTCAAGAAGTGAGACTTAGAAAACTTCACTTTCAGTCGTTGCTCTCTCAATACCTTAAGAGCAATCCTCAAATGCATCTTCTATTCCTTCTTTATTTGTGAGTAGAAGAGAATATCATCGACAAATACTAGCATAAATTTATTTAGTTGGCCCTTGAAAACACGGTTCATGGGATCAACGAAATATGCCGGCGCGTTAACTAGCCCGAATGACATAGCCAACCACTCATAGAAACCTGTTTGTGTACGAAACATTGTAATTAGCACACTCTCCTTTGCTACTCTCAATTTATGAAAATCCATCGCAAGATTCAGTTGAGAGAATGTTCTAGTACCATGAAGCCGATCGAATAAGTCATCAATACTAAGGAGTCGATACTTGTTCTCCTCATCACTTACTCAGCTTACAGTGGTCAACACACAGTCTAAGGGAACCATCCGCCTTTGTGGCGTATACCATAGGTGGTCCTGACTCAAAAGTACTCCTCTAAATGAACACTCTTCGCAATAGGTGATTCATTTACAGCTGGAGGTCCCGCTGCTCTCTAAATGTCATCCTCCTCAAAGGCATTACTATTGGTCTGGAGTCTTTAACTAAATCAATTCTAAATGCAATCTCTATGTGTGGCGGATGTCCGATCACCTCCTCAAAGATGTCCGAATACTCCCGAGAAATAGGTATATGTAACAACTCATCATGTGGAATATTGAGAAAATATAGAACGCTAACCATCAATTCGTCATTTGGTAGGCAGCCAACACTCCCATCCGCCCATCATCTACCCTTATCATCACTAATGACTTCTCACAGTCAACCACCACTTTGTATTTATGAAACTAGTCCATACCCAGAATATTACCAAAACTTGAAAAATCAAAACAAAGCAATCACAATCAAAAGAACATACATGACTCGATAATACCAAACTATGGAAAACCATAAATAGGTTAGTGGAACCTCTAATAAGATTCATCACAATCAGATATCAGTTAACAATTTCAGGTCTCATTCCAATACATTTAACAATCACTAGATACGAAGGAATGTGAAGCCCTAGTAAAAAAATCATATGGGAACATTATAAATAGAAAGCATGTCACGACCCGATTTTTCGTCGCTCGAAAATCAACATCAATACGTTTACTGTATTAAATGCCGAACAATCGAATGCTGGAAAATCAGGCCATAAGGGAAAGAAAAAGAAGGTAGAAGAAGTAATAGAAAACAACATCAAAATCTCACGAACGCAGCAGAACAATATATAATAGATAATAACCGATCTTTATATAAAAAGAACTATATCTGTTTTATATAGTACATCATCAGAGTAAAACACCACCAATAGAAAAATACTGGTCAGTTATATTAACTTGTCCCCACAAAAGCGGATTACACAACATACCAAACATAACGGAAATAAGACAGATACGTGATATGTTTCGCCATCCAGCACATCCTCTGAGCTCCATAGCAGTCAATCCAGAATCTGTACTCTATAATACTCGGTCTGACCCGAGCATTATAGTGAAATAACACCTAAGTCAGTCTGGAAAATCAGTGTGAGAAAACACACTCAATTGGATTATTAAATTTTTCAAAATCCTTTGAAATCAAAGGCATCTCGTAAGACCACGCCATAAAAAAACATGCCGAGTTTTTACCTTACGATAACTAAAATATTGTTTTATCAAATCCGTTTGATATTATAATTGTGTCTATAGAAAGTAAAATAGAATCTAGCTGAATTGCTTGCATCTCGCATTTCAGCAATAGTTGGGCACAATCAAAACCGTACGGGTGCTTATTGGAGATTGGATTACATATAATGGCAGGGCTACTGAGGTACCGCCCGTAACGGTTCCTGGTCTAGATCAGAGTACCGAGGATCCCCCTTGAGCCCCTGCAACACAAGACCGGAGCTACCCCATACTGGATACTATGAATAAGATCACCTCACGGTTGGGATCAGCAACCGCCCACACAGCCGAATAAAAAGGGACATCTAGACAGGGATGACCTTATCTTGATTGGTTGCGGCCACTTAACCTTTCTGCACCTCCCATGTTTTAGCCATTCCCGGTTGATGAGGCTTAAGTCTATGTGTTACCTTTTTAGCACACATACACTTAGAATGCTCATCATCCCCCTGACGATGTTCTGATAGCGTTCGTCCATACAAGTCGGTTCTCGGTCCCAACGGAACTGAAGACACTACTCCTACTACATCCATCTTGGAATCACCCTCAGGATTAGTAGCGATTAGCTCTTGCACTTCACTGCTCCATCTTCGCCTCCAAGCTCTTGTCTTCATCACGAAAACGTTCAAACTGGATCGAAGTGGTTTTCGGGCAATTAATCCCGATCCCGGTATCTTCGAAACGATCAGCGCATTGGCCAATATTGATAGTCGGTTACTTAACTATCATATAACATCCACAAACAACCATCAGGCCTTAATAATTTCCCAAATTATTTATTTCAAAATATCTTTGCAAGATATTTTTATACATTTCAACCCTTTGAAAATAGTTTTCAAATCATTTTTTCTCTTGCGGAATAAATTTCCACCCAATTGTTTTATTTCCATTGAAAATCACCATGTCTTAATACTCTAATTTTTAAACAATTTAAATCACTTTATCCAAAAATATATATTTTAAAACACTTAAAATAAAAACTCTTAAAACACTTTATTTAAAATACTAATTACAAAATTTTATAATAATTTCTCTTGTAAAACTTAAGCCAAAAGTAATTTAAAATAAAAGTTATTCTATAAGGAGAAATATTAAATAATTATCTTTTAAATCATAATACTTGTTAAACCTTTAAAATAATTTACCTATATAATTCTTAATAAATATTTACTTTTAAAAAATTTTAAAACCACCAAATAATAATTTCTTTCCAAAACATTCTTTTAAAACCACTTAATAATAATTTCTTTCTAAAACATTCTTTTAAAAACCACTATAAAACCTCTAAATTATACTTGGAAATCTTTCTTTGAAAATATACTTGGCTTTTGACGGAAATACACTTTCCATTCACATATAGCCATCTAATCATTTATAAATCTTGCTCGATTTATCACAATTTAATTTACGTCTCAATCCCGTAAATTTTCCCTTTCCACACTTTTAAAAATAAACCACTATTTATTTTTAAAACAAATCACCATTTCCTTAAAAATTCCCATCCTACTGATAATATTCACTTTATTTATAAATCCCGTTTATAAATTCCATAATCTCATTCTCTTTTTAATCACAGTTTCAACAATTAATCGATTTCCAAATCGATTTCAAAATTGACTCCATTTTAAAATAAATTCCTTTACTTACCCAAATTTATTCCAAAACCCATTAATTTCAAATTCTCTCCTTTATTTATGATTTAAAATCTTATTTAAAATTGAAAATACCAATTTCATGCTTTATTTCAAAATTCTTCCTTTATTTCTCCTGAACCATTTAAATCTTGAATTTTGAAAATAAGTTCTTTAGTTTTTAAACAATACCACTTAAGTCCTCAAAGATTCATTTATTTCCATTTATTCAAAAATGTCTTTTCCCATACTCGGACTTTTTGATAGGATTTTAAATCTAACTTTTTTCTTTTTTCGAATTCATTCTTTTAATTTATCCAAATTCACTATAATTATTTTACTTAAAAATCCTCTCTTTTAATTTCCTTCAACAATCCAATCTTTATATTTTTGATATCTCAATATACCCAAAATACATTCAGTCAAACCATAACATTCAATATTTTCAATTCCCTATATAATCAAAATAATCTATCACAGATCATCAAATGAAACATACCTCCAAATATGAAAATAAATTCCAACATTTTGAGGAGTCCAGTTGGATCCCTCCAACCTGTTTCCCAGCACCCACAGATGTTAGCACAACATAAAAATACCAATCCCACTTCGAGGGGGATATCGCGATATAAAGGGTCATCTGCTATTATGCAGGCGCATAGGGTCTCATCAGCTATATAATGCGGGAATCAATCACTCCAATATATATATGTACTATTATATATAATACCACATCCAGTCAATTCAATCATTCAACCAATAATTTAAATTTAACTATTTAAATTTAAATGGTAATCCAAATGAGTGAGATTAACTCACCTTTGATTTTGTTTGCAACCCAATCCAAAATAGCTTGCGTTCTTCACGATTTTGGACCTTGTATAACATTATATGATTTATTAATATTTGAATTGATCGAAAAATTATTACCATTTAATTAACTAACAATTTAACTTAACTAATAATTTTCCTTTTAAAAGTATTTTAGTAACTAAAATAATTAAATAAGTTAATTGAACAAATCTACCACCAAATCCGTTATTTAAAATAACTAGCGAATTTAAAATAGGTATATGTATATTTATTTTTCCTTGAAACTGCCTATATATTAAACATGCACGTATAATTTTCTCCTAGGTATACTCGTATTTTTTTCTCTTGTAAATCAAAATAGTTTATAACTTCTCTTTAGAATAAAATTTAAATCAAAACATATTATAACTTTATTAATATATATATATATATATATATTTAAATTAAACTAAAAACAAATAAAACAAAACTGCTACCTATATACGAGATCCCCCTGGCCACTATCGATCTTCTCTGACACGCCTCACTCCCAAGCATGCGACTTCGATTACCATCGCTGCTGCTAGGCCATCTAGAACTCTACTGATCTGCCGCCCATCATCACAGCTCGCCAATCCATCTAGCGATTCCAAACGACAAGCGACGTCGCGCGCTTGATTCCCTTTCTGGGATTTCGATCGTGTTTGATTCGACTGAAGGCAAGCAATAGGCTGCCGCTTATGAATGAGGAAGAACGAGGCTTTTTTTATTTTCTCAAAATTGATTTCGAATTTAGAAAAGAAAGGCGGCCATGGATATATCTAATGGGAAGAGGGAAAAATGAGCAAGGCCGATGGTTTCTTTTTAGGCATAGACCATATGTATTCGAATGTTTATACTTTTCTTATCTTTTTTAAAAAAAAATGAAGGGTACATCTGGTGCGTGAATAGAAGAGGCAGGAGGTACGTGGAAGAAAAGGCTACAGTGATGCTGAAGAGGAAAAGGTTTGAAGAGAATTTCATTGATCAGTCCACATATATATAATATTTTATTAAGTACAAATTTAAATCGACTTGAATTCACAACTCAAAATTTCAAACTCCTATCGAGGCATGCCGCCAGGCGTTTATAATGTTATAACCCTCTTCCGAACGCGGTGGAAAAGGTTTCGAGTCCTAACTCGATTATATGGAGAAGATAGCTTTTTGGACTCTGTTATTATATTGAATTTCCGATATAAATTTCAGCGCGTTTACATATCGTACGATTACACGATAACTCCAAACGCTATGAATTTTGAAATCTGATAATAATACACTATTACAAACCCAATGGAACTAGTTTCTTTGAATTCTAAGACTGTGACTCGGAAGGCTATTTTTAAATATCGATTTAAAAGATATATTTTTAAAACTGAACATACCCCTTTTAAATACAATTTTAAAAGTTTCATTGTCTTCAGTATTATTGATATGAATTTTCCAAGTCTCTAAAATATTTTTCACAAGCTTAAAATTCCAGATTCAATATTTTACCCAACTTTCCATTATTAAATTTAATAATTTAATTGCCAAATAAATAGTGATATTTGAAATTCAAGTTAAACTTACTTTCAAATATTTAAAATCAATTAAATATTTCAATTTCAAATATCCAAAAATTCTGAGTCGTCACATTCCTCCCCGCTAAAAGAATTTCGTCCATGAAATTGCTAGTTAAGAAGAATGATCCATAACCCATTAGCTATTTCCCCCAATCTAAATAGTTTTCACAAACCTCCCAAAACCAAACAGTTTTTCTACGACTCCCCAAAACAATCTTTTTGTTAAAGTAACACTATCACCCTTGCTAACTTTCCAAACTCCTCCATAGTTTGCAAACAACATCACTTACTCAACCATTTTAAATTATAACTAAAAAACCAAATTTTAAATTATCAAAATTTTCTAACTCCCTAAATCTTTGAAAAAATTCGCCAGCTTCTTCTTTGCACGGCTAGACCGATACGACTACAAAATGCCTCTACGGGTCACCAAAAATTTCAAAAGAAAACAAAATACCAAGTGGCTAGATCAGAAAATCATCAAATTTCATATACAATTTAAACACATACCTTTTGTCGGGCAATTCAGTTTTATCTTCTGAAATCAAAAACCCCAATTCGTTTTGTTTAAAACGCATGTATATCCTACTTAGCAATAATATCCAATCACAGAGTCCAAAATTATTTTATAAATTTTCAATATCTAATTTATTCAAGTCCGTACGATGTACACATATCATCCGTATGCAATACCAAATCTGATCACTCACTCGATCACACAATTTTACTTTCGAACTAGTACCGTCCATCCGACTTCCTAGTGCGGACTTAGATCTGGTTCCTTGATCAGAAACCGTCATTCTCCTTGCATAGCCATAAACTATGATAGAGAATTTCCAGAATCAATCAAAAATCCATATCTAGGGTTCGCCATCGGAAATCGAGTGAAAAATTCCATCTCGGATCAGTATAACTACCTCAAAATTTTGTGCTTGAATCTAGATCAATCGCTATGAGAATAAAATAATATATGTACGTCCTACGTATTTATCCCAATTGATTACTAGCTATATCAATTTTCGTTTTATTCACATTTATTCTGATTTCTATTCACTTATCCACACTTAACCTTTTCACAGCTTTACTTAACCTTAATTCAAATACTAACTTAGAATATACTTCTCAATTCCAAATTTACTTAAGAATTCCACCATCCGTTTCTTAAGTTCACTATAAACATTTTATATACTTCTTATATTTATTTACACTTTACCGCTTTGCTCATATCCATTTTCATCTAACTCATATTTTCAATTTAATTTTGAATTCAATTTACTTTCATATTTTAGAATGCTGAATTAAATTCACTTTATATCAAACCATAATTAACTAACCATTTCTTTAATTAGTTCCACTTACTAATTCATTTATACCTCAAACATTTTTTATTCCCAAACCTTAATTATTTTTAGT
Source organism: Allium cepa (assembly GCA_030765085.1). Classification (NCBI taxonomy): domain Eukaryota; kingdom Viridiplantae; phylum Streptophyta; class Magnoliopsida; order Asparagales; family Amaryllidaceae; genus Allium; species Allium cepa. The sequence continues at coordinate 106,501,860 of CM060937.1, read as the reverse complement.
CCACTTCGAACTAATTCTACACTTTCCTTGCTTAACCAAATTTAAATTGGATTCCAATATGAAGTTTAAATTCCATTCACTTACAAATTAAATTAGTGCGTTCATTTACCATTTATTTCCAACTTAACCAATTTTATTTCAATGTCCATTTCATTTAATTTACTTTGATCCATTTCCTCAAAATTCACTTTTGTATAACTTAATTCAGTTAAATTCCATTTAAATTCAAATTTTTTAATATCTATAAGTTTTCCAACTTATCTCCATTCCATTCACTAATCTCCTTAAATTTACTTCATATAATTGGCTCACTTTTCTAACTTATCTCGTTTTCACAATTATTTTAGTTTAACTCTTCTTCAAGTTAAATTTTATTCTAACATGTTCAAAATTTTATAAGTTATCAAACCCATATATATTCCATAATCATTTTAAATTAAACTTCCCAAGTTTAAACAATTTCTTAAATATTCAAAAACATTTTTGAAATCATATATATATATATATATATATATATATATATATCCAAACCAAATTATTCCTGGTATTCCAAAATCAACCCCAATTTTTGCAAACGAACACAAATTCAAAACATTCGGGTAGCAATCCCCCTCTTGGAAACTCGAAAATGAAAATCGATGATGCTGCAGCCATCACCGAAGCTATTTTCCCGGGACCGAAAAGAGTTCAATGCTTTTGCTCTTTTAAAAACCTTTTCAAATATTTTGAATTCCAAATCCCACCAGATTTCATATTCAATTCAAAAATATTTTTGAATAATATTACTATTATTCCTCCACAGCCTTTTAAAAATTATTTCTAAATTCAAAAGAAATTAATTCCAAAATTTCCAAATTCCAAATCTTTTATATTCAAATATTACTTTGGAATTTTATACCATTTCAATTTATAGATCACATTTATAGTACAAATTCCACTCTACTATATGAATTAAATTCCTTATTCAGTTTTCCACATCAACAATGATAATAGTCTGATATTACCATTTCCTAACAACCAAGGAACCATATATATACACTTATAATAATTTCCAAAAATTATTTCTTTTATAAAAATAATTTTGTTCAAAATAATTTCATTCACTCTATTTCAAATCAATACTTGGTCAGTTTGCCTAGTTTAAGAGTTTAGAAATCCCTATCGATATAGTTGTCCAGACTGTACCGACCAGAATTCATCAACACTCAACCGATAAGTCAACATAATATAAAACAATTTTTATATTCACTAACAAATACGCGCCCATGTCTATTAATACACTCAAACTCATTCTATAGTACTACTGCCTCTATTTTTAATGAGTAATCCCCACCAGAGACAAGATTTTCGCTTAACCTTCAGCTCTGATACCACAATGTCACGACCCGATTTTTCGTCCCTCGAAAATCGACATCAATACGTCCACTGTATTAAATGTCGAACAATCGAATGCCCGAAAACCAGACCGTAAGGAAAACAAAAAGGAGGTAGAAGAAGAAATAGAAAACAACATCAGAATCTATCAAATGCAACGGAACAATATATAATAGATAATAATTGATCTTTATAAAAAAAGAACTATATATGTTTTATACATTACATCATCAAAGTACAACACCATCAATAGCAAAATACTGGACAGTTATATTAACTTGTCCCGATAAAAGCTGACTACACAACATACCAAACACAGTGGAAATAAGACAGATATGTGTGATACGTCTCGCCATCCAGGACATCTCCTGAGCTCTGTAGCAGTCCATCCAGAATCTGTACTCTATAAGAACGGTTGACCCGAGCGTTATAGTGAAATAACACCCGAGTCAGTCTGGAAAACCAGTGTGAGAAAACATACTCAATTGGATTATTAAAGTTTTCAAAATCCTTTGAAATCAAAGGTATCTCGTAAGACCACGCCACAAATAAACATGCCGGGTTTTAACTTACGTTAACCAAAACATTTTTTATCAAATCCATCTGATATTATAATAGTGTCTATAGAAAGTAAAGTAGAATCTAGCTGAAATGTATGCATCTCATGTTTCAGCAATAGTTGGGCACAATCAAAACCGTACAGGCGCTTATTGGAGATTGGATTCCATACAATGGCAGGGGTATCGGGGCACCGCCCGTCACAGTACTTGGTCTAGTTCGGAGTACCGAGGATCCCCCTTGATCCTCTACAACACAAGACCGGAGCTGCCCCTTACTAGATAGTCCGAATAATATCACCCCGTAGTTGGGATCAGCAATCGCCCACACAGCCGAATAAAAAGGGACATCTAGATAGGGAAGACTTTATCCCAATTGGTTGCCAGCCACTTAGCCTTGCTGCACCTTCTATGTTTTAGCCATTCTCGGTAGATGAGGCTTGAGACTATGCGTTACCTTTTTAGCACACATACACTTAGAATGCTCATCATCCCCCTGATGATGTTCTGATAGCATTCGTCCATATAAGTCTATTTCCAATCTTAACAGAATTGAATGCACTACTCCTACTACATCCATTTTGGAATCACCCTCAGGATTAGTAGCGATTAGCCCTTGCACTTCACTACTCGATCTTCGACTCCAAGCTCTTGTCTTCATAATGAAAACGTTCAAATCAGATCGAAGTGTTATTCAGGCAATTAATCCCGGTCCCGATCTCTTCGAAACGATCAGCGCATTGGCCAGTATTGATAGTCGGTTATTGAACTATCATATAACATCCTCAAACAACCATCAGGCCTTAATAATTTCCCAAATTATTCATTTCAAATTATCTTCGCAAGATATTTTCCTGCATTTCAACCCTTTGAAAATAGTTTTCAAATCACTTTTTCTCTTGCAGAATAAATTTCCACCCAATTGTTTTATTTCCACTAAAAATCACCAAGTCTTAATACTTTAGATTTTTAAATAATTTAAATCACTTTATCCAAAAGTATATAATTTAAAACGCTTAAAATAAAAACTCTTAAAACACTTTATTTAAAATACTAGTTATGAAATTTTATATTATTTTATCATGCAAAACTTAAGCCAAACTAATTTTAAAATAAAAGTTATTCTATAAGCTATAAATATTAAATAATTATCTTTTAAATCATAATACCAGTTAAACCTTTAAAATAATTTACTTATATAATTCTAATAAATATTTACTTTTAAATTTTTTTAAAACCACTAAATAATAATTTCTTTCTAAAACATTCTTTTAAAACCACTTAATAATAATTTCTTTCTAAAACATTCTTTTAAAAATCAATATAAAACCTCTAACTTATACTTGGAAATCTTTCTTTGAAAATATACTAGGCTTTTCAGGAAAATGCACTTTCTATTTACATATAGCCATCTATTCATTTATAAATCCTGCTCCGTTTATCACAACTTGATTTATGTCTCAATCCTGTAAATTTTCCCTTTCCACACTTTTTAAAATAAACCACTATTTTTTTAAAAGAAATCGCCCATTCTTTATAAATTCCCATCGTGAATTTATCTTCCAAATTATCCACCGATAATATTCACTTTATTTTTAAACCTCGTTTATAAATTCCATAATCTCATTCTCTTTTTAATCACGGTTTCAACACTTAATCAACTTTTAAAATTAGCTCCATTTTAAAATAAATTCCTTTACTTACCCAAATTTATTCCATAACCCATTAATTTCATATTCACTCCTTTATTTATGATTTAAAATCTTATTTAAAACTATAAATACCAATTTCATACTTTATTTCAAAATTCTACCTTTATTTCTCCCAAACCATTTAAATCCTAAATTTAAAAAAAATTCTTTAATTTTTAAACAATACCACTTAAGTCCTCAAAGATTCATTTATTTCCATTTATTCGAAAATGTCTTTTCCCATACTCGGAATTATTTGATAGGATTTTAAATCAAACTTTTGTCCTTTTCCAAATTCATTCTTTTAATTTATCCAAATTCACTATAATTATTTTACTTAAAAATCCTCTCTTTTAATTTCCTTCAAAAATCCAACTTTATATTTTTGATATCTCAATATACCCAAAATACATTCAGTAAAATCATAGCATTCAATATTTTCAATTCCCAATATAATCAAAATAATCTATCACAGATCATCAAACAAAACATATCTCCGAATATGAAAATAAATTCCAAAATTTTGAGGAATCTAATTGGATCCCTCCAATTGCTTCCCTACATCCACAGATGTTAGCACAATATAAAAATACCAATCCCACTTCGAGGGGATATAACGGTATAAAGGGTCATCCGCTATTATGCATGCGCATATGGTCTCATCCGCTATATAATATGGAAATCAATCACTCTAATATATATATGTACTATTATATATAACATCACATCGAGTTAATTCAATCATTTAACCAATAGTTTAAAATTAACTATTTAAATTTAAATGGTAATCCAAATGAGTGAGATTGACTCAGCTTTGTCCAAATTAGCTTGCTTTCTTCACGATTTTGGACCTTGTATAACATTATATGATTTATTAATATTTGAATTAATCGAACGATTAATTACCATTTAATTAACTAATAATTAAACTTAACTAATAATTTTCCTTTTAAAAGTCTTTTAGTAACTAAAATAATTAAATAAGTTAATTGAACAAATCTACCGCCTGTGAGAAATGCGGATTACGAATCTTAAGGCTAGAATTAACACTAGAGGGGGAGTGAATAGTGTTTAAAGGAATTACTTATTCTTTTTGAGTTTATATTAATTTGAACACAAATGTATGCAATATTCAGACACATATATGATTACAGAATCAAACACAGATGTAGATATAAAGTAAAAGCAATAAAGGAAAGAACACACCGAATTTTATACTAGTTCGAAGTTACCCTACATCCAGTCCCGCAACACAAGTACGAATTTCCTTTCAAAATCAATTCTTACAACTACACCCATGACTTCAAGGCCACGAGGTACACCGCTCTAGATTCACAATCCTCTAGGTAGAGATACTTGATATTAAGGGCAACAAGATCACCCGATTGATTTTCCAGCCTATAATCACACCTTTTCTCGCTCGATTGATTACAAAGAAGTCTATAACTCCGAATAGCACTGGGATCTTGTTGGGATAGTGATACAGAATCAAACCAGAGATGATCTAGTTAGATTCAATGGTGATTTTGGCGGAGTAATGGTAGAAATGTATATAAAGAAATGTGGAAGAAGAAGAGGAGTGAAATCAGAGAATCTGTATGAATGTAAATTCATTCAAAATGGCCCTTATTTATAGTAGAACAACAGCCATGTCCATTCGTGAAAGAATATGATGAATAGACACTTCCTTTTAAATTCAAACTTTTGAAATAAACTGTCATCTTGTCGCCAAGGGTTCCTTAGGGTCGTTGATAGGCCTAAGTTAATTTTGGTAATTTGTTTTTCTTTGAAAATAACTTCTATCTTGCATTCAAACTATTTTAAACTTTATAAATATACTTAACGATAGTTAAAATACATAAATAAGTATAGAGAATAATAATTTGGTATATATAAAATTTTACTATAATTTTATATTTAAATCTAAGTATAAATATTAAAAGTTAAATATTTTATAATTAAAAGATAGTTTAAAACCATGGATAATTTGATATTGAAAAAAAAAGATTATTTTGAGGCTAAAAGTATTTTAGAACCAGGATAGATATTTTTGATTTAAAAAAGAAGATTTTGAAATCATTTTGAAAACAAGATATAATTTTGTAAAACATTTGAATAGAAGTTAGTGGATACAAAACAATGTTCCACTAGATTTTTCGTAGGTTCCATCCTACATAGGGTTCCATCCATTTAACGGGCTCGAAGTGGATTCCATTCCACGAATAAAATAGATTTTAAGATGTCAGTGCTTTTCTAGGAGTTTTAACAAAATTTCTAACTAAATTACTTATATTGAAATCTTGATAACCTTGATACCCATAAGTCTTGAATCTTGATATCTTCGATCTTGAGTTTATCAGTTCTTGAATCTCTATACTGTACAGTCTTCATTCTTTGGTACCTGTATATATATCCTGCATATACATATATATCTAAACAATAATGTTAGTATTTATATTTTATAATCTTATTCTAAGGTTGTTGTCTTCAAAACTGTGATGATAAGGATTTTCGACTTCCGAAAGTCGACATTTATACGTCCACTATGTCAACTGCTGAGCAATCGAAGGCCGGAAAACCGAACCGTTAGGGTTAAAGAAGAGGTAGAAGATAGAAGAAGAAAGAAAAAATAAGAAAACAGAAACAATAACAGAATCTCACATTTCGCAGCAGAACAACATATAATATATAAATGAATATCTTTAAAACAAAGAACTATATCAATTATTACTTTGCATTACATCACATTACATTACATTATCAGAGTTTACAACAACAAACAGCGGAAAAGAAATACTATATACTAGTTGATACGCCAAGCCATCCAGCTTGCCTCCAGATCTCTACAGCAACTCCCGAATTCCAGAATGACCTGATAACCTGACTCTAGACTGCCCGTGTGGAAATTGAAGTGCACCCAGAGTTTAGAAAGGGAACAATAAACTCGAAGTCAGTCATGGGACTGGTGTGAGAACTTATAACAGTTTATCTTTAATAATAAACAAAGAAATATTTTAAAATAGATCCGTAATGCTTTTGGAAATGAAACTACCATAAGGCCTCCCACACACACACACAATGCAAATGCATAATCGGAGGAGATTTCTCCTTATGATAGTCAAACATGCTTGATACGCAAATTTCTTTGATATTACTACTATAAGTGCAAGTGCAGGAAAAACATTTCGAAAGTATAATATAAATCTTAGCCAGCATAGACATTCCACACTTATGCCTACTATAGCTACCATGTTCAATTGCAGGTTACCGCCACATTCCATGGCAGGTTATACAACTAAAATTGTACAGGGCTCGTATTGTTTCTTTGGATTTCCAACAAATGGTCAGGCCAAGGAACTTCCCATTGCCACATGGGTACGCCTCTGGAAAGACGCCCCGAGAACCTAACCGGATCTCTGCCATCACAAGGCCAGATTACCCCTAGCTGGGTAACTACTGACACGAGTATGCCATCCCCCAGTCGTAACCGACCTAAATCCCAGGATTCACCAACAACCACAAAATAATAAGTTTGCAGCAACAACATAGGTTAAGTATCTGGGCTCCATACCATGATACCACTGTTGAATATGCGCTTATATGTTTTTGTTTGATGATAATAAACATATATATTTATTCAAATGTATTTGGTAATGTACTATTTTGTTTTTCATAGATTAAATAAATATTTGTTGAATAAAATTAAATTACACTGAATTCGAATTTGAATTCAAACAGAACAAGTTAAACAGATTTTGAATTCAAACAGAAATTTTATTCAAACAAATATTTATTACAATTTTGAATAGTACAATTTCAATCTCTCACTATAACTTTACAACTTTGATTACAATCACATCACATTTCACATTTACAGTTAACCTCACTACATATTCACTCGTATTTTTATCTTCAACTGCATTCCAGTTTGAATCCAGCATCTGAGCAATCTGCAAAAATATTCACTAACGCAGTAAAATTGAAAAAGAAATATTTTTGCAATATAAAATGAAATACGATTTTTGAAAATATGATTTGCCTCAGTTATTTGGGTTGTTCGTCATCATTCACACTTGATTTCATCACAAAGTCGTGCACATAGATATTACAGGGACGAGTATACATAAGTGGCTGCAGTACACACACATACATTTGTACACGTGTGCACTGCCTCGCCAACTCGTGTGCACAAATCAAACAAAAGCACTGCTAACAATTCAGCACAAGGTCAAACCCAAATAACACACGGGATTCAACTCAAGGCAGTAGTGTATATGAACACAATCAAACTACAACAGGCCAGAGGTGAAAACAATGCAATACTGAAGTGATGAAGTGCATATAAACAACTGCAACACACATGCACGACTTATGACAGTGAAAACTCGAGTCACAGTACAAGCCAGCAGATACATGAAAAATGGAAGTAACTCATGCAACAAAATGTCACAGCAAGATCAGGGAAGAAACCAGAATGGAGCTGAGACTGCGTGAACATGAATGCATCAATAAACCAACTGCAGAACCTCAAGTGACATGGTGAAGTAGTACAAAAGAGCAAGTGCAATTCGAACCAACATGGCCAAGACTACTGCATGCAACATGGAATGCAAAGACAATGCACCAATGCAAATTCAAACAATGTCCAAACAACAACATGAAGTGAATCAAGTTCAAGCCACAAGTGTACATGAATACAACTCGACTGCAACAGTACAGTCATGAAGACTGCAAGAACATGAACATAGGATCAGTATAGCAACAATGAAACTGACTCAAAGTACAAAAGTGCAACAGTGAAGTTCAGCTATGCAAGTGAAACAATAAACAGTGAAGAACATGGACTGCAACATTCAAGTGTATGTTGAAAACAAGCTGCATGAATACAACATGAAGTACAATCACTTACAACATGTATGCAGCCCAATGAACCAGTGTCAAGTTCATGCAGGGCACATGACCATCAAGCAACTACAGTAATGCATCAGTGACCAAACACAGGAACTCAACAAGGCAGAGGAATGTCACAAGCATAAAAGCATGGATACAGCAAAGTCAGAGACTACAACATCAAAGTGCAGTGCAACTACAATGAACACCACTGACCAGAATACAATGCAACAACACAGTCAACAAGGCAACAATGCAGATGAACAACAAAGGGTCAAAGCTCAATACAACATGAACCAACTCCAAAATGTATCACTAACATATACTACAGGGATGAACACATGAGAATGGACAAGGCACAAATCAAGTCCAGCTACAAGTTGCAGACTCAAAGCATCAGTGGACACGAATAAACACAATGCACATGCCAACAACAAGTCCAGCAAACATGACACCAAGTGACAACATTAAGTATGCAATATGGTGAAGCAGCATGTAATGACATTATATACAAATGTAAAGAACAATGGTGATGCAGTGCAGATACCCAGACAGCAAGCACATGTATCCAAGTACAAGCTCGTGTCAAAGAAATCAACAGAACAGAGAATTTTCGAAGCAAGTCAATCATCTCAAAGCACATGGTAAACAAATGTCTCGAATTCAAAGCATATTGCAATCGGGTCAACAGAGAGATTCACGGCCATAGTCAATCAACATAAATTCAAAGGCCGAAGCCAATTGTGAACCAGTCAAAAATCAAAACCGTGTGTGCCAAGCATCAAAAATACAAAATTGACAAAGTCAGATTTTATCACAAGCATCCAAGTGTAATCGAGTGGCCGAGATGAATAAATTGACCAATTCAAACGAACGTAATTCAAGGAATACGAACGCATATAAAGTCCCAAATCATCATCGGCATAAGGGAGAGTTCGAGTACGAAAATCGAAGAGGAACAGAGCCAAAAATCTTACCTGAAGCAAAATCGAACTCACCAAAGCGAAGCCAAGCCAAGCCGATAATCATCTCAACCCTAATTCGCAATCGAATCCCCAAATCCATAAACCCTAAATCACAGTACCACGACAAAGCGAAGCCGTGAATTCAAGAGCAACGAAGATTGAGCAATAGCCAAGATTAAAGAGCATCGAAACAAAGCCGCCACTCATAATATCTCATATCGAAGGAACGAAGAAAGAAACGGCCACCATTATCAAGAGAAAAAGGAACGGGCCGAAGTTTAACAAAAGGGGAATTAAAAAAAAATACTATTTACCTTTTTGGGCCGGCCTTATTATTAAAAGGAGGGGTTTTAGTTTTTAATTTTATAATAGGGGTTTTAGTTTTTAATTTTATATTAGGGGTTTTTAGTTTGAGCAAAAATTACGTGTCCAAAGTTCATATTATAATTTTTGCTCCTGGTTGTATTTTTGAAGTTGTTTTTTCTTTTCAAGTCAAAGGAGTAGTAAATCACCACCTAGGTTTAGGTAGTGTCAGATTGTCTATTTTGAATTAGTTCAGTGAGCAGGGTGTGCGAGTTTGCAAAGCTCTATAGGCGGGAGCAGTGTTTGCGAGTAAGCGAAACTCTATAGGCGGGAGCAGGGTGTGCGAGTCTAGTAGAGTGTTTGTGAGCGGGAGCAAAAGGGTCTGCGAGTCTAGTAGAGTGTTTGTAAGCGTGATACTGTTTAATTCTAATAGAAATCTGTGAATGCAGCAGTAGGCAGGGGTTGCCGAAGCTGGGTAAATTTTGTGTGTGATTTACTTTTCATCATATTTATTTCTGCTATTATATTTCTGTGTTTAATTCGAGAAAATTTTCTATAACCCTATTCACCCCCCCCCCTCTAGGGTTAATCTAGATCCTACAAGTGGTATCAGAGCCCGGTATATTTTTTATTTAACTCTAGAGTCATGAGTCTACAAAATAATGCTTTTTCTGAGGGGCAATCTATTGCTAGGCCACCCATGTTTAACGGGAACGATTATGCTTATTGGAAAGTTAGGATGAGTATTTATCTTAGTTCCGTTGATTATGATGTTTGGGATATTATTGAAACTGGCTATAAACCTCCCACTATAATCGTTGGTGGTACTGAGATTCCTAAACCTAAGGATAGGTGGGATGCTAACGATAAGAGATTGAAAACAACAAATGCTAAAGCCATGAATGCTTTGATATGTGCTCTTGATAAAAATGAATTTAATAGAATTTCTCATTGTACAACAGCACAGGAAATTTGGCACACTTTGGAGGTGACACACGAAGGAACTTCTCAAGTCAAGGAGTCTTGTCTAGCCCTATTCAGCAACGAATACAAAAACTTTGTGATGGACAAAGGCGAGAGCATAAAAGACATGTTTGGACGCTTTTCAACCTTGGTATACAATGCTAGAGCGCTTGGGAAGGTATTCACTGAGGTAGAGCTTGTGCGGAAGATACTACGAGTTTTACCAATGAACTTTGAGGCAAAAGTCACAGCAATCCAAGAATCAAAAGATCTGAGCAAACTAAGCATGGAGGAGTTGATTGGCAACTTGATGACATATGAGCTTGAGTTAAAAGCAAAGGAAGAACGCAACAACTCTGAACCAAAGAAGAAGACGATTGCCTTAAAGAGCAAAGAAGAAAGCGATGAAGAAGATCCAATTGAAGAGCTTGCAATGGCTGTCAATAATCTTAGAAGATGGTCTAGATTCAAGCCACGCAAGAAGAAAACAAAGGGCAATAGGTCAAAAGATTCCGAAAATTCCGATAATGAACTGACGTGTTATAACTGCAACAAGCCTGGCCACATCAAACCAAAATCCCCACTTCTCAAAAACAACAAAGAAAAGAAAAAGGCGAAGAAGGTATTTGCAGCGACTTGGGATGATGAAGAAGGAGAGGAAGCTTCGGATAGCAGCTCAGAGAAGGCTAACTTGTGTTGCATGGCAAAATCAGAATCAGAAGCAACCTCCGACGAATCTAGTGAGGCAGGTGAGTTTTCTTATAAAGAACTTGTTTTTATGTGTTCTGATCTTACTAAGGCAGTGGATACTCTTGAATCTAAAATTGAAAAACTGAAATCTGATAGGAGAGAATTTGCTCGTGAAAATTTTAGGTTAAAAACTGAACTTGAAAATATTCAAAACCTAGAATGTAAAAAATGTAAGATTTTAGATTCAGAATTATCAAAACTGAGAAATAACTTTGAAAGTCTTGAAAATGAAAACTTGAATCTTAAGGAAACCATCGACACTAGGAGAAAGGATTTTATAAATCGATGCACCTCACTTGTCACTGAAAACTCAACATTAAAAACCAGAGTCCAAAATCTTGAGAAATCCCTGAACAACTTTTCAAACGGAGAAAAATCTTTCAAAATGTTATTAGGAAATCAAATTTTTGCTAACAATAGAAAAGGACTAGGTTTTGGGAAATCACAAAATGATGATAATGCAAAAAGTAAAAGTGTTTTTGCTCAATTTGAAATAATTGGAAATCATGTTGAAAATCATAATCATAGGAACACAAAATTTAATCAAGTCAATTTAATGTGCACGTTTTGTAGAGAATTTGGACATAATCGAAATAATTGTTGGTATAGACCCAAACACGTGAAAACTATACCAATTTGGGTTCCAAAAGGCACAAATATAAAATCTTTGAAAGTCAAACAAATTTGGGTGCCAAAAGGAACATATATAAATAGCTTTGGGTCTCCACAAACATATGTTTCATATTCTGCCACTAACAATCATGGACCTATAAAAACAAATAGGTCACACAAATCTTTTATCGTGTAGGTGTGGTGGCAGGCTAAGGAACAACAACAGTGTTCTCTAAATTTCGGCTGTTCCAGAAACACAACGGGCGACAAAGCAAAGTTCCTTAGCCTAGTTCAAAGGTGACAGAATCACAATGGGCAATCACGAAAAATTATCGTAAAGGTAAATCAGGTAATTGTTTTTAAATGTGATTATCTGCACCATATTCTGAATTAAAATCAGCCAATATTGAGATGAATAAAAGATGATGATTTTGACTCTGATTTTTTCAAAATTGTTGGCCAATTATGCTTTTATGCCAAAAACACTACAATCCTTGAAATACTTTATATCGGTTAATTTGGATAGCTGATGGTGCTTTTATTGATTGACGATAATATTTTTGGCTAAATCTATATTCATGGTTTCTTCTATTTACATGGCTTCAACTTAAAATCCTAATGAATTCTATTTTAAAAAAAAAATTGTAAAAAGGATTTTAAGAAATTTTTGACTTGTTCTTATTTATGACATTGATTTGTGCTTAATCGATGACCAATCAGATTTTCAACTTTGAACTAATCCATATAAATTTGTTCGGTCAAATGATGGTATTTGATTACTCATGCTACACGTAGATATTTTTTGGTCACTGCTTGTAAATTTGCACGATTTCAAATTCATGTGAAAAAGGATTTTAAAAATTGTTGAAACTTTAAGAAATTGTTTTTGAAATAATTATGATGTTGATTGACTGTTGATTACTCATGAACTTGTTTATCCTATAGTTTCTGAAATTAACACCATGATATGTGTTTGAGTGTTAACACGGCTTCAATTCAAATTCAAAAGAATGATGTTAAGTTTGAATTTTTTGGTGCACACTTCATGGTTTGATTCAACAAGTGAATATTGAGTGAAATTTAAATTCAGATGCAGATTACACTGGTAATATAGTTGATAGAAAAATTATTAGTGTAACGTGATTAATTTTTGAAACATTCATTTGCTGCATCGTTTTTTTTCAAAGAAAATATCTGCATATTTTTCACTTGAAATAATTTTCAAATAGCAGAAAATTTTCTTATAAAACCCCCTCGAGAAAATCATTTTTGATCATATTTACAGATTAGTCATTTTTTGAAAAATTGATTTTATAATTTTTGAATTTGATTTTTAAATGACAAATTTTGACTAATCTGACTCCCTTTGATTATCGAAATGATGAATAGTGATTAAAAAAAGAGACGAGTGTTGATATTTATCATATATTATAACTCGAGAAATTATAATTAGAAAATTTCTTTAGAATTTCATAACAAGAGTTATAAAAACTTTTTGTTGGGTAAAAATTCCATGACCATTTCTATTTCTATCATCTTTCTATCAACCATCACTCATCAAGATCATATTTAGTATGTAAATTTGTGGTAGTTTACAAAGGAAATCATTTGTTCTTCAATATCTTTAAATCTGTGAAGGAAATTATTTGTGCTTCAACTTATTATATTCAGCAATTAAAAATAAATATCCAAAGTATTCACTCTCATTTAAAAGTCCTCACGGTTATGCATGGGTGAATTACTTGGATTTTTGATTATGTGCTTCCATGCTCATTTAAAAGTCCTCACGGTTATGCATGTATGGAACGCATATCAAATTTAATTGATAGACAAGTTGATTCTAATCCCATTTAAAAGTCCTCACGGTCATGCGTGGTTAGAAGATACTTGATTTCATTTTTTTAAAATAAAAATTGTGAATACTACTAATCTCATTTAAAAGTCCTAAAGGTTATGCATGGTTAGTAGATATTCAAATTTCCTGAAATAAATATACCACAAATAGACAGAATTGTATGATTTTTGATGATTTTATCCCCATCACTTCTGAAAGTGGAATATGCGCTTGACAAGGGTAATTATGATTTTTGTTTGAGTTTTATTGAAATTTAATATTTATATTTAATTGAGTTAAATGTTTGATTCATGTCTATCACTTCATCCCTATTTTTATAACACTGTTATTCTTTTGCTGATAACAAAAGGGGGAGAGAAAAGTTAAGATTTTGTCAAATAGAATCAAGCAAAGGTCAAATAATTTTCACTTTGCATATAGGCTCATTTATATATTTCTATTTGTATGCATATATGTAGGGCGAGTATTATGTAGAGAGGAGCATTTAAATAGGGGGAGCAATTAAAGTATATAATTGGTCAAATACATTTAACATGGTCAAAATCTTAAATATATGTTTGTTATCATCAAAAGGGGGAGATTGTTGAATATGCGCTTATATGTTTTTGTTTGATGATAATAAACATATATATTCATTTAAATGTATTTGGTAATGTACTATTTTGTTTTTCATAGATTAAATAAATATTTGTTGAATAAAATTAAATTACACTGAATTCGAATTTGAATTCAAACAGAACAAGTTAAACAGATTTTGAATTCAAACAGAAATTTTATTCAAACAAATATTTATTACAATTTTGAATAGTACAATTTCAATCTCTCACTATAACTTTACAACTTTGATTACAATCACATCACATTTCACATTTACAGTTAACCTCACTACATATTCACTCGTATTTTTATCTTCAACTGCATTCCAGTTTGAATCCAGCATCTGAGCAATCTGCAAAAATATTCACTAACGCAGTAAAATTGAAAAAGAAATATTTTTGCAATATAAAATGAAATACGATTTTTGAAAATATGATTTGCCTCAGTTATTTGGGTTGTTCGTCATCATTCACACTTGATTTCATCACAAAGTCGTGCACATAGATATTACAGGGACGAGTATACATAAGTGGCTGCAGTACACACACATACATTTGTATACGTGTGCACTGCCTCGCCAACTCGTGTGCACAAATCAAACAAAAGCACTGCCAACAATTCATCACAAGGTCAAACCCAAATAACACACGGGATTCAACTCAAGGCAGTAGTGTATATGAACACAATCAAACTACAACAGGCCAGAGGTGAAAACAATGCAATACTGAAGTGATGAAGTGCATATAAACAACTGCAACACACATGCACGACTTATGACAGTGAAAACTCGAGTCACAGTACAAGCCAGCAGATACATGAAAAATGGAAGTAACTCATGCAACAAAATGTCACAGCAAGATCAGGGAAGAAACCAAAATGGAGCTAAGACTGCATGAACATGAATGCATCAATAAACCAACTGCAAAACCTCAAGTGACATGGTGAAGTAGTACAAAAGAGCAAGTGCAATTCGAACCAACATGGCCAAGACTACTGCATGAAACATGGAATGCAAAGACAATGCACCAATGCAAATTCAAACAATGTCCAAACAACAACATGAAGTGAATCAAGTTCAAGCCACAAGTGTACATGAATACAACTCGACTGCAACAGTACAGTCATGAAGACTGCAAGAACATGAACATAGGATCAGTACAGCAACAATGAAACTGACTCAAAGCACAAAAGTGCAACAGTGAAGTTCAGCTATGCAAGTGAAACAATAAACAGTGAAGAACATGGACTGCAACATTCAAGTGTATATTGAAAACAAGCTGCATGAATACAACATGAAGTACAATCACTTACAACATGTATGCAGCCCAATGAACCAGTGTCAAGTTCATGCAGGGCACATGACCATCAAGCAACTACAGTAATGCATCAGTGACCAAACACAGGAACTCAACAAGACAGAGGAATGTCACAAGCATAAAAGCATGGATACAGCAAAGTCAGAGACTACAACATCAAAGTGCAGTGCAACTACAATGAACACCACTGACCAGAATACAATGCAACAACACAGTCAACAAGGCAACAATGCAGATGAACAACAAAGGGTCAAAGCTCAATACAACATGAACCAACTCCAAAATGTATCACTAACATATACTACAGGGATGAACACATGAGAATGGACAAGGCACAAATCAAGTCCAGCTACAAGTTGCAGACTCAAAGCATCAGTGGACACGAATAAAAACAATGCACATGCCAACAACAAATCCAGCAAACATGACACCAAGTGACAACATTAAGTATGCAATATGGTGAAGCAGCATGTAATGACATTATATACAAATGTAAAGAACAATGGTGATGCAGTGCAGATATCCAGACAGCAAGCACATGTATCCAAGTACAAGCTCGTGTCGAAGAAATCAACAGAACAGAGAATTTTCAAAGCAAGTCAATCATCTCAAAGCACATGGTAAACAAATGTCTCGAATTCAAAGCATATTGCAATCGGGTCAACAGAGAGATTCACGGCCATAGTCAATCAACACAAATTCAAAGGCCGAAGCCAATTGTGAACCAGTCAAAAATCAAAACCGTGTGTGCCAAGCATCAAAAATACGAAATTGACAAAGTCAGATTTTATCACAAGCATCCAAGTGTAATCGAGTGGCCGAGATGAATAAATTGACGAATTCAAACGAACGTAATTCAAGGAATACGAACGCATATAAAGTCCCAAATCATCATCGGCATAAGGGAGAGTTCGAGTACGAAAATCGAAGAGGAACAGAGCCAAAAATCTTACCTGAAGCAAAATCGAACTCACCAAAGCGAAGCCAAGCCAAGCCGATAATCATCTCAACCCTAATTCGCAATCGAATCCCCAAATCCATAAACCCTAAATCACAGTACCACGACAAAGCGAAGCCGTGAATTCAAGAGCAACGAAGATTGAGCAATAGCCAAGATTAAAGAGCATCGAAACAAAGCCGCCACTCATAATATCTCAGATCGAAGGAACGAAGAAAGAAACGACCACCATTATCAAGAGAAAAAGGAACGGGCCGAAGTTTAACAAAAGGGGAATTAAAAAAAATACTATTTACATTTTTGGGCCGGCCTTATTATTAAAAGGAGGGGTTTTAGTTTTTAATTTTATAATAGGGGTTTTAGTTTTTAATTTTATATTAGGGGTTTTTAGTTTGAGCAAAAATTACGTGTCCAAAGTTCATATTATAATTTTTGCTCCTGGTTGTATTTTTGAAGTTGTTTTTTCTTTTCAAGTCAAAGGAGTATTAAATCACCACCTAGGTTTAGGTAGTGTCAGATTGTCTATTTTGAATTAGTTCAGTGAGCAGGGTGTGCGAGTTTGCAAAGCTCTATAGGCAGGAGCAGTGTTTGCGAGTAAGCGAAACTCTATAGGCGGGAGCAGGGTGTGCGAGTCTAGTAGAGTGTTTGTGAGCAGGAGCAAAAGGGTCTGCGAGTCTAGTAGAGTGTTTGTAAGCGTGATACTGTTTAATTCTAATAGAAATCTGTGAATGCAGCAGTAGGCAGGGGTTGCCGAAGCTGGGTAAATTTTGTGTGTGATTTACTTTTCAGCATATTTATTTCTGCTATTATATTTCTGTGTTTAATTCGAGAAAATTTGCTATAACCCTATTCACCCCCCCCCCTCTAGGGTTAATCTAGATCCTACAACCACCTCTATCCAGAAGGAAATGTACATACCCTATGGGGGCGCTATCCCCAAATAACCTTGCTGCATTCTTCCTATTTTGACCATTTACGGGGTGTGAGGTCCGACGAAGTCTTGTCCACAAAGCTATGCTTTTCACAAAATCTACGCTTTGATCAAAAAATGATCAGCAGCACTTCGTATGCCACATTACCAAATTGGGAATGTATCACTAGTAACCATCAACTACATAACCTCTGAGCTCGTACGTCTCAGAGAAGGGTATTAAGCTAAGAGAATAAATTCTCTACCACCAACAGAAATTTATTTGATAGAAACTAGCTTTACATCTTAAATTGTAACGTCAGACACACATCCATACAAGTCAATTCCAGGATCGAACAGAACCGAAGGCACTTCCAAAGAAGCCATTGCAAATCCGGATATTCACTAATCACGTGTGGAATTCCCATCACAAAGGGTGATAAAATCTCTATATCGGAGATCAGCCGATGCAAAGTCATTCGACGATAATCCTTCTGTTTTCGAAAATATCCGGTCTTCAAATGTTATCCATTACGACATATCACTATTCGGAATGGGATTTATGACCCAAAGGTCCTCTCTCGGCTAAACCGAATAACGAGCGCTTATTTTAAAATAAGTGTAGCATTCAAATTCAAGAAAATCGCAACAAATACCCATTTAAAGGTAAATATTGATAGTCAGTTATTTAACAATCAATAGATATGCACAACATCACCAGATCCCAAATAATTTCTCAAATTATTTATTTTTCCAAAAATATTTTACAAGATATAATTTTCCACACTTCAACCATTTGAAAACAAATTTCAAATCACTGTTCACCTTTACAACTGTTGAAAACAAATTTCAAATCATTTCCCTTACGTGGAAACACTTTCAAACATTTATTCATTTTCAATTTATCTTTAAAAGATAAAATCTCTAAACATTTCACTTCATATTAGAAAACATTTCCATACTTATTTAATAATAAGTAATTCACAAATCTATTTATTTTCAATACTTGGAAAATATTCAATATACTTAAATAACAATTAAATATAAAATTTATTCTTTAAGGAAAATATTCTCTTAAACACATTTATTTGAGTCAAAACGATTGTTACATAAAACATCGTTACGACAACCCAAAATCACTAGTATAGGGATTCGAAATTAAGATAGATATATAAATCCCAATACTATATAAAACATTTCCTTTCGAAAATCATTTACTATAACTACAGTGTTATAGTCCACCATTTCCTTTTATTTCTCGAAAACGTCTATTTCAACAATGAATGTTGAAATCTATGGTTTCGATACTTAATACATTTTAAAAACATTTCTAAATCGTTTTAATTTTATTTAAAATATCACTTCCCCAAAACATTTCTTTAATATATTATTCACTATCCAAAATCGTGAATATACTTCGTTAACCAAGTTCAACCTTTTACACATTTTATTTAAAGGATTATCCACTGTCCAAAATCGTGGATATATCTCCTTTAATAAGCTAAAATAATTAACTTATCAAAATAAGTCGATTTCGGATTTATAAAACAATATTTATAAATTCCATTTATATTTTATAACAACTTCAACTTATAAAATCACTTTATTAACAAATTCTATCCATATCCCATTTTCACGTCAAAATCCAATTTATAAGTTAATTCCTTATAAATCTTTTATTTTACAAAATCTATTCATTTTATAACTTCACAATTTATAAATCGATAAATTTCATTCACTTATGAAATCCATTTATACTTCATTTTAACACTTATAAAAACTCGTTTTATAATTCCAATATTTTAACTTATAAATATCAATTATATAAATCTTTTATATAAACCGTTTATAATAATTCAAAAATCCCAATTTAAAACATTTACAAATTAATCAACTACTTATTTCAAAAATCACTTTTCGGTTATATTTCACAAAAATCATAATTTGTATAACATAAAAATTATAACGTTTATTTATTAAAAATGAATCAATTCCAAGATTTAATAAAACATATACTTTCAAAAATCACTTTAAAAATCCTTTTAAATTTGAAATCGTTACTTTAACATTTTTAAAATTCCCAAAATAGGTCCAATGCTGCAACAGCACTAAATATAACAATCACGGCATCCAAAACATCATATATCATATGATAACAGAATATATCACAATATTTGTAAATAAATCAATACGGGTGAGGAATCCAGTTGGATCACTCCAACCTGTTTCCCTGCATCCACAGATGTTAGCACAATACCAATCTCGTTTCACGACGGAATATCGCGGTACATGGGTTCATATAAAAATATTATCTGCTATTATGCAGCGCAATAGGGTCTCATCCGCTATATAATGTGGGAAATCAACTCCAAGTACATATGTAATACCAATTCTACATCAAGGTGGAATTATCGCGGTATATGTGTTTAATAAATAACATCCGCTTAATATATGGCGTATAGGATCTATTTCAATACAACAAAAAGCAATTTATCATTCAATCACACAATCATGTAATTTTAAATCTAACTATTTAAAATTTAAATCGAAACAATTTCGATTGAGTGAGAAGTTCTCACCTTGCTTTCAATAACAGTCGTAGTGTTTTATTTCGAATAAAATTAAACGTGCGTTTAATTTTGCCTAAAATTTACACTAGCTCAAATCAAATCCAATCTAACTCCATCGCATAGTGCTCATCAACATGAAGCCAACGCAATTCGTTTCGTCCAAAACGGACCTCGTATGAAAGAGTTACAGCATTTTAAAGTTTACACAAATTAATATAAATTAATTAAATATTTTCTTTTTATTTTTAACCTTCCATCATCACAGCCGTTCATTTTCAAGACAACAGATCACGTCCGTCCCCTTTTCCTTCTCCCCCATCAGGTAAAACACGATGCAACTCAACCCATATAGCCGCCGCTAACCCTAGTTCGATGTGCCTCCTTCATTGATCGTGACGTCGATCAGAGCATGCCGTTCCAATGCCCTAGCCACCGCGAGCCCCCACCATGGACGGCGTGAAGCTCGGTCGAGTAATTGCATAGAAAAATGCGTGCGAAATACGGTCGTTTGAGCTTGATTTTCCGACGATCCACGCCATGATATCCAATCATAGCCGTTGGATGGAGAGATCTCTCGATGATCTACACGTTTATAGTTGATGACTTCACGTAAAAGTCATTGGATTTGAAGAAGATGAGGAAGAAAGAATCGAGTATTCTCGGCCATGGAAACTCAAGTGGCGGCATGACCTAATTTAGTTAGGGTTTGAGCAAAATGAAATATAATGGGTCCTTTTATAGAAAATTCTATAAAACACTATTCACCCGAGATTTTCCGAACTCCAAACGAAGCATGCCGCCTAGCATTTATATTGTTTTACCCCTATTCCGAACGTAATGGAATATGTATCGGGAACCAATTCGATCATATTTGGAAGATAAGTTTTCGAATCGACTATTTAAATTTAAAATATCACTTAAACCGATTTCAGTTCGTTTTAGCTGGCCTCGGACAAACCGTAAGTCTGATTGACACGAAATTTGAAATATTAAAATAATTTAACATTACGGAACCGATGAAATAGGTTTCGCCGAAATCCGAGACTGTTTGAAAAATGGCTATTTTTACTCTACAATTAAATATTAAAATATTCAGTTTCTACAATTTAACTTTTAATTAAATTTTAAAAGTTCTATAACATCATTCTAACTCCAATATGATTAAATACAACTTTACGAATCAATTTTAATCACATTAAACCCAATTTCCAATTATTTCTGTAATTTCAAATATTAAATTATCGATTAATTATCAAATTAAATCTAGATATTCGAAATAAAATTTATTCGACTTACAATTTTTTTTTTTACTTGTTAATATTTAAAATCAATTAAATATACAAATTTCAAATGATAGAAATTCTGGGTCGTTACAAAAACCAACTTCTCACGGACTAACAATCTCCCCCTTTTTGATGATGACAACCTTTGTTTATAAAATATTACTTCTATCCTAATAACTCTCCCTTAATCTATGCCTAACTATCCTATTTTATACTTCTCCCCCTTTGTCATCAACAAAAAACGAACTCCAAACTATATAACTCCCCCTACTAAAGTACCTTTTTCTGAGTCTGTTTCTCTGAATTCGTCGGAGTCGTGAACTGCCATGAAACACATATTTGAATTATCAGTCTTATGATCATCATCGCTTGAGGACAAGTCTAAGTCATATAGAGTAGCAGCAAATGCACGTTTTCATTTCTTTGTGGAAACATTGTTTATAGGAAGATTTTGCCTATCTGGATGCGGACAGTCTCTTTTGATATGGTCTGGTTCGTCACAGTTGAAACATTTGACATAGTTTGGCACTACATTCTGATTACCAGAGTTCTTATAGTTGTTTCTCTTGAGATTATTCATCTTTCTGTATTTCAGGAATTTTCAAAATTTCTTGGTCATGAAGGCTATCTCTTCATCATTATCGCTGTGTGAGTCTGATCCATCGGTCAATACATTAAATACAATTGATTTCTTTTCAGATGCTTTACTTTCTCTTCTCCCAATCATTTGGACTTCAAACGACATTAGATTTCCAATTAATTCTTCTATCTTTAAGGTACTAATGTCATTTGCCTCTTCGATCACAAGTGTCTTTTGATCCCATTCTGGAGTAAGAGAATTTAAGATTTTTCTGACTTGATCTTCTTTTGAAAATTCTTTTCCCAAGGATATTAGAGAATGCACAATATTCTGAAATCTACTATACATATCTGGAATAGACTCATTAGAATTCATTTTAAATAATTGAACTGATTTGTGAGCATGGAAATTTTGGTATGTCTAACTTTGCTTGTTCCTTCGTGAGTAACTTGCAAAGTTTTCCAGATTTCATACATAGACTTACAAACTGACACTCTATTGAATTCATTCCTATCAAGTGAACAAAACAGAATACTCATAGTTTTAGATTTGTTTTGTACGACGGTTTTTTGCTCAGCAGTCCACTGTGCAAAACCAGTTGTGGGTTCAAAATATACAGTCTGTGTGATATTCCAAGTGTCTAGTCCTACCGATTGTAAAAATATTTTCATCCTACATGCCCAATATGCATAGTTACTGCCATTAAAAAGTGGTGGTTTGATAGTAGACTGACCTTCTATAAATGAACAAGTGACAGGGGTAATAAAACTAGTGTTGGTAGTAGTAACAATACCAGTGTTGGGAGCCATTTTGAAATTTTTCAAAATTCAGACTATGAAACTTTGAAAACCTTGCTTTGATACCAAATGTGATGTTGTATTGATTTAGTTTGTTTTGATTTGAATGTTCGTGCAGTTCTTAATGTTTAATCATTGTATTGTTCTACTATGAAATGAAATTGAATTACTTTTCTATTATCTTGCTTATCCTATCTCCAGAATAAATGTTAGTATATTATATAAATATAAATAAATATATAGACACACACACACATACAATTATTCACAAAATCAAAATGAGTCATCAAAACTAACTGACCCCTATCGACAACCCCTAGAGACCCTATCGACAAGTACTGGTCAGAAATGACTTTTCATTTTAAATTTGAAATTTGAATAACTACCTTATATCTATTCATTTCAGACGAATTTCTACACCTATAAATACATATTTCTTCCAGAATTCATCACTGAAAATCATTTCTTATCTACTTTATCTATATCACTTCTCACAAACTCAAATATAATTGATCCAATTCAAAGTTTGACCGAGAATCTTGAAGAAACCCTTAATTCTTTCAAAATCAATTCTTACAATTACACCCTCGATTTCAAGGCCATGAGGTACACTGCTCCAGATTCTCAATCCTCTAGGTAGAGATACTTGATTTTACGGGCAACAAGTTCACCCGATTGATTTTCCAGGCTGCAATCACACCTTTTCTCGCTCGATTAATTACAAAGAAGTCTATAACTCTGAATAGCACTGGGATCTTGTTGAGATAGTGATAAAAGAATCAAACCAGAGATGATCTATTTAGATTCAATGGTGATTTCGGGTAGAGTAATGGTAAAAATGTATATAAAGAAATGTGAAAGAAGAAGAGGAGTGAAATCAGAGAATCTATATGAATGTAAATTCGTTTAAAACAGCCTTAATTTATAGTAGAACAACAGCCATGTCCATTCGTGAAAGGATATGATGGATAGACAATTCCTTTTAAATTTAAGCTTTTGAAATAAACCGTCACCTTGTCGACAAGGTTTCCTTAGGGTTGTCAACATGCCTAAGTTATTTTTGGTAATTTTTTTTTCTTTGAAAATAACTTCTATCTTGTATTAAAACTATTTTAAACTTTATAAATATACTTAACTATAGTTAAAATGCATAAATAAGTATAGAGAATAGTATTTTGGTATATATAAAATTTTACTTAATTTTATATTTAAATCTAAGTACAAATATTAAAAGTTAAATATTAAAAATGCAGATAATAGAACAACACAGATTTACTCAGCTTCGGCAAAACCCGACCTATGTGCTACCCCTAAGGTTACTACTAGAAATTAAGTGACGTGTACACACGTAAACTCGCGAAAACCACTATCGACTAACCTAACTCTATGCTCAAAACCCTGCCACAACTCAGCCACTGAGTTGCGAATTCTCGGACTAAACCACCGTAATCCATCCCCTTGTCACATGACTAGATTTTACCAATGTTTAAAAGTAAATTACAAATAAAAAAACTTCAAACAATAAAAACCCTAATTTTAATTTTTTAAAGCCCAAAAGAAAATTATAATTTGGCCTGAATAAGCAATATGATAAGAAATTTCCCTTTCTTCTTTTTACGTTGCTCGGCCAACTTTCTTTTCTTTGTTCAAAATAGCTGCTTCCTTTTTCGTTCGTTCTTCTGCAAGAAAAATTAGGGCTTTAAAAAATTAAAGAAGCCACCTCGAAATGATGCTTCGATTGATATCTGGTTTGATGGCTACTTTGTTCTACTTTGGCTCCTTCAATCAAGTCGAGTTCAATTGTTGCGTTATTGGTACATTCATTCCTTTTTCGATTTATAGTATACTCGACTTTGATTCGAGTTGAATGATTATTCTTTCTATTATTGCTTGAAATTGAATGAATCTCTGCCAATGATGTTAAAGGGTTTTAAATAGGGTTCGATCCCCTATAATTTCATTCATATATTTTGTATGAGTTCGTTTGATAATTTTGAATCGGCTGTTTGATTTTTCTTGGATGTTGATGGTTTCTCTGACTTTTTCAATTCATATAATTCATTACTTGAGTATCATGGCTGTGATTTTTACTCGTTCGATTTCTTTCCTTGGTCACCATGGTTTTGATTTGCTTTTGAACTTGTTTTCGTTTGTGATTCGGCATTGCTTTGAATTATTCCTCTGTAAGTTAAATTCGGCCAATGACTTGATTTATGAAAAAATTGACTTTGTTAATTCATGTTCCTCATATTATCTGACTTCGGTCATTTGGAATCTTATGGCTTCACAGTGTATACTGGTTTGAACCGTGACTTGATGTAGTCTTATTCATAGCTGCATATATGTATACATGCAGTTTCATTTATTTGCTGGTTTTCGTGTAGCTTGCTGTCTCATGTGCAGTTTGTAATTTGTTGAGCACCATTTATATACATACATACATCAATGCATGCATGTGTGTGTGTGTGTGTGTGTGTGTATATATATATGTATACATGTGTTTTGCATTGCATTTTCAACTACCATGTGCATCAATATGCATTGTATTTTTGTGTACTGCCCTGGTGCACTTTTAGATGCATATACATATGTCTGTGTTGCTCTGCACCGCTCTGTCTACTGCCATGTACTGATTTTGAAATTCATTTGTATTTGCTCATCAATTTGTATTTGCAACTGTGTCTTGATTGTATTGAGCTCTGGTAGTCATTGTGTACACTTGTGTGTGTACTTGGTTTCTGTTGGTCTGGTTCTTCTGCCTGGTTATATGTGCACCACTTTTTGTTGCCAATTAAGTTAATGTCTTGGTGCCATTTTAGTCTGGTTGCTTGTGTGGCCTTCTTTAGGTGTTGGTTTGAGTCATGTATAGTTCTACTTGGCATGCTGTATTTGCATTCACCACCTTGCACTGTTCACGTGCATATGCATATGTAGTGGGTTGCAGCCTCGAGCTCTATCCCCTATTCATTCAAGTTGCTGTTTCATTTACGGCTTTATCTGATGCATTGTATCTTGTACTCGTGTCTCATTGATGCATTGCATTTTTTTGCATATTGAGTTGTTGAGCCACTGTTTCACTGATGCATCACTTGTTGTTTTCATTCATTTGTGTACCATTTGGAGCTTGTTGTATATATGATATGCTAGCTCGAGTTGATTCACCATTAACTGTTGCATTGTGTTCATGTACATTAATGTTGGTCTTCGTGTATAGTTGCTACTGAATTTTAATGTTTTAGTTGTCTTGATCATTAGATTGAACTTGTACATTTGGATTGCACCTGCGTTGAATCCAGCTTATAGCTTGGATTTGACCTCGTGTCGATATCATGACTTAATATTTATTTCACTTGGGTTGAACCTGGCTTTTGATTGGGTTTGACCTTGTGCTCACCTATCCCTGTAATTTTATCAATTTTATATTGGTGTGCACGACCTTGTGGCATATATAGTGATTCATTGTGCATGTCACAAGCTGTTCGTGTATGATGAATTCAAAATTAAATGATGGCGAGTAACCCAAATAACCGAGGCATACAATTTTTCCAAACATACACATTTAATTTTTTTTACACTGCAAAAAGTTATTTCTTTTTCAATTTACTGCTTTAGTATTTATTTTGCAGACCGCTCAGATGCTAGATTCAATTTGGAATAGAGTCGAAGATAACTACGAGTGTACGAGTGAAATGTAGTGAGGTGCAAATGTATGTATAGTAAAAAATGTGATGTGATTGAAATTGTAATGTAATTGAAATTTGTGTGTGTATATATAGTGAGAGCACAACTTGTACTATTCAAAATTGTAGTAAAATATTTGTTTGATTTTAAATTTTGTGTCATTTATTTTATTCAGCGAATATTTATTTAATTATATGAAAAATAAAATAGTACATTAACAAATACATTAAAATGAATATATATATATATGTATGTATGTATGTATGTATGTATGTATATGTTTATTATCATCAAACAAAATTCATGTACTTTCATATTCAGCAATCTCCCCCTTTTGATGATAACAAATGTATATTCAAGATTTTGAATTTATTAAATGTATTTGATTATTCAATTTGCTCCCCCTATTTGAATGCCCCCTCCCTACACAAAGTTCCCCTTCATATATGCATGAAAATAAATAAAAATATGCAAATGAACCTAGATGCAAATAGTAAATACAAAATAAAATATTTGGACTTTATTTGCCAAAATCTTAACTTTTCTCTCCCTCTTTCGTTATCAGCAAAAGAGTAATAGAGTTAAAAAATAGAGATAAGGTGATAGACATTAATACAACATTAATACTCAATCGGGTATAAATATTAAATTTCAATAAAATATCAAACAAAAATCATAAACACTCTGTTTGACGCATATTCAACTTTAGAATGATAGGGATGATGTCATTATATAAAAGCATATAGTTTTGCCTTTTTGTGGTATATTTATATCAGGAATTTTAATTTCTAGAATTTGAATATCTACAACCATGCATAACCGTTAGGACTTCTAAATGAGAATGGTAGTATTTCAAATTTTTAAAAGAAAAATGTATTCAAGTATCTTCTAACCATGCATAACCGCGAGGACTTTAAAATTGGATTAGAATCAACTTATCTATTTAATCAATCAATTTTTATATGTGTTCCATACATGTATAACCGCGAGGCTTTTAAATGAGCATGGAAGCACATAATCAAATATTCCAAGTAATTCATCCATACATAACCATGAGGACTTTTAAATGAGAGTGAATACTTTGCATGTTTTTATTGCTAAAGTTATAATAAAATGAAAAACGAATGATTTCCCGTTTAAAATACCACATATTGACATACTATATTAGATTTTTATGAGTGATGGTTGATGGAAATAGAAATGGTAATGGAATTTTTACCAACAGAAAGTTTTTATAACTCTTGTTTAAATTTCTAAAGAAATTTACCAAATATACTGTCTCAAGTTATATATATGATTAATATCAACACTCATCACTTTTTTAATCACTATTTATCTTTTCGATAATTAGTAGGGGGTTAGATTAGTTAATGTAGTCATTTAAAATCAAATCCAAAGATAATTATAAAATCAAATTTTCTAAAATGATTAATCTGAAATAAGGTCAACAAAAGAAACTTTCTGAAAGGGATTTGAGAAAAATGTCTGCCATTTGAAAATTACATCAAGTGAAAAATATGCAGATATTTTCTTTCAAAAACAATGCAATTACTGAATGTCTCAACATAAATCATATTCCACTAGAAATTTTTCTACCAACTAGATTAACGGTGTAATTTTCATCTGAATTTCCCTTTGACTCAAGATTATCATTAATTGAATGTCATAAACCAGACTGTGAAGTTGCAACAAATTTTCTTAAAATCATTTTTTCAGCTTTCCAATGAAATTCTCCTGAATTTGAATTGAAACCATGTAAACAAGCAAACACAAAATATAATGTCAAGTCAAATATATCCACATGTATCATGAGTAATCATTAATCAATAAAACACCATCATTAATCCATGAAAATCTATATGAAATTGTTCAAAGGTGATTGTTCAACATTTTAAATAAGTCAGAATCAAAATCAGCATTTATTTCTTTATTAATTACTGGCTGAATTAAATTATGGTACATATTATCATATTTAATAAACTGTTCAAGATAAATATACCATTGCCTATTTACCTTTATCGATAATATTTCATTTTTGTCCATTGTGATTCTGCCACCTTTATACCCGGCTAAGGAACTTTGATTTGTCGCCGTTTGTGTATCTGGAACAGCCGGAATCCAGATAGCACTGTTGTTGTTCCTTAGCCTGCCACCATACCTACACAAGAGAAGACTTTTGTGACCTGTTTGTTTTTATAGGTCCATGGTTGTTAATGGCAAAAGATTTTGAAAAATATGTTTATGGAGACCTAAAACTATTTATATATGTTCCTTTCGGCACCCAGATTTGTTTAACTTTAAGGGATTTTATGCCTTTTGGAACCCAAATTGGAATAGTTTTCACGTGTTTGGGTCTATACCAACAGTTATTTTGATTGTGTCCAATTTTTCTACAAATTGTGCATATGGATTTGACTTGATTAATTTTTCTTTTAAAAGGTTCAGACTGATTATACCCAAGTCCTTATCTATCTATATTAGAAGTTTGTTTTCCTATTAGCATATTTATTGATCTTTCACTCTTGGAAAATTTTCCTAAAGTTGTAGACAATTTTTGGACTTGTGATTTGAGAGATTCATTTTCGTTTTATAATTGTGTGCACGTTTTAATAGAATTTTCTCTTCTAGTGTTTTCACTCTCTTTCAAAATCAGAATATCATTTTCAAGCGATTTAATTTTAATTTCTGATTTTTTAATCTCTTCTTCGAATGTTGGACGCTTATCACACTTAGGGCTTTTGGTTTGACAGTTTTTACCAATTGATCAAGTTGTTTATTTAATTATATTAAAGTATCTTTGTGTGATTCAACTTTTGCTTATTTATCCCTAAGTCCTTCAAAACAACCATTTATTTCATGAAAATATATAAGCAACTCTGAGTGAGTAAGTTTTGATACCTCGCTTGGCTCGTTATCATCGTCACTATCAGTTATATCACCTCGAAGGCACATATCTTCTTTTTCTCTCTCATTGCCAGTGCTTTTGTCATCCTCATTCATTTCATCCTAAGTGGCTGCAAAACTTCACATTTTTTGTTTCTTTCCATGGCTGAATCGATTTTGTGGACAATTGGGCTTGATATGGCCAGGTTTATTGCACTTATGACAGATAATCTCCCGCTCTTCTGAGTTATCTAGAACATTAACTATTCTACTTTTTAGTTGTTGATTTAGAGCCGCATTTCCATATCTGCGATTCCACCTTTTGAATTTCTTTATTATCAGTGCTAATTCAGCTGCTCCATCCTCATCATCATCTTCTTTACTTTCAGTTGTTCCTTTAAGAGCTATTGATATCTTTCGTGTATCACCTCCTTTGCGTTCTTCTTTGAATTTCATTTCTACTCATAAGTAGTGAGATTTCCGATGAGTTCTTCAACTTTGATTTGTTTCAAATATTTTGATTCTTGGATGGCTGTAACTTTCGCTTCAAAATTCCATTGAAGGACTCTGAGGATTTTTCGGATATTGTCAATTCTGTATATGATTTCTTAAGAGCTTTTGATTTGTATATGATATTGGAAAGTCGTCCGTACATCTCTTTGACATTTTCTTCTTTGGCCATTGTGAAATTCTCGTATTCGCTACTCAGCATGGCAATGCGAGATTCTTTGACTTGAGATGTTCCTTCGTGAGCCACTTCGAGTGTGTGCCATATTTCCTGCATAGTTAGACAATGTGAGACACTATTAAATTCAATTTGATCTAATGAACAGATAATAGGATTCATAGCTTTAGCATTAGCATTCTATAGTCTATTTTCTAGATCTACCCATTGATTCATCAGTTTATCAATTTCTCGATTATTTATAGCTGTAGTTGGTGCTCTGTAACCTGTCTCAACAATATTCCAAGCATCAATGAATTTTAGAAAAAGTTTCATCCTATTTTTCCAGTAAGCATATTCACCATTGAACATTGGTGGTCTAACTATGGACTGACCCTCAACAAAAGCATTATTAAAAGAAGCCATTTTAAAAATCCAATTTTTTTTAAAAAAAATTGGTTTTTGAAAAATCAAACTTTTAAAAACAAAAATTGACTTCTGTTCTAAGCTCCGATACCACTTTTAGGATCGATTTCACCTTAGAGAGGTGGTGAATAGGGTGATAATAATAATTATAAAAATTTAATGCGGAAGTATAAAATAATTTCAACACAGATCACAAAAGAATAATAGCAGCACATATGATAGAAGAATATAAAAAATGCAGAAATAGAACAATACAGATTTACCTAGCTTCCGCAAATCCCTGCCTACATGCTGCCCCCAAGGTTTCTACTCGAAATTAAGTAGTTAGACGCTTACACATTTAAACTTGCGATACCCGCCATCGACTAACCTAACTCTATGCTCAAAACCCTGCCAAAACTCAGCCACTGCGTTGCGAGTTCTTGTACTATACCACCATAGTTCGTCCCCTAGTCACACGACTAGACTTTACATATGTTTAAAAGTAAATTACAAATAAAAAAACTTAAAACAATAAAAACCCTAATTTAAAATTTCTAAAGCCCAAAAGAAAATTATAAGTTGGCCCAAATAAGCAATATGATAAGAAATTTCCCTTTCTTCTTTTTAAGTTGTCCGGCCGACTTTCTTTCCTTTGTTAAAAATAACTGCTTCCTTTTCTGTTCGTTCTTCTTCAAGAAAAATTAGGGCTTTTAAGAATTGAAGAAGCCGCTTCGAAATGATGCTTCAATTGATATCTGGACTAATGGTTGCTTTGTTCTACTTCGACTCCTTCAATCAAGTCGAATTCAATTGTTGCTTGAATTGGTACGTTCATTCCTTCTTCGAATTATAGTATACTCGACTTTGATTCGAGTTGAAAGATTATTCTTTTTGTTGTTGTTTGAACTCAAAAGAATCTCTGCCGATGATGTTAAAGGGTTTTAAATAGGGTTTGATCCCTTATAATTTCGTTCGTATATTTTATGCGAGTTCGTCTGATAATTTTTGACTTGGCCGTTTGTTTTTTCTTGGATATTGATGATTTCTCTGACTTATTCAATTCGCATAATTCGTTGCTTGAGTATTACGGCTTTGATTTTTACTTGTTCAATTCCTTTCCTTGGTCACCATGTTTTTGATTTGCTTTTGAGCTAGTTTTCAATTGTGACTTCGACATTGCTTTGAATTATTCCTCTATAAGTTGAATTCGGCCAGTGACTTGATTTATGAAAAATTTGACTTTGTTAATTCGTGTTCCACATGTTGTTTGACTTCGGTCATTTTTGTAACTCTTGCCTTGTTATTCTTTTTGAATTTCAAAAACTTTTTGAAATTCTTAGCAATAAATGCCATATCCTCTTCATCTGAGTTAGCGTCATCTTGTTCTACTTGAAATGCTAGATTCTTCTTATCTTGTGCTTGAACTTTCTTTGCCTGCAAATTCACTTCATATGACATTAGATTTTGTATTTTCATAGTCAAAAGATCGTTTGCTTCTTCAATAGCTGGAACCTTTCTTTCCCATTCATCCATTATAGAGTTTCGGATTTTTGATACTATATCAAAATAAAAAAATTCTCCTAGTGCCAATAGTGAATGATATATATCTTGAAATCTAGAGTACATGTCATTTATATTTTCATTTGATTTCATTTTGAAATTTTGAAACTGATTTTTCAACATAGGAATTTTGCTTTGTTTAACTTTGTTAGTTCCTTCATGGGTTACTTTTAGAGTTCTCCATATCTCATAAGCATTTGTACACATACTAACTCTATTAAACTCATTTATATCTAATGCACAAAATTGCATATTCATTGCTTTTGCATTTGTAGTAGCATCAGTTTTCTATGCAGCAGTCCAAGTTGAAAAATCTTCTGTTGGAATAGTATATTCGTTTTGAGTAATGTTCCATGTTTCAAAACCATTAGATTGCATATATATTCTCATCTAGTTGACCAGTAATTATAATTCATGCCATTGAATAGTGGAGGTCGTGCAGTAGATTGACCTTAAATAAAACTAGTGTTAGTGACAGTGCTTGTGATGTTGTTATTTTCCATATTAACAAAAATTTTATCAAATAACTATGTTACGGTTATAGGATAACTCAGCTCTGATAACAAATGAAAGTGACTATAGAATGGCTAGCTATCACTTAGGATCGTGTAGTATGGAATATATTTAAAACTAAAAGGGGAAAATAGATGATAATAGCAAAGTAAATAAAAATAAGCACACCAAGAATTTTTATACTAGTTCGAACTTTCCGTTCTACGTCTAGTCCCAGACTTCCTTCTGGAATTTCTCACAATAACCCCTCACTTAACCTGGAGGAATAGGTATACAAAACCTGAGCAACCGATCAGGATTTTTCCGCCTCTAACAACCGAAAGAGGACTTTACCCGCCTAAACAACTGAACATGACTTCAACAGTTTCACTAAAAATTACTTTGACACTTTGTGTTCTTGGTAACACTGATTTGTCTTTTATAGTACAAGCTTCCTATAATCTTCCTCAAGTATATATGTGTGTGTAAAGATTTAGAAAGGAAAATATCGCTTTAATCAAAGAATAAGATAATTGATTCAGAGATTCAAGCAAAATATGTAAGTTGTGATTGCTTCTCAGAATGCAGAGATAGTAGAAAGTATGGTCAGAAAGTAATCAGAAAATCGGTGATTTATGAAGTGAATTTTGTATGTTTATATAGTAGATAAAGTGATGCAACCATTCACGAAGAGTTCTGATTAAAGGAAGCATTCATACCTCTTCATTTTAGAACGTAACTCCTGGCAAATGGAAGTGTCCATTTAGAAAAAATAGCTGTTTAAAGAATTCAGTCCACTGACCCAATATGACCAGTCAACTGAATGTTCAAAATTGTGTAAAAACAGAGAGTTTGTGTGCATCTATACAGATTCAGTCGAATGGCCAAATACGATCAGTCGACTAACCTGACAGTCAAAGCATAGTCTTCATATATTTAAAAAAAAATAAAGTTTAAAACAACTTAACTACTTGAGGATAGATTTTAACATTTCTAAGACTAAAAAATTCAATAAATTAACATACTATACGCAGTTTTGTAGCCTTCTCTCCTTTGTGGTTTGAATAGCATAATTTGTTTTCTTTTTGCCGCTTATCCATATAGTCTAATTCATTGCTTTGTCATGAATCAAAATATATGATTCAACATTCTTCCCCTTTTTGATTGATGACAACCTGTTATATGTGATACTATATTTTTGAGAAATATACAACGGGAGTTATATATACCTCACCCTGAATATATGGCGACATTTTTAATCCCTGCATGAAATGGTTAGTCGGACAAATTTCTCCCCCTTTGTCATCGACAAAAAGGAAATGATAATTTAAGCATTAAACTAACATAATAGAATAAAAATACTAGTTACGGTCACAGAAACTAGTTTCTATTGTTATGAATACAAACTTAGAGATATAATGTTCGAAACAGATGAATAACTTACTACCACTAAAAAAATAACAACCTCATTCAGAGTTAGATTCTGTCTCCTCTTCTTCAACTTTCATCGGTCCTTTTCCTCCGAAGGAACTTCCTGCAAACTGTTTGCCACCTCCATTGCCACTTGCGTCAGAACTAGTATGTTCTTCTGATGTTGACCAAGTAAAGTGAGGGGCATCGTATTTGCATGTATCACATTGAGAAGTCTCCGCAGTGGTAGAAGAGAAGCAGGATATCGCATCCCATAAAATCCCAAAGAAACTCTTGATTTTGTCAAACTTTTTGTCAATTTTCTTATCAAAATTTTTAATGCGGGAATCCAAGATGACTTGATTTCTTACAATTAAATCAATAGATTCCCGAGTGCTTTAGGATGGAGTTGGCATTCAGATGTCATCTCTTGATTGTTGTTGTTGTTGAGTAGAAGTTTCTTGGCGAGGTCGAGATTTCCATTCTTGAAAAGTCATGATATTAAGAGATCTTGGTGGTAGTTTCATAAGGCTTATGGTGTGGCTATTCAGAGTTTTTGGAATAGAGGTATCTGATTTCGGAATAGCAACCTGGAGATTCATAAGTAGTCACATAATATATTCTCCAAAATAAATAATATTCATACGACCTTGGTTGAATGACAGAAATTCGTCTAGAATGAGTTTTGCCAATTTACTTCAACTTCTCCCCAAATAGCATATAATGCTTTATAGTTGTTTGGATAAACAAACTCATAAGAGCTAGTACATGGTAGAATTGTGTGCATTAAAGCTCTATGCATAATTCTGGCCGTAGGTCGTAACGCAATAGACTTAAGTTCGGTCATGTCATCTTCTAAGAATCGATGACTTACTTCGTCTCTCTCGCCTATGATAGCATTTTATTCTTGTAAATCAATACCACTTGTCGGAGTATGAAGAATATGACCAATTCTATGTAAAGAAAGAAACACTTTTCGACCACATGCTAAACTCCATACGCAATTGTCACGATTACGTGGGTTTTGATGGCCTAAATTCAAATTAGCATAGAAAAGTTTTACCAAGGTGTGGTTTATCTTGATGTTATATTGGTTGTGATCCAGGAGTGATTGTAGATCGCTTCTCCGTTCTAAATCTTGAATCCTACATGGTGTAAAATCAGGAAAAACAACAAAAGACCTTCAAAGAATCGGGCTTCTTTCATGTTATTCCACCTTCGGACTAAAGTAGCATCGTATAGCCATTGAGAAATTTGAGAATCATTTGGCTCAGAGGAAGAAGAAGCATGACTAGATCTCTTTGGTTGACGAGGAGCCACTTGAATTAATCAAGGTATTGAAGGAATTTGAAAAAAAACTTGGGAACTAGGGTTTTGGAATTATGGAGTATGGAGGTAGATGTAAAAAGTAATAGAGGAGGTAGGTAGGTAAAAAGGTGAAAAGTAGGCTCAGATTTGAATTTGTCGACTGAACGATTATGGTCAGTCGACCGAACCATTTTCCCGAGAGTTCTGTTTTAGATTCAGTCGACTGGGCGAATATGGTCAGTCCGCTGAACCATTTTCCCAAGAGTTCTGTTTCAGATTCAGTCGACTGCGCTAGTCGACTGAATAAACAAATATGCTCTCTGTTTAATCATTTAGTCGACTAGTTGCTTTCAGTCACTCGACTGTATAGTGTCTGAAAACATATAGTATGCAGATTTAGTCGACTGATCGAAATTTTCAATCGACTGAATAAGTCTTTCAGCATATTCAGTCATTTCTGTACATAAAAATAATAATATATTTTATATATTAACACAATGAATATAAATTAAGGTTAAAAATAATTTTAAAAAATTAGACAAAACGTAATTATTTGGAAGAAGAAGTTGATGGAGAGTTGGAGTTTGTCGGTTCATCCTTCGTCTTCTCTACATATGGTTGTAGTGGTGACCAACGTTTCCACACTCCCATGTGTTTGGAGAGACGGGCGGAGCTTGTGGCGACCTATCCCATGGATTCCGAGAGGACAATGGTGTAGGTTGATGAACCGTAGAGGAAGATGAACAGTAGAATTTCCATCCAATTTGCTTTAGAAAACTCAGACGTCTTGAATTCATTTTCTATTTGTAGTACATCTTACGCTGCAGCGTTATCGATTCCCACTGGTAATGATGCAAATCATCAATTTTTTATTTGGTTTGAGGAGAACCAAAGAATAGCAAACGTCTTGCTTTCTTTTTCTCGGGTGTATAACCCGTGTGATAATTTGACGCTCTTGGAGGTTCATGAGTAAGAGTAGGTGTAGGTTGGTTTGACGATGCAGATGATGGTGTTGCAAAATCGATAGATGAGTAAGCTAATCCATCTGATGAATTGTGTGAAGACATTTTGATTTTGAAAGGAGGTTCAGAAGTTTATGAGAGGATAAGAATATATTTGAAAAGAAAATTTCTTTTGATAGAGAAAGGAGAGCAGTAGACTAAAATATATATAGGAAGAAATGCAATTAGAAAATGGTGGTTCTACATGCAAACTGAAAAAAGTGAGGATGAGAATTAAACAAGAGTTTGTGGCTCAAAATTTATCATAAAAATAATTAAAAAATAAAAAATAAAAAATGTATAAGAAGTAGATGTGAAACACTGAATGGTCAAGTGGAATTGACATAGGTTTATCAAAACCGAGGTGCAGAGTTCGAGTACCAAATTTATTTTTAAATTAAATTGACTTAATTAGCAATTTTTATAATTCTTTTAAAGAAATTATACCTAGTACTCTACTTAATCTTATAAAACAATTTTCACTGAAGGTTTTAGTGAAAATATCAGCTAATTGATTTTCAGAATTTACAAGTTCTAAATTTATTATACCCTTTTCAATATTATCACGAAGAAAATGATGACGGATGTCAATATCTTTAGTTCGTGAGTGATTGACGGGATTTTTAGATAAATTTATTGTACTAGTATTATCACAATATATTATAGACTTATTTAATTTTATATCAAAATCTTGTAATGTTTGTTGCATGTAGATTACTTGAGCATATGCTAAAGCTGCAGATATATGGTCTTCTTCACACGCCGATAGTGAAACGCAATTTTGTTTCTTACTAAACCAAGATACTAAGGATCGTCCAATGAAATGACAAGTTCAACTTGAACTTTTTCTATCTGTCCGGCTTCCTCCAAAATCATCATCACTATATGATACTAATTCAAAAGGACATTCTTTTGGATAAAATAATTCTAAATCGTTGGTTTTGTTAAGGTAACAAATTATATGTTTAACTGCTCGCATATGTGATTCTTTAGGATTTGCTTGAAATCGAGCACATAAAAAAACACACATCATAATGTCAGGTCGACTAGCAGTTAAGTAAAGTAGTGATCCAATCATACTACGATATAGTTTCAAGTCGACACTCTTACCATTTTCATCCTTTTCAAGATGTATAGTTGTACTCATAGGAGTTGGTTTGGCAAACATGTTTTCCATACCGAATCGTTTAATTAGATTATTACAGCACTTTTCTTGATTAAGGGAAATGCCATTTTGCATTTGTTTAATTTGCAATCCGAGAAAATATGATAGTTCTTCCATATGTGACATTTCAAATTCATTTGTCATGATAGTCTAAAATTCCTGACATAATTTTTCATTTGTTGAACCAAAAATAATATCATCAACATATATTTGAATAATTAAAATATCTTGTACAGTTTTCTTAATAAATAATGTTTTATAAACTTTCCCAATCTCAAAACCAGATTCTGGTAAATAGCTTTTAAGTCGGTCATACCAAGCACGAGGCGCTTGTTTTAAATCATATAAAGCTTTCTTAAGTTTATAAACATGATCTGGAAATTTTTCATGAGTAAACAAAGGAGGTTGTTCAACATAAACATTTTCTTTTATAAAACCATTTAGAAAAGCACTTTTAAAATTCATTTGATATTATTTGAAGTTATGAAAACATGCAAAGGCCAGTAGAATACATATAGCTTCTAGTATTGCAACTGGAGCAAACTTTTCTTCATAGTCTATTCCCTCTTCTTGATTATAACCTTGTGCTACTATTCTAGCTTTATTTCTAGTAATGTTACCTTGTTCATCAGCTTTGTTTTTGAGAACCCATTTTGTACCAATAACTAATTGATCACTTGGTCTAGGAACTAATTCCCAAATTTCGTTTCTTTCAAATTGATTTAGCTCTTCTTGCATAGCTATAATCCAATAATCATCAGTTGAGGCTTCCTTAATATTTTTAGGTTCTGTATTAGAGAGAAAAGCTATATGGCTCATTTGATTTAATTGGTGTCTTGTTCTTACATTTGAATTTACTTCTCCAATTATATTTTGAACAGGGTGATCTCTAAGAATTCTTGGAGGAGATCTTACTATATTATCATTATTAATAGTATTTACATTTTCTAAAGTAACATCAGAATTAATATTTTGAAGAATAATACCATCATCTTCTAAATTATTTGTTAGAATTATATTTGTATTATTTTCCAAATTTGTATTTTTGGAAGAAATTTTGACATTTTCATCGAATGAAACATGAAGAGCTTCTTCGATAACTTTAGTTCTTGTATTAAAAACTCGGTAAGCTTTGCTTCTTTTCGAATATCCTATGAATATTCCTTCATTGGATTTTGGATCAAATTTGCCAAGCTGATCTTTAGTGTTAAGTATAAAACATTTTGAACCAAAAACTTTAAAATATGATATATTTAGTTTTCTACCATTTAAAAGTTCATATGGAGTATGTTTTGTTAATGATCGAATAGAAATACGATTCAAAACATAGCATGCAGTTGCAACAGCTTCTGCCCAAAAATGCTTAGGTAAAGTGCTTCCATTTGATAGAGTTCGTGCACATTCTTGTAATATTCATTTTTTCCTTTCTACAACTCCATTTTGTTGTGGTGTTCTAGGAAAGGAGAAATTATGATTAATTCCTTTCTTGTTACAAAAATGTTCGAAAGCTTCATTTTCAAATTCACCTCCATGATCACTTCTAATATTTTAACTTTTAAATTCTTTATATTTCGAATTCTCTTTACAAAAAATTTAACATTTTCGAAAGTATCACTTTTATGTTTCATAAAAATAGTCTACGTATATCTTCAAAAAATCATCTACAACAACAAACACATATCTATTGTGATTAATAGATTGAACTTGAGTAGGTCCGAAAAGGTCCATATGTAATAGTTCAAATGGTTGTGTTGTAGATATGATTTTCTTAGACTTAAAAGAAGATTTTGTTAATTTTCCTAACTGACATGCATCACAGATATTATCAATTTTGAATTTCATATCAGGTAGTCCTTTAACAAGTTTTTTTAGCTAATTTATTAATAGTATTAATATTTATATGACAAAATCTTTTGTGCCATAGCCAAGATTCATTTTCTATAGCTACTAAACACATATTTGTGTTATGATTTATATTCATATTTAAAATATAAATAATTTTACCTCTTATACCTTCAAAAATTAATTTTTGATTTTTATTAGAGATATTGCATTTATTTTCTAAAAAAGATATATTAAAACCTTTATCACATAATTGACTTATACTTAATAAGTTATGCTTTATGTTTTTAACTAATAAAACATTAGTAATGAGAGGTGAGTTAGAGATACCATTATTACTCACATCGCCTTTATTGATGACATAACCTTTTAAATCATCTCCAAAAGTGACTGATCTTCCATTTAAGTAGACTATGTTTGTTAACATGTCTTTATCACCAGTCATGTGTTTTGAGCGACCACTGTCTAGAATCCATTTTTCTCTATTTTTAAGTGGTACCTGCAAAAATAAAGATTAAGATGGTATCCACTCTTTCTTTTTAATGTCCTAAGAGTTAGTTCTTAGGAAACCAAACCCAAGAAGGTTCGGAATTCCCTTTATAAATATAATTCTTATTTTTATGAACAGTTTCTATAAATGT
Source organism: Allium cepa (assembly GCA_030765085.1). Lineage (NCBI taxonomy): Eukaryota > Viridiplantae > Streptophyta > Magnoliopsida > Asparagales > Amaryllidaceae > Allium > Allium cepa. The sequence continues at coordinate 106,461,834 of CM060937.1, read as the reverse complement.
TTTGATATGTTTATTCCTAATCAAGTTATTATTTGTTTTAGGAATCCATATTTTAATAGTTTTAAAATCTTTTGAAACTGTTTTCTTTAAATCTTTACAAATTTTGTTTTTAAACTTATTTTTAAGCTTTCCATATTTTGTAGGATTTTCAATTTTCTTAAATCTTAATCCCATTTTATTTGAAGTAGACTGAGAATTTTCTATTATTTTAGAAATATTTTTTCTTCCTTTATTAAAATTGGAAATATTTTTATTAATATCTTCTAGCTTAGTTTTAAGACTAGATTTTTCTAACTCTAATACTTTAGTGTTAGATTTTAAATCATTAATTTCAACAGATAAAACATCATTTTTATTCTTCTGAATTTCTAATTCCTGAGTTATCATAGAAAGTTGAGAAGCTAAATTAGAATTAGATTCTTGAGATTTTTCAAGTTCTTCTTTGGGAATTTTCTTTTCATCTCTAAGCATACTAATTTCTAATTCAGAGCTATTCAGTTTTCCTTGTAACTCCTTATTATGTTTCTTAGTTTGTTTTACAAAATCTACTAGTTCAGAATTAAGTTCAACTAAATATAACGACCCTGACTCGACCTTCGAAAATCGACACAAAAAACGACGCTCGTATCCAAATGCCGTAGATCCAAACGTCGAATCTCGTTCGCCGGAGCTTATAACACATTAAGTACAACACAGCGAAAGAAAATAATAATACATTTGTTATACAACATTTGATACAACATTCAGATACAATGATGGTACAATGAATGGCATATAATGGTACCTTGCCCTTGCTTTTACGGCCAGCCTTTCGACTGTCACGCCTTACGGCTAACCAACTCCTAGCAGAGGACGTGTAGGGTTAAGAGTCTCCTACTCGCCACCAAACAAAAAGAGAGAACCCCCCACCATGTTTCACAAAGATAACCAAGGTCGGTCGTCCAAAGACTGAAGAAGATTCCCAAGGACTGAAAGCTACCAAACCAAACACTTCGAAAGCTATCGAATCTACACCTTTATTGATTTCCTGAAAAACCCAACTCTAGACTGCCCGTGTGGGAAAATTGTGGGCACCCAGAGTTTAGGAAGGGAACAATAAACTCCAGGACAGTCGTGGGATGGGTATGAGCAAACAAAAACAGTTTATCTTTAAAACGAACAACCAAGCATTTTAAAATTTAAATTCGCAATGCTTTTTAGAAAATGAAACTACCATAAGGCCTCCCGCCACACACACAATGCAAACGTAGAATTGGAGGAGATTTCTCCTTATGATAGTCAAATATGCTTACTACGCAAAAATATTTTGACATTATTATTAGTGCATAGTGTGGAAAACATTTCGAAAGTATAATATTAATCTTAGCCAGCATAGGTACCATGATACTATGCCTACCATAGCTGCCATGTTAAATGGAAGGTTCTACAACTAAAAACGTACAAGGCACGTATTGGATGATTGGATTTCCAACAAATGGTCAGGCTAAGGAACTTCCTATGCCACATGGGTACACTTTTGGAGGGACGTCCCGAGAGCTTAACCGGCTCACTGCCAACACAAGGCCCGGTTACCTCTGTAATTAGGTAACTACTACACGAGCATGTCATCCCCCGGTCCTTTGGGACCTTTATCTGAGGCGCCTCTCAACCACAAAGCAATCACAAAGTAATAGATTTGCAGTGACCATATGAGTTAAGTATTTGGGCTCCATACCATGATACCACCCTTTTCCAGAAGGGAATGACATACCATAAAGGGAGCGACCCTCGTAAACTTGCCGCATCTTTCCTGTTTTAACCATTTACGTAGTGTGAGGTCCTGATGCAGTCTTGTCCACAAAGCTACGCTTTATACAAAAGCCATGCTTTGATCAACAAATGATACACAACAGCACTCAGCATGCCACACTACCAAATTGGGAGTATATCACTGATAACTATCAACTACATAACCTCTGAGCTCGTATGTCTCAGAGAAGGGTGTTAAGCTAAGAGAATAAATTCTCCGCCACCAAGCAGAAATGTATTTGATAGAGATCAGTTTTATATCTCAAAGCGTAATGTCAGACATACAACCATACAAGTCTGTTCCAGGTTCGAACAGAACCGAAGGCACTTCCGAAGAAGCCCTTGCAATCCGGGCATCCACAATTCCGATCGGACTCTCCATTACATATGGAGAACTCTATGCTGGAGCAACTCAGTGTAGAGTTAATCGACGGGTTATCCTATCGTTCTTGAAGACACCCGGCCTTCACCACCTGTCTTCAATTACAATGCATAACGTCGTATCACTATTCGGAACGGGTTATATGACACAAGGTCCTCTCTTGGCTAAACCGAACAGTGAGCGCAATATTTAAAAACATATGGATATGGGATTTCAGTTAAGTCACAACTTTAAACCCAAAACCTTTCTTCAAATTGTTTAAAACAAATTACCATTTCAAATCTTTAAACAAAAATATTCATTTCACAAAGTTCATCCAGTTTCATAAAGATCCATTCATAGATTTCAAAATAACTTCCATTTCAATTGGATTAACTCATTAAATCTTTAAATCAAAGATTTAACTTATAGCTTTCAACACACGTTTCCAAAGATTTATTCATAACTTGGAGAACCATTTTCATTTTAGACTTGACATCCTTTTAACACAAATTGGAAGTTCATTTCTTATGTGAAAGCTTTTATTATTTGAACATAAATAGTTTTCGTTTCAAAAAAATCCGATTATATTTGCACGAGTTAAAGCCCTTGAATTTAAATTCAAATTCCCAAATCAATACCTTAAAATGGTTTAACCCATATATAACTTGTATACCGTCTCTAATCAGAATTCAATTTCAAATTTTGAATTTAAGTTTAAATCAAATTATTTAAACTTCAAAACTTAATTAAGTTATTCAAAAAAAACTTTTATCTTTGAAATTCCTTTTCAAATCTTTTTACTTCAATCCCAATCCATTTCCAAAAACATTTGGATTCAAAAATTCAATTTTAAAACTATTTTTAAAAATCTATGACTTAACCAATTTCCATATTCAATCCATATTTGTGTGTGTATAGTGTAGTCCAGGGGATTTTACACAATAGTGCACAACATCAATCATCACAGATTCAATCATATCAATATCGATAAGTAGTATAACACATAACGCTTATCTTCATTCATAGATTCATAGATAAAGTAAATTTATCAATCACAAAGATTCACTATTGCGATTCGATGTAGGTTTCGGATAACCAAATGAAATCTGACTCCCTGTCTAATCGAAATTCAAATATCGTTTTACGGACCAAGGGGTTTTCATATCCATACAATAGTATATTCATCACAGATATAACAGCTCAGCACAAAGCATTTCATATTTCATAGCATCACATCACATATCAAATATAGCAATCCATCACACGGCATTCAATAACAATCAAACATCTTCAATTAAGCTGAATAAATCGTGTGGTTTTAAATTTTATCAACCACATAATTACTTTCATTAGTAATCTTTAATTAATGATTTATTATCATTAATTTCAATTGATTAAGTCTTAATCACCTTCATTAATTAATCATTCCTTAATTAATTATCTAATTAATTAACCCTTAGTTGTTAATTAATTATCTCTCAATTACTTTTATTAATTAATTACTCCTTAATTAATTAATAATTAACTAAAAATTAATTAACCTTAATTATTTAATAAATTAATCTTTAATATTGAATGATTACTTTTAAAATAATTATATTAACAAATCATTTATTACTTAATAAATTAAAAGATAAATCTTTTTATCTTTATTAATCACTTTTGTTTATCTTTTTAACCTTATTTAATAAATCATCCTTATCAAATTAATTACTTTAAAAGGTTAAGATAACATTTTATCTTAATTATCCTTTATAATTACATTATTATTTTAATATAAATAACTTAAAAATGTAACAAGTTGAATAAATAAAAATTTAATTACTTTGAAAATCTCTTATTCGAATCCTTAATCAATCCGAGCTTTAATCAAATCATCACTTGAAAACATGTTTTAAAAATGTTTAAAAGTTTGAGAATTTTTCAAAACAAAAACGATTTTGCACATGTGCTCGAGACCTGCTTTGAGTCTTGCCCGAACAGATGCCAGAATGCTTCGAGTCTTCCCTGAGTAATCTTCTCTTTTTTTTTAACTTTTTTTGATCTAAAACATACTACTGTTAAACTTGCACGAATGAACTCGACAACTCACTCGAGCCACGATCCCATTTACCCGAGACCCAAACTACTTCTTCTTCCTTCAACAATCACATATACACGATGATACTGGTGCATATGCACCGACGATCGGAGTGCCTACGATCAACACTACAACCTCCCAAAAGTCACCCATGATCATCTCAAACCAATTAACAACCCAGATCGATGATTCGATCGAGAAAAAAAAATCGAGTTGTTCAACTTAAACCTGGAAACGACATCTGATCAACAACCTCCCTTATACCGACACCACCGACCACCAGCGGTCACGCAACCCTGACAAAAACTTCATCACACACCTACGCATCTAACCCCCCCTCGGTCTAGTGTGACTCGACGCAACGGTGACGACGAAATTATCGTGTTCCCCCCTTCGGACAAAACTAGAACATGAACCCTAGTCCATCGAAATCACGCCGCATCGATCATCAGGATTTTTTTTTTGCTATTTTTCCCCCAATCTACAACACCCATGCCTCCATCACCATTAATCCCGATCCAACATCCTTCGACGTTCCCCAGAACTTGACCATTTTAGGTTTTCCGTTCAAACCAAAAACCCCCCTTCAATTCAAAACTTAAAATCACAAATTTATTTTTAAAATTCATCATTTTCAGATACAAACCTAGTCATGAAGTTAAAACTAAAAATTAAAATCTTTTACTTTCTGACTTTAATTTACTTTAACTGAAATTTCTTATTTTTGATAAAATCCCTTAATATAAACACTTGAGTTTATTTTTAAAAATAATATTAAAGTCTTATGATCATTTTCGATTTGTAGATCAAAGTATGAAATTGAGTGAAAAAATGCAGTTCGTATTTTTCTTAGTGAACTTATGTCTGAGCTTCCACAGAGTATAACACATGTATGTATATACATACATTCAGACATGCAAACACATAGGACAGTAAAACAGTCTGCACAACAACTCAAAGCATTCATCACAACATCAATTCATAGATTTAAGGTTCTGTATTAAAGGTTTGCTCACCAATATATTTGCAAATAGAGAAGCAGAAAGGAAGTCTGGAAGCTTGAATTTAAAAACAACTGGAAACTTGAAATTTGCCTTGAACTTTGATTTTGTTTAGTTTGCCTGAAGCTTTCAAACTCAGATTGAAGTTGAAACTTGATCTTGCATTTGTTTGCTTTTGCTCTAATTTCTCAGGTTTTATTTTAATCTTTTTCTTTGATCTGGACTTGATTTCCAGGCTTTAATTCTTGCCTCAGATTTGCATTTCAGGTTTCGATATGATCTGAGACTTGATTATGTTTATATGATCCCACTAATTTGCTTGATTGCTGAGAAACTTTGAGTTGTTCAGGCTTCAGATTGCTTGATAATGTTGAATTCAATTTGCCTATTTGATTCAGGTTTTATTTTCTGTTTTCCAAGGTTTTTTTTATTTTCAGGTTTGGAAAGTTTCAAACTGGTTTCTTCTTAACATATCATTTTTTGTATATAATTTAATCTCAAAAAGAAGAAGAATTTTTCCACTTGTTCACCTTAAGCCAACACTTGTTAAATTTCTTATTGCACGGTCTACACTTGTCTTTTGCTTGCATTTTTATGTTTAAACCTTGTCTCATATTTTAATTTATAAATTTTAATTTAAACCCTTATTTCACAAATGTCACAAATGTGTATTTTATGTTTAACTCCTTAGTTTAAATTATTTTTGTAAATTTGTTTTAACCCTATGTTTAGTTTTATTAAAAATTAGGTTTCAAACCTTCTTTATTTTAATTTATATTTTAAACCCCTTTATTACTTAATCTTTATATTTACATAAGTTTATGTAATATATTTCCTATTTTTAGTTTTAATATGTACAAAACTAATTTATTTCAAGTACAAAAGAAAAATATTATAAACTTTTTATCAAACCTTGTTTACAAATAAATTTATAACTTTGTTTCTAAACCTTACTTTATTTAAAATTTCAATTGTAAATGAATACTTTTTTTACATTACCCTATATTTTAATGTTACATACAATGTATGTTTTTACTATTTTCAAATGGTATTAGGCTTTATTAATTTTAAAAAGAAAGTAAATACATATTAAGATTTTATATTCATACATTTTAATTGATACTTATACAAATTTACAACAAATGATTTTGAAATCAAATTAGATTATATACCTACAATTCTAATTAGATACATATATGTATTTTTTTTTCAAAATATAACTTTTAAATCCAATTAATTTTATAAAAATATTAAGTATTTAATTTCAATCTCAAAATCAATTTCAAGTGATAATCTATTTATATAAATAACCGTACACCTTATTTATCTTGGAAAATTCAAATATACCCATAGTTCTACTCATAATATATTTCATTCTTAGAACTTCGAGCTTAAAATCTAATTCAATTTATTTTATTTTATTTTATTTTGTATTTCAAATCCAAATAAATTCTTAATTAATTCATAATTGAATCCAAAATTTAATTTAATTATCAATTAAATTTGACTCAAGAATCGGGATTGTTATAGATTCTCCCCTTAAGAAAATTTCGTCCCCGAAATTTGCCAGAGAGACAACAAAGGAAAGATGTAAGATAGAGAAATATCTTTTCAAATCATACTGAATATTTATTCTGCATTTGGCTTACCAAATTAGAATATCAACAATATGAGAACAAACTCATACAATTATTTCACAAGATACTTGGGTCCACCGGTCTACGAATATGCAAGCGCATTGATTAGTTCGAAGTCGTAGAATATATCGAGACCCAAACAATAGATAAATGGATTTAATCTTCCATAATTCTCAAACACTAGATATGGATTCCAAATTCAATTCGAAATATCCCAAAGTATACATCAACTTGTCCGTCTTCGGACTTCAGTCTACATAAGAAATTACAATAGAATTTCAAATTTAGTTTTAACTGATATCGTTTTATTGATACAATTCAAATTTATCCTTATATTTGTTAACCATTTTTTTTTCAAATAAATTTTCAAATTCATTAGAGTTTAAAACGAAAATCTGATAAGAAACTAATGAAGATACGAAGTAAGGATTTTCTACAATGATTCGTAGGGCCACCATCACACCGAAACTTCTTTCTGGAGCTGTCATGAAGCCATCAAAAGAATTTGGAGTCAAATCAAAGGAGATTGATAGAGAAAATTATTTCCGCTATTGTAGAGTATTGACCATTTATAGTGGTACTCCACTGTCCCTTATCTCGTCCTCTTCTTGCACTCATGCTTACTATTAGCGGATAGTAAGAGAATTTACTGAGGCGTTCAAACGGATATCTTAGGGATATACTCATTCTAGGGTATACTTCACCCCATCTCTAATGAGTTACCTAATGTGTTATACTCCTAAGCTAAAGTTTCAACCTTCAGATCTGATACCAATTATAAAGACCCTGACTCGACCTTCGAAAATCGGCACCGAATACGACGCTCGTATCCAAATGCCGCAGATCCAAACGTCGAATCTGTTTCGTCGGAGCTTATAACACATTAAGTACAACACAACGGAAGAAATGAATAATAAATTTGATATACAACATTTGATACAATATTCAGATACAATGATGATACAATGAATGGCATACAATGGTACCCTGCCCTTGCTTTTACGGCCAGCCTTTCGATTGTCACGCCTTACGGCTAACCAACCCCTCGTAGAGGACGTGCAGGGGTAAGAGTCTCCTGCTCGCCACCAAACAAAAAGCGAGAACCCCACATCACGTTTCAGAAAGATAAGAAAGGTCATTCGTCTAAAGACTGATGAAGATTCCCAAGGGCTGAAAGCTACCAAACCAAAGACTTCGAAAGCTATCGAATCTACACCTATTATTGATTATCTGAAAAACCCAACTCTAGACTCCCAGTGTAGGAAAATTGTGGGCAACCAGAGTTTAGGAAGGGAACAATAAACTCCAGGTCAGTCGTGGGACTGGTATGAGCAAACAAAAACAGTTTATCTTTAAAACGAACAACCAAGGATTTTAAAATTTAAATTCGCAATGCTTTTTAGAAAATGAAACTATCATAAGACCTCCTGCCACACATACAATGCAAATGCAGAATTGGAGGAGATTTCTCCTTATGATAGTCAAATATGCTTACTACGTAAAAATCTTTTGATATTATAATTATTAGTGCATAGTGTGGAAAACATTTCGAAAGTATAATATTAATCTTAGCCAGCACAGGTACTATGATACTATGCCTACTATAGCAGTCATGTTAAATGGCAGGTTCTACAACTAAAACCGTACAAGGCACGTATTGGATGATTGGATTTCCAAAAAATGGTCAGGCTAAGGAACTTCCTATGCCACATGGGTACGCCTCTGGAGGGACGTCCCCAGAGCTTACCATCTCTCTGCCAACACAAGGCCGGGTTATCTCTGTAACTAGGTAACTACTACAGGAGCATGCCATCCCCCGTTCCTTTGGGACCTTTATCCGAGGCGCCTCTCAACCACAAAACAATCACAAAGTAATAGATTTGCAGCGACCACATGAGTTAAGTATCTGGGCTCCATACCATGATACTACCCTTTTCCAGAAGGGAATGACACACCCTAAAGGGAGCGACCCTCATAACCTTGCCGCATCTTTCCTGTTTTGACCATTTCCGGGGTGTGAGGTCCTGATGCAGTCTCATCCACAAAGCTACGCTTTATACAAAAGCCATGCTTTGATCAACAAATGATACACAGCAGCACTCAGCATGCCACACTACCAAATTGGGAATATGTCACTGATAACTATCAACTACATAACCTCTGAGCTCGTACGTCTCAGAGAAGGGTGTTAAGCTAAGAGAATAAATTCTCCACCACCAAGCGGAAATGTATTTGATAGAGATTAGTTTTATATCTCAAAGGGTAATGTCATACATACAACCATACAAGTCTATTCCAAGTTCGAACAGAACCGAAGGCACTTCCGAAGAAGCCCTTGCAATTCGGGCATCCACAATTCCAATCGGACTCCTGATCACATATGGAGAACTCTACACCGGAGCAACTCAGTGCAGAGTCAATCGACGGGTTATCCTATCATTCTTGAAGACATGCGGTCTTCACCACCGGTCTTCAATTGCAACGCATAACGTCGTATCACTATTCGGAATGGGTTATATGACACAAGTTCCTCTTCCGGCTAAACCGAATAGTGAGCGCAATATTTAAAAACATATAGATATGGGAATTCAGTTAAGTCACAACTTTAAACCCAAAACCTTTCTTCAAATGGTTTAAAACAAACTACCATTTCAAATATTTAAAAAAAAAGATTCATTTCACAAAGTTCACACAGTTTCACAAAGATCCATTCATAGATTTCAAAACAACTTCCATTTCAATTGGATTAACTCATTAAATCTTTAAATCAAAGATTTAACTTATAGCTTTCAAAACACGTTTCGAAAGATTTATTCATAACTTGGAAAACCATTTTCATTTTAGACTTGAAATCCTTTTAACACAAATTGGAAGTTCATTTCTTATGTGAAAGCTTTTATTATTTGAAAATAAAGAGTTTTCGTTTCGGAAAAATCCAATTATATTTGCACGAGTTAAAGCCCTTGAATTTAAATTCAAATTCCCAAATCAGTACCATAAAATGGTTTAACCCATATACAACTTGTATAACGTCTCTAATCCATATTTTCCAAACATTGAATTCAATTTCAAGTTTTGAATTTAAGTTTAAATCAAATTATTTAAACTTCAAAACTTAATTAAGTTATTCAAAAAAATAACATTTATCTTTGAAATTCCTTTTCAAAACTTTTTACTTTAATCCCAAACCATTTCCAAAACCATTTGGATTCAAAAATTCAATTTTAAAACTATTTTTAAAAATCTATGACTTAACCAATTTCGATGTGCAATCCATATTTGTGTATGTGTAGTGTAGTCCATGGGGTTTTAAACAATAGTGCACAACACCAATCATCACATATTCAATCATATTAATATCAATAAGCGGTATAACCCATAACGCTTATCTTCATTCACAGATTCACAGATAAAGTAAATTTATCAATCACAAAGATTCACTATTGCGATTCGATGTGGGTTTCGAATAACCAACTGAAATCCGACTCCTTGTCGCATCGAAAATCAAATATCGTTTTACGGACCAAGGGGTTTTCATATCCATACAATGGTATATTCATCACAAATATAATAGCTCAGCACAAAGCATTTCATATTACATAGCATCACATCGCATATCAAATATATCAATCCATCACACAACGTTCAATAAAAATCAAACATCTTCAATTAAGCTGAATAAATCGTGTGGTTTTAAATTTTATCAACCACATAATTACTTTCATTAGTAATCTTTAATTAATGATTTATTATCATTAATTTCAATTGATTAAGTCTTAATCACCTTCATTAATTAATCATTCCTTAATTAATTATCTTAATTAATTAACCCTTAGTTGTTAATTAATTATCTCTCAATTACTTTTATTAATTAATTACTCCTTAATTAATTAATAATTAATTACATATTAATTAACCTTAATTATTTATTAGATTAATCTTTAATATTGAATGATTACTTTTCAAATAATTATATTAACAAATCAATAATTACTTAATAAATTAAAAGATAAATCGTTTTATCTTTATTAATCACTTTTGTTTATCTTTTTAACCTTATTTATTAAATCATCCTTATCACATTAATTACTTTAAAAGGTTAAGATAACATTTTATCTTAATTATCCTTTTTAATTACACTATTCATTTAATATAAATAACTTAAAAATGCAACAAGTTGAATAAATAAAAATTTAATTACTTTGAAAATTTCTTATTTGAATCCTTAATTAATCCGAGCTTTAATCAAACCATCACTTGAAAACATGTTTTAAAAATGTTTAAAAGTTTGAGAATTTTTCAAAACAAAAACTGTTTTGCATACATGCTCGAGACCTGCTTCGAGTCTTGCCCGAACAGATGCCAGAATGCTTCGAGTCTTCCCCGAGTAATCTTCCCTTTTTTTTTAACTTTGTTTGATTTAAAACATACCACTGTTGAACTTGCACGAATGAACTCGGTAACTCACTCGAGCCACGATCCCATTTATCCGAGACCCAAACTACTTCTTCTTCCTTCAGCAATCACATATACATGATGATACTGGTGCATATGCACCGACGATCGGAGCGCCTACGATCAACACTATAACCTCCTAAAAGTCACCCATGATCATCTCAAACCAATTAACAACCCAGATCGATGATTCGATCGAGAAAACAAAATTGAGCTATTCAACTTAAACTTGGAAACAACATCTGGTCAACAACCCCCTTCACCCCGATGCCGCCGACCACCAACGGTCACGCAACCCTGACCAAAACTTCATCACACACCGACACATCTAACCCCCCGGTCCGGTGCGACTCTACACAACGGTGACGACGAAATCGTCGTGTTTTCCCCTTCGAACAAAATTGGAACATGAACCCTAGTTCATCGAAATCACGCCGCATCAATCATCGGGAAATTTTTTTGCTATTTTTCCCCCAATCTACAACACCCACGCCTCCATCACCATTAATCCCTATCCAACATCTTGCGATGTTCGCTAGAACTTGACCATTTTATGTTTTCCGCTCAAACCAAAAACCCCCCTTCAATTCAAAACTTAAAATCACAAATTTATTTTTAAAATTCATCATTTTCAGATACAAACCTAGTAATGAAGTTAAAAATAAAAATTAAAATCTTTTACTTTCTGACTTTAATTTACTTTAACTGAAATTTCTTATTTTTGGTAAAATCCCTTAATATAAACACTTGAGTTTATTTTTAAAAATAATATTAAAGTCTTATGATCATTTTCGATTTGTAGATCAAAGTCTGAAATTGAGTGAATAAAATGCAGTTCAAATTTTTCTTATTGAACTTAAGTCTGAGCTTCCACAGAGTATAACACATGTATGTATATACATACATTCTAACATGCAAACACATAGGACAGTAAAACATTTTGCACAACAACTCAAAACATTCATCACAACATTAATTCATAGATTTAAGGTTCAGTATTAATGGTTTGCTCACCTGTATATTTGCAAACAGAGAAACAGAAAGAAAGTCTGGTGGCTTGAATTTAAAAACAACTGGAAACTTGAAATTTGCGTTGAACTTTGATTTTGTTTAGTTTGCCTGAAGCTTTCAAACTCAGGTTGAAGTTGGAACTTGATCTTGCATTTGTTTGCTTTTGCTCTAATTTCTCAGGTTTTGTTTTAATCTTTTTCTTTGATCTGGACTTGATTTCCAGGCTTTAATTCTTGCCTCAGATCTGCATTTCAGGTTTCGATCTGATCTGAGACTTGATTGTGTTGAGATGATCCAACTAAGTTGCTTGATTGCTGAGAAACTTTGAGTTGTTCAGGCTTTAGATTGCTTGATAATGTTGAATTCAATTTGCCTATTTGATTCGGGTTTTTATTTTCTGTTTTCCAAGGTTTGTTTTGATTTTTAGGTGTGAGAAGTTTCAAAATGGTTTCTTCTTAACTTATCATTTTTTTTGTATATAATTTAATCTCAAAAAGAAGAAGAATTTTGCCACTTATTCACCTTAAGCCAACACTTGTCAAATTTCTTATTGCATGGTCTACACTTGTCTTTTGCTTGCATTTTTATGTTTGATACCTTGTCTCATATTTTAATTTATAAATTTTAACTTAAACCCTTATTTCACAAATGTCACAAATGTGTATTTTATGCTTAACTCCTTGGTTTAAATTATTTTAGTAAATTTGTTTTAACCCTATGTTTAGTTTTATTAAAAATTAGGTTTCAAACCTTCTTCATTTTAATTTATATTTTAAACCCCTTTTATTGCTTAATCTTTATATTTACATAAGTTTATGTAATATATTTCCTATTTTAGTTCTAATATGTACAAAACTAATTTATTTCAAGTATAAAAGAAAAATATTATAAAATTTTTATCAAACCTTGTTTACAAATAAATTTATAACTTTGTTTCTAAACCTTACTTTATTTAAAATTTCAATTGTAAATGAATACTTTCTTTTTTTTACATTACCCTATGTTTTAATGTTACATACAATTTATGTTTTTACTATTTTCAAATGGTATTAAGCTTTATTAATTTTAAAAAGAAAGTAAATACATATTAAGATTTTATATTCATACATTTTAATTTATACTTATACAAATTTACGACAAATGATTTTGAAATCAAATTAGATTATATACCTACAATTCTAATTAGATACATATATGTATTTTTTTTCAAAATAAAACTTTTAAATCCAATTAATTTTATAAAAATACTAATTATTGAATTTCAATCTCAAAATCAATTTCAAGTGATAATCTATTTATATAAATAACCGTACACCTTATTTATCTTGGAAAATCCAAATATATCCAAAAAATTCTATTCACAGTATATTTCATTCTTAGAACTTCCAGCTTAAAATCTAATTCAATTTATTTTATTTTATTTTGTATTTCAAATCCAAATAAATCTTAATTAATTTATAATTGAATCCAAAATTTAATTTAATTACCAATGTTTCCTGGAGATTTGAACAGGCAACTAGGTACTCGGCATTAGCACACTCTTCGGCTATTTATGGATCGTTCGGCATCTACATACCGTTCGGCATTCTGAATGCTCGACGCAAATGGTTCGTATGGCATTAACGTTCGAATAACATTCGTGAGTACTCGGCCTTGGGAAGTGTTCGGCGGTCAGGGTCGTTCGACATTTGGAAGAGCTCGGCATCCCGGAGCGCTCGGCGTTCAGGATGTTCGGCTTAGCTTTGTTCGGCAGGATTCCCTATTGTTCGGCACTCTAGGTGTTCGGCACCACTTCGCTCGGCATGAGAATACGGTTCGGCACGCAAGAGCGTTTGGTATCAAATGACGCTCGGCAGGCAAGGGCGTTCGGCATCTTTGGATGTTCGGCATGGCAGACTCGTTCATCATTCAGGAACGTTCTGCATTCGAAGATCGTTCGACATCCAGAGGTGTTCGGCATCCCGAGGTCTTTCGGCAGTCAGAAGTGCTCGACATTCAACCAGTCTCAATCAACTTCAATCATTTTTCGGCATACACTCGCCACTCGGCATCTCACTTCGTCCGGCATGAAGATGGCGTTTCAGTATTTAGTCGTTCGCCACAACGCACTGGTTTGGCTTCCGGTGTCATTCGGCATCATTCTGCTAGGCAAGAGGAGATCGTTCGGCATTCATGCCCTGTTCGGAATTTGGCCGTTCGACATATTTGGTTCGGCGCATAGAGTTGCTCCATTTGGGCCGAGGTATTCAGCTACCAGGCCCACCAGGGAAGTCCAACCCATCTTCGTCTATAAATAGAGAGGCAGGGGCACAGTGAAAGGGATCGTTTTTTCGAGAACACTGGAGAAACGCCGCCGCATTCAACACTCACTCAAGACTTAATCTTTTACTCTGAAATTTTATTCAAGTAATTGGAAAAGGATTGTGTCTGTAATCAACTATCAAGGAAAGCAATAGAAATCCATTTCAAAGTGGACATAGGCAGTTACGCCAAACCACTATAAATCTGGTGTTCTTGTTCTTTGTATTTAAATTTACATACTGTCTTCTGTTTTAATTTACTATCTTCATTAATCTCTCTGCACAATCTTTCTTAAAGGTGTTAGTGGCCAATTTTGGTGCTAACATTTTGGTGCTTTCATTGAGAGTCGAATTCTCAGGCTGTTAGGATCTGCTTTGTAGCTACTGGATTGCATAAATCCCCCAGAGGAGATCCATGATCATTCACAAGGCATTTGTTGATTCTATTCAGAGTTACAACCAACAACTCTACCATGGGGAGACCACAAACTAGATCGGCCTCTCATAACGTAGATGTCCACGAGACTACTAGCGTGCAACAAGTTGGACCTAGAAATCAGTAAGCAACTCGAGGTGCTGGGCCCTCCACCCAAAACCAAGCGGAAGCTGTTTCCCGAACAGAGTTCAACGAATTGATAAGAGAACTGAAGGAAAGTAGAAGGCAACTTGCTGAGTAGATTCAAGCCAACATTAACCTCATGACTCAGCTCACTCAGTAGCAGCGTCGAAATGCTGGAGGTAACCCTGCCCCTTATTCTGAATCTGATAGTTCAACCTCAGCTTATGAACCTCCTAGGCATGGGCATCGTAAGGATGAAGGTGCACAAGCAGGTGTCACAGATCGATCGATTAGGGATCAAGCCCGTGAGGAGACCGGACGCCCGAATCTCCAAGACCCAAATCAGGCGGGACATCCACCCACACGGTCCCGTGGAACGGAACCCAACCTTCCATCCTCCATACAAACTCCGGACTTAATAGCTATGGTCAGGAAGTTGATGGGAGAGAGCCAAGGCATGACCAATGAAGATTGGGGAGTGTCCAGAAGTCATACTCCCTTCACAGATGATATCCTACAGGCTGAGTATCCCAAGAAGTTCAGTATGCCGACTATCCCAGCCTACGAAGGGAAGACCGATCTCAGGCAACATGTGATGAGCTACGGATGGATGATGGATTCCGCAAGAGACAATGATGCGACCAATTGTAGGTGCTTCCCAATCACTCTGTCCGGAATTGCCACCTTGTGGTTACTCGACTTCCCCCATGATCTATTTCCATCTTTGACAATTTGGCAATGAAATTCATAGAACAATTCAGGATGCACACACCTCGCCCAAAGTATGTGATGTCCTTATCGAGCGTAATCCAAGCTCCAGGAGAGTCATTGAAAGCATACTTGCAGAGATTTCATGTTGCTACAACTGAAGTGAGAAATCCTCACAACCACGCAATTTTGATGGCGGTAATGCGTGGAGTGGATCCAGATACTGAATATGGAGATTGGTTGGCGGGAAAGCCCCCAGCCACGTAGGAGCGTTTTTATTCGAAAGCTCATCAGTTCATAAGAAGGGAAGAAGCCCGATGGACAAGACGAGACAAGGCAACAGGGCCTGCTCAGGAGACTGCGAAAGGTAACGTCGCCATGAAGCAACCCGACGATAATTCGGTAAAAGCTTAAGTCAACGTCCAAAACAAGCCTGGGCAGTCTAAAGGATCCGAAGGTGGAAATCCGGAAAAGAAAAGAAAGACGGGGAAATGAAAGTCAAGGATCCCGACCTACAATGAATGCACCCCGCTCAACGCATCTCTTGAGAACATCTATTTTTCAACTTGCAACAATTTTCAATATAGAAAACCACGCCCAAAGGAATCAACGGAGGAACAGAAGCGGACTAGGAAGTATTGCCTCTTTCACGAGTCTTATGGGCACAACACAGTGGAGTGCAGACACCTCCATGACGCTATAGAAAAGTTGATTAGATAGAAGAAGCTGCAGGAGTTTGTCAAGGATCCACAAAACGGAAGACAAGAGACATCGGACTTCGGACATGGGCCAGCTCTACGCCAACCAGAACAACCTTCTCGAACTGTGGGTAGATTGGTTATCAACACGATTGTTGGCAAACCTCATCCTGCGGATAAGAATTGGCAGGAGATGAAGCGATATGCTAACTCTTTAAGACATTCGCAGTATGAGTGTTGTTCGAATGTGGAGGATGGGACTCCTGCAAAGCAGCAACGCACGATGAATGATGACATTGTATTCAGGAGCAGAGATGCGGATAAGTTGGAGGCTCCAACCATCGACCCGATGGTCATATCTGCGACAATCGGGCCGGCGTTCGTGAAGAGAATTCTAATTGATTGCAGAAGTTTCATTAACATCATCTTCAAGAAGGCATACGACCAAATGAAGCTGGAGACCAAGGATTTGAAACCGTCTAAAGCCAGAATCCATGGCTTTAATGGCACAGCACCGGATGTAGTGGGATATGTGGAGTTACCAGTCGAACTGGGGAAAGGAAAGCATAGGAGGGCACGAATCCTACCATTCATAGTGTTTGATGTTGACTCTCCATATAGCGTATTTTTAGGATGTCCAGCCCTGGCAGAATTTTGTGCAGCATTGGCCCCTTGGTGTCTGAGGTTAAAATTTCCAACATATAGAGGTGTTGGAGTGGTACACGGTGATCAGGCGACCGATCGTGCATGCTATGTGGCTGAGCTGAGAGAGGCTCGGCGTAGAGATAAAGGAAAGGTTGCGAACAGCTCCGTCCGCATCCAAAGTTCTGATGATTGACAAGTAGCGCCCGAGCCTTGGCTCGAGCAGCATTCTCGGATCTATAGAGACATAGATCTGAGAGATGATGATATGGGACCCAGGGAAACAAATGCAGCACCAGCTGAACTAACCATTGATATCCCAGTCAGCCGGGATGACCCGTCACGAATTCTTAAAATTAGATCACAACCCGGCACCGTGGTGGCCGAGAACCTCACTGACTTCCTCCGAGCGAATCTTGATGTTTTCGCTTGGACACACTCTGATATGTGCGAGATTTCTCCAATAATTGTGAGCCATATGTTGAACATAGACCCAAAGTACGTTCCCGTAAAACAGAAAAGGAGAGGTATGGACCTAGAGAGGTCTGCAGCTCTCAAAGAGGAGGTGGGAAAACTCAAAGCCAATGGGTTCGTCCGCGACGCCCTCTATCCTGAATGGGTATCTAACCCAGTGCTAGTGAAGAAAGCTAATGGAAAGTGGAGAACTTGTGTTGATTACTCCGATCTGAATGAAGCATGCCCGAAGGATAGTTTCCCTTTACCTAGAATCGACCAGCTCGTCGATTCTACCATCGGACATGAATTATTGTCATTTATGGATGCGTATTCAGGATACAATCAGATCCCGATGCATATTATAGACCAAGAGCACACCAGTTTCATCACTAATATGGGGCTATGTTGCTATGTAGTGATGCCCTTTGGATTGAAAAACGCGGGAGCAACTTATCAGCGTCTGGTGAATCGAATGTTTAAAGACCAGATCGGTAAGACGATGGAAATCTATGTGGATGACATGCTCGTGAAGTCACGGCAGTCAAACGACAACATTCGAGACTTAACAGAAATGTTTGATATACTCAAACATTATGGTATGAAGATCAACCGCTTGAAGTGCTCTTTTGTGTGGCGTCGGGAAAGTTCTTGGGTTTTATTGTGAATGCACGTGGAATTGAAGCTAACCCGGAAAATATTCAAGCTATTCGAGACATACAGGTGCCCATACTATAAAGCAAGTACAAAGCTTGACCGGAAAGGTAGCAGTGCTGAGCCGATTCATATCCAGAGTCACGGATAAATGCATCCCCTTCTGTGACGTGATTAAGAAGGGAAAAAGGAATTTCGAGTGGACATCCGACCGTGAGGAAGCATTTCGAGCTCTGGTAAAGCATTTGGAGAGCCCCCCGGTGCTATCGAAACCAATCGACTATGAAATGCTGTATGTATACTTGGCAGTATCCCAGCACGCTATTAGAACGGCTCTGGTTCGCGAGGAGGACCGAGTTCGAAAGCTAGTATATTATATCAGTAAACGCTTGACGGGGCAGAAAGAAATTATCCAAAGATTGAAAAACTAGCCTATTGCTTGGTGATTGCATCACGCAAGCTTCGTCCGTATTTTCAGCCATACTCAATCAGTGTTTACACTAATCAACCCTTGCGACAGGTACTCCAATGACCGAAAACTTCCGAAAGGATGTTAAAGTGGAATATCGAATTAAGTCAATTCGATATTACCTACCTTCCACGAAGGGCCATACAAGGACAAGCACTAGCTGACTTTATTGATGAATTTACTGTGTCAGACGAATCAAACGACCACAATGTCATACCTCCCATTCGATGGAAGATGTACACCGATGGGGCATCTAACGACCGTCGTTCGGGGGTTGGCATAGTTCTTGTAACTCCTGAGAACCGATCAGTTTGCTATGCTTTGAAGCTCGAATTCACAACAACGAATAACGAAGCCGAATATGAAGCGTTGATTGCCGGCTTAAGACTTATCAAAGAACTAGGAGTAAAATTGGTTGAAATTTTTAGCGACCCGCAGCTAGTGGTGTACCAAGTATGAGGAGACTATCAAGCAAGGGGGCATAGAATTGCCCCATATTTGGTCCGAGTTCAGGAGCTGCTAGCGAATATCGAGTATTATGATATTTCACATGTCCCGCGTGAGCAAAACAGAGCAGCCGATTCATTGGCAAAATTTACAAGCACTGGTGATGCGCAACGGATGGGATTGTTTCCTGTCGAAACCTTACATGTTCCGAGTATAAATATGATGGAGGTAGATTTCATGTTAGAAAAAGAAATTGAGAAGGAATCGTGGATGACCCCAATCAAGCAGTACTTGCTATTCGAGATCTTACCCGAAGAAAGAAGTGAAAGACGACAAGTCCTTCGTAAGGCTTCACGATATATAATACAGGATGCGGTGTTGTACCGAAGGGGATTCTCAACCCCCTTACTCCGGTGTGTGGCCCACGATGAGATAAAACGAGTATTAAAGGAAGTCCATGAGGGAGAGTGCGGTGACCATACTGGGGGCAGACATTAGCAAAGAAAGTCCTCCGTTATGGATACTACTGGCCAACAGTGAATCGGAATGCTGTAGACTATGTGAGAAGATGTGATAAATGCCAAATATATGCAAAAATCCCGAGAGCTCCGCCGATGGAGCTCACGCAAATGGTTAGTCCCTGGCCATTTGCAATGTGGGGATCGATCTAGTTGGTTCTTTACCCATAGCCAAAGGTGGAGCGAAATATGCAATAGTTGCGGTCGACTACTTTACCAAATGGCCAGAAGCAGAGCCTTTGGCCACAATAACCACCAGGAAGGTTATTAATTTCGTCGTACAAAATATCATATGCCGTTTTGGTCTTCCACAAACCATCACTACAGACAATGGAAACCAATTCGAAAGCAAGGAGTTCAAAGAATTTTGTTAGAAATATGGCATTGAGAAGAAGTTTGCAGCGGTTGCTCACCCGAAAGCCAACGGACAAGTGGAAGCCGTAAACAAGATAATCAAGTCCATATTGAAAAAGCGTCTGGAAAAGGCTAGAGGCAAGTGGGTGGATGAACTTCCAACGGCGCTTTGGGCCTATAGGACCACCCACAAGACCGCGACTGACCACACTCCATTCGCATTGGCATATGGCACGGAAGCTGTCATACCCGTGGAACTTGAAGTTCCATCACATCGGGTAATTTATTACGACCCCGAGTCGAACCAGAATCTTTTTTTGGAATCGTTAGACTTCATTGACAAAAAACGCGAAGAAGCCAATTTGAGAGCGGCCGCATACAGACATAGAGTCGCTACATATTATAACGAAAAGGTCCGACCGAGAATTTTTGGTGTGGGAGACCTCATTTTGAAACGAGTTTTTCCGATCCCATCTCATATGAATCCCGCATGGGAAGGCCTATACGTCATCGAATAGAAGCTTGGAGAAGGAACTTTCAAGCTAGCGACCGTCGATGGTGCGACACTCCCCCGAGCATGGAACAGCGAGCAATTGCGGCATTATTATACTTAGTCTATTTCTTTCACGTATTAGTTGCATTTATTTCCAGTACTCTTTTATTTCTAGTTCTTGGCATGTAGTAAGATAATTTAGCTTGATTTCATTAATAAAGGCTTGAAGCCATCTTTTCCATGAATTACTAATGTTTCTACGCATGATGATCCTGTGACAAGCAAATGGAACTATATTATTCTGGCTGACGTACGAAGACGTGCAGACACTCAAATCTCCATGTCCCCAGAGTGCAGACTAGAGTACTCCAAGTCCCCGGAGCGCGGACTCAGGTATAAACGACTTAAATCTCCAAGTCCCCAGAATGCGGACTGGAGTACTTTAAGTGCCCAGAGTGCGGACTCGAGTATAAACAACTCAAATCTCCAAGTCCCCAGAGTGTGGACTGGACTACTCTAAGTCCCCGGAGCATGGACTCGAGTATAAACGACTCAAAAGCTCCAAGTCCCCAGAGTGCGGATTGGAGTACTCTAAGTCCCCAGAGTGCAGACTCGAGTATAAACGATTCAAACCTCCAAGTCCACAGAGTGCGGACCGGAGTACTCTAAGTCCTCAGAGTGCGGACTCGAGTATAAACGACTTAAACCTCCAAGTCCCTAGAGCGCGGACTGGAGTACTCTAAGTCCCCATAGTGCGGACTCGAGTATAAATGACTTAAATCTCTAAGTCCCCAAAGTGCGGACTGAAGTACTCTAAGTCCCCGGAGCGCGAACTCGAGTATAAACGACTTAAATCTCCAAGTTCCCAGAATGCGGACTGGAGTACTCTAAGTCCCCGGAGCACGGACCCGAGTATGAACGACTTAAATCTCCAAGTCCCCAGAGTGCGGACTGGAGTACTCTAAGCCCCTGGAGCACGGACTTGAGTATAAACGACTTAAATCTCCGAGTCCCCAGAGTGCTGACTGGAGTACTCTAAGTCCCCGGAGCGCGGACTCGAGTATAAACAACTTAAATCTCCAAGTTCCCAGAGAGTGGACTGGAGTATTCTAAGTCCCCAGAGCGCAGATTCGAGCATAAACGACTTAAATCTCCAAGTCCCCAGAGTGCGGACTGGAGTACTCTAAGTCCCCGGAGCGTGGACTCGAGTATAAACGACTTAAATCTCTAAGTTCCCATAGTGCGGACTGGAGTACTCTAAGTCCCCGGAGCGCGGACCCGAGTATAAACGACTTAAATCTCCAAGTCCCCAGAATGCGGATTGGAGTACTCTAAGACCCCGGAGCGCAGACTCGAGTATAAACGACCTAAATCTTCGAGTCCCCAGAGTGCGGACTGGAGTACTCTAAGTCCCCGGAGCGCGGACTCGAGTATAAACAACTTAAATCTCCAAGTTCCCAGAATGCGGACTGGAGTACTCTAACTCCCCGGAGCGTGGATTCCAGTATAAACGACTCAAAATCTCCAAGTCTACAGAATGCGAACTGGAGTTCTCTAAGTCCCTGGAGTGTAGACTCGAGTATAACCGACTTAAATCTCCACGTCCCCAGAGTGCGGACTGGAGTACTCTAAGTCCTCGGAGCGCGGACTCGAGTATAAACGACTTAAATCTCCAAGTTCCCAGAATGCGGACTAGAGTACTCTAGGTCCCCAGAGCGCGGACTCGAGTATAAACGACTCAAAATCTCCAAGTCCCCAAAGGACTAAAAAATATTTTTAGTACTTTAAGCGCGAAAAGAAAAGTGAACAACTCTCAAAGAATTTCCGAGCTATATGAAGGTGAACCGTGAAGTCCATGTTATTCATAACAGCTTGGATTTAAATCACAATCACACAAAAATTGAACGACAAGAGTCTTTTGAAAGACAGAAAAACTAAGTTTTATTCACCAAGAATAAGTTTTTACTACATCTCCACCGAAGCTCAGAGTCAAAAGTTTATTTACATAAACTACGAAAACAAAAATAACTGCATAATCTACACTAGCTCTTGTTGAACGGGAGCGAAAACTACTTCTTTGACTTCTTTGACTTTTTGCCCTATGACTCCTCCCCGGTACGTTTACCCTTGATAGCTTTCTTTGACAGGGGAGTGACAGCCGAAGAAGCATGAGGAACATCCATGGGTTTGGACCTGCCAGGGAGAATGACCTTCAACGGCTTGTTCAAGGGATCGTCTGGGTCCACAGCTTGAGGTTCGACCTTGATCTTGATCGTCTCTTCTTTCTCTTTCTCAAGCCGCTCCTTCATGCTCAGCTCAGATGTGTGCTCGGAGACGCCTGTGATCTCAACATCATAGCTCCCAGCAATGGGAGAGGAAGTCTCAAATTTATCTTCATCAAGCGCTCCGATCACTTGGGCATCTAGACCGGGAGCCTCTCCTGCATGAGTGGCTTCACTCGTTTTTTCCCTCTCCTCCTTGGCGACATCGCTCTTCGGAGTAGGCTCAAGATCAGAAAGGCCTGTACAAAATCACGAAAAGCAAGTATTAGAATACGATAGCTTCTGGTGGAAAACGAAAGCTCTCGGAATGTTAAAGAAAAGGAGTTGCCTACCAGGTTCCGATAGGCTCTCAGCCGTCAAGGGGGTCTCACCCTCCGAAATGGGGGGCAAAACATGAACACCAAGGCTGGGGTCCTTAGGGTCATAGCCAATATGCTGTTCAAAAGGATCGAGTATCGACCAACTGGTCGGCTGGGTAGGCACACGAGCTGGAGACTCAATCCCGGATGGACCGGCGATAACCTCTTTTCCTTTTGTGGAAGGGGAGCCTTTGCAATAAATAGCTTTAGCCGCTGATAGGTCTGAAGGCTCATTTCCCTTGAGGAATTCTTTTATCATGGCCCCCTCATCAACCTCCTCAATACCGTGTTCGGCCTTTTTGATTTCAATTAAAGTCTCCCATGCCTCGGCCAAAGATTTGAGATAGCTTCGCCCAAAAAAGTCAAGTCTCGATGCATGAGAACGTAGGAATTGAATCCAGCGATTAGCAGCTCAAACATGATTTTGACCTCCTCCCTACCTTCTTCCCTAGCCGCCTCAAGACGGGAGTCGATATCCATGGACGCTATCTTCTTGCCCTCTTCACGGGCTTCGCTCTTTAACGTCTCGACTTTGGAAAGCTCGTCCTCAAGTTTCTCCTTTAAGAGTCGAGTAGCGACGATCTCATCACAGTATCGTTGTGACTCTTCTTGAGCAGCCGTTTTCTCCTCTTTCTCTTTACGAAGCTGCTCCTCAAGTTCTTTAACCCGGAGACAAAGTGCATCCCTCTCTTTTTGTACCGAATTTTTTTTCAAAGCCAAAGCCCCACAGCGTTGTACCGCCTCGTCGAGTTCTTTTTTGTGAGTCGATTCCAGACGAGTTACGGCTTTGGCAGTGTCTTTGGCGCTCTACTGGGCGACCTCAAGTTCAGACTTGTAAGTCACAATCTCTTCATCCTGAGCTTTAATGATATCTTTGTCGTGGATAGCCTCAAGCTTCAGGCGGCCGATCTCATGTTGGCGCTCCATGGAGACTTCAGAAAGTTTTTCAGCCAAATGAACAAACGCATCATGTTGAACATAGACGTCGTTGGTACAGGCGATGGCGCTCTGCTTGACATGTCCGGGAATAGGATGAATCGCCGGGAGGAATTTCAGGCCATCAAAGCAGATTTTTGGAAATTAATCTTTAAGCTCGGCCAGCCTCTCCGATACTATCGAATATGTTGCAGGAGCAGGAGGGGACAGCTCTGAAAGTTCAGCTCTCCTCTGAGGATCTCAGGACTGTCGTGTGGAAGAGGAGTCGGAGTGTTGATTCTGGTGGACATCGGATTGCGACCCCTTGTGGCCACGCTTATCTTTACTTGGTTTCGAGTGAGAAGAGGGACGTTGGTGGTACTTGGGCAGATAGTATTTTTTCTTCCAAGATGATGAGTCCCGGGAATGATAATCCCTATCGCCATCATCGTCTCTATCCCGACGTCTCCCGAAAACTCAGTCACGTCCAAAGTGATAGAAAACAGATGACCCGCAGAGGCGATCAATGCCGTGTGTACGTCCCCTGTCACCTGCACAGAATTTAAATAACAACAAATTAGCAAAGAGTAGTGTGACGACGAAAGTCTAAGTGCAAATTGAAGTGCAAGTGTTTTTGCATGTCCTAGTGTTTCCCCCCGACGGACCAGTTGCTTTACTAATGGGAGTTTTTTCTCCCTGACTTTGGGCTAGAGCGCCCGCATCGCCTTTGATGGGAGAGTGAAGTTTAAATGCTTCCGGGTCGTCGAAGTCATAATTGAGCAGGTCATCGAGAATGGAGAGGTTCGATAGGCCCTTTAAAGAACTTTCTATATGCTGTGAAGAAGCCTCTTTCTCCGTTGGAATGAGCGTAACTTTTGAAGTTCCGCCAACCTTCTCCTTCCTAATCTTGTACGTCAATCCCTTTTTCCTCTTCAAAGGGGAAGATGACGTTTCGATGTCGTGCACTTCGACTATCGGATCCTGAGTGGGACCCAAGTTCTCACCTTGTGCTTTGGGTGTTTCATTCCCTTTAGTTTCCCCTCATTTGGTGCGTTAGGAGTATGACGTGCTGATAAGGTGTGCCTGGGTACAGTGATGCCTTGAGGAAGGCTTATTTGACGACCTTCTGCCAACAGCCCAAACCTTGAAAGTGTCTCATTCGAAATGAGAGTCCGGATGTCCCGTTCTTCGGTAGGAAAGGCTCGAATAGCCTCGACAACCTCAGAATATTCTTGACCATCAGGACGCGGGTTGATACCTGAAAAGGCGAAACAAAAGTTAGAAAAGGCATGACTCCGACCAAGCAGAATATCGATCCAGATAAAAGACTTACTTCCTTCAACCCATCTCCTCGCGAAACCAGGAGGGAAATGCACATAGAACCATTCCTGTTTGTACAGGGCAAACTTTCTCCACGCCCCGGTTAAAATCTGGCATTTGTGGTACGGCTCAAGGAGCACAAAGGAGGGGTTATCTCTCCGCTTCTTGACCATATATATATATATATATATATATATATATATATATATATATATATATATATATATATATATATATATATATATATATATATATACCTGATATCGCCTGGAGTTGGAGGCCTAGAGAGTATGGTCATGAAGAGGATGTAGGTACCGTAGATGAATGCATGGTCGTTCGGGTGCAGTTGCGACGGGGCAATGTCGATGTATTGCAGCACATCCCGAAGAAATAAATTGAACGGTGGCACGCTGCCAACCTAGCACATGAATTTATTACACGCCGTGTATCCAACTGGGGGCAAGTGTGGACGATCGTTCCCCGATGGAACCAACACGTCTTCAAAAGGGATCCTGTGAATAGAACAAATTCGCCGGAGCACAACTTCATTGACCTTTGAAGCCTGAGAATCGGCAGGGTTGTCCAAGAAAATTGCTACCTCCAAAGCGTCGGGAGCTAAGTTATGTGCAGGGGAGGTTGATGGATTTGAAATATCTGCGACTTATTGTCGGGAGGATGGTCCCGGTCTATCTGAAATCGTGGCGGAGCTAGATCTCCTAGACATTTCCAATAAATATTGAATTTGGCAGAGCACCTGTTTGAGCTATACTTGAAAAATAGCCAACGTTGGACTTAACAGCGTAAATATTCCCCCCGTGCGGTATGTGAACTAGTGCAATCATTCAAATATAAATGCTGAGAAATTATAGGTCACGGAGCTGATGGTATAAGTTGAACTTTGAACTGTCATCTTTGAGGACCGTCATCGCCGACCGTCTCCGAAAACCAGCCTTGCAATGTTTTCAATTTTGAACTCGGACGTGGCACTGCGTGCCAAAAGCTTTTGTCTATTTTTATTGACTTCAGTTCGGGCTTACGACGATTGGAACTAGGAAGTTATCAGTCCAGATTAGTTTGATATGCCGGTTTGATTAGGTCCATGTCTTTGTTTTGTCTTATGTTCAGGCAAAGTTAAAATGTCGTTCGGCCTAAGTATCGACCGGCCAAACTATCGTTCGGCTTAGCTAACACTCGACTTGAATATTGGTCGGTCAAACTTTCATTCGGCATCCCATCTAATTTGTACAACCTTCCTATCCTCCCATCCTACTGCTCGGCATGTGGAAAATCATGCCAAACCAAAGTTACGTGGAGCCCCAATGCTTGGCACTCCATCCTTAACCACACCGAACAACGAGGACAAGTCGCTCGGTAAGTTATGCCGAACCATGCTGTTTGGCATTCCAGCCCATTCATGCTCCTCCTCTAGTCTTCCCTCCAATCTCGTTCGGCACGAGGGAACCATGCCGAACCATAATACACCTCCCAGCAACTCCCTCGTGTACTCGGCTCTAGCCACTTCTCTTTCCCTCCATATCATCTAGCCCTAAAAAATAGCCTAATCGAATCGAAGTTCGATTCTTTCATCCACGCAACACCTATCGGCTACAGTTCTAATTTACGAACTCGAGCCTCGTGTTAAAAGCTTTTTATTTGAGAAAAGGATTTAAATAGAGGGTTTGATACCTAGTTAGTAGATCGAAACTTGGAGAATTCTGGAGTTGAGGGCGCGGTTTTGATTAATGCCGAATGGATTGGGAAGGATTGTTAAATCTTTGGAGGCTTTTAACAGGCAAGGTTTGCAAGTACAAGGTAGCGGAGGTAAAAAGTTGAAAAGAAGAAGATGGAGCAGGCCAGCCTTTATTGGGAAGAAGAAGAAGTCTAAGAGACGGTGACCATTAGAACCGGTCAAAACGAAGTCGTTTGGCATACAAGGAGCGTTCGGCTTCAGCTTTTCTATTTGGCACTCGCATACCGATCGGCACACACCACCTCACCTGGTATTCATAAGAAAAAAACCTCCGAGAGAAATGGGCCAAGGTTCAAAGCGAAGCACAGAGGACACGTAATTCAAAGCGCATCACGTTCGGTCACGTGATACACTTTGGGGGGCAAGTGTTTCCTGGAGATTGGACCAGGCAACTAGGTACTCGGAATTAGCACACTGTTCGGCTATTTATGGATCGTTCGGCATCTACATACCGTACGGCATTCTGAACGCTCGACGCAAATGGTTCGTCTGGCATTCACGTTCGAATAACATTCGTGAGTACTCAGCATTGGGAAGTGTTCGGCGGTCAGGGTCGTTCTGCATTTGGGAGCGCTCGGCATCCAGGAGCCCTCGGCATCTTGAGAGCGTCCGACATTGGATAACGCTCGGCATTCAGGATGTTCGGCTTCGCTTTGTTCGGCAGGATTCCCTATTGTTCGGCACTCTAGGTGTTCAACACCACTTCGTTCGGCATGAGAATACCGTTCGGCATGCAAGAGCATTCGGTATCAAATGATGCTCGGCAGGCAGGGACATTCGGCATCTCTGGACGTTCGGCATGGCAGACTCGTTCGGCATTCAGGAACGTTCGGCATTCGAAGATCGTTCGTCATCCAGAGGTGTTCGGCGTCCCGAGGTCGTTCGGCAGTCAGAAGTGTTCGGCATTCAACCAGTCTCAAATCAACTTCAATCATTGCTCGGCATACACTCGCCACTCGGCATCTCACTTTGTTCGGCATGAAGATGGCGGTTCGGCATTTAGTCGTTCGGCACAACGCACTGGTTCGGCTTTCGGTATCGTTCGGCATCATTCTGTTAGGCAAGAGGAGATCGTTCGGCATTCATGCCCTGTTTGGCATTTGGCCGTTCGGCATATTTGGTTCGATGCATAGAGTTACTCCATTTGGGCCGAGTATTCAGCACCAGGCCCACCAGGGAAGTCCAACCCATCTTCGTCTATAAATAGAGAGGCAGAGGCAGAGGCACAGTGAAAGGGATCGGTTTTTTCAAGAACACTGGGGAAACTCTGCTGCATTCAACACTCACTCAAGACTTAATCTTTTACTCTGCAATTGTATTCAAGTAATTGGAAACAGATTTTGTCTGTAATCATCTATCAAGTAAAGTAATAGAAATCAACTTCAAAGTGGACGTAGGCTTTTACGCCGAACCACTATAAATCTGGTGTTCTTGTTCTCTGCATTTAAATTTACATACTGTCTTCTGTTTTAATTTACTATCTTCATTAATCTCTCTACACAATCTTTTTTAAGGGTGTTAGTGGCCAATTTTCGTGCTAACAACCAATCAAATTTGACTCAAGAATCGGGATCGTTACACTAAATCTTCAAAACTTAGTTCAATTACATCACCATTTGTAGCCATGAAGCATACATTTGCTTGCTCTGTGTCACTGTCACTTTCTGATGATGAAGAATCTGAATCATCCCATGTTACAGAAAATGCTTTCTTCTTGAATTTGTTCTTCTTGAATTTGTTTTTCTGTTTCTCTGAACAATCTTTCTTCATATGACCCTTCTTACGACATTCATAACATTCCATGACAGACATGATGGTTTATTGTTATTATTGTTGCTAGAGTTATTTTTTTAACTCTTGCCCTTGTTATTCTTTTTGAATTTCAAAAACATTTTGAAATTCTTAGCAATAAATGCCATATCCTCTTCATTTGAGTCAGAGTCATCTTGTTCTGCTTGAAATGCTAGATTCTTCTTATCTTGTGCTTGAACTTTCTTTGCCTGCAAATTCATTTCATATGACATTATATTTCCTACTAACTCTTCTGGTTTCATAGTCCAAAGATCGTTTGCTTCTGCAATAGCTAGAACATTTCTTTCCCATTCATCCG
Organism: Allium cepa; assembly: GCA_030765085.1. Lineage (NCBI taxonomy): Eukaryota > Viridiplantae > Streptophyta > Magnoliopsida > Asparagales > Amaryllidaceae > Allium > Allium cepa. The sequence goes on along the minus strand of CM060937.1, from coordinate 106,432,467 downwards.
TTAAAGAGTTTAGGATTTTTGATACTATATCAAAAATCAGAAGAAAAAAATTCCTAGTGCCATTAGTGAATGATATATATCTTGAAATCTAGAGTACACGTCATTTATATTTTCATTTGATTTCATTTTGAAATTTTGAAACTGATTTTTCAACATAGAAATTTTGCTTTATTTGACTTTGTTAGTTCCTTCATGAGTTACTTTTAGAGTTCTCTATATCTCATAAGCATTTGTGCACATGCTAACTCTATTAAACTCATTTCTATCTAATGCACAAAATAGCATTTTCATTGCTTTTGCATTTGTAGTAGCATCAGTTTTCTGTGCAGCAGTCCAAGTTGAAAAATCTTCTGTTAGAGTAGTGTATTTGTTTTGAGTAATGTTCCAAGTTTCAAAACCATTAGATTGCATATATATTCTCATTCTAGTTGACCAGTAATTATAATTCATGCCATTGAATAGTGGAGGTCGTGCAGTAGATTGACCTTAAATAAAACTATTATTAATGACAGTGCTTGTGATGTTGTTATTTTCCATATTAATAAAAAAAATTATCAAATAACTGTGTTACGGTTATAGGATAACTCGGCTCTGATACCAAATTGAAGTGACTACAGAATGGCAGCTATCACTTAGGATCGTGTAATATGGAATATATTTAAAATTAAAAGCGGAAAATAGATGATAATAGCATAGTAAATAAAATAAGCACACCAAGAATTTTTATACTGGTTCGAACTTTCCATTCTACGTCAAGTCCCAGACTTCCTTCTATAATTTCTAACAATAACCCCTCACTTAACACGGATGAATAGGTATACAACAACTGAGAAACCGATCAGGATTTTTCCGCCTCTAACAACTGAAAGAAGACTTTACCCACCTGAACAACTGAACAGGACTTCAACAATTTCACTAAAAATTGCTTTGACACTTTGTGTTCTTGATAACACTGATTTGCCTTTTATAGTACAACCTTCCTATAATCTTTCCTCAAGTATATATGTGTGTAAAGATTTAGAAAGGAAAATATCCCTTTGAATCAAAGAATAAGATAATTGATTCAGAGATTCAAGCAATACATGTAAGTTGTGATTGCTTTTCAGAATGCAGAGATAGTAGAAAGTATGGTCAAAAAGTAATCAGAAAATCGGTGATTTGTGAAGTGAATTTTGTGTATTTATATAGTAGATAAATAGATGCAACCATTCACGAAGAGTTCTGATCAAAGGAAGCATCCATACCTCTTCATTTTAGAACGTCACTCTTGGCAAATGGAAGTGTCCATTCAGAAAAAATAGCTGTTGAAAGAATTCAGTCGACTGACCCAAAACGACCAGTCAACTGAATTTTCAAAATTGTGTAAAAACAGAGAGCTTCTATGCACCTGTACAAATTCAGTCGACTAGCCATATACGGTCAGTCGACTGACCTGACAGTCAAAGCATAGTCTTCATATATTTAAAAAAAATTTAAGGTTTAAAACAACTTAACTACTTGAGGATAGATTTTAAGATTTCTAAGACTAAAAATTTCAATAAATTAACATACTATACGCAGTTTTGTAGCCTTGTCTCCTTTGTAGTTTGAACAGCATAATCCTTTTTCTTTTTGTTGCTTATCCATACAGTCTAATACACTGCTTTGTCATGAATCAAAATATATGATTCAACAATTCATAGCTGCATATATGTATACATATTGTTTCATTTATCCGCCGGTCTTCATGTAGCTTGCTGTCTCATGTGCAGTTTGTAATTTGTCGAGCACCATTTATATACATACATACATACAAACATACATACATACATACATACATACATACATACATACATATGTATGTATGTATATGTGTGTGTGTGTTGCGCATTGCATTCTCCACTGCCGTGTGTTTCAATATGCACTGTCTTTTTTTGTACTGCCCTGGTGCACTTGTAGATGCATGTACATATGTTTGTGTTACTCTGCACTGCTCTGTCTACTGCCGTGTACTGATTTTGAAATTCATTTGTATTTGGTCGTCGACTTGTATTTGCAACTATGTCTTAATTGCATTGAGCTCTAGTTGTCATTGTGTACATTTGTGTGTACTTGGTTTTTTTTACTAGTCTGGTTCTCCTGCCTTGGTTCTGGTTATATGTGCACCACTTTCTGTTGCTAGTTGAGCTGTTGTCTTGGTGCCATTTTAGTTTGGTTGCTTGTGTGTCCTTCTTTAGGTGTTGGTTCGAGTCGTGTGTAGTTCCACTTGGTATGTTGTATTTGAATTCACTACTTTGCACTGTGCACATGTGTATACATATGTATTGGGCTGTGGCCTCGAGCTCTGTCCACAGTTCATTCAAGTCGCTGTTCCATTTATGGCTTCATCTGGTGCATTGTATCCTATACTCTTGTCTCAGTGATGCATTGCTTTTGTTTGCATATTGAGTTGTTGAGCCACTATTTCACTGATGCATCATTTGTTGTTGCCATTCACTTGTGTACCATCTGGAGCTTGTTGTATATATGATATGCTAGCTCGAGTTGCTTTACCATTGACTGTTGCATTGTGTTCATGTACGTTGATGTTGGTTTTCGTGTATAGTTGCTACTGAATTTTGATGTTTTATTTTCTTGACCATTTTGTTGAACTAGTACATTTGGATTGCACCTGCGTTGAATCAAGCTTATAGCTTGGGTTTGACCTTGTGTTGATATCGTGACTTAATATTTATTTCACTTGGGTTGAACCCAGCTTTTGATTGGGTTTGACCTTGTGCTCACTTATCCCTGTAATTTTATCAAGTGTATATTGGTGTGCACGGCCTTGTAGCATGTACAGTGATTCACTATACATGTCACAAGTTGTTCATGTATGATGAATTCAAAATTAAATGATGACGAACAACCCAAATAACTGAGGCATATAACTTTTTCAAACATACACATTTAATTTTTGTTTACACTGCAAAAAATTATTTCTTTTTTAATTTTACTGCTTCAATGTTTATTTTGAAGACCGCTCAGATGCTGTATTCAATCTGGAATAGAGTTGAAAATAATTACGAGTCTACGAGTGAAATGCAGTGAGGTGCAAATGCATGTATAGTGAAAAATGTGATGTGATTGAAATTGTAACATAATTGAATTTGTATATATATAGTGAGAGCACAACTTTGTACTATATACAAAATTATAATAAAATATTTGTTTGAATAAAATATCTGTTTGAATTTAAATTCCATGTCATTTATGTTATTCAATAAATATTTATTTAATTATGTGAAAAATAAAAAAGTACAATAACAAATACATTTAAATGAATATGCGTATGTTTATTATCATCAAACAAAAATCTTATACTCACATATTCAACAGAAGCAACCCAATCCTAAGCCTTTCTGGATCGGTATCGACCCTAGGGTACTAGCTCTCACACTTGGCCATTTTTTTCTCCCCAAACATTGCCCGAAGCGTTAATGCAAGTGACCGAAGGTATGACCCGAAGTAAGCCATCATTTGACTCGAGCATGATTCAAAGCATGACTTGGAGCGCTCCTCCATCGATCCAAGATTTGCACACCACCATCAATGCATCTTCTTTTGCCCATATCTCGAGAAAACACTCTGAATGACTTGAAACTTGAAGCATAGCCTAATGAGACCTTTCTTGTTGCCCCACATGTTTGCATCAAATTTGGACAAAATTTATTCTTGGATCATCACCGATCCAAGAATTTGTTCCTAATTCTAAGTTGCAATTCATTCAGATTTTCAACCAAACATCATACATTTAAGCAATTTAACTCATTAATTAGCCATTAAGTTGGCCAAAATCAAATTAAACTTAAAATGGCACAACTTCCAAACAATAAGTTCGTTTTCTTATTATGACCACTTTACGAAAAGAGAAACCATAATCTTTATCTAATCAAAATGGTTTTAGACCCTAATTCGGCTTCCATCAATAGTTATAGGCCATAAAAGATGTTCAAGGTCAAAATTGTCTGATAAAAATTATAAGGATGGAATGTAAGGACCTACCTTTATGGACGGTTCCAATCGAAAATAAACCACACATGTCAAACTCAAAACCATTCTAAAGGGAGGATTATTATGGCGTAAATAAGAAAAGAAGAGAAACAATTAAAAAACAAGATATAGAATCTCACAGCGGAATGATAAAATATAATAATCAAATAATAGTTTATGATGATGTTTTACAAATAACATTTGATTACACTTTTACAATATATCAGACTTATACATACATCAAGAATAAATAAACAATGCAGTGGAACAACATGATGTAATGGAACAAATATAATAAATAGCATACAAATCTTCGTCTTCTTCCTCCAGAGATAAATGGTCTTCAATACAATGAAAATCTCAGACTGACTCAAGCGTAATGAAAAGACAAAACACTCAAGTGAAAACTAAAAGATCTTATGTAAGTTAAATCAACAGTAAATAAATATGAGTGTAACGGCTTCAGAGATGTTTTTAGGATTTTACATCTCCTATCTAGTGCCTAACGTGAGTGCAATAACTTAAGAGATGTTAGAGACTCCATCTCCTAGGGATCCGTTAAACTATCTACATACATAGTACAATACGCTATTATAATATGTCACAGTAAAGTAAAGTATTAAAATAGGGTGAAGGCGTTACCCATATCTCCCTTAACACATTTTTATATATTTCTGTAATCTATACAGTACTGCAATTCCTCCTTAAACCGGAGGGCTATCAGAGGGCACTACATATGGTACAAACCAAATTCGTAATGAGTTCGATAAGGCATGTGACAAGGCAGGATTCTACCGTTTCCACTTCTGGATTGGTGGTAACGCAAAGCAGCTACTACCGCCCTCCTTGAAACACACTCCCAAAATCAAATCAAGGGGTGGAATCAATCACAAAGTAATAATATGGTATCAAAGAAATATGCCCGATAGGAGGAGCGACCTCACTTGGCCCAGTATGGCTCCTGTTTTAGCCACATCAAGCTGACTGTGGCAGTCAGGGCGACGTTAATACCTTAAATAAAATCGTTTTTCAAACCATCCTACTTCATTTTGGAGTCTCCACCATGTGCATAATTGTTAAAGTGGTTTCCGATATAGACAGAGAGTGTGACAATATCTGATCTTGGTCTTTTTAACAACCAAACGCTTATTTCACACCGGATGGTTCTTTTACATTTTCCAAAACCGATTCATAAGTGATATCAGAATATCATATTCAATTCAAACCATATCACTTTCAAAATCATATTCACTTTCAAAATCATATCACTTTTGAAATTATATCACTTTTGAATTCATATCACCTTCGAAAACATATTCACAAAACCGGTTAAAATCTCATTTCAAAATCGTCATATTTACTCTAAATATATCATTTCATTAGAAAATAAATTTCATATCCCAACTTAGGTTATAACATGTAAATCAAGGATTTTAAATACAAACAATTCAGCCTTGCACGGTTGAATTTTAGAAAATTGTTTAGATAGTCACAAATAGTTTAAGTAGTGTTAAAATGGTTCAGAATAGCATAAAGTACTTTAAAATGGTTTTAAATGGTTTAATAGTTTAAATAGACTAAAATAGTGTAAATAGAAATTAGAATAGTTTAAATAGATTTAAATAGTTTAAATAGATTAAAATAGATTTAAATAGTTTAAATAGTTTAAATAGACTAAAAATTGTTTAATATAAAATGGTTTGATAATTGGAAATGGTTTATATAGAAAATAGTTCGGAAATCTAAATAAATCTAAATTTAAAATAATATATCTTCAAATAGTTTATATTAAAAATATTTAATTTGAAATTAATATCAAATTTAACTATTTCCCCCATTTTAACAAATCTGGACCATATCCAGCTTCCAAATAAACAAAACTCAATTTTAAATATTTCAATTTAGATTCTTGATAAACCATTTAAATCTATAATGATTTCAAATCCATGTTTGAAATATAAATTTAAACTATTTTAAATTCAATAGAATTCAAAGTTTAAATATTCGAATGCTTACAATTACTAAATTTCAATAAATTTCATTTATATTTCAAAATTCAACTTTAAAGTTTCAATTTAAATTGTAAACAATTCATTTAAAAAAAATTCAATTTCAATTTTTAAACTCAACTTTGAATATAATTCAGTTTATATAAATCAAGTTTCATTTCATAATATCATTTAAATGGATTCGAAAACTAAGGATTTAAAAATCATTTAATTTAACCAATCTAGTGTCCATATATAATTTTCTACCCTATGGTCAAGTGATACAGATATATATCATTTCAAACCAAAATAATTTAAAATTTATGGCTACAACCGGCAATCCCGAATTAAAATTCAAAATCCATAAAATCACTCGAGTCTATGATTTCAACCCATGATGATTTTTCCCTAATCTATAGATCGTTCGGGTGTGTATCATTTCAACCCATAGCGATATTCTTATAGACAACTAAGGGAACTTGCAGCTATAACAATATATGAGTAAACATGGATCCAATCACTTAAATATCAACAATCAAACATCTATCACAATCATCACTCAAATAACCCAATAAATAACAAGAATTTGACTGATTATCTTTAACAGGTATGTAACTGGCAATTAAAATTTCAATATTAAATTAAACGGGACTTAAATTCAATAAAATTCAGATTTAATGGGAAAGACAATTTACATATACCAAACAACAATCAATCAACTTCTACTTACATCATAAATCTAATTTAACTAACATGAGATTGTTTAGTAGTCGTGAGTGGGTTAAAACACTCACCTTCGATTTTTCGACGATTTAAAATCCAAACGAATGCAAAAATTTAAACAGTCTCAGAATTCATCCAAACTTGTTCCTTGTCGTCCGAAATATCGATAAGATCGCAGCAGAGAAAACCACGTGTCGATCCGAGCTCGTATGAAAAAGTTATTAATATTAGAAGTTTGAAATTCGAAAATTAAATAAAATAATAATATAACAAATAATAGCTTACCACGTCATCACTATACTCTGAACGAAACCCTAGCTTGCTTATCGAAGCGACCACACTGTTAGTCTCAACCGCCATGACCACACATTCGCCCATACGCTGCCGCATTAAACCGTGGCCTGCCAGACCACCACCTAATCGAGCGTCGACCAAGTCCAGCCACCTCCTACGCCACGGAAGCCCCTCCGATTGTCACAAAAAATGAGCAGCTACCCCTATAAATAGAACTCTAATTGAACATTTTCTGCTGATCTGGCCACTAATGAGCACAACAAACCACTTCGATGAACTCCACGCGTCGCGATGGTACCCTTGAATCAAGGCATCATGTCGTTGATCAACCGTCGAATGAACGGCCGAGAATGTTCTATTCATTCCCGAACAAACCAAAACCCGATTTCAAAAATGGACAACAGATATATGGTGCACTCTTCGAGAGCTTTCCAACGATATATAATATGATATAGTTTGGAGAATTTGAATTTTGATTTAAATTTGAAATTGGATTTAAGGTTTTGTATTTTCAACTATTTGGATGGAGGAAGAGGCAATATATCGAATAGACAGATACATACAAAAATAAAAAGTTGAAGCTGCTACGGTTAGAAACAAAATCTATTTATGTAGACAAGGCCCGATAAGAAAGAATAAACATATCAAATTGGTTCGAAACGACAGTAACGACCCGAAAAGCCTGTTCTGCTTCCGAAACGAAAGTGAGTCATCCAATATATCAAAATATATATTTTTGATATTTTTAAACTCAATGGAGCAGATTTCAAAACCAAATTCCATTGTATACAGAAGTTGGCTTTTAAAATCTACTTATTTCAATTGAATTCGTTAAATTTATTTCAACGCATTTCGAGGCCGCACAATCAAGTGACAAATCCGATCGTTACAGAACTTGAAATCCTACAATTATTCACTGTTACAGATCCGATGAAAATGATTTTGTCGAATTTCGAGACAGTGGCCAAAATGACTATTTCCACGTTAATTAAATAAATTATTATTAAATTAATTAAATCACTTTTAAATTCAAATTTTATAACTAACATTTTTTATCATTTCTAATCATACAGAAATTAAATAATCTTTTAAAATAAATTTCCTTTGTCAAATTCAATATTAAATATTGCACAAATTACAGCTTTCAATTTCAATTGCAGTAAATTCATTAATTATAATTTAAATTCCAATAAATTCATTTATTTTGATATTCATCTTATTATTCAATCTACTATCATCTATGGATATAATTAACATCGATTTTTATTTTATTACATCAATGGCCTACAGTTATCATCTGTTACCATATTAATTGCAATATTTCAATTATATTAAATTTTATCCATATCCAAATTAATTTACCGGATTAGATAACAAAATGATAATTGAAGTAATTATCATACATTAATAATTCAAACACATTTCCAAGTTTATTATTTACAAACGAAGGCTACTAAATTTACGTACCAGTATATTTATTTTCATATTCTAACTAAAAATATATAATTACAACATTTAAATCCAACCTTCAATTTATCTCTTATTTACATTTTCTAACCAAACTAACCTTACAATTATCCTAATTGATTGAGATTTCATTAAAATACTTTTTATTAACATTCAAACAACATTATTAAATCATTTTTTAACTGTTTCCCATTAATAAATCAAAAATTCGAATTTCTTACAATATTAAATTTCCAAATCTTATTTAATTCAACATTTTAATTATCAGAAAAATACAGGTCGTTACATGACAATTGTCTCTAGTAGTCATTTCGAAAAGTTATAGAATCATATGAACCTAATAAAAATAATATTATTATCTTTCGATCCTTTGATATGTAACATACGAGTCATTATAAGAACACTTAACGATTAAAGAGATTTAAGTACGCCAAAATCTTGATCGAGGTCTCTCCAAACCATGAACTTCCTGACTACATTGAGTTAACAAGGCTTGGAAGTTGTTATCAAAGTGTGCTTGCATAATATGACTGGAAATCGAGGATATGTACCTCTTTTAGATTATTGATTATGATACATTTGACTGTGATAATGGTAGGAAGTATAGTGACTTTAATAGTGATCTGTCGCCCATGCAACCAGTTATTGCTGAACTTCATGCACAAACAAGGAAAACCAATTCAAGGACTAGTTCTAGTACTAGATGTATCAATAGATTTACTAAAAATGATTATAATATAGACAATGTTAAAAATAAAGAGTGAGCACAAAATAACTCGACAAAGAGAAGTAACTGCACTTCAAGTATTCCCTCTAATGAGAAACTAACAAATGCTCCACATGCACCTGACCCTCTTGCAATCACCGAAGAATCTAACCCAATCATTCACCCTTCATTTTTTGAAAAATGTGCTAATGTTACTATGGCATATACATCATTTTAGATGATAACAAATATATTTTTATATTTGATTGTGGAGTGTGTTATAGTTAAAATATCAAAAGTGCATAATTTTTTTTTCAATTCATTTTCCATTTATTATCTCTCATATGCTTGATTTACTTGTATCACTTATCAAACATACTTGAATTTTATTTATAAATTTTAACATATATATGTTTGTTTTTATCAAAATAGAATCATTATGAAATATTGCAAATAATTTCTGCTTGGTCTAATAAATGTATGTTGTACTTAAATTGTCTATTTTGCGTTGGTTATTTATAGAGTATTGATTCTCTAAAAGATTTAATTAGGTTATATATAAATCTCATTGGATTTGAGTGTCTTAAATATGTAGTATAAACCTCTCTCAAAATCAAGTTATGAGATATTAATTTAAATAAAAAGGGAAAATATCAAGGCATATGTCTTATGGTGATCTTTTGAAAAGATTTGATCAATCTAATCAAGTCCTACACATACACACACAAATGTTTCATATCTCAGACAATTTTTTTAGCCTATAATTTGCTATATATGTATTTCAAATCTACAGCCTTTTTTCTCATACGGGATCACAAAAAAAAAATTGTCCTCTTTTTCATCACCATGCAACATATCCAATCATTAAAAGGAAAATTTCCATGCTTAGGGTCCGTTTGGTTTATTACGTATTTTATGTTTTTACTTTTCAATATCAATTAGAAAATATAAGGAAAGTCGAGAGACGAGGGGAGGTTTGGAAGGTAATGGAGAGACAATGGAAAGATGAACTGGTTGTCCCGCTTCCATTATTTTTCAAAAAAAGAAAATAAAATAAAAATCATTTTCGTTTTTTATATGTTAACTTTGTTTCCTAAATTAATCATTTTTCACAATACACATGTGTCGTGCATACTTTTGTATCGATGAAAATCCAAAGCTAAAAATGGTACAACAACTACAGCCATATATTTTCATATGTTGAATGATCATCGGTCAAGCAACCGGCCACCATAAACACATCAATAGAGTCTGACACCATTTATCACAAGCTGTAAGCACCATCGCAACATCACATTATCGCTCAAATAAATAATATAAACTCCAACAAAGGCAACAACCACAATCCAAAGCATTGCAAATCGAAAGCGTCGTCATGAAGGGACTCAACTCCATGACTGCTAATAACAAATCTCAACATAGCTTAAAAAAGAATTTTATTGTTTGCCTCAACAACTTAATGCTATTTTTTTCTAGCTTCCAAAACACAATTTCAAAGCACTCCAATGTCAAGGAAGTGCAGTGTTTCAAGGAAAAGCATCTCATCTTCGGCATAGTAGTTGGAATCACGTCTAACAACACATCATATTGATCTATTTTAAACTCTCGACATCATGAAGATCGGCACAAGTTACGATAATAATCATAACTCTTAGGAAGGCTTCAAGTGTCGTGAGTTCAGAACAAGGCTCCAAGTGAAGTCTTCTTAGCCTACGAGCTAGTATTCAAACATCGGCCGATCTCGACTAACTGATAACCTTTGATCTACAATAACTGCATTTGGATTCAACTCAGATCGAATAAGTTAGGTCGCGACAAATTCTTCAATCAAAACAGTTGAGGTAGAAGCAATGAACTTAATATTGATAGTAGGTATCGTAAATTTTTAGATGTGATTTCAAGTGTGGGGTGGCGACGGCGGCCCATTTTGTTTGCCTATGGAATTTTTTCTTGATGAATTAGTTTTCGGATGAAGTCGAATTTATCCGAGGAAGAAACATAAAAAGGGCGAGGTGGAAAGAAAAATAGTGAGTCAAGTGAAAAAAAGGAGTTTTTATGTTTGTAATTTGTATTCATTTTTTATTTATTTTTTATCTTCATTCTTTTATTTGAACTCTAGATTTTGATGATGAGATATGTGGTGTAGTTCATGGATTTTGATTCCAAGGCATTGAGTTTATCTAGGCTTACTAAGCATAGGATTAGTTTATTCAGGTTAATAGAGAGTGCGAATTTACAAATGTTATAAGCATCTATACATATAATCCTAGTAGTAACTTTGGATGTAACAGTAGGCACTAACGGGTTAGTGGCTAAAAAGTAGAAGCTGAATTTGAATTTAAATTTGAAATTGGATTTAGGGTTTTGTATTTTCAACTATTGGGAAGGAGGAAGAGGCAGATAGATCGAATAGACAGACACACACAAAAATAAAAAGTAGAAGCTGCTAGGGTTAGAAACAAATTCTATTTATGTAGAAATGGCCCAATAAGAAAGAATAAACATATCAATTGGTTCGAAATGACAGTAACATACCGAAAAGCCCGTTACGCTTCCGAAACAAAAGTGGGTCATCCAATATATCAAAATATATGTTTTTGATATTTTTAAACTCAATGGAGCAAATTTCAAACCCAAATTCCATTGTATACAGAAGTTTGCTTTTAAAATCAACTTATTTCAATTGAATTCATTAAATTGATTTCTACGCATTTCGAGGCCGCACGATCAAGTGACAAATCTGATCGTTACAGAACTTGGAATCCTATAATTATTCACTGTTACAGATCCGATGAAACTGGTTTCGTCGAATTTCGAGACAGTGGCCAAAATGACTATTTTCACGTTAATTAAATAAATTATTATTAAATTAATCAAATCACTTTTAAATTCAAATTTTATAACTAACAATTTTTATCATTTCTAATCATATAGAAATTAAATAATCTTTTAAAATAAATTTTCCATGTCAAATTCAATATTAAATATTGCACAAATTACAGCGTTCAATTTCAATTCCAGTAAATTCATTAATTATAATTTAAATTCCAATAAATTCATTTATTTTGATTTTCATCTTATTATTCAATCAACTATCATCTACGGATGTAATTAACATCGATTTTTATTTTATTACATCAATAGTCTACAGTTATCATCTTTTACCATATTAATTGCAATATTTCAATCATATTAAATTTTGTTGATATCCAAATTAATTTACCAAATTAGATAACAAAATGATAATTGAAGCAATTATTATGCATTAATAATTCAAACACATTTCCAAGTTTAGAATTTACAAACGAAAGCTACTAAATTTACGTACCAGTTAATTTATTTTCATATTTCGACTAAAAATATACAATTACAACATTTAAATCCAACCTTTAATTTATCTCTTATTTATAGTTTCTAACCAAACTAACCTTACAATTATTCCAATTGATTGAGATTTCATTAAAATAGTTGTTATTAACATTCAAACAACATTATTAAATCATGTTTTAACTGTTTCCCAATAATAAATCATAAATTCGAATTTCTTGCAATATTAAATTTCCAAATCTTATTTAATTTAACATTTTAATTATCAGAAAAATACAGGTCGTTACATGAAAATTGTCTATAGTAGTCATTTCGAAAAGTTATAGAATCTTATGAACCTACTAAAAATAATATTATTATCTTTCGATCCTTTGATATGTAACATATGAGTCATTATAAGAACTCTTAAAGATTAAAGAGATTTAAGTATGCCAAAATCTTGATCGAGGTCTCTCCAAACCATGAACTTCCAGACTACATTGAGTTAACAAGGCTTGGAAATTGTTATCAAAGTGTGCTTGCAGAATATGACTGTAACGACCCGCTATATTGGACTATTCGCATCCGCACATGTCGGACTTGAATAATTCAAAATACCGAATTGTTAATTTAAATTTGGCAAAACGCAGATATACAGTAAATAAATAATCACAGAAACACAGAGACAGAGTAATAATATGCAGCGGAAGTAAAAGAGATAGTAGTTCATGAAGCTACTATATAAATATATAAGATACATCAGAGTTAAATAAGTTACAACAGAAGCTCGAATACAACAGTCAAATATAAGAACCAGAATACATCACTGGAATCATCGAATATCTGGAAGCTGGATAGATAGCTGGATCTTCAAGTAAAGCTCCAACTCCAAAGGTAAGTCTTGAGTACTGAACCACTCAGTCGACCCGAGCGTAAAGCAAAACACAAAACACTCGAGTCAGGATTAATATTCTTATATCAATAAATCCATCTCAAGTGAAATAGCAATCGAAATACAAGTAACTCAAAGGATGCTGGAATCACCATCCTCTAAGGATCCGTTAAACTATCTATTATGTAGTAGTGTATGCTAAATAGATAATGTCTATCAGTAATATAAAGTATCAAAATAGTGTTAAGGCGTTACCATTATCCCCCTTAACACATTTATAAATGTCATAGTCTATACGGCACTGTAAACTCCACCGTAAACTGGTGGGATATCAGGGAGTACTCCATAGGTATAACACAGAACAAATTCGTAGTGGTCGCGTATATAGGGATACAAGTATGACAAGGCACATGAGGCAATACCCAAGGTAGTGAAACTACCGTTTGCCTGATCTGGACTGGTGAGAACGCATCGCCACAGCGATCGCAACACCGCGAAACAACACTCTTGAAAAGTACTAGGGTGCACCAATCGATAACAAGTAATGAGTAGTAGTTACGAAGAAGTGTGTCCGCTCGAGATGGCTAACCCCATTTGGCCCGGCACGGCTCCTGATTTTAGTCATTTCCAATTTGACACAAGTATCAAGGCTATCCATTATCGTTCTCTTTCTTCAGTCATCACGTACATCATTCCAACCACTTCATTCTGGATCATCACTCCGCGTATAGCTATTAAAGTGGTTTTCGGTTTAGATAGAGAGTATATCCAAAACCGATTCTGGTCTCTTTAATAACTTTCGTGATTATTACACCGATTGGTCGTTTAATATATTTCAAAACCAAATCAATTTCAATTTCAATTTCAATTCGTAAATCAATTTCCAAACTTACGTTTCAAAACTTCCAAATAATCATTTCAAAGTCTTACAATTCAATTTCAATTTTTATTTAAAACAATTCAAATATTGATTCAAGTTCATATATAGGTTTCATTCCGAAATCATTTAAATTGTTTAATTTTCATTCAAATCAATTTAAATCCATTTATCGATTTCATTCAATATTCGCTAAGCTAATTTATCATTTAAAACAATTTTCATTTAAATTCCAATCCATTTAAATCGATTTCTTAAGTTCAATTTTATTATAAAAAAAACTTACAAATTTACTTAAATTCGATTCATCAAATCAAACTCTTAAAATTTCGGTCTTACATTTATTTCAATAAAACGCATTTTTATTTCTTGTTAAAGAAATTCAGTTACACTTATTTATTTACTTAGTTACAAATTTCAAACCCAATTAATAAAGAAATTAACTTTCACATATTCGAGAAGTTCAATTCACTTATTAACTTACTTAAATAATTTCCAAAACTTAATTGATAAAGAAACCAATTTCATTTATTAACGAAGTTCAAATTCACTTATTTAAAAATTCAAATTCTCTTATCAAGGAATTCAATTTTTATTCAATTATCAAATAATTAAAACTTATTCAATTATTAAATAATTTCATCTTAATTATTAATAATTTCAAAAATTAGCAATTACAAACTTTTTTTTTTTTTGGCAAGGCCGACGGGGTTGGATGGTCCCCGACCATTTTATTGCAGCACTAAAGATTACAAGACACAAATTACAACAAGATGAGCAAGAGCTCATTGAAAACGGGGAAAATACATGGTGCTACAAGCACAACTGAAGAAAACATAACATAAAATACAAAGAACACAAACATCATCAAATTAAAGCTTTATCCTATTCCCGGATCAAAGGTGAAAAGAAGCCTCAGGGAATCGTCAATTTCATTCATTATCCATAGCCTAAAAGTGGTTGCATTTTTAGCTTTGGAAGCATCAAATACTTTGCAGTTACGTTCCCTCCACACCGCATATACGAATCTTTTCATCGCCACACCAAAAATTCTCTTTACCTTTTGCTTGATACCTGTTTTTGTGTGTATATGTTCCCATTCAGCTCGGTTATTATTCATAGATCGTTTACTTTGTAGTTTAATCATCACCTCAGTCCACAGATGCTTGATCTCTGGGCATTCAAAGAAGATATGCTCGATAGTCTCTGGTTCAGCACAACAAAAAGAGCAGTAGATGTCAACATTCATGCCTAAACTAACTAGCTGCCTTGGTCAGCATAGCACGATTCAAAATTTTCCACAATGTTAAGTTCTCTCTCATGCTACTGTCTTTATTCCAAGTTCTCTTCAACCATTTCCAGTTATGTTGTGCACTGTTTTGCATCAAAAATTCATACGCATCACTAATTTTGAATTTACCTCTTTTCTTTCCCCAAACTACTATGTCAGAAGTAGAAGGCAGAGGGGAGAATTTCTTTATACTGTCCCACACTTTTTGAACTCTTTGATTAGAAGAAAAAGTTTGAATACCCTGAAAATGCTCGAGAACATCTCTGACTTTCGTATTAGCATGAACACCAGTCTGCTGTATTTCATTGTAAGTAAGATGTCTTCGGAGAATGAAACCATTATCAAGCCATGGATCATCCCAGAAACTAACATTGTGTTCATTGTTGATGTTCATCTGTATTAGTGGAAGAAAGAGCTCCTTGGTCTTGAACAAACTCTGCTAGGTCCAGCTCATATTTTGCCTTTTTTCCATGTTCCACATTCTCCTGCATTTTAGAATATGCTTTTTGGACCACTCAGCCCATAGACTATCAGGGCAATTAAACATAGAATCAACGTGCTTAGCAAATGCAGCCTTGTTCCACTGTTTCAAATTTATTATTCCAAGACCTCCTTTGTTCAAAGGCTTCTCAACAGTAGCATACCCAGTTGGTGCTATATATCTACCCGTAGTTCTACCAGTCCACAGGAACCGCATGATAGCAGTTCTAATCATATTAATTAATTTGGTTGGGAGAATATAAGCTCTGGCCCAATACACTTGCATCGCAAAGGTGACAGACTTAATCAATGTTAGTCTACCTGCTTGACTAAGTTTTCGAGTGGTCCAACAATTCAGTTTAGCAATGATCTTCTCATACATTGGTAGACAGTGATTAGTTGTGATTTTAGATGTAGTAAGGGGCAGTCCAAGGTAGGTAACAGTCGCTTGGTTATGGGGTAGGCCGGTCATTTGAGTTATTAGAGTAGCCTGAGATAAACTAACACCAACAAGAGTGATATCAGACTTTTGAAAATTAACCTTTAGCCCCGTCATAGAGTAAAAGAGATCGAGGGTTTGAATTATGTTTTTGACAGTTTCAGTGTCCGGAGAGCAAAAGATAATCAGGTCATCAGCAAACAGCAACGTAGAGATGAGCGGGTCTTTACATGCTGGATGCAATTTGATTTTTCCTTGTTGGATAGCTTTGTTTATCAGCCTAGTAAGTAGTTCCATGACAAGTATGAATATGTAAGCAGACAGAGGGTCTCCCTGCCTTATGCCCTGCCTACTTTTGAAAAATCCTTTGGCAGTTCCGTTGACGTTGATTGAATATGTTGGAGAAGAGATGCACTCATAGATCCAGGCTATAAAATGAGGAGGGAAACTCATATACCCCATGATGCGTACAATACTGTCCCACTGTAACATATCAAACGCTTTCATAATATCAAGCTTCATCATAGCTTTAGGTGGGGAATTTTTGCTTTTATAACCTTTAATAAGCTCATGCGCAAGTAGGATGTGGTCTAGTATATTTCTACCAGGTAAAAAAGCAGCTTGGTTGATGGATATAATAGAAGGGAGAACATTCTTGAGTCTCGTAGCAATGACTTTGGAGATGCATTTATATATTGTGTTGCAACAGGATATAGGACGGAACTCTTTAACATGATATGCATTTTTATGCTTCGGGATTAAAGCTATATTGGTATAATTGAATGACCTATAAAGTTTGCTTTTTTGAAGAAAAGAGATATGGCATTGCATACATCTTCAGAAACAATTAACCAGCATGTAGTATAAAAATAAGCATTCAGCCCATCAGGTCCACCGCATGAATTAGAATTAAGAGAGAACGTAGCTTTTTCAATTTCATCATTGGTAACTTCAGAACACAGTAAATTGAATTCATCCACATCAAGCCTTGGTAATATATCATAAGGGATGTCTTCAATCTTTGGAACGAAGTTGTTAGCGTTGCCATACAAACTCATGAAATGTTGCTCAAAGGCTTCCTCAACTCCAACAGAAGTAGTTTGCAAAACATCATACTTGTCATAGATAGCGACAATGTTCTCCCTCCTCTGCTTGTTCTTGAGACTGTTGTGAAATTAAGCAGTGTTTTTGTCTCCTTTTTCCCACCATTTAATTCTCGCTTTTTGTCTAATCATATCACTTTCAAGAATTAATGCATTATAGTACTGTTGAGACAAAGTTGTTTCAATAGCAGATAGGCTATCATCCAGAACCATAGCCTTCTGGACCTCAACAAGCTTAACCAGAATACTACTACTCAGTTTATAACCTTTGCCATATCTTTTTGATGCCCATAGCTTCAGAACGCCTTTCATTTCTCTTATTTTTTCCTGCAATATAAAAAGATGATTACCATTTTTGTTTTTGTTCCATGCAGCTTGGACAGTGGGTTTAAAGTCAGGTTCATTAACCCAAGTGTTAAAAAATTTAAAATTTGATTTTCCTCTCACGTCCACTTCACGTAGATGAATAATTTGAGGGGAGTGGTCAGATAGAAGAGGAGGGGGGAAGGTTGTATAGGGTGGGCCATTTGGTTAGGGCATTTTGACTAGCAAAGGAATGATCAATTCTGGAAAAAGTTCTTTTACCATGCTTCCTTTTGTTATTCCATGAGAATTGCATACCAACAGATTTTATAGATACAAGTTCAGCATCATGTATTGCACTACTGAGTGGTTGAATTTCATTAAGGGACAGCGGGTTTCCTCCTACTCTATCAGAGGTAGAATGACAGCAGTTGAAATACCTTAGAATAATCCAGGGGTGGGTGGACTGCCTCAATGATGGGATGACAGATAGCAGCGTTGATCTATTAACAACAGAGTTTGAAGCATATATAAAGGAGATATACATGGAGGTACTGTCAGAGAGGTCTTGAGCATAACAGTGTATAAATTATGGAGAGGAGAGGATGGGAGTAATCTGAAACTGCTGGGGATTGTAAAGAATCAAGATTTTTCCATAGGGTGATTCGTTAAGATTGTGAATTAGTTTCCAATTTGGATTAATATATTCAGCAGCCTTAATCGTTAAAGGAAGGTTAAGCTTGGTTTCAAGAATTGCCAACACCGATAGTTGGTGAGTAGTAATGAGTTGTTTACACTGGTCTTGTTTGATAACATGGTGTGCCCCTCTTATGTTCCATATTCCAATGTGTGGCATCATTGGAGTACTCTGGCATTAAGAAATTCTATTTTCATACTCCCCGTTACTGCCTGAGTTGAGGTCAAGTAATTTGGAATTGTTGCTGAAAGGGGGGTATCATCTTTGCTTGCTTTTTCATTATCCATTGGGGTGGTCATTTGGTTGCGGGTGAGGGATGATGGAGGGGTGTGTTGCAATGTTGGGGAATTGAGAGGGGAAGAAATAGGAGGTGGTTTGTAGGCTAATGGAGGTTTGATTTTGGCATAAGTTGATGGTGATGTTGCATTTTGTTCTCTGTCTTTGTTTGGGGAATTGATTGCTTTTGCTGTGCATTCAGATTTGTATTTGTGCATGTCATTATCTGTGTCAGTTACTCTTTTGAATTTATTGCTCTTGCTTTTACTTCTGTTGCCTCTTCCACCAATACTGCTCTTTTCTTCAGAATGTTCTTTCATACTTACTGTTATAATTTCATTGAGTTTTGTTTTTCCTATAGTGTTGTAATCTTTTAGATGCACTTGTTCAAAGAGATACTTCTGTTGCCTCTTCCTATGGGAGTAATTACAAACTTGATTTTCAATTCAAACTTAATTATTAAATCATTTCCACTTAATTATGAATTCAAACTTAATCATCAAATCATTCAACTTAATTATAAATTCAACTTAATAATTTCAAAACTCAATTATTACTGATTCCAATTTATTTATTAATAATTCCAAATTTAATTATTAAATAATTAAATTTCAAACAACGTTCTTTCCTCAATTACTACGTTAATATTTGTTTCAAATTTCATTCTTAGCATTTTCCTTTCATCAAAATTTACGTTCCAATTTTTATTTCAAAACCTTGTTATTCAAATAAAATCTTTATTTTATTTCAAATCAAATTATTGACCAATCGGATTTATTGAATTCTCTATCCTAAGTCAAGTTCATTTTAGGTATTTATCATTTCAACCCGATTCCAATTTCAATTCAAAAATCAAAACATAACAAAGGGAACTTGCAGTGTGATAACTGGGATGGTGTCAAAGTAAATAAACAAGCAATAACAACAATCCATAACAATCCAATAATTAATTCATATAATCCCGAAATGATCGTATTAATTCGCATTGGTGTTTGTGCAAATTAATATAATTATCTCTAGAATCTACACTATCATTTCATGTAGATTAAAGATTATTACTTTAATATTTATACGGTTCTTCACGATATTTATGATTCAATTTCAAACTACATCAATTTATACAACATACATTTAAATGGTTCAAGGTGTCGTTAACACTATTTCTACGTGTCAATTTATTTAACATTCAAAGGGGTCATATTATACAAATTTAACTAATCAAATACAACACATATCAATTTCAAATTTTTACTACCCTACGTCAAATTCAATTGCATAATATTTATCACTTTATACATTACAATTTACATCCAATATTAACAGCAAACAATCAATCAATTATCAACCAAACTGAATTATTATTGCATACATAACAGATAACGGTGTCAGATGTCAAAGGTGAACTGATACATAAATAACAGTGCAATAAATAACAGCAGTATATTTCAATTGTCATTTCACTTGAAATCGAATTTAATAAATAAAAGAATATTAATCGTGAGTGATAGCTCACCTTCCGAGGCTAGAGAAGTTTGATACACAATAAGCTACGAATCCAGCACAAAGTGAGATGGGTACAATTTCGATGAAGGAACAGGCACGACGGACCAAAAGCTGATAGAGAATTGATGAAGCAAATTAGAATTCACTTAAAAGAACATAAATTATGTATAAATTTTTATCATTATTATTAATTTCATCAAGTTGATAATTAATTTCAAAGAAAGATTAAAATAACATATAATTAAAACCATTGTTTTGGTTAGGCACCTATATTTAATTTCGTACTATTTTATCTTTTAAACACATAGATCTAAGATCAAAATTTTCAAATCAGAAAACCAAGCCAACATATCTTAAAACTAATATATACCTAACCATATGGATTTAAGATCAAGACAAATATATATAAACATATGACTTATATAACCGAGCAAACAAATGTTTTATATCCAAACCAAACATACTTTAAAGCACTAAAATTATAAATATATGTATTAAAACAAGACAGTACTACACACAATTCTGAAACATAGATATATATAAACGTACTCTGACTAAATTAAACAGCCTAACATATATATACATAAACTTACATTATATAACAACACACGCATGTAATACTAGGCTAATTCATTTATGCAGTACAACAATTTAGATATTAACCTATATATAAGCTAACAATGTATACAAGTTTTGGAAATAAAATATTTTGGGAACAATTTGTCAACAAAACCCAAAATAAAATAAACTTACCATATACACAACAGACGCATATATGTATATGTAACATTTTAAACAAATTATATAAAACTTGATAACCGCATATTATAAACACATAAACCAGTACACAAACCCATTGTAAACTATTATCTAACCTTTTATATAAGTCTTAATTTAAATATCTTCATTTAAGTCAAACATATTAAAATCAAAACTATCTATATGTACATATATACATCTCAAATCTTAAAATAAAGTATGTTGTAGCCCCTACACTACGCAGGTATATAACACGTGTATCAGCTAATATATACTCTCAAACAAAATATAAAACAGTAACAGTCATTTCAGGAATTCCAAACAATTGATATACATAAAGACAGTATCACCTCCTATAAACACCTCTATATTTGTAGCTTTTGTAACTTTATATATGTACGACAACTTATATGATATAATATAGCATATATATACAACATAAAATAACCAACTTATAAATTATAAAAATAACACATCATTATATATATTCGCTGCAAAACATAGTTGATGCAATTTTTTTTTACAAAGCAAATAAATACATATATGATATTATACGGTGAACAAAATATATATCAGCCTGCATACCTTTTATTAGTGTATACTTAAAATTTTATACTTTTGGCTTACCACTCATATATAAACTCTTATATAAGTGTAAAGTAGATTTGAACAAGAATACATTGCTACACATATGCTAAATTTCTAAAGTCAAACATACAATGAGATATTTCAAATCTTATGTACAGTTTTTTCAAACATCATATATAACTTGATATATATAAGGAACTCTACATATAAATATAAACCACAAACAAAGAAAAACAACTCACAAGAAACCATATATATATATATATATATATATATAACAACTTTATAAATTTACCTCTATAAAATACATTCTGATACAATAGAATAGCCGCCTATGGCAAAACCTCGGCTACATGGAGCAGATACGACAAGCAAGGAGAAGGGAAGAAAGGCCGAAGGCCGAGTGGATATGACTGATCGAGTGAAGGCCGATGGTGGTGATGGGTTTCGTGTTACCTGGCGAGGAGGCCGATGGGTAGGAGCTTGGGTTAGGCGCTGACTAGGCGGGGATGGTGACGGCAAAGACTACAGGGTGGTAGGTCCAATGGTGCTCATGCCGGTTGCGTGAAGAGGTGGTACGGTGGGGCAAGGTGTGTCGCAGGGGACGCGGGGAAAAGGCAGCAGTGGAATCTCGGCCAGGGTGGGAAGTTGGTGGCGGATCTCGGTGGAGGAGCGGTCGGCGGAGGGTCGAGGCTGAAGGAAGCACTGTCGAGGCAAGCAAACTTTTTATGCAAAAGGTATCTTAGCTTCAATTAGTATTCTCTGGGAAGAAGAAACGCAACAGAAATAAATAAATTTGGAAAGTGGTAACAGAGGAAGATAAAAAGAAAAAGGTAGTGGAGAAGGCAACAGTATGATTTGGGTAGCCATAAAATTTTGATTTATACGTTGGAACCAATATACGTTGGAACCATAAACTTTTTGAAAATAATTATGGCGAGCGGCTATTGATTTTGTATAGTAAGAATTTGGGTAGTCAAGGTTCCAAGTATGAAAAGAAAATAAAGGTGTACCGATACGGTGAACCGTTTACCGATTTTCTCACCGCGTATCGAACCTCAAAACATAGAAATAAATATACCACAGAGACCAACACGACGAGACGATCAAAACGGTATACAAATATCAATGGTTCGATTGAATTGTAAAAATTCGAAATTTCTACTACTGGAAAATGCAATAAAAACGTAGAAAAATAAGATCGACGGAGCCAAAGATGTCCGAATTTGGAAAAATGACAAACTGACAACTTGCTCAGAAGATGGTTTAGAATTTTTCTATGTAAAAATATTTTGGTTTTGAAAAAGTTTTATTTTCATCGCTTTTAACCGATTAAATTGAAGTAAATTTACGCGCGAAATAAACTTTCGTATTTTTGGATGAAAATTTACCAGTTGCTATGTTTAACTAGACGCATTCCAAAAATTAAAATTTTGTTTCAAAATTTTATCGTTAAAATTTCACACAATTTAAATAAAATACGTACTAAAACCGGTTAAAATTTACGGGTCGTTACAATGACTGGAAACCGAGGATATGTACCTCTTGTAGATTATTTGGTTATGATACATTTGATTGTGATAATGGTGGGAAGTATAGTGACTTTAATAGTGATCTGTCGCCCATGCAACTAGTTATTGCTAAACTTCATGCACAAACAGGGAAAACCAATTCAAGGACTAGTTCTACTACTAGATGTATCAATAGATTTACTAAGAATGATTATAATATGGACAATGTTAAAAATAAAGAGTGAGCACAAAATAACTCGACAAAGAGAAGTAACTGCACTTCAAGTATTCCCTCTAATGAGAAACTAACAAATGCTCCACATGCACCTGACCCTCTCGCAATCACCAAAGAATCTAACCCAATCATTCACCCATCATTTGTTGAAAAATGCGCTAATGTTACTATGGCATATACATCATTTTAGATGATAACAAATATATTTTTATATTTGATTATGGAGTGTCTTAAAGTTAAAATATCAAAATGCATAATTTTTTTCCAATTCATTTGCCATTTATTATCTCTTATATGCTTGATTTATTTGTGTCACTTATCAAACATACTTGAATTTTATTTATAAATTTTAACATATATATGTTTGTTATTATCAAAATAGAATCATTATGAAATATTGCAACTAATTTCTGCTTGGTCTAATAAATGTATATTGTATTTAAATTATTTGTTTTGCATCGTTTATTTATAGAGTATTGATTCTCTAAAAGATTTAATTAGGTTAACTTATAAATCTCGTTGGATTTGAGTGTCTTAAATATATAGTATAAACCTCTCTCAAAATCAAGTTATGAGATATCAATTAAAATCAAAAGGGAAAATATCAAGGCATATATCTTATGGTGATCTTTTGAAAAGAGTTGATCAATCTAAACAAGTCCTAAACACATACAAATTTTTCATATCTTAGACAATTTTTTTAGCCTATATAAGTTGCTATATATGTATTTCAAATCTACAGCCTTTTTTATCATATGGGATCACACAAAAAATTAATTGTCTTCTTTTTCATCACCATGCAACTTATCCAATAATTAAAAGGAAAATTTCCATGCTTAGGGTCTGTTTGGTTTATTACGTATATTATGTTTTTAGTTTTCTATATCAATTACAAAATATAAGGAAAGTCGAGAGACGAAGGAGGGTTTGGAAGGTAATGGAGAGACAATGGAACGATGAACTGGTTGCCGTGCTTCCATTATTTTTCAAAAAAAGAAAATAAAATAAAAATTACTTTCGTTTTTATATGTTAACTTTGTTTTCTAGATTAATCATTTTCCACAATACACATGCGTCGTGCATACTTTTGTATCGATGAAAATCCAAAGCCAAAAATGGTACAACAACTACGGCCGTATATTTTCATATGTTGAATGATCATCGATCAAGCAACCGGCCATCACAAACACATCAATAGAGTCTGACACCGTTTATCACAAGCCGCAAGCACCATCACAGCTTCACATTATTGCTTAAATCAATAATATAAACTCCAACAAAGGCAACAACCACAACCAAAAACATTGCAAATCGAAAGCGTCGTCGTGAAGGAACTCAGCTGCTGCTAATAACGAATCTCAACATAGCTTAAAAAAGAATTTTATTGTTTTCCTCAACAACTTAACGCTATTTTTTTCTAGCTTCTAAAACACAATGTAAAAGCACTCCGACGTCAAGGAAGTGCAGTGTTTCAAGGCAAAGACATCTCATCTTCGGCATAGTAGTTGGAATCACGTCTAACAACACATCATATCGATCTATTCTAAACTCCCGACATCATGAAGATCGGCACAAGTTACGATAATAATCATAACTCTTAGGAAGGCTTCAAGTGTCGTGAGTTTAGAACAAGGATCCAAGTGAATTCTTCTTAGCCTACGAGCTAGTATCCAAACATCGGTCGATCTCAACTAACTGACAACCTTTGATCTACAATAGCTGCATTTGGATTCAACTCAGATCGAGCAAGTTAGGTTGTGACAAATTCTTCAATCAACACAATTGAGGTAGAAGCAATGAACTTAAGATTGATAGTAGGCATCGTAAATTTTTAGATGTGATTTCAAGTGCAGGGTGGCGACGGCGGCCCATTTTGTTTGCCTATGGAATTTTTTCTTGATGAATTAGTTTTCGGATGAAGTCGAATTTATCTGAGGAAGAAACATAAAGAGGGCGAGGTGGAAAGAAAAATAGCGAGTCAAGTGAAAAAAAGGATTTTTTTATGTTTGTAATTTGTTTTTGTTTTGTATTTTTTATCTTTATTTTGTTATTTGAACTCTAGATTTTGATGATGAGATACGTGGTGTAGTTCATGGATTTCGATCCCAAGTCATTGAGTTCATCTGGGCTGACTAAGCGTAGGATTAGTATATTCGAGTAAATAGAGAGTGCGAATTTACAGATGTTATAAGCATCCATACATATAATCCTAGTAGTAACTTTGGATGCAACAGTAGGCACTAACGGGTTAGTGACTAAAGCTGAATATATCTGCATGTCATTTATTTTTTGTATTTACGTTTACGCATTATTTATCCGTTTCACTGGAAAATATTTCAAATACCATATTCATTCATCCGCTTCTAAGGTATATTACACAATTCTAACAAGTGGTATTAAAGTAGGTTGCTAGAAAAAAAAAATCTGATATCATGTCTCATCCTAGTTGTAGATTTAGCGAAAGTTGGTCTTTTAATAGTCTACCCACTTTTGACGGAACATAATTTTCAAGCTGGAAATTTAAAATGGAATTTTATTTAAAATATATTGGCTTTAAACTTTGCAACATTATCGAAAATGGCTACGACTTAATATATCGCTTAATGCTGAAGTTATGAATATTCTTGTCTCGTTATTAATAGAGTTGAATTTAACCTTGTCTGTTGTTGTTTAACTACCTAGTGAATTTGGAGCACTGTCGATGCAAGATATGAAGGAAATGTCAACAATAGCGAAGAACTCCTAAAGCTAATACAAGAGAAGGTTTTGTTTGATGGGATTAATAAAAGACGATTTAGGCGATGGCTGTGAAGACAACAGTGACGATGATTCAATAGAAGATAAGATCAATGATTTTTTATTTATAGATTTAGCTCTCTTATGATAAATTAACTAAAACTATTGATGGTCTTGAAATGAAAAATAAAAAGTTGAAAAGTAATAATCTAAATTACATCAGAAAAATGATAAATTGGAAAAGAAGCTTGAAAATATTAAGAAAGATTAAAATTTCGATTGTGAAAAATGTTTGAACTATGAGAATGAATTTGTTCTCTTCAATGAAAATTTTCAAAAGCTTTAAAAGAAAATTCTTATTTTGAAGGAAAAAAACTAAGTTGACTTGTAAGGCAACAATTTACAAAAAGAGCTAAAGAATATTAAAATTTTGGAAAAATATAAATGTAACGATCCGGAATTTTCGGCGATATCAATTTAATAATCTGTATTAATAATTTAATTTGGTTTGATAATTTTTCTTTATAAATTTAATTTAAATTGGTAAATTTAATCTTCTAAAGGTTAATAAATTTTAATCTGGCAATATTGATAAGATTTAATTTTTTTCAAAGCTAATAAACTTTTATTCTATTTATAATATTTATATTTTTGATATATATTGTGAATAGAAAATCTTTTGTTTTAAATAAAAGATTGAATTTTCAAATTGTAATATATATGTATGTATATGTTATAATTTGATATTGTTTTGAAATTTAATTTAATCTATTTATAATTTATGTATGAATGAATTGTAATTTAAAGCTTTGTTTTAAAAATTTATATTTTTCAAAAGCCAATTTAAGTTTAATTCAATTTGTTTTAAAATATAAGATAACTATTTATTTTAAATATGATAGTAAAAAAAAGGGATTTAATCAATGTTTTATTTTGTTTTCTTTAAAATGCTTAAGTTTAAATGTATATAAATAAATGTTTTAGATTTTAAAAATGCATGTATAAGGTTTATTTGTATTATGACTAGTTTTATAATATTTTCTTTAAAGGGAAATTTATATTTACATATATAAAGTATTTATTAATAAAGTAAAGTAAATAAGTAAGCTTATATTATCTTTTAAATTAAATAAGAATTTATTTAAAATATTTAATAACATGTGTAACCATGTTAATCACCTTAATAACACATGTTAGTCAATTAAGAGGTATATGTGACAAGTGTCTTCATTTAAAACTTATTTTCTTTAATTTTTATAAACATAACATGATTTAATTTAAAACAAACTTTGCATATCTTTCTTCTTTTCTTAACTACAAATCTGAAAATAAAATCCAAAGCAAAGATAAAACATGAAGTTTAAACAAAAAAGCAAAAGCAAATTTAAAATCTGCAAAGATCAAAACTGCAACTTCAAACTTCAATCTGCAAATTGAAAATCTGCAATTTTCAAATCTGCTGCAACCTTCAACCTGCATTCAAATAAAGTTCAACTTGCATTTCAAATGGATGATCAACTGCAGTTTCAACGTTTAAAGCATCAAATTGTAAAGCATGCAAAGGCATTCAATTTCAACAGCAAGCACCAAAGTCTTTTTCAAATTAAAGATTCAAGTGCCTGGAATAAATCATAAACTTGCACTGCTCTGCTAAATTGGGTGAGTAAATCTTCATTTTTAAAAACAAATTCGAACTTGATATTTAAACTACATATGTGTGATGAATTTTACAGTGGTGTAGTTACAAATATGATGTGAAGTTGATTGCATGTTTGAATACAAAGAAGCTAGGTAGCGACTGTATAAATATGTTCTGTATTTACAGTTTGAATGATTCAATTTAATTCGAATTTTCCCCCTAACATCATTATTTGATTTCGATGTTTAAATAAAAGTTGTTTGCTATTGTTTGTTGGTAATTTTAAAAATAGTACCTTTAAATTCAAGTTTACAAATAACTTTCAAAATAGAAATTACAGTATGTAACTAGTCAAAAATTTATATTCTTAATTCTTGTTTTTGGTTGTGTGGTTGGATTACATGTTAGAAATCATGAATTTAGACATGCATTTCATAATTTTTAGTTGGGTATTTCTTGAGGGTTTGGGGTTTGTTCGTTTGGGGAATTTGGTGGATTGCCGTTGATCGGCGTGATAATGGGGGTTGAAATCTTTGTTGAAGCTTGTTTGTGGGTTGTTGATTAAGGGGAAAATGCAAGTGGATTTTTCTAATGGCCGAATTGTTCGATTTCGAGTGAAATAGGATTTTAGCATGTTTTAGTTTTGGCTTGGCTGTAGAAGATTTTGCGACATGAATGATGGATCGAGTTCGATCGTGTTTGGGGGAGACGAAGCTTGTGGACATG
This sequence comes from Allium cepa, assembly GCA_030765085.1. Taxonomy (NCBI): domain Eukaryota; kingdom Viridiplantae; phylum Streptophyta; class Magnoliopsida; order Asparagales; family Amaryllidaceae; genus Allium; species Allium cepa. Next base: position 106,403,917 of record CM060937.1, on the reverse strand, counting down.
GTGTTCGTTGATGAAGATAGCGAAGTTCATCGTCGTCGTGGTTCGTCGTCCGTGGGTAGTTTTGGGGGTAGTATCAGCTGCAGTTTCGAGCTATGGGTCGAATTTTTGATTCGTGTCCGAATTGAAGAATCTGGGTATGTTTTTGGGGTCGCGTGTGATATTGCGACCGATGTCGATGGTCGCGATGACCGTAGCTGGCCGAAGGTGATGTGCTGGGTGCACCGTGCACATTTATGTACACTGGAAGTGGAGCATTGTGGGAGACGAGTTACAACCCGAAGTTTCGCTCGTGATTTTTCGAAGACGACTCGAAGTGGGAAGAGTGCTGAGGATCTTCGGGGCAGGCTCGGGTTGTTTGAGTGTTTGTCTCGAGTGATTGGGTTGCTGCTTTTTAGTTAAGTCCTGTGTATATTAAGTTGCAAATTTAACTTGTAGTTTGATTGAATGAAAACAAGTTTAAGTTTTATAAAAGGAAGATGAATTTACAAGTTAAAGTTTGTTGTTTTGAAAATATAGTTAATCAAACTTTTAAAAGGGTGTTAATTGAATTTATTTTAAATTTAAATTTGGTTAAAATGATTTCTTTTTGAAAGTAATTTGATTTAATTTAATTTTTAATTTAAAGAAGAATGTTTTGAATTTAAATATTGAATCTAAGTTTTAAGTTAAATTTTGAAGTAATGTTTAATAACAAAGTTTTCAAATTATATTGAAAATAAATAAGTTTAAATTAGGTAATTTATAATGTTTTAAAATTGAAATTGATTTCTAAATTCCTTATTACCAAATAAGGTTATTGTTAGGATTTTGAAATCCAAATAGAATAATTTGTTTTTAAGTTATTGAACTTTGGTTTAATTTCAAATAATTTATTTATGAAGATAAATAAGGTTAAATTATTTGGATAATTAACTTAAGAATACTTAATTAAATATGATTTGTTAATAAGTAAAGATTAATAAGATAAATGTGTTTACTTAATTAATTAAAGATTTTAAAATATAAGATATTAATTAATTATTTAATTAATTTTAAATAATTAGTTAGTTGTTTATTTAATTTTTAATAATCACTTAATTATGGACTAATTAAGTGTAATTACTTAATGAAGTAATTAATGGTTAATTATTGAATGTAATTAAGAATGGTAATTACTTATGGAAGTAATTAGAGAAATTACTCAATGGAGTAATTAAAGTTGAAGTGATTAATGGATAATCACATGATGTTATTAATTCAAGGATTAATTAATATAATTGTTTGAAGTTAATTAATTATGGAATAATTAATTAATTAAAGAATTAAGAATTATTTAATGATGGGATTTAATTATTTGTTAAGTAATTAATTAAGAGATTAATCAAGATTTATTAATGGGAGTAATTAGAAGATAATTGCCTATGCAAGTAATTAAAGGTTAATTACTTAATTAATTTTAGTTAATTAATTAATGTGATTAATTAATTTAATGAATGTGATTAATTTAAGATTAATTACTAAGTGTAATTAATTAAAATGTAATTAATTAATAATTAATTAATTAAGGATTAATGATTACTTAATGAAGTAATTAAAGATTAATTAATTAGATTAATTAATCAAGGTTAATATAATTAATTAAGAAGTTAATTAATTAAGATAAGTAATTACAAATTGTTAATTACTGTTTATGATTAATGAGATGATTAATTACAAGTTAATTATTTAATCAATTTAAAGTTAATTATTAATTAATAAGGATCATTAGTTAATTAATCAAGGTTGATTAATAAAGTGATTAATTAAAGTGTGATTAATTTGTTGTAATTAATTGAGGTTTAATGTAATTAATTATAGTTAATTAATAAATGGAAGCAAATGAAAGATCATTAATTATTGTAATTAATGGTAGTAATTAAAGGTTAATTACTGTATATGGTTAAGGATAATTACTTGAATATAATTAAAGAATGATTAATCAAGGGAGATTAATTAAAGATCATTATGAGATGATTAATTAATTTATTTGTAATAAATTAATAAAGGAGGATTTAAGTAATCCAATTTATTTAGAGTTAATTAATTCTGCTTTGGATGATTGATTGATGTTGGATGATTGGTTTATATTGGATGATTGATATTGGGTGATTGGTTGATACTGGATGATTTGGATATCTCTGTTATGTGATATGCTTTGTGAGATGAATGTTTGGTATGAATTATCTATTGTGATAATGTAATTCATCTTTCTGTTTATATCATCCTGTATATAAGTTTAATTATTTAAACCCTTAAACAACTTGGACATTAAAATGGCGTTTGGTTTCGGTGAGACCAGGAACGGGTTTCCATACTTGGATAATACGAAAACCACATCGATTCCAATTAAACGTTAGGTCGTTAATCCAAGTGGAGTGCAAGTGAAGACTCGAGGTGTAAGAGCTATACGTCATTATAACTCTAGGGGTGATTCCATGATGAGTTTGATGGAATAGTACTTATAGATTCGAGATGGTGATTTAGAGTGCAAGGGCTATGGTCGTTGACTCTGAGGGTGATTCCAAAATGAGTGCAACGAGATAGTGCCTTCGGTTTCGTTCGAACCCGGAATGAACATGTATGGATTGAATGCTTTCAGAACATCGTTAGGGGGCGATGAGCATTCTAAGATAGATGTGTTCTATAATGGTAATCGCAGCCTCAAGCCTCATCAACCGGGAATGGCTAAAACAGTGGAGGCGCAGCAAGGCTAGGTGGGTAGCACCCATTTCAGGGTGAGGCCATTCCTGTCTAGATGTCCCTTTTATTTCGGCTTAGTGGGTGGTTGGTCGCGCCAACCACGGGGTGATCTTACTCGAGACTGTTCAGTAAGGAACGGTTCCGGCCTTGTGTTGCAGGGGAGTGGGCGTACTCCTCGGTACGCTGATCTAGGCCACGTCCTGTGACGGACGATACCCCAGTAGCCCTGCCATTGATGGAAACCCATTCGTCCTACGAGACCTTACGGTTTTGTTTGTATTACCCACTTTTGTGGCTAGTAGCTGGAATTTAATAGATGTAACAATTTCGGTTATTTTCTATTTACTTGAAAACCCTAGACACCATTATAATATCATTGGATTTCCTATCAAATTCTTTGGTTAGCGTAAGGTAAAAACTTTTCCATGTTTATGTGTGGGAAGTCTTACGTGATACCTTTTCTTTTCAAAGGATTTTCTAAAGTTAAGCAATTTAAACCCGTTTACTCACACCAGACCCCTGTCTGACCCGAGTGTTTATTTTCTGTTTTATTAAACTCTGGGGTACTCATATTATGTATGAGTAGTCAAGTGATTCAGGTTTGCTTGACGAATTCTGAAGGAGATATGGAGCAGGAGGCTTCCACGTGTAGATATATTATGGTTCCGCTGTGTTTTTATAGTATCTGTATCTTGTGTAGTTGAGTTGTATATTTAGACAGATGTTTATAACCGTCTAATATGTGTTGTTTAAGTTATGTACTCTGATGTAAGATGATACTATGTAATATTTTATATGATATATTATATTTCATTCGTTCCGCTGTGAGTGGTCTGATGTTGTTGTGTTTCTTCTTTCTCTTTCTTTTCTTCTTCTATCCCTTTCTTTCTTAATTGGTGATGCGTCTTCCTGGAGATAGGTGGACGGGTCGTCACAATAAACGTGTAAAATATGCAGGTTTTGAAAAAGAATTGGTAGAATTAAAAAAAATTCAAATCCTTTGAAAACAAAAACTTGATTTTGAAAAATAGCAAAAAAAAATTATTCGAACAAGTCATGAATTGGGAAAAGAGATTGAACAATTAAGGATTTTGAAAAACTTGAACTTGGAAAGTGCCAACCTTTTCAAATTGAGATGCTTGAAATTAAGACCAAAATGAAAGAACTTCAAAACGAAGATACAGTCTTAAAGAGAAATTATTTTAAAGGACGGGAATGCTATTAGTCGTTGTTCTAAGCTAATAAATGAGTATAATGTTAAAATCCAAAATTAGTATTAACATAAGTTAATTCTTTGAAAATTTTCTACTGGAGAATAGTCACGTGTTGTTAAGAAATCTACTATTCGCAAATAACAAAAAAGGACATGGATTTGGCAAAATGCTAGTTTATAAAAAAAAATGACTAGTAACATCGCTAGGGGGAGAAGTGTGTTTCCCAAATGTAGTACGTGTGGCAATATTGTACATAGTTATAACAATTATCAAAATATGAACATAAATAAACTTGTCAAACAAATTTGTGTTTCTAAGGGTATAGTTGTTAATATTAATGGTTTGTTATACAAACAAATTTGTGCAGTAATTATTTAAAGGTGGTCCTACTTCATCTTTTAGGCCACTCACTTCTTTAAACAAGTAGGTACAAAGACGAATTAAAGGGCAGCCACGAAGGAAGCAAATTTCGAATTGCTTTGAATATTTGATGAGGGATAATTGCACTTTTCCTTAGCTTAGGAAAATGAAGTGAAGATCCACGCACTTTAGTTTACAATAGTAAAACGAATGCAACTTCAAAGGTAAGCGAATGTATGATCTCCCAACACCACTCAATGGTTTTCTCTCCTTTGATTTTGAGTTCTAATTTTCTAATATTGCTGTAGTAACATTGTAATAACTTAAATTCAAAAATTCTAATTTAAAATTTTAAAATATTCTTAAAAATGAACATAAAATCTTTTAATCCTTATATTTTGAGTTTTTCTAGATTATGATCATAAATAACCGAAAGCTGCAAATAATTTGGTATAGTGTTTGAAACATATTGTAGAACTTTCTAAAATATTTCTTATATTATGATCATGAATTCTGCTCGTATATTCTAATTTATATAACTATAGATGTTCTGAAAATTATATAAAAAATTGTACGATTTTCAATCGTTGAGGTTTAGATGATTTGTAACATCCCATAAATTGAACAATGGTTAATTAAAGAGAACTAACTAATAATTATTAAAACCCAAAAATGGAATTTTTACACATGTTGGAATTTGGCTATGAAACTTGTGTCGTTGTGTTCATAGGAATTTTCTAATCAATTTCATATATAAATTTCACAATGGAGTTCAAACGAAAAAGTTATTAAGGTTGAACTTTTATGGTCGGAAAAAATTGAAAACCACTTAAGAAAGTAAATGTTGATAACTTAATATTATAATGGGCATTAAATACAAGTGTTAACATTAAAGTAAATATATGTGGTGAATCTAATTAAATCGGAATTGAAAATGAATTAAATAAGAATTTATGGGGGTGAAGGTAATGAATATCAACATTTAAAAATAGTGGAGACGATAAATACTGTCAGCTTAAACTTCAAGCAATCATTGAATATAAAAGTAAATTAATAGCATTCATTTAAATATATCTAATTAAGTAAGCATGGAAGAAATTAAATAAATTCAGCATAAAAGGAAATAAATTTTGTAATTAATAGTAACCTTCATCCCTAAGTAACGTTAAAATTAACAGTAATGTTAATTATAAAATGGGTCGTAGAAGCAAATAAAAAGAAGAAATAAAAACTTAACATATATAAAATGACTGATTGACCCCTTTACAGGGACCGGTCGAGGGGTACAGTGGTCGGTCGTTGGTTGTTGTAACATCCCGCCTTTTCGCACGCTTTAAATCGACACACATGCCAATTCAAACCATAGGGAAGGGCGGATTGTTATAGGGTAAACAAGAAAAAGCAAGGAAAGAAAAAAACAAAATAGAATCTTGCAGTGGAACAATAAAATATAATAATCAAATATACAGTTCATGAAGCTGTTTTATAAACATTTGATTATATTTATACCATACATATCAGAGTTGCACATACCAATGAATAATAATCGATGCAACGGAATACAGTGTGAAGTGGAACAATATAATATATAATAATAAAAAAAGTGAAATCTTCGTCTTCGTCCTCTAGAAATAAAGTCTTCGATTCCTGAAATGCTAGGACTGACCCGTGCGAATTGAAAAGACAGAACACTCGAGTCAGAACTAAAAGATCTTATGTATGTTAAATCAACATTCAATAATATGAGTGGAACGGCGTCAGAGATGTTTACAGGATTTGACATCTCATATCCAGTGTCTAACGTGAGTGTTGTAACTCAAGAGATGCCCGGGATTCACATCTTCTAAGGATCCGTTAAACTATTTACTATGAAGTAACATTTCGCTATTATAATAGTGTCTATATTAAAATAAACTTACTTTTAAATAGCGTTAAGGAGTGACCCAATATTCCCCTTAACACGTAATAGGTCCAGTGGTCTATCCAGTATCAACGCATCTCCAGATCGGGAGACTACCCTAAATACTCCATGGGCTACGGGAGAAAAACAAACTCGTACAAGGCGTGCTAGGGTAAATGACACGGCACAACTAGGTAATGCCAGGGTAGATATACCAATTACGCTTCCAGGTCGGTGGTAATGTAACGACCCGCTATTTTGGACTATTCGCATCCGCACATGTCGGACTTGAATAATTCAAAATACCAAATTGTTAATTTAAATTTGGCAAAACTGAACATATACAGTAAATAAATATTCACATATCACAGACACAGAGTAATAAATGCAGCGGAAACAAAAGATAGTAGTTCATGAAGCTACTATATATATATCAGAGTTAAATATACAGCAGAAGTCTCGAATACAATAGTCGGATACAATATCAGAATACATCTCTAGAATCAACTGAATATCTGAAAGCTGGATAGATAGCTGATCTCCAAGCGAAGCTCCAACTCCAAAGGTGAGTCTCGAATACTGGTACACTCAGTCTGACCCGAGCGTAAAGCAAAACACAAAACACTCGAGTCAAGATTAACATTCTTATATTAATAAATCCAACTCAAGTGAAATAACAACTGAAATACAGGTAACTCAAAGGACGTTGGAATAACCGTCCTCTAAGGATCCGTTAAACTGTCTACTATGTAGTAATATACGCTAAATAGATAATGTCTATCAGTAATATAAAATATCAAAATAGTGTTAATGCGTTACCATTATCCCCCTTAACACATTTTATATAAATGTTATAGTCTACACAGCACTGTAAACTCCACCGTAAACTAGTGGGATATCAGGGAGTAATCCATAGGTATAACACAAAACAAATTCGTAGGTCATGTATATAGGGATACAAGTATGACAAGGCATGTGAGGCAATACCCAAGGTAGCGAAACTACCGTTTGCCTGATCTGGACTGGTGAAAACGCATTGCCGCAACGATCGCAACACCGCGAAACAACACTCCCAAAATTTCGAGGGTGCACTAATCAATAACAAGTAATGAGTAGTTTACGAAGAAGTGTGTTCGCACGAGGTGGCTAACCCCATTTGACCCGGCACGGCTCCAGTTTTGTTCATTTCCAATTTGACACAAGTGTCAAGGCTATCCATTATCGTTCTCTTTCTTCAGTCATCATGTACATCATTCCAACCACTTCATTCTGGATCACAGTCCGCGTATAGTTATTAAAGTGGTTTTCGGTTTAGACAGAGAGTATGTCCATAACCGATTCCGGTTCCTTTAATAACTTTCGTATTTATTACACCGATTGGTCGTTTAATAAATTTCAAAACCAAATGAAATTCAATTTCAAGTAGAATTTGTAAATCAACATTTCATTTGTCTTTCTAAACCAATTTCCAAAGTTTACGTTTCAAAACTTCCATATCACCTTTTCAAAATCTTATAATTCAATTTCAAATTTTATTTAAAACAATTTAAATATTGATTCAAGTTTGTATATAAGTTTCATTCCGAAATCATTTAAATTAATTTAATTTAACATTCAAATCAATTTTAAATTCATAGATCGATTTCATTCAATATTCGTTAAGTAAATTTGTCATTCAAAATAATTTCTATTTAAGTTCAATTCATTAAATCAATTACTTAAGTTCAACTTCATTATATCAAAACTTCACAGTGAATTAAATTAGATTCGTTAATCAATTCTTTAAATTACAAGTCTTACATTAATTTTAATAAATCACATTTTATTTCTTGATAAAGAAATTCAATTTCACTTATTTATTTACTTAGTTGGAAATTTCAAAACTCAATTAATAAAGAGACTAAATTTCACATATTTAAGAAGTTCAATTTCACTTATTAACTTACTTAAATTTTCTAAAACTTAATTAATAAAGAAACCCAATTTCATTTATTAACGAAGTTCAAATTCACTTATTCAAAAGTTCAATTTCTCTTATCAGGGAATTCAAATTTTTATTTAATTATCAAATAATTCAATTTTATTTAATTATTAAATAATTTCAAATCTTAATTAAATAATTTCAAACTTAATTATTAAATAATTCCAAACTTAATTATTAATTAAATTTTTAAACCACGTTCTTTCGTCAACTACTATGTTAATATTTGTTTCAGATTATTAAATATTAACATTTTACTTTCATAAAGATTCAAATTCCAACTTCATTTCAAAACCTTAACCTTATTCAAATAAAATCATTATTTTATTTTTTTAAATCAAATTCTTGACCAATCGGTTTATTTAATTCTCTATCCTAAGTCAAGTTCATTTGGGTATTGATCATTTCAACCCGATTCCATTTCAATTCAAAATCAAAGCATAGCAAAGGGAACTTGCAGTGTGATAACTTGGATGGTGTCAAAATAAATAAACAAGTAATAACAACAATCAATAACAATCCAATAGTTTACTTAAATTATCCCGAAATAGTCGTATTAATTTACATTTGTTGTTTATGCAAATTAATATAATTATTTCTAGAATCTACATTATCATTTCATGTAGATTAAAGATTACTACACTATTATTTATACGGTTCTTCACTTGATATCTACTATTCAATTTCATACTTCATCCATTTATACAACATACAATTAAATGGTTCACGGTGTAATTATCTCTACTTTTAAGTGTCAAGTAATTAAACATTTAAGGGGTCATATTATATAAATTTAACTAATCAAATTCAACACGTATATCGATTCAAATTTTACCGATACTACGTCAAATTCAGTTGCATATTATTTACCACTTTATACATTAACGATTTAACGTCCAATGTAAACATCAACAATCAATTAATTATCAACCAAACTGGATTATTGTCGTATAAATAACAGATAAAGGTGTCAGATGTCACAGGTGAACTGATACTGGTAATATCATATATAACAGTGTAAATAACTAACAGCAGCATATTTCAATTTGTCGTTTCAATTGAAATCAAATTTAATAATAAAAGAACATTAATCGTGAGTGATTGATCACCTTTCGAGGTTAGAGACGAAGGAGAATGAGATGGGTTACGAATCCAGGCACGAATCCCAAACATAGCTAGATTGGTACGAATTCGATAAAGTTGATAAATGAAAATTTACGAAAACAAATCAGAACCGGGTCGATGAAGATAATAGGTACTATTGGACTTATATATATAACTATATGTATATATATATCATATTCTAAATTTTCATATATTAAATTAAATATATATATCAGAAATCCCTTTTTTAAATAAAAACTCATACCATATCTATGTATAATTGAAAACCCAATTCACTATACATACATGTAAACTAATGTATGCACACAAATATACAGACTTATATACAAGCTACAATTTACAATCAATATTGTTTAACATACTTAAAACAATACTACTCTAACAGACATACACTACTAATCCTATATAAACCTATATACTATGTCAACGCTATTGACAAATTTTCAACACAGTAACGATAGTCATATAAATATATATACTGACTTGAACATGTGGTTTCCTCATATTATGCTACGTATGTAACCCTTTATTATTTTTCTTATACAACACACTACATAATTACAAGATATAACCTATGTTTATTAAATTAATACTTATAAATACTCTCATATATAACTTAGATTAGGTACATATACGTACATAAGACATAACCGAGCACAACCATATATAAATAACTTTACCAAAATCATTATATATATATATATGTATTAAAATTAAAAATGACAATCGAAAATAATTCATAATATAACTAGCGTAAATTTATCGTCATACAAGGTGGCGCAACAAGCTTTTTAGTATACAAGGTAAACCAGAGATTTGAATAAGCTACACGTTTTAAAACACACATATTGAATCGATAAAGTACAAATGTATAAACTTGGTTTCATTCCATTTACCGTGTTATTCATAAACTTGGTTACATAGAATGGACAGCACATGCTCTATTATACAAAGAATAGTCTGCAACGTAAAGCTATGTGTGATATCCTGGAAATTTTAGCAATATCAATTTAATAATCTATATCAAAAATTAAATTGATTTGATAAAATTTTAATAAAAATTTACTTGATTTAATAATCCAATTAAATAAATGTGTAATTTATGAATTCTATCTTTTAAAGGCTAATAATTGTTTTCCTATTTATAATGCATACTTTGTAAATAGATAAGTTTGATTTGAAGTTAAATAAACAAATAAAATATTGTTTTTAAATTTTAATATTCATTTTTATAATTTGAGGATTTTTATTTTTATTCAATAAATAACTAATTGTTTTAAATTGTATAATTGTAATTTCATAAGATAAACAAAGGTTTATTTTATTTCTTTTTAAATATAGCTTAATAATTACAATTTGGAATTATATGAAATTTAAGATACTTTTTATATATTAAACATTAATTCTTTTAATTAAGATAAACAAGGCAACTAATTTATAATTTCTTTTATAAATTATTTAAATTTGATAAATGTGTTTTTTAATATTAATAAATGTAGATATGTTTTATAAGACAATGTTATTATTGTCAAATTAAATATGTTAATATAAATTAGTTTTGAAATTGGATTTTAAATGTATAAATAGCATTTGAATTTGAATTCATTTTGAAATTCAAATGAATAAACATATATGAATAACCATATTTAAATTTTGTAAGTGAGATTTCATGTTTTATAAGTTGTTTTATTTCATTAAAAAGAAATATATATACATTTATTTATGGCACTACTATATATGTATTTAATAAAGTAAAGAGGATTTTTATTTATCTTTAAATTAAAAATAATAAGTAATATGTGCATAGAACAAGTGTAAACAATTAATCTTCTTATTTGACAAGTGTTATCTCTTTATACAAGTGTCCTTTTCATTTTAATTTTTCTTTTGATTTTTAAAATAAATCATTCATACTTGTATAAAAACATATTTCCTTCATTCCCATTTTTTCTAATCTTCATTTCCAAAGATAAATCTTAGCTGAAACAATTACATATTTCAAAACTGTAAAAAAATTCTAAGCAAACCAGAAAATAGCATATGTATTCTTCTTCAACTCAATCAGATGCATACCTTTAAGTCTGAAATCCTCTGCAAATCTTTTTTTCAAATCCTCATATCAAAATCATATTCCCTACCCTGTTTAATTTTAAAGCAAATCTGCACATTTTCAAAGCATTACAATTCCTGTACATAGCCTGCATTACACCAAATCTGGGATTCCAAAAGTAGCTTGCAACTTCAAGTTTTCCAAATTTAAAGATTTAAATACATATGGAATCAAATCTGCAATGCAAGTTTGAACAAAATCAAAGAATAGTCTGCATGCAAATCTAAGTGCAAGGCAACAACAAACATGCAAGTTAAAGAAAATTTCAGCAACTCAAATTTATGCTCTATCTTTTAAAGGACAGGTGAGTAACTTCTTTTTTTTTTCTTTTAAACCTAAGTATAATATGTTGCTTGTTTTATGAATGAAATGAGTATGCCATGTGTTTATATACTTAATATCATGTTGAATGGTGTGTTTTGTGAACAACTTCTGTTTACTTAAAAATAAATTTGTTGCATGATTATGACTGAAATAGGGATGTCTGTAAGTAACAATTACAATACTTAGATTTAAGTAAATATTTATGTTGCCTGATTATCCATAAAACAATATGTTATAACTGAATTTATCAGTGAAATTTTGTGTATGTATGAAATGTTGTTGTGCATGCATTTGTATTGCTTCTGACTCTGGTTCCAGGTCTAGATTCCTTTAAAAATAAAAAAATAAAATCCTTTTTGTTCTGTTTTAAATTTTGTGAAAGATTAAGTCCTGAAGCAAATGTGTTAATTATAACATAGTTTAGAAATTTATTTGAGTAAAATAAAGTTGGGTGATGTCTCTGAAAATTGTAAAACTTCAGAGTATGTTAAATTATGTTGAAACTCAAACATTATAAAATATAAATTCAGTATTATAATTTGAAAACTTAAAAAAAATAATGATTTTTAAAACTAAAATCATATTGTTTAGTTAGGGATTGAGACTGCAGTACCCATTTGAACTGAAATTGGGTTTGAGTCAATCTTTGATGATCAAGTTGATCAGAAGGTTTGGGGTTCTTGGTGGAGGAAGTATAATGGTCAGTGGGTGTGGCAAAAATATCAGGGAGTTGAACAGAGCTAGGTGGAGGCAATGGAAGGTGGATGGATTTTGTTAACCTAGTTTTGTGTAGTTTTGAAATTTTGGATCATCTGCGACCCTCGGGTTGATCGAGTTCGATAGAACTCAGGGGGAGGGTAGCTGGGGCATGCACGAGGGCATGGCCGGAGTCGCCAGTGTTCTGGTGGTCAGCGATGGTGATACGCGGTGTTTTCAGGTCTTGGGAATGGGGGTATGCCTGTTGCCAGGTTTCTGATTTGGGTTGAGGAAACTCGAATTGGATTTCGAGCAGATTATGAATCTTTGATGGTCGCGAGATGATGCAGTGATGGACGGCGACTTGTTCGTTGGTTGGGTAGTGGCCGGAGGTGGCTACAACCATCGTGCATATGCACGGTGAAGGATGGTGTCAGGGGATGTTTTGGGTTATGCAGTATTTTGGTACGAGATTTACTCGAGAAATTGGAGTTTTTGCTCGAAGTTTCGCATAGTTTTACTCGGAGTAAATAGAAGGTGGACTCGGGTATCTAAGGGGTTACAGGTTTCCAGAGAAACCTGAATGTTTTCAACTCTAAATTTAAAAGCAAAATTTGAATCAAGTTTTAAAATAAACTTTAAAGCTAATTTTGAGTATGGATTCAAAACTAAGTTTGAATCCCAGTTTAAAATGTAATTTAAATTTTATAAATTAAAATATTTTAACAATCTAAAAAGGGGTTTAAATAGTTTAAGTTTAAAAAGTAAAGCTTAAAAATAAAAGTAGAAATTTAACTTTGATTTAAATCTAGATTCAAATTCAGATTTGAATCATAATTTAGAAATAAGGGAAGTTTCTAAAATTTAAACTGTTTAAATACAACTTTGAATGTTAAAGCTAATTTTAAAATATGATTTGTATTTGAGATGAATTTGGGTTTGAATTTCTTTTAACTTCTTTTATAAAATAAGAAAATCTTTAGCAAAAGTTTTTAAAGGGTTTTAAAATGTTTTTAAAAACTTTGTTTAAGTTATGTTTGATTTCTTATTAAATTTAAAATTTAAAATGTAATTTAGAAACAATTTTAAGTTAAATTGTTTAAGGTTACTTTATTTATGATAAAGTAATCATTAATAAGTAATGTTTTATTTTTAAGTAAATAAAAAATTTAATGATTTTTGTTTCATTAAATTAGTAAGGTAATTTAAATAATTTAATTAATTAATTTAATTAAAGATTTGAAATTAATTAAGGTTAATTAAATTTGAAATTTATTTAAGTTAATTACTTAAGAAAGGTAACTAAGAATTTGTTAATAAGTTAATGAAGGTCATTAACTTGTGATTATTTATTTATTAATTAATGTAATTAATTTTGATAAATTAATTGGATTAATTAATTTAAATAATCAATTAGAAAACTTAATTAAGTATGATTACTTTATGGAAATAATTAAAGATATTAATTACTCTTTGTAATTAATTTATTAATTGGATTAGTTTAAATTAATCAATTAAGTTTAATTAATTAGATTAGTCATTAGATGAATTGGTAAGTAATCAATGAGGAATAATTACTTAGAGAAGTAATTAAGTTAAGTAAATTACTGAAGATAATTAATTGAAGTCTGGTATTTTGGAATTAATTACTTTGTGAAGAGATTAATAATTAATTACTTAATTAATTTAAGCATTTATTAATTAGGTTATTTGAAATAATTAAGTGATGTAATTAATTAAGTAATTAATTACTAATGAGATTAATAAAGATTGATTAATAAATATAATTAATTATCAAATGTAATTAATTTGGGAGTAATTAAGAAGTAATTAAGAGTAGTTAATTACCAAATGTAATTAATCAAAAGTGATTAATAATTGTGGTTTAATTAAGGTTAATTACTTAATGTAATTAATTTAAATAATTAATTAATTTAAATTTAATTAAGGATCATTAATTAATAAAATTAATGATATAATTAAGGATTAATTAATTAGGATTAATTAATCAATGATAAGTGATTAAGGAAGTAATTAATTACTGTAATTAATTAATTTATGAAGTAATTAAAGGTTAATTACTGATTTTGGTTAAGGATAATTAATTTGTAAAATTAATCAAAGATAATTACTTGAATGTAATTAAGGGATAATTAATCAAGGGCGATTAATTAAGGTGATTAACTTGAGGATAATTATTTAATTGATTGGAAATCAATTAAGAGTTAAGTAAGCAAGTTTTAAATGGTGAAGTAATTAATTTAATTCATTTTAAATTAATTAAAGAATAAGTAATTAATTTAATTCACTATAAATTAATTAGAGATAGAAGTAATTAATTTAATTCATTTTAAATTAATTATAGATGGTGTGATTATAGATCTTTGCTTATGAATGGATGATATGGTTTACCCTGAATAGTTTGAATCTCAGACATGAGATAAATAGTGTTGTGTGTTATGGATGCATTGGATTGCATTGTGATGATGATATAAATATCTATTTGTGACGATAATATAGATTATCAATTTGTAATGATTACTTGTTTATGATAATATTGTTGATTATCTATTATGATGATGTAAAGTATCTATCTGTGTGTATATAGATAGTTTAGATTTAATTGTTTTAAACTTAAAACAACTTGGACCTAAAAGACACGCTTTGGATTTCGATGAGACCGGGATCGGGTTTCCATATTTGGATATCCGAAAACCACATCGATTCCAATTAACGTTAGGTCGTGAATCTAAGTGGATCAAGTGAAGACTCGAGGTGTAAGGGCTATACGTCAGTATAACTGTGTGGGTGATTCCATAATGAGTTTGACGATATAGTGCTTATAGATTCGAGATGGTGATTCAAAGTGCAAGGGCTATGGTCGTTGACTCTGAGGGTGATTCCAATAATGAGTGCAACGAGATAGTGCCTTCCGTTTCGTTCGAACCCGGAACGAACTTGTATGGATTGAATGCTTTCAGCACATCGTCAGGTGGACGATGAGCATTCTAAGATTTGATGTGTCCTATAAAGGTAATCGTAGCCTCATGACTCATCAACCGGGAATGGCTAAAACAGGGGAGGTGTAGCAAGGCTTCGTGGGTAGCCCCCACTTGAGAGCAAGATTGATCCCTGTCTAGAGGTCCCTTTATATTCGGTTGTGTGGGCGTTTGGTTCGCGACAACTGCCGGGGTTGTCTTGGTCGGAACTGTTCAGTAAGGATGTGACGCCCCACCTCTATACCCAGCTAGCCAAGAACACTACGGAGTAATGCTGTCAACTAGCACGGAGAATAAGGCTGTTGAGGAGCGACCATCCGTGTAATTGCTTTGTGCGAGCATCGATATGTCAGATAGTATAGCATGCAATTCTTTTCAAGTGGAAATCCGACATGCTGACACAAACTCAAAGCTACTACACAGTGGCTATAATATCTTCGGAAAGAAATATAGAAGTAAACATAACATAAATCAGTCACAGACAATTCATATCACAAAGGCGGAAATAGATATGAATATAACACATGAAAGTGTATATCAGAGTAGTGGTCAAAAGATCCACGATAATACAAAAGAATAGCAACACGTGCTATACAAAAGAATACATCTATGAGTCCATATCTCAAGTGTATACAAGAAAATAAACTACTAATCTAAGTAGTTAGCCAAAAGATCAGATGAAGACGGATAAGGAGTCAAGCAGAAGCACCTGCAAAATCTCGGTATGACCCGAGTATTATTTAAGAAGAAAATAATAAACGGATCAGTCTAGCTATAAATATCAGATGAAGTGATATATAATAAGAGATATGACATAAACATATAATAATCACAATGCCAAGCTGTGATAAATAAGTAATTGAAAATCAACAAGAGATTAATCAATATCACAATAATCTACTCAAGATAAAAAGGAATGTCATACTCCTAATTTCATTCACCAAGCCACAATAAATGACATATATATCAATGCCCATCGTAAAAGTTGGTGAAACATAAATTCCAGAAATTAACACACGAAATCCAGAAATCACAATAAAAGGGTGGCCAAGACATCGATGTAGTACAAACGGTACATCCAATGAATCCAAAAGCCAAAACATCGATGTAGTACAAACGGTACATCCAATGAATCGAAACACATAAGAAAGCACATGGGTCGCTAGCCTACGAAGAAATGAGACGAAGCTCGGTTTAATGAGGTACGGTCTTCCACATAGACAAAGAGACATTGCACATTGCTAGTCTAAACCATAAAATGATCATCATGATCAAAGAGAAGTGTCAATTGCAGTAAGCTAGTAAATATATGAGCTTAGCTTCATGTCCCATAACCACTAGCTTAACTTAAATATTTACGAACAAATTGTAGATCTCCACCAGAAAATTGTCACAAGAGATTCAATCGAACAAGTCCAAGAATTAACCGATGAAGTAAACGCAAGCGTTTCATACCACTTGTTTTACTAAGTCGTTTAATTAGATTTCTCATACGAGTGAGGTAAAGGCTTGTATATACTAATAGATTGGAAATCGTTTGAGGAAAACGAGCTTTGTAATAAAATAGTGTTGAAATCATTTGAAGAAAGAGTTTTGATATTTACTACTAGTATAGAAAACCTTTATATTTTTAAAGTGACAAAGCACAAGGGGGGATTGTAGAAACAATCAATCACAAAGATCACATTCGAAGATGTGAATTAAAATCCAATGAAATCGATAAAGGATCCATCGAAGTGGATATATCTAAAATTCCCAAAGAAAATAATTCATCAAAGATGATAATAAATGATGACAATAAATAGGGTCATCACGAATCGATTTAAATTGGAAATTCAATCCAAAAAGGCAAATTGGACTAAAACAGCAGGTTCAGTCGACTGAATAGAGGTTTCAGTCGACCGACCCTGTGCCTGGGAATTTTCCAGGTTCAGGAAACTTTCTGTTTCCAGGTTCAGTCGACTGAACAGAAGATTCAGTCGACTGAATCATGCCTGGAAACTTTCGGGTTCCAGGTTCAGTCGACTGAACAGACTTTTCAGTCGACTGAATCATGCCTGGGCTGTTTTTCAGCCTATTCAAATGAAGAGCAAATTCTTCCAAAATGCAACCGGACGAACATTGGCTCTAAGGGTTTATGCCAATCGGCAACTCGGCCCTATATGCTCCTCGGTGCATCACTAAAAGCATGATCAAACATCCATAAAAGGATTTTCACACAAATTTGACTTAAAAACCCAAAAATTGGAATATTCACAAAACCAATCCAAATCAAGAGCAAATGCACATGAAGAAGTGTTAGGAATTCATACCCAACAACCAAAGATAATTATAGTCATAGATGTGAGATAAAAATCTCACCTTTGCACCCAAATCAATGAAGGAGAAGCTATGAAGCAATGGCAAGAACAAGCACTCTTCAATTCCAACTCAAAAAGCTTGAATCTAAGCTTAAAGGAGAAACATTTCCTAAATTAGGTTTAGGAAATTTCTGAAATTGAATGGAGAAAGAGTTGGAGAAGATGAAGAGAAGCTTACCAATGGGTTCTTCTTGAGTTTGGAGCTTGGAATTTGATTTGCAAGGGAAACTAGGGTTTTGAAGTTTTAATTTCCTCTTCCACCCTCCATTAACATAAAAGCTTGAGTATTAGGAAAATAGAAGAGAAGTGAATGAAGAGGAGAGTGTTGGAACAGAGTTAAGTGGCTAATTGGCTCAGCCCAACCAAAGCCCTAAGCGGGAAAAAGTAGCAAAAATCAAATTTCTCCAAACAATCGAAGCTTATACTCAAAAAGATCGCAAACGGCATTTTGAACTCAATGGGGGTGGTCTCGAGTCCCAATTCGACTGTTTGCAAAAAGTAGGTTTTCGGACCAAAATCCGACGAACGGTGAAATATTTAAATAAAATATTTAAATATATAATCGATAAATATGCGGGTTGTTACAGACTCCCCTCCTTAAAGAAATTGCGTCCTCGCAATAATTAAGAAGGAAATATAAGAAGTAACAACCATAGAAGCATATTAACACAAAAGAAAATTTGAATCAAGAAGTTCACCATAAAGAGCATGAAGGAGTAAATCAGAAAGTTTTCGTTCGATGAATTCTCAAGATTTCACATGAGCGATTTGAAAACCATTGAACTTTTATCAAAAAGAATATCTTTATATCGAAGGCGCTCAACCTCCAAAGCAATGATGCGAATAGAATGTTGCTCAAAAGTCAAATTTAGGGAAACTTCAATCCCCTCAATAACATCGGGCTCAAGAATAATAATAATAAAAAAACCGAAAACATAAAAGCATTTCCGTAGTTAAAAGACGTGGAAAACGTCAAGAATAGCAGAAAGTTGAGCCGGTGCAACGGCGTAGTACAAATACGGTACGCCCGAGAAACTAGAAACTCGAAAAATTTGGAGCACCTACGTAGTACAAAGGCGGTACGTCCAGTGAACCAAAAAGACAAGTCATTGATGTAGTGCAAACAGTACATCCAATGAACCAAAAAGCGAAGACATCGATGTAGTACAAATGGTACATCCGATGAATCAAAAGTAAAGACATCGATGTAGTACAAACGGTACATCCAATGAATCAAACAGCAAAGCCATTGATGTAGTACAAACGGTACATCCAATGTATCAAAAGTATATCATTGATGTAGTGCAAATGGTACATCCAATGAATCCAAAAAGAAAAGACATTGATGTGGTACAAACGGTACATCCAACGAATCAAAAGCAAAGACATCGATGTAGTACAAACGGTACATCCGATGAATCAAAAGCAAAGATATCGATGTAGTACAAACGGTACATCCGATGAATCAAAAGCAAAGACATCGATGTAGTACAAACGGTACATCCGATGAATCAAAAACATATCATTGATGTAGTGCAAACGGTACATCCAATGAATCCAAAAAGAAAAGACATTGATGTAGTACAAACGGTACATCCAATGAATCAAAAGCAAAGACATCGATGTAGTACAAACGGTACATCCGATGAATCAAAAGCAAAGACATCGATGTAGTACAAACGGTACATCCGATGAATCAAAAACATATCATTGATGTAGTGCAAACGGTACATCCAATGAATCCAAAAAGAAAAGACATTGATGTAGTACAAACGGTACATCCAATGAATCAAAAGCAAAGACATCGATGTAGTACAAACGGTACATCCGATGAATCAAAAGCAAAGACATCGATGTAGTACAAACGGTACATCCGATGAATCAAAAGCAAAGACATCGATGTAGTACAAACAGTACATCCGATGAATCAAAAACATATCATTGATGTAGTGCAAACGGTACATCCAATGAATCCAAAAATAAAAGACATTGATGTAGTACAAACGGTACATCCAATGAATCAAAAACAAAGACATCGATGTAGTACAAACGGTACATCCGATGAATCAAAAGCAAAGACATCGATGTAGTACAAACGGTACATCCGATGAATCAAAAGAAAAGACATCGATGTAGTACAAACGGTACATCCGATGAATCAAACAGCAAAGTCATTGATGTAGTACAAACGGTACATCCAATGAATCAAAAAAGAAAAGATATTGATGTAGTACAAACGGTACATCCAATGAATCAAAGCCCGAATGATTTCGGAACACCGACGTAGTACAAAAAGGGTACGTCCAATGAACCGAACACAATAAAAGAACATCGGACGCAAGCTCATAAGAGAAATGAGATGAAACTCAATAAAACGAAGTACATCAAAACGCCCGATGAACTTGATAAAAAGATAATTTCATTCGGTCATCAACAAAGAAACAACCCCTTGTTGCTTACGACTAAACGCATTGGCAACACGATTTCCCCTTCGGGAATAAAAAGAATATCAAGATCATAGGAAGCTAGGAACTCGAGTCAACATGCACTTCCTTAAGAGAACATAAATATTCCAAAGATTTATGATCGAGGTAGAAAACAAATTTCTCATCCAAATATGATGATGCCAAATTCCAAAGAAAAACAATAGCCGAGAGCACTAGATCATAAGTGGCATATCTAGTCTCGATAAGCTATAATGATTTAGAAGCACAAGTGATAGCACGTTCTCCTTTGTAAGAGAACGACATCTAAACCAATACGACTAGTATCGGTACAAATAGCAAAGTCTTGGTTCCCCTTCAGGAATCACAAGAATAAGAGTATCGAAAGGAAATTCTTTCAAATAATTTTCTTTCTCGAAAAGCTAAAGCTTTCAAAAATCAAAATTATTTCGATGAAAAAAATATTTCTAGAAGAATTTACATTTTTCAAGTCAATATATCGTGTCTGATTGTCACATCAAAGCGTTTAGGAAATTCCTATCGATAACGTTGATCAAGCGCATCGACCAAAATTCTTAAAGCACTCAACGGGCAATACAATCACAAAATCATCTTTTCTAGGATAAATAAATCTCTTAAAAAGTTTTAAGAATATTCTTTGCTCGTTTTAAGAGCAAAATCAAATTGCACTTATAATTAAATCTTATGAAAAAGATTTGCAAAATTTTAAATTACTATTTCCATCCAAAATCCATAAATAAGAATGGTCTCATCGAAATTTTCATAGAATATTGGATTTGTAAAATGGATGAAATAAGCTGGACAATTTGAATGACACAGTAAGTCATTCATAAGAATCATAACGAGTGCGGAATGCGGTAAATGGAATGCGAACTCCCGCAACTCATAGCAAATGAAAATTGGTGGTAAGGTCAAACTGAAAAGACCTTAGCACCACACAAAAGATTACTTAGGTGATAATCCTAAGACAAGTCAATTATACCAGAAAATTCTCAAACTATTTAGATGAGAGAAATAACACTTTCCTCACCATAAGGACTTTAAAGAATAAAATGATGCCATCAAGATGGAATCAAAATCACAAGAAAAATAGAAATCTGCTTAACAGATTAAAAATGTCGAAGATGAATAGTCCACTCGAGAAAATAAGATATAGGCTTCATAACGGTTAAGCTAATCCTATCGCACAAATCAATTCCGGAGCCTAAGTAAAAATATCGGCTCGGAAAGAAAAATCTCATAAAATAATTTCGACATCAATAAAAGCAAATTGAGTGTTGCGGATCTACCATCCGGATTCACAACTCCCAAAGAACTCATCAAGCCCAGAAATGTTTAAAGAAGAAGGATCACAAGTTCTTTTGATATAAAAATAATGAGATGAAACTCATATCAAAAAGAACTCGAATAAGAAGATCACAAAATAAATGTAATCAAGGATTAAATGAGAAATACCTTGACCAAGAGAAGAGTTGCTAGGAACCTACAGCTTTCCTTCTCTCTTGCTTGGAAGCTTAGGACACGAAGATAAAAGATGACCCGAACCTTTGCAATAACGGCAAAAGAGGGGTTTCGGGCACTCCCTTGCATAGTGGTCTGTTGAACCACAATTGTAGCATTGTCCACTACTAGAGGTAGGAGTCTTTGCTACCGGAGTTTGTTGCTTCCCTTTCTTATTAGAATTGGAGCCTTTGAATTTAATTGGCCTCTTCGAGTTATTGTTGAAGTTCTGTTGGGCACGCACAACTTCAACATCACCTTCATTATCGGCCTCTTCAAGACGAAGAGCGATATCAGTAAGCTGATCAAATGAAACCTCGAGTTTCAGAAGTAATGGCTTCATAAGATTCTTATTCAAGCCATAGACAAATCTTTGATTTTTCTTCAATGGGGTATTGATATATTCAACCCCATATTTGGAAAGAGATTCGAAAGACGCGACATAATCCGTCACAGAAGATTCACCTTGAACAAGGTCAATAAAACGCCGGGCCAAAGTTACTTTTTCGGCCTCCGGCACAAATTTCAATTCGAATCTTTCCTAGAATTGCTCCCAAGTGAGATACGCCTCAACGATTTCAGAAATTAAAAGCTCATACCAATCTAGCGCTCTTTCTTGGAGCATGCTAGAAGCCACTTGGACTCGATGTAGATCAATAAGGTTCATGCGAGAAAAGATGCGATCACATGATTTGAGCCAAGCTTGAATTTCAATAACACTCTCGGATCCTTTGAATGGCCTTCCACCCAAATCGATATAGTCTCTGCACAAGCGTGCAAAACCGGATCTAGGATGAGTAGGCTCTGAATTGGGACCGGCAGCTTGAGCATTCTTTACTAGATCAAGAAGCTGCTGGGCAGACATAAATACTCCATCCTGGGGAGTAGCACTAGATTGACCGGCGCTGGGACGGCCTGGTCTAACCATTTCTCTTCTTTAAGAAAGAAAGAAAGAAGAGGAAAAAGTTATTCTCAAAAAATAAATATCAAGCAATTCTTGATAGATAAAACAAGGAATCATAAAGAAAATAGGATGAATCGGTACGAAGACTCGAATTAAATCCTAAAGCACGACTCCTAAGAAAGACTTAGGACGATGATCCTTGTTATAATATTCCATATTGTTCCGAAGTTTGGCTCCGATACCAAGCTGTGACGCCCCACCTCTATACCCACGCTAGCCAAGAACACTACGGAGTAATGCTGTCAACTAGCACGGAGAATAAGGCTGTTGAGGAGCGACCATCCGTGTAATTGCTTTGTGCGAGCATCGATATGTCAGATAGTATAGCATGCAATTCTTTTCAAGTGGAAATCCGACATGCTGACACAAACTCAAAGCTACTACACAGTGGCTATAATATCTTCGGAAAGAAATATAGAAGTAAACATAACATAAATCAGTCACAGACAATTCATATCACAAAGGCGGAAATAGATATGAATATAACACATGAAAGTGTATATCAGAGTAGTGGTCAAAAGATCCACGATAATACAAAAGAATAGCAACACGTGCTATACAAAAGAATACATCTATGAGTCCATATCTCAAGTGTATACAAGAAAATAAACTACTAATCTAAGTAGTTAGCCAAAAGATCAGATGAAGACGGATAAGGAGTCAAGCAGAAGCACCTGCAAAATCTCGGTATGACCCGAGTATTATTTAAGAAGAAAATAATAAACGGATCAGTCTAGCTATAAATATCAGATGAAGTGATATATAATAAGAGATATGACATAAACATATAATAATCACAATGCCAAGCTGTGATAAATAAGTAATTGAAAATCAACAAGAGATTAATCAATATCACAATAATCTACTCAAGATAAAAAGGAATGTCATACTCCTAATTTCATTCACCAAGCCACAATAAATGACATATATATCAATGCCCATCGTAAAAGTTGGTGAAACATAAATTTCAGAAATCAACACACGAAATCCAGAAATCACAATAAAAGGGTGGCCAAGACATCGATGTAGTACAAACGGTACATCCAATGAATCCAAAAGCCAAAACATCGATGTAGTACAAACGGTACATCCAATGAATCAAAACACATAAGAAAGCACATGGGTCGCTAGCCCACGAAGAAATGAGACGAAGCTCGATTTAATGAGGTACGGTCCTCCACATAGACAAAGAGACATCGCACATTGCTAGTCTAAACCATAAAATGATCATCATGATCAAAGAGAAGTGTCAATTACAGTAAGCTAGTAAATATATGAGCTTAGCTTCATGTCCCATAACCACTAGCTTAACTTAAATATTTACGAACAAATTGTAGATCTCCACTAGAAAATTGTCACAAGAGATTCAATCGAACAAGTCCAAGAATTAACCGACGAAGTAAACGCAAGCGTTTCATACCACTTGTTTTACTAAGTCGTTTAATTAGATTTCTCATACGAGTGAGGTAAAGGCTTGTATATACTAATAGATTGGAAATCGTTTGAGGAAAACGAGCTTTGTAATAAAATAGTGTTGAAATCATTTGAAGAAAGAGTTTTGATATTTACTACTAGTATGGAAAACCTTTATATTTTTAAAGTGACAAAGCACAAGGGGGATTGTAGAAACAATCAATCACAAAGATCACATTCGAAGATGTGAATAAAAATCCAATGAAATCGATAAAGGATCCATCGAAGTGGATATATCTAAAATTCCCAAAGAAAATAAGTCATCAAAGATGATAATAAATGATGACAATAAATAGGGTCATCCCGAATCGATTTAAATTGGAAATTCAATCCAAAAAGGCAAATTGGACTAAAACAGCAGGTTCAGTCGACTGAACAGAGGTTTCAGTCAACTGACCCTGTGCCTGGGAATTTTCCAGGTTCAGGAAACTTTCTGTTTCCAGGTTCAGTTGACTGAATCATGCCTGGAAACTTTCGGGTTCCAGGTTCAGTCGACTGAACAGACTTTTCAGTCGACTGAATCATGCCTGGGCTGTTTTTCAGCCTATTCAAATGAAGAGCAAATTCTTTCAAAATGCAACCGGACGAACATTGGCTCTAAGGGTTTATGCCAATCGACAACCCGGCCCTATATGCTCCTCGGTGCATCACTAAAGCATGATCAAACATCCACAAAAGGATTTTCACCCAAATTTGACTTAAAACCCCAAAAATTGGAATATTCACAAAACCAATCCAAATCAAGAGCAAATGCACAGTAAGAAGTGTTAGGAATTCATACCCAACAACTAAAGATAATTATAGTCATAGATGTGAGATAAAAATCTCACCTTTGCACCCAAATCAATGAAGGAGAAGCTATGAAGTAATGGCAAGAACAAGCACTCTTCAATTCCAACTCAACAAGCTTGAATCTAAGCTTAAAGGAGAAACATTTCCTAAATTAGGTTTAGGAAATTTCTGAAATTGAATGGAGAAAGAGTTGGAGAAGATGAAGAGAAGCTTACCAATGGGTTCTTCTTGAGTTTGGAGCTTGGAATTTGATTTGCAAGAGAAACTAGGGTTTTGGAGTTTTAATTTCCTCTTCCACCCTCCATTAACATAAAAGCTTGAGTATTAGAAAAATAGAAGAGAAGTGAATGAAGAGGAGAGTGTTGGAACTGAGTTAAGTGGCTAATTGGCTCAGCCCAACCAAAGCGCTAAGCGGGAAAAAGTAGCAAAAATCAACTTTCTCCAAACATATCGAAGCTTATACTCAAAAAGGTCGCTAACGGCATTTTGAACTCGATGGGGGTGGTCTCGAGTCCCAATTCGACTGTTTGCAAAAAGTAGGTTTTCGGACCAAAATCCGACGAACGGTGAAATATTTAAATAAAATATTTAAATATATAATCGATAAATATGCGGGTTGTTACAAAGGAACGGGTCCGGCCTTGTGTTGCAGGGGAGTGGGAGTACTCCTCGGTACGGTGATCTAGGCCACGTACTGTGACGGGCGGTACCCAGTAGCCCTGCCATTGTATGGAATCCAAAATCCAATAAGTGCCAACGGTTTTGATTGTATTAACCACTTTTGTGGCTAGTAGCTGGAATTTAATGAATGTAACAATTTCGGCTATTTCTTATTTACTTGAAAACCCTAGACACAATTATAATATCATCGGATTTCCTATCAAATGTTTTGGTTAGCGTAAGTTAAAAACTTTTCCATGTTTATGTGTGGGAAGTCTTACGTGATACCTTTCTTTTCAAAAGTTAAGCAACTTTAACCTGTTACTCACACCAGACCCATGTCTAACCCGGAGTTTATTTTTGTTTTTCATAAACTCTTGGGTACTCAAATTTTTACTAGTAGCCAAGGGATTCAGGTTAGGATTTGGGTTAGCTTTGACGAATATTGGAGGAGCAATGGAGCAGGAGGCTTCTGCGTTAGATATTAGTATTCCGCTGTGTGTTCTGTGATTGTCTCTGAGATTGTATTATGTTGTAAATACTAGACAGGTGTTTATAACTATCTAGTATGTGTTGTATTATCTGTGTACTCTGATAATGTTGTATACTATGTAATACTTATGTTGTTAATATAATTTATTCGTTCCGCTGTTTAGATTCTGATGTGTTGGTTCTTCTTCTTTTCTTTCTTTCTATTCTCTATCCCTTTCTTTCTTATTAGCGATGCAACTTCCTGGAGATAGGAAGTTGGGTCGTGACAGTGGTATCAGAGCATTAGGTTGAGTGAATTCTTAGGCTCTGGAGTGGTGTCTATCTTGAGAGAGCGTATTTGTAGTTTTGATATATATCTATATATATATATATTTATTATTTCTACCTATCTGTTGGGATACCTGTTCAGGTTTTTCCAATATAAGTTATAGAGGTAGATAAGGTAGTGGTGTGTGTAACACGATTACTACCATTGGTTGGAGTTTGAATGTTTGAGGTTGGAAGTGTATTTGTCGAGACTGTAGACCTAATACCGTCTCGAGTGAGTTGTGCAGAGTGTAGAGATTTCATCGATCTCTGAAGGAAACCTGTTAAGGTTCAAAGTCTATCTTTGGAGATGGATGAGTAGAGTTTGGATCTGTTGGTTGGCAGAAGAGTGTGATGGTATTTTGATACCTCAGGAAATAATAACTGCGAGATGAGATGCAGTGAATATGGATATTTCCGAAGGTGTTTTCTTTGGAACGAATTTGGAAGTGTGTATACTTCGGTGGTGTGGTTGAGTTTAGCTGGTTGTTTGTGGTTGGCTTTGAGGGCCGAGTTTCTCGAAGAACTTCAGCTAAGGAAGTTTTGGCATTGGAGTCAACAGTGCAACTCGGAGTGTCTGTGTTGGCAGAAGTTGACTGGCTGAGTAGTTTCTGAAGGTGGAGTTCAGAAGCAGCGGAGTGGACCCAATACTTTATTGGATTGGCTAATTAAGAGTAAGCTGTTCTGTTTGGTAAAGAGAGAACAGTTTTCTTTGGGAATTGGTCTGTGTTGATCGCAAAAGCGGCTTGCGATAGGTTGAGTGTTCTTTTGAGGTATTGAAGAATTTTTTGTTGTCTTGTGAGAAGTCGGAAGTTTGTCCACTTATGAAGATTGAGTTTTCTTAGATATGTTGAGCCATATTTCTGGGAAGTGATGTCCAGTTTGTGCTCATCAGTAGTGTCTTTTGTTCCAGTTCAGAGTTGTGCAGCGGAAGCAGTTTGGGAATGTTTCTGTTTTGTTTTTCTAGATAAAAGAAGTGAGTTGTTCTTCTAATGGTTGAAGAGTAGAGTTGGTGATCTTAGTCTTGGTTGATCTTGAGGAGATCGTTGTGTTGGATTGTTTTTGGTCTAGATTATTTCTAGAGGAATCGCAAGAGTTAAGCTGATCAGTTTGGATGTAGGCAGCCCAGGATCATCGGAAAAGATTTATGGATAAGAGACGAAGGAATTTGGATTCCGGAGTCAGGAGATTTGTTTTGGATCTCTTCTGTGTTTTGGTTGGATTGGTGTTTGGTTTTCAAGAGTTGAATTGCCAGTTTGGATAATTGGATTTATGAGTTTCACGTGTCTCTGAGGGACTACGTGTATGAGTTATCTCTGGAAGTGGAACCAGCTGTTCAAGAAGGTTTGGTTGTTGAGTCAGACTCGTTTGTAGTCTGATATCTTGTCTAGTTCTATAGATCTAGATGAGTAGAAGCTCTGTAGCTTCGTAGATTTGGATTTTGTAGGGCGAGTATCCCGGTATATATACATATATATATATATATATATATATATATATATGTATATATATATGTATATGTATATGTATATACTTGGGGAAACTCGAGAAATTTTTATCCAGAATTTTATCTGGATAATTAAATTTGTTTGATTAGATAAATTGGTTGATATGGTTGTTAGCATATGATTGATGTATGTTTGTGATTTAAAATTTAAAATTTTAAATGGGTTATTAAATTACCTTTGCTTTTAAATTTAGGGGACGAAATTCTTTTAAGGGGGGAGGAATGTGATATCCCGGAAATTTTAGCAATATCAATTTAATAATCTATATCTAAAATTAAATTGATTTGATAAAATTTTAATAAAAAATTACTTGATTTAATAATCCAATTAAATAAATGTGTAATTTATGAATTCTATCTTTTAAAGGCTAATAATTGTTTTCCTATTTATAATGTATACTTTGTAAATAGATAAGTTTGATTTGAAGTTAAATAAACAAATAAAATATTGTTTTTAAATTTTAATATTCATTTTTATAATTTGAGGATTTTTATTTTTATTTAATAAATAACTAATTGTTTAAATTGTATAATTGTATTTTCATAAGATAAACAAAGGTTTATTTTATTTCTTTTTAAATATAGCTTAATAATTACAATTTGGAATTATATGAAATTTAAGATACTTTTTATATATTAAACATTAATTCTTTTAATTAAGATAAACAAGGCAACTAATTTATAATTTCTTTTATAAATTATTTAAATTTGATAAATGTGTTTTTTTAATATTAATAAATGTAGATATGTTTTATAAGACAATGTTATTATTGTCAAATTAAATATGTTAATATAAATTAGTTTTGAAATTGGATTTTAAATGTATAAATAGCATTTGAATTTGAATTCATTTTGAAATTCAAATGAATAAACATATATGAATAACCATATTTAAATTTTGTAAGTGAGCTTTCATGTTTTATAAGTTGTTTTATTTCATTAAAAAGAAATATATATACATTTATTTATGGCACTACTATATATGTATTTAATAAAGTAAAGAGGATTTTTATTTATCTTTAAATTAAAAATAATAAGTAATATGTGCATAGAACAAGTGTAAACAATTAATCTTCTTATTTGACAAGTGTTATCTCTTTATACAAGTGTCCTTTTCATTTTGATTTTTAAAATAAATCATTCATACTTGTATAAAAACATATTTCCTTCATTCCCATTTTTTCTAATCTTCATTTCTAAAGATAAATCTCAGCTGAAACAATTACATATTTCAAAACTGTAAAAAAATTCTAAGCAAACCAGAAAATAACATATGTATTCTTCTTCAACTCAATCAGATGCATACCTTTAAGTCTGAAATCCTCTACAAATCTTTTTTTCAAATCCTCATATCAAAATCATATTCCCTGCCCTGTTTAATTTTAAAGCAAATCTGCACATTTTCAAAGCATTACAATTCCTGTACATAGCCTGCATTACACCAAATCTGGGATTCCAAAAGTAGCTTGCAACTTCAAGTTTTCCAAATTTAAAGATTTAAATACATATGGAATCAAATCTGCAATGCAAGTTTGAACAAAATCAAAAAATAGTCTGCATGCAAATCTAAGTGCAAGGCAACAACAAACATGCAAGTTAAAGAAAATTTCAGCAACTCAAATTTATGCTCTGTCTTTTAAAGGACAGGTGAGTAACTTCTTTTTTTTTTCCTTTTAAACCTAAGTATAATATGTTGCTTGTTTTATGAATGAAATGAGTATGCCATGTGTTTATATACTTAATAGCATGTTGAATGGTGTGTTTTGTGAACAACTTCTGTTTACTTAAAAATAAATTTGTTGCATGATTATGACTGAAATAGGGATGTCTGTAAGTAACAATTACAGTACTTAGATTTAAGTAAATATTTATGTTGCCTGATTATCCATAAAACAATATGTTATAACTGAATTTATCAGTGAAATTTTGTGTATGTATGAATTGTTGTTGTGCATGCATTTGTATTGCTTCTGACTCTGGTTCCAGGTCCAGATTCCTTTAAAAAAAAAATCCTTTTGTTCTGGTTTAATTTTTGTGAAAGATTAAGTCCTGAAGCAAATGTGTTAATTATAACATAGTTTAGTTTAGAAATTTATTTAAGTAAAATAAAGTTGGGTGATGTCTCTGAAAATTGTAAAACTTCAGAGTATGTTAAATTATGTTGAAACTCAAACATTATAAAATATAAATTCAGTATTATAATTTGAAAACTTAAACAAAATAATGATTTTTAAAACTAAAATCATATTGTTTAGTTAGGGATTGAGACTGCAGTACCCATTTGAACTAAAATTGGGTTTGAGTCAATCTTTGATGATCAAGTTGATCAGAAGGTTTGGGGTTCTTGGTGGAGGAAGTATAATGGTCAGTGGGTGTGGCAAAAATATCAGGGAGTTGAACAGAGCTAGGTGGAGGCAATGGAAGGTGGATGGAGTTTGTTAACCTAGTTTTGTGTAGTTTTGAAATTTTTGATCATCTGCGACCCTCGGGTTGATTGAGTTCGATAGAACTCAGGGGGAGGGTAGCTGGGGCATGCACGAGGGCATGGCCGGAGTCGCCAGTGTTCTGGTGGTCAGCGATGGTGATACGCGGTGTTTTCAGGTCTTGGGAATAGGGGTATGCCTGTTGCCAGGTTTCTGATTTGGGCTGAGGAAACTCGAATTGGATTTCGAGCAGATTATGAATCTTTGATGGTCGCGAGATGATGCAGTGATGGACGGCGATTTTTCCGTTGGTTGGGTAGTGGCCGGAGGTGGCTACAACCACCGTGCATATGCACGGTGAAGGATGGTGTCAGGGGATGTTTTGGGTTATGCAGTATTTTGGTCACGAGATTTACTCGAGAAATTGGAGTTTTTGCTCGAAGTTTCGCATAGTTTTACTCGGAGTAAATAGAAGGTGGACTCGGTTATCTTATGGGTTACAGGTTTCCAGAGAAACCTGAATGTTTTCAACTCTAAATTTAAAATCAAAATTTGAATCAAGTTTTAAAATAAACTTTAAAGCTTAGATTCTGAGTATGGATTCAAAACTAAGTTTGAATCCCAGTTTAAAATGTAATTTAAATTTTATAAATTAAAATATTCAAACAATCTAAAAAGGGGTTTAAATAGTTTAAGTTTAAAAAGTAAAGCATAAAAATAAAAGTAGAAATTTAACTTTGATTTAAATCTAGATTCAAATTCAGATTTGAATCATAATTTAGAAATAAGGGAAGTTTCTAAAATTTAAACTATTTAAATACAACTTTGAATGTTAAAGCTAATTTTAAAATATGATTTGTATTTGAGATGAATTTGGGTTTGAATTTCTTTTAACTTCTTTTATAAAATAAGAAAATCTTTAGCAAAAGTTTTTAAAGGGTTTTAAAATGTTTTTAAAAACTTTGTTTAAGTTAAGTTTGATTTCTTATTAAATTTTAAATTTTAAATGTAATTTGGAAACAATTTTAAGTTAAATTGTTTAAGGTTACTTTATTTATGATAAAGTAATCATTAATAAGTAATTTTTTATTTTTAAGTAAATAAAAAATTTAAGGATTTTTGTTTCATTAAATTAGTAAGGTAATTTAAATAATTTAATTAATTAATTTTATTAAAGATTTGAAATTAATTAAGGTTAATTAAATTTGAAATTTATTTAAGTTAATTACTTAAGAAAGGTAATTAAGAATTTGTTAATAAGTTAATGAAGGTCATTAACTTGTGATTATTTATTTATTAATTAATGTAATTAATTTTGATAAATTAATTGGATTAATTAATTTAAATAATCAATTATAAAACTTAATTAAGTATGATTATTTTATGGAAATAATTAAAGATAATAATTACTCTTTGTAATTAATTTATTAATTTGATTAGTTTAAATTAATCAATTAAGTTTAATTAATTAGATTAGTCATTAGATGAATTGGTAAGTAATCAATGAGGAATAATTACTTAGAGAAGTAATTAAGTTAAGTAAATTACTGAAGATAATTAATTGAAGTCTGGTATTTTGGAATTAATTACTTTGTGAAGAGATTAATAATTAATTACTTAATTAATTTAAGCATTTATTAATTAGGTTATTTGAAATAATTAAGTGATGTAATTAATTAAGAGTAATTAATTACTAATGAGATTAATCAAGATTGATTAATAAATATAATTAATTATCAAATGTAATTAATTTGGGAGTAATTAAGAAGTAATTAAGAGTAGTTAATTACCAAATGTAATTAATCAAAAGTGATTAATAATTGTGGTTTAATTAAGGTTAATTACTTAATGTAATTAATTTAAATAAGTAATTAATTTAAATTTAATTAAGGATCATTAATTAATAAAATTAATGATATAATTAAGGATTAATTAATTAGGATTAATTAATCAATGATAAGTGATTAAGGAAGTAATTAATTAATGTAATTAATTAATTTATGAAGTAATTAAAGGTTAATTACTGATTTTGGTTAAGGATAATTAATTTGTAAAATTAATCAAAGATAATTACTTGAATGTAATTAAGGGATAATTAATCAAGGGCGATTAATTAAGGTGATTAACTTGAGGATAATTATTTAATTGATTGGAAATCAATTAAGAGTTAAGTAAGCAAGTTTTAAATGGTGAAGTAATTAATTTAATTCATTTTAAATTAATTAAAGAATAAGTAATTAATTTAATTCACTTTAAATTAATTAGAGATAGAAGTAATTAATTTAATTCATTTTAAATTAATTATAGATGGTGTGATTATAGATCTTTGCTTATGAATGGATGATATGGTTTACCCTGAATAGTTTGAATCTCAGACATGAGATAAATAGTGTTGTGTGTTATGGATGCATTGGATTGCATTGTGATGATGATATAAATATCTATTTGTGATGATAATATAGATTATCAATTTGTAATGATTACTTGTTTATGATAATATTGTTGATTATCTATTATGATGATGTGAAGTATCTATCTGTGTGTATATAGATAGTTTAGATTTAATTGTTTCAAACTTAAAACAACTTGGACCTAAAAGACACGCTTTGGATTTCGATGAGACCGGGATCGGGTTTCCATATTTGGATATCCGAAAACCACATCGATTCCAATTAACGTTAGGTCGTGAATCTAAGTGGAGCAAGTGAAGACTCGAGGTGTAAGGGCTATACGTCAGTATAACTCTGTGGGTGATTCCGTAATGAGTTTGACGGAATAGTGCTTATAGATTCGAGATGGTGAATCAGAGTGCAAGGGCGTTGACTCTGGGGATGATTCCAATAACGAGTGCAACGAGATAGTGCCTTCGGTTTCGTTCGAATCCGGAATGAACTTGTATGGATTGAATGCTTTCAGCACATCGTCAGGTGGACGATGAGCATTCTAAGATTTGATGTGTCCTATAAAGTTAATCGTAGCCTCAAGCCTCATCAACCGGGAATGGCTAAAACAGGGGAGGTGCAGCAAGGCTTCGTGGGTAGCCCCCACTTGAGAGCAAGATTGATCCCTGTCTAGAGGTCCCTTTATATTCGGCTGTGTGGGCGGTTGGTTCGCAACAACTGCCGGGGTTGTCTTGTTCGGAACTGTTCAGTAAGGAACGGGTCTGGCCTTGTGTTGCAGGGGAGTGGGAGTACTCCTCGGTACGGTGATCTAGGCCACGTACTATGACGGGCGGTATCCCAGTAGCCCTGCCATTGTATGGAATCCAAAATCCAATAAGTGCCAACGGTTTTGATTGTATTACCCACTTTTGTGGCTAGTAGCTGGAATTTAATGAATGTAACAATTTCGGCTATTTCTTATTTACTTGAAAACCCCAGACACTTAATATCATCGGATTTCCTATCAAATGTTTTGGTTAGCGTAAGGTAAAAAGTTTTCCATGTTTATGTGTGGGAAGTCTTACGTGATACCTTGCTTTTCAAAAGTTTTTCAAAAGTTAAGCAACTTTAACCTGTTACTCACACCAGACCCATGTCTGACCCGAAGTTTATTTTTGTTTTTCATAAACTCTTGGGTACTCAAATTTTTACTAGTAGCCTAGGGATTCAGGTTAGGATTCGGGTTAGCTTTGACGAATATTGGAGGAGCAATGGAGCAGGAGGCTTCTGCGTTAGATATTAGTATTCCGCTGTGTGTTCTGTGATTGTCTCTGAGATTGTATTATGTTGTAAATACTAGACAGGTGTTTATAATTGTCTAGTATGTGTTGTATTATCTGTGTACTTTGATAATGTTGTATACTATGTAATACTTATGTTGTTAATATAATTTATTCGTTCCGCTATTTAGATTCTGATGTGTTGGTTCTTCTTCTTTTCTTTCTTTCTATTCTCTATCCCTTTCTTTCTTATTAGCGATGCGACTTCCTGGAGATAGGAAGTTGGGTCGTGACACTATGCGTATGGTTAACTAATAATATAGGCATATGGTTAAACTAATAATATAAAAATCCATATGGGTAACATCAACAGCTAGAGGCATATCATACTCAATACAGATAATGCTATACATAAATTTTCTTGAAATCCATATTACTATAAAAAAAATATAACCTTATATAATACTAGACAAAATATGTATATACTTTTACCAAGATATGTTTTAATACCAATGTCGATATTATAAATTTCAACATCACAAAGTCGGTTTTAATACAAATGGATTATAAAGTGCTGTACACAGTATATTATAAACCTACATGTAACTAATAGGACTCAAACCAAAATAAAACAGAAGTGAGTAGACAGATTTATGAATATTATCCTACAGACTATTATTTACACATACAATTTCATATTAAGACTTAAATATAAACAATAGGTTAAGTATAGCTTATATAAATTTGAAGTTGAAGCTGACATAAACAACAATACTTACAAAGTAATTATATAAAATATATAACGGTAGTAGGATATAAAATGTATAACTATAAATTTAGGTAAATATACATATAAAATAAAGCAAAACTTAAACAAAAATGTAAACAACTTATACATGCTTACTGGTGAATGGCGGAGGGGGAAGCAAATCGAGCTGGAGATGGTGACGTGCAGGCGGAGGGGACAACAGCGGCAGAGGAAAGTGGTTGGGCTGAGCTAGGGTGGTGGTCTGGGTGGCGCGAAATGGAAAGCGGTCAGGTGATGGTAGGTGAGTGGTGTGAACGGCGGCGACAAGGTCAGTGGAAGGTGGCCGTAGTCAGGTGGGCAGGGCGAAGTGGTGGCTGAGTTCACTGGGAAGGAAACGAAAGTGGAAGCATGCGGAGATGATGAGGGGAAGATGGTGCATGGATGTGTATGGATTTTTCTTTTTCCAGGCAACAAAAGCTTTACAATTTTTTCTCAAATGAACTAGTATACTGTTGCAGGAGGAAGAGGATGTTCAGGCACACCACTATAAGAACGTTTGATATTCTATATTATTATTTTTTAGCATGGACTGAAAACAACCCATATTGAAAATAGAATAAATGTTGTAACCCGGGAATTGTAAAAGTTGATATTAATGTCTAGGAATATTAAAAGATTAGTGACTGTTTGAATTAACGATACATTGGAAACTCAAAAGTTTAAAATGTGTACCGGTACGATTAACCGTTCCCCAAATTTCATCACGTACCGGATTTCCAAAATACCCAAACGAATACACTGTTGAGATCAACACGACGGGACGATCAAAACGACATACAGATATCAGTGGTACGATTGATTAATAAAAATTCGCATTTTCTACCAGCGGAAAATACAACAAAAACGTAGAAAAATAAGATCGACGGAGCTAAAGAAGTCCGAATTTTGAAAAATGACGTCTTGCTCAGAAGATGATTAAATTTTTTCTATATAAAAATATTTAGGTTTCGAAAACATTTTATTTTCATCGATTTTTAACTGATTAAATTGAAATAAATTTACGCACGAAAATAAACTTCATATTTTCGGATGAAAATT
This sequence comes from Allium cepa, assembly GCA_030765085.1. Taxonomy (NCBI): domain Eukaryota; kingdom Viridiplantae; phylum Streptophyta; class Magnoliopsida; order Asparagales; family Amaryllidaceae; genus Allium; species Allium cepa. The sequence goes on along the minus strand of CM060937.1, from coordinate 106,368,041 downwards.
TACCGGTTTCTATGTTTAACTAGACGCATTCCAAATATAAAATTTATATTTCAAAATTTTATCGTTTAAAATTTCTTAAAATTTCAATTAAATATATAAATAAAACAAATAAAATTATCAAAAATTTACGAGTCGTTACACTCTCCCCCACTCAAAAATTTTCGCCCCCAAAAAGGAAGGAGGTAGGAGAATAGAAACAACCAGAATGAAAATAGATTGAAAAACAAAATAAACAATTAATTCAAACCATATAAATTTCAATTTACCTTAATTAATACTCAATATTTGATTTAAAATTCAAGGTATTTCAATAAGTTGATTTAATTTCAATTTATTAATATTGGTACCAAATGATATCTTCAAAACAAAATTTATTTTATTTATCTCATTTATTCATTGTTTTGTTATCCAATTATCTTCTATTAACAATTTTGTAAAATCATAAATTTGAATAATCATTTATTATAATCATATTTTATTTAACAATTTTAATTATTCTTTGTTCTAAATTATTATTAAATTTATTCAACTTAATATATCTTATCATATATATTAAGTATATTTACACTTTTTATAACTACTCAAATTTATTTGAAATTCCTTTGATATCATTTTCTACTGTATAATATTCAATTACATAGTTAACTTTTGAAAATTTAGGTAAGTTATATAATGCAATTGAGTATTATCCAAATGAAATTTATAATTCACTTATTTCAAGTTAAGTATTTATATAAAAACAATTTGGCTTCATTTACAATTGATAATCATCCTTTAACAAATTTTAAGAATTAATTTCCGATTAGCTTCAAACAACTTAGATAAAATAAATAAATATATATATATATATATTCATAATATATCAAATAAAATTTAAAAACTTCAATATATATTATAAATCAAGTCATGTTTAGAAATTAAAATAAATTTATTTTTCCAAACAAAAGTGTACCAGGGCTATAGAATAGTCTCTCCACTTTGAAACTCGAAAATGAATGTCGATGATGCGGCCGTCATCACCGAAATTATTTTCCAGCGACAAAAGAGAAGAGATCTAATTTAAACAATTAAAATTATTTGGAAATGATTTCTATTTGAAAATATTTTAAATACCATACACTTTAAAGCTTCCAAATCAAAGTTTGAAATCACTGGAAATTTAAATTCTCAGTTTCTTGATTTAAATTCATTATAATTTCCAAATAAATTTATAAACCATGTTTTATTTCAATTATTTATATATGAGACAAAAGCCAATGGTTTAGGTGCCATATTTAAAATCCGATATTATTTATTACAACCAATTCAATTAACTATCAAAATTCAGAAAATCATACTTATATATATAATATAATTATTCAAAATTTATTTCATTTACCAAATTTGAAAATAATATTGTGTCAGTTTGCTCTGTTTAAGTGTTTTGGAAATACTATCGATAGCGTTGATCAGACGAATCGATCGAAAACCCAAATCAACATCAACAACTCAAACAACACAATCTATAAAATATTTGAAATATTAGTTTACAAATACACTTCCTTGCTCGACGATACAGGAATGAATTCCAAAGCAAGGATAGAGATTTAAATTTGATGGAAATCAAATCAAAGAAAATTTTGATTCGAATATAGGTTTGAAACAAAGATAAGATGATTAAATAACAAAATAGGGAGATGAATAGGTTTATATAAATCGCAGACAACCTTAACCGGGTCGACCATGAGTTAAAGAATAAGATCAATACAGAATACTGAGGCAAATCCACATTCGATCTCAGGAGATAGAATTCGGGTAGAGTAGGAGATAGATAGCATCGTAAACCGTGGATATAGAAATCTCCAGTAAATCGATGTCTATTGTAAAGGAGTTTCACCCATTTACAAATAATTTGAAGATTGGCAAGACCGCCGATTCATTATAAAGATCATTCGAAGTGGAGTTATGGGATACTCCGGAATTTAAAAGGAGTCGAATAGTGAGGGACATGAATGGATTTTGGAACCGTAGGGAATGTTCCAAAATTCAAACGAATTGAGTCAAAAGAAGGAGATTGAAACTCAAATGAGAGTGATTCTGTAAATACATTTACCCTATATGTTAAGTTTTGCCTAGAGCTACCAAAGCTCTGATACCAACTGTAACGACCCGCTATTTTGGACTATTCGCATCTACACATGTCGGACTTGAATAATTCAAAATACCGAATAGTTAATTTAAATTTGGCAAAACTGCACATATACAGTAAATAAATATTCACAGATCACCGACACAGAGTAATAAATGCAGCGGAAATAAAAGGTAGTAGTTCATGAAGCTACTATATATATATATATATATATATATATATCAGAGTTACATAAGTTATAGCAGAAGTCTCGAATACAGTAGTCAAATACAATATCAGAGTTACATAAGTTATAGCAGAAGTCTCGAATACAGTAGTCAAATACAATATCAGAATACATCTCTAGAATCAACTGAATATCTGAAAGCTGGATAGATAGCTGGATCTCCAAGCAAAGCTCCAACTCCAAAGGCAAGTCTCGAATACTGGTACACTTAGTCTGACCTGAGCGTAAAGCAAAACACAAAACACTCAAGTCAGGATTAACATTCTTATATTAATAAATCCAACTCAAGTGAAATAATAACTAAAATACAAGTAACTCAAAGGACATTGGAATAATCGTCCTCTAAGGATCCGTTAAACTATCTACTATGTAGTAATATACGCTAAATAGATAATGTCTATCAGTAATATAAAATATCAAAATAGTGTTAAGGCGTTACCATTATCACCCTTAACACATTTTATATAAGCGTTATAGTCTACACAGCACTGTAAACTCCACCGTAAACTAGTGGGATATCAGGGAGTACTCCATAGGTATAACATAGAACAAATTCGTAGTGGTCGCATATATAGGGATATAAGTATGACAAGGTACATGAGGCAATACCCAACGTAGTGAAACTACCATTTGTCTGATCCGGACTGGTGAAAACGCATCGCCGCAATGATCGCAACACCGCGAAAAACACCCAAAATTTCGAGGGTGCAACAATCAATAACAAGTAATGAGTAGTTTACGAAGAAGTGTTTTCGCTCGAGGTGGCTAACCCCATTTGGCCTGGCACGGCTCCTGTTTTAGTCATTTCCAATTTGACACAAGTGTCAAGGCTGTCCATTATCGTTATCTTTCTTCAGTCATCACGTACATCATTCCAACCACTTCATTCTAGATCACACTCTGCATATAGTTATTAAAATGGTTTTCAGTTTAGACAGAGAGTATGTCCATAACCGATGATGGCTCCTTTAATAACTTTCGTAATTATTACAACGATTGGTCGTTTAATAAATTTCAAAACCAAATCAAACTCAATTTCAATTAGAATTTGTAAATCAACATTTCATTTGTCTTTCTAAACCAATTTCCAAAGTTTACGTTTCAAAACTTCCAAATCACCATTTCAAAATCTAATAATTCAATTTCAAATTTTATTTAAAATAATTCAAATATTGATTCAAGTTCGTATATAAGTTTCATTCAGAAATCATTTAAATTAATTTAATTTAACATTCAAATCAATTTTAAATTCATAGATCGATTTCATTCAATATTCGTTAAGTAAATTTGTCATTCAAAATAATTTCTATTTAATTTCAATTCATTAAATCAATTACTTAAGTTCAACTTCATTATATCAAAACTTCACAGTGAATTAAATTAGATTCGTCAATCAATTCTTTAAATAACAAGTCTTACATTAATTTCAATAAATCTCATTTTATTTCTTGATAAAGAAATTCAATTTCAATTATTTATTTACTTAGTTGCAAATTTAAAAACTCAATTAATAAAGAAACTAAATTTCACATATTTAAGAAGTTCAATTTCACTTATTAACTTACTTAAATTTTCTAAAACTTAATTAATAATGAAACCCAATTTAATTTATTAACGAAGTTCAATTTCACTTATTCAAAAGTTCAATTTCTCTTATCAAAGAATTCAAACTTTTATTTAATTATCAAATAATTCAAATTTATTTAATTATTAAATAATTTCCAATCTTAATTAAATAATTTCAAACTTAATTATTAAATAATTCCAAACTTAATTATTAATTAAATTTTTAAACCACGTTCTTTCGTCAAATACTTGTTAATATTTGTTTCAGATTACTAAATATTAACATTTTCCTTTCATAAAGATTTAAATTCCAACTTCATTTCAAAACCTTAATCTTATTCAAATAAAATCATTATTTTATTTTATTTAATCAAATTCTTGACCAATCGGTTTATTTAATTCTCTATCCTAATTTAAGTTCATTTGGGTATTTATCATTTCAACCCGATTCCATTTCAATTCAAAATCAAAGCATAGCAAAGAGAACTTGCAGTGTGATAACTAGGATGGTGTCAAAGTAAATAAACAAGCAATAACAACAATCAATAACAATCCAATAGTTTATTTAAATAATCCTGAAATAATCGTATTAATTTATATTTGTTGTTTATGCAAATTAATATAATTATTTCTAGAATCTACACTATCATCTCATGTAGATTAAAGATTATTACACTATTATTTATACGGTTCTTCACTTGATATCTACTATTCAATTTCATACTTCATCAATTATACAGCATATAATTAATTGGTTCACGGTGTAATTAACTCTATTTTTAAGTATCAAGTAATTAAACATTTAAGGGGTCATATTATACAAATTTAACTAATCAAATTCAACACATATATCGATTCAAATTTTAACTATACTATGTCAAATTCAATTGCATATTATTTATCACTTTATACATTAACGATTTAACGTCCAATGTAAACATCAACATCAATCAATCAATTATCAACCAAACTGGATTATTATCGTATAAATAACAGATAAAGGTGTCAGATGTCACAGGTGAACTGATACAGGTAATATCATATATAACCGTGTAAATAACTAACAGCGGCATATTTCAATTTGTCGTTTCAATTGAAATCAAATTTATTAAATACAAGAACATTAATCGTGAGTGATTGCTCACCTTTCTAGGTTAGAGACGAAGGAGAATGAGATGGGTTACGAATCCAGGCATGAATCCCAAACAAAGCTAGACCGGTACGAATTTGATAAAGCTGATAAATGAGAATTTACGAAATCAAATCAGAACCGGGTCGATGAAGATAATAGGTACGATTGGACTTATATATATATATAACTATATGTATATATATATATATATATATATCATATTCTAAATTTTCATACATTAAATTAAATATATATATATATATATCAGAAATCCCTTGTTTAAATAAAAACACATACCATATCTATGTATAATTGAAAACCCAATTCACTATACATACATATAAACTAATGTATATACACAAATATACAGACTTACATACAAGCTACAATTTACAATCAAAATTGTTTAACATACTTAAAACAATACTACTCTAACAGACATACACTACTGATCCTATATAAACCTATATACTATGTCAATGCTATTGACAAATTTTCAACACGGTAACGATAGTCATAAAAATATATATACTGACATGAACATGTGGTTTCCTCATATTACGCTACGTATGTAACCCTTTATTATTTTTCTTATACAACAGACTACATAATTACAAGATATAACCTATGTTTATTAAATTAATACTTATAAATTCTTTCATATATAACTTAGATTAGGTACATATACGTACATATGACATAACAGAGCACAACCATATATAAATAACTTTATCAAAATCATTATATATATATATGTATGTATTAAAATTAAAAATGACAATCGAAAATAATTGATAATATGACTAGCGTAAATTTATAGTTATACAAGGTGGCGCAACAAGCTTTTTAATATACAAGGTAAACCAGAGATTTGAATAAGCGACATGTTTTAAAACACACATACTGAATCGGTAAAGTACAAATATATAAACTTGGTTTCATCCCATTTACCGTGTTATTCAAAAACTTGGTTACATAGAATGGACAGCACATGCTCTATTATACAAAGAATAGTCTGCAACGTAAAGCTATGCACATGGTTAACTAATAATATAGGCATATGGTTAAACGAATAATATAAAAATCCATATGGGCAACATCAACAGCTAGAGACATATCATACTCAATACAGATAATACTATACATAAATTTTCTTGAAATCCATATTACTGTAAAAAAATATAACTATATATAATACTAGATAAAATATGTATATACTTTTACGAAGATATGTTTTAATACCAATGTCGATATTATAAACTTCAACATCACAAAGTTGGTTTTAATACAAATGGATTATAAAGTGATGTACACAGTATATTATAAACTTACATGTAACTAATAGGACTCAAACCAAAATAAAGCAGAAGTGAGTAGACAGATTTATGAATATAATCCTACAGACTATTATTTACACATACACTTTCATATTAAGACTTAAATATAAACAATAGGTTAAGTATATCTTATATAAATTTGAAGTTGAAGCTGACATAAACAACAATACTTATAAAGTAATTATATAAAATATATAACGGTAGCAGGATATAAAATATATAACTATAAATTTAGGTAAATATACATATAAAATAAAACAAAAATGTAAACAACTATATATGCTTACTGGTGAATGGAGGAGGGGGAAGCAAATCGAGCTGGAGATGGTGACGTGCACGCGGAGGGGACCATGGCCGCAGAGGAAAGTGGTCGGGCTGAGCTAGGGTGGTGGTCTGGGTGGCGCGAAGTGGAAAGCGGTCAGGCGATGATAGGTGGGTGGTGTGAACGGCGGCGGCGAGGTCAGTGGAAGGTGGCTGGTGATGGACGGTGGCCGTAGTCAGGGGGGCACGGCGAAGTGGTGGATGAGTTCACTGGAAAGGAAACGAAAGTGGAAGCATGCGGAGATGATGAGGGAAAGATGGTCGCATAGATGTGTATGGATTTTTCTTTTTCCAGGCAACAAAAGTTTTACAATTTTTTCTCACTTGAACTAGTATACTATTCCAGGAGGAAGAGGATGTTCAGGCACACCACTATAAGAATGTTTGATATTCTATATTATTATTTTTTAGCATGGACTGAAAACAATCCATATTGAAAATAGAATAAATGTTGTAAATCGGGAATTTGTAAAAGTTGATATTAATATCTAGGAATATTAAAAGATTAGTGACTGTTTGAACTAACGATACACTGCAAACTCAAAAGTTTAAAATGTGTACCGGTACGATTAACCGTTCCCCCGATCTCATCACGTACCGAATTTCCGAAATACCTAAACGAATATATTGTTGAGATCAGCACGACGGGACGATCAAAACGGCATATAGATATCAGTGGTACGATTGATTAATAAAAATTCGCATTTTCTACCAGCGGAAAATGCAACAAAAACGTAGAAAAATAAGATCGACAGAGCTAAAGAAGTCCAAATTTTGAAAAACGAAAAATGACTCCTTGCTCAGAAGATGATTTAGAATTTTTCTATATAAAAATATTTAGTGTAATATCCCAGAATTTTGGACAATATAAATTTAATAATCTGTGTTTAAATTTAAATTGAATTGATAATTTTTGTTAATAAATTGAATTGATTCAATAATCTTCTTTATTTAAATATTTAATTTGTGAATTTATTTTTAATAGACTAATAAATCTATTTTCTATTTAATAATGTATATATATACTTATATATATTTTATATAGATAAGTTTTTAAATTAGTATAGCATAATTTTAATATTTTGAAATTGGGAAATTGTGATTTATTTTTGAATTAAGTTTTTTCAAAACTATTTAGTAAAATAACTAAATGATTTTAAATATATAAGATAAATGTTTTATTGGTTTAAAATATTTTGACTTAAGATTGAATATTAATTTAGATTAAAATAAAGGTATAAAGATGTTTGTTTTATTTCTTTTTAAAATAGTAATTAATAATTATGATTTGTAAATTAGATATGAAGTTTAAAATACAATTAATAAATGAAACAATTATTCATTTAAATAACAAATAATTTACAATCTCTTTTATAAATTCATTTTAAATGATTAGAAATATTATTTTCAAATGATTCATTTGTATATATTTTTTTGTATTCTTTTAAAATTATTTATATCTATAACTAAGTGTTAAAGAACTAATTAATTAAGTTAAACTTTCATTGAACTTTAATTTAAAAATACTAATTACTTAAAGATACATGTGTAAGTATATAAAAGCCTCCAATAACATATGTTAAGTAATTAAACAAGGAAGTTAACAAGTGTTAACATTTTAGACAAGTGTCAAATTATATCTTTTATTTTTCTTTGTTTTTAATAAATCATAAATTTAGTTTATAAAACATTGCATTCTTTCATTCCTGGCTTTTTCTCAGTTTCATTTCTTAACTAAAGAAACATTTCAACTGAAAACATCTCACACCAAAGTAATCTTCATTCTATTGAAAATCAGTAAACAAAAACTCCTCAAAATGCAAATCATTACCCTGTAACTCCTCAAACCAGAAATACATCTCAAATCCCTTATCCATTTTCAAAATCTGCAAAATTATTCCCTGTGCATCATACAAAAGTCTGCATTCATGAATTCTTTAAATCTGGAAGCATTTTTAAAACAAGTTTAAAGGCATCAAACAACTGAAGCTCAAAGTTTCAAAGGGCATTCAAAACTTTTGCAAAGAATGTTCTGCATGTTAAAAATCTGGGCTCTGCATAATTACAGGTGAGTAACTCATTTTAAAATTTATTTAATTGGTAAAATTGTACATGCTTTTTTTAAATTAGAAATGAATTTATATGAAATTGTTGTGAATATTATACCTGTAAATATATGCCTGTATACATGATGATGACTGTTGCATGTCTGTTCTTCAAAATTCCAAACTCATGTTTGATCCTGGAATTCATTTCTTTGACTTGTTGGTTGTTATGACTTAAACTTCTGAATAAAACCTATTTGTTTTAGAATAGAGTAAGTTTAAATTTTATATAAATTAAATAGAATTGTCTATAACCTGGAAAATTAAGTTACACAGAGCAACATTTAGCATAGAGTGAAAATTCAAACTTTATAATTTAATGTTTCAGGTTTATAAATAGAAACATCAAGTAAATTCATGAATTTTAAATCAAATATTACAATTTATAGTTTATTAAACAAAGTGCAGTTTCGAATTTACTGTATTTTACATATTGGTTAAGCACAGTTGATGCTTGCATTTGATTTGGTTGAATTTGCTTCTGAGGATGGTCTAACTATCATAGATTATAGGAAAATTCTTAGATTGAGTTGAAATTAAATTTTGGTGTTGTCATTTGGGATTGTCAGTTATGAACCCTAGTTTTATTGGGTCACTGTTTTTGTTCGAATGTGGTCTCCTCGGTTGATGGAGTTCAACCATGATTCATGTATTGGTAGATGGTGGTTTGGGGAAGGCTTCGCCGGAGTATGGAAGGTGATGGTGGCCGGAGATAGGAGGTATCGCCGTTGACAGGTCAGGCATTGAAAGGGGGAAGATGTTCCAGGTTTTGGTTTTAAATATGAATTCAAATTCGAGTTGAATTCTGGGGGATCTGAGGATTGAAGGGTGATGTGGGGTTGCTGGTCGATGGGAGATGGCCATTGATGATGGTCAGAGGTGGCCGGAGTTGATTTATGGGTGCACAGTGAAGTGTGTGCATGTTGGTGATGTTATAGGATCAGGTTTTGGGTCTTGGGTGAATTAAGTTTTGACTCGAAGAAATGTTGCTTCTGACTCGAAGTAAATTGTGGGATTGCTCGAGTTACCTTTGTTTCAGGTTTTGGTAAATTAAACAGAAAATTGTTGACAGTTTTCAAAGTAGAAGTAAAAAGTTTTTAAAGTATAAACTTAAAACCTGAACTAAGTTTAAAATTTAACTGAATTTAGATATAAATTCAATTAGTTTAAATCTTAGGTTTGAAATAATTTGAAATTTGAAACTTTAGTTTGGTCTTAGCATAATCTGGAAATCTGTTTACAGTTTTTAAATTTTAAAAGTTAAAATGTAAACTTAATTTGAACTTGGGTTGTAAAACATGAATCTAAAATATGAATTCAAATAAGGTTGAATTTTGTTTTTAGAAATAATTTAAATTCAGTAAAATTTAAGTTTGGAAACTGTTTTCTGTTTTTAAAATTTTAAAGGTAAAATTTAAATTGTAAGTTAAAGTTCAAAAACTGAGATTTTTGAACCTGAAATTTAAATGTGAAATCAATAATTTAATTCATGGATTTTGAAACATTTTTGAATTCAAATTTTAAGATGTTAAACCAAAACAGGAAACTGTTTTCTGTTTAAATTTTAAAAGTAAATTTTAAAGATGTAACTGAAAATTTAAACAAAATTTAAATCTGGAAAATTGAAATATGGAACCTGAGTTTGAATTTAATTTAAATCTGGGAATTTAAATTTAGATTTTAAACTTTTTAAAGTATAAAGGAACATTGGTTTTGAATTTAAACTATGAGTTTTAATTTATGAAATAAAATTATAATAAGTTTTAATTCAGTTTTAAAACTGGGATTTGATTTTAATGACAGTTTTTAAAATAAAATAAGTTTTTAAATTTAAATTTGTTGTAACTATTTTGGAATAATTTGAATTTTAAAATGAAGATGGAAGTGTAAGTAAAGTTTTAAATTTTTAAGTTTGAATCTGGAATGAAAATTTAAATTGTGTTTCAGTTTGAAATTTAAAAAGAAATTTTTAAATTGAATTTGTTTGAAACAAAGTGTTTAAAATACTTTATATAAGAAGGATGTTTCTTAATTTAGAACTTAAGAAATTGGTTTCGTTTAAATTATTAAATTAATTTAAATGGAATATTAATTATTTAATTAATGAATAATGTGAATGTTTAATTAAGTAATTAATAATTTTTAAGTTAATTAATTAGATTTGAGATTAATTAATTAAGGTTAATTAATCTACAATTAGGGATGGTTAATTAAATTTTAATTAATGATTAAGATTTATTTAATCAAGTGATTAAAGAAAATTAAGATTTTAATTAACACTTAATTAATAATTGGAGATTAATTAAATTGTAATTAAATACTAATTAATTGATAATTAATAATGATTTGTATAAGTAAACTCTTAATTAAGTAATTAAGAAATGTTAATGAAGGTCATTAACTTAAGGTTATTTAACAATTAATTAATGTGATTAATTTTTGATAATTAATTAAATTAATAAATTAATAATAATCAATTGTTTAAGTTTAATTACTTAATGAAAGTAATTAATGAATTAGTTACTTAGTGTAATTAATTTGATTAATGTGATTAGTCTAGATTAATTAAGTTTAATTAATTTAAACATGTGTGGATTGATGAATAATTACTTTATGTAATTAGTGGGTTTATGATTACTTAGGGAAGTAATTAATTGATAATTGCTGAATGTAATTAAAAATATTTATTATAGAAGTAATTTGGATTTAAATTACTTTGAAAGTTAATCAAGGGATAAATGGGAAATAATTAATTAAGAGTAATTAATTTATGGAACGGGTAATTAAGGGAAGTTAATTACTGAATGGTTATTAATCAAGGGTGATTAATATATATATATATATATATATGTGGTTTAATTGCAGATTAATTACTTTTGTAATTAATTTAAATAGACAGATTAATTAAATTATAATTAGAATTAATTAATTAATTAATGATGTAATTTGGAATTGATTAATTAAGGTATAATTAATAATGAATAAATGATTAATGTAATTAATTTTAGTTAATTAATTAATTAAGTAATTACAAGTTAATTATTTGCAAAGAGTTTAATATATAATTAACTTGTGTAATTGATTTTAAGGACTAACTACTTATTGTAATTAGAGATGGTTAACCAGTAAGGATTAATTGAAATGAATATTTAGATGGTGATTATTTAAATTGATTTGTAATCAATCGATGGTTAAGTTAAGCAGGATTTTAATGATGAAGTAATTAATTTAATTTATTTTAAATTAATTAGAAATTAAGTAATTAATTTAATTCATTTTAAATTAATTATAGAAGGTGTGATCATTAGACCATTGCTTATGTTTGATGATTGGTATTAATCGCCATGTAGGGTTTGTAATCTCAGCTATGAGATGAAAATGTATGGATGCATTGGTTGCTTTTGGATGATAATATGGATTATCTGATTTTGATATGAATTATCTGTTGATAATGATAATGTTGATTATCTATTGTGTTGTGAATTATCTATCTATGTGTATATAGATAATGAATTGAATTGTTTTAAACTCTAAAACAACTTGGCCTTAAAAGACACGTTTTGGATTTCGATGAGACCGGGATCAGGTTCCATATTTGGATATCTGAAAACCACATCGATCCAAATTAACGTTAGGTTGTGAATCTCAAGTGAAGATGAAGATTTAGAGTGAAAGGGTTATTGTCGTTAACGCTGAGGGTCCAATACGAGTGTAACGAGATAATGCCTTCGGTTTCGTTCGAACCCGGAACGAACTTGTATGGATTGAATGCTTTCAGAACATCGTCAGGTGGACGATGAGCATTCTAAGTAATATGTCCTATAAAGGTAATCGTAGCCTCAAGCCTCATCAACTGGGAATGGATAAAACTGGGGAGGTGCAGCAAAGCTTCGTGGGTAGCCCCCACTTGAGAGCGAGATTTACCCCCGTCTAGATGTCCCTTTATTTCGGCTTAGTGGTGCGGTTGCTGATCACAACTGCGGGGTGGTCTTGTTCGGAACTGTTCAGTAAGGAATGGTTCCGGCTTTGTGTTACAGGGGGAGCGGGCGTACTCCTCGGTACGGTGATCTAGGCCACGTACTGTGACGGGCGGTACCCCAGTAGCCCAGCCATTGATGGAATCCAAAATCCAATAAGTGTCGTACGTTTTAGTTGTGCCCAACTATGTTGGAATGTGAGATGTAAGCATTCTAGCTATTTCTGTATTTTACTTGAAAACCCTAGACACTATTATAATATCACTAGATTTCCTATCAAATGTTTTGGTTAGCGTAAGGTAAAAACTCTTCCATGTTTATGTGTGGGAAGTCTTACGTGATACCTTTTCTTTTCAAAGGTTTTTCAAAGTTAAGCAACTTTAACCTGTTACTCACACCAGACCCATGTCTGACCCGGAGTTATTTCTGTTTCCTTTAACTCTTGGGTACTCAAATTTTTACGAGTAGCCAAGGGATTCAGGTTAGCTTTGACGAATTGTGGAGGAGCAATGGAGCAGGAGGCTTCTACGTATAGTTATATAGTTTTCAGCTGTGTTGGTATCTCTGAGTGTTTATCTGTAATGTATTGAGTTGTAATAACTAGACAGGTGTTTATAACTGTCTAGTATGTGATGTATTGTCTGTGTAACTCTGATAATTGTTGTAATACTATGTAATACTTATGTTACTAATATAATTTATTCGTTCCGCTGTTGAGATTCTTGTGTTGTTTCTTCTTTCTCTTCTTTCTTTTCTCTTTTCTATCCCTTTCTTTCTTAAGGAGACTTTTTGTGGAAAAAGTCGGGTCATCTCAGTTGGTATTAGAGCGTTAGGTTGAGTGAATACCTAGGCTCTGTAGTGGTGTCTATCTTGAGAGAGCGTATTTGTATTTTTATTATATATATATATATATATATATATATATATATATAATTATTTCTACCTATTTGTTGGATTACCTGTTCAGGATTTTCCAATATAAGTTATAAAGGTAGATGAGGTAGAAGTGTGTGTAACACGACTACCATTGGTTGGAGTTTGATGGATGAGGTTGGAAGTGTATTTGTGGAGACTGTAGATCGAATACCGTCTTGAGTAAGTTTTGCTTGATGTAAGTACTTCATCGATCTCAGAAGGAAACCTGTAAAGGTTGGAGTTCATCTTTGAAGTGCAGAATTGAGTTTTGATCTGTCGGTAGGGCAGAAGCAAGTGAGTGATGATATCTTGATATCTCAGGAAGTAGTAGCTGCGTGATGAGATGCAGTGACTATGGATATTTCCGAAGATGTTTTTTTGGAACAAGAGTAAGAAGTGAGACTGCTCGGTGATGTGGCTGAGTTTAGCAGAGTGTTCTGAGTTGGTAAGGAGTCTTCTGACTGAGTAATTTTTCTGAGGTAGAATTCAAAAGTACCAGCGTGAATCCTTTTCTTTGGTGAATTGGATAGGCCAGCATCAGCTGTTCTGTTTGGTTGAGAGAGAGCGGTTTTTCTTGGATTTAGGCTGAGTTGATAGCAAAAGTGACTTGCGGTAGTGTTCTTTTGGATTGTTGGAGATTGTTTGGATTTCTTCCAGGAAGTTAGAGGTTTGTCCACATCTGGAGATCGAGTTTTCTTTCCAGGAATGGAACTGGTAGTTCAGTTAGTAGATAGATGGTTCCTTGAGATAGAAGTTGGTGAAGCAACTCAGGTTTCGGAGAAACATCTGAGTTTTCTTATGGATCTGTAGAATCATATTTCTGTGCTGGGTTGTCTAGTCTGTGCTCATGTTCTTCAGCATTTTCTTCTACTTCGGATCAGAGTTGTGCAGCGGAAGCAGTTTGGGGGTGTTTCTGTTTTGTCTTTTCCGGATGAGAAGAAGTTTGTTCTGTTTTCTATTGTTGAGAAACAGGGTTTGTGTTCTTGGTTTTTGGATTGATCTTGAGGAGATCATTGGATTGTTTTGATCTAGTCAGTTTCTAGAAGCATCAGCGTAGAGTTAAGCTGATCAGGATGGATGTTGGTAGCCCAGGATCGTCCGAAGAGTATTTATGAATAAGAGACGGAGGAATTTGGATTCTGGAGTCGGAAATTGGGTTTAGGATAAGTTTTTTCTCTGATTCAAGGAGCTATAAGTTTGGGAAGCTAGCTCCGTAGTGTTTTGGATTTCTTCTGTGTTTTGGTAAGATCAGTGTTTGGTTTTCTAGAGTTGAATTGCCAGTTTGGATAACTAGGGATTCAGGGTGTTTCACGTATCTCTGAGGGAGTACGTGTTTGATATTTCTGGTTTTAGTAACAGCAGTTCAGGAGTTTGTTTGTTGGGTCAGACTCATCTGTAGTCTGATATTCTGTTTAGAGTTGTTGATAGGAGCTCTATAGCTTAGTAGTATTGATTGATTGTATTCTATAGAGCGAGTATCCCGATATATATATACCGGGGAAACTCGTGAAAGTTTTATCCAAAATTCTTTTGGATAATTAGATTTGTTTTGATGGTGTGAATTGGTTGCATTGGTTATTGGCATATGATTAACATATGCTGTGTTTTAAAATAAAATCTTTTAATAGATTATTAAATTACCTTTGTTTTAAATTTCGGGGACGAAATTCTTTTAAGGGGGAAAGATTGTAATATCCCAGAATTTTGGACAATATAAATTTAATAATATGTGTTTAAATTTAAATTGAATTGATAATTTTTGTTAATAAATTGAATTGATTCAATAATCTTCTTTATTTAAATATTTAATTTGTGAATTTATTTTTAATAAACTAATAAATCTATTTTCTATTTAATAATGTATATATACTTATATATATTTTAAATAGTTAAGTTGTTAAATTAGTATAGCATAATTTTAATATTTTGAAATCGGGAAATTGTGATTTATTTTTGAATTAAGTTTTTTCAAAACTATTTAATAAAATAACCAAATGATTTTAAATATATAAGATAAATGTTTTATTGGTTTAAAATATTTTGACTTAAGTTTGAATATTAATTTAGATTAAAATAAAGGTATAAAGATGTTTGTTTTATTCTTTTTAAAATAGTAATTAATAATTATGATTTATAAATTAGATATGAAGTTTAAAATACAATTAATAAATGAAACATTTATTCATTTAAATAACAAATAAGTTACAATCTCTTTTATAAATTCATTTTAAATGATTAGAAATATTATTTTCAAATGATTCATTTGTATATATTTTTTTGTATTCTTTTAGAATTATTTATCTCCATAACTAAATGTTAAAGAACTAATTAATTAAGTTAAACTTTCATTAAACTTTAATTTAAAAATACTAATTACCTAAAGATACATGTGTAAGTATATAAAAGCCTCAAATAACATATGTTAAGTAATTAAACAAGGAAGTTAACAAGTGTCAACATTTTAGAAAAGTGTCAAATTATATCTTTTATTTTTCTTTGTTTTTAATAAATCATAAATTTAGTTTATAAAACATTGCATTCTTTCATTCCTGGGTTTTTCTCAGTTTCATTTCTTAACTAAAGAAACGTTTCAACTGAGAACATCTCACACCAAAGTAATCTTCATTCTATTGAAAATACGCAAACAAAAACTCCTCAAAATGCAAATCATTACCCTGTAACTCCTCAAACCAAAAATACATCTCAAATCCCTTATCCATTTTCAAAATCTGCAAAATTATTCCCTGTGCATCATACAAAAGTCTGCATTCATGAATTCTTTAAATCTGGAAGCATTTTTAAAACAAGTTTAAAGGCATCAAACAACTGAAGCTCAAAGTTTCAACGGGCATTCAAAACATTTGCAAAGAATGTTCTGCATGTTAAAAATCTGGGCTCTGCATAATTACAGGTGAGTAACTCATTTTAAAATTTATTTAATTGGTAAAATTGTACATGCTTTTTTTAAATTAGAAATGAATTTATATGAAATTGCTGTGAATATTATACCTGTAAATATATGCCTGTATACATGATGATGACTGTTGCATGTCAGTTCTTCAAAATTCCAAACTCATGTTTGATCCTTGAATTATTTTCTTTGACTTGTTTGATGTTATGACTTAAACTTTTGAATAAAACCTGTTTGTTTTAGAATAGAGTAAGTTTAAATTTTATATAAATTAAATAAAATTGTCTGTAACCTGGAAAATTAAGTTACACATAGCAACATTTTGCATAGAGTGAAAATTCAAACTTTATAATTTAATGTTTCAGGTTTATAAATAGAAACATCAAGTAAATTCATGAATTTTAAATCAAATATTACAATTTATAGTGTATTAAACAAAGTGCGCTTTCGAATTTACTGTATTTTACATATTGGTTAAGCACAGTTGATGCTTGCATTTGATTTGGTTGAATTTGCTTCTGAAGATGGTCTAACTACCATAGATTATAGGAAAATTCTTAGATTGAGTAGAAATTAAATTTTGGTGTTGTAATTTGGGATTGTCAGTTATGAACCCTAATTTTATTGGGTCACTATTTTTGTTCGAATGTGGTCTCCTCGGTTGATCGAGTTCAACCATGATTCGTGTATTGGTAGATGGTGGTTTGGGGAAGGCTTCGCCGGAGTATGGAAGGTGATGGTGGCCGGAGATGGGAGGTATAGCCGTTGACAGGTCAGGCACTGAAAGGGGGAAGATGTTCCAGGTTTTGGTTTTAAATATGAATTCAATTTCGAGTTGAATTCTGGGGGATCTAAGGATTGAAGGGTGATGTGGGGTTGCTGGTCGATGAGAGATGGCCATTGATGATGGTCAGAGGTGGCCGGAGTTGATTTATGGGTGCATAGTGTAGTGTGTGCATGTTGGTGATGTTATAGGGTCAGGTTTTGGGTCTCGGGTGAATTAAGTTTTGACTCGAAGAAATGTTGCTTCTGACTCGAAGTAAATTGTGGGATTGCTCGCGTTACCTGTGTTTCAAGTTTTGGTAAAGTAAACAAAAAATTGTTGACAGTTTTCAAAGTAGAAGTAAAAAGTTTTTAAAGTATAAACTTAAAACCTGAACTAAGTTTAAAATTTAACTGAATTTAGATATAAATTCAATTAGTTTAAATCTTAGGTTTGAAATAATTTAAAATTTGAAACTTTAGTTTGGTCTTAGCATAATCTGGAAATTTGTTTACAGTTTTTAAATTTTAAAAGTTGAAATGTAAACTTAATTTGAACTTGGGTTTTAAAACCTGAATCTAAAATATGAATTCAAATAAGGTTGAATTTTGTTTTTAGAAATAATTTAAATTCAGGAAAATTTAAGTTTGGAAACTGTTTTCTGTTTTTAAAAATTTAAAGGTAAAATTTAAATTGTAAGTTAAAGTTCAAAAACTGAGATTTTTAAACCTGAAATTTAAACGTGAAATCAATAATTTAATTCTTGGATTTTGAAACATTTTTGAATTCAAATTTTAAGATGTTAAACCAAAACAGGAAACTGTTTTCTGTTTAAATTTTAGAAGTAAATTTTTAAGATGTAACTGAAAATTTAAACAAAATTTTAATCTGGAAAACTGAAATATGGAACCTGAGTTTGAATTTAATTTAAATCTGGCAATTTAAATTTAGATTTTAAACTTTTTAAAGTATAAAGGAACATTGGTTTTGGATTTAAACTATGAGTTTTAATTTATGAAATAAAATTATAATAAGTTTTAATTCAGTTTTAAAACTGGGATTTGATTTTAATGACAGTTTTTAAAATAATATAAGTTTTTAAATTTAAATTTGTTGTAACTATTTTGGAATATTTTGAATTTAAAAATGAAGATGGAAGTGTAAGTAAAGTTTTAAATTTTTAAGTTTGAATCTGGAATGAAAATTTAAATTGTGTTTCAGTTTGAAATTTAAAAAGAAATTTTTAAATTGAATTTGTTTGAAACAAAGTGTTTAAAATACTTTATATAAGAAGGATGTTTCTTAATTTAGAACTTAAGAAATTGGTTTCGTTTAAATTATTAAATTAATTTAAATGGAATATTAATTATTTAATTAATGAATAATGTGAATGTTTAATTAAGTAATTAATAATTTTTAAGTTAATTGATTAGATTTGAGATTAATTAATTATGGTTAATTAACCTACAATTAGGGATGGTTAATTAAATTTTAATTAATGATTAAGATTTATTTAAACAAGCGATTAAAGAAAATTAAGATTTTAATTAACACTTAATTAATAATTAGAGATTAATTAAATTGTAATTAAATATTAATTAATTGATAATTAATAATGATTTGTATAAGTTAACTCTTAATTAAGTAATTAAGAAATGTTAATGAAGGTCATTAACTTAAGGTTATTTAACAATTAATTAATGTGATTAATTTTTGATAATTAATTAAATTAGTTAATTAATAACAATCAATTGTTTAAGTTTAATTACTTAATGAATGTAATTAATGAATTAGTTACTTAGTGTAATTAATTTGATTAATGTGATTAGTCTAGATTAATTAATTTTAATTAATTTAAACATGTTTGGATTGATGAATAATGTAACAACCCGCATATTTGTCGATTTTAATATTTAAATATTTTATCGATACTCAGAATTTTGTCTGAAATCTACTTTTTGCATACGGTTGAATTAGGACTCGGGACCACTCCCATTGAGTTTAAAATGCCGTTTGCGATCTTTTTGAGTATAAGCTTCGATATGTTTGGAGAAAGTTGAATTTTGCTACTTTTTACTTAGGGCTTTGGTTTGGGCTGAGCCACTTATGTATTCAGTCCCAACCCCTTCTCCTCTTCATCTCTTCATTCCTCATATGCTCAAGCTTTTATATTAATGGAGAGTGGAAGAGGAAATTAAAACTCCAAGCCCTAGTTTTCTTTTGCAAATCAAGTTCTAGCTCCAAACTAATAGAAGAACCCATTGGTAAGCTTCTCTTCTTCTTCTCCAACTTATTCTCTTACCAATTTCAAAAATTCCTAAACCTAATTTTGGGAATGTTCTTGTTTTGAGCATAGATTCAAGCTCATTTGGGTTGTGTTGAAGAGAGGTTGATTCTCCATTTGCTTTCAAGCTTCTTCTTGTTTGATTTTGTAAAAAGGTGAGATTTTTATCTCACATCTTAGTCTATAATTATCTTCGATTGTTAGGTATGAATTCCTAACACTTATTCTTGTGCAATTGATTTTGGTTTGGATTGATTTGGTGTATATTCCAATTTTTGGTGTTTTGGTCTAATTTATGAAAACCCTTTTATGGATATTTGGACATTGATATTTGAGGCGTATCGAAGAGCCGTTTAGGCTGGGTTGTCATTCGACGTAATTCCTTAGTCATCGTCATTTGCTCGTTCGATCGTTTCCGATATTCGTTTGGCCATTTTTGGCCTAGGTTCAGGGAATGCCCTGAACCCTTCATTCAGACGTCTGAAACGTAATATTCAGACGTCTGAATATTGTTCTGGGAAGATTTCTATTCCCAGATTCAGACGTCTGAATATATGGTTTCAGACGTCTGAATTGGTTCATTTGGAACCAGAAAGGAAATAGGCTAAAAAGTGCCTATTTCAGACGTCTGAAACACTTGATTCAGACGTCTGAATTGTGTTCTGGAAATCTTTATATTTCCAGATTCAGACGTCTGAACCACTTGTTTCAGATGTCTGAAATTGCAGTGTTTTGCCTATTTGCCTATTCGCTTGAGAATTCCAATTTAAATCGATTCGTGATGATCCTATTTGTTGTTATCATTTATTATGCCTTTGATGACTCCTTTTAGGGATTTTTGAATATCCATTTCGATGGATTCTTTATCGGTTTCTTTGAATTTTATTCACATCTTCGTATGTGAATTTTAGTGAATGATTGTTCCTACAATCTTCTTTGTGATTTGTCACTTTAAAAATATAAAGGTTTTCTATACTAGTAGTAAATATCAACACACTTTCTTCAAATGATTTCAACGCTATTTTATTACAAAGCTCGTCTTCTTAAACCGATTTCTAATCTATTAGTATATACAAACCTTTACCTCACTCGTACGAGAAATCTAATTAAACGGCTTAGTAAAATGAGTGGTATGAAACGCTTACGTTTACTTCGTCGGTTAATTCTTGGACTTGTTCGATTGAATCTCTTGTGAAAATTTTCTAGTGGAAATCTACAGTTTGTTCGTAAATATTTAAGTTAAGCAAGTGGTTATGGGACATGAAGCTAAACTCATATATTTACTATCTTAGTGTAATTGACACTTCTCGTTGATCATGACGATCATCTTTGTGATTTAGACTAGCAATGTGCGATGTCTCTTTGTCTGCGAGGGAGACTAAACCCCGTTTTGTGGAGTTTCGACTCAAATTGGTGGGGTAGCAACCCATGGTTTTCGGGCCGTTTGTGGAGCTTCGGCTCAATTTGTGATGGTTAGCAGCCATGGAATTAGCATTTCGTTTGTGATACACGTGTTGGTGAGCTTTATGCTCCCGTTTGTGATAGGCCTTCCCCCCCCTGTGATTTCTGGATTTCTTGAGATGATTTCTAGAATTTGTGCTTCACCAATTTTCGTGATTTCTATTGATAAGCCTTATCGTTTTATGATTCCTAGTTTTATCTATCAAGAATGCTTGATATTGAATTTGGTGAATAACCGTTTTCTTCTTCTTTCTTTCAAAAGAAGAGAAATGTTTAGACCAGGCCGCCCCAGAGCCGTACCATCTAGTACCCTACCCCAGGATGGAGTTTTTATGACTGCTCAACAGCTTCTTGATTTAGTGACGAATGCTCAAGAAGCTGGAGCTAACCCGGAACCTACTCACCCAAAGTCGGGATTTGCACGCTTGTGCAGCGATTACACTAATTTGGGTGGGGAGCCATTCAAAGGTTCCGAAACTGTTATTGAAGTACAGGCTTGGCTAAGGTCATGCGATCGAATCTTTTCTCGCATGAATCTTATTGACCTTCAGCGAGTTCAGGTGGCCTCTAGTATGCTCCGAGAAAGAGCATTGGACTGGTACGAGCTTCTTATTTCTGAGATTAATGAAGCGGATCTCACCTGGGGGCAATTTCGAGAATGCTTCGAGTTGAAATTTGTACCAGAAGCAGAGAAAGTGACATTGGCTCGACGATTTATAGACCTTGTTCAAGGTGAGTCCTCCGTGACTGATTACGTCGCCTCCTTCGAGTCGCTTTCCAAATATGGGGTTGAATACTTCAACACCCCTTTAAAGAAGAACCAGAGATTCGTCTATGGCTTAAACAAAAATCTCAAGAAGCCATTACTTCTAAAATTAGAAGTTTCTTTCGACCAACTCGTTGATATCGCTCTTCGTCTTGAAGAGGCGGATAGGGAGAATGATGTTGAAGTGGTGGGTTCCAAACCAAGCTTCAACAACAACAAGAAGAGGCCAAACAAATTCAAAGGCCCCTATCCTAATAAGAAAGGGAAGCAAGCAACCTCCGTGGCAAAGACTTCTTCCTTTGGTCGTGGGGAATCCTATAATTGTGGTTCGAAGGACCATTACGCGAACAAGTGTCCAAAGTCTCTCTCTTGTCGCTACTGCAAAGGTCCCGGTCATGTTATATCCTCATGCCCCAAGCTTCAGGGCAGGAAAGAGGGAAAGCTTAATGTTGCTCAAGCCTCTGGCAACACATCTCGTGGCCAAGGTATTTCTCATTCTATTCTGCATGGAATTATTTTATTTCGTGATCATCCTATTCGAGTTCTTTTTGATACGGGTGCGTCCCATTCTTTTATATCAAAAGAATTTGTTGATACTTTTTCTTTGGATGTTTTGTGTTTAATGACTTCTTTGAGAATTGCAAATCCGGTTGGTGGATCCGCGACAATCAGTTTATTGTGTAAAGATTTCGAGATTATTTTGTGTGATTTTTCTTTCCGAGCCGTTTTGCATGTCATGCATTGTTTAGGCTTTGGAATGATTTTGGGAACGGATTGGCTTAACCGTTATGAAGCTCATATCCTATGTCCTGAGCGGACTATTCATCTTCGACATCCTCAATCTGTTAAGCAGATTCTATTAATCTTAAAGATTCAGATTCCAGCTTGGTTGCATCTTTATATTCTTTAAATCCTCGTGATGACGATGATGACGATGAGGGTGATATTATTTCTCTTATTCACGTCGTTTGTGAATTTTCCGACATATTCGAGCCCGTTTTAGGATTACCACCTAAGCGAGCAATTGAGTTCATAATTAATCTTATTCCTGGAGCTCAACCTATTACTCGTCCTCCTTATCGCATGTCCAATAAGGAGAATGAAGAGATGCGCAAACAACTATTCGAGTTGGAGACAAAGCAATTTATTCGCTCTAGTTCCTCGCCTTGGGGAGCTTCGGCTATTTTCGTGAAGAAATCCAACGGTACGCTTAGGCTTTGCGTTGACTATCACAAGCTTAACGATCTTACTATTAAAAATAAATATCCTCTACCTCAGATTGATGATCTATTCGATCAGCTTAGTGGTGGTAGAGTCTTTTCACAATTGGACTTGGCTACCGGTTTTCATCAGCTTCGTATCGCAGAAGATAGCATTCCATTGACCTCGTTCCGTACTCGTTATGGATCTTATGAATGGCTTGTCATGCCATTTGGTTTGACGAATGCTCCGTCGTATTTCGTTGGCCTTATGAATCGGGTTTTCAAAGATTTTCTCGACCGATTTGTTCTCATCTTTATCGATGATATTCTTGTGTATTCTAAAACCGAGGAGGAGCATGAAAAACATCTTCGGATTGTGTTGGAAACTCTTAGGAGTAATCAATTAAAGGCAAAATTTTCTTAATGCCACTTTTGGCAATCTCGTGTGAAGTTTCTCGGTCATATTATTTCCGAATCCGGAATTTCCGTGGATCCTTCAAAGATTGAAGCGATTCAAGATTGGAAGAGACCGGAGAGTGTGACAGAGATTCGTAGCTTTCTCGGATTGGCGGGCTATTACCGTCGTTTTATCAAAGACTTTTCTAAGATTGTCGTGCCTCTCACTAGCTTGACGAAGAAAGGTGTTAAATACATTTGGTCGGACAAATGTGAAGCTTCTTTTCAGAAATTAAAAGAACTTCTTTATGATGCTCCTATTCTCGTTATTCCCGAGGGGAATCAAGATTTCGTTGTTAATACCGATGCTAGTCGCGTTGGTTTGGGTGCCGTTCTTATGCAAAGAGAACGTGTTATTGCTTATGCTTCTAGGCAATTGAAGCCTGCTGAGACTAGATATGCCACTCATGATTTAGAGCTCGCGGCTATTGTTTTCGCCCTTCGTATTTGGCGTCATTATCCTTTAGGAGAGAAATTTGTTCTTTATACCGATCATAAGTCCTTGAAGTATTTATTCTCCCAAAAGGAACTTAATTTGCGTCAACAGCGTTGGCTCGAATTTCTTGCACCATATGATCTTGATATCCTTTATACTCCCGGAAAGGGAAATCGCGTTGCTGATGCACTTAGTCGAAAGCAACAAGCGATTATTTCTATGATGATATCCGAATGGAACGATATCGATATATTATCCTCTTGTGAGATTCGAGACCGTGTCTCCGATTTATGTTCATCACTTGTGTTGTGTAGCCTTGAGGCTCATCCTTCTCTTTTAGACCGCATTCTTGAAGCTCAAGGGTTGGATCCTGAATTGGCTCTTCTTGGCCAAAATATTAAAGATAAAATTGATATTGAAGGTTTGAAAGACTTTGATATCGATTCTCGTGGCGACATTCGGAGATTTGGTAGAATTATCGTGCCAAATATCAGTGATCTTCGTAAAGATGTTTTAGAAGATTCCCATCGTTCTAAATTTACCATTCATCCCGGAAGTAGAAAAATGTACGCGGATATGAAGCGACTTTATTACTGGGAGGGAATGAAACTTGACATCGCTAACTTCGTTAAGCGTTGCATGACTTGCCAACTCGTTAAGGCCGAACATCAAAGGCCCGGTGGGTTATCGCAACCTTTAGAAATTCCAATTTGGAAGTGGGACCAAATTTCCATGGATTTTATAAATGGCCTTCCCCGTTCTCGTTCGCGTCATGATAGCTTATGGGTAATTGTTGATAAACTTGCTAAATCCGCCCATTTTATTCCCATTTGGTCTAACCGAACCGTTCCTCTTTTGGCCAAGCTCTTTGTTAAAGAGATTGTTAAATTACATGGGGTTCCTACTTCTATTGTTAGTGATCGTGATCCATTGTTTACTAGTGGATTTTGGAAGAGTCTTCAAAAAGCTTTGGGAACGAAGCTTAATTTTAGCACCGCTTATCATCCTCAGTCCGATGGACAAACCGAGCGTGTGAATCAAACTCTTGAAGATCTTCTTTGTGCTTGTGTTCTTGATTTTGGTGGAAGTTGGGAAGATCATATTTCACTTGTTGAATTTTCCTATAATAATAGCTTCCAATCTAGTATTGGTATGGCACCTTTCGAGGCACTCTATGGAAGGCCATGCCGATCTCCTTCTTGTTGGCTTGAGGCCGGTGAGAAACTGGTTTTAGGTCCAGATTTTATTCGTGATTCCACAAAAAAGATTGATCTTATTCGTCGTAGGATGAAAGAAGCCCAGAGTAGACAAAAATCCTATGCCGATAACCGGAGAAGGAAATTAGAATTTTCTGTTGGAGACTCTGTTTTTATTCGTGTTTCACAATTGAAGGGTGTTGTACGTTTCAGTCAATCGGGAAAATTTGCGCCTCGATATATTAGGCCATTTCCTATCACTGAACGTATTGGTTCCATGGCTTATCGCCTTTTATTACCGGCTCAATTTTCTGCTATCCATGACGTGTTTCACGTTTCTCAACTTCGGAAATGTCTACGAGATTCCGATTCTATTCTTGAGCCCGGTGTTGTGGAAGAGATTGAAGTTTCGCCTAATTTAACTTATGAGCAACATCCTATTCGTGTCATTACTTCGGAGGTCAAACGACTTCGAAATAAAGATGTTCCGCTTGTTAAAGTTCAATGGTCTTCAAATCCTAAGGATTGTTCTTGGGAATCTAGAGAGTACATCGAGCGAACACATCCGGACTTGCTTTCTCGTGCTCTTTGAGGTGAACCTTTTATTTCAAATTTCTTTTGTGTTGAATATGCTTTTATGGTTGTTACTATATATCTTCTTTTTAAATATTGCGAGGACGCAATTTCTTTAAGGAGGGGAGTCTGTAACAACCCGCATATTTGTCGATTTTAATATTTAAATATTTTATTTAAATATTTTATCGATACTCGGAATTTAGTCCGAAAAGCTGCTTTTTGCATATGGATGAATTAGGACTCAGGACCACTCCCATTGAGTTTAAAATGCCGTTTGCGACCTTTTTGAGTATAAGCTTCGATATGTTTGGAGAAAGTTGAATTTTGCTACTTTTTACTTAGGGCTTTGGTTTGGGCTGAGCCACTTATGTATTCAGTCCCAACCCCTTCTCCTCTTCATCTCTTCATTCCTCATATGCTCAAGCTTTTATATTAATGGAGAGTGGAAGAGGAAATTAAAACTCCAAGCCCTAGTTTTCTTTTGCAAATCAAGTTCTAGCTCCAAACTAATAGAAGAACCCATTGGTAAGCTTCTCTTCTTCTTCTCCAACTTATTCTCTTACCAATTTCAGAAATTCCTAAACCTAATTTTGGGAATGTTCTTGTTTTGAGCATAGATTCAAGCTCATTTGGGTTGTGTTGAAGAGAGGTTGATTCTCCATTTGCTTTCAAGCTTCTTCTTGTTTGATTTTGTAAAAAGGTGAGATTTTTATCTCACATCTTAGTCTATAATTATCTTCGATTGTTAGGTATGAATTCCTAACACTTATTCTTGTGCAATTGACTTTGGTTTGGATTGATTTGGTGTATATTCCAATTTTTGGTGTTTTGGTCTAATTTATGAAAATCCTTTTATGGATATTTGGACATTGATATTTGAGGCGTATCGAAGAGTCGTTTAGGCTGGGTTGTCGTTCGACGTAATTCCTTAGTCATCGTCATTTGCTCGTTCGATCGTTTCCGATATTCGTTTGGCCATTTTTGGCCTAGGTTCAGGGAATGCCCTGAACCCTTCATTCAGACGTCTGAAACATAATATTCAGACGTCTGAATATTGTTCTGCGAAGTTTTCTATTCCCAGAATCAGACGTCTGAATATATGGTTTCAGACGTCTGAATTGGTTCATTTGGAACCAGAAAGGAAATAGGCTAAAAAGTGCCTATTTCAGACGTCTGAAACACTTGATTCAGACGTCTGAATTGTGTTCTGGAAATCTTTATATTTCCATATTCAGACGTCTGAACCACTTGTTTCAGACGTCTGAAATTGCAGTGTTTTGCCTATTTGCCTATTCGCTTGAGAATTCCAATTTAAATCGATTCGTGATGATCCTATTTGTTGTTATCATTTATTATGCCTTTGATGACTCCTTTTAGGGATTTTTGAATATCCATTTCGATGGATTCTTTATCGGTTTCTTTGGATTTTATTCACATCTTCGTATGTGAATTTTAGTGAATGATTGTTCCTACAATCTTCTTTGTGATTTGTCACTTTAAAAATATAAAGGTTTTCTATACTAGTAGTAAATATCAAAACTCTTTCTTCAAATGATTTCAACACTATTTTATTACAAAGCTCGTCTTCTTAAACCGATTTCTAATCTATTAGTATATACAAACCTTTACCTCACTCATACGAGAAATCTAATTAAACGGCTTAGTAAAATGAGTGGTATGAAACGCTTACGTTTACTTCGTCGGTTAATTCTTGGACTTGTTCGATTGAATCTCTTGTGACAATTTTCTAGTGGAAATCTACAGTTTGTTCGTAAATATTTAAGTTAAGCAAGTGGTTATGGGACATGATGCTAAACTCATATATTTACTAGCTTAGTGTAATTGATACTTCTCGTTGATCATGACGATCATCTTTGTGATTTAGACTAGCAATGTGCGATGTCTCTTTGTCTGCGAGGGAGACTAAACCCCGTTTTGTGGAGTTTCGACTCAAATTGGTGGGGTAGCAACCCATGGTCTTTGGGCCGTTTGTGGAGCTTCGGCTCAATTTGTGATGGTTAGCAACCATGGAATTAGCATTCCGTTTGTGATACACGTGTTGATGAGCTTTATGCTCCCGTTTGTGATAGGCCTTACCCCCCTTTGTGATTTCTGGATTTCTTGAGATGATTTCTAGAATTTGTGCTTCACCAATTTTCGTGATTTCTATTGATAAGCCTTACCGATATTTGTGCATTGGTGAATTTGTGTGTCATTGACTTTTGTGATTTCTAGATTACGTGTATTGAATTCTGGAATTTGTGTGTCATTGAATTTTGTGATTGACATTGATATTATCGTCAATATTTATGGTTTGGTGAACGAAATAAGGAGTATGACGATTCTTTGATTCTTGTGTAGATTTGGTGACATTGATTAATCTCTTGATGATTTTCAACTAATTATATATATCACCGCTTGGCATTGTGATTATTATGTGTTTAGTCATATCTCTTATTCTATATCGTTTCATCTGATATTTATAGTTAGACTGATCCGTTTATTATTTTCTTATTAAATAATACTCGGGTCAGACCGAGATATTACAGGTGCTTCTGCTTGACTTCTCCCCAAGGATTCATTACTCTGACTTTTGGCAAACTACTTAGATTAGTAGTTTATTTTGTTGTATACACTTGAGATATAGGCTCATAGTTGTATACTTTTGTATAGCACGTGTTGTTATTCTTTTGCATTATTGTAGATCTTTTGGACCACTACTCTGATGAACACTTTTAGGTGTTATATATATATATTCATATCTATTTCCGCCTTTGTGATATGAATTATCTGTGACTGATTTGTGTTATGTTTATTTCTATATTTGATTCCGAAGACATTATAGCCACTGTGTAGTAGCTTTGAGTTTGTGTCGGTATGTCGGATTTCCTCTTGATAAAGTATTGCATGTTATACTATCTGACATATCGATGCTCGCGCAAAGCAATTACACGGATGGTCGCTCCTCAACAGCCTTATTCTCCGTGCTAGTTGACAGCATTCACCGTAATGTTCTTGGCTAGCGTAGGTATAGAGATGGGGCGTCACAGCTTGGTATCAGAGCCAAACTTCGGAACAATATGGAATAATATAACAAGGATCATCGTCCTAAGTCTACCTTAGGAGTCGTGCTTTAGGATTTCATTCGGGTCTACATACCGTCCTCTATTTTCTTTTATGATTCCTTATTTTATCTATCAAGAATTGCTTGATATTGAATTTGGTGAATAACCTTTTTCTTCTTCTTCTTTCTTTCAAAAGAAGAGAAATGTCTAGACCAGGCCGCCCCAGAGTCGTACCATCTAGTACCCTACCCCAGGATGGAGTTTTTATGACTGCTCAACAGCTTCTTGATTTAGTGACGAATGCTCAAGCAGTTGGAGCTAACCCGGAACCTACTCACCCAAAGTCGGGATTTGCACGCTTGTGCAGCGATTACACTAATTTGGGCGAGGAGCCATTCAAAGGTTCCGAAACTGTTATTGAAGTACAGGCTTGGCTAAGGTCATGCGATCGAATCTTTTCTCGCATGAATCTTATTGACCTTCACCGAGTTGAGGTGGCCTCTAGTATGCTCCGAGAAAGAGCATTGGACTGGTACGAGCTTCTTATTTCTGAGATTAATTAAGCAGATCTCACCTGGGGGCAATTTCGAGAACGCTTCGAGTTGAAATTTGTACCAGAAGCAGAGAAAGTGACATTGGCTCGACGATTTATAGACCTTGTTCAAGGTGAGTCCTCCGTGGCTGATTACGTCGCCTCCTTCGAGTTGCTTTCCAAATATGGGGTTGAATACATCAACACCCTTTTAAAGAAGAACCGGAGATTCGTCTATGGCTTAAACAAAAATCTCAAGAAGCCATTACTTCTAAAATTAGAAGTTTCTTTCGACCAACTCGTTGATATCGCTCTTCGTCTTGAAGAGACGGATAGGGAGAATGATGTTGAAGTGGTGGGTTCCAAACCAAGCTTCAACAACAACAAGAAGAGGCCAAACAAATTCAAAGGCCCCTATCCTAATAAGAAAGGGAAGCAAGCAACCTCCGTGGCAAAGACTTCTTCCTTTGGTCGTGGGGAATGCTATAATTGTGGTTCGAAGGGCCATTACGCGAACAAGTGTCCAAAGTCTCTCTCTTGTCGCTACTACAAAGGTCCCGGTCATGTTATATCCTCATGCCCCAAGCTTCAGGGCAGGAAAGAGGGAAAGCTTAATGTTGCTCAAGCCCCTGGCAACACATCTCGTGGCCAAGGTATTTCTCATTCTATTCTGGTTGGAATTATTTTATTTCGTGATCATCCTATTAGAGTTCTTTTTGATATGGGTGCGTCCCATTCTTTTATATCAAAAGAACTTGTTGATACTTTTTCTTTGGATGTTTAATGACTTCTTTGAGAATTGCGAATCCGGTTGGTGGATCCGCGACAATCAGTTTATTGTGTAAAGATGTCGAGATTATTTTGAGTGATTTTTCTTTCCGAGCCGATTTGCGTGTCATGCGTTATTTAGGCTTTGGAATGATTTTGGGAATGGATTGGCTTAACCGTTATGAATCTCATATCCTATGTCCTGAGCGGACTATTCATCTTCGACATCCTCAATCTGTTAAGAAGATTTCTATTAATCGTAAAGGTTCAGATTCCAGCTTGGTTGCATCTTTATATTCTTTAAATCCTCGTGATGACGATGATGACGATGAGGGTGATATTATTTCTCTTATTCACGTCGTTTGTGAATTTTCCGACATATTCGAGCCCGTTTTTGGATTACCACCTAAGCGAGCAATTGAGTTCAGAATTAATCTTATTCCTGGAGCTCAACCTATTACTCCTCCTCCTTATCGCATGTCCAATAAGGAGAACGAAGAGATGCGCAAACAACTATCCGAGTTGGAGACGAAGCAATTTATTCGCTCTAGTTCCTCGCCTTGGGGAGCTTCGGCTATTATCGTGAAGAAATCCGACGGTATGCTTAGGCTTTGCGTTGACTATCGCAAGCTTAACGATCTTACTATTAAAAATAAATATCCTCTACCTCGGATTGATGATCTATTCGATCGGCTTAGTGGTGCTAGAGTCTTTTCACAATTGGACTTGGCTACCGGTTTTCATCAGCTTCGTATCATAGAAGATAGCATTCCATTGACCTCGTTCCGTACTCGTTATGGATCTTATGAATGGCTTGTCATGCCATTTGGTTTGACGAATGCTCCGGCGTATTTCGTTGACCTTATGAATCGGGTTTTCAAAGATTTTCTCGACCGATTTGTTCTCATCTTTATCGATGATATTCTTGTGTATTCTAAAACCGAGGAGGAGCATGAAAAACATCTTCAGATTGTGTTGGAAACTCTTAGGAGTAATCAATTAAAGACAAAATTTTCTAAATGCCACTTTTGGCAATCTCGTGTGAAGTTTCTCGGTCATATTATTTCCGAATCCGGAATTTCCGTGGATCCTTCAAAGATTGAAGCGATTCAAGATTGGAAGAGACCGGAGAGTGTGACAGAGATTCGTAGCTTTCTCGGATTGGCGGGCTATTACCATCGTTTTATCAAAGACTTTTCTAAGATTGTCGTGCCTCTCACTACCTTGACGAAGAAAGGTGTTAAATACATTTGGTCGGACAAATGTGAAGCTTCTTTTCAGAAATTAAAAGAACTTTTTTCTGATGCTCCTATTCTCGTTATTCCCGAGGGGGATCAAGATTTCGTTGTTTGTACCGATGCTAGTCGCGTTGGTTTGGGTGCCGTTCTTATGCAAAGAGAACGTGTTATTGCTTATGCTTCTAGGCAATTGAAGCTTGCTGAGACTAGATATGACACTCATGATTTAGAGCTCGCGGCTATTGTTTTCGCCCTTCGTATTTGGCGTCATTATCTTTTAGGAGAGAAATTTGTTCTTTATATCGATCATAATTCCTTGAAGTATTTATTCTTCCAAAAGGAACTTAATTTGCGTCAACAGCGTTGGCTCGAATTTTTTGCACCATATGATCTTGATATCCTTTATACTCCCGGAAAGGGAAATCGCGTTGCTGATGCACTTAGTCGAAAGCAACAAGCGATTGTTTATATGATGATATCCGAATGGAACGATCTCGAGATATTATCCTCTTATGAGATTCGAGACCGTGTCTCCGATTTATGTTCATCACTTGTGTTGTGTAGCCTTGAGGCTAATCTTTCTCTTTTAGACCGCATTCTTGAAGCTCAAGGGTTGGATCCTGAATTGGCTCTTCTTGGCCAAAATATTAAAGATAAAATTGATATTGAAGGTTTGAAAGACTTTGATATCGTTTCTCGTGGCGGCATTCGGAGATTTGGTAGACTTATCGTGCCAAATATTAGTGATCTTCGTAAAGATGTTTTAGAAGATTCCCATCGTTCTAAATTTACCATTCATCCCGGAAGTAGCAAAATGTACGCGGATATGAAGCGACTTTATTATTGGAAGGGAATGAAACTTGACATCGCTAACTTCGTTAAGCGTTGCATGACTTGCCAACTCGTTAAGGCCGAACATCAAAGGCCCGGTGGGTTATTGCAACCTTTAGAAATTTCAATTTGGAAGTGGGACCAAATTTCCATGGATTTTATAGATGGCCTTCCCCGTTCTCGTTCGGGTCATGATAGCTTATGGGTAATTGTTGATAGACTTACTAAATCCGCCCATTTTATTCCCGTTCGGTCTAACCGAACCGTTCCTCTTTTGGCCAAGCTCTTTGTTAAAGAGATTGTTAAATTACATGGGGTTCCTACTTCTATTGTTAGTGATCGTGATCCATTGTTTACTAGTGGATTTTGGAAGAGTCTTCAAAAAGCTTTTGGAACGAAGCTTAATTTTAGCATCGCTTATCATCCTCAGTCCGATGGACAAACCGAGCGTGTGAATCAAACTCTTGAAGATCTTCTTCGTGTTTGTGTTCTTAATTTTGGTGGAAGTTGGGAAGATCATATTTCACTTGTTGAATTTTCCTATAATAATAGCTTCCAATCTAGTATTGGTATGGCACCTTTCGAGGCACTCTATGGAAGGCCATGCCGATCTCCTTCTTGTTGGCTTGAGGCCGGTGAGAAACTGGTTTTAGGTCCAGATTTTATTCGTGATTCCACAGAAAAGATTGATCTTATTCGTCATAGGATGAAAGAAGCCCAGAGTATACAAAAATCCTATGCCGATAACCGGAGAAGGAAATTAGAATTTTCTGTTGGAGACTCTGTTTTTATTCGTGTTTCACAATTGAAGGGTGTTGTACGTTTCAGTCAATCGGAAAAATTTGCGCCTCGATGTATTGGGCCATTTCCTATCACTGAACGTATTGGTTCCATGGCTTATCGCCTTTTATTACCGGCTCAATTTTCTGCTATCCATGACGTGTTTCACGTTTCTCAACTTCGAAAATGTCTACGAGATTCCGATTCTATTCTTGAGCCCGGTGTTGTGGAAGAGATTGAAGTTTCGCCTAATTTAACTTATGAGCAACATCCTATTCGTGTCATTACTTCGGAGGTCAAACGACTTCGAAATAAAGATGTTCCGCTTGTTAAAGTTCAATGGTCTTCAAATCCTAAGGATTGTTCTTGGGAATCTAGAGAGTACATCGAGCGAACACATTCGGACTTGCTTTCTCGTGCTCTTTGAGGTGAACCTTTTATTTCAAATTTCTTTTGTGTTGAATATGCTTTTATGGTTGTTACTATATATCTTCTTTTTAAATATTGCGAGGACGCAATTTCTTTAAGGAGGGGAGTCTGTAACAACCCGCATATTTGTCGATTTTAATATTTAAATATTTTATTTAAATATTTTATCGATACTTGGAATTTAGTCCGAAAAGCTGCTTTTTGCATACGGATGAATTAGGACTCGGGACCACTCCCATTGAGTTTAAAATGCCGTTTGCGACCTTTTTGAGTATAAGCTTCGATATGTTTGGAGAAAGTTGAATTTTTCTACTTTTTACTTAGGGCTTTGGTTTGGGCTGAGCCACTTATGTATTCAGTCCCAACCCCTTCTCCTCTTCATCTCTTCATTCCTCATATGCTCAAGCTTTTATATTAATGGAGAGTGGAAGAGGAAATTAAAACTCCAAGCCCTAGTTTTCTTTTGCAAATCAAGTTCTAGCTCCAAACTAATAGAAGAACCCATTGGTAAGCTTCTCTTCTTCTTCTCCAACTTATTCTCTTACCAATTTCAGAAATTCCTAAACCTAATTTTGGGAATGTTCTTGTTTTGAGCATAGATTCAAGCTCATTTGGGTTGTGTTGAAGAGAGGTTGATTCTCCATTTGCTTTCAAGCTTCTTCTTGTTTGATTTTGTAAAAAGGTGAGATTTTTATCTCACATCTTAGTCTATAATTATCTTCGATTGTTAGGTATGAATTCCTAACACTTATTCTTGTGCAATTGATTTTGGTTTGGATTGATTTGGTGTATATTCCAATTTTTGGTGTTTTGGTCTAATTTATGAAAATCCTTTTATGGATATTTGGACATTGATATTTGAGGCGTATCGAAGAGTCGTTTAGGCTGGGTTGTCGTTCGACGTAATTCCTTAGTCATCGTCATTTGCTCGTTCGATCGTTTCCGACATTCGTTTGGCCATTTTTGGCCTAGGTTCAGGGAATGCCCTGAACCCTTCATTCAGACGTCTGAAACGTAATATTCAGACGTCTGAATATTGTTCTGGGAAGATTTCTATTCCCATATTCAGACGTCTGAATATATGGTTTCAGACGTCTGAATTGGTTCATTTGGTACCAGAAAGGAAATAGGCTAAAAAGTGCCTATTTCAGACGTCTGAAACACTTGATTCAGACGTCTGAATTGTGTTCTGGAAATCTTTATATTTTCAGATTCAGACGTCTGAACCACTTGTTTCAGATGTCTGAAATTGCTGTGTTTTGCCTATTTGCCTATTCGCTTGAGAATTCCAATTTAAATCGATTCGTGATGATCATATTTGTTGTTATCATTTATTATGCCTTTGATGACTCCTTTTAGGGATTTTTGAATATCCATTTCGATGGATTCTTTATCGGTTTCTTTGGATTTTATTCACATCTTCGTATGTGAATTTTAGTGAATGATTGTTCCTACAATCTTCTTTGTGATTTGTCACTTTAAAAATATAAAGGTTTTCTATACTAGTAGTAAATATCAAAACTCTTTCTTTAAATGATTTCAACACTATTTTATTACAAAGCTCTTCTTCTTAAATCGATTTCTAATCTATTAGTATATACAAACCTTTACCTCACTCGTACGAGAAATCTAATTAAACGGCTTAGTAAAATGAGTGGTATGAAACGCTTACGTTTACTTCGTCGGTTAATTCTTGGACTTGTTCGATTGAATCTCTTGTGACAATTTTCTAGTGGAAATCTACAGTTTGTTCGTAAATATTTAAGTTAAGCAAGTGGTTATGGGACATGAAGCTAAACTCATATATTTACTAGCTTAGTATAATTGACACTTCTCTTTGATCATGGCGATCATCTTTGTTATTTAGACTAGTAATGTGCGATGTCTCTTTGTCTGTGAGGGAGACTAAACCCCGTTTTGTGGAGTTTCGACTCAAATTGGTGGGGTAGCAACCCATGGTCTTCGGGCCGTTTGTGGAGCTTCGACTCAATTTGTGATGGTTAGCAACCATGGAATTAGCATTCCGTTTGTGATACACGTGTTGGTGAGCTTTATGCTCCCGTTTGTGATAGGCCTTCCCCCCTTTGTGATTTCTGGATTTCTTGAGATGATTTCTAGAATTTGTGCTTCACCAATTTTCGTGATTTCTATTGATAAGCCTTATCGATATTTGTGCATTGGTGAATTTGTGCGTCATTGACTTTTGTGATTTCTGGATTTCGTGTATTGAATTCTGGAATTTGTGTGTCATTGACTTTTGTGATTGACATTGATATTATCGTCAATATTTATGGTTTGGTTAACGAAATAAGGAGTATGACGATTCTTTGATTCTTGTGTAGATTTGATGACATTGATTAATCTCTTGATGATTTTCAACTGGTTATATATATCACAGCTTGGCATTGTGATTATTATGTGTTTAGTCATATCTCTTATTCTATATCGTTTCATCTGATATTTATAGTTAGACTGATCCGTTTATTATTTTCTTATTAAATAATACTCGGGTCAGACCGAGGTGTTACAGGTGCTTCTGCTTGACTTCTCCCCAGGGATTCATTACTCTGACTTTTGGCAAACTACTTAGATTAGTAGTTTATTTTGTTGTATACACTTGAGATATAGACTCATAGTTGTATTCTTTTGTATAGCACGTGTTGCTATTCTTTTGTATTATTGTGGATCTTTTTGACCACTACTCTGATGAACACTTTTAGGTGATATATATATATATATATATTCATATCTATTTCCGCCTTTGTGATATGAATTATCTGTGACTGATTTGTGTTATATTTATTTCTATATTTGTTTTCGAAGACATTATAGCCACTGTGTAGTAGCTTTGAGTTTGGGTCGGTATGTCGGATTTCCTCTTGATAAAGTATTGCATGTTATACTATCTGACATATCGATGCTCGCGCAAAGCAATTACACGGATGGTCGCTCCTCAATAGCCTTATTCTCCGTGCTAGTTGACAGCATTCACCGTAATGTTCTTGGCTAGCGTGGGTATAGAGGTGGGGCGTCACAAATAATTACTTTATGTAATTAGTGGGTTTATAATTACTTAGGGAAGTAATTAATTGATAATTGCTGAATGTAATTAAAAATATTTATTATAGAAGTAATCTGGATTTAAATTACTTTGAAAATTAATCAAGGGATAAATGGAAATAATTAATTAAGAGTAATTAATTTATGGAACGGGTAATTAAGGGAAGTTAATTACTGAATGGTTATTAATCAAGGGTGATTAATATATATATTTGGTTTAATTGCAGATTAATTACTTATGTAATTAATTTAAATAGAGAGATTAATTAAATTGCAATTAGAAATAATTAATTAATTAATGATGTAATTTGGAATTGATTAATTATGGTATAATTAATAATGAATAAATGATTACCGTAATTAATTTTAGTTAATTAATTAATTAAGTAATTACAAGTTAATTATTTGCAAAGAGTTTAATATATAATTAACTTGTGTAATTGATTTTAAGGACTAATTACTTATTGTAATTAGAGATGGTTAACCAGTAAGGATTAATTGAAATGAATATTTAGATGGTGATTATTTAAATTGATTTGTAATCAATCGATGGTTAAGTTAAGCAGGATTTTAATGATGAAGTAATTAATTAAATTTATTAGAAATTAAGTAATTAATTTAATTCATTTTAAATTAATTATAGAAGGTGTGATCATTAGACCATTGCTTATGTTTGATGATTGGTATTAATCGCCATGTAGGGTTTGTAATCTCAGCTATGAGATGAAAATGTATGGATGCATTGGTTGCTTTTGGATGATAATATGGATTATCTTATTTTGATATGAATTATCTGTTGATAATGATAATGTTGATTATCTATTGTGTTGTGAATTATCTATCTATGTGTATATAGATAATGAATTGAATTGTTTTAAACTCTAAAACAACTTGGCCTTAAAAGACACGTTTTGGATTTCGATGAGACCGGGATCAGGTTCCATATTTGGATATCTGAAAACCACATCGATCCAAATTAACGTTAGGTTGTGAATCTCAAGTGAAGATGAAGATTTAGAGTGCAAGGGTTATTGTCGTTAACTCTGAGGGTCCAATACGAGTGTAACGAGATAATGCCTTCGGTTTCGTTCGAACCCGGAACGAACTTGTATGGATTGAATGCTTTCAGAACATCGTCAGGTGGACGATGATCATTCTAAGTAATATGTCATATAAAGGTAATCGTAGCCTCAAGCCTCATCAACTGGAAATGGATAAAACTGGGGAGGTGCAGCAAAGCTTCGTGGGTAGCCCCCACTTGAGAGCGAGATTTACCCCTGTCTAGATGTCCCTTTATTTCGGCTTAGTGGTGCGGGTGCTGATCACAACTGCAGGGTGGTCTTGTTCGGAACTGTTCAGTAAGGAATGGTTCCGGCTTTGTGTTACAGGGGGAGCGGGCGTACTCCTCGGTACGGTGATCTAGGCCACGTACTGTGACGGGCGGTACCCCAGTAGCCCAGCCATTGATGGAATCCAAAATCCAATAAGTGTCGTACGTTTTAGTTGTGCCCAACTATGTTGGAACGTGAGATGTAAGCATTCCAGCTATTTCTGTATTTTACTTGAAAACCCTAGACACTATTATAATTTCACTAGATTTCCTATCAAATGTTTTGGTTAGCGTAGGGTAAAAACTTTTCCATGTTTATGTGTGGGAAGTCTTACGTGATACCTTTTCTTTTCAAAGGTTTTTCAAAGTTAAGCAACTTTAACCTGTTACTCGCACCTGACCCATGTCTGACCCGGAGTTATTTCTGTTTCCTTTAACTCTTAGGTACTCAAATTTTTACGAGTAGCCAAGGGATTCAGGTTAGCTTTGACGAATTGTGGAGGAGCAATGGAGCAGGAGGCTTCTGCGTATAGTTATATAGTTTTCAGCTGTGTTGGTATCTCTGAGTGTTTATCTATAATGTATTGAGTTGTAATAACTAGACAGGTGTTTATAACTATCTAGTATGTGATGTATTGTCTGTGTAACTCTGATAATTGTTGTAATACTATGTAATACTTATGTTACTAATATAATTTATTCGTTCCACTGTTGAGATTCTTGTGTTGTTTCTTTTTTCTCTTCTTTCTTTTCTCTTTTCTATCCCTTTCTTTCTTAAGGAGACTTTTTGTGGAAAAAGTCGGGTCATCTCGGTTGGTATTAGAGCGTTAGGTTGAGTGAATACCTAGGCTCTGTAGTGGTGTCTATCTTGAGAGAGCGTATTTGTATTTTTATTATATATATATATATGTATATGTATATATAATTGTTTCTACCTATTTGTTGGATTACCTGTTCAGGTTTTTCCAATATAAGTTATAAAGGTAGATGAGGTAGAAGTGTGTGTAACACGACTACCATTGGTTGGAGTTTGATGGATGAGGTTGGAAGTGTATTTGTGGAGACTGTAGATCGAATACCGTCTTGAGTAAGTTTTGCTTGATGTAAGTACTTCATCGATCTCAGAAGGAAACCTGTAAAGGTTGGAGTTCATCTTTGAAGTGCAGAATTGAGTTTTGATCTGTCGGTAGGGCAGAAGCAAGTGAGTGATGATATCTTGATATCTCAGGAAGTAGT
This sequence comes from Allium cepa, assembly GCA_030765085.1. Taxonomy (NCBI): domain Eukaryota; kingdom Viridiplantae; phylum Streptophyta; class Magnoliopsida; order Asparagales; family Amaryllidaceae; genus Allium; species Allium cepa. Next base: position 106,329,014 of record CM060937.1, on the reverse strand, counting down.
AGCTGCGTGATGAGATGCAGTGACTATGGATATTTCCGAAGATGTTTTTTTTGGAACAAGAGTAAGAAGTGAGACTGCTCGGTGATGTGGCTGAGTTTAGCAGAGTGTTCTGAGTTGGTAAGGAGTCTTCTGACTGAGTAATTTTTCTGAGGTGGAATTCAAAAGTACCAGTGTGAATCCTTTTCTTCGGTGAATTGGATAGGCCAGCATCAGTTGTTCTGTTTGGTTGAGAGAGAGCGGTTTTTCTTGGATTTAGGCTGAGTTGATAGCAAAAGTGACTTGCGGTAGTGTTCTTTTGGATTGTTGGAGATTGTTTGGATTTCTTCCAGGAAGTCGGAGGTTTTTCCACATCTGGAGATCGAGTTTTCTTTCCAGGAATGGAACTGGTAGTTCAGTTAGTAGATAGATGGTTCCTTGAGATAGAAGTTGGTGAAGCAACTCAGGTTTCGGAGAAACATCTGAGTTTTCTTATGGATCTGTAGAATCATATTTCTGTGCTGGGTTGTCTAGTCTGTGCTCATGTTCTTCATCATTTTCTTCTACTTCGGATCAGAGTTGTGCAGCGGAAGCAGTTTGGGGGTGTTTCTGTTTTGTCTTTTCCGGATAAGAAGAAGTTTGTTCTGTCTTCTATTGTTGAGAAACAGGGTTTGTGTTCTTGGTTTTTGGATTGATCTTGAGGAGATCATTGGATTGTTTTGATCTAGTCAGTTTCTAGAAGCATCAGCGTAGAGTTAAGCTGATCAGGATGGATGTTGGTAGCCCAGGATCGTCGGAAGAGTATTTATGAATAAGAGACGGAGGAATTTGGATTCTGGAGTCGAAAATTGGGTTTAGGATAAGTTTTTTCTCTGATTCAAGGAGCTATAAGTTTGGGAAGCTAGCTCCGTAGTGTTTTGGATTTCTTCTGTGTTTTGGTAAGATCAGTGTTTGGTTTTCTAGAGTTGAATTGCCAGTTTGGATAACTAGGGATTCAGGGTGTTTCACGTATCTCTGAGAGAGTATGTGTTTGATATTTCTGGTTTTAGTAATAGCAGTTCAGGAGTTTGTTTGTTGGGTCAGACTCATCTGTAGTCTGATATTCTGTTTAGAGTTGTTGATAGGAGCTCTATAGCTTAGTAGTATTGATTGATTGTATTCTATAGAGCGAGTATCCCGATATATATATACCGGGGAAACTCGTGAAAGTTTTATCCAAAATTCTTTTGGATAATTAGATTTGTTTTGATTGTGTGAATTGGTTGCATTGGTTATTGGCATATGATTAACATATGCTGTGTTTTAAAATAAAATATTTTAATAGATTATTAAATTACCTTTGTTTTAAATTTCGGGGACGAAATTCTTTTAAGGGGGAAAGATTGTAATATCCTAGAATTTTGGACAATATAAATTTAATAATCTGTGTTTAAATTTAAATTGAATTGATAATTTTTGTTAATAAATTGAATTGATTCAATAATCTTCTTTATTTAAATATTTAATTTGTGAATTTATTTTTAATAAACTAATAAATCTATTTTCTGTTTAATAATGTATATATACTTATATATATTTTAAATAGTTAAGTTGTTAAATTAGTATAGCATAATTTTAATATTTTGAAATTGGGAAATTGTGATTTATTTTTGAATTAAGTTTTTTCAAAACTATTTAATAAAATAACCAAATGATTTTAAATATATAAGATAAATGTTTTATTGGTTTAAAATATTTTGACTTAAGTTTGAATATTAATTTAGATTAAAATAAAGGTATAAAGATGTTTGTTTTATTCTTTTTAAAATAGTAATTAATAATTATGATTTGTAAATTAGATATGAAGTTTAAAATACAATTAATAAATGAAACATTTATTCATTTAAATAACAAATAAGTTACAATCTCTTTTATAAATTCATTTTAAATGATTAGAAATATTATTTTCAAATGATTCATTTGTATATATTTTTTTGTATTCTTTTAAAATTATTTATCTCCATAACTAAGTGTTAAAGAACTAATTAATTAAGTTAAACTTTCATTAAACTTTAATTTAAAAATACTAATTACCTAAAGATACATGTGTAAGTATATAAAAGCCTCAAATAACATATGTTAAGTAATTAAACAAGGAAGTTAACAAGTGTTAACATTTTAGAAAAGTGTCAAATTATATCTTTTATTTTTCTTTGTTTTTAATTAATCATAAATTTAGTTTATAAAACATTGCATTCTTTCATTCCTGGCTTTTTCTCAGTTTCATTTCTTAACTAAAGAAACGTTTCAACTGAGAACATTTCACACCAAAGTAATCTTCATTCTATTGAAAATCCGCAAACAAAAACTCCTCAAAATGCAAATCATTACCCTGTAACTCCTCAAGCCAAAAATACATCTCAAATCCCTTATCCATTTTCAAAATCTGCAAAATTATTCCCTGTGCATCATACAAAAGTCTGCATTCATGAATTCTTTAAATCTGGAAGCATTTTTAAAACAAGTTTAAAGGCATCAAACAACTGAAGCTCAAAGTTTCAAAGGGCATTCAAAACTTTTTCAAAGAATGTTCTGCATGTTAAAAATCTGGGCTCTGCATAATTACAGGTGAGTAACTCATTTTAAAATTTATTTAATTGGTAAAATTGTACATGCTTTTTTTAAATTAGAATTGAATTTATATGAAATTGCTGTGAATATTATACCTGTAAATATATGCCTGTATACATGATGATGACTGTTGCATGTCTGTTCTTCAAAATTCCAAACTCATGTTTGATCCTTGAATTATTTTCTTTGACTTGTTTGCTGTATACATTAAGTAATTAATTTAATTCATTTTAAATTAATTATAGAAGGTGTGATCATTAGACCATTGCTTATGTTTGATGATTGGTATTAATAGCCATGTAGGGTTTGTAATCTCAGCTATGAGATGAAAATGTATGGATGCATTGGTTGCTTTTATATGATAATATGGATTGTCTGATTTTGATATGAATTATCTGTTGATAATGATAATGTTGATTATCTATTGTGTTGTGAATTATCTATCTGTGTGTATATAGATAATGAATTGAATTGTTTTAAACTCTAAAACTACTTGGCCTTAAAACACACGTTTTGGATTTCGATGAGACCGGGATCGGGTTCCATATTTGGATATCCGAAAACCACTTCGATCCAAATTAACGTTAGGTTGTGAATCTCAAGTTAAGCTGAAAATTTAGAGTGCAAGGGTTATTGTCGTTAACTCTGAGGGTCATTCCAATACGAGTGTAACGAGATAATGCCTTCAGTTTCGTTCGAACCCGGAACGAACTTGTATGGATTGAATGCTTTCAGAACATCGTCAGCTGGACGATGAGCATTCTAAGTAATATGTCCTATAAAGGTAATCGTAGCCTCAAGCCTCATCAACCGGGAATGGCTAAAACAGGGGAGGTGCAGCAAAGCTTCGTGGGTAGCCCCCACTTAAGAGCGAGATTTACCTCTGTCTAGATGTCCCTTTATTTCGGCTTAGTGGTGCGATTGCTGATCACAACTGCGGGGTGGTCTTTTTCGAAACTGTTCAGTAAGGAATGGTTCCGGCTTTGTGTTGTAGGGGAGCGGGCGTACTCCTCGGTACGGTGATCTAGGCCACGTACTGTGACGGGCGGTACCCCAGTAGCCCAGCCATTGATGGAATCCAAAATCCAATAAGTGCCGTACGTTTTAGTTGTGCCCAACTATGTTGGAACGTGAGATGTAAGCATTCCAGCTATTTCTGTATTTTACTTGAAAACCCTAGACACTATTATAATATCACTGGATTTCCTATCAAATGTTTTGGTTAGCATAAGGTAAAAACTTTTCCATGTTTATGTGTGGGAAGTCTTACGTGATACCTTTTCTTTTCAAAGGTTTTTCAAAGTTAAGCAACTTTAACCTGTTACTCACACCAGACCCATGTCTGACCCGGAGTTATTTCTGTTTCCTTTAAAACATGGGTACTCAAATTTTTACGAGTAGCCAAGGGATTCAGGTTAGCTTTGACGAATTATGGAGGAGCAATGGAGCAGGAGGCTTCTGTGTATAGTTATATAGTTTTCCGCTGTGTTGGTATCTCTGAGTGTTTATCTGTAATGTATTGAGTTGTAATAACTAGACAGGTGTTTATAACTGTCTAGTATGTGATGTATTGTCTGTGTAACTCTGATAATTGCTGTAATACTATGTAATACTTATGTTACTATTATAATTTATTCGTTCCGTTGTTGAGATTCTTGTGTTGTTTCTTCTTTCTCTTCTTTCATTTCTCTTTTCTATCCCTTTCTTTCTTAAGGATGATACGACTTTTTGTGGAAAAAGTCGGGTCGTCTCATTTAGGTTTCGAAAATATTTTATTTTCATCGATTTTTAACTGATTAAATTGAAATAAATTTACGCACGAAAATAAACTTCATATTTTCGGACGAAAACTTACCATAGTTTAACTAGACGCATTCCAAATATCAAATTTATATTTCAAAATTTTATCGTTTAAAATTTCTTAAAATTTCAATTAAATATATAAATAAAACAAATAAAATTATCGAAAATTTACGAGTCGTTACAGGTAACGCGTAGCGCGCAGCTACCGCCCACCTCGAGCCACATCCGCAAATAAAAAAAATCAAAAGTGGCCACCGAATCAATCCAAAAGTCAAAGTATAATATCGAAGGGATGTGTCTGATCAAAGGTGCTACCTCATTAACCCGCCGATCGCTCATGTTCTAGCCACCTTATGCCAATTCACGAGAGTTGGGTCCACGTATTTACTTCAAAGGAAACACCACCACCATCCTACTTCATTCTGGAATCTCCACCGCGTACACGGTTGTTAAAGTGGTTTTCGGAGTTGGCAGAGAGTATGACAACTTCCGATCCCGGTCTCTTCAACAACCAAACGTTATTATAACACCGCGGTTATTTCAAAATAATTTTTACTTTAAAACCAGAATATAATATACATTTCAAAACCATATAAAATACGATATCATTCCCATTTTAAAACCCAAATTAATATGATATCATTTTATTTCAAATATATCCTTTTCAAAAATCATAGCACTTTCAAATCATAAATCTTTGAATTTTATAACTTTGAAATATAACTGCACCACTTAAATGGTTTAAATATTAAATTGCTTAATATAATAAAATAGTTTCTTCGGTTTCACAAATCAATTCCAAATATAGGTTTAAATCCCCACATAAAAAAATAAAATTTCCATGAATTTCAAAGCTTAAATATTCCACAATTTCAAAACTAAATCTTTGATAATTTCATATATATCAGTTTCAATTACTATTATTTAGATTTTGAAATGTTTACTAAAAAAATCCAATAAAATTTAAAATCTTTAACTTCAAACAACTGGATATTCTTTCAATTTATTTAACTTGATATATTCATTTGAATCAACTTTATATTCATTTAAATCGCTCTCAACCAAATTTAGTTATAAGAATCATACCCTTTTAAACATCTCAAATTTATTTAAATTCCAAAACAAATTTATTCGAGTATAATTCTTAATAATTTAATTCAAACAAATTTCATATTTATCTTCCAACTAAATTTAATTTAAGTCATTAAAACTCTATATATACAATATCTTAAACAGGTACTTAACCATATAATATAAAACAATCAAACTCCATTATTCACTCTTTTTTTATTTAACAAATTTTATGCATAGCTTAAATTCAAGAATTTAACTATATATATATATATATATAAATTAATATAATATCAAAAATTAATATTTATTAAACCGTATATTTCTTTCCAAAACCATAGAAAAATCATTTCAAAATATTTTTATATATAGACCGCGGTACCTGTATATAATTTTCTATCCAATGGTCAAGTGATATGGATATTTATCATTTCAATCCGCAATTTAAAATAAAAATGCGGTTGTATATCATTTCAAACCGCAATCCTGAATCAAAATAAATGCATAACAACTTGCAGATTATGATGATATAAATAAAACATCCATTAATCCATCATAAAATCATACATCCATCACAATCATCATACAAAACAATCAATCAATATCAATATATAACCAATAATATATAACAGGTAATTTACTGGCAGTTATATTCAAAAATAAATAATTTAAATAACGATTTAATTTATATAAATGCAATAACTAAGATGATGATTAAAATATACGAAGCATCATAAGTAAATGCATAATCCCAACAAAATTTAATTTAACAAACATAAGAAATTTTAGAAGTTATGAGTGGGTTAAAACACTCACCTTTTGAATTTAAATCCAATTTAAACACAAAAATTTGACAGTCTTAGAATTCCTCCAAACCAACGTCGAAATGTTCGGAATTTCAATACGATTCTAACAAAAAAAACCGCGTGTGAATTGGTGTTCGTATGTGAAAGATATAGCGAAAATTATGTTTGAATTTCAAAAAAATAAAATAAAAAAAGAGAACACATTCACCTCCAAATTCCCTGCCACGTCACCTTTCATCCTTGTTTCCTAGAACAACACGCACCGCCTACTCTTCCCAGGTTTCGAATGAAACCCATGCGCGCACGCAGAACCAAACCGCCACACCACGTCATCGCGTTCATCACTTCGTGCCGCCGCTCGAACCAATCGCCACTACTACACCGCGCTGACCACCTCCAAGGTCACGGCCCTCCCTCAGATCGCCACGCCCGAGCCCCAAAACATCGGCCGCTCTGAAAACTGAAACCATAATGCAAAATTTGCCGCAAATCGCACCGTCAACTCGCCATACTAACCACATAGATCGACTCCCCTCAGTCCCCTCTGCAATACCCAGAAAGAATTTCCTGATCAGACGAAGTTCATCGTCGAGCGATGAACGGCCGAAAATTATTCTTTGATTTCTGGACAAACAGTACGTCAAATCGCAAAACGAGTTACAGATCTGAGTTACGCTCTTCGAGAGATTCGAATTGATATAAAATTTTGCAAATATTGTGGAGTTTGAAATTTCAGCTTTGGATTTGATTTGGGATTGCAATCGGAATTAGGGTTTTCTTCCATTGAAGTGAGGAGGTGAATAGAACGTATAGAAATGAGGAATAGAGGTTGGCTAGGGTTTATAGAAAGATATATATAGGCAGGGTTGACATTTGAATGGATGGATAAGATAGATTTACGCGCTAACGCCAAAATGGCCCAAAAAGCCACTTTCGACTTAAGAATGAAATTGGGTCAACTCATATATCAAAATAGATGTTATTAAATATTTTAAACGCGATGGAACATGTTTCAAGTCCAAATTCCATCGTATGCAGAAGTTATGCTAAAATCAATATTTTCAAATTGATTTCAATTTCATAAATTTCAAGGCGTCTCGAGTCCGTACGATCAAACGACAAGTCCGATCGCTACAAAACTTGAAATCCTAAAATAATATCACCGTTACGGATCCGATGAAACTGGTTTCGTCGAAATCCGAGTCAGTGGCCAAAATGGCTATTTTTACACTAATTAAATAAATAAATAAATTAATTAATTAAATCAAATTTCCAATTTAAATTCTAAAATTGAAAATTCTTATCGTTTAAAATTTCCTAATCATTTACAATGATTTTAAACAATTTAAATGTCAATTTTGAGTTGATTAATTCATCAATTCCAATGTTAACCTCAGTTTCAATATTCAAAACTTATAAATAAAATTCCCAAAATTCCTTTTAATTAAATAAATTAATTGTTATTCCATTCATTCCTATCAAATAGATGGATTAAACATTGGATTCAAAACTATAATATAAATTTCCTCATATTCCATCTTCATTTCAGATAACGTATTATTTAGCTGTATTCAGTTTCATTTAACTGAAATTAATTCAATTATTGAACTTTACATTTCAATTAAATAAATAAAATCTTGGTTTCCATTCTTTAAATTCCCTATTTATCATACTATCAAATCTTAGGTACCATTTATTTTGGTATATATCCAGATACACAAATGTTTCTTTCAAATTTATCTTTATTTCAATTGCATAACATTTAATTTTAATTGCCCCAATAATTACGCTTATTATAAATTGGATTTCAATGGATTTGATTTGTTTCAATTCAAATCTTTTTGTTAAGTTCAATCCTACTCAATAAACTTAGTTACCTTATTTTTCCTATTCATTACTTTAATATACCCAATTTAACAATTCCTAACCATTGGATTACATTTCACACAAATGTAGCATTTATTTACATTTATTACAATTTATCTCCAATACCAATTAACACTCTAAATAAATAGGTAACCTACAATAAACATTTACCGTTACTCTTTAGTCACATAAATAAGCCTTTATTACTCACAAATCAATGTTGGCATTTGTTTCCATACTACTAATTTCATTCACTTATGTTCAATCCAAACATAACATTTAGATTATATTTTCATTAATTAATTCAATATTTACATCCACTTCCGTATATTAATTTTGTAACCAAGCTCTAACATTTACATTGTTTTACTTATTGGGATTGCATCCAAGTTATTAACAGTTAACTTACATTTATACGGTTGCAATTCATTCTAGTTATTATTTCCAAACAATTACATACAGAACATTATTTTATTTAATCACTATTTATTCATTACTAATTTATTGATTAATTCAATATTTCCATTTATTTTTCTTATTTTAATTTATTACTGAATATCCCTATTTAATCAATTATAACTCAAATAGTTGTTTCAATCCATTGGGATTGCATTGAATTGGTTATTCATCAACTACCATTAACATTACTACCTTAATTTACATACAATCACTATTAACCAACGTATTATTCCATTGGTCGAATAAATGCCTACATATATTTACTTATATTTTAAATTTCATACCCAAATGCAACAATTTACACTTTCCATTATTATATTAATTTGAATTCCATTCTAGTAATATTTTTATTAATAATTCACTAATTCAACATTCTCATTTGTTTCTTACATTAAACTTATAACCAAGTATGACAATTTACACTATTTCAATTAATTGCAATATAAATTTTAAATTGATAATTTTAATTACAATTGATGCATCTAATTTCTACATTCGCTCCCATATAAATTATAAGATTTTTTCCTTCTAAATTTAATTAAAAAACTTATTAATTTAACTCATTTTAATCATTGAATTTTACAGGATGTTACAGTTATTATGGCAGCAAGACCGAGCCTAGGCCGGACGAGCGAGATTAAATAAAATAAATCTAGCGGATGGAATTGATTCATGAACCTATAAATACAGGCCTAATCTCTTACTTTTCCTCTTATATTGTCTAAATCAAAGAGCAAAGCTCTACCATTTTCTTTTCTCTAAGAATTCTAGAAAATATAGAAATTATTAGTATATTATATACATACACCTACACATACACATACGCATACGCATACGCATACGCATACGCATACGCACACGCACACGCATACACATACACATACACATACACATACACATACACATACACATACACATACACATACACACACATACATACATATATGTGGAGAATAGTGGAAAGAAAAGAAAAGAAGAACAAGGGGTGATCATTCTGTAAAGAAAAATAAATCTAAATCCAAATCTAAATTAAATTCAAATCTCTTCTCGTATCTAAATTTCTATTAAATCTGTATATGCTTGCTGTATATATTTCAATATAGAGAAAATGGGAGTCAAACAAAAATAATAAGATTTAGATTCGGAGACTTGAAAAGCTTAAAGGTGATGGGAACTTACATATTTTATATAATATTGGATCTATATCATTGTAAATCTATTCCATATATGTTTTGATATGATTATTTTGGAGTTGTAGGCTAAATTATACATGTAATGAACTTGAAAATCATGCCTGCGTATTCTGTGAACTGTTAACATGAATTAAATATTGGATATACTTGAATCCGGAAAGTTAGGGTGTAAATAATAGTCCCTTAATAAAAAAGATTGTATAGAAATTTCAGACTTGTTGGTAAAATGGCACATGTTCGTAAATATGAATTCGAGGTTATTATAAAATTTATTAGGATTTATTTAGTGTTTTAATTCATTGGAATGAACTGTTTTGCATTTAAATTTCTATTCATTATCTTGTTTATAAAATTGTATCGTTTGAAGTGACGAGGATATGCCTAAAAGAATATGATGTATAAAATATGGATGCTTACCTTATTTTGTACTATCTATTTCAGTAAAAATATAATGATAATTCCTTGTAAATCCAAGCGCAACACAAAACTCCTTTTTGATAAGTTATAAAATTTACAATATTAACATTTCCTTTTGAGGAAGGTGTAATTCCAATGTACTAAAATGCAGATATCCCTAACCTAAAGACTTGTAAGCAGTACTGATAATAATAGTCTAATTATAACACGAATATATGCAATAACAACATGTTAGACGTTAAATAATAAGCGACGAAAAGTAGGTGAAGTAATGAAATAAGTAGGTAAGAAAATTTAGTAATCAAAGGGTAATAATAAAGATTGTAAAGGAATAGTAAAATAGATCTAATAAAATAAAGTGGAAGTAAGCAGCAAAAGATATCTAAGTCTTTTGATTTAAAATCAAGCAGTAAATGAATTAAATTAACGTTAATGAAACAAGGAATTAGTCATATAAAAATAATTAAATATTAACAGTTGAACATTATAGGCATATTAAACAAATATGTATGAACAAATACAGAGCCATAAGTATGAATTTGTGATAGGTTTGAGCTATTGAATTTAGCCAGTAGCTTAGATTAAAAAAGAAAGACATGGTCAATAAAATAAAATGAAATGCGAGGTTAAAAGTGTTGTGCAATAGAATTCTTCCCAATGCAAGTTGCTACCAGCAGTTGTGTATATATTATACTAATGTGGGACATATCAACTATTGGACTGGTGGAATTATACGTTCGTAAATTAGACTTGTTCACTCTAGTTGAAGTGTCAAAGGACAAGTTTAGTGAACTTCAACCCTTTAGGAGGTATGTTGTAAGTAACCGATTAGGCCTTTCTTAGATCGCATTATGCAATCTAAGTAGGAAAATGAGTTAGGCTTGACTCTATGACAGTGTGATCGGTACCATATACGAGGAGTATGAGCTATTTACATAGGTCGAGATCGTCATCGATCCTGAGCAGTTAGTGGAAAGATGAGGATTATGCCTAAACGGACTACTCCTCCTACTAGTGTAGCTCCTGTTTAGGACATGTACTGCCTCATAGTTGTTTGCTAGTTTGTTTGCAATTAGAAGGAAAATCTAGGTAACCCTTTTGTAGTGGTCTTTCAAAAAGGAATAGAATACAACTAAACTTTTATGATGCAGTTATTAGGCTCCATAGGATTTCCATAGCATGCACGATGAAGAAGACATGATAATACGTTGACAATGGATCCTAATGAGGTGTTCATTTAAGGATACTGGTGGTGAAAGTACCTTGCTGTAAAAGGGGACTGTGGTACTTCTATATATACACACACATACACACTTATGTAGTTATTGTCTACCTATGGTAGATGAGGCGTATCGTAGGTAGATGGGGCATATCATATGCGTACATGAAGTCAAGATGACTAAATAAAAATAATAAACATAACGTGTAATCGAAGGCAACCTGCATAAACTATTGTTATGTATAAAGTATGTAATTTAGTAGTCACCAAAACGTTTTTCTGACTCGCTCCTCATTACAACCCACAAGATAGATTTAGAGGGACAAGTGATGGTACAAATAGGAAATGGTGGAAGGACAGATTTCCTTATGCATGCTCGATACAGATAAGGACACTAAAGATTAAAGGTGTCAGCCTTGGTTAGTTATCATATTTTTTTTATTATACTTTACTATTCCATTCTATGTTTATATCGATAGGGCTCTGATATGCTTTTTTTATTTGCAGGAATTAAACATCAACAATCAATACTTTGGTGGACTTGAGTTTTCAATTTAGCGAAAATGGGGGCCCACAGGGATGCAGGTTGTTGCATTTGGTATTACAGCTTAAGGTAGTCGATCTTAAAAATTAGGATATGATATGTCAACTTATTTTTTTTAACTATAATTATATATGTTATACCAAACTCTATAAGTTCCAATTATAGAAGTAGTTGCAACCATATTCTAAAAAATGGATACTGTGGCTATAAGTTGGAACAATTGAAGAAGTTGATGATACACACCTATCTGTATCATCCTATAAAAAATTGGTCGTATTGTAAGATATTGACTTAAGAAAAGAATGAACGTGACATTTGGAAGGGTCCCTGAAGTTGGGTTGTTATAACGACCCTGACTCGACCTTTGAAAATCGACTCCAAATAAATCACCCATATTCAAATGTCGTAGATTCAAACGTCGAATCTGGTTCGTCGGAGCTTATAACACATTAAGTACAACAACATAGCGAAATAAAAAGTATATACATCATTGATACACAACAGTTGATTACAACAATGATACAACAAGAACTTATCAATATTATCAGAGATACAAGATACAGCGGAAAGAATATCTTCAATAAAATTTCCAAATGAGAATGCGATAATCCAACATGTTACAACTCCGTTGCCAAAGCTCCAAAGTCTCCAAACCAAAAGCTCAAACCCAAGAGCAATCATGTTGAATGAAGCAAACTCGATCCAAATGCGATCTCCAACCCAAAGTCTTCAAGATTTCCAAAAAGAAGTCTGAAGGCTACTGAATCTATATCTCCTAGCTGATTATCTAAAAATATAACTCTAGGCTACCCGTGTAGAAAAATTATGGGCACCCAGAGTTTAGAAAGGGAACAATAAACTCTAGGTCAGTCATGGGACCGGTATGAGAAAACAAAAACAGTTTTACCGTTAAAAAGAAATTTAAAAGAAATTCGTAATGCTTTTTGGAAAATGAAACTGCCATAAGGCCTCCCACCACACACACAATGCAAGCGCACACTTGGAGGAGATTTCTCCATATGACAGTCAAAAATGCTTGATATGCAAAAGTCTTTTTTGATATTATTATTAGTGCATAGTGCAGAAAACATTGCAAGTATAATGTTAATCTTAGCCAGCATACGTACCATTATAGTATGCTTACTATAGCTACCATATTAAATGGTAGGTTCTACAACTAAAACCGTACAAGGCGCGTATTGCATGATTGGATTTCCAACAATGGTCAGGCAAAGGAACTTCCTACACCGAATGGAACGCCTCTGGAGGGACGCCCCCGAGAACCTAATCGGATCTCTGCCAACACAAGGCCGGATTACCTCTGTAACTAGGTAACTACTGACACGAGCATTCCATCCCCCGGTCGCTACCGACCGTTATCCGAGGTACCTCTACACCAACAACCAAAAAGAAATAAGTTTGCTGCAACCACATAGGTTAAATATCTGGGCTCCATACCATGAGATAACCTTTTATCCAGAAGGAAATGGACATACCCTCAGGGGGCGCTACCCCAAATAACCTTGCTGTAACGATTCCTGTTTCGACCTGTGTAGTTAATGCCCCGCTATTACCCCGCTACAACCCCGCTATATCTCATAACGGATTTCTACCGCTACGATTTTTCCATATAGCCCCAGAATATACCCTTTCCGCTTTAATCCCCGCTATTTCCGCTATATCTCGTTATTTCCGCAATTCCCGCTATATCTTTTTTAATAAAATGAATTTAAAAATTGCATTTATACATTATAAAATTATGAAACTAATTTATTTGATTTAATTTTTAATATATCTTCAGAAATGAAAATACTCTAATATTCTACCAAATTCAATTATCTTATATAACAGTTTTTCGTTTGTTTAAAGTATATTCGCACATGTTTTTATTTAAAATTATTTATGTATTATTTATAATTCAATTGAATGATAATTTTTCATTAAATTACCATTTATATATTTGTAAAAATATTAAGTATGAGTTTTATATGCTATTTTAGAGCCATCCGCTATATCCCGCTATATCCTCGCTGTATCCCCGCTATAACTTTTTGCACCTCCACCGCTTTGAATCTACCGAGCGTATTAACTACACAGGTTTCGACCATTACCGGGTTGTGAGGTTCGACGAAGTCTCGTCCACAAAGCTACGCTTTACACAAAAGCCATGCTTTGATCAACAAATGATCAGCAGCACTTCGTATGCCACATTACCAAATTGGGAATGTATTACTAGTAACCATCAACTACATAACCTCGGAGCTCGTACGTCTCAGAGAAGGGTGTAAAGCTAAGAGAATAAATTCTCCGCCACCAAACAGAAATGTATTTGATGGAAACCAGTTTTACATCTCAAAGTGTAATGTCAGACACACATCCATACAAGTCTGTTCCAGGTTCGAACAGAAACGAAGGTACTTCCAAAGAAGCCATTACAATCCGGGTATTCACAATCCCTATCGGACTCCCCATCACATATGGAGATCTCTATACCGGCGTGACTCAGTGCAGAGACATTCGATGGGTAATCCTTTCATTCTCGAAAACACCTGGTCTTCACCATCGGTCTTCAAATGCTATCCATTTAGTCGTATCACTATTCGGAATGGGTTATATGACACAAAGTCCTCTCCTAGCTAAACCGAATAATGAGCGCAATATTTAAAAACATATGGATATTGGGATCTTAGTTAAGTCACAACATAAAGCCCAAAAAACTTTCTTCAAATGGTTTAAACAAATTACCATTTTAAAATTTTTAAACAAAAAGATTCACGTCACAAAGTTCACCAATCTTTCACAAAGATTAATTCATACCTTTCAAAACAATTTCATTTCAAATCTTGAAATCATTTCAACACAAACTGGAAGTTCTTTCTTTATATGAAAGCCATTTTCATTTGAAAACAAAAAAATTTGTTTCAGGAAAATCCGATTACATTTGCTCAAGTTAAAGCCTTTCAAACTTGGGTTAAAATCAAATTCTAAAAATAATACTTTTAAAAGTGGTTTATAATCCATATATATAACTTGTATAACCCTTTCAAACATAGTTTCCAAAGTAACTCCAAATCTTAAATAGGATATATTATATTCAAGCTAAATTTCAATTTCAAACTTCCTTTTAAAAGTTTTCCACATTCAACCCAATTCCATTTCCAAAACTATTTGGATTCAAAATTCAATTTTTAAATAAACAATATTTTAAATTCAAAACATCTGTGACTTAACCGATTTCCTCGTGCAATCCATATTTGTGTGTGTATGGTGTAGTCCAAGGGTTTTACACAATCGTGCAATATCGTCAACCATCATAGATTCAAGCACAGCAATGTCGATAAGCGGTATAATCTATAACGCTTATCTTCCATTCACTGATATATAATATACATTCATCATAGATAAATAAATTACATTCATCTCAGCTCAATTCAAAATAATTCATATCACAAAGCATCACACATCAGGGATGTTAAACAATTCAAACATTCAATAGAATCCAAATATTCATAAGTAAGATCAATTAATTATCCGATTAATTTAAATCAGATAAATTACTTATGAATAATTAATTAATTCTGGTTAATTGATATTTTTTAATTACAAACCACATTAATTAATTATCTTTTAATCATTTATTAATTAACCCTTAATAATAAATTAATTAACCTGTAATTATTAATTAATCAACCTTAATTAATAAATTAATCGACTCTTAATCATTAAATAATTAACCTTCAATTATTTAATTAATTACCCTTAATTACATTAATTAATAAATTAATTAGCCCTTAATTAATTACCTTTTAATTTATTATCCTTAATTAATTACAATAAGTGATTATCCCTAATTAATTTCATTAATTAATCACAAATTAATTGAGTCATTATCCTTTAATCCTTCAATTAATCAACTTTAATCATTAATTAACTACTTTTTAATCAAGTTATTATCCTCAAGTAATTAATTACCTTTAATTACTTACATTAGTTAATCACATTAATTAATCAATCGTTGATTAATTACATTAAGTAATTAAAATCATCTTTTAAATTTCATTAAGAAATTACTCAAGACCTTAATTAATTCAGAAGATAAACTATTTATCTTTATTAATTTCAAAATCATCATTTAAATCTTATTTTACATATCCTTTGAGACAAATTATCATTATAACCTAATTTAACTTAAAATATTTACGAATTTTTTTTTAATCTTCTTAATTAAATTCTTAATTATACTATTATATTTATTTAAACTAAATTTAGGAATTAATAAAGGATTAAAACACTTCAAGTTTGGTTAATTAAAATATTTCAAAACTTTTAATTTATTCAAAACCAAAGATAAACATTTATTATCTTATAAAAATAAATCAAGAAAAAGGGTTTAAAATTTGATTTAAATGAAAAACTTGCTTATTTTAAAATTTTAAAACTATAACATTACAAACTCGAGTCGAACACTAGTTTAACCCGAGCCTTACTTCGGGTTTCCTTCCTCTTCTCTCGTCTTCGAGCCAAACACGGTCCATTACGAACAAAAACCCGAGACATTTTCTTCTTCTTCCCTGATCAACACCCAGCCATCACCTATACACGCGTGAATGCGCACAGATGATCGGAGCTTCTTCGATCATCGCTCCGACCACCTACATGCCATCTACAACCTCTCCTATCAGCACAAACACCTAGGTCGATGAATTCGACCGAGAATTTAAATTGAGAAATTTTGACAACAATCTGGAACAGATAGTTCATCCAAGAGCACCTTCTTATGACCACCTTCGGCCATCAGACGACCCAACATTCCGAGTAAAGCTTCTCCATTAAACCACGTGTCAACTCCTCTACATGCGATTGATTCCGATCCACCCTAGTCAACAAACTTACCTCGTCAACCACTTCGTCCAGACCAAAACCTTAAACCCTAAATCGAAGAATGCAAACCGCAACGTCCATCTATAGCAACTCCGCGTATTTTTTCCATGATCACTATTCTTCAAACTATATTCGACAACAAGCACAACCTTCAGTTCGTCATTTATCTCCAGGAATTGACGAAAAGACCAAAACAAATCATCTCGCAAATGCACGTGATTTTCGAACTTAGAAATCTAAAAACTTATATCAAAATTCATGATTTTGCAATTCGAATTCAGTTATATATTCAAAACACGAAATTTAATCCATCGTCTTATACATTTTTACTGTAGTTTTCTAATTTCCAGTTAAACATTAACTAATTCCACTTAAAAATGTTTTTTTAAAATAAGATCTAGTTAATCCAAACCTAATTCCTTTAAGGAACCTTGCCAGAAATCGTTTTAGATTGAGAGATAATAATTTATTTTGATTGAATTGAACCTGTTAATACAATCAGAGATGAATATGCATATACGCAGAAATGCATATCAAGATACAGAGTAGACATAATTCCAGTTCAAAGTATTCATGCAAACATATCTATAACAATACTTCAATCATTCATCACATCCATTAACATATTAAGGCTTTAAAAAAATGAGGTTTGCTCACCTAGAGATGATGTAAAACAGAGAAGAACCTAGAAGTCTGCATAATTTTCTTTGATTTGGATTCTTTGATTTGAGATGGCAATTTATCTGTAACTGTTGTTGACTTTAATTTGTGCTTTGCTATTTGAAATGATCCTTGCATTTGTTTGGGTTAAGCTTTTTTCCTTTGCTTGATGTTTGATTCCCATGTTTGTTTTTAAAGCTTCCAGGTTTTTTTAACTTGCTTGCTTGAATCTATTTTCAAGTTGAAGTCAATGTTTGCTTTTGACCACGGTTGTAATTTTTTTGAATTTTCTTTTCTATTTTGTATTTTCTTTTGTCTGGCTCCTTATTTTTCTTTTTAGGTTTGAAAATCTTAGAAGGTTGAAACAGTTTGAATCTTGTTTGATTTACTTTCTCTGATCTGGTTTTTTTTTGGCATGGCCGACGGTTTTATAGTGGACCGACCACTTTTATTACGAACGTAATAGAGTTGAAGTACAGGAGAAAGGTAAAGACACCTTAGCTACTATGAATGAGAAACAAAATAAAACAGCACAGGAGAATGACTGACACGTCACTACTACTAAAATATATATATCAAGGCTAGTTCTCCTCCGCAGAGGAAGAATCACCAACTCCCTCTACTTCCAAGGAAGAAAGCAGAGTACCATCCCCAAGAAGACCAATATAGGGGCGAAACAGAACAGCAAGAGAGGGATCATAACAGTCGATGTCAGAAGAGTACACAAAAGATCTGTCCCAGGCAGAATCAGCTAGAAGAGCAGCATTTATCACAGAAGACGTACCATCCAAGTCAAGAACCAAGGAATCACCAGAGACACAATAATAAAGGCTCCGCAGATCTAATAAATTATCAGAAATATACCTAAAATAGGTGCCGTCCACAGGGTTGAATCTCATATCAGAACGAAGATCAACCCAACTATGTTCAGACTCAGCCCAAACAACGTGCGGAAGAGAGAAATCCGGCAAAGCAGGTAGAACTGAAGGATCAACAACAGGAACTGGGGTGGCCGGAAGTACTGAAGGAACATCACCAGGATCAGGGGAAGCAGGAAGAACAGTAGGAACATTACCAGGAACTGAGGAAGCAGGAAGATCTGATGGAGCATTACCAGTAGATGGACCAGTGGCTGAAGCAGCCAAGGAAGTTTTAGGAACCCATTTTCTAAGCGGAGGCCGAGGCAGCGGAATTTTAAGAGCAGCAGACGGGATACAGGAGCGCACACAGGCAGAGGCAATATGACCAAAAGAGTGACAGGCGGAACATATATCAGGGACCCATCCATAACGAACACGAACATCCTCCACATGACCAACAGCAAGTTGGACAGGAATAGAGGTAGGGAGAGGCTTATCAGGAGTAATCTCAATCAGGGCCTTGGCGAAAACAAGCCTATCACGCGCTACAGTATTAGAGTCAAAACACTTTAATTTACCGATATTGCACGCAAGCCAATTCAATCCAAGCAACGGTTGTAATGCAGATGGAATTTGGGAGAAATAAACCCAAACAGGGATAGAAAATACTTGGTCACGAACACTAGTAACCGTTGGAGACCAGGGGGTGGTAATAAAAGGTTGTCCGTCAAAGAAGGAAGGCTCAGACTCAAGAACCCGACAACGTTCCTCAGAGGAGGAGAACAATAGGTAGTACAAGGAATCAATCAACTTTACCTTAAGCCCTCCCTTTAGCTTCCAAGCCCTACGACAAACAGCTGCTGCATCAAGAAGACGGTGTTTCGGATCCAAAAAGAAACCAACCACATATCCAGACCAAAAGTCCAAACCGGCTTGCATAACACAGGGGGGAGGGATCATCACTCCATTCTCTTCAACGATATCAAACTCAACCGGTTCATAAACACCCGCGTTACGTGGCACGGATTTAAAGAGCGAGGACCAAGATTTGGGAGGAGCTGAGCAGGGTGCAGTAGGGCAACAATCAATAATAGCAGTAGAGACAGTTTTGGGACATTGAGCATTAACGTTAGAGGATACTGAGCGCAAGTTATCGTTGTTCATTGGAACCTCAACAACATCGACACTGGACCTAATCTTGCCACTAATAAAACCAGGTAAGGGACAGGATGGACCTGGAATCACAAAATCTGATGGTTGATCAGGATATGCCTCACACTCTACACTGAAATTGGGACCAGTTCCATCAGGAGCATTATGACAAGCACTTGGAGTGCCATATAGAGGTAAAACAGGCAAAACCAAGTCAGAGGCACGACCTGCCAAATCAACAAATTCACTGACTTCAACAACGGAACCCACAATTGTATCACCCACAACGCAACCAGTTGAGTCAGCGACACCAACATCGGACCCAGACAAGTTACTCGGCGTGCAAGAAAATGACTTAGACGAAGCCACAGCAACAGAAACAACGTTTGATACAGGGCGGACAATAGAAGTAAACCTGTCACAAGAGAGAAGCGGAGGAAAATCTCTTGCCGAAAGAAGGTTAGGGCGGTCTGATTCACTAACCTCCATGCCACGGAAGCGTCTTCCAGAACGAGTGGAAGAAGGGGAGGGGAATCGGAGAGAAGAAATTAAAGGTGGAGTGAAGGACATGAAGAGAGAGGGGGAACAGAGAGGCACGGAGAAGAAACTGAAGACGGGGAAAATCGCCAGAAACCCATATTCAATCGCCTGACATTTTTAGGATATAAGAGAGGACTAAACTGGTTTTGCTCAGGTTAAAACATGAAATAAGTTTTGATTTTCTTTTCTTTCTTTACAGATTTTTTCAGGTTTGAGAAAACTAAGCCAGATTTCTTTCTCAAATATACTTTTATAAAAAAATTCAAATGGTAACGACCTGTGATTTTCAATAATTAAATTTTGTTAATTTAATAAGTTTTGGTAATTTAATTCAGAAATAAAATAAAATTATGTAATTTAATAATGAAATCACTAAAATAAAGGTAATAATGTTAATTCTATTTACAATAATATGATAAGTGGAAATAAAAAGAATGGAAATCAAGATTTATTAATTTAAATTTAATAATTGGATTAGTTGGAATTAAATGAAAATTAATATTTAAATATTACGTAAATAGAGATTAAGATCGAACTGGGAAATATTAGTGTACCATGTTATTAACCAATGTTAATTATATCCATATTGTAATAAAAGATTGAATAACAAGGTTTAAACGTTAATAAATGGATTTTGGAATTTTAAATTTATAAATTTCTGAATTCAGTGAAATTGAAATTAAACACCAAAATTGAGGAATTAATCAATTTTAAATCGAAAGCTAAATTTGTTTAAATTATTTTTGAATGGTTAAGAAATCAAAATGTATAGAAGTTGTAAATTTTTAAGATTTAAATTGGAAAGTGATTAATTAATTTAATATTAATTCATTTTATTAACTAGAAAATAGCCATTTTGGCCACTGACTCGGATTTCGACGAAACCAGTTTCATCGGATTCGCAACAGTGAATTATTGTAGGATTTCAAGTTTCATAGCGATCGGACTTATCGTTTGATCGTATGAGCTCGAAAATCCTAGAAATCAATTAATTGAAATCAATTGAAATCAATTTGAAATAACTTGATTTTAGCATAAATTCTTCATACGATGGAATTATAACTTGAAACCTACTCCATTAAGTTTAAAATATTCAAAAACATCCAGTTTGATACATGGGATGACCCAATTTCATTCCGAAGTCAGAACGGGCTTTACGTGCCATTTATCGTCCAACGGTCCAAGCCAATCGTGTCCATTCATCTCTATTTCTGACCTACCTATATATATACCTTGTTATGAACCCTAGCCTATCTCTTATTACTCATTTCTATATGTACAATTCTATTTGCTTCTCCTCTTCAATGGCAGACAGAACCCTAAATCCCAAGATGCAATTTTAAATCAAATTCAAAGCCAAAAATTCAAGCTCCTCAAATAATATCAAATTTCATATCAATCTGAAGCTCTCGAAGAGCGTAATCTTTTGGTGGTATTATTTTTTCGATTCAGAGAATCGTTTGTCCTGAAATTGTGAATCAATTTCGACCGTCCACATGTCGATCGGGTAGTGCCATTGTGTAGCTGGCGCGATGTAGGTCACAAGGATGGTTTCGTTGGTCCCGACGTGGTCAGGAATCGTCGTGATTCGGCTGGGAATGTGTAGCAGCAACGGCGAGTTTCGTGAGATCGGAGGTGGCCGTGCTTGTGTTGATGGGGACGGCAGGAAGTGGGGAGCGAGGCTGTGGTCTCTGATGATTGTGGAAGGCTTCGCAGCGGCGCTTTTTTTGGTCAAAGCGTTCGACCTAATGGCAGCTACAGCTGTTCCGGGCGCAACTTCGAACAGGGGCTTGGGTTTCTGCATGTGCGAGGTTTGAAGGTGATGTGGCCTTCATCTATTTGTTTTTATTTTATTTCTAAATTTTAATCTTCTAACATGCGTAAATTTTGCATACGAGGTCATTTTTGCACGCGGTTTCTTGCGCTAGGATCGTATCGGAATTTCGGACATTTGACGCTCGTTTGGACGAATTATGAGACTGTTCAATTTTTAGGTTTAAATTTTATTTAAATTCAATTTAAATTCAAAGGCGAGTGTTTTAACCCACTCACAACTTCTAAAATTTCTTATGTTTGTTAAATTAATTTATGATGTGATTAAAAATGTATTTATAGCTATTTGGCATATTTTTAATCATCATCTCGGTTAAATAGAATTTATTCAATTAAATTGTTATTTAATTTATTATTGCATATAAAATGCCAGTTAAACATGAGATGACCCGCTTTCTTTCCTTTTTTTTTAAAAAAAAATTCCTTCAGTGGTCACCTGGTCAAGAGAATCTCATTCATACACTTCTCTTCTAATCAGGATCTTTAAACCAATATAAAAATATTGTTAAGCTCAATTTATCTTAAACTTATATACAAGAAAGTATGTGTGTACCATCTATTTTTTTTCCTATCAGAGTAATGAAGATTTGGAAGCAGGAAATTCTATTTAAAGAAATTATTACATGATTTTCACATAGCAAAGCCATTTTCAGTTCAAATTCTCCAGTTGTACTTATTTCTTTGCATAACTGTTGATAGCATTACTTCTAGGCCTATCATTTACCTGTATACATTTTGTTTTGTTTTACTCCATCCCTGTATTTACTGTGTTCTTAACTGTGCATGTGTGTGAGTGTGTACGTAGGAAGTACTGAGTTTCCTTGACAATAGAAGCATTCGGCCTTTATGTAAATTAAGTGTCAAAGTATTGAAAGGTGGTTGAACCCAGGCTTAGTGGAAATGGTCAAGTTAACCTTGTTTCCTTTTACCACCATTCTCAAGCTAAACACCTGTAATTCTGGGTTCCTTTAAACGCCTCAAAGCTATTGTTTGCCATGCTTTTATATCATCATTTTTTTTAAAACATAAGCTTTTCATAACAGTTACCAGATCATTCTTTTAATTTGAACTTACTTATAATTTCAGATCTTCTAGTACTACACATTTTTGTTAAGTATTCTGGAAGTTAAGAGAAGAAACAACATCACACAGTCAAAACATTTTCAAAAGCAACTCATAAATTTTAACTGAATTATATCTTTTGGGTTCAATACTTATCCAACAAAAAATAAAACTACAATGGTTTCTTTTCAAACAACATAACTAACATATCTTAACATAAATTCAACTTAAACTTCTATTTTAATATCAGTGAATCTGTAACTATTATATCCAATTCCTTAGCAGCAACTCATCCAAATCTTGATCAAAGAGGTTCCTATTTACCTGCACAATCACCATGAGCTGCCTCATACAAATATGAGACACCCAATGGTGCACAAACACACAAGGGTCAGACTAATTGTCTGGTATGAGTAATCTTCCTGAAAACATGATTTCATATAACTTCATTGATATGCAAATACTTTGGATACCTTAAAACTCTATATTACCTCTGTGCATGGTTTTGTAAGGCATGTGCATTTATATCAAAGCAAACAATTATTCATAAACCATGTAGTACCATTCATAGAAGAAATCTTAAAAATTCTCCAAACAGGCATCATAAACCAACCAATGCAATCATCAATTTAATCATTAAACCCCTTTTACAATTTTACTGGCCATCAGGGATTCCACCCAAGCCTCTACTGAACCTATTTCTAGAGTTCTTTGCCAATTATAATATGGTCTTTGGCTACTTTCTTTTCCTTTAAACACACACTTCCTGGGACTATCTCTGTTAACCCAGCACACTCAGGCTCCTGGGTATAAAAATACCATGTGTGAGCTTGCAATGTTCACCTTGCCAAGCTATACTTTGTAGCCCTAAGATCCAAATCCTTAGTTAAATTATTAAGTGTTAGTTTTCCCTTTTTTTTTCAATTTTGCTAATCCCTTTTTTTTTGCATATCACATTTTAATCAGAGAAAATGAATAATTCAACCATCATGCAATTATTCAAGGATTAATAGATCATGTTCTCATAGATTTACTCATACAAGCAAATACAAGTTCTCAGTATACATGTTATTTAGATCATGAGTTTTCAATGGATCATGTTATGAATATATGGTCATAAATAAATTCCCTGTTGCATCTTTTTACCTCTGGTTTAATCAGATACTTACTACTTCATAAGATCTGGCTAAACCACAAGTTTTTTCTTCATTCTAATCTGGATTTATTTGTAAACATAGAAGCTCAGCACATGTGTAACCTTGCACTTCTATATTTCCATTTATTCAATTAATTATGAGACATAAGCAACAACAACTCTATGCTGCAGTCCCATCTTTTTCTTTTCATCTTTTTTTTTAGACCATAGATTTACAACATTTACCCTTGGGATTTTTCCTTTTAATGAATAACTATATGCAGAAAACACATAAAAGAAAACATCTCATCTCAAGGTTAATTCATAACACAAATGATCATTTTTAAACAGGAAATCCATAAACCATATTTTCTCGGTATATCAACATGAAGGGTTGAACACTTAAACAGATCATTAACACACCAAAATAAACACAGACTATATAAATGAAATATAAAACTATTTAGGCTGCCTCAATATTCAGGACTTAATGCCAGGTTTTCAGTGAGATCACTCACCCTAATTCTTCTCTTTCTTTCCTAAGCCTCCTTTTTTTTTGATATCCTGTCTTCTACTAACTCTAATGGCCGGTGCTTATTATTTTTCTGAAGAGCAAAATGTATATGATCTCACCACACTAAGCCTTTTTATAAACTCTGGCTGCCACTAGGGTTTTAAAAGTTACCCAATGTCAATTTTACCCCATAACTAATCATGCCTCAGTCTTAATTCAGATGAAAGAAAAAGGGTATGTGGTCCTTATAATCTTTTCAGAAAATAAAACTTATTCTTTTCAATCCTACCCCGGGTCATGTTATATGTATGTCTTGATTTATTTGCTAAGCAAAAGAATTACTAAAAATGGTAAAAGTGTTTTATCAAGGATTCATACCATTTCCATGCAAGCCTTGTCTTTTACCAACAGCACTTGCCTATGCACATGCATATCATATGTAAGCTTATTTTTTTCCTAAGTCTTTTTTTTTCTTTTATTATTATGCAGAGAACTTGTGTACATGTGTGCACTATATTGTGTACACATTCATATTTAAATCATACACTTACAAACAGTTTATTACTATTACTATTATTATTTAAAACAAATATGAACTAATTTAAATTATAAAACTTGTTCATAAAATCAGGGTTATCACAAAACAGTTATTTAATTTATTATTGAATATAAACTGCCAGTTGATACCTGTTATTTATTATCTGTTATATATTGATGTTATTGATTGAATTGGATGATGTTTGTGATAAATCTTTGATGATTGATATTGGATGAATGGATGTTGTATTTTTTATTGTTATAAACTGCAAGTTGTTATGTATTTTATTTCATTCGGGATTGCAGTTTGAATTGATATATAACCGTATTTATATTTTAAATTACGGATTGAAATGTTTAATATCTGCATCACTTGACCATAGGATAAAAAATTTTATACAGACACCGTGGTTTATATATATAAAAATATTTTGAAATGATTTCTATGATTTTATAAAGAAATATATGGGTTATATACATATTTATTTTAGATGTTATGTAAATGTTATTTTATTATTGATTTTTAACTATGTATAAATTTGTTTGAAATATAAAATAAGTTAAATAATAAATTTTGATTGTTTTTATATAATATGGTTAAGTATCTGTTTAAATTATACTGTGTATAGAGTTTATAATGACTTAAATAAAAATTAAGGTTGGAAGATAAATATGAAATTGATTTGGATTAAATTATTTAAGAATTATAATCGAATAAATTTGATTTGAAATTTAAATAAAATTGAGATTTTAAAGGGTATGATTTTGGTTTAGAGCGATTTAAATGAACATCAAGTTGATTTAAATGAATATATTAAGTTAAATAAATTGAAAGAATATCCAGTTGTTTGAAGTTTAAGAAATTTACTTAAATGATATTGGATTTATTAAGTAAACATGTCAAATATAAATAATAGTAATTGAATTTGATATATATTGAATTATCAAAGAATTAGTTTTGAAATGGTGGAATATTTAAAGCTTTGAAATATATGGAAATTGAAATGGTTTATTTGAGGGTTCAAATCTGTCTTTGGAATTGATTTGTGAAATTAAAGAAGCTATTTTATTATATAAAGTAATTTAAATATTCAAACCATTTAAGTGGTGGATGTTATGTTCAAAGTATGAGATTCAAGGTACTATAATTTGAAAGTGTTATATTCAAGTGTTCTGATTTTGAAATGTTATAACTTTGAAAGTGTTATGATTTTAGAAAGGATATATTTGAAATAAAATGATATCGTATTGATTTGGTTTTTGAAAAGGAAATGATATTTTGATTTTAAAGTATCAACTATTTTAAAAATGACCGCGGTGTTATAATAACATTTTGTTGTTAAAGAGACGGGGATCAGAAGTCGTCATACTCTCTACCAACTCCGAAAACCACTTTAACAACCGTATATGCGGTAAAGATTCTAGAATGAAGTAGGTTGGCGGCGGCGTTCCTTTGAGGTATATATGTGGGCCCGACTCCGTGAGTTGGCATAAGGTGGCTAAAACAGGAGCGACTAACGGGCTAATGTGGTAGCACCTTTGATCGGACACATCCCTTTGATATTATACTTTGACTTTTGGATTGATTTGGTGGCCACTTTTGATTTTTTTGATTTGGAGCTGTGGCTCGAGGTGGGCGGTAGCTACGGTTTTGCGTTACCACCGGCCCGGAAGTGTAATTGGTATATCTACCCTGGCATTGCCTCATTGTGCCGTGTCACCTACCCTAGCGCGCCTTGTACGAGTTTGATTTGTGTCGTACCTATGGATTATCCTCTGGTAGCCTTCCAATCAGGAGATATTACGGTACTGTATAGACTATTGACACTATTACGTGTTAAGGGCTATATTGGTAACCCCTTAACACTATTTTAAAGTAAGTTTATTTTACTTTTAGACATTATTATAATAGCGTATATTACTACATAGTAGATATTTTAACGGATCCTTTGGAGATGTGAATCCTGAGCATCTCTTAAGTTACTGCACTCATGTTTGACACTGGATAGGAGATGTCAAATCTCGTAAACATCTCTGATGCCATTCCACTCATATGTATTTCTATTGATTTAACTCACATAAGATCTTTTAGTTCTAGCTCGAATGTTCTGTCTTTTCAATTCGCTCGGGCTAGCTTGAGCATTTCATAATTTGAAGACTTTATTTCTGGAGGACGAAGACGAAGACTGTGTTACTATTATCTATTATATTATTCCACTGCATCCATACTGTTCCGTTGCATTATTTATTATTCTCTGGTATGTGTAACTCTGATATGTATTGTATTAGTATAATCAAATGTTTTGTAAAACAGCTTCATGGACTGTTATTTGATTATTATATTTTGTCATTCCGTATGAGATTCTGTATTGTTTTATTTCTTTCTCTGCTTTTCTTATTTACCCCATAACAATCCGTCCATCTATATGGTTTGAGTCGGCATGTGTGTTTGCTTAAGCGTACAAAAAGGCGGGATGTTACATCTGGTATCAGAGCTTTTTTTAGCTAAAAACATTAGCTTTGCGAGGTCCGACTCTTTATTAATAGGGTAGTAATACCCTATGATGAGTCCCTGAGTGTGTGTGTGTGTGTGTGTGTATATATGAGAGCGTATTTGTTAGTGTTATAAAAGATTTTAATATTGTGTTAATTTGTTTCGTTTTGTATTTATAAATTCCGGTTGGTGCATAGGTTGCTATGACATCAATAGGGATTTCTAAACACTTAATAGGACAAACCGACATAATATTTATTTTGAATATAGGTGAATGAAATAATTTTGCCTATTATATTTTCTGTATATAAAGTAGTAAATTTTATAAAGGTTATATTTGGTTGTAATATATTGATTGTTAGGTAGTGAAATTTATAAATATTGATTGGAAAACTTAGAATCTAAGTCCCAGGGTTTTTAAAAATTTATTTTGAATGATTTTGAAATATAATAATAATATTATTAGAAGTATGCTTTGATATAAATATTTCAATATAATTTTAAAGAATTGTTTTAAAGAAATTTTGGAAGGAAATAAGTTCTGTACTCTCCTCTTTGTCGCTGGAAAATAATTTCAGTGATGAGTGCACGCATCATCGACATCTATTTTCGAGTTTGAAAGTGGGAAAGCCACTGTAGTAGTTTTACTACAGATTTATTTTGATAAACAAATATAAATTTCAAATTGTTTTAAATAAATCGGATATATAAATTGTAAGTATATACATTTATCTATTATTTTCAGATGATTCGAAATTTAACCCGGTATTTAGTTCTTAAAGTTCTCGTTAATTAATAGTTTCAATTATTGTAGTGAAATGGAATGAAACTAATTAATAATTGGAACCTCTAATTAAAATAAGAGATTAGATTCTAGGTTATAAATTAAATAACAAGAAAGTTGAAATTTGTAATCTATAAAATGCAAAGGATATGATTATTGAACATTGGATTAATTAAAAGAAATGAGATAAACTTGTATAAATTTTAGTTGCATTCTTAAAAAGCATATATATAACTTACCAAAAGATGTAAAAAGCCAAAATGTTAATAAGAAAATTAATGGATATTATACAAGTAAAACTTGAAGTGATGAATGTATTCGATGAAATTCTTTAATAAATAAGAATTTGATGTGTAGATGAAATGCTACTAATTAAATATAATAGAAGGGTAAGTAGTGTAAATAAATGATTATAAACTCAAGTTAATAAATTGATATGCTAAATAATTTAATTAAACATGAATACTATAAATGAAATTAAGTAATAAATGAATGAATGAAAACAAATTAAAATTTGCAAGAAATAAATGTAAATTAAAAAGATAAATTATTATATGGATGAAAAGGAAGTGAAGCAATAAGTATTGTGAAATGAAATTAATAAGTATGAACTTAATTTATGCTTGGGGACATTGTTTGTTTGGTTTATGGTTGTTTGGGCAAAGATACTTTAAAATTGGTTGGATGTATGAATAATCTATTTAGTTTCATATAAGACTGTTGAGCAAAGGGTATACTAAATAGTTTATTTTATCGTTCTATGCAATTTAAAAGTGTCTACGCCGGACCAACTATTTGTTTTGTTTGATATGAATGGATAATCAATTTATATTGATTTTGTATGATGATTGTATGCTATTGGTTGCAATGATTGTTGTTTTATATTTAATTGTTTGAAACAACTCTAAATATTCATTTTATATAATTATTAACTCTTTTGGATTATATAAGCGAAATACAGGTTATGGAAGCAATTGCTACTGCTTTTGGTCTCATAATTAAGCGTTAATTGCCCGACAAATAGGTACGTTCTCGGATTACGGTTTTATAGCGTTATTATATTATTTTTCCCGTGTTGGGATGTATATTATTTTGGAAAATATTATGACATATTATTATATTTGATATTATATTTTCTCCTGAGCCTCTCCGTACAAAGGAGACTCTACCAAAATTTTCCATAAATTTTGGACTTGGAAAATTTTTGGAAACTGTTTTTCAAACTTTATTAATTTGTGTATAAAAAGATTTAATGGCTATAAATTGGTATATTTTATACAAATAATTAATTTTGCAAATTTATTGGTTTATAAAGTTAATATTTTTAAATAAGATGTAATGTTTACTCAATCCCTTCTTTCCTTCCTTTTTCCTTTTCGGGAACGAAAAGTTTTCAGTGGGGGAGAATGTAACGACCCTTGATTTTCGATAATTAAATTTTGTTAATTTAATATGTTTTGGTAATTTAATTCGAAAAGAAAATAAAAATATATAATTTAATAATGAATGTAACGCCCCGGAAATTTTCGACTTTCGAAAATTCAACATCGATACTCACTTTATCGACTGCCGAGAAATCGAAGGCCAAAAACCCGAAATGTTATGGTTTAAGAAAAAGAATTTAAGAAAAGAAAAAGAAAGAAGAAGAGAGGAAAAGATAGAAAACATAGAGAGGGAAAAGAAAATAGAACGGAGAACGGAACAGAAAACAACAGAACGACAACTGAATCTCACAATTCGCAGCGGAACAACATATAATAATAAATGAATAATCTTTAAACAAAGAACTATATCAGTTATTACATTTTATACATTTCATTTCATTACATCATATCATCAGAGTATACAACATCAAACAAACAGCGGAAAAAGAAATACTATATAACTAGTAATACGTCATGCCATCCAGCTTGCCTCCAGCAATTCCAGAATATCCAGAATATCCTGATAAACCTAACTCTTAACTGCCCGTGTGGAAATTGGTGGGCACCCAGAGTTCAGGAAGGAAAACAATAAACTCCAAGTCAGTCATGTGACTGGTGTGAGAACTCAAAACAGTTTATTTATCTTTAAAATCAAAAATAGAGGAATATTTTTAAAGTCAATTCGCAATGCTTTTAAAAATGAGACTACCATAAGGCCTCCCGCACACACACACAATGCAAACGCAGAATCGGAGGAGATTTCTCCTTATGATAGTCAAAGATGCTTGATACGCATTTAAAAGAACATTTGATATTATTACTAGTGCATAGTGTAGAGAAAATTCATTTTGAAAGTAGAATATAAATCTTAGCCAGCATAGACATTTCGAACTATGCCTACTATAGCTAACTATGTTCAATAGCAGGTTACCGCCACATTCCATAGCAGGTTATACAACTAAAACCGTACAAGTCTCGTATTGTTTCTTTGGATTTCCAACGAATGATCAGGCCAAGGAACTTCCCATTGCCACATGAGAATGCCTCTGGATGGACATCCCCGAGAACCAAACCGGATCTCTACCAACACAAGGCCGGGTTACCCCTAACTGAGTAACAACTGACCGAATATGCCATCCCCCGGTCCTTTGGGACCTTTTCACCGAGCGCTCGTAATCAATTCACACAATCATAACAAAGTGTTTTCAACATGAGTAAGTATCTGGGCTCCATACCATGATACCACCCTTTTCCAGAAGGAAATGCACACATCCTAAAGGGCGCTACCCCTCATAACCTTGCCGCATCTTTCCTGTTTTGACCATTCACGGGGTGTGAGGCTCGACGAAGTCACGTCCACAAAAACATACTTTATACAAAAGCCATGCTTTGGGTCAACAAATGATCATAGAAATGATCACCAGGATAGACGATCAAATAAACGATCCTATCACAAATAATCAACACAATGATCATTTACAGCAACACTCAGCATGCCACATTACCAAATTGGGAATATATCGCTGATAACATTCAACTACATAACCTCTGAGCTCGTACGTCTCAGAGAAGGGTGTTAAGCTAAAAGAATAAATTCTCCGCCACCAACAGAAATATATTTGAAAGAAATCGGCTTTATATCTCAACTTGTAATGTCAGACATACAATCCATACAAGTCTGTTCCGGGCTCGAACAAAACCGAAGGCACTTCTTACGAAGCCCTTGAAATCCGGGTATTCACAATCCCGATCGAATTTCCCATCACTTAGGAGATCTCTATACCAGGAGCTACCCAGTGCAGAGACAATCGATAGGTCATCCTATCGCTTTCACAAATACTCGGTCTTCAACACCGATCTTCAATGCAATTCACAACGACGTATCACATATTCGGAATGGGTTATACGACCCCATGGTCCTTTCCCGGTTAACCCGAATAGTGAGCGCTTATTCAAAAATAAGTGTGGCATTCACATTCAAACAAATCACATCAAATACCCATTCAAAGGGAAATATTGACAGTCGGTTATTGAACTATCAATGGATATGCACAACATCACCAGATTCCAAATAATTTTCCAAATTATTTATTTGCCAAAATATCTTCACTAGATATATAATTTCAATACTTCAAAAATAAATCAATATTTATTTTTAAACAAATTCTCCTTTTCATTCATAAATTCCATAGTGAATTTATATTTCACAATATCCATGCATATATGATTTCAATTATTCATTTCAATTTATCTTCAAAAAGATAAATTCTCAAAATATTCACTTTATATTCGAAAACATTTCCATACTTATTAAATAAGTAATTCACGAATTTTATTTATTTTCAACACTTAGAAAATATTCAATATACTTAAATCGAGATTAAGTATATATTTCATTCTTTAAGGAAATCATTCTCTTAACATATTTATTTGGGCCAAAACGAATGTTACGTAAAACATCGTTACAACGTCCCAAAATCACTAGTATAGGGATTCGAAATTAAGATAGGTATATAAATCCCAATACTATACAAAACATTTCCTTTCGGAAATCATTTACTATAACAACAGTGTTATAGTCCACTATTTCCTTTTATTTCTCGAAAACGTCTATTTCAACAATAAATGTTGAAATCTATGGTTTCGAATCTCAACACATTTTAAAACATCTTTAGATCGTTTTAATTCTATTTAAAATATCACATTCTAAACATTTTCTTTAACATATTATTCACTATTCAAAAACGTGAATATACTACGTTAACAATTTTTTCATCCTTTTATACATTTTATTTTAAAGTATTATTCACAGTCAAAAATGTGAATATAACTCCATTAATAGGTTTCAACAATTTACTTATCAAAATAAGTCGTTGGCGAATTTATAAAACAACGTTTATGAATTCCATTTCTATTTATTTTATAACATCTCCTTTTATAAATTCCTTTATCAACCTATTCACTTTATAACTCAATTATAAACCAAAAATTCATATTATAAGTTAAATGCTTATAAAACGATTATTTTACAAAATCGTTTCTTTGAACTTCATAATTATAAATCTTATAACTTATAAGATTCAATTATTCATCCAAATATATTCTTTTAATGACTTTATAAATTTTATAAACCTACTGTTTATAAAATTCCATTTAAAATTTCATAGTTTATAATTCTATAAATTTCATTCAATTTATGAAATTCATTTTCGCTTCATTCAAACACTTATAAAAACTCGTTTTATAATTTCAATATTTCAATTTATAAATATCCATTTATAAATCTCTTAATATAATTCAATTTACATTATTCTTTTAAAACATCTTTAATCTCCTTTATTATTTCACCATTTTGATTCATAAAATAATTAAATTTTATAAATCCTATATTTAAACTTTTCACAATAAATTCTAAAATCCCGATTAAACTATTTTATAAAATCATTAGCATCATATTCTCAAAAATCAGTTTTTAACTATTTTTCTCAAAATCATAATTTTTATAACTTTAAAAAAATTAAAATGTTTATTTATTTAAAATAAATCAATTTTCAAACATACAGTATATTTTCAAAAATCACTTTAAAAATCATTTTAAAATTCCAAATTTGGTCTAGTGATGCTACACACCAAATAGTCAATCACGACTACAACGATATCATATATCGATATGATAATCCATCAATATCAAAATATCTGAAATCAAATAAATACTGTTGAGGAATCCAGTTGGATCCCTCCAACCTGTTTTCCTGCATCCACAAACATTAGCACAATACCAATTTCGCTCCAGTACGAAATTATCGCGGTATATGGGATTTAAAATATTATCCGCTTAATAACGGCGCAATAGGGTCTCATCCGCTAAACAAATAAATGCGGGAAATCAATAACTCCAATATATACATATGCCAATATATATATATTGCTATTATATATAATACCAATTTCACTGTTTATGAAATATTCGCGGTATATGTTTTTAATAAATAACATCCGCTTACTAACGGCGTATAATGTCTATTTTAACAATCAATAGATAACAATCATCATTCAAACATGCATTCAAATATTTTAAATCTAACTATTTAAAATAAAATCGAAACTGATTCGATTGAGTGAGAAGTTCTCACCTTGATTCAATTTCGTTTTAGCGATTTATTTCGAATAAAATTAAACGGACGTTTAATTTTACCCAAATTTCTCACTAACTCCAAACTACTCTAATCCAATTTCATCGCGTAGTGCTCGTCCATACGATTCCAACGCAACTGGTTTCGCGCGTTTTCGACCTCGTATGAAAAAGTTATGCATTTTATAAGTTTGTACACGATTTATATAAACTATTTACAACAATTAATTATAAATCTTAAACCTAAGCAAATCAAGACCCTTGGATCCTGCATTCCATCATCCTGACCGTAGAATGCACCCCCCCCCCTCTTCCTTCTTCGTGCGCACGGCTACAGATAGAGGCCGAACCCACTTGATCGAATTAGGGTTAATAAATGCCGCCTCCACGTTCACTTGCAACTCGATCAGATTGCTCCACTTCGAAGCCCTCACCCACGTCCATGCTCGGCCTGAATATCCCCAAGCTCGGTCCCCCCCCCCCTTATCTCGAATTGCATGCGCAAGTGCTGCCGAACGCGGCCTCCTATCTCCCAAAATACAGCTCCAATCTCGATCGTGACCGTTGATCTTAAAGATCTCATCGAGCTCTTCAATCTTCTAGTTGGAAGATTCTTGAATCGTTGAGTGGATTGGAAGATAAATGGGGAAGAGCAATGGTGATTTTCGGCCTTAGAATTCTGGGTGGCGGCTACGGTTATGAAATTAGGGTTTCAATTTTTTTTTATTTTGTGATGGTGGTGGTCTATTTATAGAAGAAAATCGAACACTATTCATCCCGGAAATTCCGAACTTCGATTTACGTGCCGTAACCAGCGTTTCTAGGATTTACCCCGCGTTCCGGACACAATGGAACAGGTTTCGGAAGCTAATTCGGACATCTGTGCGAGTTATGGCTATAAACGTTCAATTTGAATTAAATCGATTTAATCGATTTTCTAGGCGTTTTAATTTGTACCAGACAAACCGTAAATCCAATTGACACGAAATTTGAAACCTTACAATAATATCACATTACGGATCCGATGAAACTAGTTTTGTCGAAATCCGAGACTTTTTGAAAATGGCTATTTTAACTCGCCAAATTAAAAATTAAAAATAAATCGATGCGTTTCGAGCTGCCACGATCAAACGATAACTCCGATTGACACGAAATTTGAAACCTTACAATAATATCACATTACGGATCCGATGAAACTGGTTTTGTCGAAATCCGAGACTTTTTGAAAAATGGCTATTTTAACTCGCCAAATTAAAAATTAAAAATAAATCGATGCGTTTCGAGCTGCCACGATCAAACGATAACTCCGATTGACACGAAATTTGAAATCCGATAATAACTAACTATTACGGATCCAATGGAACTGGTTTCGTTCCATTCTGAGACTGCTCAAAAATTGACTATTTTCACTAGTCGATTTTAATATTAAAATATTCAATTTTCACAAATTAACTTTTAATTCGATTTTAAAAGTTCTAAAATATCGTTCTAACTTCAATATGATAAAATAAAATTTTACAAATCATTTACAATCATATTTAACCCAATTTTCAATTATTTCCATAATTTAACATATTAAATTATCGATTTAATTATTCAATTAAATCCAATAATTCAAATAAAAATTTATTTGACTTATAAATTCACTTATAAATATTTAAAATTAATTAAATATTCAAAAATTAATTAATAAAAATTCTGGGTCGTTACAATCTTCCCCCTTAAAAGAATTTCGTCCTCGAAATTATCAAGTAAGAAAAATTATAGAATTTATTAATTTTCCAAAAATTCATAATTAACTTCTTAAAATAACTTACTAAGTTTTCAAATCATACTTAGTTAATTTTTCAAAAAGAATTACTATTGTTTAACTTTCAATTCCAAATCAAAGTTATAGTTTTCAAAATTTTCCCATTTTCTCAAATTTTTCTAACGCCTTAAATTTCCGGAAAAATTCGCCATAGTCTCCTTTGCGCGGCTCGATCCGAAAAAAAAATGACAGTATATATATCACAAATATACATCTCATCAAGTAATGAGGCATCCCGAAGGGAAAAAAGTATAAAAGTACGGTATGTAATCCGAAATATGTACCTTATATTTTATTAGCGAGCATATACGGCTAATATAGCGTGAAAGCGAGCTCCGAATGCGAAGCAAACGCGATCCGCACCTACTAATCACTCAACAAACAACATGAGAACCATGCATGTAGATAATAGTATCGATATACAACATATAGCAACATAATAACTATATATGCCAACATAACAAATGAACTAAAGCAACAAATGCAAACATCAACCAACCATCATCCATAACCAATAAATATTGATTCATATTCTTATTAATATTCAATGAATTGGTTTTCAATTTAAATCACATTTGATTCATTAACAGTGGATGTTCTTACTAACATTCATTTTCAATTAGTTTATATTCACTAATTCATATTCAAGTTGGTTCACTTCCAAATCAAATTCAATTCTATTTAAGATTCACTTAACTTCCAATTGAATTTCAATTACTTTAGTTTTCAATTTCATTAACTTAATTTCATTAACACTTAATGAATTATATACAATCAATCAACTAACAATCATATAACAACCAATGTATATTAATCGCAACCAAATTCCTTTGCTTTTATTCATTCAATTTGGTTTAACACCATCACTTTCAATAACATTAGATTTTAATGAATTAACATTTATATTCATTATTTCATATCAACTATTCACATTCAATTGATTAATATTCAATCCATTCATTCAATTCAATTACAAAAGTTGAATTTCATTTACATAACTTAAGTTCATATCCATCACATGACTTTATTAATTTACTTTGATACCGAAATCAACTTCATTCAACATCTCTTAAGTTATACTTCATTTTATGAACATCACTTGGTTTTACTTAACTTAAATTCCCACTTATAAATCAATTCAGCTTTCAAATTCTAAAGTAAATTTTCATTTAACTTTAAATTCATTTTTATTTCAACTCATATTCATAAATATATTCATATAGTTTCACTTCTTATATATATAAGTTTATTTCACAATTGTAAATCACTTTAATTATAATTCAATTCTTATAATTCATTTTGCTTATACAATTATTCCTTCAATTTAGATTATTCAAACATCTAAACAATCAACTAATATACATTTTAATAATTCTGAAAAATTATTTTCTTTATATATAAAATATACTCAAGTAAAACTATTTCTTTTACCCAATTTAAAACAATACTGTGTCGAATTGTTCTATTCAAGTGTTTAGAAACCCCTTCGGCATAGTTGTCGAGACCACGCTGACGAAGGTTCATATACCACTCAACAAACCAATCATCACAATATAAAACAATTTTATATTCACTAACATATACGCGCTCATATCTATTATTACACTCAAACTCATTCTAGAGTACTACTGACTCTATCTCTAATGAGAAATACCCAACAGAACCATGGTTGTCGCTTAACCATAAGCTCCGATACCAAATGTAACGCCCCGGAAATTTTCGACTTTCGAAAATTCAACATCGATACTCACTTTATCGACTGCCGAGAAATCGAAGGCCAAAAACCCGAAATGTTATGGTTTAAGAAAAAGAATTTAAGAAAAGAAAAAGAAAGAAGAAGAGAGGAAAAGATAGAAAACATAGAGAGGGAAAAGAAAATAGAACGGAGAACGGAACAGAAAACAACAGAACGACAACTGAATCTCACAATTCGCAGCGGAACAACATATAATAATAAATGAATAATCTTTAAACAAAGAACTATATCAGTTATTACATTTTATACATTTCATTTCATTACATCATATCATCAGAGTATACAACATCAAACAAACAGCGGAAAAAGAAATACTATATAACTAGTAATACGTCATGCCATCCAGCTTGCCTCCAGCAATTCCAGAATATCCAGAATATCCTGATAAACCTAACTCTTAACTGCCCGTGTGGAAATTGGTGGGCACCCAGAGTTCAGGAAGGAAAACAATAAACTCCAAGTCAGTCATGTGACTGGTGTGAGAACTCAAAACAGTTTATTTATCTTTAAAATCAAAAATAGAGGAATATTTTTAAAGTCAATTCGCAATGCTTTTAAAAATGAGACTACCATAAGGCCTCCCGCACACACACACAATGCAAACGCAGAATCGGAGGAGATTTCTCCTTATGATAGTCAAAGATGCTTGATACGCATTTAAAAGAACATTTGATATTATTACTAGTGCATAGTGTAGAGAAAATTCATTTTGAAAGTAGAATATAAATCTTAGCCAGCATAGACATTTCGAACTATGCCTACTATAGCTAACTATGTTCAATAGCAGGTTACCGCCACATTCCATAGCAGGTTATACAACTAAAACCGTACAAGTCTCGTATTGTTTCTTTGGATTTCCAACGAATGATCAGGCCAAGGAACTTCCCATTGCCACATGAGAATGCCTCTGGATGGACATCCCCGAGAACCAAACCGGATCTCTACCAACACAAGGCCGGGTTACCCCTAACTGAGTAACAACTGACCGAATATGCCATCCCCCGGTCCTTTGGGACCTTTTCACCGAGCGCTCGTAATCAATTCACACAATCATAACAAAGTGTTTTCAACATGAGTAAGTATCTGGGCTCCATACCATGATACCACCCTTTTCCAGAAGGAAATGCACACATCCTAAAGGGCGCTACCCCTCATAACCTTGCCGCATCTTTCCTGTTTTGACCATTCACGGGGTGTGAGGCTCGACGAAGTCACGTCCACAAAAACATACTTTATACAAAAGCCATGCTTTGGGTCAACAAATGATCATAGAAATGATCACCAGGATAGACGATCAAATAAACGATCCTATCACAAATAATCAACACAATGATCATTTACAGCAACACTCAGCATGTCACATTACCAAATTGGGAATATATCGCTGATAACATTCAACTACATAACCTCTGAGCTCGTATGTCACAGAGAAGGGTGTTAAGCTAAAAGAATAAATTCTCCGCCACCAACAGAAATATATTTGAAAGAAATCGGCTTTATATCTCAACTTGTAATGTCAGACATACAATCCATACAAGTCTGTTCCGGGCTCGAACAAAACCGAAGGCACTTCTTACGAAGCCCTTGAAATCCAGGTATTCACAATCCCGATCGAATTTCCCATCACTTAGGAGATCTCTATACCAGGAGCTACCCAGTGCAGAGACAATCGATAGGTCATCCTATCGCTTTCACAAATACTCGGTCTTCAACACCGATCTTCAATGCAATTCACAACGACGTATCACATATTCGGAATGGGTTATACAACCCCATGGTCATTTCTCGGTTAACCCGAATAGTGAGTGCTTATTCAAAAATAAGTGTGGCATTCACATTCAAACAAATCACATCAAATACCCATTCAAAGGGAAATATTGACAGTCGGTTATTGAACTATCAATGGATATGCACAACATCACCAGATTCCAAATAATTTTCCAAATTATTTATTTGCCAAAATATCTTCACTAGATATATAATTTCAATACTTCAAAAATAAATCAATATTTATTTTTAAACAAATTCTCCTTTTCATTCATAAATTCCATAGTGAATTTATATTTCACAATATCCATGCATATATGATTTCAATTATTCATTTCAATTTATCTTCAAAAAGATAAATTCTCAAAATATTCACTTTATATTCGAAAATATTTCCATACTTATTAAATAAGTAATTCATGAATTTTATTTATTTTCAACACTTAGAAAATATTCAATATACTTAAATCGAGATTAAGTATATATTTCATTCTTTAAGGAAATCATTCTCTTAACATATTTATTTGGGCCAAAACGAATGTTACGTAAAACATCGTTACAACGTCCCAAAATCACTAGTATAGGGATTCGAAATTAAGATAGGTATATAAATCCCAATACTATACAAAACATTTCCTTTCGGAAATCATTTACTATAACAACAGTGTTATAGTCCACTATTTCCTTTTATTTCTCGAAAACGTCTATTTCAACAATAAATGTTGAAATCTATGGTTTCGAATCTCAACACATTTTAAAACATCGTTAGATCGCTTTAATTCTATTTAAAATATCACATTCTAAACATTTTCTTTAACATATTATTCACTATTCAAAAACGTGAATATACTACGTTAACAATTTTTTTCATCCTTTTATACATTTTATTTTAAAGTATTATTCACAGTCAAAAATGTGAATATAACTCCATTAATAGGTTTCAACAATTTACTAATCAAAATAAGTCGTTGGTGAATTTATAAAACAACGTTTATGAATTGCATTTCTATTTATTTTATAACATCTCCTTTTATAAATTCCTTTATCAACCTATTCACTTTATAACTCAATTATGAACCAAAAATTCATATTATAAGTTAAATGCTTATAAAACGATTATTTTACAAAATCGTTTCTTTGAACTTCATAATTATAAATCTTATAACTTATAAGATTCAATTATTCATCCAAATATATTCTTTTAATGACTTTATAAATTTTATAAACCTACTGTTTATAAAATTCCATTTAAAATTTCGCCGTTTATAATTCTATAAATTTCATTCAATTTATGAAATTCATTTTCGCTTCATTCAAACACTTATAAAAACTCGTTTTATAATTTCAATATTTCAATTTATAAATATCCATTTATAAATCTCTTAATATAATTCAATTTATATTATTCTTTTAAAACGTCTTTAATCTCCTTTATTATTTCACCATTTTGATTCATAAAATAATTAAATTTTATAAATCCTATATTTAAACTTTTCATAATAAATTCTAAAATCTCGATTAAACTATTTTATAAAATCATTAGCATCATATTCTCAAAAATCAGTTTTTAACTATTTTTCTCAAAATCATAATTTTTATAACTTTAAAAAAATTAAAATGTTTATTTATTTAAAATAAATCAATTTCCAAACATACAGTATATTTTCAAAAATCACTTTAAAAATCATTTTAAAATTCCAAATTTGGTCTAGTGATGCTACACACCAAATAGTCAATCACGACTACAACGATATCATATATCGATATGATAATCCATCAATATCAAAATATCTGAAATCAAATAAATACTGTTGAGGAATCCAGTTGGATCCCTCCAACCTGTTTTCCTGCATCCACAAACATTAGCACAATACCAATTTCGCTCCAGTACGAAATTATCGCGGTATATGGGATTTAAAATATTATCCTCTTAATAACGGCGCAATAGGGTCTCATCCGCTAAACAAATAAATGCAGGAAATCAATAACTCCAATATATACATATGCCAATATATATATATTGCTATTATATATAATACCAATTTCACTGTTTATGAAATATTCGCGGTGTATGTTTTTAATAAATAACATCCGCTTACTAACGGCATATAATGTCTATTTTAACAATCAATAGATAACAATCATCATTCAAACATGCATTCAAATATTTTAAATCTAACTATTTAAAATAAAATCGAAACTGATTCGATTGAGTGAGAAGTTCTCACCTTGATTTCAATTTCGTTTTAGCGATTTATTTCGAATAAAATTAAACGGACGTTTAATTTTACCCAAATTTCTCACTAACTCCAAACGACTCCAATCCAATTTCATCGCGTAGTGCTCGTCCATACGATTCCAACGCAACTGGTTTCGCGCGTTTTCAACCTCGTATGAAAAAGTTATGCATTTTATAAGTTTGTACACGATTTATATAAACTATTTACAACAATTAATTATAAATCTTAAACTCCCAAAATACAGCTCCAATCTCGATCGTGACCGTTGATCTTAAAGATCTCATCGAGCTCTTCAGTCTTCTAGTTGGAAGATTCTTGAATCGTTGAGTGGATTGGAAGATAAATGGGGAAGAGCAATGGTGATTTTCGAACTTAGAATTCTGGGTGGCGGCTACGGTTATGAAATTAGGGTTTCAATTTTTTTTATTTTGTGATGGTGGTGGTCTATTTATAGAAGAAAATCGAACACTATTCATCCCGGAAATTCCAAACTCCGATTTACGCGCCGTAACTAGCGTTTCTAGGGTTTACCCCGCGTTCCGGACACAATGGAACAGGTTTCGGAAGCTAATTCGGACATCTGTGCGAGTTATGGCTATAAACGTTCAATTTGAATTAAACCGATTTAATCGATTTTCTAGGCGTTTTAATTTGTACCGGACAAACCGTAAATCCAATTGACACGAAATTTGAAACCTTACAATAATATCACATTACAGAACCGATGAAACTGGTTTTGTCGAAATCCGAGACTTTTTGAAAAATGGCTATTTTAACTCGCCAAATTAAAAATTAAAAATAAATCGATGCGTTTCGAGCTGCCACGATCAAACGATAACTCCGATTGACACGAAATTTGAAACCTTACAATAATATCACATTACAGATCCGATGAAACTAGTTTTGTCGAAATCCGAGACTTTTTGAAAAATGGCCATTTTAACTCGCCAAATTAAAAATTAAAAATAAATCGATGCGTTTCGAGCTGCCACGATCAAACGATAACTCCGATTGACACGAAATTTGAAATCCGGTAATAACTAACTATTACGGATCCAATGGAACTGGTTTCGTTCCATTCTGAGACTGTTCAAAAATTGACTATTTTCACTAGTCGATTTTAATATTAAAATATTCAATTTTCACAAATTAACTTTTAATTCGATTTTAAAAGTTCTAAAATATCGTTCTAACTTCAATATGATAAAATAAAATTTTACAAATCATTTACAATCATATTTAACCCAATTTTCAATTATTTCCATAATTTAACATATTAAATTATCGATTTAATTATTCAATTAAATCCAATAATTCAAATAAAAATTTATTTGACTTATAAATTCACTTATAAATATTTAAAATTAATTAAATATTCAAAAATTAATTAATAAAAATTCTAGGTCGTTACAATGAAATTACTAAAATACAGGTAATAATGTTAATTCTATTTACAATAATATGATAAGTGGAAATAAAAAGAATGGAAATCAAGATTTATTAACTTAAATTTAATAATTAAATTAGTTGGAATTAAATGAAAATTAATATTTAAATATTATGCAAATAGGGATTAAGATGGAATTGGTAAATATTAGTGTACCATGTTATTAACCAATGTTAATCATATCCTTATTGTAATAAAAGATTTGAATAACAAGGTTTAAAAGATAATAAATGGATTTTGGAATTTTAAATTTATAAATTTCTGAATTCGATGAAATTGAAATTAAACACTGATATTGAGGAATTGATCAATTTTAAATCGACAGATAAAGTTGTTTAAATTATTTGTGAATGGTTAAGAAATCAAAATTTATAGAAGGTGTAAATTTTTAAAGTTTAAATTGGAAAGTGATTAATTAATTTAATATTAATTTATTTAATTAACTAGAAAATGGCCATTTTGTCCACTGACTCGGATTTCGACGAGACCATTTTCATCGGATTCGTAACAGTGAATTATTGCAGGATTTCAAGTTTCGCAGCGATCGGACTTGTCGTTTGATCGTACGGGCTCGAAACGTTTAGAAATCAATTAATTGAAATCAATTGAAATCAATTTGAAATAACTTGATTTTAGCATAACTTCTTCATACAATGAAATTAGAACTTGAAACCTGCTCCATCGAGTTTAAAATATTCAAAACAT
This sequence comes from Allium cepa, assembly GCA_030765085.1. NCBI lineage: Eukaryota > Viridiplantae > Streptophyta > Magnoliopsida > Asparagales > Amaryllidaceae > Allium > Allium cepa. Next base: position 106,285,317 of record CM060937.1, on the reverse strand, counting down.
TCATTTTGATATATGGGTTGACCCAATTTTGTTCCGTTGTCAGAACGGGCTTTTCGGGCCATTTATCGTTCAACAGTGTGACGACCCAAACTCGATGTCCAATAAACAACATCAAATTCACATCGCCGGAGCTTATAACAACAATTAGATGAAGATAAAACAGCGGAACAGAATCAATATCATAAATAACATCACTGTTACAACATCAACATAATATCCATACTGCAACAGAGTACATAATACATACACTACAACTCCAAATACAACATCATGATAATACAACAGTGAACATATATCCAAAAGTTCTCAAACGAGAGAGATGATTACGAACTCCCAAAAGCTAACACCTGAAATCTCCAATAGCTCCTAAGATATATCCAAGATAAGAGCTCTAAAATATTGCTACTCCAAAATATAGAAACCTGCTACTAGGCTGCCCGTGTGGAAATAATGGGCACCTAGAGTTTAGGAAAGAAAACAATAAACTCCGGATCAGTCATGGGACTGGTGTGAGTAAACAAAAACAGTTGTATTTAAATAAAACAAGATTTATAAAAGAATTTTTCGGTATGCTTTTAAAAAGGAACTACCATAAGACCTCCCGCCACACACACAATGCAAACGCAGAATTGGAGGAGATTTCTTCTTATGATAGTTAAATATGCTTGGTACGAGAAAAGAAATTCTTTGATATTGTTACTAGTGCATAGTGAAGAAAACATTTCAAAAATAGAATATTAATCTTAGCCAGCATAGGTACCATTATATTATGCCTACTATAGCTGTCACCTGAGGTGACAGGTTATACAACTAAAACCGTACAAGGCTCGTATTGTTTCTTTGGATTTCCAACAAATGGTCAAGCCAAGGAACTTCCCATTGCCACATGAGAACGACTCTGGAAGGACGTCCTCGAGAACCAAACTGGATCTCTACCAATACAAGGCCGGGTTACCCCTAACTGGGTAACTACTGACATGAGTATGTCATCTCCCGGTCGTAACCAACCTTTAACCGGGGCCCCAGCAACAAATCACAAAATCATATATATATATATATATATATATATATGCGATATCAACATAAGTTAAGTATCTGGGCTCCATACCATGATACCACTTCTATCCAGAAGGAAATGTACATACCCTAAAGGGTGCTACCCACAATAACCTTGCTGCATCTTTCCTGTTTCGACCATTTCGGGGTGTGAGGTCCGACGAAGTCACGTCCACAAAAACACACTTTATACAAAAGCCGTGCTTTGGGTCAACAAATGATCATAGAAATGATCACCAAGATAGACGATCAAATAAATGATCCTATCACAAATGATCAACACAATGATCATTTCACAGCAACACTCAGCATGTCACATTACCAAATTGGGAATATGTCGCTGATAACCTTCAACTACATAACCTCTGAGCTCGTACGTCTCAGAGAAGGGTGTTAAGCTAAGAGAATAAATTCTCCTCCACCAACAGAAATATATTTGAAAGAAATCGGCTTTATATCTCAATTTGTAATGTCAGACATACTATCCATACAAGTCTGTTCCGGGCTCAAACAGAACCGAAGGCACTTCCAAAGAAGTCCTTGAAATCCGGATATCCACAATCCTGATCGGATTCCCCATCACATATGGAGAACTCTATACCGTAGCAACTCGGTGCAGAGCCAATCGACAGATCATCCTATCGCTCTCGCAAATACCCGGTCTTCAACACCGGTCTTCGATTGCTATCCATAATGTCGAATCACATATTCGAAATGGGTTATATGACACAACGGTCCTTTCCCGGCTAATTCGAATAGTGGGTGTCAAGTTTTAAAACATGTGGATGTCATTCACAAATATTCACAGGTTCGATGTGGGTTTCGGATAACCAACTGAAATCCGATTCCCTGTCGCATCGAAGTTTAAATGCCGTTTTACGGACAACAGGGTTTTCACATCAATACAGAACAAATCATAATCACAGTGCAATAACATTTACATCATACAGAATTTACAAACAGAACAAAGATATCAATATAAGTTAGCAACAATAGTTAATTACTTCCCAGTGTGATTTAAATAAATTTACCACTAAATTAATTTAATTTAATGATGAGAATTTGGATAAATAAACTAAATTTTGATTACTCAATTTATTGTTTCAAAATTTACAAATTCTTACTTACAAATTTATTTAAACACTTAATTGTTTATAAATCAATTTAATTACAAGTTTGTAAATCATTCTTAATTTCTTTTCAAAATCATTTATTAGCAATTATTTACCTTAATTATCATTTTAAACTACATTATTTATTTATTAAACAATTTTGTAAAATAATGTATCTGGATTTAATAAATTAACCATATAAATATTATTTTTTCTTGATTACTTTAAAACGATGATTTATTATTTATAATTACAATTAAATTAAATCTCAATTGACTATATTAATTTATTATTCCTTAATAAATTATCTTAATGTAACTATCAATTTTGAATCAATCAACTTAAATTATCAACTTAACGATTCTTAATTTACAACTTTAATTTTAATTGCTTTTATTTATTTATTATTATTAATTACAAAATAATTTTAAATCATAAATTATTTAATCATTAAGTAATTAACTTCACATTCCATTTACAAACGATCTTCATTTTATAAACAATGCTTATAAAAATTGTTTAAACTTAAGTTTTCGACAAGCTTCAACTGAATATGCTGTTTCAGGTGGCCAACCCGAGGCTTCCCCGAGTCACGCCCGAGTTCGAATGCCCCTTACTTCAAGTTTATGCCCCATGCTACCCGTGTAAATAAAAATTTTCAAATTTTGTTTAAGTTCCAAAATTAACCACGCTACAACCCAACACAACTCGAGTCTTCCTTCGAGTCTCCACCCCACTTTCCCGAGAGTGACTTCGGGTCACACTGCTCTCTTCCCCCAGATCTCACTACTGACACACGACTACTGCACGTACACGTGCACGGTCGACTTCACCACCGTGGGATGGTGCTGCAGCCATCCACAAGTCGCTCTCCACTCCCAAAAACAGTACGAACACCCAAAGTCTCGAATTTAATTCAAAAGCAAAATCGTGACGTCTCGACCAAATAACCCAGAAACACATCATCAGGAAACGAGCCTGCGCCACCTCCTCTGGTCATCAGAGGCCACGAAAGTTGGTCAGGAGCTTTGCCTTGATCAGATACTCCTATTCCCACCGGCGGCTCGAAGTCCGATCGCCTATTTATGGCGCGGCACCCTCTTTTCTGACACGAACGAAAATGGGTTCTTAAACCCTAGTTCGATCTCGTGTTCGAAAATTTTAGTTTTATAAATTACATTTGTATTTTTCCAGTAATCATGATCGTCATATCTTGCTGCCACCACGAATTCGAGGCCTGCCATTGCTTGGATCATCAGAGCTCGACGAAAATGATTTTTTTTTATCAACCCAAAAATCTCAATAAAGACTTGATGAAAAATTTGATTTTTTTATCTCTAAAATCATCATTCCTACTAGTGATTCACATGGCATTATTAGAAATCAAATTCGTGAGGTTCGAATTTTATTGATATCTTGAGGTATAACTGTATTCACCTTTCCCTGTAAAATGAATCAAATTCCCCTGCTTGCTTTTATTACTAAAACAAGGTACAGGTTGACAACAATCTTAACTTGTTTAATTTTTTTTTTATTTTTTTTTTATTTTTTTCAGAAGCAAAAAGAGGGAGAGAGTGTTTGGTTTTCTTTGGCATGGTATTGCTCTGCATACAGGACTTTAAACATGCCTGTGTGACACTGTAACTCTGTTTGTTACAGGAAAACAAGACACTAGCCCATTTTTTTTCCATCCAACTTAAAGCCATTACATTATACAGGGATTTAAGCACAAAGATTTTGAATAAACATAGGTTTACTCACCTGAACAATATAGAAACAGAGAATACTTTGGTTTTGGAAGACTGCAGTTTAATTTTTTTCTGGTTTCTCTTCTCAGCAAATCTTTATCAATTTTTGAATAAAAGTGATGTTTTTCTCTTTTTCTTTTCCAGGTTTGCAGAAATTTGTTGAACGAATAAAGAGGTAGGTTGATGTGTATATATAACAGATTGTGTACTGAGGCTTATTAAAACAAGTGCAGGATGTATAAACCCATGCTGGAAGTAAAAGCATTAAATGCAGGTATGTTGCTTTGTAGAGGCTTGCATTTAATGTAAGCATGTTTTGAGATGCTTCTATCCTGTGTACTTGTAGAAATGTGCTGTTTGATTTATATAAGTATTATTTTGTTTGAATGTTTTACTCTCTTGCATTTTCTTTTATATGTACAGTTTATATGTTTTATATTTTAATAAGTGTTATCTTGTTTGATTTGATTATTATAAGTACATCTTATTCTTATCTTTATCTAAATGGTGGCTGTTTTGTCTTATTACTATTTTTGTTGCAAGACTAATTTACTTTTGTTTTACTAAATGAAAGTGTTTGTTTTTAATTAACTTAGTTCTTATTTCTTCATAAAAATTTGTTATCTTAGTTTATTTGTTTATATGTTTAATTATTATTATGTTATTTAAATTTTACAATTTCATCATATCTTACCTTAACAATTTGATTCCTATTAAAAGCTCATCTATCACAATTTATTATTTTACTTTGTTAAAAAGAAAAGTGGTTTTAGTTATTAATATTAAATGACTATGTGATTTTATTACAATATTTGTTTTAATTCTATTAAAAGTTTTAACTAAAAACACCAAATTTTGTTCATATTTTATTTCTTTATAACTTTTCAATTTTTATTTCAAAAAGTTCAAATATATTACTAAAATTTAAATTCATAAATTTCGGGATGTTACAAACAGTCCGAGCCATTCGTGTCCATTCATCTCTATTTCTGACCTACCTATATGTATAGCTTGTTATAAACCCTAGCTTATCTCTTATTCCTTATTTCTATACGTACACTTCTATTTGCTTCTCTTTTTCAATGGCAGATAGAACCCTAAATCCCAAAATGCAATTTCAAATCAAATTCAAAGCCTAAAGTTCAAACTCCTCAAATAATAACAAATTTTATATCAATCTGAAGCTCTCGAAGAGCATAATCTTCTAGAGGTATTCGTTTTTCGATTTTGAGCATCGTCTGTCCTGAAATTGTAAATCAATTTCCACCGTCGATATTGGAGTTTGGTCGATCCAACGGTGGATCTACATTCGTTTGTAGATCGGGTAGTGCCATTGTGTAGCTGGCGCGATTCAGGTCATAAGGATGGTTTCGTTGGTCGCGGCATGGTCAGGAATCGTCGTGCTTCGGCTGGGAGTGTGTGGCGGCGGCGACAAGTTTCGCGAGATCGGAGGTGGCCGCGCTTGCGTGGATGGGGGCGGTAGTAAGTGGGGAGCGAGGCCGTGGTCTCCGATCATGGTGGAAGGCTTCGCGCGGCGTATTTTTTTGGTCAAAGCTTTCGACCTAGTGGCGGCTATAGCTGTTTTGGGCGCGACTACGAACAGGGGCTAGGGTTTCCGCATATGCGAGGTTTGAAGGTGACGTGGCCTTCATCTATTTGTTTTTATTTTACTTTTAAATTTTATCTTCTAACACGCATAAATTTTGCATACGAGGTCATTTTTGCACGCGGTTTCTTGCGCTAGGATCGTATCGGAATTCTGGACATTTTGACGCTAGTTTGAACGAATTCTAAGGCTGTTTAAATTTTGGGTTTAAATTTGTAACGTCGCGCCTTTCTGTATGCTTTAAATCGACGATAAACCACATACGTCAGACTAAAACCGTACAAAAGGGAAGATTGTTATGGGGTAAATTAGAAAAAGGAAGGAAGAAATAAAACAAAATAAAATCTTGCAGCGGAACGACAAAATATAATAATCAAATAAACAGTTCATGAATCTATTTTACAAAATATTTGATTTTACTTATAAAATACATATCAGAGTTATACATACCATGGAATATTAATAATGCAGCGGAGCAGTATGAATGTAGTGGAATACTATTATAAATAATAATAAATCTTCATCTTCGTCCTCCAGAGTACGGTCTTCTAAATCCTGAAATGCTCAGGCTGCCCTGAGCGAATTGAAAAGACAAAACACTCGATTCAGAACTAAAATATCTTATATGAGTTAAATCAACAGAAATATATACGAGTGCAGTAACTTAAAAGATGCTCGGGATTCACATCTTCTTAGGATCCGTTAAACTATTTACTGTGTAGTAAATGTCTATTGTAAAATAAACTTACTTTTAAATAGCATTAAGGCTTTACATTTTCCACCTTAACACGTAATAGTGCCAATAGTCTATATAGTACCCTAATACCTCCTGATCCGGAGGCTACCAAAGGATACTCCATAGGTACGACACAAATAGAAACTCGTACAAGGCACGCTAGGGTAGGTGACACGGCATAACTAGGCAATGCCAGGACAGATATACCAATTACGCTTCCGAGCCAGTGGTAACGCATAGCCGCAGCTACCGCCCACCTCGAGCCACACCCCCAAATCAAAGAAATCAAAAGTCGCCACCGAATAATTCCAAAAGTCGAAGTATAATATCGAAGGGATGTGTCCGATCAAAGGTGCTACCTCATTAGCCCGTCGATCGCTCCTGTTTTAGCCACCTTATGCCAACTCACAGGAGTCGGGTCCACGTATTTACCTCAAAGGAAACGCCTCCTCCATCCTACTTCATTTCGGAATCTCACCGCGTACACGGTTGTCAAAGTGGTTTTCGGTATCGACAGAGAGTATGCCCATATCCGATCCCGGTCTCTTTGCCAACCAATCGTTATTATAACACCGCGGTCATTTCAAAATAATTATAATTTAAAACTAGGATATAATATTCATTTTAAAACCATATAAATACGATATCATTTTCTTTTAAAACCATACCAATATGATATAATTTTTAAAACCCAAATCAATATAATATCATTTTTATTTTAATATATCCTTTTCCCAAATTCATAGCATTTTCAAATCATAATGCCTTAAAACCCAAAATTTTGAAACATAACTTCCAATACTTAAATGGTTTAATATTGAATTACTTTAATAATAAAATAACTTTTTAAATTTCACAAATAAATTCCAAATACCGATCTGCACCTCCAATTAAACCATTTCAATTTCCATATAATTCAAAGCTTTAAATATTCCACCACATTCTTTGATAATTCCATATATATCAAATTTAATTACTATTCTTTGGATTGGAAATGACTACTTAATATATCCAATATAATTTAAGTAAAACTTTTAACTTCAACAACTAGATATCCTTTTAATTTATTTAACTTGATATATTCATTTAAATCAACTTGATATTCATTTAAATCACTCTAAACAAAAATCAAGTTATAACAATCATACCCTTTAAAATTTCTAAATTTTATTAAATTCCAAATAAATTCCATATTCATCTTCCAACCTTATTCTCATTTAAGTCATTATAAACTCCAGAAATTAACTTAAATAAATGCTTAATCATATTTTACCTTAATAAAATCAAACTTAATTATTAACATCTTTTACACTTCAAATCAATTTTATACATAGCTTAAAACCCAAAATATAACTATATATAAAATAACATTTATAAAATCCAAATCACTATCTAATAAACCATATATTACTTTACAAAACCATAGAAAAATCATTTTAGAATATTTTTATATATATAGACCGCGGTGCCTATATATAATTTTCCATCCTATGGTCAAGTGATATGGATATTTATCATTTCAATCCGTAATTTAAAATAAAATTACGGTTATATATCATTTCAAACCGCAATCCCGAATAAAATAAAATGCATAACAAATTGCAGTTAAAATAATATATAATACAACATTCATTCATCCATCAACTAATCACACATCCATCACAATCATCATCCAAAACAATCAATCAATACCAATAGATAACTGATAATATATATATAACAGGTATTTAACTGGCAGTTATATTCAATAATATGTTAAATAATGATTTAATTTAAATAAATGCAATAACTTAGATGATGATTAAAAATATACGAAAAAGTCATAAATAAATGCATAGTCACAACAAAAATTTAGTTTAACAAACATAAGAAATTTTAGAAGTTGTGAGTGGGTTAAAACACTCACCTTTTGAATTTAAATTGAATTTAAATTCAATTTAAACCCAAAAATTTGACAGTCTTAGAATTCGTTCAAACCCTCACCGAAATGTTCGGAATTTCAAATATATCCTAACAAAAAAAAACCGCGCGTGAATTGGTGTTCGTATGCGAAAGATATAGCGATAAATGTGTTTGAATTTCAATTATAAAAATAAAAAAAGAACACTTTACCCCTACCACGTCATCATTCTCTCTCGCTCTCTACAGTAACGCACGCAAACATTCCAGCACACACGAACCCTACTGCTCCAACACGCTACACGCAACATCGTTCAAAACCCAAGCCACAGCCACCAGCATACGCGACCAAACTCCGCCATCGCACACGTTCGCCCACACCTACACGCCACGCCGTCACCTCCGTGGCCTCCTCCATGCACGACAACTCGATCGGCACAAAATTAGGACAGCAGCCACCACCTATATGAAACTCTAATCGAATTTTTGCGAAAAATCCGACCGTTGAATCGCCAAATAAACTGCATGGATGAAGTCATCTCGGTCCTCTCTTCAAAACCCAGAAAGGATTTCCCGATCAGACGAAGTTCATCGTCGAGTGATGAACGGTCGAAAATTGATTTGCAATTTCTGGAAAATCGATGATTCAAAACCAAAAACGAACAGCAGATCTGAGATGTGTACATCGAGAGCTTTGATATATAATTTTTCTAAATTTTTTTGAGGAGTTTGAAAATTTTGCTTTGGATTTGAATTTGATTTGAGTTTGGATCTAGAATTTGTTTGTCTGTCATTAAGGAGGAGAGATAGTTGAATTGTACATACAGTCAAAAGAGACATAGAAGTAGGCTATGGTTTATAACGGGTATTTATAGACAAAGTTGAAAATAGAATAGATGGACCCGGTTTATAAACGCGCTGAACGATAAATGGTCCGAAAAGCCCGTTCTGACTCCGAAACGAAATTGGGTCAACCTGTATATCAATATAGATGTTTTAAAATATTTCAAACGCAATGGAAAAGGTTTCACGTCCAAATTCCATTGTATGAAGAAGTTATGCTAAAATCAATATTTTTCAAATTGATTTCAATTAAATCGATTTCAAGGCGTTTCGCGTTCGTACGATCAAATGACGGGTCCGATCGCTACGAAACTTGAAATCCTATAATAATTCACCGTTACAAATCCGATGAAACTGGTTTCGTCGAAATCCGAGTCAGTGGCCAAAATGGATATTTTTACATTAATTAAATTCATTAATAATTAATTAGTTAAATCAAATTTTCAATTTCAATTCTAAAATTGACAATTCTTATCATTTTTATATTTCCAAATCATTTACACTAATTTACCCAAATTTAAATGTCAATTTAGAGTTGATTAATTTATCAATTTCAGTATTAACCACACTTTCATTAAATTCAGAAATTATATATTTAATTTCCAAAAATTCTATTAAATTTATTTCTCATTCTACTATTCAATTCATTATTGTCAACGGATGAAATAAATATTGGATTCAAAATCTTTTACGTTAATATTATCACATTCCATCTTCATTTCAATTAGCATAATAAATTAAATTTCATTTAGAATAAATTCATTTATTAAAATTTGAGTTCCAATTAATTATAATAAATTCCAAATAGCTTTGATTTGATTAGATTCAATCTTTATACTAAGTCTATTATCACTCTATACCTAGTTCCTATTGTTTACCCTTCATTTGCTTGACATTTAAATGAACTTGATTCCAATAAATTCATTGACCAATTAATTAGGTAATTTATAATAATTGTTATCATAACCTTAAATTTACACTTAAGTTTATGTTATATTCAACTAATCATCATAACACTGAATAAAATTTACGTTATTCCCAGTTATTACCCTAATTTTCATTAACGTCACATTTAATTTAGATTTATTGCAATCGGTTACCCGTTTTAATTTAATAGGCTAAATAAATTGTTAACTTAAAACAACTGTTATCATAACTTTTAATTACACATATGAATCCACTATTCACAAACAAGTGTTACAATTCTTATATAATATTGATTTTATTCAATTTATTACATATTACTTCCTTATTTAATAACCTTTGAATTCACTCCCCAATTTACTAATTTCCATCAATTATAACTTGCTAATTTAAATAAATTCATTAATTGTCAATTGCCATCCCAAATAAATCCATTCATTTGATTTTTTCCTTACTATGAATCAATTATAAACTTACCATCTTAAAGGTGATGTCAACATGGGTACTTATCTATTACACTAATCTATGCCTATTTACATCTTACATTTGCATAAATGCTACATTAATTTATTCAAATTTCTAACTCCTTTGTTATTAACCATCCTATTTCCATTTATTATATCTTTGCCAATTATATACATTAATTACAATTAAATATTCTAAATAAATTTATTCACTTGGTTTCATGCTTTTTCTTACATCAATTACTGCCTTATAAATAAATTTACGTTTCTATTCAATTCACATTCACACTTCCGTTATTATATTAATTATCATTAAAGTAACTTTTATTTTAAATTGGTAAACCACTGGGGGCCACCATTTGTCACCATTTCCCTTTATAATATATGTATGTTTATTCTTCACAAATGATTTTCATCTATTACACTATTTCATACATTAATCCAATAATTTTCTCATATTCGATTTAAAATCAAGTCATAACATTTAAATTATTTTATTTAATTGTAATTTCATTCAACCTATTAATTATTAACCTAAATTAGCACTGTAACGTTTTAATTTACTTATTAGCTTAAAATAAGTTCTACCATTAGTTCATAACTAATTCATTCCATTTCCACTCATTATACATTATTTATTGGTAAGTCAACATTTTAAATTATTAATTTACCTTTTATATCCCATTATAAATTAATGCACCCATTAATTAAGATTTTAAATCAAATTAATCATTTCATCTTAGTAACATTCTTTTATTACAATAAGAATATAATTAACAATTAACTAACATTTATACCGTTACATTCAAGTTATTAAAAATTAACTTACCAATCTTATCCAAGTTATTATTTCCATTAAAAATTCACTAAATTTTTATTTCCTTCAATATTAACTTTTTAAAAATCTCAATAAATTTACAATTCTAATTATTGAAAATTTACGGGTCGTTACAAAATTGGATTTAAATTCAATTTAAATTCATAGATGAGTGTTTTAACCCAGTCACAACTTCTAAAATTTCTTATGTTTGTTAAATTTATTTATGATGTGATCAGAAATTTATTTATAGCTATTTGGCATATTTTTAATCATCATCTCAATTAAATAGAATTAATTGAACCAAATTGTTATTTAATTTATTATTGCGTATAAACTGCCAGTTAAACAGTTATTTAATTTATTATTGAATAAAAACTGCCAGTTGATACCTGTTATTTATATCTGTTATATATTGATGCTATTGATTGAATTGGATGATGATTGTGATAAATCTTTGATGATTGATATTGGATGAATGGATGTTTTATTTTTTATTGTTATAAACTGCAAGTTGTTATGGATTTTATTTCATTCGGTATTGCAGTTTGAAATGATATATAACCGTATTTATATTTTATATTACGGATTGAAATGATAAATATCTGTATCACTTAACCATAGGATAGAAAATTTTATACAAACACCGCGGTCAATATACATAAAAATATTATGAAATGATTTCTATGGTTTTGTAAAGAAATATATAGGTTATATAAATATTGATTTTAGATGTTATGTAAATGTTATTTTATTATTGATTTTTAGCTATGTATAAATTTTTTTTGAAATATAAAATAAGTTAAATAATAAATTTTGATTGTTTTTATATAATATGGTTAACTACCCATTTAAATTATACTGTGTATAAGTTTACAATGACTTAAATAAAAATTAAGGTTGGAAGATAAATATGAAATTGATTTGGATTAAATTATTTAAGAATTATACTCGAATAAATTTGATTTGAAATTTAAATAAAATTGAGATTTTAAAGGGTATGATTTTTATGACTTGATTTTGGTTTAGAGTGATTTAAATGAACATTAAGTTGATTTAAATGAATATATTAAGTTAAATAAATTGAAAGAATATCTAGTTATTTGAAGTTTGAAAGATTTACTTAAATGATATTGGACTTATTAAGTAAACATTTAAATCTAAATAATAGTAATTTAATTCGATATATATGGAGTTATCAAAGAATTAGTTTCGAAATGGTGGAATATTTAAAGCTTTGAAATATATGGAAATTGAAATGGTTTATTTGGGGGTTCAAATCTGTATTTGGAATTTATTTTTGAAATTAAAGAAGCTATGTTATTCTATAAAGTAATTTAAATATTCAAACAATTTAAGTGGTGGAAGTTATGTTCAAAGTATGAGTTTTAAGGTACTATAATTTGAAAGTGTTATATTCATGTGTTCTGATTTCGAAATGTTATAACTTTGAAAGTGTTATGGTTTTAGAAAGGACATATTTGAAATAAAATGATATCGTATTGATTTGGTGTTTGAAAAGGAAATGATATTTTGATTTTAAAGTATCAATTATTTTGAAAATGACCGCGGTGTTATAATAATGTTTGGTTGTTAAAGAGACCGGGATCGAAAGTTGTCATACTCTCTGCCAACTTCAAAAACCACTTTAACAATCGTGTACGCAGTGGAGATTCCAAAATGAAGTAAGATGGTGGCGGCGTTCCTTTGAGGTATATACATGGACCTGACTCCCGTGAGTTGGCAAAAGGTGGCTAAAACAGGAGCGATGGACGGGCTAATGAGGTAGCACCTTTGATCGGACACATCCCTTCGATATTATACTTTGACTTTTGGATTGATTCAGTTGCCACTTTTGATTTTTTTGATTTGGGGGTGTGGCTCGAGGTGGACGGTAGTTGCAGCTATGCGTTACCACCTGCCCGGAAGTGTAATTGGTATATCTGCCCAGGCATTGCCCAGTTGTGCCATGTCACCTACCTTAGCACGCCATATACGAGTTTGATTTGTGTCATACCTATGGAATATCCTCTGGTAGCCTCCCAATCAGGAGGTATTACGGTACTGTATGGACTACAGGCACTATTACGTGTTAAGGGCTATATGATTAACCACTTAACGCTATTTTAAAGTAAGTTTATTTTACTTTCAGACATTATTATAATACCGTATATTACTACATAGTAGATAGTTTAACGGATCCTTAGGAGATGTGAATCCGAGCATCTCTTAAGTTACTGCACTCATGTTTGACACTGGATAGGAGATGTAAAATTCCGTAAACATCTCTGGCGCCGTTCAAATCATATGTATTTCCGTTGGTTTAACTCACATAAGATCATTTAGTTCTGACTCGAGTATTTTGTCTTTTCAATTCGCTCGGGTCAGCCTGAGCATTTCAAGATTTGAAGACTTTATTTCTGGAGGACGAAGACGACGATTGTGTTACTATTATCTATTGTATTATTCCACTGCATCCATACTGTTCACTGCATTATTTATTATTCTCTGGTATGTGTAACTCTGGTATGTATTGTATTAGTCTAATCAAATATTTTGTAAAACAATTTCATGAACTATTATTTGATTATTATATTTTGTCATTCCCTTGTGAGATTCTGTTTTGTTTTATTTGTTTCTCTGCTTTTCTTATTTACCCCATAACAATACGCCCTTCTGTATGGTTTGAGTCGGCATGTGTGTCTGCTTAAGCCTACAAAAAGGCAGGATGTTACACAAATTTAAAAAGAAAAACATGTTTGACACTTGTTTATTTGTTAATCCATTTAAGTTACACTTGTTAATTTTTAAATCTACATGGCTTACAAATGTTAACATTGAAACATTTTGTGTTTAATCCCATATTTTATTTAATTTCTACAATTTGTTTTAGACCCTTTTATCTTATGTTTTTACATGATTATATAAATTAAATATAAAAACCATTTTGCCACTTGTAAATCCATTTTACACTTGTTAATCTATGTTGTATTCTTCTTACACTTGTTATTTGTTGCATTAAGATATTTACACTTGTAATTTTGGATGAGACAATGTTTTGAATATGTATTTAATTAATTTGTATATTATATTTTCAATTTAAATATATCTATCTCCTTTTAGTTTATAAATTACATATGTTCTTAGCTATGAACTATTTAAATAAATTTTATTTATCTCTTAAATTCCAAAAGAAAATGTGTTAAACCTTTTTATCAAATCTAATAAATATTTATATATATATACACACATACATATATAAGTCTTTAAAATATAAAATTTAACTTTTCAAATAGCTTTTGAAAATTTCTACATTAAATTCAAAACATAATTTTTCAAACTACACACACAAATACAGATATATATATTTAAATTTAGAAAACAACTTTTAAAATATAGAGTATTAAATTCAATTTTTCATAATATATTTATTATTGATTTCAAATCAAAATAAAAAAATATCTTATTTTATTTGGAAAATTCAAATTTATTCACAATTAAATCCAAAAATTTATATTAATTACCAGATTAAGGTTAACTCAAAACCGGGATCGTTACAGATTTTCCCCCTTAAGAAAATTCCATCCTCGAAATTTGCTAGACAGGGAGATAACAGATAAAAAGATGATTACCAAATCAAACTGAATATCTATTCTACATTTGTCTTACTAAATCAACAATAGATACGAGAACGAATCTACTCAATATTTCACAAAATACTAGGGGCATCCAGTCTACGAATTATGCAAGGGCATTGGTTAGTCCGAAGGATAACTAACCGTTCGTAGAATATATCGAGACTTAAAAGAATAGGTAGTTGGATTCAATTCAATTCAATTTCATATTTAATTAACCAATTTATTTCAAATAAATTTCAAATTCACTAAAGTTTAAGAACGAAAAGTTAATAGAGAAACTAATAATCAGAATACGAAATAGGAACTTATCTACACGATTCGCTGGGCCATCACCACACCGAAACTTCTTCTTATAGCTGCCATGAAGCCATCAACGAATTTAAATTGGACGATGATCAGAAGGGATTGATAGAGAAAGTTGTTCCCGTTATTGCAGAGTGTCAACCATTTGTAGTGGTACTCCTCTACCCCTGTCTCGCCCTCTTTTTCCACTCATACTCACCATCAGTAGATAGTAAGAGAATTTACTGAGGCATACAGGCGTATATCTTAGGGATATACTCATTCTAGGGTGTTTATAACCACACATCTAATTAGTTACCTAATGTGTTATACTGCTAAGCTAAAGTTTCAACCTTCAACTCTGATACCACTTATAAAGACCCTGACTCGACCTTCGAAAATCGGCACCGAATACATTACCCTTATTCAAATGCCGCAGATCCAAACGTCGAATCTGGTTCGCCGGAGCTTATAACACATTAAGTACAACAACAAGCGGAAGAAAAAGAATATACATCATTTATACGCAACAGTTGATTACAAAAATGATACAACTAAAACTTATCAATATTATCAGAGATACAAGATACATCGGAAAGGATATCTTCAATAGAATTTCCAAATGAGAAAGAGAGAATCCAACGTGTTACGACTCCATTGCCAAAGCTCCAAAGTCTCCAAACCAAAAGCTCATACCCAAAAGTTATCATGCTGAATGAAGCAAACTCGATCCAAATGCGATCGCCAACCCAAAGACTTCAAAGATTTACAAACAGAAGTCTGAAGGCTACCTCAAAATAACCTTTCTATAACGATTCCTGTTTCGACCATTACCGGGTTATGAGGTTCGACGAAGTCTCGTCCACAAAGCTACACTTTACACAAAAGCCATGCTTTAATCAACAAAAGATCAGCAGCACTTTGTATGCCACATAACCAAATTGGGAATGTATCACTAGTATCCATCAACTACATAACCTCTGAGCTCGTACGTCTCAAAGAAGGGTGTTAATCTAAGAGAATAAATTCTCCACCACCAAACATAAATGTATTTGATAGAAACTAGTTTTACATCTCAAAGTGTAATGTCAGACACACATCCATACAAGTCTGTTCGGGGTTCGAACAGAACCGAAGGCAGTTCCAAAGAAGCCATTGCAATCCGGGTATTCACAACCCCGATCGGACTCCCCATCATATATGGAGATCTCTATACCGGCGCGACTCAGTAAAGAGACATCCGACGGGTAATCCTCCCGTTCTCGAAAATACCCGGTCTTCACCACCGGTTTTCAAATGTTATCCATTACGTCGTATCACTATTCGGAATGGGTTATATGACACAAAGTCCACTCTCGGCTAAACTGAATAATGAGCGCAATATTTAAAAACATATGGATATTGGGATCTTAGTTAAGTCACAACTTAAAGCCCAAAAACCTTTCTTCAAATGGTTTAAACAAATTACCATTTTCACATCGTTAAACAAAAATATTCACTTCACAAAATTCACTAATCTTTCACAAAGATTAATTCATAGCTTTCGAAACAATTTCATTTCAAATCTTGAAATCTTTTCAACACAAACTGGAAGTTCTTTCGTTATATGAAATCCATTATCATTTGAAAACAAGAGTTTTCGTTTTAGGAAAATCCGATTACATTTGCTCAAGTTAAAGCCTTTCAAACTTGGTTTAAATTCAAATTCTCAAAATAATACTTTTAAAATACTTTTAAAAGTGGTTTATAATCCATATATATAACTTGTATAACCCTTTCAAAACAAAGTTTCCAAAGTAATTCCAAATCTTAAATAAGACATATTATATTCAAGCTAAATTTCAATTTCAAACTTCCTTTTAAAAGTTTTCCACATTCAACCCAATTTCGTTTCCAAAACCATTTGAATTCAAAATTCAATTTTTAAATAAAACAATATTTTAAATTCAAAACTTCTATGACTTAAACGATTTCCTCGTGCAATCCATATTTGTGTGTATATGGTGTAGTCCATAGGTTTTACACAATAGTGCAATATCATCAACCATCACAGATTCAAGCACAGCAATATCGATAAGCAGTATAATCTATAACGCTTATCTTCCATTCATAGATTCATAGATAAATAATATACATTCATCACATATAAATAAATTACATTCATCACAGCTCAAATCAAAATAATTCATATCACAAAGCATCACACATCAGGGATGTCAAGCAATTCAAACATTCAATAGAATCCAAACATTCATAAGCAAGATCAATTAATTATCTGATTAATTTAAATCAGATAAATTACTTATGAATAATTAATTAATTCTGGTTAATTGATATTAATTAATTACAAACCATATTAATTAATTATCTTTTAATCATTTATTTATTAACCCTTAATAATAAATTAATTAACCATTAATTATTAATTAATCAACCTTAATTAATATATCAATCTACTTTTAATCATTAAATAATTAACCTTTAATTATTTAAATAATTACCCTTAATTACATTAATTAATAAACTAATTAACCCTTAATTAATTACCTTTTAATTAATTTAGTAAGTGATTATCCCTAATCAATTTCATTAATTAATCACAAATTAATTGAGTCATTATCCTTTAATCCTTCAATTAATCAACTTTAATCATTAATTAATTACTTTTTAATCAAGTAATTATCCTCAAGTAATTAATTACCTTTAATTACTTACATTAGTTAATCACATTAATTAATCAATCGTTGATTAATTACATTAAGTAATTAAGATCATCTTGTAAATTTCATTAAGACATTACTCAAGACCTTAATTATTGTAGAAGATAAATTATTTATCTTTATTAATTACAAAATCATCATTTAAATCTTATTCCACATATCCTTTGAGACAAATTATCATTATAACCTAATTTAACTTAAAATCTTTAAGAAAAAACATTTAATCTTCTTAATTAAATTATTAATTATACTATTATAATTACTTAAAATAAATTTAAGAATTAATAAAGGATTAAAACACTTCAAGTTTGGTTAGTTAAAATATTTCAAAACTTTTAATTTATTCAAAACAAAGATAAATATTTATTATCTTATAAAAATAAATCAAGAAAAAGGTTTTAAAATTTGATATAAATGAAAAACTTGCTTATTTTAAAATTCTAAAACTATAACATTACAAACCCAAGTCAAACACTAGTTTAACCCGAGCCTTACTTCGAGTTTCCTTCCTCTTCTCTCGTCTTCGAGTCAAACACGATCCATTACGAACCAAAACCTGAGACATTTTCTTCTTCTTCCCTTGATTAACTACCCAGCCATCACCTATACACGCGTGCACATGCACAAATGATCGAAGCTTCTTCGATCATTGCTCCGGCCACCTGCATGCCATCTACGACCTCTCCTATCAACACAAACACACAGGTCGATGAATTCGACCGAGAATTTAAATCGAGAAATTTTGACAACCATCTGGAACAGACAGTTCATCCAAGAACCCCTTCTTATGACCACCTTTGGCCATCATATGACCCAACATTTCGACTAAAGCTTCTCCATGAAACCACGCGTTAAGTCTGCAGCAACCACATAAGTTAAATATCTGGGCTCCATACCATGATATCACCTTTTATCCAGAAGGAAATGGACATACCTTCAGGGGGCGCTACCCCCAAATAACCTTGCTGCAATGATTCGTTGTGAGGTTCAACGAAGTCTCGTCCATAAAGTTACGCTTTACACAAAAGCCATGCTTTGATCAACAAATGATCAGCAGCACTTCGTATGCCACATTACCAAATTGGGAATGTATCACTAGTAACCCTCAACTACATAACCTCTGAGCTTGTACATCTCAGAGAAGGGTGTTAAGCTAAGAGAATAAACGCTCTGCTGCCAAACAGAAAAGTATTTCGTAGAAACTAGTTTTACATCTCAAAGTGTAATGTCAAACATACATCCATACAAGTCTGTTCCGGGTCCGAACAAAACCAATGGCACTTCCAAAGAAGCCCTTGCAATCCGGGTATTCACAATCCCGATCGGACTCCCTATCACATATGGAGATCTCTATACCGGCGCGACTCAGTGCAGAGACATTCGACAGGTAATCCTTTCGTTCTCGAAAATACCCGGTCTTCGCCACCAGTCTTCAAATGCTATCCATTACGTCGTATCACTATTTGGAATGGGCTATATGACACAAAGTCCTCTTCCATCTAAAATAAATAATGAGCACAATATTTAAAAATATATGGATATTGGGATCTTAGTTAAGTCACAACTTAAAGCCCAAAAACCTTTCTTCAAATGGTTTAAACAAATTACCTTTTTCAAATCTTTAAACAAAAAGTTCACTAATCTTTCACAAAGATTAATTCATAACTTTCAAAACAATTTCACTTCAAATCTTGAAATCTTTTCAACACAAACTGGAAGTTCTTTCACTATATGAAAGCCATTATCATTTGAAAACATGAGTTTTCGTTCCAGGAAAATCCGATTACATTTGCTCAAGTTAAAGCCTTTCAAACTTGGGTTAAATTCAAATTCTCAAAATATACTTTTAAAAATGGTTTATAATCCATATATAACTTGTATAACCATTTCAAAACATAGTTTCCAAAGTAATTCCAAATCTTAAATAAGATATATTATATTTAAGCTAAATTTCAATTTGAAACTTCCTTTTAAAAGTTTTCCGCATTCAACCCAATTCCATTTCCAAAACCATTTGGATTCAAAATTCAATTTTTAAATAAAATAATATTTTAAATTCAAAACATCTATGACTTAACCGATTTCCTCGTGCAATCCATATTTGTGTGTGTATGGCGTAGTCCAGGGGTTTTACACAATACTGCAATATTATTAACCATCACAAATTCAAGCACAACAATATCGATAAGCAGTATAATCTATAACGCTTATCTTCCATTCACAGATTTACAGATAAATAATATACATTCGTCATAGATAAATAAATTACATTCATCACAGCTCGAATCAAAATATTTCATATCACAGAGCATCATACGTCAGGGATGTCAAACAATTCAAACATTCAATTTAATCCAAACATGTATAAGTAAGATCGATTAATTATCTAATTAATCTAAATCAGATAAATTACTTATGAATAATTAATTAATTCGAGTAAATTGATATTAGTTAATTAAAACCATATTAATTAATTATCTTTTAGTCATTTATTAATTAACCCTTAATAATAAATTAATCAACCTTTAATTATTATTTAATCAACCTTAATTAATAAATTAATCAACTTTTAATCATTAAATAATTAACCTTTAATTATTTAATTAATTATCCTTAATTATATTAATTAATAAATTAATTAACCCTTAATTAATTACCTTTTAATTAATTATTCTTAAGTAATTACAATAAGTGATTATCCCTAATCAATTTCATTAATTAGTCACAAATTAATTGAGTCACTATCCTTTAATACTTCAATTAATCAACTTTAATCATTAATTAATTACTTTTTAATCAAGTAATCATCCTCAAGTAATTAATTACCTTTAACTACTTACATTAGTTAATCATATTAATTAATCAATCGTTGATTAATTACATTAAGTAATTAACATCATCTTTTAAATTTCATTAAGAAATTACTCAAGACCTTAGTTAATTTAGGAGATAAACTATTTATCTTTGTTAATTAGAAAATCATCATTTAAATCTTATTTTACATATCCTTTGAGACAAATTATCATTATAACCTAATTTAACTTAAAATATTTAAGAAAAAACATTTAATCTTCTTAATTAAATTCTTAATTATACTATTATATTTATTTAAGACAAATTTAAGAATAAACAAAAGATTAAAACACTTTAAGTTTGGTTAATTAAAATATTTCAAAACTTGTAATTTATTCAAAACAAAAGATAAACATTTATTATCTTATAAAAATAAATCAAGAAAAAGGGTTTAAAATTTGATTTAAATGAAAAACTTGCTGATTTTAAAATTTTAAAATTATAACATTACAAACCCGAGTCGAACACTGGTTTAACCCGAGCCTTACTTCCGGTTTTCTTCCTCTTCTCTCGTCTTTGAGTCAAACATGATCCATTACGAACAAAAACCCAAGACATTTTCTTCTTCTTCCCTGATCAACTACCCAGCCATCACTTATAACGCATGCACATGCATAGATGATCAGAGCTTCTTCGATCATCGCTCCGACCACCTACATGCCATCTACGAACTCGCCTATTAGCACAAACACCCTGGTCGATGGATTCGAACGAGAATTTAAATCGAGAAATTTTGACAACCAACTGGAACAGACAGTTCATCCAAGAACCCCTTTTTATGACCGCCTCCGGCCATCTGACGACCCAACATTCCGACTAAAGCTTCTCCATGAAACCACGCGTCAACTCCTCTACATGCGATTGATTCCGATCCACCATAGTAAACGAACTTACCTCGTCAACCACTTCGTCCAGACCAGAACCTTAAACCCTAAATCGAAGAACAAAAACCACAACATCCATCTATAGCAACTCCGCTTATTTTTTCCATGATCACCATCCTTCAAACTATATTCGACAACAAGCACAACCTTTAGTTCGTCATTGATCATCAGGAATTGACGAAAAGACCAAAACAAATCATCTCGCAAATGCACGTGATTTCCAAACTTAGAAATCTAAAAACTTATATCAATTTCATGATTTTCCAATTCGAATTTAGTTATATATTCAAAACAAAAAATTTAATCCATCGATTTTCTTTTGTCTTATACATTTTTACTATAGTTTTTCTAATTCCTAGTTAAACGTTAACTAATTCCACTTAAAATTGTTTTAAAAAAAATAAGATCTAGTTAATCCAAACCTAATTCCTTTAGGGATTCTTGCCAGAAATCATTTAGATTGAGAGATAATAATTTATTTTGATTGAATTGAACCTGCTAATACAACCAGAGATGAACATGCATATACACAGATATGCATATCAAGATACAGAATAATTCAGACTTAATTTTCATAGCATTCATGCAAACATATCTATAACAATACTTCAATCATTCATCGCATCCATTAACATATTAAGGCGTTAAAAAAAATTAGGTTTTCTCACTTGGAGATGATGTAAAACAGAGAAGAACAGAGAAGCCTACATAATTTTCTTTGGTCTGGATTCTTTGATTTGAGATGGCAATTTATCTGTAACTGTTGTTGACTTTAATTTGTGCTTTGCTGTTTGAAATGATCCTTGCATTTGTTTGGGTTAAGCTTTTTCCTTTGCTTGTTGTTTGATTCCTAGGTTTGTTCTTAAAGCTTCCAGGTTTTTTTTAACTTGCATGATTGAATCTATTTTCAGGTCCAAGTCATTATTTGCTTTTGATCAGAGTTGTAATTTTTTTAATTTTTCTTTTCTATTTTGTATTTTCTTTTGTCTGGCTCTATAGTTTTCTTTTCAGGTTTGAAAATCTTGGAAGGTTGAAATAGTTTGAATCTTGTTTGATTTACTTTCTCTGATCTGGTTTTACTCAGGTTAAAACATGAATAAGTTTTGATTTTCTTTTTCTATTCTTTGTTTTTAGATTAGTTTTCAGGATTGAGAAAACTGAGCCTGATTTCTTTCTCAAATATACTTAAAAATTCAAATTAAAAAAGAAAAACATGTTTGACACTTGTTTATTTGTTAATCCACTTAAGTTACACTTGTTAATTTTTAAATTTACATAGCTTACAAATGTTAACATGGAAACATTTTATGTTTAACCCTATATTTTATTTAATTTATACAATTTGTTTTAAACCCTTTTATCTTATGTTTTTACATGATTATGTAAATTAAATATAAAACCATTTTGCCACTTGTAAATTCACTTTACACTTGTTAATCTATGTTGTATTCTTCTTGCACTTGTTATTTGTTATATTAAGATATTTACACTTGTAATTTGGATGAGACAATGTTTTGAATATGTATTTAATTAATTTACATATTATATTTTCAATTTAAATAAATCTATCTCCTTTTAGTTTATAAATTACTTATGTTCTTAGCTTCGAACTATTTTAACAAATTTAATTTATCTCTAGTTAAATTCCAAAATAAAATGTATTAAACCTTTTTATCAAATCTAATAAATATATATATATATATATAAGTCTTTAAAATATAAAATTTAACTTTTCAAATAGCTTTTGAAAATTTCTGTATTAAATTCGAAACATCATTTTTCAAACTACATACACACACACACACATTAAAATTTAGGAAGTAACTTTTAAAATATAAAGTATTAAATTCAATTTATTCATAATATATTTATTATTTAAAATCAAACCAAAATCAAACAAATATCTTATTTTATTTGGAAAATTCAAATTTATTCATAATTAAATCCATAAATTTATATTAATTACCAAATTAAAGTTAACTTAAAACCGTGATCGTTACAGATTTCCCCCTTAAGAAAATTTCGTCCCCGAAATTTGCTAGACAGGGAGATAACAGATAAAAAGATTTTTTACCAAATCAAACTGAATATCTATTCTGCATTTCGCTTACCAAATCAACAATAAATACGAGAACGAATCTACTCAACATTTCACAAAATACTCGGGGCATCCAGTCTACGAAATAGGCAAGGGCATTGGTTAGTCCGAAGGAAACTAACCGTTCGTAAAATATATCGGGACTCAAATGAATAGATAATTGGATTCAATTCAATTCAATTTCATATTTAATTAACCAATTTATTTCAAATAAATTTCAAATTCATTGAAGTTTAAGAACGAAAAGCTGATAGAGAAACTGATAATCAGAATACGAAATAGGAACTTATCTACACGATTCGCAGGGCCATCACCACACCGAAACTTCTTCTTATAGCTGCCATGAAGCCATCAAAAAATTTAAATTGGACGATGATCAGAAGAGATTGATAGAGAAAGTTGTTCCCATTTTTGTAGAGTATCGACCATTTGTAATGGTACTCCCCTGTCCCCTATCCCGCACTCTTCTTGCACTCATACTCACCATCAGTGGATAGTAAGAAAATTCACTAAGGCATACAGGTGGATATCTTAGGGATATGCTCATTCAATGGTATTTATAATCCTGTTTCTAATGAGTTACCTAATGTGTTATACTCCTGAACTAAATTTTCAACCTTCAACTCTGATACCACTTATAATGACCCTGACTCGACTTTCGAAAATTGGCACCGAATACATCACCCGTATTCAAATGTCGTAGATCCAAACGTCAAATCTAGTTCGTCGGAGCTTATAACACATTAAGTATAACATGCGGAAGAAAAAGAATATACATCATTTATACGCAACAGTTGATTACAAAAATGATACAACTAGAACTTATTAATATTAACAAAGATACAAGATACAGTGGAAAGAACAACTTCAATAGAATTTCCAAATGAGAAAGCGAGAATCGAACATGTTACGACTCCATTTCCAAAGCTCCAAAGTCTCCAAACCAAAAGATCATACCCAAAAGCTATCATGCTGAATGAAGCAAACTCGATCCAAATGCGATCGCCAACCCAAAGACTTCAAAGATTTACAAACAGAAGTCTGAAGGCTACTGAATCTATATCTATTAGATGATTATCTGAAAATCTAACTCTAGGCTGCCAGTGTGGAAAAATTGTGGGCACCCAGAGTTTAGAAAGGGAACAATAAACTCCAGGTCAGTCATGGGACAGGTATGAGCAAACAAAAACTGTTTTATCATTAAAAAGAAATTTAAAAGAAATTCACAATGCTTTTTGGAAAATAAAACTGCCATAAGGCCTCCCGCCACACACACAATGCAAGCGCACACTTGGAGGGGATTTCACCTTATGACAGTAAAAAATGCTTGATAAGCGAAAGTATTTTTTTGATATTATTGTTAGTGCATAGTGCAGAAAACATTTGCAAGTATAATATTAATCTTAGCCAGCGTACGTACCATTATAGTATGCTTACTATAGCTACCATGTTAAATGGCAGGTTTTACAACTAAAACCGTACAAGGCGCGTATTGGATGATTGGATTTCCAACAATGGTCAGGCAAAGGAACTTCCTACACCGAATGGAAAGCCTCAGGAGGGACGCCCTGAGAACCTAACTGGATCTCTGCCATTACAAGGCCAGGTTACCTCTGTAACTAGGTAACTACTGACATGAGCATATCATCCCCCCGTCGTGACCGACCTTTATCCGAGGTACCTCTAGACCAACAACCACAAAGCAATAAGTTTGCAGCAACCACATAGGTAAAATATTTGGGCTCCATACCATGATATCACCTTTTATGAAGAAGGAAATGGACATACCCTTAAGGGGCGCTACCTCAAAATAACCTTGCTATAACGATTCCTGTTCCGACCATTACCGGGTTATGAGGTTCGACGAAGTCTCGTCCACAAAGCTACACTTTACACAAAAGTCATGCTTTGATCAACAAAAGATCAGCAGCACTTTATATGTCACATAACCAAATTGGGAATGTATCACTAGTAACCATCAACTACATAACCTCTGAGCTCGTACGTCTCAAAGAAGGATGTTAAGCTAAGAGAATAAATTCTCCACCACCAAGCAGAAATTTATTTGATAGAAACCAGTTTTACATCTCAAAGTGTAATGTTAGACACACATCCATACGTTCGGGGTTCGAACAGAACCGAAGGCAGTTCCAAAGAAGCCATTGCAATCCGGGTATTCACAATCCTGATCGGACCCCCCAACACATATGGAGATCTCTATACCGGCGCGACTCAGTGCAGAGACATTCGACGGGTAATCCTTCCGTTCTCGAAAATACCTTGTCTTCACCACCGGTCTTCAAATGTTATCCATTACGTCGTATCACTATTCGGAATGGGTTATATGACACAAAGTCCTCTCCCGGCTAAATTGAATAATGAGCGCAATATTTAAAAACATATGGATATTGGGATCTTAGTTAAGTCACAACTTAAATCCCAAAAAACTTTCTTCAAATGGTTTAAACAAATTACCATTTTCAAATCTTTAAACAAAAAGATCCACTTCACAAAATTCATCAATCTTTCACAAAGATTAATTCATAGCTTTCAAAACAATTTCATTTTAAATCTTGAAATCTTTATAACACAAACTAGAAGTTCTTTCGTTATATGAAATCCATTATCATTTGAAAACAAGAGTTTTCGTTTCAGGAAAATCCGATTAGATTTGCTCAAGTTAAAGCCTTTCAAACTTGGGTTAAATTCAAATTCTCAAAATAATACTTTTAAAAGTGGTTTATCATCCATATATATAACTTGTATTACCCTTTCAAAACATAGTTTCCAAAGTAATTCCAAATCTTAAATAAGACATATTATATTCAAGCTAAATTTCAATTTCAAACTTCCTTTTAAAAGTTTTCCGCATTCAACCTAATTCCATTTCCAAAACCATTTGGATTCAAAATTCAATTTTTAAATAAAACAATATTTTTAATTCAAAACATCTATGACTTAACCAATTTCCTCGTGCAATCCATATTTGTGTGTGTATGGTGTAGTCCAGGGGTTTTACACAATAGTGCAATATCGTCAACCATTACGGATTCAAGCACAGCAATGTCGATAAGCGGTATAATCTATAACGCTTATCTTCAATTCATAGATTCACAGATAAATAATATACATTCATCACAGATAAATAAAATACATTCATCACAGCTTGAATCAAAATAATCCATATTAGAAAGCATCACACATCAGGGACGTCAAACAATTCAAACATTCAATAGAATCCAAACATTCATAAGCAAGATCAATTAATTATCTGATTAATTTAAATCAGATAAATTACTTATGAATAATTAATTAATTCTGGTTAATTGATATTAATTAATTACAAACCATAGTAATTAATTATCTTTTAATCATTTATTTATTAACCCTTAATAATAAATTAATTAACCTTTAATTATTAATTAATCAACCTTAATTAATAAATCAATCTATGTAATCATTAAATAATTAACCTTTAATTATTTAATTAATTACCCTTAATTACATTAATTAATAAATTAATCAACCCTTAATTAATTACCTTTTAATTAATTATCCCTAATTAATTACAATAAGTGATTATCCCTAATCAATTTCATTAATTAATCACAAATTAATTGAGTCATTATCCTTCAATCCTCCAATTAATCAACTTTAATCATTACTTAATTACTTTTTAATCAAGTTAGTATCCTCAAGTAATTAATTACCATTAATTACTTACATTAGTTAATTACATTAATTAATTAGTCATTGATTAATTACATTAACTGATTAACATCATCTTTTAAATTTCATTATGAAATTACTCAAGACCTTAATTAATTTAGAAGATAAACTATTTGTCTTTATTAATTACAAAATCATCATTTAAATCTTATTTTACATATCCTTTGAGACAAATTATCATTATAACCTAATTTAACTTAAAATCCTTAAAAAACATTTAATCTTCTTAATTATACTATTATAATTATTTAAAATAAATTTAAGAATTAATAAAGGATTAAAACACTTCAAGTTTGGTTAATTAAAATATTTCAAAACTTTTAATTTATTCAAAACAAAGATAAAAATTTATTATCTTACAAAAATAAATCAAGAAAAAGGGTTTAAAATTTGATTTAAATGAAAAACTTGCTTATTTTAAAATTTTAAAACTATAACATTACAAACACGAGTCAAATACTAGTTTGACCCGAGCCTTACTTCGAGTTTCCTTCCTATTCTCTCGTCTTCGAGTCAAACACGATCCATTACGAACAAAAACCCGAGACATTTTCTTCTTCTTCCCTGATCAACTACCCAGCCATCACCTTTGCACGCGTGCACATGCATAGATGATCGGAGCTTCTCCGATCATTGCTCCGACCACCTACATGCCATCTACGACCTCGCCTATCAGCACAAACACCCAGTTCGATGAATTCGACCGAGAATTTAAATCGAGAAATTTTGACAACCATTTGGAACAGACAGTTCATCCAAGAACCCCTTCTTATGACCAGCTTCGGCCATCATACGACCCAAAATTCCAACTAAAGCTTCTCCATGAAACCACGCGTTAACTCCTCCGCATGTGATTGATTCCGATCCACCCTAGTCAATGAACTTACCTCGTCAACCACTTCGTCCAGACCAAAACCTTAAACCCTAAATCGAAGAATGCAAACCACAACGTCCATCTATAGCAACTCCACGTATTTTTTCCATGATCAACATCCTTCAAACTATATTCGACAATAAGCATAACCTTCAATTCATCATTGATCGCCAGGAATTGATGAAAAGACCAAAAAAAATCATCTAGTAAATGCACGTGATTTCCGAACTTAGAAATCTAGAAATTTATATCAAAATTCATGATTTTCCAATTCGAATTCAGTTATATATTCAAAATACGAAATTTAATCCATCGATTTTCTTTTGTCTTATACATTTTTACTATAGTTCTTCTAATTCCTAGTTAAACATTAACTAATTCCACTTAAAAATGTTTTTAAAAAATAATGCCTTGTTAATCCAAACCTAATTCCTTTAGGGATCCTTGCCAGAAATCATTTAGACTGAGAGATAATAATTTAGTTTGATTGAATTGAACTTGTTAATACAACCAGATATGAATATGCATATACACAGATATGCATATCAAGATACAGAGTAATTCAGACTTAATTCCAGTACAAAGCATTCATGCAAACATATCTATAACAATACTTCAATCATTCATCACATCCATTAACATATTAAGGTTTTAAAAAAATGAGGATTGCTCACCTGGAGATGATGTAAAACAGAGAAGATCAAAGAAGCCTGCATAATTTTCTTTGATCTAGATTCTTGGATTTGAGATGGCGATTTATCTATAACTGTTGTTGACTTTAATTTGTGCTTTGCTGTTTGAAATGATCCTTGCATTTGTTTAGGTCAAGCTTTTTCCTTTGCTTACTGTTTGGTTCCTAGGTTTGTTTTTAAAGCTTCAAGTATTTTTTCTTAACTTGCTTGTTTGAATCTATTTTCAGGTTGAAATCATTGTTTGCTTTTGATCAAGGTTGTAATTTTTTTGATTTTTCTTTTCATATTTTCTTTTGTCTCGCTCCATAGTTTTCTTTTCAGGTTTGAAAATCTTGGAAGTTTGAAACAGTTTGAATCTTGTTTGATTTACTTTCTCTAATCTGGTTTTGCTCAAGTTAAAACATGAAATAAGTTTTGATTTTCTTTTTCTATTCTTTGTTTTCAGATTTTTTTTTCAGGTTTGAGAAAATTGAACCTGATTTCTTTCTTAAATATACTTTTATAAAATAATTCAAATTTAAAAAGAAAAACATGTTTGACACTTGTTTATTTGTTGATCAATTTAAGTTACACTTGTTAATTTTTAAATTTACATGGAAACATTTTGTGTTTAACCCCATATTTTATTTAATTCATACAATTTGTTTTAAACCCTTTTATCTTATGTTTTTACATGATTATATAAATTAAATATAAAAACCATTTTGCCACTTGTAAATCCATTTTACACTTGTTAATCTATGTTGTATTATTCTTACACTTATTATTTGTTATATTAAGATATTTACACTTGTAATTTTGGATGAGATAATGTTTTGAATATGTAATTAATTAATTTATATATTATATTTTCAATTTAAATAAATCTATCTCCTTTTAGCTTATAAATTACTTATATTCTTAGCTTTGAACTATTTAAAAAAAAAAATTTTATCTCTAGTTAAATTCCAAAAGAAAATGTATTAATCCTTTTTATCAAATCTAATAAATATATATATATATAAGCCTTTAAAATATAAAATTTAACTTTTCAAATAGCTTTTGAAAATTTCTATATTAAATTCAAAACATAATTTTTCAAACTACACACACAGATATATATATATATATATATATTAAAATTTAGAAACAACTTTTAAAATATAGAGTATTAAATTCAATTTATTCATAATATATTTATTATTGAATTTCAAACAAAAATCAAACAAATATCGTATTTTATTTGGAAAATTCAAATTTATTCACGATTAAATCCAAATATTTATATTAATTACTAAATTAAAGTTAACTCAAAACTAGGATCGTTACAGTAGTACTTGACTCCCTTGTAGATCATTGGTTGCCCTATGGTTGTAGATCCCTATAGGATTGTCGATTGATGATGTACATTAGATGCAGACAACGGAAGGGCAAGGATGTATAAGTTGTAGATATTCAGAATAAGAATTAAATACTATCAGTTTAGCATTTAAGCAATCATTATATGTAAATTAATGGCATTTAATTAAATAGATCTAATTAAGCAAGCGTACAAGAAATAAATATGTTGAACGTAGAGGGAAATAAATATTGTAATTAATGGTACACTAATAATTCATCCCTATGTAACGTTAAAATTAACGTTAATGTTAATAATAAAATTGGTCGTAGAAGAAAACAACGGTTAGAAAATAAAACTTAACATATGTATAAAGACGAGTCAATGCCCTTATTGAGACCGGTCGAGGGGTATAGCGGTCGACCGAAGGCTGTTGTGGTGGCGAAATTGAACCTAGGCCGATCGACCCATATTTAATAAATTAAAATCTTACGGATGGAACCGATTCATGTGCCTATAAATACCGGACCATCCCCTACTTTTCTTCTCATATTTTCAAAATAATAGAGTAAAGCTTTGCTGTTTTCTTTCTTCACAAATTTTAGGAATAGAAATTGTAAATTTGTATATTATACGCACACACACACACAGAGATAGCAAAAAATAAAAGAGAAGAAGAATAAGGGGTGAATTAATTTTGCAAATAAAAAGTAAATGTAAATCCAAACCATACTTAAATTCAAATCTCTTCTTGGATATAAATTTTTAATAAATATGTATATACTTACGATACGTATTTCCATAGGAACAAAAAAGGGTTAAATAGAAATAACGATGTTTAGATCTGGAGATTTTGAAATCTTAAAAGTGAGTGAGAAATTATATATTTTTATATAATATTGGATTTATTTCATTGCAAATGTTTCTTGTATGCCTTGATATAATTATTTTTGAGTTGTAGGCTTAATTATATGCGTAATAAAATTGAAATCATGCCTACATATTCTATGAGCTGTTAACTTGAATTAAATGGTTTACTTGAATCTGGAAATTTATGGTGTAAGTAGTAGTTCCTTAATTAACAAGATTGTATAGAAATCCCATATACATGGGCCAAATGGCATATGTTGGTAAATATGAGTTAGAGGTTATTATAAAATTTACTGGGATTTAATTAGTATTTTAATTCATTAGAATGAAATGTGTTGCAATATAAATTTCTATAAATTATCTAGTTTATAATTAGGAATGATTGTGTATCATTTGAAGTAATATGGAATATGCCTAAAAGAAAGAGATGTATAAAATATGGATACCTGATGTATTTTGTACGAATATTTCAATAACAAAAAGGAAATTCCATATATTCCAAACATTACACAAATCCCTTTTTTAACAAATTATGTAAATTTGTAATGTTAACATTTCCATTTAGGGAAGGTGTAATTCCAACACATCAAAATGCAGAAATACTAAACTAAAGAATTGTACATCGTAATAATCAACAATCTAATTATGAAACAAATATATGTAATAAATACAAGTTAGACATTATATAATAAGTGACAAAATGTAGGTGAAGTAATGAATAAATAAGTAATAAAATTTAGTAATCAAAGGATAATAATAAAAATCGAAAAGGAATAATAAAATAGATCTAATAAAATAAAGGGGAAGTAAGTGCCAAAAGATATTTAAATCATTTAAGTTAAAAATATGTGGTAAATGACATTAAATTAACATTAATAAAATAAGAAGTAAATTACAACAACTGACTATATATTAACAGTTAAACATTGGAGATGTAGTAAAAAAATTAGTATAAATATATACATTGTAACGACCTGCCTTTTTGGATGGTCTAAATTGACAATATACCACACATGTCAACTCAAACCATTCAAAAAGAGGGATGTTAATGGGGTAAACAAAAAATAAGAGAAAAGGAAGGAAAAACAAAATACAGAATCTCACAGCGGAACAACAAAATATAACAATCAAATAAACAATTCATGAAGCTGTTTTACAAATGATATTTGATTACACTTGTACAATATATCAAAGTTATACATACAGCAGGAATAAATAAATAATGTAATGGAACAACATGAAAAACTCAAGCTAACCTGAGCATAATAAAAAGACAAAACACTCGATTAAAAACTAAAAGATCATATGTAAGTTAAATCAACAGAAAATAAATACGAGTGTAATGGCTTCAGAGATGTTTACGGGATTTCACATTTCCTATCCAGTGATTAACGTGCATGCAATAACTTAGGAGATGTTTGGGATTTCCATCTCCTAAGGATCCGTTAAACTAATTATATGCAGTAATATACGCTATATATGTAGTGTCTATCAGTAAAGTAAAATATTAAAATACCGTTAAGGCATTACCCATATCACCCTTAACACATTTTATAAATGTCGTAATCTATACAGTACTGTAAACTCAACCAAAACGGTGGGCTATCAGGGAGCCCTCCATAGGTACGACACAAAACAAAATCATTGTGAGATCGATAAGGCATATGACAAGGCACAGAAGACTATACCCACAGATCGTACTGGATTGCGGAACCAGGCTGCTTATAATGCATAACAGCTACTACCACTCACCTCGAACAACACTTCCATAATCAAATCGAATGTGGCCACCAATCAATCACAAAATAACAAATATGGTATCGAAGAAGCATGTCTAATAGGAAGAGCGACCTCACTTGGACTGGTTATGGCTCTCATTTTCGTTATATCAAGCTGACTCGAGGGGGTCGGGGTTGCGTTCTTACCTCATACTAAAAACGTTCGCTAAACCATTCTACTTCGTTTTGGATTCTCCACCACGTGCATAGTTGTTAAAGTGGTTTTGGAATTGGCAGTGAGTATGACAATATCCGACCGTGGTCTCTTTAACAACCAATTGTTAACTTTTTTTCACACCGTGGTCACTGTATAAAACATTTATATAAATGTAGAAAACAGTTAATACTTTCATATCAAGATAACCATATACTTATTCCATAAGTGTAAATATATTCATAAATACCAAGGAAGATTTCTTTCAATCAGCTTCGAAAATAATTTATAAATTCTTCTTGTTATTTATATGCTTTAAAACCATTTATAAACTATTTATAAATTCCAAATTGTGTACAACTCTTCCCCTTTTAAACACTTCCTTCTATAAACCCTTTATAAAAATCCTTTAAAACCTTTATAAACTCCTTTATAAAGCTATTATAAAAAAATTATTTAAAAATTCTTTTTTTATAAAATCCATTATCAAATCTCTTATAAAACTTCTATAAATTATTTACAAAACCTCCTACATTTATTTATTAAAGTTATTATAAAAATCTTTATTTATTATACTAAATTAAAACTATATTTATTATATTAAATTAAACTTAAATAAATCTCTTAAAACTATATTACATATTTTATTAAACTTAATTTTGAACTATTTAAATTATATATTTAAAAAATAAATAAAATTATGATTTAAAATATTAATTTTACATTAAAAACCATATATTAACCTATAATTTGAAGCTTTAAAACATATAAATAAATTATTTTCTAAATATAAATTTTTAAATAAAAACATTTAATTAAATTTAAAAGTCAAATGTAAAAATTAATCATACTTTATTATTTAGAAAAATAATTTAAAATTGACCAACGGTGTCCGTATATAGTTTTCTACTCTATGGTTAAGTGATAGGGTATGTGTCATTCAACCCCAAAATAGTTAAATTTTTCGGGTATATATCATTTCAACACTTTTCCCAAATCAATAATTTCTGAATCCTTTTATTTAGAGATAAATACATCAAATCAAATGAGTTCCCTGATTAATGGCACCTGAGCGCTTGTGCCTCATCATTCCCTGATTTCGTCGCCTCTCACAGCAGCATCGCTTGTCCGCTCCTCCACCCCACTTTGCTTCCTATGCCCGCTTCTTCTCGGCCCCCTCTCGTATCGTTCCCCCTTTCTCCCTCTTCGACCAGGTCAGGTCATGTATTCAAAGTTATGCCGACAGCGACTGTGAGTCCCCCTTTCCTTCAATCTACTACTGAATTTCCTCCTCTGCAAGCTAACTTCGTTCGCACCTGTCATCCAGGTTCGGTCGCTGGTGCATCTTCGCTTGGTGTTCGGCCCCTTCCTGATGCGTTTGGGCTCGATGTAAGTAACCTAGACTCATTGAATTGTGATGTGGGCAAGTTTATGTCGAATGTTGAGAATGATGCTAGTGCAGTTGTTGGTTTGTCTGAGCATGCGCTGGAGAGTGTATCGGCTAGCATACCGAGTTGTGGTCAGGGCACTACTGGTGTTTGTGAAAATTCCCCCGTGAAATCTGTTCTTTACTCAGTGCTGCTTGCTCTAGTGCTTCTATTCCACCTGTCTCTATTGGATCCCCCTTCGTTGTTGAGAGCCCTGGTACTACAGCACCATCGAAGCCTATCTCCAAAACTTGGTCTTCTCTATTCTCGTCCTTGCCCCGTAATGCGGGTGACTACATCCCGATTGAATTTGATATGGTCGAGGAAAATGGAGTGATGATCCCCCCTAGTGTTTCGCAAGCCGGTGTAGAATTTTGGTCTGATTATTTGGTTGATTTCTTTCTGGAACCTAATCACTGTCTTATTAATGCGTCCTCGGTTCTTCGGAGGGCTTGGAAGCTTCATGGTAATTTGCATGTGAAGATGTTCGATTCGATGTATTATCTTAAATTTTCCTCTTCTGAGGATCATCGGCTTGTTCTTGACGCTAAGCCTTCTTTTTTTGATGAAAGGCCTCTTATTGTTACACCTTGGACTCCAACTGTGGCGTGTGCTCATGAACAAGTACTGTCTATCCCTGTTTGGGTTTATTTTTCACAAATTCCCTCTGCTCTTCAGCCTCTTATTGGTTTGAATTGGTTAGCCTGTAATGTTGGAAAATTGAAATGTTTTGACTCTAATACAGTGGCGCGCGATAAGATGATATATGTTAAGGCTCTTATTGATATATCCCCCTTTAAGCCTCTCCCTACATCTATTCCTGTTTAGCTTGCTGTCGGGCATGTTGTGTAAGTCCGAGTTCGCTATGGTTAAGTTCCGGATATTTGTACCTCCTGTCACTCTTTTAGTCACCTAGTTATTGCCTGCTATCATTCTAAAGCCTCCGCGGCTGCTCCAAAGATACCTTTGCCTCGCCCCCCTCGCAGGATTTGGGTCCCCAAGGTTTCTTCCCCTGCCTCTCTGATTTCCCCTGCTCCGGTCGTTCCATTACCTTACCTGAGTTTACCTCCTTAACCTTTAGCTACTCCTGATTCATCTCCTAGTTCTGTGGTTCCTAGTGTTGCTCCTGATATTCCTTTAGCTGTTCCAGTCCCTGCCTCATGGCCGCCTCCTCTTACTTGGGATGAGTCCGAGGGGTGTTGGATTGATCCTAAATCTGATATGAGATATAACCCGGTTAATGAATCCTTCTTCCGTTTTGTCTCCAATGATCATCTGGACCTTAGATGCCTTCGCTACAAACCTTCTGGTGATTCCTTAGTTCTTGATTTGGACGGTGTGTACACGAGTTCAAATTCTGTCATGCTTGCTGATTCATCCTGGGATCGTTCGTTTATCTACTCTTCTGATGCTATGGGTTATGATCCTTATCTTGCTCTCCTTTTCCACCCCTTTGCTGGTCTCTGTGGGTCTGTCCCTTTGGTATCTTCTCCGGTGTATGGGGATGATGGTGACTCTTCCTCTTCGGAGGAGTGCTAGTTTTTGTGCTATTTATAGTTACCGTGACATAGCTGTCACGTACCTATGCTGTATTTTCCGTTTTTCTTAGTCGTTAAGGTGCTATTACCTTACTCCTGTACTTCAAT
The DNA here is from genome assembly GCA_030765085.1 of Allium cepa. Lineage (NCBI taxonomy): Eukaryota > Viridiplantae > Streptophyta > Magnoliopsida > Asparagales > Amaryllidaceae > Allium > Allium cepa. Next base: position 106,249,149 of record CM060937.1, on the reverse strand, counting down.
CTTTATTGCGTTCGTAATAAAAAGTGGACGGTCCACTATAAAACCGGCTGGCCTTGCCATCCAAATCAATAAAATCGCTCGAGTTTATCATTTCAACATATAACGATTTTTCCTAATCTATAAGACAGTTCGGGTATGTATCATTTCAACCCATAGTGATTAACAGGGATATAAACATCTAATCGTCCAAAATGTCAACAAATAAACATCCATCACAATCAACATCCAAATCAGCCAATAAATCACAACAATTAACCGGTTAACGTTTTCCACGTATTTAACTAACAATTTAAATTCAGTATTAATTTAAATGGAAATTTTATTAAAAATTTAAATTTTCAATTCAAATATCAAATTAAACTACCTAACTGTAACAACCCGAAATTTAAGCTATAATAATTAATTAACGAATAAATTAAATGATAAAATAACTTTGTGAAATTATCAAAATTGAGCCATAGGATTTGCACCATTGTGTCCATGGTAATTTTCTAGTCAATTTCTATATATAGAACGTTAGAATCCGAGCTAATATGAGTAAGACACAAATCAATCAAGAATCAACTAATACGAATGATGATGATGATGATGATGATGATGATGATGATGATGATGTATTTGTAAGGTCGACCAGAACACAGTGAGCGAACGAACAAATTTTTCGTTCGGCTTTGCTCCAGCAAGCCTTGTACATGTCAATTTCATTCTTTTACTCAATTTGGTCCTTTTCGAGCTTCCATCTGATTGCTCCTATTCAACATATAACATGGTCGCACTATATTCAATCTCCAAATCTAATAGTTTGAGATCCATTTCTAACCCTATAAATAAGATCCTAGGCCTAACACTTTTTCTCATTCTATTATTTTCTCCAATTGGGTTCACCTTTTTAGGAAGGACCATAAAAGGAATAATTTTTCAAAGAGAGAATCTTTTTAAATTAAATATTTTAAAACCCTCAGGTGGATCTGGGAAGACCAAAAGGTAAGAGCTTAGGATCACAGGTGAGTGCTTAAGTAATTATTTTAGATTTTTAATAATTTAAAATAATAAGGTTTCCAATAGTTGTAGTTTTGCTACAATTTTTGGAATAACCTTTTTAGTAGCTTATTTACAGTTTTAGATTTATATTCAGTCTATTTCTTTTTAACTATTCTTTTCAGTTAATTCTAGTTTATTTCTGTTAATTATAGCTTTTCCATTTATTTATAGTTTATTTACCGTGTTTGAATTTATTTACTATTATTTATACGTTATTTACATCTTTTCCTACGCTTTGGATTTTCTTATATTTTCAGTTTTCTTCTATTCTTCCTTTTTCTTCATGAATGGATTAGAATAAAATTAAACACGAATATGGATTAAATTATAAGAGTACTGAAATAAAGGAAGATAAGATGTAAATTGTATAGACTATAATAAAAATGGAATTAGACTGAAGTTGAGCCTAACTATGATATTAATGTTAGAATTGGACTAAATTAAAGATATTGGTCTAGTTATAACTTAGAATTATAACTAAAAAGAGTAAATGACGAAAGAAACTTATTTTTACACTTAGACCTTGGGTTAAATAATAAGCATGATTATAACATATGTTATAATAAGAAATAGAACATAATGAGGCTTATTTTAAGACTTAGAGTAAGTTAATAAGCAAATATAATAAAGGATAAACAGTAGAGGCTTATTTAAAAAGACTTATACTAAGTTAATAAGCAAGGATAGAGATAAGACCCGTACCGGCAGCATTTCCCTTATGCTGTTTAGGGTAAATAAGTGGTCAATAGTTAAGAGAAAAGATCCGTACCAACGTCATTTCCCTTATGGTGTTTAGGGTAGATATGTAACATCTCGGCATTTTCAGTCATTCGCATCCGCACATGTCGGACTTGAAACGTTCAAAATATCAGATTGTTAATTTAAATTTGACGAAACTCGTCATATACAATAAATAAATAAATCACAGAATCACAGACACAGTATTATAATAATAAGCAGCTGAAACAAATGAATAGTAGTTCATGAAGCTACTATATATATAACAGAGTTTGAAGTAAAATACAACAGAATATCAAATACAATGCTCGAATACAAACAGATGCCAAGTCTGAACAAAACCACTGGATAGCTGAAAGCTGAATAGATACAGATGGATCTCTAAGTGAAGCTCCAATTCCAAGGTGGGTCTCAAATGTTGTGACACTCAGTTTGACCCGAGCGTAAAGCAAAACACAAAACACTCGAGCCAGGATTAAAATTCTTATACCAATAAATCCAACTGAAGTGAAATATCAACTAGAATAGAAGTAACTTAAAGGATGCTTGGGATAACCATCCTCTAAGGATCTGTGGAACTATCTACTACGTAGTAATGTACGCTATTATAGTATGTCTATAGTAAAGTAAAAGTATTAAAATAGCATTAAGGCGTTACCCATATCCCCCTTAACACATTTTATATATTTCCGTAGTTTATACAATGTCGTATGCTCCTCCGTAAACTGGAGATTACCCAGAGGACATCACATAGGCAGGGTACAAAACAAACTCGTAGAAAGCGCAATAGGGCATGCGATAAGGCACTCAAGGCAATGCCAGGGTAGATATACCGTTTGCGTATCCGAACTGGTGGTAACACATAGCAGCTACTAACGCCCACCTCATGACACACTTCCAAATCAAAGGGTGCACCCAATCAAATCACAAAAGAAATAGAATGGTATCGAAGAAATGTGCCCGATCGGAGGAGGAATGACCTCACTTGGCCCAGCATGGCTCCTATTTTTTCCGCATCAAGCTGACTCATGGGAGTCAATGTCCCGTAAATACCATACAAAACCATCACCAAACCATCCTACTTCTTTTTGGAATCTGCACCACGTACATAGTTGTTAAAGTGGTTTTCGGTATTGGCAGAGAGTATGAAAATATCCGATCTTGGTCTCTTTAACAACCAATCGTTATTATAACCCGTGGTCACTTCAAAATAGTTTATACTTCAAAACCAAAATATCATTTTCCATTTCAAAACCATATCAATACAATATCATTTCCATTTCAAATATATACATTTCCAAAATCATAGCACTTTCAAAGTTATTACATTTCGAAACCAAATACTTGAATTTTATAACAGTTTGGAAATCGTAACACTTTGAAATCATAACACTTTAGAAAACCATAACACTTTCCTTTAAACAGTTTAGCTATTAATAATAATACATATAATAGAATAGTTTATAAAATAAAATAGTTTATTTAAAAATAATTATAAGTTAAAATATTTTATATCAAATAGTTTATATTAAAATAGTTTTTATTAAAATAATTTATAAAGTAAAATATGTATATAGATTAAATATAATTTGAAAATACTTTATATAATATAAAATAGTTTCCTCAAATTTCACGAGTCGATTCAAATCAACTCGAATTCCAAAATTTAAATTTTATTCAATCTCAATTCATCAATTTTAATTCAATTCCGTTTCTCACAAAACCCTTTCAAATTATATTGATTTCAAATATAGATTGAATCACCACATAAATCATTTCAATTTCTGTATATTTTAAAGCTTTAAATATTCCATATTTTCAAAATTAAATTGATAATTTCATATATATCTTATTTTAACTTCATTATTATTTAGTTTTAAAATATTCACTTAATATATCCAATATCATTTAAATAAACTTAAATTTCCAAAATTTAAATAAAACTACATATACCATTCAAAATTATGTAAATTTGAAATATTCATTTAAATCACTTTTAATCAAATTCAAGTTATAACATCATATCATTAAAATCTCAAATTTAATAAATTTCAAATCAACCTATTTAAGTATAATTCGTAAATAAATATAATTTCAAACCAATTTCTATTATAAACTTTATATTTGAAATATAATTTCAAAATTTATTTATAACTATAAAATTTTAAAACCATATAAATTTTAAAATCTATGTTTTAAAACTTTAAGAATGATTTCCTATATATACAATATCTTAAAATCGATATTTAATAAACCATATATTTCCTTTTTAAAACCATAGAATTCATTTTCAAAATATTTATATACAGACCAACAGTATCTGTATATAGGTTTCTATCCTATGTTTAAGTGATATGGATATTTATCATTACAATCTGTAATTTAAATATATACAGGTATTTATCATTTCAAACCGCATTCCCGAATTCAGATCAATGAAAATCGCTTGGGTTTATTATTTCCACCCATAACGATTTTCTCCTATTCTACAGATTGTTCGGGTATGTAACATTTCAACTCATAGGAAATTCTATACTAACAGGGAACTTGCAGAGTGATAACAGATATGATAATAATACAACAGGCATATATCATCAATATAAATAACAGGTAACGGTGTCAGATGTCACAGGTGAACAGATATAGACAACAGCTTATATATAGCAATGTAAATAACTTACAACAGCATATTTCAATTGTCGTTTTGATTGAAGTCAAATTTAATAAACATAAGAACGTTAATCGTGAGTGATTGCTCACTTTACGAGGTTAGAGATGAACATGAATGAGACGAATTACAAATCCGAGGAATTCCAAAGCAAACCAAGATTGGCACGAATTTGACGGTCAAAGCTGATAAATGGAAATCGATGAGAACTAATCAGAGTCAGTTTGATATAATTGATACAAGATATATCTATATACTATTATTAATATGATTATTTTATTAAATCAATATTTAAATTAAGATAATATTAAAATAACATATATATATATATATATATATATATATATATATAAACAAGACAGCCCAAATGCAACATTTCGAAATCATATACATACAACAAGCCTTGTTGATGTTATTATTATTATAATATATACTTAATATATATATATATATTACATACATTGAAAGTATATATTTTATATTTTAAAATCAACACTCATATATATACTTGTTTAAAAACCTGCTAATATAATTTCATTAAAAATTGATACAGACACTACGGACATACATGCACTGCCATACATATATATACCACTCCACATAATATAGATAACTAATATAATTTATGAACTGTATACATAATTAATAATAGAAAAATAGCCCACTTTTAAAGTATAATATATATATATAGGTAAAATACTTTATATCACAACATATTGTACATACTACTTATATAAAACCACTTATATATTACAGGCTGTAAACGTATATACCTCTGAAATCGCATATACCACTGTAATTATATATTTTTCTTCTTTATATAAATTCTTATATAATATAGAGAACAAACATGATATATATATATATATATATAACTTAGTATACGGAAAAAAAATGTTTAGACAAGCAGGAAGCAAAAGAATATACACTATCTATATATATAAATACCTTATTAAAAATGTTTATAAACTAACTTATGTAACTCCAAGCTAGTATGAGATATATATACACATATTAAGATGCAAGATACTTATGTCTATTATATATATAGTATACCTCATATATAAATAGAACCACAATGCCGATTATCTTTTATACACAATATATATACACACACAATCTTCTCTACTTTTACAAAGAACTGTTTTATAGTGTATGCATATATATTTTCTCTATAACTGATTATAACTTATATATATTATAACGGACTCACACATACTAATATATAGCCTATATATATAATGTATAATATATACTACTATCATAAATGGAACTGCTATGTTAGCACCGAAATGGGCCACTAACACCCTTAAGAAAGATAGTGTAGAGAAGTATGCAAACTTAAGTGCAAAGAACAAGAACACCAAATTTATAGTGGTTCAGCGTAACTGCCTACGTCCACTTTGAAATTAGTCTTTATTCCTTTTCTTGATCACTGATTACAGATACAATCCGTCTCCAATTACTCGAATACAGTTGCAAAGTTAAATGATAAAATCTTGAGTGAGAGTTGAATGTGGCAGAGGTTCCCCGGTGTTCTTGAAAAACCCGATCCTTTTCACTGTGCCCCCGCCTCTCTATTTATAGACGAAGGTGGGTTGGACACCACTGGTTGGCCTGGTAGCTGAATACTTCGGCCCAAATGGAGTAGGCTCTGTGTGCCGACCCTAATATACCGAACGACCTGCCGAACCACAACCTTCATGCCGAACGAAGCGAGGTGCTGGATGGGGAGTGTATGTCGAGCAATGGTCGAATTTGATTGAGGTTGGATGAATGTCGAACACCTTTGTCTGCCAAACAATCTCGGGATGCCAAACAATCTTTGGATGCCGAGCGCTCTTGCATGCCGAGCGCTTCTGGATGTCGAGCGCTTCTGGATGCCGAGCGCTCCTGGATGCCGAGTGAGATTCATGCCGAACGACCTTTGGATGCCGGTCGAACTCGAATGCCGGACAAACCATTTGCGTCGAACGACACTGGAAGCCGAACGGTAGGCGAATGCCGAACGAGACTTGGATGCCGAGCACTCCTGGATGCCGAGCGCTTATAGATGTCGAGCGCTTCCCAATGCCGAGTACTCTCGAGTGCTATTTGAACGTGAATTCCAGACGAACCATTTATGCCGAGCATTTAGAATGCCGAATGGTAAGTAAATGCCGAGTGCCTAGTTGCTTGGTCAGATCTCTAGGAAACACTTGCCTCCCAAAGTGTATTACATGACCGAACGTGATACACTTTCAATTCCATGCGCTATGTGCTTCACTTTGAACCCTGGTTTACTTTCTTCGGAGGTGTTCTTGTGAACACCAGGTGAGGTGGTGTGTGCCGAACGTAATGCGAAGGCCGAACGCTCCATGTGTGCCGAACGACTTCGTTTTGATTAGTTCTAACGGTCATCGCCTCTTCGTCTTCCTCTTTTTCCCTATAAAGGCTGGACTTCTCCATCTTCTTCTCTTTTTCACTTTCACCTCTGCCACTTTATACTCGCGAACCACGCCTATCAACAAACTCTAAAGACTTAACAATCCTTCCCAAGTCTCAATCTACTAACTAGGTATCGATTCCTCTATCTAAATCCTTTCCCTGACTAAAAAGTTTCAATAAGAGACTTAAGTTCGTAAATTAGAACCGTAGCCGAGAGGTACGTGGATGAAAGAATCGAACTTCGATTAGGATACTTTTAGGGCTAAATGACGTGGAGGAAAGGAGAGGTTGCCAGAGATGAGCACATGAGGGAGTTGTTGGGAAATTTACTGTGGTTCGGCATGGTTCTCTTGTGCCGAACGAGATTGGAGGGAAAAACAATGGAGGAGCAGGAATTGGCTAGAATACCGAACAGCATGGTTCGGCATGACTCGCCGAACGATTCGGCTCGTTGTTCGGCATGGGTGGAGGAAGAAAAGAAAAACAAAACCGTTGTTAAGGACGAAGTACCGAACGTTAGGGCTCGGCGTAACTTTGGTTTGGCATGATTTGCACATGCCGAGCAGTGGGATGGAAGGATAGGAAGGTTGTACAATGCTGAACGTTATCTCGACCAAGCAGAACTAAGGATGGACGATACTTTGACCGAACGACACCTAGGCCGAACAATGTCTTGACCGAACGGCGCCTAGGCCGAACAATTTCTTGGCCGAACGGTACCTAGGCCGAACAATGTCTTGGCCGAACGGTGCCTAGGCCGAACAATTTCTTGGCCGAACGGTACCTAGGTCGAACAACTTTTTGACCAAACGATACCTAGGCCGACCAACATTCTCACCTTGCCTAATCATAAAACAAAAACAAAGCATGGACCTAAGAAAACTGGCATATCGAACTGATCTGAACTGATAACTTCCTAGTTCCAATTATTCATAAGCCTGAACTGAAGTCGATAAAAATAGATAAAAGCTTTTGACATACAATGTCAATGTCTGAGTCCAAAATTGAAAACATTGTCACGCTGGCTTTCGGAGACGGTCAGCGATGACGGTCTTCGAGAATGATAGTCCAAAGTTCAACTTTATACCGCCAACTATGTGACTTATAACTTCTCAGCGTTTATATTTGAATGATTGCACTAGATCACACACCGCACGGGAGGGGGGGATTAATTTGTTGTTAAGTCTAATGCCGATTATTTTTCGAGTATAGTTCAAACAGGTGCTCTGCCAAACTCAATATTTATCGGAGATGTCTAAGAAGTCTAGCTCCACCACGATCTCAGATAGGACTGGGCCGTCTTCAAAACAAGAAGTCGCGGATATTTCAAATCCGTCAACCTCCCCTGCCCATAACTTGGCTCTCGACGCTATGGAGGCAGCATTTTTCTTGGATAAACCTGTTGATTCTCAGGCTTCGAAGGTCAATGAAGTTGTGCTCCGGCGAATATGCTCTATCCATGGAATCCCTTTCAACGACGTGCTGGTTCCATCGGGGCACGATCGTCCACAGTTGCCCCCAGTTGGATACATGGTGTGTAATAAATTCATGTGCTGGGTTGGAAGCGTGCCACCGTTCAATTTATTTCTTTGGGATGTGCTACAATACATCGACATGGCCCCATCGTAACTGCATCCGAACGGTCATACCTTCATCTATGGTACCTATATCCCTATCATGAATGTCCTCTCCAGGCCCCCAACCCTGGGCGACATCAGATATATATACATGATCAAGAAACTGAGAGACAGCCTCTCTTATATGTTTCTCGAGCCATATCACAAATGTCAAATCTTAACTGGGGCCTGCAGCAAGTTCACCCTGTACAAACAGCAATGGTTCTATGTGTGTTGCCCTCCTAGTTTCGCGAGGAGATGGGTGGAAGGAAGTAAGTCTTTTCTCTAGATTGATATTCATACCAGGTCGAAGCCATGGCTTTTCTAATTCTTTTTATCATCTCTTTTAGGTATCAATCCACGTCCCGACGGCTGTGGATATTCCTAAGCCATTGAAGCTATCAGAGCTCTTCCTGCCGAAGAACGGGACATTAGAACTCTTATTTCGATTGAGTCACTTACAAGGTTTGGGCTGTTGGCCGGAGGCCGTCGGATTAGCCTTCCTCAAGGCATCACCGTACCCAGGCCCACCTCTGGAAAAGGGAAAAAATCTGCTGAGTCATCAGCATGTCACACTCCTGACGCACCAGAAGAGGGGGAAATTAAAGGGAATGAAACACCTGAAGCACAAGATGAGACGTGGGTCCCACTCAAGATCCGATAGTCGAAGTGCACGACATCGAAACGTCATCTTCCCCTTCGAAGAAGAAAACGAGACTGACGTACAAGATACGGAGGGAAAAAGTTGGTGCAACCTCTAAAGTTACTCTTATTCCTACGGAGAAAGAGGCTTCTTCACAGCATTTGGAAAGTTCTTTAGAGGGCCTATCGAATCTCTCCATACCCGATGATCTGCTCAATTACGATTTTGACAATCCGAAAGTGCTTAGACTTCACTCGCCTATCAAAGGCGATGCAAGCGCTCTTGCCCAAAACCAGGGAGAGAAAACTCCCATTAGTAAAGCAAATGGTCCGTCGGGGGAAAAACACTAGGACACACACACAAACACATGAACTTTGCCTCGAACTTAAATTTTCATCGTCACACCTCTCTTTGCTAATTTCTTATTATTTAAATTCTATGCAGGCGACATGGGACGTACACACGGCATTGATCGCCTCCGCGGGTCATCTGTTTTCTATCACTGTGGATGTGACTCAGGTTCCGGGAGATGTCAGGACAGAGACGGTGATGGCGATAAGGATTATCATTCCCGAGACTCATCATCTCGAAAGAAAACATATTATCAGCCCAAGTACCACCAACACCCCTCATCTCACTCGAAACCAAGCAAAGATAAGCACGACTATAAAGGGTCGCAATCCGATGTCCCTCGAGACCAACACTCTGATTCCTCTTCCATACGGCAATCTCGGGATCCTCACAGGAGAGTTGAACTTTCAAAGCCGTCTTCTCCCGTTCCCGCAACAGATCCAACACTATCGGAGAGACTGGCCGAGCTTAAAGCTAAATTTCCAAAGATCGGCTTTGATGGTCTGAAGTTCCTCCCGGCTATCCACCATATAACTGGAGATGTTAAACAGAGCACCATCGCCTGCACCAACGACGTCTATGTTCAACAAGATGCGTTTGTTCATTTGGCTAAAAAACTTTCAGAAGTCTCCATGGAGCGCCAACACGAGATCGATCGCCTGAAGCTTGAGGCTATCCACGAAAAAGATACCATTAAAGCTTAAAACGAAGAGATTGCGACTTACAAGTCTGAACTTGAGGCCGCCCAGCAGAGCGCCAAGGACACCGCCGAAGCCGTAACTCGTCTGGAAACGACTCACGAAAAAGAACTCGACGAGGCGGTACAACGCTGTGGGGATTTGGCCTTGGAAAAAGATTCGGTACAAAAGGAGAGGGATGCATTCTGTCTCCGGGTTAAAGAACTTGAGGAGCGGCTGCATAAAGAACAAGAGGAGAAGGTTGCTGCCCAAGAAGAGTCACAACGATATTGCGACGAGATTGTTGCAACGCAACTCCTTAAGGTGAAACTTGAGGGCGAGCTTTATAGAGTTGAGGCGCTGAATAATGAAGCCCGTAAAGAGGGCAGAAAGATAGCCTCTGCGGAGATCGACTCTCGTCTTGAAGCGGCCAAAGAGGAGGGTAGAGAAGAAATCAAAACTATGTTTGACCCGCTTATTGCCGAATTCAATGCCAGCATTCTCATGCACTGGGACTTAACTTTTCTGGGCGAGGGCTATCTCGAATCTTTGGCCGAGGCATGGGAAACTTTAATTGAAATCAAAAAGGCCGAACACGGTATTGAGAAGGTTGAGGAAAGGGCCTTGTTAAAAGAATTCCTCAAGGAAAATGAGCCTTCGGACCTGTCAACGGCTAAAGCTATTTATTGCAAAGGCTCCCCTTCCACAAAAGGAAAGAAGTTATTGCCGGTCCATCCGGGATTGAGTCTCCAGCTCGTTTGCCCACCAGCCGACCAGTCGGCCGATACTCGATCCTTTTGAACAAAACATTGGCTATGACCCAGAGGACCCGGGCCTTGGTGTTCATGTTTTATCCCCTATTCCGGAGGGTGAGACCCCCTTGACGGCCGAGGGACAGCCGGAACCTGATAGGCAACTCTTTTTCTTTAACATTCCAAGAGCTTTCGTTTTCCACTAGAAGCTATTGTATTCTAATACTTGCTTTTCGTGATTTTGTGCAGGTCGTTCTAATCTTGAGCCTACTTCGAGGAGCGATGTCACCAAGGAGGTGAAGGAAAAAACGAGTGGGGCCACTCAGGCAGGAGAGGCTCTCGGTCCAGATGCCCAAGTGATCGAAGCGCTTGATGAAGACAAATCTGAGACTTCCTCTTCCATTGATGGGAGTTATGAAGTTGAAATTACAGGCGTCGCCGAGCACACATCCGAGTTGAGCATGAAGGAGTAGCTTGAGAAAGAGAAGGAAGAGACGATCAAGATCAAGGTCGAACCTCAAGCTGTGGACTCATACGATCCTTTGAACAAGCCGTTGAAGGTCATTTTCCCTGGCAGGTCCAAACCCACGGATGTTCCTCATACCTCTTTGGTTGTCACTCCCCCGTCAAAGAAAGCTATCAAGGGTAAACGTACCGGGGAGGAGTCATCGAGCAAAAAGTCAAAGAAGTCAAAGAAATAGTTTTCGCTCTCGTTCAACAAGAGCTAGTTTAGACTATGCAATTATTGTAGGATCTAGATTAACCCTAAAGGGGGGGTGAATAGGGTTATAGCAAATTTTCTCGAATTAAACATAAAAACAAACTGCAGAGAAATAAATATGCTGAAAAATAAATCACACACAAAATTTACCCAGCTTCGGCAACCCCTCCCTACTGCTGCATTCCTAGATTTCTATTAGAATTAAATAGTCTCCCGCTTACAAACACTCTAACAGACTCGCACACCCTGCTACCGCCTATAGAGTTTTCCAAACTCGCACACCCTGCTCACTGAACTAATTCTAACTAGACAATCTGACACTACCTAAAACCTAGGTGGTGATTTACCAAGACTTGATTCGAAAAGAACAGATAAAAAAAACTAATAAACAAAAACCCCTTTTAATAAAATAAACCCAAAAGAAAACTTTATAAAAAGGGGAAAACTCTTTTAACAATAGGCCGGCCCTATTTCCTCTTTTCTTTCCTTTGGCCCGTTTCTTTTTTTCGCTATTGAAAAATTGCGGCCATGTTGTATCTTCGTTCCCTTGCGAAAATTAGGGCTTTCTTCAAATATGATTTCTCTAGTTTGTGTTGCTCTTTGCTCGCTGCTTCTCTGATGATCGATTCTCTGGTTGCTTTGCTTGCGCTCGTTCGCAGCTGCTCCTTTGATCAAGTTCGATAGATTGTGGTATGTAATTTTTTTTCCCTTTCGTTGCTGGTTTAATTGCTTGCTTGAACTAGATTGATTGATTCTCTTGCCGATGATGATTGTGGGTTTATATTTGGATTCGATTCGATTTTTCCACACCACTGATGATGATTTGGGATTTGGTATTTATATGAATTCCGAGACCCTAATCAATTCGATACTTTCCTAAATTTTGCTTTCCTAATATTGTTACAACTTGATACACACGGTTTTGATTTTCAAATGTTCGATTTTCCTTGATTAATACGGCAGAGACTTTCCTCTTTTAATTTGCTTTGACTTTTTCAAAAATTGCACACACTTGATTATTTGACTTGGTCATCTCTGCACTTTTAATCTTCTGTCATCTTCGACTTCACTGTGAATTACTTAGTTGGCTTCGACTTCATCTGGCCATCTTTGTCATATTGTTTCTCGGCATTGACATTTGTTTTATGACATTGTACTTGCTGATGCTTGTTGTTGGTCACTTGTGCATTGTTGTACTCGGTGGTCTTTCATGATGTACAACTCTAGTTATACTTTGTACTTGGCTCTGAAATATTTCGACCTGATGCATATGGACTTTTGCCTTTGTACACTTGTTGCTTCCCTGACCTTGCAGTTGTTCAATTGTCTTCTGTTCACCTGCATGTAGTTGGTTGTTTGTATGTTGGCAACGTGTATTTGTGATGCTTGTTTCAATAAGCTTGATATGTTTGCGATCATCCTGCTTTGCCTGGATTGTGTATATCTTGTTTGCTTGGTTTGTGTTGTTGCTTGAGTCACTTTGTTGTCACTGGTTCATTGGGCTGCACATGTTTTCATTTGAAGCTTGTTGTGTTGGTTTGTACTTGCTGTTGACTTTGGTTTTCATACACATGTACATGCTTTACTGCAGCCTTTGCACTTGGTCCTTGACCTTTGTTGCCTCTTTGTGTATGCACTTGTATACTGCTGCTTGTTGTTTGTGTACTTGAGTCAGTGCTGTCCACTTCATGTTGTCTTGAGTATTTGGCTCCTTACTTTTCATTGTTGCTTGGATATTGAACCGCTTCATGTCTGAAGTCGTAGCCTGTACACCTGCCCTGTGTTGAGTCCAGCTAATAGTTCAGGTTTGACCTTGTGCGTGTGTTGTGATTTTATTTATATTTGCACCTGAGTTGAACCCGTCTTTTTATTTGGGTTTGACCTGTGCTCACCTGTCCCTGTAGCATTATCAAGTGTATATCGATGTGCACGGCCTTGTGGCATGTACAGTGGATACACTGTGCATGTCACATTGTTCGTGTATGATGAATTCAAATGTGAATGATGATGAACAACCCAAATAACTGAGGCAAATAATATTTTCAAAATCCATATTTTATTTTATATTGCAAAAATATTTCTTTTTCAATTTTACTGCGTTAGTGAATATTTTTGCAGATTGCTCAGATGCTGGATTCTAACTGGAATGAAGTTGAAGATAAACTACGAGTGTGAGTGATATGTAGTGAGGAATTTATGTAAATTGAATTGTGATGTAATTAGAATCAAAATTGTATATGTATAGTGAGAGCTTGAAATCGTACTATTCAAAATTGTAATAAATATTTGTTTGAATAAAATTTCTATTTGAATTCAAATTCTGTGTAATTTATTTTATTCAACAAATATTTATTTAATCTATGAAAAATAAAATAGTAAATTAACAAATACATTTAAACGAATGTATATATGTTTATTATCATCAAACAAAAATCATATAAGCGCATATCAACAATTATTTTTGTTTCCGTAGTTTATGTAAATAAACTTTTAACTCTGAGCTTCGGAGTAGTTGTAGTAGAAACTTGCTTTTGGTGAATAAAACTTAGTTTTTCTGTCTTTCAAAAGGCTCTTGTCGTTCAATTTTTGTGTGATTGTGATTAATGCCCAAGCTGTTGTGAATAACATGGACTTCTCGGTTCACCTTCATATAGCTTGGAGATTCTTTGAGAGTTGTTCATTTTTCCTTCCGTACTTCGAGCACTTAGAATTTTTTCAGTCCGCACATCAGGGACTTATAGTACTCCAGTCCGCGCTTCGAGGACTTGGAGATTTGATTCATTTATACTCGAGTCCGTGCTCCAGGGACTTAGAGTACTCCGGTCCGCTCTCTGGGGACTTGGAGATTTGAATCGTTTATACTCGAGTCTGCACTCCAGGGACTTAAAGTACTCCAGTCCACACTCTGGGGACTTGGAGTTTTGAATCGTTATACTCAAGTCTGCACTTCGGGGACTTAGAGTACTCCAGTCCGCACTCTAGGGACTTGGAGTTTTGAATCGTTTATACTCGAGTCCGCACTCCGGGGACTTAGAGTATTCTAGTCCGCACTCTAGGGACTTGGAGTTTTGAATCGTTTATACTCGAGTCCGCACTCCGGGGACTTAGAGTATTCCAGTCCGCACTCTGGGGACTTGGAGTTTTGAATCGTTTATAGTCGAGTCCGCACGCCGGGGACTTAGAGTACTCCAGTCCGCAATCTGGGGACTTGGAGATTTGAATCGTTTATACTCGAGTCCGCACTCCGGGGACTTAGAGAACTCCAGTCCGCACTCTGGGGACTTGGAGTTTTGAATCGTTTATACTCGAGTCCGCACTCCGGGGACTTAGAGTACTCCAATCCGCGCTCTAGGGACTTGGAGTTTTGAATCGTTTATACTCGAGTCTGTACTCCGGGGACTTAGAGTACTCCAGTCCGCACTCTAGAGACTCGGAGTTTTGAATCGTTTATACTCGAGTCCGCACTCCGGGGACTTAGATTACTCCAGTCCGTAATCTGGAGACTTGGAGTTTTGAATCGTTTATACTCGAGTCCGCACTCCGGGAACTTAGAGTACTCCAGCCCGCACTCTGGGGACTTGGAGTTTTGAATCTTTTACACTCGAGTCCGCACTCCGGGGACTTAGAGTACTCCAGTCCGCACTCTGGGGACTTGGAGATTTGAGCGTCTGCACGTTTTCGTATGTCATCCAGAATAATCTAATTTTATTTTCCTGTCACAGGATCATCGTACGCAGAAACATTGATAATTCATGGAAAAGATGGCTTCAGGCCTTTATTATTGAAAGCAAACTAAATTGTCTTATTACATGCCAAGAACTAGAAATAAAAGCATACTGGAAATAAATGCAACTAGTACATGAATGAAATAGACTAAGTATAATAATGCCGCAAGTGCTCGTTGTTCCATGCTCGAGAGAGTGTCGCACCATCGACGGTCGCTAGCTTAAAAGTTCCTTCTCCAAGCTTCCGTTCGATGACATGGGGACCTTCCCATGCGGGATTCATATGAGACGGGACCGGAAAATATCGTTTCAAAACGAGGTCTCCCACACCAAAAATTCTCGGTCGGACCTTTTCATTATAATATTTAGCGACTCTATGTCTGTATGCGGCTGCTCTCAAATTATCTTCTTCGCGTTTTTCGTCAATGAAGTCCAACGATTCCATAAAAGATTCTGGTTCGACGTGGGGTCGTAATAAGTTACCCGATGTGATGGAACTTCAAGTTCGACGGGCATGACAGCTTGTGTGCCATATGCCAATGCGAATGGGGTGTGGCCAGTCGCGGTCTTGTGGGTGGTCCTATACGCCCAAAGCGCCGTTGGGAGTTCATCCACCCATTTGCCTCTAGCCTTTTCCAAAAGTTTTTTCAATATGGATTTGATTGTATTGTTTATGGCCTCCACTTGTCCATTAGCTTTCGGATGAGCAACTACTGCAAACTTTTTCTCAATACCATATTTTTGGCAAAACTCTTTGAACTCTTTGCTTTCAAACTGAGTTCCATTGTCTGTGAAGATGGTTTGTGGAAGGCCAAAACGACGTATAAAATTTCATACAACGAAATTAATGGCCTTCATGGTGGTGATGGTGGCCAAAGGTTCTGCTTCTGCCCACTTGGTAAAGTAATCGACCGCAATGATCACGTATTTTGCACCACCTCTGGATAGGGGCAAGGAACCGGCTATGTCGATTCCCCACATTGCAAATGGCCAAGGACTAACCATTTGTGTGAGTTCCTTCGGCAGAGCTCTTAGGATTTTCGCATACTTCTGACATTTGTCACATCTTCTTACGTAGTCTACGGCATCCCGATTTACAGTTGGCCAATAGTATCCATAGCAGAGGATTTTCTTTACTAACGTCTGCCCTCCGGTATGGTCGCCACATTCACCTTCATGGACTTCCTTCAGGACTCGTTTTATCTCATCATGGGCAATGCATCGGAGTAATGGGGTCGAGAACCCCCTCTGATACATTATTCCATCCTGCATTACATAACGAGAAGCCTTACGAATGACTTGTCGCCTTTCGCTCCTTCTTTCGGGCATGACCCGTATAACAAGTACTGCTTGAATGGGGTCATCTATGATTCCCTTTCGATTTCCGTTTCTAACACGAAATCTACCTCCATTATATTTATACTTGGAACATGTAAGGTTTCGACAGGAAACAATCTCATCTGTTGCGCATCACCAGTGCTTGTGAATTTTGCCAATGAATCGGCTACTCTGTTTTGCTCACGCGGGACATGTGAAATATTATAATACTCGAGATTCGCTAGCAGCTCCTGAACTCGGACCAAATATGGGGCAAGTCTCAGCCCCCTTGCTTAGTAGTCTCCTCGCACTTGGTACACCACCAGCTGTGAGTCGCTAAAAATTTCAATCTATTTTACTCCCAGTTCTTTGATAAGTCTTAAGCCGGCAATCAACGCTTCATATTCAGCTTCGTTATTCATTGCTATGAATTCGAGCTTCAAAGCGTAGCAAATTGGTCGGTTCTCAGGAGTTACAAGAACTATGCCAACCCCCAAACATCGGTCGTTAGATGCCCCATCGGTGTACATCTTCCATCGAATGGGAGGTATGACATTGCGGTCGTTTGATTCGTCCGACATAGTAAATTCAGCAATGAAGTCAGCTAGCGCTTGTCCCTGTATGGCCTTTCACGGTAGGTAAGTAATATCGAATTGAATTAATTCGATATACCACTTTAACATCCTTCTAGAAGTTTCCGGTCGTTGGAGTACCTATCGCAGGGGTTGATCAGTGTAAACACTGATTGAGTGTGCTAGGAAGTATGGGCGGAGCTTGTGTGATGCAATCACTAAGCAATAGGCTAATTTCTCAATCTTGGGATAATTTCTTTCTACCCCCATCAAGCGTTTACTGACATAATATACTGGCTTTTGAACTCAGTCCTCCTCGCGAACTAGAGCCGTACTGATAGCGTGATGGGATACTGCCAAGTATACACACAGCCTTTCATGGTCGATTGGTTTCGATAGTACCGGAGGGCTCTCCAAATGCCTTACCAGAGCTCGAAATGCTTCCTCACGGTCGAATGTCCACTCGAAATTCCTTTTTTCCTTCTTTATCACGTCGAAGAAGGGAATGCATTTATCCGTGGCTCTGGATATGAATCGGCTCAGCGCTGCCACCTTCCCGTTCAATCTTTGTACTTGCTTTATAGTTTTGGGCACTTGTACATCTCGGATAGCCTGAATCTTCTCCAGGTTAGCCTCAATTACCCACGTATTCACAATGAAACCCAAGAACTTCCCTAACGCTACGCCGAACGAACACTTCAAAGGATTGGTCTTCATTCCATAATGTCTGAGTATATCAAACATTTCTGCTAAGTCTCGAATGTGGTCGTTTGACTGTCGTGACTTCACGAGCATGTCATCCACATAGACTTCCATCGTCTTACCGATCTGGTCTTTAAACATTCGATTCACCAGATGCTGATAAATTGCTCCCACGTTTTTCATTCCAAAGGGCATTACTACAAAGAGTGAAAACCAATCTACATGATTTAAGTTGCTCCCACGTTTTTCAATCCAAAGGATACCTTTCATGACAAAACTGGTGTGCTCTTGGTCTGGAATATGCATCGAGATCTGATTGTATCCTTAATATGCATCCATAAATGACAATAATTCATGTCCGGCGGTAGAGTCGACGAGCTGGTCGATTCTAGGTAAAGGGAAACTATCCTTCGAGCATGCTTTATTCAGATCAGAGTAATCAAAACAAGTTCTCCACTTTCCATTTGCTTTCTTCACTAGCACTGGGTTAGATACCCATTCAGGATAGAGGGCGTCGTGGACGAACCCACTGGCTTTGAGTTTGCCCACCTCCTCTTTGAGAGCTGTAGACCTCTCCGGGTCCATACCTCTCATTTTCTGTTTTACGAGAACGTACTTTGGGTCTATGTTCAACATATGACTCGCAATTATTGGAAAAATCCCGCACATATCAGAGTGTGTCCAAGCGAAAACATCAAGATTCGCTCGTAGGAAGTCAGTGAGGTTCTCGGCCACCACGGGGTCGAGTTGTGATCCAATTTTAAGAATTCGTGACGGGTCATCCCAGCTGACTGGGATGTCAATTGTTAGTTCATCCGGTGCTGCATTTGTTTCCCTGGGTCCCCCATCATCATCTCTCGGACCTATGTCTCTATAGATCCATGTCTCTATAGATCCAAGAATGTTGCCCAAGCCAGGGCTTGGGCGCTACTTACCAATCATCATAATTTTGGATGCGGACGGAGCTGTCCGCAACCTTTCCTTTCTCTCTGCGCCGAGCCTCTCTCAGCTCAGCCACATAGCATGCACGACCGATCGCCTGATCGCCGTGTACCACTCCAACACCTCTGTCTGTTGGAAATTTTAACGTCAGACACCAAGGGGCCAACGCTGCCCTAAATTCTGCCAGGGCTGGACGTCATAGAAATATGTTATATGGAGAGTCAACATCCAACACTATAAATGGCAAGATTCGCACCCTTCTACGCTCGCCTTGCCCCAGTTCAACTGGTAACTCCACATATCCCACCGCATCCGTTGTTGCGCCATTAAAGCCATGGATTCTGGCTTTAGGCGGTTTCAAATCCTTGGTCTCCAGCTTCATTTGGTCGTATGCTTTTTTGAAGATGATGTTAACGGAACTTCCGCAATCAATTAGAATTCTCTTCACGAACGTCGGCCCGATTGTCGCAGATATGACCATCGGGTCGATGGTAGGAGCCTCCACCTTATCCGCATCTCTGCTCGTGAATATAATATCATCATTCATCGTGCGCTGCTGCTTTGCAGGAGTCCCATCCTCAACATTCGAACAACACTCATACTCCGCATGTCTTAAAGAGTTAGCATATCACTTCTTCTCTTTCCAATTCTTATCTGTATGGTGAGGTCCGCCAGCAATCGTGTTAATAACCAATCTACCCATAGTTCGAGCGGGCTGTTCTTGTTGGTGTGGAGCTGGCCCGCGTCTAGGATTCGATGTCTCTTGCCTTCCATCTTGTGGGTCTTTGACACACTCCTACGGCTTCTTTTGTCTAATCAACTTTTCAATGGCGTCATGGAGGTGTCTACACTCCTCTGTGTTGTGCCCGTAAGACTCGTGAAAGCGACAATGCTTCCTAGTCTGCTTATGTTCCTCTGTTTATTCCTTTGGGCATGGTTTTCTATATTGAAAAGTGTTGCAAGTTGACAAATAGATGTTCTCAAGAAATGCGTTCAGCGGGGTGTATTCATTATAGGTCGGGATCCTTGACTTCCATTTCCCTGTCTCTCGTTTCTTTCTGGGATTTCCATCTCCGGATCCTTTAGACTGCCCAGGCTTGTTTTGGACGTTGACTTGAGCTTTTCCCGAATTATCGCCAGTTTGCTTCATGGCGACGTTACTTTTCGCAGTCTCCTAAGCAGGCCTTGGTGTCTTGTCTCGTCTTGTCCATTGAGCTTCTTCCCTCCTTATGAACTGATGAGCTTTCGAATAAAAACGCTCCAGCGTGGCTGGGGGCTTTCCCGCCAACCAATCTCTAAATTCAGAATCTGGATCTACTCCACGCATTACCGCCATCAAAATTGCGTGGTCATTTGGATTGCTCACTTCGGTAGTAGCAACATGAAATCTCTGCAAGTATGCTTTCAATGACTCTCCCGGAGCTTGGATTACGCTTGATAAGGACATCGCATTCTTCAGACGAGTGGTGTGTATCCTGAATTTTTCTATAAATTTCATTGCCAATTTGTCAAAGTTGGATATAGATCGTAGGGGAAGTCGAGTAAACCACATGGTGGAAATTCCAGATAGAGTGATTGGGAAGCACCTACACTTGGTCGCATCATTAGCTCTCGCAGAATACATCATCCATCTGTACCTCATCACATGCTGCCTGGGATCAGTCTTCCCTTCATAGGCTGGGATAGTCGACATATTGAACTTCTTGGGGTACTCATCCTGTAGGATACCATCTGTAAAGGGAGTATGACTTCTGGACACTCCCCAATCTTCATTGGTCAAGCCTTGATTCTCTATCATCAACTGCCTGACCATAGTTGTTAAGTCCAGATTTTGTATGGAGGATGGAAGGTTGGGTTCCATCCCACGGGACCGTTTGGGTTGATGTCTAGCCTGATTTGGGTCTTGGAGATTCGGATGTCGGGTCTCTTCACGGGCTTGATCCTTAGTTGATCAGTCTGTGGCACCTACCTATGCACCTTCATCCTTACGGCGTCTACGCCTAGGAGGTTCATCAACTGAGGTTGAACTCTCAGATTTAGAATAAAGGGCAGGGTTACCTCCAGCATTCTGACGCTGCTGCTGAGTAAACTGAGTCATGAGGTCAGTGTTGGCTTGAATCTGCTCAGAAAGCTGTCTTCTACTTTCCTTGAGTTCTCTTATCAAGTCGTTGAACTCTGTTCGGGAAACGACTTCTGCTTGGTCTTGGGTGGAGGGCCCTGCACCTCGAGTTGCTAGCTGATTTCTAGGTCCAACTTGTTGTACGCTAGTAGTCTCCTGGACATCTGCGTTGTGGGAGGCCGATCTGGTTCGTGGTCTTTCCATGGTAGAGTTGTTGGTTGTAACTCTAAATAGAATCAACAGATGCCTTGTGAATGATCTTCGATCTCCTCTGGGGACTTATGCAATCCAATAGCTACAAAGCAGATCCTAACAGCCTGAGAATTCGACTCTTAATGAAAGCACCAAAATGTTAGCACCAAAATGGGCCACTAACACCCTTAAGAAAGATAGTGTAGAGAAGTATGCAAACTTAAGTGCAAAGAACAAGAACACCAAATTTATAGTGGTTCGGCGTAACTGCCTACGTCCACTTTGAAGTTAATCTTTATTCCTTTTCTTGATCACTGATTACAGATACAATCCATCTCCAATTACTCGAATACAGTTGCAAAGTTAAAAGATAAAATCTTGAGTAAGAGTTGAATGTGGCAGAGCTTCCCTAGTGTTCTTCAAAAACCCGACCCTTTTCACTAAGCCCCCGCCTCTCTATTTATAGACGAAGGTGGGTTCGACTCCCCTAGTGGGCCTGGTAGCTGAATACTTCGGCCCAAATGGAGTAGGCTCTGTGTGCCGACTCTAATATGCCGAACGACCAAATGTCGAACCACCACCTTCATGCCGAATGAAGCGAGGTGCTGGATGGGGAGTGTATACCGAGCAATGGTGGAAGTTGATTGAGGTTGGACGATTGTCGAACATCTCTGGATGGCGAACGATCTCGAGATGCCAAACAATCTTTGGATGCCGAGCGCTCCTGGATGCCGAGTGCTTCTGGATGCCGAGCGTTTCTAGATGTCGAGCGCTCATGGATGCCGAGCGAGACTCATGCCGAGCGATCTTTGGATGCCAGTTGAACTCGAATGCCGAACAAACCATTTGCGTCGAATGACACTAGTTGCCGAACGGTAGGAGAATGCCGAATGAGACTTGGATGCCGAGCGCTCGTGGATGCCGAGCACTTCTGGATGCCAAGCGCTTCCCAATGCCGAGTACTCTCGAATGCTATTCGAACGTGAATTCTAGACGAACCATTTATGCCGAGCATTTAGAATGTCGAACGGTAAGTAAATGTCGAGCGCCTAGTTGCCTGGTCAAATCTCCAGGAAACATGCTATATATATACTTAAACTATAACAACTATTATATATAATAACAAACTATTATATATATTTCATATAAAACCGTATACAAAACAAACATATAAATGTACTACTATACATACATAATAACAGTAGTATACATATATACTGCAAAACTTCAAATAGGAGATGGAGGAGGAGCTTGGGTGCTTGCCGCATGGTGAGGTGCTGGCGCAGATCTAGTCGAGGCTGCTAGGCGCGGGATTGTCGGCCGGTGATGGTCTCGTGTTGAAGATTGGAGGGGATGAGCATTTGGGTTTGATTGAGTTGCTAGATGCAGTCTGGAAAGAACAGAAATGATGAAGGCAACCTTCTAGGCATGTGCACAGTAGCCTATAGGAGCAAGAATGAAACTGCTTTCACATATTATTGTTATGATTTATATAAACAAAGGAGGAGGTGGAAGGTTCCTTTGAATGCCAGATCAAAGAATGAGAATAAGCCGAGCAAAAGAGAATGTAAAAGTATGAAATGAAGAGCCAACAAAATCAGTGGACCAATATATACAAAAGATAATTGAATGGCAACGGTCATTAGCAACAATTCAGCTAAAAGATTTAAAGCAATAAATTTGTTTGTACAAGACGTTTCAAATTTGAAACCGAAGGACGGAGTAATGTCATAATTTACGGTACCTTCACAACAAACCGTTTTACCGCTTCCATTGCGTACCAGACCTTAAAAAAAAGAAACGAATATACAGCAGAGACCAGCAAGACGAGACGATTAAAATGGTATATAGATATCAGTGATAGGATCATCTTATCAAAAGTCGATATCCGCTATCGAAAAATGTTGTTAAAACGCCGAAAATAAGATATACGGAGCAATAGCAGTTCGAATTTGACGAAACGAAATATGACGTCTCACTCAGAAAATGATTTACAAATTTATTGTATAAAAATATTTTGGTTAGGAAAACAATTTATCATCATCAAATATTAATTGATTTGAACTTAAATGAATTTGAACAAGAAAATAAACTTCAATATTGTCAGATGAAAATTTACCATTTACTATGTTTAAATTGACGTATTCCAAATATCAAATTTTTATTTCTAAATTTTATTATTTAAAATTTCATAAAAAATCAATTAAATATGTTATAAAAATTATTAAAATTCATGGGTCTCTACACTCTCCCCCACTCAAAACTTTTCGTCCCCCAAAAGGAAGGAGGTAGGAGAATAAAGACAACCAGAAAGTAAAATGGATTGAAAAACAAAATGAAGCATTAAATTTTAAAATGATATAAACTACATTTATTTTAAAATTGGTTACATCCAATTAATTGATTCCAAATCATTTTATTCAATCAATCAAATTTATTGTGTTCATATTTAATTGGTTTCATTTCCATATATTTTATTCAATTGATTTGTTATCATTTATTAACATTTACTACAAAAAATTTCACAACAATTTTTTATTTATTTTACTCATCTATTAAATATATTTGATCAAACTATAGTTAATTCCGCCTCAACATTCAACTTCAACTATTTAAAACCATATAGATTTCAATTAATATTCAACAATTTGGCTTGATCCATTTTATTAAATCAATAACTATTTATTATATTCATATTTTATTGATTCAATTTAATGTATTTCAATCAATAGATTTGACTTCAATTTATTAGCATTTACAAAATTTCCTTTTTCAAACAAAATTTATTTGATTTAACTCATTTATTTACCCATTTATTAAATCCATTTGACCTAGTTAAGTTGAGTTCCCTTAAAAATTTAATTTTACCATTCTTAAGTCTATATTTGTTCTCTTAACTAGCATTCTCCTTTGTTTATTAAATTTGTTTCGCTTAACATATTTTTCCACATATATTAAGTGAAATAAACATATCATAACCATATATTATTCAACAAATTTATTCTCTTTTTATTATTCAATTTATTATCCAATTTATTACCAGTGAATTCCCCTAACAAAATATCATTTTGATATCCTATTACTCATATTTATATTGTATATTATTCAATTACATATTCACATTAACATTTTTAACTTTTTTTAGGTAAGTTATATTAATGTTTCTGAGTATAATTAAACATTATGCAATTTCTTTTATTTACAACATTTATATTAAGCCAGATATTGATTTGAATAATTTATTACCTAAGTTTTCTTATTGTACAACCCTTTATATACCCTAACATTTTAACTTTTTGAATCTTTTAGACAAGTTATATATATTAGAATGTATCTTAGTGTTATACAAATAAGTTTGTTCAATTTCATTATTTCAAGTTGGTTTAATTCCATTTATCATTCTAGATATTCCAGTTATTCAAACATTTCACTTTATTTCAACAATTAAAACCATTTCTTAATATAAAACTTAAGATTCAAATTTTTGGTTCCACTTCAAACTATTTTGAAATAATTTTATACACATATATTATATAAATCAAATCAAATTTAAGAATTTCAAATTAAATCCATTTTCCCAAACAAAAGTGTAGCAAAGCTACTAACTCATTTCTCTACTTTGAAACTCGAAAGTGAATGTCGATGATGCTGCAGTCATTGCCGAAATTATTTTCTAGCAACAAAGAAGAAGTATAGACTTAATTCCTTTAAAATTATTCTTTTGAAACAATTTTCATTCGAAAATACTTTTAAATAATAATACTTTTCAAAATTTTAAAACCAAACTTTGAAATGTACCGGGAATTTAATCCTCAAATCCTCATTTTATATTGATTTCATTTTCAAATCTAATTTATAAACCATGTATATAAATTCATTTATTTATCATGTTGCAATAGCCAATGGTTCACAAAACAATAAATGATAATCAAATATTATCATTTCTAGCAACTAATTCATTTAACTATTTAATTTCAAAAAATTATACATTTATATATATATATATATATATATATATATATATAATTTAATCGTACAAAATTTACAAATTTCGGATACAATATTGTGTCAATTTTCTCTGTTCAAGTGTTTTGGAATTCCTATCGATAGCGTTAGCTAGATGAATTGACGAAACCCAAAATTCAAACTTAACAACTCAAACAACACAATATATAAAACATTTTTACATTAATTACAAAAACACTCCCTCATAGGAGAATTCAAGAATGGATTTCAATACAAGGATGCAGATTCATATTTAGAGGGACCCTAATGAAAGAGAATCCAAACCAAGGAGATAGACACGAAAGGAAGATAGGATAACTAAATTACAAAAGAGGAAGATAAATATATGTATAATGATCGTGGGTAACCTTTACCCGATCAACCTGGATTCCAGGGATAAGATCGATGCAGAAATTCAATTTCCGGTTTAAATGGGAGAGATGTGACTTCAAAACATCAAGATAAAATTGCCAATTGAGGTGGCAAGATACTCTCAGATTCATTATAGAGAATCAGCCAAAGTGGAGCTATGGGGTACTCCAGAATCAAGAAGAATAGCAACAGGAAAGAAGAAGAATGGATTTCAGAACAAGGTAGGGTTCCAAAGTTCGAAAGAAATCCAAATCAAAGAAGAAGGAATTCAAACTCGAACGAAGGTGATTATGTAATTAAATTTACTATATATGCTAAATTTTGCCAAAACAAGAGCTCTGGTACCAACTGTAACATCCCAGTATTTTCAACCATTCGCATCTGCACATGTCGGACATGAAATGCTCAAAATATCATATTTTTAATTTAAATTTGGCAAAACTCGACATATATAGTAAATAAGTAAATCGTAGAATCACAGACATAGAGTATTACAATAATAAGCAGCGGAAACAAATGAATAGTAATTCATGAAGCTACTACATATATAACAGAGTTTGAAGTAAAATACAACAGAATATCAAATACATTGCAGTCTCGAATACAAACATATGACAAGTCTGAACAAAACCACTAGATAGCTGAAAGCTGAATAGATACAGATGGATCTCCAAGTGAATCTCCAACTCCAAGGTGAGTCTCAAATGCTATGACACTCAGTCTGACCCGAGCGTAAAGAAAAACACAAAACACTCGAGTTAGGATTAACATTCTCATATCAATAAATCCAACTCAAGTGAATTATCAACTGGAATACAAGTAACTTAAAGGATGTTTGGGATAACAATCCTTTAAGGATCCATGAAACTATCTACTATGTAGTAATATATGCTATTATAATATGTCTAGTAAAGTAAAAGTATTAAAATACGGTTATGGCGTTACCCATATCCCCCTTAACACATTTTATATATTCTCATGGTCTATACAATGAAGTACGCTCCTCCGTAAACTTGAGGTTTACCCAGATGACATCGCATAGGTATGGTGCAAAACAAACTCGTAGAAGGCGCGACAGAGCATGCGACAAGGCACTCGAGGCAATGCCAAGGTAGATATATTGTTCGTGCATCCGGACTGGTGGTAACGCATAGCAGCTACTACCGCCCACCTCATGACAAATTCCCTAATCAAATGGTGCACTCAATCAAATCACAAAAGCAATAGAATGGTATCGAAGAAATTAGCCCGATTGGAGGAATGACCTCACTTGGCCCGACATGGCTCCTGTTTTAGCTGCATCAAGCTGACTCACGGGAATCAGGGTCACGTAAATACCAATAGAACTGTCACCAAACCATCCTACTTCATTCTGGAATCTCCACCACGTACACAGTTGTTAAAGTGGTTTTCGGTATTGGCAGAGAGTATGACAATATTTGATTCCAGTCTTGTTAACAACCAATCGTTATTATAACACTGTGGTCACCTCAAAATAGTTTATACTTAAAAACTAAAATATCATTTTCCATTTCAAAACCATATCATTTCCATTTCAAATATATACATTTCCAAAACCATAGTACTTTCAAAGTTATAACATTTCGAAACCAAATACTTGAATTTTATAACACTTTGGAAATCATAATAACACTTTAGAAAATCATAACACATTCCTTTAAACGGTTTAGATATTAATAATAGTACATATAATAGAATAGTTTATAAAATAAAATAATTTATTTAAAAATAATTATTAAGTTAAAATAGTTTATATTAAAATAATTTATAAAGTAAAATATGTATATAGATTAAATATAATTTGAAAATACTATATAATATAAAATAGTTTCCTCAAATTTCACAAGTCGATTCAAATCAACTCAAATTCCAAAATTTAAATTTTATTCAATCTCAATTCATCAATTTCAATTCCATTTCTAAATAAACCCTTTCAAATTATATACATTTCAAATACAGATTGAATCACCATATAACATCCCTCCTTTTTGTACGTTTTAAATCGACGATAAACCACACACGTCAGACTTAAACCGTGCAGAAGGGCGGATTGTTATGGGGTAAATAAAAAAAAGCAGAGAAAGAAAAAAACAAAATAGAATCTTACAGCGGAACGATAAAATATAATAATAAAAAAAATAGTTCATGAAGCTGTTTTACAAAATATTCGATTATACTTATATAATACATATCAGAGTTACACATACCAGAGAATAATAAAATGCAGCGGAGTACATGATGCAGAATAGTATAATAGATAATAGTAATACAATCTTTGCCTTCGTCCTCCAAAAATAAGGTCTTCAAAATCCTGAAATGCTCAGGCTAACCCGAGCGAATTGAAAAGACAAAACACTCGAGTCAAAACTAAAAGATCTTATGTAAGTTAAATCAACGGTAAATAAATATGAGTGGAACGCCGTCAGAGGTTTTTACGGGATTTGACGTCTCCTATCCAGTGTCTAACGTGAGTGCAGTAACTTAAGAGATGCTCAGGAATCACATCTCCTAAGGATCCGTTAAACTATTTACTATGTAGTAATATTTCGCTATTATAATAATGTCTATTAGTAAAATAAACTTACTTTAAAATAGCGTTAAGGGGTTACCTATATAGCCCTTAACACGTAATAGTGCCAATGGTCTATACAGTACCTGCGTATCTCCTGATCGGGAGACTACGAGAAAATACTCCATAGGTACAACACAAATCAAACTCGTACAAGGCACGCTAGGGTAGGTGACACGGCACAACTAGGAAATACCAGGGTAGATATATCAATTACTATCCGGACTGGTGGTGACGCATAGCGCGCAGCTACCGCCCACCTCGAGCCACACCTACAAAATCAAAAATAAAAGTGGCCACTAAATGAATCTCCAAGTCAGATATAATATCGAAGGAGTGTGTCCGATAAGAGGGGATACCTCACTGGCCCAGAATCGCTCCTGTTTTAGCCACCTTATGCCAACTCACGGGAGTCGGGTCCACGTATATACCTCAAAAGAAACACAGCCACCATCCTACTTCATTCTGGAATCTCCACCGTGTACTCGGTTGTTAAAGTGGTTTTCGGAGTTGGCAGTTAATTTAAAGGCTGATTAATGTAAGTAATTAAAGGCCAGTTAATTACTTAATGTGATTAATTAAAAGATAATTAATGGATGTGATTAATTAAAGTATAATTAATTAATGCAATTAATTAAGAATTAATGTAATTAATTATAGTTAATTAATTAATGAAAGTAATTAAAGGTTAATTAATGCGAATGGTCAAAAAATTAATTTGTGTAATTAATTAAAGGCTAATTACTTAATGTAATTAAAGAATAATTAATTAAGGATGATTAATTAAGATGGTAATTAAGGGTGATTAATTAATTAGTTTGTAATTAATTAACGCTTAAGCAAGCAGGATTTATAGTGATGGAAGTAATTAATTTAGTTTATTTAAATTAATTAGAAATGGTGTAACCAATTAATCTTTCTTATGGATGGTTGAATGATATTGAATGCTTTGGATATTCTGATATGTGATATGTGCTACTTTATGACATGAGATGCTTTGGTTGAATTGGGATAAAATGGATTATCTATCTATGATAATGTGAATTATTCTATCTATGTGCATATGTTATTCTAAATATAAATTAAATTATTTTAACCTAAAACAACTTGGCCTTAAAAGGCGGCATTTTGGATTTCAATGAGACCGGGATCAGATTCCAAATTGGATATTTGGAAACCACATCGATCCAAATTTAAACGGTAGGTCGTGGAATCTCAAGTGAAGTTCAAGATGAAAACTCGAAGTGTAAGGGCTATTTGTCGTTAACTCTTAGGGTGATTCCAAAACAAGTGTAACGGAGACAGTGCTTTCAGTTTCGAGATGAAGATTCAGAGTGCAATGGCTATTGTCGTTAACTCTAAGGGTGATTCCAAAAATGAGTGTAGCGAGATAGTGACTTCGGTTTCATTCAAACCCAGAACGGACTTGTACGGATGAATGCTTTCAGAACATCATCATTGGAGGGCGATGTGCATTCCAAGATATGTGCTCTAAAAAGGTAATCGTAGCCTCAAGCCTCATCAACCGGGAATGGCTAAAACAGGGGAGGTTAGCAAGGCTAAGTGGGTAGCACCCAAGTAGGATAAGATTTCTCATGTCTAGAGGTCCCTTTATTTCGGCTGTATGGCGGTTGGTCGCGCCAACTGCGGGGTTGTCTTATCGGGATTATCCAGTAAGGGATGGTCCCGGTCTTGTGTTACAGGGGATCTAGGTGGATCCTCGGTACTCTGATCTAGACCAAGTACTGTGATGGGTGGTACCCCAGTAGCCCTGCCATTATACGGAATCCAATCTCGAATAATTTATCTCGGACTGATTGTATACCTACGTATGCTGGAATTTAATGAACGTAACAATTTCGGCTATTTTCTATTTTATTTGAAAACCCTAGACACTATTATAGTATCACTGGATTTCCTATCAAATGTTTTACTTATCGTAAGGTAAAAACCCGACATGTTTATTTGTGGCGTGGTCTTACGAGATACCTTTGTTTTCAAATGTTTTTCAAAGTTAAACAACTTTAACCCGTTTACTCACACCAGACCCATGTCTGACCCAGAGTTTATTTTCTATTTTCTTAAACTCTTAGGTACTCAAATTTTTACAAGTAGCCAAGAGATTCAGGTTAGCTTTGATGAATTCTAGAGGAGATATGGAGCAGGAGGCTTCAGTGTATATAGATATTATGGTTCCGCTGTGTTAATCTATGTGTTATATCTTTAGTTGTATGATGGACAGGTCTTTAATACTGTCTAATATGTGATGTATAAGCTGTGTAACTCTGATAGATGTTGTATGTTATGTAATAACTATGTGATTAATATATTTTATTCGTTCCGTTGTGAGATTATGATATTGTTTTGTTCTTTCTTTCCTATCTTTTCTCTTTTTTATCCCTTTCTTTCTTATTGATGGTGCGTCTTTCTGTGGAATGAAAGGCGGGTCATCACATTTGGTTTGCTTTCACGATTTTGGTGAGTAAAAACCCGCATCCCTTTTTAAAGTTACATCTTTGGTTTATGTTTGTTGTTGTTATGTGATATTTCTTAATTATTGGTTATTTACATGCTTTGTAAATTAATATATGTGTGGTTATATGTGTTAGAATGTGATATGTGGTTTAGACTTGAAAATAAAGTCTAAAAGTGATTTTAATATGATAATGATATGATCTTTATTTGGCTTGTAATATGTTTTGTATGATTTGAACTTGGATATGTGTATATGTTAAGGAAAGTTAGCACCTTTGTATAGTACCGGTGATTTGGAATCTTTGTGCGAAAAATATGGTTTTAATTTTAAAAATAAAATCGTTTTTTCAAAGTTTCAGCTTTATTTTTTGTAACATCTCGATATTTCATGTCATTCGCATCCGCACATGTTGGACTTAAATTGCTCAAAATATCAGATGGTTAATTTATATTTGGCAAAACTCAGCATATACAGTAAATAAAATAATCATAGGATCGTAGACATAGAGTAATATAACAATAAGTAGTGGAAACAAATGAATAGTAGTTCATGAAGCTGCTATATATATAATAGAGTTAAACAAGATACACCAGAAATCCCGAATACGTTGAAGTCTCACTACAATAGTCAAATAATAAAAAAAAAATCTAAATATATCACTTGGGTCAACTGAATAACTACAAGCTGAATGGATATAAATGGATCTCCAAGCGAAGCTCCAACTCCAAAGGCGAGTCTATAATACTGTGACACTAGTCTGACTAAAGTATAAAGAAAAACACAAAATACTCGAATCAGGATTAACATTCTTATATCAATAAATCCAACTCAAGTGAAATAACAACCGAAATACAAGTAACTTAAAGGATGTTTGGGATGCCTATCCTTTAAGGATCCGTGGAACTATCTACTATGTAGTACAATACGCTATTATAATATGTCTATAGTAAAGTAAAATGTTAAAATAGCGTTAAGGCATTACCCATATCCCACTTCACACATTTTTATATATTCTTATAGTCTATAAAGTACCATAATTCCCCCGTAAACTGGAGGCTTATCAGAGGGCACTCCATAGGAATGGTACAAAACAAACTCGTGGTGGTCTCGATAAGGTAAGTGACACGGCACAACTAGGCAATGCCAGGGTAGATATACCAATTACACTTTCGGGCTGGTGGTAACGCATAGACGCAGATACCGCCCACCTTGATCCACACTCCAAAAAAATCCAAGGGTGCACCCAATCAATCACAAAGTAAAAGAATGGTATCGAAGAAGTGTGTCCGATGGGAGGAGCTGCCTCACTTGGCCCGTCAATTGCTCCTATTTTAGCCACCTTAAGCTAACTCACGGGAGTCAGGTCCACGTGTATACCTCGTATAGAATCGTCGCCGCCATCCTACTTTAATCTGGAATCTCCACTGCATATAAAGTTGTTAAAGTGGTTTTCAGAATTGGCAGAGAGTATGACAAATCCGATCCCGGTCTCTTTAACAACCAACGTTATTATAACACCATGGTCATTTCATTTCAAATAATTCATATTCCAAAACTAAAATCTCATATCCATTTCAAAACCATATCAATACGACATCATTATTCACTTAAAATATAGCAATTTCCAAAATCATAGCACTTTCAAAGTTATAACACTTTCGAAATTATAAAACATAGAAATTATAACACTTCGAAATCATACCACTTTGAAATCGTAATATTTTGTAAATTTTAATACTTTGAATCGTAACACTTTGAAATCATAATATTTTGTAAGTTATAATATTTTGAAATCATAACACTTTGAAATCATAATATTTTGCAAATTATAACACTTTGAAATCACAACAATTCCCACTTAAACAGTTATAAGTTAAAATATTTTATATTAAATAATTTATAAACTAAAGTATTAAAAATAGTCTTTAATATATTTAAAAATACTTTATATAATAAAATAGTTTTCCTCAAATTTCACAAATCATTTTAAATCAACTCTAATTCCAAATATCCAATTTAATTCAAACCCAATTCATCCGTTTCAGTTCAATTCAAGTTTCAATAAACCATATTCAATTTATATCAATCCCAAATACAATTTTGAACTACAATTTAAACCATTTCAGCTTTAATGGATTTCAAATCTTTAAATAATCAAACATTTACAATAATTAAATTTTTGATAAATTCATATTTATTTCAAATTCACTTTACTATTATTTAGTTTTCAAATATTCACTTAAATTAATCCAATGTCATTTAAATAAAATCTAAAATTACAATCTAAATAAAACTAAATATCACGTTTCAATTTATTTAAACTTGAAATATTCATTTAATACCTTAAATCAAAATCAAGTTATAAAATCGTATCTTTAAAATCTCAGATTTAATAAGTTTGAAATCAAACTTATTTAAGTATAATTCTTAAATAAATACAATTTCAAATCAATTTCAAATTTATCTTTCCAACCTTAATTTATAAAAATCTATTTTTAAAATATACTTTAAATAAATACTTAAACATATCATATAGTAATTAAATCAACTTTATTAAATTAAATCTTATTATTCAATTTATTTTAATATAAAACTTATTTTATATTTTTTTTAAAGAGTAAAATTATAAGTAAAATCTTAAAATTAATAAATTTAAAAACTAACTTATAACTTTAGAATTTCCAAAACAAATATTTTAGAAACCAAGAACTCAAACATATATAAAATAACATTTATATATATAATATTTTAAAATCAATATTTATATAAAAAATATATATTTCTTTTCAAAACTTTGGAAATCATTTTCAAAATATCTTTAATAATAGTTGTAATACCTTTGGTGTCATACTTTTTTGGTGTCAGCGTGAACTACCAAAAATGCCCCTAATACCAAATCTTAATATCACTTGAAAATACGATCTAACAATTAAATCTCTTTTACAAATTCAAAATGTCCATCTACAAATGTTATTTAACCTTAATATCACTAAAAGATAGGATCTAACAATTTATTTACAAATTTAAAATGTCCATTTACAAATACTATCAAATTTTAATATCAGATAAAAATAGGATCTAATAACTAAATTATTAATTAATAATATAAATAAAAATTCAAACTTAAAAAAAATAGATGTTGCAACTTAGAAATAAAATTTAAACTAACAAAAATGATTTCAATGCAAAAATATGGTTAAATGTTTCTGTAAATTATTTTCTCTTGAACATGCTTAACATATGTAATTTGTAAAAAAAACTATTCATACGCGAAGCGGGTGACGTAAAGCTATATATATACACACACACATATATAAACCAACAGTGTCTATACATAATTTTCTACCCTATGGTCAAGTGATACGGATATTTATCATTTCAATCCATAATTTAAATGTCTACGGGTATATATCTTTCCTACCTGCAATCTCACATTCAATTCAATGAAAATCGCTTGGGTTTATCATTTCAACCCATAACGATTTTCTTCTATTCTACAAGATCGTTTGGGTATGTATCATTTCAACCTATTGGGAATTCTAAACTAACAGGGAACTTGCAGAGTGAGAACATATATGATGATAATAATAATACAATCAGCAACATGCATATATCATCAATATAAATAACAGATAATGGTGTCAGATTTCATAGGTGAACTGTTACAGATAATGGCATATCATATATAAAGAAATATACAAATAACGGTTAAATGTAGCAGCATATTTCAATTGTCGTTTCAAATGAATCAAATTTAATAAATATAAGAATGTTAATCATAACTGATTGCTCACCTTTCGAGGCTAGAGAGATTCGACAATGGAATGAGTTACGAATCCAAGCATGAATTCCAAAGCAAAGCAAGATTGGCACGAATTCGACTGATAGAGCTGACAACGGAAATCGATGAGAACAAATCGAAATCAGTTTTGATATAAACTAAAATATATACATAATATATTTTGAAATAAATACTTATATAGATCTACAAACATATCACTTTGTATATATACAACATAAAACAACAACTTATATAAAGTTAAAATTTAAATCTATATACATTTCAAAATTAAAATAGCCATATATGCATATAATTTAAAATCAATAGTTAATAAACAAATATACTATGTAGACTAATAATATATATGCACATCATAAAAAAACAAAATAGATGGATAGGTTAGACAAAATGTACTCAGACTATATATGTTTAAACAATTATATGATCAAAATAATTCTTAAACACACAAAAATCAAACTTTAAACATATCATAAACAACAACATTTGAATAAAAGGAATTTTAATAACAAATCAAAGTTTTGAAATTGACCGTAATAACTACCTTAGAAAGTTTTGATTGAATTCCATATATACATATTTGGATCTACTTGTATGTGTTCAAATAAAATTTATTTTTCTTTACATATATTGTCATAGTATGAAATCATTTCTCTTTTCTAATTAAGATAATAATGTATATATACAATTCATTATTTACCTATATTCTTACATTATGGTACTTATTGATTGTTATTAATATGTTGCATTAATTAAGGTTGTTAACAGAGAAACTGTATCAATCAACCTTGTCATCCCTTATTTATTTCCATTTCACTTCATATGTAATAACCATTCAATTTTTTCTTGTTTATTTTATGTATACATATCATTTACTACTGACTATGCACACTCCCTGTATATTGCACTTGCACAATATTTACTGTAAATATATTTACAATTCATGCCATATTTAGATTAGTAATTAATGTTATTTTATTAATCAATTATTTAATTTAATTAAGAGAAGAAAATGAAAAGTTTCCCTCTCTTACTAAATTTATGATCCCTCATTAATTGGATAATGTACAAGAAAGGAAATAAAAAGTTTCCCTCTCTAAGTAAATTTGTGCCTCCTCATTAATTGAATAAGTTAAGAGAAAGGAAATAAAAAAAAATTCTTCTCCAAACAAATTTATGCTCCCTTATTAATTGAATAAGTTAAAAGAAAGAAAATGAAATATTTCATTCTCTAAATAAATTTGAAAAGTAAATGTTACACACAAATTTGTATATGAGAGATATTTGATATACTCTAACTTACATACACATTAAACTATGGAAAATTCAATTTCAACATAGATAATTACTTAGTAGCCCCCACTAAAATAAATAAAATTTTAAAGACTAAAATACCCTTAGAAAGCTACGTACTTTCTTTCTTCTCAATTCCATTATCTTCTTAAGTCAGTTTCTTACTGTCTAAACCACTGCTTCTTCAAAACCCTAGTTTCTAAATCAGCGAATAAAAAATTCAATTTTTGATTACTAGCTGATGGATTTTGAAGAGAAGAATGAATTGTTAACGCAATCACAACAAGTAATTCAAAATAATTTGAAATTTTTTTAATTTTTTGCAAATACAACCATAGGCTGTCGATTACGGAGATTGGTGATAATTCACGCAGGGGGTATACTAGGTTTTTGGCTTAATCGCGGAAATAATTACGTGAATTTTTACACATCTACGTAGAAAGCCTACGTGGTATTGACACGAACCACAGAGTCACCTTGCATGGTAGTTCATTTTGTTTTAAATTTTTTCTGTTTGAACTTTTCAGCATGATGGGAAGGATAGTTCTGGAAATAGTAGGGGCTACTAAGTTATTTATTGGGTTTACATGCTTTTTTAATTTGGAGGGGGGGGGGGGCTACTAAGTAAATACTCGAGTTGAAATAGAATTTCCTTAAATAAAAGTGAAACTTTATTTACGAAGCTAGATAAAATATTGATTTTATTTAAAAGGAACATAGAAAAGTTCCAAACGAATTTAGACTTCACAGACCCACTAAAGATCCAAAATGGTTAATTTTTTCAAAATTCACTCATTTCTTTCACTACGGGCTGACCCAGTTCCAGTAATGGTATCAAAGCCTAATAGCTTATGCGGTCTAAATTAGTCATGTTATGGTTAACTAATTAAGCTTGCGCCCTTAGTGCGATGTCTAGAAATGTGATGTCTATGATTGGAATAGGGTAATCAAGTACCATGTCCTACTTGGTTACCTGCCTGGCCTGAAAGGTGGAGTAATCCCAAAGGTTACCCCTAATAGAAAAGGCCCAATTTAATTTGGCCTTTGCTAATTTTCAAAATAGTATTGAAAATTAATACAAGATTTTAATTTAAAAGTTAAATTATAAAATAAAAACATACTATAAAAGGTTATAATATAACATAAATTTTCGAAATATTTGAAAATATAATGAATAGTTCAAAATGTTTGAAACTATGTAAATATTAATTTCAAAATTTAAAATTATTAATATGATTAATAATATAAATTAATTAAATGAGTTAATTAATTAATACTTATATGCATGTATTATATGTTGATATATGTTATGTTATTTTAAAGTGTTTAAGATAACATAAGCATACATGAATGTATATAAGATAAATTTATGAAATTAATATAATTTAATTAAAAAAATTAATTAATAAAGTAATTAAAGGTTAATTAATTAACTAAAAATATGCATATATAAGATATATGTATCTAACTGTAAAGGTTATAGTAGATATATCCGGTATAAAAGTTGATTGGAATACCAATTTAAAACTAATTAAAGAGTTGATTAATTAAAATTAATTATATAAGATTAAAATGTTATACATAAGATTATTGTATCAGTTAATTAAAACATAAAAGTTATTATATAATAATGAAACTTATATTGTAACGACCTGCCTTTTTGGACAGTTTAAACCGACGATCAAATACACATGTCGATTCCAAACCATTCAAAAGGGAAGATGGTTATTGGGGTAAATAAGAAAAGAAAAGAAAAGAAATAAAGGAAATGAAACAACACAGAATCTCGCAGCGGAACGATAAATTATAATAGTCAAATAAACAGTTCATGAAGCTGTCTACTATACTTTGACAATTATTTATACAACATTTATCAGAGTTTATACATATACAACAGAACAATTAAATAATGCAGCAGATAACATGATGCAAGGGTAATAATAGTAATAGTATACCAAATCTTCGTCTTCGTCCTCCAGAATAGATCTTCAAAAATCTGAAAACTCAGGACTGACCCGAGCGTAATGAAAAGACAAAACACTCGAGTCAGGACTAAAATATCCTTATGAAAGTGAAATCAATCGTAAATAAATATGAGTGTAACGGCGTCAGAGATGTTTACGGGGTTTGACATCTCCAATCCAGTGTTAACGTGCGTGCAATAACTCAAGAGATGTTACGGGATTTTCCATCTCTCAAGGATCCATGAAACTATCTACTATGTAGTAATATACGCTAAGTAGATAATGCCTATCAGTAATATAAAGTATCAAAATAGCGTTAAGGCGTTACCATAATCCCCCTTAACACATTTTATATTCCCAAAAGCATATACAAGACCGTAGTTTCCCCAAAACCGGAAGTCACCAGAGGGCAATCCATATACTCAAGGTAGAAATCAAAACGTAGTGGCCGCGAATAGGGTAATCGGTATGACAAGGTACATGAGGCGATACCAACTAGGATACTAGTAGTTGCGTGATCCGGACTGATGTTGGGCATAGGCAGCAGCTACCCCAACACCGCGAAACAACACTCCCAAATCAAGGGGTGCACCCAAATCGCATCACAAATGTAATAGATATGGTATCGAAGAAGTGTGTCCGCTAGAGGTGGCGAACCTCAATGGCCCGGCGCGGCTCCTGTTTTAGTCATGTCAGGGGACATCCAATATCGTTCTCTTTCTTCAGTCAACGCGTTCACCAAACCATCCACTTCATACTGGATCAACACTCCGCGTATAATAGTTATTAAAGTGGTTTTCGGTATCGACAGAGAGTATGTCCATATCCGATCCCGGTCTCTTTAATAACTACGTATTAATACACCGTTGGCTCTTTACATTTCAAATCGATCATAATTGATATCAAAATATCATGTTCGCCTCAAAAATCAAATCCATTTCAAAATATCATCGTATCTTTTCAAATGTAAGATTCCATTTCAAAATCATTTTTCGCATCAATATCTCATTTCGATTTCAAAAATCATTTCGAATTTCAATTTAGATTGCAACTTCATTTAACTCAATTCGTATTTAAATTCAAGATTTAAATATAAACATTCCACTTTATTGACCAGCTTAGAATTTTAGAAAATAGGTTTAAGTAGTTTAAAAGTAGTTTTAAATAATTAAAATAGTTAAAAATACTTAAAATCTTAAAATGGGTTTCAAATAGATAAATTAGTTTAAAATAATTTAAATTGGGTCAAGTAGATTTAACATAGATTAAAATAGTTTAAGTATTCAAAAATGGTTTATATAACAGTAATTTGGAAAACAAAATAAAACAGCTTCAAAACCAATCCATTTCAGTTTATAACTTCCCAATTCAAATCAATTTCAATTTCCATTCTACTGATTCAATTTCGATTTCAATTCAAATCAATGTCAATTTTGACTTCAAATTTATTCAATTCTATATTCACCTTTAATTTATTCAATTTCAATTTATATCGATTCGGAGCTTGATTTTTCAAAATATCCATTTATAACACTTAACAAAATTATCTTTCAATATTCAAGTTTTAAAACCCAATTACAAACATGGTTCAATTTCAAGCTCAATGTCAAAATATCTTTTTATATCGCTTTTACTTAGTAATGCTCAAAGCTCGAAGTAATGTTCAATCTTTAAAACAAATAAATTTTCGAAATTCAATCATATCCAAATTTTAAATCTCAAAGTCTCAACTTAAATTATTTAACTAATTCCTTTAACCAAAATTTATTTCAACATTCCAAACTCAATTTTTCGATAAATTCGATTTCTACAGATTGATTTCTATTTATAACCTTTAAATCAAACATTTAAATAAATTTCAAATCGACGATTTCAAAATTTATTAATTTAGCCAATTCGGTGTCCGTATATAATTCTCTATCCTATGGCCAAGTAGTTATTTATTTCAATTAAATGTCAGGGATGAATATATATTACTTAAATCAAATCACAATGTCATATGTATGCACAACAGGTTATATATAAGCAAATAAACATCCAAACATTAAATATCAACCAATAGCATCCATCACAATACATCATCCAATAGACAACAATTCATGGCAGTTTCATGGTTATCAATGTCAGGTAATTTAATTGCACTTCAATTTCAATTTCAATTTAAATTTAACTGTCAATTTAAATTTCAACGGTTAATTCAAATGACAATCTATATGACAATTAAATTTATCAAACAACGACAAATACAATCATAACACTACATAATGTCAATTTAACTAGCGTAAAGATATTTAGTACGGTGTAAGCGTTATAAAACACTCACCTTGATTTTTACGATTTTAAATCAAATCGAACGACGTTCGATTTGATCCAAAATTTTCTCTAGCTCCAAACGATTCCAATCCAGCTCCATTGCGTAGTGCTCGACAAAACGAACCCGACGCAACTGGTTTCGTGAAATTCCGACCTCGCATCAAAAAGTTATACAGTTTTAAAGGTTGAACAAATTAATATATAACTTAATTTACAATTTTCTTTTTTTTTTACCCTAAAACAAATCCTGGCCACACGTTTCCATCTGCAGATCACGGCCACGCATGCATCTCTTCTTCCTCTAGTGATTCAAATGCGTGAGAAACAAACCCAAGCCGCCACTTAACCCTATATTTTCGCACCAAGTACGAGCATCTTCAACTCCATCAGCAAACTCCATCTCGAAGCCAACGTCGAGAGCTACAATCGGCTGCAATATGGAGGAACTCGGCCTCCTATTCTACCTCGAAACTCGTGCCGACCGTGGTGCCTTCCAGCTCCAATTGCCGTCGATTATTTGCTCCATTCACGATCTTAACCGTTGGATAGAGAGATATCGATGCTCTCTACGTTTTTCTAGTTGGGAGTTTTGGATAAAAGTCGATGGATGAGGAGATCGGAGGGGAAGAAGAATGGCAATTTTCGGCCATTGAATCTGTAGGAGGCGGCCAACATTTTCTAGGGTTAGGGTTTTGTTTTGAAAAAGGAGAATAATGAAGTGCCTTTATAGAAAAATAACGAACACTATTCAACCCGACTTTTCCGAACTCCGATTTACGCGTGGTGACCGGCGTCTCTAGGGTTTATCCCGCATTCCGGACACAATGGAACAGGTTTCGGAGGCTAATTCGAACATATGTTTGAGTTACGGAAATAAACGGTCAATTTTAAACTAAACCGATTAAACGAATTTCTATGCGTTTTGGCTTGCCCCGGACAAACGGCAAATCCGATTGACACGAAATTTGAAATCTTACCATAATATCACGTTACGGATCCGATGAAATTAGTTTCGTCTAAATCCAAGACCGTTTGAAAATTGATTATTTTAACTCGCCAAATTAAAATTAAAACAATTTTAACGCGTTTCGAGCTGCCACGGTCAAACGACAATTCTGATTGCTATGAAAATTGAAATCCGATAATAACAAATTATTACGGATTCAATGGAACTAGTTTCGTCCAATTCTGAGACTGTTCAAAAATTGGCTATTTTTCAGTCGATAATTAAATATTAAAATATTCAATTTTCACAAATAAATTTTAAATTCAGTTTTAAAAGTTCTATAACATCACTATAACTTTAATATGATAAAATAAAATTTTACAAATCATTTCTTAATCATATTAAACCCGTTATTCAATTATCCAATAAATTCCAATTTCAAAATCTTATTAACTCTATTAAAATCCCAATATAACTTACATTCACTTTGGAAACCAATTTGGATCATATTAAATCAATTTTAATTATTCACTCTATTTTCATATATTAAATTTCAATATCAAATTAATCGTATCAAATTCGGAATTTAATTATTCAAACATTTGTAATATTAAATTTTAAACAAATTTGATTATTCTTAAATCACTATCTTTTGAAATATTCAAAACGAACTTATAAATTTAACTTTTGAAACGAATTAAAATTATAGAACAACCATTCCCATTATACGGTTATTCAATTCCCATTATTAAATTAATCAATAAATTCCAAGTATTAAATTTAAACAATTTCGATTATCCAAGGATTCATTATCTTTTGAATATTGAAATTTAACTTATACGATTCAACTTTTAAAACCAATTCACAATTTAGAACACTATTTTCATTTTACAGTTATTCAGTTTGCAATAAGTTTTAAATATTTAATTTAAACAATTTATCAGTTCAATATTCAATATTTGATTTTAAATAGATTTTACATATCAATCAATTACTCTATTATTCCCAATGAATCCCACATTTATTATCCTATTCAACTATTAACTTTTATTTCTTTTATTACTTGGATAATTATTATTGCAATTCATTCCAGTTATTATTGTTCCAAACGAATTACAAATTTTTTTTCTAACATTAAATCATGAAATCTTTTAAATTAGCTATTTTAATTATCGAAAATTTACGGGTCGTTACACTCTCCCCCATTCAAAACTTTTCGTCCTCGAAAAGGGAAAAGAGGGAAAAGAAACTAAGTAAAGAATTCAACATTTGATATATTTTATTCAAAGTTACCAACTTACAAACAATGAAATTCCATTTATAAAGTCATTACTACACTTTTACTAAGTCATTCCAAACGGCTTTACAACTTTAAAAGTTAGTTATCAAAACAAGTTATAAAAAAAAATTAAAACTTGAAAAATTTTTCTAATACCCGGATTTTACGGAAAATTTCGGCAGAGTCTCCTTTGCGCGGCTCGATCGGTACAACTACAAAACGCCTCTACGGACCCCAAACCAACAAAAGAAAATCAAAAGCCAAGTGGCTCATCAAAAATCACCAAATCCAATGACAAAATAAACATGTACCTTATATTTTATTAGCGAGCATATACGACTAATATAGCGC
Source organism: Allium cepa (assembly GCA_030765085.1). Classification (NCBI taxonomy): domain Eukaryota; kingdom Viridiplantae; phylum Streptophyta; class Magnoliopsida; order Asparagales; family Amaryllidaceae; genus Allium; species Allium cepa. The sequence goes on along the minus strand of CM060937.1, from coordinate 106,206,558 downwards.
GAAAGCGAGCTCCAAATGCGAAGCAAGCACATCCGCACCTACTAAACACTCAACAAACCATGAGAACATGCATATATGAAAATAATATCAATATACATCATATAGCAACATAACAACTACATGTACCAACATAGAAAATGCAACAAAACAACATACGCAACCATCAATCAACTATCATCCAACAAATCCATAACCAATCAATATAAATTCACTCCTCATTAATATTTATTTACTTGGTTTTCCAATTTAATCACAGTTGATTCATTAACGTTGGATTTTTTTACTTACATTCATTCTCAATTCAATTAGTTAACACTCACTAATTTATATTTTCATTAGTTCACTTCCAATTTGAATCAAATTAAATTCTATTTAAATTCATTTAACTTCCAATTTGATTTCAATGATTTATAGCTTTCAATTTCATTAACACTTAATGAGTTATATAAAATCAACTAACAATCATATAACAACCAAATCATACCCAACATAACCAACTTATAAATTTTACATTCAATTTGGTTTATCTCTTTTATATATATATATCCTGTTATATAATTTTAAAAGAATCATTTTCTATTCGGCATCTTAAATTTCCAATATTAACTTTAATTATGTCTGTAAGCCATACATATATCATCCGTGAGCAATATCAATCTAATCGCTTATTCAATCACACAATTTCACTTCCAAACTAGTATCGTTCACACGACTCTCTAGTGCGGACTCAGATTTAGTTCTTTGATTGGAAACTGTTACTCTCCTTGCATAGCCATATACTATGATAGAGAATTCCAGAATCAAATTAAAAATCCATATCCAGGGTTCGCCGTCGAAAATCGAGTGAAAAATTCTAACTTGGATCGATATAAATCATCTCGAAATTTTGTGCTTGAATTTGGATCAAATCGTTATGCAAGTAAAATAATGTACGTACAATCTCACGTATTACCTTCCAATAGATTTCTATCCAATTTATCTATACTAAATTATTTTAATGACTTCTATTTTATTTACAATTAATTATTCGCAATCCATTATTCAATTAATATATCCATTTCTTTACATAACATATTCTTTGACATTATCTTTTCTCAAACATTATATCATAGAATTTTCTGACTCAAGTTCATTTTAAACATTATATGTAATTTAATTAAATTCAATTTCATTTTCCAATTGATTCTTAACTATAAGAAATTTCTTTGTTTACATTTATTTCATTTTCATAATTTCAGTTAATAACGAATTCATTTGTGGAACATTTTATAAATCAACACTTTAGTTTATAGTCATTTCATAAAAGTCTAACTTCTCATATATGACTTTTCTTATTTTACGGTTATCTTAAAGGTTACAAATTTAATTGTTTTTTTTCTATGCAATTTATATTTATTTTCTATAACCAATTTACAAAAGATATTATACAATTCATTTGTCTTCTTTCTTAAGTTCACTTACTTGTTCCATATATCCATTTATCATTTCATGCTATATTTAAGTATATATAATTTTTTTTTCACAACCAAATTTTCATTTACATATATCTCAACTCCTTTAGAGTTTTTTTTTAATTTCCCCACCTGCATATTTCAATTACTTTCAAGTTCTGTTTATTTGTACAATATCTTATTACATATCAAAAACATCATTTTAACTTTTAATATTTGGTAAGTTTTGTTATATGTTATCAGAATGCAAAATTTTGTATTATACAAATTTACAGAATTTCATTTTTTACTTAATTAGAATGTTCACAAATTTAATTTATTTAAATCCTCTTTACCTTTCAACTTTAAAGTTTTCCCCAAACAATAGTTTAGATATCTTAATCCTCTTATTTTATAAATTTTGGTTATTCACATTTCATTCAAATAATTTGAAAATTATTAATTAACAGAACTTAGAAATTTAAATGCCTGGTTCTTTCAAATCGTTTGAAATAAATATATACACTTATATCTTTAATATATCAAATCATACCTTTGGAGTTTAAACCAAAACCCATTTACCCAAAATAATTTCGAAGAAAAGCAAAGCTTCTTAGAAGTCTCCCCCACTTTAAGACTCGAAAATAAACGTCGATGATGTTGCGCAGTCATCACCGAAATTATTTTCCAGCGACAGAAGAGAGGAGTACTGAATTCATTCTTACCTTTAAAATCCTTTCAAAATATTTCCACAAATAAATTTCAACTAATATTACTATATATTTCTTCAAAGCTTTGAAAACCATTTTAAAAATCCCCGGGTCTTGAATCCAATACTTTCCCATTTAAATCTGTTTTAATTCATATGTCACCTTTATAAACCATTCTCATAGGATTTAACTTTCTTGAAATATTCCACAAGTTGTTTTACCATGGTTTATTTTGTAATAAACCTTATTTATTAAAACACAAATCCAATTAATCATAACAATCAATATTATCGTTTCCAACAACCAAATAAGCTAGATAGATCACAATAATTTTGAAAATAAATTCTTTATATACAAAATATAACTAGGGAAAATTATTTCATTTACCCAATTTCAAAACAATACTATGTCGATTTGTTCTGTTTAAGTGTTTAGAGATCCCTGTCAATGACGTTAATTACTCGTATTGACCAGAATCCATAAGCCACTCAACAAATCAACCGACACAATATAAAACATTTTATATCAATAACAAATACGCTCTCTCATATACACTCAACTCATTCATATAGTTTACCTCTATTTCAATGAGTTATTCCCCACTAGAGCCAAGGTTTATCGCTAAACCAAAGCTCTGATACCAGCTGTAACGACCCGCCTTTTTGGACAGTTTAAACTGACGATCAAATACACATGTCGATTCCAAACCATTCAAAAGGGCAGATGGTTATTGGGGTAAATAAGAAAAGAAAAGAAAAGAAATAAAGGAAATGAAACAACACAGAATCTCGCAGCGGAACGATAAAATATAATAGTCAAATAAACAGTTCATGAAGCTGTCTACTATACTTTGACAATTATTTATACAACATTTATCAGAGTTTATACATATACAACAGAACAATTAAATAATGCAGCAGATAACATGATGCAAGGGTAATAATAGTAATAGTATACCAAATCTTCGTCTTCGTCCTCCAGAATAGATCTTCAAAAATCTGAAAACTCAGGACTGACCCGAGCGTAATGAAAAGACAAAACACTCGAGTCGGGACTAAAATATCCTTATGAAAGTGAAATCAATCGTAAATAAATATGAGTGCAATGGCGTCAGAGATGTTTACGGGGTTTGACATCTCCTATCCAGTGTCAACGTGCGTGCGATAACTCAAGAGATGTTACGGGATTTTCCATCTCTCAAGGATCCGTGAAACTATCTACTATGTAGTAATATACGCTAAGTAGATAATGCCTATCAGTAATATAAAGTATCAAAATAGCGTTAAGGCGTTACCATAATCCCCCTTAACACATTTTATATTCCCAAAAGCATATACAAGGCCGTAGTTTCCCCAAAACCGGAAGTCACCAGAGGGCAATCCATATACTCAAGGTAGAAATCAAAACGTAGTGGTCGCGAATAGGGTAATCGGTATGACAAGGTACATGAGGCGATACCAACTAGGATACTAGTAGTTGCGTGATCCGGACTGATGCTGGGCATAGGCAGCAGCTACCCCAACACCGTGAAACAACACTCCCAAATCAAGGGGTGCACCCAAATCGCATCACAAATGTAATAGATATGGTATCGAAGAAGTGTGTCCGCTAGAGGTGGCGAACCTCAATGGCCCAGCGCGGCTCCTGTTTTAGTCATGTCAGGGGACATCCAATATCGTTCTCTTTCTTCAGTCAACGCGTTCACCAAACCATCCACTTCATACTGGATCAACACTCTGCGGATAATAGTTATTAAAGTGGTTTTCGGTATCGACAGAGAGTATGTCCATATCCGATCCCGGTCTCTTTAATAACTACGTATTAATACACCGTTGGCTCTTTACATTTCAAATCGATCATAATTGATATCAAAATATCATGTTCGCCTCAAAAATCAAATCCATTTCAAAATATCATCGTATCTTTTCAAATGTAAGATTCCGTTTCAAAATCATTTTTCGCATCAATATCTCATTTCGATTTCAAAACTCATTTCGAATTTCAATTTAGATTGCAACTTCATTTAACTCAATTCGTATTTAAATTCAAGATTTAAATATAAACATTCCACTTTATTGACCAGCTTAGAATTTTAGAAAATAGGTTTAAGTAGTTTAAAAGTAGTTTTAAATAATTAAAATAGTTAAAAATACTTAAAATCTTAAAATGGGTTTCAAATAGATAAATTAGTTTAAAATAATTTAAATTGGGTCAAGTAGGTTTAACATAGATTAAAATAGTTTAAGTATTCAAAAATGGTTTATATAACAGTAATTTGGAAAACAAAATAAAACAGCTTCAAAACCAATCCATTTCAGTTTATAACTTCCCAATTCAAATCAATTTCAATTTCCATTCTACTGATTCAATTTCGATTTCAATTCAAATCAATGTCAATTTTGACTTCAAATTTATTCAATTCTATATTCACCTTTAATTTATTCAATTTCAATTTATATCGATTCGGAGCTTGATTTTTCAAAATATCCATTTATAACACTTAACAAAATTATCTTTCAATATTCAAGTTTTAAAACCCAATTACAAACATGGTTCAATTTCAAGCTCAATGTCAAAATATCTTTTTATATCGCTTTTACTTAGTAATGCTCAAAGCTCGAAGTAATGTTCAATCTTTAAACAAATAAATTTTCGAAATTCAATCATATCCAAATTTTAAATCTCAAAGTCTCAACTTAAATTATTTAACTAATTCCTTTAACCAAAATTTATTTCGACATTCCAAACTCAATTTTTCGATAAATTCGATTTCTACAGATTGATTTCTATTTATAACCTTTAAATCAAACATTTAAATAAATTTCAGATCGACGATTTCAAAATTTATTAATTTAGCCAATTCGGTGTCCGTATATAATTCTCTATCCTATGGCCAAGTAGTTATTTATTTCAATTAAATGTCAGGGATGAATATATATTACTTAAATCAAATCACAATGTCATATGTATGCACAACAGGTTATATATAAGCAAATAAACATCCAAACATTAAATATCAACCAATAGCATCCATCACAATACATCATCCAATAGACAACAATTCATGGCAGTTTCATGGTTATCAATGTCAGGTAATTTAATTGCACTTCAATTTCAATTTCAATTTAAATTTAACTGTCAATTTAAATTTCAACGGTTAATTCAAATGACAATCTATATGACAATTAAATTTATCAAACAACGACAAATACAATCATAACACTACATAATGTCAATTTAACTAGCGTAAAGATATTTAGTACGGTGTAAGCGTTATAAAACACTCACCTTGATTTTTACGATTTTAAATCAAATCGAACGACGTTCGATTTGATCCAAAATTTTCTCTAGCTCCAAACGATTCCAATCCAGCTCCATTGCGTAGTGCTCGACAAAACGAACCCGACGCAACTGGTTTCGTGAAATTCCGACCTCGCATCAAAAAGTTATACAGTTTTAAAGGTTGAACAAATTAATATATAACTTAATTTACAATTTTCTTTTTTTTTTACCCTAAAACAAATCCTGGCCACACGTTTCCATTTGCAGATCACGGCCACGCACGCATCTCTTCTTCCTCCAGTGATTCAAACGCATGAGAAACAAACCCAAGCCGCCACTTAACCCTATATTTTCGCACCAAGTACGAGCATCTTCAACTCGATCAGCAAACTCCATCTCGAAGCCAACGTCGAGAGCTACAATCGGCTGCAATATGGAGGAACTCGGCCTCCTATTCTACCTCGAAACTCGTGCCGACCGTGGTGCCTTCCAGCTCCAATTGCCGTCGATTATTTGCTCCATTCACGATCTTAACCGTTGGATAGAGAGATATCGATGCTCTCTACGCTTTTCTAGTTGGGAGTTTTGGATAAAAGTCGATGGACGAGGAGATCGGAGGGGAAGAAGAATGGCAATTTTCGGCCATTGAATCTGTAGGAGGCGGCCACCATTTTCTAGGGTTAGGGTTTTGTTTTGAAAAAAGAGAATAATGAAGTGCCTTTATAGAAAAATAACGAACACTATTCAACCCGACTTTTTCGAACTCCGATTTACGCTTGGTGACCGGCGTCTCTAGGGTTTATCCCGCATTCCGGACACAATGGAACAGGTTTCGGAGGCTAATTCGAACATATGTGTGAGTTACGGAAATAAATGGTCAATTTTAAACTAAACCGATTAAACGAATTTCTATGCGTTTTGGCTTGCCCCGGACAAACGGTAAATCCGATTGACACGAAATTTGAAATCTTACCATAATATCACGTTACGGATCCGATGAAACTAGTTTCGTCGAAATTCGAGACCGTTTGAAAAATGATTATTTTAACTCGCCAAATTAATATTAAAACAATTTTAACGCGTTTCGAGCTGCCACGGTCAAACGATAACTCCGATTGCTACGAAAATTGAAATCCGATAATAACAAATTATTACGGATTCAATGGAACTAGTTTCGTCCAATTCTGAGACTGTTCAAAAATTGGCTATTTTTCAGTCGATAATTAAATATTAAAATATTCAATTTTCACAAATAAATTTTAAATTCAGTTTTAAAAGTTCTATAACATCACTATAACTTTAATATGATAAAATAAAATTTTACAAATCATTTCTTAATCATATTAAACCCGTTATTCAATTATCCAATAAATTCCAATTTCAAAATCTTATTAACTCTATTAAAATCCCAATATAACTTACATTCACTTTGGAAACCAATTTGGATCATATTAAATCAATTTTAATTATTCACTCTATTTTCATATATTAAATTTCAATGTCAAATTAATCGTATCAAATTCGGAATTTAATTATTCAAACATTTGTAATATTAAATTTTAAACAAATTTGATTATTCTTAAATCACTATCTTTTGAAATATTCAAAAATAACTTATAAATTTAACTTTTGAAACGAATTAAAATTATAGAACAACCATTTCTATTATACGGTTATTCAATTCCCATTATTAAATTAATCAATAAATTCCAAGTATTAAATTTAAACAATTTCGATTATCCAAGGATTCATTATCTTTTGAATATTGAAATTTAACTTATACGATTCAACTTTTAAAACCAATTCACAATTTAGAACACTATTTTCATTTTACAGTTATTCAGTTTGCAATAAGTTTTAAATATTTAATTTAAACAATTTATCAGTTCAATATTCAATATTTGATTTTAAATAGATTTTACATATCAATCAATTACTCTATTATTCCCAATGAATCCCACATTTATTATCCTATTCAACTATTGACTTTTATTTCTTTTATTACTTGGATAATTATTATTGCAATTCATTCCGGTTATTATTATTCCAAACGAATTACAAAATTTTTTTCTAACATTAAATCACGAAATCTTTTAAATTAGCTATTTTAATTATCGAAAATTTACGGGTCGTTACATATATAATATGAGTGTATAAACTAAAGGTGGAACATTAAAGAAACCCAAATAGACTTAAGGAATTAATACATACGTAAATGTACGTATACTATGATTTCTGATGTGTTTGACACTTGAATCATGAGTGTATTTCATAAGAAATACATTATTCCATAAGTCAATATCACTCAATATAATGTTGTCCTCTTTCATATATATATTAGTAAATTACTTGCATGTTCCTCAGTTGTTGAGCAAACTCAAGCTAGGGATATTATGTGTAGTATTATTAATATATTAAACAAATGAGGTAAGATACCTATATGTATTTGTTGAGCAAATTCAAGGTAAATATATTATAATTAGGCCGTCACGATATGGTAGGTACGAGTGAATAATCTCTTTCGATTTTTTGAGCAAACCCAAGGTCGAAATGAGATTAGGACAAGGAAAAAATGGATTAGGAGTTGTATGTGATACAACCGATAAGGAGTTATTCTTCATTTGTGGCGCTATGATTTGTTGAGCAAACTCAAGGACGGAATACCAAGATAGACAGTTCCTAACACCACTAGTGAAGTCGAAAGACTTCTATGTTTCATCTTAGGGTTTGGAGAAACATAAAAGACTAACGGGAGCCTTGTTAGAAAAATGAAATGGTAACATTTAACTTTCTAATATTTTAAGAACATATGGTAATAATGTTATAATTATTTACAATGATAAATTTGTGCATTTAATATGATCGATAAAATGTTTGTCAATTAACGTATACAAATAAACTGAATTGAAAGTTGACAAATGGAAATGTAATACCCACTATTAAATTCCTATTGCATGTTAACATTTCAACACACATGCAAGTGCCTGATTTTACAACTACTGAATACATTTGTGGTTTGCTCACTTACGCATTTATTTGGTCAAGTCCATGTATTGCATTCTATGAGTTTCAAACTCTAAAAGCAATAAAAGACTATGGATATTTGATTCATATATAATTGTATATAAATGTCATATAGTGAACGGTGAAAGTATGTAATGTACAATATTTCAATGAAATTAGTTCATCCGAAAAACAAAATAAACCTTAATGCAAGACTGAGTATTTAACTGGCTAATTACAAATGGGATCATATTGTGTTAATGTAACACAAGGTCAAAAACTACATGATAGATCTGTTGAATATGCGCTTTGCGCTATATGATTTTTGTTTGATGATAATAAACATATATACATTCATATAAATGTATTTGGTAATGTACTATTTTGTTTTTCATAGTTTAAATAAATATTTGTTGAATAAAATTAAATTACACAGAATTCGAATTTGAATTCAAACAGAACAAGTTAAACAGATTTTGAATTCAAACAGAAATTTTTATTCAAACAAATATTTATTACAAATTGTAAATATTACAATTTCATGCTCTCACTATACATGTACATTTTTGATTACAATCACATCACATTTACATCACGACCTTACTACATATCTCTCACACTCATATTTTTGTCTTCAACTATAATCCGGTTTGAATCCAGCATCTGAGTAATCTGCAAAAATATTCAAACCCAGTAAAATTGAAAGAGAAATATTTTTGAAATTTGAAAGAAACGATGATTTTGAAAACATTGTTTGCCTCAGTTATTTGGGTTGTTCTTCATCATTTTTGACTGTGCAATATCTGTGCATATCGATATTTTTTTTATCAGGGACAGGTAATTACAAGTGGCTGCAGTACACACGTGTACATTCGTATACGTGTGCACTGCCTCGCCAACTCGTGTGCAAAAATCAAACAAAAGCACAGAAATCAAAAACAAGGTCAAACCCAAGATAGGTTCAACTCAAAGCACCACTGACCAGACATTGCAAACACAGTCTCAAGCATGAAACAAGGTGCACCAGACCAGATTGCAAAAATAATCAAATATACACAAATGCAGCCCAATAGACTACAGCAACACAGTAGTAAGACTGCATCCACAGAAATACACAACTACAAGGCATTTTTCATTGCAACTGCATAGCTACACAACAAAGCAAAGACCAGAAACTCAAGCTTCAAAAAGCTACAGCAACAATGCACCAATAAAGTCGAGACAAAGCAACTGTTCTTAACAGTCAAAGTGCAAAAGTGCATGAACATAGGATCAGTACAGCAACAATGAAACTGACTCAAAGCACAACAGTGAAGTGACAAATATTCAGTGGTGAAGCAACAACAATGAAGCAGTTCAAATCCAAATTCAAGAACATATGAAATGCAAAGACCACGGCTACAACAAATGTACATATATGGACAGTGAAAACAGAGTGCAACTATCAAAGAAACAACAGAGACCAAGCAATGAACCAACAGGTCAGAGGTGAAATGGAATGCTGGAGTGTGCAAGTGCAAATGACCAGAGCTCAGCATACATGAAGTAATGCAATGCCCAAAGACCAAGTCGAAGTCGAATTGTTGTCAACAGTTCTAAGTATCCAACAACAATATGAATGCTATGTTCAATCATGATACAGACCAGAAACACAAGTATAGGGAACAACCAGGTGAAGATGCAAGAACAAAGAGTGTACACAGATCATGTATGCATTAGTAACCAACACATGAAGATCAACAACAAAACCAAATGCAGTGACAAGTTGAAGCAGTAGTTTCTGCAGTGGCAACGAGGAAATTCATGTGTAAACAATCGAAAATATACAAACTGAAGACTGCACGAAATGTATGCAAACATAATGCAAGTTTATATGTGCAGAAAGTTACAAGTATCAACGAATGGAATGAACAAAACTCGAGAGCAACAGTGAAAGTGCAAATCATGTCAACAAGACAAATGTATGGATCAGTGCCAAAGTCGAAAAACTAACAATGCAGACTACAAATGCAACGCAGTGATAAAAATTCACGTACGAATACAGTATTGACGAAGTTCAACATTACAGAGATGATCGAAGTAAAATACTAATCAAGTCAGAACTCAGTGAAGTCAGTGAAGTCGAAAGCAACAGGGATGAACACTGTAAACATTGAAGCCGTGGATATGATTCAAGAAATCAAAACAGTGCAGTGATGATCAGGGCACAAAACCAAGTAAGAAATTCAAGTGTGTAAATTTGACAAAGTCAAATATCTCAAATCACAAAATCAAATTCAAGCCGAGAATTCTCTACCGTGTCAACCAAGGAATCAAGTGCATACGAATTTGATTAAGTCAAAGAAATCTCAAGCATCAATACATAATCGAACGACCAAAGCAATTTTTTGAAATAATCAGTCGAACGGAAAAATAGGAAATCAAATCCTATTAAAACCCTAATCATCATCGGCATTTAAATTCGATCGAGTTCAAGTATCAAATTAGAAAAGCAAAAGGAGACAGCACATACCGAATTCACAAGCATCAAAACTCGATCGAGCAACTGCAAGCAAGCTAGGGCAACAAATCACAGATCAATTGAAGAAACCAGAGCCCTAATTGCAACGAAGAACCGAAGTCCTAATTGCAACGAAGAGCCGAAGCCCTAACTGGATCAAAAGGGAACGAAGCCCTAACTGGAACGAAGCCGCCATTATTTCTCACGAACAAATAAAAAGAGGATCGGGTGAAATAAGGAAGTGGGCCGGTGTTCAAAAACAAAAGGGGGTTTTTTGTTTTTTAATTAATATTGTTAATAAACTTATATTAATAATGTTAATTAGTTTAGGGCTATTTTGTTCTTAATTATTGTTTTTTTTATTCTACGAATCAAAGAGTTTAGGTAAATCACCACCTAGGTTTTAGGTTGTGTCTGATTGTCTATTTAGAGTTAGTTCAGTAAGCAGGGGTTGCGAGTTTGCAAAACTCTATAGGCGGTAGCAGGGTTTGCAAGTCTGTTAGAGTGTTTGTAAGCGTGATACTGTTTAATTCTAATAGAAATCTGGGAATGCAGCAGTAGGCAGGGGTTGCCGAAGTTGGGTAAATCTTGTGTGTGATTTACTTTTCAGTATATTTGTTTCTGCAGTTTATTTTTGTGTTTAAATTAAGAAAATTTGCTATAACCCTGTTCACCCCCCCCCCTCTAGGGTTAATTTAGATCCTACAAGTGGTATCAGAGCCTGGTATTTTTAACTCTAGAGTCATGAGTCTACAAAATAATGCTTTTTCTGAGGGGCAATCTATTGCTAGGCCACCCATGTTTAACGGGAACGATTATGCTTATTGGAAAGTTAGGATGGATATCTATCTCAGTTCTGTTGATTATGAAGTTTGGGATATTATTGAAACTGGCTATAAACCCCCCACTATAATCGTTGGTGATACTGAGATTCCTAAACCTAAGGATAGGTGGGATGCAAACGATAAGAAATTGAAAACGACAAATGCTAAAGCCATGAATGCTTTGATATGTGCTCTAGATAAAAATGAATTTAATAGAATTTCTCATTGTACAACAGCACAGGAAATATGGCATACTTTGGAGGTGACACACGAAGGAACTTCTCAAGTCAAGGAGTCTCGGCTAGCCCTGTTCAGCAATGAATACGAAAACTTTGTGATGGACAAAGGCGAGAGCATAAAGGATATGTTTGGACGTTTTTCAACCTTGGTATACAATGCTAGAGCGCTTGGGAAGGTATTCACTGAGGTAGAGCTTGTGCGAAAGATACTACGAGTTTTACCAATGAACTTTGAGGCAAAAGTCACGGCAATCCAAGAATCGAAAGATCTGAGCAAACTAAGCATGGAGGAGTTGATTGGAAACTTGATGGCATATGAGCTTGAGCTAAAAGCAAAGGAAGAACGCAATAACTCCGAACCAAAGAAGAATACGATTGCCTTAAAGAGCAAAGAAGAAAGCGATGAAGAAGAAGAAGATCCAATTGAAGAGCTTGCAATGGCTGTCAATAATCCTAAAAAATGGTCAAGATTCAAGTCACGAAAGAAGAAAATAAGTGGTAATAAGTCAAAGAATTCTGACGATTCCGATAATGAATTGACATGCTATAACTGCAAGAAGCCTGGCCACTTCAAACAAAAATGTCCACTTCTCAAAAACAACAAAGGAAAGAAAAAGAAAAAGAAGGCTTTTGCAGCAACTTGGGATGATGAAGAAGGAGAGGAAGTTTCAAATAATAGCTCAGAGGAGGCTAACTTGTGTCTTATGTCAAAATCGGATTCAGAAGCAAGCTTAGAGGAATCTAGTGAGGTAAGTAACTATTCTTATAAAGAACTTGTTTCAATGTGTTGTGATTTTACTAAAATGATTGATACTCTTGAATCTAAAATTGAAAAACTAAAATCTGATAGGAGAGAACTTGTCCATGAAAATTCTAGGTTAGAAACTGAAATTGAAAATATTCAAAACCTAGAATGTAAAAAATGTAAGATTTTAGATTCAGAATTATCAAAACTGAGGAATAACTTTGAAAGTCTTGAAAGTGAAAACTTGAATCTTAAGGAAACCATCGACACTAGGAGAAAGGATTTTATTAATCGATGCACCTCACTTGTTACTGAAAACTCAACATTAAAAACCAATGTCCAAAGTCTTGAGAAATCTTTGAATAACTTTTCAAGAGGCGAAAAATCTTTCAACATGCTATTGGGAAATCAAATTTTTGCTAACAACGGGAAAGGACTAGGTTTTGGGAAAACACAAGTTGATGATAATGCAAAATATAAGAATGTCTTTGATAGATGTGAAATATATAGATGTCGTAATGAAAATGATAGTCATAGGAACAAGAACACAAAATTTATACAAGTTTGGGTTCCTAAGAATTCTAAAAACAAATTTCATGTTTATTGGAATAAAAATAAAAGGACTAAACAAGTATGGATTCCAAAGGGATTGTTTATTCACAATGCTTCTATCACTAATAACATTGGACCTAAGAGTTTCTCTAGGTCATCTTCCTCTCTTCTTATGTAGGTCTGTTGGCGGGCTAAGGAACAACAAGAATGGTTTCTAGATTCAGGTTGTTCTAGACATATGACAGGTGACAAATCGAAGTTCCTTAGCTTAGAGAATTTTAAAGGTGGAAATGTGATCATGGGAGACAATAGCAAGTGTAAGATTATTGGCAAAGGTGAAGTTGGTAACGGTATTTTTTCTTTGACTAATGTTTTATACGTTGAAAATCTGCATCATAATCTCATTTCTATTAGCCAACTATGTGACAAAGGTATGAACGTGATTTTTGATAGTGATACTTGCAAAATTATTGATAAATCTTCTAGTAACATTGTTTTTATGGGCAAAAGAAAAGGGAATGTTTACTCACTTTCATTTGATAATCTAAAACTTTCTAGATGTTTGGTAGCCACTGACGAAGAGGCATATTTATGGCATAGGAGACTTGGACATGCTAGCATGAGTCTCTTAGAAAAACTCGAATCAAAAGAATTAGTCAGAGGGTTACCACATCAGAAATTTAAAAATAATAAAGTGTGTAAAGCATGTTCCTTGAGCAAGCTTAGTCGATCATCATTTCGTCCTAAAAACATTGTTAGCACATCAAGGGTCCTTGAACTAGTTCACATGGATTTATTTGGACCAAATGAAATTTCAAGCTTGAATGGAAAACGTTATTGTTATGTATTGGTTGATGATTATTCTAGATTTACATGGGTTTACTTTTTAGCCAAAAAGTCTAAATCTTTCGAATATTTTTCAAAATTTGCAAAACTTGTTCAAAATGAAAAAGGAGTTACAATTAAAACCTTGAGAAGTGATCATGGAGGCGAATTTGAAAATTTTGAATTTGAAAATTTTTGTGAAGAAAACGGTTTAAAACATGAATTTTCTGCTCCACGAACACCTCAACAAAATGGGGTGCTTGAAAGGAAAAATCGTACATTACAGGAATTGGCTAGATCCATGTTAAGTGAGTATAAGCTACCTCTAATCTTTTGGGTAGAGGCAGTGAATACTTCGTGCTATGTAATGAATAGAGTAATGATTAGACCAATACTTGGCAAAACGTCTTATGAACTGTGGCATGAAAGGAAACCTAACATTTCTTATTTTCGTATATTTGGGTGTCCTTGTTTCATTCTTAACACAGGTGATCAACTTGGAAAATTTGAATCAAAGGCTGATGATGGAATTTTCATGGGCTATTCAACAAGGAGTAAGGCTTACAAGATATATAACAAACGAACAAAGACAATTGTTGAGTCAATCAATGTGAAATTTGATGAATCTGATCTGGAAAAAACAACTGAAAGGATGGTTGACGATGGAGTAGATCCTGAAGGCACTGAAGAAGGGACATTTAGTAAGAAAACTGAAAGGAGGACTGTTGATGCTGATAAATTAAGGTTCAAACCTAATCATCCTCCTGAATTAATTATTGGTGATCCTACGGAAGGTATACGTACTCGTTCCTCATTTGATGAAAATTTATGTGCGTTTTGTTGTCATAGTGGTTTTATTTCTGAAATTGAACCTGATTCTGTTGAAATGGCTCTTAATGATGAAAATTGGTTTTTAGCAATGCAAAATGAACTTAATCAATTTGAGAGAAACAAAGTCTGGAATTTAGTTCCTAGGCCTAATGACTATCCAATTGTAGGGACTAAATGGGTGTTTAAAAATAAATTTGATGAATCAGGAAATGTAATTAGAAACAAGGCTAGGTTGGTTGCAAAAGGTTATAACCAAATAGAAGGCATAGACTTTGATGAAACATTTGCTCCAATTGCTAGGTTAGAAGCCATTAGAATCTTGCTAAGTTTTGCATGTTACAAGGGTTTCAAACTTAAACAAATGGATGTAAAAAGTGCCTTTTTGAATGGTGATTTAAAAGAAGAAGTTTTTGTTGAACAACCACCCGGTTTTGAAAATCATGAATTTCCAAATCATGTGTATAAGCTAGAAAAAGCATTATATGGTCTTAAGCAAGCACCAAGAGCTTGGTATGACTGCCTCTGTACATATCTTTTGGAAAATGGTTTTAAAAAGGGAAGTGCTGACACGACTCTGTTTCTATTACATAAAGAACATGATTTTTTAATTGTTCAGATTTATGTGGATGATATTATTTATGGTGCTACTAATGAGCTTTTGTGTGAGAATTTTGAACAAGTCATGCAGGCTAAATTTGAGATGAGTTTGGTTGGTGAATTGAAATACTTTCTTGGATTTCAAATTAAGCAAAGCAGTGATGGTATCTTCATTTCACAATCCAAATATGTGTTGGAGCTATTGAAGAAATTTGGAGTCGAAAATTCCAAACCATTGAGAACTCCTATGAGCCCATTAACAAAGTTGGACAAAGATGAGAAAGGAATTGCAATTGATCAAAAGAAATATCGAGGGATAATCGGTTCACTTCTCTATCTTACTGCTTCTAGACCTGATATTATGTTTTCTGTGTGCTTGTGTGCACGTTTTCAAGCTAATCCCAAAGAATCTCATTTAAAAGCTACTAAACGAATTTTGAGATATCTTTCACACACACACAAATTTGGACTATGGTACCCCTCTTGTGAAAATTTTGATTTAGTAGGTTATTCCGATGCTGATTATGCTGGTTCATTAGTTGACAGAAAAAGCACTAGTGGAACATGTTTCATGCTAGGACATTCATTAGTCTCATGGTCAAGTCGGAAACAGAATTGTGTTGCATTATCCACCACTGAAGCAGAATATATTGCTTTGGGAAGTTGTTGTGCTCAAATTCTATGGATGATGCAAACTCTTTCTGATTTTGGCTTAGTCTATAAACAAGTCCCATTAAAATGTGATAGTAGGAGTGTTATAGATTTGTCAAATAATCCTGTTCATCACTCTCGCACAAAACACATTGATGTAAGACACCATTTTCTTCGAGATCACATTGCTAAAGAAGACATTTGCATTGAATATATTTCAACAGAAACTCAACTTGCTGATATTTTCACAAAACCTCTCCCCAAAGACAGATTTTCCAAATTACGTTTAGATTTGGGAATTATAGAGGTTGACTAATCATTTTTTTTTAAAATTTTTTTTTTGATTTTTGAATTTGATTCTAAATGACAATTTTTTAACTAATCTAACTCCCTAATGATTATCGAAAAGATGAATAGTGATTAAAAAAGTGATGAGTGTTGATATTTATCATATATTAAAACTCGAGAAAATATAATTAGGAAATTTCTTTAGAATTTCATAACAAGAGTTATAAAAACTTTTTGTTGGGTAATAATTCCATGACCATTTCTATTTCTATCATCTTTCTATCAAACATTACTCATCAAGATCATATTTAGTATGTAAATTTGTGGTAGTTTACAAAGGAAATCATTTGTTCTTCAATATCTTTAAATCAGTGAAGGAAATTATTTGTGCTTCAATTTATTATATTCAGCAATTAAAAATAAATACCCAAAGTATTCACTCTCATTCAAAAGTCCTCACAGTCATGCATGGGTGAATTACTTGGATTTTTGATTATGTGCTTCCATGCTCATTTAAAAGTCCTCACGGTTATGCATGTATGGAACGCATATTAAAAATAATTGATTTAATAGACAAGTTGATTCTAATCCCATTTAAAAGTTCTCACGGTCATGCGTGGTTAGAAGATACTTGATTTCATTTTTTTTTAAATTAAATTGGAATACTACTAATCTCATTTAAAAGTCCTAACGGTTATGCATAGTTAGTAGATATTCAAATTTCCAGAAATAAATATACCACAAATAGACATAACTATATGAATTTTTGATGATTCTATCTTCATCACTTCTGAAAGTGGAATATGCGCTTGACAAGGGTAATTATGATTTTTGTTTGAATTTTATTGAAATTTGATATTTATATTTAATTGAGTTAAATGTTTGATTCATGTCGATCATTTCATCCCTATTTTATAACACTATTATTCTTTTGCTGATAACAAAAGGGGGAGAGAAAAGTTAAGATTTTTGTCGAATAGAATCAAGCAAAGGTCAAATAATTTTCATTGTGCATATAGGCTCTCTTATATATTTCTATGCATATATGTAGGGGGAGCATTGTGTAGAGAGGGAGCATTCAAATAGGGGGAGCAAATGAAATTATCAAATACATTTAATATATTCAAAATCTTAAATATATGTTTGTTATCATCAAAAGGGGGAGATTGTTGAATATGCGCTTTGCGCTATATGATTTTTGTTTGATGATAATAAACATATATACATTCATATAAATGTATTTGGTAATGTACTATTTTGTTTTTCATAGTTTAAATAAATATTTGTTGAATAAAATTAAATTACACAGAATTCGAATTTGAATTCAAACAGAACAAGTTAAACAGATTTTGAATTCAAACAGAAATTTTTATTCAAACAAATATTTATTACAAATTGTAAATATTACAATTTCATGCTCTCACTATACATGTACATTTTTGATTACAATCACATCACATTTACATCACGACCTTACTACATATCTCTCACACTCATATTTTTGTCTTCAACTATAATCCGGTTTGAATCCAGCATCTGAGTAATCTGCAAAAATATTCAAACGCAGTAAAATTGAAAGAGAAATATTTTTGAAATTTGAAAGAAACGATGATTTTGAAAACATTGTTTGCCTCAGTTATTTGGGTTGTTCGTCATCATTTTTGACTGTGCAATATCTGTGCATATCGATATTTTTTTTATCAGGGACAGGTAATTACAAGTGGCTGCAGTACACACGTGTACATTCGTATACGTGTGCACTGCCTCGCCAACTCGTGTGCAAAAATCAAACAAAAGCACAGAAATCAAAAACAAGGTCAAACCCAAGATATGTTCAACTCAAAGCACCACTGACCAGACATTGCAAACACAGTCTCAAGCATGAAACAAGGTGCACCAGACCAGATTGCAAAAATAATCAAATATACACAAATGCAGCCCAATAGACTACAGCAACACAGTAGTAAGACTGCATCCACAGAAATACACAACTACAAGGCATTTTTCATTGCAACTGCATAGCTACACAACAAAGCAAAGACCAGAAACTCAAGCTTCAAAAAGCTACAGCAACAATGCACCAATAAAGTCGAGACAAAGCAACTGTTCTTAACAGTCAAAGTGCAAAAGTGCATGAACATAGGATCAGTACAGCAACAATGAAACTGACTCAAAGCACAACAGTGAAGTGACAAATATTCAGTGGTGAAGCAACAACAATGAAGCAGTTCAAATCCAAATTCAAGAACATATGAAATGCAAAGACCACGGCTACAACAAATGTACATATATGGACAGTGAAAACAGAGTGCAACTATCAAAGAAACAACAGAGACCAAGCAATGAACCAACAGGTCAGAGGTGAAATGGAATGCTGGAGTGTGCAAGTGCAAATGACCAGAGCTCAGCATACATGAAGTAATGCAATGCCCAAAGACCAAGTCGAAGTCGAATTGTTGTCAACAGTTCTAAGTATCCAACAACAATATGAATGCTATGTTCAATCATGATACAGACCAGAAACACAAGTATAGGGAACAACCAGGTGAAGATGCAAGAACAAAGAGTGTACACAGATCATGTATGCATTAGTAACCAACACATGAAGATCAACAACAAAACCAAATGCAGTGACAAGTTGAAGCAGTAGTTTCTGCAGTGGCAACGAGGAAATTCATGTGTAAATAATCGAAAATATACAAACTGAAGACTGCACGAAATGTATGCAAACATAATGCAAGTTTATATGTGCAGAAAGTTACAAGTATCAACGAATGGAATGAACAAAACTCGAGAGCAACAGTGAAAGTGCAAATCATGTCAACAAGACAAATGTATGGATCAGTGCCAAAGTCGAAAAACTAACAATGCAGACTACAAATGTAACGCAGTGATAAAAATTCACGTACGAATACAGTATTGACGAAGTTCAACATTACAGAGATGATCGAAGTAAAATACTAATCAAGTCAGAACTCAGTGAAGTCAGTGAAGTCGAAAGCAACAGGGATGAACACTGTAAACATTGAAGCCGTGGATATGATTCAAGAAATCAAAACAGTGCAGTGATGATCAGGGCACAAAACCAAGTAAGAAATTCAAGTGTGTAAATTTGACAAAGTCAAATATCTCAAATCACAAAATCAAATTCAAGCCGAGAATTCTCTACCGTTTCAACCAAGGAATCAAGTGCATACGAATTTGATTAAGTCAAAGAAATCTCAAGCATCAATACATAATCGAACGACCAAAGCAATTTTTTGAAATAATCAGTCGAACGGAAAAATAGGAAATCAAATCCTATTAAAACCCTAATCATCATCGGCATTTAAATTCGATCGAGTTCAAGTATCAAATTAGAAAAGCAAAAGGAGACAGCACATACCGAATTCACAAGCATCAAAACTCGATCGAGCAACTGCAAGCAAGCTAGGGCAACAAATCACAGATCAATTGAAGAAACCAGAGCCCTAATTGCAACGAAGAACCGAAGCCCTAATTGCAACGAAGAGCCGAAGCCCTAACTGGATCAAAAGGGAACGAAGCCCTAACTGGAACGAAGCCGCCATTATTTCTCACGAACAAATAAAAAGAGGATCGGGTGAAATAAGGAAGTGGGCCGGTGTTCAAAAACAAAAGGAGGTTTTTTGTTTTTTAATTAATATTGTTAATAAACTTATATTAATAATGTTAATTAGTTTAGGGCTATTTTGTTCTTAATTATTGTTTTTTTTATTCTACGAATCAAAGAGTTTAGGTAAATCACCACCTATGTTTTAGGTTGTGTCTGATTGTCTATTTAGAGTTAGTTCAGTAAGCAGGGGTTGCGAGTTTGCAAAACTCTATAGGCGGTAGCAGGGTTTGCAAGTCTGTTAGAGTGTTTGTAAGCGTGATACTGTTTAATTCTAATAGAAATCTGGGAATGCAGCAGTAGGCAGGGGTTGCCGAAGCTGGGTAAATCTTGTGTGTGATTTACTTTTCAGTATATTTATTTCTGCAGTTTATTTTTGTGTTTAAATTAAGAAAATTTGCTATAACCCTATTCACCCCCCCTCTAGGGTTAATTTAGATCCTACAAGATCTAAGAACTCGATATAGTTGAAATGTCATTATGATCGGTTTACGTAAAGTACAACATATTTGATGTTCTTAAATGTTAAGGATAATCGAATGCACTTTCGTAAAGAGTTTCTAATGATATTGTAGTGAGGTTTTCTTTTGAATAGTTTAACCATTTAAAAGGAAAACGAATATACAAGAATAGATGTAATTTAAGGTACAACTGGGATGAAGAGAACGAATAGTCACTTTTGCTCCATAGAGAAACATTGGAAATGGGAATTGTAATGTAACTACCTATCTTTTTTGGCGTTTTATGTAGATACAAATGCCGGACTCAAACCATTCAAAGGGTGGATTGTTATGGGGCAAATAAGAAAAAATAAATAAACAAATACAGAATCTCACAGCGGAATGACAAAATATAATAATCAAATAACAGTTCATGAAGCTATTTACAAATAAATTTGATTATACTTATACAACGCAGAATCAGAGTTATAGGCAACAAGAATAAATAAATATATGCAACGGAACAACATGATGCAGTGGAATGAACATAATAAATAATAATAGTACAAATCTTCGTCTGCGTCCTCGAGAAATAAGGTCTTCAACCTTGAAATGCTCAAGCAGACCCGAGCGAATTGAATTGGCAAACACTCGAGTCAGAACTAAAAGATCTAATGTCAGTTAAATCAACGGTAAATATGCATGTGATGGCGTTAGATATGTTTGCAGAGTTTGACATCTCTTATCCAGTGTCTAACGTGAGAGCAATAACTTAAGAGATGTTCGAGATTCACATCTTCTAAGGATCCATTAAACTATCTACTATGTAGTACAATACGCTATTATAATATGTCTATAGTAAAGTAAAAGTATTGAAATAGTGTTAAGGCCTTACCTATATCCCCCTTAACACATGTTATATATTCTCAAAGTCTATATAGTAGTAACTCCTCCGTAAACTGGAGGCTATCAAAGGGCACTCCATAGGTATGGTACAAAAACAACTCGTAAAAGGTGCTCTAGGGCATGTGAACATGGCACTCGAGGCAATGCCAAGGTAGATATACCAATTGCGGGACTGGTGGTAACGCATAGCAGCTACTAACGCCCACCTCGGAATCACTCCCAAATCTAATCAAGGGTGGCCACCAAATCAATGACAAAGTAATAGAATGGTATCGAAGAAATATGCCCGATCGGAGGTGCGACCTCCCTTGGCCCGGCGTGGCTCCTGTTTTAGTCACATCTAAGCTGAATCACGACAGTTAGGGTATCATGACCCGAATTTCAGCGTTCGAAAATCGACATCCATACTTCACCGTATTCGAATGCCACGGATTCAATCGTTGAAATCCGATTCGTGCCGGAGCTTATAACACATTAAGTACAACAACATAGCGAAAGACAAAGAATAAATATCATTGATACACAATATTTGATACAACACATTGATACAATAGATATCAGTACTATCAGAGATACAATACATAGCAGTGGAACAATATCACCAAATGGTCTCCAAGAGAGAAAGAAAGAATCCAATATCTAAATCCATTGTCGAGGCTCTAAAGATCTCCAAGCTATCAGCTCGAACCACCATCAATGCTGAATTTAAGCAACTCCAATCCAAGAGAAACAAATGTGATCGCCAAATCTAAAGGCTGGATGCTATCGAATCTACACCTACTATTTGATTATCTGAAAATCCAACTCTAGGCTGCCCGTATGGAAAATTATGGGTACCCAGAGTTTAGAAAGGGAACAATAAACTCCAGGTCAGTCACGGGACTGGTGTGAGCAAACAAAAACATTTGTTTTAAACAAAAACAAACAAAGAATTTGAAATTTGAAATCCGCAATGCTTTTTTACAAAATGAAACTACCATAAGGCCTCCCGGCACACACACAATGCAATCGCACACTTGGGGGAGATTTCTCCTTTTGATAGTCAAACATGTTTGATACGCAAAGGATCCTTTTGATATTATTATTTGTGCATAGTGCAGAAAACCTTTCGAAAGTATAATATTAATCTTTGCCAGCATAGGTACCATTATTTTATGCCTGTTATAGCTACCACCTGAGGTGGCAGGTTATACAACTTCAATCGTAAAGGGTTCGTATTGCTTCTTTGGATTTACAACAAATGGTCAGGCAAAGGAACTTCATGGGCCACATGGGTACGCCTCTAGAGGGGCGCCTCGAGAACCTAAATGGATCTCTGCCAACACAAGGCTGGATTACCTCTGTAACTAGGTAACTAACTATCATGAGTATGCCATCCCTCGGTCGTAACCGACCTTTATCCAGGGCCCCAACAACAACAACCACGAAGCAATGGATTTGCAGCAACCACATAGGTTAAGTATCTGGGCTACATACCATGATAACACCTCTATCCAGAAGGAAATAGACATACCCTCATGGGGCGCTACCCCCAAATAACCTTGCTGCATCCTTCCTGTTTCAACCATTCCGGATTGTGAGGTCCGACGAGGTCACGTCCACAAAGCTATGCTTTACACAAAAGACCTGCTTTGATCAACACATGATCAGTAGCACTTCGCATGCCACATTACCAAATTGGGAATGCATCACTATTAACCATCAACTACATAACCTATGATCTTGTACATCTCAGAGAAGGGTGTTAAGCTAAGAGAATAAATTCTCCGCCACCAAACAGAAATGTATTTGATCGAAACTAGCTCTACATCTCAAAGTGTAACATCAGACATACATCCATACAAGTCTGTTCCGGGTTCGAACAGAACCGAAGGCACTTCAAAAGAAGCCCTTGCAATCCGGATAATCCCTAATCACGTTCGGACTCCCCATCATAAAGGTTGATCAAATCTCTATACCGGGGCCATTCGGTGCAGATACATTCGATAGGTAATCCTTTCGCTCTCGAAAATATCCGTTCTTCACCACCAGTCTTCAAATGCTATCCATTTCATCGTATCATGTAACAACCCTAGATTTTTCATACATTTTAATATTTGACTTTATTTTATTTAAAATTATTTTTAAACTTGTTTTATTTCAAACATTTCACATTTTTAAATATAAGTGTTGATTATTATGTGAATTATAATTTCAAACAGGTATAAATTGGATATTTTACTGAAAGATGAATTTCTGTTCAAACTGGTCAAACTTTGACTTTTAAATTTCAAATTTAAATATTTAAAATCCTAAATCTTATCTTTTATTATGGAAATAGATTTACCAACTTGAATACTGCTTTTTGTTTCGTTGAAAACGGACTTAAACTGTGAAAGTTATGCACATTTCAATTTTGAGTATAATTTGTTTTATTTTGCAATTTTGTCTATTTTAGATTATATAAATCATATTTTCTTTGTTATATTTTATTTTAATATGTGTTAATATTTTAATTTATGTATATTATTGTATTTTAATATTTTTAAACTGATAAAATAATTTTTCCAAAATTTATTGCATATATTTTCTGTTTTAAGGCTAGTTTCCACTTTTTTTTGCTATTTTCTTCATTTAAATTATATTTAATTAAAATTTATTTATTTATTTTTATGCATGCATTTTATTTTTGTGTCTTTATCTTTATTTATAAATATTTTTCAAGTACACAAAATTTTTCCAAAGTTCATTTCATTTATTTTCAAATTTTCTATCCTAGTTTACATTTTCTTTGCTATTTTCTTAATTTAATTATATATAATTTATATTTATATATTTATATATTTATATTTTTTTTATTTTTTTTATTTTCGTATTTTAACTGAAATTGTATTTATTTTCATATATTTAAACTTATAAAAGAAAATGGATGGAAATTTGAAAGGTTTTTGGACTCTTTATATTTCCAATGTCTTTTTACATTCCGCCTTTTCATTTTCTCAACCTACTCCTTTATTTTATTTGTGCCATACCATTCCTCCTTCTTTCCAGCCACATTTCATTTCTTTTTCACGAGAAAAAACATTCTCAAACTCAAAAAAAACATACGGCCATTTGTTGTAGAAGTTTGGGTAAAAATCTCTTCTCTTTTTCCTTTGTTTTTCAATGTTTTAATGGTTTTGCACTTGTCTCTTCATGCTTTGCTTGGCCATACTCCTCCACCACCTCCTCCGACCAACTCCACCACTACCCGTGGACACTCCACCATCCTTTCCCTCTGACTTTACCAGGCCATGAGCCCCCTTGAAGCTATCATCACCAAATGTGGTAAAATCACCTTGAAACTAGCCTAGCCGAACCATTTATGCACATACCCTTCATTTTTCACCTAAACCACCTCCTTGGCCGCCGCCACCAGTCCCTCCACCACCTTTGGTCGACACTCCAGACCCCACCTGACCTTCACCTTGTAGGGGCCGAGCCCAATGGTCCTTTGGTTGAGCCATATGGTTGTACAAAAGCCACTTATTTGCCTTAAATCCTTTGTATTCACACCTTGTAACTTCCACCACTTCACCACACCCTTAGACGCCCTTTGCACCACCTTCTCCAGCCCATACCTGAACCAAAACCACTGCCACACCATCTCCTAGCCTCCAACAGGTCTGGCCATGCCATTTGTAGCCTTGCCCGAAGCTTGAAATTGCACAAAAATCCACTTGTTTGCCTTGTACTTGTATTTTCATACATAGCAACTTCCATACCTTCACTACCCTTACTAGGACGACCATATATGACCCATACATGACAAAATACACACCATGGCAGTACCTTATCACCCCATAGGCTGATCATAGTGATGGTGGAAGCAAGTGCAGGTGTCTGATTAATTGTTGTTCCTTAATTCTAGCTAGTTTAATGTCATATTTTGGTTTGAAACTCATGTTATATGTATTGTTTTGTTTCATATGTACAAGACAATTAGCATTGGCTCTCCACTCTCAATTCATTTCCGTATTGTCGTGCCTTCGTAGTGCCTGTATTGTTTGCTTTGGTAGCTATCTCCAGCTCTGAACAGGTGAGTTATTTTCACCAGACAATATGTACATATATAAATAGTAAATTGACCCCTTTTGAATCTGTAAATTGCATATCATCCTGTTATAACTGCTATATTATGTTCATATGATTTTCAAACCTATATTTACACCTGTTATATCATATGTTACTATTATTTCATGCTATTCTGTTACTTTCATCAGTTTATCACACTGCAAATTCCCTGTAGACTAGAATCACTATGGGTTGAAATGATACATACCCGAACGGACTTTAGAATAGGAGAAAATCGTTATGGGCTGAAATGATAGGCCTGAATGATTTTCAATTATTTTCTTTTACTTGGAATTGCGGGTGAAATGATCAAACCCGAGTTTTCTTTGTAAATTACGGGTTGAAATGATATATTACCCGTATCACTTTACCTAGGCTAGAAAATGAAATACAGACCCGTTGTTAAAATATGTTTTTCTAAAAATTTTAAATTATTTTAGAAATGTAAATATTATAATATTTTGATTTAAATTTTATTAAAAATGATTTTTGTAAAGCATTATTGATTTTCTGAAAATTTATAAGTGAAATAAATAAATGGTAAAGTTAGGAAATCTGAAATGTAAGTTATTTTGGAAATTATAATTTGGTGATAAATAGAATTTAAATTAAATATTAAAATATGATAAATTTATGATATTTTGAATTAAATGAATTAAAAATGATTTTTATAATATATTAATGATTTTTGAATAAAGTTAAAATGTGAAATGAATGAATATTTAGGATGAAATTTGGAAATATAACTAAAATTGGAAATTTGTGAATTTGGCTTAAAAGTGAATTTTAAATTAAGTAAATAAAAATGAAATTAAGTTATATTTGAAAATTTTAAACTTAAATGTTAAGTTAAATTTAATTTAATGAATTTAAAAATTAATGTTGGAATTTAATAAGTGAATTATTATTAAATTTTGATTTTTTTTGAATGGAGATTTAACTTTATAAAATCATGAATATAAGGGTATTTACTGTTTTAAAAGTGAAATTATATGATTTTATAAGCTAAAAATGATTTAAATAAAAATATGATTGTTCGTGAAATTATATTAAGTACTTGAAGTTAATTAACTGCATTTTTGAAATGCTATTAATTCTAATGTAAATGATAGTACAGCATTTGTAAATGTTGTAGTTGATAATAATTAACTGAATGGCTAAGTTAATTAAAGGTTATTATAGCATTTTGTAAATGCTATAATTGTTGAATTTAACTAAGTTTTATTTTAAACTAATGTAACCCTATTACAGCATTTTTAAATGCTATGTTTTGTTAAATTGAACTGTTTTGAATGTAACTTTCCATAGCAATTTCTAAATGCTGCGAAAGTTGAATTTTCATCTGTTTTAATAAATTAAGTGAATAAATGAATTTTGAAAGACTAAAATTTTGGAAATTTAATAATTTAATTATTAAATATAATAACTTCATTTTATGATTTAAAATGAAGTAATTTGTTTCGAAATATAAACTATTTTGAAATGTGTTTTGTAATGGTATTTAAATTAAATAAAAATGAATGTGGTTTGGAAGATGTGATATTTTGAATCATATGGAATTTTGAAATTATATTTGATTTTGAAGTATAAAATACCATTTTGAAATTTTAACCACGGGATGTAATTAATTTATAGTTTAACTAATTCTTAAAGGATGGGCGATCCCAAGCATCCTTTAAGTTATTGTGCATTTCTACTACAGTTCACTTGAGTTGGTTTACATTATATAAGTATATATTGTCCTGACTCGAGTGTTTTGTGTTTTACTTTACGCTCGGGTCAGCCTGAGTATTTACAGCTTAGCTTTGGATTTCTTTTCTGGAGCTAGGAATCGCTGGAGATTCTGCTTGTCTAGTTATCTATTTCCTTTCAGTTTCTGTTGTTCTATTTCAGCTCTGGTATTTATAAACTTCTATGTATTTGAGATTTCTATTGTATATGTTTCAGACTAATATTATGTATTATGTTTTGAGAGTTTGTTATAGTAGCCTCATGAACTACTATGGTATTTTTATTTCTGCTGCGAGTTATTCTGATATTTCTGTGTCTGTGATTCTGTGATTGTATTGTATTTGCTCCAAATTTATTTACAACGCGGTATTTTGAGCAATTCAAGTCCGACATGTGCGGATGCGAATGACTAAAAATATCGGGTTGTTACATATCATTATTCGAAATGGGTTATATGACACAAATCCTCTCCTGGCTAAACCGAATAATGAGCGCAGTATTTAAAAACATATGGATATTGAGATCTTAGTTAAGTCACAACTTAAAGCCCAAAACCTTTCTTCAAATGGTTTAAACAAATTTCCATTTTTAAATCTTTAAACAAAAAGATTTACTTCACAAAGTTCACCAATCTTTCAAAAAGATTAATTCATAGCTTTCAGAACTATTTACAATTCAAATCTTTTATACAAAAGATACATCTTTAAGATCCTCTTATTTTGGACATAAAGTTCTCTAATCCTTTAGCAAAGATTCATTTATAGCTTTCAAAACAATTCTATTTCAGATTTGAAATCCCTTTCAACAAAAAATGGAAATCCTTCCTTTATCTGAAAGCTATTATCATTTGAAAACAAATACATTTTGTTTCGGAAAAATCTGATCAAATATAGTTATGGCCTTTAAAAGTATAAACCGGAGAATCAACGAACTGCCGTATTATTGGCAAGTTCTAATTTAAATTAAATTCAAATTCCCAAAACAATAGTTTTAAATTCATATATATATACATATATATATATATATATATATATAGAAATTGTATCAATCCTTCGAACCATAATTTCCAAAATAATTTCAAATATTATTCAACAAGATATAGTATATTCAAAACTAAATTTCAATTTCAAAGCTTCCCTTTCAAAGGTTTTCAAATTCAATTCAATTTCATTTCCAAAACCATTTGGATTCAAACTTCAAATTTTAAACAAAATAATATTCGAATTTCAAAATATTTGTAACTTAACCGAATCCTCGTGAAATCCATATTTGTGTGTGTATGGTGTAGTCTAGGGGTTTTACACAATAGTGCAACATCATCGATCATCACAATCCAACATAGCAATATCGGTAAGCGGTATCATCCTATATTGCTTATTAACAAATAAATAACACAAATTCCCGACCAATAAATAAATTATATTCATCACAGCTCAAATCAAAACAATTCGTATCACAAAGCATCACACCAGGAATATCAAACAATTCAAACACCATAAGTAAGGTTAATTAATCATCTGATTAATTTAAACCAGATTAATCACTAATTCTGGTTTACTAACATTAATTAATTACAAATCATTTTAATTGAATATCCTTTAATAATTTATTAATCAATTATAAATTAATCAACCTTTAATTATTAATTAATCAACCTTAATTAAAAATTTAATCGACCTTTAATCATTAAATAATTAACCTTTAATTATTTAATTATCCTTTAGCTAATAATACTTAATTAATTATATTAATTAATTAAGCTTTAATTAATAAATAACCCCTTAATAACTTTCATAAATTAATTAACCTTTAGTCTATTATTTATCCTCAAATTAATTACCTTAATTAATTCCTTTAATTAATTATGCTTATTTAATTTACAATAAGTGATTATCCTAATCACTTATATTAATAAATCACAAATAAATTACTTTGAGTAATTATCTATTAACCACTTGATTAATTAACATTAATCATTAATTAATTACTTTTAACTAATTAATTATCTTTAAGTAATTAATTAACTTTAATTACTTTCATTAACTAATCTTAATTAACTAATTATCCTTTATTATAATTACATAAAGTAATTATACATTAATTACACTAAATAATTATCCTTAATCAACTTCATTAAGTAATTACTCCTTAAATAATCATAATAATTAATTGCCTCAATTAAGCAATTAATCATTAAACTTCATTGGAAAACATTTAGGAATTAATTATATTACTTTAAAAACAAATCAATTTTTAAAACATTTAACTTAAAAATCATCTTTGAAACTTGATTAAATTTACAATTTCGTTTATAACCTTTGTTCACCTTCTTTTGTTCATTAAAACTTGATTTAAACATTACATTGTTTAAAACTTTATTAAATATTTACTTAAAATTTTAAAACCTTGCTGTGTTTTCAAATAACCCGAGCTAATCTTCAAAAACCCAAGACCAACCCCGAGTTAACCCGTATCTTTTTTTGCTTTGAGTTATTTCGTGAATCCCTTCGAGTTCATCCCCGAGCTTCTTCGTCTCTTGAAACAACAGATACACGCCAATACATGTACATGTGTAAAATCGGCCGACGATGTTCTGGCCATCGCCATGGCCTCCGATACATTGTCGATGACCACCCCGATCACAAAACCTACCCAGATCCACTCCACGATAACGAATTCGAAATTTGAGCAAGTCGAACAAAACTAGAACCAAATAGCCCACGACAAAAATTCATCATCCGATCACCACCGATCACCTCCAACCACGTCGCCGTGTCCATAGCCTCGCCACTTACCCACAAACCGATCCCCATCAGTGCGATGCATCCCAATGCAATATCGACGATGAAAGCACCGTCTCTTCAACATTACAAAACTGGGTTAAAAACCCTACTATCACGTCAATCGTTCGCCACGGCGAACAATAAATTCTACGATTATTTTTCTGATGACCAACGATCCCTAAACCACCTTCTGACCAAATCACAAAGAACCCAATCTTGCCATTCGACGGAATTTGACGAATTTGTCTATTCCTTTCAAACCCAAATTTCTCAACCATTATAAGCTTAAAAATTACGAGACCTTTGCTAAAAATCGTTATTTCATGATACAAACTTGATTATGTAATCAGATTTTGAAGTTAAGATGTTCGAATTTTCTGATATATTGTGATCTTACTGTAAATTACCCTTTTCACAATATTTATTTAATGTTTTTGCTTGGAATTATTTTTAAAAATAAGTTCGCATTCATACCCTTATTTTATCTTCAATGATCTTACTTTAATATTGATCATATAAAGAGAAGTTTAAATTTTTGTTTTAGTGGCTTTAATCCTGTACTTAAACAAAGAGATGAATATATCCATGCGCACAACAGTCTCTACCTGTATATATAGATATATTGACATATTTACACTTATACAACATAATTCACAACATACCCAAAAATCAATCACTTATATCAACATATATAAACAAAATCAGAGGGTAGTTTGCTTAATTGGAGATGATGCCCGTAGGAAAACAGAGCCTGGATAATGCAAATTTGAAAATTTAAACTTTGATCTGGATGAATTTGCATGCTATAGGGTTTTAAGATGCTACGGGTTGAATAAGGTTGAACTGGAACTTAATTGCTTGATGTTTTGATTTACTTGAGCTGATCTTTATACTTGCTTTGTTGTTTGAATTGAATCTGCTCCAGGTTTTCGAAAGCTTTGCTTGATTCCTTCCTTTTGAGTTTAATCATTAATTTGCTTTTGATCTGAAATAATCAGATCTTTGTTTTGATTTGTTTTTCTGGTTTTCCTTTTGCTTCAGGTTGTAGTTTGATTGCTTTGGAATTTTGCTTTTGATCTTTATTTTTCTTTCTGGTTTTGATTTTGAGTTTTGTTTTCAGATTTTTGAAAATGAAAAAGAAAGAAGATTGAAGCCTGATCTAAAACTTTGATATTCATTTACATTATAATTTTTAAACATATTTTCTACTTGTCCATATTAACTGCACTTGTTAATTTCAAATTATAATTATTTTACATTTGTTAATTAGTGTTGTGTTCTTCTTACACTTGCTAAAATATTTAATTTTATGTTTAAGCCCTTGCCTCATTTTTTTATATTTAATTTATAAATTATGTTTAAACCTTGTTTGTAAATTACTTATAAATTTACATACATATCATTTACATATATATATGTTTGTTAAAGTTTTTATTAATTCTTGTTTTTATGTTTTTATTAATTAAGTATTATGAGATAGATTTGTTATATATATAAAATTTGTTTTTATTTTAAAAGAGATGATAAATCTTATTTAATTTC
This sequence comes from Allium cepa, assembly GCA_030765085.1. NCBI lineage: Eukaryota > Viridiplantae > Streptophyta > Magnoliopsida > Asparagales > Amaryllidaceae > Allium > Allium cepa. The sequence goes on along the minus strand of CM060937.1, from coordinate 106,174,956 downwards.
AAAAGATCTATGTATATATTAAATTTTTTATTCGTTTTTGACTTTATATTTATATTCATACATTTTCAATTATTTACATTTATACAATTTTTTTAAAGAAATGATTTAAAATATAATTATACACAAATAAATAATCATATATACATATTTATTTTTAAATTCCAAATCAAAATTCTATTCACAATTTATAGAATTTTCAAATCAATTCCTTTATTTACAATCTTTTGATATATATATATTTATTCCAAATTTTCAAATTAATCCATAATTAAATTTATAATTAATATATTATTCAAAATATTTATTTTTGAATTTCCAATTAGAAATTATATTTAAAATCATTTTTATACGTATTTATATTAATAAAAAACAAATATCTATTTAATTTGGAAAATACCAAATTAATTCATAATTTAATTTCAAAAATTAAATTAATTACCAATTTAAATTTGATTTAAAAACAGGGATGTTACAGATTTCCTCCCTTAAGTAAATTTCGTCCTCGAAATTTACTAGACAACGAGACAAACAAAGAACAGATAAGAAATGTTTTACCAGATCAAACTGAATACCCATTCTGCATTTAGCTCACCAAATCAAAATATCAATAAATATGAGAATGAACTCAATCTGTAACAATCCAGTATTTTATGATTATTTTAATTGTTTAAATTGAAACTCCTGATTTAGAAGTATAAACTTTATTATATTTATTAAAATGAATAAAAAAATTTATTTTAAGAGTACATTTTGATTTCTGTGTGAATTATAATTTCAAACCTGAATAAATAGGATATTTCCAGAAAAAGTGGATTTTTGGTCAATCTGGTCAAACTTTGACTTTTTAATTTAAAATTTAAATTTTTTAATTTTTTAATTTTATCTTTTATTATGAAAATATATCAAATTTTGAGAATACTGCTTTTCGTTTCATTGAAATCCGATTTATATTGTGAAAGTTATGCTTTTTACAACATTGTATGTAAATTAATTTTTTTAATAAAATTACCTATTTTAATTTATATAAATAATATTTTTATTTGTCAAAATAATATTTTTATTTGTCAAATCATGTTCTAATATGTATTGTATGACACGTTAGATATATATTTTATTTTAAAAACATTTTTTAAAGTGATAATAAAAAAATTCCAAAATTTATTGCATTTATTTTCTATTTTTAAAGGCTAGTTTTCTTTTTTCTACTATTTTCTTCATTTTAATTAATATTTGTTTATTTATTTTTGTACATGCATTTTTTTTGTTCTTATCTTTATTTATAAATATTTTTCAAGTAAATAAAAATTTTCCAAAACTTGTTGCATTTATTTTCAAATTTTTTAAGACTAGTTTGCAATTTTTGTTGTTTTTCTTAATTAAATTATATATAATTAATATTTATTTATTTATTTTTGTTTATTTACTAAATTTTCGTGTTTTTATCTGAATTTAATGCATTTTTCATTCATTTAAAAATTTCAAAAGAAATGGAGATATTTGAAGAGTTTTTGTTATTCTTTGACTTTTTGTGTTCACACCATTTCAATTTCAACCGTCACTTTAATTCATTTTGCTGCCTTAACACCTCTCTCTTCAGCCGACCACTCCCTCATTTAATCTCACGCGAATTTTTTTCTCATCATTAAAAAAAAAATTCGGCCATTCCTTCTTGTGAAAATTTTTGGTAAGAAACTTTTTTTTTTTACTTTTTCATTGTTTTGTTCTTTGATTTGCACTCGCTTCTTCTCTTTAGGTTCGGTCCTTGCCACTCCAGCCACCTTTCCGCCTCCACCACCACTTGAACCCGTCATCACCACCTCCTCTCCAACCCCATAGCCAAGTCGAGCCACCTAGGTTGAAGATCCGTCACAAAATTGCATAAAAACCTACACCTATATGAACCATAGCCGAGCACACCTTGCACCACCACCCCCAAACACCCCCTTGGCCGCCACCTACACCACCACCACCACCTAAAACCTAACATGCACCCTCTGCCACATCAACCCTAGTCCACATCAGACCTGGCCGTGCCCATGTTGACTTGGCCGTGACCTATATTTGCATAGAAACTATGTTGTGTTGCCTTGTGTTGTGTAGTTTCATACACACATATGTTTGAAACATCTTTTCCCATGCTAGGCCGACCCCATTTGGACCCAAACTAGATCCAAACTCTCACCGTAGCCGTGTATTTCTGACCCTAGGTTGAAGCACAAGTGTTGAAAGCAAATGCAAAAGATTTTAGCTTTGTTTTGTGCAATCATTTCTAGCTTTGTTTAATTGAATTTGAGTTGAAAACTTATGTAGATTGTTTTATTTGTTTGAATGTATTCAAGGTGATTAATTTTCTGCTCTCCCAATCTCAAATTTTATTCATGCTTTTGTGCCTTCGATGATCTCAGTTTGTGTGTTTCATTTGTCGTCACTAGCTTATACCTGTGAGTTATTCTCACCAGACAGTTTTATACTTATATAACTACTAAATCGATCACATTTGAATCTGTAAAATGCATCATCATGTTATATCTGCTATGTTATGATCATATGATGTTCATCCATGCTTATTTACCTATTATATCATATATTGCTGTTATTTTATGTTGTTCTATTATTTATATCAGTTTATCACACTGGAAGTTTCCTTTAGATTAGAATCACAATGGGTTGAAATGATACATACCCGAACGGACATTAGAATATGGGAAAATCGTTATGGGCAGAAATGATAGGCCTGAACGATTTTCAATTATTTCATTTTACTCGGGACTGCGGGTTTGAAACGATAAAACTTGGGTTTTCTTTGTAAATTACGGATTGAAATGATATATTACCCGTATCACTTTACCTAGTGTAGAAAATGATATACAAATCCGTGGTTAAGATATATTTTTCTAAAAAATTTAAAATATTTTAATAACATAAACATTATAATATTTTGATTTAAAATTAATTAAAAATGATTTTTGTAAAGTATTTTGATTTTTCTGAGAATTTATAAGTGAAATAAATTAATGATAAAGTGGAAATTTGAAATACAGGTTATTTTGGAAATTTTGATTTAATTATAAACGGAATTTAAATTAAATATGATAATTATGATATTTTGAATTAAATGAATTTAAAATGATTTTATAATATATTAATGGATTTTGAATAAGTTAAAATGTGAAATAAATGAATATTGAGTTGAATTTTGAAATATAACTTAAATTGGAAAATTGTGAATTTTGTTCAAAAGTGAATTTTGAAGTTAAGTAAATAAAATGAAAAATAAGTTATATTTTAAAATTTAGACTTAAGTGTTGAGTTAAAAATTTAAAGAATTGAAATTGAATGTTGGAATTTAATAAGTGAATTATTATTAAATATTGATTTTTGAATGGAAATTTAACTTTATAAAATCATGAATTTAAGGAAAATTAAATGATGGTTATAAAAGTGAAAAATATATGATTTTATAAGTTTGAAATGGTTTAAATAAAAATTTAATGGTTTGTGAAAGTATAGTGAATATTTGAAATTTAATTAACAGCATTTTGAAATGCTATTATTTCTAAAGTAAAGGATATTACAGCATTTGTAAATACTGTAGTTAATATAAATGAACTAAAGGGCTAAATTGAATTAAACACTATTATAGCACTTTGTAAGTGCTATAATTGTTCAATTTAACTAAGGTTTAATTTGAATTAATGTAACCCTATTACAGCATTTTGAATGCCGTCTTTTGTTAAATTGGATTGTTTTAAAAGTAACTTTCCGTAGCATTTTTCTAAATGCGGAGAAAGTTGAATTTTCATTTTTTAATTAATTTAAGCGAATAAATGAATTTTGAAAGATTAAAATTTTGGAAATTTAATAATTTAATTATTAAATATAATAACTTCATTTTTATGATTTAAAGTGAAGTAATTTGTTTTGAAATATAAACTATTTTGAAATGTGTGTTGAAATGGTATTTTAAATAAATGAATGTGGTTTGGAAGATAGGATATTTTGATATTTTGAAATGGATTTTTGAATGATATTGAATTTTGAACGATATTTGATTTTGAAGCATAAAATACCATTTTGAAATTTTAACTACGGGATGTATTTAATTTATAGTTTAACTGATCCTTAAAGAATGGGCGATCCCAAGCATCCTTTAAGTTATTGTGCATTTCTACTACAGTTCACTTGAGTTGGTTTACATTATATAGTATATATGTCTTGACTCGAGTGTTTTGTGTTTTACTTTACGCTTGGGTCAGCCTGAGTATTTACAGCTTAGCTTTGGATCTCTTTTCTGGAGCTAAGAATCGCTGGAGATTCTGCTTGTCTAATTATCTGTTCCCTTTTAGTTTCATTTGTTCTATTTCAGCTCTGGTATTTATAAACTGCTATGTATTTGAGATTTATATTGTATATGTTTTTCAGACTGATATTATGTATTATGTTTTGAGAGTTTGTTATAGTAGCTTCATGAACTACTATGGTATTTTAATTTCCGCTGCGAGTTATTCTGATATTTCTGTATTTGTGATTCTTTGATTTGTATTTCAATTGCTCCAAATTTATTTACAATACAGTATTTTGAGCAATTTAAGTCCGTCATGTGTGGATGTGAATGGCTGAAAATATCGGGTTATTATAGTTAGTATCAGAGCCAGGTTTTAGGCAAACCATAACCTACGGAGCAAAAACTCATTAGAGATAGGGTAGGAATACCCTAGAATGAGTGAAATCAATCTCAGAATCCTTTCTTTGTGAGAGAACGTATTTTCGAAGTATAAAATGATTTCCAAATGATTTTTAAAGTATTTTCAAAGATTATTTTGGTATAAAAAATTTCTTCTTTTGAAACCAAAGATTTTCTAAACTTCATTCCTTCTGTATCCACTTTGTTAGAAATCTCTTTGTTAGGATTTTTATCGATTAGGATTCCTTGAACTTTAGAACACTCCCTCTTGTTCTGAAATCCAGTCTTGTCTTCCCTATTTTATCCTTTTGATTTTGGGGCACTCCGTAACTCCACTTTGGAATGACCTCTAAAAAGATCGGTGATTCCGCCAGTCTTTGAATGATTTGTAAAGGGGTGAAACTCCTTTACAATTGGCATTGATTAACCGGAGATTTCTGTATCCTCGGTTTATGATGCTATCTATCTCCTTCTCTACATGGATTTTATCTCTAGCGATCGAACATCGATTTGCCTTAGATTTCCGAATTGATTATATTCCTGAATCATGATTGACCCGGTTAACGTCGCCCGCGATTTATATAGGCTTATCCATCTTCTATTTGGTAATAAAATTTTCTCATCTTCGTTCGAGATTATCTTCGAACCAGAATTCTATTTGATTAGAATTTCTCTAAATTCGAATCTCTGTTTGTTTGAAATCTAACCTTGAACCATTCTTTGGAAATTTATGTTTGATTGTATTTTGAATTTGTGCATACATCGAAATTATTATTTTGATAAGGATGGCCATATTTTATATATGAAAGTGAAATATTTTCGATAAGGATTATATACCTTTTAAAAACGAAAATTTGAAACTTTGAAAGGATTTCAAATTTTGAAAATTTTATAAGAATTTGACTTATATAAAATGATTTATAACTGAAGGGTTTTGAATTTCGAGGGATCGAACTCCGGTATTTTGACGACGCGGATTTTGCCTGGTCGAAAATCGACATCCATACTTTACATCATACTCGAATGTCGTAGATTCGACCGTTCAAATCCGAGTCGCCGGAGCTTATAACAACATCAAGTAAATAACACAGCGGAAATAAACGAAATAATACATTGATATACAACACATATACAATATCTGATACAAAAGAGTGATACAATGAATATCATTATACATCAGAGATACAATACAAGAAATAGCAGCGGAAAAGAAAACGATAACACCAGCAGTGGATAATCTCCATCTCCAAAGCTCCAATTCCGAAATAGCTCGAACTACCAATAACATTGCACCAAGCTAAGCAAGACTGGTGTGATCCAAAGACTGAACTAACTCCAGATAATCTACCTAACCTGACTATCTGAAAAACCCAACTCTAGATTGCTCGTGTAAAAAATAATGAGCACCCAGGGTTTAGGAAAGAAACAATAAACTCCGGATCAGTCGTGAGACTGGTGTGAGCAACAAAAACTGTTTATCTTTTAAAACAATCAACAAAAGATTTCTAAAATCAATTCGCAATGCTTTTTGAAAATGTAACTACCATAAGACCTCCCACCACACACACAATGCAAACGCAGAATTGGAGGAGATTTCTTCTTATGTTAGTCAAAGATGCTTACTACGCAAAAATCAAATCATTTTTGATATTATTATTAGTGCATAGTGTAGAAAACATTTCAAAAGTAGAATATAAATCTTATCCAGCATAGGTACCATTATATTATGCCCGCTATAGCTACCATATTAGATGGCAGATTCTACAACTAATACCGTACAAGGCTCGTATTGTTCCTTTGGATTTCCAACAAATGGTCAGGCCAAGGAACTTCCCATTGCCACATGGAAACGCCTCTGGAAGGACGTCCCGAGAACCTAACCGGATCTCTGCCAACATAAGGCCGGGTTACCCCTAACTGGGTAACTACTGACACGAGTATGCCATCCCCCGGTCGTAACTAACCTTAATCCGGGATCCCGATAACCAACAACCACAAAGTAATAAATTTGCAGCAACAACATAGGTTAAGTATCTGGGCTCCATACCATGATACCACCTCTATCCAGAAGGAAATGCACATACCCTAAGGGGCGCTACCCCTAATAACCTTGCCGCATCTTTCCTGTTTCGACCATTCCGGGTTGTGAGGTTCGACGAAGTCTCGTCCACAAAGCCACGCTTTGGTACAAAGCCATGCTTTGGGTCAACAAATGATCAAAGTAATGATCATAAAGATAAATGATCAAACAAATGATCATATCACAAATGATCAAACAATGATCATTTCACAGCAACGCTCAGCATGTCACATTACCAAATTGGGAATATATATCGCTGATAACCATCAACTACATAACCTCTGAGCTCGTATGTCTCAGAGAAGGGTGTTAAGCTAAAAGAATAAATTCTCCGCCACCAACAGAAATGTATTTGAAAGAAATCTGCTTTATATCTCAAAATGTAATGTCAGACACGTAACCATACAAGTCTGTTCCGGGTTCGAACAGAACCGAAGACACTTCCAAAGAAGCCCTTGCAATCCGGATATTCACTAATCATGTTCGGACTTCCCATCACATATAGATTCTCTATACCGGGGACCAGTCGATGCAAAGACATTCGACGAGTTGTCCTTCCGTTTTCGAAAATATCCGATCTTCACCACCGGTCTTCAAATGCTATCCATAACGACGTATCACATATTCGGAATGGGATATATGACACAAAGGTCCTCTCCCGGTTAAACCGAATAGTGAGCGAAATAGTTCAAAAACATATGGATATTGGGATTTCAATTAAGTCACAACTTATTACCCAAAACTTCTCTTCAAATGGTTTAAACTAATTACCATTTCCAATCTTTTAAACAAAAAGATTAATTTCACAAAATTCCATTTACGGATTTCAAAACAAATTTTCATTTCAGTTGGATTAACTTGTTAAATCTTTAAATCAAAGATTTAACTTATAGCTTTCAAACCGTTTCTATAACTTGGAAATCATTTTCATTTTAAACTAGAAATCTTTTTAACACAAATTGGAAGTTCATTACTTATGTGAAAGTTTTTATTATTTGAAAACAAACAGTTTTCGTTTCAGAAAAAAATCCAATTATATTTATACGAGTTAAAGTTCTTAATTTATATTCATATTCCCAAATTAATACATTTTAAAATAGTTTAACCCATATATAACTAGTACAAAATCTTTAATCCCTAGTTTCAAATTATAGAATTCAGTTTCACATTTTGAATTTAAATTTAAATCAAATTATTCAAATTTCAAACTTTATCAAGTTATTCAAAATAAATTTCATCTTTGAAATTCCCTTTTCAAAAGCTTTTCACTTTAAACCCAATCCATTTCAAACCATTTGAATTTAAAAATTCAAATTCAAAACTATTTTCAAAAATCTGTGACTTAATCGATTTCCTCGTGAAATCCATATTTGTGTGTGTATGGTGTGGTCCAGGGGTTTAACACACAATAGTGCACAATCATCATCATCACAGATTAAAACATAGAAATATAGTTGATAAGTGATATAAAACTATAACGCTCATCGTCCATTCACAGATTCACAGATAGTATACAAATGTAAATAAATATACACAGCTCAATCTACAGAACAAAATATCACAAATCAGATAGGATAATCAATTCAAGGCATTTCATACAATACAATCATTTATAAGCATTCAATAAACATTTGTAAGCAGGATTAATTAATTGTTTAATCCTAATTAATTCAATTCATTTCCAATTTAATTAATTACTTATGAATTTATTATTCGATTCAGATTTATTAATTCCAAATCATTTGATATAAACTAATTTATCAAACACTTTAATTAATTAAATTATTCTTAATCAATCATATTAATTAAATTGACTCTTGAACCAATTATATAATTAATTAACTTCTTAATTAATTATTTCAAGAAATTTACTATTTAATTACTTACCATTAAGCAATCATCTCATAATAGCAAATCATGAATTACCAATTTATCTTTATCATTAATTTAATCAAAATATTCAAATTTAATTACAATTAGTAATTAACCCCTTAATTGCTTTCATTAGGTAATTACAATTTACAATTGATTTAATTAATTAATCTAATTTGTTATCAAAATTTATCACATTAATTTTATTACTTAATAATTCATAGTTAATTATTTTCATTAACTAATAACATTTCTTTAATTACTTTCTTAAGAAATTAGATTAATTCATTATTAATCATTTCTAATTATAAATTAAACTAAATTATTTATGAATTAAACAAATCATTCTTTAATTACTTTTCTGAAGAAATTACTTGCACTTATCATTGTTAATTAAAATTGATTAACCATTGATACTCATTAATTAATCCAAACATTAATTAACCATTCTAATTAACCTAATAATTTACAAATCAATAAGTTCCATAAATTTTAAAGAAAACTTATTCTTATTCTTATTAATGATTTTTTTATCACTTTCTTATGTTTGAAAACATTTATTTCAAGTACTTTGGTTTTAGAGGAAATTTTAAGGAGTTGAAATCAAATCCTAAAATATTTAAACTTATTTAAAATATTTAAAATATTTATATTTATCACTTTCTTTAATTTCAAAATCTGAAATTCAAATACATGTTCAAATCCAGATTTCATATTTACTTTCAACTTTGCTTAAAACTTTTCTTTACAAATCAAATGCTAATCTTAAATTCAATTTTTTTTATATACCCTAAATTGTTATTAAAATAATTTAAACGTAAAAACTTAGTTACGCCCAAACTCTGTTGTAAACTAACTTAAATTTATATTTAAACTTCTGTGTTTTAAACTTGTTTAAGCTTTGTTTTAAAAAAAAATTCTAAAACTTAGAAACATAACAGGTTCTGTTTATAGAACCTGGACAACGTTTCTACCCGAGGCACTCGAAGATTACTTCGAGCCTCCACACAAATCTGCTCGGGAATTTCTCGAGACAAATCTCGCGAACGACCCCTGCAGCATCTTCTTCCCCTGAAACATCTTCTTCTTCTTCCTCCTTTTTTTTTAGTTTTCAAGTTTAAATTAAATTACTGCAGCATTAACACTCACGCGCGCAAGCACCAGGGACCCAAAGAAATTTCTCAAAAACCTCGTGCATCACTCGCGATAAATCGCGACTCCCACCCCGACCACCGAAATGTCACCGTGCACGTGCACGGTGGTTTGCCAACGATTCTGGCGACCCACGACGTCCCAGCAAACCCCAATATCACCACTCGTTTGAAATCAAAGCCCAGTTTAACATGTTAATCTCGAAATCAAAATATGCTTGAAAATACGAACAGTAACCCGAGTTCGATAGGGAAAAACGTCTCGTCCACTCAACCTCAACCACCATCGACGACGTGGCTCCGGCCGTACCTAGCCATCAACTCCCTCTACCACCTTCCAAAGTCTCACGGCGCTCGGCTAAACCATGGCGACGCACTCATCAAATGTACAGAACCCAAAAACATCAAACCCAAAACCCTACTTTCGACTCGACCAAACAAATCTTGCATTAGAAATTTTTTTGAACATTTTTCCTATATTAATAAATCACCAAGATATCCTCTCAACAATTTTCAACAATTAAAATTTGTTGAATCCTTAGAAAATGATAAAAATTCAATTTTGGGTACATATAAGAACCGCACCATGTATACTCACCTAAAAATCCTCGTTTTTGATTTAAAAATCCTATTTTTGAATATAGTTTCAAGTTATATAAGTAAATCAAGAAATCAAGATACTTGAAATTTTAACATGTTTGAAATTTTACTGTAAAAAATCCAAAGTTGAAGAAATGTCTTAATGTAATCCTTTAAAATTATTTTTAAAAATAAGATTGAAACTATTCGATTATCTTTAATTTAAAGATTGATGCTTAAATTTAATCACAGAAAGAGATTTGGAAATTTCTTTTCTTCTTGTCTGTAGCCTGTAGATAAACAGAGGGATTCCTACAGACACTTCATTCATTCATACTTGCTTTCCCATTCATATCCATATTTGTACCATATTTCAAAACAATTTCCATCCCAATATTTTAGTAACATCACAAATATAAACTTGTTTTAAAGGGAATGTTACTCACCTTGATAAGTTTTAGAAATAAACAGAGCTTGCTTTTTCATGTTGATACAGCTTTGAAATTTGCAAACTGGAATATCTTGATCTTTAATCCTCTTGTTTAAGTTGATTTAAATTGTTATTATGTTTGAGTATGAGATGGTATGTATTTCAGGTATTACTCAGTTTTGATGGTCGAAATTGAGATATGAATTGATATATAGAAGAGAAGTTACAGAGCATACATTATTTTGTACAGGTGATTGTATTGCTTTATACAATAAAGTGATACTTTTCTTCCTTGTATAGTGGCTGATATATAGGAAAGTGTACAGGGCATATTATTTTATACAAGTTGATATATATAAAAAGAAGTTTACTGGGTATAGAATATTGTTTGTACACTTGAGAGCAAAGACTTTGGAGGCTAATAAAATCTTTCTAGACCATATTTTGCGCTTCCAAAGGTGTAAGCATTTATTTTCTTAGTACTTATTGTTCCCTTATGAATATTTATTTCTCTTTTCTTCTTGCCTATACTTATATATATTTGTTGTCTTCCCTTCAGCTTGTACATAGGTATGTATATTCTTGTTTGTATTATTTTGTATTGCAGACTTGAGTATTTTTACTGTCTTTCTTTCTTGTTTTGCTTTCACACTTACATACACATTTACTTGTTTCACTTTTATTTTTTCTCTTACTTTATGTACATTTTATTGCCTACATATATTTTATTACTTTGTATATTCTAGTTAATGTGTTGTTTTAAATTTTAGCTATACGTATTTATTTTATTTACTTATGCTTAGTATTTATGAAGTATATTTTATTTTAAAGACTTCATTTTGATAATTTTCAAATCAATTTATCAATAAATTTCACAATTTTAAATTAAAATTTAATTTAATTATCAATTTAAACTTTGTAAAAATCCGGCATCGTTACAGACTTCCCCCCTTAAAAGGAATTTCGTCCTCGAAATTCGCTAGAGAGAGATAACGAAGATAGATGAAAGATAGAGAAATATCTTTTCAGATCAAACTGGATATCAATTCTGCATTTGGCTCACCAAATCAGAATATCAACAATAGAAACAAGAAATTATAATAGAATTCCACATTTGGTTTTAAACGATATCGTTTTATCGATTCAATTCAAATTATCCTTCGTATTCTATTAATCAATTTAATTCAATTTAAAATTTCCAATTTATTTTAAAGTTTCCAATTTCAAATTCCAAATTCATTAAAGTTTTTTAAAAAAACTGATAAGAAACCGATGAAATACGAAGTAAGACTTTTCTACAGCGATTCGTAGAGCATCATCACACCAAAACTTCTTTCTGTAGCTGTCACGAAGCAATCAAAAGAATTTAAAAGACGAATCAAAGGAGATTGACAGAGAAAGATTGTTTCCACTGTTGTTACAGAGCATTGACCAATTATAGTCGTATTTCCCTGTACCTTATCTCGTCCTCTTCTTGCACTCATACTCACTATCAGTGGATAGCAAGAGAATTTATTGAGGCATTCAAATAGATATCTTAGGGATTACTCATTTTAGGGATACTTCACCATACCTCTAATGAGCTACTTAATGTGTTATACTCCTGAGCTAAAGTTTCAACCTTAGTTCTGATACCAAATGTGACGACACGAATTTTTCCCGGTCGAAAATCGACATCCATACTTTACATCGTACTCGAATGCCGTAGATTCGACCGTTCAAATCTGAGTCGCCGGAGCTTATAACAACATCAAGTAAATAACACAGCGGAAATAAACGAAATAATACATTGATATACAACACATATACAATATCTGATACAACAGAGTGATACAATGAATATCAATATACAATAGAGATACAATACAAGAAATAGCAGCGGAAAAGAAAACGATAACACCAGCAGCGGATAATCTCCATCTCCAAAGCTCCAATTCCGAAATAGCTCGAACTCCCAATAACATTGCACCAAGCTAAGCAAGACTGGTGTGATCCAAAGACTGAACTAACTCCAGATAATCTACTAAACCTGACTATCTGAAAAACCCAACTCTAGATTGCTCGTGTAGAAAATAATGAGCACCCAGAGTTTAGGAAAGAAACAATAAACTCCGGATCAGTCGTGAGACTGGTGTGAGCAACAAAAACTGTTTATCTTTTAAAACAATCAACAAAAGATTTTTAAAATCAATTCGCAATGCTTTTTGAAAATGTAACTACCATAAGACCTCCCACCACACACACAATGCAAATGCATAATTGGAGGAGATTTCTTCTTATGTTAGTCAAAGATGCTTACTACGCAAAAATCAAATCATTTTTGATATTATTATTAGTGCATAGTGTAGAAAACATTTCGAAAGTAGAATATAAATGTAACGACCCAGAATTTTAGAAATTAAAATTTGAATATTTAATTAATTTTAAATATTAAGAAGTGAATTTATAAGTCAAATAAATTTTTATTTTGAATTTTTAGATTTAATTGGATAATTAAATCGATAATTTAATATGTGAAATTATGGAAATAATTGAAAATTGGGTCAAATATGATTGAAAATGATTTGTAAAATTTTATTTTATCATGTTGAAGTTAGAACGATATTTTATAACTTTTAAAATCGAATTAAAAGTTTATTTGTGAAAATTGAATATTTTAATATTTAAATCGACTAGTGAAAATAGCCAATTTTTGAACAGTCTCAGAATTGGACGAAACCAGTTCCATTGGATCCGTAATGGTTAGTTATTACCGGATTTCAATTTTCGTGTCAATCGGAGTTATCGTTTGAGCGTGGCAGCTCGAAACGCATCGAATTGTTTTTAATATTAATTTGGCGAGTTAAAATAGCCATTTTTCAAAAAGTCTCGGATTTCGACGAAACCAGTTTCATCAGATCCGTAATGTGATATTATTGTACGGTTTCAAATTTCAAGTCAATTGGATTTACCGTTTGTCCGGTACAAATTAAAACGCCTAGAAATCGTTTAAATCGGTTTAATTTAAATTGAGCGTTTGTAGCCATAACTCGCTCAGATGTCCGAATTAGCTTTCGAAACCTATTCCATTGTGTCCGAAACGTCGGATAAACCCTAGAAACGTCAGTTTCGGCGCGTAAATCGGAGATCAGAATTCTCGGATGAATAGTGTCGATCGTTCTTCTATAAATAGCACCACCACCCCTCTCATAAATAAAAAAAAAAAAAATCTAAACCTAACCCTAGCCGCCAGTTTCAAATGGAAGGCCAGAAATCTCCTATTTTCATTCCTTAATCTCTCTCAATCCATTCACAATCAAGCAAAGTGATTAACTACAACATTGTAGAGCAAGGCGAGAGCTTTCAATCCATACGGTGGTGATCGTGTTTGGAGCGACGTGGAGGGAGCAATTGGGGCCGAAACCTGCAGATTTCGCACGCATTTTTGAGGCTGTAGAGCAGGTCGAACTTTAGGTGGTGCATGGTGGAGGTATCTCTTGCAATGGGCGTTCGAATGGCGGTGGTTTGATGTGGTTTCGTCGAGTGTAGGAGGAGCAAATTGAAAACCTAATTGTTGCTAATGGGTTTGATTTTGTTTCGTGCAACCTGGAGATGTTTGTGAACGTGAGGGAGATGATGGGGTAGACGGGCCTGATGAGGGGGGGGGGGTTTGGATCCAAGGGTGATGAAGGATTTAGGTTTAAAATTTAATTATAAGTTGTAAATTTATATTAGTTTAAAATCGTGTAAACTTGTAAAATCAATATCTTTTTCATACGAGGTCGAAAACGCGCGAAACCAGTTGTGTTGGAATCGTATGGACGAGCACTAAGCGATGGAGTTGGATTGGAGTCGTTTGGAGTTATTGAGAATTTTGGGTAAAATTAAACGCACGTTTAATTTTATTCGAAATAAATCGCTAAAACGAAATTAAAATCAAGGTGAGAACTTCTCACTCAATCGAATCAGTTTCGATTTTATTTTAAATAGTTAGATTTAAAATATTTGAATGCATGTTTGAATGATGATTGTTATATATTGATTGTTAAAATAGACATTATACGCCGTTAGTAAGCGGATGTTATTTATTAAAAACATATACCGCGAATATTTCATAAACAGTGAAATTGGTATTATATATAATAGCAATATATATATTGGCATATGTATATATTGCAGTTGTTGATTCCCCGCATTTTTTAGCGGATGAGACCCTATTACGCCGTTATTAAGCGGATAATATTTAATAAGAACATATACCGCGATAATTTCGTACTGGAGCGAAATTGGTATTGTGCTAATGTTTGTGGATGCAGGAAACAGGTTGGAGGGATCCAACTGGATTCCTCAACAGTTTTTATTTGATTTCAGATATTTTGATATTTGATGGATTTTCATATTGATATATGATATCGTTGTAGTCGTGATTGACTATTTGGTGTGTAGCATCATTGGACCAAATTTGGGATTTTAAAATGATTTTTAAAGTGATTTTTGAGAATATACTATATTTTGGAATTGATCCATTATAAATAAATAAACGTTATAATTTTTAAAGTTATAAAAATTATGTTTTTTTAAGAAATATAGTTAAAAGCTGATTTTTGAAAATAAGGAATTAATGACTTTATAAAATAGTTAAATTGGGATTTCTGAAATAATTGTGAAAAGTTTAAATATAGGATTTATAAAATTTGATTATTTTATAAATCAAAATGATGAAATTATAAAGGAGTTTAAAGACGTTTTTAAAATATTAATATGAATTGATTTATATAAGAGATTTATAAATGGATATTTATAAATTGAGATATTGAAATTATAAAACGAGTTTTTATAAGTGTTTGAATGAAGTGAAAATGAATTTCATTAAAGAATGAAATTTATAGAATTATAAATGGAGAAGTCATAAATGAGATTTATAAATAGTAAGATTTATAAATTTGTGAAGTATTAAAATAATAGTTTTGAATAAATCAATGAATCTTATAAGTTATAAGATTTATAATTATGAAGTTTAAAAGAACGATTTTGTAGAATAATCGTTTTATAAGCATTTAACTTATAATATGGACTTTTAGTTCATAATTGGGATATAAATCGAATAGGCTAATAAAGAAGATTTATAAAGGAAGTTGTTATAAAATAAATAGAAATGGAATTTATAAACGTTGTTTTATAAATTCACAAACAACTTATTTTGATAAGAAAATTGTTGAAACCTATTAATGGAGTTATATTCACGTTTTGAACTGTGAATAATCCTTTTAAATAAAATGAATAAAAGGATGAAATTTGTTAACAAAGTATATTCACGTTTTGAATAGTGAATAAGATGTTAAAGAAATTGTTTTGAATGTGATATTTGAAATAGAATTAAAACGATCTAACGATGTTTTAAATGTGTTGAGATTCGAAACCATAGATTTCAACATTTATTGTTGAAATAGACGTTTTCGAGAAATAGAAGGAAATAATGGACTATAACATTGTTGTTATAGTAAATGATTTCCGAAAGGAAATGTTTTGCATAGTATTGGGATTTATATATCTATTTTAATTTCGAATCCCTATACTGGTGATTTTGGGTTGTCGTAATCGTTTTGGGCCCAAATAAATATGTTTAAGAGAATGATTTCCTTAAAGAATGAAATATATACTTAATCTCTATTTAAGTATATTGAATATTTTCCAAGTGTTGAAAATAAAATTTGTGAATTACTTATTAAATAAGTATGGAAATGTTTTCCAATATAAAGTGAATATTTTGAGAATTTATCTTTTTAAAGATAAATTGAAAAGAAATATTGAAATGAATAATTGAAATCGAATATTCATAGATATTTTGGATTATAAATTCACTAAGGAATTTATTAAAGAAAGTGGAATTTGTTTAAAAATAAATATTGATTTATTTTTGAAGTATTGAAAATTATATATCTTGTAAAGATATTTTTGGAAAATAAATAATTTGGAAAATTATTTGGAAACTGGTGATGTGTGCATATCCAGTGATAGTTCAATAACCGACTATCAATATTTCCCTTTGAATGGGTAATTGATGTGATTTGTTTGAATGTGAATGCCACACTTATTTTTGAATAAGCGCTCACTATTCGGGTTAACCGGGAAAGGACCATGGGGTCGTATAACCCATTCCGAATATGTGATACGTCATTATAATTGCATTGAAGATCGGTGTTGAAGACCCGGTATTTGCGAGAGCGATAGGATGACCTGTCGATTGTCTCTGCACTGAGTTGCAGCGGTATAGAGACTTCCTAAGTGATGGGAAATCCGATCAGGATTGTGAATATCCGGATTGCAAGGACTTCTTTGTAAGTGCCTTCGGTTTTGTTCGAGCCCGGATCAGACTTGTATGGATTGTATATCTGACGTTACAAATTGAGATATAAAGCAGATTTCTTTCAAATATATTTCTGTTGGTGGCGAAGAATTTATTCTTTAGCTTAACACCCTTCTCTGAGACGTACGAGCTCAGAGGTTATATAGTTGAAGTTATCAGCGATATATTCCCAATTTGGTAATGTGACATGCTGAGTGTTGCTGTAAATGATCATTGTGTTGATTATTTATGATAGGATCGTTTATTTGATCGTCTATCTTGGTGATCATTTCTATGATCATTTGTTGACCCAAAGCATGGCTTTTGTATAAAGTATGTTTTTGTGGACGTGACTTCGTCAAGCCTCACACCCCGGAAATGGTCAAAACAGGAAAGATGCGGCAAGGTTATGAGGGGTAGCTCCCTTTAGGGTATGTACATTTCCTTCTGGATAGAGGTGGTATCATGGTATGGAGCCCAGATATTTAACCTATGTGGTTACTGCGAATTTATTACTTTGTGGTTGTTGGTTATCGGGATCCCGTGAGAAAGGTCGTTTACGATCGGGGAATGGCGTGCTCGTGTCAGTAGTTACCCAGTTAGGGGTAACCCGGCCTTGTGTTGGCAGAGTTCCGGTTTGGTTCTCGGGGATGTCTTTCCAGAGGCATTCTCATGTGGCAATGGGAAGTTCCTTGGCCTGACCATTTGTTGGAAATCCAAAGAAACCATACGAAACTTGTACGGTTTTAGTTGTAGAACCTGCCATCTAATATGGTAGCTATTAGTAGGCATAATATAATGGTACCTATGCTGGCTAAGATTTATATTCTACTTTCGAAATCGTTTTATACACTATGCACTAATAATAATATCAAAATTGATTTGATTTTAGTGCGTATCAAGCATGTTTGGCTATCATAAGGAGAAATCTTCTCCAAGTCTGCGTTTGCATTGTGTGTGTGGCAGGAGGTCTTATGGTAGTCTCATTTTTTAAAAGCATTGCGAATTGAATTTAAAAAATATTCCTCTATTTTGATTTTTAAGATAAATAAACTGTTTTGAGTTCTCACACCAGTCTTGTTAAGCTTTGGGCTATGTGACGGGGGGTTCTCGCTTCGCGGTTTGGTGGCGAACGGGAGACTCTTACTCCCACACATCCTCTTTTAGGGGGTTGGTTAGGTGTAACCTGAGACAGTCGAGAGGCTGGCCGTAAAAGCAAGTTTGGGATATCAGTGTAAGCCACGGTAGGGCTGGGATGGTTGAAAAGCCTACCGGTTGTGACTGCTGTCGACGGTTGAAAAGCCTAGATCTTTACATTTGGTATCAGAGCATATGGTTAAGCGACAACCATGGTTCTGTTGGGTATTACTCATTAGAGATAGAGTCAGTAGTACTCTAGAATGAGTTTGAGTGTAATAATAGATATGAGTGCGTATTTGTTAGTGAATATAAAATTGTTTTATATTGTGTTGACTTATCGGTTGATTGTTTATGGATTCTGGTCGATGTAGTCTTGCTAACTATCGTAGATAGGAGTTTCTAAACTCTTAAACAAGATAAACCGACATAATATTGTTTTAAAATTGGGTAAATCAAATAATTTTACCTTGATTTTATTTTATATATAAAGGAATAATTTTTCAGAATTATTAAAGTGTATATAAGTTGATTGTTTGGTTGTTTGAATAATCTAAATAAAGGAATAATTGTATAAGCAAAAGAATTATAAGAATTGAATTATAATTAAAGTGATTTACAATTGAGAAATAAACTTATATATATAAGAAGTGAAACTATATGGATATATCTATGGATATGAGTTATAAATAAAAATGAATTTAAAGTTAAATGGAAATTTGGCAAAGCCAGCGGGGTTAACTGGACCCCTACCAGATTTATTGCATAACAATAAAAGGCTACAACATAAAGGAAGAAATAAACTTATAATAAAAGTGAATTTAGTGATGCTGTTTTCCCTTCTTCAATGGTTAAATGGAAATTTACTTTAGAATTGGAATCTGAATTGATTTATAAGTTGGAATTTAAGTTAAGTAAAAACAAGTGATGTTTGTAAATGAAGTATAACTTAAGAGATCAAAGTAAAATTAATAAAGTTAAGTGATGAATATAAACTTGAGTTATATAAATGAATTGGATTAAAGGATTAAATGTTAATCAATTAAATGTGAATTAAGTTGATATGAAATAATGAATATAAGTGTTAATTCATTAAAATCTAATGTTATTGGAAGTTGAATAGTTGAAAGAAAAATCAATTAATTAAACCAATTGTAAGCAAAGGAATTTGGTTGTAATTAATATACATTGATTGTTATATGATTGTTAGTTGATTGTATATGAATTCGTTAAGAGTTAATGAAATTGAAAGCTAAAGTAATTGAAATTTAATTTGAAGTTAAGTGAATCTTAAATAAAATTGAATTTGATTCGGAAGTGAACCAACTTGAATATGAATTAGTGAATATAAGCAAATTGAAAATGAATGTTAGTAAATCCAATGTAAATGAATCAAATGTGATTAAATTGAAAAATCAATTCATTGAATATTAATGAGAATATGAATGAATATTTATTGGTTATGGATGTTAGTTGGATGATAGTTGGTTGATGTTTGCATTTGTTGTTTAGTTACATTTGCTATGTTGACATATATAGTTATTATGTTACTATATGTTGTATATCGATATTATTTTCATATATGCATGATTCTCATGTTGTTTGTTGAGTAATTAGTAGGTGCGGATCGCGTTTACTTCGCATTTGGAGCTCGCTTTCGCGCTATATTAGCCGTATATGCTTGCTAATAAAATATAAGGTACATATCTCGGATTACATATTGTACTTTTATACTTTTTTCCCTGCGGGATGCCTCATAAATTGATGAGATGTATATTTGTGATATATATACTGTCATTTTTTTTTGGATCGAGCCGCGCAAAGGAGACTATGGTGAATTTTTCTGGAAATTTAAGGCGTTAGAAAAATTTTGAGAAAATCTGGAAAATTTTGAAAACTTTAACTTTGATTTTGGAATTGAAAGTTAAACAATAGTAGTTGTTTTTGAAAAGATAACTAAGTATGATTTGAAAACTTAGTAAGGTTATTGTAAGAAGTTTAACTATGAATTTTGGGAAAATTAATAGATTTTGTAACTCTTTCTTACTTGTTAATTTCGAGGACGAAATTCTTTTAAGGGGGGAAGATTGTAACGGCCCAGAATTTTAGAAATTAAAATTTGAATATTTAATTAATTTTGAATATTAAGAAGTGAATTTATGTAACGACCCAGAATTTTTAATAATTTAAATTTGAATATTTAATTAATTTTAAATATTTATAAGTGAATTTATAAGTCAAATAAATTTTTATTTGAATTATTGGATTTAATTGGATAATTTAATCGATAATTTAATATGTTAAATTATGGAAATAATTGAAAATAGAGTTAAATATGATAGAAAATAATTTGTAAAGTTTTATTTAATCATACTAGAGTTATAGAAATATTTTAGAACTTTTAAAATCGAATTAAAAGTTAATCTGTGAAAATTGAATATTTTAATATTTAATAATCGACTGTAAAATAGTCAATTTTTGAACAGTCTCAGAATTGAACGAAACCAGTTTCATTGGATCCGTAATAGTTAGTTATTACCGGATTTCAATTTTCGTGTCAATCGGAGCTATCGTTTGATCGTGGCAGCTCGAAACGCATCGAATTATTTTTAATTTAAATTTGACGAGTCAAAATAGCCATTTTTCAAAAAGTCTCGGAATTCGACGAAACCAGTTTCATCGGATCCGTAATGTGATATTATTGTAAGGTTTCAAATTTCAAGTCATTTGGATTTACCGTTTGTCCGGTACAAATTAAAACGCCTAGAAATCGACTTAAATCGGTTTAATTTAAATTGAGCGTTTTCAGCCATAACTCGCACATACTTCCGAATTAGCTTCCGAAACCTGTTCCATTGTGTCCGGAACGCGGGATAAACCCTAGGTACGCTGGTTACGGCGTCTAAATCGGAGTTCGGAATTCCCGGGATGAATAGTGTTTACGCTTGCTTTTCCTATAAATACACCACACACAAATTAAAATAAAAAAAAAAAAAAAGAAAAACCCTAATTCTATTCTACAGGCCGCCACCCATGGTTTCAACGGCCATGAAACTATCTCGTTTCTCTTCGATTTTCTCTTCATCCACTCTCCGATAGACTTCGACGTCAACTAGAAACTTGTAGATCTCGTCAAGACGAAGAGATTCAACGGTGGAGATGCGTTTTGGAGCACCAGGGGAGGAGATAGGGGGCTGCGTTCGTCACGACCTGCGCACGACTTTCCATGCAAATGACACAGCCGAGCTTGGGGTCCTTGGGGCCGAACATGAGTATGGTGGAGAGCTTCGATTTGCAACGTCCCGATCGAATCCTAGTTGAGCAAAGTGGTTGCAAAATCTAAACCCTAGTTTAGTGTTTGGGTTTCATTGTTCGGCCTGGGGATGTTGAAGCCGTGCGTGATGAAGACGTGAGGGAGATGAAGATTTTGGGCCTTTGGATCATGATCATGTGGCTAGGATTGAGGAGAGGTTTATAATTTTTAAAGTTATGTTGTAAATATAAGTATATAAACTCGTGTAACTTGTAAAATTCGTAACTTTTTCATACGAGGTCGAAAAAATGCAAACTCAGTTGCGTTGGGATCGTATGGACGAGCACTACGCGATGGAGTTGGTTTGGATTCGTTTGGAGTTAGTGAGAATTTCGGGTAAAATTAAACGCGCGTTTAATTTTATTCGAAATAAAAGCTTAAACGGAAATTAAAACCAAGGTGAGAATTTCTCACTCAATCGAATAGATTCTGATTTTATTTTAAATAGTTAGATTTAATATATTTGAATGCATGTTTGAATAATGACTGTAAATTATTGATTGTTAAAATAGACATTATGCGCCGTTAGTAAGCGGATGTTATTTAATATAAACATATACCGCGAATATTTCATAAACAGTGAAATTGGTATTATATATAATATCAATATATATATATTGGCATATGTATATATTGCAGTTGATTGATTTCCCGTATTTTTTGCGGATGAGACCCTATTACGCCGTTATTAAGCGGATAATATTTATTAAGAACATGTACCGCGATAATTTCGTACTGGAGCGAAATTGGTATTGTGCTAATGTTTTTGGATGCAGGAAACAGGTTGGAGGGATCCAACTGGATTCCTCAACAGTATTTATTTTATTTCAGATATTTTGATATTTGATGGATTATCATATCGATATATGATATCGTTGTTAGTCGTGATTGACTATTTGGTGTGTAGCATCATTGGACCCAGATTTTGGGATTTTAAAATGATTTTTTAAAGTGATTTTTAAAAGTATACTATATTTTTAGAATTGATCCATTTTAAATAAATAAACGTTATAATTTTTAAAGTTATAAAATTATGGTTTTTGTGAAATATAGTTAAAAGCTGGTTTTTGAGAAATATGAACCAATGATTTTATAAAATAGTTTAAACTGGATTTTTGAGTTTATCATTAAAAGTTTGAATATAAGATTTATAAAATTTGATTATTTTATAAATCAAGAGAACGGTGAAATTTTAAAGGAATTTAAAGACGTTTAAAAGAATAATATAAATTGATTTATATTAAGAGATTTATAAATGGACATTTATAAATTGAAATATTGACATTTTAAAACGAGTTTTTATAAGTGTTTGAGTGAAGTGAAAATGAATTTCATAATAGAATGAAATTTATAGAATTTTAAACTGTGAAGTTATAAATGAAATTTTATAAGCAGTAGGTTTATAAAATTTATAAAGTTATCAAAAGAATGAATTTTGGATAAAATAAACAATCTTATAAGTTAAGGTTAATAATTTGGGAAGTTAAATGAACGATTTTGTAAAATAATCGTTTTATAAGTAGTTAACTTATAATATGAACTTTTAATCTAAAATTGAGTTATAAACTGGAATAGGTTAATAAAGGAATTTGTAAAAGGAAGTTTTTATATATAAATAGAAATAGAATTTATAAACGTTGTTTTATAAATTCGCAAACGACTTATTTTGATAAGTTAATTGTTATAACTTATAAATGGAGTTATATTCACATTTTTAAATAGTGAATAATCCTTTGAATTAAAATGAATAAAAGGATGAAATTGTTAACGTAGTATATTCACGTTTTTGAATAGTGAATAACACGTTAAAGGAAATATTTTAGATTTGATGTTTTAAATAGAATTAAAACAATCTAGTGATGTTTTAAAAGGTGTTGAGATTCGAAACCATAGATTTCAACATTTATTGTTGAAATAGACGTTTTCGAGAAATAAAAGGAAATGGTAGACTATAACACTGTTGTTATAGTAAATGATTTCCAAAAGGAAATGTTTTTAATAGTATTGGGATTTATATATCTATTTTAAATTCGAATCCCTATACTAGTGATTTTGGGTTGTCGTAACGATGTTTTACGTAACATTCGTTTTGGCCCAAGTAAATATGTTTAAGTGAATAATTTCCTTAAAGAATGAAATATATACTTAATTCGATTTAAGTATATTGAATATTTTCTAAGTGTTGAAAATAAAAGAGATTTGCGAATTACTTATGAATAAATAAGTATGGAAATGTTTTCCAATATGAAATGAATATTTAGAATTTATCTTTTTGAAGATAAATTGAAAATGGATAATTGAAATCGTATATGCATGATATTTTGAAATATAAATTCATTATGGAATTTATATGTGAAAGTGGAACTTGTTAAAAATAAATATTGATTTATTTTTGAAGTGTTGGAATTTTATATCTTGTAAAGATATTTTGGAAATGTAAATAATTTGGAAAATTATTTGGAATCTGGTGATGTATGCATATCCATTGATAGTTCAATAACCGACTATCAATATTTCCCTTTGAATGGGTATTTGATGTGAATATGATTGAATTTGAATGCACACTTATTTTTGAATAAGCGCTCACTATTCGGGTTAACCGGGAAAGGACCATGGGGTCGTATAACCCATTCCGAATATGTGATACGTCGTTATGAATTGCATTTGAAGATCGGTGTTGAAGACCGAGTATTTGTGAAAGCGATAGGATGACCTATCGATTGTCTCTGCACTGGGTAGCTCCTGGTATAGAGATTCCTTAAGTGATGGGAAATTCGATCGGGATTGTGAATACCCGTATTGCAAGGGCTTCGTAAGAAGTGCCTTCGGTTTTGTTCGAGCCCGGAACAGACTTGTATGGATTGTATGCCTGACATTACAATTTGAGATATAAAGCCGATTTCTTTCAAATATATTTCTGTTGGTGGCGGAGAATTTATTCTTTGCTTAACACCCTTCTTTGAGACGTACGAGCTCAAAGGTTATATAGTTGAAGTTATCAGCGATATATCCCATTTTGGTAATGTGACATGCTGAGTGATGCTGAAATGATCATTGTGTTGATTATTTGTGATAGGATCATTTATTTGATCGTCTATCTTAGTGATCATTGTGTTGATCATTTGTTGACCCAAAGCATGGCTTTTGTATAAAGTATGTTTTTGTGGACGTGAATTCATCGAGCCTCACATCCCGTTAATGGTCAAAACAGGAATGATGCGGCAAGGTTATGAGGGGTAGCTCCCTTTAGGGTATGTGCATTTCCTTCTGGAAAGGGTGGTATCATGGTATGGAGCCCAGATACTTACTCATGTTGATACACTATATCTATTTCTGTGTGGTGTTGTTGGTGACGAGCGCTCGGTTAAAGGTCCGATGGGACCGGGGGATGCCATATTCGTGTAGTAGTTACCTAGTGATAAAGGTAACCCGGCCTTGTGTTGGCAGAGAGCTGGTTAAGTTCTCGGGACGTCCAGCCAGAGGCGATCCCATGTGACAGTAGGAAGTTCCTTAGCCTGACCATTCGTTGGAAATCCAATTCCAAATACGAAACTTGTACGGTATTAGTTGTAGAACCTGCTATTCACTTATGGTGGTCACCACTGTTTGGATAGTAGCTATAGTAGGCATACGATAATGGTCGTATGTTGGCTAAGATTTATATTCTACTTTCGAAATGAATTTGTTATACACTATGCACTAGTAATAATATAAAATGTTCTTTTAAATGCGTATCAAGCATCTTTGACTATCATAAGGAGAAATCTCCTCCGATTCTGCGTTTGCATTGTGTGTGTGTGCGGGAGGCCTTATGGTAGTCTCATTTTTAAAAGCATTGCGAATTGAAATAAATATATTCCTATTTTGATTTTAAAGTTAAATAAACTGTTTTGAGTTCTCACACCAGTCACATGACTGACTTGGAGTTTATTGTTTTCCTTCCTAAACTCTGGGTGCCCACCAATTTCCACACGGGCAGTTAAGAGTTAGGTTTATCAGGATATTCTGGATATTCTGGAGTTGCTGGAGGCAAGCTGGATGACATGGCGTATTACTTATATAGTATTTCTTTTTCCGCTGCACTGATTGTTGTATGTTGTTGTACACTCTGATGATTTGATGTAATGAAATATAATGTAATGTAATAACTGATATAGTTCTTTGTTTAAAGATTATTCATTTATTATTATATGTTGTTCCGCTGCGAATTGTGAGATTCTGTTGTTGTTCTGTTGTTTTCTTCTGTCCCGTTCTATTTTTAAAATTCTTCTATCTTCTGTTTTTCTAATTCTCTGTTTTCTAAAAAAAAAAAAAATTGTCTATCTTCTTTTCCCTCTATTTTTCTTTTTCTTTCTTCTTTTTCTCTCTTCTTTCTTTTCTTTTCTTTTTAAAACCCATAACTATTCGGTTTTTCGGCAACGAAAATCCGCAATCGTTACATTTGGTATCAGAGCTCTGATGGTTAAGCGACAACCATGGTTCTGTTGGGTATTAATTCATTAGAGATAGAGTCAGCAGTACTCTAGAATGAGTTTGAGTGTAATAATAGCTATGAGAGCGTATTTGTTAGTGAATATGAAATTGTTTTATATTGTGATGATTGGTTTATTGAGTGGCATATGAACTTTCGTCAGCACAGCCTCGAAACTGAGCCGAAGGGGTTTCTAAACACTTGAATAGAACAATTCGACACAATATTGTTTTAAAATTAGGTAAATGAAATAATTTTACCTTAAGTACATTTTGTATGTAAAGAAATAATTTTTCAAAATTATTAAAGTGTATATAAGTGATTGTTTAGGTTGTTTGAATAATCTAAATAAAGAATAATTGTATAAGCAAAAGAATTATAAGAATTGAAATTATAATTAAAGTATTTACAATTGTGAAATAAACTTACATATATAAGAAGTAAAATATATCTATGAATATGAGTTGTAAATAAAGGTGAATTTCAAGTTAAATGGAATATAACTTAAGAGATATTGAATTAAGTTGATTTTGGTATCGAAGTAAATAATCAAGTGGATTAAAAGAAATGTGAACTTGAGTTATGTAATAGAATTCAACTTTGTAATTGAATTGAATGAATGGCTTGGCTGTTAATCAATTGAATGTGAATAATTGATATGGAATAATGAATATAAGTGTTGATTCATTTAAAATCTAATGTTATTGGGAGTTGAATAAATTGGAATGGAAATCAATTTAATGTTAAACCAAATTGAATGAATATAAGTGAAAAGAATTTGGTTGTAATTAATATAAATTGGTTGTTATATGATTGTTATATGATTGTAGTTGATTGTATATAATTCATTAAGTGTTAATGAAGGTGAATTAATGAAATTGAAAGCTATGAAATTGAATTCAAATTTGAAGTAAATAAATTTGAATAGAATTGAATGTGAATGAGATTTAATTAGTGAATGTTAACAAATGTAAACTAATTGAATTGAGAATGAATGTTAGTAAATCCAATGTAAATGAATCAAATGTAATTTAAAGTGAAAACCAATTCATTAAATATGAATGAATGTTTATTGGATATGGATGTTAGTTGGTTGATGGTTGAATGTATATTGCTATTGTTGCATTTGCTATGTGACATGTATAGTTATGTTGCTATATGTTGTATATTGAGATTATTTGCATATGTGCATGTTCTCATGTTGTTTGTTGAGTGATTAGTAGGTGCGGATCGCGTTGCTTCGCATTTGGAGTTCGCTTTAGCGCTATATTAGCCGTATATGCTTGCTAATAAAATATAAGGTACATATCTCGGATTAAATATCGTACTTTTACACTTTTTTCCCTTCGGGATGCCTCATTACTTGATGAGATGTATATTTGTGATATATATACTGTCATTTTTTTTTTTTCGGATCGAGCCGCGCAAAGGAGACATGGCGAATTTTTCCGGAAATTTAAGGCGTTAGAAAAAATTTGAGAAATTGGGAAAATTTTTGAAAACTTTAACTTTGATTTTGGAATTGAAAGTTAAACAATAGTAGTTGTTTTTGAAATGATAACTAAGTATGATTTGAAAACTTAGTAAAGATTTATAAGAAGTTTAATTATGAATTTTGGAAAGTTAATAAATTCTGTAACCTTTCTTACTTGTAATTTCGAGGACGAAATTCTTTTAAGGGGGAAAGATTGTAACGACCCAGAATTTTTAATAATTTAAATTTGAATATTTAATTAATTTTAAATATTTATAAGTGAATTTATAAGTCAAATAAATTTTTATTTGAATTATTGGATTTAATTGGATAATTTAATCGATAATTTAATATGTTAAATTATGGAAATAATTGAAAATAGAGTTAAATATGATAGAAAATAATTTGTAAAGTTTTATTTAATCATACTAGAGTTATAGAAATATTTTAGAACTTTTAAAATCGAATTAAAAGTTAATCTGTGAAAATTGAATATTTTAATATTTAATAATCGACTGTAAAATAGTCAATTTTTGAACAGTCTCAGAATTGAACGAAACCAGTTTCATTGGATCCGTAATAGTTAGTTATTACCGGATTTCAATTTTCGTGTCAATCGGAGCTATCGTTTGATCGTGGCAGCTCGAAACGCATCGAATTATTTTTAATTTAAATTTGACGAGTCAAAATAGCCATTTTTCAAAAAGTCTCGGAATTCGACGAAACCAGTTTCATCGGATCCGTAATGTGATATTATTGTAAGGTTTCAAATTTCAAGTCATTTGGATTTACCGTTTGTCCGGTACAAATTAAAACGCCTAGAAATCGACTTAAATCGGTTTAATTTAAATTGAGCGTTTTCAGCCATAACTCGCACATACTTCCGAATTAGCTTCCGAAACCTGTTCCATTGTGTCCGGAACGCGGGATAAACCCTAGGTACGCTGGTTACGGCGTCTAAATCGGAGTTCGGAATTCCCGGGATGAATAGTGTTTACGCTTGCTTTTCCTATAAATACACCACACACAAATTAAAATAAAAAAAAAAAAAAGAAAAACCCTAATTCTATTCTACAGGCCGCCACCCATGGTTTCAACGGCCATGAAACTATCTCGTTTCTCTTCGATTTTCTCTTCATCCACTCTCCGATAGACTTCGACGTCAACTAGAAACTTGTAGATCTCGTCAAGACGAAGAGATTCAACGGTGGAGATGCGTTTTGGAGCACCAGGGGAGGAGATAGGGGGCTGCGTTCGTCACGACCTGCGCACGACTTTCCATGCAAATGACACAGCCGAGCTTGGGGTCCTTGGGGCCGAACATGAGTATGGTGGAGAGCTTCGATTTGCAACGTCCCGATCGAATCCTAGTTGAGCAAAGTGGTTGCAAAATCTAAACCCTAGTTTAGTGTTTGGGTTTCATTGTTCGGCCTGGGGATGTTGAAGCCGTGCGTGATGAAGACGTGAGGGAGATGAAGATTTTGGGCCTTTGGATCATGATCATGTGGCTAGGATTGAGGAGAGGTTTATAATTTTTAAAGTTATGTTGTAAATATAAGTATATAAACTCGTGTAACTTGTAAAATTCGTAACTTTTTCATACGAGGTCGAAAAAATGCAAACTCAGTTGCGTTGGGATCGTATGGACGAGCACTACGCGATGGAGTTGGTTTGGAGTCGTTTGGAGTTAGTGAGAATTTCGGGTAAAATTAAACGCGCGTTTAATTTTATTCGAAATAAAAGCTTAAACGGAAATTAAAACCAAGGTGAGAATTTCTCACTCAATCGAATAGATTCCGATTTTATTTTAAATAGTTAGATTTAATATATTTGAATGCATGTTTGAATAATGACTGTAAATTATTGATTGTTAAAATAGACATTATGCGCCGTTAGTAAGCGGATGTTATTTAATATAAACATATACCGCGAATATTTCATAAACAGTGAAATTGGTATTATATATAATATCAATATATATATATTGGCATATGTATATATTGCAGTTGATTGATTTCCCGTATTTTTTGCGGATGAGACCCTATTACGCCGTTATTAAGCGGATAATATTTATTAAGAACATGTACCGCGATAATTTCGTACTGGAGCGAAATTGGTATTGTGCTAATGTTTTTGGATGCAGGAAACAGGTTGGAGGGATCCAACTGGATTCCTCAACAGTATTTATTTTATTTCAGATATTTTGATATTTGATGGATTATCATATCGATATATGATATCGTTGTTAGTCGTGATTGACTATTTGGTGTGTAGCATCATTGGACCCAGATTTTGGGATTTTAAAATGATTTTTTAAAGTGATTTTTAAAAGTATACTATATTTTTAGAATTGATCCATTTTAAATAAATAAACGTTATAATTTTTAAAGTTATAAAATTATGGTTTTTGTGAAATATAGTTAAAAGCTGGTTTTTGAGAAATATGAACCAATGATTTTATAAAATAGTTTAAACTGGATTTTTGAGTTTATCATTAAAAGTTTGAATATAAGATTTATAAAATTTGATTATTTTATAAATCAAGAGAACGGTGAAATTTTAAAGGAATTTAAAGACGTTTAAAAGAATAATATAAATTGATTTATATTAAGAGATTTATAAATGGACATTTATAAATTGAAATATTGACATTTTAAAACGAGTTTTTATAAGTGTTTGAGTGAAGTGAAAATGAATTTCATAATAGAATGAAATTTATAGAATTTTAAACTGTGAAGTTATAAATGAAATTTTATAAGCAGTAGGTTTATAAAATTTATAAAGTTATCAAAAGAATGAATTTTGGATAAAATAAACAATCTTATAAGTTAAGGTTAATAATTTGGGAAGTTAAATGAACGATTTTGTAAAATAATCGTTTTATAAGTAGTTAACTTATAATATGAACTTTTAATCTAAAATTGAGTTATAAACTGGAATAGGTTAATAAAGGAATTTGTAAAAGGAAGTTTTTATATATAAATAGAAATAGAATTTATAAACGTTGTTTTATAAATTCGCAAACGACTTATTTTGATAAGTTAATTGTTATAACTTATAAATGGAGTTATATTCACATTTTTAAATAGTGAATAATCCTTTGAATTAAAATGAATAAAAGGATGAAATTGTTAACGTAGTATATTCACGTTTTTGAATAGTGAATAACACGTTAAAGGAAATATTTTAGATTTGATGTTTTAAATAGAATTAAAACAATCTAGTGATGTTTTAAAAGGTGTTGAGATTCGAAACCATAGATTTCAACATTTATTGTTGAAATAGACGTTTTCGAGAAATAAAAGGAAATGGTAGACTATAACACTGTTGTTATAGTAAATGATTTCCAAAAGGAAATGTTTTTAATAGTATTGGGATTTATATATCTATTTTAAATTCGAATCCCTATACTAGTGATTTTGGGTTGTCGTAACGATGTTTTACGTAACATTCGTTTTGGCCCAAGTAAATATGTTTAAGTGAATAATTTCCTTAAAGAATGAAATATATACTTAATTCGATTTAAGTATATTGAATATTTTCTAAGTGTTGAAAATAAAAGAGATTTGCGAATTACTTATGAATAAATAAGTATGGAAATGTTTTCCAATATGAAATGAATATTTAGAATTTATCTTTTTGAAGATAAATTGAAAATGGATAATTGAAATCGTATATGCATGATATTTTGAAATATAAATTCATTATGGAATTTATATGTGAAAGTGGAACTTGTTAAAAATAAATATTGATTTATTTTTGAAGTGTTGGAATTTTATATCTTGTAAAGATATTTTGGAAATGTAAATAATTTGGAAAATTATTTGGAATCTGGTGATGTATGCATATCCATTGATAGTTCAATAACCGACTATCAATATTTCCCTTTGAATGGGTATTTGATGTGAATATGATTGAATTTGAATGCACACTTATTTTTGAATAAGCGCTCACTATTCGGGTTAACCGGGAAAGGACCATGGGGTCGTATAACCCATTCCGAATATGTGATACGTCGTTATGAATTGCATTTGAAGATCGGTGTTGAAGACCGAGTATTTGTGAAAGCGATAGGATGACCTATCGATTGTCTCTGCACTGGGTAGCTCCTGGTATAGAGATTCCTTAAGTGATGGGAAATTCGATCGGGATTGTGAATACCCGTATTGCAAGGGCTTCGTAAGAAGTGCCTTCGGTTTTGTTCGAGCCCGGAACAGACTTGTATGGATTGTATGCCTGACATTACAATTTGAGATATAAAGCCGATTTCTTTCAAATATATTTCTGTTGGTGGCGGAGAATTTATTCTTTGCTTAACACCCTTCTTTGAGACGTACGAGCTCAAAGGTTATATAGTTGAAGTTATCAGCGATATATCCCATTTTGGTAATGTGACATGCTGAGTGATGCTGAAATGATCATTGTGTTGATTATTTGTGATAGGATCATTTATTTGATCGTCTATCTTAGTGATCATTGTGTTGATCATTTGTTGACCCAAAGCATGGCTTTTGTATAAAGTATGTTTTTGTGGACGTGAATTCATCGAGCCTCACATCCCGTTAATGGTCAAAACAGGAATGATGCGGCAAGGTTATGAGGGGTAGCTCCCTTTAGGGTATGTGCATTTCCTTCTGGAAAGGGTGGTATCATGGTATGGAGCCCAGATACTTACTCATGTTGATACACTATATCTATTTCTGTGTGGTGTTGTTGGTGACGAGCGCTCGGTTAAAGGTCCGATGGGACCGGGGGATGCCATATTCGTGTAGTAGTTACCTAGTGATAAAGGTAACCCGGCCTTGTGTTGGCAGAGAGCTGGTTAAGTTCTCGGGACGTCCAGCCAGAGGCGATCCCATGTGACAGTAGGAAGTTCCTTAGCCTGACCATTCGTTGGAAATCCAATTCCAAATACGAAACTTGTACGGTATTAGTTGTAGAACCTGCTATTCACTTATGGTGGTCACCACTGTTTGGATAGTAGCTATAGTAGGCATACGATAATGGTCGTATGTTGGCTAAGATTTATATTCTACTTTCGAAATGAATTTGTTATACACTATGCACTAGTAATAATATAAAATGTTCTTTTAAATGCGTATCAAGCATCTTTGACTATCATAAGGAGAAATCTCCTCCGATTCTGCGTTTGCATTGTGTGTGTGTGCGGGAGGCCTTATGGTAGTCTCATTTTTAAAAGCATTGCGAATTGAAATAAATATATTCCTATTTTGATTTTAAAGTTAAATAAACTGTTTTGAGTTCTCACACCAGTCACATGACTGACTTGGAGTTTATTGTTTTCCTTCCTAAACTCTGGGTGCCCACCAATTTCCACACGGGCAGTTAAGAGTTAGGTTTATCAGGATATTCTGGATATTCTGGAGTTGCTGGAGGCAAGCTGGATGACATGGCGTATTACTTATATAGTATTTCTTTTTCCGCTGCACTGATTGTTGTATGTTGTTGTACACTCTGATGATTTGATGTAATGAAATATAATGTAATGTAATAACTGATATAGTTCTTTGTTTAAAGATTATTCATTTATTATTATATGTTGTTCCGCTGCGAATTGTGAGATTCTGTTGTTGTTCTGTTGTTTTCTTCTGTCCCGTTCTATTTTTAAAATTCTTCTATCTTCTGTTTTTCTAATTCTCTGTTTTCTAAAAAAAAAAAAATTGTCTATCTTCTTTTCCCTCTATTTTTCTTTTTCTTTCTTCTTTTTCTCTCTTCTTTCTTTTCTTTTCTTTTTAAAACCCATAACTATTCGGTTTTTCGGCAACGAAAATCCGCAATCGTTACAATTTATAAGTCAAATAAATTTTTATTTTGAATTTTTGGATTTAATTGGATAATTAAATCGATAATTTAATATGTGAAATTATGGAAATAATTGAAAATTGGGTTAAATATGATTGAAAATGATTTGTAAAATTTTATTTTATCATGTTGAAGTTAGAACGATATTTTAGAACTTTTAAAATCGAATTAAAAGTTTATTTGTGAAAATTGAATATTTTAATATTTAAATCGACTAGTGAAAATAGCCAATTTTTGAACAGTCTCAGAATTGGACGAAACCAGTTCTATTGGATCCGTAATGGTTAGTTATTACCGGATTTCAATTTTCGTGTCAATCGGAGTTATCGTTTGAGCGTGGCAGCTCGAAACGCATCGAATTGTTTTTAATATTAATTTGGCGAGTTAAAATAGCCATTTTTCAAAAGTCTCGGATTTCGATGAAACCAGTTTCATCAGATCCGTAATGTGATATTATTGTAAGGTTTCAAATTTCAAGTCAATTGGATTTACCGTTTGTCCGGTACAAATTAAAACGCCTAGAAATCGTTTAAATCGGTTTAATTTAAATTGAGCGTTTGTAGCCATAACTCGCTCAGATGTCCGAATTAGCTTCCGAAACCTGTTCCATTGTGTCCGGAACGTGGGATAAACCCTAGGAACGTCAGTTTCGGCGCGTAAATCGGAGTTCGGAATTCTCGGATGAATAGTGTCGATCGTTCTTCTATAAATAGCACCACCACCCCTCTCATAAATAAAAAAAAAATATCTAAACCTAACCCTAGCCGCCAGTTTCAAATGGAAGGCCAGAAATCTTCTATTTTCATTCCTTAATCTCTCTCAATCCATTCACAATCAAGCAAAGTGATTAACTATAACATTGTAGAGCAAGGCGAGAGCTTTCAATCCATACGGTGGTGATCGTGTTTGGAGCGACGTGGAGGGAGCAATTGGGGCCGAAACCTGCAGATTTCGCACGCATTTTTGAGGCTATAGAGCAGGCCGAACTTCAGGTGGTGCATGGTGGAGGTAGCTCTTGCAATGGGCATTCGAATGGCGGTGGTTTGATGTGGTTTCGTCGAGTGTAGGAGGAGCAAATTGAAAACCTAATTGTTGCTAATGGGTTTGATTTTGTTTCGTGCGGCCTGGAGATGTTTGTGAACGTGAGGGAGATGATGGGGTGGACGGGCCTGATGAGAGGTGGGGGGGGTTTGGATCAAAGGGTGATGAAGGATTTAGGTTTAAAATTTAATTATAAGTTGTAAATTTATATTAGTTTAAAATCATGTAAACTTGTAAAATCAATATCTTTTTCATACGAGGTCGAAAACGCGCGAAACCAGTTTTGTTGGAATCGTATGGACGAGCACTACGCGATGGAGTTGGATTGGAGTCGTTTGGAGTTAGTGAGAATTTTGGGTAAAATTAAACGCACGTTTAATTTTATTCGAAATAAATCGCTAAAACGAAATTAAAATCAAGGTGAGAACTTCCCACTCAATCGAATCAGTTTCGATTTTATTTTAAATAGTTAGATTTAAAATATTTGAATGCATGTTTGAATGATGATTGTTATATATTGATTGTTAAAATAGACATTATACGCCGTTAGTAAGCGGATGTTATTTATTAAAAACATATACCGCGAATATTTCATAAACAGTGAAATTGGTATTATATATAATAGCAATATATATATTGGCATATGTATATATTGCAGTTGTTGATTCCCCGCATTTTTTAGCGGATGAGACCCTATTACGCCGTTATTAAGCGGATAATATTTAATAAGAACATATACCGCGATAATTTCGTACTGGAGCGAAATTGGTATTGTGCTAATGTTTGTGGATGCAGGAAACAGGTTGGAGGGATCCAACTGGATTCCTCAACAGTTTTTATTTGATTTCAGATATTTTGATATTTGATGGATTTTCATATTGATATATGATATCGTTGTAGTCGTGATTGACTATTTGGTGTGTAGCATCATTGGACCAAATTTGGGATTTTAAAATGATTTTTAAAGTGATTTTTGAGAATATACTATATTTTGGAATTGATCCATTATAAATAAATAAACGTTATAATTTTTAAAGTTATAAAAATTATGTTTTTTTAAGAAATATAGTTAAAAGCTGATTTTTGAAAATAAGGAATTAATGACTTTATAAAATAGTTAAATTGGGATTTCTGAAATAATTGTGAAAAGTTTAAATATAGGATTTATAAAATTTGATTATTTTATAAATCAAAATGATGAAATTATAAAGGAGTTTAAAGACGTTTTTAAAATATTAATATGAATTGATTTATATAAGAGATTTATAAATGGATATTTATAAATTGAGATATTGAAATTATAAAACGAGTTTTTATAAGTGTTTGAATGAAGTGAAAATGAATTTCATTAAAGAATGAAATTTATAGAATTATAAATGGAGAAGTCATAAATGAGATTTATAAATAGTAAGATTTATAAATTTGTGAAGTATTAAAATAATAGTTTTGAATAAATCAATGAATCTTATAAGTTATAAGATTTATAATTATGAAGTTTAAAAGAACGATTTTGTAAAATAATCGTTTTATAAGCATTTAACTTATAATATGGACTTTTAGTTCATAATTGGGATATAAATCGAATAGGCTAATAAAGGAGATTTATAAAGGAAGTTGTTATAAAATAAATAGAAATGGAATTTATAAACGTTGTTTTATAAATTCGCAAACAACTTATTTTGATAAGAAAATTGTTGAAACCTATTAATGGAGTTATATTCACGTTTTGAACTGTGAATAATCCTTTTAAATAAAATGAATAAAAGGATGAAATTTGTTAACAAAGTATATTCACGTTTTGAATAGTGAATAAGATGTTAAAGAAATTGTTTTGAATGTGATATTTGAAATAGAATTAAAACGATCTAACGATGTTTTAAATGTGTTGAGATTCGAAACCATAAATTTCAACATTTATTGTTGAAATAGACGTTTTCGAGAAATAGAAGGAAATAATGGACTATAACACTGTTGTTATAGTAAATGATTTCCGAAAGGAAATGTTTTGCATAGTATTGGGATTTATATATCTATTTTAATTTCGAATCCCTATACTGGTGATTTTGGGTTGTCGTAACGATGTTTTACGCAACATTCGTTTTGGGCCCAAATAAATATGTTTAAGAGAATGATTTCCTTAAAGAATGAAATATATACTTAATCTCGATTTAAGTATATTGAATATTTTCCAAGTGTTGAAAATAAAATTTGTGAATTACTTATTAAATAAGTATGGAAATGTTTTCCAATATAAAGTGAATATTTTGAGAATTTATCTTTTTAAAGATAAATTGAAAAGAAATATTGAAATGAATAATTGAAATCGAATATTCATAGATATTTTGGATTATAAATTCACTAAGGAATTTATTAAAGAAAGTGGAATTTGTTTAAAAATAAATATTGATTTATTTTTGAAGTATTGAAAATTATATATCTTGTAAAGATATTTTTGGAAAATAAATAATTTGGAAAATTATTTGGAAACTGGTGATGTGTGCATATCCAGTGATAGTTCAATAACCGACTATCAATATTTCCCTTTGAATGGGTAATTGATGTGATTTGTTTGAATGTGAATGCCACACTTATTTTTGAATAAGCGCTCACTATTCGGGTTAACCGGGAAAGGACCATGGGGTCGTATAACCCATTGCGAATATGTGATACGTCGTTATAATTGCATTGAAGATCGGTGTTGAAGACCCGGTATTTGCGAGAGCGATAGGATGACCTGTCGATTGTCAGTGCACTGAGTTGCAGCGGTATAGAGACTCCCTAAGTGATGGGAAATCCGATCAGGATTGTGAATATCCGGATT
The DNA here is from genome assembly GCA_030765085.1 of Allium cepa. NCBI lineage: Eukaryota > Viridiplantae > Streptophyta > Magnoliopsida > Asparagales > Amaryllidaceae > Allium > Allium cepa. The sequence continues at coordinate 106,137,755 of CM060937.1, read as the reverse complement.
GCAAGGACTTCTTTGTAAGTGCCTTCGGTTTTGTTCGAGCCCGGAACAGACTTGTATGGATTGTATGTCTGACGTTACAAATTGAGATATAAAGCAGATTTCTTTCAAATATATTTCTGTTGGTGGCGAAGAATTTATTCTTTAGCTTAACACCCTTCTCTGAGACGTACGAGCTCAGAGGTTATATAGTTGAAGTTATCAGCGATATATTCCCAATTTGGTAATGTGACATGCTGAGTGTTGCTGTAAATGATCATTGTGTTGATTATTTATGATAGGATCGTTTATTTGATCGTCTATCTTGGTGATCATTTCTATGATCATTTGTTGACCCAAAGCATGGCTTTTGTATAAAGTATGTTTTTGTGGACGTGACTTCGTCAAGCCTCACACCCCGGAAATGGTCAAAACAGGAAAGATGCGGCAAGGTTATAAGGGGTAGCTCCCTTTAGGGTATGTACATTTCCTTCTGGATAGAGGTGGTATCATGGTATGGAGCCCAGATATTTAACCTATGTGGTTACTGCGAATTTATTACTTTGTGGTTGTTGGTTATCGGGATCCCGTGAGAAAGGTCGTTTACGATCGGGGAATGGCGTGCTCGTGTCAGTAGTTACCCAGTTAGGGGTAACCCGGCCTTGTGTTGGCAGAGTTCCGGTTTGGTTCTCGGGGATGTCTTTCCAGAGGCATTCTCATGTGGCAATGGGAAGTTCCTTGGCCTGACCATTTGTTGGAAATCCAAAGAAACAATACGAAACTTGTACGGTTTTAGTTGTAGAACCTGCCATCTAATATGGTAGCTATTAGTAGGCATAATATAATGGTACCTATGCTGGCTAAGATTTATATTCTACTTTCGAAATCGTTTTATACACTATGCACTAATAATAATATCAAAATTGATTTGATTTTAATGCGTATCAAGCATGTTTGGCTATCATAAGGAGAAATCTTCTCCAAGTCTGCGTTTGCATTGTGTGTGTGGCAGGAGGTCTTATGGTAGTCTCATTTTTTAAAAGCATTGCGAATTGAATTTAAAAAATATTCCTCTATTTTGATTTTTAAGATAAATAAACTGTTTTGAGTTCTCACACCAGTCTCATGACTGACTCGGAGTTTATTGTTTCCTTCCTAAACTCTGGGTGCCCACCAATTTTCACACGGGCAGTCAAGAGTTAGGTTTATCAGGATATTCTGGATATTCTGGAGTTGCTGGAGGCAAGCTGGATGGCATGATGTATTACTAGTTTATATAGTATTTCTTTTCCGCTGCAGTGTTTGTTGTATATTGTTGTACACTCTGATGATCATATGATGAAATGTAATGTAATGTAATAACTGATATAGTTCTTTGTTTAAAGATTATTCATTTATTATTATATGTTGTTCCGCTGCGAATTGTGAGATTCTGATGGTGTTTTGTTGTTGTTTTCTGTTCCGTTCTATTTTAAAATTTTCTGTTTTCTTTTCCCTCTATCTTCTACCTTTTTCTCTCCTTTTCTTTTCTTAAATACTTTTTAAAAACCCTAACTATTCGGTTTTTCGGCAACGAAAAATTGACATGTTACAATAAATCTTAGCCAGCATAGGTGCCATTATATTATGCCCGCTATAGCTACCATATTAGATGGCAGATTCTACAACTAATACCGTACAGGGCTCGTATTGTTTCTTTGGATTTCCAACAAATGGTCAGGCCAAGGAACTTCCCATTGCCACATGGAAACGCCTCTGGAAGGACGTCCCGAGAACCTAACCGGATCTCTGCCAACACAAGGCCGGGTTACCCCTAACTGGGTAACTACTAACACGAGTATGCCATCCCCCGGTCGTAACCAACCTTAATCCGGGATCCCGATAACCAACAACCACAAAGTAATAAATTTGCAGCAACAACATAGGTTAAGCATCTGGGATCCATACCATGATACCACCTCTATCCAGAAGGAAATGCACATACCCTAAGGGGCGCTACCCCCAATAACCTTGCTGCATCTTTCCTGTTTCGACCATTCCGGGGTGTGAGGTTCGACGAAGTCTCGTCCACAAAGCCACGCTTTGGTACAAAGCAATGCTTTGGGTAAACAAATGATCAAAGTAATGATCATAAAGATAAATGATCAAACAAATGATCATATCACAAATGATCAAACAATGATCATTTCACAGCAACACTCAGCATGTCACATTACCAAATTTGGAATATATCGCTGATAACCATCAACTACATAACCTCTGAGCTCGTACGTCTCAGAGAAGGGTGTTAGGCTAAATGAATAAATTCTCCGCCACCAACAGAAATGTATTTGAAAGAAATCTGCTTTATATCTCAAAATGTAATGTCAGACACGTAACCATACAAGTCTGTTCCGGGTTCGAACAGAACCGAAGGCACTTCCAAAGAAGCCCTTGCAATCCGGATATTCACTAATCACGTTCGGACTTCCCATCACATATGGAGTCTCTATACCGGGGACCAGTGGATGCAAAGACATTCGACGAGTTGTCCTTCCGTTTTCAAAAATATTCGGCCTTCACCACCGGTCTTCAAATGCTATCCATAACGACGTATCACATATTCAGAATGGGATATATGACACAAAGGTCCTCTCCCGGTTAAACCAAATAGTGAGCGAAATAGTTCAAAAACATAGGGATATTGGGATTTCAATTAAGTCACAACTTATTACCCAAAACTTCTCTTCAAATGGTAAACTAATTACCATTTCCAATCTTTTAAACAAAAAGATTAATTTCACAAAATTCCATTTACGGATTTCAAAACAAATTTTCATTTCAATTGGATTAACTTGTTAAATCTGTAAATCAAAGATTTAACTTATAGCTTTCAAACCGTTTCTATAACTTGGAAATCATTTTCATTTTAAACTAGAAATCTTTTTAACACAAATTGGAAGTTCATTACTTATGTGAAAGTTTTTATTATTTGAAAACAAACAGTTTTCGTTTCAGAAAAAAATCCAATTATATTTATACGAGTTAAAGTTCTTAATTTATATTCATATTCCCAAATTAATACATTTTAAAGTAGTTTAACCCATATATAACTGGCACAAAATCTTTAATCCCTAGTTTCAAATTATAGAATTTAGTTTCACATTTTGAATTTAAATTTAAATCAAATTATTCAAATTTCAGACTTTATCAAGTTATTCAAAATAAATTTCATCTTTGAAATTCCCTTTTCAAAAGCTTTTCACTTTAAACCCAATCCATTTCAAACCATTTGAATTTAAAAATTCAAATTCAAAATTGTTTTCAAAAATCTATGACTTAATCGATTTCCTTGTGAAATCCATATTTGTGTGTGTATGGGGTGGTCCAGGGGTTTAACACACAATAGTGCACAATCATCATCATCACAGATTAAAACATAGAAATATAGTTGATAAACGATATAAACTATAACGCTCATCGTCCATTCACAGATTCACAGATAGTATACAAATGTAAATAAATATACACAGCTCAATATACAGAACAAAATATCACAAATCAGATAGGATAATCAATTCAAGGCATTTCATACAATACAATCATTCATAAGCATTCAATAAACATTTGTAAGCAGGATTAATTAATTGTTTAATCCTAATTAATTCAATTCATTTCCAATTTAATTAATTACTTATGAATTTATTATTCAATTCAGATTTATTAATTCCAAATCATTTGATATAAATTAATTTATCAAACACTTTAATTAATTAAATTATTCTTAATCAATCATATTGATTAAATTGACTCTTAAACCACTTATATAATTAATTAACTTCTTAATTAATTATTTCAAGAAATTTACTCTTTAATTACTTACCATTAAGCAATCATCTCATAATAGCAAATCATAAATTTCCAATTTATCTTTATCATTAATTTAATCAAAATATTCAAATTTAATTACAATTAATAATTAACCCCTTAATTGCTTTCATTAAGTAATTACAATTTACAATTGATTTAATTAATTAATCTAATTTGTTATCAAAATTTATCACATTAATTTTGTTACTTAATAATTCATAGTTAATTATTTTCATTAACTAATAACATTTCTTTAATTACTTTCTTAAGAAATTAGATTAATTCATTATTAATCATTTCTAATTATAAATTAAACTAAATCATTTATGAATTAAACAACTCATTCTTTAATTACTTTTCTAAAGAAATTACTTGCACTTATCATTATTAATTAAAATTGATTAACCATTGATACTCATTAATTAATCCAAACATTAATTAACCATTCTAATTAATCTAATAATTTACAAATCAATAAGTTCCATAAATTTTAAAGAAAACTTATTCTTATTCTTATTAATGATTTTTTTTATCACTTTCTTATGTTTGAAAACATTTATTTCAAGTACTTTGGTTTTAGAGGGAATTTTAAGGAGTTGAAATCAAATCCTAAAATATTTAAACTTATTTAAAATATTTAAAATATTTATATTTATCACTTTCTTTAATTTCAAAATCTGAAATTCAAATATATGTTCAAATCCAGATTTCATATTTGTTTTCAACTTTGCTTAAAACTTTTCTTTACAAATCAAATTCTAATCTTAAATTCAATTTTTTTTATATACCCTAAATTATTATTAAAACAATTTAAACGTAAAAACTTAGTTACGCGCAAAATATGTTGTAAACTAACTTAAATTTATATTTAAACTTCTGTGTTTTAAACTTGTTTAAGCTTTGTTTTAAAAAAAAAAATTCTAAAACTTAAAAATATAACAGGTTCTGTTTATAGAACCTGGACAACATTTCTACCCGAGGCACTCGAAGATTACTTCGAGCCTCCACACAAATCTGCTCGAGAATTTCTCGAGACAAATCTCACGAACGACCCCTGCAGCATCTTCTTCCCCTGAAACATCTTCTTCTTCCTCCTTTTTTTTTAGTTTTCAAGTTTAAATTAAATTACTGCAGTTTTAACACTCACGCGCGCAAGCACCAGGAACCCGAAGAAATTTCCCAAAAACCTCGTGCATCACTCGCGACGCCTTCCCCGACCACCGAAATGCCACCGTGCACGTGCACGGTGGTTCGCCAACGATTCTGGCGACCCACGGCGTCCCAACAAACCCCAATATCAGCACTCGTTTGAAATCAAAGCCCAGTTTAACATGTTAATCTCGAAATCAAAATATGCTTGAAAATACGAGCAGTAACCCGAGTTCGATAGGGAAAAACGTCTCGTCCATTCAACCTCGACCACCATCGACGACGTGGCTCCGGCCGTACCTAGCCATCAACTCCCTCTACCACCTCCCAAAGTCTCACAGCGCTCGGCTAACCCATGGCGGCGCACTCATCAAATGTACAGAACCCAAAAACATCAAACCCAAAACCCTACTTTCGACTCGACCAAACAAATCTTGCATTAGAAATTTTTTTGAACATTTTTCCTGTATTAATAAATCACCAAGGTATCCTCTCAACAATTTTCAACAATTAAAATTTGTTGAATCCTTAGAAAATGATAAAAATTCAATTTTGGGTACATATAAGAACCGCACCATGTATACTCACCTAAAAATCCTCGTTTTTGATTTAAAAATCCTATTTTTGAATATAGTTTCAAGTTATATAAGTAAATCAAGAAATCAAGATACTTGAAATTTTAACATGTTTGAAATTTTACTGTAAAAAATCCAAAGTTGAAGAAATGTCTTAATGTAATCCTTTGAAATTATTTTTAAAAATAAGATTGAAACTATTCGATTATCTTTAATTTAAAGATTGATGCTTAAATTTAATCACAGAAAGAGATTTGGAAATTTCTTTTCTTCTTGTCTGTAGCCTGTAGATAAACAGAGGGATTCCTACAGACACTTCATTCATTCATACTTGCTTTCCCATTCATATCCATATTTGTACCATATTTCAAAACAATTTCCATCCCAATATTTTAGTAACATCACAAATATAAACTTGTTTTAAAGGGAATGTTACTCACCTTGATAAGTTTTAGAAATAAACAGAGCTTTCTTTTTCATGTTGATACAGCTTTGAAATTTGCAAACTGGAATCTCTTGATCTTTAATCCTCTTGTTTGAGTTGATTTAAATTGTTATTTTGTTTGAGTATGAGATGGTATGTATTTCAGGTATTACTCAGTTTTGATGGTCGAAACTGAGATATGAATTGATATATAGAAGAGAAGTTACAGAGCATACATTATTTTGTACAGGCAATTGTATTGCTTTATACAATAAAGTGATACTTTTCTTCCTTGAATAGTGGCTGATATATAGGAAAGTGTACAGGGCATATTATTTTATAAAAGTTGATATATATAAAAGGAAGTTTACTGGGTATAGAATATTGTTTGTACACTTGAGAGCAAAGACTATGGAGGCTAATAAAATCTTTCTAGACCATAATTTGTGCTGCCAAAGGTGTAAGCATTTATTTGCTTAGTACTTATTGTTCCCATATGAATATTTATTTCTCTTTTCTTCTTGCCTATACTTATATATTTGCTGTCTTCCCTTCAGCTTGTACATAGGTATGTATATTCTTGTTTGTATTATTTTGTATTGCATACTTGAGTATTTTTACTGCCTTTCTTTCTTGTTTTGCTTTCACACTTACATACACATTTACTTGTTTCACTTTTATTTTTTGCTCTTACTTTATGTACATTTTATTGCCTACATATATTTTATTACTTTGTATATTCTAGTTAATGTGTTGTTTTAAATTTTAGCTATACGTATTTATTTTATTAACTTATGCTTAGTATTTATAAAGTATATTTATTTTAAAGACTTCTTTTTGATAATTTTCAAATCAATTTATCAATAAATTTCACAATTTTAAATTAAAATTTAATTTAATTATCAATTTAAACTTTATAAAAATCCGGCATCGTTACAGGTATTTTGAAATTGGTTTTAAGATTTTGGAAAGAATATAATAATAATAATAATAATAATACGATTTAAAGCTATTTTCCGAATAAGAAATGTTTCCAATGTATTCGAATGAATTCCAATGATTTCGAAGATATTTCAAAGAAGTTTTTTTTCGAGAAAATAAAAGACCAGAACCCACTTATGTTGCTGGAAAATAATTTCGGTGATGATTGCATGCATCATCGACGTTGATTTTCGAATTTCTGAGTGGGGGAGAGGCCATTCTAGTAGCTTCGCTATACGAATGATTTTGTGAAACCAATTTTGACTTCAGATTTTGAATTATGATTTGATTTTCGAAACACACACACACACACACACACACACACATATATATATATATATAAGGTAAGCCGGTGTTCAGTCCTCGAGATTCGGATTTGTTTTGGTATAACCCTATCTTTTGGAATCGGTTTACTGATTTGTTGGTGAATTCCAACTCTTGGATTGAAAATATGATTTCTTCGACTATTTTGAAAGTTCGAGCACTTCCAAATCAAGGTTAACTTTTCAAAGCTAAGTAATTTTGAAAGGTATAAGGTATTTGATAAAGAATATAAGTTTAGTTTGGTATGATTATTGTATAAAGTAATATGATTTATATAAGTTTGAAACTGTTTGTTGAGTGAAATAAATAAGACTATTTTGAATTATACTGGTATGAAATACAGATTTTAAATGTTTTATTAAAGTATATATATATAGAATAATAATCTTTCCAATGGTAAATTGGATTTTCATATTGAAATAAAAAGTTTGAAGGTTTTTAAAAAAATGGTTTTAAACTTTGTAACCATGTTAGATATTTTGATGATTGAAATGGTTTGGAAATGATTTAATCTTTATTTTGATAAAGAATGTGAAATTGAAATGATAATTGATTTTGATAAATGAATATTTGAAGTTTATATTTGTATAAAAGGATATTTGGTTTACTTGCAATTTGAGTTTATTTAAAAAATGATGGATTTATGAAATGAATATTTCAAAAAAAAACGGTAATAATGAAGTAAAATTTGTGTAACGTACGGGATTTTCGACTCACGAAAGTCGACATTAATACATCGACTGTATCAACTACTGGGCAATCGAAGGTCGGAAAAACCGAATTGTTAGGGTTAAAGAAGAAGAGATAGAAGAAGAAAGAAAGAAGAAGCAACAGAAACAATATCAGAATCTCACAATCGCTGCGGAACATCATATAATATATCAATGAAAAATCTTTAAAACAAAGAATCTTATCTGTTATCACATTACATCACATTATCAGAGTTTACAACAACAAACAGCGGAAAAGAAATACTATATACTAGTTGATACGCCATGCCATCCAGCTTGCCTCTTGAACTCCACAACATCTCCTGAATTCCAGAATGACCTGATAACCTGACTCTAGGCTGCCCGTGTGGAAAATGATGGGCACCCAGAGTTTAGGAAGGGAATAATAAATTCCAGGTCAGTCATAGAACTGGTGTGAGAACTTAAAACAGTTTAACTTTACAAGCAAAACAAAGAAATATTTTAAAATAGATCTGCAATGCTTTTTTTGAAAAATGAAACTACCATAAGGCCTCCCGCTCACACATGCACAATGCAAACGCAGAATCGGAGGAGATTACTCCTTATGATAGCCAAACATGCTTGATACCTAGAAAAATTTCATGGATATTATTAGTCTAAGTGCAAAGTGCAGAAAACATTTCGAAAGTACGATATAAATCTTAGCCAACATACGACCAGTATCGTATGCCTACTATAGCCGCCATCTAAACTGTGGTGACCACCATAAGTAAATGGCAGGTTCTACAACTAAACCGTACAAGGTGCGTATTGGAGTTTGGATTTCCAACAAATGGCCATGCCAAGGAACTTCCCATTGCCACATCGGTACGCCTCTGGAAGGACGCCCCGAGAACCTAACCGGATCTCTGCCAACACATGGTCGGGTTACCTCTGCAAAAGTAGGTAACTACTGACACGAGTATGCCATCCCCCGGTTGTAAACAACCTTTATCCGAGGATCCTCAACCAACATCAATCACAAAGTCATACATATTTGCGACATTCACATAAGTTAAGTATCTGGGCTCCAAACCATGATACCACTTCTATCCAGAAGGAAATGACATACACTAAGGGACGCTACTTCCTAAAACCTTGCCGCATCTTTCCTGTTTTGACCATTACCGGGGTGTGAGGTCCAACGAAGTCTCCTCCACAAAGCTACGCTTTTCATAAATGCTATGCTTTGATCAACAATGATCAGCAGCACTTCGTATGCCACATTACCACATTGGGAATGTATCAGTAGTAACCATCAACTACATAACCTCTGAGCTCGTACGTCTCAGAGAAGGGTGTTAAGCTAAGAGAATAAATTCTCCGCCACCAACAGAAGTATATTTGATAAAAACCAGCTTTACATCTCAAATTGAAACGTCAGACACACATCCATACAAGTCCGTTTCGGGATCGAACGGAACCGAAGGCACTTCCAAAGAAGCTCTTGCAATCCAGATATTCACTAATCACGACCGGAAATCCCATCACAAAGGGTGATAAAATCTCTATATCTATTTAAAATATCACTTCCCCAAAACATTTCTTTAATATATTATTCAGTGTCCAAAATCGTGAATATACTTCGTTAACCAATTCAACATTTCTACACATTTTATTTTAAAGGATTATCCACTGTCCAAAATCGTGGATAATCTCCTTTAATAATCCATAATAATTAACTTATCAAAATAAGTCGTCTTTGGATTTATAAAACAATGTTTATAAATTCCATTTATATATTTTATAAAAACTTCAACTTATAAAATCCCTTAATTAACAAATTCTATTTATATCTCATTTAAATGCCAAAATCCCATTTATAAGTTAATTACTTATAAACCTTTTATTTTACAAAAATCATTTCATTTTATAACTTCACAATTTATAAATATATAAATTTCATTCACTTATGAAATCATTTATACTTCATTTTAACACTTATAAAACTCGTTTTAAAATTCCAATATTTTAATTTACGAATATCAATTTTATAAATCTTTTATATAAACCGTTTATAATAATTGAAAAATCCCAATTTAAACCACTTTACAAAATAATCAACAACTTATTTCAAAAGTCACATTTCGGTTATATTTCACAAAAATCATAATTTTTATAACATAAAAATTATAACGTTTATTTATTTAAAATGAATCAATTCCAAAAATCAATAAAACGTATACTTTAAAAAATCACTTGAAAATCCTTTTAAATTCGAAAATTTTTAAAACTCCAAAAATAGGCCCAATGCTGCAACAGCACCAATACATCAACCACGGCTTCCAAACATCATATATCAATATGATAACAGAATATATCGCAAATATCTGTTAATAAATCAATACTGTTGAGGAATCTAATTGGATCCCTCCAACCTGTTTCCCTGCATCCATAGATGTTAGCACAATACCAATCCCGTTTCAAGACGGGATATCGTGGTACATGGGTTTTATAAAATATTATCCGCTATTATGCGGCGCAATAGGGTCTCATCCGCTATATAATGCGGGAAATCAACTCCAAGTACATATATAATACCAATTCCACTTAAAGGTGGAATATCACGGTACATGGGATTTATAAAATATTATCCGCTATTATGCGGCGTAATAGGGTCTCATCCGCTATATAATGGGGGAAATCAACTCCAAGTACATACATAATACCAATTCCACTTCAAGGTGAAATATCGCGGTATACGTGTTTAATAAATAACCTCCGCTTAATATGCGACGTATAGGGTCTATTTCAATACAACATATAATAATTTATCATCCAAGCATACAAATCAGCATAATCAAGCAATTTTAAATCTAACTATTTAAAATTTAAATCGAAACAAATTCGATTGAGTGAGAAGTTCTCACCTTGCTTCCAATAGCGGTTTCAGCGTTTATTTCGAATAAAATTAAACGCGCGTTTAGATTTTACCCAAAAATTTCACTAACTCCAATCAACCCCAATCCAGCTCCATCGCGTAGTATTCGTGAATACAATTCCAACGCAAGTCGTTTCGTCAAATTCCGACCTCGTATGAATAAGTTATGACGTTACAAAGTTTGAACGAATATATATAATATAAATTTACAATTTTTTTTGTTTTTTTATTTTAACCTTCAATCTATCTCGGCCGTTAGATCTCGTTCAGCAAATCAGGGCCGATGATGCTTTCTTCCATCTTCCCAAATTATCACGTTCGAACAACCTATAAAGGCCGCCCTCCTTCATGAATTTACGCATCCTACTCGAGCCACCTGACGAAGATCAGCGAGTGCCAGAAGATGCGCCTAGCCCAGCTCCACCACCGGCCGTGACGGCTTCGAACTCAGTTGCCCCTTAATCTTGAAAATCGTGCTTGAACGGCGGCACTTCGAGCTCAAATTGTCGTTGATCCTTTGCGAAATTTTCAATCATAACCGTCGGATATATAGTTCTCTCGATGCTCTTCAACTTTGTAGTTGATAATTTTTTATGAATGTTGATGGATTAGAAGAAAATAGAGGAGAAAGAAGGTGAATTCTCGGCCACAGACAAGGAGGTGGTGGATGAAGACAAATTAGGGTTAGGGTTTGCTTGTGTTGCAAATGAAAATAAGGGGGTCCTTTTATACAAAATTTGCCAAAACACTATTCATCCAAAATTTTCCGAACTCCAAATGAAGCGTGCCGGCTGGCGTTTCTAGGGTTTACCCCGTGTTCCGGATACAATGTAACGTGTTTTGGAAGCTAATTTGATCATATGTGCGAGTTACGAAAATAAACGATCAAATTTAAATTAAATCGATTAAACTAATTTCTATGCCTTTTGGCTTGCCCCAGACAAACCGTAAATCCGATTGACACGAAATTTGAAAACTTACAATAATATAACATTACGGATCCGATGAAACTATATTTGTCAAAATCCGAGACTGTTTGTAAAATGGCTATTTTTGCTCGTCAATTAAATATTAAAATATTCAATTTCTGCAAATTAACTTCAAATTCAATTTTAAAAGTTCTATTACATCATTCAAACTCCAATATGATTTAATGCTAATTAACAAATCAATTTAATCACATTAGACCCAATTTCCAATTATTTATGTAATTTCAAATATTAAATTATCGATTTAATTATCCAATTAAATCTAGGTATTCAAAATAAAACTTATTCGACTTACAATTTTTACTTGTTAATATTTAAAAATCAATTAAACATATTAATTTCAAATGATAGAAATTCTGGGTCGTTACAAACTTCCCCCTTAAAAGAATTTCGTCCTCGAAATTACCAAGTAAGAAAAAGTTACAGAATCCATTAACTTTTCAAAACCATTTGTTCAAATTAAATTTCAGATTCATTTGAGTGTTTAACTTTCCCAAAATCAATAGTTAAACTTCTTACAATAACTTTACTAAGTTTTCAAATCATACTTAGTTATCTTTTCAAAACCAAATATATCATTTAACTTTTCATTCCAAAATCAAAGTTATAGTTTTCAAAATTTTCCAATTTTCTCAAAAATATTCTAACGCCTTAAATTTTAGAAAAATTCGCCAGCGTCTCCTTTGCGCGGCTAGCTCGGCACGACTTAAAAAATGGCACCATGGCCCCCAGATTTAAAAAAGAAAAGAGAAAACTAAGTGGCTGGACAAGAAAATCATCAAATTTCATACTGAAATTCAAATACATACATTTTGTCGAGCAATTCAATTTTTTTTTTTATCTTCGAAATAAAAATCCCAATTTTTTTTAATCCACCTGTAGATCCTGCTAACCATAATATCCATTTTCATTCAATCTCACATCATCAATTTCATTTGAATTCAATTTACAATTTCAATTCTATTTGGATTCAATTTACCTTCTGAATATTGAATTTTGTCGATTATTTTTCATTCACAACTAATTCATCTTGCTATTTTAAATTAGTTTCTTTTACTAATTCATTACAAGTTCTGACTTATTTCGTCTCGCACAATTCAAATTGGTTTTCGATATTCAGTTTTCAATTTCAGTTTATAACCACGTAGATTTAAACTGGATTTCAAATTCCATATGAATTTAATTTATCCTTTATTTATAAATGTTTGATTCGATTCATTTCAACCCATATTAAATTTGTCATTTCTTCAATTAGTTTTACTTACTAATTTTATTTTAATACTTAGCTTCATTTGATCCAACTTGATAAATTTTCAATTTACTTGCAATTTAAAGATGAATTTCAACATTTAGTTTCCAATTTCATTTACTCGTAATTGTAAATTCATTCATTCGTAAATTTGTTTCCATAATTCAAACTCAATTTCAATTTATTTGTTTCCACCCCAAATTTATTTTCAACTTAATAAATTTTATTCCATAACTATTTTGATCAGATTCCAGAGTCTTTCCGACATTTCAAAACCATTTTGAAACCAATTCAAATTATCCTTTGAATTTCAAAACCCAAACCCAAATTTTCCAAGCAACTTCCATTTAAAACAACTTGGCAGCAATCCCTCTTTTGGAAACCCGAAAATGAACACCGATGATGCTGCAATCATCACCGAAGTTATTTTCCAACGACCGTAAAGAGTTTAGAGCTTTTATCTCTCCAAAAACATTTTTTCCAAACCCTTGGAAACCATTTTCAAACTCAAAAAGGAATTTAATCTTTTCCAAATTGCAAACCCTTTCAAAACATTTCCAAATATTTCTCTGGAATTTTAGTTCAAATTACAAATCTCATTTACAATTTATATTCTCCAATTCTATTTGTATGTGAATTTGTTTCTTAACTTTGGAGCTACGATTTCAATTTCTTTTTCAACATTAATGGTAATAATTTAATATCATCACTTTCAAGCAACCAAGCAATCGTATATTATAATAATTCACAGAAAATTTTTCTCTTTTATATACGAAAATAATTTAGGTAAAATTATTTCATTTACCCTATTTTAAAACGATATCGTGTCGAATTTGTTCTGTACAAGTGTTTAGAAATTCCTATCAAGAACGTTAATTACTTGTATTGACCAGAATCCATATACCACTCAACAAACCAATCATCACAATATAAAACAATTTTTTATATTCACTAACAAATACGCACTCATATCTATTATTACACTTACACTCATTCTAGAGTACTACTGACTCTATCTCTAATGAGTAATTCCCAACTGAGCCAAGGTTGTCTCTTAACCAAATGCTCTGATACCAAATGTGAGGATTAAGATTTTCGACTCACGAAAGTCGACATTAATACATCCACTGTATCAACTGCCGAGCAATCGAAGGCCGGAAAAACCGATTTGTTAGGGTTAAAGAAGAAGAGGTAGAAGAAGAAAGAAAGAAGAAGTAGCAGAAACAATATCAGAATCTCACAATCATAGCAGAACAACATATAATATGTCAATGAAAAATCTTTAAAATAAAGAATCTTATCTGTTATCACATTACATCACATTATCGGAGTTTACAACAACAAACAGCGGAAAAGAAATACTATATACTAGTTGATACGCCATGCCATCCAGCTTGCCTCTTGAACTCCACAGCATCTCCTGAATTCCAGAATGATCTGATAACCTAACTCTAGGCTGCCCGTGTGGAAAATAATGGGCACCCAGAGTTTAGGAAGGGAACAATAACTCTAGGTTAGTCATGGGACTGGTGTGAGAACTTAAAACAGTTTATCTTTACAAGAAAACAAAGAAATATTTTAAAATAGATCTGCAATGCTTTTTTTGAAAAATGAAACTACCATAAGGCCTCCCGCGCACACACACAATGCAAACGCAGGATCGGAGGAGATTTCTCCTTATGACAGTCAAACATGCTTGATACGCAGAAAAATTTCTTGGATATAATTACTATAAGTGCAAAGTGCGGAAAACATTTCAAAAGTATTATATAAATCTTAGCCAACATACGACCAGTATCGTATGCCTACTATAGCTGCCATCTAAACAGTGGTGACCACCATAAGTAAATGGCAGGTTCTACAACTAAAACCGTACAAGGTGCGTATTGGAGTTTGGATTTCCAACAAATGGTCAGGCCAAGGAACTTCATATTGCCACATGGGTACGCCTCTGGAAGGACGCCCCGAGAACCTAACCGGATCTCTGCCAACACAAGGCTGGGTTACCTCTGCAAAAGTAGGTAACTATTGACACGAGTATGTCATCCCCCGGTTGTAAACAACCTTTATCCGAGGATCCTCAACCAACATCAGTCACAAAGTCATATATATTTGCGATATTTACATAAGTTAAGTATCTGGGCTCCATACCATGATACAACTTCTATCCAGAAGGAAATGACATACACTAAGGGACGCTACTCCCTAAAACCTTGCCGCATCTTTCCTATTTTGACCATTACCGGGGTGTGAGGTCCGACGAAGTCTCGTCCACAAAGCTACGCTTTTCATAAAAGCTATGCTTTGATCAACAATGATCAGCAGCACTTCGTATGCCACATTACCATATTGGGAATGTATCGGTAGTAACCATCAACTACAAAATCTCTGAGCTCGTACGTCTCAGAGAAGGGTGTTAAGCTAAGAGAATTCCGCCACCAACAGAAGTATATTTGATAGAAACCAGCTTTACATCTCAAATTGTAACTTAAGTCACACATCCATACAATTCCGTTCCGGGACCGAACGGAACCGAAGGCACTTCCAAAGAAGCCCTTGCAATCCAGATATTCACTAATCACGACCGGAAATCCCATCACAAAGGGTGATAAAATCTCTATATCGGAGATCAGCCGATGCAGAGACATTCGACGGTAATCCTTCCGTTTTCAAAAATATCCGGTTTTCAACACCGGTCTTCAAATGCTATCCATTACGACGTATCACTATTCGAAATGGGATTCATGACCCAAAGGTCCTCTCCCGGCTAAACCGAATAACGAGAGCTTATTTTAAAATAAGTGTAGCAATCAAATTCAAGCAAATCACAACAAATACCCATTTAAAGGTAAATATTGATAGTCGGTTATTTAACTATCAATAGATATGCAAAACATCACCAGATTCCAAATAATTTCCCAAATTATTTATTTTCCAAAAATATCTTTACAAGATATATTTCTCCACACTTCAACCATTTGAAAACAAATTTCAAATCACTTTTCACCTTTACAACTTTTGAAAACAAATTTCAAATCATTTTCCTTACGCGGAAAAACTTTCAAATATTTATCCATTTTCAATTTATCTTTAAAAGATAAAATCTCAAAACATTTCACTTCATATTGGAAAACATTTCCATACTTATTTAATATTAAGAAATTCACAAATCTATTTATTTTCAATATTTGGAAAATATTCAATATACTTAAATCACAATTAAGTATATATTTTATTCTTTATGGAAAACATTCTCTTAAACACGTTTATTTGAGTGAAAACAAATGTTGCGTAAAACATCGTTACGACAACCCAAAATCACTAGTATAGGGATTCGAAATTTAGATGGATATATAAATCCCAATACTATACAAAAACATTTCCTTTCGAAAATCACTTACTATAACAACAGTGTTATAGTCCATCTTTTCCTTATTTCTCGAAAACGTCTATTTCAACAATGAATGTTGAAATCTATGGTTTCGATACTTAATACATTTTTTAAAACATCTTTAAATCGTTTTAATCTATTTAAAATATCACTTCCCCAAAACATTTCTTTAATATATTATTCATTGTCCAAAATCGTGAATATACTTCGTTAACCAATTCAACATTTCTACACATTTTATTTTAAAGGATTATCCACTGTCCAAAATCGTAGATAATCTCCTTTAATAATTTATAATAATTAACTTATCAAAATAAGTCATTTTATGGATTTATAAAATAATGTTTATAAATTCCATTTATATATTTTATAAAAACTTCAACTTATAAAGTCCCCTAATTAACAATTTCTATTTATGTCTCATTTAAATGCCAAAATCCCATTTATAAGTTAATTACTTATAAACCTTTTATTTTACAAAAATCATTTCATTTTATAACTTCACAAATTATAAATCTATAAATTTCATTCACTTATGAAATCCATTTATACTTCATTTTAACACTTATAAACTCATTTTAAAATTCCAATATTTTAATTTATGAATATCAATTTTATAAATCTTTTATGTAAACCGTTTATAATAATTCGAAAATCCCAATTTAAACCACTTTCAAATTAATCAACTACTTATTTCAAAAGTCACATTTCGGTTATATTTCACAAAAATCATAATTTTTGTAACATAAAAATTATAACGTTTATTTATTTAAAATGAATCGATTCCAAAATTCAATAAAACGTATACTTTCAAAAATCACTTGAAAATCCTTTTAAATTCGAAATCGTTACTTTAACATTTTTAAAACTCCAAAAATAGGCCCTATGATGCAACAACACCAATACATCAACCACGGCATCCAAACATCATATATCAATATGATAACAGAATATATTGCAAATATCTGTAAATAAATCAATACTGTTGAGGAATCCAGTTGGATCCCTCCAACCTGTTTCCCTGCATCCACAGATATTAGCACAATACCAATCCCGTTTCAAGACGGGATATCACGGTACAAGGGTTTTATAAAATATTATCCACTATTATGCGGCGCAATAGGGTCTCATCCGCTATATAATGCAGGAAATCAACTCCAAGTACATATATAATACCAATTCCACTTCAAGGTGGAATATCGCGGTACATGGGTTTTATAAAATATTATCCGCTATTGTGCGGCGCGGTAGGGTCTCATCCTCTATATAATGCGGGAAATCAACTTTAAGTACATATATAATACCAACTCCACTTCAAGGTGAAATATCGCGGTATATGTGTTTAATAAATAACCTCCGCTTAATATGCGACGTATAGGGTCTATTTCAATACAACAGATAATAATTTATAATCCAAGCATACAAATCAGCACAATCAAGCAATTTTAAATCTAACTATTTAAAATTTAAACCGAAACAAATTCGATTGAGTGAGAAGTTCTCACCTTGCTTCCAATAGCGGTTTCAGCGTTTATTTCAAATAAAATTAAACGCGCGTTTAAATTTTACCCAAAAATTTCACTAACTCCAATCAACCCCAATCCAGCTCCATCGCGTAGTATTTGTGAATACGATTCCAACGCAAGTCATTTCGTCAAATTCCGACCTTGTATGAACAAGTTATGACGTTACAAAGTTTGAACGAATATATATAATCTAAATTTACAATTTTTTTTATTTTTATTTTAACCTTCAATCTATCTCGGCCGTTAGATCTCGTTCAGCAAATTAGGGCCGATGATGCTTTCTTCCTCCTTCCCAAATTATCATGTTCGAACAACCCATAAAGGCCGCCCCCCTTCATGAATTTACGCATCCTACTCGAGCTACCTGACGACGATCAGCGAGTGCCAGAAGATGTGCCTGGCCCAGCTTCACCACTGGCCGTGACGGCTTCGAACTCGGTTGCCCCTTAATCTCGAAAATCGTGCTTGAACGGCGGCACTTCAAGCTCAAATTGTCGTTGATCCTTTGCGAAATTTTCAATCATAACCATTGGATATATAGTTCTCTCGATGCTCTTTAACTTTGTAGTTGATAATTTTTGATGAATGTTGACGGATTAGAAGAAAATAGAGTAGAAAGGAGATGAATTCTCGGCCATAGACAAGGAGGTGGCCACTGAAGACAAATTAGGGTTAGGGTTCGCTTGTGTTGCGAATGAAAATAAGGGGGTCCTTTTATAGAAAATTTGCCAAAACACTATTCATTTAAAATTTTCCGAACTCCAAACGAAGCGTGCCTGCTGGCATTTCTAGGGTTTACCCCGCATTCCGGACATAATGGAACGTGTTTCGAAATCTAATTTGATCATATGTGCAAGTTACGGAAATAAACGATCAAATTTACATTAAATTGATTAAACTAATTTCTATGCCTTTTGGCTTGCCCCGGACAAACCGTAAATCCGATTGACACGAAATTTGAAATCTTACAATAATATAACATTACGGATCCGATGAAACTAGTTTCTTCAAAATCCGAGACTGTTTGAAAAATGGCTATTTTTACTCGTCAATTAAATATTAAAATATTCAATTTCTGCAAATTAACTTTAAATTCAATTTTAAAAATTCTATAACATCATTCTAACTCCAATATGATTTAATACTATTTAACAAATCAATTTAATCACATTAGACCCAATTTCCAATTATTTCTGCAATTTCAAATATTAAATTATCGATTTAATTATCCAATTAAATCTAGATATTCAAAATAAAACTTGTTCGACTTACAAATTTTACTTGTTAATATTTAAAAATCAATTAAACGTATGAATTTCAAATGACAGAAATTCTGGGTCGTTACAATTTGAGATATATGAAATTATAAAATTTAGTTTTAGAATATGGTATATTTAAGCTTTGAAATATATTAGAGATTGAATAGTTCATTTTATGGATCAAATCTTTATATGAAATTTGATTATATTTGAAATGGTTTTGTTGGAAAACTAAATTGAATTGAAATTGATGGTTTGCATTGAATTAAAGTTGAAAATTTTAGATTTGGGTTTAAATTGAATAAATTTGTGAAATGTAAAGAATTAAAGGAATGTTTTATGATTTCAAATGTATGATTTCGAAAAGTTATGATTTTCAAAGTGTAATGATTTCAATTATTTTGGTTCCGAAAGATTTATAACTTTGAAAGTATTATGATTTTTGAAAGTGAATATATGTTTGAAATGGACATGAATTTGTTTGACATAAATTTTGTAGATTTGGAAATTTGGATTATTTTTTAAATATATTATTTTAAGAAACTTTGAAACTGAATATATGTAATTAGGAAGGAATGATTTGGCGAAATCATATATGATTTTGAAACTGAATTGATATTGAAAAGGAATTGAAATTGAGTATCTTGTTTTACTAAATACTATGATTTGGGAGTTATCGAACTTATATAAAATGGATGTGTATAGGTATAAAATTGATTGTATAAGTATGAAGTTGATTTGAAAACTGTTGATTCGAAAAGGTACTCATACTCAATTTGTAAATTGAAATCTTATATAATCGAAGTCTATATAAGTGTGATTTGAAATACTATGGATTTGGAAAATATTCTATTTGAAATGGAATCTTATATATAATGGACTTTATATAAGTATGATATTTGAAAGTGATTTTGAAAGGTACTATATGATACATATTTTGAAGTAAAGATATGGAAAGTGCCTTCTACTTGATATCCGCTTTGTGGCCACACTGTGGATTCGTTCTATCGATATTATTCTCTTTGATTTGGATTTTCCAGATATGATACTCGATTGTCCATCGAATTCCATGGCGATCTCCATGGTCTTATGTTTACGACTGCATAGCATATTTCGCCTGGCTGAGATGGCCTAGGGGTACGGATGTTTCCTGGGGGATCCAGGCGTAACCATTGTGTATCCTGCGATCTATGTAGGTCGTAGTAGTAGCGAAATCTGCTGGCTGAGATAGCTTAAGGGTATGGATATTTCCTGGGGGGTGCAGGCGTAACCATTGTGTATCTGCGATCTACTAGTCATCATGGCGTAATTCGCAGGCTGAGACAGCTTACGGATATGGATGTTTCCTGGGGGATCCAGGCGTAACCATTGTTTGGTTTGGTTGATTCGTTTGGATTGTACTTTCCATATATGTTGTTTTAAAAGGTTTTCCAGTATTTTCATTGGGTGTTGAAACAAGTCTACCAAGTACCTGGAGAATTCTAGCTTTATGCGTGATCAATGCATAGCCAGAGTCTACAGGAACGAAAGTGAACTTGTTAAGACATCAAGTTATAAAAGTATTTTGACAAAGTATTGTATAAAGGATATTTTGATCATTTATTTTACTTTTCTAAATAATGTAAAATGTTTCAAATATTGCTTACTTCGAACTATCAAATTTGAATCAAATGACTATTTATCATATTATAAAATGTTTAAAATATTGTAAATATAAAATTTTAAATTGAAATGTATATGGTTTTAAAGTAATGGTCCATCCTTGTGTTCCAACCTATTTTTCCTCCTAGCTATTCCTACCTTCTTCTTCTTTGAGGGTTCTTTCTGCATTATGGAAAGAGTTGGTTCTTTGGCTTATCATTTAGATTTGCCCGAGAAACTTTCTGGAGTGCATGATGTATTCCACGACTCACATCTCCTCTAGTATCTTCTTGACCCATCTCTTTTTGTTCAGCCAACTGCTCTTGATAGTTTGGATATTTAGCTTAATCTGACTATCGAGAGTAAGCCACTTCGTATGGTCAGCAGAGATACGAAGCAGCTAAAAAGGGAATTTGTTAGTCTGATCGAGGTACGATGGGGTACTGATGATCGAGATTGTACCTGGGAGACGGAGGAGAGCATTTGTGCTTCGAATCCGAAATCATTTTTCCAGGTACTATTTGTTGTCTATCTTGCTTTTCCTTATTTTCCTTGTTCGTTCTTTTCGAGGACGAAAAGATTTGAGTGGGGGAGAGTGTAACAACCCTGTATTTTGTGATTATTTTAATTATTTATTTTAATTATTTAAATTGAAACTCCTGATTTAAAAAACAAACTTTATTATATTTATTAAAATGAATAAATTTTGTTATTTTAAGAGTATTTTTGTTTTTTCTGTGAATTATAGTTTCAAACCTGAACAAATAGGATATTTCCAAGAAAAAGCGGATTTTTGGTTAATCTGGTCAAACTTTGACTTTTTACTTTAAAATTTAAACATTTGAATTTTGAATTTTATCTTTTATTATGAAAATATATCAAATTTTGAGAATACTGCTTTTCATTTCATTGAAATCCGATTTATATTGTGAAAGTTATGCTTTTTACAATATTGTATGTAAATTGAATTATTTAATAAAATTATCTATTTTAATTTATATAAATAATATTTTTATTTATCAAATCATGTTCTAATATATGTTATATGACATGTTAGATATATATTTTATTTAAAAACATTTTTTAAAGTGATAATCAAATATTTTCAAAATTTATTGCATTTATTTTCTATTTTTAAAGGCTAGTTTCCTTTTTCTGCTATTTTCTTCATTTTAATTAAAATTTATTTATTATTTTTGTACATGCATTTTATTTTTCTGTTCTTATCTTTATTTATAAATATTTTTCAAGTACATAAAAAATTTTCAAAACTTGTTGCATTTATTTTCAAATTTTTAAGACTAGCTTGCAATTTTTGCAGATTTTTAATTAAATTATATATAATTAATATTTATTTATTTATTTTTGTTTATTTACTAAATTTTTTTGTTTTTATCTAAATTTACATGCATTTTTCAGTTATTTAAAAATTGTAAAAGAAATGGAGATATTTGAAGAGTTTTTGTGGCTTTTGTTATTCTTTGACTTTTTGTATTCACACCTTTTCAATTTCAACCATCACTTTAATTCATTTTGCTGCCTCAACACCTCTCTCTTCAGCCGACCACATCATCATGTCATCTCATGTGAATTTTTTTCTCATTATAAAAAAAAAATCGGCCATTCCTTCTCGTGAAAAATTTTGGTAAGAAACTTCCTTTTCTTTTTCTTTTTTTACTTTTTCATTATTCTGTTCTTTGATTTGCACTTGCTTCTTCTCTTTAGGTTCGGCCCCTGCCACTCCAGCCACCTTGCCGCCTCCACCACCACTTGAACCCATCATCACCACCTCCTTTCCAACTCCATAGCCAAGCCGAGCCACCTAGGTTGAAGATCCTCACAAAATTGCATAAAAACTACACCTATATGAACCATAGCCGAGCACACCTTGCACCACCACCCCAAACACCCCCTTGGCTGCCGCCACCACCACCTCAAACTTGACATGCACCTTCTGCTACTCACCCTTGGTCCACACCAGACCTGGCCGTGCCCATATTGACTTGGCCGTGACCTATATTTGCATAGAAACTATGTTATGTTGCCTTGTGTTGTGTAGTTTCATACACACATATGTTTGCACCATCTTTTCCCATGCTAGGCCTACCCCATTTGGACCCAAACCAGATCCAAACTCTCACCATAGCCGTGCGTTTCTGACCCAAGGCTGAATCACAAGTGTTGAAAGCAAGTGCAAAAGATTTAAGCTTTGTTTTGTGCATTCATTTCTAGCTTTGTTTAATTGAATTTGAGTTGAAAACTTATGTAGATTGTTTTGTTTGTTTGAATGTATTCAAGGTGATTAGTCTTTGGCTCTCCCAATCTCAAATCTTATTCATGCTTTTGTGCCTTCGAATATCTCAGTTTGTGTGTTTCAGTTGTCGTCTCCAGCTTATACCTGTGAGTTATTCTTACCAGACAGTTTTATACTTATATAACTAGTAAATCGATCACATTTGAATCTATAAAATGCATCACCATGTTATATCTGCTATGTTATGATTATATGCCGGTCACCCATGCTTATTTACCTGTTATATCATATATTACTATTATTTTATACAGTTGTATTATTTATATCAGATTATCACACTGCAAGTTCCTTTTAAATTAGAATCGCTATGGAGTGAAATGATACATACCCGAACGGACTTTAGAATAGGGAAAAATCGTTATGGGCTGAAATGATAGGCCTGAACGATTTTCAATTATTTCTTTGTACTTGGGACTGCGGGTTTGAAATGATAAAACACGGGTTTTCTTTGTAAATTACGGGTTGAAATGATATATTACCCGTATCACTTTACCTAGTGTAGAAAATGATATACAGACCAGTGGTTAAAATATATTTTTCTAAAAATTTTAAAATATTTTAGAAATGTAAATATTATAATATTTTGATTTAAACTTAATTAAAAATTATTTTTGTAAAGTATTTTAATTTTTCTGAGAATTTATAAGTGACATAAATTAATGGTAAAGTGGAAATTTGAAATATAGGTTATTTTGGAAATTTTGATTTAATTATAAATGGAATTTAAATTAAATATGAAAATATGATAAATTTATGATATTTTGAATTAAATGAATTTAAAATGATTTTATAATATATCAATGGTTTTTGAATAAGTTAAAATGTAAAATAAATGAATATTGAGTTGAATTTTGAAATATAACTTAAATTCAAAAATTGTGAATTTTGTTTAAAAGTGAATTTTGAAGTTAAGTAAATAAAATAAAAAATAAGTTATATTTTGAAATTTAAACTTAAGTGTTAAGTTAAAAATTTAATAAATTGAAATTGTATGTTGGAATTTAATAAGTGAATTATTATTAAATATTGATTTTTGAATGGAAATTTAACTTTATAAAATCATGAATTTAAGGAAAATTAAATGATGGTTATAAAAGTGAAAAATATATGATTTTATAAGTTTGAAATGGTTTAAATAATAATTTAATGGTTTGTGAAAGTGTAGTGAATATTTGGAATTTAATTAACAACATTTTGAAATGCTATTGTTTCTAAAGTAAAGGATATTACAGCGTTTGTAAATGTTGTAGTTAATATAAATGAACTAAAGGGCTAAATTGAATTAAAGGATATTATAGCACTTTGTAAGTCTATAATTGTTGAATTTAACTAAGGTTTTATTTGAATTAATGTAACCCTATTACAGCATTTTGAATGCCGTCTTTTGTTAAATTGAATTGTTTTAAAAGTAACTTTCCGTATCATTTTTCTAAATGTTGCGAAAGTTGAATTTTCATTGTTTTAATTAATTTAAGTGAATAAATGAATTTTGAAAGATTAAAATTTTGGAATTTTAATAATTTAATTATTAAATATAATAACTACATTTTTATGATTTAAAATGAAATAATTTGTTTTAAAATATAAACTATTTTGAAATGTGTGTCGAAATGGTATTTTAAATAAATGAATGTGGTTTGGAAGATACGATATTTTGATATTTTGAAATGGATTTTTTGAATGATATTGAATTTTGGAATGATTTCGAAGCATAAAATACCATTTTGAAATTTTAACTACGTGATGCATTTAATTTATAGTTTAACTGATCCTTAAAGGATGGGCGATCCCAAGCATCCTTTAAGTTATTGTGCATTTCTACTATAGTTCACTTGAGTTGGTTTACATTATATAAGTATATATGTCCTGACTCGAGTGTTTTGTGTTTTACTTTACGCTCAGGTCAGCCTGAGTATTTACAGCTTAGCTTTGGATCTCTTTTCTAGAGCTAGGAATCGCTAGAGATTCTGCTTGTCTAGTTATCTGTTCCCTTTCAGTTTCAGTTGTTCTATTTCAGCTCTGGTATTTATAAACTACTATGTATTTGAGATTTCTATTGTATATGTTTTTTAGACTGATATTATGTATTATGTTTCGAGAGTTTGTTATAGTAGCTTCATGAACTTGTCAGGACCCGATTCTTCGACCTTCGAAAATCGATATCAATACGTCCACTGTATCGAATGCCGATAAATCAGATGCCGGAAAACCGAACACTGAGGGTTTTAAAAAGAATTTAAGAAAAGAAAAAGAAGAAAAAGACAGAAACGATAGAAAATAGAGGGAAAAGAAATAGAAAATAGAAAATAGAACGGAACAGAAAACAACAGAACAACATCAGAATCTCACAATTCACAACGGAACAACATATAATAGATAAATGAATAATCTTTAAACAAGAACTATATCATTTATTACATTTTATACATTTCATTACATCATCATCAGAGTGTACAACAACAACAACAAACAGTGCAGCGGAAAAAGAAATACTATATACTAGTAATACGTCATGCCATCCATCTTGCCTCCAGCAACTCCAGAATATCCAGAATATCCTGATAAACCTAACTCTTGACTGCCCGTGTGGAAATTGGTGGGCACCCAGAGTTTAGGAAGGAAAACAATAAACTCCGAGTCGGTCATGTGACTGGTGTGAGAACTCAAAACAGTTTATTTATCTTTAAAATCAAAAATAGAGGAATATTTTTAAAGTCAATTCGCAATGCTTTTAAAAATGAGACTACCATAAGGCCTCCCGCACACACACACATGCAAACGCAGAATCGGAGGAGATTTCTCCTTATGATAGTCAAAGATGCTTGATACGCATTTAAGAGAACATTTGATATTATCATTAGTGCATAGTGTAGGAAAAATTTATTTCGAAAGTAGAATATAAATCTTAGCCAGCATAGACATTCCGAACTATGCCTACTATAGCTACCATCCAAACAGTGGGGCGCCACCATAAGTGAATGATAGGTTCTACAACTAATACCGTACAAGATCGTAGTGTTTCTTTGGATTTCCAACGAATGATCAGGCCAAGGAACTTCCCATTGCCACATGAGAATGCCTCTGGATGGACATCCCCGAGAACCAAACCGGATCTCTACCAACACAAGGCCGGGTTACCCCTAACTGAGTAACAACTGACCGAATATGCCATCCCCCGGTCCTTTGGGACCTTTTCACCGAGCGCTCGTAATCAATTCACACAATCATAACAAAGTGTTTTCAACATGAGTAAGTATCTGGGCTCCATACCATGATACCACCCTTTTCCAGAAGGAAATGCACACATCCTAAAGGGCGCTACCCCTCATAACCTTGCCGCATCTTTCCTGTTTTGACCATTCACGGGGTGTGAGGCTCGACGAAGTCACGTCCACAAAAACATACTTTATACAAAAGCCATGCTTTGGGTCAACAAATGATCATAGAAATGATCACCAGGAGAGACGATCAAATAAACGATCCTATCACAAATAATCAACACGATGATCATTTACAACAACACTCAGCATGTCACATTACCAAATTGGGAATATATCGCTGATAACCTTCAACTACATAACCTCTGAGCTCGTACGTCTCAGAGAAGGGTGTTAAGCTAAAAGAATAAATTCTCCGCCACCAACAGAAATATATTCGAATGAAATCGGCTTTATATCTCAATTTGTAATGTCATACATACAATCCATACAAGTCTGTTCCGGGCTCGAACAAAACCGAAGGCACTTACAAAGAAGTCCTTGCAATCCGGATATTCACAATCCTGATCGGATTCACCATCACATATGGAGAACTCAATACCGTAGCTACTCGGTGCAGAGTCAATCGACAGGTCATCCTATCGCTCTTGCAAATACTCGGTCTTCAACACCGATCTTCAATGCAATTCACAACGACGTATCACATATTCGGAATGGGTTATACGACCCCATGGTCCTTTACCGGTTAATCCGAATAGTGAGCGCTTATTCAAAAATAAGTGTGGCATTCAAATTCAAGCAAATCACATCAATTACCCATTCAAAGGGAAATATTGATAGTCGGTTATTGAACTATCAATTGATATGCACAACATCACCAGATTCCAAATTATTTTCCAAATTATTTATTTTCCAAAATATCTTTACTAGATATATAATTTTCACACTTCAGAAATAAATCAATATTTATTTTTAACAAATTCCACTTTCTTTTATAAATTCCTTAGTGAATTTATAATCCAAAATATCTATGAATATTCGATTTCAATTATTCATTTCAATTTATCTTCAAAAAGATAAATTCTTAAGATATTCACTTTATATTGGAAAACACTTCCATACTTATCTAATAAGTAATTCACAAATCTTTTATTTTCAACACTTGGAAAATATTCAATATACTTCAATCGAAATTAAGTATATATTTCATTCTTTAAGGAAATCGTTCTCTTAAACATATTTATTTGGGCCAAAACGAATGTTGCGTAAAACATCGTTACGACAACCAAAAGTCACTAGTATAGGGATTCGAAATTAAAATAGATATATAAATCCCATACTATTCAAAACATTTCCTTTCGGAAATCATTTACTATAACAACAGTGTTATAGTCCACCATTTCCTTCTATTTCTCGAAAACGTCTATTTCAACAATAAATGTTGAAATCTATGGTTTCGAATCTCAACATATTTTAAAACATCGTTAGATCGTTTTAATTCTATTTAAAACATCACATTCTAAACATTTTCTTTAACATATTATTCACTATTCAAAAGCGTGAATATACTACGTTAACAAATTTCATCCTTTATTCATTTTATTTCAAAGGATTATTCACAGTCAAAAATGTGAATATAACTCCATTAATAAGTTTCAACAATTAACTTATCAAATAAGTTGTTTGCGAATTTATAAAACAACGTTTATAAACTCCCTTTCTATTTATTTTATAACAACTTCCTTTTATAAATTCCTTTATAAATCTATCTGATTTATAGCTCAATTATAAACTAAAGGTTCATATTATAAGTTAAATGCTTATAAAACGATTATTTTACAAAATCGTTTCTTTGAACTTCATAATTATAAATCTTATAACTTATAAGATTCAATTATTTATCCAAA
The DNA here is from genome assembly GCA_030765085.1 of Allium cepa. Lineage (NCBI taxonomy): Eukaryota > Viridiplantae > Streptophyta > Magnoliopsida > Asparagales > Amaryllidaceae > Allium > Allium cepa. The sequence goes on along the minus strand of CM060937.1, from coordinate 106,109,371 downwards.
ACAATTCTTTTAATAAATTTATAAATTTTATAAACCTACTGCTTATAAAAATTCCTTTTATAACTTCACCTTTTATAATTCTATAAATTTCATTTCTATTTATGAAATTCATTCACAGTTCATTCTAACACTTATAAAAACTTTCAAATGTTTTAATTTATAAATATCAATTTATAAATCCTTTATATAAATCAATTTATATCATTCTTTTAAAACATCTTTAATCTCCTTTATAATTTCATCCTTTTGATTTATAAAATAATCAAATTTTATAAATCCTATATTTCAATTTTTTATAATAAATTCAAAAATCCCGATTAAACTCTTTTTATAAAGTTAATAACCCATATTTTCAAAAATCAGCCTTTTACTATATTTCTCAAAATTTCATAATTTTTATAACATTAAAATTATGACGTTTATTTATTTAAAATGGATCAATTTCTAAACATATAGTATATTTTCAAAAATCACTTAAAAAAAATCATTTTAAAGTTCCAAAATTTGTTCCAATGCTGCTACTCACCAAATAGTCAATCACGACTACAACGATATCATATATCGATATGATAATCCATCAAATATCAAAATATCTGAAATCTAATAAATACTGTTGAGGAATCCAGTTGGATCCCTCCAACCTGTTCTCCTACATCCATAAACATTAGCACAATACCAATTTCGCTCCAGTACGAAATTATCGCGGTATATGGGATTTAAAATATTATCCGCTTAATAGACGGCGCAATAGGGTCTCATCCGCTATGCAAATGCGGAAAATCAATAACTCCAATATATACATATGCCAATATATATATATATTGCTATTATATATAATACCAATTTCACTGTTTATGAAATATTCGCGGTATATGTTTTTAATAAATAACATCCGCTTACTAACGGCGCATAATGTCTATTTTAACAATCAATAGATATCAATCATCATTCAAACTTGAATTCAAATATTTTAAATCTAACTATTTAAAATAAAATCGAAACTGATTCGATTGAGTGAGAAGTTCTCACCTTGATTTTAATTTCGTTTTAGCGATTTTATTTCGAATAAAATTAAACGGACGTTTAATTTTACCCAAAATTCTCACTAACTCCAAACGACTCCAATCCAATTTCATCGCGTAGTGCTCGTCCATACGATTCCAACGCAACTGGTTTCGCGCGTTTTTGACCTCGTATGAAAAAGATATCAATTTATGAAGTTTACACGATTTTTTTACTATATAATTTACAACAAATTAAATTAAATTTAAACCTAAACAATTCATGGCCATTGGATTTCACTGCCCCCCCATCATCACCGCACGTCCCCTACTCCTTTCTTCTTCATCTTTCACGAACAAACTACAGGAAGCCGAAACCCATATCTCTCTTGATTTTTTTGATGGCCGCTCCACACGTGCTCGTCGATACGACGATCGGCCTTCTCCATTCGAACGCCCCCACCTCCAAGTGTCACCGCCCCAAGCCATGCCGAGCTCGGTCGAGCTATTCGCACAGAAAACGAGGCCGAACGTATGGCCTTTGCAGCCACTTTCCCGTTGATCTACGCCTTCATTTCCAATCTCCACCGTACAACAGGTAGAGCTCGCAGAGCTCTTCGATCTTCGTTTAGAGAGTTTGCAAAAATATTGTGTGGATTGATCACGAATTAAGGAAGAATTTGGTTTGTTTTCGGCCATTGACCAAGCAAGTGGCGGCTGAGACGTTTTAGGGTTATGTTATTTCTTTTTTTTCTTTTTTTATTTTGTGATGGGGTTATTTATAGAGAAAAAAAAACAAACACTATTCATCCCGGAAATTCCGAACTCCGATTCACGCGCCGTAACCAGCATTTTTAGGGTTTACCCCGCGTTCCGGACACAATGGAACAGGATTCGGAAGCTAATTCGGACATCTGTGCGAGTTATGGCAACAAACGTTCAATTTAATTTAAACCGATTTGAACGATTTTCTAGGCGTTTTAATTTGTACCGGACAAATGGTAAATCCAATTGACATGAAATTTGAAACCTTACAATAATATCACATTACGGATCCGATGAAACTGGTTTCGTCGAAATCCGAGACTTTTTGAAAAATGGCTATTTTAACTCGCCAAATTAATATTAAAAACAATTCTATGCGTTTCGAGCTGCTACGATCAAACGGTAACTCCGATTGACACGAAATTTGAAATCCGGTAATAACTAACTATTACGGATCCAATGGAACTGGTTTCGTTCAATTCTGAGACTGTTCAAAAATTGACTATTTTCACTAGTCGATTTAAATATTAAAATATTCAATTTTCACAAATTAACTTCTAATTCGATTTTAAAAGTTCTAAAATATCCTTCTAACTCCAATATGATAAAATAAAATTTTACAAATCATTTTCAATCATATTTAACTCAATTTTCAATTATTTCCATAATTTAACGTATTAAATTATCGATTTAATTATTCAATTAAATCCAATAATTCAAATAAAAATTTATTTGACTTATAAATTCACTTATTAATATTTAAAATTAATTAAATATTCAAATTTTAATTTCTAAAAATTCTGGGTCGTTACAATCTTCCCCCCTTAAAAGAATTTCGTCCTCGAAATTTACAAGTAAGAAAAGTTACAGAAGCTATTAACTTTCCCAAAACAAATTTTTAAACTTCTTATAACACTTACTAAGTTTTCAAATCATACTTAGTTATCTTTTCAAAAATAATTACTATTGTTTAACTTTCAATTCCAAATCAAAGTTAAAGTTTTCAAAAATTTTCCAATTTTCTCAAATTTTTTCTAACGCCTTAAATTTTCGGAAAAATTCGCCATAGTCTCCTTTGCGCGGCTCGATCCGAAAAAAAAATGACAGTATATATATCACAAATATACATCTCATCAAGTAATGAGGCATCCCGAAGGGAAAAAGTGTAAAAGTACGATATTTAATCCGAGATATGTACCTTATATTTTATTAGCGAGCATATACGGCTAATATAGCGCGAAAGTGGGCTCCAAATGCGAAGCAAACGCAATCCGCACCTACTAATTACTCAACAAACAACATGAGAACGTGCATATATGAAAATAATATCGATATACAACATATAGCAACATAATAACTATATATGTCAACATAGCAAATGCAATCAAAGCAACAAATGAAACCATCAATCAACTAAATATTCATTCATATTCTCATTAATATTCAATGAATTGGTTTTCAATTTAATCACATTTGATTCATTAACAGTGGATGTTTACTAACATTCATTTTCAATTAGTTTATATTTACTAATTCATATTCAAGTTGGTTCACTTCCAATCAAATTCAATTCTATTTAAGATTCACTTAACTTTCAATTGAATTTCTATTACTTTAGCTTTAAATTTCATTAACTCTTAATGAATTATATACAATCAACTAACAATCATATAACAACTAATGTATATTAATTACAACCAAATTCCTTTGCTTACAGTTGGTTTAATTAAATTGATTTTCATTCAATCTTTCAACTTTCTAATAACATTAGATTTTAATGAATTAACACTCATATTCATTATTTCATATCAACTTAAATTTACGTTTAATTTGATTAACAATCAATCCATTCATTCAATTCAATTACAAAAGTTGAATTTCATTTATATAACTCAAGTTCACATTTATCACTTAACTTTATTAATTTACTTTGATACCAAAATCAATTTCATTCAATATCACTTAAGTTATACTTCCATTTCTAAAGTAAATTTTTATTTAACCTTTACCAAAGTCAAATTTCATTACTTATTCAAACTCATATTTTTATTTTATAACTCATATTCATAAATATATTCATATAATTTCACTTCTTATATATATAAGTTTATTTCTCAATTGTAAATCACTTTAATTATAATTCAATTCTTATAATTCTTTTGCTTATACAATTATTCTTCAATTTAGATTATTCAAACAACTTAACAATCAACTTATATATACTTCAATAACTCTGAAAAATTATTTCTTTATATATAAAATATACTCAAGGTAAAATTATTTCATTTACCAAATTTAAAAACAATATTGTGTCGAATTGTTCTATACAAGTGTTTAGAGATCCCTATCAACAACGTTAATTACTCGTATTAACCAGAATCTATATACCACTCAACAAACCAATCATCACAATATAAAACAATTTTATATCCACTAACAAATACGCTCTCATAGCTATTATTACACTCAAACTCATTCTAGAGCACTACTGACTCTATCTCTAATGAGTAATACCCAACAGAACCATGGTTGTCGCTTAACCATATGCTCTGATACCACATCGTCAGGACCCGATTCTTCGACCTCCGAAAATCGATATCAATACGTCCACTGTATCGAGTGCCGATAAATCAGATGCCGAAAAACCGAACACTGAGGGTTTTAAAAAAAATTAAGAAAAGAAAAGGAAGAAAAAGACAGAAACGATAGAAAATAGAGGGAAAAGAAATAGAAAATAGAAAATAGAACGGAACAGAAAACAACAGAACAACATCAGAATCTCACAATTCGCAGCGGAACAACATATAATAGATAAATGAATAATCTTTAAACAAGAACTATATCAGTTATTACATTTTATACATTTCATTACATCATCATCAGAGTGTACAACAACAACAACAAACAGTGCAGCGGAAAAAGAAATACTATATACTAGTAATACGCCATGCCATCCATCTTGCCTCCAGCAACTCCAGAATATCCTGATAAACCTAACTCTTGACTGCCCGTGTGGAAATTGGTGGGCACCCAGAGTTTAGGAAGGAAAACAATAAACTCCGAGTCGGTCATGTGACTGGTGTGAGAACTCAAAACAGTTTATTTATCTTTAAAATCAAAAATAGAGGAATATTTTTAAAGTCAATTCGCAATGCTTTTAAAAATGAGACTACCATAAGGCCTCCCGCACACACACACATGCAAACGCAGAATCGGAGGAGATTTCTCCTTATGATAGTCAAAGATGCTTGATACGCATTTAAAAGAACATTTGATATTATCATTAGTGCATAGTGTAGGAAAAATTTATTTCGAAAGTAGAATATAAATCTTAGCCAGCATAGACATTCCGAACTATGCCTACTATAGCTACCATCCAAACAGTGGGGCGCCACCATAAGTGAATGATAGGTTCTACAACTAATACCGTACAAGATCGTAGTGTTTCTTTGGATTTCCAACGAATGATCAGGCCAAGGAACTTCCCATTGCCACATGAGAATGCCTCTGGAGGGACATCCCCGAGAACCAAATCGGATCTCTACCAACACAAGGCCGGGTTACCCCTAACTGAGTAACAACTGACCGAATATGCCATCCCCCGGTCCTTTGGGACCTTTTCACCGAGCGCTCGTAATCAATTCACACAATCATAACAAAGTGTTTTCAACATGAGTAAGTATCTGGGCTCCATACCATGATACCACCCTTTTCCAGAAGGAAATGCACACATCCTAAAGGGCTCTACCCCTCATAACCTTGCCGCATCTTTCCTGTTTTGACCATTCACGGGGTGTGAGGCTCGACGAAGTCACGTCCACAAAAACATACTTTATACAAAAGCCATGCTTTGGGTCAACAAATGATCATAGAAATGATCACCAGGATAGACGATCAAATAAACGATCCTATCACAAATAATCAACACTATGATCATTTATAGCAACACTCAGCATGTCACATTACCAAATTGGGAATATATCGCTGATAACCTTCAACTGCATAACCTCTGAGCTCGTACGTCTCAGAGAAGGGTGTTAAGCTAAAAGAATAAATTCTCCGCCACCAACAGAAATATATTCGAATGAAATCGGCTTTATATCTCAATTTGTAATGTCAGACATACAATCCATACAAGTCTGTTCCGGGCTCGAACAAAACCGAAGGCACTTACAAAGAAGTCCTTGCAATCCGGATATTCACAATCCTGATCGGATTCACCATCACATATGGAGAACTCAATACCGTAGCTACTCGGTGCAGAGTCAATCGACAGGTCATCCTATCGCTCTTGCAAATACTCGGTCTTCAACACCGATCTTCAATGCAATTCACAACGACGTATCACATATTTGGAATGGGTTATACGACCCCATGGTCCTTTCCCGGTTAACCCGAATAGTGAGTGCTTATTCAAAAATAAGTGTGGCATTCAAATTCAAGCAAATCACATCAATTACCCATTCAAAGGGAAATATTGATAGTCGGTTATCGAACTATCAATTGATATGCACAACATCACCAGATTCCAAATAATTTTCCAAATTATTTATTTTCCAAAATATCTTTACTAGATATATAATTTTCACACTTCAAAAATAAATCAATATTTATTTTTAACAAATTCCACTTTCTTTTATAAATTCCTTAGTGAATTTATAATCCAAAATATCTATGAATATTCGATTTCAATTATTCATTTCAATTTATCTTCAAAAAGATAAATTCTTAAGATATTCACTTTATATTGGAAAACACTTCCATACTTATTTAATAAGTAATTCACAAATCTTTTATTTTCAACACTTGGAAAATATTCAATATACTTCAATCGAAATTAAGTATATATTTCATTCTTTAAGGAAATCGTTCTCTTAAACATATTTATTTGGGCCAAAACGAATGTTGCGTAAAACATCGTTACGACAACCCAAAGTCACTAGTATAGGGATTCGAAATTAAAATAGATATATAAATCCCAATACTATTCAAAACATTTCCTTTCGGAAATCATTTACTATAACAACAGTGTTATAGTCCACCATTTCCTTCTATTTCTCGAAAACGTCTATTTCAACAATAAATGTTGAAATCTATGGTTTCGAATCTCAACACATTTTAAAACATCGTTAGATCGTTTTAATTCTATTTAAAACATCACATTCTAAACATTTTCTTTAACATATTATTCACTATTCAAAAGCGTGAATATACTACGTTAACAAATTTCATCCTTTATTCATTTTATTTCAAAGGATTATTCACAGTCAAAAATGTGAATATAACTCCATTAATAAGTTTCAACAATTTACTTATCAAATAAGTCGTTTGCGAATTTATAAAACAACGTTTATAAACTCCCTTTCTATTTATTTTATAACAACTTCCTTTTATAAATTCCTTTATAAATCTATCCGATTTATAACTCAATTATAAACTAAAGGTTCATATTATAAGTTAAATGCTTATAAAACGATTATTTTACAAAATCGTTTCTTTGAACTTCATAATTATAAATCTTATAACTTATAAGATTCAATTATTTATCCAAAACCATTCTTTTAATAAATTTATAAATTTTATAAACCTACTGCTTATAAAAATTCCTTTTATAACTTCACCGTTTATAATTCTATAAATTTCATTTCTATTTATGAAATTCATTCACAGTTCATTCTAACACTTATAAAAACTTTCAAATGTTTTAATTTATAAATATCAATTTATAAATCCTTTATATAAATCAATTTATATCATTCTTTTAAAACATCTTTAATCTCCTTTATAATTTCATCCTTTTGATTTATAAAATAATCAAATTTTATAAATCCTATATTTCAATGTTTTATAATAAATTCAAAAATCCCGATTAAACTCTTTTTATAAAGTTAATAACCCATATTTTCAAAAATCAGCCTTTTACTATATTTCTCAAAATTTCATAATTTTTATAACATTAAAATTATGACGTTTATTTATTTAAAATGGATCAATTTCTAAACATATAGTATATTTTCAAAAATCACTTAAAAAAATCATTTTAAAGTTCCAAAATTTTGTCCAATGATGCTACTCACCAAATAGTCAATCACGACTACAACGATATCATATATCGATATGATAATCCATCAAATATCAAAATATCTGAAATCTAATAAATACTGTTGAGAAATCCAGTTGGATCCCTCCAACCTGTTCTCCTGCATCCACAAACATTAGCACAATACCAATTTCGCTCCAGTACGAAATTATCGCGGTATATGAGATTTAAAATATTATCCGCTTAATAGACGGCGCAATAGGGTCTCATCCGCTATGCAAATGCGGGAAATCAATAAATCCAATATATACATATGCCAATATATATATATTGCTATTATATATAATACCAATTTCACTGTTTATGAAATATTCGCGGTATATGTTTTTAATAAATAACATCCGCTTACTAACGGCGCATAATGTCTATTTTAACAATCAATAGATATCAATCATCATTCAAACTTGAATTCAAATATTTTAAATCTAACTATTTAAAATAAAATCGAAACTGATTCGATTGAGTGAGAAGTTCTCACCTTGATTTTAATTTCGTTTTAGCGATTTTATTTCGAATAAAATTAAACGGACGTTTAATTTTACCCAAAATTCTCACTAACTCCAAACGACTCCAAACCAATTTCATCGCGTAGTGCTCGTCCATACGATTCCAACGCAACTGGTTTCGCGCGTTTTCGACCTCGTATGAAAAAGATATCAATTTATGAAGTTTACACGATTTTTTTTACTATATAATTTACAACAAATTAAATTAAATTTAAACCTAAACAATTCATGGCCATTGGATTTCACTGCCCCCCCCCCCATCATCACCGCACGTCCCCTACTCCTTTCTTCTTCATCTTTCACGCACAAACTACAGGAAGCCGAAACCCATATCTCTCTTGATTTTTTTGATGGCCGCTCCACACGTGCTCGTCGATACGACGATCGGCCTTCTCCATTCGAACGCCCCCACCTCCAAGTGTCACCGCCCCAAGCCATGCCGAGCTCGGTCGAGCTATTCGCACAGAAAACGAGGCCGAACGTATGGCCTTTGCAGCCACTTTCCCGTTGATCTACGCCTTCATTTCCAATCTCCACCGTACAACAGGTAGAGCTCGCAGAGCTCTTCGATCTTCGTTTAGAGAGTTTGCAAAAATATTGTGTGGATTGATCACGAATTGAGGAAGAATTTGGTTTGTTTTCGGCCATTGACCAAGCAAGTGGCGGCTGAGACGTTTTAGGGTTAGGTTATTTCTTTTTTTTCTTTTTTTATTTTGTGATGGGGCTATTTATAGAGAAAAAAAAACACTATTCATCCCGGAAATTCCAAACTCTGATTCACGCGCCGTAACCAGCGTTTCTAAGGTTTACCTTGCGTTCCGGACACAATGGAATAGTTTACGGAAGCTAATTCGGACATCTGTGCGAGTTATGGCAACAAACGTTCAATTTAATTTAAACCGATTTAAATGATTTTCTAGGCGTTTTAATTTGTACCGGACAAACGGTAAATCCAATTGACATGAAATTTGAAACCTTACAATAATATCACATTACGGATCCGATGAAACTGGTTTCGTCAAAATCCGAGACTTTTTGAAAAATGGCTATTTTAACTCGCCGAATTAATATTAAAAACAATTCGATGCGTTTCGAGCTGCTACGATCAAACGGTAACTCCGATTGACACGAAATTTGAAATCCGGTAATAACTAACTATTACGGATCCAATGGAACTGGTTTCGTTCAATTCTGAGACTGTTCAAAAATTGACTATTTTCACTAGTCGATTTAAATATTAAAATATTCAATTTTCACAAATTAACTTCTAATTCGATTTTAAAAGTTCTAAAATATCCTTCTAACTCCAATATGATAAAATAAAATTTTACAAATCATTTTCAATCATATTTAACTCAATTTTCAATTATTTGCATAATTTAACGTATTAAATTATCGATTTAATTATTCAATTAAATCCAATAATTCAAATAAAAATTTATTTGACTTATAAATTCACTTATTAATATTTAAAATTAATTAAATATTAAAATTTTAATTTCTAAAAATTCTGGGTCGTTACAGAACTACTATGGTATTTTAATTTCCGTTGTGAGTTATTCTGATATTTCTGTGTTTATGATTCTGTGATTTGTATTTCATTTGCTCCAAATTTATTTACAATGCGGTATTTTGAGCAATTCAAGTCCGGCAAGTGTGGATGCGAATGACTGAAATTATTGGGTTGTTACACAATCAATATCTCACGAAGTACTCGGTTCATCTGATCTACGAAATATGCAGGGGCATTGGTTAGTCCGAAGGATAACTAACCATTCGTAGAATATATCTGGACCCCAAAGAATAGATAAATAGATATAATTCAATTTCAAATTCATATTTTGTTAACCAATTTAAATAAAATTTCAAATTCATTAAAGTTTAAAAATGGAAAACTGATAGAAAATTGATGATGAGAATACGAAATAGGAACTTGTCTACACGATTCGCAGGGCCACCATCACACCAAAGCTTCTCTCCGGAGCTGCCACGAAGTAACTTAAAGAATTGAAATTGGATGATCAACAAAGGAGGTTGATATAGAAAGTTGTTTCTGTTGTTGTTGCAGAATATTGACCATTCGTAGTGGTACTTCCCTGTCCCATATCTCGTCCTCTTCTTGCACTCATACTCGCTATTAGTGGGTAGAAAGAGAATTTTCTGAGGCATGCAGATGGATATCTTAGGGATATTCTCATTCTAGGGTATTTATAACCCTATCTCTAATGAGTCGCTTAATGTGTTATACTCTTGAGCTAACGTTTAACGTTCATCTCTGATACCAAAATGTCACGACTCGAATTTTAGCGTTCGAAAATCGACATCCATACTTCACCGTATTCGAATGCCGCAGATTAAACCGTTGAAATCTGATTCACGCTGGAGCTTATAACACATTAAGTACAACAACAAAGCGGAATACAAAGAATATATATCATTGATACACAATATTTGGTAAAACACGTTGATATAATAGATATCAGTACTATTAGAGATACATGACATAGCAGCGGAACAATATCACCAAATGGTCTCTAAGAGAGAAAGAAAGAATCCAATTTCTAAATCCATTGTCGAAGCTCTAAAGATCTCCAAGCTATCAGCTTGAACCACCATCAATGATGAATTTAAGTAACTCCAATCCAAGAGAAACAAATGCGATCGCCAAATCCAAAGACTGGATGCTATCAAATCTACACCTACTATTTGATTATCTGAAAACCTAACTATAGGCTGCCCGTGTGGAAAATTGTGGGCATCCAGAGTTTAGAAAGAGAACAACAAACTCCAGATCAGTCATAGGACTGGTGTGAGCAAACAAAAACATTTGTTTTAAACAAAAAACAAAGAATTTAAAATTTGAAATCCGTAATCCTTTTTTGGAAAATGAAACTACAGTAAGGCCTCCCGGCACACACATTGCAATCACACACTTGGGGAGATTTCTCCTTATGATAGTCAAACATGCTTGATACGCAAAGAATCCTTTTGATATTATTATTATTGCTTAGTGCAAAAAACCTTTCGAAAGTATGATATTAATCTTAGCCAAGATATGTACCATTATATTATGCCTGCTATAGCTACAACCTAAGGTGGCAGGTTATACAACTGCAATCGTAAAGGGTTCGTATTGTTTCTTTGGATTTCAGACAAATGGTCAGGCAAAGGAACTTCCTGGGCCAGTGGGTGCGCCTCTGGAGGGACGCCCCGAGAACCTAACCGGATCTCTGCCAACATAAGACTGGGTTACCTCTATAACTAGGTAACTAGCTGTCATGAGTAAGCCATCCCCCCTTCGTAACCGACCTTTATCCGGGGTCCCAAAAACAATAACCTCAAAGCAATAGATTTGTAGCAACAAAATAGGTTAAGTATATAGGCTCCATACCATGATACCACCTCTATCTAGAAGAAAATGGACATACCCTCAGGGGATGCTACCCCCAAATAACCTTGCAGCATCCTTCCTGTTTCGACCAATCTAGGTTGTGAGGTCCGACGACGTCACGTCCAAAAAGCTATGCTTTACAGAAAAGCCCTGCTTCGATCAACACGTGATCAGCAGCACTTTGTATTCCACATTACAAAATTGGGAATGTATCACTGGTAACCATCAACTACATAACCTCCAAGCTCGTTCGTCTTAGAGAAGGGTGTTGAGCTAAGAGAATAAATTCTCCACCACCAAACATAAATGTATTTGATAGAAATCGGTTTTACATCTCAAAGTGTAATGTCAGACATACATCCATACAAGTCTGTTCAGGGTTCGAACAGAACCGAAGGCACTTCAAAATAAGCCCTTGCAATCCGGTTAATCCCTAATCACTTCCAGACTCCCCATCACAAAGGGTGATCAAATCTCTATACCGAGGCCATTTGGTGCAGAGACATTCGACAGGTAATCCTTTCGCTTTCGAAAATATCCGGTCTTCAAATGCTATCCATTTCGTCGTATCATTATTCGAAATGGGTTATATGACACAAAGTCCTCTCTCGGCTCAACTGAATAATAAGCGCAGTATTTAAAACATATGGATATTTGGATTTTAGTTAAGTCACAACTTAACGCCCAAAACCTTTCTTCAAATGGTTTAAACAAATTTCCATTTTCAAATCTTTAAACAAAAAGATTTACTTCACAAAGTTCACCAATCTTTCATAAAGATTAATTCATAACTTTCAAAACTATTTAAAATTCAAATTTTTTAAACAAAAGATACATCGATAAGATCATCTTATTTTGGAAACAAAGTTCTCTAATCTTTTAGCAAAGATTCATTTATAGCTTTCAAAACAATTCTATTTCAAATTTGAAACCCCTTTCAACAAAAACTGGAAATTCTTTCTTTATTTGAAAGCTATTATCATTTGCAAACAAATACATTTTTTTTGGAAAAATTTGATCAAATATACACAAGTTATAGCCTTTAGAAGTATAAAACAGAGAATCAACGAACTGCCGTATTATTGGCAAGTTCTAATTTAAATTAAATTCAAATTCCCAAAACAATAGTATTAAATTCATATATATATATATATATATATATATATAGAAATTGTATCAGTCTTTCAAACCATGATTTCCAAAATAATTTCAAATAATATTTAACAAGATATAGTATATTCAAAACTAATTCAATTTCAAAGCTTCCCTTTCAAAGGCTTTTCAAATTCAATTCAATTTCATTTCCAAAACCATTTGGATTCAAACTTCAACTTTTAAACAAAATAATACTCGGATTTCAAAATATTTGTGACTTAACCGAATCCTCATGAATCCATATTTGTGTGTGTATGGTATAGTCCAGGGGTTTTACACAATAGTGCAACATCATCAATCATCACAATCCAACATAGCAATACCGATAAGCAGTATCATCCTATATCGCTTATCTTCATTCTCAAATTCATAGATAAATAATACAAATTCCCCATAGATGAATAAATTATATTCATTACAGCTCAAATCAAAATAATTCATATCACAAAGCATCACACACCAGGGATATCAAACAATTCAAAGCATTCAATGCAATTCAAACATCCATAAGTAAGGTTAGTTAATGATCTGATTAATTTAAACCAGATTAATCACTAATCCTGGTTAGTTAACATTAATTAATTACAAATCATTTTAATTGATTATCCTTTAATCATTTATTAATCAATAAAAAATTAATCAACCTTTAATTATTAATTAATCAACCCTAATTAAAAATTTAATCGACCTTTAATCATTAAATAATTAAACTCTAATTATTTAATTATCCTTTAGCTAATTATACTTGATTAATTATATTAATTAATTAAGCTTTAATTATAATAAATCATCCCTTAATTACTTTCATAAATTAATTAACCTTTAATTTATTAATTATCCTTAAATTAATTACCTTAATTAATTTCCCTTTAAGTGATTATCCTAATCGCTTATATTAATAAATCAAAAATTAATTACTTTAAGTAATTATCTTTTAATCACTTGATTAATTAACTTTAATCATTAACTAATTACTTTTAATTAGGTAATTATCTTTAAGTAATTAATTACCTTTAATTACTTTCATTAATTAATCTTAATTAATTAATTATCCTTGATTATAATTACACAAAGTAATTATACCTTAACTACATTAAGTAATAATTCTTTTTTAATTACACTAAATAATTATCCTTAATCAACTTCATTAAGTAATTACTCCTTAAGTAATCATAATAATTAATTACGTCAATTGAGTAATTAATCATTAAACTTCAAAACAAATCAATTTTTAAAACATTTAACTTAAAAATCAACTTTGAAACTTGATTAAATTTACCATTTCATTTGTAACCTTTGTTCACCTTCTTTTGTTCATTAAAACTTGATTTAAACATTTCATTGTTTAAAACTTTATTAAATATTTAATTAGAATTTTAAACCTTGCTGTGTTTTCAAATAACCCGAGCTAATCTTCAGAAAACCCAAGACCAACCCCGAGTTAACCCATATCTTCTTTTGCGTCGAGTTATTTCGTGAATCCCTTCGAGTTCGTCCTCGAGCTTCTTCGTCTCCTGGAAAAACAGATACACGCCAATATATGTGCATGTGTACAATCGGTCGACGATGTTCTGGCCATCGTTGTAGCCTCCGATACATCGTCGATGACCTCCTCGATCACCAAACCTACCCAGATCCCCTCCATGATAACGATTTCGAAATTTGAGCAAGTCGAACAAAACTGGAACCCAATTGCCGACGACAAAAATTCTTTATCTGATCACCACCGATCTCCTCCGACCACGCCGCCGTGTCCATAGCCTCGCCACACACCCACGAGCCAATCCCCATCGGTGCGAGGCATCCCAATGCAATGTCAACGACGAAATCGTCGTCTCTTCAACATTAAACAAAACTGGGTTAGAAAACCCTACTATCTCATCAATCGTTCGCCACGGCAAACAATAAATTCTACGATAATTTTTGTAATGACCAACGATCCCTAAACCACCTTCTGATCAAATCACAAAGAACCCAATCTTGCCGTTCGACGGAATTTGACGAATTTGTCTATTCCGTTCAAACCCAAATTTCTCGATCATTATAAGCTTAAAAATTACGAGACCTTCACCAAAAATCATTATTTCGTGATACAAACTTGATTATGTAATCAGATTTTGAAGTTAGGATGTTCGAATTTTTTGATATATTATGATCTTACTCTAAAATACCCTTTTCATAATATTTATTTAATATTTTTGCTTGGAATTATTTTTAAAAATATGTTCACATTCGTACCCTTATTTTATCTTCAATGATCTTGCTTAATATTGATTATATAAAGAGCAGTTTAAATTTTTGCTTTTGTAGCCTTAATCCTGTATTTAAACAGAGAGAGGAATATATCCATGCACACAACAATCTCTACCTGTATATATAGATATACAGATATATTTACACTTATACAACATAATTCACAAAATACCCAAATATCAATCACTGATATCAATATATATAAACAAAATCAGAGGGTAGTTTGCTCACCTGGAGATGATGCCTAGAGGAAAACAGAGCCTGGATAATGCAAATTTGAAAATTTAAACTTTGATCTAGATGAATTTGCATGCTATAGGGTTTTAAGATGCTACAAGTTGAATGAGGTTGAACTGGAACTTGATTGCTTGATGTTTTGATTTACTTGAGCAGATCTTTAAACTTGCTTTGCTGTTTGAATTGAATCTACTCCAGGTTTTTGAATTTAGCTTTGCTTGATTCCTTCCTTTTGAGTTTAATCATTAATTTTCTTTTGATTTGAAATAATCAAACCTTTTTTTTATTTGTTTTTTTGGTTTTCCTTTTGCTTTAGGTTGTAGTTTGATTGCTTTGGAATTTTGCTTTTGATCTTTATTTTTCTTCTAGCTTTGGTTTTGAGTTTTGTTTTCAAGTTTTTGAAAATGAAAAGGAAAGAAGATTGAAGCCTGATCTAAAACTTTGATATTCATTTACATTATAATTTTTAAACATATTTGCCACTTGTCCATATTAGCTACACTTGTTAATTACAAATTATAAATATTTTACATTTGTTAATTAGTATTATATTCTTCTTACACTTGTTAAAATATTTTATTTTATTTTTAAGCCCTTGCCTCATTTTTTTATATTTAATTTATAAATTATGTTTTAAACTTGTTTATAAATTACTTATAAATTTACATACATATCATTTACATATCTTTTTATGGACAATAGCATTTTTTCGATAATTAAAATTTTGAGTCAAATAAGATTTTGCAATTTAATGATGGACGAAATAAAATTTATGGTGTAGGAATGAGAAAACTAACTAGAATGAAGTTTAATAATGTAAATTACTATAATTAATAACTAATTGAATGAAATCTCAAATAATTGTAATAAATTGTAAAGTTACATTGGTTAGTAATTGTCCATAAGAAGATAAATCAATGTGAAGTTATTTGTTTGTTTAATTAACAATAAACTTAGAAATGAGTTTGAATTAGCAAATTGTAAAAATGGCTAATTAATCCATTGAAATTTAATTAGTTATAAATGGTAAACAAGGGAATAAATTAAATGTTATAATTAATGGTGAAATAACATGTAACTCATTGTAATTGGGAAAAATCAGGGTGGTGTAAGTAGTTATAACATTTATTTGAAGATAATAAAGCTATAAGTGTGATTAAAGTAAGAAAACGTGACAATTGTTACACGTTACCTATTTAATCATTCTGTTGAATATAATTTGGAATAAATTGCGATTAAATATAATTAAATACTACGTTAATGTAAATAAAGATGAAACTGGAGAATATTAATGTAATAAGATATAAACTAATGCTAACTATGCCCATAGGGTAATGATTGATTGTAATAATAGATGTTAATATAAGAATGGAATAACTTATGAAATAAATGTTGGAATATGAAATGAACAATAAATAGTTGCGGTATAATGAGAATTTGTTTGAAATCTAATATTGAATATAAACTGCAATAATAGTTGTTGGAATCCTTTAATTAAAAAGAAAAGACAAGTGCATTGTAATTAATAAGTTTAGCATAAACTTACATTTTAAATTAAATTAAGATAAATATTTTAATGAAATTTAAGCTTTGACTAGAAAAGAATAAATTGTATGTTTTCTTCTAATTGGAAAAACAAATGTTCAATTTGAATAAATGAAGGAGTGATTGTTTTAATGAAAGAATAACATAATTTGTTATTTGAAATGCATCTTGGAGAAGTTGATTTTCAATAAGATAGAAACCTTTACTTTGTAAATAGTGTATAAATTCTGTTGTATATGAAATTTTATAAAACATGTTTGAATTGGTATAAATGAAAAGAAAACAGTGTTTATAATTAGAATTTGTTAAAATGAATAAGGAGATGAATTGGAATTAGATTAATTGAAATGTTTAAATTAAAAGGAAACATAAATGAAATTGTAATGAATGAATTAATATAGAAACTTGCATTTCGTGTCAATATTGAATGAATAATTTAATTAAGATAATTGCATTTTTTGAGATGTATAAAAATAAAACTTTCATTTTGAATAAGTATGATTTTGAAAAAAAAAATGGATTTTGGGATAATATATATACACACGTTAATATCCAAATTTTTAAATATATCAGAGGGTTCATGGTTGTATAAATGTTGTGTAATCAATTAGAATTACCTGTAATTAACAATTGTACATTAATTACACATGTTCAAGTATATTTATTTTCCATTTCACATATGGTTGAAACTTGTAAATTTGTTGCATTAATTTGACCGTTACAGTAATTAAAAAAGTAAAGTAAATCATTTTATAATGAATAGGTAGATGTATATTCATTAATTAATAAAATTGATTTGAGTAACATAAATAAATGAATAGATTAATTGATTGATTGATTGTTAATTGACTGATTGCGCTAATGAAGTGTGCACATATATTAATGTAAAAAAAATGTTTTAATAAAGAATTAAATGATAAATATGTGTACATTTGGGTTTGTTGAAGTGAATTAATAGGAGTAAGTTTTAGAATTTGGATCCCAAAGGTTTTTTTATTGTAACGACCCCAATTTTGAATTAATATTAAATTCATAGTTAATGTAGATTTTGAACAAATTTTGGAATAAAATTTGAATTTGACTTTGGAATCTGAATTTGAATATTGAAGTTGTGCTTAAATTTCTGAATAAAAATTGTAAAGTAAAATAAAATACAAACGAGCTATAAATATTTGATAATTTAAGTCAGAAATGTAAATAAATCCATACAAGATGAATTTTAAAATATATAACAAACACATTTGATAAATGCCAACCTAGCAGCAAAAACCAAAGTAAAAAAATATAAGCATCTATATACATAAAAGTGTACAAGCAAAATATTAGCATATGAACAAGGACAAGTGGGTGTGGAATGAAGTAAGGCAAAAGTAATATGTATACAAGTATGTAAAAGCAAGATATCAGCCGAGTTATCTTCAACCATGCCTATTATACAAAATATTATATTCACTTGTACAAATTTACATTATAATACACTGTACTAAGTATATCATACTGTAGGCTTTCTTTTATATACATCAACCTCTTCTTCTCATCAATTCATTCATTTAAAGCTAAAAAAAATATGAAGTAAATATTATCTTAAAACCTAAACAACAACAACTCAATACAAGCCAGAGAATCAGAAAGAGAAGTTCAGCTTGTAATCTTCACAGCTTGTTTCAAGAAAAGTGGAAGCGCTGTTCTTTCTCTGTTCAACTTTTTGTTTCCAGGTGAGTAAAACCCTTGATTTTTCCCCACAAATTGTTGACTTTATGGATGCTGAATGTGCTAAAACCTTTTTCTTGTGAATGGATTGCTATGCTTGAGTTTTTTTTCTTTGCCTGGAAATATGATTTCTTCCTTAACATTTTTTTTCTGTTTACTGTAACACTATGGTTTATAGTGTAAACCATGCCAAAGCCAGAAACTTTCCCTTATTCCTTCTGAAAACAAATTGAAAACAAGTTGAAGTTTGTTTTTGAACCTGTACTATGTTCCAGTAACAATTCAAAGCAAGTTGTTGTGATTTTTTTTTCTTCTGGAAATCTGGGTTACATGTAAGCATCAGGTTTACATAGTAAACCACATCAAAATTTTAAATCTCTCTTCCTTCCCTTTTGGCTTCTAGAAATGATTGTGACAAAGTTAAAACATTGTTTAAACCTGTATTTTATTCCAGTAATAAATCAAAGCAAAGAAACATGTTTTATCTTTCTGGAAAATATAAAACACAGTCACAACTTAAAATATGCAGAGATTCGAACCTCAAGAATTTTGATTTTAGTAATATCAGTGGAATCACCACCGGAAATGACGATTTTTGAAAGCAAAACTAAAAATTTTCGTTAAGTCTTCAATGAGATATGGGGATTGATCAGAAAATGGGATTATTGCCAAATTCTGATGATCAAAACAATGGTGGGTCTCGAATCCCTCGTCGTAGCTAGAACGAACGTTTGACATCACTAGAAAAATGCGAATAGAATTTATAAAACCTTAGATTTTGAATTCGAGATCGTTTTAGGGTTTTACTTCAAGTTTTTGGCACTTGTCTGTATTACGTCGAGTTCATCATCAATACGCGATCGAGTCGCACACGCTTCTGGGAGGTGGAGGAGAGGATGTCGACGAAGAGTTGACCGAAGTTCTAAGCGTTCAGATGGCCGAGGTTGGGTGAACGAGTGGTTGCTAGGTTTTGAGGGGATGTTGTTTCGTGTGTTCCAAGTTTCGACCTGATGCTCATATTCTAGTTCTAGGTTTTGAATCAAGAGCTCGATCTTGATTCAAGCAAGTGTGGTGGATTCTGACGTTTGGAATCGTTTCTGGTAGTGATCATTGAAGTGTAGAGGTGATGGGTGGTGGCCGGAGGTGGTCAGAGACACGGTGCACGTGCACCGTGCATTTTTGTGGTCTGGTGGGTTTTTTTTGGGGGTGTGCAGTTTTTTTCTCGGGGAAGACTCGGGTTATATGAGAGCTCGACTCGAAGCAGGGGGAGGCAAGACTCGAAGCGAGTCTGGGTACACTCAAGTCAGTGTTTGTTCGGGTATTAGCAAACCTGATTTGTTTCAGATTTATTTTAGTTTAAATTTTAAAAAAATAAACAAGTTAAAATCAAAGAATTTAAATCAAAGTTAAATTAATGGATTCAAATTCTTCTTTGAACTCAAACTTGAAATTTAAATCAGTTTTTTTTTTGAATCTGAATGTTTTAAAACAAGTTTAAATTAAATAGTTTTTAATAAAAAGATAATTAGTTCCCAAACAAATGTTTAAATTTGATCTTTGATTTAATTCTTCTATAAAATGATTTTGAATGAAAGTTAAATAATTTGTTAACTTGAATTTGCAAGTTAAATAATTAACGTATTTAAAAAGCTAAATTTTTGAATATAAATTAAGTAATCTAGTTTAAAATTTTCTTACATAAGTTTCAAATGTAAGTAATAAATGTTATTTACGTTTATTTAAAAGATTATAAATTAATGTTTAAATAAATAATCATTTTTGAATCTTAAATTCAAAATGGAATTTGAATTTAAATTTAAAATGTAGTGTTCTAATACACTTTAATATTAATGAAGTCATTAATAATGGAATAGATTATCTTAGAAATTATTAAGGTATTAAAATGATTTAAATTAATAAGATAATTAAGGAATGACTTATGTATTTAATTTATAAATTAATAATTTAGATTAATTTATGTTAGAGATTAATTAAGAAGTAAATTAAGAAATGTTATTGGTTAATGAGGATAATTAACTATGAATTATTAAGTAACAAAATTATTGTGATAAATTTTGATAACAAATTAGATTAATTAATTGAATCAATTGTAAATTGTTAATTACTTAATGACGGCAATTAAGGGGTAATTACTAATTGTAATTAAATTTGGATATTTTGATTAAATTAATGATAAAGATAAATTGGTAATTAATGATTTGTTATTATGAGATGATTGCTTAATGGTAAGTAATTAAAGAGTAAATTTCTTGAAATAATCAATGAAGAAGTTAATTAATTATATAATTGGTTCAAAAGTCAATTTAATTAATATGATTGATTAAGAATAATTTAATTAATTAAAGTGTTTGATAAATTAATTTATATCAAATGATTTGGAATTAATAAATCAGAATTGGATAATAATTCATAAGTAATTAATTAAATTGGAAATGAATTGAATTAATTAGGATTAAACAATTAATTAATCCTGTTTATAAATGATTATCAAATGCTTGACCTTACTTATGAACGATTGTATTGTATGAGATGCCTTGAATTGATTGTCCTCTCTGATCTGTGATATTTTATTCTTTAAATTGTGGTATGCATAATTTATTCATTTATTGATGATACATCTGTATATTATCTGTGAATCTATGAATGAAGATAAGCGTTATAGTTTATATCGCTTATCAACTATATTTCTGTGTTTTAATCTGTGATGATTGAATGATGTTGCACTATTGTGTTAAACCCCTGGACCACACCATACACACACAAATATGGATTTCACGAGGAAATCGATTAAGTCACAGATTTATGAAAATAGTTTTGTATTTGAATTTTTAAATTCAAATGTTTTGAAAATGGATTGGGTTTGAAGTGAAAAGCTTTTGAAATGGAATTTCAAAGATGAAATTTATTTTGAATAACTTGATTGAGTTTTGAAATTTAAATATTTTGATTTAAATTTGAATTCAATATTTGAAATTGAATTCTATATTCAGTATTTATGATATTAAATGGTATACAAGTTTATATGGGTTTTAAACCATTTTAAGGTGTTGTTTTTGGGAATTTGAATTAACCCAAAGATTTTAACTTGTATGAATGAGATCGAATTTCTCCGAAACAAAAACTACTTGTTTTCAAATAAAAATAACTTTCATTTAAAGAAAGGATTTCCAAATTGGGTTGAAAAGTTTCAAGTTTGAATTGGAATTGTTTTGAAAGGCTATAAATGAATCTTTGGAAATGATTTTGAAAGCTATAAGTTGAATCTTGATTTAAAGATTCAGCAAGTTAATTGAATTTTGAAAGCTATGAGTTAAATCTTTGATTTAAAGATTTAACGAGTTAATCCAATTGGAATGGAAATTGTTTTGGAAATCTATGAATGGATCTTTGTGAAATTAATCTTTTTGTTTAAAGATTTGAAATGGTAATTAGTTTAACCATTTAAGGAAAGTTTTTGGGTTTTAAGTTGTGACTTAATTGAAATCCCATATCCATATGTTTTTAAATACTGCGCTCACTATTCGGTTTAGCCGGGAGAGGACCTTTGTGTCATATATCCCATTTCGAATATGTGATACGTCGTTATGGATAGCATTTGAAGACCGGTGGTGAAGACCGGATATTTTTGAAAACGAAAGGACAACTCGTCGAATGTATTTGCATCGACTGGTCCCCGGTATAGAGACTCCATATGTGATGGGAAGTCCGAACGTGATTAGTGAATATCCGGATTACAAGGACTTCTTTGGAAGTGCCTTCGGTTCTGTTCGAATCCAGAACAGACTTGTATGGATTGTATGTCTGACATTACAAATTGAGACATAAAGCAGATTTCGTTCAAATACATTTCTGTTGGTGGCGGAGAATTTATTCTCTTAGCATTAACACCCTTCTCTGAGACGTACGAGCTCAAAGGTTATGTAGTTGAAGGTTATCAGCGATATATTCCCAATTTGGTAATGTGGCATGCTGAGTGTTGTTGATCATTTGTTGATCAAAGTGTGGCTTTTGTAAAAAGCATAGCTTTGTGGACGAGACTTCGTCGAACCTCACACCCCGGAATGGTCGAAACAGGAAAGATGCGGCAAGGTTATTGGGGGTAGCGCCCCTTAGGGTATGTTCATTTCCTTCTGGAAAAGGGTGGTATCATGGTATGGAGCCCAGATACTTATTCATGTTGAAACACTTTATTTATTACTATGTGATGTTGGTTATCGAGCGCTCGGATAAAGGTCCTAAAGGACCGGGGGATGGCACACTCGTGTCAGTAGTTACCCAGTTAGGGGTAACCCGGCCTTGTGTTGGCAGAGATCCGGTTAGGTTCTCGGGACGTCCTTCTAGAGGCGTTTCCATGTGGCAATGGGAAGTTCCTTGGCCTGACCATTTGTTGGAAATCCAAAGAAACAATACGAGCCTTGTACGGTTTTAGTTGTAGAACCTTCTATCTAATATGGTAGCTATAGCGAGCATAATATAATGGTACCTATGCTGGCTAAGATTTATATTCTACTTTCGAAATGTTTTCTACACTATGCACTAATAATAATATCAAAAATGATTTGATTTTGCGTAGTAAGCATCTTTGACTAACATAAGAAGAAATCAACTCCAAGTCTGCGTTTGCATTGTGTGTGTGGTGGGAGGTCTTATGGTAGTTTCATTTTTAAAAGCATTGCGAATTGATTTTAAAATCTGGTGATTGTTTTAAAAGATAAACTATTTTTTTTGCTCATACCAGTCCCATGACTGATCCGGAGTTTTATTATTTCTTTCCTAAACTCTGGGTGCTCATTATTTTCTACACGAGCAGTCTAGAGTTGGGTTTTTCAGATAGTCAGGTTTAGTAGATTATCTGGAGTTAGTTCAGTCTTTGGATCACACCAGTCTTGCTTAGCTTGGTGCATCGTTATTGGGAGTTCGAGCTATTTTGGAATTGGAGCTTTGGAGATGGACATTATCCGCTGCTGGTGTTATCGTTTACTTTTCCGCTGCTATTTTATCGTATCATATCTCTGATGTATATTGATATCTATTGGATCATCTGTTGTATCAGATATTGTATCAAAGCTGTATATCAATGTATTATTCTTTTCTTCCGCTGTGTTGTTTACTTAATGTTGTTATAAGCTCCGGCGAATCGGATTTGAACGGTCGAATCTACGGCATTCGAATACGATTTGAAGTATGGATGTCGATTTTCGAGCGCGAAAAATCCGCGTCGTTACATTTATAGTATATAAGAGGTCCCTTTATTTACTTTTCATTTTTTATCACATCCACATTCCCTTTCTTTTCATTTTCAAGTTCTCCGTGTAGGTTTCATCTGAGCATCGATTTAATTATTAGACTACTCATTCGTTTCTTATTAATTAATAGTTGCCTCATTTTATTCATTTGTTTCTCGTTTGTTTGTTTGCTCCTTTCAAGTGCTTTACCTGGTGTTTTTTCCTTTTTCTTTTTCCATTTTTAATGTGAACATTCATAATAATATTCATGCCATCTAATTAGCATTTACTATTCTCCATTTCTTAAGTTTATTTCATTCATGCGTTATTTAGCTCTTGTAGTTTCCATTCATTAGCAACTCTTTCTTCTGAAGATTCATATTAAAGAATAGAAGATTTATTTTTATCTTTACTTATATATTATCCTTTACTTTACCTCTTTCAACACTACCATTTTAAGGCCGTTCATATTCTTACTTTATTTCAATTACTAGTTTTTTTACATATACTTAATTAGATTTTCATTTTTTCCATCTTCAACCCTATAGCCTCATTTCATTTTTCAAATCTCATGTTCTGTAAGTTCATTCCTCCAAACAAACTTCCATCTCATTTTCTCTCTCTCTCTCTTCATTTTCACCCTCCTTCATTTTTTTCCTTCCCCAAATCTCCTTGTTTTTTTTGTTTTTTTCAAAGCTTCCCTTTTCTTATTCTTATTCTTCAAATATTTTTCTTTTTCAGATCTTAGTTTTCTTTTCCAATTTTTCATCTTCTTTAAATTTTCTTCTTCATTTCCGAACATTCTTCTTTTTCCAAATCATTTTCTTCAAATCCAGATCTATACAAACTTCTCTGTCTCTTTCAAAACTTCCTATAAAAATAGAAGATTATGATAGCAAGGAAACAAATCAAAAGAAGGAAGTAGTGGCGGATCCAAATCCGACTAGAAAAAGAAAATCCATAAAGTGAGTGTTTTGACCCACTTAGGACTACTAAATTATCTTATGTTTGTTAAATTGAATTTATGATGTGATATTGAATTGATTGGTTGATGTTTGGTATATTTAAATTGTAATTCTAGTTAAATTTAACTTTTATTGCATTTAATCATCTTTTAATTTAATATTGAATTTAGTTGTTAATTTCATACCTGTTATTGACAATAAATTATCTATTGATGTTTGTTGGTTGATTTGGGTGATGACTGTAATGTACGTTTAAATATTGATATTGGGTGATTTGATTTTATATTTATATTGTTATAACGCTGCAAGTTCCCTTAGTTATTGTTAGAAAATCCTTATGGGTTGAAATAATACATACCCGAACGGTCATATAGAATAGGATAAAATCGTTATGGGTTGAAATGATAAATCCAAGCAATTTTCATTGATTTGGAATTTGGGATTGCGGGTTGAAATAATATATACCCGTAAATTTAAATATTTGCGGATTGAAATAATAAATATTTGTATTACTTGACCATAGGGTAGAAAATTATATATGGACATCGGATTGATTAAATTAAACGATTTTAAAACCCTTAAATCTTGAATTGGATTAAATGATATTTTGAAGAAAATTGATTTATAAAAATTAACTTACTTTGAAAATCCAAGTTTGAAGGTTGGAAATGGAAATTGGTTTAAATCGAAATTCTAAAGTATTTTAATATATTTTAAATTTATTTAAAATATTTTAACCCATTTAAGTCTATTTAATCCATTTTAAATTATACTAATCTATTTTGATCTATTTTAAACTATAATAAACTATTTTAATCTATTTTAAAATTATAGTAATCTGTTTAAACTATATTAATCCATTTTAATCTATTTTAAACTATATTAATTTGTTTTAATCTATTTTTGGAAAAATAAATTCGAAAGTGATATGATTTCAAATGTGATATAATTTCGAAGGTAAATATGATTTTGAAATGATATGGTTTTGAGTATGTATATGACATTTTGATATATGAAATTGTTTTGGAAATTTAAAAGAACCATTTGGTGTGAAATAAGCGTTTGGTTGTTGAAGAGACCGGGATCAGATATTGTCATACTTTGCCAACACCGAAAACCACTTTAACAACTTTGTTTGTGGTGGAGATTCCAGAAATGAAGTAGGATGGTTTGGTGAACGATTCTGTATGAGGTATTTACGTAGCCCTGATTCCCGTGAGTTAGCTTAGATGTGACTAAAACAGAAGCTATGCCCAGGCCAAGTGAGGTCATTCCTCCAATCGAACATGCTTCTTCGATACCATATTTATTACTTAGTGATTGATTTGGTGGCCACCCCTTGATTTTGATTTCGGAGTGTGTTCCGAGGTGGGCGGTAGTAGCTGCTATGCATTACCACCATCTCGGTTCTGCAATGGTTAAATCTACCCTAGCCTCGAGTTCCATGTTCACATACCCATGAGCCCTTCTACGAGTTTGGTTTGTACCATACCTATGGAGTGCCCTCTGATAGCCCTCCAGTTTACGGAGGAATTACGGTGTATAGACTATGAGAATATATAAAATGTGTTAAGGGGGATATGGATAAAGCCTTAACGCTATTTTAATATTTTACTTTACTATAGACACTATTATAAATAGCGTATTGTACTACATAGTAGTTATTTTAACGGATCCTTGGGAGATAAATCCCGAACATCTCTTAAGTTACTACGCCCATGTTAGGCACTAGATAGAAGATGTCAAATCCCGTAAACATCTCTTACGCCGTTAACACTCATATTTATTTGCTGTTGATTTAGCTTACACAAGATCTTTGGTTCTGACTCGAGTGTTTTATCCTTTCAATTCGTTCGAGTCAGTCTGAGCTTTTCAGTTATCAAAAACGGCTTTCTGGAGGATGAAGACAAAGATTCTATACTATTATTGCTTATTATATGTATTCCACTACATCATGTTGTTCCGTTGCATTTATTTAATTATTCCTATTTTCTATAACTCCGATTTTGTGTTATAAAGAATAATCGAATGTATTTATAAAACAGCTTCATGAACTGTTATTTGATTATAATATTTTGTCATTCTGCTGTGAGATTCTGTATTTTCTTACTTCTTTCTCTTTTTTCCATATTTAACCCATAAAAATCTGCTCATTGAATGGTTTGAGCCTGACGTGTGTAGTCTATCGTCGATTTAAACCGTCCAAAAAGGTCAATTGTTACATTTGGTGTAACAACTCACTATTTTGGACCATTCAAATCGACAATAATCCACACATGTCAGACTTGTATAATTCAAAATAACAAATTGTAATAAAATTTAGAGCAAATCATTCACAGAATTACAGACATAGAAATATCAGAATAATTCGCAGCGGAATATAAAATACCATAGTAGTTCATGAAGCTACTATAACAAAGTCTCAAAACAAATACATAATATCAGTCTGAAAATAACATAATAAAAATCCCAAATACATAGAAGTCCACTAATACAAAAGCTGAAATAGAACAACTGAAACTGAAATAGATAAGTAACTAGATAGGTAGAATCTCCAGCTAGCTCCAGAAAGAGAAATCCAAAGATGTGAATACTCAGGCTGACCCGAGCATAAAGCAAAACACAAAACGCTCGAGTCAGGACATATATACTTATATAAATGTAAACCAACTCAAGTGAACTGTAATAAAGTACAAGTAACTTAAAGGATGCTTGGGACCGCCCATCCTCTAAGGATCCGTTAAACTATTTACTATGTAGTAATATTGCGCTATTATAATAATGTCTACAGTAAAATAAACTTACTTTAAAATAGCATTAAGGAGTGACCCAATATTCTCCTTAACACGTAATAGTCCCAGTAGTCCATCCAGTATCAGCATATCTCCAGATCGGGAGACTACCCTAAATACTCCATGGGCTACGGAAGAAAAACAAACTCGTAGTAAAGTCGCTATGGTAGGTGACACGGCACACGAGGCAATGCCAGGGAAGATATATCAATTACGCTTCCGGGCTGGTGGTAACGCATAGTAGCCACTACCGTCCACCTCGAGCCACACTCTCAAAATCAATGGGGTGCACCCAATCAATCACAAAAGTAAAAGAATGGTATCGAAGAAGTGTGTCCAATAGGAGGAGCTACCTCAATTGGCCCGTCGTCCTATTTTAGCCACCTTAAGCCAGCTCATGGGAGTCGGGTCCACGTTCATACCATAATAGGATCGTCACCACCATCCTACTTCATTCTGGAATCTCCACCGCGTACACAGTTGTTAAAGTGGTTTTTGGTATCGACAAAGAGTATGTCCATATTTGATCCCGGTCTCTTTAACAACAAATCGTTATTATAACCTGTGGTTATAATTTCAAAATGGTATTTTATACTTTGAAAATCAAATATCATTTCAAATTCATTTCAAAATATCAACATATCATATCTTTAAGAAATCTCATTCATTTTTATTTAATTTAAATGCCATTCCAAATCACATTTCAAAAATGGTTTATATTTCAAATCAAAATACTCCATTTAAACCATTTAAAAGTGAAGTCGTTATATTTACAATTAAATATTCAATTTCCAAAAATTTAGCCTTTTAGAGTTCGTTTATTCACTTAAATACATTATAACAGTGAAATTTTAGCTTTCGCAATACTTAGAAAATGCTACGGTAAGTTGTGTTTGAAAACAGTTTATTTCAGCAAGACAGCATTTAAAATTACTTTAATAGTTCATTTTTAGTTGAACAATCTTATTTCAGCCAACTGCAGCATTTAACAAGTGCTACAATATCTCTTTCATCCGTTTAAGCCTTTTTAGTTCACTTCTACAACTACAGCACTTCCAAAGTGCGGCAGATTCATTTATTTTAGAATTTAGTTCATTTCAGAAACGATAGCATTTCTGAAGTGCTACTAAAAGTATTTCCAGATTTTCAATAGAATTTCAGCAACAATTAAACTTAAATTTAAACCATTTTAACTTATAAATTTCATATTTTTCACTTTAAAAATGGTCATTTAATTACTCTTTAACTTAGGATTTTTATAAAGTAAATTTCACAAATAATTATCAAATTTTAATAATTCACTTACTAAATCAATGTACAATTTTCCCAAAATTTGGCATTTACTTTATACTTTAAATTTAATTTACCACTTTTATAAATTAAATTATATTTCCATTTTATTTTATTTTCTTAACTCAACTTTTATTTTTAAAACACATTTCATATTTTCTAAGTTAAGTTATATTTCAAATTACATTTTTAAACATTCATTTATTTTACCATTTTAATTCATAGAAAAATCAATAACACTTTACGGAATCATTTTAAATTCAAATTTAAATCAAATTATCATATTTTTACCTTTTAAAAATACTTTTAAAAATTCTAGAAAAATATATATAATAACCACGGGTCTGTATATAATTTTGTAACCTAAGTCAAGTGATACGGATAATATATCATTTCAATCCGTAATTTACAAAGAAAACCCAGGTTCTATCATTTCAAACCCGCAGTCCCAAGTCAACTAAAATAAATAAAAATCACTCAGGCGTATCATTTCAGCCCATAACGATTTTTCCCTATTCTAAAGTCCGTTCGGGTATGTATCATTTCAACCCGTAGTGATTCTATTCTACAGGGAACTTGCAGTGTGAGAAACAGATATAAATAAACAGTACAACAACATATGGCAGTAACAGATGATATGACAGATTTATAAATAGGGTTAACAACATATGATTCATATCACAGGCAGGTATAACATGATATAGCAAATCTACATATTCACTTGGTGTCACTTCACAAATTATGTAAGTAAAGATGTCATGAGTGAATACTCACTTGTTTCAAGCCGGAGTAAGCAATTCAAACACACAGAAAACTATCCAAAAAGCATGGTAGCATGACTTTGATTTGAGTGGAGTGGAGAGCCAAGTGTTAGACTTGTATTTGACAACAAAAATAAAGCAAGTATAAATATAAATACACTACTAAGTTTATTGGAACAATATAGAAATATAGTCTACAAAAACATCACCAAACTTTTTCAATTAATTTTGCTTGACCCCTAATCATTTTTGCTCGGCCATCATACAATTTTGGCTCGCCATGAAGGTACTTTGGGCTCGGGTATGGCATGCATAGGCACGGCTACAGGAGTTGAAGAGGTTTGAGTTACAACATGAAGGGAGATCAAAGGTTAAGGCAAAAAGAAGTGGCTTAGTGCACCACTTAGGTTCGGCCATGCCCGAATTGTGCTCCGCCATGGCATGCGCATGTCAGGTGGTGGCTGGGGAGATGGCTAGTGGTGGTGTACAAGCTTGTGGTGGTGGCTAAGGGGGTGGCCGAGGCTACATATGAAGGGTATGGTGAAACTAGGTTCGACTATGGCATGTTTTCAAGGGTTTTGCAACTTCTTTTGTGGTGTTTGCTTCATGGGTGATCACAGCAAGATATGGGTCAGAGGTGGTGATGTTCAAGCCGTGTATGGTGATGGGGAGGAGGTGATGTGGTGGTCGGAGGAGGTGGTGAGGTGATAGGCCGGGCAAAGCATAAAAGAAACAAGCAAAAACAAATGAAAAATCAATAGAAAAAGTGAAAGAAAAGTAGAAAAAAATGAGAAGAAGACATTACCTAATTTCTCGGAACTGAAAGTGTGCGTGAGTAGTGAAATGAGAAAGATGTTTTTCACGTGAATTACAAAATTAAAATCACGTCTATTGCCTAGGAATGGTCGGCCCAAAATGTGAAGAGGCAAGTGAAAAAAGTCATAAGTTAAAAGGCCATTGTCTCTTAGTATTTCCCTTTTTCATTTATTCAAATACAAGAAAAATCAATTAAATAAAATAAAATGACAACATAATAAAGTTAAAAAGAAATAAATAAATAATTTTTAGGAAAAATAGAAAAATATAAGAAAATAGTTTATTATATTAAAACTAGTATTAAAATTGTAAACAAAAATACAACTAGTGTTTGAAAATTTTCTACTACACTTTAAAAATGTTCTAAAAATAAAATATTGAAATAAAATAAATTTAGAAATATTTTCATAATGAAATAGAATCAAATTTAAAAAATATTTCAAAAATCTAGGGTTGTTACACTCACCCTCACTCAAATCTTTTCGTCCTCGAAAAGAACGAACAAGGAAAATAAGAAAAAAAACAAGATAGAAAACAAATAATACCTGAAACAAACAATACCAGATTCGAAGCACGAATTCACTCCTTCGTCTCCCAGGTACAATCCCGATCATCAGTACTCCACTATACTTTGACTAGACTAACAAATTTCCTTCTGAGCTATCTCGTACCTCAGTCGACAATACGAAGTGGCTTCCTCTCGATAGTCAGATTAGGCTCAATATCCAAACTATCAAGAGCAGAAGGCTGGACAATAAGAAATGGATCATGAAGATGAGAGACATGGAATACATCATGCACTCCAGAAAGCTTCTCGGGCAAATCCAATCGATAAGCTAAGAACTAACTCTTTCCACAATGCGGAAAGGACCAATGAACCTAGGAGAAAGCTTCCCTCTACGACCAAAGCGAATGACATTCCTTAAGGGAGGGACCTTAAGGAAAACCTGATACCAACAGCAAACTCTAAACTTCGCCTACGCCTATCATCACACTTCTTCTACCTATCCTGAGCAACTCTCAACTTCCTTTTAATCTCCTCAACTCTCTCAGAAGCCTCCAAAATCACAACAGGACCAAGAACCAAACGATTACCAGACTCAATCCAGCAAGATGGAGATCTACAAGGTCGTCCGTATAGAGCAGCAAACGGAGACATTTTAATACTGGCTTGAATTCAAAGATGGAATGAGATAGATAAAGAGATTAAGATAGACTTAAAACAGCAGATTAGATTATACCTGATAACTATTATTGTAGGTCAATTCAGCAAGATGGAGATGATCTTCCCAAGATCCTCCATAATCAAGCACATAAGCACGAAGAAGATCCTCGAGAATCTGATTCACTCTTTCCGTTTGACCGTCGGTCTATAGATGGTAAGCAGTGCTCAAATTCAGATGAGTACCCAAAGATTTCGGAAAAGCTTTCCAAAGCTGACTGGTAAAGATAGGATCACAATCACAAACAATACTGAGAGGAACACCATAGAGACGAAATAATCTCCCTTATGTAGATCTAAGACAAGCTAGAAGCAGAACGGGTAGACTTGACCGGAATGAAATGAGAAGAACTTGGTCAGTCTATCCACAATAACCCAGATACTCTCATTACCCCTCCTAGTCCTCGGTAATCCATCAATGAAATCCATGGAAACCTGTTCTCACTTCCAATTGGAAATCTCAAGGGGATGCAACAAAACAGAGGTCTTTTGATGATCAGCCTTGACTTGCTGACAAGTCGCACACCAACTAAAAAAGATAGAGACATCCCGCTTCATCCCTCTCCACCAATAAAGCCTCTTCATATCCTGATATATCTTCGACACACCAGGATGAATAGAAAGCCTGGATCGATGATTCTCCTGAAGTAACTCTTGCCTCAAACCATCAACATTCGGGACACAAATCCTACCATTAATCCTTAAAATCCCTCTATCATCGATCTGAGCTCCACTACTACCACCAACTCTGCTACGAACACTCTCCTTCATCGATCTAAGCATCTCATCCTCATCTTACTTAGCCATGATATGATCCAAAAGAGGAGAAGAAGAAACAACAAGCTGACACAATAAAGCCTTTTTCCGACTCAAAGCATTGGCCACAACATTAGCTTTACCGAGAGTATAGATAATATCGAGGTCGTAAGAAGCCATAAACTCAAGCCAATGAACTTGCCTCTGATTCGAATCCTTCTGGTTAAAGATATATCTCAGAGATTGATGATCGGTGAAAAGCTCAAACTTGGTACCCAGAAATGATGCCTCCAAAGCTTCAAGGCAAAGACAACAGCAAGCAACTCTAAATCATGAGCAACATAATTTGCCTCGTGGATTTTCAACTGATGGCTGGCATAGGCAATGACCTTACCATCCTACATGAGAACAATAACCAATCCCTCATGACTAGCATCAGTGTATACCGTCAAGCCCTCACTTACTTTCGGAACGGTAAGAACTGGTGTGGAAGTTAACTTGCTCTTTAACTTATTGAATGCAGCTTCACACTTCTTATCCTAGATAAACTTAGCATTCTTACGAGTTAAAGCAGTGAGAGGTGCAGTAGTCCAAGCAAAATTCTCGATGAATCTCCAATAATAACCGGTAAGGGCCAGAAAACTACGAATATCAGATGGAGTCTTTGGAGTTTCCCAATCTTGTAATAGAATAGGGAGAAAATAAGGACAACCTAAAAGATAAGTTTATTAAATGATAAAAGAAAAGAGAGAGAAAGAAAAGCTTACATTGATCGCAGCGATCTTGGCTGGATCAACGAAAACACCATTACTATAAACAATATGCCCGAGAAATTGGACTTCATCCTTCCAGAAATGGCGTTTAGAAAATTTAGCCTTCAACTGATGATTTCTGAGAGTCTCCAGAACAGATTTCAAATGCGACTCATGCTCTTCCTAGGTCTTAGAGAAGACAAGGATATCATTAATAAAGACTAGAACAAATTTATTACGCACATCACGAAAGACACATTTCATCAAATCAACAAAGAAAGCAGGAGCATTAGTCAAACCAAAAGGCATGACTAACCATTCATAAAACTCATTCTCAGTATGGAAAGCAGTCTTGGGAATACTTTCATCAGCAACCCTGAGCTGACGAAAACCTGTGGCAAGATCAAGCTGAGAGAAAATTGTGGCACCATAAAGCTGATCAAACATATCATTGATACAAGGCGTTGGATATCTGTTTTTCATAGTGAGCTTGTTCAGCTCCTTATAATCAACACACATCCTCAAAGAACCATCGGACTTGGTGACGAAAACTACTGCTGCTTCCCATTCAGAAAAGCAAGGTCTAATCAGACCTTTGGAAGACAAGTCCTCAATTTGCTTCCTTAACTCAACCTTCTCACGGGGTGCCATTCTTCTAGGAGGAAGAACAACAGGTCGAGCACCAGCAATAAGATCAATTCGAAAATAAATTTCCCGCTTAGGAGGTAAAGAAGTGACTTCACCAAATACATCGGGATAGAGTCTGACTATAGGATTCGAATCAAGATCACCAGGAGAAGAATCCAGAGAATAAATAAAACTGCCAGCGAAATCCTGGGGCATGCGGCACTGAATAGTCAAAGTATCACCCTTATCTCCCACAAGAGTAACAATTCGGGATTTACAAGAGATACGAGCATCATGATTCTTTAACCAATCCCCACCAAGCAATAAATCAAAAGCATCGAAACCCAGAACATAGAAATTACCAGAAAAACGATAACCAGAATGGAAGAGTTTCACTCCTCTACAAATCCTACTAAGGTTCGTGGGACCTCCAATAGGATTAGAAACACGTAAAGGAACAGAAGCATACTCAGGAGAAAGGAGATGCTTGAACTTATCACACAAATCAGCAGAAATAAAACTATGGAAAGCTCCAGTATCAAATAAAACACGAACAGGATGATGAAATAAAGAAAATGTGCCCTCAAGAGTATGTTGGTCATCACCAAGAGTAGGAGCAGGTGTAGAAACTGGATAAGATGCAGAGGAGATAGAAAATATACCAGAAGGCTTACCATCTGCTGGGTAGGGCAATCCTTCCTAAAATGACCAGGCTGGAGACAGATATGGTAGAGATCACGCCTAGCCAACTAAGAAGGTGGAGGAACAGCAGCACTAGCTAAAGTAGGACAACTATTGGCATAGTGTCCCTTCTGATCACATCTGAAGCAGGTGATGGAAGAAAGATCAACAGGCTGCCTCTGAGAAGGAGCAGATGATGAAGATCCCAAACCCGAATTCTTGAGCCAATTCTTTTTCTGCTCTGGTAATTAGGCTTTCTCTTCTTAGAATTAGCAAAGGAAGACTGAGATGAATGAGCACCAACAACAGCAGGACCCTTAGAAGTAGGGTTCTCATATCGGGTAGCCATATCCATAAGCTGGGTAAAAGTGCCATAAACATGAGAAACGAGACGATCATAATACTCGGGACGAGCACCAGCTATGAATTTCTCATTCTTCTTGAGAGGAGTGTCTATCAGGCTAGGACCATATGTAGAAAAGGACATGGTACCCTGGTTGAGATCTGTGAATTCATGATAAAGCGGAGATTTACCAGCTTCTGGCACCCATTTTGCCACAAAAGCCTCCCTGGAAAGAGATGTAGAACAAACTTAAGATAGATTCAAAAGAAATAAAATAGGAACAAAATTCAAGATAACACAAAGGATACCTAAACTGCTCCCAAGTAATATCAGCCTCGACGGTGTTAGCCGTAACAGACTCTCACCAATCTAGGGCAGCCACATGCAACTGCCATGCTGCTAACTGATGCTTCTAGGCATCATTAATCTCAAGACCAGTAAATATCCTCTCTAAACTCCGCAACCATTGCTGAGCTTCAATAATGCTCTATGAACTAGAAAACTTGGTACCACCAAGTTGAGAAAACTCCTTACAGAGAACAGTAAACTTAACAGGAGCAACAGGCTGAGGAGCTGGGGCAATACCACGACCCCTACCTCTGGCATTTCCATGATTCATCCTGAAAAATCAAGAATGAATTTAGGACAAGGTATAGAGAAGAGAAAGATAAGATAAGATAAGATAAATTCACTTGGATGAATATCCTAATAAAAGAAAATACTAACAAGGTAGATACGAAAGGAAGGATGTTTAGAAAATTGCTTTTAAAACAAGAAAAATTTATGTCAAAATAATCTTTGAAAAATCCTTTGAAAATCATTTTGAAAATCATTTTATACTTTGAAAATACGTTCTCTCACAAAAAAATGGTTCTGAGATTGATTTCACTCATTTTAGGGTAGTTCTACCCTATCACTGATGAGTTTTTGCTCCGTAGGCTAAGGTTTTCCTAAAAACCAAAGCTCCGATACCAACTGTAACAACCCGCTATTTTGGACCATTCAAATCGACAATAATCCATACATGTCAGACTTGAATAATTCAAAATAACAGATTGTAATAAAATTTGGAGCAAATAAAATCATTCACAGAATCATAGACATAGAAATATCAGAATAACTCGCAGCGGAATATAAAATACCATAGTAGTTCATGAAGCTACTATAAAAAAGTCTCAAAACAAATACATAATATCAGTCTAAAAATTACATAATAGATATTCCAAATACATAGAAGTCCACTAATACATATGCTGAAATAGAACAACTGAAACTGAAATAGATAAGTAACTAGATAGGTAGAATCTCCAGCTAGCTCCAGAAAGAGAAATCCAAAGCCGTGAATACTCAGGCTGACCCGAGCATAAAGCAAAACACAAAACACTCGAGTCAGGACATACATACTTAAATAAATGTAAACCAACTCAAATGAACTATAATAATGTACAAGTAACTTAAAGGATGCTTGGGACCTCCCATCCTCTAAGGATCCGTTAAACTATTTACTATGTAGTAATATTGCGCAATTATAATAATGTCTACAGTAAAATAAACTTACTTTAATATAGCATTAAGGCATGACCCAATATTCCCCTTAACACGTAATAGTCCCAGTAGTCCATCCAGTATCAGCATATCTCCAGATCGGAAGACTACCCTAAATACTCCATGGGCTACGGAAGAAAAACAAACTCGTAGTAAAGCTCGGTATGGTAGGTGACACGGAACACGAGGGAATGCCAGGTAGATATACCAATTACGCTTTCGGGCTGGTGGTAACGCATAGCAGCCACTACCGCCCACCTCGAGCCACACTTCCAAAATCAAAGGGGTGCACCCAATCGATCAGAAAAGTAATAGAATGGTATCGAAGAAGTGTGTCCGATAGGAGGAGCTACCTCACTTGGCCCGTCGATCGCTCCTGTTTTAGCTATCTTAAGCCAACTTACGGGAGTCGTGTCCATGTTCATACCATAATAGGATCGTCGCCACCATCCTACTTCATTCTGGAATCTCCACCGCTTACATAGTTGTTAAAGTGGTTTTCGGTATCGACAGACAGTATGTCCATATCCGATCCCGGTCTCTTTAACAAACAATCGTTATTATAACCCGTGCTTATGATTTCAAAATGGTATTTTATAGTTTGAAAATCAAATATCATTTCAAATCCATTTCAAAATATCAACATATCATATCTTTCAGAAACCTCATTCATTTTTATTTAATTTAAATACCATTCCAAATCACATTTCAAAAATGGTTTATATTTCAAATCATAATACTCCATTTAGACCATTTAAAAGTGAAGTCATTATATTTACAATTAAATATACAATTTCCAAAATTTTAGCCTTTTCAAAGTTCGTTTATTCACTTAAATACATTAGAACAGTGAAATTTTAGCTTTCGCAGCACTTAGAAAATACCGCAGTAAGTTATGTTTGAAAATAATTTATTTCAGCAAAGATAGCATTTAAAACTACTGTAATAGTTTAGTAATAGTTGAAAAATCCTATTTCAACCAACTCCAGCATTTAACAAATTCTACAAGGCTCTTTCATTAGTTTAAGCCTTTTTAGTTCACTTCTGCAACTATAGCACTTGCAAAGTGCTGCAGATTCATTTATTTCATAATTTAGTTCATTTCAGAAACGATAGCATTTCTGAAATGCTACTAAAAGTATTTTCAGATTTTCAATAGAATTTCAGCAACAATTAAACTTAAATTTAAATCATTTTAACTTATAAATTTCATATTTTTCGCTTTAAAAATGATCATTTAAATACTCTTAAACTTAGGATTTTTATAAAGTAAATTTCACAAATAATTATCAAATTTTAATAATTCACTTATTAAATCAATGTACAATTTTTCCAAAATTTTGCATTTACTTTATACTTTAAATTTAATTTACCACTTTTATAAATTAAATTAAATTTCCATTTTATTTTCTTAGCTTAACTTTTATTTTTAAAACACATTTCACATTTTCCAAGTTAAGTTATATTTCAAATTACATTTTTAAACATTCATTTATTTTACCATTTTAATTCATAGAAAAATCAATAACACTTTATAAAATCATTTTAAATTCAAATTTAAATCAAATTATCATATTTTTACCTTTTAAAAATACTTTTAAAATTTTTAGAAAAATATATATAATAACCACGGGTCTGTATATAATTTTCTAACCTAAGTCAAGTGATACAGATAATATATCATTTCAATCCAAATTTACAAAGAAAACCCGGGTTGTATCATTTAAAACCTGCAGTCCCAAGTCGATTAAAATAAATAAAAATCGCTCATGCCTATCATTTCAGCCCATAATGATTTTTCCCTATTCTAAAGTCCATTTGGGTATGTATCATTTCAACCCATAGGGATTCTATTCTACAGGAAACTTGCAGTGTGAGAAACATATATAAATAAACAGTATAACAACATATGGCAGTAACAGATGATATGACAGGTTTATAAACAGGGTTAACATCATATGATTCATATCACAGGCAGGTATAACATGCTATAGAAAATCTACATATTCACTTGTTGTCACTTCACAATTTATATAAGTAAAGATGTCATGAGTGAATACTCACTTATTTCAAGCTGGAGTAAGCAATTCAAACACACAGAAAAAAATCCAGAAAGCACGATAGAATGACTTTGATTTGAGTGGAGTGGAGAGCTAAGTGTTAATCTTGTATTTGACAACAAAAATAAAGCAAGTATAAATATAAATACACTACAAAGTTTATTGGAACAATATAGAAATATAGTCTACAAAAACATCACCAAACTTTTTCAATTAATTTTGCTTGACCCCTAATCATTTTTGCTCGGCCACCATACAATTTTGGCTCGGCCATGAAGTTACTTTGGGCTCAAGTATGGCATCCATGGGCATGACTACAAGGAGTTGAAGAGGTTTGAGTTACAACATGAAGGGAGATCAAAGGTTAAGGCAAAAAGAAGCGGTTTAGTGCACCTCTTAGTTTCGGCCATGCCTGAATTGTGCTCGACCATGGCATGCGCAGGTCAGGAGGTGACTAGGGAGATGGTTAGTGGTGGTGTATAAGCTAGTGGTGGTGGCTAAGGGGGTGGCCGAAGCTACATATGAAGGTTATGGTGAAACTAGGTTCGGCTATGGCATGTTTTCAAGGTTTTGCAACTTCTTTTGTGGTTTTTGCTTCATGGGTGATCACGGCAAGATATGGGTCGGAGGAGATGATGTTCAAGCCTTATATAGTGATGGGGAAGAGGTGATGTGGTGGTTCGAGGGAGTGGTGAGGTGATAGACCGAGCAAAGCATAAAAGAAACAAGCAAAAACAAATGAAAAATTAATAGAAAAAGTGAAAGAAAAGTAGAAAAAAAATGAGAAGAAGACATTACCTAATTTCTCAGATCTGAAAGTGTGCGTGAGTAGTGAAATGAGAAAGATGTTTTTCACGTGAATTACAAAATGAAAATCACGGCTATTGCCTAGGAATGGTCGGCCCAAAAGGTGAAGATGCAAGTGAATGAAAAGTCATAAGTTAAAAGGCCATTGTCTCTCAGTATTTCCCTTTTTCATTTATTCAAATAAACAAAAGAAAAATCAATTAACTAAAATAAAAATGACAACAAAATAAAGTGAAAATGAAATAAGTAAATATTTTTTAGGAAAAATATAAGAAAATAGTTTATTAAATTAAAACTAGTATTAAAATTGTAAACAAAAATACAACTAGTGTTTGAAAATTTTCTAATACACTTTAAAAATGATTTAAAAATAAAATCTTGAAATAAAATAAATTTAAAAATATTTCATAATGAAATAAAATCTAATTTCAAAAATATTTCAAAAATCTAGGGTTGTTACATTTGGTATTAGAGCTTTGGTCTAGCGATAAGATTAGCTTTGTGGGGTCTGACTCATTAGAAATAGGTTAGTAATACCCTTGTATGAGTCGAGTGTATACATGAGAGAGCATATTTCTTAGTGTTGTAAAAGGGTTATATATTGTGTTAATATGTTATTTGGTATTTATAAATTTTAGTCTGTACATAGGATGCTATGGCATCGATAGGGATTTCTAAACACTTAATAGAGCAAACCGACATAGTATTGGTTTTGAAATACAGGTAAATGAAATAATTTTACATAGCATATATTTTGTATATAAAAGAATAATTTTATAAATGATACAGTTGGTCGTAATAAATTTGTTTGTTAGGTAGTGAAATTTATAAATGTTGGTCGAAAAATGAGATTGGAAATAAAATAAATATAAATTGGAAATTTTAGAATTTAAGTTCCGGGATTTTGACAATTTATTGCAAAAGGGTTTTGGAATATAATATTAGTAGTATTTAGAAGTATTTTCTGATATGAATATTTCAAGATGATTTGAAAGAAATGTTTTAAAGGAATTTTGGAAGGAAATAAGTTCCGTACTCCCCTTTCTGTCGTTGGAAAATAATTTTGGTGATGAGTGCATGCATCATCGACGTTCATTTTCGAGTTTCAAATTGGAAAGACCGCAGTGGTAATTTTACTGCACATTTGTTTTGATTACGAATCTTAAAATTTTCTAAATATGATTTGCATATATAAAAGTTATTATTATAGATATAATTTTAAATGGATTGAAAAGGGAACCCGATACATAGTTCTTAAGTTTTTTGCAAATTGAGAATTTCAATTATTATAATGAAATAAAATCTTGGCTATCTTAATAATTGGAAACTTTAGTATGTGTAATTAGAAACTAGATGCTAAGTGATAAATGAAAATATAAGAAATTGAAAATTCGTAAACTATAAATAAAAAGAAAAGAAAATTAAGAAATGGTAACTATTGAACATTTTGTTAACTAAATAACTAAGAGGAACTTGTGTAACATTTTATTGCATCCGAAAAGACATATTTATCTTACTGTAATGTTAAAAGTTGAATTGTTAATAAGAATATGTAATAGAACATTGTACAGTAAAACTTAATTAATTAAAATATTCTGATGGAATTCTTTCTATAAAAAGAGTTAAGATGTATAAGATTGTTATAAACTAAAGTTAACAAATTGATATGCTAAGTAATTGAATTGAACATGAATACTGTAAGTAAATGGTTGTAAACTTAAGTAATGTTTGAAGCCAATTATAATTGAAGTAAATAGTAAATGTGAATACTACATTGATGGAATGATCATAACTTTAGAAAACATTGAAATGATTTGGAAATGGATTTAATATTCAATAATACTACATATGGAAGAATGGATGTGGAAGGAAATAGTCTAGTAATGGTAAATTAAATTGTAAAGAGATTTAAATAATAATGGATAATCAAATAGTTGAATGGGAAGAACATATGTAAGCAAATGAATATAAAGTAATGGATGAATGAAACTGAAGAACAGTAACTGGTATGAAAAGAAATCATTAAGAATGAACTTGAATAATATTTGAAATTGTTGTTTGTCTTGGCCTATGGATGTTTGAGAAGTAACGGTTTAAATTGTTTAGGATGAATAAATAATCTATTAAGCTTTATCTAAGACTGTCGAGTGTATGGTATACTTAGCAATTGTTTATAATTCCATACGATTAAAAGTGTCTAAATCCAAACAAACAATTTGTTTGGATGCTATAGATGTATGATTGATTACATTGATGTAACGACCCATAAATTTTAACGGTTTTAGTAACGTATTTAATTTAAATTTTGTGAAATTTTAAACGATAAAATTTTAAAATAAGAATCTGATATTTGGAATGCATCCAGTTAAACATAGCAACTGGTAAATTTTCTTCCAAAAATATGAAAGTTTATTTCGTGCGTAAATTTACTTCAATTTAATCAGTTAAAAAGCGATGAAAATAAAACGTTTTCGAAACCAAAATATTTTTACATAGAAAAATTCTAAATCGTCTTCTGAGCAAGACGTCATTTTTCGTTTTTCCAAATTCGGACATCTTTAGCTCCATCAATCTTATTTTCCTATATTATACTTGCATCTTCCGTTGGTATAAAAATTCAAATTTTTATAATTCAATCGAACCACTGATATCTGTATACCGTTTTGATCGTCTCGTCCTTCTGATCTTTATAGAATATTCGATTGTCAAATACGGAGTTCGGTGTACGTTGCACTTTGCAAAACGCCTTCCGTATCGGTTCCGCAATTTGCCTTTTTGATTTCAGTAATCATTCATTTACTCATACGTTGGAAATCCAATGGTCACAACCTTTTATTTTTTCTAGAAACCCAAAATGTGACCATTACTATTCCCACCGTTCACGTCCTTTATCCAACTTGCCCATTTTTGCGCCGCTCTATTGCACTCTAACTCACCGCAGCTTTCACGGCTTCTCCATAGCCCATTTACCATCGTCACGCAAAACATCAAAATAGATATGCCGTCCTCGAAGCCCCGTAAAATACACTAGCCTAGTTCAGTCCAAGCCACCTCCGACGCCCCGGACATTAACATGACGTCGCTTGGTTCCATTTATCCGCACCCGCTTCTTCTCTCTCCCCTCCCTTCCCTCCTCAAACCTCACGAATCTAATTTATTCTTCTTCCCCGAAAACCGACATAATCTTTTGATCGTCAAATCAAGCTTCAATAATTTTCATATTCTAGAGCTAGAAAGTGCAACTCAAGATTTGATTAATCGCACTAAATGGTTTATTTACACTTTAGCTGATGCTGTTGTTAACTCTACTACTGTTGCCGATCATGTTTCTGTGATTGAAGAATCCAAAAAGAACGAGGATTGGCTATCTGGCATTACTGGTTACATGGAATTTACCCTTTAGTGCAGGTTTCAAAGGATGGACTTTCTGCTTTGCATGTGCCATATTCTTATGGATTCGTAATTATTCTACTAACAGTCATTGTAAAGGCAGCCACATTTCCTTTGACTATGAAGCAGGTTGAATCAGCGATGGCAATGCGACCTTTACAACCTCAAGTGAAGGCTATCCAGCACTTTTATGCAAGAGATCAGAAAAGAATACAGAGTGAAATGGCTTGTTTGAATAAAGTAGCTGGTGTAAACCCATTTGCAGGCTGCTTGCCTACTCTTGCAACCATACCAGTTTGGATTGGATTATATAGAGCCCTCTGTAATGTTGCAGACGAGGGACTGCTGACTGAAGGGTTCTTTTTGATACTACCCTCTTTGGTCCAACTACTATTGCCGCTCGACAAAGTGGC
Organism: Allium cepa; assembly: GCA_030765085.1. NCBI lineage: Eukaryota > Viridiplantae > Streptophyta > Magnoliopsida > Asparagales > Amaryllidaceae > Allium > Allium cepa. Next base: position 106,066,242 of record CM060937.1, on the reverse strand, counting down.
AGCGGAATTTCTTGGCTTTTTCCTTTTGACGATGGTCACCCACCTTTAGGATGGCACGACACACTATCTTATCTTGTATTACCTGTTTTACTGGTTATCTCGCAATACATATCTGCTCAAGTAATACAGCTAGTACAGCTTTGTCGTCAAGTTCGTACCAACCATGTTTGATTGGATTCGTGCCCGGATTTCGTAACTCAATTTCGTTGTCTACCTCTCTAGCCTCGAAAGGTGAGCAATCACTCACGATTAATATTCTTTTATTTATTAAATTTGATTTCAATTGAAACGACAATTGAAATATACTGTTGTTAGCTATTTACACTGTTATATATGCTATTACCTGTATCAGTTCACATGTGACATCTGACACCATTATCTGTTAATTATGCGATAATAATCCAGTTTGGTTGATAATTGATTGATTGTTTGATGTTTACATTGGACGTTAAATTGTAAATTGTTTAAAGTAATAAATTATACGCAATTGAATTTGATATAGGATAGTAATAAAATTTAATTGATATGTGATGAATTGGACAAATTAAATTGGTAAAATATGACCCCTTTAAATTGTTAAATAAATTGACGTAGAAATTTGGTTAATCAGACCTTGAACCATTTGAATGAATGTTGTATAAATTAAAGAAGTATGAAATTTGAATAATTGATGTCAAATGTAGAACCGCATAAAATAATAGTGTAATAATCTTTAATCTACATGAAATGATAGTGTAGATTCGAGAAATAATTATATTAATTTGCACAAACAATAATGTAAATTAATACGATTATTTCGGGATTATTTGAATAAGTTATTGGATTGTTATTGATGGTTGTTTTTGCTTGTTTATTTACTTTGACACCATCCCAGTTATCACACTACAAGTTCCCTTTGCTATGTTTGATTTGTGAATTGAAATGGAATCGGATTGAAATGATAAATACCCATATGAACTTGACTTAGGATAGAGAATTAAATAAAAACCCGATTGGTCAATAATTTGTAAAAAAATAATGAATTTATTTGAATAAATAATAGGATTTGAAATGAAGTTGGAATATGAATTTAATGAAAGGAAATGTTAATATATAAAAAATCTGAAACAAAATATTAACATAGTAGTTGTCGAAAGAACGTTGTTTTAAAATAAATTATTTGACAATAAAATTTGGGATTATTCATTGAAATAAATTTGGAATTATTTAATAATTAAGTTTGAAATTATTGAATGGTTAAGTTTGAAATTAGTAAGTTTTGAAATTACTTAATTAAGATTTGGAATTATTTAATAATTAAATGAAATTGTATTATTTGATAATAAAATAAAAATTTGAATTCTTTGATAAGAGAAATTGAACTTATGATTAAGTGAATTTGAACTTCGTTAATAAATAAAATTGGGTTTCTTTGTTTATTAAGTTTTGGAAAATTATTTAAGTAAGTTAATAAGTGAAATTAAACTTCTTGAATATATGAAATTAAGTTCTTTATTAATTGAGTTTTGAAATTTGTAACCAAGTAAATAAATAACTGAAATTGAATTTCTTTAATAAGAAATAAATTGTGATTTATTGAAATTAATAAAAGGCTTGGAATTTATAGAATTCGATTTGATGAATTTAATTTGATTCAAATTGTAAGTTTTGAAATAATGAAGTTGAACTTAAATAATTGATTAAATGAATTGAAAATTTAATAGAAATCATTTTGAAAAATAAAATTAACTTAACGAATATTGAATAAAATCGATAAATGAATTTGAATTTGATTTGAGTGTTAAATTAATTTATTTAAATGATTACGGAATGAAATTTATATATGAATTTGAATCAATATTTTAATTGTTTTAAATAAAATTCGAAATTGAATTATAAGACTTTGAAATGGTGTTTTGGAAGTTTTGAAACGTAAAATATGGAAATTGATTTAGAAAGGCAAATGAAATGTTGGTTTACAAATTCTAATTGAAATTGAAATTGAATTTGATTTTTGTTTGAAATTCATTAAACGACCAACCGGTGTAATAATTACGAAAGTTATTAAAGAAACCGGAATCGGTTATGGACATACTCTCTGTCTAAACCGAAAACCACTTTAATAACTATATGCGGAGTGTCATCCAGAATGGAGTAGTTGGAATGATGTACGTGATGACTGAAGAAAGAGAACGATAACGGATAGCCTTGACACTTGTGTCAAATTGGAAATGACTAAAACAGGAGCCGTGACGGGCCAAATGGGGTTAGCCACCTCGAGCGAACACACTTCTTCATAAAATACTCATTACTTGTTATTGATTGGTTCACCCTCGTAATTTTGGGAGTGTTGTTTCGCGGTGTTGCGATCGCTGCGGCGATGCGTTCTCACCAGTCCGTACCAGGCAAACGGTAGTTTCACTACCTTGGGTATTGCCTCATGTGCCTTGTCATACTTGTATCCCTATAGAAGCGACCATTAGGAATTTGTTTGTGTTATACCTATAGATTACTCCCCGATATCCCACTAGTTTACGGTGGAGTTTTCAGTGCTGTATAGTCTATGACACTTATATAAATGTGTTAAGGGGGATAGTGGTAACGCCTTAACACTATTTTGATATTTTATATTACTGATAGACATTATCTATTTAGCTTATATTACTACACAGTAGATAGTTTAACGGATCCTTAGAGGACGGTTATTCCAATATCCTTTGAGTTATTTGTATTTCAATTGTTATTTCACTTGAGTTGGATTTATTGACATAAGAATGTTAATCCTGACTCGAGTGTTTTGTGTTTTGCTTTACGCTCGGGTCAGACTGAGAGTACCAGCTTTCGAGACTCACCTTTGAAGTTGGAGCTTCGCTTGGAGATCCAGCTATCTATCTAGCTTTCAGATATTCAATTGATTCCAGTGATGTATTCTGATTCTTATATTTGACTATTGTATTCGAAACTTCTATTTAACTCTGTTATATATATAGTAGCTTCATGAACTACTATCTTATGCTTCCACTGCATATTTATTACTCACTGTCTGTGATCTGTGATTATTTACTTACTGTATATGTTTAGTTTTGTCAAATTTTAAATTAACAATTCGGTATTTTGAATTATTCAAGTCCGACATGTGCGGAGGCGAATAGTCCAAAATAGCGGGTCGTTACAGTTGGTATCAGAGCTTTTGGTAGCTCTAGGCAAAACTTAGCATATATGGTAAATGTATTTACAGAATCACTCTCATTCATGTTTCAATCTCTTCCTTTTGACTCAATTCCTTTGAATTTTGGAACGTTCCCTCGGTTTCGAAATTCATTCATGTCCCTTACTATTCGTCTTCTTTAATTCTGGAGTATTCCATAACTCCACTTCGAACGATCTTTATAATGAATCGGCAGTCTCGCCAAACTTCGAATGATTTGAAAAGGGGTGAAACTCCTTTACAATAGGCATTGATTTACGGGAGATTTCTGTATGCTTGGTTTACGATGCTATCTATCCCCTGTTATACCTGAATTCTATCCTTTGCGATCGAATGTTGATTTACCACGGAATTCAGCATCGATCATATTCTTGAAGTTATGGTCGACCCGGTTAAGGTTGCCCATGAATTAAATAAGCTTATCCATCTCCCGATTCTGTTAATTGAATTATCTTATTTTCTGTTTCGAACCTATTTTTGAATCAAAATTCTCTTTGATTTGATTTTTATCAAATTTGAATCTCTATACTTGCTTTGAAATCGATTGTCGTATCGTCGAGCGAGAAAGTGTATTTGTGAATTAATATTAAAAATGTTATATATATTGTGTTGTTTGAGTTGTTAATGTTGATTTGGGTTTTCGATCGATTCGTTTGATCAACGCTATCGATAGGATTTCCAAAACACTTGAACAGAGCAAACTGACACAATAGTATTTTTGAATTTGGTAAATAAAATAGTTTTGAATGATTATATTATATATAATTATAAATTTTTCTGAAACTAAACTGTTAATGGATTTGTTGTCAGAAATGATAATATTTGATTCTCATATATTGTTTTGTAAACCATTGACTATTGCATAATATAAATGAATGAATTTATAAAACCTGATTTGTAAATTGATTTGGAAATGTAAATGAATGTAAATCAGGAATTTGAGAATTTGATTTTTGGCGATTTCAAACTTTGATTTTAAAGTATAAAGCGTATAGTAAATAGAAACCGTTTCAAAGAATTTTAACTGTTAAATTAGAGCTCTTCTCCTTTGTCGCTGGAAAATAATTTCGGTGATGACGGCCGCATCATCGACATTCATTTTCGAGTTTCAAAGTGGAGAGACTATTCTGTAGCCCTGCTGCACTTTTATTTGGAAAAATAAATTTGATTTGAGTTGCTGAACTTGACTTGATTTATAATATATATTGAAATTTTAAATTTGATTTGATATATTATGGTATATAAATATATTTATTTTATCTCTAAGTTGTTTGAAATTAATCGGAAATTAATTCTTAAAATTTTTATTTAAGGATGATTTTCAATAAAGCCAAAAAATTTGACTTGATACTTAACTTGAAATAAGCGAATTGTAAAATTTTATTTGGATAATACTCAATTGCATTATATATAACTTACCTAAATTTTCAAAAGTTAACTATGTAATTGAATATTATACAATATAAAATGATATCAAAGGAATTTTTAAATAAATTTGGGTAGTTATATTAAATGTAAATATACATAATATATATGTGATAAGATATATTAAGTAGAATAAATTTAAAAATAATTTGGAATATAGAAGAATTAGATTTGTCGAATAAAGTATGATTATAATAAATACTATTCAAATGTATAATTTTTGAAATGGTTAATTTAAGAAAATTAGATAATATATAATATAAATTATCTTTATAAATAAATTTTGAGTGCATATAATAAATGTTATTCACTTAAATTTTAATTATAAAATGTTTATGGAGATAAATAGAATAATGAGTTGAATAAATAATATGTGATATTAATAGAAGAAAATTTTGTTTTTAAAGTTAATAAATTAAAATTAAATCAATTTAATGAGGTATTAATTGAATTTAAATTGAATTTCATTTGAAAGATACCTTTTGTGCCTAACATTTTAGACGTAAAATCAAATCAATTTAATGAAACCTTGAATTTAAAAACAAATTGTTGAATATATATTTATTTAAATTGAAGTTTATATGTTTAAAAATTATTGTTTTATTTTGTTTTCAAATCCATTATCTTTTTACTTGTTTCTATTCTCCTACCTCCTTCCTTTTCGAGGACAAAAAGTTTTGAGTGGGGGAGAGTGTAACGACCCATAAATTTTAACGGTTTTAGTAACGTATTTAATTTAAATTTTGTGAAATTTTAAACGGTAAAATTTTAAAATAAGAATTTGATATTTGGAATGCGTCCAATTAAACATAGCAACCGGTAAATTTTTATCCAAAAATATGAAAGTTTATTTCATGCGTAAATTTACTTCAATTTAATCGGTTAAAAATCGATGAAAATAAAACGTTTTCGAAACCAAAATATTTTTACATAGAAAAATTCTAAAACGTCATCTGAGCAAGATGCCATTTTTCGTTTTTCCAAATTCGGAAATCTTTGCTACGTCGATCTTATTTTTCTGCGTTTTTCTTGCATTTTCCGTTGGTATAAAAATTTGAATTTTTATAATTCAATCGTACCACTGATATCTGTATACCGTTTTGATCATCTTGTTCTTCTGATCTTTATGGAATATTCGATTGTCAAATACGGAGATCGGTGTACGTTGCACTTTGCAAAACGCCTTCCGTATCGGTTCCGCAATTTGCCTTTTTGATTTCAGTGATCATTCATTTACTCATACGTTGGAAATCCAATGGTCACAACCTTTTGTTTTTTCTAGAAACCCAAAATGTGACCATTACTATTCCCACCGTTCACGTCCTTTTATCCAACTTGCCCATTTCTGCGCCGCTCTAGTGCACTCTAACTCACCGCATCTTTCATGGCTTCTCCATAGCCCATTTACCATCTTCACGCAAAACATCAAAATAGATACGCCATCCTTGAAGCCCCGTAAAAGACACTAGCCTAGTTCAGTCCGAGCCACCTCTGTCGCCCCGGACGTTAACATGACGTCGCTTGGTTCCATTTATCAGCACCCGCTTCTTCTCTCTCCCCTCCCTTCCCTCCTCAAACCTCACGAATCTAATTTATTCTTCTTCCCCAGAAACCGACATAATCTTTTGATCGTCAAATCAAGCTTCAATAATTTTCATATTCCAGAGCTAGAAAGTGTAACTCAAGATTTGATTAATCGCACTAAATGGTTTACTTACACTTTAGCTCATGCTGTTGTTAACTCTATTACCGTTGCCGATCATGTTTCTGTGATTGAAGAATCCAAAAAGATCGAGAATTGGATATCTGGCATTACTGGTTACATAGAATTTACCCTTAAGTGCAGGTTTCAAAGGATGGACTTTCTGCTTTGCATGTGCCATATTCTTATGGATTCGCAATTATTCTACTAACAGTCATTGTAAAGGCAGCCACATTTCCTTTGACTAAGAAGTAGGTTGAATCAGCGATGGCAATGCGATCTTTACAACCTCAAGTGAAGGCTATCCAGCAGTTTTATGCAGGAGATCAGGAAAGAATACAGAGTGAAATGGCTCGTTTGTATAAAGTAGATGGTGTAAACCCATTAGCAGGCTGCTTGCCTACTCTTGCAACCATACCAGTTTGGATTGGATTATATAGATCCCTCTGTAATGTTGCAGACGAGGGACTGCTGACTGAAGGGTTCTTTTGGATACCTACTCTCTCTGGTCCAACTACTATTGCCGCTCGACAAAGTGGCAGCGGAATTTCTTGGCTTTTTCCTTTTGTCGATGGTCACCAACCTTTAGGATGGCACGACACACTATCTTATCTTGTATTACCTGTTTTACTGGTTATCTCACAATCCATATCTGCTCAAGTAATATGGCCAGTGCAGCTTTATCGTCAAGTTCGTACCAACCATGTTTGTTTGGATTCATGCCCGGATTTCGTAACTCAATTTCATTGTCTACCTCTTTAGCCTCGAAAGGTGAGCAATCACTCACGATTAATATTCTTTTATTTGTTAAATTTGATTTCAATTGAAATGACAATTGAAATATATTGTTGTTAGCTATTTACACTGTCATATATGCTATTACCTGTATCAGTTCACCTGTGACATCTGACACCATTATCTGTTAATTATGCGATAAAAATCCAGTTTGGTTGATAATTGATTGATTGTTTGATGTTTACATTGGACGTTAAATTGTAAATTGTTTAAAGTAATAAATTATATGCAATTGAATCAGATATAGGATAGTAATAAAATTTAATTGATATGTGATGAATTGGACATATTAAATTGGTAAAATATGACCCCTTTAAATTGTTAAATAAATTGACATAGAAATTTGGTTAATTAGACCTTGAACCATTTGAATGAATGTTGTATAAATTGAAGAAGTATGAAATTTGAATAATTGATGTCAAGTGTAGAACCGCATAAAATAATAGTGTAATAATCTTTAATCTACATGAAATGATAGTGTAGATTCGAGAAATAATTATATTAATTTGCACAAACAACAATGTAAATTAATACGATTATTTCGGGATTATTTGAATAAGTTATTGGATTGCTATTGATGGTTGTTATTGCTTGTTTATTTACTTTGACACCATCCCAGTTATCACACTACAAGTTCCCTTTGCTATGTATGATTTGTGAATTGAAATGGAATCGGGTTGAAATGATAAATACCCAAATGAACTTGACTTAGGATAGAGAATTAAATAAAAATCCGATTGGTCAATAATTTGTAAAAAAATTAATGAATTATTTTGAATAAATAATAAGATTTGAAATGAAGTTGGAATTTTAATTTAATGAAAGGAAATGTTAATATAAAAAAATTTGAAATAAAATATTAACATAGTAGTTGTCAAAAGAATGTTGTTTTAAAATAAATTATTTGACAATAAAATTTGGGATTATACATTGAATTAAATTTGGAATTATTTAATAATTAAGTTTGAAATTATTGAATGATTAAGTTTGAAATTAGTAAGTTTTGAATTATTTAATTAAGATTTGGAATTATTTAATAATTAAATGAAATTGAATTATTTGATAATTGAATAAAAATTTGAATTCTTTGATAAGAGAAATTGAACTTTTGATTTAGTGAATTTGAACTTCGTTAATAAATAAAATTGGGTTTCTTTATTTATTAAGTTTTGGAAAATTATTTAAGTTAATAAGTGAAATTGAACTTCTTGAATATATGAAATTAAGTTCTTTATTAATTGAGTTTTGAAATTTGTAACCAAGTAAATAAATAATTGAAATTGAATTTCTTTAATAAGAAATATATTGTGATTTATTGAAATTAATGAAAGACTTGGAATTTATAGAATTCGATTTGACGAATTTAGTTTGATTCAAATTGTAAGTTTTGAAATAATGAAGTTGAACTTAAATAATTGATTAAATGAATTGAAAATTTAATAGAAATCGTTTTGAAAAATAAAACTAACTTAACGAATATTGAATGAAATCGATAAATGAATAGAATTTGATTTGAGTGTTAAATTAACTTATTTAAATGATTACGGAATGAAATTTATATATTAATTTGAATCAATATTTTAATTGTTTTAAATAAAATTTGAAATTGAATTATAAGATTTTGAAATGGTGTTTTGGAAGTTTTGAAACGTAAAATATGGAAATTGATTTACAAAGGCAAATGGAATGTTGGTTTACAAATTCTAATTGAAATTGAATTTGATTTTTGTTTGAAATTCATTAAACGACCAATCGGTGTAATAATTACGAAAGTTATTAAAGAACCCGGAATCGGTTATGGACATACTCTCTGTCTAAACCGAAAACCACTTGAATAACTATATGCGGAGTGTGATCCAGAATGAAGTGGTTGGAATGATGTACGTGATGGCTGAAGAAAGAGAATGATAATGGATATCCTTGACACTTGTATCAAATTGGAAATTACCAAAACAGGAGCCGTGCCGGGCCAAATGGGCTTAGCCATCTCGAGCGAACACACTTCTTCTTAAACTACTCATTACTTTGTTATTGATTAGTGCACTCTCATAATTTTGGGAGTGTTGTTTCGCGGTGTTGCGATTGCTGCGGCGATGCGTTCTCACCAGTCCGGATCAGGCAAACGGTTGTTTCACTACCTTGGGTATTGCCTCATGTGCCTTGTCATACTTGTATCCCTATAGACGCGACCACTAAGAATTTGTTCTGTGTTATACCTATGGAGTACTCCTTGATATCCCACTAGTTTACGGTAGAGTTTACAGTGCTGTAAGTCTATGACACTTATATAAATGTGTTAAGGGGATAATGGTAACGCCTTAACACTATTTTGATATTTTATATTACTGATAGACATTATCTATTCAGCGTATATTACTACATAGTAGATAGTTTAACGGATCCTTAGAGGACGGCTATTCCAACGTCCTTTGAGTTATTTGTATTTCAATCGTTATTTCACTTGAGTTGGATTTATTGAGATAAGAATGTTAATCCTGACTCGAGTGTTTTGTGTTTTGCTTTACGCTCGGGTCAGACTGAGAGTACCAGCTTTCGAGACTCACCTTTGAAGTTGGAGCTTCGCTTGGAGATCTAGCTATCTATCCAGCTTTCAGATATTCAGTTGATTCCAGTGATGTATTCTGATTCTTATATTTGACTATTGTATTTGAGACTTCTGTTGTAACTTATTTAACTCTGTTATATATATAGTAGCTTCATGAACTACTATCTTTTGCTTCCGCTGCATATTTATTACTCTGTGTCTATGATCTGTGATTATTTATTTACTGTATATGTTCAGTTTTGTCAAAATTTAAATTAACAATTTGGTATTTTGAATTATTCGAGTCCGACATGTGCGGAGGCGAATAGTCCAAAATAGCGGGTCGTTACAATTGATTTCATGTGATGATTGTATGTTTTTAGTTGCAAGTGATTGTTGTCATGTTATATAGATTTATTTTGTTATTAATTGAGACAACTTAAATATTTCACTTTTATATAATTATTAACCTCTTTGGATGATATAAGTGAAATACAGGTTTATGGAAGCAATAGCTACTCCTTTTGGTTTTATAAAATAAGCGTTGTTTGCCCGACAAATAGATACGTTCTCGGATTACGGTTTTCTGGTGATATTATATTATTTTCCCATAGTTTGGGGTATATTATTTTGAAAAATATGCTATATATTGTTATTATTTATATTATTATTTCTCCCAGATCTCTCCGTACAAAGGAGACTTTGCCGAAATTTTCCGTGAATTTTGGACTTAGAAAAATTTTGTGAAAAATACAAACGTTTTCCAATTTTTATTGAACTTGGATATAAAAGTATTTAATTGCTTATAAATTGATAAAAAAATTAAATTATTTAATTATGTAAATTAACTATTATAAATTTTATATTTTGAATAAGATAGATTAATTCCTTAATCCCTGCTTTTCCCTTTTCAAGGACGAAAAGTTTTGAGTGGGGGAGAGTGTAACAATCTGCATTTTTCCAATAATTAAAATTTTAAATTAAATAAGTTTTTGTAATTTAATGTTGGAAGAAAATAAAATTTATGATGTAGGAATGAGAAAACTAACTAGAATGAAGTTTAATATTGTAAATTAATGTAATAAATGACTAATTGAATGAAATCTCAAATAATTGTAATAAATTGTAAAGTTACATTAGTTAGTAATTGTCAATAAGAAGATAAATCAATGTGAAGTTATTTGTTTTGTCAGTTAACAATAAACTTAGAAATGTGTTTGAATTGGCAAATTGTAACAATAGCTAATTAATCCATTGAAATTTAATTAGTTATAAATAGTAAATAAGGGAATAAGTTAAATGTTATAATTAATGGTGAAATAATATGTAATTCAATGTAATCGGGGAAAATCAGGGTGGTATAAGTGGTCATAACATTTATTTGAAGATGATATACCGATAAGTGTGATTAAAGTAAGAAAAGGGGACAATTGTTATATGTTACCTATTTAATCATTCTGTTGAATATAATTTGGAATAAATTATGACTAAATGTAATTAAATATCACGCTAATGTAAATAAAGATGAAACTGGAGAATATTAATGTCATAAGATATAAACCAATGCTAACTATGCTTGTAGGATAATGATTGATTGTGGTAATAGATGTTAATATAAGAGAGGAATAATTTAAGAAATAAATGTTGGAATATGAAGTGAACAGTAAATAGTTGCGGTGTAATGAGAATTCGTTTGAAATCTAATTTTGAATATAAACTGCAATAATAGTTGTTGGAATCCTTTAATTGAAAAGAAAAGACAAGTGCATTGTAATTAATAAGTTCAACATAAGAACTTACGTTTTAAATTAAATGAAGATGAAGATTTTAATGAAATTTAAGCTTTGACTAGAAAAGAATAAATTGTATGTTTTCTTCTAACCGGAATAACAAATGTTTATTCAAATGATGGAGTGAATATTTTAATAAAAGAATAACATAATTTGTTATTTGAATTGCATCTTGGAGAAGTTGATTTTCAATAAGATGAAAATATTTACTTTGTAAGTAGTGTATAAATTTGTTGTATATAAAATTTTATAAAACATGTTCGAATTGGTATAAATGAAAAGAAAACGGTGTTTCTAATTAGAATTTGTTGAAATTAGTAAGGAAATGAATTGGACTTAGATTAATTGAAATGTTTCAGTTAAAAGGAATCATAAATGAAATTGTAATGAATGATTTAATATAGAAACTTGCATTTAGTGTCAATATGAAATGAACATTTTAATTAAGATAATTGCATGTTTTGAGATGTGTTAAAATAAAACTTTCATTTTGAATAAGTATGATTTTGAAAAAAAAAAGAATTTTAGGATAATATACACACACACACACATTAATATCCAAATTTTTAAATATATCAAAGGGTTCATGGTTGTGTAAATATTGTGGAATCAATTAGAATTACCTTTAATTAAAAATTGTACATTAATTACACATGTTCACGCATATTTATTGTGACGCCCCACCTCTATACCCACGCTAGCCAAGAACACTCCGGAGAAGTGCTGTCAACTAGCACGGAGAATAAGGCTGTTGAGGAGCGACCATCCATGTAATTGCTTATCACACGGTGGCTATAAATAATCTTCGGAAACAAACATAGAAATAATCATATCGCAAATCAGTCACAGATATCCATATCACAAAGGCGGAAGAAGATATGAATATATAACTAACACATGAAAGTGTACATCAGAGTAGTGGTCAATAAGATCCACGATAATACAAAAGAATAGCAACACGTGCTATACAAAAGAATACAACTATGAGTCTATATCTCAAGTGTATACAACAAAAAAACTGCTAATCTAAACAGTTAGCCAAAAGTCAGAGTGATGAATCCCTGGGAAGAAGTCAAGCAGAAGCACCTGTAACATCTCGGTCTGATCCGAGTATTATTTAAGAAAATAATAAACGGATCAGTCTAGCTATAAATATCAGATGACATGATATAACATAAAAGATATGGCATAAACATAAACATCCATAACGACATACCACTATAAGTATGTAAATAATGATCAACAGAAGATCAATCAATAAGAGATAATCAATATCACAAGAATCTTCTCAAAGATTCGAAGGGGGCATCATACCCTAAACTTGTACTCATAACAAGTCAATGACATAAATTCCAGAAATCAACACGAGAAATCCAGAAATCATAAAAAGGGAAAGAGGCCTATCACATGACGGTCCGAAGACCATGGGGAGCTACCCCACATGTGTGAGTGGAATCACACAGAATGAGGTCAAGACTAACCAAAAAGCAGAAAGGTATGTGTGAATGGAATCACACAAGTGGTGTCTAGTCTAACCTTGCAATGAAAGAGACATCGCGCAATTGCTAGTCTAATTCATAAAGCGATCATCAAGATCAACGAGAAGTGTCAATTACACTAAGCTAGTAAATATAGAAGTTTAGCTTCATGTCCCATAACTACTTGCTTAACTTAAATATTTACGAACAAACTGTAAATCTTCACTAATAAAATTGTCACAAGAGGTTCAATCGAACAAGTCCAAGAATTAACCGACGAAGTGAACGCAAGCGTTTCATACCACTTGTTTTACTAAGTCGTTTAATTAGATTTCTCATCCGAGTGAGGTAAAGGCTTGTATATACTAATAGATTGGAAAACGGTTTAAGAAAAGAGCTTTGTTATTAAAAATAGAGTTGAAATTGTTTGTTAAAAGAGTTTTGATATTTACTACTAGTATTGAAACCTTTATATTATAAAGTGACAAAACACATAAGCAAGTGTAGAAACAATCAGTCACAAAGATCGCATACGGAGATGCGAATAAAATCCAAGGAAATCAGCTCAATATTTTTCAGATAAGATCCCCTACGGGGGGGGTCCAGGGGGGGTGGCAACCCCCCAAGGTGGGGGTGCAGGGGCAACGCCACCGCTTACGGGGTTCGACCTGCCCGGTCAGGTCGCGGGGGTCCAGGGGGCAGCGCCCCCGGCGGGGTGCGGGGCAGCGCCCCGACCAAAACGGTACGACCTAGTGAAGACAAAATGAGGTCTAACGACCTAAGGGGAATAGGGTCGAGCGACCTAATGGTTGCGACCTAGGGGTCTAAGGAGTCAAGCGACCTAACTGGAGCAACTCTATGGTCATGCGACCTAACTGAAATGGCCAAGCAACCTAACAATAGCACAGGTCAAGCGACCTAACGTTTTAAGGCCGAGCGACCTAATTAAACTCACGACTTAATGGTGTGAAAGGCGTGCGACCTAATGTGTTACGACCTAAGGGTCGAGCGACTTAGTGGAACAAGGTCATACGACCTAATACTTGTAGTAGGGTTGGGCGACCTAATGGAGTAAACGGTCGAGCGACCTAACAGGTTATAGGTCATGCGACCTAGTGGGTTAACGGCCTAACGACCTAACGACCTAAAAACCCGCGACCTAAGGGTCGAACGACCTAAATGGTCCAGCGACCTAGCACTAAACAAGGCCGAGCGACCTAATGGTACCCGCGACCTAGAGGTCAAGCGACCAAGGGATGAAATGGCCAGAGGATATAGGCGAGCGACCTACGACCCACCTACCCACGACCTACGACCTAAGCTCAAACGCGAGCTGCTAGCTACGAGCTAGCGACCTAGCGAAGTGAGAGAGACCGAGCGACCTACGACCTAAGGTCCATACGACCTATGGCCTAACACCGAACAAGCATTTAGATGGCCCAGCGACCTATGGTACTAACTCGCGAGCGACCTAAGTCCTAGGTCGTGAGCGACCTAACTGCGAGTGAGCAAAAATGGCCAGAGCCAAAGCAGAGCGACCTAACGGCCATACGACCTACGACCTAAGGTCCTGAGCGACCTAACTCCGAAAACACGAAAATGGCCAGAACGACCTAGGGGTTAACTCGTACGCGACCTACGGCCTAAGGTCCACACGACCTAACTCCGAGCAAGCTAAAAACGGCCAGAACGACCTAAATGCAGAAATTTCTCCCAAACACCAAAAATCGGAGTTTTTCGCCAATCCAATCCAAACCAAAAGCAAATATGCATGCTAAAGTGATAGGGAATCATTCCCAACAGTCCAATATAGTTATAGACTAGAATTGTGAGATAAAAATCTCACCTTTGCACTAAAATTTATGAAGATGAAGCTTGAAAGCAAGGAGAAGCAATCCAAAGCTTGAATCCAATATCTTCTACTTGAATTTGGAGTTGAATGATGGAGTTGCAATTGAATTTGAGCTTGGAGTTTTAATTTCCCATTCTCTTCACCATTAATGCTAAAGCTTGAGTTAGTTAGGAAATTTATGAAGAGTGAGGAGAAGAGGGTTGGAACTTGGGCTTAATAGGCTAAACTAACCCAAAGTCCAAAGCGGGAAAAGTTAGTGAAATTTCACTAACTCCAAACCTATCGATGTTTATACTTAAAAAGTTGTAAACGACATTTCGAACTCAATGGAAGTGGTCTCGAGTCCTAATTTGACCGTTTGCAAAAAGTAGTTTTTCGGACCAAAATCCGATTAACGATTTAATATTTAAATAAAAATATTTAAATGTAAACTCGATAAATATGCGGGTTGTTACATTTATTTTCCATTTCATATATGGTAAAACTTGTAAATTTGTTGCATTAATATGACCGTTACAGTAATTAAAAAAGTAAAGTAAATCATTTTATAATGCATAGATAGATATATATTCATTAATTAATCAAATTGGTTTGAGTAACATAAATAAATGAATAGATTAATTGATTGATTGATTGTTAATTGATTGATTGTGCTAATGGAGTGTGCACATATATTAATGTAAAACGAATGTTTTAATAAAGAATTAAATGATAAATATATGTATATTTGGGTTTGTTGAAGTGAATTAATAGGAGTAAGTTTGTCACGACCCGTTAATTTTAATGGTTTTATTTATTTAATTAATTGGATATTTGTGAATTTTTAAATAATAAAATCTTGAAATATAAAGTTGATATTTGGAATACGTCTAATTGAAAATAGCAAACTGTAAATTTTCATCTGAAAATATGAAAGTTTATTTCATTGTGTAATTCTATTTAATTTATATCAGTTAATATTTGATGATAATAAAATGTTCCCAAACTTGAATATTTTTCTATAGAAAAATTGTAAATCATCTTCTGAGCAAGACATCAAATTTCGTTTCTTCCAATTTTTACTCCTATTGCTCTATCGATCTTATTTTCGGCGAAATAGCAGCATTTTCGTACCGATATCGATTTTGATAGAATGATCGTACCACTAATATCTTTATACCTTTTGATCATCTCGTTATGCTGTTCTCCGCAGTATATTCATTTGTGTACTTCGGAGTCCGGTACGCATTAGAATCCGTAAAAATGGTACCCGTATCGATTCCGCACCCAAGTCTTTTGGTTTCTTACCCTTTCATATCTCACCGCCTATTACCCAATAGTCGCTAGTTTCTTCTTTTTTTCTCACAATTTATATCAACCCATTGCTATTCCTACCGGTTTCTATTCATCCTCTAAAATTCCCTTTAGCACGTTCATTTTGAAATAGATACTAATATAACTAAACACAAAAATTTCACTTTCTTTTGCTTGTAACGAGTCTCCAACCTGAAGCCTAGCTTTTCATCTCTCTCTCCAATTGCCGACCACATCCCTACGTCCACCACCAGCCTCACCTGACTTCAGCCTTCACTCACTCGAAGCCATAGCAACCGCCTTCCGCCTTCTCTTTGCATTGCTAACCCATCACCGAGCATCGCCGACCTCTTCGCCGACCATCACCTTGGCACTGACTGGATTCTCTTCCGCCTTCGCACTCCGGCACCTTTTTGGGCTCATCAACTCGGCTGCACCAAGTAGGTGTTCATCTCCCCTCCATCCTGCCGAGCCCCACTTCATCTACCGAGCACAGTAGCTTTGTTTATTTGATTCTTCATGTATATATAAATATAAGGTAAGAAGATATGTATAGTGTACATATATAAATATGTTATATGTTGCACTTTTTTTCTGTTGTTTCATATGTTTAGAAATTTTTATAATATATTAATTGGATCTGTGGGGTTTTATTGTATAGGGTATATAAGTATATCTATTTAAACTGGTATATAGAGTATATATATGTTTAGTTTATAGTAAGTATATATATATATATATATATATATATATATATATCAGCTTATATAATAGTATGTGTATATTTTAAATGTAAGTCTATATAAGAATTTATGTGAATATAAACTGATTTTGTGTTTCAAGCTTGGGAAGGGACCTACTGTTATTGCACAATGTAATATGTCGGTAGATATATTTTGATAACTTACTTTTCTAAAGTACATATGTTGATAATTTGTTACTCTTTAATATGTCACTAATTTATATTACATTTTTTTGTTATATATATTTTTCTTTTCAATAGTTGGTAGTTTGTTAAAGGTTAGAGATATATTTTAACAGCATATATGAATGGTATGTGTAATTGTATAGTGGGATCCAATTGTTTATATCGTATGTATTTATAGTTTAAACAAGTATATGTATGGTTATATATATTTGGTTTTATATATATCCATTTGCATCCACACATGCCGGACTTGAATTGCTCAAAATACCGCATTGTAAATAAATTTGGAGCAAATGAAATACAATCACAGAATCACAGACACAGAAATATCAGAATAACTTGCAGCGGAAATTAAAATACCCTATTAGTTCACGAAGCTACTATAACAAACTCTCAAAAACATAATACATAATATCAGTCTGAAACATATACAATAGAAATCCAAATACATAGAAGTTTATAAATACCAGAACTGAAATAGAACAACTGAAACTGAAAGGGAATAGATAACCAGACAAGCAGAATCTCCAGCGATTCCTAACCCCGGAAAAAAGAAATCCAAAGCTAAGCTGTAAACACTCAGGCGGACCGAGCGTAAAGTAAAACACAAAACACACGAGTCGGGACATATATACTTATATAATGTAAACGAACTCAAGTGAACTGTAGTAGTAATGTACAATAACTTAAAGGATGCTTGGGATCGTCCATCCTTTAAGGATCAATTAACTATAAATTAAATACATCCCCTAGTTAAAATTTCCAGATAGTAATTTATACTTTGAAATCAAATATCATTTCAAAATTCAATATCATTCAATAATCCATTACAAAATATCGTAACTTTTCAAAACCACATTCATTTTTTTTAAAATACCATTTCAACACACATTTCAAAATAGTTTGTATTTCAAAACAAATTACTTCATTTTAAATCATTAAAATGAAGTTATCATATTTAATAATTAGACTATTAAATTTCCAAAATTTTAATCTTTCAAAGTTCATTTATTCACTTAAACAATGAAAATTCAACTTTCGCAGCATTTAGAAAATGCTAGGAAAGTTACTCTTAAAACAATTCAATTTAACAGAAGAGGGCATTTAAAAATGCTGTAATAGGCTTACTTTAGTTCAAATAAAGTCTTAGTTAATTTCAGCAACTAAAACACTTACAAATGCTATAATAGCCCTTAATTCAATTTAGCCATTTAGTTCATTTCTATCAACTACATCATTTACAAATGTTGTAATATCCTTTACATTAGAAATAATAACATTTCAAAAATGCTGTTAATTAAATTCCAAGTATTCAATATAATTTCACAAACACTTAAATTTTTATTTAAATCATTTTAAACTTATAAAATCATATATTTCCACTTTTAAAACAATCATTTAAATACCCTTATATTCATGATTTTATAAAGTTAAATTTTCATTCAAAATCAATTTAATAATAATTTACTTATATAATTCAACATTCAATCTCAGTTCTTTATAATTAAATTTTTAACTTAACACTTAAGTTTAAATTTCCAGATATAAATTATTTTTCATTTTATTTATTTAACTTAAAATTCATTTTTAAACAAATTTCCAATCTAAGTTATATTTCAAAATTCAACTCAAATATTCATTTATTTAAATTTTTAACTTATTCAAAAATCATTAACACTTTACAAAAATCATTTAAATTCATTTTAAATCAAATTTTAAATCTATTTTCATATTTCCTACTTAATTCAAATTCCATTTATAACCAAATCATAATTTCCAAATTAACTTATATTTCAAATTTCTAACTTCACCGTTAATTTATTTCACTTAAAAAAATTTAGAAAATCAATAATACTTTACAAAAATCATTTTTTATTTAAGTTTTAAATCAAAATATCATAATATTTATATTTCTAAAACACTTTAAAATTTTCATAAAAATATATATTAACCATGGGTCTGTATATCATTTTCTAGCATAGGTAAAGTGATACGGATAATATATCATTTCAATCCGTAATTTACAAAGAAAACCCGGGTTTTATCATTTAAAACCCGCAGTCCCAAGTAAATGAAATAATTAAAAATCGTTCAGGCCTATCATTTCAGCCCATAACGATTTTTTCCTATTCTAAAGTCTGTTCGGGTATGTATCATTTCAACCCATGGTGATTCTAATCTAAAGGGAACTTGCAGTGTGATAAAATGATATAAATAACAGAATAGCATTATATGATAGTAACAGATGTTATAACAGGTAAATAAGCATGGGTGAACATCATATGATCATAGCATAGCAAATATAGCATGGTGATATATTTTACAGATTCAAATGTGATCGGTTTACTAGTCATATAAGTATAAATACTGTCTGGTGAGAATTACTCACTGGTATAAGCTGAAGACAACAACCAAAGTACACAAACTGATATCCACAAAGGCACGATAGCACAACAATGATTCAAGTGTGGGAGAGACAAAGCTAATAGCCTTGTTTCATAACAAACAAAACAAAGTGCAATACGTAAATTTCAAACCAAACTATCATAAACAAAGCTAGAAATATAAGTACAATACATAGCTAAACTTTTGCACATGCATTCAACCACTTGTGCTTCAGCTATGAACTAGAAAGGCACTGTAATAGGATGGTTTTGGATCAGGTTAAGGTCAAGTTAAGATCATGTAGGGGTCGGCCAAAGCAATACAAAGGAGATGAAGGCATATGTGTGCTTGAATTCACAAAACAAGGCAACAACAAGCAACAACATGGATTACAAGCCCTAAATGACTTCGGCCAAGCATGGATTGGGCACGGCCTGATCTTGGAGGGTCAACTATAGATTTGGTAAGGTCTGAAGTTCAGGTTTGTGGTGGTGGTGGTGGTGTTTGGTCGTCCAAGCATGATGGTGGAGTGGTGGCAACAAGTATTGATCGGCTATGGTTGTAAATGTGAAGTTTTTGTGCATTTTTAGGTGGATCTTCAACATAGGATGGCTCGGCTCAGGAACGGCAGTAGAGAGGAGGGTATGGTGGCTGGAATAGGTGGTGGCAGAGGTAGCCAAGGTGATGGAAGTGGCAGGCCTAACACAAAGAAGATGGAGCAAGTGCAAAAATCACAACAAAACAATAAAAAGTGAAAAGAAAGAAGAAGTTTTTACCGAAATTTTTTCAAGGATGGTGGCCGAATATTTTTTTGAGTTGAGAAACAAAAAATTTCGTGAAAAGTGATGAGAAATTTGGCTGAACAAAGGAGATATGGCCAGCATTTGAATGCATGTGATGTTTAGTGTGAAAAGGTAAGTTGAATTGTGAAAAGGCAAGGTATACAAAAGGTCAAAACTCTTCATATTTCAAAAATTCTTTTTACATTTTTAAATACAAATAAAATGATTATAAATAAAATAAAAACACTAAAAAATAATGAATGAATAAAATAAATAAATATAATTTTAAATAAATATAATTAAATTAAGAAAATAGCTTAAAAATAGAAACTAGGTTATAAAAATTGAAAATACATACACTAAGCTTTGGAAAAATTATAACATCGCTTTAAAACATTTTAAAATAAAATATATGCCTAACATGTCATATAGCACATATTAGAACATGATTTGACAAAAAAAATATTATTTATATAAATTAAAATAGAAAATTTTATTAAATCAATTTACACCCAATATTGTAAAAAGCATAACTTTCACAGTATAAATCGAATTTCAACGAAACAAAGAGTAGTATTCTTGAAATTAAATTTATTTTCATAATAAAAGGTAAAATTTAAGAATTCAAATATTTAATTTTTAAATTTAAAAGTCAAAGTTTGACCAGATTGACCAAAAATCCACTTTTCTGGAAATATCCTATTTATTCAGGTTTGAAATTATAATTCACACAAAATCAAAATATACTTTTAAAATAACAAAATTTATTCATTTTAATAAATAAAATAAAGTTTTTAAATCATGAGTTTCAATTTAAATAATTAAAATAAACATTAAAATAATCACAAAATACTGGGTTGTTACACTTTCCTCCACTCAAATCTTTTCGTCCTCGAAAAGAACGAACAAGGAAAATAAGAAAAAGAACGATAGACAAAAAATAGTACTAGGAAAAACAATTTCGGATTCAAAGTACAAATGCTTTCCTCCGTTTCTCGGGTACAATCTCGATCGTCAGTACCCCATCGTACTTCGAACAAACTAACAGATTTCCTTCTTAGCTGCTTCGTATTTCTGCTAACAATACGAAGTGGCTTACTCTCGACGATCAAATTAAGCAAAATATCCAAACTATCAAAAGAAGAAGGCTGAATAATAAGAGATGAGTAACGAAGATATTAGAGAAGATGTGATACATGGAATACATCATGCACTCCAGACAACTTCCTGGCAAATCCAGACGATAACCCAAAGAACCAACTCTTTCCACAATTGCGGAAAGGACCCTCAAAGAAGAAGAAGGTAGGAATAGCTAGACGAAAAAATAGGTTGGAACACAATGTTGGACCATTATTTTAAAACCATATAAATTTCAATTTAAAATTTTATATTTATAACATTTTAAACATTTAATAATATACATTTTATAATATGATGAATAGTCATTCGATTCAAATTAGATAGCTCAAAGTAAACAATATTTAAAACATTTTAAATTATTTAGAAAAGTAAAATAAATGATCAAAATATCCTTTATATAATACACTTTATCAAAATACTTTTATATCACGATGTCTTAACAAGTTTATTTTCGTTCCTGTAGAATCTGGCTACGCGTTGATCAGACGCTAAGCTAGAATTCTCCAGATACTTGGTAGACTTGTTTCAACACCCAGTGAAAATACTGGAAAACCTTTTAAAACAACAGATGTGGAAAGTACAATCCAAACAAATCAACCAAACCGAACATGTCGACCATGGATTGCGGATACACAATGGTTACACCTGGATCCCCCAGGAAACATCTGTACCCATAGGTTGACTACCGCAGCCCTGCGATTATGCCATGAAGGATGGTAGTATCGCAAATACATAATGGTTGCGCCTGGTTCCCCCAGGAAACATCCGTACCCTTAGGCTCTCGCAGCCCCTGCAGATTACGCTACCAAGCAACCCAATAGATCACATATATACAATGGTTACGCCTGGATCCCCCAAGAAACATCCGTACCCTTAGGCTCTCGCAACCTCTGTAAATTACGCTATGCAGCCGCGCTCGTAAGACCATGGAGATCGCCATGGAATTCGATGGACACTCGAGTATCATATCCGGAAACCCAAATCAGAGAGAATAATATCGATAGAATGAATCCACAGTGTGGCCACAAAGCAGACATCAAGCAGAAGGCACTTTCCATATCTTTACTTCGAAAATATGTATCATATAGTACCTTTCAAAATCACTTTCAGAAATCATACTTATATAAAGTCCATTATATATAAGATTTCATTTCAAATCGAATACTTCCCAAAATCAATAGCATATCAAATCACACTTATATAAATTTCGAGTATATAAGATTTCAATTTACAAGTTGAGTACCTTTACAAATCAATAGTTTCAAATCACTTCGTACTTATACAAATCAATTTCATACTTATACAAATCCATTTATATAAGTTCGATAACTCCCAAATCAAAGTATTTAAATAAACAAGGTTCTCAATTTCAAACCATTTCAATATCAATTCAGTTTCAAAATCATATATGATTTCCCAAGATCATTTCTTCCTAATTTTATATATTCAGTTTCAAAGTTTCTTAAAACAATAGATTTAGAAAATAATCCAAATTCCCGAATCAACAAAAATTTAGGTCAAACAAATTCATTTCCATTTCAAACATATATTCGCTTTCAAAAATCAAAATACTTCCAAAGTTCTAAATCTTTCGAAACCAAAATACTTGAAATCATTACACTTTGAAAATCATAACATTTCGAAATCATACATTTGAAATCATAAAACATTCCTTTACTTCTTTACATTTCACAAATTTATTCAGTTAAACCCAAATCTAAAATTTCCAATTTTAATTCAATTCAAACCATCAGTTTCAATTCAATTTAGTTTTTCAACAAAACCATTTCAAATATTATCAATTTTCAAATAAAGATTTGATCCATAAAATAAACTATTAAATCTTTAATATATTTCAAAGCATAAATATACCATATTCCAAAACTAAATTTTATAATTTCATATATCTCCAAATTTACTTCATTATTACTTTGTTCTGAAATATTCATTTCATAAATCCATCATTTTCAAATAAAGTCAAATTACAAGTAAACCAAATGTCCTTTCATACTAATATAAACTTCAAATATTCATTTATCAAAATCAATTATCATTTCAAACTCAAATTCTTTATCAAAATAAAGATTAAATCATTTCCGAACCATTTCAAACATCAAAATATCTAAAATGGTTACTAAGTTTAAAACCATCTCTTTTTTAAAAAAACCTTCAAACTATTTATTTCTATATGAAAAAACGAATTTACCATTGGAAAGATTATTATTCTATATATATACTTTATTCAAAACATTTCAAATCTATATTTCATATCAGAATAATCCAAAATAGTCTTATTTATTTCACTCAACAAACAGTTTCAAACTTATATAAATCATATGACTTTATACTTTAATCGTTCCAAACTAAACTTATATTCTTTATCAAATACTTTATACCTTTCAAAATTTCTTAGCCTTGAAAAGTTAACCTTGATTTGGAAGTGCTCGAACCTTCAAAATAGTCGAAGAAATCATATTTTCAATCCAAGAGTTGGAAATCACCAACAAATCAGTAAACCAATTCCAAAAGATAGGGTTATACCAAAACAAATCTGAATCTCGAGGACTGAACACCGGCTTACTTTAAATTATTTCAAATATATATATATATATATATATATACATATAAATATACATATACATATATCTTTCGAATATCAAACCGTACTTCAAAATCGGAAATCAAAATTTAGTTCCACAAAATCACTAGCGAAGCTGCTAGAGTGGCTTCTCCCCCACTCAGAAACTCGAAAATCAATGTCGACGATGCATGCATTCATCACCGAAATCATTTTCCAACGACATAAGTGGGTTCTGGACTTTTATTTTCTTGAAACTTCTTTGAAATCTCTTCGAAATTATTGGAATTCATTCGAATACATTTGAAACCTTTCTATTTGGAAAATATCTTTAAATCATATTATTATTATATATATTCCAAAATCTTAAAACCGATTTCAAAACGCCGAAGTTCGATTCCTCGAAAATCAAATTCAAAACCCTTCAATTATAAATCATTTTATATAAATCAAATTCTTATAAAATTTGAAAATTTTCAAATACTTTAAAAGCTTCAAATTTTCAAAGAAAAAAATATATAATCCATATCGAAAACATTTCACTTTTATATATAAAATGGGGTCATCCTTATCAAAAAATAATAATTTCGATGTATGCACAATATCAAAATACAACCAAACACAAATTTCCAAAGAATGATTCAAGGATGGATTTCAGAAAAAACAGATATTCGAATTTAGAGGAACCTAATCAAATAGAATTCTGGTTCGAAGATAAGCTCGAACAAAGATGATATAATTTAATTTCCCCATAGAAGATAGATAAGCCTATACTAATCGCGGGCGACCTTAACCGGTCAACCGTGACTTTAGGAATATACCCAATGCAGAAATCTAAGGCAAATCAACCGTCGATCCCCAGAGATAGAATCCGGGTAGAGCAGGAAATAGATAGCATCGTAAACTGAGGATATAGAAATCTCCAGTGAATCAATGCCAATTGTAAAGGTGGTTCACCCCTTTACAAATCATTCAAAGATTGGCGGAATCATCGATCTTTTGAGAGGTCATTTAAATGTGGAGTTATGGAATGCTCCAAGATCAATGGGGTAAAATATGAAAGGCAAGGCTAGATTTCAGAACAAGTGGGGAGCGTTCCAAAGTTCAAGGAATCCTAATCGATAAGAATCCTAACCAAGAGATTTCTAACAAGGTGGATACCGAAGGGATGAAGTTTAGAAAAATCTTGATTTCAAAATAAGAAAAAATTTATACGAATATAATCTTTGAAAATACTTTAAAAATCATTTGGAAATCATTTTATAATTCAAAAATATGTTCTCTCACAATGAAATGATTCTGAGATTGATTTCACTCATTATACGGTATGTCTACCCTATCTCTAATGAGTTTTTGCTCCGCAGGATAAGGTTTGCCTAAAACCAAAGCTCTAAACCAACTGTAACAACCCGATATTTTCAGCCATTCGCATCCACACATGCCGGACTTGAATTGCTTAAAATACCGCATTGTAAATAAATTTGGAGCAAATGAAATACAATCACAGAATCACAGACACGGAAATATCAGAATAACTCGCAGCGGAAATTAAAATACCATAGTAGTTCATGAAGCTACTATAACAAACTCTCAAAAACATAATACATAATATCAGTCTGAAACATATACAATAGAAATCCAAATACATAGAATTTTATAAATACCAAAACTGAAATAGAATAACTGAAACTGAAAGGGAATAGATAACTAGACAAGCAGAATCTCCAACGATTCCTAGCTCTAGAAAAAAAGAAATCCAAAGCTAAGATGTAAATACTCAGGCTGACCCGAGCGTAAAGTAAAACATAAAACACTCGAGTCAGGACATATATACTTATATAATGTAAACCAACTCAAGTGAACTGTAGTAGTAGTAACGTACAATAACTTAAAGGATGCTTAGGATCGTCCATCCTCTAAGGATCAGTTAACTATAAATTAAATACATCCCGTGGTTAAAATTTCCAGATAGTAATTTATACTTTGAAATCAAATATCATTTCAAAATTCAAAATATCGTATCTTTTCAAAACCACATTCATTTTTTTTTAAAATACCATTTCAACACACATTTCAAAATAGTTTATATTCCCAAACAAATTACTTCATTTTAAATCATTAAAATGAAGTTATTATATTTAATAATTAAATTATTAAATTTCCAAAATTTTAGTCTTTCAAAGTTCATTTATTCACTTAAATTTATTAAACAACAAAAATTCAACTTTCGCAGCATTTAGAAAATGCTACGGAAAGTTACTCTTAAAACAATTCAATTTAACAAAAGATAGCATTTAAAAATGCTATAATAGGGTTACTTTAGTTCAAATAAAGTCTTAGTTAATTTCGGCAACTACAGCACTTACAAATGTTGTAATAGCCCTTAATTCAATTTAGCGATTTAACTCATTTCTATCAACTACAGCATTTACAAGTGCTGTAATATCCTTTACATTAGAAATAATAACATTTCAAAAATCCTGTTAGTTAAATTCCAAGTATTCAATATAATTTCCCAAACAATTAAATTTTTATTTAAATCATTTTAAAATTATAAAATCATATATTTTTACTTTTAAAACAATCATTTAAATACCCCTATATTCCTTATTTTATAAAGTTAAATTTTCATTCAAAAATCGATTTAATAATAATTTACTTATATAATTCAACATTCAACTTCAATTCTTTATAATTAAATTTTTAACTTAACACTTAAGTTTAAATTTCCAGATATAATTTATTTTTCATTTTATTTATTTAACTTAAAATTCATTTCTAAACAAAATTCATAAATTTTCAATCTAAGTTATATTTCAAAATTCAACTTAAATATTCATTTATTTACAATTTTAACATATTCAAAATCATTAACACTTTATAAAAATCATTTAAATTAATTTTAAATCAAATTTTAAATCTATTTCATATTTCCTACTTAATTCAAATTCCATTTATAACCAAATCATAATTTCCAAAATAACTTATATTTCAAATTTCTAACTTTACTATTAATTTATTTCACTTTAAAAAAATTTAGAAAATCAACAATACTTTACAAAAATCATTTTTTATTTAATTTTTAAATCAAAATATCATAATATTTACATTTCTAAAATAATTTAAAATTTTCAGAAAAATATATATTAACCACGGGTCTGTATATCATTATCTAGCATAGGTAAAGTGATACGGATAATATATCATTTCAATCCGTAATTTACAAAGAAACCCCTAGTTTTATCATTTAAAACCCACAATCCCAAGTAAATGAAATAATTAAAAATCGTTCAGGCCTATCATTTCATCCCATAACGATTTTTCCCTATTCTAAATTCCGTTCGGGTATGTATCATTTCTACCCATAGTGATTCTAATCTAAAGGGAACTTGCAGTGTGATAAACTGATATAAATAACAGAATAGCATTATATAATAGTAAAAGATGTTATAACAGGTAAATAAGCATAGGTGAACATCATATGATCATAGCATAGCAAATATAGCATGGTGATATATTTTACAGATTCAAATGTGATCGGTTTACTAGTCATATAAGTATAAATACTGTCTGGTGAGAATTACTCACTGGTATAAGCTGAAGACAACAACCAAAGTACACAAACTGAGATCGATAAAGGACCGATAGCACAATAATGATTCGAGTGTGGGAGAGCCAAAGCTAATAGCCTTGTTTCATAACAAACAAGACAAAGTACAATACGTAAATTTCAAACCAAACTATCATAAACAAAGCTAGAAATATAAGTACAATACATAGCTAAACTTTTGCACTTGCATTCAACCACTTATGCTTCAGATATGGATCGGAAATGCACTGTAATAGGATGATTTTGGATCAGGTTAAGGTCAGGTTGTGGTCATGTAGGGGTCGGCCAAAGCAATACAAAGGAGATGAAGGCATATGTGTGCTTAAATCACAAAACAAGGCAACAACAAGCAACAACATGGATTACAAGGCCTAAATGACTTCGGCCAAGCATGGATTGGGCACGGCCTGATCTTGGAGGGTCAACTACAGATGTGGCAAAATCTGAAGCTCAAGTTTGTAGTGGTGGTGGTGGTGTTTGGTCGGCCAAGCATGATGATGGAGTGGTGGCAACAAGTAGTGATCGGCTATGGTTGTATATGTGAAGTTTTCGTGCATTTTTAGGTGGATCTTCAACATAGGATGGCTCGGCTCAGGAATGGTAGTGGAGAGGAGGGTATGGTGGCTGGAATAGATGGTGCTGGAGGCGGCCAAGGTGATGGAGGTGGCAGGCCTAACACAAAGAAGTTGGAGCAAGTGCAAAAATCACAACAAAACAATAAAAAGTGAAA
Source organism: Allium cepa (assembly GCA_030765085.1). Lineage (NCBI taxonomy): Eukaryota > Viridiplantae > Streptophyta > Magnoliopsida > Asparagales > Amaryllidaceae > Allium > Allium cepa. The sequence continues at coordinate 106,038,022 of CM060937.1, read as the reverse complement.
AGAAAGAATAAGTTTTTACCGAAATTTTTGCAAGGATGGTGGCCGAATATTTTTTTGAGTTGAGAAACAAAAATTCTTGAAAAGTGATGAGGAAGTTGGCTGAACAAAGGAGATATGGCTAGCAATTGAATGCATGTGATGTTTGGTGTGAAAATGTAGGTTGAAATGTGAAAAGGCAAGATATAGAAAAGGTCAAAACTCTTCATATTTCCAAAATTATTTTTACATTTTTAAATAAAAATAAAATGATTATAAATAAAATAAAGACACAACAAAATAATGAGTGAACAAAATAAATAAATAAAATTTTAAATAAATATAATTAAATTAAGAAAATAGCTTAAAAATAGAAACTAGGTTATAAAAATTGAAAATAAATACACCAAGTTTTGGAAAAATTATAACATCACTTTAAAAATATTTAAAAACAAAGTATATGCCTAACATGTCGTAAAACACAAATTAGAACATGATTTGACAAATAAAAATATTATTTATATAAATTAAAATAGAAAATTTTATTAAATAAATCAATTTACACCCAATATTGTAAAAAGCATAACTTTCACAATATAAATCGGATTTCAACGAAACGAAAAGTAGTATTCTTGAAATTAAATTTATTTTCATGATAAAATATAAAATTCAAGAATTCAGATATTTAAATTTTGAAGTCAAAGTTTGACCAGATTGACCAAAAATCCACTTTTCTGGAAATATCCTACTTATTCAGGTTTGAAATTATAATTCACACAAAATCAAAATATACTTTTAAAATAAAAAAATTTATTCATTTTAATAAATGAAATAAAGTTTATAAATAAGGAGTTTCAATTTAAATAATTAAAATAAACTATTAAAATAATCACAAAATACTGGGTTGTTACATTTTGGCTATATATATATATATATATATATATATATATATTTAGTTTTAATGGCATATATGTGTACGGTTGGTTTCCAAGTATATTTATATATCACTATGTTTATGTTTTAAATAACGTGTGTATATATAGTTAAATATAAATAACGTTTTGTATATACGTTGTACTTTTGGTAAGAATTTTATGTGGTGCATTCAACTTATATATAAATATATGCAGTCACTGTAATTTAAATATAGATTTGATATATGTTCTGACTTTCATATATACGTGCTGCATTATATTGTATTAAATGTTAGTATATCCTAGTATAAGTATTTATATCAAATATATTATATGCTTTCTACTTCACTGTTTTATATTTAGGTTCTGCTTATTTATATATATTAGCTTATATTTTATTTTATATACGTTTATTTGTTTATTCCAAAGTATAGGGTGTATTGGTTTGAAAAGTAAGGGTGTACATAAATATGTTATTAACGGATAACGTTATTTGTTAACTATATGTTATGATATATATTTTATGTTGCGCCCTATATATAGATGTATATGTATTGGGTTATATACATATATATATATATATATATATTATATAAGTATTTAATATATATATATGTTAATTTGTTAAAATCTGATGTAGGGATACAAAAATTATTTCTTGATTTGACTTTACTATTGGAGTTTAGAGTAAACAATGATCTTTGAAATACATGTATGTATATATTTTTAATATGTGTTTGAAATTAGAATGTGATATGTGTGTGTGTGTGTGTGTGTCTATATATATATATATATATATATATATATATATATATATATATATATGTATATTGGTGTTATATCTATATCAATTCACTTATACCAATCATTTTATCGACCAAGCTCTGATTCGATTTCGTCAATTTCCATTGTCAACTTTGCTTGTCAAATTGACGTCCAATCTAGTTTTGCTTTGGGATTCGTACTTGCAATTCGTAGCTTGTTCTGTTGTCAAAGTTCTCAAGCCTCCAACAGGAGAGCAACCACTCATGATTAACGTTCTTTTATTTATTAAATTTGATTTCAATTGAAGTGACAATTGAAATATGCTGCTGTTATTTATTTACATTGCTATATATATGTGTTATCTGTATATGTTCACCTGTGACATCTGACACCATTATCTTTTATTCATATTGATGATATATGCCTTTTATATATGATTATCATATCTATTATTGCTCTGCAAGTTCTTTGTTAGTATAGAATTCACTATGGGTTGAAATGATACATACCCGGACGGACTTTAGAATAGGAGAAAATCATTATGGGTTGAAATGATAGACCCAAGCGATTTTCATTTGAATTGAATTTGGGATTGCGGGTTGTAATGATATATACCGGTATATATTTAAATTTCGAATTGAAATGACAAATATCCGTATCACTTGACCATAGGATAGAAAATTATATACAAACACTACTGGTCTATATATAAATATTTTGAAAAATGATTTCTATGGTTTTGGAAATAAATATATGGTTTTATAAAATAATGATTTGGATATTATATAAGTGTTATTTTATATATAGTTAAATTCTTGATTTTAAGCTATGTTCAAATTGGTTTTAAAATATAAAATAAGTTTAATAATAAAGTTTGATTTTGTTAAAATGTAACATAGTTAAGTATTTATTTAAATTATATATTACATAGAGTTTATAATGATTTAAATAAAATTAAGGTTGGAAGATAACTATGAAATTGATTTGAAGTTAAATTTATTTAAGAATTGTACTCAAATAAATTTGATTTGAAATTTAATAAAATTGATATTTTAAAGGATATGATTTTATAACTTGATTTTTTTTAAGGTGATGAATATATCAAGTTTAATTAAATTAAAGCAATATTCAGTTATCTGAAGTTTAAAAGTTTTATTTAAATGATCTTGGATTTATTTAGTAAATATTTCCAAATTAAATAATAGTAAATTGAATCTGATATATATGGAATTATGGAATATTTAAAGCTTTGGAATATATATATTTTGAAATGGTTTATTTGAGGTTCAAATCTATATTTGAAATCGATATAAATTGAAATGGTTTATTGAAAACTGAATTGAGTTGAAATTTATGAATAGAGAATTGATTTAAATTGAATTTTTTGGATTCAAGTTGATTTGAATCAATTTGTGAAGTTGAGGAAATTATTTTATGTATTAAGTAATTTAAATTTAAACTATTTTATTATATATACTATTTGAACATCTAAACTGTTTAAGTGGTGAAAGTTATAGTTTCGAAGCTATGAATTTCAAAGTACTATGTTTTGAAATGTCATATTTTCAAGGGTTTGGTTTTGAAAGTGTTATAACTTTGAAAGTATTATGATTTTGGAAGTGAACATATTTGGAATAAAAATGATATTATATCGATTTCGTTTTTAATAAAAATGATATCATATTGATTTGACTTTTGAAGTGGAAATGATATCATATTGATTTGGTTTTCGAAATGGAAATGATATCGTATTCATATGGTTTTGAAATGGATATGATATCCTGGTTTGAAGTATAAATTATTTTGAAATGACCGTGGTGTAATAATAACGTTTGGTTGTTAAAGAGACTGGGATCGGAAGTTGTCATACTCTCTGCCAACTCCGAAAACCACTTTAACAACCGTGTATGCAGTGGAGATTTCAGAATGAAGTAGAATGGTGGAGACGTCCTATTGAGGTATATACGTGGACCCAACTCCCATGAGTTGGCATAAGGTGGCTAAAACAAGAGTAATTGACGAGCTAATGAGGTAGCTCCTCTGATTGGACACACTTCTTCGATACCATTCTATTACTTTGTGATTGATTGGGTGCACATTTGATTTTTAAGGGTGTGGATCGAGGTGGGCGGTAGTGACTGCTAGGCGTTACCACCGATCCGGAAGCGTATTTGGTATATCTACCTTGGTATTGCATAGTTGTACTGTGTCACCTACCCTAGCGCGCCTTGTACGATTTTGTTTTGTACCATACCTATGGAGTGCCCTCTGATGATGTGCAGTATGGGGAAGATTACGGTACTGTATAGACTATGGGAATATATAAAATGTGTTAAGGTGGAAAATGTAAAGCCCTAATGCTATTTTCAAATATATTATACTTTACTTTAGACATTATTATAATAGCGTATATTACTACATAGTAGGTAGTTTAACGGATCCTTAGAGGATGGCTATCCCAACATCCTTTGAGTTACTTGTATTTCGATTGTTATTTCATTTGAGTTGGATGTATTGATATGAGAATGTTAATCCTGACTCGAGTGTTTTATGTTTTTCTTTACGCTCGGGTTAGACTAAGTGATACAGCTTTTGAAACTCGCCTTTGGATTTGGAGCTTCGTTTAGAGATCCATCAATATCTCTCTATCTTGGACTTATTCTGTTGATTCCAATGATGTATTCTGGTCTTGTATTTTACTATTGTATTCGAGACTTATATTGTATCTTATTTAATTCTGTTGTATATATAGTAGCTTCATAAACTACTATTACCTTGTTTCCGCTGCATTATTGTTATATTACTCTGTGTCTGTGATTCTATGGTTATTTTATTTACTATATATGCTGAGTTTTGCCAAATATAATTTATTTTGAGCAATTCAAATCTAGCATGTTTGGATGCGAATGGTTGAAAATATCAGGTCGTTACATTTGGTATTAGAGCTTTGGCTTTAGGCAAAACTTAGCATATGTAGTAAATTTAATTATAGAATCACTTCGTTCGAGCTTGAATTCCTTCTTCTTCGATTCGATTTCCTTCGAATTTTGGAACGTTTCCCTCGGTTCCAAAATCCATTCTTGACTCTCCTTATTCGTTTTCTTCGGATTCTGGAGCATCCTGTAGCTCCATGGAATGATTTGTAAAGGGGTGAAACTCCTTTACAATAGGCATTGATTTACCGAAGATTTATGTATTCTCGGTTTACGATGCTATCTATCTTCTGCTATGCCTGAATTCTGTCTCTTACGATCAAATGTCGATTTGCTTCGAAATTTTGGATCGATCTTATTCTTGAATTCACGGTCGACCCGGCTAAGGTTGCCCACAATTATATAAACTTATCCATCTTCCTGTTTTGTTATTTTATTATCTTATCTTTGTTTCAAATCTATCTTCGAACCAAAATTCTCTTTGATTTGAATCCATCAAATTTGAAACTTAAGCCACGTTTTGAAATCCATTGAAGTGTATTTATAAATTTATATTTAAAATGTTATATATATATATACTGTGTTATTTGAGTTGTTGATGTTGATTTGGATTTTCGATCGATTCGTCTGATCAACGCTATCGATAGGATTTCCAAAACACTTGAGCATAGCAAACCGACACAATATTGTTTTCAAATTTGGTAAATAAAATAATTTTGAATGATTATATTATATATAAGTATAAATTTTTCTGAAATTAAATTGTTAATGAATTTGTTGTCAGAAATGATAATATTTAATTTTTATTTGTTGTTTGTAAATCATTGGCTATTGCATAACATAAGTAAATGAACTATAAGCATGGTTTATAAATTGATTTGAAATTGAAATAGATTTAAATTGAGAATTTAAGAATTTAATTTTCGATTATTTCAAACTACAGTTTTAAAGTTCTAAATTGTATATTATGTAAAGTATTTTCGAATAGAAATGGTTTTCAAAGAATTTTAAAGGTTTTAAATCAGTACTCTCCTTCATTGTCACTGGAAAATAATCTGGATGATGACTACAACATCATCGAAATTCATTTTCGAGTTTCAAGATGGAGAGACCATTCTGTAGCTTTGCTACACGTTTGTTTTGAAAATTACATTGATTTAAATTTTCTAAGGTATGACTTGATTTACAATATTATATTTATAGATTTGATTTGACTTATATATATATATATATATTTGTATATTTATCTCCAATGGTTTGAAGTGAAATCTGAAATTCAATTCTTAAAATTTTGTTAATGGATGATTTCAAATTATAAAAATGAAATCAAAATTTGGAATAAATATTCAAAACTTGAAATAGCTAAATTGATAAAATTTTCTTGCATAATACTCAATTACATTTCAATATAACTTACCTAAATTGCTCAAAAGTTAACTATGTAATTGGATAATATACAATATAAAATGATTTTTTAAATAAATTATAAGTGGGTATGATAAATGTTATACACTTAATTTTAATTATAAAAATATTAATAAAGGTAAATTGAATAATAAGTTGATTGGATAGTAAATAAGACAAATTAAATAAAAAATTGTTTGAAAGAAACCTTTTGTATCAAATATTAATAAAATAAAATAAAATCAACTTAATGAAATACCTTGAATTTGAAATCAATTATTGAATATTATTTTATTTGAATGAAAATTATATGTTTTAAATTAATTATTTATTTTGTAATTCCAGTCTATTTTCTTCTGGTTGTTTCTATTTCCTACCTCCTTCCTTTTCGGGGATGAAAAGTTTTGAGTGAGGGAGAGTGTAACGAGCCAAAATTTTAATGCTTTTATTTAACTAATTAATTGAATTTTTATGAATTTTTGAATAATAAAATCTTGATATATAAAGTTGATATTTGGAATACGTCTAATTGAAGATAGCAAACTGTAAATTTTCATCTGAAAATATGAAAGTTTATTTTATTGTGTAATTCTATTTCAATTTATATTAGTTAATATTTGATGATAATAAAATGTTCTCCAAACCTGAATATTTTTCTATAGAAAAATTATAAATCATCTTCTGAGCAAGACGTCATATTTCATTTATCCAAATTTTGACTGCTATTGCTTCGTCGATCTTATTTTCGGCGAAATAGCTGCATTTTCGTACCCATGTCGATTTTTAATAGAATGATCGTACCATTGATATCTTTATACCGTTTTGATCATCTCGTCGTGCTGATCTCCATAGTATATTCATTTGTGTACTTTGGAGTCTGGTACACAGCAGAATCGGTGAAAATGGTACCCGTATCGGTTTTGCGCCCGAGTCTTTTGGTTTCTTACCCTTTCATATCTCACCGCCTATTACCAATAGTCACTAGTTTCTTCGTTTTTTTTCACAATTTATATCTAATCATTGCTACTCCTACCAGTTCCTTTTCATCCTCTAAAATTCCCTTTAGTACGTTCATTTTGAAATAGATATTAATATAAATAAACACAAAAATTTCACTTCCTTTTGCTTGTACCAAGTCTCCAACCAGAAGCCTAGCTTTTCACCTCTCTATCCAATGGCCGGCCACATTCATGCGTCCACCACTAGCCTCACCTGACTTCAGCAGTAACGACCCAAAATTTTCGACTTTGAAAATCCCAGATTGTTAGGAAGAAGATAGAAGAAAGAAGCAAAACAGGAAACAACAACATCTCACATTCGCAGCGGATAAAATATAATAACAAATAATAGCATTTTTACGAAGAAAAGCTGTAATTGTCACTTTACATGCAATTCATCAGAGTACAATCACTTATACATAAACTGAACAGTCATATCAACCTATTCCAGACTACAATCAATAAAACTCTCAAATATGTAGCGGTAAATCCATACGTTCCCACCATCCAGCTCGTCTCCTGAACCCCAGAACGTCCTTACCTAAAAATTTGTAATACTCGGTTTGACCCGAGCATTACATCAAAGTAGCACCCGGGTCAGGCTGGAAACCAGTGTGAGTAAACCTATATAACATGAAATTCTAATACACAAAACTTATTTAAAACCCGGTGTAACTCGTACCTTACTACGAGTTATTAACTTGTTATATTCAATGCTTAATTCACCAATCAACCTCTAATTACCCTTACTTACTTTCAATGATCAAGTTCACTTAAATTATTTCATTCCAGCCTATTGATTGCATATATCAAATCTATAAAGAATTATAAAAGATTTCAAATTGAAGTGGTTTTGGGTATTTACTGATACCCGACCCCAGTCTCTTCGAGTCCCGTGTCATCTTAACCGAAGTTATTCAAATGAAATACAATTCAAACTTGAAACATAGGATGTCACTTATACAGCAATTCATCTGATAGATAACCACATTATCACTGTTTAACCCAATCATATCACAAAACATTTCATATCAAAAATATCAAATAATCCAAGGCATTCAATATCATTCAATCATTCAAAAGCAAGATTAATTAGTCACACCATTCCAATTAATTTAAATAAAAATTTAATTAAATTAATTCCTTTAATCACTTTTAATCCTACTTAATTAACATTAATTAATTACAAACCATTAATTAATCATCCCTTAATTTTTATCTTTAATTAATAAAGTAATTAGCCTTTAATTAATAATACAAATTAATTAACCTTCACCCATTCACGTTAATTACATTTGTCCTTAATTAATTACTCAAATTAATTATCCTATAATCACTTACATTGATTAATTATCCTTTACTTAATCACACTCATTAATTAACAAACCCTTAATTAATTTCCTTAATTAATAAATCCTTAATTACTCAATTCTTAGTTAATCAATCCTTTAATTAATTACACTAAGTAATTAATCCTTAATTAATTCCATTAAATAATACCCTTTTAATTACTTTCATCAAGTAATTATCCCATTGGTTAATTATTCTCAATTAATTAACCTTTGATCATTAATTAATTTAACCTTTAATTACTAATTAAATTAATTAATTCGTAACAGATTAATTCTTTAATTACTTACATTAAGTAATTAGCTTATATAATAGTATGGGTATGCTTTAAATGTAAGTCTGTACAAGAATTTATGTGAATATAAACTGATTTTTTGTTTCAAGCTTGGTAAGGGATCTACTGTTATTGCACAATGTAATATGTCGGTAGATATATTTTGATAACATACTTTTCTAAAGTACATAATATGTTGATAATTTGTTACTCTTTAATATGTCAGTAATTTATATTACATTTTTTGTTATATATATTTTTCTTTTCAATAGTTGGCAGCTTGTTAAAGGTTAGAGATATATTTTGACAGCATGTATGAATGGTATATGTAATTGTATAGTGGGATCCGGTTGTTTATATCATATGTATTTATAGTTTTAACAAGTATATGTATGGTTATATATATTTGGTTTTATATATATTTTTGTGGCCACATATATATTTAGTTTTAATGGCATATATGTGTACGGTTGGTTTCCAAGTATATTTATATATCACTATGTTTATGTTTTAAAGAACGTGTATATATATGGTTAAACATAAATAACGTTTTGTATATACGTTGTACTTTTGGTAATAATTTTATATGGTGCATTCGACTTATATATAAATATATGCAGTCACTGTAATTTAAATATACATTTGATATATGTTCTGGCTTTCATATATGGGTGTTGCATTATATTTTATTAAATGTTAGTATATCCTAGTATAATTATTTATATCAAATATATTATATGCTTTCTTCTTCACTGTTTTATATTTGGGTTCTGCTTATTTATGTGTGTGTGTATAGCTTATATTTTATTTTATATACGTGTATTTGTTTATTCCAAAGTATAGGGTGTATTGGTTTGAAAAGTGAGGGTGTATATAAATATGTTATTAACGTGATAACGTGATTAGTTAACTATATGTTATGATATATATTTTATGTTGCATCCTATATATAGATGTATATGTTTTGGGTTATATATATATATATATTATATAAGTATTTAAATATATATATATATATGTTAATTTGTTAAAATCTAATGTAGGGATACAAAAATTATTTCCTGATTTGACTTTACTATTGGAGTTTAGAGTAAACAATGATCTTTGAAATACATGTATATATTTTTTTAAAATATTTGCTTGAAATTAGAATGTGATTTATACATACATACATATACATATATATATATATATATATATATATATATCTATTAGTGTTATATATATATATATCAATTCACTTATACCAATCATTTTATCAACCAAGCTCTGATTCGATTTCGTCAATTTCAATTGTCAGCTTTGCTTGTCAAATTCACGTCCAATCTTGTTTTGCTTTGGGATTCATACTTGCAATTCGTAGCTTGTTCTGTTGTCAAACTTCTATAGCCTGAGCAATCACTCATGATTAACGTTCTTTTGTTTATTAAATTTGATTTGAAATTTAGCAAAACTGAGATTTTATAGGATATGATTTTATAACTTGATTTTGTTTAAGGTGATGAATATATCAAGTTTAAATAAATTGAAGCAATATTCAGTTATCTGAAGTTTGAAAGTTTTATTTAAATGATCTTGGATTTATTTAGTAAATATTTCAAAACTAAACAACAGTAAATTGAATCTGATATATATGGAATTATAAAACTTTAGTTTTGAAATTATGGAATATTTAAAGCTTTGAAATTTATACTTTGAAATGGTTTATTTGAGGTTCAAATCTGTATTTGAAATCGATATAAATTGAAATGGTTTATTGAAAACTGAATTGAGTTGAAATTCATGAATAGAGATTTGATTTAAATTGAATTGGTTTTTTGAAATGACCGCGGTGTAATAATAACATTGGTTGTTTAAGAGACTGGGATCGGAAGTTGTCATACTCTCTGCCAACTCCAAAAACCACTTTAACAACCGTGTACGTTGTGGAGATTCCAGAATGAAGTAGGATGGTGGCGACGTCCTATTGAGGTGGCATAAGATGGTTAAAACAGGAGCGATTGACGGGCTAATGAGGTAGCTCCTCTGATCGGACACACTTCTTCGGTACCATTCTTTTACTTTATGATTGATTAGGTGCACCCTTGATTTTTGGGAGTGTGGCTTGTGGTGGGAGGTAGTGGTTGCTACGCGTTACCACTGGTCTGGAAGCATAATTGGTATATCTACCCTGGCATTGCCTAGTTATGCCGTGTCACCTACACTAGCGTGCCTTGTATGATTTTGGTTTATACCATACCTATGGAGTGCCATCTAATGACGCCCAGTATGGGGGAGATTACGGTACTGTATAGACAATGGGAATATATAAAATGTGTTAAGGTGGAAAATGTAAAGCCTTAATGCTATTTTCAAATATATTATTCTTTACTTTAGACATTATTATAATAGCGTATATTACTACATAGTAGATAGTTTAACGGATCCTTAGAGGATGGCTATCCCAACATCCTTTGAGTTACTTGTATGTCAGTTGTTATTTCACTTGAGTTGGATTTATTGATATAAGAATGTTAATCCTGACTCGAGTGTTTTGTGTTTTGCTTTACGCTCGGGTCAGACTAAGTGACACGACTTTTGAGACTCACCTTAGGAGTTGGAGCTTCGTTTGGAGATCCATTTATATCTCTCCTGCTTGGAGTTATTCAGTTATTTCCAGTGATGTATTCTGGTCTTGTATTTGACTATTGTCTTCAAAACTTCTGTTGTATCTTATTTAACTCTGTTATATATATAGTAGCTTCATGAACTACTATTATCTTATTTCCGCTGCATTATTGTTATATTACTATGTGTCTATGATTCTGTGATTATTTTATTTACTATATATGTTGAGTTTTTGCCAAATATAAATTAACAACTTGATATTTTAAGCAATTCAAATTCGGCATGTTTGGATGCGAATGGTTTAAAATATTGGGTCATTACATAGTTTTGGAATTTGGATCTCAAAGGTTTGTTTATATTATATAAGTGGTCCCTTCGTTTACTTTGCATTTATTATCACATCCACGTTCTCTTTCTTTTCATTTTCAAGTTCTCCGTGTAGGCTTCATTTGAGCATCCATTTTTATTAGACTACTCATTCGTTTCTTGTTAATTAATAATTACCTCGTTTTATTCATTTGTTTCTCGTTTGTTCGTTTGCTCCTTTCAAGTGCTTTACCTGAAGTTTTTTCCTTTTTTTCCATTTTTAATGTGAAAATCCAAATTAATTTTCATACCATCTAATTAGCATTTACTATTCTTCGTTTCTGAAGTTTATTTCGTTCGTGCATTATTTAGCTCTTGTAGTTTTCATTCATTAGCAATTCTTTCTTCTGAAGCTTCATATTAAAGAATAGAAGATTTATTTTTATCTTTATTCATATATTTATTCCTTTACTTTACCTCTTTCAATACTACTATTTTAAGACCTTCATATTCTTACTTTATTTCAATTTCTAGTTTGTTTATGTATACTGTTTGCACAAAAAATGGGCAAACACCTCCAAGTCGTATAATTTAGTCGATTTTATGTTGTTCTTAGCAATTTGGGTGATTTAAGCAAATATGTAAAAAGCAGGGACTAAACTGTAAAAGGCACACAGATTTATAGTGGTTCGGCCAGAATGTGCCTACGTCCACTTTATATGTTATTCTCCTTTACTGTTCAGATTACAAGTACAAAGCTTTGACTACAAGTATATGATAGTTGTTTGAAAGTTCTATCCATGCTTGAGCTCTCAAACTTGTCCGCCATTGTTGTACCCCTGCCCCTCTATTTATAGAGTGAGGCTGGGAGAAGGGGTCTTGGATGTATATAGCTTCTGGTGGGCCTGGGCTGAAGTGATCTGGCCTGGCAAGGTTTGTTCGGTAGTAGATGGTTGGACTAGCGTTTTGGTCCAGTGGTAGAGGAGATGGGATTGGTTCGTTGTGGTTGATTCGGTGGAGGCTGGTCCGGTGAGGCCTTGGATCGGTGGAGGTTGATTCGTTGGTGAGTTGGTTCGGTGAGGCCTTGGATCGGTGGGGGTTGATTCGGTGGTGAGTTGATTCGGTAGTTAGTGGAGAGTGGATTGGTTCGGTAGGCCTTCCCCCTTTTGGTTCGGTGATGCTTTCTTTCTTTGGTTCGGTAGTGGAAACGCACCCAATATTTGCCCCTCAAAGTGGGGCATATGCCAGCATATGCCATGCTTTGTTTTAGGCCATTCATCTTTGACATTCTCATTCGGTCTCAACGCCGAACCAATCGGTCCGGTCGTGTCAATTTGCCTATAAGTATGGGCCATACGCTTTCATCATTCCTTACTAATTGAAATAGCTGAATCAGATTCTCTCCTGCCAAATCAAACGCACTGCCGAATCACGTTAGATTACCGAATCAGGTGAGTTAGCCTTCTCTCGCCGAATGGCTTTTATGTTTTTGGACTACCGAATGAGTCTGGGGATTCCGAGGGCCGAATGAACTTAAATACTTGACTTGCCGAATGAACCCGGAGATTCCAAGTACCGAATGAACTTAAATACTTGAATTACCAGATGAACCCGGAGATTCCGAGTACCGAATGATCTTTCGGCCTTGAATTCCCGAATGACCATGGGAAGTATGATTGCCGAATGAGATTGGGAGTTTGAATGCCGAATGAACCTTATGCCTTTTATGTTTTAACTTATAAATGAAACTCTATACTTTATGCACTCGCTTGTTTACTTCCCTCATTCTAACGACGTGCTTTTTTGTGTTTACAGATAAATGTCTCATAAAGTGGAAACTCGATCAGATAAGAAGAAATCCAAGGACAGAGAAGAGTCCTCCACAGTGCCCCCAGCTCAGTCAGGATCGGGACGTCATGGACCCACCCCGAGATCACTAGTAGATGGGTACGGCCCTCAGGAGCTCCTGAACTCGCCACCTGACTGCTTTCCTAGCTCCCTTAAAGAGGAGCAGCTTGATGTTATATCTCGTTCTTTCGGGATTGACAGAGCATATATGGTGCTGCCAGGGAATGGAGTTATGTCATATGACCATCCTGAAGGATATTTTGCTTATAGCAGGTACCATTGTATGTGTGGGGCCATTCCCCCGATCAATGCTTGGATAGTCAGCTTCATCACCTACTTGAAGGTGGCCCCTTTCCAGCTTCAGCCCAACTCTTACGCTATCTTGGTGAGTCTATTCGTCATTTTTTAGAGAAAATATGGGCGTCCCCCTTCCAACCGGGAGATCCGATATTTGTACAATTTGAGAGGTTACAAGAAGGGGTCTCCATATATCAGCTTGGAATCGGCCGTGTCCTTCAAGCCGGTCCTGGACTTATATTCGAAGTTCAGCATGTTCAAGAAAGAATGGTTTTTCGTCAAGGATGAATCTGTTTCTATCCGTCGCTTCACCTCCAGCTGTAAGTTGAATCTTATTTATAATTTTCGTTCTGACTGCAATGCTTCTTCTTATGTGTTTTTATTTCTTGCTAGCGACAGGTGGCTTTGCTGTCGTGGAGAACGATCGCCTGGTTCAGATGGCTGCGGAGATAGAAGCCATTTCGGGAAGGGAGAGGTCAGCGTCTTACCTGATCAGGAATGCTACTCTTCTGCAGCACAACTTGATTCTACCACGTCAGTCTGTGGTCAAGCAAAGAGACACAACTGAGGAGAGGGCTGCCAAAGCTAAAGGAGGGGCTACGGCAAAGAGCAGCAAGAGGAAACCCTTCTCGATACATCCAGTCGCCGGGGGAAGAAGCTCAAGAGATCTGATGGACCCTCCCCCATCACATGTCCAGATGTTCCAGAGGAGGAAGATGTGGAGGAGGAAAGAGGCGAGGAGGAGAGCGAAGGTGACGGAGAAGGTGATGGTGATGATAGTGGCGAAGGACAGAGCGGTGATGGCGCTGGGGCTTTGTCCTCTGGGCAAGCAGGGGAGATCCAAGAGTGGACAGATGATGCTTTCTGCCAGGCTTTTGAGGGGTTGGAGGAAGGATCGGCCTTGGTGGAGAAGGCGAAGAAAGCTGACAAGGCCGAGACTGGTGTCGATCCATCTTCTAAGAGCATTTCAGCTAGGGCAACTCCGGCGATTCAAGGTGAATTTTTGACTCCTCCCGACTCCATTTATGATAAGTATTTAGGAATATTTTACGACCAGCTCCCGTCCTTGAATGAGATCCAGGACTTATTGCAGTATCCGACTCCTCCCCAGGGTTTGTATAACAAAAGCATCTTTTTAATCTTCTTAACTTGATACGTTTCTTGAATTATGATTCGATGCATGCTTGTAACACTTGGTTTTTATTCCAGGAGCGGGTAAGGTGGCCAAGACATCAGACATTCGACACCGTCTTGAACAATACAAGCTCCTCAAAGCTTCCACTAAACCAAAGCCTCCGACCAACCGCTCCGGAGACGTAGTCGGCTACCGTCCTCTTCTTGGGGTTATTGAGGAGGGTATTCAGAAGAAGAGGAGGAGTCGCTTCTTGTTTGAACCTTCACTTGGTCCTCAACCCCCACTTCAGCCTCTTCAGGATATCACGGAGGAGGATACTGAGTTCATACCTTCTCCGCATCCATCTGAAAATCCTACCGTTACCTCGATAGATCACCCCGGCTTGGCTCGTAACCCGTTTGCGGGTCATCCGGATCTGGACCCGGGCTCTCATGACATTCCCTCGACGAGCTACTAGTGATCACCTTCTCCCTCGCAATCCTATGGTACGGGTGCTTGATGAGGCTAAGTCCCTAGACCTTGATTTGCTTACCTCTCGGATTGTAACTATGGGGGACTAAGCTAAGGCAAACATCGACCGGGTTGCTGAGGAGACCAGGAAGCTGATGGGGCATCATGCCCGACTGGTCAAGGCCAGAGAGGAAATCGAGAGTGCTTACATTCGATTGCGGTTAATGGTTTTCGACCAGGCCAAGCAACTCGTCGATCAGGCCATCCAGATCTCTCAGCATGAGGCCGCCTCCAGGCGACTAAAGAAAACTATGGAAGAGGCTAGCAGAGCAGAGTTACGGAAAATGGAGGCTGCTTGCAAGGAACGGATCGATATGGCTATTGCAACGGTGGATGAGGTTCGAAAAGTGGATCTCGAGCGGGTAGAGGAGTTATCCGGGAAGCTTAAAGCCGCAGAGCTTGCTCAAACCAAGCTAAAGGAGGAGATGGAGGCGATGAGGAAATCCTTTCAGGCTGACCGCTCGCGATACTGATCGGAGAGGGATGCTGCCGTTGCAAAGCTTTTGGCTTTTGAGGTCTGAATGAGGGAGTTTGAGGAGAACGAGGGGATGATGGATGAGGTGCTTCAGGATATGTACTTCCGTACTTGGAAACAGGGCAACTTATCCTGGATGGATGATTACCCCCGAGTCATGGCTAGGATTTATCTCAGGGCTTTGGAGGAGGCCAAGGCTGACGCGGATAAGGAGGGTGGTGTGGCCTTCAGAATGGAGGTGGTTACGGCCCAATTCACCAAGGAGGAGAAAGTGGCGGTGAAGGAGGGTATACATCTGCTCGCTGCTGAGGAGGTAGGTGTGCAGTTGGAGGATGATGATCAAGGAGCAGATGCTGGTAAGTCTTCCCTTTTAGTCTTTTCATAACTTGGTTGCTTATTGTTTATTTAATGGATTCTTCTCCTGAATTGGACAGGCAGGACCTCTGAAGCGCCAACTACCTCTGGTCAACATGCTGGGAGTCCTGATCCTACGGTTAAGTAGATCTCGGAGGGCCAACAGGATAGAGGCGAAGCCCCGATGCAGCCGGCTCCTTGACTTGATCTGGACATTTTTTTTGGTCTACTTGACATTCCTGTATATACTAGTCCCAAAACATTAATGTACTTTCACGCTGTAATTATGTCATTTGTGACAAACGACTTTATTCCTAACATGTAATTTTATAACATAAGCTGATTTTTTCATATTTGAATGCTGTCGTTATTTTGATGTGTTGCATAAAATATAGTTGTGCATGTGTTAGTGATTCAATTGTGCTTGATGCTAAGTTCTTGCTTAAAATATAATTTCATGTCTTGCAATGTTAGTGTGATGTGCGAATAAATTATAGTTACATATTTATGTACAAGAGAAGAAAGTGCCGCCCTTCAAGTTTTAGCTGTAGACGGTAGCTTTGAATGCCTTGTGTAATCGAATATGGAATGCAGCTGAGTGACCTGCCATCCAACTGTGAGTTATTATTCCCAATAGTGAGTGTCTCCTATTTTGTGTCCTGTACTTTAGTGATCGTTATAGAGGATAGGAGGAAAGTTTTTATAAATAAAATGGAAATATAAGAAATAGTAAAACTTTCAATCACGGAAGGCCTTCGATGTGCTTAAGTTCGTGACAAACGGGTTTTGTAGTCACTTTCCCTAGTTGTGGGTCTTGGAGACATTTGTCACCCATCTTACGCCTCCGCGGGGAGTTTTCTTTTTTACCACAGCCGTACTTAAGACACATCGGAGCCGAGATCGCGCACAGTAACTACCTGGGCCATTATGGCCCGTAATCGTGGGTATTATTCTATTTACCGTAGCCGGCTAGCGTGGGTGCCAATCGTCAACCGTGAACTACCCCTGGCTGGCCACACCGTATGTTGGGGCTTAAAGTAGGTTCACAGTTGCCGACGAGCCGAACGCCGTAATGAGCTGCCTTGGCTATAGTCAGCCTTCTCGGTGGCTTATAATCTGCTCATTACAGTTGGCTTTAAGGGCCGATCGCGAGCAATGAGTTAACCCATAGCAGAGGGATGCTGGAGCAAAAGTGTCTCGTTGGCGAGGGCATAGATTCATATAGTACCTGTTAGGTCTTGTTCAGGGGAGGTCGCGCCGTGATGTGTCTTGAATGGAAATACCATTACACAGGATTTTGTTTAGCAGAAAAGAATAAAGTTAACAAGCAGCCAAGATATAATGGAACAAGTTAAAAAAGAGACAAGTTTTTAAAGTGGTTCAGCACGAAAGTGCCTACGTCCACTGATTCTCTTTGTTAATTCACTTCATATGGGCAGTACAAGTTAAGAAAAGTATCGACGAAGGTGTTGGATATTCCATGCCCTCTGGAACACCTCTCCGTCCACTGTTGACAAAATATAAGCTCCATTGTGGAGATCTTTATGAATTACATATGGTCCGTCCCAGATTGGATCTAGCGCTCCGGGGCGCGGGAAGATTCGCTTGAGGACAAGATCTCCTTCTTGTAAGCTGCGATGCTTGACTTTGGAGTTGTATTGTGCTGCCACCTTTTGCTTATGAGCTGCCGCTTTGAGTGCTGCATCATTTCTTCTTTCTTCGATTAGATCCAAAGACATATGGAGGAGTTCTTCGTTTTCTTCTAGGTTGTAGTGGATCCTACGGTGGGAAGGCACTATAGTTTCAACTGGGAGCATGGCCTCCGATCTGTATGCCAAAGAGAAAAGAGTATGCCCTATTGATGTTCTGAAAGACGTGCGGTAGGCCCAAAGTGCCGTAGGAAGTTCATCCACCCAAGCGCCTTTTGACTTTACAAGCTTCTTCTTGATTAGAGTTTTGAGAATTTTGTTGACAGCTTCGACTTGTCCATTTGCCTGGGGATAAGCCACGGACGAGAAGCTTTTGTAAATTCCATGCTCTTGGCACCAGTCGGCGAATTCCTTGCTGTCAAACTGAAGTCCATTGTCCGATATGATTTTGAGTGGAACCCCGTACCTGCATAGAACATTTTTGATCAAGAAGTTAATAACTTTTGCTGAAGATACTTTATTTAGAGGTTCCGCTTCCACCCATTTGGTGAAATAGTCGACTGCCACTATGGCATATTTGGCTCCGCCTCGGCCCATTGGCAGTTCGCCAATCAAGTCAATTCCCCATACTGCAAAGGGCCAAGGGCTGGTCATCTGAGTAATCTCATTTGTTGGTAGTCAAGGGATCTTAGAAAATTTCTGACATCTGTCACACTTTTGACGAAGTCCAAGGCGTCTTTGTTTAAAGTGGGCCAGAAATATCGATGTCGGAGTATCTTCTTTGCCAGAGTCTACCCTCCAGTGTGATCTTCGCAACTTCCATGATGGATGTTGGATAAGATTTCCTTGGCTTTCCTTCCAGGGACACACCTTAATAAGGGGTTAGAGAAGCCGCGCCGATAGAGGATGCATTCTTGTATTGTGTAGCGGGAAGCTTTTCTCAAGATTTTCTTAACTTCGTTACGCCCGTCGGGCGGTGTGCCACTTTGTAAGTACTTTCGGATGGGAGTCATCCAAGTTTCCTCTTCGATTGCAGCTATCAGATTCACTTGCTCGAAATTCGGGGCTAGTTGCTTTGAGATGGTTACTATCCCAGAAGTGGTGCCGTCCTTCATGCTAGCTTGCTTTGCCAGTTCGTCGGCCTCCTGATTCTCTTCTCGAGGAATGTGTTTGATTAAATAGTGATCCAATTGATCGAGCAGCAGCTTGGTCTTCTTTAGATATGCTGTGAGTCGTTCTCCTCGAGTCTGGAATTCTCCCAGTATTTGATTTACAATAAGTTGAGAATCACTATGGAGACATAAAGAACCGACTCCAATCTCTAGGGCAAGTTCTAATCCGGCTATTACTGCTTCGTATTCTGCGTCGTTATTGGTGGCAGCGAATTCCAACCTTAGAGCATAGCGTAGCTTCCTTCCCCTGGGAGTGATTATTACAATTCCTGCCCCCGAGACTTGTTCGTTTGATGCTCCATCTACAAAGAGATTTCTCCTTACCTTCGTTGGTAGTGAATTCGGCAATGAAATCGGTCATGGCTTTTCCCTTGATGGAGGTGCGAGGATGGTAGGTGATACCATATTGACTCAGTTCAATGCACCATTTAAGTAGTCGTCCAAAAGTGTCAGGACGATGGAGTACCTGCCTTAGCGGTTGATCGGTTAGAACTCTGACGGAATGAGATTGGAAATAGTGTCGCAATTTCCGTGACGTGATTAGTAAACAGTATGCTAGCTCTTCAAGTTTAGGATATCTGGCTTCTGCCCCTGTTAACCTCTTGCTTACAAAGTATACTGGTCGTTGTGCGCGGTTGTCTTCTCTTACCAAAGTGGCGCTTAGTGCATGAGATGACACAGCAAGGTATAGGTATAGCTCTTCGCCTTCGTTTGGAGTTGAGAGTACTTGTGGTCTCTGGAGGTGTTCAATTAGGTTAAGAAAGGCTGTTAAGCATTCGTCAGTCCATTCTAACTTTTCTTTGTCATTCTTTAGAGCCTCGAAAAAGGGGATGCATTTGTCAGTCGCTTTAGAGATGAATCTTCTTAGGGCGGCCACCTTCCCATTCAGGCTTTGCATTTCTTTTCGAGTGGAAGGTATCCTGATATCCTTCAGGGCTCGGAGTTGTTCGGGGTTTGCTTCAATCCCCTTGGCATGGACGATGAATCCCAAGAACTTTCTTGATGACACTCCGAACGAGCACTTTAGAGGATTCAGCTTCATTCCATATTGGCGAAGTACGTGAAACATCCCGCTCAGGTGGCTTACGTGATCGTTGGCTTTCCTCGACTTTACTAGCATGCCATCCACATAAACCTCCATAGTTCGTCCTATTAGCTCCACAAACATCTTGTTGACGAGGCACTGATAGGTAGCTCCAGCGTTTTTAAGTCCGAAAGGCATTACTCTATAGCAGTACAATCCCCAGTCAGTGATGAAACTAGTGTAGTCTTGATCGGGGGCGTGCATAGGAATTTGGTTATATCCTGAGTACGCGTCCATAAAAGATAAGAGTTCGTGTCCGGCTGTGATGTCCACAAGCTGATCCATTCGGGGGAGTGGGAAGCAATCTTTCGGGCAAGCGTCATTTAAATTGGAGAAGTCAATACATGTTCGCCACTTCCCATTAGCCTTCTTTACTATACCGGGTTAGCGATCCAATCTGGGTAGATGGCTTCTCGTATGAAGTTGTTGGCAAGTAGGTTCTTTACTTCTTCATCGAGGGCTGCTGATCGCTCCGCCCCCATACTTCTCTTTTTCTTCTTTACTGGCGTCTTGGTAGGATCGATGTTTAGTATGTGGCATGCCACGTCTGGGGAGATTCCAGTCATGTCAGCGTGCGCCCATGCAAATACATCCAGGTTGTGATGGAGAAAATCAATGAGTTGATCCCTCAATTCTGCTCTTAGCTGAGATCCGATTTTTAGCAGTCTACTTGAGTCGTGTTTGTCTACAGATACAAACTCCATAGCCTCTGCAGGCTCGGCGGTGGCCTCCTCCTCTTTGTCCCTGGGGTCCAATTAATTGAAAGGATCACTGGTATATCGAATAGGACGGGCTTTCTTTAGTTGCTATGCTTCCAAGTTTTCCACGCAGAGAGGAGCCTCTGCATTCTTCCTCTATCCTTCCTGCGATTATTGCGAAGTTCAGTTACATAGCAATCTCGAGCGGCGTCTTGATCTCCCTCTAGTTCCCCTATTCCGTTGTCTGTTGGAAACTTCATCTTTAGGCACCATGGGGCCAGGACAATTTGGAAGTCGGACATGGTTGGTCTTCCTAAAAAGGCGTTGTAGGCCGAGTGGTTTTCTATCAGCACAAATGTTTGTTTCCGCACAATGGAGCGGAGATGACTTCCTATTTCGACAAAGAGGTCCAGTTGCCCGAGGGCATCTTCGCATCCCCTGTAAAACCGTGTAGTAGTTTGTTGCAGGGAGACACATCTTTCATTGACAGCTTCATTTTGTCGAAAGCATGCTTAAATAAGATATTTACTGAGCTTCCAGTGTCTACTAGAATTCGAAAAGCTTTGGCTGGATCGAACCAGGCAGAGATGACCGTAGGATCCATGTGAGGGTACTGCCTTCCCTCTAGATCACGCCTACTGAATGTGATGTCATCATTCTCTTTCCATTTCGGGTGGCGTTCTTCTGTAACAGAATTAATGCAGCCTTCATTGTTTCTAAACGACCTTCCATATCTTTCCATCTCTGCCCAGCTTCTGTCGGCGATGTATGGTCGTCCTGATATGGTGTGGACCACTATCTTCTCTTGACTAGAGCCGCTGGTGTTGCGATTTCCTCCGCCTACTTCTGGGAGGGGTAGCCCTGGGTTCTCATTGGCAGAAGTTGGAGTCCTGTTCTGAACTTTTACATAGCGCTCCAGCCTCTTCCTTCTGATGTGTTCTTCAATTAAGTCCTGGAGATGATGGCATTCATTTGTGTCATGCCCATGAGATTCGTGGAAGCGGCAGAACTTTCCAGACTTAACTGCGTTATCTGATTCCTTCTTGTGTGGGGGGCGCTTACATCTAACTTCATCTTGGGTGGCCAGGAAGATGTTTTCGATTGTTTCATTCAAAGGAGTGTAAGAGTCAAATCTCGGCCCTGGCCGATATAAATGCTTTTCTCCCGTCCTGCCCCTAGTATTGTCTCTAGAGTCACTTCTTCGAACATCCTTTGCTACAATGGGAACCCTGTCTAGAGTTGCCCTAGTCTGTTGCCCTGACTGCCTCTCAGTGGCAGCGTCTTCAAGTCTCATATATTTTCCGGCTTCATGGAAGAAATCAGGTAAGGTAGCTGGTTTTTCTTTCATTAATCTTCTAGCAAATTTAGTATCCGGATGTACACCACTACAGAGGGCCATTAAGATAAGTTTCTCATCGACATCTTGGACCGCGGCTGCTGCGGCATTGAATTGGGTTAGATATTGTTGCACTGTCTCTCCAGGCTTCTGTTTGATATTAGATAAGGAATAAGCGTCCTTAGGTTGCTCCACATGAATGCAGAACTGGCTGATAAACTTTTCTTTCAACATTTCCCATGAGCTGATGGATCCTTGGGGTAGATGGCAGAACCAGGAGGTAGCTAGATCTGCCAAGAATAGTGGAAAGCATTTACACAATACTCCTTCTGTCGCTCCGCTCATGAGCATATGCTGTGTGTATCTTTGTAAGTGTACAATGGGGTCAGAGGTTCCCCTGTAAGGTTCCATTGTTGGCATTTTCCATTCTCGGGGGGTAATGGCAATTTCGATATTACGGGCGAAAGGGCTGGTTACCCTAGCGCCTATCCCTCGATCTCTTTGATCCCGTTGGATGCACTCTCTGAATAATCGTGCCATCCTTTCAACGGAATTTGGGGTGGATAGGAATGAATTTGGTTCTTCTCTACGGGATTGATTCCGTCCAGATGACCTGTAGGGATGGTATCGTCTATCACTCCTAACTTTCTCCAATGGCTGCCTCTGGTCTTCCAGGGGCATGCTGGGGTCAGCCACAGTTGGCCCTTGCCTTGATCTTCCCCTGCTGGATTCTGTTCTAAGCACTTCCTCGAGTCCAACTTCGGGCTGGACTCTAGCTCGGCCCTGTCCATTGGTGTTTCCATGGTTAGGTGGCACGACAGGCTCAGCTACATCCGACCTCTTCCTGGTACCTCCCATGTTGTGTTCGGTTCCAAGTGTTTCCTCGGGTCGGAATTCGGGCTGAGTCCGGGCTCGGCTCCTACCATTGCTGTTTCTGTTGTTAGCCTTTTCGAAGAAGAAAGATCTTTGTCGTCTCCCAGATCCTCCAGACTGGGATTCACCCCATAATTCAGTGTTGTGGTTGGATTCTTCAACATCCCTTAAGCGTGACATGAGTTGGTTCACCAAGGCTTCTTGTTGGGATGTGAAGCGATCAGTCACTTCAGCCACAAACCTGTCTAGATCGGCCCTAGTAATTGTTGCCGGTTGTTCCGTGGCAGGGGCTGTCGGATTTACCTGACTTCCATTTTGTACCGCTGTTGGAACGGGACGATTCTCTTGATCAGTGATCACTGGATCTGGAATACTGCTAGTTGCAATGTTCTTCCCTTTGTTAGCATCTTTCTTCTTCTTGTGAGGCATGTTTACCAAGCAATGAGCGATGCTGATAGGAAAAAGGTTAAGTGGGAGAAGCTGAAGCTTCAAGCTCCGCTCCCAGTGAAAGCACCAAAAATGTTTGCACAAAAAATGGGCAAACACCTCCAAGTCGTATAATTTAGTCGATTTTATGTTGTTCTTAGCGATTTGGGTGATTTATGCAAATATGTAAAAAGCAGGGACTAAGCTGTAAAAGACACACAGATTTATAGTGGTTCGGCCAGAACGTGCCTACGTCCACTTTATATGTTATTCTCCCTTGCTGTTCAGATTACAAGTACAAAGCTTTGACTACAAGTATATGATAGTTGTTTGAAAGTTCTATCCATGCTTGAGCTCTCAAACTTGTCTGCCATTGTTGTACCCCTGCCCCTCTATTTATAGAGTGAGGCTGGGGGCAGGGGTCTTGGATGTATATAGCTTCTGGTGGGCCTGGGCTGAAGTGATCTGTCCTGGCAACGTTGGTTCGGTAGTAGATGGTTGGACTAGCGTTTTGGTCCAGTGGTAGAGGAGATGGGATTGGTTCGTTGTGGTTGATTCGGTGGAGGCTGGTCTGGTGAGGCCTTGGATCGGTGGAGGTTGATTCGGTGGTGAGTTGGTCCGGTGAGGCCTTGGATCGGTGGGGGTTGATTCGGTGGTGAGTTGATTCGGTAGTTAGTGGAGAGTGGATTGGTTTGGTAGGGCCTTCCCCCTTTGGTTCGGTGATGCTTTCTTTCTTTGGTTCGGTGGTGGAAACGCACCCAACATATACTTAATTAGCTTTTCATTTTTTTCCATCTTCATCCTTGTAGCCTCATTTCATTTTTCAAATCTCATCTTCGGTAAGTTCATTCCTCCAAACAAACTTCCATCTCATTTTCTCTCTCTCTCTCTCTCTCTCTCTCTCTTTCTCTCTTCAGTTTCCCCCTCCTTCATTTTTTTCCTTCCTCGAACCTCCATATTTATTTTCTTTTTTTCAAAGCTTCCCTTTTCTTATTCTTATTCTTCAAATCTTCTTCTTCTTTTTCTAACCTTCGTTTTCTTTTTCAGTTCTTCATCTTCTTTAAATTTTCTTCTTCTTTTTCAAATGTTCTTCTTTTTCCAAATCCTTTTCTTCAAATCCAGATCTATACAAACTTCTCTGTCTCTTTCAAAACTTTCTATAAAAAGTAGAAGATTAAGTTAGCAAGGAAGCAAATCAAAAGGAGGAAGTAGTGGCGGATCCAAATCCGACTAGAAAAGGGAAATCCATAAAGTGAGTGTCTTGACCCACTCACAACCACTAAATTATCTTATGTTTGTTAAATTGAATTTATGATGTGATATTGAATTGATTGGTTGATGTTTGGTATATTTAAATTTTCATTCTAGTTAAATTTAACTTTTATTGCATTTAGTCGTCGTTTAATTTAATATTAAGTTTAATTGTCAATTTAATACTTGTTAATGATAAACGGTTATCTATTGATGTTTATTGGTTGATTTGGGTGATAATTGTGATGTATGTTTAATTATTGATATTGGATGATTTGATTTTATAATTATATTGTTGTAACACTGCAAGTTCCCTTAGTTATTATTAGAAAATATTTATGGGTTGAAATGATACATAACCGAACGATCATATAGAATAGGATAAAATCGTTATGGGTGGGAATGGTAAACCCAAGCAATGTTCATTGGTTTGAAATTTAGGATTGCGGGTTGAAATAATATATACCTGTAAATTTAAATTTTTGCGGATTGAAATGATAAATATCTATATCACTTGACCATAGGGAAGAAAATTATATACCGACACTGGATTGGTTAAATTAAACAATTTTAAAACCCTTTATATCTTTAATTGGATTAAACGATATTTTGAAAGAAATTGATTTATATAAATTGAATTACTTTGAAAATCCAAGTTTGAAGGTTGGAATTGGAAATTGGTTTAAATCGAAATTCTAAAGTATCTTAATCTGTTTTAAATCTATTTAAAGTATTTTAACTCATTTTAATCCATTTTAAATCTACTTAATCTATTTTAAATTATACTAATCTGTTTTGATCTATTTTAAACTATATTAAACTATTTTGATCTATTTTGAAATTATATTAATCTATTTTAATCTATTTAAACTATATTAATCCATTTTAATCAATTTTAAACTACATAAATTTGTTTTAATCTATTTTAACTATCTTAAATTATTTTTAAAACCATTTTAAACTATCTAAACTATTTTTCAATTCTAGGTTTTGTAAAGTGGAATTTTTATATTTAAATCCTTGATTTTTATGTAGAATACGATTAAATGATGTTACAACAATAGTAGTGATTTAAATGACATATTTGAGGAATGTGATGATTAAAATGAGGATTTAATCTATTTTTGGAAATATACATTCGAAAGTGATATGATTTCAAACGTGATTTAATTTCGAAAGTAAATATGTTTTTGAAAATGATATAGTTTCGAGAATATAATATTTTGATATATGAAACAGTTTTGAAAATTTAAAAGAACCATCCGGTATGAAATAAGTGTTTCGTTGTTGAAGAGATCGAGATCGGATATTGTCATACTCTCTGCCAATATCGAAAACCACTTCAACAGCTGTGTATGTGGTGGAGATTACAGAAATGAAGTAGGATGGTTTGGCGAACGATTCTGTATGAGGTATTTACGTAGCCCTGACTCCCATGTGTCAGCTTAGAAGTGACTAAAACAGGAGTTATACCTGGGCCAAGTGAGGTCATTCCTCCGATTGAACATGCTTCTTCGATACCATATTTATTACTTTGTGATTGATTTGGTGGGCACCCTTTGATTTTGATTTGGGAGTGTGTTCCGAGGTGGGCAGTAGCAGCTGTTATGCATTACCACCAGCCCGATTCTGCAATTGGTAAATCTACCCTGGCATTTCTTCGAGTGCCGTGTTCACATGCCCGGGAGAGCCTTCTATGAGTTTGGTTTGTACCATACCTATGGAGTGCCCTCTGATAGCCCTTCAGTTTATGGAGGAATTACGGTATTGTATAGATCATGGGAATATATAAAATGTGTTAAGGGGGATATGGGTAACGCCTTAACGCTATTTTAATACTTTACTGTAGACACTATAACAATAGCGTATTGTACTACATGGTAGATAGTTTAACGGATCCTTAGGAGATGGAAATTCTAAACATCTCTTAAGTTACTACACCCACGTTAGACACTGGATAGGAGATTTCGAACCCCGTAAGCATCTCTGGCGCCGTTACAACATGTTTATTTACTGTTGATATATCTTACATAAGATCTTTTAGTTCTGATCCGAATGTTTTGTCCTTTCAATTCGTTCGGGTCATTCTGAGGTTTTCAGTTTATCGAAGACGGGTTTCTGGAGGATGAAGATGAAGATTCTGTACTATTATTACTTATTATATGTATTCCACAGCATCACGTTTTTCCGCTGCATTTATTTAATTATTCCCGTTTTCTATAACTCCAATTTTTTATTGTAAAAGAATAATCCAATGTATTTATAAAATAGCTTCATGAACTGTTATTTGATTATTATATTTTGTCATTTCGCAGCGAGATTTTGTATTTGTTTTACTTCTTTCTCTTCTTTTTCCTTATATACCCTATAAAACAGTGCCCCTTTGAATGGTTTGAGTCTGACGTGTGTGGTTTATCGTCGATTTAAACCATTCAAAAAGGTCGGTAGTTATATTCCACCATTTACATAGTTGTTGAAGTGGTTTTTGGTATTGGCAGAGAGTATGACAATATTCGATCCCTGTCACTTTAACAACCCTATGCTTATTACACACCGGATGGTTCTTTTACATTTCAAAAAGTCAATTTACAATTTATATCAAAATATCATATTCAATTCCAAATCATATCATTTCAATTCATATTCACTTTCAAAATCACATTCACTTCCAAAATCATATTTACTCAAGTACGTCATTTCACGAAGGGTATCAATTTCAAATTTCAACTTAGGTTGTATCATCATCAAGGATTTAAATATAAATAATTTAACTTGCACAGCCTGAAATTTTAGAAGATAGTTTAGGTAATTATAAGTAGTTATATAATTTCAAAATAATTTAATTGATTTAAAATAGTAAAAATAGTTCAAATAGATTTAAATTTGGTTTAATCAGATTTTTAAAATGATTTAAATAGATTAAATATATATTAGATAAATTTAAATTACCTTAAGTAGATTTTTAAATAGATTAAATTTAAAATAGATTAAATAGATTTAAATTATACTAAATAGATTTAAAATAGATTAAATTAGTTAAATTAGTTTAAATAGGTAAAATAGATTAAATTGTATTAAATAGGTTATAATAGATTAAATAAATTACAATAGTTTTAAATTAATTACAACAGTTTAAATTAATTTAGAATAGATCTCAAAGTTATATCCAAACATTTCAATAACTCAATTCCGATAAATTCATTTATATTTTTGCCACTTCAACTTTGAAATTTCAATTTCAATCCTTTGAGCAATTCATTTAAATCAATTTCAATTTCAGCATCAACACTTGGATTATCAAAAATACTTCAGTTTATATAAATCAATTTCTATTCCAAAATACTAGTTAACTAAATTCAAATTCTAAAGAGTCAAAAATCATTTAATTTAACCAATCCGGTGTCCGTATAAAATTTTCTACCCTAGGGTCAAGTGATACGGATATTTATCATTTCAATCCGCAATTTAAAATTTTACGGTTATATATCATTTCAATCTGCAATCTAAAATTTTATGGTTATATATCATTTCAAACCGCAATCCCGAATTAAATAAAATCCATAAAATCGCTCGAGTCTATCATTTCAAACCATAATGATTTTTCCCTAATCTATAGATCATTCGGGTATGTATCATTTCAACCATAAGGAACTTGTAGTGTTATAACAATATAAAATACAACATCCAGTCATCAAATATCAACCATCAAACATACATCACAATCATCATCCAAATCAATCAATGAACATTAGCAGGTAACTGATTGTAAAGACCCGATTCTTCGACTTTTGAAAGTTGATATTCATACGTCCACTGTATCAACTGCCGAGCAATCGAAAGCCGGCAAACCGAACCCTTAGGGTTTAAAGAAGAAGAGGTAGAAGAAGAAAGAAAGAAGAAGCAACAGAACAATATCAGAATCTCACAATCACAGCGGAACAACACATAATAGATAAATGAGTATCTTTAGATCAAAGAACTATATCAGTTATTACATTACATCACATTACATTACATTATCAGAGTTTACAACAACAAACAGCGGAAAAGAAATACTATATACTAATTGATACACCATGCCATCCAGCTTGCCTCCAGATCTCTACAGCAACTCCTGAATTCTAGAATAACCTGATAACCTGACTCTAGGCTGCCCGTATAGAAAATGATGGGCACCCAGAGTTTAGGAAGGGAACAATAAACTCCACGTCAGTCATGGGATTGGTGTGAGAACTTAAAAACAGTTTATCTTTAAAAATAAACAAAGAAATATTTTAAAATAGATTCACAATGCTTTTGGAAAATGTAACTACCATAAGGCCTCCTGCCACACACACAATGCAAACACAGAATTGGAGGAGATTTCTCCTTATGATAGTCAAACATGCTTGATACGCAAATTTCTTTGATATTATTACCAGAAGTACAAAGTGCACGAAAACATTTCGAAAGTACAATATTAATCTTAGCCAGCATAGGTACCATTATAGTATGCCTACTATAGCTACCATATTAAATGGCAGGTTCTACAACTAAAACCGTACAGGGCTCGTATTGTTTCTTTGGATTTCCAACAAATGGTCAGGCCAAGGAACTTCTCATTGCCACATGGGTACGCCTCTAGAAAGACGCCCCGAGAACCTAACCAGATCTCTGCCAATACAAGGTCGGGTTACCTCTAGCTAGGTAACTACTGACACGAGTATGCCATCTCACGGTCGTAACCAACCTTTATCCCGGGATTCACCAACAACCACAAAGAAATAAATTTGCAGCAACCACATAGGTTAAGTATCAGGGCTCCATACCATAATACCGCCTCTATAAAAAAGGAAATGAACATACCCTATGGGGGCGCGATCCCCAAATAACCTTGCTGCATTCTTCCTGTTTTGACCATTTCTGGGGTGTGAGGTTCGTCGAAGTCTCGTCCACAAAGCTACGCTTTTCATAAAAGCCACGCTTTGATCAACAAATGATCAGCAGCATTCAGCATGCCACATTACCAAATTGGAAATATATCACTAGTAACCATCAACTACATAACCTCTGAGCTCGTACGTCTCAGAGAAGGGTGTTAAGCTAAAAGAATAAATTTTCCGCCACCAACAGAAATGTATTTGATAGAAACCAGCTTTACATCTCAAATTGTAACATCAGACACACATCCATACAAGTCCGTTCCGGGATCGAACGGAACCGAAGGCACTTCTAAAGAAGCCCTTGCAATCCGGATATTCACTAATCACGTCCGGGATTCCCATCACAAAGGGTGATAGAATCTCTATGTCGGGGATCAGCCGATGTAGAGTCGTTCGACAGTAATCCTTCTGTTTTCGAAAATATCTGGTCTTCAACACCAGTCTTCAAATGCTATCCATTATGACATATCACTATTCGGAATGGGATTTATGACCCAAAGGTCCTCTCCCGGTTAAACCGAATAACGAGCGCTTATTTTTAAAATAAGTGTAGCATTCAATTCAAGCAAATCACCACAAATACCCATTTAAAGGTAAATATTGATAGTCGGTTATTTATCTATCAATTGATATGCACAACATCACCAAATCCCAAATAATTTCCCGAATTATTTATTTTCCAAAAAAATATCTTTACAAGATATATTTTTCCACACTTCAACCATTTGAAAACAAATTTCAAATCACTTTTCACCTTTGCAACTTTTAAAAACAAACTTTCAAATCATTTTCCTTACGCGGAAACACTTTCAAATATTTATTCATTTCCATTTCAAAATGGTTTATTTAAACCAATTAAATAAATCCTTACCGATTTACTTTGAATTTACGTTCCAAATCCGTAAATTTATTTTCACACTTTAAAAATAAACCAATGTTTATTTTTAAACAAATTTTCCTTTCCTTTATAAATTCCATGGTGAATTTAAATTTCCAAATATCCACTGATATATGATTTTCAAATCGATTTCAAATATTCACTTTCAATTTATCTTTAAAAGATATAATCTCAAAACATTTCACTTCATATTGGAAAACATTTCCATACTTATTTAATAATAAGTAATTCACAAATCTATTTATTTTCAACATTTGGAAAATATTCAATATACTCAAACCACACTTAAGTATATATTTTATTCTTTAAGGAAAACATTCTCTTAAACGCATTTATTTGAGTCAAAAACGAACGTTGCGTAAAACATCGTTGCGACAACCCAAAATCACTAGTATAGGGATTCGAAATTAAGATAGATATATAAATCCCAATAATATACAAAAATATTTCCTTTCGAGAATCATTTACTATAACAACAGTGTTATATTCCATCTTTTCCTTATTTCTCGAAAACGTCTATTTCAACAATGAATGTTGAAATCTATGGTTTCGATCCTTAACACATTTTGAAACAACTTCAAATCGTTTTAATTCTATTTAAAAGATCACTTCCTAAAACATTTCTTTAATATATTATTCACTGTCCAAAATCGTGAATATACTTCCTTAACCAAATTCAACATTTCTACACATTTTATTTAAAGGATTTTCCACTGTCCAAAATCGTGGATATATTTCCTTTAATAAGCTATAATAATTAACTTATCAAAATAAGTCGATTTTGGATTTATAAAACAATGTTTATAAATTCCATTGATATTTTATAACAACTTCAACTTATAAAATCACTTTATTAACAAATTCTATCCATATCCCATTTTCATGCCAAAATCCAAATTATAAGCAAATTACTTATAATTCTCTATTTACAAATTCATTCATTTTATAACTTCGCAAATCGTAGATTCTATTCTTTTATAAAATCCATTTATAACATCATTTTAAAACGTCTTTAAAAATCCTTTATAATTTCATCACTTTGATTTATAAAAATCAAATTTTGTAAATCTTATATATAAAGCTTTTATAATAAATTCAAAGATCTCTGTTTAAAACTATTTTATAAAATCATTAACTCCATATTTCAAAAATCACATTTCGGTTATATTTCACAAAAATCATAATTTTTATAACATAAAAATTATAACGTTTATTTATTTAAAATGAATCAATTCCAAAATTCAAAAAAAAAATGTATACTTTCAAAAATCACTAGAAAAATCCTTTTTAAATTCGAAATCGTTACTTTAACATTTTTAAAATTCCAAAAATAGGATCATTGCTGCAACAGCACCAATATAACAATCATGGCATCCAAAACATCATATATCATATGATAATAGAATATATCGCAAATACCTGTAAATAAATCAATACTGTTGAGGAATCCAGTTGGATCCCTCCAACCTGTTTCCCTGCATCCACAGATGTTAGCACAATACCAATCCCGTTTCAAGACGGAATATCGCGGTACATAGGTTTTATAAAATATTATCCGCTATTATGCGGTGCAGTAGGGTCTCATCCACTATATAATGTGGGAAAATCAACTCCAAGTACATATATAATACCAATTCCACTTCACGGTGGAATATCGCCGTATATATGTTTAATATAATAACCTCCGCTTAATATACGGCATATAGGGTCTATTTCAATACAACAGATAGCAATCATCATTCAATCACACAATCAAGTAATTTTAAATCTAACTATTTAAAATTTAAATCGAAACAATTTCGATTGAGTGAGAAGTTCTCACCTTGTTTTCAAATAACAGTTGCAGTGTTTTATTCCGAATATAATTAAACGTGCGTTTAATTCTACCCATAATTTTCACTAGCTCCAAACGATTCCAATCCAGTTCCATTGCGTAGTGCTCGTCAATACGAACCCGACGTAACTCGTTTCGTCCAATTCCGACCTCGTATGACAAAGATATGACGTTACAAAGTTTAAACGATTTTATATATATATATATATATATATATATATATATATATATATATATATATATATATATAATTCCATTTTCTTTTTATTATTTTTAAACCTTTTATTTTCTGGATCGTTCGATTTCAAGCCCCAGAATCAAGGCTGTCCCCTCCATTCTTCTTCCTCCATCAGTAAAACGCGCAACCGAATCCATCTCGGCCGCCATAAAACCCTAATCGCCGCAACCAATACGAGCATCTTCACGTTGATCAACCACCACTATTTCAAAGCTCTCCACGTGTGCCACCAACACCTTGAACGAAGGCGAGCACGGTCGTGCCTAGGCTCGGTAAAATGCGAAAGAACGGCCCCCCTATCGGCCTCAATTCTGGCTACCACGCTCCGCTATAAACGATCTCGACCATATAGATTCGAAGTTCTCATTACGCTCTTTGGTTTTGCTTCAGAAAGTTTTCAATAATATCATATGGATTGGAAGAGATTAAGGAGAGAAGAAGTGAACATTTCGGCCATTGATTGCAAAAGTGGCGGCCTGTAACCCTAGCCAGGGTTTTGAGTGTAAAAATGAAATTGTGATGTCCATTTATAGAAAAATTACGCGACACTATTCATCCCGAAATTTTCTGAACTCGAAACGAAGCGTGCCGCCTGGCATTTATAATGTTTTACCCCTATTTCGAACGCAATGGAATATATATCGGGAGCCAATTCGATCAATTTTGGAAGATAGGTTTTCCAATCGACTATTTAAATGTAAAAATTCACTCAAACCGATTTCAGTGCGTTTTAGCTTGCCCCGGACAAACCGTAAATCTGATTGACACGAAATTTGAAACCATACAATAATATAACATTACGGATCCGATGAAACTGGTTTCGTCGAAATCCGAGACTGTTTGAAAAATGACTATTTTTACTCGTCAATTAAATATTAAAATATTCAATTTCTACAATTTAACTTTTAATTCAAATTTTAAAAGTTCTATAACATCATTCTAACTCCAATATGATTTAATATAACTCTAAAAATCAATTTTAATCATATTAAACCCAATTTCCAATTATTTCTGTAATTTTCAAATATTAAATCATCGATTTAATTATCCAATTAAATCTAGATATTCGAAATAAAACTTATTCGACTTACAAATTTTACTTATTAATATTTAAAATCAATTAAATATACAAATTTCAATTGACAGAAATTCTAGGTCGTTACAAACGTCCCCCCTTAAAAGAATTTCGTCCTCGAGATTGCCAAGAAAAAGTCTTGAAATCCATTAACTTTTCAAACATCCATTCAAATTAGATTT
This sequence comes from Allium cepa, assembly GCA_030765085.1. Taxonomy (NCBI): domain Eukaryota; kingdom Viridiplantae; phylum Streptophyta; class Magnoliopsida; order Asparagales; family Amaryllidaceae; genus Allium; species Allium cepa. The sequence goes on along the minus strand of CM060937.1, from coordinate 106,004,238 downwards.
CAAATTCACTTAAATGTTTAACTTCCCCAAAATCCGATAGTTAAAATTCTTATAAAAACTTTACTATGTTTTCAAATCTATACTTAGTTATCTTTCCAAATCAACCAATATCATTTAACTTTTAACTCCAAAATCAAAGTTATAGTTTCAAAATTTTCCAATTTTCTCAAAAACATTCTAACGCCTTAAATCTTTAGAAAATTTCGCCATAACCTCCTGTGCGCGGCTCGATCCGAAAAAAAGGGCAATATATATATCACAAATATACATCTCATCAAAGTAATGAGGCATCCCGCAGGGAAAAAACTGTAAAAGTACGATATGCAATCCGAGATATGTACCTTATATACTATTAGCGAGCATATACGGCTAATATAGCGTGAGCTCCAAATGCGAAGCAAGCGCAATCCGCACCAACTAAACACTCAACAATAATGAGAAACATGTATACAGAAAATAATATCGATATACAACATATACCAGAAGCAACAACATTATGTGCCAATATAGCAAATGCAACAAAAAGCAATAAATGCAACCACCAAACGACTATCGTCCAACAAATCCATATCAAATCAATATACATTCACTTCTCATTAATATTCAATAAATTGTTTTTTTTCCATTTAATCACATTTGATTCATTAACATTGGACTTTACTAACATTCATTTATTCATTTTCAATTAGTTTATATTCACTAATTTACATTCAAGTTAGTTCACTTCCACATTCAAATCAAATTTCTAGCTTCCAATTTTATCAATTCAACTTCACTAACACTTAATGAATTATGTACAATCAACTAACAATCATATAACAACCAAATTATTAAATTCACATTCAATTTGGTTTAACACTTTTAATTTCAATTGGTTGATATTAAATTGATTACCATTCAATTTTTCAATTTTTTTTTCAACTTCATTAGCTTCTAATGAATTAACACTTACATTCATTATTCTATATCAATTCATTTACATTCGATTGATTAATATTCAATCCATTTATTAATTCAATTGCTAATTCATTTAACAAATAAGGTTGAATTTCATTTATATAACTCAAGTTCATATTCATTTAATTCACTTTAATCTTATACTTCGATACCAAAATCAACCTCATTCAACATCACTTAAGTTATATTCCATTTGAACATCATTTGTTTAACTTAACTTAAATTTCTACTTATAAATCCAATTCAGATTCCAATTCTAAAGTAAATTCTATTTAACTTTCCTTTAGTTAGATTTCAAATCATATATTAACTATGCTAACCCAAATTCTTTATTCTTTACCAAAGCCAAATTTATTATCTCATATTATAAGTCCAAAACTCATTTCACTTATATTCAACAATTAAAACTGGGATTTTAATTCCAAATTTGTTTATCACAACAAAACTTCAATTTTCAATTTACTATGGTAGCAAATCCATCACACAGAAACTTGAAAATGATACTGATGATGCTGCAGTCATCACCCTTATTATTTCCCAGCAACAGTAGTGAATTCAGTGCTTAATATTCATTCAAAAAAAATTCCTCTTACTTATAACTCACATTTATAAGTCTTTTTTTATAGAATTTCACTATTCCACTTCACTTACAAAAGATTATTCCAAATTGATTTATCTTACTTAATAACATCTTTAACTTTGAAAAACAACTTTCAAAATAGACGGGATTCAAAACTTTCAAATTTATAGTTCAAATTCATTTTATTTACAACTCGTATTTATTAATATATTCATATGGTTTCACTTCTTATATATAAGATTATTTCATAATTGTAAATCACATTAATTATAATTCCATCTTAATAATTCATTTGCTTATACAATTATTCTTTTAATTAACTTATATACATATTCTTACATTTTCAACAACCAAACAATCAATTTATATACACTTTTAATAATTTTTGAAAAATTATTTCCTTTATATATAAAATATAATCGAGGTAAAATTATTTCATTTACCCAATTTAAAATGATACTATGTCGACTTGCCTCGTTTAAGTGTTTAGAAATCCTTATCGATACGGTTGTACTTCCCGCACCGACCAGAATTCATAAACAGCTTAACGGATAAGCAAACACAATATAAAACATTTTCATATTCACTAACAAATACGCGCTGATATCTATTATTACACTCAAACTCATTCTAGAGTACTACTGACTCTATCTCTAATGAGTAATTCCCAACATAGCCAAGGTTGTCTCTTAACCAAATGCTTTGATACCACATTGTAAAGACCCGATTCTTCGACTTCCGAAAGTCGACATTAATATGTCCACTGTATCAACTGCAGAGCAATCGAAGGTCGGAAAACCGAACCCTTAGGGTTTAAAGAAGAAGAAGTAGAAGAAGAAAGAAAGAAGAGCAACAGAACAATATCAGAATCTCACAATCGCAACGGAACAACATATAATAGATAAATGAGTATCTTTAAATCAAAGAACTATATCAGTTATTACATTACATCACATTACATTATCAGAGTTTACAACAACAAACAGCGGAAAGAAATACTATATACTAATTGATACACCACGCCATCCAGCATGCCTCCAGATCTCTACAGCAACTCCTGAATTCCAGAATAACCTGATAACCTGACTCTAGGCGGCCCGTGTAGAAAATGATGGGCACCCAGAGTTTAGGAAGGGAGCAATAAACTTCAGGTCAGTCATGGGACTGGTGTGAGAACTTAAAAATAGTTTATCTTTAAAAATAAACAAAGAAATATTTTAAAATAGATTCGCAATGCTTTTGGAAAATGTAACTACTATAAGGCCTCCTGCTACACACACAATGCAAACGCAGAAGTGGAGGAGATTTCTCCTTATGATAGTCAAACATGCATGACACGCAAATTTCTTTGATATTATTGCTATAAGTGCAAAGTGCAGGAAAACATTTCGAAAGTACAATATTAATCTTAGCCGGCATGGGTACCATTATAGTATGCCTATTATAGCTACCATATTAAATGGCAGGTTCTACAACTAAAACCGTACAGGGCTCGTATTGTTGCTTTGGATTTCCAACAAATGGTCAGGCCAAGGAACTTCCCATTGCCACATGGGTACGCCTCTAAAAGGACGCCCCGAGAACCTAACCGGGTCTCTGCCAACACAAGGCCGGGTTACCTCTAGCTAGGTAACTAATGACATGAGTATACCGTCCCTCGGTCGTAACCAACCTTTATCCCGGGATTCACCAACAACCACAAAGAAATAAATTTGCAACAACCACATATGTTAAGTATCAGGGCTTCATACCATAATACCACCTCTATCCAGAAGGAAATGAACATACCCCATGGGGGTGCGATCCCCAAATAACCTTGCTGCATTCTTCCTGTTTTGACCATTTCCGGGGTGTGAGGTTCGACGAAGTCCCGTCCACAAAGCTACGCTTTTCATAAAAGCCATGCTTTGATCAACAAATGATCAGCAGCACTCAGCAGCCACGTTACCAAATTGGGAATATGTCACTAGTACCCATCAACTACATAACCTCTGAGCTCGTACATCTCAGAGAAGGGTGTTAAGCAAAAAGAATAAATTCTCCGCCACCAACACAAATGTATTTGATAGAAACCAGCTTTACATCTCAAATTGTAACGTCAGACACACATCCATACAAGTCCGTTCCGGGATCGAACGGAACCGAAGGCACTTCTAAAGATGCCCTTGCAATCCGGATATTCACTAATCACGTCCGGAATTCCCATCACAAAGGGTGATAAAATCTCTATATCAGGGATCAGCCGATGCAGAGTCATTCGACGGTAATCCTTCCATTTTCGAAAATATCCGGTCTTCAACACCGGTCTTCAAATGTTATCCATTACGACATATCACCATTCGGAATGGGATTTATGACCCAAAGGTCCTCTACCGGCTAAACCAAATAACGAGCGCTTATTTTTAAAATAAGTGTAGCATTCAATTCAAGCAAATCACCACAAATACCCATTTAAAGGTAAATATTGATAGTCGGTTATTTTACTATCAATTGATATGCACAATGTCACCAAATCCCAAATAATTTCCCGAATTATTTATTTTCCAAAAAAATATCTTTACAAGATATATTTTTCAACACTTCAACCACTTGAAAACAAATTTCAAATCACTTTTCACCTTTACAACTTTTGAAAACAAATTTTCAAATCATTTTCCTTACGCGGAAACACTTCCAAATATTTATTCATTTTCATTTCAAAATGGTTTATTTAAACCAATTAAATAAATCCTTACCGATTTACTTTAAATTTACGTTCCAAATCCGTAAATTTATTTTCACATTTCAAAAATAAATCAATGTATCTTTTAAACAAATTTCCCTTTCCTTTATAAATTCCATGGTGAATTTAAATTTCCAACTATCCACTGATATATGATTTTCAAATCGATTTCAAATATTCACTTTCAATTTATCTTTAAAAGATATAATCTCAAAACATTTCACTTCATATGGAAAACATTTCCATGCTTATTTAATAATAAGTAATTCATAAATCTATTTCTTTTCAACATTTGGAAAATATTCAATATACTTAAATCACACTTAAGCATATATTTTATTCTTTAAGGAAAACATTCTCTTAAACGCATTTATTTGAGTCAAAAACGAATATTGCGTAAAACATCGTTCCGACAACCCAAAATCACTAGTATAGGAATTCGAAATTAAGATAGATATACAAATCGCAATACTATACAAAAACATTTCCTTTCGAAAATCATTTACTATAAGAACAGTGTTATAGTCCATCTTTTCCTTATTTCTCGAAAACATCTATTTCAACAATGAATGTTGAAATCTATGGTTTAGATCCTTAACACATTTTAAAACAACTTCAAATTGTTTTAATTCTATTTAAAAGATCACTTCCTAAAACATTTCTCTAATATATTATTCACTGTCCAAGATCGTGAATATACTTCGTTAACCAAATTCAACATTTCTACACATTTTATTTAAAGGATTTTCCACTGTCCAAAATCGTGGATATATTTCTTTTAATAAGCTATAATAATTAGTTTATCAAAATAAGTCGATTTCGGATTTATAAAAAATTTACGGAAAATTTCGACTGAATCTCCTTTGTACGGAGTGGTCTGGGAGAAATAATAATGTCAATAATAACAACATATATCATATATTTTCTATATAATATATCCCAAACCACGGGAAAATAATATAACATCGCTAGCGTACCTATTTGTCGGCCAAACAACGCTTAATTTATGAAACCAAAAGCAGTAGCAATTGCTTCATAAACCTGTATTTCACTTCAATAATCCAAAGATGTTAATAATTATATAAAGAGAAATATTTATATTGTCTCAATTAATAAAAAAACAGATCAATATAACATAACTATATTCATTTGCAAACAAAAGCATACACTCAGCACATGCAATCAAAGTAATTAAACATCCATCCATACCAAGCAAAACAAATGGTTTATTCGGGTTTAGACACTTTTAATCGCTTAGAATGACAACTAAACTACTAAGTATACCATCTACGAAACAGTCTTAGAAAAAACTCAATATATTATTCATACATCCTAAACAATTTAAAGTATTTGTGATAACTCGGATTTTTGGACATCTGTTAATTGGTAATTAACTGGATTTAAACTATTGAAATACTAATTTTATAAGTCGAACCAATAATATTCTGATATTTAAAAAGATAGCTGGACAAATGTAAATTGGGTTAAAACTATAATAAATATTGAATTTTAAATTCTCTGGTGATGATAAATCTTATAGTAAACAAATAGACTTGCTATCTATTTTCTATTTTTCATATGTAAATTTTGAATAGAACTATGGTTTGAAATTTCAAATAAATATATTTAAAATAAATTTCATTCAAACTCTACATTTTTAAACACTAGTGTATATATATATGTAGTTATTAATTAAAGTATAAATAACTTAAGTTTTAAATTTAAATAAGAATAAATAAAGGTTTCAATACATTTCCTTAAAGTATACATGAGATAAATATAATTAGTAAATATAAAAGTATAAGTATAAAACATAAAAGTGTTTTTATCATATTAATTAACCTTATTAAATAAAAAGAAAATATATAAATAAATATAAAACATGAAGAAGTATAAAATATTGCTTAGGACATTTCCTAGCTAGGGAAGGAATTATGTATAAAGTGGCAACCTTCTTTTTTTATTTTTTATAAATTGAAAAATAACAATAATAAAATGAGAACAAGAGCTGTATACAGTCATACTTTTCCTTACATTCTCATTTCTCAATTTCTAACATTTTTCTTTCAAACAAAAACTAAAACTAAAAAGAAAACCAAACAACAACTACAAATTACAACCGTGCAAGCAAGATTCAAGTTCATCTCAACTAAATCAAGCTAGCAGCTTCTAATTTTTTAAATTTCAAACTTTTGGTTTCTCTATTCAACAAAATAAGTGAGTAATTCTAAACTTTTAAGCTAAATCATCTTATGCATGTCAAAATTTATTATGAAGATGATTTGAATATGTTTTGTTTGGATGTATAAATTGGTTTTCTTGGTATATATGTTTAAATTGCTATGCGTGTTTGTGTAAAGTGTTTCTGGCCTCTGTACTTGATTTACAGATCCAAATTACTCAAAATGAAATTCATATCTCTTCACACAAAAATTTTCAGGCTTTGATGATTAAAGAAATTTTGATGGTAAACATGATATCTTACTTTTAAAAATGTTATCAAGAGAATTTATTAAGTAATTTTTGTGAAAACAAGAAATTACAGTAAAAATTCAAACCAAGTCAGAAAATCAACTGATTAAATTAATTTTTTGATTTTATAACTAGATTCGGGCTTTAAAATATTGATTTTTGATATTAATATCATGATTTATAAATTCGTATTTATTGAGATATCGCGAGTTGAAGGATAATCGGCTTTTGGTCATATCCAGCGTCCTGAGGGGGGAGGTGTGTCGTAGTCATTACTGAAGGTAGCTTGGAGGTCGAGGCTCTCAAGAAAAATGGTGACTAGATTTATAGATCACCATGGTGGCGAGACGGTGACGAAGTAGGGTTTAAGACCCTGATTTGGTCGACGATGATTTAGAGGCCAGTGCGACGTCAAGGAAGGTTCGGGTTGGATCGGAGGTAGGGGAATGGAGGCATGGAACTCTGGCGTAGGTTTGGGCTCGACGGCGTGGGTTCAGATAGTCAGAGTTGGACGTTGCGAGGTGTTTTTTGGTGGTCGTCTTGTTCCAGTGGCGTTCAATTTGTTCGAACTCGATTTGGATGGTGATATCGGGTTTCTGAGTGGTGGGATCGATTATGAGTGTCGACGTCGATTTGCTGGTGGTAGCGGCGGTGATCGGAGTGACGGTGAACTCCTGTGCATGTGCACGGGTGTCAGAGTTGTGTCTGGTTTGGGTGTTGTTGTGTTAGGATGGAAGAAGAAGTTAGGACTTGGGTTTGTGTAGAGTCTTGCATCGGGTTTGGCTCAAGATTGAATGCGAGTAAATTAACAGGTTTTAAGTAGGAAAGAAGAGAGAAGGGGATCGAGTTTGGCTCGGGATTTTGGGCCTGGGGCTCGAGTTTTCTTTGTAAAAAAATTTTGAAAGTAACCAAGTTTCAAAAAGGAAATTTGAACAATTTTACAAAATAAACTATTGAACAAGTTTTCAAGCAAGCTTCAAAAATTAAAATTATAGAGTTAAATGTTTTTTTGAATTTAAATTGGGTTGGGTTAGAATAATTATATATTAGGTTAATTTTTTAATTCAACTCCTAAGTTTTTTTCAAATAAAATTAAATAATATAATTGAGTAAGTGGTTAACATAAATGTTTGCACTCATAATTAATCAAAAATCTTAAAGTGATTTTAAATGTAATTAATTAATTAATTCCAAACATTTGATTTAAATAAATATAAATGGATTGTAATTAATTAATGTTAATTAAGAAGGATTTAGAAATAATTAATTTATTTTGGGTTAAATAAAGTAATTAGAAAGGGTCTGACCAATTAGTCAAGCTTTTAAATGTTTAATTTGAATTGAATGCTTGGATTTCTTAATATCTCTAGCATGTTAAATTATGATATTCTGTGATATGAATTGCCTTGGATTGAACTGTGATAAATGTGAGTTATTTATCTATGATGAATTTCTGTGCGAATATGACATTTCAAAATTTAAATTTAATTGTCGTTTACTTAAACAACTTGGTTTAAAAGATGGCATTGAATTCGAAGAGATCGGAGTCGCATATCAGCAATGTCCAGAACCACTTTGATTTGTAACTATCTATAATTCTTTATAGATTTGATTATAGAATCAAATAAGTAATGGAATAAATTGGGTAAACTTGACCATTTAAACTAAGTAACGGTACTTAGATATCATTTTGTGATATAAAAGTTTGACTATAACAAGATAAGAACTCGTAGTGAGGTACAAGTTACCCTGGTTTTCAAAAAAGTTTTATAACTTAAGTATTCACAATAAATGGGTTTACTCATGCTGGTTTCCAGCCTGGCTCGAGTGTTACTTTATTGTAATGCTCGGGTCAGATCGAGTATTACAGATTTTCAGGTTTTGACGTTCTGGAGCTCAAAAGACAAACTGGATGGTAGGGACATATGGAGTATGTTCCGCTATGCATTAGAATTTGTGTTTTTGGTGTCCAGGGACAAGTTTCTATAACTGTCTGAATTATTTATTGATGGTTTTACTCTGATGTATTGTATGTAAATTGACAGTTACAGCTTTTCTTTGTATGAATGTTGTTTTTTGATATTACATTTTGCTCACCTGCGATTGTGAGATTCTATGTTGTTGTTTTCTATTTCTTCTTCTACCTTTTTTTCTTTTTACCCTAACAATTTGGAATTTCTGGTATTCGATTTCTCGGCACTTCTACAGTGAACGTATTAGTGTCGAATTTTCGGAGTCGAAAATTTCGGGTCGTTACACTTGGTATCGGAGATGAAGGTTAAGCGAGAACCTTGGCTTTGTTGGGTTGCTTACTAGAGATAGGGTCGGTAAAACCCTAGAATGAGTTGAGTGTATTATATATGAATGCGTACTTGTTATTTTCTTATATAAATATTTTAAAGCGGTTTTGAAAATGAATGACTTTTATATAAGCTTATATTTTCATATATAAAGCAAAAAAAATTCTAATTATTATATATGTTAAGATAATTGGTGTTTGGTTATTGAATAAGATCAAAAGAATTTAAGTGGTAATATATATATCCAAATATAAATTGGATAATATGAACTATACAAATAAGATAAGCTAGAAATATATTCAAACCAGAAAATAAATCCTAAAATTATTAGAAGTGTTTTCAAAATGCTGAATTAAGTCACTCTGATTTTATTTTCCAACAAATTATAAGATAATATATAGTGAATTGGTTCCAGATATGATAATATTGGTTATTATCATAAAATGTTTGTTGTATCTTAATAAAGGGATGTTTATTTTTAAAATAAATAATGATAAAGCAAAATGAAATGTTTTAAGGAAGCAACAATTTTGATAAATATGACTTATAAATTGAAAAGAATTTTAATGTCAAGTTTTAAATCTTAGTATAGAAAAATTAAATTGTTTCAAAGTATTAAAAGATATAATGAATAATATTTTTAAATGTAGGAATCTTATTTTAAAACAAGAGTTGTTTTAAAATTTTAAAAGGAATTTGTTTGAGTTAAAAACCAAGAATGGTTTAAAATTTAAAGTATGACTTGGTGTGCAGATGAAATAAATATGTATATATATGTGGGATATACATAATAACAAAGTTGATTGGAAGTAAACATTAAGTGTTGAGTTTTGAATTTTCCCTAAAATGTGATGTAACAACCCAAAGAGAAATAAGTTTCTGAACTTATAAGTGGAAAAGTAATGTTGATGGAAAATTTAAAATTTAAAATTTAAAATGGAGGATTCAAGTTTAGTAAGGTTGACTGGATTAAATGAATTGAATTTAAGTTAGGGAAATTTAAGTAAGTTAAGAACGAATAACCTGAATTGGAAATTTCTAGGTGAATTTTGAAGTTTTAACTCAGGGAGTTATGTGTGATCTCAAAACAGGTTTGAATTCTGAAAATGGGTAATGGATGTTATTGATGGATGTTTTAAATGATTTGGATATTTATTTACTTTGACATATCCTACTATCATCTTGTTGTTATTAATAATCTATAAAAGTTTGAATTGGATTGTTTTAAGTGAATTACGCAATAGATTGAGATAATATACATCCATTGCAGAAATAAAATGGAAATAAAACCTTATTCTCAAACTATTTAAATGATTTTGCTTTTATAAATAAAATTGAAACTATGGAAATGGCATCGCTTTGAACTTAAGATTTAAATGTTAAAAATAAACTTGCAAACTGAATGTTTAAAATTTGGTTTCAAAAGTTTGAAGTTACAAATTGGGTAATAAATTAGATTTCGAAGATTAAATTGTTTAAAAAGGATTTGAACTATTATTTGAACCTAGAAATAAGTTTATGTAGAAGTAAAGGCAATTTAAAATGGGATCTAAAATTTGGACTCAGAATTAAATTGTTTAAAGATTTAGGTTGTTAATTTAAAAGTAAAGGTTAATTTTATTTAAGGGATTAAATCAACATTTGGAATTTAACTCGAATTTATATAATTCTAAATGGTTTAAAGTTGAGATTGGAATTGAAATTAATTCAAATGGAAAATTGAATTGAATTAATTGGAAGTGAGATAGAAGTTAAATAAGTTTAAATTCAAATGGAAATTGATTTAAATTTGGGAAAGGAATTAAAGTTAATTTAAATTGAATTGAAATTGAATCAATTTAAATGAAGTGGAAATTGAAAATTGATTGGATAGGAGATTGGGGAATTGAACTAGTTTGACTCTGAAACAATTTCTAATAAATTGTTTTAATATAAACTGTCTTAAACCATTTTCCTAGCTATTTTCTGTACAACTTTCCTTTTTAAAACCCAAACTATCTTATACTTATTTCACAACTATTTTGAAACTATTTAACTATTCTACAACTATTTATCCATTTTAAACTTTTCAAGCTATTTTCTAAATTCAAGCTAGTCAGAGTGCAAGCTGTTTATAATTGAAGTGATAACCAAAATGGAAATAAAGCAATTGTGAATAAGTGAATAGAAATGAATGTAGATAAAAAGAAATTGATTTAGATGATAATCAATGAAGGTAAGTACGTAGGATGTACATATATTATTCTATTCGCATAGCAAATTGATCCAGATTCGAGCGCAGAATTTCGAGATAGTATATCGATCCGAGTTACGATTTTTCACTCGATTTTCGATGGCGAACCTTGGATATGGATATTTGATTGATTCTGGAAATTCTCTATCATAGTTATGGCTATGCAAGAAGAATGACGGTTTATGATCAAGAAACCAGATCTGAGTCTGCACTAGAAGTCGGGTGGATGATACTAGTTCGAAGTGAAATTGTGTGATCGAGTGAGCGATCAGATTTAATATTGCATACGGATGATATATGTACATCATATGTGCTTGAATAAAATAAATATTGAAAATTTTACAAAGGATAGTTAAAATTATTTTTGAAATGGAAAAATATATTTTGAGAAGAATAAGGGTGGAAGTTGAATATCACCATAACTGAAACTCGGTTTATAAAAGTAAGTAATGTGGCAAATAACTTTATAAACGAAATCGAATTTGAATGTTGATTTGGCATAAACAAGTTATATATATATATATGTATGTATGTATGTATATGTATATATATATGATAAACTCCCCTTGTTGAATCTATAATCAGAAGGAAGATCTTTGAAAAATATATAAAGTATAAAAAGAAATTTATATAAGTTGGAAGTGATCCAAAAAAATATTTTATTCTAGTTAAAAAAATAAATTTATGTATATATCTATATATATAAATGATTTTATGAGAATGATTTTGGGAAGGTTTTTGAACCCATTTATTTTGAAAGGCTTATGATTTTTGGAAAAAAAATCAATTTTGAGAATTTGGAAAGGCAAGTTTGGAAACTATCGATTTTGAGATATCAATTTTGTGTAAAAGGAGATTTATATATGATACATATAAAGTGTATGATTTGAAAGATAATATACGTGTATAGCATAAAATGTTTTGAGAATGCTTTGGGGAAAAAGACGCTCTCATTAGAGTTGAAACTTCTAGTAGGAGATCCACTGTGACGCCCCACCTCTATACCCACGCTAGCCAAGAACGTTACGGTGTAATGTTGTCAACTAGCACGGAGAATAAGGCTGTTGAGGAGCGACCCTCCGTGTAATTGCTTTGTGCGAGCACCGATATGCCAGATAAAACATAAGAGGAAATCCGACGTACCGACACTAACTCAAGGCTACTACACAGTGGATATAATGTCTTCGGAAACAAACATAGAAATAAACATAACACAAATCAGTCACAGACATCCATATCACAAAGGCGGAAAAAGATATGAATATAATACATGAAAGTGTACATCAGAGTAGTGGTCAAACAAGATCCATAATGTCACAAAAGAATAGCTACAAGTGCTACACAAAAAATATGGATACATCAATGAGTCTATATCTCAAATGTATACAACAAAAACTACTAATCTAAGTAGTTAGCCAAAAGTCAGAGTGACAATCCTAGAAGAGAAGTCAAGCAGAAGCACCTGTAACATCTCGGTCTGACCCGAATATTATTTAATAAGAAAATAATAAACGGATCAGTTTAGCTATAAATATCAGGTAAAATGATATAGAATAAGAGATATGACAAAACATATCATAATCACAATGTCATGCTGTGATAAGTAAGTAACTGAAAATCGACAAGAGATTAATCAATATCATAAGAATCTTCTCAAAGATCAAAAGAAATGTCATACTCATTATCTTTATTCACAAAAAGTTAATGACACACAAATTCACCAAGGCACAAAAATTGATAACACATATCAATGAAAATCATGAAAATTGGTGAAACACAAATTCTAGAAATCATCAATGGAAATCCAGAAATCACAAAAAAAAGGGAGGCCTATCACAAAACCGAAGCATGAAAACTCACCAACACGTGTATCACAAAATGGAACGCTATTCCATGGTTGCTAACCATTAATTTTGAGCCAAAGCTCCACAAAACGGCCCGAAGACCATGGGTCGCTACCCCACCAATTTGAGCCGAAGCTCCACAGAAACTGTGTTTAGTCTCCCTCATAGACAAAGAGACATCACACATTTTCTAGTCTAAATCACAAAAATAATCATCAACGATCATCAAGAAGTGTCAATTACAGTAAGCCAGTAAATATAAAAGCTTAGCTTCATGTCCCATAACCACTAGCTTAACTTAAATATTTACGAACAAATTGTAGATTTCCACTAGGAAATTATCACAAAAGATTCAATCGAACAAGTCCAAGAATTAACCGACGAAGTAAACGCAAGCGTTTCATACCACTTGTTTTACGAAGCCGTTTAATTAGATTTCTCGTTCGATTGAGGTAAAGGTTTGTATATTTTTAAATGACAAATCACAAATATGATCGTAAAAACGACCAAATCACAAAAATTCACATACGAAGACGTGAATAAAATCCAAAGAATACGATTCCAAATTCATCAAATTGGAAATACCCTTGCCACACGACACGGCATGACCTAGTAGATGAGCGACCAAAGAAGTGGTGCGACTCAACACGGCACGACCTAGCAGCTGAGCGACCTAAGTTTTAGAAGTGCAGGCCTAGCGACTTAAGGAAGTGGTGCGACCTAACTGCCGAACGACCTAAGTGGGTAGCGGCATAAAACAGGCGAGCGACCTAAGGAATGGTGCGACTCAACAATGCAAACGACCTAACATGGATGAGCTATAGGGTGGAACGACCTAATGGATGCGGCCAAGGTTGCACGACCTAAAAGGGACGCGACCTAAGGAGGTAGCGGCTTAAGAGGATCATGCGGCCAAAGGAGTGCGACCTAAAGGTCAACGACCTAAAGGGGTATGTGGAGGCCGAGCGACCTAACGACTTAAGAAGCCCGAGCGACCTAACGACCTATGGGTAAAGAAGGCCGATCAAAGACCTAAGGTGCAAGCGCGACTTAATGGTCCAAGCGACCTAACGACCTAAGGGATACAAGGCCGAGCAACGACCTAACGACCTAAGGTTAAGGAAGGCCGAGCTACCTATAGCATGCGACCTAGGGAACGAGTGACCTAACTACAGGCCGAGAATCCCCATTATGCAAGCCGAGCGACCTAAGGCGTTTGAAGCTCAAAACTCACTCAATTTGCAATCTATCGAGCACGAACACTAAGGGATTATGCCTATCGACTACCCGGTCCTATTGGCTCCAATATTCATCACCAAAAATGTGTTCAAACATCAAAGATTGGATTTTTAAAGATTTGAACCCAAAACGCTAAAAATTGGGATTTTGACCAATTCAATCCAAATCAATGGCAAATGCATATGTAAAAGTGTTAGGAATTCATACCCAACGATCAAAGACAGTTATAGACAAAGATGTGAGATAAAAATCTCACCTTTACACAAAATCAATGAAGGGGAAGCCTAAGAGCAAAGGAGGAATCAACCACACTTGAATCTCTACACAAGAAACTTGAATCAATGGCTTCTCTTTGAATTTGGAGTTGGATGTTGAATTTGCAAATGAACAAGGGCTTGGAGTTTTAATTTCCCATTCCTTCCTCCATTTTTGATGAAGCTTGAGTGTTAGGAAATGAAAGTAAAGTTATGAAGAGAAGGGGGTTTAGTTGGAATTAATAGTTTAGGCAAATGGGCTAAACCAAACCCAAAACCCAAAGTGAACAAGTAACAAAATTCCACTAACTCCAAACATATCAAAGTTTACACTCAAAAATGTCGCAAACGGTGTTTTGAACTCAATGGAAGTGGTTCCGAGTCCTAATTCGACCGTATGCAAAAAGTAACTTTTCGGAATATAATCCGACTAACGATAAAATATTTAAATAAAATATTTAAATATTCAATCATAAAACATGCGGGTTGTTACAGACTCCCCTCCTTAAAGAAATTGCATCCTCGCAATATTTAAGAAGAAAACACAAGGTAACAACCATGAAAGCATATCAACACAAAAGAAATTTGAAATAAGAAGTTCACCTCAAAGAGCACGGGAAAGAAATTAAGAAGAAAACACAAGGTAACAACCATGAAAGCATATCAACACAAAAGAAATTTGAAATAAGAAGTTCACCTCAAAGAGCACGGGAAAGCAAGTCCGGATGTGTTCGCTCGATGAACTCTCTGTATTCCTAAGAGAAATCCTTAGGATTTGAGGACCATTGGACTTTAACAAGCGAAACATCTTTATTTTGAAGGCGCTTGACCTCCGAAGAAATAATGCGAATAGGATGTTGCTCATAAGTTAAATTAGGTGAAACTTCAATTTCTTCCACAACACCAGGCTCAAGAATAGAATCGGAATCTCGAAGATATTTCTGCAATTGAGAAACGTGAAACTCGTCATGAATAGCAGAAAACTGAGCCGGTAATAAAAGGCGATAAGCCACGAAACCAATACGTTCGGTGATAGGAAAATGCCCAATATATCGAGGCGCTAACTTTCCCGATCGACTGAAACGTACAACACTCTTCATAGCTGAAACACGAATAAACACAAGATCTCCCACAGAAAATTCCTATTTTCTTCTCCGGTTACTCTGGGCTTCTTTCATCCTATGACGAATAAGGTCAATCTTCTCTGTGGAATCACGAATAAAATCTGGACCTAAAACCAGCTTCTCACCGGCCTCAAGCCAACAAGAAGGAGATCGGCATGGCCTTCCATAGAGTGCCTCGAAAGGAGCCATACCAATACTAGATTGGAAGCTATTATTATAGGAAAACTCAACAAGAGAAATATGATCTTCCCAACTTCCACCAAAATCAAGAACACATGCATGAAGAAGATCTTCAAGAGTTTGATTCACACGCTCAGTTTGTCCATCGGACTGGGGATGGTAAGCGGTGCTAAAATTAAGCTTCATTCCTAAAGCTTTTTGAAGACTCTTCCAAAATCCACTAGTAAATAATGGATCACAATCACTAACAATAGAAGTAAGAACTCCATGCAATTTAACAATTTCTTTAACAAAGAGTTTGGCCAAAAGAGGTACGGTTCGATTGGACCGAACGGGAATAAAATGGGTGGATTTAGTAAGTCTATCGACTATCATCCATAAGCTATCATGACCCGAACGAGAACGGGGAAGGCCATCTATAAAATCCATGGAAATTTGATCCCACTTCCATATTGGAATTTCTAAAGGTTGCAATAACCCACCGGGCCTTTGGTGTTCGGCCTTGACAAGTTGGCAAGTCATGCAACACTTAACAAAGTTAGCCATATCAGATTTCATTGCCTCCAAATAATAAATTCGCTTCATATCCGCGTACATTTTACTACTACCGGGATGAATGGTAAATTTAGAACGATGAGAATCTTCTAAAATATCTTTATGAAGATTACTAATATTTGGCACGATAAGTCGACCAAATTTTCGAATACCGCCACGAGAATCAATATCAAAGTCTTCCAAACCTTCAATATCAATTTTATCCCTAAAATTTTAGCCAAGAAGAGTCAATTCGGGATTTAGCTTTTGAGCTTCAAGAATGCGGTCTAAAAGAGAAGGATGAGCCTCAAGACTACATAAAACAAGAGATGAACACAAATCGGAAACATGACCTTGAATCTCACAAGTGGATAGGATTCCGAGATCATTCCATTCGGATATCATCATAGAAACAACCGCTTGTTGCTTGCGACTAAGTGCATCCGCAACACGATTTCCCTTTCCGGGGGTATAAAGAATATCAAGCTCATAAGCCGCAAGAAATTCGAGCCAACGTTGTTGACGCAAATTTAGTTTTTTTGAGAAAATAGATACTTCAAAGATTTGTGGTCGGTATAGAGAACAAATTTCTCTTCCAAAAGATAATGATGCCAAATACGAAGGGCAAAAACAATAGCCGCGAGCTCTAAATCATGAGTGGCATATCTAGTCTCACCAGGCTTCAATTGCCTAGAAGCATAAGCAATAACACGTTCTCTTTGCATAAGAACGGCACCCAAACCAACGCGACTAGCATCGGTATAAACAACAAAATCTTGATTCCCCTCGAGAATAACAAGAATAGGAGCATCAGAAAGGAGTTCTTTTAATTTCTGAAAAGAAGCTTCACATTTGTCCGACCAAATGTATTTAACGCCTTTCTTTGTTAAACTAGTAAGAGGCACGGAGATTTTGGAAAAGTCTTTTATGAAATGGCGGTAATAACCTGCCAATCCAAGATAACTACAGATTTCCGTCACACTCTCCGGTCTCTTCCAATTTTGAATCGCTTCAATCTTTGAAGGATCCACAGAAATTTCGGATTCGAAAATAATATGACCGAGAAACTTCACACGAGATTGCCAAAAGTGGCATTTATAAAATTTTGCTTCCAATTGATTGCTCCTAAGAGTTTCCAACACAATCTGAAGATGTTTTTCATGCTCCTCCTCGGTTTTAGAACACATAAGAATATCATCAATAAAGATGAGAACAAACCGATAGAGGAAGTCTTTGAAAACTCTATTCATAAGGTAAATGAAATAAGCCGGAGCATTAGTTAAACCAAATGGCTAACAGGCCATTCACAAGATCCATAACGGGTACGGAACGATGTCAAAGGAATACTATCCTCTGCAATACGAAGCTGATGAAAACCGGTAGCTAAGTCTAATTGTGAAAAGACTCTAGCACCACTAAGTTGATCAAATAGATCATTAATCTGAGGTAAAGGATATTTATTCTTGATAGTAAGATCATTAAGCTTGCGGTAGTCAACACAAAGCCTAAGTGTACCATCGGATTTCTTCACAAAAATAGCCGAAGTTCCCCAAGGCGAGGAACTAGAGCGGATAAATTGCTTCGTCTCCAATTCGGACAATTGTTTGTCCATCTCCTCATTTTCTTTATTGGACATACGATAAGGAGGACGAGTGATAGGTTGAGCTCCAGGGATGAGATTAATTCTGAACTCGATTGCTCGCTAAGGTGGTAATCCTAAAACGGGCTCAAATATATCGAAAAACTCACGAACAATGAGAATAAGAGAGATAATATCTTCCTCATCATCATTATCGTCATCATGAGGATTTAAAGAATATAAAGATGCAACCAAGCTGGAATCTGAATCTTTAAGATCAATAGAAATCCGCTTAACAGATTGAGGATGTCGAAGATGAATAGTCCGCTCAGGACATAGGATTTGGGCTTCATAACGGTTAAGCCAATCCACACCCAAAATCATTCCAAAGCCTAAGTAGCGCATAACATGCAAATCGGCTCGGAAAGAAAAATCACACAAAATAATCTCGACATCTTTACACAATAAATTGATTGTTGCGGATCCACCAACCAGATTCGCAATTCTCAAAGAAGTCATTAAACATAAAACATCCAAAGAAAAAGTATCAACAAGTTCTTTTGAAATAAAAGAATGGGACGCACCCGTATCAAAAAGAACTCGATTAAGATGATCACGAAATAAAATAATGCCATCAAGGATAGAATGAGAAATACCTTTACCACGAGATGTGTTGCCAGGGGCTTGAGCAACATTAAGCTTTCCCTCCTTCATGTTTTGAAGTTTGGGACAAGAAGATAAATAATGATCCGGGCTTTTGCAATAGCGACAAATATGAGGCTTTGAACACTTGCTTGCATAATGGTCCTTAGAACCACAATTGTAACATTGTCCACTACTAGAAGTAGAGGTCTTAGCTGCCGGAGAGGCTTGCTTCCCTTTCTTATTGGGATAAGGACCCTTGAACTTATTAGGCCTTTTCTTGTTGTTGAAGTTCGGTTTGGCACCCATAACTTCAACATCACTCTCTTGATCTGCCTCTTCAAGTCGAACAGCGATATCAACGAGTTGACCAAAAGAAACTTCTAACTTTAGAAGTAATGGCTTCTTGAGATTTTTATTCAAGTCGTAGACAAATCTTTGGTTCTTCTTCAATGGGGTGTTTATGTATTCGACCCCGTATTTAGAAAGTGACTCAAAGGATGCGACATAATCTGTCACAGAAGATTCACCTTGAACAAGGTCTATAAAATGGCAAGCCAAAGTCACCTTCTCAGCTTCTGGCACAAATTTTAAATCGAAGCGTTCTCGGAACTTCTCCTAAGTAAGATCCGCTTGAACTATTTCAACACAAGAAGCTCATACCAATCTAATGCTCTTTCTTGGAGTATGCTAGAAGCCACTTGGACTCGATGAAGGTCAATAAGATTCATGCGAGAAAAGATTCGATCGCACGATCTTAGACAAGCCTAGACTTCAATAATGGTTTCGGAACCCTTGAATGGCTTTGCACCCAAATTGGTATAATCGCTGCACAAACGTTCAAATCCAGACCTAGGGTGAGTAGTCTCCGGATTAGATCCGGCTGCTTGAGCATTCCTTACTAGATCAAGAAGCTGCTGGGCAGACATAAATACTCCATCTTGGGGAGTAGCACGAGATTGATTGGCGCTAGGACGGCCAGGTCAAACCATTTCTCTTCCTTTTGAAAGAAAGAAAGAAGAAGGATAAGGCTATTCACCAAATGAATATCAAGCAATCTTGATAGATAAAAACGGAATCATAAAGAAAATAGGATGAATCGATACGAAGACTCGAATTAAATCCTAAAGCACGATTCCTAAGATGGACTTAGGACGATAATCCTTGCTAGATTATTCTACATTTTTCCGAAGTTTGGCTCTAATACCAAGCTATGACGCCCCACCTCTATACCCACGCTAGCCAAGAACATTACGGTGTAATGCTGTCAACTAGCACGGAGAATAAGGCTGTTGAGGAGCGACCCTCCATGTAATTGCTTTGTACGAGCACCGATATGCCAGATAAAACATAAGAGGAAATCCGACGTACCGATACTAACCCAAGGCTACTACACAGTGGCTATAATGTCTTTGGAAACAAACATAGAAATAAACATAACACAAATCAGTCACAGACATCCATATCACAAAGGCGGAAAAAGATATGAATATAACACATGAAAGTGTACATCAGAGTAGTGGTCAAACAAGATCCACAATGTCACAAAAGAATAGCTACAAGTGCTGCACAAAAGAATATGGATACATCAATGAGTCTATATCTCAAATGTATACAACAAAAACTACTAATCTAAGTAGTTAGCCAAAAGTCAGAGTGACAATCCCAGAAGAGAAGTCAAGCAGAAGCACCTGTAACATCTCGGTCTGACCCGAGTATTATTCAATAAGAAAATAATAAACGGATCAGTCTAGCTATAAATATCAGGTAAAATGGTATAGAATAAGAGATATGACAAAACATATCATAATCACAATGCCATGCTGTGATAAGTAAGTAATTGAAAATCGACAAGAGATTAATCAATATCACAAGAATCTTCTCAAAGATCAAAAGAAATGTCATACTCATTATCTTTATTCACAAAAAGTTAATGACACAAATTCACCAAGGCACAAAAATTGATAACACATATTAATGAAAATCACAAAAATTGGTGAAACACAAATTCTAGAAATCATCAATGGAAATCCAGAATCATAAAAAAGGGGGAGGCTTATCACAAAACGGGAGCATGAAAACTCACCAACACGTGTATCACAAAATGGAACGCTATTCCATGGTTGCTAACCATTAATTTTGAGGCGAAGCTCCACAAAACGGTCCGAAGACCATGGGTCGCTACCCCACCAATTTGAGCCGAAGCTCCACAGAAACGGGGTTTAGTCTCCCTCGTAGGCAAAGAGACATCGCACATTTCCTAGTCTAAATCACAAAAATGATTATCAACGATCATCAAGAAGTGTCAATTACAGTAAGCCAGTAAATATAAAAGCTTAGCTTCGTGTCCCATAACCACTAGCTTAACTTAAATATTTATGAACAAATTGTAGATTTCCACTAGGAAATTGTCACAAAAGATTCAATCGAACAAGTCCAAGAATTAACCGACGAAGTAAACGCAAGCGTTTCATACCACTTGTTTTACGAAGCCGTTTAATTAGATTTCTCGTTCGAGTGAGGTAAAGGTTTGTATATTTTTAAAATGACAAATCACAAATATGATCGTAGAAATGATCAAATCACAAAAATTCACAAACGAAGACGTGAATAAAATCAAAAAAATACGATTCCAAATTCATCAAATTGGAAATACCCTTGCCACACGACACGGCGTGACCTAGTAGATGAGCGACCAAAGAGGTGGTGCGACTCAACACGGCACGACCTAGCAGCTGAGCAACCTAAGTTTTAGAAGTGCAGGCCGAGCGACATAAGGAAGTGGTGCGACCTAACTGCCGAACGACCTAAGTGGGTAGCGGCATAAAACAGGCGAGCGACCTAAGGAATGGTGCGACTCAACAATGCAAACGACCTAACATGGATGAGCTATAGGGTGGAACGACCTAATGGATGCGGCCAAGATTGCGCGACCTAAAGGGGTGCGCGACCTAAGGAGTACGCGACCTAAGGAGGTAGTGGCTTAAGAGGATCATGCGGCCAAAGGAGTGCGACCTAAAGGTCAACGACCTAAAGGGGTATGTGGAGGTCGAGCGACCTAATGACCTATTGGTAAAGAAGGTCGATCAACGACCTAAGGTGCAAGCGCGACTTAATGGTCCAAGCGACCTAACGACCTAAGGTTAAGGAAGGCCGAGCGACCTATAGCATGCGACTTAGGGAACGAACGACCTAACTGCAGGCCGAGAATCCCCATTATGCAGGCCGAGCGACCTAAGGCGTTTGAAGCTCAAAACTCACTCAATTTGCAATCTATCGAGCATGAACGCTAAGCGATTACGCCTATCGGCTACCCGGTCCTATTGGCTCCTCGATTCATCACCAAAATCGTGTTCAAACATCAAAGATTGGATTTTTAAAGATTTGAACCCAAAACACTAAAAATTGGGATTTTTACCAATTCAATCCAAATCAATGGCAAATGCATATGTAAACGTGTTAGGAGTTCATACCCAACGATCAAAGATAGTTATAGACAAAGATGTGAGATAAAAATCTCACATTTACACAAAATCAATGAAGGGGAAGCCTAAGAGCAAAGGTGGAATCAACCACACTTGAATCTCTACACAAGAAGCTTGAATCAATGGCTTCTCTTTGAATTTGGAGTTGGATGTTGAATTTGCAAATGAACAAGGGCTTGGAGTTTTAATTTCCCATTCCTTCCCCTATTTTTGATGAAGCTTGAGTGTTAGGAAATGAAAGTAAAGTTATGAAGAGAAGAGGGTTGAGTTTGAATTAATAGTTTAGGAAAATGGGCTAAACCAAACCCAAAACCCAAAGTGAACAAGTAACAAAATTCCATAACTCCAAACATATCAAAGTTTACACTCAAAAAGGTCGCAAACGGTGTTTTGAACTCAATGGAAGTGGTTCCGAGTCCTAATTCGACGGTATGCAAAAAGTAACTTTTTGGACTATAATCCGACTAACGATAAAATATTTAAATAAAATATTTAAATATTCAATCATAAAACATGCGGGTTGTTACATCCACGGGGTGGTTTTGCCTTGATCCCTAAGGGGGGTTCTAAATTTGATCCTAAGAGGATGTCCAAACAAACTGAAGTTCCTGAGGATTGTAGTTGGGGTAGCGAAAGTCAAGGGCGCTGAAGCCTACAGAGACACTGGGGTTATGCTGTGACGACAGTGTAACACGGTGTAACTGCGATCTACTGCATACCATAGCAAAAGTCGAGGGGCAGTGATTGCATAATGTCTACATTTGATTTCACTAGAAAAGCGACGTAACATCGGTAGACTGTGATCTATGAAGACATAGCGAAAGTCGTGTGGCAGTGAGTGCCTACAGGCTATATTGGGACTCGACTGATGCAGTCTGCGACTATGTGGTTTGTGTGGTGAAGTTTCATCTGGCAGCGAAATTCGAAGGCGTTGATGCCTACAGTTACATGGTTTTTGCGATGATGGAAACATAACCCTAGGTGTAGTTGCGATCTGTGTAAGTTCCATGGTGTAATCATGGGGCTCAAATGCCTACATTTTTCTATAGATTTCACCGGGATGGCGATGCAACCATAAGGCTAACTACGACCATGGAGGGGGTGATGATTTCGAGAGCATTCTCTCAAAAAATGTTTTCTATATTTTCACAAAAAAATTCAAGTATTTTCACTGGGTGTGGAAAACGGGCTTACCAGGTACTTGTAGATTTTCAGTCCTACGCCTGATCAACGTATGACCAAATTTCTGTGAGAACAAGGATGGACTTGTTGAGACATCGTGTATAAAAAGTATTTTTATAAAACCTATTTTGGTAATATTATGTAGATTTTTAAAGTGTTTTGAAACTTTAGAATAAAAAGAGTAAAGAGTTAAAATTGTTTAAGAATAATTTAACTGATAATAAGCATTATAATTTCAAAATTCTTACTTCGTTCCTTTTCGAGGACGAAAATTTTTAAAGGCGGAAGGAATGTGATAACTCGGATTTTTGGACATTGGTTAATTGGTAAGTAATTGGATTTAAACTATTGAAATACTAATTTTATAAGTCGAACCAATAAAATTTTGATATTTAAAAAAATAGTTGGATAAATGTAAATTGGGTTAAAACTATAATAAATATTGAATTTTAAAATCTTTGGAGATGATAAATCTTATAGTAAACAAATAGATGTGCTATCTATTTTGTATTTTTCATATGTAAATTTTGAATAGAACTATGTTCTGAAATTTCAAATAAATATATTGAAAATAAATTAGATTCAAACTCTACATTTTTAAACACTAGTATATATGTATATGTAGTTATTAATTAAAGTATAAAAACCTGAAGTTTAAAATTAAAATAAGAATAAATAAAGGTTTTGATATATTTCTTTAAAGTATACATAAGATAAATATAATTGGTAAATATAAAAGTATAAGTATAAAACATAAAAGTGTTATTATCATATTAAGTAACCTTAGTAAATAAAAAGAAAATATATAAATAAATATAAAACATAAAGAAGTATAAAATATTGCTTAGGACATTTGTTAACTAGGGAAGGAAATATGTATACAAGTGGCAACCTTTATTTTTTTTTGTAAGTTGAAAAATAACAATAATAAAATGAGAACAAGTGCTGTATATAGTCATTTTTTTTTTTCACATTCTCATTTCTCAATTTCTACCATTTTTCTTTCAAACAAAAACTAAAACTAAAAAGAAAACCAAACAACAACTTCAAATTTCAACTGTGCAAGCAAGATTCAAGTTCATCTCAACTAAATCAAGCTAGCAGCTTACCGTTTTTATATTTCAAACTTCTGGTTTCTCTGATTTCTCTGTTCAACAAAATAAGTGAGTAAACTCCAAACTTTTAAGCTAAATAATCTTATGCATGTTAAAACTTATTATAAAAATGATTCGAATATGTTTTGTTTGGATGTATAAATGGGTTTGCTTGGTATATATGTTTAAATTGCTATGCATGTCTGTGTAAAGTGTTTTCTGGCCTCTGTTCTTGATTTATAGACCCAAATTACTCAAAATAAAATTCATATCTCTTCACACAAACATATCCAGGCTTTGATGATTAAAGAAATTTTGATGGTAAACATGATATCTTACTTTTAAAAATGTTATCAAGATAATTTATTAAGTAATTTTTAGGAAAACAAGAAATTACAGTAAGAAAACATACCAAGTCAGAAAATCAACTGGTTAAATTTTATGTTTTGATTTTATAACTGGATTCTGGCTTAAAACTGTTGATTTTTGATAATAATATCATGATTTTTAAATTCGTATTTATTGAGATATCGCGAGTTGAAAGATAATCAGGTTTTGGTCAAATTCCGGCGTTCTAAGAGGGTGGGGCTTCATAGTCATTGCTATATGTAGCTTGGAGGTCGAGGCTCTCGAGGAAAATGGTGACTAGATTTATAGATCGCCGTGGTGGCGAGACGGTGATGAAGTAGGGTTTAAGACCCTGATTTGGTCGATGATGATTTAGAGGCCAGTGCGACATCAAAGAAGCTTCGGGTTGGATCGGAGGTAGGGAATGGAGGCGTGGAACTTTGGCAAAGGTTTGGGCTCGAAGGCGTGGTTTCAGATGGTCGAAGTTGGACGTTGCGAGGTGGTTTTTGGTGGTCGTCTTGTTCCAGTGGGGTTCGATTTGTTCGAACTCGATTTGGATGGTGATATCCGGTTTCTGAGTGGTGGGATCGATCGCGAGTGTCGACGTTGATTTGCTGGTGGTAGCGGCGGTGATCGGAGCGACGTCGAACTCGTGTGCATGTTCAAGGGTGTCAGAGTTGTGTCTGGGTTTGGGTGTTGTTGTGTTAGGATGGAAGACGTTAGGACTCGGGTTTGTGTAGAGGCTTGTATCAGGTTGGGCTCGAGATTGAACGTGGGCAAATTAACAGGTTTGAAGCAGGAAAGAAGAGAAAAGGGGATCGGGTTTGGCTCGGGATTTTGGGCCTTAGGATCGGGTTTTCTTTAAAAAATTTATGGAAGTAACCAAGTTACAAAAAGGAAATTTGAACAAGTTTACAGAATAAATTATTGAACAAGTTTTCAAGCAAGCTTCAAAATTAAAATTATAAAGTTAAATGTTTTTTTGAATTTAAATTGGGTTGGGTTAGAATAATTATAATATTAGCTTAATTGTTTAATTAAACTTGTAAGTGTTTTTCAAATAAAATTAAATAATATAATTGAGTAAGTGGTTAAGATAAATGCTTAAACTCATAATTAATCAAAAATATTAAAGTGATTTTAAATGTAATAATTAATTAATTCCAAACATTTGATTTAAATAAATATAAATGGATTGTAATTAATTAATGTTAGTTAAGAAGGATTTAGAAATAATTAATTTATTTTGGGTTAAATAAAGTAATTACAAATGGCGTGACCAATTAGTCAAGCTTTTAAATGTTTAATTTGAATTGAATGCTTGGATTTCTTAATATCTCTAGCATGTTAAATTATGATATTCTATGATATGAATTGCCTTGGATTGAAATGTGATAAATGTGAGTTATTTATCTATGATGAATTTATGTGCGAATATGACATTTTAAAATTTAAATTTAATTGTCGTTTACTTAAATAACTTGGTTTAAAAGATGGCATTGAATTCGAAGAGATCGGGGTCGCATATCAGCAATATCCAGAACCACTTTGATTTGTAACTATCTATAATTCTTTATAGATTTGATTATAGATTCAAATAAATTGGAATGGAATAAATTAGGTAAACTTGACCATTTAAACTAAGTAACGGTACTTAGATATCATTTTGTGATATAAAAGTTTGACTATAACAAGATAAGAACTCGTAGTGAGGTACGAGTTACCCTGGTTTTCAAAAAAGTTTTATAACTTAAGTATTCACATTAAATGGGTTTACTCATGTTGGTTTCCAGCCTGATCCGGGTGTTACTTTATTGTAATGCTCGGGTCAGACCGAGTATTACAGATTTTTAGGTTTTGACATTTTGGAGCTTAGGAGACGAGCTGGATGGCAGGGACATATGGAGTACATTCCGATATGTATTAGAATTTGTGTTGATGCTGTCCAGGGACAAGTTTATATAACTATCTGGATTATTTGTTGATGGTTGTACTCTGATGTATTATATGTAAATTAGCAGTTACAGCTTTTTGTAGGATCGATTTCACCCTAGAGGGGGGTGAATAGGGTGATAGTGTAAATTATAAAAATTAATCGCGGAAGCTTATCAATTAATTTAAATTCATATCACAGAATAGCAGCACAGATATAGCAAAATATAAATAACAGAACAGAACAACACAGAATTTACCCAGCTTCGGCAAAACCCTGCCTACGTGCTGCCCCTAAGGTTTCTACTAGAAATTAGATAGTCCCTCGCTTACACACGTAAACTCGCTATACCCGCTATTGACTAATCTAACTCTACGCTCAAAACCCTGACCACAACTCAACCACCGAGTTGCGAATTCCCAAACTACACACTGTATTTTGTCCCCTAGTCACACGACTAGAAAGTTAAAAACGGTTTAAAAGAAAATACAAATTAAAAGCAATTAAATAACCCTAATTTAAAAACAAAGCCTTATAATTTATAATCTTCTCAAAAGAAAGGTCCGGCCCATTTTTCTTCTTTTATGTTATTGCGGCCCGTTCCCTTTTAATTGATGCCGGCACTTGTTTCTTCGTTCGTTCTTCTTCCTTTAAAAAAATTAGGGCTTTTGGTATGATTGAGGTCACCGACTCTAGTAGCTTCGACCGAGATAAATATAATTCTGTTCCTTGCGTTCGTCGATCGATTTGTCTCTTTGAGTCTCTGTCGGCTACTTCAATTCGATCAAGTTCGAATTATAATTGGTATGTTAATTTTTGCTATTTTCTTTTCCTAGTTTTGGCTTGCTTGAACTTGATAATCTAATTGCCGATGATGATTAGGGTTTTTATAGGATTTGATTTCCTATTTTTGCGTTCGTATATATTGATTTGAATTTGTCTTCGCTGTGCTTTGGCCGCTCGATTTTGTTTTGATGATTTAGATGTCACTGACTATTTCAATTTCGTATACATTGATATTGCTTGGCACTCACGGTTTCGATTTGTGACTTGGTCATATGCTTGGCTATCACGGTGTAATATACTCGGCTTGAATTTGACTTTAATTTGTGACTTCTGTATACTACGGCTCTGACCATTTCAACTTTGATTTCGACACGGCTTTGATTTGTGAATTCATGTGTTTGCTTCGGCCCTGTGAATTCATTGTACTTAGTTGTGATGTTACACTTGTCTTCATATGCCCTTGACTTTGTTATACCTCGCTGTGCATTGCATTGATGTTCATTTCATTGCATATGAATCTTGGTCTACTTGATGCTGTAGCTTGCTGTACTTTCCTGTAGCTCCATCTGTTGCAATCTTTGATGATTTATTGTAGTATGTTGTCACTGCTTCACCACTGTTCAGTTGCATATATTATCTGATGTTGTCACTTATGTTTGCACTGCTTTACATCTTGTAGTTTGCTTTGGTCTTGAGCATTGCCATGCCATTGAGCATTGTTGTGTCCATATTGTATTCAGTGTTTACTTTGAGCATGTTGTAGTGTGTTACCATATTGATGCCTCTGATCATTTGACTGCACATGTTTCAGTGACATTGTGTTCATTTGTGTCCACTGATGCTTCGAGTCTGCAACTTGTAGCTGGACTTGTTTCACTTTTTCTTTGATCTTTTGTTCATGCTGTTGCACTTGGTGTTTTGGTTTGAACTTGCAGTTAAGAACATTTGCATCTGGTCTCATCACTGTGTTGCATTCTTTGATGGTTCATTGGTGTTTGTACACTTTTGTTGCAGTGGTTTTACATTTGTGCATATTGTCTCGAGTACATGTATTCTTGGCTCTGGTTATTTCATATTCATATGAGCATTTGTCTGCACTGTTAGTCGAGCCTGAGTACATGTATTCTTGGCTCACTGATGCATTGTAACTTGAGTTTCACTCACTTGAGTGTTTGTTGCAGTATCTTGTGGTTTGTTGTATCTTTGAGTCTGGTATGCTGCAGCTTGTATCTTTGTTGCATTTGAATCAGTTTCACTTGGGTCTGGTTGGTCTGGCCATTGTAGCTGTTTGAGTTGCAGTGCTTCATCACTTGAACTTGCTTGCAGACTGTCTTGTGTTCTTGTAGCTTTCATCACTGGTGCATTCCATTTAGTTGCACTTGTGTTCTGTTCATTCCTAGTTGCCTCTTTGATGATTCATTGGTGAATATGTTGCATTGAGCTCGACATTGTTGTTTACTTGCTTTGATGCATTCGCATGCTGCCATACTTGTTCATGCTGCTGGACTTGTTTTTGTACATTATTTGAATTTGCATTGATGCATTGTCTTTGCATTCCATGTTGCATGCATGTTTGCCATGTGTTGAACCCAGTTTCAAAACTCGGGTTTGACCTTGTGCTCGTGTCGTGATTTTGAATATATTGCACGTGAGTTGAACCCGGTTTTTCATTTGGGTTTGACCTGTGCGTACCTGTCCCTGTAAAACAATCAAGTGTATATATCGGCGAGCACGGCCTTGTGGCATATACAGCAATACACTGTGTATGTCACAAGTTGTTCGTGTATGATGAATTCAAATTTAAATTATGACGAACAACCCAAATAACTGAGGCAAATATTATTTTCAAAATTCATCTTTTATTTTATATTGCAAAAATATTTTATTTTCAATTTTACTGCGTTAGTTTATATTTTTGCAGATTGCCCAGATGCTGGATTCAAACTGGAATGCAGTTGAAGATAAATACGAGTGTGAGTGATATGTAGTGAGGTTATTAATGTAAACTGAATTGTGATGTAATCAAAAATGTATATGTATAGTGAGAGCTTGAATTTGTACTATCAAAATTGTAATAAATATTTGTTTGAATAAAATATTCGTTTGAATTCAAATTCCGTGTTATTTATTTTATTCTGCAAATATTTATTTAATCTGTGAAAAATAAAATAGTATATTATCAAATACATTTAAATGAATGTATATATGTTTATTATCATCAAACAAAAATCATATAAGCGCATATTCAACAATCTCCCCCTTTTGACGATAACAAACATATATTTATGATTTTGAATATGTTAAATGTATTTGATCATTGATATATCCTAATTGCTCCCCCTATTTAAATGCTTCCTCTCTACACAATACTCCCCCGACATATATGCATACAAATAAAAATATGCAAATGAGTCTAGATGTAAATAGAAAATTATTTGACCTTTGCTTGAATTTATTTGACAAAATCTTAACTTTTCTCTCCCCCTTTTGTTATCAGCAAAAGAATAATAGTGTTAGAGAAAATAGAGATAAAGTTATCGATATTAACCAACATTAAAACTCTATTGAATATAAATATTAAATTTCAATAAAAAATCAAACAAAAATCATAAATATTTTGTTAGGCGCATATTCCACTTTTAGAATGATATGAATGATATCATCATATAAAACCATACAGTTGTGTCTATTTGTGGTATATTTATATCAGGAATTTGAATATCTACTAACCACGCATAACCGTTAGGACTTTTAAATGAGATTAGTAGTATTCCAGTTTTATTTTAAGAAAAAAATGAATTCAAGTATCTTCTAACCACGCATTACCGTGAGGACTTTTAAATGGGATTAGAATCAACTTGTTTATTTTACAAATCAACTTTTGATATGCGTTCCATACATGCATAACCGCGTGGACTTTTAAATGAGCATGGAAGCACATAACAAATTCCAAGTAATTCACCCATGCATAACTGTGAGGACTTTTAAATGAGAGTGAATACTTTGGTATTTATTTATTACTATTATTAATTAATTTTTTTATTTTAAAAAAAATGTGAAAATGAAAAACGAACGATTCCTGTTTAAAGTACCACATATCGACAAACTATATAGAATTTTTATGAGTGATGGTTGTTAGAAATATGATAGAGATAGAGATGGTCATGGAATTTTTACCAACAAAAAGTTTTATAACTCTTGTTTAAATTTCTAAAGAAATTTATTAATTATACCGTCTCAAGTCATAATATTTGATCAATATTAACACTCATCACTTTTTCAATCACTATTTTTCTTTTCGATAAACATTAGGAAGTCAGATTAGTCAAAATAGTCATTTAAAAACAAATTCAAAAATAATTACGAAATTAATTTTTCAAAAATGACTGATCTGAAACTATGGTCAAAAAATGGTTTTCTCCAGGGGGATTTAAAAGAAAATTTTCTGCTATTTGAAAATTATTTGAAATGAAGAATATGCAGATATTTTCTTTGAAACACGATGCAGTTACTAAATATCTCAACAAAATCACGTTTCACTAGTAATTTTTCTATCAACTAGATTACCAGTGTAATCTGCATCTGAATTTCTCTTTCACTCAAAAATTATCATCAATTGTATTTTATAGACCAAAACATGAAGTGTGCACCAAAACTTTCAAATTTAATTTTAACAACAATTTAAATGACATTCTTTTGAATTTGAAATGAAACCGTGTAAATAATCGAAAACCGTGAATAAAGAGTTAGCCGTATTATAACCAAATGTATCATCATTCAACAAAACACTATTTTTAATCCAAACTGATGTATAAGAAGTAATTCAAAGAATCTAGAGAATTTTATAGTGTTTTTGGCATAAGAATATAATCGGCCAACTATTTTGAATAAGTTAGAATCAAAAATCATCATCTTTTCATCAATCTCAATATTGGCTGATTTTAATTCAGAATATGGTGCAGATTATCACATTTAATATATCGTTTAAAACATACCATTACCTGTTTTACCTTTACGATATTTTTCGTCGTTGTCCATTGTGATTCTGTCACCTTTATACTAGGCTAAGGAACTTTGTTTTGTCGCCCGTTGCGTTTCTCGAACAGCCAAAAAATCCAGAGAACACTATTGTTGTTCCTTAGCTTGCCACCACACCTACACGGAAAAGGATTTATGTGACCTATTTGTTTTTATAGGTCCATGGTTGTTAGTGGCAGAAAATTTTGAAAAATAATTTTGTGTAGACCCAAAACTATTTATAATTGTTCCCTTTGGCACCCAAATTTGTTTAACTTTGAGAGATTTTATATTTGTGCCTTTTGGAACCCAAATCGGTATAGTTTTCACATGTTTGGGTCTATACCAACAATTATTGTGATTGTGTCCATATTTTCTACAAATCGTGCACATTGAATTTTCTTGATTAATCTTGTTTTCAACCATTTTCGAACTATTATATCCAAGTCCTTGTCTAACCGTATTAACAGTTTGTTTTCCTAACAGCATAAGGAAAATTTTTCTAAAGTAGTAGACAGTTGTTGGACTTGTGATTTGAGAGATTCATTTTCGTTTAACAATTGTGTGCACTTTTTAATAGAATTCTCTCTCCTAGTATTTTCATTCTCCTTTAAAATCAGAATTTCATTTTCAAGTGTTTTTATATTGATTTCTGATTTTTTAATTTCCTTTTCAAATGTTGGACACTTATCACACTTAGGGATCCTACTTTGATAGGTTTTAACTAATTGATCAAGTTGTTTATTACATTCTATCAAAGTATCTTTTTGAGATTCAAGTTTGGCGTATTTTTCCCTAAGTCGTTCAAAACAACCGTTTACTTCATGAAAATATATAAGCAACTCAGAATGGGTAAGTTTTGATACCTCACTTGGCTCGTCATCGTCACTGTCAGTTGTATCACCTCGAAGACACAATTCTGCCTTTTCGCTTTCACTGCCAGTGCTTTGATCATTCTTGTCTATTTCATCCCAAGTGGCTGCAAAACTTTTCTTTTTCTGTTTCTTTCCATGGCTGGATTTAATTTGTGGACAATCGGGCTTGATATGGCCGGGTTTGTTGCAATTATAACAAATAAACTTTGTTCTTCCGAGTAGTCTAGTGCTTTGGCTATTCTGCTTTTTGCTTTTTGAATTCGAGCTGAATTTCCATGTTTTTGATTCCATTTTTTGAATTTCCTTATTAACAGCTCCAATTCTGCTGCTCCATCATCTTCATCGTTATCATCATCACTTTTGGTTGTTCCTTTGAGAGCTATTGATTTCTTTTGAGTATCACCTCCTTCACGCTCTTCTTTGAATTTCATTTCTAGCTCATAAGTGGTGAGATTTCCGATGAGTTCTTCAACCTTAAGTTGTTTTAAATCTTTCGATTCTTGTATGGCAGTTACTTTTGCTTCAAAGCTTCGTGGAAGGACTCTGAGGATTTTCCGGACTATTTCTAATTCGGTGTATGTTTTTCCGAGAGCTTTTGATTTGTATACGATATTGGAGAGTCGTCCGTACATCTCTTTGACATTTTCTTCCTTCGCCATTTTGAAGTTCTCGTATTCGCTTCTTAGCATTGCAAGGCGAGATTCTTTGACTTGAGATGTTCCTTCGTGAGTCACTTCTAGTGTGTGCCATATTTCCTGTGCAGTTAGACAATGTGAGACACGATTAAATTCAAATTGATCCAATGAACAGATAATAGAATTCATAGCTCTAGCATTAGCATTTTGTAATCTATTTTCTAGATCTGTCCATTGATCTTTTGGTTTCTCTATTTCCTGATTATCTACAGTTATAGTTGGTATTCTATAACCTGTCTCAACAATATTCCAAGCGTCGATGGTTTTCAGAAAAATTTGCATTCTATTTTTCCAATAAGCATATTCACCATTGAACATTGGTGGTCTAACTATGGATTGATCTTCTGCAAAAGCATTATTAAAAGAACCCATTTTAAAAATTCAAATTTTTAAAACAAAAACCGATTTTTTTTATTATTTTTTTGAAACACGAATTTTTTAAAAAAATTGATTTTTGAAACACGAATTTTTAAAACAAAAATTGGTTTTTGTAAAATCAAATTTTTAAAACAAAAACGTCTTTTGTTCCTAGCTCTGATACCACTTGTAGGATCGATTTCACCCTAGAGGGGGGGTGAATAGGGTGATAGTGTAAATTATAAAAATTAATCGCGGAAGCTTATCAATTAATTTAAATTCAGATCACAGAATAGCAGCACAGATATAGCAGAATATAAATAACAGAACAGAACAACACAGAATTTACCCAGCTTCGGCAAAACCCTGCCTACGTGCTGCCCCCAAGGTTTCTACTAGAAATTAGATAGTCCCTCGCTTACACACGTAAACTCGCTATACCCGCTATTGACTAATCTAACTCTACGCTCAAAACCCTGACCACAACTCAACCACCGAGTTGCGAATTCCCAAACTACACACCGTAGTTTGTCCCCTAGTCACACGACTAGAAAATTAAAAACGGTTTAAAAGAAAATACAAATTAAAAACAATTAAATAACCCTAATTTAAAAACAAAGCCTTATAATTTATAATCTTCTCAAAAGAAAGGTCCGGCCCATTTTTCTTCTTTTATGTTATTGCGGCCCGTTCCCTTTTAATTGATGCCGGCACTTGTTTCTTCGTTCGTTCTTCTTCCTTTAAAAAAATTAGGGCTTTTGGTATGATTGAGGTCGCCGACTCCAGTAGCTTCGACCGAGATAAATATAATTCTGTTCCTTGCGTTCGTCGATCGATTTGTCTCTTTGAGTCTCTGTCGGCTACTTCAATTCGATCAAGTTCGAATTATAATTGGTATGTTAATTTTTGCTATTTGCTTTTCCTAGTTTTGGCTTGCTTGAACTTGATAATCTAATTGCCGATGATGATTAGGGTTTTTATAGGATTTGATTTCCTATTTTTGCGTTCGTATATATTGATTTGAATTTGTCTTCGCTGTGCTTTGGCCGCTCGATTTTGTTTTGATGATTTAGATGTCACTGACTATTTCAATTTCGTATAAATTGATATTGCTTGGCACTCACGGTTTCGATTTGTGACTTGGTCATATGCTTGGCTATCACGGTGTAATATACTCGGCTTGAATTTGACTTTAATTTGTGACTTCTGTATACTACGGCTCTGACCATTTCAACTTTGATTTCGACACGGCTTTGATTTGTGAATTCATGTGTTTGCTTCGGCCCTGTGAATTCATTGTACTTAGTTGTGATGTTACACTTGTCTTCATATGCCCTTGACTTTGTTATACCTCGCTGTGCATTGCATTGATGTTCATTTCATTGCATATGAATCTTGGTCTACTTGATGCTGTAGCTTGCTGTACTTTCCTGTAGCTCCATCTGTTGCAATCTTTGATGATTTATTGTAGTATGTTGTCACTGCTTCACCACTGTTCAGTTGCATATATTATCTGATGTTGTCACTTATGTTTGCAATGCTTTACATCTTGTAGTTTGCTTTGGTCTTGAGCATTACCATGCCATTGAGCATTGTTGTGTCCATATTGTATTCAGTGTTTACTTTGAGCATGTTGTAGTGTGTTACCATATTGATGCCTCTGATCATTTGACTGCACATGTTTCAGTGACATTGTGTTCATTTGTGTCCACTGATGCTTCGAGTCTGCAACTTGTAGCTGGACTTGTTTCACTTTTTCTTTGATCTTTTGTTCATGCTGTTGCACTTGCTGTTTTGGTTTGAACTTGCAGTTAAGAAAATTTGCATCTGGTCTCATCACTGTGTTGCATTCTTTGATGGTTCATTGGTGTTTGTACACTTTTGTTGCAGTGGTTTTACATTTGTGCATATTGTCTCGAGTACATGTATTCTTGGCTCTGGTTATTTCATATTCATATGAGCATTTGTCTGCACTGTTAGTCGAGCCTGAGTACATGTATTCTTGGCTCACTGATGCATTGTAACTTGAGTTTCACTCACTTGAGTGTTTGTTGCAGTATCTTGTGGTTTGTTGTATCTTTGAGTCTGGTATGCTGCAGCTTGTATCTTTGTTGCATTTGAATCAGTTTCACTTGGGTCTGGTTGGTCTGGCCATTGTAGCTGTTTGAGTTGCAGTGCTTCATCACTTGAACTTGCTTGCAGACTGTCTTGTGTTCTTGTAGCTTTCATCACTGGTGCATTCCATTTAGTTGCACTTGTGTTCTGTTCATTCCTAGTTGCCTCTTTGATGATTCATTGGTGAATATGTTGCATTGAGCTCGACATTGTTGTTTACTTGCTTTGATGCATTCGCATGCTGCCATACTTGTTCATGCTGCTGGACTTGTTTTTGTACATTATTTGAATTTGCATTGATGCATTGTCATTGCATTCCATGTTGCATGCATGTTTGCCATGTGTTCAACCCAGTTTCAAAACTCGGGTTTGACCTTGTGCTCGTGTCGTGATTTTGAATATATTGCACGTGAGTTGAACCTGGTTTTTCATTTGGGTTTGACCTGTGCGTACCTGTCCCTGTAAAACAATCAAGTGTATATATCGGCGAGCACGGCCTTGTGGCATATACAGTAATACACTGTGTATGTCACAAGTTGTTCGTGTATGATGAATTCAAATTTAAATTATGACGAACAACCCAAATAACTGAGGCAAATATTATTTTCAAAATTCATCTTTTATTTTATATTGCAAAAATATTTTATTTTCAATTTTACTGCGTTAGTTTATATTTTTGCAGATTGCCCAGATGCTGGATTCAAACTGGAATGCAGTTGAAGATAAATACGAGTGTGAGTGATATGTAGTGAGGTTATTAATGTAAACTGAATTGTGATGTAATTGTGATGTAATCAAAAATGTATATGTATAGTGAGAGCTTGAATTTGTACTATCAAAATTGTAATAAATATTTGTTTGAATAAAATATTCGTTTGAATTCAAATTCCGTGTTATTTATTTTATTCTGCAAATATTTATTTAATCTGTGAAAAATAAAATAGTATATTATCAAATACATTTAAATGAATGTATATATGTTTATTATCATCAAACAAAAATCATATAAGCGCATATTCAACACTTTTCTTTGTAAAATGGTGTTATTTGATATTTTATTTTACTCCACTGCGATTGTGAGATTATGTGCTATTGTTTTCTATTTCTTCTTCTACCTCTTTTTCTTCTTTACCCTAACAATCTGGAATTTCCGACGTTCGATTGCTCGGCACATCTATAGTGAACGTATTAGTATCGAATTTTTGGAGTCGAAAATTTCCAATCGTTACAGTATCACCTCCCAAACATCCATAAGGCAGAACAAACAATGATATCCAAGTATTATTTACGTTATTCTTATAAATTTTCTTTCACAACATTTATTGTTCATAATTTTCATTCATGCCATGATTATTTTCTTAAATTTACATTTATTCTTGCAAAAATTTAACTTCCATTCATTCATATAATACTTGATTCCATTTATTTACATTCATTTATTTACATATATCATTTATATTTTTTACATATGTTACACATACATAATTTTTTAAACATATGTAAATCAATTCTTAAAGTACTTTATAGGTTTCTTTGTAAATAAGCTCACATTCATTCGTTCAATACTTATTTTCATTTACTTTCATTCATTACTAACAAAAATTCATTCATTTTTTTCTTTCACTTATTCACATAATGACAATTTCCTTTCATTACTTTACATTCATTTCGTACATAAGTCATTTTCATTTAATTGTTTATAATAACCAATGAATTCATTATTCAAGTATTACATATATTTTATTGCGGTTTAGTTCACATTTATTAATTTATGTGCTTGATTTCCATAGATATTAATATCCATTAGTGCATAAGTTCATACTTAAGTTTCTTACCCTTTTAATTTATTCCTTATATAATACCACCGAATATTAAATCTATTTTTTGAATCATTTCAACTTTTCTGAAGTTATAACTATTTACTAAATATAATACTCATTTTATTCTTTACTTTAATTGTAAATAGCTTCAAACATTAACTTAAGTTTATAATCATTTATTTATAATACTCACTTTTCTATTACATTTAATTAGCCGCATTTCAATTTTAATTTAAGTTTATAACAACTACAATATGAAATTCTTATTTATAAAGTGACTCCATTTCTGAATCCTTTTAATGTTTTTGAAGTTATAGTCATTCAATTTATATATAGTACTCACTTTAATTAAAATGGCTTCAATATTAATTCAAGTTTATGATTATTTGCTTACGGTATTCGCCTTTTCCATTAAATCTGATTATAAATAGCTTAAAAACGTTAACCTAATTTATAATCATTCTGCTTACATTATTCACTTCCCTATTTAATTTAATTAGTAACATTTCAACTATTAACTTTAGTTTATAACAATTTACAACATTAGATTCTTATTTATAAAAGTAAGTCTATTGAACATTTCCATTTTCTAATGTTTTACTTGTATAATATTCTATCACATGTCCTATTTAACATTTTAACTTTTAATATTTTGGTAAGTTATATATATATATATATGTGTGTGTGTGTGTGTGTGTGTGTGTGTCTTTTAGAATGCAATAGGAAGTTACACAAGGTTCTCTTTTTTATTTAGTTAACAAAATGTTCAATAGTTACCATTTCTCATTTTCATTTTCCTTTTATTTACAGTTTACATAATTTCAGCTTCTTGTCCATTTCATTAATCATTTTAACATCAAATTCCTTATTTTCATTTCAAAAGTTTCAAATTATTAATGTAGTCAAGATTCCATTCATTGCAATAATTTCAATTTCTAATTTATAGAACTTAAGAACTAAACAACCGGGTTTCCTTTCAATTATTTTAAAATAATATATACAACCATATCTTTTATATATATCAAATCATATTTGGAATTCAAAATTGAGATTAATTTATCAAAACAATTTGTGCAGAAAAATTACTACAACGGTCTTCCCACTTTGAAACTCGAAAATGAACGTCGATGATGCGTGCACTCATCATCGAAATTATTTTCCAATGACAGAGAGGGGAGTACAGAACTTATTTCCTTCCAACATTCTTTCAAAAAAAAAATTTAAATCATCTTGAAATATTTATATCAGAAAATACTTCTAAATATTACAGGTATTATATTCCAAAATATTTCGAAAGAAATTTTCAAAAATCCCAAAACTTCAGTTCTAAACTTCCAATTTATATTTACTTTATTTGTAAATCCTATTTTTCAATCAATATTTATAAAATTTATCTACTTAACAAATAACATTTTACATCCAGTTATATCATTTGTAAAATTTATTATTTTATGTACAAAATATACAATAGGCAAGATTATATCATTTACTTATATTTCAAAACAATATTGTGACCGTCTGTCCTATTAAGTGTTTAGAAATCCCTATCAATGTCATAGCGTCCTATGTACCAACCGAAATTTATAAATACCAAACAGAACAAATTAACACAATATAAAAATCTTTTATAACACTAAAAAATACGCTCTCTCATATATTTACACTCAACGACTCATTCTAAGGTATTACTACCCTATATAATATGAGTCAGACCCCACAAAGCTAAGGTTTATCGCCAAACTGAAGCTCTGGTACCAACTGTAACGACCTGCCTTTTTTGGATGTTTTAAAAAGACACACATGCCGGACTCAGACCATTCAAAAGGGCAGATTCTTATGAGATAAATAAGAAAATGAAAGAAATAAATAAATACAGAATCTCACAGCGGAATAACAAAATATAATAATCAAATAACAGTTCATGAGGCTATTTACAAATAAATTTGATTATACTTATATAATACAGAATTAGAGTTACAGACAACAAGAATAAATAAATAAATGCAACGGAACAACATGATGCAGTGGAATGAATATAATAAATAATAATAATACAAATCTTCATCTTCGTCCTCCAGAAATAAGGTCTTCAACCCTAAAAAACTCATGCTGACCCGAGCAAATTGAAAATACAAAACACTCGAGTCAGAACTAAAAGATCTAATGTTAGTTAAATCAATGGTAAATATGCGTGTGACGGCGTCATAGATGTTTACACGGTTTGACATCTCCTATTCAGTGTCTAACGTGAGAGCAATAACTTAAGAGATGTTCGGGATTCATATCTCCTAAGGATCCGTTAAACTATCTATTATGTAGTACAATACGCTATTATAATATGTTTATGATAAAGTAAAAGGATTAAAATAGCATTAGGGTGTTACCCATATCCTCCTTAACACATTTTATATATTCCCATAGTCTATACAGTACCGTAACTCCTCCATAAAATGGAGGCTATCAGAAGGAACACCATAGGTATGGTACAAAACAAATTCGTAGTAGACGCTCTAGGGCATGCGAACACGGCACTCGGGGCAATGCCATGGTAGATATACCAATTGCGGATCCGGACTGGTGGTAACGCATAGCAGTTACTACCGTCCATCTAGGACACACTCCCAAATCAAATCAAGGGTGGCTACTAAATCAATCACAAAGTAATAGAATGGTATCGAAGAAATGTGCTCGATCGGAGGTGCGACCTCACTTGGCCCGGCATGGCTCCTATTTTAGTCACATCTAAGCTGACTCACGGGAGTCAGGGTCACGTCATACTTCATATAGAAATCGTTCGCCAAACAATCCTGCTTCATTTCTAGAATCTCCAACACGTACACAGTTGTTAAAGTGGTTTCGGTATTGGCAGAGAGTATGACAATATCTGATCCCGGTCTCTTTAACAACCCAACGCTTATTACACACCGGATGGTACTTTTACATTTCAAAAAGTCAATTTAAAATTTATATTAAAATATCATATTCTATTTCAAATTATATCATTTCAAATCATAGTCATTTTCAAAAATCACATTCACTTTCAAAATCATATTTACTCAAATACGTCATTTCACAAAGGGTATCAATTTCAAATTTCAACTTAGGTTGTATCATCATCAAGGATTTAAATATAAATACTTCAACTTGCACGGTCTAAAATTTTAGAAGATACTAAATATAAATAATTATATAATTTTAAAATAGTTTAATTGATTTAAAATTGTTTAAATGGTAACAATAGTTTAAATAGATTTAAATTTGGTTTAATTAGATTTTTAAAAAGATTTAAGCATATTAAATATATAGTAGATAAATTTAAATTACCTTAAGTAGATTTTTAAATAGATTAAATAAATTTAAAATGGATTAAATGGATTTAAAATAGATTAAATAAGTTAAATTAGATTAAATAGGTAAAATAGATTAAATTGGGTTAAATAGGTTGTAATAGATTAAATAAATTAAAATAGTTTTAAATTGATTAAAATAGTTTAAATTAATTTAGAATAGATCTCAAAGCTTATCCAAACATTTCAATAACTCGATTCCGATAAATTCATTTATATTTGTCACTTCAACTTTGAAATTTCGATTTAAATCCTTTGAGCAATTCTTTTAAATCAATTCCAATTTCAGCATCAACGCTTGGATCATCAAAAATACTTCAGCTTATATAAATCAATTTCTATTCCAAAATACCAGTTACCTAAATTCAAATTCTAAAGAGTCAAAAATCATTTAGTTTAACCAATCCGGTGTCCGTATAAAATTTTCTACCCTAGGGTCAAATGATACGGATATTTATCATTTCAATCCGCGATTTAAAATTTTACGGTTATATATCATTGCAAACCGCAATCTCGAATTAAATAAAATCCATAAAATCGCACGAGTCTGTCATTTCAACCCATAATAATTTTTTCCTAATCTATAGATAATTCGGGCTTGTATCATTTCAACCCACAAGGAACTTGCAGTGTTATAACAATGTAAAATATAACATCCAGTCATCAAATATCAACCATCAAACATACATCACAATCATCATCCAAATCAATCAATAAACATTAATAGGTAACTAATGATCAATACAGATATTAAATTGACAAATTAACAATTTAATATTAAATCAAAAGATAATTAAATGCGATAACAGTCAAATTTAACTAGAATGACAAATTAACATCCCAAACAGCAATCAAAAAAATTCAAATCACATCATAAATTAAATTCAACTTACATAAGATAATCTAGTAGTTGTGAGTCGGTCAAAACACTCACCTTTGAATTTCAAATCGATTTGAAATCCAAAATAAGGCCTAAAATTCAACTATCTTAGAATTCGTCCAAATCAGCGTCCAAATGTCTGGAATTTCGATACGATCCCAGCAAAACAAACTGTGTATAAATCGGACCCTGTATGTAAAAAATTATATGCATTAAAATATCGAAAGTTTTTAATTCATAATAATATTACAACAAATAGAAATGAGCCACGTCACCTGTCTCATGTCCACGCGGGAAACCTAGAGAGCTCAAACCCTAGCAGATCGAAATACGTGAGCAAACCCACTTGACTCAGTGCCGCCACATCCTCTCACCTCTGATCACCAGAGGGCCGCCGACCATTATCAACGAGCTCGCCGTCAACCCACGCCTCCACCACGACCATCGCTAGCTCCCCCGAACGCCTAGTCAACGATGAATTCGAGCAGCCGCCTTATTTTATAACCCTAATCGAATTAAATCGATCGATCCAACTGTAACGACCTTGAATTTTGGGTCGCTAGATGTGAACATTTAATTCATTTTAAATGTTGAATGTGTATTATAATTTGATTTTGAAATAAAAATATTTTGATTAAATTAATAGAATTAGTTAAATTTCAAATATGGTAATTTAATTGAAATTTGAATAATAATAATTTAATATTGGAATTGGGATAATTTGTGAATCTGGGTATAAATAGATATAAAAATTGATTCTAAATTTTATTTTAAGTCCATTTGGATTTGAGTTATAATATTGGACTGTTGGATGAACTTAGAAGTCGATAGGTTGAATTTGGAATTTTATATTAATTTAATAATGAAATTTAATAATATAATAATACAAATAATCAAATTTTGATTTAAACTGAATCAGAATGATTTCTAATGTGAATATAAATTTTATACGAGTTATAATAGAATTAGTAAAATTTTAAAGGTGAAATTTTAAGTGATTTCGACGATTGTGAAAATCGCTCGATTTAATCGACGGGTTAAAATAGCCTTTCGGGGCACAGTCTCGGAATTCAACGAAACCAGTTCCATTGGATCTGTAATAGTTAGTCATTATCGGATTTCAATTTTCGTAACAATCGGAGTTGTCGTTTGACCCTGCCAGCTTAAAACGCATAGAAACTACTTTCATCGGTTTAATTTAAAATTGATCGTTT
The DNA here is from genome assembly GCA_030765085.1 of Allium cepa. Classification (NCBI taxonomy): domain Eukaryota; kingdom Viridiplantae; phylum Streptophyta; class Magnoliopsida; order Asparagales; family Amaryllidaceae; genus Allium; species Allium cepa. The sequence continues at coordinate 105,961,430 of CM060937.1, read as the reverse complement.
ATTTCCGTAACTCGCGCATATGATCGAATTAGCCTTCGAAACACGTTCCATTATGTTCGGGACATGGGTAAAACCTTAGAAACGCCTGTCGGCACGCGTTCTTTGGAGATCGTTTGAAAAAGTTGCTTTAAAGTGAATTAAATAATTAAATAATACGTTATATGTATATATATTCGCGTTCAGGGCCGAAAACCCTAGTTCTTCTTTTGAACCGTCGCTTGTTTATTTCAATGGCCCGTAACGTGCCTCCTTCTCCTTCGTTTTTCTCCAAATCCACAAACTAATATCAAAAACTTTCAACTGCAAAAATCGAGAGCACGATGAGCACTACGTTTTGAACGGTAGTGATCGGAGATCGTTGAGCGGTTTGTCAGAAATTTCACCACAAAGGCCGCGAGTTTGTGCATGCTTTTTGAAGTCAAAGGCTGACCGAGCTTTGCCATATTTTGGTCGATGGTGGAGGTAGGGATGGCGCGACTCTCGGTAGGGTTTGATCGCGTTAGAGGCGATCGAGGTGGCTGGAATTAATTCGAAGTCACGGCGACGATTGGGTTCGGTTTTATCGGAGCACACGTGAAAGAGAAGAAGAGGGTTTGGGCCATGTTTTGATGGTAAATTAAAATAAAAAGAAATTTGTTTTAAAATGTTCTTCAAACATTAATAATTCGTAACTTTAACATTCGTTGTAAGATTTCAACGAATTTGGTAGCGCCGGAATCGCAGCGACGCGATCTACGCCGTGGAGCAATTCTAGGATCGTTCGGAGCAAGTAAAAATTTAGGTTAAATCGAACGCCGTTCGATTTAATTCAAATTTGAACGCTCGTCGAAAACCCATGGTGAGTTATTCTCACTCACATATGGATACCAGTAATTTAAATAGCTAATATTTAAATGTTTGATTGGTAGTTTAGCTGAATATGATAATTATTATCAAATTAAATCGATATTCATTTGTTGTGCTAATATCCGTGGATGCAGGGAAATAGGTTGGAGGGATCCAACTGGATTCCTCAGAAATAGAAATTTATTTATATTCTGTGATATATTGTTTTAGATATTGTTATGCAATGCTTTATTTATATACTATGATAGATTAAATTGGAATTAAATTATGATTGTGTTATGATTGGGTGAATACAACCTGGGAATTTAAATATAAATAAATGAATTGGGTTTAAAGGAAATAAAAGAAATTCTTAAGCAAAGAATTTAAAGGAATTAAATTCTAGAAATTTATTGATAAATTTGAAGTGTTTGAAATTGTGAATTTAGAGGGAAATGTGAATTGTTTAAAAGAATAGCGAGATTTATTTTTAAAGGATGGGAAGTGTGCTTTCTCCTGGAAATTTCAGTATGCTTTTAAGAAAAGCTTTCAAATATAAATTTGCAGTTTAAATATATTTAGAATATTTTGGAGAAAAAAATTATTTTAAACTGTTTAAAGTGTAAGTAAATATTTATTTATGTAATTATGGTAATTATTTATTTTATATAGTAAAGTAGTATTAAGTTTTCAAATGGAAATTTTAATATAAATATTTGACTTAATAACTTTATTTTTAAAAGTTAAATTTGGCTTAAAGTACTTAGGAAAACCTCTATATATTTCCTTAAGTATTATTTTCAATTAAATAAGTTCTAGAAGCTTTATTTTAAATATTAAACATATATTTGAAAGTGATTTCCAGGAAATAGCAATGTGTTTAAAAATAAAAGGAGTTTAGTTTTAAAGTATGGAAAGGAATTTACGGGATGAACATAAAATTGAATTGGGGTAAATCATGTTGGATTGATAAAAAGAATTCTTTGGGTTATCCTAGAATAGAAGTATATTCCCTGGAAAGCCAAGTATGCTTTCAAAGCCAGTTTTTGAAAGGTTAGAAGTTGTATCAAAGAATTTTTTCAAAAAATTATTTAAGTTATAAGAATTTAAAAGTAAGCATTTATCAAATTAGATGTAGAAGTAATTATTTTAATGGTAAGTAGTATTATGTTTAAAAGAATATTAATAACATTTATACTTTCTAAATGGTTCTATTTTAAAGATAATCAATTAAAGTTTTATTTGAAACTTGTATAGAATTTCATAGCTTTATTTCAAAATCTAGTATGACTTAACTTTATTTTAAAGGTAATAGTTTATATTTTATTAAGCAGTTTACTCGAGATATTTTTAAAGGTATATATATATTTTAACTCAAGTATGTAAGAAGTTTTAATATGAATGTTTTGATGTATTTTCAAGAATAAAGTATTTAAATTATTTTAAACCTTAAATATTGGTACTTGGATGTTTTCAAGGGAAGTAACAATTTGAGGGATTTATTCCATGAAAAGAGTTGGGTTTGAAAACTGTTTCAAAAGGGTTTGAAAGGAAAATATATCTCGCAAAGATTTTTTTGAGGAAATAAATAATGTAGGTAATTATTTATTATGTGATGGATGTTTGTGAACGTTAATTGGTAGTTAAATCACCGACTATCAATATTGGGCAAATGCGTTGATCGTTTCGAAGAGACCGGGATCGAGATTTATTTCTCGAAAACCACTTCGATCCAGTTTATACATTTTCGTGGGAAAAACGAGTTCGGAGTCGAAGATGGAGCAGTGAAGTGCAAGGGCTAGTCGCTACTAATCATGAGGATTTTTGCAAAATGGATGCAGTAGGAGTATTGCCTTCGGTTCCGTTCGAACCCGGGACGGACTTGTATGGATGAATGCTTTCGGAACATCGTCGGGTGGACGATGGGCATTCTAAGTGAAACGTTCTAAAAGGTAACGCTTAGCCTCAAGCCTCATCAACCGGGAATGACTGAAAATCAAGGGTTATGCAACATGGCTTGGTGGGCAGCACCCATTTCCGGGTAAGGTCATCCCTGTCTAGATGTCCCGTTTTATTTCGGCTTAGTGGTGCGGTTGCTGGTCCCAACCGTGGGGTGATCTTACTCGGGATTATCCAGTAATGGATAGTCCGGGCCTTGTGTTGCAAGGGATCGAGCGTGGTCCTCGGTACGCTGATCTAGACCAGGTACTGTGACAGGTGGTACCCCAATGCCTAGTCATTAGTTGGAAATCCATTCTCTTTACATGCCTTTTACGAGTTTTGTTTGTATACCCACTTTGTGGCTAGTAGCTGGAATTTAATAGATGTAACAATTTTGGCTATTTTATAAGTATTTGTATATAGACCCTATTATAATATCATAGGATTTTTATAAAAAGTGTTTTAGCTATCGTAAGGTAAAAACCCGAAATGTTTATTTGTGGCGTGGTCTTACGAGATGCTTTTGATTTCAAAAGGATTTTTGAAACTTTAATAATCAATTTGGGTGCAATATTATCAGCTGGTATTCCAGACTGACTCGGGTGTTATTTCATTATAATGCTTAGTTCATACCGAGTATTATATGTTCAGGATATGATGCTTTGGAGCAGGAGAGGAGCTGGAGTCCGAGACGTATTATCCGTACTTGAATATATCCGCTGCTGTGATTGTATTAAATTGTCTGACTGGTAAACATTGTTTGTTTGTGATACTTTGATGATATATTGTATGAATCAGATATAGTTTTCATTTTGTGTGAAGATATGATATTATATATTATATTTTGTTCCGCTGCGACTGTGAGATACTGATATGGTTTAGTTCCTTCTTTCTTCTACCTTCTTTCTTTTCCCTTAACAACCTGTCTTTTCCGGCACTTGATCGTCGGCATATCATACTGTGGGTATTTTGTGTCAATTTTCGAGGGTCGAGAAGGGAGGGTCGTCACATCAACCATCATCTCGTCACACGAAGCACGCCGATGAACTCCACTCAGTCCTCTCCACACAACGGCAACATTGATTTGACGATCAGTCGAAGTTGATCGACGATCGATGAACGGCCGAGAATTGTTCCTCGAATTTCGGACACACAGAAATCCAAATCGAAAAACAGACAGCAGATTTGACTTGCGCTCGTCAAGAGCTTCAAATCGATATATAATTCGATTTATTTTGAGAAGTTTTAATTTTCGATTTGAAATTTGATTTGAAATTGAATTGGAAATTTGTTCGTCGGCCATTGAGAAGAATAAGTGGACAGATGAAATTGTACGTATGGACAAATGGAATAAGGAATAGAACAAACCGGGTTATATATAGGCAGATCCGAAATAGGAATGAATGGACAAGATTGATTTGAAATTTGAACGATAGATGACTCGAAAAGCCCGTTTTGTTCCCGAAACAAAAATGGATCATCCCATATATCAAAATAGATGTTTTCGATAATTTTAAATTCAATGGAACAGTTTTCAGGACCTAATTCCATCGTATGAAGAAGTTAGCTTAAAATCAGCTTATTTCAAATTGATTACAATTAAATTTTATTAAATTAATTTTTAGGCGTTTCGAGTTTGTGCGATCAAACGACAAGTCCAATCGCTACGGAACTTGAAATCTTACAATAATTTACTGTTACGGATCCGAGAAAACTGGTTTCGTTGAAATCCGAGGCAGCGGCCAAAATGGCAATTTTCACCTTAATTAAACAAATTAACAATTAATTAATTAATTCACTTTTTCATTCAAATTTGATGGTTAACAAATTTCATCATTTTTAATCACTTAGACATTTACAATGACTTAATACAAGTTTATATAACAATTCAGTGTTGATTATTACACTAATTACGGTGTTCAATTTCCACTATAATTAAATCCAATTAATTAAAATTTTAAATTTAAATAAGTTGATTAAATTTACATTCAACCTTTTTATTCGAATCAATTATTTCTCCACATACATAGTTAACTTGATATGTATTTTATTACATTAATATTTTACCATTTTCATCTTACATTTCATTAACGTAATATTTAATTTCATTTAATTATAATAAATCTGTAACGACCCATAAATTCTCAATAATATAATTTGTTGATTTAATACGATCTTGGTAATTAAAATTGGAAGAATAAAGACTTTGTGATTTAATAGTGAAACAAACGTTAAAATGAAATGTTACAATGAAATTAAAACTAATTATGAAGTTTCAAACTAATTGAAATAGTGTAAATTGTTGCACTTAGTTATACATTCAATATAAGAAAACAAGTGTGAATGTTGAATCATTAATGAGATAATATACGATCAATATAAATCGAAGTAAATCAGTGTTAATTAAGTAATTATAACATTTGATTTGTAAATAATGATGAATTCACTAATGTGATTTAAAGTAATGGTAACGGTTGTAAGTTACTATTTAATTAGTTTATTAATTTAGTTGTAAATGTTAGATTTAGGTATAAAATTTGAATGTAAGAAAATAAGGGTAAGTGTGGTGCAAACAGATGAATTAGTGTATAATCGATGGTAATTGAATGAATTTAACATTTTGTAAGCAATTATGATAATTAGAGAAAATGATAAACTTGAATGTATTAAAGATAATGGTAACAATAATTATAAGTTGTCTATTTAGGCTATAAAATGAATTGGAAATCAATTGTATTCAAATGTAAATAAATGTTCATTTATGAGAATTAATGCAGTAACGGGAGGTGTGAATGTATAAATTAACTAGAAGCATAAATTTATTTATAAAGTAATAAATTGGTAAAAAGAATGGAACTAAGGTAAATTTATTTAATTGGTTTCAAACCTTAATTAATGTGTACAATTGACAAAAGTACACATTTAAAAAAATAACATTTGAAAAAGTAACATTTATAAACATTTAAGATGTAAATAGGGGTGTATTAATGTAATGGAATATGTAACCAGGTTTATAAAGAAATAGTGGGCATAGTATAAAGATGGAAATTAAATCAAATCAAATTATGGGAATCAATTTTAATTGATTGGAATGTAATCTATAATAAATAAATTTAATGATAAGTAAATGAATTTAGTTACTATATTAATTGAAAACTAGGATGAAATGAGAATGCATATTTTATTCATAAGGTAATATAAAAGAATGAAACCTATCTGAATGAATTAATTGAGGTTTCAGTCATAATAAATGTATACATTTGACAAATTTAATAAAATAAGCAATTTCTGGAAATTTTGTATTTTTGGTCAACTGAAAGTCAAAGTTTGACCATATTTGAAAATTTTAAATTTGAATTTTTAAATGCTAATCTTTTTCATTGTAAATGTGTTTTATTTTAATATTTATCTTGATTTTCGTTTCATGAAATTCCGATATATACTTTTAGATTTGGATATATTACAGCGTTTTACACGCAATAAATTTATGTGTTTTCATTATATATATATATATATATATATATATATATATATATATATATATTTCATATTTTATTTCCCTATGTTTGTTTCTTTAATTTTTATTTTTATTTTAATTGTATAAACTTAGATTATATTTATTTTATTTATCTATTTTAATGGCAAGGAAACAAATTAATTAGGCGTATGTTACTTTGCTTTAATTGGCGTACGTTGCATTTGTTTTATTTCCTGCCTATTTATTTGCCTATCTTTTATTTCCTACCTCCTTAATTAGTTTCTAGTCGTGCCTACCTAAAACTTTAGCCATTCATACCCTATCAATTCACATGAAAAAGCAAGTAACTTACCCCATTTTGTTCCATTGTTTCTTTTTATTTAATAGGAAATAAATCCCTTCAAATCTCTAGCCATTTAAGCACTTAATTACTTTCCAATTCGTTGCACTTGATTAGGCGTGAATAACTCCCCTAGTAAATTCTAATTCACGTACAAAATCTCTTTACCACGTCTCATTTTCATTTGCATCTTCACGTGAGGAATTTTCTTGTAAGTAATGGCTTCTTTTTCTTTTGTTTTTCTATTTTTTTTCCTCTTCTATTTTCTTTTATTTTCTTTGTCTTCCTTCAAGCTAGGCTCAGCCTCCATCTTCATATTTACTTCTATGGTGTGTATAAACTTTATTTATTTAGTGAAGGTTTCTTTTGTGTATATACATCTATATTTATTGGATATGTAACAAATCAATTAAGATATGTTTTAAATATAGGCATACGTTTCCTAATTTATTTCTTGCCTTTATATATTTCCCACCTTTTAATCTTCTACCATATCTATTCATAAATGCATAGACGTGATTTTCTCCTTTTCAATCACGTACAAAGTTATCAAACTCCTCTTTTCATTTGTTTAAGATAAATATTGTAACGACCCGTTATTTTCAACCGTTCGCATCCATTATAAGTGTATAGGTAGACACTCATGCCGGAATTGAATTGCTCAAAATACCGCGTTGTAAATAAAAATTTGGCAAATCTCAGAATATACAGTAAATAATAATCACAAATCACGGACACAGAGTATTTAATAATGCAGCGGAAGTAAAAGAGATAGTAGTTCATGAAGCTACTATATAAATATATCAGAGTTAAACATGATACAACAGAAGAAATAAAGTACAACAGAAGTTTCAATATGATAACCAAGTACAAGCTGAATGGAACAACCGAACTGAAATAGATAAGACTACATAAGCAGATAATCTCCAACGATGCCAATCTCCAGTAAGTGGAATCCAAATCTGTGAATAACTAAGGCTGACCCGAGCGTATATAAAAATACAAACACTCGAGTCAGGACATACATAATTATACAATGTAAACCAACTCAAGTGAACTGTAGTAAAAGTACAAGTAACTTAGAAGATACTTGGGACCGCCCATCCTCTAAGGATCCGTTAAACTATTTACTATATAGTATATTGCGCCATATAGAGGAGTGTCTAATCAGTAAAGTATAATCATATAGAAATAGCGTTAAGGGGATGGTGAACCTTAATGCGGTCGGATCTTTAAACCAAAATCGTAGTGGGCTCGGTATAAAGAACATATGACAAGGCACGCGAGGCAATGCCAGGGTGGATACACCGTTTGCACTCCCGGACCGGTGGTGACGGCAAGCCAGCAGCTTCCGCCCACCTCGAGCAATACCCCGAATCAAAGTGGCCCCACCATATCGAATCACAAAAGTAATAGAATGGTTTCCGAAGAAGCATGCTCGATGAAAGGGTGCGACCCTTTGTGTAGCCCGGTATAGCTCCTGTTTTAGTCATAATTAGGCCATCCATCAGCGTTCTCTTACTTCATTCTAGTAGCGTTCACCAACCAACCTACTTCGTTTTGGAATCTCGACCTCGTACACGGTTGTCAAAGTGGTTTTCGGTATCGACAGAGAATATGCAGATATCCGATCCCGGTCTCTTTGCCAACCAATCGTTATTATAACCCGTGGTTATAACTTTTAATACAATATTTTATACTTCAAAATAAAATATCCTTTTCAATCCAAATCTTTATCAAAATAAAGATTACATCATTTCCAAAACCATTTCAATATATCAACATACCATATCTTTCAAATTCAAATATTTATCAAAATAAATATCAAGTCATTTCTAACAATTTCAATATATTAAATTATCATATCCTTTCAAAAACTCCTTTCAAATCCATTTAATATATTAAAATATCATATCTTTTCAAAACTTCCTTTCAAATCATTTTATTATCAAAATATCAAATCTTTCAAAACTTCATTTCAAAACATTTTTAATATCAAAATATCATATCTTTCAAAAATTCATTTCAAAACATTTTTAATATCAAAATATCATATTTTCAAAAATTCATTTCAAATCATTTTAATATATCAAAGTATTATTCAAAACATCATTTATTTTTAATTCATTTAAATACCATTTAAAACCATTCATTTTATCTAGAAATTAATCGCCATTTCAAACTTACATTTCAAGGGAGTTTATATTTAAAGATTAAATCTTTTCATAAAAAAATAAAGTCAATTCCTTATTATTTAATAGTTAAATATTAAATTTCCAAAATTTAAATCTTATTCCAAAGATTAATCTCATTAAAATTTAATAAAATAATAAATTCAGTTTCCGTAGCACTTAAAAATGCTATGTAAAGTTATAGTTTAAAACGGTTCATTTAACAAAATACAGCATTTAAGTGTTGTAATAGATTTTCTTTAAATTTCAAATAAACTTTAAATTTTAAGTTTAACCACTATAGCACTTACAATGTGCTATAATAGCTTTTATTTCAAATTAACTTTTTAGTTCATTTAAAACAACTACAGCATTTACAAAATGCTGTAATATCCTTTATATTACACTTCAAAAATGCTGTTAAATCAAATTCAGGGTTTAAATACAAATTTCACCAACAGTTAATCTTTGATTTAAATCATTTAACTTATAAACATCATAAATTTTACATTTTAAAATCATCATTTCAATACTCTTATTTTTATGATTTTTATAAAGTTAAATCTCATCCAAAAATCAATTTTTAACATAATTTCTTATTTAAATTCAAGTATTAACTTCCATTTCTTTAATTAAATTATTAACTTAACAGTTAGGTTTAAATTTACAAAATATAACTTATTTCCATAAATTTTACTTAACTAAAATTTCACTTTTTTAAAACAAAATTTAAAATTTCACATTTAAGTTATATTTCAAAATTTACTTAAACATTCATTTATTTAACATTTTAACTTATTCAAAAATCATTATTATTTTAATAAAATAATTTAAAATACATTTTTAAATCAAAATATTATATTTTTCTTACTTTACATAACTTCCTTTTTAAAACAAAACATAAATTCCAAAATTTACTTATAGTTCAAATTCTACTCTACCGTTGACTTAATTCATTATTTAATTTATAGAAAATCACTAATATTTCTATAAAATCATTTTTAATTAAATTTAAATCAAAATATTATAAATTTTACATTTTAAAATATTTTAAAACATTTTCAAAAATATTACATAAACCACTGGTCTGTATATAGTTTTCTAGCCTAGGTCAAGTGATATGGATATATATCCTTTCAATCCGCAGTTTACAAAGAAAAACCGGGTTCTATCATTTCAAACTCGCAGTCCCAAGTAAAATGAATGATTTTGGAAACCTCTCAGGCCTATCATTTCAGCCCATAACGTTTTTCCCCTATTCTAAAGTCCGTTCGGGTGTGTATCATTTCAACCCATAGTGATTCTAGTCTACAGGGAACTTGCAATGGTGATAACTGATATAAATGATAAAATAGCATGAAATAACAATAACATATGATATAACAAGTGTAATAACAAGTGTGAACATCATATGACAATAATATAGCAGATATAGCATGATGATAAATAGTTACAGATTGAAATGGTGTCAGTTTATCAGTTATATAAGTACATATTAGTCTGGTGAGATTTACTCACATTTATGGCTGGAGATTGCAATCCAAATGACATAAGGGATTCCAGAAGGCACGATGACACAACAACAGGCTCAAGTGGGAAGTGATCCAAGCTTAGAACTTGTGTTGCAACCCAAAACAAAACCAAAATAAATTAACATTTCAACACAACATTAAATTGAAACAACTTTGAAATAAAAGGAGATACGAATACACAGTCTTTTGCCTTGCTTTCTACATTTGATTGCACGGCCTAGGGGATGTTTTAGCTCAGGTTTGGACATGCTTTAGATCATGTTTGAACATAGGAAATGCATGGCATGAAGGCTAGACATGCGGAGGAAGTTACAAGGTAGGAATGTGAAGGGGTTTAGGCAAAATAGGTGGGTTTTTGATCAACAAAAGGCTCGGTCATGTAGGGGTTTGGCTTGGCCATTCAAGTTCAGGTCTGGATAGATGTTGTTGTGGTGTGTGGTGGTCTGGTCAGAGGTGGTGGTGGCGGCTAGAGGTGGTAGTGGTGGTGGAAAAAGAGGTGGTGAAGCAACAAGGCTCAAACTAGCATGTTTTCAAGGCATAGGTTGTATTTTTTGGATTTTAGCATTGTGGTGGGTTAGACCATGGTTCAGATCTAAGGAGTAGGTGGTGGTGATGACAGGGAAGAGGTGTAGGAGGTGGTGGCCATGGCTATGGAGTGGAGGCCGAGCAAAAGAGTGGAGAGAACAAGGCAAAAATACATAAGAAAATAGGAAGAAAAGGAAGAAAATAAGAGGAAGACATTACCCAAAATGTTTGAAGCCATGAATAAAATGAAAGAATGGTTTCTTGAGTGAAAAATAGGATGAAAGTCACGGCTAGAAAACTGAAAATGGGCGGCCAAAATGAATAAATGAGATGGTTATAGCATTTGAAACGTTTTTGGACAATGAAACGTCTAGAAATGAAACGCCTTAAACTCTTCACGTTTCCATTTTCTAAAGATCAAACAAAAACAAAAGTGAATCAGAAAATACTTGTAAAAACCGAAACCAAGTGAAATAATATGAAAATAAATAATAAAACTTAAAGAAAATAGAAAAAGAATAAAAGGAATTGCTTAAAAATTCAAAACAGGGTCCAGAAATTACATATAAATCACTCTGGTCTTGAAAAAATGTCCACTTCATTTTAAAAATATTATGAAGTGAAAATTTGAAATAAAATAATTTATTTATCATTTTCAAAATAAAATAAATAATTAAATTGGAGAAAAATAGAAAAAGAACTAAAGAAAATGTATAAAAATTGAAAACAGGGCATGAAAATTACAAGAAAAATACTACTAACTCTAGAAAAATTCTTACCTCACTTTAAAATATTAAAAGACAAAATATACATAAAATAACATATTAATACATATTAAAAGAAAATATGACAAAGAAAATATAATTTATACAATTTAAAATAACAAAATTGCAGAATAAACAAATTGCACTCAATATTGAAATATACATAACTTTCACAGTTTAAGTCTGTTTCCAACGAAATGAAAAGCAGTCTTCAAGTTATTTCATCTATTTTCAAAATAAATGATAAAATTTAAGATTTCAAATAATTTAAATTTGAAGTTTAAAAGTCAAAGTTTGACCAGTTTGAACAGAAATTCACTTTTCAGTAAAATATTCAATTTATACAAGTTTGAAACTATAATTCACATAAAAATCAACATTTATATTTAAAATAACATAACTTATTCATTTTAATAAATAAAATAAAACTCTTAAATCAAAATTTCAAATAGAATAATCAAAATAAAAAAAAATTACAAAATTCAGGGTTGTTACACTCTCCCCCACTCAAAACTTTTCGTCCCCGAAAAGGAATGAGGTACGGGAAAGCACAGAAAAAGATAGAGTGAAATAGGACTAAGATAAGATGACATGAAGATTGAAATTATACCTGATAACTGTTGTTATAGGTAAGTTTAACAAGGTGGAGATGATCTTTCCAAGATTCTCCAAAATCAAGAACACAAGCACGCAAAAATAGATTCAAAATGAGTACAAAAGATTATCAAAGATTATAGAAAGATTTCTAAACAGAAAGATTATAGAAAGATGCCTATACCACTCTATAGCAAGATAAGTATGATAAGGACAACCAAAAGATAGTTTGAAAAACAAAATAAGGAAATAAATTTGAAAGCATGGAAATTTCAACTTAAATAGAGAATAAATCTTTACACAAGTTAAATAAATCTTAACTATCTCAAATTTCATTATCTTATTATCCAATCATCTTAAATTAACAATTTTTTAAAACCATGGGTTTGAAAAATATTCATTTATTACACTCACAATGTACTTAGTAAATTTTATTCTTCTTTATTCCTAATTAAAAATTAAATTTATTCCTCTTAATATATTTATCACTTATGTTATATATATTTACACTTATTATAACTGCTTTCTTTTATTCTTAGTTCTTTTAACATTATCTTATTGTAAGTTATTCAATTACCCTTGATTATATTTACTTATGTTAATCATTTTATAAATAAAATTTAAGTGTATAACATTTATTATAACCACTCAAATTTTATTTATAAAATCTTTTTATATTGTATATTATCCAATTACATTGTTAACTTCTGAAAATTAAGGTAAGTTATATTGGAATGAAATCGTGTGTTATACAAATAAAACTTTCTAATTAAATCATTTCATCCTTGAATACTCATCCAAAATTTTGATTTTCTTTTTATAATTGAATTTAAGAATTAAATTTCCGATTTCTTCAAACCATTTAAAGATAAATAAATGTATGTACATAACTTATCAAATCAAGTTTAAATCATATGTCTATATATATTATAAATAAAGACATATATTAGAAATTCAAATCAATCAATTTAAATCAGTTTATTAAGTTCCATAAATTTACTTATATATCAAAATTTATTTCATTAACCAGATTTAAAATAATATTGTGTCAGTTTGTTCTATCAAAGTGTTTTGGAAATCTTATCGATAGCGTTGATCAGAAGAATCGATCAGAAACCCAATTCAACATCAACAACTCAAACAACACAATATATAAACAAAACATAGATTTACAAGTACAATTCAAAATGTTTGAAGAAAGGTTGGAAAAAAAAGACAAGATGATTAAATAACAAAATAGGGAGGTGGATAAGCTTAAATAAATCACGGGCAACCTTAACCGAGTCAACCGTGACTTAAAGAATAAGATTAATGTGGATTTTTCGGGGTAAATCCACATTCGATCTCAAGAGTTAGAGTTTGGGATAACAAAATATATTAGCATCTAAATCAAGGATAGATATAAATCTCTGGTGAATCGATGCTAATAGTAAAGGAGTTTCACCCTTTTACAATTCAATTTTTGAGATTGGTGGGACTGCCAACTCATTATAAAGATCATTTTGAAGTGGAGTTATGGGATACTCCAGAACCAAAAGAAGATGAATAGTGAGGGACATGAATGGATTTTGGAACCGCAGGAAACGTTCCAAAATTCAAAGGAAACCGAATTGAAGAAGAAGGAATTCAAGCTCAAACGAAAGTGCTTCTGAAATTAAATCTACTCTATATACTGAGTTTTGCCTAAAACCAGAGCTCTGATACCAACTGTAATGACCCGTTATTTTCAACCATTCGCATCCATTATAAGTGTATAGGTAGGCACTCATGCCGGAATTGAATTGCTCAAAATACCGCGTTGTAAATAAAAAGTTGGCAAATCTCAGAATATACAGTAAATAATAATCACAGATCACAGACATAGAGTATTTAATAATGCAGCGGAAGTAAAAGAGATAGTAGTTCATGAAGATACTATATAAATATATCAGAGTTAAACAAGATACAACAGAAGAAATAAAGTACAACAGAAGTTTCAATATGATAACCAAGTACAAGCTGAATGGAACAACCGAACTGAAATAGATAAGACTACATAAGCAGATAATCTCCAGCGATTCCAATCTCCAGTAAGTGGAATCCAAATCTGTGAATAACTCGGGTTGACCTGAGCGTAAATAAAAATACAAACACTCGAGTCAGGACATACATACTTATACAATGTAAACCAACTCAAGTGAACTGTAGTGTAACGACCCGTATTTTACGTATTGTTGTATCGTAGAATTATTAGGTCGATAGTGTTGTTTATGTTATCCCTAGCCTAAGTCGTTTGGGAGGTTAACTCGTGTAGGCAGCTTAAACTTAGGTCGTGATGGAGTTAGGTCGGTAGAGCGACCTAAGGTAGTTAGCGACCTAGGAAGTTAGGGTCGTGGGGAACGACCTAAGGAAGTTGACCGAGTTAAGGTAGTAACCGACCTATGGTATTGGGCGACCTATAGAATTTGACCGGCTTAAGAGGTTTGGGTCGTTGGGTAGTTTAGGTCGGTGGCGACCTAGGGAGAAGAAGCGACTTAAGGGTTGCCGAGCTAGTGGAGTTAACGACCTAAGGGTTGTGAGCGACTTACGTTAGGTCGCAAGCAACTTAGTACAGTGAGTGGCCTATGGGGATAAGCGACCTAAAGGTTAGTGGCTTAGGTCGGCAGGACGAGTTAAGGATAGGTCGTGTGTGTTGTTAGGTCGGCCGTATTTGTTAGGTCGCTAGGTGTGTTTGGTTGATAGGTCGTTAGGTCAGCAGTGCGTTAGGTCGCATAAGTGTTAGGTCGTGTGACCCTGTTTTTAGTTAAATCGTGTGGCCTGGGTTTGGTTAGGTCGCGACTTTTGCTAAGTCGCATACCAGTTAGGTCGTAGGTCGTTGAAGGCGGCTGTGTTTTTAGGTCGGCATGGTTTTAGGTCGTATGTTGTTGGGTCAAGCTGTGTTGAGTCGCGCATAGGTTTGGACGTGTGCGTATTAGGTCGAGGGATTGTATAGGTCGGCAGCGACCTAAGTTAGGTCGTATGTTTTTAGGTCGGCAACGACCTAAGTCTGGGCGACCTAAGGGTTTTTCAGCCTATAAATAGAGGGGTTTGGCTCACTTTTTGGCACCGGTTTTTGAAGCGACGAAGTGCTGCCATTTTGGAAACTCGACTACAACATTTCTTCATCTCCTTTTCTCCATTCCAATCTAGTTCTAACATCCATCCAAGATCGAAGATCAAGATCGAAGATCGAAGAGCCAAAGTTGAAGATCTTCATCCATCGAAGCTAGATTTCATCGTTTCAAGCGGGATTTCGACGAATCAAGCTTGGATCTTCGCTGTCCAGATCTGAAGTGATTAGTTTTTGAAGTGTTTGGGTGATTTGGTGAGTGGTAGTTATCTCTCACGCGGACCCAAAGGAGTATATTGGATTGGTGGTTTGTTGGAGTGTTGTAGATAGTGATTTTATGCATTTTTCCTTAGATCCAAGTGTAGATCCATTACTTATGAAGATGTTTACCTTTGCAAGTTCATTCATCTAGTTGTAGAGACAAAACCCATGATTTATATTTGTTAGATCTATGCTAAAGACCCATGATTCATGTAAGTTAGATCTATGCTCATTTATTTACGAAATTGCCATTGTAATTATAAATGCCTATTTAGATCATGTTTGATTATTTGATTGTCTATTTAGATCTTGTTGAATGATTGATTGCTTGGATTAATGTTTGATTTGATTGATTAGTTGATCGATTACTTGACTTGGACAAGTATGGTTGATGGTGATTCAAAAGCCAAGTGGAAAGGCTCTTGAATAAGGAAAGCTGCCTGTGGCATATGAAGCGGATGTGGAAGCTCATATGGATGGATTTGAGGATGTGGGACCTTGCCATGATGCGAAAAGGCAAAGCATGATATTGAGATGGGACTTTGCTATGATGTGATGGGGCAAGGCATATGTTGAGATGGGACGGGTCATGATGACGTTCCAAGCACGGGTCATGACGACGTGCGAAGTTATAACTCGGTGATGCGGTCCGAGTTGGGATGGATAATGGTTAGCTTGAGAGGCGCTTGAGCTAGTATGGAAAGAGTCGTCAAGGAGGATGACTAGGAGGCTAAGATCTCATCGTTGTTGAAGGTTCTAGCATACTCAGAGCAAGGGTACGTTGGAACGGGTCACGATGACGTTCCAAGCACGGGTCACGATGACGTGCTAGTACTCTGGGCTGATGCGTTCGGCTTAGGCACGGGTCATGATGACGTGCGGAGTTATGCCTAAAACCGGGGTTACCATTAGCCCTTGACGGATGGTCATTCAATTAACGGTGAAATCAAGGTAAGGATAACAGTGATAGCCAGAGTCATGGATGTTTAGTTGTATCATCATTCGGTCTCAAGAGCGGTGTTTTCTGGGTGCTTATCTGATCTTGGTTTAGGCCTTGGGGGTTTGTATTTAGAAAACATCGACCTTGACTCGAGTGATTATTGCTTTACTTTAATTATCTGTTTTGCCATGCTTGCTTCTCCTTAGTGTGTGTCTGGGGGCTATCACTGTAGAAAGAGGTGGAGTGGGATGATTTGGGTTCCTATTCCTTTTATCCCTTATGCTCTTTTGGTATGTTTGATAGTTGATTTACTACTCACTAAGACTTTGTCTGACTCAAGGTTTTATGTCTCCTCTTATTACCTTGGGCTGTTCATCCACGTTTGGGATGGGCAGACTAGGTGACAGGTGGCAAGTGCTGATCTTAGTGGCTCACGCTGATGATGACGAAGACGAGCAGGAGGCTTTGCATATTATTTTCATATTCTATGTACTGGATATTCCGCTGTTTGTTGATTACTCTGAGTGCTATGTAGTGAGGCTTCTTGTATTCATGATTCAGACCATGTATAAAGCTATTATGATTAGATGATGATATTCTGTTCTATGGGAGCTTCACTATATTATATTTCTCTATTGTATTTTATCCATGCGCTGTGAGTTTTACGATAGAGTCTGCGATGTTTATTTTACCCTTGACGGTCACTCATGGCTGCCTGGCACACTTTCAGCGCACCATTTCCTTGTTTCCGTGCGGGAGTCATGGGCGGTCGTCACATTTGGTATCAGAGCTTTGGTTAATCGATTTTAGCCAACGCTCGCTGACGTAACTACGTATGAGAGACGTAATTGTATTTTGATGGATGATTACTATACATAATATAGTAGCTTAGAAGGATTTGAACTCCTTATGCAGTTGTTTCTTAAGGTGTTCTAATCATTCCTTTTTCTAGATACTAAAGATGAGTCGAAGAGGGAGACCAACTGCAAGGGAAGGCCGTGCTACTGAAGGAGCTGTTGATTATGGAACTATGTTCGAAGCGATGATGACTTCGATCATGAGAAGGATACCAGCTTCAGGATCATCAGTGGATGTGGGAGTTCAAGTTCAAGCTCCAAGACCAGTGGATTTTGCTAAGCTTTGTAAGGATTATACTTCTCTTGGAGGAAAGATTTTCTTTGGAACGGAGTCGACCATTGAAGTGCAGAGATGGATTGATGCTTGTCGAAGGATTTTTGGTGATTTGGGAATTGAGGATGCAACTAAGAGGAAGCTTGCATCAAGGCAACTTCAAGGAAGAGCTGCGGATTGGTGGAATTCTATCACCATTGATACTCCAGAAGAAGAGATCACTTGGGAGCAATTCCAAGTCAGATTTGAAGCTAAGTTCATCTCTACGGCTCAGAAATCTGTGTTGTTCAAGAGGTTTGTGGAGCTCAAGCAAGGTGGGAGACCAGTTCTTGAGTATATTTCTGAGTTTGAAGCTTTGTCTAAGTATGCCAGGTCGTATATTGATTCTCCCTATCAGAAGAATGAAAAGTTTGTGACTGGTTTGGACGCTTATCTGGGGAGGCAGTTAGTGGATCATTTGGATGATCCGTTTGAGAAGCTTGTGGAAAAAGCTCTTAGGCATGAGAGTTTGTTTCCCAGGGAAGGTTCTGTTGTTGCTGTAACCAAGGAAGGGTCTAAGCCACAGCAGGGTGGAAATAAGAAGAGGAAGCAGCAGCAACAGAAGGGAAAGGATGGCCAGAAGAAGTTGAAAGGCGAAGTGACTTGCTACAACTGCCGACAGAAGGGTCATCTCTCTCGGGATTGCAAGAATCCAAAGGTGCAGTTGAAGTGCCACAACTGTGATAAGCTGGGACATATCAAGAAGGACTGTCCAGAACCGAGGAAAGATAGGCAGGTTGTGCAAGCTTATGCTTTGGGAGTTGTGCCGTCGTCTTCAAAAGCTCCTATTGCTGAAGAGAAGGGGAAGAGTGTGGTGGTTCAAGGTACTCTTTCTATTTGTGGTGTTCCAGTTAGAGTGTTGTTTAATACTGGAGCGTCGCATTCTTTTGTTTGTGATGATTTGGTAGGCCGGTTAGGTTTGAAACCGGATATTGTTGATAGGCCATTGGTTGTGACTAATCCAGTTGGGGGTTCGTCATGTTTGTGTATGATATGCCGTGGCCTAGTTGTGTCGAGTCATGATTGCTCGTTTGTTTGTGATTGCTTTGTTCTGAACTTTACGGGGTTCGGAATTATTTTGGGTATGGACTGGCTTAGGAAGTATGCGGCAAGGATTGACTGTGAAAGGCTGGAGGTGACAGTCGGGAATGTGGAAGGGCGAAAGGTTGTGATACGATGTAAGCATGAGGAAGGCGTCTTCATGAGCTTCATGTATTCGCTGGTTGTTCCACGGGATGGACTGTCATCGGTGCCTATTGTGAATGGATTTGATGACGTCTTTGACGAAGTCAAAGGGTTACCGCCGCATAGGGAGATCGAGTTTCGTATCGATCTAGTTGAGGGAGCCAGACCTGTTGTGATGCCTCTTAGGCGGATGGCGCCTAGGGAGCGGCTAGAGTTGAAGGTGCAAGTTGATGACCTTTTGCAGAAAGGATTCATTCGGCGTAGTGTGTCCGAATGGGGTGCACCAGTTGTGTTCGCAACCAAAGCGGATGGATCGTTGAGGTTGTGTGTCGAT
Source organism: Allium cepa (assembly GCA_030765085.1). Classification (NCBI taxonomy): domain Eukaryota; kingdom Viridiplantae; phylum Streptophyta; class Magnoliopsida; order Asparagales; family Amaryllidaceae; genus Allium; species Allium cepa. Next base: position 105,942,282 of record CM060937.1, on the reverse strand, counting down.
TATCGTGAACTGAATAAAGTGACTAAGAAGAACAAGTATCCATTGCCGAGAATAGATGACTTGTTTGATCAGCTTCACGAGGCTAAGGTGTTTTCTCAGATGGATTTGGCAACGGGATTTCACCAGTTAAGGGTGGCGAAGGATAGTGTGCCGAAGACTGCTTTCAGGACACCATCCGGTTTTTATGAGTGGCTGGTAATGCCGTTTGGATTGACTAACGCACCAGCATATTTTGTGGATCTTATGAATAGAGTATTCAGAGATCAGTTGAATAAGTTCGTGCTTGTGTTCGTGGATGATATTCTGATTTATTCCAGAACTGAGGAGGAACACAAGACACACTTGAGGATTGTTTTGGAAATCTTGCGGAAACATCAGCTGAAGGCTAAGTTTTCGAAGTGTCACTTCTGGAAGAGTGAAGTGAGATTCTTAGGCCATGTTATCTCTGGTAATGGAATAGCGGTTGATTCCGCTAAGGTGGCAGCAATCCAGGATTGGGTTAGACCTAAGAATGCATCTGATATGAGAAGTTTTCTTGGATTAGCAGGATATTACCGTCGGTTTATCAAAGACTTTTCCAAGATAGCTGCACCGTTAACAGGATTGACGAAGAAGAACCAGGCGTTCAAATGGGATGCTAAGTGTGACCAAGCATTTGAAATCCTGAAAGAGCGACTGACGAGTGCTCCTGTTTTGACTATTCCAAGTGGGAATGATGAGATGGTGGTTTACACCGATGTAAGTGGTACTGGACTTGGAGCGGTGCTAATGCAGAAGGATAGAGTTGTTGCGTATGCTAGTCGACAACTGAAGCCGCATGAAAGGAATTATCCGACTCATGATTTGGAGTTAGCGGCGATTGTGTTTGCTTTGAAGATGTGGAGACATTATCTATTGGGAGTTCGATTCGAGTTGTTTACGGATCATAAGTCGTTGAAGTATCTGTTCTCCCAAAAGGATTTGAATCTTCGACAGCAACGGTGGCTAGAGTTTCTAGCATCTTATGATTTTGGTATAGCCTATACTCCGGGAAAAGGTAACGCAGTGGCAGATGCGTTAAGTCGAAGACATGCAGGATTGGGAGCCATGTTTTCGGAATGGAAGAGTCTTGAGTATTTGGCTGGATTTGATTTCAGGCCCAGATGTGAATTGGAACCTGAGATGTTGGCAAACTTATCGATAAGGCCTACTCTGGTGGAGAGAATTGGCGAGAGCCAAAAGCGAGACGATAAGCTTGTCAAGATTATCCGAGATTTGGAATCTGGATTGGACCCAGAAAAGGATAAAGGATTCGAAGTCGATCGAGAGGGTTGGCTTCGGAAGCAAGGACGACTAGTTGTTCCCGATGTAGATGGATTGAGAGATGAAGTTCTTAGGGAAAGTCATCACTCGAAGTTGACAATTCATCCAGGAGGAAATAAAATGTATCGGGATATGAAGAGAACCTATTACTGGGAAGGTATGAAGAAGGATGTTGGAAATTTTATTTCTAAGTGTATGAACTGCCAGTTGGTGAAAGCTGAGCAGAAGAAGCCCAGTGGATTACTTCAGCCATTAGAGGTTCCTACATGGAAGTGGGAGCAAGTGTCGATGGATTTTATCGATGGCCTACCTAGAACCAGGGCAGGGAATGAAGGGATTTGGGTCATCGTAGATCGTTTGACTAAGAGTGCAAGGTTCATTCCTGTTCGATCAACTAGGACTGCATCGAAGTTGGCTGAGTTGTATGTTAAGTGGATTGTTCGATTCCATGGTGTTCCGAAGAGAATAGTGAGCGATCGAGACCCATTGTTCACTAGTGGATTTTGGAAGAGCTTCCAGGAAGTTTTGGGAACTAAGTTGTGTTTGAGTACAGCTTACCACCCCCAAACAGATGGTCAGACTGAGAGAGTCAACCGAGTTTTGGAAGATCTTCTCAGAGCTTGTGTTTTGGATTTCGGAGGATCATGGGAGGATCATCTTCATTTGGTGGAATTTGCGTATAACAACAGTTATCAGTCGAGTATTGGTATGGCACCATTTGAGGCATTGTATGGAAGACCGTGTAACTCTCCGACATGTTGGTTGGAAACTGGAGAAAAACTGATACTTGGGCCAGAGATGATTCGACAGACTTCGGATTGTATAGGGATCATTCGGCAACGAATGAAGGCAGCCCAAGATCGTCAGAAAAGTTATGCCGATGATCGTCGTAAGAATTTGGAATTCGACGTAGGTGATATGGTTTTTGTGAAGATTTCTCCTCTGAAGAATGTTATTCGATTTGGAAAGAAAGGAAAGTTAACTCCGAGATTTGTTGGACCATTTCCGATTATCGAGCGAATTGGAAAGCTCGCTTATAGATTGGAGTTACCGGAAAAGATGGCGGGTGTGCACAATGTGTTTCATGTATCTTATCTACGGAAGTATGTGCATGACTCAAGTACGGTGGTTTCTGCTGATAGCTGTGAAGATTTGGAGGTTGATCCAGTTGTTAGAAGACCTCGTAAGCCGCTTCGTGTTGTTGAAACCGACACGAAACAGCTTAGGAGGAAGACGATTATGTTGCTCAAGATATAATGGAGTGACGATGTTAACGACTGTACATGGGAGGAGGAAGAGAGGATGAAGGCAGCTCATCCCGAACTCTTCGAGGTATGGCCCTAAAGTGTCGTGACATCTCATGAATTTGTAGCTTGTTCTAAGTCTTAGAATTCTGCATGCTAGGTTAGAATTGGATGCATGGTTTGTTGATTGCTATGGATGGTAGGCATGCAGAATAGCTTTGATTTCTGTTGATTGTTTGGAATTTCGGGGGCGAAATTCCTAAGGGGGAGAGAATGTAACGACCCGTATTTTACGTATTGTTATATCGTAGAATTATTAGATCGGTAGTGTTGTTTATGTTATCCCTAGCCTAAGTCGTTTGGGAGGTTAACTCGTGTAGGCAGCTTAAACTTAGGTCGTGATGGAGTTAGGTCGGTAGAGCGACCTAAGGTAGTTAGCGACCTAGGAAGTTAGGGTCATGGGGAACGACCTAAGGAAGTTGACCGAGTTAAGGTAGTAACCGACCTATGGTATTGGGCGACCTATAGAATTTGACCGGCTTAAGAGGTTTGGGTCGTTGGGTAGTTTAGGTCGGTGGCGACCTAGGGAGAAGAAGCGACTTAAGGGTTGCCGAGCTAGTGGAGTTAACGACCTAAGGGTTGTGAGCGACTTACGTTAGGTCGCAAGCAACTTAGTACAGTGAGTGGCCTATGGGGATAAGCGACCTAAAGGTTAGTGGCTTAGGTCGGCAGGACGAGTTAAGGATAGGTCGTGTGTGTTGTTAGGTCGGTCGTATTTGTTAGGTCGCTAGGTGTGTTTGGTTGATAGGTCGTTAGGTCAGCAGTGCGTTAGGTCGCATAAGTGTTAGGTCGTGTGACCCTGTTTTTAGTTAAATCGTGTGGCCTGGGTTTGGTTAGGTCGCGACTTTTGCTAAGTCGCGTACCAGTTAGGTCGTAGGTCGTTGAAGGCGGCTGTGTTTTTAGGTCGGCATGGTTTTAGGTCGTATGTTGTTGGGTCAAGCTGTGTTGAGTCGCGCATAGGTTTGGACGTGCGCGTATTAGGTCGAGGGATTGTATAGGTCGGCAGCGACCTAAGTTAGGTCGTATGTTTTTAGGTCGGCAACGACCTAAGTCTGGGCGACCTAAGGGTTTTTCAGCCTATAAATAGAGGGGTTTGGCTCACTTTTTGGCACCGGTTTTTGAAGCGACGAAGTGCTGCCATTTTGGAAACTCGACTACAACATTTCTTCATCTCCTTTTCTCCATTCCAATCTAGTTCTAACATCCATCCAAGATCGAAGATCAAGATCGAAGATCGAAGAGCCAAAGTTGAAGATCTTCATCCATCGAAGCTAGATTTCATCGTTTCAAGCGGGATTTCGACGAATCAAGCTTGGATCTTCGCTGTCCAGATCTGAAGTGATTAGTTTTTGAAGTGTTTGGGTGATTTGGTGAGTGGTAGTTATCCCTCACGCGGACCCAAAGGAGTATATTGGATTGGTGGTTTGTTGGAGTGTTGTAGATAGTGATTTTATGCATTTTTCCTTAGATCCAAGTGTAGATCCATTACTTATGAAGATGTTTACCTTTGCAAGTTCATTCATCTAGTTGTAGAGACAAAACCCATGATTTATATTTGTTAGATCTATGCTAAAGACCCATGATTCATGTAAGTTAGATCTATGCTCATTTATTTACGAAATTGCCATTGTAATTATAAATGCCTATTTAGATCATGTTTGATTATTTGATTGTCTATTTAGATCTTGTTGAATGATTGATTGCTTGGATTAATGTTTGATTTGATTGATTAGTTGATCGATTACTTGACTTGGACAAGTATGGTTGATGGTGATTCAAAAGCCAAGTGGAAAGGCTCTTGAATAAGGAAAGCTGCCTGTGGCATATGAAGCGGATGTGGAAGCTCATATGGATGGATTCGAGGATGTGGGACCTTGCCATGATGCGAAAAGGCAAAGCATGATATTGAGATGGGACTTTGCTATGATGTGATGGGGCAAGGCATATGTTGAGATGGGACGGGTCATGATGACGTTCCAAGCACGGGTCATGACGACGTGTGAAGTTATAACTCGGTGATGCGGTCCGAGTTGGGATGGATAATGGTTAGCTTGAGAGGCGCTTGAGCTAGTATGGAAAGAGTCGTCAAGGAGGATGACTAGGAGGCTAAGATCTCATCGTTGTTGAAGGTTCTAGCATACTCAAAGCAAGGGTACGTTGGAACGGGTCACGATGACGTTCCAAGCACGGGTCACGATGACGTGCTAGTACTCTGGGCTGATGCGTTCGGCTTAGGCACGGGTCATGATGACGTGCGGAGTTATGCCTAAAACCGGGGTTACCATTAGCCCTTGACGGATGGTCATTCAATTAACGGTGAAATCAAGGTAAGGATAACAGTGATAGCCAGAGTCATGGATGTTTAGTTGTATCATCATTCGGTCTCAAGAGCGGTGTTTTCTGGGTGCTTATCTGATCTTGGTTTAGGCCTTGGGGGTTTGTATTTAGAAAACATCGACCTTGACTCGAGTGATTATTGCTTTACTTTAATTATCTGTTTTGCCATGCTTGCTTCTCCTTAGTGTGTGTCTGGGGGCTATCACTGTAGAAAGAGGTGGAGTGGGATGATTTGGGTTCCTATTCCTTTTATCCCTTATGCTCTTTTGGTATGTTTGATAGTTGATTTACTACTCACTAAGACTTTTTCTGACTCAAGGTTTTATGTCTCCTCTTATTACCTTGGGCTGTTCATCCACGTTTGGGATGGGCAGACTAGGTGACAGGTGACAGGTGCTGATCTTAGTGGCTCACGCTGATGATGACGAAGACGAGCAGGAGGCTTTGCATATTATTTTCATATTCTATGTACTGGATATTCCGCTGTTTGTTGATTACTCTGAGTGCTATGTAGTGAGGCTTCTTGTATTCATGATTCAGACCATGTATAAAGCTATTATGATTAGATGATGATATTCTGTTCTATGGGAGCTTCACTATATTATATTTCTCTATTGTATTTTATCCATGCGCTGTGAGTTTTACGATAGAGTGTGCGATGTTTATTTTACCCTTGACGGTCACTCATGGCTGCCTGGCACACTTTCAGCGCACCATTTCCTTGTTTCCGTGCGGGAGCCATGGGCGGTCGTCACATGTAGTAAAAGTACAAGTAACTTAGAAGATACTTGGGATCGCCCATCCTCTCAGGATCCGTTAAACTATTTACTATGCAGTATATTGCTCTATATACAGTAGTGTCTAATCAGTAAATTATAATCATATAGAAATAGTGTTAAGGGGATGGTGAACCTTAACTCGGTCGGATCTTTAAACCAAAATCGTAGTGGGGTATAAGGAACATATGACAAGGCACGCAAGGCAATGCCAGGGTGGATACACCGTTTGCACTCCCAGACCGGTGGTGGCGGCAAGCCAGCAGCTTCCACCCACCTCGAGCAATACCCCGAATCAAAGTGGCACCACCATATCGAATCACAAAAGTAATAGAATGGTTTCCGAAGAAGCATGCTCGATGAAAGGGTGCGACCCTTTGTGTGTCCCGGTATAGCTCCTGTTTTAGTCATAATTAGGTCATCCATCAGCGTTCTCTTACTTCATTCCAGTAGCGTTCGCCAACCAACCTACTTCGTTCTGGAATCTCCACCGCGTACACGGTTGTCAAAGTGGTTTTCGGTATCGACAGAGAGTATGCCAGATATCCGATCCCGGTCTCTTTGCCAACCAATCATTATTATAACCCGTGGTTATAACTTTTAAAACAATATTTTATACTTCAAAATAAAATATCCTTTTCAATCCAAATCTTTATCAAAATAAAGATTAAATCATTTCCAAAACCATTTCATTATATCGACATACCATATCATTCAAATTCAAATATTTATCAAAATAAATATCAAGTCAATTCTAACCATTTCCATATATTAAATTATCATATCCTTTCAAAAACTCCTTTCAAATCCATTTAATATATTAAAATATCATATCTTTTCAAAACTTCCTTTCAAATCATTTTATTATCAAAATAACATATCTTTCAAAACTTCATTTCAAAATATTTTTAATATCAAAATATCATATCTTTCAAAAATTCATTTCAAAACATTTTTAATATCAAAATATCGTATCTTTCAAAAATTCATTTCAAATCATTTTAATATATCAAAATATCAAAGTATTATTCAAAACATCATTCATTTTTAATTCATTTAAATACCAATTAAAACCATTCATTTTATTTAGAAATTATCACCATTTCAAACTTACATTTCAAGGGAGTTTATATTTAAAGATTATATCTTTTCATAAAAAAATAAAGTCAATTCCTTATTATTTAATAGTTAAATATTAAATTTCCAAAATTTAAATCTTATTCCAAAGATTAATCTCATTAAAATTTAATAAAATAATAAAATTCAGTTTCTGTAGCACTTAAAAATGCTACTTAAAGTTATAGTTTAAAACGGTTCATTTAAAAAATACAGCATTTAAGTGCTGTAATAAATTTTCTTTAAATTTCAAATAAACTTTAAATGTTAAGTCTAACCACTATAGCACTTACAATGTGCTATAATAGATTTTATTTCAAATTAACTTTTTAGTTCATTTAAAACAACTACAGCATTTACAAAATGTTGTAATATCCTTTATATTACACTTCAAAAATGCTGTTAAATCAAATTCAGAGTTTAAATACAAATTTCACCAACAGTTAATCTTTAATTTAAATCATTTAACTTATAAACATCATAAATTTTACATTTTAAAATCATCATTTCAATACTCTTATTTTTATGATTTCTATAAAGTTAAATCTCATCCAAAAATCAATTTTTAACATAATTTCTTATTTAAATTCAAGTATTAACTTCCATTTCTTTAATTAAATTATTAACTTAACAATTAGGTTTAAATTTACAAAATATAACTTATTTCCATAAATTTTACTTACCTAAAATTTCACTTTTTTAAAACAAAATTTAAAATTTCACATGTAAGTTATATTTCAAAATTTACTTAAACATTCATTTGTTTAACATTTCAACTTATTCAAAAATCATTATTATTTTTATAAAATCATTTAAAATACATTTTTAAATCAAAATATTATATTTTTCTTACTTTACATGATTTCCTTTTTAAAACAAAATATAAATTCCAAAATTTACTTATAGTTCAAATTCTACTTTACCGTTTACTTAATTCATTATTTAATTTATAGAAAATCACTAATATTTCTACAAAATCATTTTTAATTAAATTTAAATCAAAATATTGTAAAAATATTATAAATTTTACATTTTAAAATATTTTCAAAAATATCACACAAACCACGGGTCTGTATATAGTTTTCTAGCCTAGGTCAAGTGATACGGATATATACCCTTTCAATCCGCAGTTTACAAAGAAAAACCAGGTTTTATCATTTCAAACCCACAATCCCAAGTAAAATGATTGATTTTGGAAACCGCTCAAGCCTATCATTTCAGCCCATAACGTTTTTCCCCTATTCTAAAGTCTGTTCGGGTATGTATCATTTTAACCCATAGTGATTCTAGTCTACAGGGAACTTGCAATGGTGATAACTGATATAAATGATAGAATAGCATGAAATAACAATAACATATGATATAACAAGTGTAATAACAGATGTGAACATCATATGACAATAATATAGCAGATATAGCATGATGATAAACAGTTAATGATTCAAATGGTAGTTTATCAGTTATATAAGTACATATTAGTCTGGTGAGATTTACTCACATTATGGCTGGAGATTGCAATCCAAATGACACAACGAATTCCATAAGGCACGATGACACAACAATAGGCTCAAGTGGGAAGAGATCCAAGCTTAGAACTTGTGTTGCAACCCAAAACAAAAACAAAATAAATTAACATTTCAACACAACATTAAATTGAAACAACTTTGAAATAAAAGGAGATACGAATACACAGTCTTTTGCCTTGCTTTCTACATTTGATTGCACGGCCTAGGGGATGTTTTGGCTCAGGTTTGGACATGCTTTGGCTCAGGTTTGAACATAGGAAATACATGGCATGAAGGCTAGACATGCGGAGGAAGTTACAAGGTAGGAGTGTGAAGGGGTTTAGGCAAAATAAGTGGGTTTTTGGTCAACAAAAGGCTCGGCCATGTAGGGGTTTGGCTTGGACATTTAAGTTCAGGTCTGGATAGATGTTGTAGTGGTGTATGGTGGTCTCGTCAGAGGTGGTGGTGGCGGCTAGAGGAGGTGGTGGTGGTACAAAAAGAGGTGGTGAAGCAACAAGGCTCAAACTAGCATGTTTTCAAGGCATAGGTTGTATTTTTTTGGATTTTAGCATCATGGTGGGTTCGACCATGGTTCAGATCTGAAGAGTAGGTTGTGATGATTACAGGGAAGAGGTGTAGGAGGTGGTGGCCATGGCTATGGAGTGGAGGCCAAGAAAAACAGTGGAGAGAACAAGGCAAAAATACATAAGAAAATAGGAAGAAAGGAAGAAAATAAGAGGAAGACATTACCAAAATGTTTGAAGCCATGAATAAAATGAAAAAATGGTTACTGGAGTGAGAAATAGGATGAAAGTCACGGCTAGAAAACTGAAAATGGGCAGCCAAAATGAATAAATGAGATGGTTATGGCATTTGAAACGTTTTTGGACAATGAAACGTCTAGAAATGAAACGCCTTAAACTCTTCGCGTTTCCATTTTCTAAAGATCAAATAAAAACAAAAGTGAATCAGAAAATGTAACATCCCGCCTTTCCGCACACTTTAAACCGACACACGTGCCAATTCAAAGCATACGCAAGGGCGGATTATTATGGGGTAAATAAGAAAACAGAGAAGAAATAAAACAAAACATAATCTCAGAGCGGAAGGATAAAATATAATAATAAATATACAGTTCAAAACAGTTTACAAACACTTGATTTGCTTTATACAATAAATATCAGAGTTACACCTACCAATACAATCAATGCAGCGGAACAGTATGAGTGTGGTGCAATACTATAGATAATAATAATACGACTCCTTCGTCTTCGTCCTTCAAAGCTAAAGTCTTCGATCCTGAAACGCTCGGACTGACCCGAGCGAATTTGAAAAGACAAAAACACTCGAGTCAGAACTAAAAGATCTTATGTGAGTTAAATTAACAGAAATAAATATGAGTACAGTAACTCAAGAGATGCTCGGGATTTACATCTCCTAAGGATCCGCTAAACTATTTACTATGTAGTATATTGCGCTATTATAATAGTGTCTATTTATAAAATAAACTTACTTTTTAATAGCATTAAGGGGTTACCCATATAGCCCTTAACACAAATAATGCCAATAGTCTATACAGTACCGTAATACCTCCTGATCGGGAAGCTACCAGAGGATACTCCATAGGTACGACACAAATAGAAACTCGTAGTAAAGGCTCGGTATGGTAGGTGACACGGCACAACTAGGCAATGCCAGGGTAGATATACCAATTGCTATCCAGGCTGGTGGAAACGCGTAGCCGCAGTTACCGCCCACCTCGGACTAACTCCCCAAAATCAAAATATAGAAGTGGCCACTGAATCAATCCAAAATCAAAGTATAATATCGAAGAGGAGGGTCCGATCAGAGGAATGACCTCATTGGCCTGAGAATCGCTCCTGTTTTAGCCACCTTATGCCAACTCACGGGAATCGGGTCCACGTATTTACCTTACAGGAAACGTCACCACCACCTACTTCATTCTGGAATCTCCACCGTGTACACGGTTAGTCAAAGTGGTTTTCGGTATCGACAGAGAGTATGTCAGATATCCGATCCCGGTCTCTTTGCCAACCCATCGTTATTATAACACCGCGGTCATTTAAAAATAGGTTATACTTTAAAAATCAGAATAAACATTCCATTTCATAACCATGAATACGATATCATTTCAAAACCCAAAACCATATTTTGTCACTTATCCCAAATATAATTCTTTTCCAAAATCAAAATGCTTTAACTTCATATCGTCTGAAAATCAAATATTTTCAAAGCATAGTATTTTGAAAATCATAATTTAAAACCATAACTTCTAAAACTTGAATGGTTTGGATATTCAACGGTATATGAATTAAATGGTTTAACTTAAATGTTACTTTGTAAAGAAAATAGTTCTCATGGCTTTACAAATACATTTCTTTATTAAAGTCTAAACCAAAATTTATATTATCTCTCTCAAGTTCCAAAACCACTTCAATTTATTTATATATACGTATATCCATTTTGAGTATCAATATTTCAAACTAAAGTTGGATTTTATTCTTTCAACAAATCAATTGTTCTATTAATTAGTCTTGAATATTCATATAAAATCCATAAATAATAAGACTTCAATTTCTAGTAATAAAATATATATATTTTTCCCAATTCAAATTTATACTAGAATATTCATTTCAATTTATTTTGGGAAAAATCCAATTATAAATATCATATCTTAAAATTTCCAAACTTAACATTTAAACATATGATATAAATTATTAAACTCCATTTTCTTAATTTTCTTCCATTTTTAATAAAGATTTTTATACACCTTTTAATTTCAAAATTTTCAACTTCATATGTATATATATATGGAAGAAAAATATTTATACAATATAAACTTTAAGATTATTATAAACCGTATTCCATCCAAACCATCGAAATCACATAAAATAGTTATATATAGACCGCGGTGCCTGTATATAATTTTCTATCCTATGGTCAAGTGATACGGATATTTATCATTTCAATCCGCAATTTAAAAAAAATATAAAATTTTGCGGTTGTATATCATTTCAAACCACAATCCCGAATGAAAGGAAATATGCATGATAATTTGCAATTTTATGAAATACAATAAAACATCCATCAACATCACCCATCGTCCAATCACAATCATCAAGCAATATCAATCAATAACAATTTATATTTGATAATATATAACAGGTAATAACTGGCAATTTTATTCAGATTAAATTTAACAACTATTAATCTAACAGTTTATATTCAGTAATAATCTATATAACTGTTAACTAGCAGTTTATAGGCAAACAAATAAATTCTAACTATCAATTAATACGCAACAAATAAATTAAATTAACAGTTAAATTTAATAAATGCAATTCAACAAATATGAATGAAATAAACATGCCAAATACTCATAAATAAATTTCTATTCATTTCTAAAATTAATTTAACAAACATAAAAGCTTCTAGTAGTTGTGAGTGGGTTAAAACACTCACCTTTTGAATTTAAATCGAATTTAAATTCGATTTAAACCCAAAAATTTGCCCTTCTCGGAATTCGTCCAAACCAGCGTCATCAAATCCGGAATTAAATTACGATCCTAACAAAAGAAATTTCGTGTGAATCCGACTTCGTATGAGAAAGTTATGGCGAAAATGATGATTGAATTCAAAATTGAAAATAAATAAAACGACACACATTCATCACTTACAAATATATGTGCCTCGAGAACATTAACACATATTTTTTTGTGGAATTTTTCTGACGTGTTTGCATTTTCATTGAAATTTGGATTGAAGTAGATCTAGGTTTTGCAACCATTTGAGGAGGAGAAGGAGATGAAGAAATGAATATACAGCAAATGACAATAGGATGGGGCTAGGGTTTATAACTATATATATATATATAAATTTCCAAAATTTAATTAAATTTACTTTCCATTATTTATTGTCAATTAGATTGATTTATCATTGGATTCATATTTCAATATGTAAATATCCCCAATTTCATCTGCACTTATATTTACATAGTTTCTAAATATTAAATTTCAAATATTACTTCATTTAACGTTACGTATCTATTATTTATTACTTGCTGCAGTTGATTATCAATTACACTTAATATACTAAATAGATGGTAAATTTTGAATACTTGTTATCATTAACGTTTTATTTCCACTTACAAAATAAATGAAATTATTACATAAACTCCCTTAATTAAGTCAACCATTATCTTATATAACTTAACTAGTAATATATATACCCAATTGCCCTAATTGGTTTATAGTTATCAGCTAAATACATACTAACTTGTAAATAAATTCGTTTAATTGCAAATGGATCTGATCAAATTTAATAGATTGAATAGATGGGTAAGCAAATAATAAATTTTCCTTTTTGTCAAATTCAAACCCATTCCTACTTAATTATCAATTACAATTTATTACGAAACATTGATTTTATGCAGTTACCTTTTATTTGCGTAGTATTACATCAATTCCTATAACCTTTGATTCATTCCCAATTCACCAAATTCAATTAATTACACTTTACAAATGTGTTTCCAATATATAGGTATTGCCCAAGTTAAATTTATTAGCTAACTCATATTAATAAACAAATGACTTATATGAATGATTAAAATTTTCAATTATCTCACTTTACTCCTAAACTTCTGTTATTTAAAAATTATTGCTTAGAACCTGATTTTAATCTTCCCATTATCTATTTAATTCCTTCTAGAATCATAGCTAATATTTGTCATCCCTTCATTACCCAAATGTTCTTATCCCATCAAATTTTAGGTTATCGAAATATTAATTGTCAACTTCTTTAATTGCACTAAATTTATCTATTAAAGGTTGCACTTAACCCAAATACATAAAACTTGCCCAATTTCTCCTTAAATCAATAACCTTCATATACAAATATGTTTATCATAAATTTTATCTACTCTTCCTTTTTAGGTAATGTCCTATATATTAGATTTCCATGTAATTTGCAATAAATCATACTCGTAGTTATATCACATTAAATGAATAAATAAGTGTTGACTCTATTCTTTTGATTCAACATTGGTTTACGTTATATTTCATAAATATTTCTACATACATCAGGATTTTTTAAAAATGGTTGTAACGTGAAATCTCGTCTACTTCCCATTTTATATTTAAGGCTTCTAAAACCGATTCATATCATTTCTCTAGTCCAAATTTTATTAATATAACCTTAAATTTAATTTATTCCTATCGATGTAATGGTTAAACACAAATTTCACTTATTTGCAATAAATCCACAAATTGGATTTCAAATTTTCATACAAATAAATAAATTTTAGTTTATCACTTCTTAAATACCCAAACGTCAATGCCTTAATTTAAACTGCATTTATTACATTTTATAAAAATCCTCCATCTTAAGTGACAAATCAAAACTACCCTAACTACACAAATCATCGTATTATAAAGATATTTACACTATCCTCCATTTATTACCTTAATTTATTTAAGGTAACCTTAAATTAATATCTATTGCAATGATTTCAAATTATTATTCCCCCATTCCTTTTTAATTTCAATAACGCCAATTTTAACCGTTATATTCTCTTTATTTATGCGATAAATGCAATTATTGAATCTAATACTCCATTTAATTATTAGATCCTGCTTCCTAGAATCTATATCAACAATAGGTCAAATATATACATAGAATTAGCCTTAACTTCACCTAAAAGAATTAGCTATTTCAACTACCGCACAAAACTACGCTACTGCACTATTTAATCAAATAAATTAATTGAACTTAAATCAGCATAAAGGTTATAAAATTATAAATGTAATCTTAATAAATTCATTTATTGATTTAGACTCTTTCTATACAGTAATTAACCTATTTGTGGGTATAAATAACTTTGGAATTATATTACATCTCATTAGTGCGCATTTTTATTTCCTATAACTTCTCCTTATTTAACTATACCCATTAACAACCAAAAAAATTAAATTAGCTTTATTTCAATCTATTTCCCTTCTTAACTAAATAAAATAAATGGTTAACCTAAACACTTGTTATCCTTTGATATGTTCAAATTCACTTCCAACATTTATTAACAAAATGTTGCCATAGGTTTAGATTTACATAAATAAATTATATGAATAGGTAGAAAAATTGGTAATCCGCAAATGCCCAATATACACGCATTAATTACTACCTATTGTTAGAATCCATTTATTAATTTACTAGTTAATAACGGTCTTTTTATTTCTATTTACTACCAAACTCTCTATTTTATTATAGTTCCAATATATTAATACTTAGGCACATCAAGTGCTAGCCCTTTTGTTATTTATATTAAATTGGGTATGCACAAATAAGTTGTTAATTAACTATTTCTACAAAATTATATTCATACATTCAGTTCCATATCTTATAGGGTTAAATTCTAATTACTTACGCTTAATCTATCAATTTAATACTCTATTCAAACATGCATTTAAATTCTTTTTATTCTAAATAAATTTTATTAAGTGTTGACATCCACTAATAGCATTCACCCTTTTTACAACCAAAGGTGACATCTTCACTACTGATTTTATATTAATGAATCTCATTTTAGTTAATATTTTTTTATTTATTCTCAATTCAACATTTATTGATTTCTTAAAATTTACTTTTAACAAAAAGTGACAAATTAAATTATCCAAATCTATTGTCATAAAATTTTATTGTTACACTAGGTTACAACTACTATACCAAATTTTTACATTTATTCTTAAACAAATTAGAAATTATATTAATTTAATTTATTTAATATTATTAATTTCAACGGGTCGTTACAATCTCCCCCACTCAAAACTTTTCGTCCCCGAAAAGGAAAAAGAAGGGAGAAGGAAGAATAAAACAGTACATCTTATTTCAAATATTATTTATTTTAAAGTGAACTATTCAAGTGGATTCAATCATTAATCAACCAAACAATTCAACAACCATCAACCTTACAAACAACATACATACACAAACAAAGCAACCATTTAATCCATCAAACAAATAGTTGTTTGGGTTCAAACTTGAAATTTGTATGAAATGAAATTAACTATCAAGTGCATCCTTTACTCAACAGTCTTAGATGGAACAAAGATAGATACTTATTCATTTAACCACTTCAAATTTATTACCCAACAACACAATTCAAACCAACACCCAAATTTTTTTATTATACATTTATCTCATGCTTCAATGGTTTGATTTTCTTTCTTTCATTTATGGAGTGATCCCTTTACTTCTTACAATTTTCATTTTCATTTATTACAAAATTATCATATTTGTGTTCCAATTTATTGACTAAAGTTTATATCACCGATTTATTCTACTTACCTTTCTTATATAGTAAAATTTCCGATTTAGCTTAAGTTTTAGCAGCAATTAATTGAATACTTTAATTACCTCAAGCTTCACTTGTAAGATTTCCCTTTACACTTTCTTACTAGCAATTGCAACTTTTATTTTATGGTAAGTTATATATATTTTAAGAATGCAAGTGAAAATTTACAAGTTTCTTTTCATTCCTTTAATTAATATATATTTGTTTTATAACCTACAATTTCAACTTACCTTTAATCTCATTCATTTATTTAATGTTGAAGTTTCCATTATATTTAATTACAGTAACCCTCTACTTACACTTAATTTATTAACCTTATAACTTGCATTCCTATAAGTGAAAGATTTTACTCATTCATTAACTATGGATTGCAGTCATTTATATTTTTCCTACTTTCTATTATATTAGAATAGGGGAAATTAAGGCGTACTTAAGTTAATAACCCTACAATCAAACTTTATAAATTAAGGAATTTAATTTTTACTTTCTTACGGTTAAAATCACCTACTAATAATACAACCTTTAATTTTAGTAAAATTCCAATCATCACTTAAGTTAATACCATTAAATTCTTATTTATAACAGTAATTTATTGAATACTTCATTATTTCCAAAAATTCTACTTGCATAATATTCTATTCCACTCTTAATTTACATTTCAACTTTTTATACTTGGTAAGTTATTTATGTTAAAGAAAAAGCAAAAAAACTTATACAAGTTTAATCTCAACCCTTTTAATTCATTGATTACTTAACCTTTATTTTACTAACCTCAAATTTTTTTATTTTTTTTTTTACAACTAATTAATGGAAATTCAAGAATTAATACCGGGTCAAATTCCAAAATTACTTTAAAATAATAGATAATTAATTTCTTACAACTTTTATATCTCTAATTACCTTTAAACAATTAAAATTTTAAATAATTTCAAACAAATCTGCAGTAGAACTTACTACAGTGGCCTTTCCCTTCGAAACTCGAAAATGAAAGTCGATGATGCGGCCGTCATCACCGAAATTATTTTCCAGCGACAGAGAGGAAAGTACAAACTTATTTTCTTCAAAATCCTCTTAAACCAATTCTTTCGAATTATACTAAATATTTATATAAGAAAATATTTATAAACCAAATCATTGTATTTCATAAATCCTTTGAAAGAAGATTTCAAAAATCCCGGACTTAAGTTCTAAAATCTCTAATTTGATTTATTAAAATTCAACTTAGCTTTAATTCATTACAAATATTTTTATTACCTAACACCCAACTATAGCAACCAAAATATATCTTTATAAAAATATTTTTATATATAGAAAATATAATAGGCCAAATTATTTCATTCACCTATATTAAAACAAATATTATGTCGGTCTGTCCTATTAAGTGTTTAGAAATCCCTATTGATGACGTAGCGTCCCATGCATCAACCAGAATTTATAAATACAAAGCGGAACCGATTAACACAATATTAAAATCTTTTTATAACACTAACAAGTACGCTCCCTCATATATATACACTCAGCGACTCCCATAGGATATTTCTACCCTATTAACAAAGAGTCAAACCCCACAAAGCCAAGGTTTATCGCTAAACCAAAGCTCTGATACCAACTGTAACATCCCGCCTTTCCGCACACTTTAAACCGACACACGTGCCAATTCAAAGCATACGCAAGGGCGGATTGTTATGGGGTAAATAAGAAAACAGAGAAGAAATAAAACAAAACATAATCTCAGAGCGGAAGGATAAAATATAATAATAAATATACAGTTCAAAACAGTTTACAAACACTTGATTTGCTTTATACAATAAATATCAGAGTTACACCTACCAATACAATCAATGCAGCGGAACAGTATGAGTGTGGTGCAATACTATAGATAATAATAATACGACTCCTTCGTCTTCGTCCTTCAAAGCTAAAGTCTTCGATCCTGAAACGCTCGGACTGACCCGAGCGAATTTGAAAAGACAAAAACACTCGAGTCAGAACTAAAAGATCTTATGTGAGTTAAATTAACAGAAATAAATATGAGTACAGTAACTCAAGAGATGCTCGGGATTTACATCTCCTAAGGATCCGCTAAACTATTTACTATGTAGTATATTGCGCTATTATAATAGTGTCTATTTATAAAATAAACTTACTTTTTAATAGCGTTAAGGGGTTACCCATATAGCCCTTAACACAAATAATGCCAATAGTCTATACAGTACCGTAATACCTCCTGATCGGGAAGCTACCAGAGGATACTCCATAGGTACGACACAAATAGAAACTCGTAGTAAAGGCTCGGTATGGTAGGTGACACGGCACAACTAGGCAATGCCAGGGTAGATATACCAATTGCTATCCAGGCTGGTGGAAACGCGTAGCCGCAGTTACCGCCCACCTCGGACTAACTCCCCAAAATCAAAATATAGAAGTGGCCACTGAATCAATCCAAAATCAAAGTATAATATCGAAGAGGAGGGTCCGATCAGAGGAATGACCTCATTGGCCTGAGAATCGCTCCTGTTTTAGCCACCTTATGCCAACTCACGGGAGTCGGGTCCACGTATTTACCTTACAGGAAACGTCACCACCACCTACTTCATTCTGGAATCTCCACCGCGTACACGGTTAGTCAAAGTGGTTTTCGGTATCGACAGAGAGTATGTCAGATATCCGATCCCGGTCTCTTTGCCAACCCATCGTTATTATAACACCGCGGTCATTTAAAAATAGGTTATACTTTAAAAATCAGAATAAACATTCCATTTCATAACCATGAATACGATATCATTTCAAAACCCAAAACCATATTTTATCACTTATCCCAAATATAGTTCTTTTCCAAAATCAAAATGCTTTAACTTCATATCGTCTGAAAATCAAATATTTTCAAAGCATAGTATTTTGAAAATCATAATTTAAAACCATAACTTCTAAAACTTGAATGGTTTGGATATTCAACGGTATATGAATTAAATGGTTTAACTTAAATGTTACTTTGTAAAGAAAATAGTTCTCATGGCTTTACAAATACATTTCTTTATTAAAGTCTAAACCAAAATTTATATTATCTCTCTCAAGTTCCAAAACCACTTCAATTTATTTATATATACGTATATCCATTTTGAGTATCAATATTTCAAACTAAAGTTGGATTTTATTCTTTCAACAAATCAATTGTTCTATTAATTAGTCTTGAATATTCATATAAAATCCATAAATAATAAGACTTCAATTTCTAGTAATAAAATATATATATTTTTCCCAATTCAAATTTATACTAGAATATTCATTTCAATTTATTTTGGGAAAAATCCAATTATAAATATCATATCTTAAAATTTCCAAACTTAACATTTAAACATATGATATAAATTATTAAACTCCATTTTCTTAATTTTCTTCCATTTTTAATAAAGATTTTTATACACCTTTTAATTTCAAAATTTTCAACTTCATATGTATATATATATGGAAGAAAAATATTTATACAATATAAACTTTAAGATTATTATAAACCGTATTCCATCCAAACCATAGAAATCACATAAAATAGTTATATATAGACCGCGGTGCCTATATATAATTTTCTATCCTATGGTCAAGTGATACGGATATTTATCATTTCAATCCGCAATTTAAAAAAAATATAAAATTTTGCGGTTGTATATCATTTCAAACCACAATCCCGAATGAAAGGAAATATGCATGATAATTTGCAATTTTATGAAATACAATAAAACATCCATCAACATCACCCATCATCCAATCACAATCATCAAGCAATATCAATCAATAACAATTTATATTTGATAATATATAACAGGTAATAACTGGCAATTTTATTCAGATTAAATTTAACAACTATTAATCTAACAGTTTATATTCAGTAATAATCTATATAACTGTTAACTAGCAGTTTATAGGCAAACAAATAAATTCTAACTATCAATTAATACGCAACAAATAAATTAAATTAACAGTTAAATTTAATAAATGCAATTCAACAAATATGAATGAAATAAACATGCCAAATACTCATAAATAAATTTCTATTCATTTCTAAAATTAATTTAACAAACATAAAAGCTTCTAGTAGTTGTGAGTGGGTTAAAACACTCACCTTTTGAATTTAAATCGAATTTAAATTCGATTTAAACCCAAAAATTTGCCCTTCTCGGAATTCGTCCAAACCAGCGTCATCAAATCCGGAATTAAATTACGATCCTAACAAAAGAAATTTCGTGTGAATCCGACTTCGTATGAGAAAGTTATGGCGAAAATGATGATTGAATTCAAAATTGAAAATAAATAAAACGACACACATTCATCACTTACAAATATATGTGCCTCGAGAACATTAACACATATTTTTTTTGTGGAATTTTTCTGAAGTGTTTGCATTTTCATTGAAATTTGGATTGAAGTAGATCTAGGTTTTGCAACCATTTGAGGAGGAGAAGGAGATGAAGAAATGAATATACAGCAAATGACAATAGGATGAGGCTAGGGTTTATAACTATATATATATATATATTAAATTTCCAAAATTTAATTAAATTTACTTTCCATTATTTATTGTCAATTAGATTGATTTATCATTGGATTCATATTTCAATATGTAAATATCCCCAATTTCATCTGCACTTATATTTACATAGTTTCTAAATATTAAATTTCAAATATTACTTCATTTAACGTTACGTATCTATTATTTATTACTTGCTGCAGTTGATTATCAATTACACTTAATATACTAAATAGATGGTAAATTATGAATACTTGTTATCATTAACGTTTTATTTCCACTTACAAAATAAATGAAATTATTACATAAACTCCCTTAATTAAGTCAACCATTATCTTATATAACTTAACTAGTAATATATATACCCAATTGCCCTAATTGGTTTATAGTTATCAGCTAAATACATACTAACTTGTAAATAAATTCGTTTAATTGCAAATGGATCTGATCAAATTTAATAGATTGAATAGATGGGTAAGCAAATAATAAATTTTCCTTTTTGTCAAATTCAAACCCATTCCTACTTAATTATCAATTACAATTTATTACGAAACATTGATTTTATGCAGTTACCTTTTATTTGCGTAGTATTACATCAATTCCTATAACCTTTGATTCATTCCCAATTCACCAAATTCAATTAATTACACTTTACAAATGTGTTTCCAATATATAGGTATTGCCCAAGTTAAATTTATTAGCTAACTCATATTAATAAACAAATGACTTATATGAATGATTAAAATTTTCAATTATCTCACTTTACTCCTAAACTTCTGTTATTTAAAAATTATTGCTTAGAACCTGATTTTAATCTTCCCATTATCTATTTAATTCCTTCTAGAATCATAGCTAATATTTGTCATCCCTTCATTACCCAAATGTTCTTATCCCATCAAATTTTAGGTTATCGAAATATTAATTGTCAACTTCTTTAATTGCACTAAATTTATCTATTAAAGGTTGCACTTAACCCAAATACATAAAACTTGCCCAATTTCTCCTTAAATCAATAACCTTCATATACAAATATGTTTATCATAAATTTTATCTACTCTTCCTTTTTAGGTAATGTCCTATATATTAGATTTCCATGTAATTTGCAATAAATCATACTCGTAGTTATATCACATTAAATGAATAAATAAGTGTTGACTCTATTCTTTTGATTCAACATTGGTTTACGTTATATTTCATAAATATTTCTACATACATCAGGATTTTTTAAAAATGGTTGTAACGTGAAATCTCGTCTACTTCCCATTTTATATTTAAGGCTTCTAAAACCGATTCATATCATTTCTCTAGTCCAAATTTTATTACTATAACCTTAAATTTAATTTATTCCTATCGATGTAATGGTTAAACACAAATTTCACTTATTTGCAATAAATCCACAAATTGGATTTCAAATTTTCAAATAAATAAATAAATTTTAGTTTATCACTTCTTAAATACCCAAACGTCAATGCCTTAATTTAAACTGCATTTATTACATTTTATAAAAATCCTCCATCTTAAGTGACAAATCAAAACTACCCTAACTACACAAATCATCGTATTATAAAGATATTTACACTATCCTCCATTTATTACCTTAATTTATTTAAGGTAACCTTAAATTAATATCTATTGCAATGATTTCAAATTATTATTCCCCCATTCCTTTTTAATTTCAATAACGCCAATTTTAACCGTTATATTCTCTTTATTTATGCGATAAATGCAATTATTGAATCTAATACTCCATTTAATTATTAGATCCTGCTTCCTAGAATCTATATCAACAATAGGTCAAATATATAAATAGAATTAGCCTTAACTTCATCTAAAAGAATTAGCTATTTCAACTACCGCACAAAACTACGCTACTGCACTATTTAATCAAATAAATTAATTGAACTTAAATCAGCATAAAGGTTATAAAATTATAAATGTAATCTTAATAAATTCATTTATTGATTTAGACTCTTTCTATACAGTAATTAACCTATTTGTGGGTATAAATAACTTTGGAATTATATTACATCTCATTTGTGCGCGTTTTTATTTCCTATAACTTCTCCTTATTTAACTATACCCATTAACAACTAAAAAAATTAAATTAGCTTTATTTCAATCTATTTCCCTTCTTAACTAAATAAAATAAATGGTTAACCTAAACACTTGTTATGCTTTGATATATTCAAATTCACTTCCAACATTTATTAACAAAATGTTGCCATAGGTTTAGATTTACATAAATAAATTATATGAATAGGTAGAAAAATTGGTAATCCGCAAATGCCCAATATACACGCATTAATTACTACCTATTGTTAGAATCCATTTATTAATTTACTAGTTAATAACGGTCTTTTTATTTCTATTTACTACCAAACTCTCTATTTTATTATAGTTCCAATATATTAATACTTAGGCACATCAAGTGCTAGCCCTTTTGTTATTTATATTAAATTGGGTATGCACAAATAAGTTGTTAATTAACTATTTCTACAAAATTATATTCATACATTCAGTTCCATATCTTATAGGGTTAAATTCTAATTACTTACGCTTAATCTATCAATTTAATACTCTATTCAAACATGCATTTAAATTCTTTTTATTCTAAATAAATTTTATTAAGTGTTGACATCCACTAATAGCATTCACCCTTTTTACAACCAAAGGTGACATCTTCACTACTGATTTTATATTAATGAATCTCATTTTAGTTAATATTTTTTTTATTTATTCTCAATTCAACATTTATTGATTTCTTAAAATTTACTTTTAACAAAAAGTGACAAATTACATTATCCAAATCTATTGTCATAAAATTTTATTGTTACACTAGGTTACAACTACTATACCAAATTTCTACATTTATTCTTAAACAAATTAGAAATTATATTAATTTAATTTATTTAATATTATTAATTTCAACGGGTCGTCACAGAAAATACTTGTAAAAACCGAAACCAAGTGAAATAATATGAAAATAAATAATAAAATTTAAAGAAAATAGAAAAAGAATAAAAGGAATTGCTTAAAAATTCGAAACGGGGTCCAGAAATTACATATAAATCACTACTAGTCTTGAGAAAATGTCCACTTCATTTTAAAAATATTATGAAGTGAAAATTTGAAATAAAATAATTTATTTATAATTTTCAAAATAAAATAAATAATTAAATTGGAGAAAAATAGAAAAAGAACTAAAGAAAATGTATAAAAATTGAAAACAGGGCATGGAAATTACAAGAAAAATACTACTAACTCTAGAAAAATTCCTACCTCACTTTAAAATATTAAAAGACAAAATATACATAAAATAACATATTAATACATATTAAAAGAAAATATGACAAAGAAAATATAATTTATACAATTTAAAATAACAAAATTGTAGAATAAACAAATTGCACTCAATATTGAAATATACATAACTTTCACAGTTTAAGTCCGTTTCCAACGAAACGAAAAGCAGTCTTCAAGTTATTTCATCTATTTTCAAAATAAAAGATAAAATTTAAGATTTCAAATAATTTAAATTTGATGTTTAAAAGTCAAAGTTTGACCAGTTTGAACAGAAATTCACTTTTGAGTAAAATATTCAATTTATACAAGTTTGAAACTATAATTCACATAAAAATCAACATTTATATTTAAAATAACATAACTTATTCATTTTAATAATAAAATAAAACTCTTAAATCAAAATTTCAAATAGAATAATCAAAATAAACAAAAAGAAAATTCACAAAATTCAGGGTTGTTACAAATATATACAAGATTTTTTCCCTACTTAAATTGTGCCTTTTTAAATTTCCTTGCCTTTTTATTTTATAACTATTCCTAAATTTTAGCCATTCAAATCTTTTTAAACCTAGCCGCCTCTTATCATTCACGGGGAAAAAAAAGGTTTCTCATTGTATCATTTGTGTGAGGAAGGAAAAAGTCTAGATCCATGGCTTCCTTCTCTCTTCTTTTTCCACTTTCTTTTTTATCTTTTCTCTCTCTTTTTCTTTTTGTTTTCTCCTTGCATAGCTCGGCCTCCACCACCACAACATCACCTCCTCCTCACTATTAGACATGGCCAAGCCCACTTGGTGGTTGAAAGCAAGGTTATGTTCTTTGATTCGTAATTGCATAGTTTAATCCATCTTCTGTTGTCTTGAATCTTATTCTTATGATTTGTGTATTTGTTATATACAAGATATGGATCTTGACTCTCCATCTATTCAAAGTTTGGTCGTGCCTTGTCGTGCTTTATGGAGTTTCAATTGTGTATTGTGCATTTGATTCTAGCTTTTAAAAAGTGATTTTTTTATCACTCTAGACATATGTACTTATATTATTGTGGAATAATGACAAGTGGGTCTATATAAATTGATATGTCATTCATACATGCCTTTGATATGTTATATGATGTTAAATGCTGTTTATATATTTGTTACATCATCTAATATGTATTTATATGATATATTGTTCATTTTATATACTATATCTCACACTGCAAGTTTCATATCACTATGGGTTGAAATGATACATACCCAAACGGACATTAGAATAAGGAAAAATCACTATGGGCTGAAACGATAGGCTCAAATGATCTTTATTGCATTTATTTTACTTGGAATTGCGGGTTTGAGATGATAGAACCTGGATTTTTTAAATTACGGATTGAAATGATACATATCTGTATCACTTGACCTAGGTTAGAAAATTTTGTACAGGCCCATGGATAAAAAAATTATAATAGTTTTCTAAAATTATTAAGTATTTTGAATTTATAAATATATGGAAATTTAAATAAAAAGTTGATTTTGAGATTTAGAATATAAAGAGATATTGGTTTTCTATAAGTTAAAATTTTATAAGTTGATTTTAGTTTTTAATTGTAATGAAAAAAATCTTTATTTGGTTTTAAATTTGTAATTTAAAGATTTGGAATATAATAAACAACTTAATAACGAAATTTGATTTAATGTGGAATTCTAAACTAGCCTAGTAGTTGGAATGAAATTTTTTCCATGAAGCGGATATGTTTGTATAAATAGGTTTACGGTGATTTTCTAAGTTAAGTTGTATAAGTTAATGTATAAAATGTAATTTATATATATGACTTAACTTGATGATTGAAAATTGGTTTCCAAATGGAGATTTTAAGTTAAGAAAATAAGGTATTTTAAATTGAAGAAACATGTAAAGTTTTAATTAACGAAAGAAACGTGTAAGTTTTTAATTAATGAAGGAAACAAGTAAAGTTTTAATTAATGAAAGAAACGTGTAAGTTTTTAATTAGTGCAAGAAACATGTAAAGTTTTAATTAATGAAAGAAACGTATAAGTTTTTAATTAATGAAAGAAACGTATAAAGTTTTAATTAATACAAGAAACGTGTAAAGTTTTAATTAACGAAAGAAACGTCTAAGTTTTTAATTAATGCAAGAAACATGTAAAGTTTTAATTAATGAAAGAAAAGTGTAAGTTGTTAATTAATGAAAGAAACATGTAAAGTCCTAATTAATGAGAGAACATGTAAAGTTTTAATTAACGCAAGAAACATGTAGAGTTTTAATTAGTATGGTATTGATTAAATTAATAAATGCTATTTACTGTAATAGGAATGTAAATTAAAACATACATTTGATAATGTAAGTTTTAATTAGTGTAATATTGATTAAAATGATAAATGCTCTTTATTATAATAAATGTAAGTTAAAACGTACATTTGACATGTAAGTTTTAATCAATGTAATGATGTATTTTAAATTGATTAAAATGACAAATGTTACTTACTGTAATAATAAAATGTAAAGTTGATATGTACATTTGATATGAAAGTTTTAATTTATGTAAATGACATACTTTAAATGATTAAAATAATAAAGTTTTCTTTATTGTAATAAAAATGTAAGTTAATAAGGTACTTTTAACTTAACATAAGAATTTCAGCTTTAAATTGGATATTACAGTAACATAGTTTGTTTAACTATAAGGCTATGATAAAATGACCATGTTAAATTTGTAAGCAGATAAATACTTTGATTTTATAAAATGTTAAAGTGGAAAGTATTACATTCCAAAAATTTTATGATTCCTTAAGGTAACATTTCCAAAATGCTATGATAATTTAAAGCAATATTTCAAGTTTAATAAATTAAAGGAAATATTCAATGATTTGGAAATTTGGGTTTTATTTAAACAATATATTATTGAATTAGTTTTGAAATGGAAATGATACTATTGTGATATGGTTTTGAAATAAGTAATGATATTTTGGTTTTGAAAGTATATACTAGTTTGAAAGAAATGATATGATTTGAAATGGATATACTAGTTTGGTTTTGAAAGTACAAATGATTTTTAAATAAATATCCATGGGTTATAATAACGTTGGTTGTTAAAGAGACCGGGATTGGAAGTTGTCATACTCTCTGCCAACTCCGAAAACCACTTTAACAACCGTATACGCGGTGGAGATTCCAGAATGAAGTAGGATGGTGGCGGTGTTCCTTTGAGGTAAATACGTGGACCCAACTCCCGTGAGTTGGAAAAAGGGGGCTAAAACAGGAGCGATTCTCGGGCCAATGAGGTAGCACCTTTGATCGGACACATCCCTTCGATATTATACTTTGACTTTTGGATTGATTCGGTGGCCACTTTTGATTTTTTTATTTAGGGGTGTGGCTCGAGGTGGGCAGTAGCTGCGGCTATGCGTGACTTAAAACCTATTTATAGAAATTTAAATAAAATCCAAATGAATTAAGTAGAAAAAGGATTCTTACCTGGATATAAAATTTAATATGAGAAATTAATGAAAACATTAAATTGATTTAATGTAATAAAAGAGTGTAAACGGTAATTGGAATAAATTAAGGAATCATGTTAATGCAAGTTAATAATTTATGACTTGAATGAAATTCCAATTCAATAAAATCATTTAAATGTTATGATTTGATTTTTAATGGAACATGAGAAAAACAAATGTAAGGATTTGATTAATATATATGTTATTTGTTCAGGGTATTGAATAAAATTGGAATCCAATTGTAATTAATGATAATAACGTTGGTATTAGTTAATAAATTAAATTTCAATGCAATACCCATAAATGAATGGAATGAAATGAATGTATGTAAATGTATACTAGGTTATTTATCAAATAGAAGGAAAGAAGAATAAATATCGAATTGATTGGTGAATAAATATATATTGAATAGCAATGGAATGTAAAGTTAATGGTAATTGTATAAAATCAATACAAGATAATAAATTGCAAATTTTAGGTTTATAATAAAGTGTGAATGGAAATCTGATTGGTTATATTAATTTGATGGAATTCAAATTTGATGGGAAAGGTAAATGGATATTTAGTAATAAATTAAAGGACTTAAAAATGGAATTTATTTAATTAGTAGATATAACGGATAAGGATATACTTATAAATGTAGGATTAAGAGTTTTACCACAACTATTATGAGTTATATACTTAGTTCCTTCAATTAAATGTTACGATAAATAAATTAAGGTAATAAATGGGGAATAACGTAAATAAATTCTTCATTAAATGATGGTTAGTGTATATAAAGAATGGAGGTAAAGCTTTATAAATTGATTTGAATCCAAAATTTAATGAAAAGGGTAATTGGAATTAAATGGATTAAATGTTTGAAGTTACGAAGATTTTAATTTAGATAAAAGGGTATGCATTTATGTAATAGAGTATGAATCTATTGTTAAGTTTATTTATAAAATGGAAGTTGGGTAAATGAAAGGGTGCAAAAGTAAGCCTGTCAGTATATTAAAGTAATATATGATAATAGGTTTAATCGAAATAAATGAAAATTTAACATCTAAATATTACATTTAAGTGTAATCGAAGAATAGTAGGATAATAAATTTTGAATCTAATATTAAATCCATCTATTTGAAATATGTGAATGGAATAGCCATTGATTTCTTTGATTTAATATAAATTTTTAGAAAGTTAAATTTTAATTTGTGAATTTAATGAGATTAAGGATTTATATTGAAATTTATAAATTTACCTTCTGTAATTTGACATCTGAACTTGTTCGAAACTTTGTAAATGATTAAGAATTTTTAAAAGTGATAAAATGGGTCAATTTTAGAATCTAAATATAAAATTGGATTTTATTTATTTATTTTGAATTTATTTAATTAATATAAAAATAGCCATTTTGGGCACGGACTCGGATTTCGACGAAACCAGTTTCATCGGATCCGTAACAATAAATTATTGTAGGGTTTTAAGTTTCGTAACGATCGGACTTTTCGTTTGATTGTACGGACTCGAAACGCCTTGAAATCGAAATTTGAAATCAATTTGAAAATATTGTTTTCAGCATAACTTCTCCATACGATGGAATTTGGACGTGAAACTTTTTCCATCGCGTTCAGAATATTTTTAAATATCTATTTTGATATATGGGTTGACCCAATTTCATTCCGGAGTCAGAACGGGCTTTTTGGGCCAACTATCGTTTAGCACGTTTATAATTCGTGCCCACCTATTCTATTGCAGTTGCTTATAAATAGGCTGCTATAAACCCTAGCAGCCTCTATTCCTCATTTCTATACGTATAGGAATTTCTGTACTCCTCTTCTTCAACGGCAACAAACAATTCTAGATCCAAATTCAAAATTCAAATCAGAGCCAAAGCTAAAAATTAAAAGTCCTCAGAAAATTCTAAAAAAAATATGTTGTAGATTTCATCGACACGAATCTACGGGTGGTGTTTGTTTCTGCAATTGACGTTCGTTTCAGCCAGAAAAACTCGGTCAAAGATCAAATTTCGTAACCCATATGGTCGATTTGGGGCTTTTCGATTTAGGCTTCAATTGAAGAAATTGAATTATGGGTTTTGTGGTGCTCGTCGTCTAGAGGCTAATGGTGGTGACCGCATCTCCTGATTCGACATGTGGTGGCTGGATTTGGCAAATTAGGGTTTCGAAAAACCTTGGTATTCGGCGGCGGCTACAAGCATTCGCGGCCAGAAAATTTGTGACGCGACCCAGTCGCGTGTCTCGCAAGTGAAGGCGCACATGGGGGGGCGGCGACGAGATGATGGGGGGAGAAATCCGGTGGAACTCGGCGTCGGGTTCATGATTTTCGCGACCTGTAGAGGTAAATCTAGGGCTTCTGTAGCAAGTGAGGAAGAAGAGGATTGTTGACGTGGCAAATAGTTGGGGTTTGTTTTATTTATTTTATTTTATTCTAATTTGATTTTTCAACTCGTTTAATCTCCATAACTCTTTCATACGAACTCCGTTTCACGCGAGATAATTTTTGTTAGGATCGTAATAAAATTTCGGATCTATTGACGCTGGTTTGGACAGATTTGGAGACCGTTGAATTTTTGAGTTTAAATCGGATTTAAATTCGATTTAAATTCAAAAGGTGAGAGTTTTAACCCACTCACAATTTCTAAAATTTCCTATGTCTGTTAAATTGACTTTAGATATGAGTAGAAATTTATTTATGACCGTTTGGCATGTTTTATTCATTATTTCAGTTAAATCGTATTTTATTTAATTTAACTGTTAATTAATTTTATTATTGCATATAAATTGACTGTTAGAATTTATTTATTTGCATATAAACTGATAGTTAAACAGTTAATAAAATTTATCGTTGAATATAAACTGTTAGTTAATAATTGTCATTTATTTCCTGTTATATTGCATATTCTATATATTGATGTTTGTTTAAATTGACGATGATTGAAATAAATTAATGATGATTGAAATAAATTGGTTGATGATTGATTTTGGGTGAATGGATGATGTGTTCTATCTTATATAAACTGCAAGTTATCGTGCATTTTCATTTCATTCGGGATTGCGGTTTGAAATGATATACAACCGCATTTTTATTTTTTTAATTGCGGATTGAAATGATAAATATCTGTATCACTTGACCATAGGATAGAAAATTATATACAGGCACCGCAGTATATATATAAAATTATTTTTGAAATTATTTTATGGTTTGGATATGATACGGTTAAATAAATATTAAATTTGGATATGATATAAATATATTTTATATATACATATATAGTTAAATTTTGAATTTAAGCTATGAATAAATCTGTTAAATAAAAATGAATAAGTCGAAACTGGAAATTGATAATCTATATTATATGTTTTAAGTACAGGTTAAGATCTTGTATATATATAGAGTTTAAAATGATTCAAATAAATTAAGATTGAAAGATAAATTGGAATTTCAATTGGAATTGAGCTTATTTGAAAATTTAACTCCATAAGTTGATGTTAACTTATTAGAATTGGAAATTTTAAAGGAATGATATTTATAACTGGATTTAATGAATAATTCTAGTAAATAAATGGAAGGAAATTTTAGTGTTAATAAATTTAGTTTATTTTAAATGGTTATGGATTTACCATATAGAACTAAATAATAGGAAAATGAATTGTAGTTTGAAATTCCCAATCTTAGTTTTGAAATTCATTAAATACTCAAAGTTTGAAAATATTGAAATCAAAGTGTTTTAGTCAAACGGAAAGTGAATCTAAAAGTTATGGGTTTAGACTGAATATAAAGTGGATAAAATTTGTGAAGGTGTGGAAATTATTTATTTTTAAAGTAATTTTGAATGCAACTATTTTATTCTATATACCGTTTGAATATCCAAACCATCTAATTTTTCGAAGTTATGGTTTAAAGCTATGAATTTTCGAAGTATTATAGTTTGAAAGTTATAATTCAATGTTTGGTTTCCAATTATTATAAATATTAAAGTATATTTGAAATACAATGATATTATATTTATTTGGGTTTTTATATCAAACGAGATTGTTTTGAAATGGAAAGGATATCATATTTATATATGGTTTTGAAATAGATATATTTTTTTTGGTTTTGGAAGTATAATTATTTTTAAATGACCGTAGTGTTATAATAACGTTTGGTTGTTGAAGAGACCAGGATCGGAAGTTGTCATACTCTCTGCCAACTTCGAAAACCACTTTAACAACCGTGTACGCGATGGAGATTCCAGAATGAAGTAGGATGGTGGTGGCGTTTCCTTTAAGGTAAATACGTAGACCCGACTCCCGTGAGTTGGCATAAGGTGGCTAAAACAGGAGCGATCGACAGGTTAATAAGGTAGCACCTTTGATCGGACACATCCCTTCGATATTATACTTTGACTTTGGATTGATTCGGTGGCCACTTTTGATTTTTATTTGGGGGTGTGGCTCGAGGTGGGCGGGAGCTGCGCGCTACGCGTTACCACCAACCCGGCAGCGTAATTGGTATATCTACCCTGGCATTGCCTAGTTGTGCCGTGTCATCTACCCTATCGCGCCTTGTACGAGTTTCTGTTTATGTCGTACCTATGAAGTATCCTCTGGTAGCTTCCCGATCAGGAGGTATTACGGTACTGTATAGACTATTGGCATTATTTGTGTTAAGGGCTATATAGGTAACCCCTTAACGCTGTTAAAAAGTAAGTTTATTTTACAATTAGACACTATTATAATAGCGCAATATACTACATAGTAAATAGTTTAACGGATCCTTAGGAGATGTAAATCCCGAGCATCTCTTGAGTTACTGTACTCATTTTTATTTTCGTTAATTTAACTCACAAAAGATCTTTTAGTTCTGACTCGAGTGATTTTGTCTTTTCAAATTCATCGGGTCAGTCCGAGCGTTTCAGGATTTGAAGTTTTATCTCTGGAGAACGAAGACGAAGATTTGTAGTATTACTATCTACTATTTTATTCCGCTGCACTGTATTCCGCTGCATTGATATTTTGGTATCTGAACTCTGATATTTATTGTATAAAGAAGAAGCAAATGTTTTGTAAATAGTTTTATGAACTATATATTGATTATTATATTTTATCCTTCCGCTGTGAGATTCTGTTTCTTTTTATTTCTTTCTTGTTTTTCTTATATACCCCATAACAATCCGCCCGTCCGTATGGTTTGAATTGGCATGTGTGTCGATTTAAAGTGTGCGAAAAGGCGGGACGTTGCACCTACCCTAGTGTGCCTTATACGATTTTTTTTTTGTACTATACCTATGGAGTGCCCTCTGGCGACGCCCAGTACGGGGGAGATTACGGTACTGTATAGACTATGGGAATATATTATGTGTTAAGGGCTATATGGGTAACCCCTTAACGCTATTTAAAAGTAAGTTTATTTTACTAATAGACACTATTATAATAGCGAAATATTACTACATAGTAAATAGTTTAACGGATCCTTAAAGGACGGGCGGTCCCAAGCATCCTTTAAGTTACTTGTACCTTATATTACAGTTCACTTGAGTTGGTTTACATTGTATAAGTATGTATGTCCTGACTCGAGTGTTTTGTGTTTTCTTTACGCTCGGGTCAGACTGAGTGATACAATATTTGAGACTCACCTTCGAAGTTGGAAGCTTTTCTTGAAGATCCAGCTGTCTATTTCACTTTCGATTATCCAGTTGATTTCAGTTATCCGGTTGGTTCCAGTGATGTATTATGATTCATACCTGGTTATCATGTTGAGACCTCCGTTGTATCTTGTTTGATTCTGATGTATTTATATAGTAGCTTCATGAACCACTATTTCTTTACTTCTGCTGCATTTATTACTCTATGTCTGTGATCTATGATTTATTTATTTACTGTTTATGCTACGTTTTGCCAAATTTATTTTACAATTCGGTATTTTGAGCAATTCATGTCCGACATGTGCGGATGCGAATGGTTGAAAATATCAGGTCGTCACATTTGGTATCATAGCTTTGGCTCTAGGCAAAACTTAGCATATATGGTAAATTTATTTACAGAATCACTTTCATTCGAGTGTGAATCTCTTCCTTTTGACTCGATCTCTTTTGAATTTTGGAACGTTCCCAGCGGTTCTGAAATCCATTCTCGTCCCTCACTATTCATCTTCCTTTGATTTTGGAGAATCCCATAACTCCACTTCGGATGATCTTTAATGAATTGGTGGTCTCGTCAACATTCCGATGACTTGTAAAGAGGTAAAACTCCTTTGCAATTAGCATTGATTAACCAGAGACTTATATATATATGTATATATATATATCCTCGGTTTAGATGCTAGTACCTCTTGTTATTTCGAATTCTATTTCTTAAGATCGAATGTAGAATTACCTCAAAATTCCACATCGATCTAATTCTTGAAGTCGCGGTTGGCCGCGATTTATATAAGCTTATCCATTTCCTTATTTGGTTAGTTAATCATCCTATTTTTTGTTTCAACTTATCCTCAAATCAAAATTTTCTTTGATTTGAATTAATCAAATTTGAATCTCTATCATTGCTTTGAAAATTTATTCCTGTATAGTGTATTTGTAAATCTATATTTAAAATGTTTTATATATTGTGTTGTTTGAGTTGTTGATGTTGATGTGGGTTTTAGATCGATTCGTCTGATCAACGCTATCGATAG
Source organism: Allium cepa (assembly GCA_030765085.1). Taxonomy (NCBI): domain Eukaryota; kingdom Viridiplantae; phylum Streptophyta; class Magnoliopsida; order Asparagales; family Amaryllidaceae; genus Allium; species Allium cepa. Next base: position 105,908,599 of record CM060937.1, on the reverse strand, counting down.
GATCTCCAAAACACTTGAACAAAGCAAACAGACATAGTATTGTTTTCAAATTTAGTAAATAATGAATTTTGTATGACTATATTGTATATATATATAAGTATAATTAATGAATTTTGGTAGTTAATTGAATTGGATGTTGAGAAATAATATTTGACCCTGTAGTTTGTAACCATTAGCTTTTGTTTCATATATATAAATAACTGAACTATAAAACATGGTTATAGATTAATTTGGAAATTTAAATGAATGTAAATCAAGAATTTGAGAATTTATTTTCCGATGATTTCAAACTTTGTGTTTAAAGTTTTAAAGGAGATATTATTTAAAGTATTTCGAATAGAAATTATTTCAAAGAATTTTTAAGTTATAAATCATCGCTCTTTTCTTTGTCGCTGGAAAATAATTTCGGTGATGACTGCAGCATCATCGACATTCATTTTCGAGTTTCAAAGCGAAGAGACCAATCTGTAGTTTTGCTACAGTCTTGCTTTGGAGAATTAAATTGGTTTGGATTTCTAAAATATGACTTGATTTATATTATATATATATATATATATGGATATATGATTTAAATTTTATTTGATATATTATATATATATTTATTTATTTACCTCTAAATGGTTTGAAGTTAATCGAAAATGTAATTCTTAAATTTACCTTAAAGAATGTTTTCAATTATAAAATGAACAAAAAAAATTTGAATAAATATTTAAGCTGAAATAATTGAATTAGAAAATTTATTTGTATAACACTCAATTTCATTCCAATATAACTTACCTAAATCATTCAGAAGTTAACTATGTAATTGGATAATATATAATATAAAAAGGATTTTTTGTAAATAAAAATTTGAGTGGTCGTAATAAATGTTATACACTTAAATTTTAGTTATAAAAAGATTAATAGAGGTAAATAGAATGAAAGTTAATTGAATAACTTATAATATAAAATGGTGTTAAAGGAATTTTTGAATAAATTGGTATATTTTATTCAAATTAATTAATTTTGAAAATTTATGTGTTTACAAAGTTAGTATTTTTGAATAAGATGTATTGTTTACTTAATTCTCTCTTTCCCTTCTTTTTCCTTTTCGGGGACGAAAAGTTTTGAGTGGGGGAGAGTGTAACGACCCGTAAATTCTCAATAATATAACTTGTTGATTTAATACGATCTTGGTAATTAAAATTGGAAGTACAAAGACTTCGTAATTTAATAGTGAAACAAACGTTAAAATGAAATGTTACAATGAAATTAAAACTAATTATGAAGTTTCAAACTAATTGAAATAATGTAAATTGTTGCACTTAGTTATACATTCGAATATAAGAAAACAAGTGTGAATGTTGAATCATTAATGAGATAATATATGATCGATATAAATTGAAGTAAATCAGTGTTAATTAAGTAATTGTAACATTTGATTTGTAAATAATGATGAATTCACTAATGTGATTTAAAGTAATGGCAACGGTTGTAAGTTACTATTTAATTGGTTTATTAATTTAGTTGTAAATGTTAGATTTAGGTATAAAATTTGAATGTAAGAAAATGAGGGTAAGTGTGGTGCAAACAAATGAATTAGTGTATAATCTATGGTAATTGAATGAATTTAACATTTTGTAAGCAATTATGATAATTAGAGAAAATGATAAACTTGAATGTAATAAAGATAATGGTAACAACTATTATAAATTGTCTATTTAGGCTATAAAATGAATTGGAAATCAATTGTATTCAAATGTAAATAAATGTTCATTTATGAGAATTAATGCAGTAACGGGAGGTGTGAATGTATAAATTAACTAGAAGCGTAAATTTAATTATAAAGTAATAAATTGGTAAAAAGAATGGAACTAAGGAAATTTATTTAATTGGTTTCAAACCTTAATTAATGTGTACAATTGACAAAAGTACACATTTAAAAAAAATAACATTTAAAAAAGTAACATTTATACAAATTTAAGATGTAAATAGGGGTGTATTAATGTAATGGAATATGTAACCAGGTTTATAAAGAAATAGTGGGCATAGTATAAAGAAGGAAATTAAATCAAATCAAATTATGGGAATCAATTTTAATTGATTGGAATGTAATCTATAATAAATAAATTTAATGATAAGTAAATGAATTTAATTACTATATTAATTGAAAACTAGGATGAAATGAGAATGCATATTTTATTCATAAGGTAATATAAAAGAATGAAACCCATCTGAATGAATTAATTGAGGTTTCAATCATAAAAAATGTATACATTTGACAAATTTAATAAAATAAGCAATTTTTGGAAATTTTGTATTTTTGGTTAACTGAAAGTCAAAGTTTGACCACTGTTGAAAATTTTAAATTTGAATTTTTAAATGCTTATCTTTTTGTTTGTAAATGTATTTTATTTTAATATTTATCTTGCTTTTCTTTTCATGAAATTCCGATATATACTTTTAGATTTGGATAAATTACAGCGTTTTACACGCAATAAATTTATGTGTTTTCATTATATATATATATATATATATATATATATATATATATATTATTTCCCTATTTTTGTTTCTTTAATTTTTATTTTTATTTTAATTGTATAAACTTAGATTATATTTATTTGATTTATCTATTTTAATGGCAAGGAAACAAATTAATCAGGCGTATGTTACTTTGCTTTAATTGGCGTACGTTGCATTTGTTTTATTTTCTGCCTCTTTATTTGCCTATCTTTTATTTCCTACCTCCTTAATTAGTTTCTAGTCGTGCCTACCTAAAACTTTAGCCATTTATACCCTATCAATTCACATGAAAAAGCAATTAACTTATCCCATTTTGTTCCATTGTTTCTTTTTATTTAATAGGAAATAAATCCCTTCAAATCTCTAGCCATTTAAGCACTTAATTACTTGCCAATTCATTGCACTTGATTAGGCATGAATAACTCCCCTAGTAAATTCTAATTCACGTACAAAAACTCTTTACCACATCTCATTTTCATTTGCATCTTCATGTGAGGAATTTTCTTGTAAGTAATGGCTTCTTTTTCTTTTGTTTTTCTATTTTTTACCCTCTTCTATTTTATTTTATTTTCTTTGTTTTCCTTCAAGCTAGGCTCAGCCTCCATCTTCTTATTTACTTCTATGGTGTGTATAAACTTTATTTATTTAGTGAAGGTTTCTTTTGTGTATATACATCTATATTTATTGGATATGTAACAAATCAATTAAGATACGTTTTAAATATAGGCATACATTTCTTAATTTATTTCTTGCCTTTATATATTTCCCACCTTTTAATCTTCTACCATATCTATTCATAAATGCATAGACGTGATTTCCTCCTTTTCAATCACGTACAAAGTTATCAAACTCCTCTTTTCATTTGTTTAAGATAAATATATACAAGATATTTTCCCTACTTAAATTGTGCCTTTTTAAATTTCCTTGCCTTTTTATTTTCTAACTATTCCTAAACTTTAGCCATTCAAATCTTTTAAACCTAGCCGCCTCTTATCGTTCACGTGGAAAAAAGGTTTCTCATTGTATCATTTGTGTGAGGAAGAAAAAAGTCTAGATCAATGGCTTCCTTCTCTCTTTTTTTTCCACTTTATTTTTTTTCTTTTCTCTCTCTTTTTCTTTTTGTTTTCTCCTTGCATAGCTCGGCCTCCACCACCACATCATCACCTCCTCCTCACTATTAGACCATGGCCAAGCCCACTTGGTGGTTGAAAGCAAGGTTATGTTCTTTGATTCGTAATTGCATAGTTTAATCCATCTTCTGTTGTGTTGAATCTTATTCTTATGATTTGTGTATTTGTTATATACAAGATATGGATCTTGACTCTCTATCTACTCAAAAGTTTGGTCGTGCCTTGTCGTGCTTTGCGGAGTTTCAATTGTGTATTGTGAATTTGATTCTAGCTTTTAAAAGGTGAGTTTTTATCACTCTAGACATATGTACTTATATTATTGTGGAATAATGACAAATGGATCTGTATAAATTGATATGCCATTCATACATGCCTATGATATGTTATATGATGTTAAATGTTGTTTATATATTTGTTACATCGTCTAATATGTATTTATATGATGTACTGTTTATTTTATATACTGTATCTCACAATGCAAGTTCTCTATCACTATGGGTTGAAATGATACATGCCCGAACGGACATTAGAATAAGGAAAAATCATTATGGGCTGAAAGGATAGGCTCAAATGATCTTTATTGCATTTATTTTACTTGGGATTGCGGGTTTGAGATGATAGAACCCGGATTTTTCTTTTTAAATTACGGATTGAAATGATACATATCCGTACCACTTGACCTAGGTTAGAAAATTTTGTACAGGCCCATGGATAAAAAATTTATAATAGTTTTCTAAAATTATTAAGTATTTTTAATTTATAAATATATGGAAATTTAAATAAAAAGTTGATTTAAAGATTTAGAATATAAAGAGATATTGGTTTTCTATAAGTTAAAATTTTATAAGTTGATTTTGGTTTTTAATTGTAATGAGAAAAAAATCTTTATTTGGTTTTAAATTTGTAATTTAAAGATTTGGAATATAATAAACAACTTAATAATGAAATTTGATTTAATGTGGAATTCTAAATCTAGCCTAGTAGTTGGAATGAAATTTTTTCCATGAAGCGGATATGTTTGTGTAAATAGGTTTACAGTGATTTTCTAAGTTAAGTTGTATAAGTTAATGTATAAAATGTAATTTATATATATGACTTAACTTGATGATTGGAAATTGGTTTTCAAATAGAGATTTTAAGTTAAGAAAATAAAGTATTTTAAATTGAAGAAACATGTAAAGTTTTAATTAACGAAAGAAACATGTAAGTTTTTAATTAATGAAGAAAACATGTAAAGTTTTAATTAATGAAAGAAACGTGTAAGTTTTTAATTAATGCAAGAAACATGTAAAGTTTTAATTAATGAAAGAAAAGTGTAAGTTTTTAATTAATGAAAGAAACGTATAAATTTTAATTAATGCAAGAAATATGTAAAGTTTTAAAACGTGTAAGTTTTTAATTAATACAAGAAACGTGGAAAGTTTTAATTAATGAAAGAAAAGTGTAAGTTTTTAATTAATGAAAGAAACGTGTAAAGTCCTAATTAATGAGAGAACATGTAAAGTTTTAATTAATCCAAGAAACATGTAAAGTTTTAATTAGTATGGTATTGACTAAATTAATAAATGCTCTTTGCTGTAATAGGAATGTAAATTAAAACGTACATTTGATAATGTAAGTTTTAATTAGTGTAGTATTGATTAAAATGATAAATGCTCTTTATTATAATAAATGTAAGTTAAAACGTACATTTGACATGTTAGTTTTAATCAATGTAATGGTGTATTTTAAATTGATTAAAATGACAAATGTTACTTACTGTAATAATAAAATGTAAAGTTGATAATGTGCATTTGATATGCAAGTTTTAATTTATGTAAATGACATACTTTAAATGATTAAAATAATAAAGTTTTCTTCATTGTAATAAAAATGTAAGTTAATAAGGTACTTTTAACTTAACGTAAGAATTACAGCTTTAAATTGGATATTACAGTAACATAGTTTATTTAACTATAAGGCTATGATAAAGTGGCCATGTTAAATTTGTAAGCATATAAATACTTTGATTTTATAAAATGTTAAAGTGGAAAGTATTACATTCCGAAAATTCTATGATTCCTTAAGGTAACATTTCCAAAATGCTATGATAATTTAAAGCAATATTTCAAGTTTAATAAATTAAAGGAAATATTCAATGATTTGGAAATTTGGGTTTTATTTAAACGATATATTATTGAATTAGTTTTGAAATGGAAATGATACTATTGTGATATGGTTTTGAAATGAGTATGATATTTTGGTTTTGATAGTATATACTGGTTTGAAAGAAATGATATGATTTGAAATGGATATGCTAGTTTGGTTCTGAAAGTACAAATGATTTTGAAATAAATATCCATGGGTTATAATAACGTTTGGTTGTTAAAGAGACCGGGATTGGAAGTTGTCATACTCTCTGCCAACTCCGAAAACCACTTTAACAACCATGTACGTGGTGGAGATTTCAGAATGAAGTAGGATGGTGGCGGCGTTCCTTTGAGGTAAATACGTGGACCCAACTCCCGTGAGTTGGCATAAGATGGCTAAAACAGGAGCGATTCTCCGGCCAATGAGATAGCACCTTTGATCAGACACATCCCTTCAATATTATACTTTGACTTTTGGATTGATTCAGGGGCCACTTTTGATTTTTTTTATTTGGGGGTGTGGCTCGAGGTGGGAGGTAGCTGCGGCTATGCGTTACCACCAGTCCGGATAGCAATTGGTATGTCTACCCTGGCATTGCCTAGTTGTGCCGTGTCACCTACCCTAGCGCGCCTTATACGATTTTGTTTTGTACCATACCTATGGAGTGCCCTCTGACGACGCCCAGTACGGGGGAGATTACGGTACTGTATAGACTATGGGAATATATTATGTGTTAAGGGTTATATGGATAACCCATTAACGCTATTTAAAAGTAAGTTTATTTTACTAATAGACACTATTATAATAGCGAAATATTACTACATAGTAAATAGTTTAATGGATCCTTAAAGGATGGGCGGTCCCAAGCATCCTTTAAGTTACTTTTACCTTATATTACAGTTCATTTGAGGTTGTTTACATTGTATGTATGTATGTCCTGACTCGAGTGTTTTGTATTTTCTTTACGTTCGGGTCAGACTGAGTGATACAGCATTTGAGACTCACCTTTGAAGTTGGAAGCTTTGCTTGAAGATCCGGCTGTCTATTTCACTTTCGGTTATCCAGTTGATTTCAGTTATCCGGTTGGTTCTAGTGATGTATTATGATTCATACCTGGTTATCATGTTGACACCTCCGTTGTATCTTGTTTGACTCTGATGTATTTATATAGTAGTTTCATGAACCACTATTTCTTTACTTCCGCTGCATTTATTACTCTGCGTCTGTGATCTATGATTTATTTATGTACTTTTTATGCTGTGTTTTAACAAATTTATTTTACAATTCGGTATTTTGCGCAATTCAAGTCTGACATGTGCGGTGTGAATGGTTGAAAATATCGGGTCGTCACAAAATCCATTTATTATAATTTAAATTCTAATAGATTAAGCAAACTTGATTCCAATTCTTCTTATTCAATCAATTGTCATATCATGCATAAAATTTTCATTGGTTACCTCTTATTGAATCAACATTCTACAATTATCAATTTAACCTACATTAACTGCACTAATTAAGTGAATTAATTGCAATTGATTTCAAATTTTAATTTAACAGACTAAATAAGTAGGTAACTTATAATAATTGTCACCATTAACTTTTAGTCACATTAATAAGTTTATTGTGTACAACCAAATGTTATAATTGCTTACATAACACGGATTTTTATCCCATTACCATAAATTATACCATTTCACTAATTAATTCACTATTTATATTTGTTTTCCTATATTCACTTTATAACCAAGTATAACCTTTAAGTCGTTACAATTGATTGGAATTTCATTCAAATTGTTAATAATTAACTTAAATTAACATTGTGACATTGAATTCCAGTTATTATTATCATAAATAAATCAAAAAAATTATTTCTTCCAATACTAAATCACAAAACCTCATTAAATTAACTAATTTTAACTATTGAAAATTACGGTTCGTTACATGTAATAATAATTGATACTTAATAGTGGAATAAGAAATATGCTTTCTATTTCAAAATGTATTTTCATATAGAAAATTGTTTTCTATGAGATTTATTTCTTTGAGCTCAAGATATTTGATCAACGAACTCTCCACCGTAAATAGTTGCAGTGTATGAAATAAACAAATCATATTAAGTGAATGTTGGACCTTCGAATTTAGTACACAATTATAGTAATGGTGGAAATATTGGGAGCATGTCGGATGGCACTTATTGATTGCATCATAGTACGAAAACTATTTTGTAAAACTTACCAAACATTATTTAGGAAATAATGATTTTTTTCGTAAAACTTACCATACATTATTTATGGAATAATGATTATTTTTGGGTATCGACTAGAAAAAAAAAGACATAGTTGTATTTCAATATGAATATTATGAATATTCTTTGTGAAATAAAAATATAATGTGGTAATTCTTTTTATAACAAAAGTGATGCACTGGAAAATACAAAAGTATCTAATATTATTTACAATTATTTTGGTATCATAGACTAAGCCATAGTTTTGAGAAATAATTTTATTGCGTGATTTTGAGTCATACGATACTTGTTAATTATATCTCAAACAATAAAGGGCTATGCACCATTTAGTGGGAGTATCGTAAGAGTTGATGAAATCTTCCGATTGATACATATAGACGTATGCAACCGTAATTCTATGAATACCAAAATGGTTCCACGTACTTTATCATATTCATCGATGAGTTATCGTTGATATGGATAGGTGTATTTGATACATATGTAGTATGTCTATGGTAAACTTATAGAATATAAAACAGAAGTAAATAAAATAACATGCTATAGAAATGCTTGATGTGATCGAATGAGTGAGTATATTGGAAAATATTCCAAACGTACCTAAAAAAAGATTCAATCTCAAAATTAGTCCTCAATGTGATACATAATGATGCATCGATATGGAGTAATCGAACTTTGTTGGACAATGTATGATTAATTATGAGTGAATTTGATTTAGTTTCTTTATATAAGGTAATATACTTAAGGGAAGTATACAAGGTTAATATTATTTCATCTGAATAACAGTTTGAAAAAATTATAAGATAAGAGTTTATAAGAAACTACAACATATCCTAGGCCAAGGAGTTGGCAGACCGTGCGAGTTGAAAGATTGCACGTAATAATTGTTCATGACTGATCTTGTATGAATCTCCCCAAAAGGATTTTGAAAATATTGTCATTGGATGACATATTTATGTTTCGAGCATAATTCTTGTAAATTAAAACCCAAATAGCTTTATAAATAAAGAAATTCATAAAATGTTTATGAATACCTATTTTATTGCACTGAAAAACTATTGTTGTTTCAAGGTATACCACTTCATAGTGAAGTAATTTCTTTGAGGAATTATTGGTAGTAAAATGGAATTGGATACGATCCATGGATAGAACTGATTATATGAGATGAAATGAAATTAACTAACATACACGAACATATAGTACTAGAATGTCTAATAAGTATTCTCGCACATCCAAAAAACTATGAGTTTCTTATTAATTTCAAAAATATATAATCATAGATTATTTAAGTAAACATTGAGAGTGTTGACTCTATATGGTATGATGCACAAATCCCGAAAGAATTCCAAGTATGCTATCAAGATATAGATTTTGGTGGTCGCAACTGAAGGGATATAATCCATCGATCACGACAATGTATTTATGAGTAAGACTAATGTGGTTGGAAATAAATGAGAATTGTTGATAAGAATAACATGGCAAATTTCAATTGTTGAAATTAGTGTAATAGATTCAATATTCAACATGTTCAAGTCAATTTGGATTTACTCATAAAATTATCCTTGATAAGTCCTAGTGTTTAGGTATATATGTATTGAAATAGAAAATTCTAAATAACGATTTAGAGTAAGCTATTTATCATATTTACCAAAAATGCTTCAAAGTCAGCGAAAGCGGTATTGAGTTTGTGAGTCTTTGGATATGATCCAAGGAATGATATGGAAGTATCATTTTATAAGCATCAAGATTGAATAAGTATTTTGATAGAAATACAAATAGTTTGATTTTCAATCAAAGTGCAGAGCAAGCGTGTGTTCATAAGAAAGAACGTTAAAAGGTACATTGATATTTCTAAACTATAAGTAATCAATATGTTGTTGATTTTAACAATGTACTTGTGTTAAAATCAGCCTTAGTTATTTTAATACTCAACATTGGATTAATAAATGATGACTTTTATAGTAAGTATATAAGATGTCGGGAATATCCCAAACAATATGCAAAGACACCTTATTAAATTGTTTAACGTGTAACATGTGAGGTTAGTTTCTTATGCATTGGCAATATGAATTATCATACATGTTATGTCGTCTATGATAATGTGATTTGTTTATGTATTTGATACATGAAGCAAATATCAAATCCAAATTGATATCACTAAAGCATTGTTTGAAATGTTCTTGTGCATTTATAAAATACAAGAGAATTGTTTATAGAAACAAAAATTCATTATGAAGGAGTGTTCAGACTCAAACTTCATAAGCGATATTGAGTAAAGTATGTAAATAATAAATTCAAGTTAAAAATATTTAAGTTGGAAATGTTCCAAATGAAAGACTGTGGCTAATTCAATGAAAAAGGCTAAGTACATCATTTTGAATAGCAACGCAATAAAAACAATGTGTTTAAAAATATAAATGCACAAATTTATAACTGAGCTGATTCCAAATGTTGAGAATCTCATAACATTATTATATAATAACAATGTCATGATACAGTTTGTAACAGAACATATAGCTCACAAGAAGTCGAGAGACATACTTTGAATTGTATGATAAAGTAGTTTATCACCGTCGAAGAGAGTTGATTGATAGAGTAGATAATTAAAACGTAATACCATACCAGTTCACAAAGGAACTGACCTAATCGGTTTTGAGAAAACTGATTGAAGAAGTTGGAATAAGATTCCATAACTGACCCTAAGTGCAAGTGGGAGATTGATAGAGTTAGGGGTATGCCCTAGGGGCAAGTATGTAATTTGTTACATATATCTAATTCGTTGACCAATCTTGTTCGAAATAAAGGTATTTTCTTTCTATTATATACTTGATATAATATGGTTATATTAATTAATCAATTTAATTAAAAGTATATTTAACAGAAAATCCATGAATTGTATGTTTTGTGATAGTAGTTACAAAGTGTGGTAACCGTGAGTAATTTATCACAATGAAACAAATATACCATTTTAAATGTTCCTAGTCAAGATCCATCAAGACTGGATATCAATGTATCCATTGAGACTAGAGTACATAACGCTTTTCAAATGTTGGGCATCGTATTACTCATGACTTTTAGGGGAATCAAGAGGTTACGTACTGATAGTTATTGGATAACAATTGAATGACTCACTCGGTAGTTTTCTATTGGTTAATATAATTAAGGTCAAGCAGAGAATATCGATGTGACTAATTTACACAGTTCTCTCGACTTGAGAATAGTGTTGATCTTCAACATGGAAGCTCCGCTTTGATTATAGTCAAATCGTGGCACGACATCCATCGAACGACTATAGTTGGGTCGAGTGAAAGCATTGAAGTGAAACACTATTCAAGAGAGGATTCGTCTCCTTAGTTATATGAGGTATCACGGTCAACTGAAGTCAACTCAAAGTCAAAATCTATTGCCAGAGCATTTCGGTTAATAATAATTGTTATTATTGAACCAAGGACTTTGTTTCTGGACTATAAAGTTGAATGTGGATGATATTGAATTTTGGCCATTACCAAATTCCATAAATCCAAAGCGATATAGTTTTGACGAAGAGAATAAATAATTATCACTATTAGGTACCGCTTATAATAAGTAAAATTGGATTTTACCAAAAGATTTGTAAGCAAAAAATTCGACCAAAATGTCACACCACCTACTAAGTGACGTGTGAACGTTAATATTCAAATAGTTCAATATCAATCGCCGGTTGATTTTACACCTTTGAGTCACATAACCATAATGATGAATTCTTTAAAAAAAACACATGATTAAATTAATTTATAAAATATTGTAAATTGATTAAATTAATTGGTATTTGAGAAATATTCATTATTATTTATTTGATGTTTGGAAGTTTTTTGTAATTATTTTAATGCACTTATAAAAGTTATATTTGCGGACATTGATATACTATATTGATGTAATTTAAAGATAATTGCATGACGCGGTTTATGAAAATTTTATGTCATTTAAAGACATGATTGGTGGAAATTTTATATCATTTGATGACATATGTGTATAGAAAGGTTTGGAGAGAGAGAGAAACAATTAGAGAAATTAATTAGGGAAGTTTAAAAGAATGGAAAAGGTTTCAATCTATCAAAAAAAAATATTCTCTAATTCATTCTGTACGTGCAATTCATTTTGCATCATTCATTCTTTCACTTTCTCTTCTTCTAACTTTTCATGGCAGAAACAAAAGAAGAAAACAAATTTCCAAAATCTTTCAACTTCAAATAAAAATATTAAGTAAAATAAAACAAAAGTGGTTCATCCATCTCTTGTAAGGATAGGATGTAGATCTTGAAGATCTGAGGAGATATCATCATTCAATGTGTGATTTCTAGGCAACATCCTAAGATGATTCAATCAGATCTAGAAGCATTCTTCATTCAAGGTGCAAATCAAAGGCAACATCAACAAGGTGTGTTTTAAGGATTGGGTAGCAAGGTATATCATTTTCTATATATAGATAGTGATTTTGCAATGTTTGATGGAAATTTAATTTGACTTTCACAATTTGTATGATGTATTACTATCTTGCTTAATTGAAAAATTATTTATGAAGATTGAATTATTTGTTAAATGATATGATTGAGTTTTCATTTGATAGATCAAAATTAAATTTGTTTATGTTTTAAAACAACATTTAAGTGTAGACCTATGTTTTTAAAAATTCTAATTAAATTGTAATTCTTCAAATTTGAATGTTTACATGTTTGAATTGATTTATGTAAAGACCCGTAATTTTCAGTAACTAAAATATTAAATTTAATAAGATCATGTAATTTAATATTGGAAGAATTAAAATTTGTGGTTTATTAATAAGAAATGACTAAAACGTAATGTCAAAAAGGTTAATTCAAGACAATTTACAACTACTATAATGTTGTCCAATAAATTGAAATGATTGTAAAGTTAAAATTGGTTATAGAATGTAAATAAAGGAATATGGTTTAATAATGTAAATTTAATATAATAAATGATTGATTGAATGAAATCTCAAATAATTGTAATAAATTGCAAAGTTACATCGGTTAGAAATTGTAAATAAGAAGATAAAATCAATATGAAGTTATATGTTTTGTTGGTTAACAATAAACTTGGAAATGTGTTTGAATTGGCAAGTTGTAACAATGGTTAATTATTTCATTGAAATTTAATTTGTTATAAATGATAAATAAGGGGATAAATTAAATGTTATAATTAATTAATGGAATAATATGTAATTCGTTGTAATTGGGAAAAATTAGGGTGATGTAAGTAGTTATAACATTTGTTTGAAGATAATAAACTTATAACTGTGATTCGAGTAAGAAAAGGTGACAATTGTTATATGTTACCTATTTAATCAATCTGTTGAATTTAATTGAAAATAAATTGCAATAAGTGTAATTAAATATGACGTTAATGTAAATTTAGATGATAATTGTAGAATAAGTGTAATAAGATGTACCTAATGTTAATTTGATTCATAATATGACAATTGATTGAATAAAAAGATTGAAATCAAATTAAATCAATTTATTGGAATTAAGTATATAATTAATTGGATTTTATTACAGCAGAAATTGAACATTGTAATTAGTGTAATATTTAACATTGAATTGATGTGTAAATTTATTTTAAATTATTGTAAACGTTTAAGTAATCAAAAATGATGAAAATTGTTAGTTTATAAATATTGAATTAAAAAGTGATTTAATTAATTTAATATTATTTATTTAATTAACGTGAAAATTGCCATTTCAATCATTGTCTCGGATTTCGACGAAACTAGCTTCATCGAATCCGTAACTGTGAATCGTTGTAAGGTTTCATGTTTCATAGCGATCGGACTTGTCGTTTGACCGTACGGACTCTAAACGCGTAGTAATCATTTAATTGAATTCAATTGAAATAAGCTGATTTTAAAGCTAGCTTCTTCATATGATGGAATTAGGACTTGAAACATGTTCCATTGAGTTTAAAAATATTAAAAACGTCTATTTTGATATATGGAATGACCTACTTTCGTTTCGGGGTTAGAACGAGCTTTTTGGTCGCTATTCGTCGTTCGTACAACGATATGTGTTTATTTCCTTATCGGGCTTTGTCAATATAAATGGTTCGGTTCTAACCCTAGCAGCCTTATTACATTCCACTTTTGTACATATCTGTCTGTTCCATCTATCAGCTTCTTCTTCTTTCCAATGGCTGCAGATACAAACCCTAATTCAATTTCAAAACCAATTTCAAAAATTCAAACTCCTCCAAACCCCAACATATTATATATCATTGGAAAGTTCTCGGTGAGCGTAATCCACCGCTATTGTTCATTTTCTGATTCGATTGGCCATATTTTCAAAATTCACGAATCAATTTTGACCGTCCATATTGGGTTTTGACGATCCAACGGTGAATCTTCGTTCGATCGACGATCAGGAGGCGGCGTTGGGAAGGTGGTGTCGAGCAGGTCTTAGGGGTATGATTCATTCGTGCTATAGGGGCACGAGAAGGCTATGACTGGCAGCCAAAGGCGGTAGTGGCGCTACCGTTTTCCGGTGGTCATGGGTGACCGCGAGGTGACGTTGGAGGCGGCTGGGCGTGGTGGAGTCTCCTGCGCGGTCGTCGTGGTATAGGAGGGCATGGCGGCGGTGATAATGGTTTGAAGCTCGGCGGCTACTCAGCAGGGTTCGAAGGCGGTTGATCAAACGTTAGGGTAAGGGTAGCAGGTGATAATAATTACGAATATGCCATTGTTTCAAATTTTTAATTTTTAATTTTTCAAACTTCTAACTCGAATAACCTTCACATGCGAGCTCGGATTTGGAAGCGGTTTCTTGTGTTGGGATCGTTTCGAAATTTCGAATATTATGGAACTAGTTGGGTCGGATTCTAAGACTGTTAGAATTTTGGACCTAAATTGGATTTAAAATCGAAGGTGAGTGTTTTAACCTACTCACAACTACTAAATTGTCTTATATTAGTTAAATTGAATTTATGATATGATTAGAAATTGATTGGTTGATGTTTGGTATATTTAAATTGTCATTCTAGTTAATTTGTATTTTTTTTAATTTAATTGTCATTTAATTTAATGTTGAATTTTATTGCCGATTAAATACCTGTTAATGATAATCAGTTGTTGTTGAAGTTTATTAGTTGACACTGGATGATGATTTTGATGGATGTTTGATTGCTGATATTGGATGAATGGATGTTATATATATGCGTGTGTGTGTGTATTGTTATCACTCTGCAAGTTCCCTTAATTATTGTTAGAAAAATCACTATGGGTTGAAATGATATATACCTGAACGATCTATAGATTAGGGAAAATTTGTTATGGGGTTGAAATGATAGACTCGAACGATTTTATGGATTTTAAATTTAAATTCGGGATTGCGGGTTGAAATGATATATACCCATAGATTTTTAAATATTGCGGGTTAAAATGATATATATCCGCATTACTTGATCATAGGGTAGAAAATTATATACAAACCCCGAAATGGTTGAATTAAATTATTTTAATCCTAAAAATTTTGAATCCATTTAAATGATATTTTGAAATAAAATTTGATTCATATAAACTGAATTATTTTCGAAAATCCAAGTTTAAATGTTGAAATTGAAACCGGTTCGAATGAACTGTTTAAAGAATTTAAAATGAAATTTTAAAGTTTAATTTTGAAATATAAATGGAATTTATTGAAATTGAGTTATTGAAATGTTTGAATATTTAAACTTTGAAATCCACTAAATTTATAATTCAAACATGGATTTGAAATCGATATAAAATTAAATGGTTTTATCGAGAATCCGAATTGAAAGATAAAAATTTGATTTTGTTAGTTTGGAAGCTGGATATGGTCCAAATACGTTGAAATGGAACAAATAGTTAAATTCGATATTTCTTTCAAATTCATTATTTCTATATAACTATTAAAAATATATTATTTTAAATTCAGATTTATTTAGATGTTCAAATCATATTAAATCAAACTATATTAAACCTATTTTTTAAAACTATTTTAAATTTTTAATCTATTTTAATCTATTTCAAACTATTCTAAATTGTTTAATCTGTGTTAATCTATTTAAAACTATTTAAATCTATTTGAAAATATTTTAACCTATTTTAAAATAATTAAACCATTAAACTATTGTAAAGTATTTTAAGCTATTTTAAAACTATTTTAACTATTTTAAAACTGTCTAAACTATTTCCTAAAAAAATAAACTGTGCAAGGCTGAATTGTTTATATTTAAATCTTGGTTTCGAAGCGAATATGGTTAAATGATGTTATAACCTAAGTTGGATTTGAAATGATATTTTCTAGTGGAATGACGTATTTTGAGTAGATATGATGATTTTTAAATGAGGGTTTAACCTATTTTGAAATATGATTTCGAAAGTGAATATGATTTCGAAAGTGATATGATTTTCAAGAATATGATATTTTGATATCAATATGAAATGGTTTGGAAATGTAAAAGAACCATCTGGTGTGTAATAAGTGTTTGGTTGTTAAAGAGACCGGAATCGGATATTGTCATACTCTCTGCCAATACCAAAAACCATTTTAACAACTATGTACGTGGTGGAGATTTTAGAAATAAAGTAGGATGGTTTGGCGAACGATTCTGTATGAGGTATTTCGTGACCCTGACTTTCATGAGTCAGCTTAGATGTGACTAAAACATGAGCCACGCTGGGCCAAGTGAGGTCATTCCTCCTATCGGACATGCTTCTTCGATACCATATTATGACTTTGTGATGATTTGGTAGCCACCCCTTTATTTTGATTATGGGAGTATGTTCCGAGGTGGGCGATAGTAGTTGCTATACATTACCACCAGTCCGGATCCGCAATTGGTAGAATCATACCCTGGCATTGCCCCGAGTGCTGTGTTCACATGCCCTATCGCGCCTTCTACGAGTTTGTTTCCTATCGTACCTATGGAGTGCTCCCTGATAGCCCACCTGTACGTAGAGTTTACAGTATCTGTATAGACTAAGTCATTATATAAAATGTGTTAAAAGGGATATGGGTAACGCCTTAAAGCTATTTTAATACTTTACTTTACGTAGACACTATTATAATAGCGTATTGAACTATATAGTGGATAGTACAACGGATCCTCAGGAGATGTTAATCTCAAACATCTCTTAAGTTATTGCATTCCCATTGACATTGGATAGGAGATGTTAAACCCCGTAAACATCTCTAACGCCACTACACTCATATTTATTTACTGTTGATTTAACTTACGTAAGATCTTTTAGTTCTGACTCGAGTGTTGCCTTTTCAATTCGCTTGGTCCCTGAGCTTTTCAGTTTACCGAAGATTTCTTTTTAGAGGACGAAGATTTAATACTGTTACTATTTTTTCCTTATTTCACTGCATCATGTTGTTCCACTGCATTTATTTATTTATTCATGTTATATGTAACTCTAATTTTGTGTTGCAAAAGAATAATCAAATGTATTTGTAAAACGGCTTCATGAAATGTTATTTGATTATTATATCTTGACATTCCGCTGTAAGATTCTGTGTTTGTTTTATTTCTTTCCCTTTTCATATTTACCTTATAAAAATCCTCCATTTTGAATGGTTTGAGTCTGACGAGTGTGGTTTATCGTCGATTTAAACCATCCAAAAAGATGGGTCGTTAAATTTAGCTGTATTTCTTTACTTTGTTAAATTGAAACTAAATCCATATATTTTAAAATATAATGTTTTAACATTTAATTTAAATTCCATTTCTTTAAATCTGAAAATTTACATTTGTTAGAACCTTAATTGTTGGATTTTAATGACAACAACTATACATATGCCAAAGAATCTCTAAGCTAATCTACAGGTACATAAGCATCAAAAAGAGATAAACAAATACGTTCAAAATGAAGATACACAGCATAAAAAAGAATGAAAGTATGTATACGGAGATACAAGGAGAGATATACAGGATAGAGACAAGACAAATGTGGCAAACAAAGTATTATTAGTTATAGAGTGTCGTGTCTAGAGTTTATAAATGTTAAAATCTTCTCAAAATGGTATACACACATATACATTCATATTTTAAATGAAAAATCAAGTTTTCAAAAATTGCATGGAGCGGGGCTCGAACCGGATCACTAGTTTAGAAGGCAAGTGCTCTAACCAAATAAGCTATGGCAACTTTTGTTTATCAATAGAATTCAGCCGGTAAAATAATACCATTCAGACGGCTGAATGCTGAAACTTTCCGTAAATTGATATGAAGTTTCAGCCGACTAAATGGTTTCATTCAGCCGGCTGAATTAGGCCTGAAAATGCCTATTTCTTTGTTGTTTTTGAAATTAACAGATTCAGAAGGCTGAATTATTATTTCAGCCGGCTCAATATCTATAATGGCTATTTTTTATGAAAAGACACTTCTCTTCATCGAAGAGAAACATCTTCAAATCAATAGTTGCACCTGTTTCTTTTCAATGTTTTCTTTCATGAATGATTGCAACTTTTTAATCTCTATAAATAGATTTCAGAATTCAACAAACAAATAACTCAATTGATTTTAATTTTCTTGAATTCTTATCTCTTATTCTCTATTTTCAATTTGCACTCAAACTGCATACGATCTCTGATCGTTAATCACTCTATCTTCCACATTCTTCAAGCATGTTACACAATGTATCATAAAGGAGAAGATTATAGGAAGATTGTACTAAATTGACTTATCAGTGCTATTTAAAGAGCATATTATAGTCAGATATTTTTGTTATTTGTAAAGAAGTCATGTTCGGTTCCTTAGACAGTAGAAGTCCTATTCGGTTGCTTAGGTGGTAGAAGTCCTGTTCGATTGCTCAGGCGTTGTAAACTTATTCCTTTGGGTTAAGTGAGGGTTGCCAGTTTAATTGCAGAAGGAGTCTGGGACTGGACGTAGAATGGGAGTTCGAACCAGTATAAAAATCTACGGTGTCATTTACTTTACTGCTTTAATTATTTACTTGTTCAGTTACTATTCTGCACAAGTAGTTTATCCATATTACACGATCCTATAGCACAGTCACTTTCAATATCTTCATGTTGATTTATTTGAGTTATGTTTAAAGTTAAAAATGAAATTTATATGGAATCAATACAATGTTTGAATTGTATATCTATGTTTTATTCTTTCATAACAAAGTGTAACTTTAGTTTTGATTTTCAATATATCTATGTATGTATGTATGTTTGCATGTATTATTCTTACTTTTTATTGCATTAGATATTTACATATGAATAAAAGGATATTAACAACAAATCAAATTTTTGAAATTGACTCTAATAACTATCTAATTTATATTATTAGAAAGTTTTGATTGAATTCAATATATACATATTTGGATCTACTTATATGTGTTCATATAAAATTTATTTATTTTTACATATATTGTCATAGAATGAAATCATTTCTCTTTTTTGATTAAGACAATTATGTATGCATGCAATTCATTGTTACCTTCCATATTCTTACATTATGGTACCTATTGATTGTCATTAATATGTTGCATTAATTAAGTTTACTAAAAAGGAAACTATATCAATCAACCTTGTCATCCCTTATATTCAATTTCAATTCCTATGTAATAACCATTTAAATTGTTCTTTTTTATTTTATGTATGCATATCAATTACCACTGACTATGCACACTCCATGTATGTTGCACTTGCACAATATTTATTGTGAATACATTTACAATTTATGTCATACTTAGATTATTCATGATGTTATTTTATTAATCAATTATTTATTTTAATTAAGAGAAGGAAATGAAAAGCTTCCTTCTCTAACTAAATTTATGATTCTTCATTAATTGAATAATTTAAGAGAAAGGAAATAAAAAGTTTCCTTCTCCCAATAAATTTATTCCCCATCATTAATTGAATAAGTTAAGAGAAAGAAAATGAAAAGCTTCATTCTCCAAATAAATTTATGCCCCCTCGTTAATTGAATAAGTTAAGAGAAAGAAAATGAAATATTTTCTTCTTCAAATAAATTCGAAAAGTAAATGTTACACACAATTTGTATATGAGAGTATATTTGATATACTCTAACTTACATACACATTAAACTAAAGTGAAACTTTATTTATGAAGTTAAATAAAATATTGAATTTATTTAAAAGGGACTTAGAAAAGTTCCATATGAATTTAGACTTCATAGGCCCATTAAAGATCCAAAATGGTTAAAAGTTTTGAAATTCACCTATTTTTTCTGCTGTCGACTGACCTAGTTCCAACAGTTGTTCGTGATCTATTCAGAATGTGAGAATCCATATGTGATTTCGAAGTCTGTTGAGATATGAGAATCCATGTATAGTTTCGAGATCTATTCAAGATAATGGAATTCATTTGAAGATTCATGTGTTGCTCGAGTAATGAAGGCTCGTATTAAAGATGCTGAACGTAGCCTTGACGTCGGAAATGACTAAAATTGGAGTAGGATGTACGACCTCGGGTTTAGCTTACCCATAAAGGTATATCAACTTCAGATCTAGATTCTTATCAATATGTTGCGCTTGGAAGTCGTTGATACTTGGTACCACGCAGTTCGTCGTTAGGCCGGTTGCATTTACCTTATAGTATATTCTGTCTAGAGATATACGATGAAGGAAGTTTCTGATCCTTGTCATGGAGTTCAGATTGGGCTAGACCAAAGAGAACTCCATGGAAAAATCCATACACAAATGTGCCTTAGAGGTATTGATTGTATACCTATTATTGTTGTGTCGTACGCACAGCAGCTATTTTCTGATTTATGTTCTATACCCTAGGTATATCTATTATACAGATATATTCACCCATTAGATAGTTGGTTTCATTTGAAGGGAAACCGTTATAGTAATCTACATTGTCTCAATAGTTACTGTTATATGCCACACATATTGCTTGAGTTTCTTACGCTGGTTTATTGGACTGATCCGGGTGTTATTTTCTTATAATGCTCGGGTCAGCTCCGTGTATAGTTTCAAATTTAGCTATAGACACTTTGGAGCTTGTGGAAAGGATCTGAATGATTACCTACTGTGGTATTTTTATTTCCGCTACATTACTATATTATATAGATCAGCATATGTGATGACAGGTTGTTATAATTGTCCGAACTGATGATAGTACTTAGGTTTTGTAACTCTGAAATTTCTGTATTTGGAGTACCCTTGTGTACTGTTCTTTTGATATTATATATTATCGTTCAGCTGTGAGATCTGATGTTGTGTTCTTTCTTTCTTGTTCTATTCTTTTTTATTTTACCCTGACTTTCGATTTTTATGGCACTTTGGTGTTTGACACACAAATACCGTGATGTATTTAGTGTCGCCATTCGAGGGTCGAAAAGTTGGATCGTTACTCTGTATATGTGTGTATACATACATGATATATGACTTTTTAATTTCTTTTATTTGCTAATCTTATTGGAAATCATGTAAAGACAATTCTTATTTGATATGGCTATTTGCGCAAGTATTCTATGATTATGAAGCAATGCTTTTTATACAGATTGTGTATGAATTTACTCTAATTGTAGAATACCATATTCTCATGAGTTGCTGCATTTATTCGAGTAATCCACAAATGACAAAGAGCGAACTCCAAGCTAATATGAGGTGCACGGAACCAAATTATGCTTGAAATGAAATAAATTCTAAATATGTTTTGCCTACGAGCAAGGAATCTATAAGTAATGCAACTATGAATCTTATGGAGTGCTCGATCTTGGCTGCTAGTGGCATGCTTAACACATGCAATTCGGATGAGAAATGGTGTTTCCAGTGGCGGACGGGTAAGTAACGTAAGAACATGCCCTTGGGATGAAAATAACAACTGGAAACGGTTGTTAATACCCCATGGGCTGAGGAGAAAAAGGAGGAATCCTCCTGAGGATGGGCTCGCGTATGATTAACTAGTTTGTGGGGCAATAGCTTACCAAGACGATGATCAGTAGCTAGTCCGAGAGGATGATTAGAAACACTAGGACTGAGACAAATAGAGTATAAAATCCATCAAGTCCATATATGGGCTATTGAGTGATCCCTATACTTTGTAGTTGTGGAGCCAAACTCATAAAAAGTAAAACTAAAGAGAAACAAAATTTAGCACCAACTCGTAAATAAAAGAAACGAGATCAAATTTACGTTCACATGATCGGTCCACCATTACTTACTTCTGCTAATCGTTCCCCAAATCTCATCCTATGCCAGTTTTATTACACAAAATCTGTCATACAAACTATTGTTTCTTTAATCATCGTA
The DNA here is from genome assembly GCA_030765085.1 of Allium cepa. Lineage (NCBI taxonomy): Eukaryota > Viridiplantae > Streptophyta > Magnoliopsida > Asparagales > Amaryllidaceae > Allium > Allium cepa. The sequence goes on along the minus strand of CM060937.1, from coordinate 105,886,335 downwards.
TTTGTAGCGAATTTGATCGTTCGTTGGTGGTATTTCATTTAGAATATTCGTCAAAGCCACATTCAATGCAGATGCAATTTTTTTTGTGGATGCTTTTTTTGTTGGTTCCACAAGCTCCGACGGCGCAACGCAGGAACAATACTATAGCTTGTTCGGATCGATTCTTTGGACTTTGACGCGAGTTTTTATGAATAGTTTCGACCATTCTATAACTAAAAAATTTTTAAAAAAAATATGTAAAGTAAATGGAATGAGAATGAGATGAGTATATAAAAATTACGTCAAAGCGTCATTGTCTTTTGCGGATTTGTTGGGTTGAAGTTGAGAAGGGGGAAGAAGAGACAAGAGGGTAATATATGGGGGTAAACATATGAATGTTGGGATGACCCGTAGAAAATTAACCGTTAGCATCAGATGTGTTTAACGCGTTTGACGCCAAACGTTGATTTTCCTATCGTTTGCTCAAGCGGTTCATTTTTGTGGGTCCATCTTATACGCATCTAACGCGAACGTCAATGCCAAAATTTGACTGCAAACACACTCAAAGTTAAAAATTTATGGTCAGAGTTGATGTGTAAATGTATAAGTTATCCCATTTAGTTTCACCATGTAGTAAAAAATCATCTATAAACACACACACACATATATATACATACACATATATACATATATATATATATATATGTATACATACATATATATACATACATATATATATACACATAAATACATACATATATATATATAAGAAAAGTCAATTTAGACCCACTTTGTGACACAATGGATCTCCACCATTAGATTGTCCTTTGATTTCCTCCTCTCATATAAGGACAAAAGGATCCAATCTTTCAGATCTCTTGTGTCGCTAGTTGTGTCTAATTCTGTTTCCAAACAGCCATCCTCACATAAGTATGTGTGTGTGTACGCGCGCGCGCACGTGTGCATACATACATGTTCCAAACATCCGTTCTTATATAAGTATGTGTGTAAACATATATGTGTGTGTGCACATACGTATATGTATGTACATACATACATACATATACATATATATGTGTGTGCGCACGCGCAATTCCACAACTTAAATGTTATAAATAACCAATTATCTATCACATTCTAATTTCCGGGACGCTTATTTTTTCTGAATCCATAACTAAAGTGTCAGGATGTAGCAGCACTTAATATTTGCCTCTAATGTTTTCATTCGTTCCTTTTATCCATTTTCTACCTATTCAATAAAGGTGTACTAAGTTGCTAAATCTACCATAAAACAACAGAAAATGATCAGTAAATTTCAAAGAGTTGAACAACATTTCCATAGCAGCAAATCATGTTGACATAAGCTCTCGCATCTAGTAAAACACTCATGATTTGCACTAAGTTTACCAAATCAAATATTCGACTCCGAGAAATAAGGATAAAGGCAATATTTTAAAGTATTATCGTATATAAAATATGAAAATTTAAAAGTCGGTCCAAGAAAGAAAATAATAAAACAAATCGAATCAAAAACAGTGTTTACCTTATGAAAAAAGAGTTCTGTCGAACCTTTCCTTTGTTAGAGAAAAAAGATGTATTTGAGAGCTTCAAAATTCAACTGAAACGTTAAAATACCGAGAATTTGGTCGATACTCCAGAGGTTTAATTTTCAGATTAGGGTTCAGAATAATTTGGTACTTTATGTTTGTTTTGGAAGTCCAATACACTTCAAAATCAACACTTAGAGTGTTAGTTGCTATATTTTTGGATTTAATTCTGGAAAATTTAGAAAACGTTACAGGTTTTATAAATATTGAATATATTTGAACTCTATCCGTTGTTATAGGAATGACAATTGGATGGGCTGAGGTTGGTTTTTTTATACTTCAGACCCATCCCGGGTTTTTTAAACCCTACCCCATACTCGTCCCGTAAACCCGGTGCGGATTTGGATTTTCGCTCCGTACTTGAAACCCATATGAACGATCCACCCTGCCCCAATACCCAGTAAGGCTTTACATATTCATTCAAAATTATATATTATTGCGCATATATTTATTTTATTTGCAAGAGATATTGTCACTAAATATATCAATGTGTTTGCAATGATAAGCAGGGTGATAAAAATGAAGTGTTCATAATAGTTCAAAAAAACATGCATGCGTTATTATATAATTATTAGTGATACAACTTAATATCATAGAAATCATATCATTTATTAAATGAAACATTAGAACGTACATGTTATAACAACTTACGTATATAAGCACTAACAAACCATCATTATACTAATAAAACGATTTTGTGAGATCTCAATGGTGCAGGTTGGGTTTGAGCGGCTCAGCCAAGACTCGATCCAACCCTAAACCTGAAACTTTTAAAAAGGGGTCACGGATTGTCCGTCCCGATAATTCAGTAAGACGAGTCTTGACGAATCAAAATAGAAGCGGGTCTATCGGATTTAGACCCTAACCTCGTCCAATTGTCATCGCTGTTGCAATACATAATTGCTCACATTGATTAACTTGACTTGCATGTTCAAAATTGTACTTCCTAAATTATGTTCTTGCATCAAAATTACTTCTTCACGGAGAGGGTCTTTTGACTCGTATTCTGTGGTGTATATGTATTCCAAAAACATTGCACATGCAACACCACGTACATAGTAACTATTTGTTATTAATATGACTATGATGTAACCATTGTCGTTTAAATTTCATGTGATTGTTAAATGTTATAATGTTTACAAATGCTATAAAATAGATACATTTGATAAGATGGTAAAATATCGGTATAATGTAAGAAAATATAGCACCACAAGAGAAAAGAAATAATATGATATCTCATCGAACAGTAAAGAAAATCCACGATGAAAAAAGTTCTACTCCATGTTAACCAATAAAAATTACACTTAGCAAATAAGGATGTCTATTTAGTAGTTGGAGCATTTTACGGGCATTGAAGTATTGAAAAATCAACTCAAGGTCGTAAGGAATACTTCAATGAATCAATGCAGAGCGTTCGAAAATCAATTAAGGTAAATTAGTTGAAGTACTGAAGACATGTTAACACATGTCAAATAACAACGACTCTTTCGTACCTGGAGTAAAATGAGCATTGAATTTACAAAATTGACTCACTTCGTTGTTCCTGCTGAATGAATGTTTGACCATTTTACCTTTAAAAGGCGATTGACCTTTAAAAAGCGATTTACAAGTATCAAATAATTCAAAATCATTTTACAATTATCCAATACTTCAACTAAATGACCTTAATCTAATTTCCAAACATTTTACCTTCATCTAATCTTTGAACACTATGAAAAATCCAACTTTTAAACACTAAGAAAAATCCAACTTTTTAACATGTATGCTACGGGACAAAAGCTAATGTGCGAAATGAATTCAATGCATCTAATTTTGTTCTATAATACAAATGGCAAAAACTAAGGACTGCAGCATCAAATAAGTTCTCGTCGAATTATAAAAGAAAGAAAATTTTACCATATTAGCCTAGTTTTTGAAAGATATAACAACAATAGCTCACTTTTAAAAGTATTTACAGATACAGATCGGGTTTTTTTTTACTGGTCTATAGCGTTGGCGATTTTTCAAAAATCACCAACGTGCGATTTTTCAAAAATCACCAACGTGGCGATTTTTCAAAAATCGCCCAAAAGAAATAACATATTTTGTTTTTGCTTTAGGCGATTTTTGAAAAATCGCCAGAAAGCCTGCTATAAATCCAACCAGCAACCTACCTTCTTCTTCACTATCAACTTTATCAAGCTAATCATCAAATTTTCGAAACTTCGCATACCCTACTTCTTCATAGAAAACCCAAAAAAAGTCTGATTCTCACAAGATATAATCAAAGCTTCTCAACAAGTAAGTGTAATCTTCGGTACAAGATAATGTATATTGATTTATAATATGTTTACGCTAACTAAAATCCTAATTCGGAGCTGTTGTGTATTCTAACTAATGTTGACGTACTCGCAGTTGAACTAAACATGGATGTTTGGAAGATAGACGACGAGACGATGTCGAAATTTACGATGATTTTGAAGCTCGAAGGGACATTACGCATCTAAGTGATGTTGAATTTGTTCCGGAAACGCAATTTGGGCCGATACGTCAAAAGTTCCGTTCAGGAACATCATCTTTCAACACTCGCTTACGTGAAGTTGTAGCGAACTAAAGACCGGGCAAGAAAATTTCTATTGAAGGTAAAGTATTAAGTCCTGGTAATCCTATAGGTCCTACGTTGTCATCCGATGCATATCCAGTTTGCCGATGTGGCGATGAATGCGTGCTTATCGTAGCCAAAACTGAAACCAATGTGGGACGAAAATTTTGCGGTTGCGCTTCGTACAAAGATCACATGATGAATCCTGGCGAAGTAAGGTGCTGTAATTTTATGAAGTGGATCGATCCTCCATTGTGAGCTCGAAGAGTGTAATACGCCCTCGAAATGCAAGTTGAAGTTAGGCGTTTGAAAAAATTAGTTGAAGAAATGAATAGAAAATGTTGGTAGGGAAGAAAATGTCATCTTTACATTATGTTCGCAATGGAAACATTTAACAAACGGTTTCATATCATGAACCCTATGTTGGGTACTTTATTTATTTTCATGTAATCGATGGATATTTTCACCTTTCGTAGACCGTACGTTATTAATTTTGTGTTATTAGTTCTATATTTTGTTAGTACTCTATAATTGAGGCACCTATTCGTAGAATGTATGTTTGATTTTCTTTGAAATTAAAGGTTATATCCAAGTATTTCTCGTCGGATGAATTTCTATGATCATATAGAGTTGTTTGGAGGAATCTCTTTATCACTTCTATCTTGTAAGTGAAAACAAACAATTGCCATAACATGCAGCCCACTGTTTTGCGTTTGGCGATTTTTGAAAAATCGCACGTGGACGATTTTTCAAAAATCGCCCAGTGTTTTGCCTGTTACAAAACAGACAGCCGGCCAATCCCTCTCCCACTCACTCTATAACATTCAACCTAGCTTCAAAAAATCCATTTTAGGTTTCAGCTCTCTCCCTTCCAAAAATTAATATTTTCTTTGTTTTTTAATCAAATTCGAAGCTCATTCGGACCATGGCTTTAACATCCGGAATAGTGGAGAATATCTAATTTCTTGATTTATGGCACTTTTAGGGTTTTCTAGATTTCAATTTTTTGCAAGATGTTGTGAAAGCTATATGTTGTAGATTGCATTAGGAGGTTTTTGCAACTGAATGTTCATTCAATTGCGTGTACTTTAGTATAGATTGAAGAAATTTAAATTTATGATAGTTAAGGATTGTATGCATTAATTTTTGTGTTGTAGATTACATCGAGATGAAGCCCGGTCCAGTAGACCCGAGCGTGTTGTACTTACAGCCTAGACACCGCACGTCTAGTGAAGCGTATATGATGGTAATTTTCTATGATTTTCGTTTCACAAATTGTGTAAATATTAATATATGTACATGTAATGTTAAACGGAGCGAAAAAGCAGAGTTCACCATCGATCACTCTATTTCTCTCAAGAAAGTCACTTCACATCATCCTAGAGTATTAGAGGAGATTGATGGAGCGGGCTTTTCGACAGTACTGCAGTTAGGCTACCTCCAGTTAGATTATCATCTGGTCACAGCTCTTGTCGATAGATGGAGACCGGAGACATCTACATTCCATCTTCTTGTCGGAGAGATGACGATCACATTAGGGGATGTGGCCGTGCTTTTAGGTTTGCCTATAGAAGGCAATCCAGTGACGGGTGAGGACCATCATGATTATATTCAGTTGTGCACGGATTTGCTCGGTATTACTCCTCCGCAACAAGTAAGGGGTAAAGACATGGTAGAAGTGAAATGGTTTCGGCACGCCGTAGCTGATGATATACCTGCCGATGCTAATGAGGTTCAGATACAACAGCAGGCTCGAGCCATTATTCTACACATCATTACATCCCGTTTAATATGCGATCATTCCAAAAATCGCGTGTACTTGAAATGGCTACCATATTTAGCCGATCTCGATCAGTGTGCCCAGTACTCATGGGGCAGTGCTGTTTTGGCGAACACCTATATGGAGCTCTCCAATCTCGCTCTTATGGTGACTAAGCTTATAGGCGGGTGTTTGACGCTTGTTCAGGTACACGTATAATTTATCTTACTACTTCGACCAAATTCGAAATATGTTTTAAGTAGCTAAATTGTTTTTCCCTATAGATTTGGTCATGGACATATCTACCTGTCGGACGGATCCAAGTTCGAAATGTCGTCGTCGATCACACACACCCTCTTGGATCTCGTTATAACTTCTTGTCCTTTGAAAATTAATTTTATAATTCGAAATTTGTTTACGCTAAAATATTGTTTTTCGCTTGTTGACAGATGGGTTGGTCCGAAAAAAACATCTCAGACCCCCCGGTGGAATGTACGCTTTTACCGCAACGAGCTAGACGTTCTACACCCAGTTGTAGTGACCTGTACTCCATACACGCAGGATGTATTGGAGGGTCTTCCGGCTATATGTACAGCCGCTAGATATCTGTGGACTGTCAGGCTTCCACTCATTTGCACTACTCGTTGTGCACACCACCTACCCGATATGGTAATGCGCTAGTTTGCAATGGCGCAGCATATTCCAGAAAACGCTCCAGTTTATACCGACGAGTACCATGTCGGGGAAATTGCAAATGCTATGGAGATATGGAATCAGCACTTTGTTTACGCAATTAGAGAGAGAGCCGATCAACCCTCTAGAGACATATATGCGGTGGTATTGACACATCACGCGTAGATATGTTCTTCAGACGCCTGTACAGGCTGTTCCCCACCATCCATACACCCCTGGTACCCCTCTTGAGAGAAACACTGTAAATATACTAAACCCCGTTAATTTGACTATATTTTCGAATAAAGATAACTAATTCTCTTTGCGTTGCACAGGCTGATGGCATTACAAGGCGTTGGAAACCGCCGAAAAGCTTGAACAATGTCTAGATCACAATGCGCAGTCGAAAGGAATGTGCATGAACATCAAAAACATTCTACACACAGTCTTGGAAAGAAACAATTTAAAGAGACCGAGACATCCTTCCCCCCATACCTCCAGCAAACATACCTCCACCTCAAGGGGAGGCACCGCCACTCCTACTTACTTGCAGGCGGCGACACAGAAGAGGTGAAGGAAGTTCGTTCGAAGAAGACCCTTCGACGTCCCAACAACCGGAAGATTTCACCCATGGACCTTCTCAACCACCATGTACATTTGATCCTTCCACCGAAATCGAAGAAGAAGAGTACATGTCCCAACGGCCAGAACGTCGTCATCGTCGTACGCCTATGGAAGTTCGTCGCTTGCGTAGATGATACGTGCACTATATTGGATATGGCTATGTAATTTTAACTGTGTTGTGTACGGTATAATTGTGTATGGTATGGACATGCTTTTGATATAGATATGCTTTTGTGTACTGATTGGATATGGATATTAAAGATGTTTTTGTATGGTATGGACATGATTGTGATATTTGTGTGCATTGTGGCGTTCATGAACAACTTGCTGCTATTTGTTAGCAGCAGGTTGGGAAATGGCGATTTTTCAAAAATCGCCCGTTGGCGATTTTTCAGTAATCGCCTATGGCGACTTTCGAAAAATAGCTGTTAGCGATTTTTCAAAAATTGCAGGCAGCTCTTTTCCTGCTGCTACTACCGGACACCAGCATGTTGTTTCATATATAACAAACAAAGCACGGACCTGCAATATATAGCATTTGAAAAAATTTCGAACAGCAGCAAACAACAGGACACGTTAAGCAGAAAATAGAGTCCGATTACATAGAAGTTAAATAATACAAACATATCTACACGGTAGTAACACATCGCTTACAATTATGGCATAGCACACCGCATTTGGTACACCTGTTTGATTTGGACGACTGGTCTTCATCCATCACACTTTTGATCCTTGTAGACTGTGGCATCTCCGGTTGCCGTCTCGCAGTCGAAGGTAATATCTGAGGACCATTATATGCGTCCCAAAATCTCATATCACGCACGGTATGAAACTCTGACTTATAAGCGGCTTTGTAGTTGTCAACGGAGTACCAGCTTAACTGTAAGTCATTGTGTGCTCTATTAGCCCCACTTGTTTGCGCCGAACAAGCTGTCATTACATGAGAGCATGGTATCTTCTGCAGTATCGGAATGTTGCATGTGCACGAGCAGTTAGTGCCGTCAATTATAACGTTGTATTCATCACCAAAGTAGCAAATTACCTGCCATTCAGTTTGACTAAATCGTACTAGTCTGCAGCGACGTACTTCATTGGCTCTTTTTGCTATTTTGGCTTCCCACTTTGGAGTCAAGCGTGTCGCTAGTTCATCTGCAATTTGGCGACGCTTGCAGAAATATTCAACTGAGCGATAGAATGTTCGTGAAAAAAGCCTTCATAGGTAGCGATCTAGCTCCTTTCAATACACCGTTAAAACTTTCAGAAGCATTAGTTGTCATTACAAGAAAGCGTCCTCCATCGTCTTTGCACAAAGCCTGGTTTTCTTCAAAATTTCTCAGACTCCGCTCAATCCACTCATCTGCACGCCTACTTGTTGCTTTTATCTCTTCTCTAATTTTCATGTACTCGGCTACCTCAGACGCGCACGCTGCTGAATAAAATAACTCTGTCAAACGCTTATCTCTGAATCATGCCGCTTGAAATTTGGCTTTTATATGTCTTGCACAATAACGATGTTTGTGCGGTTGTCGCCATTTTCCTTGTAAAGCTTTTGGAATTCCTTTCATCCTATCGGATATGAAAGTAACACAACGACCGCGAACACTATGTACGAATTCTAACATGCAAGAAAAAACCAACCCCAAGAATCACATGACTCCGATTCAACTACTGCGTATGCCAAAGGATAGAGACAATCATCTGCATCTATCGCGGTTGCAACAAGCAATGTGCCTTTGTATTTACCGTACAAGTGTGACCCGTCAATACATAACAACGGCCGACAATGCGCAAAACCTGTAATGCAAGGCCCAAACGTCCAAAAAGCGCGATCGAACACTCTCACTTCATCGTGTGTCACGTGAGCTATAGAGCCAGGGTTCGTTCTTTTTATCTCGTCAAAGAACTGTGGTAAAGTCGAGTACAATTCTGCCTAATCACCATAAATTCTCTCTATTGATTTGCTTAATGCTCGCCATGCTTTCATGTAACTTATGTTGATGAACAACTGATCGTGCACAAGCACTTGGACTGTACCAGCTGAAATATCCAAATCGGCTTTGACAAAAGACATGATTTTTGTCACAAGAAATTTCGAAGTTGCTTGCTTATGCCTGGAATTAACTATTGAGTTGACACAAGTGTGCTCGCTTGGATACTTCTGAATTTCCCACCATCCCGACTTGGATTTTTTCGAAACTATGGCATGTATTCTCCAAAGACAAATTACCTTCAACGACGCATATAGCGGTATATTGTGTTTTGTTCGACTTTATTGGTTTGTATGAAACAGCATGCAGAATTGACCATTCCGTTAGTTATTGAAGAAACTTCTCTTTTGTCTCAAAAACCATTCCAACATTGAAACCACCTTGAACGCAAGAGGTCGAAAATCGTTCGTCGGAAAATTGATACCAACAACAGATCTTGCCAACATTTGAGCGGTGCAAAGATCATCATTCAAAGGCACTTCCATCACTGCTTCATCAATATCTGCATCATTGTCATCTGCTGCAGGGAAGTCATAGTTCAACGGCTCCTTGTTAACTTGCATTCTTTGTATCCAAGAGTCTTCGTTAACATTCATAGAAGCAACGAGCATGCTATTTACATGACGTTCTTCATCCACGGCTGCATTCCCACCAACATCCATATCATTGTCAAAATTTACATACGGAAAATGGATGGACGGTCCAGCACTCCATTGCACACCAGAATCAACTGTCATATACCTAATTGATATATAGAAGTCAACTAACCGACAATAGAGACCAAATGAGACGAAAAATATAGCCCAATCTGTAAACATACCTTTGACTCGTATCATATAGTTCGGATGGATTAGAATACATTGACTGCGACAAATTTGCATTAACATGTTCATCGCTTTCGTCGTGCTAAATGTTTGTTGGAATCTGTTTAAATTACGACATAGCATAAGAAAAATTAACTACATAATAGTACATCTACCAATTCATCAAAAAAAAATTACCTTGCACTCGTATTTGCATCCCTAGACGGGTTGCAATAAATGTTGCTTTGTTGCGTAAATGGCTGCGCGTTTTCATACGGCATAAATCTGTACTGCATAGATGGAGGACGGTTTATTCCATCGTTTGAAAAAGGATTGCTATAGCTAGGAGACACGTAGTCACTAGATGGATCCGCAATCTCTAACATCTGTGTATAGCATCCAATTGCAGTACTCGCAACAGGAGATGTCACCTGATGGTCTTGTTGTTGCTTTGCAACTTTCTCTATGTATGACTCAATAGATTTTGCAACAGCAAAAAACATTACTTCTACATCGTCATCGTTCGCTAATGTTATTGCTTTAGAACCCGAGTCCGTAAGCCAGTTAACCACTAGTTCAAGTTCAAATTCTTCTATGTTAATCTTCGTCATTCTGTACACAACTTCTTTTAATTCCGTCAATTTGCAACCTTTTCGCACTCTTCCTGGTTTATAAATACCACCAACATATTTATCGTTCTTTTGATCATCGACAAGTAATTCGCCGTCGTAGTAGCAAAGCATAAGAATCATATTTTTCGCAATTCTACAGATCAATATACAAAACGTTCAGTATGTACACATTAGACCAATTTTTTACCTTAACATAATCAATTACTAAGTTCACCAAACTACAGAAATTAAACAAAAAAGCTAGAATTTAGTGAATTTACCTTCAACTAGCTAAAATTTGCTAAGCAACGTGGACTCAATCTATGAATTTACCACCGAACCAAGGTTTTAAAGAGTATGAAAATTGATTTCAGAATAGATCTACCATTACAGAAGTTTGTTTCAGTTTTGTGAAAAAGGTGGAAATGAAAGAGAAAAGTAGGTTGTTTGTAGGATTATTTCCACGTTGACGATTTTTGAAAAATCGCCAACACTATAGACCAGTAAAACAAAAACTAGTCTATATCTATAAATATTTTTAAAAGTGGGCTATTGTTGTTATATCTTTTGAAAACTAGGCTAATATGATATAATTTCCTAAAAAAAAGAAAGCTTGTTGTATTTAAATAAAATGAAGAAAAGAGAAAAGGATGGAGAAATTTTTTGCTGACTTCTTTTCCTTCAAACCGTTTGATTATCCCCACTCTTATGGTCCACCCAATATAATTTTGTTCACATCAATAATTTGGTAGAATTCAAAGGGCCTATTGGTTTCCATCAATAACCACCAACCAATATTATTCTAACGTGCACTCCAAGTAACCAAATACTTCCTAATACAAACAGTGCTACATCCGTATCCAAAATCATTTTGAAACATCCTTACTAAAGTGAAGCTTAAAGCAAAGCCCTTAGGGGAAATTCGCACATAAGGATCATAAGATAAACTCGTTTGTATTTGCCATTACTTCCGCATTGCTGATGCATGTAGTTCCATCCACTAACCAAGCATCCATAATAATAAGTTACAAATATATACAAAGGTAATTTAGCAATTCAAATCCCTCGATACAAATATATACATTGGTTATATGATAAAATGGCGACCATTTCTTCCCTTCATTTGAATGGCAGTTTATGTTAGGACTTGTTACAAAATAAGTTTAATCGCCCAAGATGCAGAGAGGTTGGTGCATACTAAGTTCAGCTTTTAGGCTTGGAAACTTCTCTAAATCATGCGAAGTCGCCAAAACTTTCTGCATTGCATTGCACAAATTCAATGCAAGTATTTATTAATAGTAAATTCAGGTAATATGACATTCATTATACCCTGTTTACTATAATTCTATCAGAGGTCCAAATACATGGTTCAAACTGATGATGACCCTTCGTAGACCCTAAGCTAGATCAAATCATCAAAGAATAAGAGCAATTCCTAATATTTATCAGAAATACAAAGTAAAGAGAGTACTATTTACCAGTGCAGCAAGATGCGCTTCTTGTAAAATATTTCCATCAATTTCCAGTCGAGCAATAGGAAACTCCGGAAGGTGCCCAGACTGTTTCTTACCGAGCAAATTACCAGGTCCGCGAAGAAGAAGATCAGCATTCGCCAAGTAAAAACCATCACATGATTTTTCAAGCACCTTGAGAATGTTATAATAGCTTCATCAATGTAAGGTCTACTTCTGCATAATATATTGTATAAACAAAGTGTTATACATATCCACCTTTAACCTCCCAAGGGTTCCAGATGTGGAAGACAAAAACACACACTTGGATTTCCTCTCCCCACGTCCCACTCGACCTCTCAATTGATGCAACTGAGCAATTCCAAATCGTTCAGCATTCATAACAACCATCATGGAAGCATCTGGAACATCAACACCAATCTCTATTACTTGGGTAGCAAGCAATATTTGTGTTTCTCCGGATCTAAATTTCTTCAGAGCTTCATCTTTATCTTCGCTTTTCATGCGACCGTGCAGTAAACCACACTGGTAAGACTCAAATCTCTTGGATATAACTTCAAACTCTGCTTTCGCAGCTCGGAGTTGAGGCAGCTGCTCTGATTCCTCTATTATTGGGTATACAAGATAAATTCTTCCTCCACCAATTAGCTCATTTAGCATCATCTACATGATTTCACATTTTATGTGTTCGAACAATGCAGTTATATACAAGAAAATTTAGGAATTGATAGTCAACAAAAAATTATGAGGAAGAACTTCAGATCTACATATTTCACCATTTACATTACGTTAAAAACCTTAAAGGTGGCTGTGCACAATACTAATTTACCATCTTAATCACCCAGCATATAACTGTATAACATAATAGTGCTTTAAAACATGGTTTCTTGTGTTATGAAAACTTGGACTTCACAATATTTCCTCATTGTTCATCGCGCACGCGCACATACAGATACACTTGCATACATACACACACAAAAACTCTACTTTTAATCCCTTTGTAGCCCCTTCATATTCTTCATTGGATTTAATAAATTAACAGCTGGATTGGACGATGATGTAAAATAAAGAAAATATTAACATCATTCAGCAAACAAGATTTTAGGATAAGGTGTGTGTATCTTAAAAACATGGATCACTCGTCAAGAGAAATAACTATTTTCATGTTTCGGATAACACTGTTATCCCTACAGATTGTAACAGCACCTGCAATATTGAGTGCCCAAAAACCCCATGAGTCCTAATATATATTGGACTGTACGTCTTACTCGCAAAATTCTTAGTAAGATTTACTTACAAGTGATAAATGGTAATGTTGGATGCACATGCATTGTAGGATCCACATGTTCATTTCTTTTTTGTGCGTGTTGTGTTGGTGGGTTTTTTTTTTTTTTTTGTGGGGGGGTTTGGGGGGGGGGGGGGGGGGGGGTTTAGGGAGGGATATACTTTGAAGAGACTACTTATAGCCCAATACAAATACATCATTTGCTTCTTAGGACAGTAATATATGTTTCTGGCTTTGTATTTCATTTCTCAAAAACAGTTGACACAAACAAAGAAAAACTACATAAGGCTAACTTAAGAGCTCCTAGACCGCAACTTGCCTTGCACAAAATTGACAAAGCAACAGACAGCAAAAGTAAAATGTTACTTAAAGAACGTGTAAGAAAATACCTTGAAGACATGCTCAAAGCCAGATTCATTTCCTTCCAGAACAAACGTTTGAATGGGTTTTCTTCCAGGAGGCAGATCTGTTATCTAAAATAAAAAATAGAAATTGTGGTCCTTGGTTAGAAATTGAAGCATCCACTTCACAGTTCCAACAAATAAGATGTTTAAATTTTCTACGCACACAATTTTATAGGTGAACGAAATTAAGATAGCAATTAACCACGTGAACATTCGACAAATACACCATACTGATTCTCCGTAATTTAAGGATGAATATGCAAGTGTTCAAATGACCACATAAACGTTCCAAATTAAACGGTTTTATAGCAACATAATATATGGTTCCATTTTAAAAAATAAATAAGTATATAACATACAAACAAACAAAAAATAATTGAAATCACTTGAAAAACTATACTCATGGACAAAAGAATTGTAACAAGCAGATGCATGGACATCGCTAAAGCATAGGCAAGTCCACACAAGCACTGTGTACATATCTGACATGGACAGGCTCAGATAAACATGAACTGTAAAACAAGAGTATACAGGCATAAGCAACCTTTGGCTAAGATTCCTGTTCCCAAATAGGAAGATTCAGCGAAGCTACTTCTATCTGGTGAATCGTTGATTATCTAGAAGGTTAAATTGAAACAAATTTCTTCTAATATATTTTTCTATTGTTTAGCAAAATTATACCTAATAATAATTGTAAACATGCCCACTCCCCTCCCACATTTGTTCATCCTTTTTTTGTTGTTGTGCGCAAGTATATGTGTGATTACACATACTCATATATACACATCCATGTCAGTGACTGTACTTCCTGGATATTGTCAAGTTAGTGTTCCATTTGAATAGTAAACTTAAGATAAGGTGTGCAGCCTTACGAACATCCTAACAAATTAAGTTTATTTTTAATTAGAAGTTAAATGGTATATAATGCTAAGCAAATAGAGAATTTCAACCAAAAAGATGCTATTATTCAAGGGTGCATTTGCGAACACACAAATCCGCTAATGAATTACTGAAGATAGGTCTGATGTACTGAAGATACGTCAAACATAAAAGTTACTTCAGAAAATTTATTGGGAGTGTTTCACCACTCGAAATTCCAACAGTTAAGACATAATTTTTACATCCAACAGCATCTTCATACGTTAGATGTTTCATTTTTCCACCTACCAAATCAGACCGAGCCACAATCTCTAAAGGACCTAAAAAATTTATTTTCAAGCATGCTCAAATAGCTTTTTCTTCATTTCCAACCAAAAACAAATCCAAGCATGAACAGCCCTTAAACCTGAAGATTGATCGATAATATGTGCTTTCTATTGCACCAAATAAAGACATGTAGGAAAAGAATTGATTTCATTAACAATCAGAACTTACCTAAGAAATACTTAATAAGGTTCAATACTCACCTTATTCTATTATTATGCAAATGGGATAACCACCTCAGAATGTCCAGAGAATCCCAATCGTTGATGGATGTGGCGGGGGTTGGATGTGATACTAACAGAAAAATAACCATTGATGATTGTTCTAGGCTGAGCAAAAGCTAAAGGCATAACATTTTTAAAGGTTTTTAGAGTAAGCTCTCTGTACGAATGGAAGATGCTCGATTTCTTGCTCAGGACACTTGACAAAGGAAACATGCTCAATTGATGATCAAGTTCATTTCATAATTCCAATATTTCTCAATTTTCGAGAAGCAAAGTGTCTTGTTCGTCACAAGGTGAGATGCGATGACAGCATTGAAGAAGTCATGGCTGGGCTTAATTGGGTAAACATTAATGACTCCGTTGACATCTCGTTTACTTCCAACTAAATGGTTGGTAGCTTCACAACATTATTCAATCCTACACCACTGCCCTGGCCGAAAACATAAGCATCATGCTTCTACCGAGCCTTCTTCTGCTCCTGCTTATGTAACCTCCAAACAGTACTCAAAGCCATGACGCATTTGCATGATATGGGACAATCTCAATGAGATTTGGTTGCTTTATCGAAGTTTAAATGACTGAACTTGTGCTATTGATGATGGATTTTAATGGTACTAAGTTGCTTCTGAAGAAAGTCCACATTCTTCTTTTGGGGTACCATGGGGAGAATGTATGTTGATATTTTTTTCAAAAAATTTATTTATACATTCTCCTCGTTTTCATGCAGTAAAAAATCATCATAGTAATAAAGTTCTCATGTTCTATTCATCATTTACTATTAATTATTAATTATTAATTATTATAAAATAATATTAACTGTTAATATCAAAATACTTAAATCGTTACTCCTACCAACCATTTAATATTTATTCAGACTCTTGTCCAGAAACGTCGTCAACCACTAAAGTATATCATATCTTTTGCATGGAAGGTTAAAGTGAAGGTGTAACCAAGGACGGCCAGGGGGAGCACTTTGGTTAGTGGTAAACAAGCCAGCTGCTCTCTACATGATTCAAGTTCAAGCTCTGCTTAGGGCAGTGAATTTGTGGTTTTACTGAATTTTTTCTATGAGTTATAACATTTCGGGCTTGTGCAACCATTTTCTAGGCTGGACCTGGGTGCAACTGAGGTACGCATGTGGCTTCCCGATAATATTCTTTTTTATCAACGACATGCTACCTATGTGTTTCAAACCCTGATTACATGAAATTTTATCTATTTTTATTTTTCAGCTTTGGAAGTTTTCTACTTCTTCATTGTTTCTCTAAAGATACTCATATCCTCTATTTCTGTAGAACCCAAACTTTTGAAATTAGCATTTTATAACAATCAATCTTGAACCCTTTTTTCGCTGCAAAATTCGTTTTTGAATCAAAAGAGTAAATTGAATATGAAAATATGTACTGTTTGGTAACTACTGGTTTAATAAAAATGTAAGACATGATAAAGTTGTGCAGATTATTGAACCCAAAAGTGTACATTTACGACGCAAATGTTGTTAATGCCCAAGATATTGATCTTTATGACAACAATCATATAAATATTGTTACAAATGTTTTCTTGAGTTATATAGTGTATTGTGCGGGATATCATAAATATTAAACAGGTCGATACAAGTGTTGATTGAATGAAAGCTTGAAGAACTGGTCGGGTATAAATCAAGAGTATATCAAGATTACTGAGTTGATCAAGATATATCTAAAAAAAACTCATGAATTCTAAAAAAATTCAAGAACAAAAGCATGAAAAGCTCAGTACATATGTGTTGATATTGTATCGAGCCTTGGAATAAATGTCTAAGACCTGGGTGATATCATATATTTGATTATCTTAACTTCAAAAAAGAATAAATATTTAAACTGTTTATGAAATCATTTCAATAGAGTTTTATACGAAACATAGTTTATAACATTTTTCGAGTGGCACATACAAGTAAATATGTATGTGTCAACATATATCATTATTTGTATATGTCGACATATAGACCATTTAAGATGTTTATCAAAATGCCAAAAGAAGCAATTTTTGGTGTCATCCTTTCGCAAATGGATGCAACTCTTCAACGTCCATTTAAAGGCCTCTGATTTCAAAATTTCTAAACATAATTCTATTTATTCTCTTCATCTCTCTCTTCTCTCATTCTCTTTGGCATTTCAACGAAGTGCCATCGAATTCTGAATCAAATCTTTCTCTCCACGTTTATGTAAAAGATCGAAAAAGATTCACTTCTATTATACACCATTAACTGTATGATCTGCACTCAATTTTACTCGAATACAAAGATATTTAACTATTGAATGTCTATTGGAGATTGGATCAACAAAATACTTAAGATTGTGATCGAATGGTTCGACTTTTTGTAGTCCACACTACAACTTGCAAAAGAGTAATCTTAACCACCTAAGTGAAAATTACGACCGAATTGTAAAATGAGTTGTCATGCCTCATGAGTGAACGACAAGATAGGTGTTCCTGTTACATGAGCCAAATTTCAAAGGGTTTGTTGGTTACCCAAGTCAAATTCGAATGTGTCTTTGCCACTCGAGTCAACATCAAGTGCAACGGGTGTTCTTGCGACCTGATCAAAAGTCAAGACGTGATTACTGAAACTCTGTACATGATACAGGACGGTAAATAGGATTGAAAATCCAAACCAGCATTAAATTCTTGGTGTCTTCTTTACCTTTACATTTACTACATCTACTTACTGTTATCCAATTTTTCTGTGATTATACTATCTTTTTATAATTGAATTCTCGGTGACAAAGTTCAAGGATAAAAAATTTAAATACACTATTCACCCGTCTGTAGTGTAAATTAACCCTGAGATCAATTTCTCTGTAGTACAGGTTAGGTTATCACATCTATCATCGTATCTCCTCTCACATTTGGTATCAAAGTACACGGTTTTCAAAAACTCGTAATATGATTTTCGAACATTTTTAAATGGCTGCTAACACTAGTAATACTAATTAACACATTTATAGAAGGTCAATCGGCTACTAGACTCCCACTGTTTAATGGTAGTGATTATGTATACTGATAATGTAGAATGAAAATCCATTTACAATCTAATGGATTTGATATTTGCAATATTACGTGAAATGAGTATAGGAAACTCGAGACTGCATATGCTCAATGGACAAATGAGCTAACGGCACAGACACTTGGTAATTTAAGTCATGAAAATATTGTTCTGTTTACTAGATAAGAATGAATGTAATAGAGTTTCTATATGTAAGTATGCATATGAAATATGGAGAACACGGCAAGTTACACATGAAGACACTAGTAAAGTCAAACAAACCAAGGTTTCTATGTTAACCAACCAATTTCAATTATTTAAAATAAAACCAGATGAATCTATTTCTGACATGTATTTAATATTTCAAGACAAGTTACATGCTTTAATTTCATTAGGAAAAGAATACACGGAAGAGGATCAAGTTTAAAAGATTCTTAAATCACTTACAAGTGAATGAAACCAAAAAACTGACCGTAGAAGAAGCCAATGTTATCAATATAATAAAAGAAGAGGAATTAATATGTAATTTAATGTTATATAAAGTTTAATTGCATGGAAAAAAGGGAAGTTGGTCGGGTGAGAAGAAAATACTGGCATTTAATGCTACTCATGGAAAATGATGACGAGAAAATGACACTTACGACTAGGAATTTCAAAAAATTCCTAAAGTAACAAAAAAGATACTATAGAAGGACTGATGGAAAACCTGAACAAATCAGAGAGTAAAGATACCATCAAATGCTTTGAATGCAACAAAACTAGACACTTTCAAAGGAATTGTCCAATTTAAAGAAAATCAACGTTCTCTCACAATTTAGACTCCTTAAACAAAAAAAAGGAAATGGGCTTACAATGCAACATGGGACAATTCAGAATTCACATCAAGTAGCAATGACTCAGAAATATAACATGCAAATCTATGCTTCCTAACTGAAGATGAACAGACACCAACTGGCCATAAAACAAAAGCCACAGACACTGAAGGAAACCAAGAATAATTCAAAAGTCGGTAATTTTTTATTTTATTTATTACAATAGAAATCATTAGTTAGGACAAATAGACTTTCATAGATAGATAATGTGTTCGTGTTTTAAAAGTTCTTTTAGAAATTTTGTTGGAAATGGCAAAAAGGTGCTCCAAATAAATAGTTTTCAAGTATTAAAAAATCATATTATGAAAATAGTAATTATGAAAAAGTTGTAAAAATAATTAAATACGTAAACAAAATAAATATTAGAATTATCTTAACTAATATATATATATATATATATATATATATATATATGTATATATATATATATATATGTCGACATACATTAAATTCATATGTCAACATATAATGGCTAGTTTCCAAAATTTAAATTCAAATTATTTAAAAGAGTGAACAATTATTTAACTAAATTTCTCTTCTATAAATATACAATTAAACACAGAGAAACAGCCATATTTTCTTTTCTAAAAAATTCCAACTTATTTTCAAAGAAAAATGAATTTGAAAAAGGGTATTTAAAAAAGAGAACTTAAGCGACGACATGGAGGAGACATTATAATCTTTCAAGAAGGCTTTCCATGTGATTTTGAGCAATCAAACGCAAATGATTCATGAACTTGAAAGACATATTGCATCACTTCGATACTTCATATGCTATGTCTTAAGAAAACAACGCTTCTTTGTTCCTAAAAGGACTAGTTGTAATGAAATCGATGATGAGGACATGGAAGTGAATATGGAGAATCTCAAAGATTGGGAAGAAAATTTTGTTGAAGGAATCTTTGATCTAGACGACGGAATGGTAGAAGTTCCATTGCAGAAACCATGATTTCCACAAAATATTTGTTATCATAATTTCTTGTGTTTTAATGTTTCTTGTAACTATGTGCTCATGTAATTATTGTAATTATACTTAGGTACATTTGTAAATATTTGATAAAAGTAGCTCTTTTTTGATTTTTAATGACTCAATATGACTATACTAAAATAAATAAACTAGTAACTCTCTATATATAATCTATAATGATTATATAGATTTCTTTGCTAAGTATAGAAATATAATAGCTCCTAATGTAACTCATTATTCATCTACTTTACTCTTTTTTTGCTGATGATAAAAGGGGGGAAGTTGTATATTGGCAAAAAGATAGGAGTCGTATAGCATATACACAGGGAGAGTTAAGGGAAGGTTTACTTAAACATCATTATATTTTATAACAAAATATTTAATACTTGTCATCGTCAAAAGGGGGGATTGTTAATACCCAAAGCATTGATTTTGATAACAACCATATAAAAATATTGTTACTAATGTTTTCTCATCTTATATATATATATATATATATACATAGTTATCAAGACGCGCGCCTACACTCAAAAAAGGCTAAGACGTACGTTGTGCGTCTTTTTGCAGTTTGAGATTTTACAGTTTAAGACGCATTTTTGCAAAATTCAAATTTTAGTTTACAAAACAGTTAAATGAATTATAAAATATGGTTTAAATTTTAAAATTTAGATGATAAAATATTTAAATAGTTGAATGAATTATAATATATGGTTTAAAATTTAATTTAGTAAAATAGTAGATCAAACTTGTATAAAAGACACGCAAAAAGGCCCAAGGCTCAAGGTTTGCGCCTTAACTACTATGGTTATATAGTGTATTATGCAGGATATCAGAAACATTAAACAGGTTACTCCAATGTTGATTGAATGAAAGCTTGAAGAACTGATCAGTATAAATTAAGATTAGATCAAGATATACATGAATACTCATGAGTTCTAAAGAATTCAATAACAAAAGCATGAAGAACTCAAGACATGTGTGCTAGTATTGTAGCGAGTCTTAGAATAAATGTTAAAGATCCGAGTACTATCATATCTTTGATTATTTTAACTTTGAAAATTATTTTCAATATGTTTTATAAAAGAATAAATATTTAAATTATTTATAAAATCATTTTAATAGAGCTTTTATTCAGAAATATAGTTTAAAACATTTTCCAAGTGGTTTTTAATAGAGTTTTGATTTCGAAATTTATAAACATATTTCTATATATTCTCTTCATCTCTCTCTCTCATTCTCTTTGGCATTTCAACAAGGTGTCGTTGATTTCTAAATCAAATCTCTCTCTCCATTCATACAAAAAAAAATCAGAGAAGATTCACTTTTATTCTACACCATTACCTCTTTTGATCTCTCTACTCAATTCCACTCAAATACAAAGATATTTAACTACCGAAGGGCTTAGGAGATTGTATCAACAAACTACTTAAGATTGTGATCGAAAAATTTGATTTCTTATAGTCTACTACTACTACTTGTAAAAGAGTGATCTTAAGCGCCTGAATGAAAGTTAAGACGAGATTGTAAAGTAAGTTATCATGCATCCTGAGTGAAAGATAGGATAGTTGTTCTGGTTGCCTGAACCAAACTCCAAAGGGTGTGTTGTTTATCCAAGTCAAATTTCAATGTGTGTCATCGTCATTTGCCACCAGAGTCGAAGTTAAGTGTAAATGGTGTTCTTTCCACTAGATTGAAAATCAAGACGTGGCTAGTGAAATTCTATACGGGGTATAGGACTAGAAATAGGATTGAAAATCTGAACTAGTATAAAAAAATTGATGTCTTATTTATCTTTGCTTTTACTGCATTTGCTTACTGTTATTTGATTGCTCTCTGATTATATATCTGTTTATATTTGAATTCTCTGTGATAAAGTTCAGAATCTGCAAGTATATTGAAGAAGTTTAAATACACTATTCACCTTCATCTAGTATAAATTAGCCTTAAGATCCATTCCGATGTAGTATAGATTAAGTTATCACATCTACAAGCATATCCCATCTCACAAAGCATGCCAACTGAAGAAACATAGTGATGATTTTAGTTTGGTAGTAAAAAAACAGTGGTTGTTTAGTGATTTGGTAATAAAATTGAATTTTGAGTCCTCTTTTTTGATTGAAATTAGGTACTCCGGCGATAGTACATAGTTACTAAAAGTTTTAAGTAGTACATAGCATACTACAAGGGGTTCAAATCACGATATGCAGGATAGTTGAGTCTAAATTTTTTATTGCATTGTAAAACAATAGTCTATAATATGCTAAAATGTTTCATTGTACATAATCTATGGGATTAGTCAAGACTGCATGTTTGTGTGCAAGTTTTCTACGATACTTAAATCTACAGTGTTGATAGTTTGAAATCAAGGTTTCAAACTCGATTTGAGAGAAAATCTCGAACTGATATCTCGGTTGAAATGAAAGAGATTTAAAACTGTGATAACTAACCAAGCTGCCAAATCTCGAATTTCAGATAAAATCTCGGGATGATATCTCGAATGAGATGAAAGAGATTTAAAACCTTGTTTGAAATCATAACAAGGAATTGTTTACAATCCGAAAAATGTTGAAATGAGGACAAATTTTGCTTACAGGCCCGAGAGAAATATACTTATTTCAATTTTAGACCTAGTTCAAAACTTATTACAAAAATAGTTTTTTTTCGTATAACAATATTTTATACTTGCGCGATTCAAATTTATGCAAGTATATAAAAAATTACACTTGCGCAATCCAAATTTGAGCAAGTACGGATTATTATTTTTTTAAA
Source organism: Allium cepa (assembly GCA_030765085.1). Taxonomy (NCBI): domain Eukaryota; kingdom Viridiplantae; phylum Streptophyta; class Magnoliopsida; order Asparagales; family Amaryllidaceae; genus Allium; species Allium cepa. Next base: position 105,863,490 of record CM060937.1, on the reverse strand, counting down.
TTGCAGTTGCACGATCCAAATTTGACGAGCACAATTTTTTTTAATTATACTTGCGCATTCAAATTTGCACACGTGTAAATCCTGACTTAGTGAAAACTATGCCTATTTTTGTAATAAGATTTGAACGAGGCCTAAAGTTGAAATAGTTTTTTTTTTGGGCCTATATGCAAAATTTATCCTTGAAATAAAGCTTTATCATGTAACTGATGCAAGTAAATGCACGTGTTCCAATAAAAAGAATCATCCTGAATTCACGTTAAAATTGTCCAAAAAACATCACAGGGAGTATAGCCCCAGAATACTCGATTACTTGCACTGTACCTACAGCAATCAATAATTTGATATTCTTGGCTCCGCCAATGAAAATGCACATGCATTTGCTTAAGAAGCATGTTAGCTTAGACTACCTGAGTTAAAGACATATCTCCATATAGAGCCAGCGCTAGTGTTCTAGGAATAGGAGTTGCTGACATAGCAAGAACATGAGGAGCCATAGAAGAACCATTATCTTTAGATGACACATCCATACTTGGTCTTAAACTTGCTGAAGAAGAATAGAGCTGCAATGGTAATGCAACTAAACACAACAAATCAATGATAAACAAAAAGGATGGACTTGGCATCAAGCAATTCTTTTGAAGCAAAATATATGTTCAAAAATATTTCAGCATTTGTGATATTAAGAAAATATGTTTAGTGTTTGACAAAGTGTATGTAACTTAAAGCTCGAAGAAAAGGAAGAGTTTCACATGGTTTAACTGGCATACATTACACACACACACAGACACACAGAAGGGACACAGTGTGTGTGTGTGTGTGTGTGTGTGTGTGTGTTTAAGTTGTAGCTCTGATCTGCAAGAGCTAAACATGGTTTAACTTTTGATATCCTATCGATTCGACATTGGAATTTAAAATAAATTGAAAAACCTATCTACCTTGCTATTAAACCTCCCTCTCTGGATTACACCAAAGCGATGTTGCTCATCAACTACAGCAATACGCAATGCTGAAAACTCTACCTTATCAGCTATCAAGCTGTGTGTTCCAATCACCATTGATATGTCTCCCATTTGAAGGCCCTGTTGATTAACAAGACAGAAGTTAATAGTACGTATTGCTAAATTAATAACATGAAACCATGTTGTTGATCTTATAGGGTACCTTAAGAATAATCCGTGATTGCTTTGTAGGGGTTGAGCCTGTTAGTAATGCAACAGAGGGTTTGCAGTCATCTTGTCCAAAACTCTCTAGTAAATGAAGTAAATGGTCATAGTGCTGAAGTGCTAATAGCTCAGTTGGCACCATGAAAGCAGCCTAGACAGAATAAAATGTTTGTGGGCAGTCACATAAAGGCAGATATTGTAGAGACATTTTATTTAAGAATTCTATAGTTGGAACTTCGAAGTAGAATAGCAATGTAAGATTATTCTTTATTTATTTTAAAAAAGGAAATGCCATGCCTGAATTGCCTGCTAGATTCTGGCCATGTAACATTTAACCAACACTGAGCATAGGAATTTAGCCAGAAAACTGTTATTATGATGTAATTTTGAAATCAATTTGAAGTCTAGATACCTAGGAACTAGCATAAACATGGGATATTGCTAACTTCAGAAAATGAGACATGGGGTCGCTGCCATATAATATCATTTAAATGCATTTTAAATCATATATACACCGGCAACCACACAAATATTATTAGGGTCAGATATTGATTCAGCGTCTTGCATGAGTATCACATGTTGGTGTTAAACCACCCTTCATCAAATTATGCTATCATACCATGTAATACTACACCGAGAAAAGTCAAAGTTTAGGTTATAAAAGCTAATAAAGCTAATAAAACAATTGTTTGTAGTATAACTATTGCAGCCTGACATTGTGTAGCAAAGCTTGAAGTTTCATTCATGCAAACCTGAAAACCTGAGCCAATGACCTCCATGCAGGCTAGAAAAGCAACCACAGTTTTGCCACAGCCAACATCACCCTGCAATATTTTTAATATACATATATGAACAGGAACTTAAGGATTTCAGAATGGATCGGTGAAAAGTTAGCGTTAAACTTTTAATTGTTATTTGTATACTAAATGATGTTCAGATATTTCCAAGAGGTAATCAATAAATATCACACAGTAAAGGAAAATGGAAATGCAATATGTGTGTGTGTGGGGAAGGGGAGGGGGAGGGGGATTAAAAAGAAAGCATACTGTCTTTATGTATTTGAACCCCCTACAATCTTTATTTTTTATCTTGTTATGATCTGAATCAAATGTGCCTGTGGTGTGTGTGCGGAGTAAGGATGGGAGGTTGGGTGGTTCCATTATAATAGTTAATGCACTATTTTGACAGAACTTGGGAGGGAATCACGGTTCGCCTGCTCCCAAATTGGGTGTCCCCTATCTCATTAAATTCATTCTATCTTAAAATATTAACTAGCATTTTTTAAACGGATGGTTAAGAAGCTGAGCAAGTGGGGCATGGAAATTCGATGTTGCGGACAAGGTATTTGCTCTCAATGTATTATTTTTTAAATCTTCAGGTATTATCTCATACTTTACTCCAACAAATTAATTGATGGAATTCATGCAATCATATAATAAACCAAAAAGCCAGAACTGCAGATACTTAAAAAACCATAATAATCACCTGTAAAAGTCTATTCATAGGAACTGGCCTTTTAAGATCATATATGATCTCTGAAACTGCATTTAATTGACTAGGAGTGAGAGAATAGGGCAGAGAATTCAACAATTTCTTCGCTACTAGGGTCCAATCATCTCTGGGAATGGAAAACAATTTATGATTTCTGTATTTATCCAACAACTGTTCTTTCTCGATTCTTGTTCCAAGAGCATCGAGCATCTGATATAGCTTGCCTAACTGCCAAATAAATAAAAAAGAATATCAATACTAACAATTATTGCAGCATATTCCCTCCATCCAAGATAGACCTATGGGCAAAGAAAATGTTGAATGCAAATAATGCTTTTAAATATCAATAGCGCAAGCAATGTTTTCAAAATGAGATTCAAATCCTAAATCGTAAAATTCAAATATTAAACTGAAACTCGATTTAGATCGTAAATCGTAATTCCAAAGATTCATATTTTATTGACTATAAACTTTGCTCTGCATAGATAATTAAATGATACACAGGTATCTGAAAGCGTTGATTCATATTTTCATAGTTATAATTATACATTTGAAATTGGTTTGATGGTTGAGTTTCTACATCTCCCTCCCTCCCTCACTCGTTCCCTCTTTAGTTTGTTTAGAAAACGGTAAAAATATGAATTGCATAATGATGCAAGTATCTTGTTACTTTTTATGTTAACATTGGTCGAATGATTTCTCTCTATTGCAATTTCAATTGTGTTCTAGATCGGAATTTGAGACTCTTAACTGGAGAGATTCTTGAAATGGAATTCAAATCATGAGGTTTAAGGTTTTGTAAGCTATAATTGCAGGGTTTAAGCTTTAGTGTGTTGAACAAAAAGTGAACTTGGACAAGAACAATTAATAATTTCTCATGTGTGCAAAATATTCCACATGCCATGATCCCATTAAGAATATAACATGATAAGGCGCAGTGGTAAGGTGGAAGCAAATATGTCAAGAAACTGACAATTTTCAGTAGTAAAATGTCACCTGCAGATAGAAGAACTCATCAAAAATTAGCCTTATGCGAGCTAAATCCGCTTCAGCTAAATTTCGTGGATTATGAATTCCATTGTAAGCCTGCAATTGATCACAAAGATAAAGCTCCATGATGATTTTTACCGTTAGGAAAAAGGAAAAAGAAAAAAAAACAATCAAAAAACAAATATTAAAAAAAAAGGGAAAGAACATAAAAAACAGACGAGATTGATGGCCATTCTTGTAAGAGAATATGTTAAAAACAACAGTAAACCAGAAACTAACTTTTCTGAAATGACGCATCATTCCAATAAGCATAATTATGAGAAATAACGAAGCAACTTACATCGTAAAGATCGAGTAATTTGAACTCCTTCACAATCTCGCTGGGTATTGGATCAATGTTTTTGGGGAGTATCTTTATGGTCCTACAAAAAGTAAACCACTAAGATAGTTATTTAGACAACATATCATTTATTAACGAAGGAAAGAAAAATCAATTACAACTTTGGTCTCCTGAAGACTTTCAATACAACTACAATGAAGAAAATTTTAAATTTTGTATCAATATATAGCAAATGAATCAAATGATGCTTTTAGATAACTTAATTAACGGGAAAAAATGGATAATGTAAAATTGAAATATCTACCAATGACAACTAGCTCAAGTGGTAAGATTTCTAGCTTGAGTTGTTGCTAGATGTAAGCATGCACTAGAAACAATTTATTAGGAAATAGAAACACTGATTTTATAGCAATTGTAGTACCACAGCTTTGTATAATTGCGCTTTACTTTACAAGTGTACCAGTTTTACAACCAACCATGATAGTAGGCATTCAAAGGAAATGGAAAATAATCAGAGTAAAGTAAATGTGATGGTCAATACTGACAAAGAAACAAATAAACTAACCCTGATATAATGTCCTTTAGGAAACATGGCTTGAGACCGCCTTTAGAAGAGTAAATAGGATATGGTTTCTTATCAATATCGGCAAACTTTTCTTCAGGCTCTTGAAGCTTATCAACATTGAATTCCCTAATTTCAAAATGATCAGGTAAACGCATTTTCTTCACCTGTATCACCACAGAGTACATTTAATCTATTTACTTAAATGTCAGTTGGACTCGCACACAAAAACAAAAAAAAACAAAAAACAAAAATTATGAAAATGAATAAAAGAAGATAACCCAGCTATCCAACAAAATTTCAATGCCGTTTACGTACTTAAAATGTTAGAATTTTGTGATTCAACCAACTTTGGGGGAAATTCTGACATATTTACTATCCTGATTATCAACAAACATATAAGAAAATGTATGTGAATTCAGTAAAGAAAGAAGCAATGAAGATAATGATACAAAGAAGTGCTATAGGAATTGAGTTGCCGCTAGAGATCAAAAAGAGCCATGCTAGTTGTAGTGCAGGAAACATAGTGAATTAATATATTAATCGATTTTTTTAGCAAATGATATAGTACAGTTCATATTTAACCAGAGAGTAATTTGTAAAATTAATGGAAAAATAACAAAAGAGTATGTGGCGTGATATTTTTGAATTTAAGGGATCTTAATACAATTGTAAGAGAAGGCTTATGTGGACCTTCAGAGGTTGTATTTCTTTCGTACACCAAGTGTTCCCGACTTCCTTACACGCAAAGTTAAGCTATGACATAAAGTTGTCAAATAAAAACCTGTTAAAATGAAGTAGAAATATGTTAACTTTAGCCTGGGGAGATCAGATGAATAGCTTTCCTGGCATGTATTTTATTCAGTCAAGACACAAGCAAAAAAACACGTAAATTTTGCAACAATTTTGAACTCATTTTGACCACACGAACAATGAAAGATCATGCAAAGCGAATTTATATCCACGTTACAAGAAAATTACCTTTCCGCTAATGCATACACGATCTCCTTCTTTATACTTTGACTGAAGACTGATGAGGAAAGGTTGATATGTAAACCGAGTGCCTCGGAAATATTTCTTCAAATGCAAATATATCATTTTCTTCTTATCCAAGGAAAATACATCATCGTCGCGCTTAGAAGTTGATTCCATGTTTGACAGCTCACAACAAACTATAACCTCTAGAAATGAGAATGAAGATCCAGCCCGGATTCCTCTTAAGACATGCCATACGAATTAAAAATTCAAATTTTCATTCAAAAGAAGAGGAAAAACTGAAGAAGTAAAAAAAGTTAAAAAAGGATGATATAAACCATCAATGCTATGATCAAGGCTAGTTAGTAGCATTGTTTTGGACAACCAATTTTTAACAGCAAACATTAAAATGAAAATATTGTTGGTTTTAGTATTAGTTGAAACTCTTGGTTGATTAAGAATTCGAAAGGATGTAACTCAAACCCTTGCAGATAAATTGTTTACTGCTCGTAATCTTTAGTATTAAGTTTAGTAGACTCATACTAACATACGATATAGCATATGAACTTAAATACCTGGAAGAACGTACGATCCCAGGACATATCAAATATTGTCCATCTTCTATCTCATCATGTACATTTTGAAAATCAGCATAAGTACGGGGGAAATGATGTAACAACTTCCTCACCTACATCAAAACTATTCGCTATGTTATTGATTATTCTAACTGTCTAAAATAAAACAAACAAAATCTCACCGTGTGAATCCCGCTATCTTCCAATAGGCGGCACTGCCTGCTAGTTGTATTTGGCAGCTCTCTAATAGTTTTCTCTAAAAACTTATCAGTTTCTAAATATATATCTCTGGAATTCATGCACTCCACTGCCGAAGAAATTATAGTATTTTGTCCATCTCCATTGGTTTGATGTGAATAACAGCCAGCTGTCACAGAAGCCAAATTATCAGTATGGATTTCACTATCTAAATTTGTAGCTGCAATATCAATTGGACATGCTGTAGCTTTGGAAATGGGAGCGGTTAATATATCTAAATCGTGAGGTTCAATGAACTGAAAAGGTTCCGAGCTTTCCATGGGATTGGAGAAGTGATCATTATAACATTTAGGTAGTAATGTATTCATTCTTTCTAGACTGTGAGTGCCCTCGTTATACAATTCGATAGTTGATGAATCTCCAAGAACAATGCATGGAAATTTGTCTTGTATACGTGTGAAATCAAAATTCTCCATCGCGCCACTTGCATCAACATTTGATAACGTGTAGAGATTATCCTGCTCAATCAAATCTTGCACATTGTTGTAACCCATCAATACAGAAACCTAAAACATAAAGCTATGTCAGGAAGAAAATAATCTAACAGAACATTGCCACTAAGTTGTAATAAAAATCATCAAAAAATTAAAGAAAACAAAAAACAGACTGGGAGAGAAGAAGAAAAAACCTATAATATTTAGATGAGCCGTGTAATTATATTCTTACTCTCCAAACATTTATTGGCTTTATGACTTCATTCTACAGTGATATTGCATAAGCATGGCATGAAGGATTAAAAAACACAATAACATGCATGTGATTAATAATATTTAGTTAGCTAACAACAAGAGTCTGCACGAAGCATATACGCTAAAACAAATCTTGGTATCCAAATATATGTTCGAACTGAAAACGCTTATGTTGTAGTTTATAACAGATAAGAAACATCAAACACAGGAATCTAACCAAAAGGTATTTAAGTTATATTTATTGGATGCACAGGTGTTATAGAACACATAGAGTGTATATTTGCATGAACATGGTGTTCACATCAAGAAGTGTCACCTTATTAAAAAAAAAATTGACCTTTCTGAAATACTCACTGAGGTGTACTCGCTTGATTCCTTCAAGAGCTTACGAGTTGAATACTGACTGGATTGGGAATAACACTGCAGTAGCTTTGAATGGAGAAAATTACTAAACCTGAAAAGAATGGTCTAGTGAAATGGGGAAAGATCTTCGCAATTCTTGCTGCATTTTGAGCATGTGCAAATACCATATTTAGCACATTACCTCACAGTGCTATAGTACATATTACAGTACCCACTCCGAACTTCAGAAGAAATTGCATTTCTCAGGTGACTCATTTAGACCCTTACAAAGAAAATCAAAATGAACAATTTTATTCAACTACATTTTTAATGAAACTTGTTAAAGAAATAATAAATGGTCATACTTAAACTGCATTCCAATGAATCTAGCACTACAAAGTTGTATCAATATTTAAACACAAGGAAGAAATGAAATGTGTCAAATAAATGGAATCTTCTTATGGATATGATATATTTTATTTATTTATTATTATCGATACAAAAACGAATATGATATATTATAGCATGTGAATTTATTAATCTTCCGCTTGTGTCAATATTTAAATGTCCGTAAGAAATGAAATGTCTCGAAGTGGAAACTTCCACGGATATGACATATTTTGTTTATTTGTTGATGCATAAATGAATACAACAGATTACAGTGTGTTAAATTATTAACGGAACTTAACAAGATTTGGAGTTTAAGCTGGCAGAAAAATAGTTTTAAATAGAGCAGAAAGAAAGTGGTTTTGCACACAACGAAATAGAATTAAGGTAAGCCGTAAGCATAAATACATGAATTGTTAGCAGCAACAGTTTCGTAAATATCAGTTAATATTTTGATATGTTCACTGATTTACCAGAAAAGGAGTAAACCGATATGATGACATACTGATATTTTCTAGTGATATTGCAAAGTATAATTGATATATGCCCCAAAAAAAAGTAATATAAGTGCTAATTTCTTTCATTTTAACTAGCATTGGCTAGTTTTATATCAGCAAACTGAGTGAAGTTAGGGTTCATATTGAGTCCAATTTCATAATCCCAAGCAAACATACAAAACTTATACCTTCTAATAGGTCTAACCGCCACCTCAATATAAACTAAAACTAAATGGAATATAGCATGTTGGGATGCTCTCAATAATGAAATGCATTGTTAATCTAGCATGTTTTAGTCGATATGCAAGTTGCATACAGGGATGAAACTACATAAAGCTTAGGGGAACCTCCCCCCCCCCCTCCAAGTCTGTTACAATTCGCTACCAAGGCAGACATTTTAAACAAATTAATCCCTCTAATTAATTAAAGTTTGGGGCCTTTTCGATAATTTTACAAGGATAATGATTTAGTCCTCCCTTTTCTTTTTAGTTCTTGTATATACCCAATTCATACAATCATACCCTGCTTGTTTCTTCCCCAAGTATGAAATAACACAAACTCATTTTCTTTTGTAGTGCTTAATCGTTCGATTCATTCTACCAAACTGTTGATTGGTCAATGTTTGCTTCCGTTGTAATTTACTTTTAATTGAATGTGCTAGGTAGAGTGAGATTTTAAAATAGCAGACTGTAATCGATTGTACTTCTATTACGCCCCTCTCAAATATAATTCAGATATTCCCTTAGTCGTGTGCATGTGAATTAGATGACTGATGACCGATAAGAAGGATGATCAAAATGGGATACAAATCAGTGAGTATACTAAATGATATTTAAGAACGATAATCCCAATATGTAATGATACCCGATAATCAGATGAAATAAAATAATAGTACAAGTAATAGCAGACAAATATAGTACAAGTAATTTCAAACATTCAGCGGTAATAAATGATTTTGAATAATAGTAAGTATATCACTATAGCTATGTCGAACAAAAGAAGTGGCAAGCCACCCTAGATTAAACTACAGTATCTTCCATTGTCAAGGAGAACTAAGTGAGCATGCAAGTCAGACATTTTAAACAAATTTGCTACCAAGGCAGACATTTTAAACAAATTAATCCCTCTAATTAATTTAAGTTTGGGGCCTTTTCAATAATTTTACAAGGATAATGATTTAGTCCTCCCTTTTCTTTTTAGTTCTTGTATATACCCAATTCATACAATCATACCCTGCTTGTTTCTTCCCCAAGTATGAAATAACACAAACTCATTTTCTTTTGTGGTACTTAATCGTTCGATTCATTCTACCAAACTGTTGATTGGTTAATGTTTGTTTCTGTTGTAATTTACTTTTAATTGAATGTGCTAGGTAGAGTGAGATTTTAAAATAGCAGACTGTAATCGATTGTACTTCTATTACGCCCCTGTCAAATATAATTCAGATATTCCCTTAGTCGTGTGCATGTGAATTAGATGACTGATGACTGATAAGAAGGATGATCAAAATGGGATACAAATCAGTGAGTATACTAAACGATATTTAAGAACGATAATCCCAATATGTAATGATAACCGATAATCAGATGAAATTAAATAATAGTACAAGTAATAGCAGACAAATATAGTACAAGTAATTTCAAACATTCAGCGGTAATAAATGATTTTGAATAATAGTAAATATATCACTATAGCTATGTCGAACAAAAGAAGTGGCAAGCCACCCTAGATTAAACTACAGCATCTTCCATTGTCAAGGAGAACTAAGTGAGCATGCAAGTCAGAAGAGAAGAATGTGGGAGATTTGGGTCAGCAGTTTTCATCAGAATGAATTGATACAATAAAATTTGCACACTTCATTGTCTATCTTGAGCAGTGATTGCAAAAATCGCGAGATCGTACATTCCAAAGCGCGATTTGGTAGGAATCGCAACCTTGCCGATCCAAGAGTTAAATTGGATCGCAACCCGTGTAAAATGTGCGATTCTATTTCAGAACGAAAATATTGAAGTCCATTACTGAATTGCGATTTCAATTTAAACATCGAATTGAAACAAAAGCAAAAGAGATTTAGTTCGGCATGCGACCTCGATTCTGCAAAATAAAAAAAGGAGGAATATGAAGAAGAAGCAGCAACAAACCTGTATTTTTTTAAAAACCCTAAGCTCGAGGAAGATGATTGACAGAAGTATTAAGATTGGGTCGGTCTTTTCTCGACACGTCAAAAATTTTGGAAGTAGAACAACAGGGTTCCAATTTCGCGTGGTGCGTCCCATGTTTTCATAGCCCTTCGAAAAATAAATTCCCGAAGACAGAAATATCACTAAGAAGCTTTTTTTCCCGGTTCTTCTAATTTGTAGCTAGCTAAGTTTTTGTTGTTTTCTAAAACATCGCTACTTCAAAACCCTAATTTTCAAATCATTGAAAAGAAATTCGTTTTCAAGCTAGTAGATGATGGATTTTGAAGAGGATGATGATTTTTTGTCCCAATCACAACAGGTAATTCGAAGAAAAAAATTTGCTAAGTTTTTAAACATTTACAAATATTTTCAATGGTTGTCGATCAGTGGGATTTCCGATAATCCACATAGAGCGTCTACTTTATAGGCTTAACATCGCAGTAGGCGGCGTGATTATTACAAAACCACGCTTAGATGCTGCGCAGTATGAAAACTAACCATGCTGCATCCCTGAGTGGTTACAATTACCACGCATTAAACCTGCGTGGTAGTTTTAAAAAAAAATTGTTTAACTTGTTAGTGTGTGATACTTGTTTTTTTACAGATTGTATCATTTTTAAGTGATGGAGAAAAGTGCGATGAAGTGGTATTGGATTATTCAAATGAGTTTACGACTTATGATGTAAGTTTATTTTGATTAACATTTGAATGAATCCATATTACTTACATTTTGTTTAACATTTTTATTTCAGATATTTCCTTCGGGAGAGAAAATGGTTGATGGGGTTCGTGATACGAGAAAACGTCTTAGCTTTGTTATTGTAATTATGAAATCGGATGCTGGTGCTTCAACCAAAAAACCGAGAATTATGTTTGCTTATAAACGAAGTGGTGCAGACAATGAAAGGACAAAAGCCCGAAGAACCTCGGAATGACCGGTACAAAAAAAATGCAATTGTCCGTTTAGACTTAAAGGTGAGAAACTCCCTACTTTAGATGATTGTGATTGCATGTTGTTAATGGTGGTCTCTTTTACTGTTTTTTGGCTATTTTCTGCTTACATTTAGTTCCTGTGCAAACGGGTGGCGCTTTCGCTTCATCGCAAATCACACCGGGGGTGTTAGCGCACATTTTTAGCGTTAACAGTTATTGTCATCAAAATCATCCTTCTCAAGGACTAACATCAGGATACCATCGTTCTTGGATTTATTTATTTTTAAATATTAATTTATTTAATTAACGTGAAAAATTGGATTTTTGGGAACTGTCTTGTATTTTAACGAAACAAGTTTCATCAGATCTGTAACGGTGAATTAGTATAGGATTTCAAGTTTCGTAGCGATCAGACTTATCGTTTGACAGTGCGGCTCGAAATGCGTAGAAATCAATTAATGGGATTTAAATGAACATAATTTAATTTTATATGCTAACTTCTATATACAATGTAATCAGGGTTTGAAACTAGTTCCAATGAGTTTAAAAATATCGAAAACTTATATTTGAATATACCGGATGACCTATTTTCGTTTCGGGGACGAAACTGGCTTTTTAGGTCGTTGGTATCGTTTTGACCCAATTCGATCCGTCCATTCATTCTTATCCATCTCTGTCTATATATAGGCTGTTATAAACCCTAGCCATTTCTCATTTTTATTTTTCTATACGTATCTGTTCAATCATCTGTTCCTTCTTAAATGGATGTCATCTCAAACCCTCATTCCTAATTCCAAATCAAATCAAAAATTCAAACTTCTCAAAACCTATCGAAATTTATATCATCGCAAAGCTCTCGACAAGCATAATCTCCATATGCAGTTCATTTTTGCAATTGAGTCTCGGTTTGGCCTGAATCAGAGAAGATGTTTCGGCCGTCCATCCTAGGGTTTCGCTATCAACGGTGGATCGTCAACCATTCGACGATCGGAAGTTGCTGCAGCGTAGAGGATTATGAGTGGAGTAGATCCATATAGTTGGAATGTCGAGAGCAGCCATAACTTTTCCAGAAATCAATGATTTGCAGCAATAGTTTCGTGCGGCGGGGTCTCTGGGAGGCGCCAGAGGTGGCGGCCTTTTGGCCGTGGGTGAGGCGTGGCGAGGTGGAAGCAATGGCGAGGTCAGATCGAAGCGACGACATTTATAGGAGGCGGTGGCAGTAGGGTTTAGGCGACGACTACTAGGGTTCGTGCACGAGTGATCTAAAGTGAGGGTGGTGAAGGTATACGATATTATAAACTTGCCCTTTGTTTTATATTTTATTTAAATTTGAATTTCAAACCTTCTAACGCACATAACTTTTGCATACGAACTCGGATTTGAATATGGTTCCTTCTGATGGGATCGTATTGAAATTTTGGATAACGTGGAACTAGTTTGGCTGAATTTGGAGACTGTACAAATTTTGGACTTTATTTGGATTTTAAATCGACTAGAAATCAAAGGTGAGTGATTTAACCCACTCACGAAATACTAAACCTTCTTCTGTTAGTTGAATTAAATTTATGAACCGATAAGAATTTTATTGATTGTTGTTTGGTAATTTAAATTGTCAATTAAATTTATTTTGAATTAAATTGACATTTAAATTAATATTGAAATTAAATTGATAGTTAATACCTGATATATATAACCAGTTAATTGTTGTGATTTATTGATTGATTTGGATGTTAATTGTGATGCATGTTTATTTGTTGATAGTTTTGATGACTAGATGTTTTGTTTATTATATATGTTGTTATTACACTGCAAGTTCCTTTAGTTTATTGTTAGGAAAATTACTATGGGTTGAAATGATACATACCTTAGTGATCTTATAGATTAGAGAGAATCGTTATGAGTTGAAATGATGCATACCCGAGCGATTTTATTAATTTGAAAATTACTGATTCGGGATACATGTTGAAATGATATATACTCAGGAAATTCAACTATTTTGGGTTGAAACGATATATACCCAATCACTTGATCATAGGTTAGAAAATTATATGCAGACATCGTTAGTCGGTTTTAAATTATTTTCTAAATGGTAAAGTATGTTTAATTTATAAATTTGATTTTTTAAATTAATTTAGTGATTTTATTTATGAAAAATTATATTTGGAAAATAATTTATTTTATATGTTTAAAGCTTAAAATTTTAAGTTAATATATAGTTTTAAATGTAAATTTAAGATTTTAACTTATATTTTTATTTAATTTTAGATATATATTTTAAATGGTATAAAATTTAATTTAATAAAATATTTAATATAGTTTTATAATATATATTTTAAATTTAATTTAGTATAATAAATATGGTTTTGATTTAAGATAATAAATATATACTTTTATAATAAATTTAATAGATAAAGGATTTTTGTAAAATATTTTAGAATTTTGTAAAAGGTTTTGTAAGGAATTTATAAAAGTTTTGTAAGAGATTTTATAAAAGATTTTTGTAAAGATTTTATAATGGTTTTATAAAGGAGTTGTAAAAGTTTTAAAGGATTTTGTAAAAGAACTTGTACAAAGGGTTTTGGAAGCGTTTTGAAGGAGTTTGCGTAGAAGTTTATGAAAAGGGGAGGAGTTATAAACTGTTTTGGAATTTATAAATAGCTTTATAAATGGTTCTAAAGTATATAAATAGTTTATAAATGGCTTAAGAGAGATTTATAAATTATTTCGAAATTGATCGAAAGAAAATCTTCCTCGGTATTTATGAATATATCTATACTTTTGGAATAAGTATATGGATATTTTGATATGAGGGTATAAACTGTTTTCTGGATTTATTGTTAAAAATGTTTTATAATATGACCAATGTGTGAAGTAAGTGTTTGTTTGTTAAAGAGACCGGAGCTGGATATTTTCATACTCTCTGCCAATCCCGAAACCACTTCAACAATTGTGCATGTGATGGAGAATCCAGAACGAAGTAGGATGGTTTAGCGAACACTACTGGTATGAGTTAAGAATGCAGCCCTGACCTTCGGGTCAGCTTGATATGACTAAAATAGGAGCTATTCCGGGCCAAGTGAAACCGCTTCTCCTATCGGACATGCTTATTCGATACCATATATGTTACTTTGTGATTGATTGGTGGCCACCCTCGATTTGATTATGGCAGTGTGTTTCAAGGTAGGTGGTAGTAGCTGCTATGCGTTACCACTAGTCCGAGCGTGCAAAACAGTAAAATCCTATCGCGTGCCTTTTCTCGCATGCCTTGTCATAAGCCTTCTCGAGCCCACTACGACTTTGGTTTGTGTCATACCTATGGGGTGCTCCCTGATAGCCCACCAGTTTACGGTGGATTTTACAGTACTGTATAGACTACGATACCTATAAAAATGTGTTGAAGGGAATATAGGTAACACCTTAACGCAATTTTAATACTTTGCTTTACTGATAGACACCACATATATATAGCGTATTTTACTACATAGATAGTTTAACGGATCCTTAGAAGATGGAAAATCCTGAATCATCTCTTAAGTTATTGCATGCATTGAAATTTGCTAAGCCTCTTTCCGGTTGACAAGTTATGGATTTTGAAATCAATTTAAGTTGTATAACAATTTAAAGGAATTGTTAGATTTCATTAAGTTAAATTGTTAATATCATTAACATTGTTTGTTTAAATTAATCATGGTTTAAAGTTACTTCAAATAAAAGGGTTTTCAAATAAATTATTATTTGAACTTAACAATGTTTAGGTTAGTTCATTATTTAACTAACAAGCGATTAAGTAATTATTATTTAGTCAATAATGATTTTAAATATTAAAAGTTAATTTTTTACTTGAATTCAAATATCACTATTTATTTGATAATTAAATTATTGAATTAAATAATTTGAAGTTGGGTAAAATGTTGAATCTAGAGTTTTAAGCCTGTTAAAAATAATTTGAAGGGTTATAAAATTTATATTGATAATACTGAAGAGAATAGAAGTGTTGAAATCAAATTTAAAAAATGGTTGGTTAAGTTTTGAAATTTTATCATTTAAATTGGATTTAAAAATAGCCTTCCGAGGCACAGTCTCGGAATTTGATGAAACCAGTTCCATTGGATCTGTAATATTGTATTGTTATGGGTATTCAAATTTCGTATCTATCGGAGTTGTTGTGTGAGCGTATGATAAGTAAACGCGTTGAAAATTAAATCGAAAATTCAATATAATAACTGATCCAAAAGCTATCTTCTCCATACGATCGAATTAGGACTCGAAACCTTTTACATTGCGTTCGGAATTGGGGTATAACATTATAAACACCTAAGGACACGTCTTGATAGGAAGTCAAGATTTTGAGTTGTGTTTTCGTGACAAATTTAAAATCTAAAACTTAAATTACATATTTATATTTCAGCATTCAAATCTGTATTCTCATCAGCCTACTTTCTTTCACCTTCAAAACTTATTCCTTTTCCTTCAAATTTCTGTAGCTTTCCTTTATCTTCTCTAGCACGCAACTCCCCTCTCTTTCTTTTAAATCACGCACATCCTTCTTTTCCTCGGAGAGAAATAAAAAAAACTTATAATTTCCCCTCTTTCGTCTTCAATCTGTAATCGAGCTTCGGAAATTAAAAAAAAAGAAGAAAAGGGGAAAGGGCTGCTTCTTATTCGATTCTAGGCAAATCAATCTAATCGTGTATCCTCTTCAACTCTTATCGTCGAACAAAGAGAGGAGCACGTCATCGATAGGAAGATGATCAAAATGAGGGTTTTGGAACTCGCGATGGAGGATAGAGATCTAGTAATTCGTGGCGACTGTAGGGGATGGCGGCGATGCGAGTTATAGCTCGAGGTGATTTTAGGGTTTGGTATTCTCTCGAGCGAGGCCTGGGTGCTTGTGAAGGCGGTTCGTGGGATCATGATGCGTTGTTGAGTGTCGTACTCGGAGTTTGCAGTTTCGTCGGCGAGGGATGAGGGTGGATCTTTGTTTCGACCTGTGCTGGGAGGTGAGACTTTGTTGTGTTCCTTATTTATTTAATTTATATATACATGTTCACAAATCTTAGAAAAATAAAATATATAATAAGATTAAATTTATTATATATATATATATATATACAGTAAGAGGTATAGGCTGCTTTATTTTTGAATTTAATTTAATAGACATATATATGTAGATTGAAATTTTATAAAGTTTAAGACAGAAAACTTTTTGAAATGGGTATAAACAATATATACATATAAGATTTTAGGGAATGGAAATTTTAAATGTTCGAGGAGTTTTGTAGGAGTAGATTTTAAGTAATAATAATAAAATAAATTTAAATATACACATATTAAACTACTATTAAATTTTAGAATATGTTTTATAGTGATTAGCTTGTTTAAATAAGTTATTTAATTTATATTAGCCCCTAAAAATAATTTATTAGAGGAAGTTTATTGTAACAAAACTACAATTTTGCTATTTACTGAAGAAAACATATTTCATATATAATATAAGGGTACATACATATTTTAATACAGAAAATAAGTATATATGAATATATATATATATATATAACTTTGGAATCATATATAATATAAGGGTACATACATATTTTAATACAGAAATTTAACTAGAAATTGAAAATGTAACCAAAGGATAAGGAAAATAAATTTATTTATAAAAAAAATGTATAAATATAAATTGACAACGTGATTTATAAATTGAAATATGAACAATGGGAATTTATATTAATGAATTATAGTTAAAATTGATTTAAGCAGGATTTGGAAATTTAACATCCCAGAGATTTTGGAAGTGTTTGTCGAAGTGTTTTGATGATAAATAATAGCATTATTGTTTTAGAGGTATTTCTGAAAGGAAATTTTTTTAAATGGATTTTGAAAGTGATATAGCATTGAAATCACTTGGATTATTAGGAAATAATTCTGATGATGACGGCCGCATCATCGGTATTCATTTTCGAATTTCTAAATGACGGATTGCTGCCAGATTGATTTGTTCAGAAGAACTAATTTGTTTTTGAAATTTCAAAGGAAATTTGTTGGGGATAAAACCAGGATTGGTTTAAATTTTTGAGAAATGTGATTTGAGATGTTGGAGATTTCAAAATAATTTGAAACCAAAAGCCGGATGTTTAAAAATCCTGATAAGATAGGTTATAAGCTTATAAATTAAGATAAATTTTGAATCAGGAAGGAAATATAAGCTTGGAATGTTGGAATTTAAATTTAAAGTAAAAAGTTAAAAATGAAATTAACTTGGATTGAGAAAGAAAATTGAATCGAATTAAATAAAATAAATCTGAGTTAAAATAGAATTGATGTAACGACCCGATATTTTCAACCATTCGCATCCGCACATGTCGGACTTGAATTGCTCAAAATACCGTGTTGTAAATAAAATTTGGCAAATCTCAGAATATACAGTAAATACATAATCACATATCACAGACACAGAGTATTTAATAATGCAGCGGAATTTAAAAGAAATAGTAGTTCATGAAGCTACTATATAAAAAAATAAGATACATCAGAGTTAAACATGATACAACAAAAAGTAACAAGATACATCAGGAACAAATCAGAATACATCACTGAAATCACTGGATACAGAAAGCAAAATAGATGGCTGGATCTTCAGAGAAAGCTCCAACTCCGAAGGTGAATCTTGAATGCTAACTCACTCAATCTGACTCGAGCGTAAAGCAAAATACAAAACACTCGAGTCGGGACATAAATACTTATGAACTGTAAATAAACTCAAGTGAACAGTAACAAAAATGCATCAGTGACTTAAAGGATGCTTGGGATCGTCCATCCTTTAAGGATCCGTTAAACTATTTACTATGTAGTAATATTGCGCTACTATAATAATGTCTACAGTAAAATAAACATACTTTTAAATAGCGTTCTGGGCTACCCATATCACCCTTCACACATAATAGTCCCAGCAGTCCATCCAATATCATGACATCTCCACACCGGGTGATTGTCAGAGGATACCACACGGGCTACGGGAGAAAAACAAACTCGTAGTAAAGGCTCGGTATGGTAGGTGACACGGCACACAAGGCAATGCCAGGGTAGATATACCAATTACGCACACGGGCTGGTGGTAACGCAGCAGCCACATACGCCCACCTCGGAACACACTCCCATATCAAAATCGGAGGATGACCATCTAATCAATCACAAGTAAGAGTATAGTATCGAAGGAATGTGTCCGACCAGAGGTGCTACCTCCTTTGGCCCGAGATCGCTCCTGTTTTAGCCACCTTATGCCAACTCACGGGAGTTGGGTCCACGTAATATACCTTAAGAACGTCGTCACCATCCTACTTCATTCTGGAATCTCCACCGCGTACACGGTTGTTAAAGTGGTTTTCGGAGTTGGCAGAGAGTATGACAACTTCCGATCCCGGTCTCTTTAACAACCAAACGTTATTATAACGCCGTGGTCATTTCAAAATAGTTTAAACTTCAAAAAGATCAAATCATTTCATTTCAAACTATATTTCTTTCAAAATAGTCTATACTTCGAAACCAAAACCATTTTTATTTCAAAACTATTTATTCAATCAAAATAGTTTATACTTTGAAACCAAAATCATTTTTATTTCAAAACTATTTATTCAATCAAAATAGTTTATACTTCGAAACCAAAAACATTTCAAAACTATATTCAAATCAAATAGTTTATCATTTCCATTTCAAACATATATTCACCTTTAAAAAAATTCATAATACTTTCAAAGTATAACTTTTCCGAAACCAAAATACTTGAAATCATTACACTTTGAAAATCATAACATTCTGAAATCATACATTTGAAATCAATCTTTTAATTCTTTACACTTTCCAAATTTATTCCATTAAACCAAAATTTCCAATTTCCAATTTAATTCAATTCAAACCGTCAGTTTCAATTCAGTTTAGTTTTCTAACAAAACATTTCAAATCTTACAAATTTCAAATATAGATTTGATCTACAAAATAAACAATCCAATTTTAATATATTTCCAAACTTTAATATCCGACATTTCAAAACTAAACTTTATAATTCCATATATTCATATCTCAAATCTAATTTCATTATTATTTAATTTTGAAATATTCATTCATGTCATAAATCCAATATTATTTAACTAAACTTAAATTACAATTAAACCAAATACTTTTTCATACAAATATAAACTTCAAATATTCCTTTATCAAATAGATCAAAATCAAATATTATTTCACATTCATATTCTTTATTAAAATAAAGATCAAATCATTTCCAAACCATTTCAAAATCATTAAAATATTACATCCTTTCAAAACTTCATAATCAAATCATTATTTGAATTCAAATTTAAATATTCAAATTTAAATATCATTTGAAAATCAAATATGTCATTCATTTATTATTTCAAACATTATTACAAAAATACATTTCAAAATTCCATTCAAAATTCATTTATCTCATTACATCTCAAACCGTTTAACACATAACTAAGTAAACTTTATTTAAATTCAAATTCAATTTAAATTCCTTAAAAATTCAAATTTAAATATTAAAAACTTCTAAAATTTTACAAATAATCCATTTCAAAAGTTAAATTATTTAACACTATAAAATATAGCCCAAACCGTGTTAAAATCTATAACATTTCAAAACATTGTCAAATTATAGCAACGACAGCATTTATAAAGTGCTATCGTAGCTTATATTTTCCAAAATGGTTTATTTCAAGAATAGCGACATTTATAAAATGTCGTAATAGATATTTAGTTATTTCAAACATTGTTAGATTCAAAACAATAACATTAAAATGTTGTCAAAAGACTAAAGCATTTTGAAAATGCTATAAAATTCCAGGTTTCATTTTAGCTTTTCAAAAATAATAATAAAACTCCAAATTTTTATTATTACAACTTAAAAATCATATTTCTAGACTTCAAAATTTCACATTTAAAATCATTTTAACATATGATTTAACACAATAAAATTTTAAGATCAAATATTCAATTTTGCAAACTCCATTCATTTATTAAGTCAAAATTCACTGTTTATTAATTTATAAATTTAATAAACTTAAAATTTTACTTCAAATATCATTTCAAAACTTTAAATTTAATTTCCATTATTTATTTACATCTTAAAATAAAATCTAAAGTCAAACGTCACATTTACTCCAAATTTACATACTTGAATTCACTTAAATTCACAATTTCAAGATTTAATATTTAACTTTCTTAAAACCATAATATATATATTTTTAAATCAAAATTTCATACTTTTGAAAATACATATTTTAATAAAAATCATTTAAAAATATACCAAGGGGTCTGTATATAATTTTCTAACCTAAGTCAGGTGATACGGATATATATCATTTCAATCCGCAGTTTACAAAGAAAACCCGGGTTCTATCATTTCAAACCCGCAATCCCAAGTCAAATAAAATACAATAAAAATCGTTCAGGCCTATCATTTCAGCCCATAACGATTTTTCCCTATTCTAAAGTCCGTTCGGGTATGTATCATTTCAACCATAGTGATTCTATTCCAACAGGGAACTTGCAGTGTGAATATATGCATAAACAATATAAACAATGTCAATGTCGCAATATAATGTCATATATCAGATGTCAGGTGATAATTAACAGTTTTAACATGGTAATAACATGGTATAGCATATCATATGATCAACATTAACTTGCATAACATTTTATATTACTAAACACTTGTCATCAATTCACTATTTCATAAGTATAAATGTCAGAGTGAGAAAGACTCACCTTTTCAAGCTGAAGACCACTACGACATACGAACATGATTCCAAGGGCACGACAAGCACGACAATGGATTCAAATAAGTGGAGAGAGCCTAGATGATCATCTTGTAACAATCCAATAAACACAAACAAGACAATGCAACACATGAATATACAACACAAAACAATATTGAACAAGTTGAGATACAAAGCAACAAAGACAAGACGGCTTAACCTTGCCTTAACCACTCCACTGCTCGACCATAGTGGCCATTGATGTGTTTGGGTCAGGTATGGTATCATATAGGTCAGATTTAGCACACCCATGCACGGCAACATGAAGTGATGTGAAGGGGTAGTGGTGATAATATGAAGCATACATAGGTTCAAGTGCAAAATAGAGTGGCTTATGCAACATTTGGCTCGGTTATGCCAAGTTTTGGGCTCGGCCCTACATACTTCAGGTATGGTCAGATCTGAAATGATGTCTAGAGGTGGTGTAGGTAGGTGGTGGTTGAGCTAGGGGTGTGGCCAAGTCAAGATATGAAGGAGATAGTGAAGATAGACTTGGCTATGCAATGTTTTCAAGGAGTGTTGCAATGTTTTGTGGAGTTTTATGGTGATGGCTTCATCCAATGGTCACGGCCTGATCTGGAGGAGGGGATAGGTGGTGGTTGCTACTGCTGGTGATGGTGGGTGGTAGAGGCCAAGCAAAGTTAGGTAGAGATCTAGGCAAAACAATGAAAAGAAGAAGGAAAAATGGGAAGAAGAAAGCCATTAGAATTTCTTTTTTTTCTCTTCAAGAGAAGTAGCTATGAGTTTTGAGATGTGAGAAGGATTTCTCACGTGAAAATGAGGAAGAATTCATGGCAATACAAAAAAAAATGGACGGCTACTCAAAAACGAAAGGGCAAAAGCAAGTGAAAGGTCAAAGTAAATGAAAAGTCACAGGTAATATGAAAAGGTTTGACTCTTTATATTTCTATTTCCTTTAAATTAAAATAAACCATATATATTTCAGTAAATAAAATATCAAACTGAAAAAAATAAATTTGAAAAAAATAAAATAAATAAATATATTTTAGAAAAATATAAAATAATTATGAAAATAGCACAATAATAGAAACTAGGGTGAAAAATTGTAGAAAAAAATACAATAAGCTTTGGAACATTATAACATCACTCTAAAAATATTTTAAAAATGAAATTATATATATAACATGTCATATTACACTTATATTCAAATTAGAACAAACAAAATATTATTTATATAAACTAAAATAAACAATTTTGTTACATAAAACAATGTACAGACAATATTGTAAAAAACATAACTTTCACAATATTATTCGGATTTCAACGAAACGAAAAGCAGTGTTCTTGAAATTTTATTTACTTTCATAATAAAAGATAAAATTAAAATTTTAAAACTTTTAAAATTTAAATTTAAAAGTCAAATTTTGACCAGATTGACCAAAATTCACCTTTCTGGAAATATTCAATTTATGCATGATTGAAATTCTAATCCACATCAAAATCAACATTTATATTTCAATTAACAAAATATATTCATTTTAATAAATAAAATAAAGTTTTTTTAAATTAGGAATTTAAATTAAAATAATTAAAATATACAATTACAATAATAAAAAAATACAGGGTTGTTACAATTGAAGTGGAATAAAAATTCTGTTGAGTTACTGAATGGAAATGGATTCTTACTTGAATAAATGGAAGTAAGTTGGATAAGAAATAATTTGGAATAAATGAATTGGAATAACTTATAAAAGAATTAAAAATCCATGGAATAAAATATGCTTGGGTTATAAATAAGCGTAAATCTTGAGTTAAAAATAAAGGATGAATATATTCAAGCTTAGAATGAATGGAAATGTGTAAAACAATAAGTTATGACTTATAAAATTGAAAAGTGGGATAGAAAATCCAAAATTAATATTCTGATGAATTGGAAAATAAAACGAAAAATCCAAACTTGAATTATAAAATAAATTAAACTTGAGAAAATTAAATGAAGTGATATTTGGAATTAAAAATCAAGTATTGGATTATAAATAGGGGGAGAACTAATTAGATAATAAATTAGTTAGTGAAATATATAAATGGAACCTAATGTAGTCAAATAAAAGCAGGATTTGTGAGTTAATAATGAAGTTTGGAAATAAAACCCAAGTTATAAATTAAATTTGACTTGAATTGTTAGTGAAGTAAATATGATTGGAAATAGATTAAAGTAGGAATTGTTTGGTTGCAAATAAACCCAGATGAGTGGGAATAAATTTGAAAATGGCCTTGTAATCAATTGAATGAGTTGAATCTGAAAAGTTAAATTTTATAATAACTAATCAAATTAAATTGTAGATTTAGAACGAGATTTGATTGAGATGGTATTGAGTTGAATAGAAAAGAAAATTTTACTTGTAAAATGAAAATGAGCTTAAGTATAAAATTTGAATAAATTGAAGTAAATTAACTTAAGCTGAATAGATGGAGGAGAGTTGAATTGAAATCAACTTAAACTAGGTTCAATGATATTAGGTTGGATTTAAATCAAGTGAAAATAAATTTAAATCGAAATAAAATTCGGTGAGTTATAGATAATATTTAATGGAATGAAATTCTTAAATAAATAATTGTAAACCATTTAAATTGTTAAGGAATTGAAATAACTTAGAGACAATAAGAAAAAAATAGAATGGTTTTAAATGAAACGCAAATGAATGGATTGTGAATAAAATAGAAATGGAATGTATCGAGCTAAATAAAATGGTTGTGAATGAATTAAAATAGTAGTAAATTAAATAATAGATTGAGTTGGAATCAAATTAAATGATTATAAGTTTATGTAATTGTTATTTACATGAATAATATCAAAATTGTACACAAAATTTACCATTCTATTGTAAACGAAAGTAAATGTAACAGAAGTGAATAGAATTGATTTTTAAAATCAATTGGAATAATATGGGTTTGTTGGAAATTAAAACGAATGTAAGCAAGTGGGTTGTAAACCATTCAAATTGAATGAAAATAGTTATAAATTAATTGAAACAGTTGAATTAGTATGGAAACTATATAAATTGCTTACGGAAAGTGTTTGGTGTGCATTTCTTTTAGAATTCATGTGTTTAACTATTGCTAGTAAGTGAAATGTTGTTAAACTTCATATATATGGCACTTACATGTTTAAATTGAGTAAGTGCAGGTACCTGGAAGCCGTGTGGCTGGATTTGGTTATGCTAATTGCTAAAATAATAAGCCGCTTACTTAAAAATGCTAAATAAGGTACGCCTATGCAATAAAAATAGGAAATATGAACTGTTTTTGTTTTTTCGACCGGGTGGGTCCATGTATATATATTTATATCTCTTGTCAAATTGCAAAAGCTCCTCCGTACAAAGGAGACTCTGCCAAAATTTTCTGAAAATTTTGGGAGCTAGAAATTTTTTTGAAAATTTTTAGGAAATTTTTTGTTAACGACAAAATGATTTCAAAATTTGAAATTGAAATAAATTAGTGAATGAAACTAATTTAAAATAATGATATGAATTAGTTATAGATGAAAAATAAAATTCAAATATTCAGAGTTAAAGATAAATTGAATTCATATGGAAATGAAAGAATCAATCTGAATAGAAATAGATATAAACTAAAGTGGTAAGATGAAAATAAATATAAGAAACATATAAAATGTTTATACTAAACTTAAGAAAGGAATGATAAATTCTTAATTGGAAATTGATCTTACAAATATATTATAAGTAATATTTGAATTAATAAATATTAACACTTTGTAAAGAAGTCGATAAAATGTTTTTGGAATGTTGTGATTGGATATTATTATTAAGTAAGATATGCAGGTATTATAAAGAGAAAAGAGAATTGATTTTGATTTCAGAAGATAAATTTGAAATGCTCGACAAAAAGGTATGTGTTTAAATTTCTGTGAAATTTGATTGGGTTTTTGGATCTAGCCGCTTGGCTTTTGTTTTCTTTTGGAATTTGGGAGCCCGTAGAGGCCTTTTGTAGTTGTACCGAGCTAGCCGCGCAAAGGAGACACTGGCAAAAAATTTCGGAAATTTAGAGAGTTATAAATTTTTTGAGAAATTTTGAAAATTTTGAACTTGATTTTGAATTATAATTTGAATAGTTGGATAAGTAAAGTTGGTTGGGAACTGAGGAAAGGTTTGGGAAGTTAGTAAGAAAGATAACGGGTCTTTTATAAGAAGGTTGTTGGTAAGATGTTGAATTTGTTTGGTTTTGAGGAAAAGCAAACAGTATTGGACCATTCTTCCTAATTAGTAATTTCGGGGGAGAAATTCTTTTAAGTGGGAGGAATGTGACGACCCGGAATTTTTGAGCATTTAAAATCGGAATATTTAAATTGATTTTAAATATTAAAAGTTAATTTTTAACTTGAACTCAAATATCACTATTTATTTGATAATTAAATTATTGAATTAAATAATTTGAAGTTGGGTAAAATGTTGAATCTAGAGTTTTAAGCCTGTTAAAAATAATTTGAAGAGTTATAAAATTTATATTGATAATACCGAAGAGAATAGAAGCGTTGAAATCAAATTTAAAAAATGGTTGGTTAAGTTTTTGAATTTTATCGTTTAAATTGGATTTAAAAATAGCCTTCCGAGGCACAGTCTCGGAATTTGACGAAACCAGTTCCATTGGATCCGCAATATTGTACTGTTATGGGTTTTCAAATTTCGTATCTATCGGAGTTGTTGTGTGAGCGTATGATAAGTAAACGCGTTGAAAATTAAATCGAAAATTCAATATAATAATTGATCCAAAAGCTATCTTCTCCATACGATCGAATTAGGATTCGAAACCTTTTCCATTGCGTTCGGAATTGAGGTATAACATTATAAACACCTAACGACACGTCTTGATAGGAAGTCAAGATTTTGAGTTGTGTTTTCATGACAAATTTAAAATCCAAAACTTAAATTACATATTTATATTTCAGCATTCAAATCTGTATTCTCATCAGCCTACTTTCTTTCACCTTCAAAACTTATTCCTTTCCCTTCAAATTTCTGTAGCTTTCCTTTATCTTCTCTAGCACGCAACTCCCCTCTCTTTCTTTTAAATCACGCACATCCTTCTTTTCCTCAGAGAGAAATAAAAAAAAACTTATAATTTCCCCTCTTTCGTCTTCAATCTGTAATCGAGCTTCGGAAATAAAAAAAGAAGAAAAGGGAAAAGAGCCGCTTCCTATTCGATTCTAGGCAAATCAATCTAATCGCGTATCCTCTTCAACTCTTATCGTCGAACCAAGAGAGGAGCACGTCTTCGATAGGAAGACGATCAAAATGAGGGTTTTGGAACTCGCGATGGAGGATAGCGATCTAGTAATTCGTGGCGACTGTAGGGGATGGCCGCGACGCGAGTTATAGCTCGAGGTGATTTTAGGATTTGGTATTCTCTCGAGCGAGGCCTGGGTGCTTGTGAAGGCGGTTCATGGGATTGTGATGCGTTGTTGAGTGTCGTACTCGAAGTTGGTGAATGGGAGGTTGCAGTTTCGTCAGCGAGGGATGAGGGTGGATCTTGGTTTCGACCTGTGCTGGGAGGTGAGACTTTGTTGTGTTCCTTATTAATTTAATTTATATATACATGTTCACATCTTAAAAAGTAAAATATATAATAAGATTAAATTTATTATATATATATATATATATATATATATATATTTACAGTAAGAGGTATAGGCTGCTTTTTTTTTCGAATTTAATTTAATAAATATATATATGTAGATTGAAATTTTATAAAGTTTAAGACAGAAAACTTTTTGAAATGGATATAAACAATATACACATATAAGATTTTGTGGAATGGAAATTTTAAATGTTCGAGGAGTTTTGTAGGAGTAGATTTTAAGTTGTAATAATAAAATAAATTTAAATATGCACATATTAAACTACTATTAAATTTTAGAATATGTTTTATAGTGATTAGCTTGTTTAAATAAGTTATTTAATTTATATTAGCCCCTAAAAATAATTTATTAGAGGAAGTTTATTTTAACAAAACTACAATTTTGCTATTTACTGAAGAAAACATATTTCATATATAATATAAGGGTGCATACGTATTTTAATACAGAAAATAAGTATATATGAATACATATATATATATATATATGTATGTATGTATGTATGTATGTATCTAAAACTTTGGAAAAATATATAAGGGTTTATATAAAAGTTTGTTAAGTAAATCTTCTAAATGATGATTAATTGTTTGATTAGATTGAATATTAATAAAATATCTAATATTATACAAGGTCTGAAAAAAATCAATGGAAAACAAGTCAAGATGGAATGGATTGCAAATCAATATCAAAGGTGAGTTAATCTCACTCAGCTGAATTTAAATTTAAATTTAAATAGTTAAATTTAAACAATTGATTGATTGATTTGATTTGGTGTGTTATATTATATACAGTAGTATATAGTATATCTTGGAATGTTTGCGGATGATTTTATATTTAAAACCCATATACCGTGATATTCCACCTCGAAGTGGAATTGGTATTTTATGTTGTGTTAACATCTGTGGATGCAGGGAAAAGAGGTTGGAGGGATTCAACTGGATTCCTCAACAATTATTTAAATTATTTAATATTCTTTGTTGTGACTGTTTGATATTCCATGATGAATTATATTGGAATATTGAATGCTTTGGTTTACTTGAGTATATTCCGGTACATTGAGTTATCAAAATATATGGAATTAGATTTTTGAAAATAAAAGGAAGAGAATTTGTAAGTGGAATAATTATAGAGAATTTAAATAAATTAAGAATAAATTGGATAAGAATAATAGTAGTTTTAAATTCTAACAAATAATTCCGCGTATGAAAAGGAAATTTTGAATAAACAGAAAGTTAATGAATTTTAAACTTCAGTGTTATTATTTAAAAGAACAAAACATTTATTTTAAATTTAAGATTTAAATTTTGAAAAGAATAAAGAAGAAATTGGGAAGATCTGAAATTTGTATATTTCAGCTAAAGGATTTAAAATCAAACAGAAAATAATAATAAAGTCCATAATTGATGAATTTTGAAAAGAATTGAGTAAGTAAAGAAATTTATTTCAAATGGTGTAAATTGGAAATTAATTTGGAAAATTGATTTAAATGATTGAAATTGGAAATTCTCCCTGGATAACCAAATACATTTTCAAAGTAAATTTTTAAATATAAGTTAAAAGTTTTAAAGTTGTTTAAAAAGCAAGTTTTGGAAAATTTATTATTTATAAATATTTAAATTCTAAAGTAAGTATTTTCTTTTAATCTATTATGGAATAATTATTTTAAAATGACTTGGTATTTGTTTTAAAAAAAGGAAATCTAGGTTTATATTTTATAAAAGTAACCTCATTTTTAAATGTTCTTAAAGTATATATTTTTAATAAAATATCGAAGTAGTTTTTAATTTAAATATTTTAGAGTATATTTTCCAATAAAATGTTTTTAAAACTGTTCTAAATCTAAGTGTTTGTCCTTGGTGATTTCAGTGGAGATAGAAAATATTTGGGAAAGTTTATTTTGAAAAAGGAAGATAGTTGGAAGCTGTTTTCAAAAGAGTTTGAAAGTGAAAATATATCTTATGAAGATATTTTTGGGATTAATAAATAATTTGGGAAATTATTTATTGTTTGATGGTTGTTTGTGAATATTAATTGATAGTTAAATAACCGACTATCAGTATTGGCCAAATGCGCTGATTGTTTCGAAGAGACCGGGATCGAGATTTATTTCTCGAAAACCACTTCGATCTGGTTTGTATGTTTTCGTGGAAAAACGAGTTTGGGTTCGAAGATGGAGCAGTGAAGTGCAAGGGCTAGTCGCTACTAATCCTGAGGATATTTCCAAAATGGATGTAGTAGGAATAGCGCCTTCGGTTCCGTTGGAACCCGGGACGGACTTGTATGGATGAATGCTTTCGGAACATCGTCAGGTGGACGATGGGCATTCTAAGGGATATGTTCTAAAAAGGTAACGCTTAGCCTCAAGCCTCATCAACCGGGAATGACTGAAAATCAGGGGTTATGCAGCAAGGCTTGGTGGGCAGCACCCATTTCCGGGTAAGGTCATCCCTGTCTAGATGTCCCTTTTTATTTCGGCTTAGTGGTGCGGTTGCTGATCCCAACCACGTGGCGATCCTACTCGGGACTATCCAGTAAGGGGTAGTCCGGGTCTTATGTTGCAGGGGGTCGGAAGTGATCCTCGGTACTGTGATCTAGGCCACATACCGTGACAGGTGGTACCCCAGTACCTAGTCATTAGTTGGAAATCCATTCTCCCTACGTGTCTTTACGAGTTTTGTTTGTATTACCCACTTTGTGGCTAGTAGCTGGAATTTAATCATGTAACAATTTCGGCTATTTTATAAGTATTTGTATATAGACCCTATTATAATATCAGAGGATTTTAATAAAAAGTGTTTTAGCTATCGTAAGGTAAAAACCCGACATGTTTATTTGTGGCATGGTCTTACGAGATGCTTTTGTTTTCAAAAGGATTTATGAAACTTTAATAATCAATTTGAGTGTGATTTCTCACGCTAGTATTCCAGACTGACTCGGGTATTATTTAACTATAATGCTCGGGTCAGACCGAGTATTATAGGATACTGGATATGATGCTGTGGAGCTCAAGAGACGAGCTGGATGACGATACGTGCTTTCGTACTTGTTTATATATATTCCGCTGTGTTGAGTAGCTGTGTATCCAGTTGTATGTTATTGATGTTGGACTATGATTGATGTACTCTGATGATGTAATATATAAACAGACATATTTGATTTTGAGTAAAGATCATTTATTATCTATTATATTTTATTCCGCTGCGATGGTTAGATTCTGATGTTTTTTTGTTTTCTCTTCTTCTACCTCTTCTTCTTTAACCATAATGGTTCGTATTTCTGTTCAACTTGAGTTGATTGATGTAGAATAGTGTTGACTCAAGGGGTACAGATTTGCGGGTCATTACAATGATTAAGCTAATTTTTGTTTTAATTAATGAAATTCTTTAGTTAATTAATTTTTGATTAATGATGTTTTCTAAGTTGATCAATTATTTAAATAAAAGTATTTACGATTAATTAATTATTTTATTAATAAGGTTTAGATTAATTAATTACTTTATGAAAAGGGTATTTAAGTTGATTAATTATTTAATAATGATGTTTAAGCTTAATTAATCATTTTATAAATTGTGTCTAAAGTTAATTAATTAATTTAATAATGGAGTTTCGGTTTATTTAATTTACTCAAGGATATGCTTCAAATAATAATACTGTTTTACAGAAAAGGTTTTAAACTAATAAGTTTGTTTTATAAAAGGGATTTTACTCAATAAAAGGATTTATTTAAAGGAGATATACAAATGATATTTTATAAAGGATTTTTATGAAGGAGTTATAAAGGAGGATTTATAACAGAGATTTGTTTATAGAATTTAAAAATCATTTTTGGGATTTTAAAAGTAGTTTTATAAATTGATTTCGGATATTTGCAAAAGGTATTTGTAAATATAAAATGGGCTTATAAAATGGAAATTTTTATAACGGATGAGTGGTTTGGTTTATAGTATGTAATGTTTTTACTTAGGATTTGTTTGGCCTATTTAATATGAAATTTAAAAAGTGGAAATCTTCCTTAAGTTTTGCAGATATACTTATACCGATGATATAAGTATACGGATATGTTTTCTAAGTATTGAAGTGTTTTGATAATATACTTATGGGGCATTTCACCAGAAGGACAAACTTCGCAGTCCAATTAGTTTCTAGGACACACATTCAAAGAAATTATTTTCAAGGCCAAAATCAGCAGAATAATTACTTTCAAGGACAATGTCGGTAGTCCATTTACTTTCAAGGACATAATTTCATAGGTTTTTAGGCCCTAGAAACTAATTATTTTACGTTTTGTCCTTGAAAGTAATTATTTTCGTTGTGTGTCTTAAAAACTAATTCCACTTGCTAAAGAGGCCCTTGTGGCTAATTTTCACTATATTTATACTGTTAAGATAAGTATATAAATATATTCCTAGTATCGAAAGAAGTATAGAAGGTTTATAAAAATATTCTTTATAACAGTATTTTGAATCAAATAATTGAAAGATATTTTAATTAGTGGAAGATTAATTAAACGAGGCTTAGTGGTTTCCGTGGGAAATGAATCTCTGTTGTTGATTGTTTGTTGATTTGTTTGATACTTAAATAACCGACTGTCAAAATCATGGCCTAAATAATCCTTTTTAATTTTGGTGGTAGGGAAGAAATTCCCTACTTAAGACTAAAGGATATAACTCTGAAAATATCTAGGAGAAATACGTTCGTTGCGTGGCATAGTCATCTTCCATAATGTTGTAATGTGTGTGTAAATCTAATTCTGTTCTTCTAGAACAAATGATGAGGAGATCCGTCCACTTAAACAGTTACGGGGTGATCCCCACCCCTATGTATTGCATGTATATTTTCAAAAGAACCGGAGTTTAGTTTACTGAAAAATAGGGTTTTGGAGCGACTCGTAAGCGGGGGAGTGTACTTATGAGATGACTTGAAACCGTAACTACTCCAAAACTATGTACACGTTCTACGTTTGGAAGATGTTCGAGCAATTAGAAGTGCAATGGCTATTTGCTGCTAATCCTGAGGGTGATTCCAAAATAGATATAGCAGAAGTGGTGCCTTTAGTTTGTTCTTATTCCGAACAACTTGTATGGATGAATGCTAGCATTGCATTATGCCTAGAAGGCAATGTTTGCATTCCAAGTGGGAATTGCTAAGAGAGGAAAAAGGTAATCGCGACCTCACGAGCCTCACAACTCGATAATGGCTAAAATAGTGGATGCAGCAAAGCTAAGTGGTTCGCTACCGTTAGAAGCATCATTCCTCTATCTAGATCAGGCTTTCGAAGTTGGTATGTGCGTAGGCACCATGAGGAAATGTTACAGCCTTAGTGTCGAGGGATGATGTAATCCGGTCTGTCATGTTAAATTGGCAGCTGGATCTGTGTTGGCAGAGGTGCAACAAGTTGCAACCTCTGGTACATTTTCTCTAGATATGTACTATACGGAAGGTAGTCCCTTACCTCGCCATGTTAGAATCCAAACCCCATACGTGCTTTACGGTTTTGACTGTAGAACCTAGTACTATTGAATGTAATCATGGGTCAATCCAGATATTTTATATATTTATTTTCTCCCATAAACATTATTATAATATTACTGGATTTTCTATAGAAAATGGTTTACTTATCATAAGGTAAAAATTTGTCCGTGTTTATGTGCAGAGTGGTCTTACGAGATACCTTTTATTTTAAAGGGTTTTTTCAAGTTATAATAAAATTCCTTATGATATGAGGTTCTCATGCTGGTTTACCAGACTGATTCGGGCGTTATTTTCTTATAATACTCCAGTCAGACCGAACATATTTTTCAGATTTTGCTTTGGAGCTCAGAAGGCGAGTTGGATGTTCGAGACTATCTTTCATATATTCCTTTTTATTTTCGTTGCATCATTTTGTTGTATTAATTAGTATTTGTAAGGATAGGTTGTTATAACTATCGAGGCTATAGGATAGTCTACTCTGATTGTGTATACAAAACTTTTCTCTTGTTAAAAGTCATTATTATAATATATAGATTATTCACCGTCTTGTAAGATTATGTTCTTCTTTCGTTTCATTTCCTCAAACAATCTATCTTTCCGGTACATGGTTGTTCGATATGTGAATACAGTGGATGTATTAATGTCGACTTTTGAGGTCCGAAAAGAGGGTTGTTATAGTTGGTATCAGAGCTTAGGGTGAGCGAATACCTAGGCTTGGGTGGTGTTGATTCATTTGAAATAGGGTAAGTGAGACCCTATGATGAGTTTGAGTGTATTATATATCAGAGCGCGTGTTTATTAGTGCTATAAAATGTTTTATATTGTGTTGGTTTATCGATTGAGTGGTTTATGGATTCTGGTCGAGACGTGGGATGCTACAGTGTCAATAGGGGTTCACTTAAACTAGGAAAACTGACACATTATTATTTTGAAATTTGGTAAACAAAATAATTTTGCCAAGAATTATATTTTGTATATAAAGTAAATTTTCAAATATAATTGGAAATATTTTGTTTGAAGGAAATGTTGATATTTATTTATCATCATTCGTTGTTTGCTTGTGCTTAGTCAGTTTATGAGCATTTATTTGTTTATTTTAATTTTAAAATTAGATATGAACACATTGTGAATTCAGTTTTACCATTTGACTATAAAGCATTCGATGATAAGGTTGGATTTAAAATTTTACTTTTGTAAAGTTGTTTATTGAAAACTAAAAAAGATAAACACCAATGGAATGATCTTATATAAGAAGTGAAATTATGTAAGTATGATATATAAATATGGTTTATAAATAAAATGGATTTAACCCGAGAATTTGAGAACTTAAATCTCAGAGTTTTCGGAAATTATTTTTAAGATTTTTAGAGAAAATAATATTAGTACTATTTGAAAGTATTTATGTATAGAGATACTTTAAAAAGGGATTTTAAAGGAAATAGAATGCACTGAACTCGCTTCTGTCACTAGAAAATAATCCGGGTGATGACTGCAGCATCAAGGGTATTCATTTTCGAGTTTCTAAAGTGAGAAATTGCTACCATTATAGTAGATCGGCTATAGAGTTGTTTGGTAAAACAAATTTTGGTTAAATTCCAAAAGTATGATTCGATATATAAAGAAGATATGTATATTATTATTCCGAAATGATATGAAATAAACTTGGGCTTTTTGTTATTAAGTTTCCCTTAAGAAAGATTAAATCAGATGGTGTTACTTTCATGAAATGTTTTCATAAAAAAATTTAACAAAAAAATTTGATATTAGTGAGAACCAATGATGTAAGTATGTAAGTTGTACGTGGATTATTTCTTCTTTTCACATAGTTTCTGATCCAATGTTCGAGTACACGGATATAAGGTGTTTTCACACCGTTCAATTTAGGATCTAATGCTCGATTCTTGATGGAGAACACTTGGTAAGGGCTCTTGATATGAGACCAAAGTTTATATCATAGTTTATTGCTATATAAGGGGAACGAAGGTTCCTAAGCAAGGAGCCTATTCGAAGAACACATTAGTGAATCTGATAAGCGATACTAGTTCTGAAGCAAAGCTATGTATTCAAGTGGAGATCGAATCAAATTTTGCATATGGATGATCTGTGAATATCATGTAAACTTATGAAGAATATTAGGTATCCTTGTGGTAAATTTTAGGAACGAATTCTTTTAAGGGGGAAGAATGAAACAACCCGAAATTTACATCATTTTAATTTACGAATATTTAATTTAATTTATATATTCAGTTAATGGTTTTTATTAAATTAATAACCCACTTTTAATTTATAATTAATAATAGAAAATTTATTTTTAAATTTGGTTTACATCAATAAATAGTTCGACGGAATTTGGAAATGCGACCAAAATGCAATTTTCAGATTTTCAATTTTTATCGAATAACAACTTATTTTAAGTATAATATTTTGATTATACTTTAAAAACAACTTTAAAAAATGTTTAAACACTTTTTTCTGAATAATACAATATTAATAAGCATTTTAATAAATAAAATTATTTAAAATTCAAATAAGTAAATAGACGTGACATGAAACCAACTTAAGGACATGAGTACAATATTATGTTTAAACATGCTTAGTACTTTGGAGACATGGAAATGATGTTTGAGTTGATAAATAATGATTAAAGTCAAATTTGGTTTTTGTTTTCTACTATTTTATTTATCCATCTCATGGTTTACTTATATCCTTACTCCTAATTTTATTTCATTCCATTTCCTCTCTTAACCTCATTTCTTCTCCAACTTATGAAATTTCTAAGCATAAAAAATAAAATCTCGTCTTTAAATTAAATACCTTTTATCTAGTCAAGATCAATAATTTGAAAGCTTAAGGAGGGTGGTTTAGCAATTTTCAAAAGCATGGGAATGGATTACAGTGAGTAGTTTAACTTATTAAGAATTTTGGTAAATAAAAGAATGTCGAATTGTTCGATTAGCTTGCATATGAATCTTATGTGCTATTCATGTCGTATGAAATATGTTTAGATTTCATAAATTGGGTTTTTATTTACTTGAAAATACAAATCTAGTTTACTGTAAACAAAGTTTTAAGCATATACCGTTATCTGTCTATTTGCAAAACTAAGCTTGAGAATATCTTCTATAACTCTCAATTCATCTTGAATTCTCATTTGTCGCCAACCACAAAATTGTTTGTTTTAATCCATAGTTCATTTTAAAAATGATTTTAGAATTTTTATTTGATAATATATTGATAAATTTTAAAATAGTAATAAGTGGGTTGGTTTTAGTCGTGTTTCGTCCATCATAAATGTAACATCCCCTATCTGAAGGCCCAAAGCTAAGTGTTACAGATGCTGCAGTCAATCCATAGTATTAACTTCCGGTGACCAAATATGGTAATGTTAATGGTATATATAATATCAGAAGCACGTGAGTATGAAACAAAAACACAGATTAAATAACTTTTATGATTACATTTCACCGAACAAGTTTCATATTCCATTACATAATCCCATAACTATTTCCTAGGTAAAGATCAAATAAAATTATTACAAAGTACGCCAAGAGCAACATATGATGATGTACCTTTGGTTGACCAGAGTACTATATAGTCATAACAGACTTATTACACACATCGAAATCAAACAAAATAAACCAACAACTCCTAAATAGCTATCCGTCAGCTACCTGCTCGTTTCCAAAAGCTTTTTTTGCCAACCTACTA
The DNA here is from genome assembly GCA_030765085.1 of Allium cepa. Taxonomy (NCBI): domain Eukaryota; kingdom Viridiplantae; phylum Streptophyta; class Magnoliopsida; order Asparagales; family Amaryllidaceae; genus Allium; species Allium cepa. The sequence continues at coordinate 105,827,478 of CM060937.1, read as the reverse complement.
AAAACCTAAAAGTCCTTAACTCTCAATCTACTCAAATTAAGTTTGGACACCCGAGGGTTTAAGGAGAAAAACATAAACTTCGAGTCAGACATAAAGCCTGGTGTGAATAATACTATACATCTCGGTTATTTGATATTAGGTGAGACCGCACCGCTTAGCGGAACGGGTTTTCCCTCACTAATATCCTTTTAAAACATATCTTTTGCAAACCTTTTCCTACAACCAAAACTGGTTAAAATTGTAAAATATTACCATGTAAACATACATATCAGGTAATAAATGAACTATTTGTTCAAACACTATAGTTTTGTTTGGCTAACTACTAACCTTTGGCTGACTCGGGCCTACCAGACAGTATGAAAAAAATAATCTAACATCTATTACACACTCCTCTTTTGAGCGGTCTGTCCTTAACTATCTGTTAAATATTCCTTTTCTTGATGGTCTATCCTTGACTTAACATCTCCCAAGGTCACCTGATCCTAATGGTTTTGCGGGTTTGCCAATAGCCTATATATATACACATACAACTACATGTTTCCTTCTATATGCAATCATAATTTTAGTCTTATCCATGACAAAGCCTACATACTGGAATTTTGGACTAAATTAGCTAAGGCTAATAGCTAATGTATGAGGCACGACCATATACCAGTCCTATTTGGTATTCTAATTTGAGTCATTTTACATAGGGTAATCTTCCCTTAAATTTTCCTTCAAAACCTTTTCATCTCAAATTGATTAAAAAACCTTAAATCAAACTTAAACAAGGAAAATACATATACTCTATGCTTTACTCAAAATCACCTTGCCATGTTATATATATATATATATATATATATATATACTTTACTCAAACCTTTGTTGATGAAAACATTTAAACCTTTGAAAGTACCCTTTTGAAACCAAGTAAAACCCTTAATAACTAGGTCGAAAGGTCAAAACATTTCTTTCGATACCCTTGAAAAACATTCACTTCGAAAGCTTTAAAACTTTGGACATCCTATCTTTAAAACACTTAAAAATTTCCTTACAAAACATTGGAAAACCTTTCGTCTTAGACCTTTCAAAACCATTGAAAACCTTCCTTCAAAATCTTTTGAAATCATTAGAGAACCATCCCTTTGAAACCTTCATTTAGAAACCTTTCGAAAGCAATAAAACGTTAAACCATTCGAAAGCCTTTTGGTTCGATTAAAACATGTGGAAACCTTCAAAACCACTCAAAATTTACTCTTTCGAAACCCTTGAAAACCATCTCTTTCGAAACCATTTGGGTTTTACCTTCAAGTAGAGAAAAAGGGTCATAAAACCGATTTAAGTCGAAAGCATTCTTTCGAAAGCTATTCCTAATTAAAGAAGTAATGGTGTCAAACCAACCTTCCGAAAGCATTGAAGAAGTGGTGAAGTTTTAAAACAAAGTATATATCTTTCGAAACCATTGACTTTGAAACGTAAGAAAAGCGGCAGCTAGGGGTCTCGACCCCTTCGAAAGCGTTTGCTAAAAACAACGAGCACAACCCATTCGAAACCATTCCTTTAAAACAAATTGACCAGGTCGAAAGCCTACCAAGTCAGAAGCAAACCCTTCGAAAGCAAAGCAGGCGCGTTTTCCTTTCAAAACAAGGACATGTTTCGACCTTATCGGAACCTATGGTCTCGATCTAGTTACTTCCGCCTTTATCCAATTCACTATGTACCAAGTTATTGATACTGTGTGCATTGGTTTCAATGGCATGGTGGCGGCAGTACTTGGGCGGAACCCATGTGCTGAAAGTGGCGAGACATGCCAAAAGCATGTAATATTTGTTTTTAACTCAAAAGAGAAATACTTTTCAGCTAACCTACTATGTTTGTCGAATTCTTATTGGTTGCTAATTTTCTTTTGTAAAAGTGATGCCAAGATTTTAGAAATAAACAATTTATTTAGTTTACAAAATACCCCTTCTCCTTTTATAAATATATAAAACATTTACGTCTCATACCTTGAATTTTATATATCTATTAAAACACTTAGGAAATTTCTACAAAAATTCAAGCAAATCAAATTTAATATGTTTTGTAACATATATTAATTTCAGACCAAAAATATTAATTATTCAACTGTAAATAATTTGTAACCCAAATAATCATTTTCTCCACTAGAAAATTAATATAAAATCTATATTAAGTCGAAAAAATATAAAAATTAAAATCCATCTCTAAAATATCATTTCTGATCTAAATCTAAATCACAAGGCATTTTGATATCATTTAATAGGGTTTACATAAAAACATATCATAAAATCTATATGAACAAGCATAAATCATCAATAAGCATATGTAAACATTTAATCATTCAAAAACATGGCATAATCTTGCAAAATACTTTGGATTCATCTTAAAACCGAAAATAATTAGAAAAGTGAGATGGAGTCGTTATTCACCTTCGCTTTGTGATTAAAGATGTGAGATTTGATCTTGATTAAGTGATTTTATTCTTCCTCTTGAATTCTTCTTCTTTCATCTTCCTAATGGTGGCCGGCCTTAGCTCTATCTTTTTGATTTTTGAGAAATAAGGTGAACGTGAGTGTTGAGGGGTCAAGGGTTTAGGGTATATGGGTATGCTTTGTTCCTATTTTTCCCCTGCATATTTCCTAACCCTTTTTTATTTAGTTGACTTGTTTAACATGGCACGACTACCTCTTATTTAATCATAATTCTCAATCCATTAATCATCTTACATTATTTTATTTAATTAACTAGTTAAATATCTTAAATAATGTTACTAAAAATATGGGATGTTAAAGACTCTCCTCCTTAAAGATCTTTATCCTCGAAATTACGATAAGGTACACATCTAAATAATCAAAGGTAAAACATACCACCAAACAAATCGGTAAGCATCTCTCATCATGTTCTCTGTCTCCCAAGTACATTCTCTCTTATCGCCGTTCCACTGGACTTTTACTAATCTGACTGTCTTGTTCATTAGCCTTTTCTCATCTCTTGCAACTATACGAATCGGCTTTCTAACTATAGTTAAGTCCGGCTCTACTACTAAATCCTCTAACATAGTCGGTGCTATGGTAGTCTCCGGTCTCTAACATACTTTCTTAGATAAGAAACATGTAAAACATCGTGGACTCCTCCCAAGATGTTCGGTAACTCTACTCTGTAAGTGAGTTTCCCGATCCTCTCTACAATAGGAAACGGTCCAACGAATCTCGGTGCCAACTTCCCTAGTTTCCTGATCGAATCACACCCTTCATCGGCGACACCTTAATGAAAACATGCTCTCTAATGGAACTCTAAGTCTTTCCATATTTTATCCGCATAACTCTTCTGCCTAGATTAAGCCTCCTTCATTTTAGCTCGAATTAATCCAACCTTTTTCGCAGCTTCTTTAATCAAATCTAGACTAAGTACCAACCTATCCCCGGTCTCTAACCAACAAACTGGAGATTTTCATGGCCTTCCATACAAAGCTTCAAACGGTTCCATACTTATACTAGTCTGATAACATTTGTTAGAAAACTCGGCTAAATGTAGATGGTCTTCCCATGATCCTCCAAAATTTAACACACAAGCTCGTAACAAATCCTCCAGGACTTTGTTAACTCTTTCCATTTGCCTATCGGTCTGTGGATGGTACACGATACTCATCTTAAGCTTGGTTCTTAAAAGATCCCGTAGACTCTTTCGGAACTCATTAGTGAACAAGGAATCTCTGTTGCTTACTATGCTACTAGGAATTCCATGAAGTCTAACTATATTCTTCAAAAACAACTTAGCTAAAACATGTGCCAACCTAGTGGACTTAACGGGTATGAAATGGACACTCTTGGTTAATCTGTCCACTACGACCCATATACTTTCATTTCATCTACTAGACTTTGGCAACCTATCTATGAAATCCACATAAATTGAATCCTATTTCCAAACCGGAATATCTAATGGCTGAAGCAACCCACTTGGCTTCTGATGCTCGGCCTTTACCTGTTGACAGTTCAAGCACTGTTTCACCCATAAGCCTATATCCCTCTTCATACATTCCCATTAGACACTTCTCTTCATGTCCTGATACATCTTCATTCCTCTTGGATGAATAATGAATTTTGAACAATGGCATTACTCCCAAACTTCCTTTCTTATGTCTCCCGCATTCGGAATACATAATCTACCTCTCTTTCACAACCACCCATTCTGGTCAAGATTGAAATCTTTCAACTCATCGCTCTCAGTTCCATCCTTTAACTTCCTAATCCGGTCAACTAATACTTGGATCCTCCCCCTGTTTAGAAGCAATATTTTCAATCATCACCGGTTAAACCTCTAAATTAGACAATACAACAGATCCTCTACTAGACCGAAGTTCAAATCTCCACTACATTTTGCAAGTCGACAACGCTTCCAAATCTTTCCACTCTGCTATCATTGCCAACATTGCATTCTGATGCTTTCTACTAAGTGCATCTGAGACTTTCCTTAGGGTGTACTCAATTCCAAAATCATAAGCAGCAATAAACTCTAACCATCTTTGCTATTGTTATCCCGCCTTTTGGCAAGGCCGTGATACCAAGGAACTGATTGAAAACCAAGGATCACTCTTCCTGGATATCAAGCCTACACAGGTTCGCTATGGATATCGATGAATTTTGTCCGAGTTCAGATTCGGCTACAATTGATAGGACATGACAAGCAAAGCCATAAAAGCATGCATTCCAAATTTCAAGTCAATCCAAGTTCATATGCTCATGTTATGATCGATTCAATCTAGAGGAAACGGCCCAGCCTTTGTATCCATCACTATGGTCGTCTTCGTATCCATCATCGAACTCCAGTTCAAATCGATCACGTTCGTATCGATCGGGGTTGCACCGTCTTCATATCCATCGAAGAGCCTCAGTTCATGTTGATGAAGTACGAATCCATCAACTCCTCCTTATTCGAATCCATTGGCATCTCCCTACTTCGTATCCATCGGCAAATAAGCCTACTTCGCATCCATCAACTAAGGCAACGGTTGCTGCTTCGTATCCATCATAGAAGCCTCTCTTCGTATCCATCAGGTCACCTTACTTCGTATCCATCGAAGGGCTCCAGTTCGCATCGATTGGCTTCGTATCCATTGAGACGCTACGTGGTTCGTATCCATCAAAGGAAGGCTTGTTCGTATCCATCAACCATCAGTAGTTCGTGTCCACCAATGACTGCTGTTCGAACCCATGAATGAAGCCCAATTCCAATCCATCAAGTCAACAAACCTGGGTGACGTGTCATCCCTCGATATGAACAAGGCGAGATATATAGAGTCGATGTGGTCAACTCGGAGCAAAGACCGGATCGAGGCGAAGATTGCGCTCCACGTCATCATGAAGGCGCGTGCCACCATCGATTCGAAGCAATCGATTCGAACAAATCGATTCGAACAAAGCATCCTAGCGAAGAACATCATTTCGTATCGACTATTTCTCCCAATCCACTGATCCAAATGCAATAAAATTTTCACAGGAGATTGCCTACATGCCAAGGAGTGTTCCCACCAAATTTCAGCTTGATGGGACATCATCTTGATCGATATGAAATGATTTCGTATCGATCACAAATCGACTCGAAACTTTCTGGAATTGGTCGTGTGGGCCCCCTCACGTGCCAGAGCGAATCTCCTGGAGTTTGAGCGAATTCACTACCTCCTACGGCTATAAATAGAGCCCTAGAGCCTACAGAAAAAGGATCATTTGATTCTGAAGCGCCGAGACTCTACCGGATCGAGATCTCCATCATCCTACACCATATTCTTGCTGTTAATTTCGAATTTCCAGTTGTATCTTGCTATTGATTGCTGTAACCACTTGTAATCATTGAAAGAGAATCAATAAAACTGCAAAAAACTTCATAGTGGACGTAGGCAACACGCCGAACCACTCTAAATCGCTTGTCTGCGCATTTACTTTCTTGTTAATTGGAGTTTTTGTTAGATAATCCTCAATTTCAGTTTATACTCTTCATTATTATCTCTTAAAAAACTTCCGAAGAGTGTTGTGACCAATTTTGGTGCAAACATTTTGGTGCTTTCACTGAGAAAACCCAGATTTGCATAAAGTCTAGGAAAGGAGTTCAACCTTCAAGATGGTTAGCACAAGGACCACCTCTAATGCTGTCAATCAGGAAGACCAGGATAGACAGAATCCTGCGCCGCTACCTCCCTCTAACCAAGATGCTACCGGACACTCGGAACCATCAGTTCCGGTTACCCGACAAGAGTTTCAACTGCTGCTTCAAGAGCTGACCCAGAGTCGGCAATAGCTAACAGAGCAGCTACACGCCAATGCCGAGCTAATCAACCAGCTGAACTGCCAGAAGCTAAGGAGATCTACGAGAGATCATGCTTCTCGCTCCTCCAGCGAAAGTTCTTCCTCTTCCAATTATCATCATCGACCTCCGTGACCCCGACTGGATGGGAGTCACGTGCAAACTGCTGGATAGCAACCGGCAATGACCGTTGGACAACTGAGAGTTGGCCCATCGGCCAATTTCCAGACCGAGCCCTCCTCCCAAGGGGGCACCGCTCCTCGCTACACCGCAGAATACCACGCCACGAATGTCGTGGTTGAACCAGGGGTCGATGCCCAAAGCAGTCGAACCTGGACCGCCGTCATCATGGATGTACTCCCAAACCGTACGTCCCAGAAGACCATGAGCCAAGAAGGCAAGATGTGGACCGTCGACAACATCCGGTCCAACCTCATAACATGGAACACAATCACGCTTCGGCACAAGCCACACAGAGCATACAAATGCCAGATCTTCCGACCATGATACGTCAGATGATCCGTGAGAGCCAGGGTCTCACAAATGACGATTGGGGAATTTCCCGAAGTCACACTCCTTTTACGGACGATATTCTTACTGTCGAACCCCCACGGCGATTCAGGATGCCGACTCTACCCATGTACGAGGGAAACTCTGACCTCAACCAACATATTCTGAAATATGAATGGTCCATGAACGCTGCCATAGCTGACGATGCAATGAAGTGTTGTAGTTTCCCCATCTCCTTAGGGGGCATCACTACCATGTGGTTCACTCGACTGCCACCTCGATCCATATCTTCATTCGACCAGTTGGCCACAAAATTTGTTGAGCAATTCCGCATGCACGTCGCAAGACCGAAAGATGTCAACACTCTGTCTAGCGTCACCTAAGCTCCTGGAGAGACGCTCAGACACTACTTAGAGAGATTCCATGCTGCAAGTGTGGAAATCAGCAATCCAAACGATAACTCCATCCTTATGGCGTTGACTAAGGGGGTTGACCCCGATTCTGTGTTTGGCAATTGGTTGGCTGGAAAACCACCTGCATCGTTGGACCATTTCCATGCCAAGGCGGCTCAATTCCTAAGAAGGGAAGATGCAAAACAGTCTAGGAAGCAGACTGATGTAGGGCCAAGCACGGAAGGGATCCAAAGCAATGTCAGAATCAAACAGTCCGATGAGAGTTCCGAAAAAGTTCAGTTGAACGTCCAAAACAAACAAACTTAGCAAAGAGAGAACATGAATCAAACTAGAAAGCGAGATCAGAATCGTGGCCCACAGCGCAAGAATCCTATGTTTGACAGTTACACTCCTTTGAATACATCACTGTAGAACTTGTATTTACAAACCTGTAATACAATGCAATACAAAAAACTTGCTCCAAAACCGTCGTTAGAGAGGCAAATCCAGACGGGAAAATTCTGCAGGTTTCATGAAAGCTACGGGCACAATACGAATGAATGTTGTCACTTGCAAGATCTCGTAGAAAAATTGATCAGAGAAAGGAAGCTGGAATAGTTTGTGCGGACGTCGCAGCCTGAAGGAGCGGGCCCATTAAATCAAAATAATGAACTAGATCGACCGAGACAGTAGGACTCTACCTGTCCCCGCGGGTGATTAGTGATAAACGCCATCAGTGGCGGACCCACTTTGCCAGGAGCCTGGAATGACGAGGATCGTCGTCACTGTTACACATGACAGGCTTTATTCATTCTATGAATACTTTGCAACTTTCTTTGTATTTTGAAGTTTGAATTTGTAATAAGGCACTGACTTTGCCATGTTTTTCCGTTCCAGCAATAAATTACTATCTCTTCAAGCTAGAGCTGTGATTTACCGAATGCGACATTCAACAATCACGACGCACGAAGAGCTAAGTTCCATCGTACGATGGAATTTATTCAAATAGCGAGTGACTGTGATACGACCGACCACTCACTAAGTGAAACCTCAGCTCGGGGGCAAGCCATCACATCAAAGGCTGAACTGGACCAACACACGACAGTCCTACAACTAACTCCAAATTCCCAGAGTGCGAATTGGAGTATAATCATCAACTCTAGGTTCCCAGAGTGCGAACCGGAGTATAAACCCTAACTCCACTTTCCCAGAGTGTGAATTGGAGTATAATCATCAACTCTAGGTTCCCAGAGTGCGAACCGGAGTATAAACCCTAACTCCACTTTCCCAGAGTGCGAATTGGAGTATAAACATCAACTCTAGGTTTCCAGAGCGCGAACCGGAGTATAAACATCAACTCTAGGTTCCCAGAGCGCGAACCGGAGTATAAACATCAACTCTTGGTTCCCAGAGCGCAAACCGGAGTATAAACATCAACTCTAGGTTCCCAGAGTGCGAACCGGAGTATAAATCCTAACTCCACTTTCCCAGAGTGTGAATTGGAGTATAAACATCAACTCTAGGTTCCCAGAGTGCGAACCGGAGTATAAATCTTAACTCCAAACTCCCAGAGTGCGAGATTGGAGTATAAGCATATAAATGCGGTTCCGGAGAGGGTGGACCCGTCCGTCTAACGACTTCGGCCGTATCCTGACCAAGTTTGAGGAGGATGGAACCGTCTGTCTAACGACCTCGCTTGTTAACTCGGGGTGGATGTGATCCGACCATCCATGATCCTGATAAATCCATCGTTCCCAGAGTGCGAACGAATTCCTAAAAAGCCCAAACAGGTGTGACTGACCATCTGTCGGCTAACTCCAAGTTCCCAGAATGTGAATTGGAGTATAAACATCAATTCCAGGTCCCGAAGTGCGAACCAAAACATCAATGCTAACTCCAACTTCCCAGAGTGTGAATTGGAGTATAAACATCTATTCCAGGTTCCTAGAGTGCAAACCGAAGCATCAATGCTAACTCCAACTTCCCAGAGTGTGAATTGGAGTATAAACATCTATTCCAAGTTCCCGGAGTGCGAACCCAAACATACATGCAGACTTCAAATTCCCAGAGCGTGAATTGGAGCATTAGCATTAATTCCAGGTTCCCGTAGGGCGAACCGAAAAATACAAATGCCAACTCCAAATTCCCAGAGCATGAAGTGGAGTATAAACATCAATTCCAGGTTCCCGGAGTGTGAACCAAAATATAATGTCGACTCCAAATTCCGAGAGTGTGAATTGGAGTACAAATACCAAGTCAAAGTTCCTGGAGTGCGAACTGTGTTACAAACGTCGATAACTCTCGAATTCCCAAAGCGCGAACCAGATTATCGATCACAGATTATCCTAAGTCCCCGGAGTGTGGACATGTGCTCAAGATTTGCAATATGTGCGATCGACCACCGAAATACAAATGTCGTTCCCCGGAACTGGGGGCAAAAAGCTTAAGTGTTAATCACTAACCGAAGCAATACAATGTCCAAAATTCAACTCATTCATCAATCACGACATGTGGTCAAGATTTTCAGACTTGGTAAATAAAACAGACTCAACTTGAAGGTAGAAACACCACAAGTACACTGGAATGAAAGTCAAGTACTGCAAGTACTTAAGCACAAAAGAAATGAGAGTTGAAGCAAAGAAATTAAATGTCATTTCAACTAACTGTATGTGAAGATTCATATACAAGTTATTCCAAAAATTCCTACTAGCAGGGGGCTGAGCCTGCATATATACATGGCCTATGAAAGAAAAATAAAAGCAACTTCCTAACTGCCAAAAATGCGCCAGAGGGGAATTATCTACTTTTTCTTCTTCGGCTTTTTCTTCGACGCGGAACTACTCGAACCGCTAACAGTCTTTCGCTTCAAGCCCTTACCCTTTGGCGGATCATCCTGCTTCAAGGACACATCGTCCGGAATTGGAAGATCAGCGAGCCCTTCATAGAGATTATCAGTTCTTGGGGGAGACATCTCCGAAGTTCTAATTCCGGAGGCGGGCTGGGCATGACAACAGATTTCCATCTTCCTTTCTTAGATGGTTTGTCAACGGCTGCCTTGCCTTTTCCCTACTATTCGATATCCTGGGGTACATCCGCAGGTTCGCCCAACGGTTCCATCGGCGAACTTCGAAAGGTAGTCCAATATGCATTTCTGTGATCAAGTTCAGTCGTGCAAGGCAGAAGCTCGTCGGAGTCGAATGTTTTAATGCGCAAAAGTTCTCTAAGTTCGTCTAATTTCAACTTGGAATCGGTCGCCACAGTTCAAATTCATATCGAGTCGGAGATGCATCATTTTTCGTATCAACCATGTTCGAATCGATACATTCGTATCGATCAGATTTGACTTGATATATTTCGAATCGATCGATAACAAAGGCTCAGGCTCGTATTGATGCTTTTCATATCGAACCGTTTCGACTCGATACGCTTCGTATCGATCGGGTTCGAGCCGATATGGTTTCTATCAATCGTGGGAGTGAGAACTTCGTATCGATCATACGAGCCAAGTACTCGCATCGATCATTCCAGATCGACATGAGCTCCAACCATCTACGATCGATGCGAATCTCTCCGTCCCACTTAACTTTTCAATCAATACGGGCATCGATACGAAGTCAAATACTCTGGGTCGATTCGAAATCTCATATTCCAGATCGAAACGAAGACAGAGGTAAAGTGATTCCTCCATACCTCCTTCTTCTCCAAAGGGCCTCAACTCCATGGCCACGCTCCATCCACAATCTTGCTCTCACTCGTCCAGATCTCAAATTCATCAAAACCGATCATAAAAGAAAGAAGTATGGTTGAGATTTCGAGTTTCATCGTTCTTAACACGATTCTATCCATTAATTACCTGATTTTAATGATTATGCTCAAAGGATCGAAGGATTGGTTTGATTCAAAGTGGCTATTTCACAACCATCAACTCAAAACAGTGGAGGACCATCGATACGAGCGTTGTTTTCGTATCCATCCAAACCAATCGATATGAACGACATTTCGTATCCATCAGGGATCATCGATGCGAAGCAGGGTCAACCGCAGTTTGTGACCATCAATATGAATGAACATTTCGTATCCATCAATTCGACTCGCATCGATATAAAAAACTACTTTTCAATCTTTTGCATCGATTTAGGAGAGGATCGATACAAGAGGATAGTCAAAAACAACCATCAAGCGTTGTTTCAACTCGAATTTCAAATCGGTTCAGGAGAGAATCAATACGAAATCCGATAACAAACTAAACTGACAACGACTCGTGAACATGCAACGTTAACGAGAGTCAAGTTAACATATATGCATGTATGTTGGACTAACATTCGATTTTCAACATTCACAGGGATCGAATGCCCATCTCATTACGATTACGACGACAAACAGCTAATCACCATCACATAGCAGCCAGTTACAGTAATACAGAGTACAACTTTCAACGAAAAAATGTCTAGAGAGAAACTGCAGCTTTTCAAAGCACGTCATGTTTCCATAAGACATACTTTAGGGGGCAAATGTTATCCCGCCTTTTGGCAAGGCCGTGATACCAAGGAACTGATTGAAAACCAAGGATCACTCTTCCTAGATATCAAGCCTACACAGGTTCGCTATGGATATCGATGAATTTTGTTCGAGTCCAGATTGATATACAATTGATAGGACATGACAAGCAAAGCCATAAAAGCCTGCATTCCAAATTTCAAGTCAATCCAAGTTCATATGCTCATGTTATGATCGATTCAATCTAGAGGAAACGTCCCAGCCTTCGTATTCATCACTATGGTCGTCTTTATATCCATCATCGAACTCTAGTTCGAATCGATCATGTTCGTATCGATCGGGATTCCAGGGTCTTCGTATCCATCGAAGAGCCTTAGTTTGTGTCGATGAATTTCAAATCCGTCAGCTCCTCCTTATTCGAATCCATTGGCATCTCCCTACTTCGTATCTATCGGCAGATAAGCCTACTTCGCATCCATCAACTAAGGCAACGGTTGCTGCTTCGTATCCATCATAGAAGCCTCTCTTCGTATCCATCAGGTCACCTTACTTCGTATCCATCGAAGGGCTCCAGTTCGCATCGATTGGCTTCGTATCCATTGAGACGCTACGTGGTTTGTATCCATCAAAGGAAGGCTTGTTCGTATCCATCGACCATCAGTAGTTCGTATCCATCAATGACTGTTGTTCGAACCCATGAATGAGGCCCTATTCGAATCCATCAAGTCAACAAACCTGGGTGACAGGTCATCCCTCGATACGAACAAGGCGAGATATATGGAGTCGATGCGGTCAACTCGGAGAAAAGACCGGATCGAGGCGAAGATTGTGCTCCACATCATCACGAAGGCGCGTGCCACCATCGATTCGAAGCAATCGATTCGAACAAATCGATTCGAACAAAGCAGCCTAGCGAAGAACTTCATTTCATATCGACTATTTCTCCCAATCCACTGATCCAAATGCAATGAAATTTTCACAGGAGATTGCCTACATGCCAAGGAGTGTTCCCACCAAATTTCAGCTTGATTGGACATCATCTTGATCGATATGAAATGATTCCATGTCGATCACAAATTGACTGGAAACTTTCTAGAATTGGTCGTGTAGGCCCCCTCACGTGCCAGAGCGAATCTCCCGAAGTTTGAGCGAAGTCTCAGCCTCCTACGCCTATAAATAGAGCCCCAGAGCCTACAGAAAAAGGATCTTTTGATTCTGAAGCGTCGAGACTCTGCCGGATCGAGATCTCCATCATCCTACACCATATTCTTGCTGTTAATTTTGAATTTCCAGTTGTATCTTGTTGTTGATTGCTGTAACCACTTGTAATCATTGAAAGAGAATCAATAAAACTGTAAAAAAACTTCATAGTGGACGTAGGCAACACGCCGAACCATTCTAAATCGCTTATCTGCGCATTTACTTTCTTGTTGATTGGAGTTTTAGTTAGATAATTCTCATTTTCAATTTATACCCTTCATTATTATCTCTTCAAAAACTTCCGAAGAGTGTTGTGACCAATTTTGGTGCAAACAGCTATCTCATGTTCAGCTCCTTTTGAGGGAACGAATACTTTAATGACTTATGATCCGTATATAGCTCAAACCTCTCTCCCAAAAGGTAATCTCTCCACACCTTTAATTCAAAAATCACCGTAGCCAATTCCAAATCATGCGTTGGATATCTAACCTCATGTGGTCTAAGCTGTCGAGAAGCATAGGAAATCACTTTACCTCTCTACATCAACACAGCTCCTAATCCAGTTCCACACGCATCTGTATAAACTACCAAATCCTTATTCCCCTTCAGAACAACTAACACATGTGCATTAGTCAATAAGTGTTTCAAGCTCTGCAATGCTTCCTCACACTTATTGGTCCACACAAACTTCACATCCTTTTGCATTAGCTTGGTCATCGACGCTGCTATCCATGAAAAATCCTTAATGAATCTCCTGTAATATCCAGCAAATTCAAGAAAACTCTTTATCTCAGTCATTGTCTCAGGTCTCCTCCAATTATTCACTGCTTCAATCTTATTCAGATCCGCCGACAACCCTTTCTCTAAGACTACATGACCAAGATATTAGTCCTTGAGATGATGGTTTTGATGACAACAACCTTAGAATAAGATTATAAAATATAAATACTAACATTATAGTTTAGATATATATATATATATATATATATATATATATGTATATGCAGGATTTAACCATGCAGGTTCCAAGAATGAAAACTGTACGGTATAGAGATTCAAGACTGAAGATATCAAGATTGAAGAATCATGAGTATCAAGATTATCAAGAGTTCAGGATTTCAATAATAAGTAATCTAGTTAGGAATTTTGTTAAAAGTCCTAGAAAAGCAATGGCATCTTAAGATCCATTTTATTCGTGGAATGGAATCCACTTCGATCCCGTTAAAGGGATGGAACCCTAAGTAGGATGGAACCTACGAAAAATCTAGTGGAACATTGCTTTGTATCCACTAACTTTTATTCAAATGTTTTACAAAATTATATCTTGTTTTCAAAATGATTCCAAAATCTTCCTTTCAAAACAATTAAAAACATCTATCCTGGTTTTAAAATACTTTTAGCCTCAAAATGATCTTTATCTTCAAAATCAAAGTATCCTTGGTTTTAAACTATTTTTTAATTATAATATATTTAACTTTTAATATTTATACTTAGATTTAAATATATAGAAAAATTGTATATATACCAAAATATTATTCTCTATACTTATTTATGTATTTTAACAATAGTTAAATATATTTATAAAGTTTAAAATAGTTTTAATACAAGATAAAAGTTATTTTCAAAGAAAAATAAACTACCAAAAATACCATAGGCCTGTCGAGAACCCCAACATACCCTTGTCGACAAAGTGGCAATTTATTTCAAAAATTTAAATTTCAAAGGAAGTGTCTATTCGTCATATCCTTTCACGAATGGACATGGCTGTTGTTCTCCTATAAATAGGGGTTGTTTTAAATGAATTTATATTCATATTTTCTCCGATTTCACTTCTCTTCTTCTTCCACATTTCTTTATATACATTTTTACCATTACTCTGCCGCAATCACCATTGAATCTAACTAGATCATTTCTGTTTTGATTCTCTATCACTATCTCAACAAGATCTCAGTGTTATTTAGAGTTATAGGCTTCTTTGTAATAAATCAAGCGAAAAAAGGTGTGATTCTAGCCAGTGAAATCAATCAAGCGAGAAAAGGTGTGATTGTAACCTATGAAATCAATTGGGTGAACTTGTTGCCCATAAAATCAAGTATCTCTACCCAAAGGATTGTGAATCTGGAGTGGTGTACCTCGTGGACTTGAAATATAGGGTATAATTGTAAGAATTGATTTTGAAAGGAAATCCGTACTTGTGTGCGGGACTGGATCTAGGGTAACTCTGAACCAGTATAAAATCCAGTGTGTTCTTTCCTTTATTGCTTTTAATTTATTTCTGCATCTGTGTTGATTCTGTGATCATATCTGTGTCTGAATATTGCATACATTTGTGTTCAAATTAATATAAACTCAAAAAGAATTAGTAATTTCTTAAAACACTATTCACCCCATCCCTCTAGTGTTAATTCTAGCCTTAAGATCCGCAATCCGCATTTCTCACATTTGGTATCAAAGCAAGGTTTTCAAAGTTTCATAATCTGAATTTTGAAATTTTTTCAAAATGGCTATCAACACTGGTACAGTTAAGACTACCTGTAACAACTCGATATTTTAGCCATTCGCATCCACACACGCTGGACTTGAATTGCTCAAAATACCGCATTGTAAATAAATTTGGTGCAAATGAAATACAAATCATAGGATCACAGACACAGAAATATCAGAATAACTCGCAGCAAAAATTAAAATACCATAGTAGTTCATGAAGCTACTATAACAAACTCTTAAAACATAATACATAATATTAGTTTGAAAAACATATACAATAGAAATATCAAATACATAGTAATTTATAAATAGCAGAGCTGAAATAGGACAACTGAAACTGAAAGGGAACATATAACTAGACAAGTAGAATCTCCAGCGATTCCTAGCTTCAGAAAAGAAATCAAAAGCTAAGCCGTAAATACTCAGGCTGACCCGAGTGTAAAGTAAAACACAAAACACTCGAGTCAGGACAAATATACTTATATAATGTAAACCAACTCAAGTGAATTGTGGTAGTAATGTACAATAACTTAAAGGATGCTTGGGACCGCCCATCCTTTAAGGATCAGCTAAACCATAAATTTAATACATCCCGTGGTTAAATTTTCAAAATGGTATTTTAAACTTCGAAATCAAATATCATTTCACAATTCAATATCATTTCAAATCCATTTCAAAATATCAAAATATCATATTTTTCCAAAACCACATTTCAAAATATCAAAATATTTCGAATCAAATTACTTCATTTTAAATCATAAAAATGAAGTTATTATATTTAATAATTAAATTATTAAATTTCCAAAATTTTAATCTTTTAAAGTTCATTTATTCACTTAAATTTTATAAAACAATGAAAATTCAACTTTCGCAACATTTAGAAAATGCTACGACAAGTTACTTTTAAAACAATTCAATTTAACAAAAGACAGCATTAAAAATGTTGTAATAGGGTTACTTTAGTTCAAATAAAACCTTAGCTAAATTCAACAATTATAGCACTTATAAAGTGCTATAATAGCCTTTAATTCAATTTGGCCGTTTAGTTCATTTCTATCAACTACAACATTTACAAATGCTGTAATATCCTTTACATTAGAAATAATAACATTTCAAAAATGCTGTTAATTAAATTCAAAATATTTAATATAATTTCACAAACAATTAAATCTTTATTAAGTCATTTAAACTTATAAAATCATATATTCTCACTTTTAAAACATTCATTTAAATACCCTTATATTCATAATTTTATGAAGTTAAATTTTCATTCAAAAATCAATTTAATAATAATATACATATATAACTCAACATTCAATTTCAATTCTTTATAATTAAATTTTTAGCTTAACACTTAAGTTTAAATTTTCAAATATAACTTATTTTTCATTTTATTTACTTAACTTAAAATTCATTTTAAAACAAAATTCACAAATTTCCAACCTAAGTTATATTTCAAAATTCAACTTAAATATTAATTTATTTAACCTTTTAACTTATTCAAAAATCATTAACACTTTATGAAATCATTTTAAATTTGTTTAATTCAAAATTTAAATCTATTTATCATATTTTCCTACTTAATTTAAATTCCATTTATAACCATATCATAATTTCCAAAATAACTTATATTTCAATTTTCTAACTTTACCAATAATTTGTTTCGCTTATAAATTTTTAGAAAATCAATAATACATTACAAAAATCATTTTTAATTAAGTTTAAATCAAAATATTAAAATATTTACATTTCTAAGATATTTTAAAATATTTAGAAAAACATATTTTAACCACGGGTCTGTATACCATTTTCTAGCCTAGGTAAAGAGATACGGATCTTATATCATTTAAATCCGTAATTTACAAAGAAAACCCGGGTTTGATCATTTCAAACGCGCAATCCCAAGTAAAAATGAAATATATAAAAATCGTTCAGGCCTATCATTTCAGCCCATAACGATTTTTCCCTATTCTAAAGTCCGTTCGGGTATGTATCATTTCAACCCATAGTGATTCTAATCCAAAGGGAACTTGCAATATGATAAACTGATATAAATAACAGAATAGCATTATATAATAGTAACAGATGGTATAACAGGTAAATAAGCATGGGTGAACATCATATGATCATAACATAAAAAATATAGCATGGTGACATGTTTTACAGATTCAATCGTGATTAGTTTACTAGTCATATAAGTATAAATTTGTCTGGTGAGAATTACTCACTGGTATAAGCTGGAGACAATAACCAAAGTACACAAACTGAGATCCACAAAGGCATGATAGCCAGACAATGATTCGAGAATGGGAGAGCTAAAGCTAATTGCGTTGTTACATAACAAACGAAGCAAAGTACAATACATAAATTTCAAACCAAACTATTATAAACAAAGCTAGAAATATAAGCACAATACATAGCTAAACTTTTTGCACTTGCATTCAACCACTTGTGCTTCAGCTATGGACTGGAAAGGCACTGTAATAGGATGGTTTTGGATCAGGTTAAGGTCAGGTTGAGGTTATGTAGGGGTCGGCCAAAGCAATACAAAGGTGATGAAGGCATATGTGTGCTTGAATTCACAAAACAAGGCAACAACAAGCAACAACATGGATTACAAGGCCTAAATGACTTCGGCCAAGCATGAATTGGGCACGGCCTGATCTTGGAGGGTCAACTACAGATGTGGCAAGGTCTGAAGCTTAGGTTTGTGGTGGTGTTTGGTCGGCCAAGCATGATGGTGGAGTGGTGACAACAAGTAGTGATCGGCTATGGTTGTATATGTTGTTGGGCGAATTTTCACCCAGAAGATCTCAAGACCAAGAAGCCACAGTTTCGCTCGGGTTCACAATCTCCACTTCATTCAGCACGACCAATCACCTTCCCATTCGGCCTTGACACATTCGGCCTCCACTTCGTTCGGCCCCCACCACATTCGGCATCCTTTATACCACCGGTCCAAGCACACGACACCGAACCAGATGATGCCGAACCAGCCTCTCCAATACACTGCCGAACCAGATGATGCCGGACCAATCGCCACCGGTCCAAGCCACAACCGAACCAGCCTCTCCAATACACTGCCGAACCAGATGATGCCGGACCAATCGCCACCGGTCCAAGCCACAACCGAACCACCATGACCAAACCAATCTCCAAGCACGGCCGAATGAAGCCTCGCCGAACCAGAAGTGCCAGGCCAAATTGCTCCAGCCCGGGCCCACCAGCAGCTATATACATCCAAGACCCCTACCCCCAACCTCACTCTATAAATAGAGGGGCAGGGGTACAACAATGGCAGACAAGTTTGAGAGCTCAAGCAAGGAAGGAACTTTCAAACTACTTTCATACACTTGGATACAACGCATTGTACTTGTAACCTGAAAGAAAGAAGATAATAACATATAAAGTGGACGTAGGCATATTCTGGCCGAACCACTATAAATCTGTGTGTCTTTTACATTTCAGCCCCTACTTTTCTCATATTTACATACTCATCTAAAATCATTGAAAATCACATATAATCAACTAAATAATACGACTTGGAGGTGTTTGTCCATTTTTTGTGCAAACATTTTTGGTGCTTTCACTGAGAGCTGAACTCAAACTTCATCTTCTCCCACTCAACCTTTTTCCTAACGACATCACTCGTTGCTTAGAAATCATGCCTTCCAAACAGAGAAGGGATGTTAACAAAGGAAAGAACATCGCAACTAGCAGCCTTCCAGATCCAGCAATCACAGATCAGCCCACTTCAACAGCAGTACCAGATGAAAATCAGGAAAATCCAACTGGTCCCGCAACGGAACAACCAATCACTAGGGCAGATCTGGACAGGGTTGTGGCTGAAGTAACTAACCGCTTCACATCCCAACAAGAAACTTTGGTGGACCAACTCATGACACGCTTAAGGGACGCTGAAGAGTCCAACCGCAACACTGAATCATGGGGTGAATCCCAATCCGGAGGATCCCGGAGGCAACAAAGGTCTTCACTCTTCGAACAAGCTATCAACAGGAAAAACGATGATAGGGGCCGCGCCCGGACTCAGCCCGAATTCCGACTCGAGGAAGCCCTTGGAACCGAACCTAGCGGGGGAGGCACCAGGCGAGGGTCGGATGTAGCTGAGCCAGTCATGCCACCTAATCATAGAAACCCCGCTGAACGGAGCCGAGCTAGAACCCAGCCCGAAGTTGACCCCATGGATGTGCTAGAAACAGAACCCCACAGGGGAAGATCAAGGCAGGGGGCAACTGTAGCTGGTCCTAGCGTGCATCCAAGCAGCCAAAGACAACCACTGGATAATGCTAGAGGTGATAGACTGTACCATCCCTACAGGTCATCTGGGCGAGATAGATCCCGCAGGGAAGAACCGAGCTCATTTTTGTCCGCTCCAAGTTCTGACGAGCGGATGGCACGATTATTCAGAGAATGTGTCCAACGGGAGCAAAGGGACCGAGGAATAGGCGCTAGGGTCACCAGTCCCTTTACCCGAAATATCGAAACTGCCATCACTCCCCGGGAATGGAAAATGCCAACCATGGAACCTTACAAAGGAACTTCCGACCCCATCGTACACCTGCAGAGATACACCCAGCATATGCTCATGAGTGGAGCAACAGAAGGAGTATTATGTAAATGCTTTCCGCTATTCCTATCAGATCTAGCTACCTCCTGGTTCTGCCATCTACCCCAAGGATCCATCAACTCATGGGAGATGTTAAAAGAAAGGTTTATTAGCCAGTTCCGCATCCATGTGGAACAACCCAGGGATGCTTATTCTCTATCCAATGTCAAACAGAAAACCGGAGAGACGCTACAACAATATCTAACACGGTTCAACGCCGCAGCGGCAGCAGTTCAAGATGCCGATGAAAAACTCACTCTAATGGCCCTCTGTAGTGGTGTGCATCCAGACACCAAGTTTGCCAGAAGATTAACTAAGGAAAAACCAGTTACCTTGCCTGATTTCTTCCATGAAGCTGGAAAGTATATGAGACTTGAAGACGCTGCTACGGAGAGGCAGCCAGGGCAACAAGGCAAGATAATTCAGGACAAGGTTCCCACTGCAGCTAAGGACGCTCGAAGAAATGAATCTAGAGACAATGCTGGGGGCAGAAAGGGTGAGAAGCGCCAATATCGACCAGGGCCAAGATTTGACTCCTACACTCCTTTGAATGAAACAATCGAAAACATCTACCTAGCCACTCAGGGCGAACTCGGATACAAGCGCCCCCCGCACAAGAAAGAATCAGATAACGCACTCAAGTCCGGAAAGTTCTGTCGCTTCCACGAATCCCACGGACATGACACCAATGAATGCCACCATCTTCGGGACTTGATCGAAGAACACATTAGAAGAAGAAGACTGGAACGTTATGTGAAAAGTCAGAACAGGACTCCAACTCCTGCCAATGAGAACTCAAAGCAACCCCTCCCAGAAGTAGGCGGAGGGAGTCGCAACAATCACAACACCAGTGGCTCTAGTCAAGAGAAGATAGTAGTCCTTACCATCTCAGGAGGACCACACATTGCCGACAGAAGTTGGGCAGAGATGGAAAGGTACGGCAAGTCGCTTAGAAATACCGGAGGATACGTTAACTCCGTCACAGAAGAACGCCAACCGAAACGAAAAGAGAGCGACGACATCATATTCAGTAGACGCGATTTGGAAGGAAGACAGTACCCACATATGGATCCTATGGTCATCTCTGCCTGGTTCGGCCCTGCTAAAGTTTTTCGGATTCTAATAGACACGGGAAGCTCCGTAAACATCTTGTTCAAACATGCTTTCGACAAAATGAAGTTATCAATGAAGGATGTGTCTCCCTGCGACAAACCACTGCACGGTTTCACTGGAGATGCAAAAATGCCCCTCGGGCAACTTGACCTCTTCGTCGAAATAGGAAGTCATCCCCGCTCCGTGGTGCGAAAACAAACGTTCGTGCTAATAGAGAACCACTCGGCTTACAACGCCTTCTTGGGGAGACCAGCCTTGTCTGACTTCCAAATTGTCCTAGCCCCCTGGTGCCTGAAGATGAAATTCCCGACAGACAACGGAATAGGAGAAGTAGAAGGAGATCAAGACGCTGCCCGAGACTGCTATGTAACTGAGCTTCGCAACAACCGCAGAAAGAATAAAGGAAAAGATGCAGAGACTACTCTCTGCATGAAAAGCTTGGAGGCATAGCAACTAAAGAAAGCCCCTCCTCTTCGATACACAAGCGATCCCTTCAATGAACTAGACCCCCGGGATAAAGAGGAGGAGGCTACCGCCGAGCCTGCAGAGGCTATGGAATTCGTATCTGTAGATAAGCATGATTCAAGTAGACTATTAAAAATCGGATCTCAGCTGAAAACGGAATTGAAGGATCGACTCATTGACTTTCTCCGCCACAACTTAGATGTATTTGCGTGGACCCATGCCGATATGACAGGAATCTCCCCAGACGTAGCATGCCACATGTTGAACATCGATCCCACCAAGGTACCAGTAAAGCAGAAAAAGAGGAGCATGGGGGCAGAGCGATCAGCAGCCCTTGATGAGGAAGTAAAAAATCTACTTGCTAATGACTTCATACGGGAAGCCATCTACCCAGAATGGATCGCTAACCCAGTGCTAGTAAAAAAGGCCAATGGAAAGTGGCGAACATGTATTGACTTCTCCAATCTGAATGACGCTTGCCCGAAAGACTGCTTCCCACTTCCCCGAATTGACCAACTCGTGGACAGCACAGCTGGGCACGAACTCCTATCTTTTATGGATGCATACTCCGGATATAACCAGATCCCCATGCACGCTCCCGATCAGGACCACACTAGCTTCATCACCGACCGCGGATTATATTGTTACAAAGTCATGCCTTTTGGACTCAAAAATGCTGGAGCTACCTATCAACGCCTCGTCAACAAAATGTTCGCAGAACTGATAGGACGTACTATGGAAGTATATGTGGATGACATGTTGGTGAAGTCCAGGAAAGCCAACGACCATGTAAGCCATCTGGACGATATGTTTCGGGTACTTCGCCGATATGGAATGAAGCTGAATCCTCTAAAGTGCTCCTTCGGAGTATCATCGGGAAAATTCTTAGGATTCATCGTCCACGCCAGAGGAATCGAAGCAAACCCTGAACAAATCCGAGCTTTAAAAGAAATAAGGATACCTTCCACTCGGAAAGAAATGCAGAGCCTAAACGGAAAGGTGGCCGCCCTAAGCAGATTCATTTCCAAGGCAACTGACAAGTGTGTCCCTTTCTTCGAAGCACTCAAGAAAGACAAAGGGAGGTTCGAGTGGACCGACGAATGCTTAAAAGCCTTCCTCAACCTAATCGAACACCTTCAGAGACCACCAGTACTCTCAACTCCTAATGAAGGTGAAGTGTTATACCTATACCTCGCTGTATCATCTCATGCTCTAAGCGCCGCCTTGGTAAGAGAAGAAGACCGCACACAACGTCCGGTTTACTTTGTAAGCAAGAGATTTACGGGGGCAGAAGCCAGATATCCTAAACTTGAGAAGTTAGCATATTGTTTATTGATCGCGTCACGGAAACTGCGACACTACTTCCAGTCTCACTCCATCAGGGTTCTAACCGATCAACCACTAAGACAAGTGCTCCATCGTCCTGACACTTCTGGGCGACTCCTTAAATGGTGCATCGAAATAAGTCAGTATGATATCACCTACCATCCCCGCACCGCTACCAAAGGACAAGCCATGGCTGATTTCATTGCCGAATTCACTACCAACGAAGGCAAGGAACAATCCGAAGTAGCAAAAAACATCAAGTGGAACCTCTTTGTAGACGGAGCATCGAACGAACAAGGCTCGGGGGCTGGTATTGTGATCATCACCCCCAGGGGAAGAAAGTTGTACTATGCATTGAGATTGGAGTTCACGGCCACTAACAACGATGCTGAATATGAAGCAGTAATAGCGGGATTGGAACTGGCCCTAGAAATTGGAATCAATTCCTTATGTATTCATAGTGATTCTCAGCTTATCGTAAACCAGGTACTAGGAGAATTCCAGACTCGAGGAGAACGACTCACAGCGTACCTAAAGAAAACCAAACTGCTGCTCGATCAATTGGACTATTATCTAATCAAACACATTCCTCGAGAAGAAAACCAAGAGGCAGATGAACTTGCGAAGCAAGCTAGTATGAAGGACAGCACCATTCCCGGAGCACTAGTAATCTCAAGGCAGCTAGCCCCAAGTTTCGAACAAGTAAATCTGATAACTGCAATCGAAGAAGGAACCTGGATGACTCCTATCCGGAAATATTTGCAAGATGGCATACTACCCGACAGGCGTGACGAAGCCAAGAAGATCTTGAGAAAAGTTCCCCACTACACAATACAAGAAGGCATCCTCTACCGGCGTGGCTTCTCTAGCCCCTTATTAAGATGCGTCGCCGGAAGGGAAGCCAAGGAGATATTAACAAACATCCATCAGGGAGGATGCGGAGATCACACTGGAGGACAGACTTTGGCAAGAAAGATACTCCGATATGGATATTACTGGCCCACACTAAACAAAGATACCCTAGACTTCGTTAAGAAATGCGACAGATGTCAGAAGTTCGCCAAGATCCCTCGACTGCCCACAAACGAAATTACTCAAATGACCAGCCCTTGGCCCTTTGCTGTATGGGGGATTGACTTAATTGGCGAACTGCCAACGGGCCGAGGCGGAGCCAAATATGCTATAGTGGCAGTCGATTATTTCACCAAATGGGTGGAAGCGGAACCTTTAAATAAAATATCTTCAGCAAAAATTATTAACTTCTTGATCAAAAACATTCTGTGCAGGTATGGAGTCCCCCTCAAGATCGTATCAGACAACGGACTCCAATTTGACAGCGAAGAATTTGCCGACTGGTGCCAAGAGCATGGAATTCATAAAAGCTTCTCATCAGTAGCTTACCCTCAGGCAAACGGACAAGTTGAAGCTGTCAACAAAATTCTCAAAACCCTAATCAAGAAGAAACTTGAAAAGTCAAAAGGCGCTTGGGTGGACGAACTTCCTACGGCACTATGGGCATACCGCACATCTTTCAGAACATCAACGGGACATACTCCTTTCTCTTTGGCATATGGATCGGAGGCAATGCTCCCAGTTGAGACTATTGTGCCGTCCCACCGTAGGATCCACTACAACCCAGAAGAAAACGAAGAACTCCTCCTCATGTCTTTGGAACTGATTGAGGAAAGGAGAAACGATGCAGCACTCAAAGCAGCAGCTCACAAACAAAAAGTGGCAGCACTATACAATTCCAAAGTCAAGCATCGCAGCTTACAAGAAGGAGATCTTGTCCTCAGGCGAATCTTTCCGCGCCCCGGGGCACTGGACCCCATCTGGGACGGACCATATGTAATTCACAAAGATCTCCACAACGGAGCTTACATTTTGTCAACAGTGGACGGAGAGGTGTTCCAGAGGGCATGGAACATCCGACACCTCCGTCGATACTTTTCTTAACTTGTACTGCCCATATGAAGTGAATTAACAAAGAGAACCAGTGGACGTAGGCATTTTCGTGCCGAACCACTTTAAAAAATCTTGTCTCTTTTTAACTTGTTCCTTTATGTCTTGGCTACTTGTTAAGTTTTATCCCTTTCTGTTGAACAAAATCCTATGGCATCTCCACTCAAGACGCACCGCGGCCTCATCTAGACTAGGCCTAACAGGTACGCCACGATTCTATGCACTCGCCAATGAGACTCTTTTGCTCCAGCATCCCTCTGCTGCGGGTTAACTCATTGCGCGCCTGCCCTCAAAGCCAACTGTAATGAGCCGATTATAAGTCATCATAAAGGCCGACTATAGCCGATGGCAGCTCATTACGGCGTTCGGCTCGTCGGTAACCGTGAACCTACTTTAAGCCCCAACATAAGGTGTGGCCAGCCAGGGGTAGTTCACGGCCAACGGCACCCACGCTAGCCGGCCACGGTAAATCGAATAATACCCACGATTACGGACCATAACGGTTCGGGTAGTTACCGTGCGCGATCTCGGCTCCGATGTGTCTTAAGTGCGGCTGTGGTAAAAAAGAAAACTCCCCGCGGAGGCGTAAGATGGGTGACAAATGTCTCCAAGACCCACAGCTAGGGAAAGTGACTACAAAACCCGTTTGCCACGAACTTAAGCACATCGACGGCCTTCCGTGACTGGAAGTTTTACTTTTACTATATTTCCATTTCATTTAAATATTTTTCTCCTATCCTGTATAACAAACTCTAAAGTACAGGAAACCAAATAGGAACATTCACTCATGAGGCTCTAAGCCTGCGTGCTGGGTAGCAGGGCGCTCTGCTATACCCGTGAACAGTTACACAAGACACTCAAAGCTACCGCCTGCGAATAAAACATAAAGGGCGGTACTCTCTTCTCTTGTACATAAATGCGTAACTATAACTTATTCATACACTGACATTGCAAAACGTGAAATTATATTTCAAGCAAAAACTTAACATCAAACACAAGTGGAATCACAGGCATATACATAATTATACTTCTCACACAGCACATAAAGATAGCAACAACATTTAAACATGACAAAATCAGCTTATATTATAAGATCACACGAAGCTATTCTTTGCAAATAATTTTATTACAGTTGCATATCAAAGACTAACATGAACAGTGATAAAAAAGAAACAAAAAGATGGCAGATGCATCCACACTCCATCACCAACTCCCCCAGCCTACTTAGCCGCAGGATCGGAGCCCCCAGCATGTGGATCTGAAGTCCCACCTGTCCAGATCGGAAGAGGAATTCATTAAACGAACGATCAAGTTATGAAAACACGGAAAGAAAAGAAAGGGAAAAGAATAACTCACCAGCATCCGCCGCTTGATCCTCATCATCCAACTGCACGCCCGCTTCCTCCGCAGCGAGTAGCCGCATCCCCTCCTTCACCGCCGCTTGCTCCTCCTTTGAGAACTGAGCAGTAACCGCGCTCAAGTTGAAAGCCTCTCCGCCTTCCTTACCCGCATTCACCCTGGCCTCCTCTAAAGCCTGGAGATACACCTTGGCCATGACCCGAGGGTAATCGTCCATCCAAGACAAGCCGCCCTCTTTCCAAGTATGGAAGTACATATCCTGAAGCATCTCATCCATCATCCCCTCATTTTCCTCAAACTCCCTCACCCGAGCCTCGGAAGCTTGCAACTTAGCGACGGCGACGTCCCTCTCTGATTGGTATCTCAAGCAGTCAGCCTGGAGTGACCTCCTCATTTCCTCCTCCTTCAACCTAAGGGACCTCCTCATCTCCTCCATTTCCTCCTTCAACTCAGCCTGAGCCATCTCCGCAGCCTCGAGTCTCCCCGACAACTCCTCTACCCGCTCGAGATCCGCATTTCGAACCTCATCCACCGTTGTAATGGCCATGTTAATCCGCTCCCTGCAGGTAACCTCCATCTTCCGTAACTCCGCCCTACTGGCCTTCTCCATGGTCTCTTTCAGACGCTGGGAGGCTTCCTCATGCTGGGAGATCTGGATGGCTTGGTCGGCAAGCTGCTTGGCCTGATCGGCAACCTTTAGCCTTAACCGAATATTAGCACTCCCAATCTCCTCCCCGGCCTTGACCAATCGAGCATGATGCTCCATTAACTTCTTAGTCTCTTCGGCCACCCGGTCAATATTAGCCTTGGCCTCGTCCCCCATAGTAACTACCCGAGTAGTAAGCAGATCAAGATCTAGGGACTTGGCCTCATCCAGCACACGTACCATGGGGTTGCGGGGAAGTAGGTGCTCGCCCGTGGTCTCATCAAATGAAATATCCCGAAAACTTGGGTCTAAATCAGGATGACCGGCAAAAGGGTCACGAGGCACGGGGCGAGGCACATCGGGACGCCTTATATGAATGACAGTAGATCTCTTGGAAGGAGGAGGAGGGGGGCAGGGCTCCGTGCTCTCCTCCGTAGTATCACAAGGAGGCTGAGTAGGGGGAGACAGAGTAGGAAGCTGCGAAGCAGAAGAAGACTCAAATAAGGAACGGCTCCGCTTCCTTTTCTGAATGCCCTCTTCGATGACCCCAAGAAGAGGGCGGTACTTGACTACGTCCCCAGTGCGATCAGTAGAAGGTTTCGCGGAAGCTCTCCTCGACTTAAATTGTTCAAGGCGGTATCGAACATCCGACGTTTTACCCGCCTGGCCTGCCCCTGGAATAAAGAACAAGTGTTACGAACATACAATAATCCGCAATTCAAAAAATGTGCTAAGTTAAAAAGAAAGAAAAGTGAGGAGACACATCTGTTATACAAACCCGGTGGAGGAGTGGGATACTGCAATAAGTCCTGGATCTCATTCCAGGACGGAAGTGAACCGTAAAAAATTTCTAAGTCCCTATCGAAAATGGAATCGGCAGAAGACAAAAGTTCACCTTGCATCGCCGGGGTCACCCTAGCTGAGGAACCCTTAGAGGATGGGTCAGTGCTAACCACAGCTTTGCCGGTTTCCTCTGCCCTCTCCGTTTCCTTCTCTGTTTCCGACTCCCCCTCTGACTCCCCGAAGGCCCGACGGAGAGCCTCATCCAGTTCGAGGTCCTGCTCAGAGGTTAGAGCAGCAACACCGCTACCACCCTGACCATCGTCATCTCCTCCACCCTCCGACCCTTCTCCAACTTCACCTCCTTCCTCCTCTTCTACACCTTCCTCCTCCGGGACATCCGGGCAAGTACTTGGAGAAGGGCCATCGGACTCCTTGAGCTTCTTGCCTCCTACGACTGGACGTTGTGCAAAGGGCTTCCTCTTGCCACCCTTCGCTGTCACCCCACCTTTAGGCTGGGCAGCCTTCTCTTCTGCCGTGTCCCTCTGTTTGACTACGGACTGATGTGGGAGGATCAAATTATACGACAAGAGCCTGGCATTCCTAATCAGATAAGCAGCCGATCTGTCTCTCCCGGAAATAGCTTCAATTTCTGCTGCCATCCGAACCAAGCGATCATCTTCCACAATCGCAAAACCACCTGTCGCTAGCAAGAAATAAAAGCGCATAAGAGAGTGAATTACAGCCAAGACAGGAATTATGAGTAGAGTTTTTACTTACATCCGGAGGTAAATCGGCGAATAGAGACGGAGTCATCCCTGACAAAGAACCACTCCTTCTTGAACATACTATACTTCGAGTATAAATCCAAAACAGGCTTGAAGGAAACAGCTGACTCCAAGCTAATATATGGGGACCCCTTCCTGTACCCCCTCAGATTGTACAGATATCGTATTTCCCGGTGGGAGGGGGCACGCCCGTATCTCTTCTGGAAGATAGCATACAAGCAAACCAGAATGGCATAAGAGTTGGGCTGGAGCTGGAATGGAGCCACCTTCAGATAAGTGACGAAGCTTAATATCCAGGCGTTGACTGGAGGAATAGCCCCGCACATACAATGGTAACGGCTGTAAGCGAAGTACCCCTCAGGGGGATCATATGGCATGACCCCTTCCCCCGGTAACAACATAAGAGCCCTGTCTATCCCAAAGGAACGGGATATAACATCAAGTTGCTCCTCCTTTAAGGAGCTTGGGAAGCAGTCAGGGGGAGAGTTCAAAAGTTCCTGTGGACCACATCCGTCCACTAGAGACTTCGGAATAGGTCGGTGTTGCCCGGATCCTGATTGGACTGGGGGCGAGGAAGAAGAAGGCTCTCCTGTGCCTCTAGACTTCTTTCTGTCTGATCGTGTTTCCGCTTTGCGAGACATTTTCTGCAGCACAAGAAAAACCTAATATTAGAACAAGGAATATAGAAAGATAAACAAGCAAGTATCTAAAGAAAGCATAAGATTCCGCTCAAGGTTCAAGTATGAAGTCTCATTCGGCGGTGCAAGACGAGTTCATTCGGCACCAAACTCCGATGCTCATTCGGCATACAGGTCATTCGGCATACATGTCATTCGGCATACATGTCATTCGGCATACCTCATTCGGCTATTCAATACACTCCGTACACATTCGGCAAACAGGGACATTCGGTGGCAAAGGTTCATTCGGCAGAAAGTATACATACCTGGTTCGGTATAAGCTGGTTCGGCGAAGACTTTGGTTCGGCAGCACAATATGGTTCGGCTCTACTCGTTCGGTAATGAAAAACGAGGGGGGTACGGCCTCTATATATAGGCGAGCTCAGGACCGGACCAAGGCATTCGACATACCGGACCGAATGAAAACCGAATGGAACTATCCATACCGGACCAGCCTCCAACCGAATGAAACCTGAGCCAACTCGAAACCGAATGAAGCTGCCTCTACCAGCAGAAACCAGAAACAGGGGGCACGCAGGGCGCTTCACTCAGATAAGTGCCGAACTCCAGAACTAACTAATAAAATGAGATTATGATAACGATGAACAAGTCGTCAAACTCTCACCGACATGGATTAAATCGTTTACACGTGTACGCGACCACGAATGGTCCATAGGCACGCTCTGAATGGTTATTAACCCTACCGTCGTGGGAATTTACACTTTGACACGCCTTTTTAAACTCATAGGTTAAACGGATATTTGGTTCTGATAATTGTGAAATGGCTAAGCTACTTACACATGTACGGGGTCGCGAACGACCCCTAGGCATGCTCTGAGCTGGCGATAAACCACCTTGGCAAACGACCCAGGGACCCACTCTAACGTGAACCTGGCATCGACAATGCTAAGCCCCCTCGGGGCACTCTAACTCGCCTCGAACGGCGCAATTCACTTCATCCCAAACATTTCGACCACGAGCGGTCATCGTTTGAAATCATACTAAAAGTGTAAATCCCTTTGCAGGACATCAACAGAATAACTCATCTAGCCCATGGCGTTACAAAACGAGCCTTCCCACCACAGAAAAACAAAGCGCGGCACATGCAAGCACGTACCCCACTTTGGGGGGCAAATGTTGGGCGAATTTTCACCCAGAAGATCTCAAGACCAAGAAGCCACAGTTTCGCTCGGGTTCACAATCTCCACTTCATTCAGCACGACCAATCACCTTCCCATTCGGCCTTGACACATTCGGCCTCCACTTCGTTCGGCCCCCACCACATTCGGCATCCTTTATACCACCGGTCCAAGCACACGACACCGAACCAGATGATGCCGAACCAGCCTCTCCAATACACTGCCGAACCAGATGATGCCGGACCAATCGCCACCGGTCCAAGCCACAACCGAACCAGCCTCTCCAATACACTGCCGAACCAGATGATGCCGGACCAATCGCCACCGGTCCAAGCCACAACCGAACCACCATGACCAAACCAATCTCCAAGCACGGCCGAATGAAGCCTCGCCGAACCAGAAGTGCCAGGCCAAATTGCTCCAGCCCGGGCCCACCAGCAGCTATATACATCCAAGACCCCTACCCCCAACCTCACTCTATAAATAGAGGGGCAGGGGTACAACAATGGCAGACAAGTTTGAGAGCTCAAGCAAGGAAGGAACTTTCAAACTACTTTCATACACTTGGATACAACGCATTGTACTTGTAACCTGAAAGAAAGAAGATAATAACATATAAAGTGGACGTAGGCATATTCTGGCCGAACCACTATAAATCTGTGTGTCTTTTACATTTCAGCCCCTACTTTTCTCATATTTACATACTCATCTAAAATCATTGAAAATCACATATAATCAACTAAATAATACGACTTGGAGGTGTTTGTCCATTTTTTGTGCAAACATATGTGAAGTGCATTTTTAGGTGGATCTTCTACATAGGATGGCTCAGCTCAGGAATGGCAGTGGAGAGGAGGGTATGGTGGCTGGAATAGGTGGTGGTGGAGGCGGCCAAGGTGATGGAGGTGGCAGGCCTAACACAAAGAAGATGGAGCAAGTGCAAAAATCACAACAAAACAATAAAAAGTGAAAAGAAAGAAGAAGTTTTTACCAAAATTTTTGCAAGGATGGTGGCCGAATATTTTTTTTGAGTTGAGAAACAAAAATTTCCTTGAAAAGTGATAAGGAAGTCGGCTGAACAAAGGAGATATGGCCACAATTGAATGCATGTGATGTTTGGTGTGAAAAGGTAAGTTGAAATGTGAAAGGCAAGGTATACAAAAGGTCAAAACTCTTCATATTTCCAAAATTCTTTTTACATTTTTAAATACATATAAAATGATTTTAAATAAAATAAAAACAAAGCAAAATAATGAATGAATAAAATAAATAAATAAAATTTTAAATAAATATAATTAAATTAAGAAAATAGCTTAAAAATAGAAACTAGGTTATAAAAATTGAAAATAAATACACTAAGCTTTGGAAAAATTATGACAACACTATAAAAATGTTTTAAAATAAAATATATGCCTAACATATCATATAACACAAATTAAAACATGATTTGATAAATAAAAATATTATTTATATAAATGAAAATAGAAAATTTTATCAAATAAATCAATTTACACCCAATATTGTAAAAAGCATAACTTTCACAATATAAATCGGATTTCAACGAAAAGAAAAGTGGTAGTCTTGAAATTAAATGTATTTTCATAATGAAAGATAAAATTCAAGAATTCAAATATTTAAATTTTAAATTTAAAAGTCAAAGTTTGACCAGATTGACCAAAAATCCACATTTTTCTGGAAATATTCAATTTATTCAGGTTTTAAAATTATAATTCACACAAAAATCAAAGTTTATATTTAAAATAACAAAATTTATCCATTTTAATAATATAAAAAAATTAAATCAGCAATTCAATTTAAAATAATTAAAATATACAATTAAAATAATCACAAAATACTGAGTTGTTACACTACCAACACTGGTTCTATTATCCCTGTCACTAGTTCATTTATAGAAGGCCAGTCTACTGTCAGACCATCAATTTTTAATGGCAGTAACTATGCATATTGGGCATGTAGGATGAATTACAATATGTAGGACTAGACACTTGGAAATCACACAGATTGAATATTTTGAACCCACAACTGATTTTGCATAGTGGACTGCTGAGCAAAAGACCGTTGCACAAAACAACGCTAAAGCTATGAATTTTTTGTTTTGTTCACTTGATAGGAATGAATTTAATAGAGTGTCAGTTTGTAAGTCTGCATATGAAATCTAGAAAACTTTGCAAGTTACTCACGGAGGAACAAGCAAAGTTAAACAGACCAAAATTTCCATGCTCACAAATCAGTTTCAATTATTTAAAATGAATTCTAGTGAGTTTATTTCAGATATGTATAGTAGATTTCAAAATATTGTGCATTCTCTAATATCCTTGGGAAAGGAATTTTCGGAAGAAGATCAAGTCAGAAAAATCTTAAATTCTCTTACTCCAGAATGGGATCAAAAGACACTTGCGATCGAAGAGGCAAATGACAACAGTATCTTAAAGATAGAAGAATTAGTTGGAAATCTAATGTCGTTTGAAGTCCAAATGATTGAGAGAAGAGTAAGCATAGCATCTAAAATAATCAATTGCATTCAATGCATTGACCGATGGATCAGACTCAAACAACGATAATGATGAAGAGATAACCTTTATGACCAAGAACTTTCGGAAATTCCTGAAATACAGAAAGGTGAATAATCTCAAGAAAAACAACTATAAGAACTCTAGAAATCAGAATGTAGTGTCAAACTATATCAAATGTTTCAACTGTGACGAACCAGACCGTATCAAAAGAGGCTGTCTGCATCTAGATAGGCAAAATCTTCCTATAAACAATGATTCCGCAAAGAAACGAAAACGTGCATTTACTGCTACTCTAGATGACTCAGACTCGTCTTCAAGCGATGATAATCAGAAGACAGATAATTCAAATATGTGTTTCATGGCAGTTCATGACTTCGATGAATTCAGAGAAATGCACTCAGAAAAAGGTATACATTTACAATACATTGGTTGAAATTGCATGCTTAGGATTGGATGCTTGATTGGTTGATTTTGAATTGGTGTGTTGTTTAAATTTTTTATTTTTTATTTTTATTATTTTTATTTTATTTTTATTTTTTGATAGTATTATAATATTTTATGGAATATACTATACTTTTCAGAAATATTCCAGATATATATAGACATTAAAAATAATATATATGTGTATATATATATATATATATATATATATTAGAATACTTAAGAGAAATAAATCATGAACATTCAGAGACACCTGTCGACAAGGTCCCCACCATGTTGTTGAAAAGGGTACAGAAATTTGAAATTCATTTAAATTTCCCTCCATCTTTTCACTTCATTCAAGTCTCTGAAAAGTCACCTTTTGACTAGAGAACATATCCTTTGAGAATCTATTTATTCACTATCTCTTATCATAACTTTTTACTTTCATTTTCAAATTCAAACTCTTATTTTAAAATATCAAGCTCTCTACTCTCTAATCTAATGGCTTCTTCAAGTAACCCTTCCACAATGAGAATTTCCAGAAAGATAAAAGAGCAACTTTTTAATGATCCGGAGGCTATAAAAGCATATATCAACTATGCTAACTAAGGAAAGGTCCATTTCGGAAAGTTTGCTTTATTTCAAGATTTCTCTACTTATGAAATCGATTCTCTTTTTGCAAACAACCAAGTTCTTAGTCTTGTTGATGCTTCACAAAATGATTTTGTTTGTTATCCAAATCTTGTTAAAATTTTCTAAGCAAATCTCAACAGTGGATTTTATAATGGAAATGATGGTGAAATTTGGAGTAGTGTCAAAGGCACTAGAATCATTTTAAATTGTGATCTTTTGGGTACCATTCTCAATTGCAAGAGCATGGGAATGGATCTTTCTAGTTTTAATATCGATAAAAATGATCGTGAGACATTTCATCACATTTTCGATGGAGATAACTTTGAGTTCATAAATCGAAACTTTTAACCAAAATCTAGAACTGTTAATCTTCTTTTACAACATACTTTGACCCCAAGATTGGGGAGTTTTAACTATCCAACTTCAAAAGTTTGCAAAGCACTTTTTTCTATTTTTGAAAATTATGATATTAATTGGGCGCAAGTTATTTTGGATGAATTTCGTCCCAAAAATCTTGAAATGGGTGAAAACACTTTGTAGCATGGAATCTATCTCATTCGAATTTTTAATTCTTTTGGAGTAGATTTCAAAGGAGAGAATTTGTTTCAAGAAATTTTTTTAATCATTCAAACATTTCTCTTATGAAAATTCCATATGTTTTTCAACCATATGAAACTCTTACCGAAAAGGAAGAGTGTTTGGCTCATGAGGAGATGGAAGAGGAAGAAGAAAAAGAAGAAGGGGATGAAATGGAAATAGAAGAAGAAGAAGAAAGTGAAACATCCTTGGAAAGTATTGACTATCCCTCTAATCCAACCAACAAAACCTTACTCAAAAATCAAAAGATCATTGTTGAGAATCAACGGACACTTAAACGATCTGTTAGTAAGAAATTGGATAAAATGTCATCCAAGATGAACAAGTTTTTCTCCAAAGCCAGCAAGAAGCTTGGATTATCTTCATCTTCGACATCCTCTAACTAGTTCTACCTTTTCATGTCATGTTGTATAAGTTTTAGTTTGTTTTGATTTGAATGTTTGTAAAGTTCTTAATGTTTAATTATTGTATTGTCCTATTATGAAGTGAAATTGAGTTACTTTTCTGTTATCTAGCTTATCCTATCTCCAGAATAAATGTTTGTATATAATACAAATATATATATATACACGATTATTCACAAAATCGAAGTGAGTCATCAAAATTAACTGACCCCTGTCGACAACCCCCTTTGACCATGTCGACAAGTACTGCTCAGAAATGACTTTTTAATTTAAATTTTAAATTTGAATAACTACCTTGTGTCTATTCATTTCAAATGAATTTCTGCACCTATAAATATGCATTTCTTCCAGAATGCATCACTCAAAATCATTTCTTATCTACTTTATCTATATTTCTTCTTGCAAACTCAAATATGGCCAATCCAATTCATAGTTTGACTGAGAATCTTGAAGAAACCCTTACTCTTTCAAAAATATTCTTTCTTTCACTCTTTATAATCAGCGATACTTAGAGTTGAGTCAAATGCAGATGATCAAGAAGCAAGAAAAGCATTTCAATATGATACGATGGATGATTTCTTCTCTGCACAAAGATGATAATGAAGCACATCCTCCAATCTCTCTCACCAATGAAAATGAAAATTGAGATGCCATTAAAGTAAACCCTATATTTGGAGAAGAAGGATTGGTGGAAGTTCCTCGTAATATTTGATTTGATTGCTTTGTTTGATTTGAATTGATTGCTTGGATTGATTTGATTTGATTTGGTTTGGTATGGATTGATAATTGGTGTGCAAAACATAATATGTATAAATACACATTAGTTTCTTTTCTTTCTTTCTTATCGTTATATGATCTTACTTATGTTTTCTACGCAAATGTAAAATAACAATATATAATTAATAAATGATTTGTGTTCTTGTATTTGAATTCTCACATTGGATTCTTAGTTACGATAGTTAGTATTTAAGGACTAAGTTTTAGTTTTAGAATTAAGTGTTGATTATTTATGATAACACTATCTTATAATCACATGTCATATAGCATTAGATTAAGGGGGAATTATATAGTTTGGAGTTAGTTTTTGTTGATGACAAAGGGGGATAAATATAAAATAGGACAGTTGGCATAGATTAAGGGGGCGTTATTAGGATAGAAGTAATATTTCATAAACAAAGGTTATCATATAAAAAGGGGGAGATTGTTAGTCCATGAGATGATGGTTTTGATGACAACAACCTTAGAATAAGATTATAAAATATAAATACTAACATTATAGTTTAGATATATATGTATATGCACGATTTAACCATGCTGCTACAAAGAATGAAGACAATATAATATAGAGATTCAAGACTGAAGATATTAAGATTGAAGACTCATGAGTATCAAAATTATCAAGAGTTCAAGATTTCAATAATAAGTAATTTTGTTAGGAATTTTGTTAAAACTCCTAGAAAAACACTGGCATCTTAAAATCCATTTTATTCGTGGAATGGAATCCATTTCGAGCCCGTTAAAGGGATGGAACCCTAAGTAAGATGAAACCTACGAAAAATCTAGTGGAACATTGCTTTGTATCCACTAACTTTTATTCAAAGGTTTTACAAAATTATATCCTTTTAAAAGAATCAAAAACATCTATCCTGGTTTTAAACTACTTTTAGCCTCAAAATGATCTTTATCTTCAAAATCAAAGTATCCTTGGTTTTAAACTATTTTTTAATTATAATATATTTAATTTTTAATATTTATACTTAGATTTAAATATATAGAAAAATTTATATATACCCAAATATTATTCTCTATACTTATTTATGTATTTTAACATTAGTTAAGTATATTTATAAAGTTTAAAATAGTTTTAATACAAGATAAAAGTTATTTTCACAGAAAAATAAATTACCAAAAATACCATCAGCCTTTCGACAACCCCAACATACCCTTGTCAACAAGGTGGCAG
Source organism: Allium cepa (assembly GCA_030765085.1). Taxonomy (NCBI): domain Eukaryota; kingdom Viridiplantae; phylum Streptophyta; class Magnoliopsida; order Asparagales; family Amaryllidaceae; genus Allium; species Allium cepa. The sequence goes on along the minus strand of CM060937.1, from coordinate 105,790,659 downwards.
TTTATTTCAAAAATTTGAATTTCAAAGGAAGTGTCTATTCGTCATATCCTTTTACGAACGGACATAGCTGTTGTTCTACTATAAATAGGGGTTGTTTTAAACGAATTTATATTAATATTTTCTCTGATTTCACTCCTCTTCTTCTTCCACATTTCTTTATAAACATTTTTACCATTACTCTGCCGAAATCACCATTGAATCTAATTAGATCATTTCTGGTTTGATTCTCTATCACTATCTCAACAAGATCTCAGTGCTTTTCAGAGTTATAGGCTTCTTCTTAATAAATCAAGCAAGAAAAGGTGATTGTAGCCTGTGAAATCAATCAAGCGAGAAAAGGTGTGATTGTAGCCTGTGAAATCAATTGGGTGAACTTGTTGGCCGTAAAATCAAGTATCTCTACCTAGAGGATCGTGAATCTGGAGTGGTGTACCTCGTGGCCTTGAAATCGAGGGTGTAATTGTAAGAATGGATTTTGAAAGGAAATCCGTACTTGTGTGTGGGACTGGATGTAGGGTAACTCCGAACCAGTATAAAATCTGGTGTGTTCTTTCCTTTATTGCTTTTACTTTATTTCTGCATCTGTGTTTGATTCTGTGATCATATCTGTGTCTGAATATTACATACATTTGTGTTCAAATTAATATAAACTCAAAAAGAATTAGTAATTTCTTAAAACACTATTTACCCCCTCCCTCTAATGTTAATTCTAGCCTTAAGATCCGTAATCCGCATTTCTCACAAGAGAAACTTTACTTCCTTCTTCCAAAAAAGACACTTCGAAAACTACGCCTTTAGTTGATTCTGCCTCAACGTCTCAAGCACAACTCTAAGATGAACTTCATGCTCTTTCTCATCCTCAGAGTATATCAGGATGTCATCTATGAAAACCAATGCGAACCTATCCTACGTCTCATTCAACTTACAATAATCGATACATAACCTCAACGTTTCGTCCGGCTTCTTGGAAAACACTACGGCTGCACCCTAAGGTGAACTAATCGGTCTGATAAAACTCTTGCCTTCCAAATCCACCAACTACACTTTTAAGTCCCTCATCTCGTTAGGTATCATCCTACTTGGCGGTCTACTCACCGGTTCTGCTCCAGGCACCAAATATATCCGAAACTCAATGGCTCATTTCGGTGGCAATCTTACTACTGGCTCAAAAACATCTGCAAATTCTCTAACCATGAAAACCCGGTTCAACTTATCTTCTTATTCCATTAGATCCATCAAAGTATTCACCTCACACTAGTGTTTTCTACGGTATAAACTATCCGATCACTACAGTCAGGGTGTCTAAGCGATATTTTCCTATCAAAGCAAAATATCCTAGCATTATACTTACTCAATCCATACCCAAAATAATTCCGAACTCTCCAAAGTCTAACACATGAAAATTGCGAATAAAGGTATGACCTAACAGACCAAACTCTAAGTGGTCATACTTCATCCCAAGTGTCACATCCCTCCTACCGGATATGCGACCCTTAAGGAAATAACTAAATATGAGGGTTCTAGGTTAAGCTTATCTACCAAACATTGAGATATAAAAGAATGCGATGCACGAGTATCAAACAGAATGCTAACAGATACACCATGGATCTACAACATACCTTCCAACACTGCCTTTCCCTTCTCTTGCGCTGTTGGCTTCAAAGTAGCAAGCTCCAATGCAAATACTTTACCCCTTCCATCCTTGGCAGGATCTTTGCACTGGTTCTTATAGTGATCAATCTGATCGCAGTCGAAGAACCTGATATTCTTCTTCCCATTCACTTCCTTCGCCTTTCCAGTACGACACTCCTTAGCAAAATGCCCCTTCTTATCGCACTTAAAGCAAACCACCTCAGATTTTCCTTTCTTCGCTACTCCACCCTTCTGAACACCCTTCTTAAGAAAGAACTTTCTCTTTTGGCTCTGCCACACCTGGACTTCCTTAGCCTTATTCTTCTCCAAAGAAGCAAGCGTCTCCTCTTGGCTTAAAGCCATTTCCACTACAACATCACAAGGATCTCTAATATGAGGCAATGTTTCCTTGCCAACTCAGATTCAACCCTCTTATGAACTTCTCATTTCTCTTCATCACTATGTCCACAGTGGCATGCCCATACCTTGCCAACTCTTCAAATCTACTAGCATACTCTAAAACTGAAATCTCTCCCTGCCCGATCTCACTAAACCTTCTATTCAAAACAGACTGCACCATCTCAAACATTAATCTCTTCTAGAATCTCCTCTTAAACTCTGCCCATGTCATCTTTTCCCCATCCATAACAACTGTTACACTATTCCACTAGAATAAAACTACCCCCTGAAGCTTTCTTGAAGCAAGCCTCCTCTTCTGCTCATCACTGAGCCCAAAATCAGCAAATATCTTTTTGTAGTGCATCAACCAGTTCTCTACCTCAATAGCATCTTTAGTTCCAATAAATAACTTCCCTTCAAGCCTAGCGTAATCTCTACTCAAATTAGCATAATGGTTGATCACCAGATCTTCCTGAACTCCTACTCTAGCGTTTACTCCGACCATTCCTGCAGTAATTCTAGCTTGCATCATGTTCATGAAAAACTGTTACATAGCTCACATATCCACTTGTGGGACTCCAGCACCAACATTTTTAGCTTGAGCCTGACCATGGTTCCTCCTTGTATTTGGTCGGGCGTTTCCATTTGTAGTGATGTTGTCCCCTCGTAGGTTAACCCTTCATCTTTTAGCGTCCATATCTGTATTCAAGCCTCGTGAGATACAGAAGAATGGCCTAAGAGAGATAGGAAACTAGAAATATAGTGTATACTTATGTATAACAAATACAAGCATCTTACTATAGCGTTATCCCATACCTCGATATTACTCTAATTCCTTAGGATTATATTTTCAAAAGTCTTTTTAGATAAAGTTTTTTCATAAACCTATGCTCTGATACCATGTTGTAACATCCCTACATGGAGGCCTGAAGCTAAGCGCTACAGATGCTGCAGTCATTCATAGTATTAACTTCCGGTGACCAAATATAGAAATGTTAGTAGTATCCATAATATCAGAAGCACGTGAATATGAAACAAAATCACAGATTGCAACAACTATTCTGATTACAATTCACCAAACAAGTTTCATATTCCATTACATAATCCCATAACCGTTTCCCAAGTAAAGATCAAATACGATTATTACAAAGTATACCAAAAGCAACATATGATGATGCCTCATTGGTTGACCAGAGTATTATATAGTCATAACTGACTTAATACACACAACTGAATCAAACAAAATAAAAGAGCAACTCCTAAATAGCTATCTGTCAACCACATGCTCGTCTTCGGAAGCTTTATTCACCAATCTACTAAAAACCTGAAAGTCCTTAACCCTCAATCTACTCAAATTAATTTTGAGCACTCGAGAGTTTAAGGGGAAAAATATAAACTTCGAGTCAGACATAAAGCCTGGTGTGAATAATACTATACATCTCGGTTATTTGATATTATGTGAGACCATGCCACTTTGCGGAACGAGTTTCTGCTTACTAATATCCTTTTAAAGCATATCTTTTGCAAACCTTTTCCAACAACCAAAACTGTAAAGCATAATCTTATAAACATACATATCAGGTAATAAATGAACCATCTGTCTGAACATTATAGTTTTGTTTGGCTAACCACTAACCTTTGGCTGACTCGGGCCTACCAGATAATATGAAAAAAAAAATCTAACATCCATTAAACACTCCTCTTTTAAACGGTCTGTCCTTAACTATCTGTTAAATACTCCTCTTCTAGATAGTCTATCCCTAACTTAACATCTCCCAAGGTCACCTGATCCTAATGGTTTTGTGGGCTCACCAATAACCTATCTAAATACAATTATATATTCCCTTCTACGTGCAATCATAATTTTAGTCTTACATGTGACAAAGCCATACACACTGAAATTTTGGACTAAATTAGCTGGGGCTAATAGCTAATGTATAGGCCGCGACCCTATACCAGTCCCATCTGGTATTCCAATATCTGAGTCATTTTACTTAAGGTTAATCTTCCCTTAAATTTTCCTTGAAAACCTTTTTATCTCAAATTGATTTAAAACCTTTAAATCAAACTTAAACAAGGAAAATACATATACCCTATGTTTTATTCAAAATCATCTTGTTATGTTATGTATACATTTTACCCAAACCTTTATTGATGAAAAATATTTAAACCTTTAAAAGTACCCCTTTTGAATCCATTGAAAGTACCCTTTTGAAACCAAGTAAAACCCTTAATGACCTAGGCTAAAAGGCCAAAACATTCCTTTCGAAACCCTTGAAAAACATTACCTTGAAAAGCTTTAAAACCTTAGACATCCCATCTTTAAAACACTTAAACATTTCCATTCAAAACATTGGAAAACCTTTCCTCTTAGACCTTTTGAAACCATTGGAAACCTTCCTCCAAAACCTTTCGAAATCATTGGAGAACCATCCCTTCAAAACCTTCATTTGAAAACCTTTTGAAAGCACTAAAACATTAAACCTTTCAAAAGCCTTCAGGTTCAGTTAAAACATATGGAAACCTTTCGAAACCATTCAAAATTTACTCCTTCGAAACCATCAAAAACTGCCCCTTTCAAAACTATATGGGTTCTACCTTCAAGTAGAGCAAAAGGGTTAGAAAACCCATTTAATTTGAAAGAATTCCTTTTGAAATCTATCCTTAAGTAAAGAAGTGATAGTGTCAAAACCAACCTTTCAAAAGCACTGGAGAAGTGGCCAAGTTTTAAAACAAAGTATACCTTTCGAAACCATTGACTTCGAAAGGTAAGAAAAGTGGCAGCTAGGGGTTTCGACCTCTTCAAAAGCGTTTACTTAATACAAAAAGAGCAACCCATTTGAAACCATTCCTTTAAAACAATTTGACCAGGTCGAAAGCCAACCAAGTCGAAAATAAACCCTTCTAAAGCGAAGCAGGCGCGTTTTCCTTTAAAAACAAGGGAACGTTTCGACCCTATCGGAACCTATGGTCTCGACCCAATTACTTCCACCTTTGTCCAATTCACTATGTATCAAGTTATTGATACTATGTGCATTGGTTTCTATGGAATGGTGGTGGCAGTACTTGGTTGGAACCCCCGTGCCAAAAGAGGCAAGATATGCCAAAAGCATGTAAAATTTGTTTTTAAGTCAAAAGGGAAATACCTTTCAACTACTGTTATGTTTGTCAAGTTCTTATTGGTTTTTTATTTTCTTTTCTAAAGTGCTTCCAAAATTTCAGAAATAAACAATTTATTTAGTTTGCAAAATACCCTTTCTCCTTTTATAAATATATAAAACATTTAGGTCTCATACCTTAAATTTTATATATCTATTAAAACACTTAGGAAAATTTTACAAAATTCCAGTAAATCAAATTTAATATGTTTCCTAACATATATTAATTTCAGACCCAAAATATTAAGCATTTAACCGTAAATAATTTATAACCCAAATAATCATTTTCTCGACTAAAAAGTTAATATAAAATCTACATTAATTCAGAAAATTATAAAAATTCAAACCCATCTCTAAAATATCATTTCTAATCTAAATCTAAAATCGCAAGGCATTTGGATGTCTTTTAATTGGGTTTTTTCATAAAAACATATCACAAATTCTACATGAACAAGCATAAATCATCAACAAGACTATATAAACATTTAATCATTCAAAAACATGGCTAATCTTGCAAAACACTTCAAATTCATCTTAAAACCAAAAACAATTAGAAAAGTGAGATGTAGTCATTATTCACCTTAGCTTTGTGATTAAAGATGTGAGATTTGATCTTGACTAAGTGATTTGATTCTTCCTCTTGAATTCTTTTTCTTTCCTCTTCCTAATGGTGACCGGCCTTAGCTTTATATTTTTTATTTTTGAAAAATAAAGTGAACATGAGTGTTGAGGGGTTAAGGGTCTAGGGTATAAGGATATGCTTTGTTCCTAATTTCCCTTGCATATTTCCTAACCTTTTTATTCTTTAGTTTACTTGTTTAACATGGCATGGCTACCTCTTATTTTATCACAATTCTAAATCAATTAATCATCTTACATTATTTTATTTAATTAACTAATTAAAAATCCTAAATAATGTTACTATAAATATAGGTTGTTACAATGAATCAACGAATGAATTTCACTAGTGTGTTCGCCTGTGGAAATTATGACTTTTAAGCTTGGTCTCATGATTTTTCGTTGTGTATCTTGAGTGTAGTGTTATGATGATTGAATTTTGGAGAAAATCCAAATTCTGGTGATTTGGTCAATGAGAGGTCGAGTGATTGGAGCTGGAGCAACTAGGGGAGGTCATAAAGCCATGGTGGTAGGCGTGAGAGAGGTAATGGCCTTGGATGTCGAGTCAAGATAGTTCTAGGGTTTAAGGTTGTTTTGGGTGATTGGTTGCTTTTCACGACACGGAGGAAAAAGGAGGAAATTGGCCTCATCTAGTGTCGGGTAGATGGAAGTGTAGTGTGTTAGGGTTGCCTGCATGGTGGTGGAAGGGTCAGATGCTGGTTGGAGCATGGGTGGTGAGTGATTTTAGGTCCCGACCTGGTATTTATGTCGCTTGGGAATTCTTGGCCATCGGGTGTTTTTGGATTTAGGTGTGACTGGCAGGTAGGCGGCGGATCCATGCTGATGAGTAGGCACTAGCGAACTTAGGGATGGTGCCTTGGCAGGGCCTGGGACGTTGGATTGTGTATGCATGTGCATGCATGCGCACTCATTTTTGACTCTTGGCTTTAACCTGAAAATTTACGTTGTTCTTCTTATTTGCTTAGAGATGTAGTTCAGTTTGTTAGGGAAAAGGAGTGTGCGGGCCTAGGTTGTTATGTGTGGGCCTGTTGGGCCAGAGGTAAGGGTATGGGTCTTACACACATATATTAGTTTTATTTTAAACTTTAAACTTGCAAATAGCCTTCATCCAAGATCCTATTTGCACGCAGTTGCCGACGTTGGATTTGTATTGTCATGTAGAACACTCATGCAATCAATTAACCCATATGTTGTAGTATAATTTAATGGTAAATTAATGCTGGCTGTAAATAATTGCATTTATTAGTAATTATAATTTATTTTAGACCCTCTGTTAGTAGAATAAAACACCGTTCTGCTATATTAAGCTGAATAGATTATATTGGACGTTTATTTAGCAGAATAAATCACCGTTCTGCTATTGTTAGAATTTGGATAATTATTTATATACCGGTTGAATTATACTGGGTAGTTATCTATCGATTTATCGTATGGATTTCATTTACATATCTATGTTTATGTAAATACTTGGGTTGCAAATTGAATGTCGGTTTGAGTAATGGTAGCTAGTTTAAGTATCATTGAGATTTGTTAAGTCACTTTCCAATTGGGCAAGTTATGGATTTTGAAATCAATTTAAGTCGTATAACAATTTAAAGGAATTGTTAGATTTCAATAAATTAAATTGTTAATGTCATTCACCGTGTTTATTTAAAATAATCAAGGTTTAAAGTTAATTTAAATAAAAGGGTTTTTCAAAAAATTATTATCTAAATTTAACAATGTTTAAGTTAGTTCATTTTTTAATTAACAAGCGATTAAGTAATTATTATTTAATCAATAATGTTTTAAGATTAATTATTCTTTTCAATTAATAACGTTTAAGTAATTCTTATTTTAATTTTGTTAAGTTAATAATGATTAAGCTAATTTTCATTTTAACTAATGATTTTCTTTAGTTAATTGATATTTTGATTAACGATGTTTTATACATTAATTAATTATTTAAATAAAACTATTTAAGATTAATTAATTATTTTATTAACACAGTTTTGATTAATTAATAACTTTATTAAAAGGGTATTTAAGTTGATTAATCATTTAATACTGATTTTTAAACTTAGTTAATCATTTTATAAGCTGTATTTAAAGTTAATTAATTTGTTTAATAATGGAGCTTCAGTTAATTTAATTAACTCAAGGATATGCTTTAAATAATAATATTATTTTACAAAAAGGGTTTTAAAGCCAAGAAATTTGTTTTATAAAAGGGATTTTACTTAATAAAAATATATATTTAAAGCAGATTTATAAATGACATATAAATGATTTTTATAAAGAAGCTATAAAGGAGGATTTATAAAAGAGATTTATAAATAGAAAGGGGTTTATAAATCATTTTTGGGATTTTAAAAGAAGTTTTATAACTGATTTGGGATCTCTGTAAAGGTATTTGTAAATATAAAATAGGCTTATAAAAAGGAAATTTGAATAATGGATGAGTGGCTTGGTTTATAGTAAGTAATGTTTTTAAATGGAATTTGTTTGGCCCATTTAATATGGAATTTGAAAGGAGGAAATCTTCCCTAAGTATTAAAAAGCATAATGTTTTGATAATATACTTATACCATTGAGATAAATATATAAATGTTTTCTTAGTACTGAAAGAAATATAGGAGGATTGTAAAAATCCTTTGTAAAGGTGTTTTGAATCAAATAATTGAAAGAGATTTTAATTAATGGAAGATTTATTAAAAGTGAATATTAGCCACACATCCCTAAAACCAAAGTTAATTCAAACGACATCCTCCCTAAAAAAAAGTTGTAAAGTGGGTCCCTATAATTATTTTACTATAGCAGCATGTATTTTTCGTGTTTTTTGCACCAGTGCTTAAAAATAATTCAAAAAATTGTAAATATTATAACTAGGTTTCTGAATGAAAAAAATGAAATTGCAGACATATCTGCAATTATTGTACACATATCTGCAATTATTCCATATAATTGCATATATGTCTGCAATTATTCATTGCATGATTGCATTCGATAAACATCTGAATAATTACAGTCATGTATGCAATTACTCCATATAATTACAGATATGTACGCAATTATTCACTGAATAACTGCGTTGAATAAAAATCTATATAATTGTAGAAATGTCTGCAAATTTTCCATATATTTGCAGATATGTATGAATTGATTCACTGAATGACAGCACCTTGATTTAACAATCAGGATATTTACGTAAATATCTGCAATTATTCTTTAAAATTGCAGACATACCTGCAATTTTTAGTTGCAAAGGCATACTATCCAGAATTAGTGCAGACATGTCTGCAATTATTCTCGAAAATTGCATACATGTCTGCAAGTATTCGTAAACATACCATGTGTCATTTTTTCCCTTATCATCCTTGTTTTTTTTTGGTTTTTTGACATGAATACGAAGATAAATATTAATTTAAATAAATTTTAAAATTTGATAGGCTTTTTTTGTTTTTTTATATGTTTTTTGATGCTTGGTGGTTTCCGTGGGAAATAAATCTCTACGTATTTGATCGTTAATTATTTTATTTGATAGTTAAATAACCGACTATCAAAATCTTGGCATAAATAATCCTTCTTAATTTTGGTGGTAGGGAAGAAATTACCTACTTAACTCCGAAGGATATAACTTTGGAAATATCTAGGAGAATCACATGGGTTGTATGGCACAATCACCTTCGATGGTGCTGTACTATGCATCTAAATCTCGTTCTATTCTCCTAGAACAAAAGTTGGGAAGACCTATCCATTTAAATGGTTATGGGGTGATCCCTACTCCTATGTATTACTGGTATATTTAAAAAAGAACCGGAGGTGAGTTTACTAGAATATCATCGATTTGGTGTCGGAATGAGCGGTAAGCGGAGGAGTGTACTTATATGAGATCACTCAAAACCGTAACTACTCCAAAACCATACACACATTATACGTTTGGAAAATGTTCGAGCTGTTTGAAATGCAATGACTACTTGCTATTAATCCCGAGGTTGATTCCAAAATGGATGTAGTAAAAGTAGCGCCTTAAGTTTGTTCTTATCCTGAACAACTTATATGGATGAATTCTAGCATTGCATTTTTCCTGAAAGGCAGTGTTAGCATTCTAAGTAGGAATTACTAGAGAGGAAAAAGGTAATCATGACCTCGCGAGCCTCACAACCCAGTAATGGCTAAAAAGGTGGATGCAGCAAAGCTATGTGGTTCGCTGCCATTAGGAGCATCATTCCTCTATCTAGATCAGGCTTTCGAAGTTGGTATGCACGTAGGCACCATGAGGGAATGTTTGCAGCCTCAGTGTCGATGGATGATGTAATCTAGCTTGTCATGTTAAAGGGGCAGTTGGCTCTGAATTGGTAGAGGTGCGACGAGTTGCAACCTCAGGTACACTTTCTCTAGAGGTGTACTGTATGGAAGGTAGTTCCTTACCTTGCCATGTTAGAATCCAAACCCCAATATGTGCCTTACGTTTTGATTCTAGAACCTAGTACTATTGAATGTAATTATGGGTAACCATTCCAGATATTTTATATAATTATTTTCTGCCCTAGACATTATTGTAATACCACTGGATTTTCTATAGAAAATGGTTTGGTTATCATAAGGTAAAAACTCATCTATGTTTATGTGTGGAGTGGTCATACGAGGTACCTTTGATTTTAAAGGGTTTTTCTAAGTTATAATTAAATTCCTTATGATATGAGGTTCTCATGCTGGTTTTACCAGACTGATTCGGGAATTATTTCTTATAATACTCAGGTCAGAACGAGCATATTTTTCAGATTTTTCTTTAGATGCTTTAAAGCTCAGGAAACGAGTTGGATGCCCAAAACATATCTCTCAAATAATCCTTTTTATTTCCGCTGCAACGTTTTTTGTATTGATTGGCATTTGTAAGGACATACTGTTGTAGATGTTGAAGCTGATTTTAGGATAGTTTGCTCTGATTATGTATACAAAACTTTTCTCTTGTGTAAAGATCATTGTTTGTTCCCTGGGTTGTGAGATTCTAATCTTCTTTCCTTTTCTTTCCCTAAACAATCGGTCTTTCCAACACTTGGTTGTTTGGCACATGAATATCGTGGATGTATTAGTGTCGAATTCTGAGGTTCAGAAAAGCGGGTCGTTAAAGAAAGTGTTTTGGGTTTATTGTTACTAATATTTGTAAATGAAATTTGTTTTAACCCAAATGAGTATGGTTTTGTAAATGTTATCCTCCTTACGATTTGTGAATACACTTATGCTGTTGAGATAAGTACATCAGTACATTTCCTAAGTATTAGAAATATAGCGTTTTTTGAATATACTTATACTGTTATAAGTATATTTAATTTTTTTTATAACTTTTGAAAGTGAAATGTTTGTGACTACACTTGTACATATTAGATAACTATATATATATATATATTTCAAATATTAAAAAGAGTAGAGAGGGTTTGTGAATATATCTTTGTAAAAATATTTTAATACAAGAATTTACAAAGTGGTTTTAATTAATAGAAGGGTTAACTAAAGAGACGTAGTGGTTGCTTTGTGCTTAACCATGTTGGTTAAATATATGGTTTGAACTGTTTGTTTATTTAGTTGTTAGATAACCGACTATCAAATCTTGGCCAGTTTTAAAACTATCGTGGTTGGTTCGAAGAGATCGAGATCAGATATATTATCCGGAAACCACTTTGAACCGACATAAGTGCTCGAATTGAATATATCTTTAAGATGATGGAACCGGAGATGGAGCTTTTTGAAGTACAATGGCTACTTTCTTTTAATCTTAAGAGTGATTCCAAAAAGGATGTAGTAGAAGAAGTGCATTCGGTTTGTTCATACCCTGAACAACTTATGTTGATGAATGCTGGCATTACATTATTGCATGAAGGGCAGTGTTAGCATTCCAAATGGGATTTACTAAAGAGATAAAATGTAGCCTCAAGCCTCACAATCGGGAATGACTAAACCGAGGGATATGCAGCAGAGCTTATTGATTTAGTATGTGTATGAGAGCCCTTAGAAAAAAGGTTGCAAAGCAAACGGGGAGATAATGTATTTGGTACTATTCAACAAAGGTTAAGCCGGTCCTGTGTTGGCAGTGGTCCACGTGAGGCCCTTAATGCATTTTCTAGAAATGAACGTGGCAAGCTGTACCCCTATGCCTTGTTATTGCATGAATCCATTCTCCAATTAGTGTCTTCGGAATTAGTTATACACCTATTATGTTGGAATTTAATTAATGTCATAATTTTGACTTTGATTCAATATTTATTTTAAACCCTAGACATTTTTATAATATCACAAGATTTCCTATGGAATGGTTTGGTTATCGTAAGGTAAAGACCCATCGGTATTTATGTGCAGCGTGGTCTTAAGATATATCTTTATTTTCGAAAGGTTTTATAACATTAAAATCCATATGATTTGTATTTCTCACCCTTGTTTACTAGACTGATCCAAGGGTTATTTTCTTATAATGCTCGGGTCAAACCGAGCATATTTCCATATTCAGCTTTAGATGATTTGAAGCCTCTGGAGACGAGCTGGATGCCTTTAAGATGAACTCATGTATATTTTTATTTTTGCTGCATTTGTTGATATAATTATCAGCAATTGTGAGCATAGGTTGTTATAACTATCCAAGCTGATGATAAATTAGTTTTCTCTGATTTATGTTGGCATATTACAGTTTTCTTTTGTAAAGATATATCGTATATTATATATTACTTGTCAGACCGAGCATATTTCCAAATTTAGCTTTAGTTGCTTTGAAGCCTCTGGGGACGAGCTGGATGCCCTTAAGATGTACTCATGTGTATTTTTTTTTGCTGCATTTGTTGGATATATTTATCAGCGATTGTGAGGATATGTTATTACTAATGATAAATTAGTGTACTCTGATTTATGTAGGTATATTACAGTTTTCTTTTATAATAATCTATTGTATATTATATATTACTGTCACATTGTGAGGTTTTATTCTGCCTTTTCTTTGTTTCCCCCAACAATCTTCCTTTTCGGCACTTGGATGCTCGGTATGTGAATATCATGGATGTATTATTGTTGACTTTTGAGGGTCGAAAAGACTGATCGTTACAGTTGGTATCAGAGCTTATGTTGAGCGAACACCTATGCTTTGGTGGCGGTAGAGATAGGATTAGTAATACCTTAGAATGAGTTTGAGTGTGCATATGTTTTATAAGCACGTATTTCTTAATTCTATGAAAACATTTTATACTATGTTGATTTATTAGTTGAATTGTTTATGAATTTTGGCCAATAGAGAATTACAACTATATCGATTGGGGCTTCTAAACACTTGAACAAGGCAAACCGACATAATATTATTTTGAAATTAGATAAATGAAATAATTTTACTGGGATTATATTTTATATATAAAAGAATAATTTTTATAAATTGATATAGTAATTTATGATGTGTTTGTTTGTTAGAAAATGATAATATTCGATTGTTATCATTTATTGTTTGTGCTCAAATAGTTTATGAGCATTTATTACTTTAGTTGAATTAATCACGAACACCTTATGAACTCAATTCCTTGATTTTGCTAAAAGGCATTCGGTGATAATATAGGATTAAAATTTTAGTTTTAATAAAAGTTATTTACTATAATCTAAACGGAGGTATACATTTTTGGAATGAAATTTTATAAGTATGGTTTATAAATAAAAAGGTTTAAAGTTAGAACTTGAGTACTTAAATCCCGATGTTTTTCAAAACTATTTTTCAAAATTTTTTAGGAAAAATAATAATAGTATTATTTGAAAGTATTTATGAATAGAAATATTTTAAAAGGATTTTTTTAAAAGGAGATAGGAAGTACTGAACTCAATTCTATCGCTGGGAAATAATTCTAATGACGACTCCAGCATCATTGGCGTTTATTTTTGAGTTCGTAAGTGAGAGATTGCTAATAAATTTTCCATAGAGTCGTTTTGGTAAAACAAATTATGTTTCAAATTCCAAAAGTATGATTTGATAAACAAAAAGGAGATATGTATATTATTATTTCAAAATAATTTGAAATAAAGCCAAGTGTTTAATTCTGAAGTTTTCTGTCAAATTATTATATAGACTCATGTATCCAATGCATTAGGATGGTTTGGGTTGTGCATCTCATTTTGATTTGTTGTTTGGTAAAATTTGTTGAAATGAAATGGAAATTTCGGACAGTCGGAAACTTCCAAATTAATAGAGAACTTAAAGCTATGTGTTTTTGTGATAATGTAAGAAGATAACTTTTTATAACTTATAAATTTGAGAAGATAGCAAGTTAAAAAACAAGTTTTTTTTTAAAATCTTCGTTAACCAAAGCAAAAGTATATAGTACTCATGCTATTAGGATGTAGTAGTTTATTATAGGAACATGAACTTAAGTTTTAAAAAGAATTGATATGCATAAGTCGTGTTTTATAAGACGTTTATAAACTTAAGAATTTTTTTATGTAATAATTCATAAATGATCTTAGTATTAAATGAAATATAATTGGTATAAATAATTGCGAATTAAAAGAAATTGGTATAGTTGAGAAACTAATGGAATAATTACGTAAATTGTACGTATTTATTTGCTGGTTTTGATTGAAATTCCACTTTAAAAAGCGAATGCCATTTAAAATGAAATACATGGAATTTTGTAGAGAAATCCAGATTTCTCGGCGTTGTCATTTTAATTTTTAGTTATATACCTGTTGATTCAATTCCATTTATATACCTATTACATAGGTTTTTAAATGTCGAAATTTGGTAGATTGGTCATATTGGATATGATATTGATATATGTTAAAAGTTGAACATATTTAGTGATAAAGGTAATAACGACATTGGTTAAATGTTATGATAGCTATTGGCCTCGTTATAGTACTTTGAAGTACTATTAAGTGTTGTTTTAATCTGAAATTGGTTTAGATTTGAAGTATGATTTTAAATTTGACTTCTTTTGAAAATTTTATAATAGTTTATTTAAAAATTGGTTTTTAACTTCTCTATTTATTCAATCTTTTTGTTAACCTTTTCTAATTTATTTAAAAATGTTTTAAATGTATTTTGAAAAGTATTTATTTCTGTAAAAAAGTTATTATAGCAAAGAATGTTTTATTTAAAGAAAAAAATAAAAAGAATTTATTTGTTTTATAATAACGTGATTTTATTTTTTAAGAAGATGGAAATATTTTAGGATAAAATTTGGGAAACGTTTTATCTAAAATTTTGTAATAAAAGACAGATTTATAAATGGTATTTTATAAATAAGGGATAGATTTATAAAAGTGGAAATTAGACACAAGGGCCTCTTCAGCAAGTGCAATTAGTTTGTAGGACACACAACTGAAATAATTACTTTTAAGGACAAAATGCAAAATAATTAGTTTCTAAGGCCTAAAAACCTATGAAATTATATCCTTGAAAGTAATTCGACTGCTGACTTTGTCCTTAAAAGTAATTGTTCTGCTGACTTTGGCCTTGAAACTAATTTCTGTGGATGTGTGTCCTAGAAACTAATTAGACTGCAAAATTTGTCCTTCTAGTGAAATGCCCATTTATAAAAGGTATAATATAAATAAAAGAATAGATTTTTAAATGATATTTTATAAAAGGGAAATTAATACCATTATGATAAATTGGAATAATAAGTTCCATTTGTGAATTTATGGAGATATATGAAGTGATCGTTTATGGAAAGTATATGAGAATTATATAAATGAGTTTTGGTAAATAGAAATAAGATTTATAAATTATGTTCTATAAATGAAAATTGTGAATGAAGTTTTATAAAAAGGAGTTTTATAATGGGGGTTTTTAGGCTCAAGAAAAAAGTTGTAAAAAAATTTAGTCTAAGAGATAACAAGTTTGTTTTTTAGGTTGAAGGACGCTTTTTAATGTAAATCACAGAATGATAGTTGTAACTATCATTTTCTGTTTGCACTAAAAAGTGTCATTTAGACTAAAAAACAAACTTGTTGTCCCTGAGACTAAATTTTTTTGCAACTTCTTCACCGTGTCTATTTTCCTGTTTTATAATTTTATTTGGAAATTTATAGAAGGAATTTTATAATTATATTTGGAAATTTATAAAAGGAGTTTTATAATTATATTTGAAGGTTTATAAAAGTAGTTTTATAAATGAATTTGGAATTTATAATTATATTTGGAAATTTATAAAAGGAGTTCTATAAATAATATTTTTATAAATGTAGTTTGTAAATACAAAAGAGTTCAATAAATTAAAAGGAGTTTTATAAATGAATTTTATAAAAGGGATTTATAAAAGAACTTTTATAAAAAGGACAAGATTGATTTCCATAAATGATCTTTTTAAATCAGGGTGTATGGAAAGCATTCTTTCCATATTTAACACCAAATTCTGAGGTATAGAAACTTGTCTCGATCTTGAGAATTAAGAATGTACGTCGAAACAAGGATATTACGCTAACTTGTCCGACTAAATTGTTAATCTTAGGATGGTACTGTTTGAAATTGGGAAGTGGTTGTAGGTATATCCGATCTAATTTCTATATGATCTATTTACTTACACCAAGGGAAAGTGTTGGCATTTTTCTGAACCCAATTAAATATGGTTTCAGAAAATGATATCTTCTTAAGATTTGTGAATATCCTTATGCCGTTGAGATAAGTATATGAGTAAATTTCCTAAGTATTGGAAATGTACCGTTCTGTGAAAAAACTTATACTATTGATATAAGTATATGGATAAGTTTTATAAGTGAAATATTTTGTGAGTATACTTATATATATGAGATAAGTATATCTTTTTCAAATATTGAAAAGAGTAGAGAGGGTTTGTGAATATATCTTTGTAGAAGTATTTCAATACAAGAATTTATAAAGTGGTTTTAATTAATGAGAGGATTAATTAAAGAGGCTTAGTGGTTGCTTTGTGCTTAACCATGCTTGGTTAAATCTCTAATTGAATTGTTTGTTTATTTGATAGTTCAACCGGGTATCAAATCTTGGCCAATTTTAAACCTATCGTTGTCTGTTCGAAGAGAATGGGATTAGATATATTATCCGAAAACCACTTCGAACCAGCATAAGCGCTCAAATTGAAGACATCTTGAAGTTTATGGAATCAAAGACGGAGCTCTTTGAAGTACATGGGCTACTTGCTACGAATCTTGAGGGTGATTCCAAAAAGGATGTAGTAGAAGTAGTGCCTTCTGTTTGTTCATATCCTAAACAATTTGTATGGATGAATGCTGGCATTGCGTTATTGCCTGAAGGGAAATGTAAGCATTCCGAGTGGGATTTACTAAAAAAGTAAAACGTAGCCTCAAGCCTTCAAACCTAGAATGACTAAAACAGGGGATATGCAGTAAGGATATGTGGATCGCACCCATTAGGGTATAGGCATCACCCTTTTAGTTAACTGTTTATGGATTTGATATGTGCAGGAGAACTCTCAGGAAATGGTTGCAAAGCAACCAGAGTGATGGCGTATACGATACCATCCAATAAAGGGGTAGGTTGGTCCTGTGTTGGCAGGGGGTCCATGTGAGGCCCTCGGTACATATTTTAGAGGCGTACCGTGGTAGGCGGTGCCCTGGGGCCTTGTCATTGTATAGGATACATTCTATAATAAGTGCCTTCAAACTTAGTTGTATATCTATTATTCTAGGATTTGATTAATGTAATAATTTTCGCTATGATTTGATATTTGTTTTAAACCCTAGACATCATTATAATATTACAAGATTTCCTATGAAATGGTATGGTTATTGTAAGGTAAAAAAAATCCGCATTTATGTGCGACGTGGTCTTATGAGGTACCTCTATTTTTGAAAGGTTTTATAACATTAAAATCCATATGATATGTGTTTTTCATGCTGGTTTACCAGACTGATCCGGGTGTTATTTTCTTATAATGCTCAAGTCAGATCGAGCATATTTCCCGATTTAGGTTTGGATGCTTTGAGGCCTCGGGAGATGAGCCAGATGCTTTCAAGATGTACTCACGTAAATTTTGATTTCTGCCGCATTTGCTGTATTTATCAGCAATTGCGAGGACAATTTGCTATAACTATCCATGCTAACATAGATTTGTATATTTTAATTTATGCATATTACCGTTTTCTTTTGTAAAGTTATGTTGTATATTATATATTGCTCGTCAAGATGAGAGATTATTTTCTGTCTTTTCTTTATTTTCCCTAACAATCTCTTTCCTACACTTGGATGGTCGGCATGTGAATACCGAAGATGTATTAGTATCGACTTTTGAGGGTCAAAAAGGCCCGTCGTTACAATTTCACTTCCAAAATCCATATCTATTTAAGTTAAAACAAATATCATTTAAAACATATATAACAATGAACCCAAAACACTTTTGGTATAAGTAAACGGGTCATAGGGAAATTAGACACTATATACTTACCACCACTTTTCGATTTCAAACTTTCACTATCCCTCAATTAACAATGAAGTCAGACAAGTTAGCAAACTATCCTTTCGTTGACATACATTCTTAATTTTCACAGATAAAGACTAGTTTCCATATCTCTTAATTTGGTGTTAAGTTTGTAAAGAATACTTCTTATACCACCATAGTTTAAATTTATCATTTATGGAAATCAAATCTCATTCCTTTTATAAAACCTTTTTTATAAATCTCTTTTATATTTATAAAATTCCTTTTATAAATCCCCTTTATATTTGTAAAACTTCTTTTATAAATATCTTTGATATTTACAAAATTCATTTCATAAACCTCCATTATATTTATGAAACTACTTTTATAAATCTCCTTTATATATTTATAAAACTTCTTTTATAAATCTCTTAATTTTAAATCTCATATACTTATTACAAATCTTCGATTCTAAGATAGGATAAAATACTTTCGATAAAACAATCATTCCATATATCACTATAAATTCCCAAATGCCATTTATTTTTCAATTTACCAAAATTTTATTAATTTCCCTTTTTTAAATATTATTTATAAATCTATTTATTTGTTTATAAGATACCATTTATAGATCTGTCTTTCTACACAACATTTTATATAAAGAATTTCGCAAAATATTTAATCCAAATATTTCTAACTTCTTCAAAAATATAATCACTTTATTAGAAAAGATAAACCCGTTTTTTCTTAAAATAAATATCCATTACTATATTAACTTTTCTGTAAAATAAATAATTCGTGAAATACTTAATACATTTACAAAAAGGTTAGAGTAAAATAAAGAAGTTCTAAAAATCATTTCTAAATAAAATGCCATAGAAAATTTGAAAAAACACATTAAAAATCATTTTGCAAATCAAAACCATTTTCAAATCCAAAAGGCAAATAATATTATTTCAAAAATACTATAACGAGGCCTAGGGCTACATAGCGTTTTACAAGAACTTTCCATAGATCAACAACTAAAAGAGGTCTACTTTTTCAACATATCTTGGTCATATCGAATATGGCCAAGCTACCAAGCTTTAACATTTAACAATTTATTCAACAAATATATAAATGATTTAAAATCAACAACGATGAGAAATGCGGAATCCTCTACAAAATTTCATGTATTTAATGTCGTATGACATCCGCTTTCTAAAGAGAAAATTCAACCAGAACCACAACCAAACAACAATAATAACAAACACATTATCATCAACAATTAACAATCAATTGCTAATACATTATTTATCCAGTATTAATTAATCCACATACAAATTAATTACAAAAATCATCTAATTCCCTTTGCAAGTATAGAACATGGATTTATTTTACTTGATAGATGTCCAAAATAATCCATTCAATTTAATTATAGTAGAACGATGTTTTATTCTGCTACATAAACATCACGAACAAAGTATAATTAATTTAACTATATTATTATTATTTAAATCAACGTAATTATATTCTACCACTATTAGTTTATCAATATTTTATACTTTATTAAAACTACCAACAAGTTATACCATCATTTTCTAAATACCGATACGAATTTAAAGCAAAAAACCGTGGATTAACCAGATTTAAAATGAACAAGATATCTCATTTTGAAGTTAACACATTTAGTTAATATAATTAAACAAGTAAATAAATATAACTCTCACCCAAAACCAAATAATAAAACTTTCAAGCATACAAATAAAAATTTATCTCAACATATATCATATAGCGTTAAACCAAAGAGGAGTCAACTCCCAAAAATTTCAGCCGATGCTTACGCGTTCCTACATGATCTAAAATCGAATGATATTCAATTTTAGTTCAAAATTTTACTTGCTTTAAATTTTAAAAAATAAACTCCAATGTGTAGATAATGCTCCCATGTGCAACTCCAAGGACCGAGTTTGATTTGGACCTCATACGCAAAAGTTATTGATTTTATAAGATTTCAAATTAAAAATTGTAATTAATTAACTTAAATAATTACTTAATTACCTCCACCCCACTATTCATCCACTCCCCCGAATCCCCCTATTTTACTTGTCTATACATGTGCATAGGTGCACAACTCTTGGTCGTCGATCCTTTCTCCTCCTAACTCGAGCTATAGACCACAAAATCGTGCACCGCCTTGCCAACGTTTTCTCTTCGTGCGAGCTCCCTTCCCAACCCAACGAACCCAAGCTCGAATGCACCATGCAAATTGCATCCTGCTCCCTATCCAAGAGACCATACACATGTCGCATTCTTCAAGGAGGATCCATGCCACCTCATTTAACCACCACTAGTGCCCCTTCACACCAAAAACCTAAGTCCACCCTACGTTTCACAAGTCATCGCCGAAATCTTTGAAAAAAATCAAACGCTAGCTCGACCAAGCTAATGTCGACCGTCACCAAAGTCGACTGCACTCATCCATCTCACTATATATTTGAAGCCCTTACTCGTACTAATTCTGTAGATCCGACGTCGCTCAATTTTGTTGAGAGAATCTCCAGGATAAATTAAAAATAAGAGGCGACTCATTTTCATTTGCCCCAAAAGAGGTAAAGAGGGGAAATAAATAATAGTGAGAGAGAGAAAGATAAGGTATGGGTTTTTATAATTATATATATTATTTTAAAATTTTCTTTTGAATCATTACGTATTTCGAGCTCACACGATCATTTAGCACATTCGATCACCATGAAACTCGTCAACATACATCGTTTTATTATTCTAGTTCCGATGATAATAGTTTCATCAAAATCCGAGATAGTGCCCTGGGATGATAATTTCACGCATTTCGCGACTATTTATTGATAAAATTATTTTCGATTACTATATCGATATTAATTCAAAATATTTATTTTTGTTAACATTTTTCAATAACAAGTTTCTTATTATTAGTTTTATTTATTAATTACAGATGGTTATTAAATTTTTTTAAATCAATTATTTAAATATATCAAATTAATTAATTATCCACAATTAACATGATAAAATTCCAGGTCGTTACAAAAATGCTTTTAAGATCATATTATATATATATTTGTTTATTTATAAAGCTAGTATATCTAATTGAATTAAAATAAACTTAATGAAAGGTGTAACAAAAACCCTTCTTTAATAAAAGATTTAAACTAGTTTTATAAATTTATATATGTATAAAATGCGTTTAAAAATACTTATAAATAAGATACAAACAATTATATAAAATATCACTTTAAAAATAATTACTTAACATTGATTTTAAAACCTTTTATAGTTTAACAAAATAAACGAGATTTATATTTATGTTACCCGACATTCTAACTAGGCTATATTGAACTGAATGATTGAGATAGATCTGACAATTATCAAGTTCCATGACCCCAAGCAATGATTGTGGGACCTAGAAGTAAAGTACAGATGGTTATATGAAGCCAAAATTGGACGGAATTGGTTGATAAACAATGTAGGATGCTTGAAATATGGACTATAGGTTAGTCAAATAAAGGGATCGGTATTATTTGGCAACTTGATAGGGGTCGCCATGATTGCGTAAAAAAAGGATCGGTGTGATTGAGTAAAGAAGGGGTCGACATGGTTGAATAAGTAAGAGATCGACCTAGTTGGCTAGTATGGATCGACATACTTCGATTAGCAAGGAAGGGGTCAGCATGGTTTATTGACTTGGATTGGCATACTTCAATTCACAAAGGAGGACTTGGCATAGTGTATTGAGAAGGGTTGGCATGTATTGCTAGGAGATATGGCTCGGCAGGCTCTATTGAAGAGGGATCAACATCCAACCAATTACAAGTGCCTTCGTACATTCAACAATCAATATCTCAAGAATTGCAAGTCCGAAGCATATGGAATTCAGAGAGCAAGGCACATGGACCCTAGAGAGTATAACCTAGGGATCACGCATCGAACAAACAAAGATGGAGAGATCAGTATACAGCTTATGAAAGGGATCGGCAAAAGGCAGTGCACGAGCAATACTATGTCAAAGGTTATGCGATAACTCAAGCTCCTTTCATTCAAATGACATAAGATTTGAAGGGCTAACATATTAAAGCATGCAAAAGCCACCATAGGGATTTCCGCCCAAAAATAAAACAATAAAGGGATCGATACCAATCCCTCTTTATAGGGATTTGGGCCCAGCGACCGCTTTGGTGGTCCCATGTGGGTTAGATGGTCCTATAGCCGAAGCTTCAGAGAGATTGGTGGTTGCCTTCACCTATGAATACTGGCCTAATGGGTCATTCTAAGAATCTTTACGATGTTGGTTACTTTAGTCTTTATTATAATCAAGTATTTTCTATTCCTTGCTGCTATAATCAAATTATTAATTGATCAATAAAGATACTCTTCAAAGTGGATGTAGGCATACAACATCGAACCACTATTAATCTCTGTGTTTCTGATTATTGCTTTTTATTAGCCGTTAGTTTATTTTATTCCTTAGTTTTAATTTTACTTTCTTTACCTCTAAGCATAAATCTACTCTTGGGTGTTTATGACAATTTGGTTGCAAACATTTTGCTGCTTCCACATAGAAACTAATCCTCAGCTTGATAGGATCCCCTTTGTTGCTAATGGATTCGATAAGTCCCCCGAAGGAGATCCATAGTTATCTTCATAGAATTACTTATACTACTCAGGTTTGGAGGAATCTAAAGCAAAGAGATTGATAATGGTGAGACATACTAGATCTACTTCTCAGAACGTGGAAGGAAATGAGACTGCTAGCATTTAGCAAGGAGACCAGAGCAAACAACCAATAAATGCGAATGCTAATTTGATTGAAGTTTAGAATCTCACTGATTTCATAATCTAATGAGAGAATTGGTGGAAAGTCGTTGGCAGCTAAATCAGCAAATTCAGACCAATATCAGCTTGATGAACCAAATTACTCAACAATAGTGTGGGAAAGCTAGGAGGGAACCCACTCCTTATTTGGCATCGGAAAGTTCTAGCTCATCGAATGAATATCATAGGCATAGGCGTCGCAAGATCTAAAAAAGTCGCATATAAACATCAGAACATCGCCTGGCAGACCATCGTGGTCTGCCAGGATCGATCGATGTCGACCCCTCCTTGGGGTCGGTACCGATCCCTTCTCCAGAGGAGGGATTCCCCACACACACTTGGGGATTCATGCTGGAACTATTTCTATAGGTTTGGATAACTGAGTACGATTGAATGCCGACCAGTTACCTCCCTGGAACGATGATGAAATGAATGTACAAGATGTGCATCGAGAAGATGGTGAACCAAGAAGGCATGAAACGACCACTAGACATCAACTGGACCATTCACATGAGGTGGGGAACGAAATCGCTTGGCACCACCCATCCAAACACCAGACTTATCAGCAATGGTCAAATAGTTATTAAGAGAGAGCCAAGGCTTAACCACTGATGATGGGTAATCTCAAGAAGTCATACCCCATTCACTAATAGTGTATTACATGCATGGTATCCAAGGAAGTTCAACATGCCGTCAGTGCCTGTTTACGAGGGAAAATGGACCCTAGGAAACATACTATGAGATACGAATGGTTGATGGATTCCTGCAAGCTGATGATGCGACTAAATTTAGATACCGTTGCCAGAAGATTTGACCAAGCAACTAGGCGCTCGACATTTGCATACCGATCTGCATCCCGAGCGTTCGGCACAACATACTTGGTCGGCTTTCAAGGACGTTCGGCACAACTGGTTCGATTGGCATACAAGATCGTTCGGCATTCATGCCTTGATCGACATTCGAGATCGTTCGGCATCCATAGGTGTTCGGCATTCATCCAATCTCGACCTGCTTTGGTTATCGATCGTCCTGCACTCTACACTCAGTATATCACTTCGTTCGGCATGAATATATCGTTCGGCATTTTGCCGTTCGGCAACTATGGTTCGGCACAAAGAGCTCACTCTTTTTGGGCCGAGGTAGTTAGCTACCAGGCCCACCAGTGAAGTCCAACCCATCTTCGTCTATAAATAGAGAGGCACTGGCACAGTGAAAGGGACCTTTTTTCGTGAACACCGAGGAGACTGTCGCATTCAAGACTCATCCAAGATTTATCTTTTTTGCTTAACAATTGTAATCAAATATTTAGTGTATGGATTATATCTATATTTGATTATTGAGAAAAGAAATAAAGATTAACCTCAAGTGGACGTAGGCAGTTACGCCGAACCACTATAAATCTGGTGTTCATACTTTCTGCATTTAAATTTGCGTATTGTTCTCTGTTTAACTTTACTTTCTTCATTAATCTCTCTACACAATCTCTCTTAAGGGTGTTAGTGACCAATTCTATTGCTAACATTTTGGTGCTTTCACTGAGAGCCGACTTCTTAAGGCGATAGGATCTACTTTGTAGCTGCTGGACTGAAAAATCCCCTGAAGGAGATCCAAATCATTCACAAGTCATCTGTTGATTCTACTTAGAGTTACAACCGAAAACTCTACCATGGGGAGACCACGAACTAGATCGGCCTCTCACAACAAAGATGTCAATGAAACTGCTAGTGTACAACAAATAGGACCTAACAACCAACAAGCAATTAAAGGCGCAGGAACCTCCACCCAGAACCAAGCAGAGGTCGTTTCCCGAATAGAGTTCAACGACTTGATAACAGAACTCAGGGAAAGTAGAAGGCAACTTGCTGAGCAGATTCAACCCAACACTAATCTCATGACTCAGCTTGCCCAGCAACAGCATCAGAATGCTGGAAGTGGTCTTGCTCCTTATTCTTCCTCTGATAGATCGACCTCAGATGATGAACCTCCTAGGCGTAGACGCCGCAAGACAAAAGCTGCACAGGCAGGTGCCGCTGATCGATCCGCCAGGGATCAGGCATGTGATGAGATCAGACGCCAGGCTCACCAAGACCCAAATCAAGCCGGCCTTCAGGACGCACGTTTGGCCGACCACCAATAGGCGAGACATCAACCCGCATGGTCCCGTGGAATGGAACCCAACCTTCCATCCTCCATACAAACTCCAGATTTATCAGCCATGGTCAGGCAGTTAATAAGAGGAAACCAAGGCCTGACCAACGAAAACTGAGGAGTGTCCAGGAGTCATTTTCCCTTCACAAACATTATTCTACAGGCTGAGTACCCCCAAGAAATTCAGTATGCTGACTATCCCAGCCTACGAAGGGAAGACCGACCCTAGGCAACACGTGATAAGGTATGAATGGATGATGGATTTGGCAAGGGCGAATGACGCGACTAAGTGTAGGTGCTTCCCAATCACTTTGTCTGGGATCGCCACAATGTGGTTTACTCGACTTCCTTCGCGTTCTATATCCAGCTTCGACGAGTTGGCGGTGAAATTTGTTGAACAACTTAGGATACATGCTACTCGTCCAAAGGACGTAATGTACCTACCAAGCGTAATCCAGGCTCCGGGAGAGTCTTTGAAAGCATACTTACAGATCATGTGGTTGCCACTGAAGTTAGCAACCCTAACGACCATGAACTTTTGATGGCGGTAATGTGAGGTGTAGATCTAGACTCGGAGTTTGGAGATTGGTTGGCGGGAAATGCCCCAACTACGTTAGAATGATTCTATTCCAAAGCTCACCAGTTCATACGAAGGGAGGAAGCTCGATGGACGAGACGAGACAAGGCACCAGGGTCTGTTCAGGAGACTATGAAAAGTAACATCACCGTGAAGCAGTCCGGCGATAATTCGAGAAAAGTTCAAGTCAACGTCTAGAATAAGCCTGGGTAGTCTAAAGGATACGGCGGTGGAAATCCCGGAAAGAAAGGAGAAGCAGGGAAATGGAAGCCAAGGATTCCGACCTACAATGAATACATCCCCCCTGAATACTTCTCTTGAAAACATCTATCTATCTACCTGTAATACCTTTGAATACAGGAAGCCGTGCCCAAAGGAGTCCACTAAAGAACAGAAACAGACAGGAAAGTACTGTCGCTTCCATGAGACCCACGGGCACAATACCGAGGAGTGTAGACACCTCCATGATGCCATAGAAAGATTGATCAGGCAGAAAAAGCTGCAGGAGTTTGTTAAGAACCCACCAGAGGGTAGACAAGGAACATCGGACCCCAGACGCAGGCCGGCTCTACGCCACCCAGAGGAACCTGCCTGGACTGTAGGTAGGTTGATCATAAACACTATAGTCGGAGGACCTCATCCTACAGACAAGAATTGGCAGGAGATGGAATGATATGCTACCTCCTTGAGGCATGCAGATTATGAATGTTGTTCGAATGTGGAAGATGGAATCCCCTCCAAACAACAACGCATGATGACAGATGATATACTGGTTAGGAGTCGAGATGCAGACAAGGTGGAGGCTCCTGCTATCGACCCGATGGTTATATCTACAACAATCGGGCCAGCTTACGTAAAAAGAATTTTGATTGATTGTGGAAGTTCTGTCAACATCATCTTTAAGAAGGCTTATGACCAAATGAAGATGGAGGCAAAAGATTTGAAACCATGCAAAGCCCGTATCCACGGCTTTAATGGTGCCGCAACCGACGCGATGGTTATATTGAGTTACCAGTTGAACTGGAGAAAGGTTAGCGTAGGAGAGTGTGAGTCCTACCGTTCATAGTAATGGATGTTGACTCTCCATACAATGTATTTTTGGGTCGTCCAGCCCTGGCAGAGTTTAGGGCCGCTTTGGCCCCATGGTGTTTGACATTAAAATTTCCGATAGACAAAGGAGTCGGTGTAGTATATGGCGATCGGGCGACCGGTTGCGCATGTTATGTGGCGGAGCTGAGAGAAGCTCAGCGGAAAGAAAAGGGAAAGGTTGTGGTGCACCGTCCGCATCCTAAATACTGATGATTGACAAGTAGTGCCCGAGCCCTGGCTCGGGCAATATTCTCGAATCCTTAGAAACATAGATCCGAGAGATGATAATGGGGAACCCAGGGAAATGAATGCAGCACCGGCTGAGCTGTTGATCGACATTCCAGTCAGCCGGGATGACCCATCACGAGTTGTTAAGATTGGATCACAACTCGACCCTTCAGTGGCTGAGGTTCTTACTGATTTCCTCTGGGCGAATCTGAAAATTTTCGCTTGGACACACTCTGATATGTGAGGGATTTCACCTGCCATCGCCAGCCATATGTTGAACATAGACCCAAAATACGTTTCTGTGAAGCAGAAAAGGAGAGACATGGACCCAGAGAGGTCCGCTGCTCTCAAAGAGGAGGTGGACAAACTCAAAGACAATGTCTTCGTCCGCGATGCCCTCTACCCTAAATGGGTATCTAATCCTATGCTGGTGAGAAAAGCGAATGGGAAGTGGAGAACTTGTGTTGATTACTATGATCTAAATAAAGCATGCCCGAAGGATAGTTTCCCTTTACCTAGAATTGCCCAGCTTGTCGACTCTACCGCCAGACATGAATTATTGTCATTTATGGATGCGTATTCGGGATACAATCAAATCCCGATGCACATTCCAGACCAAGAACACACCAGTTTTGTCACAAATATGGGGCTATATTGCAATGTAGTAATTCCTTTTGGATTGAAAAAACGCGGAACAACTTATCAGCGTATGGTGAATCGAATGTTTAAAGACCAGATTGGTAGAACGATGGAAGTCTATGTGGATGACATGATCGTGAAGTCACGACAGTCAAACAACCACATCCGAGACTTAGCAGAGATGTTTGATATACTCTGGCATTATGGGATGTAGATTAACCCCTTAAAGTGTTCTTTTGGCGTTGCATCAGGGAAGTTCTTGGGTTTCATTGTGAACGCACGTGGAATTGAAGCTAACCCAGAAAAGATTCAGGCTATTCGAGACACACAAGTGCCCAGAACTATAAAGCAAGTACAAAGCTTGAACGGAAAGGTAGCCACGCTGAGTCGATTCATATCCAGAGCCACGGATAAGTGCATTCCTTTCTTTGATGTGATAAAGAAGGGAAAGAGGAATTTCGAGGGGACGTCCGACTGCGAGGAAGCATTCCAAGATCTGGTTAGACATTTAGAAATCCCCCCAGTGCTATCAAAATCAATTGACCAAGAAATGTTGTATGTAACTTGGCAGTATCCCAGCATGCTATCAATACGGCTATGGTTCACGAGGAGGACCGATTTCAAAAGCCAGTATATTATGTCAGTAAACGTTTGATACGGGTAGAAAGAAATTATCCCAGGATTGAGAAACTAGCTTATTGCTTGGTGATTGCATCACGCAAGCTCCGCCTATACTTCCAGGCACACTCGATTAGTGTTTACACCATCAACCCTTGCGGCAGGTACTCCAACGGTCGAAAACTTATGGAAGGATGTTAAAATGGAATATGGAGTTGAGTCAATTCGATATCACCTACCTGCCACTAGGGCCATACAGGGGAAAGTGCTAGCAGATTTCATTGCTGAATTCATCGTGACAGACGAATCAAACGACCGCAATGTCATACCTCCCATTTGATGGAAGATGTACACCGATGGGGCATCTAACGACCGTTGTTCGGGGGTTGGCATAGTTCTTGTAACTCTTGAGAACCAATCAATTGCTACGCTTTGAAGCTCGAATTCACAGCGATGAATAACGAAGCCGAGTATGAAGCATTGATTGCCGGCTTAAGACTCATCAAAGAACTGGAAGTAAGATCGGTTGAAGTCTTTTGCGACTCGCAACTGGTGGTATACCAAGTACGTGGAGACTACCAAGCAAGGGGGCAGAGACTTGCCCCGTATTTGGTCCGAGTTCAGGAGCTGCTAGCGAATCTCGAGTATTATGACATTTCACATGTCCTGCGTGAGCAAAACAGAGCAGCCGATTCATTGGCAAAATTTGCAAGCACCGGCGATGCGCAGTAGATGGGATTGTTTTCCATTGAAACCTTACATGTTTCGAGCATAAATATGATGGAGGTGGATTTCATGTTAGAAACACAAATCGAGAAGAAGTCATGGATGACCCCATTCAAGCAGTACTTGTTGCACAGGGTCGTGCCTGAAAGAGGGAGCGAAAGACGACAAGTCATTCGTAAGGCTTCTCGTTATGTAATGCAAGATAGGGTAATGTATCGGAGGGGATTCTCGACCCCCTAACTCCGGTGCATTGCCTATGATGAGATAAAACGGGTCTGAAGGAAGTCCATAAAGGTGAATGTGGCGACCATACCGGAGGGCAGACGTTAGCAAAGAAAATCCTCCGCTATGGATACTATTGGCCAACTGTAAATCGGGATGCCGCAGACTATGTGAGAAGATGTGAAAAATGTCAGAAATATGTGAAAATCCCGAGAGCTCCGCCGACAGAACTCACACAAATGGTTAGTCCCTGGTCATTTGCAATGTGGGGGATCGATATAGTCGGTTCCTTACCCCTATCCAAAGGTGGTGCAAAATACATGATAGTTGCGGTCGATTACTTTACCAAGTGGGCAGAAGCAGAGCCTTTGGCCATTATCACCATTAAGAAGGTCATCAATTTCGTTGTGCGAAATATTATATGCCATTTTGGCCTTCCACAAACCATCGTTACAGACAACGAA
Organism: Allium cepa; assembly: GCA_030765085.1. NCBI lineage: Eukaryota > Viridiplantae > Streptophyta > Magnoliopsida > Asparagales > Amaryllidaceae > Allium > Allium cepa. The sequence continues at coordinate 105,760,937 of CM060937.1, read as the reverse complement.
ACTCAGTTTGAAAGCAAAGAGTTCAAGAAATTTTGCCAAAAATATGGTATTGAGAAAAGTTTGCAGTAGTTGCTCATCCGAAAGCCAATGGACAAGTGGAAGCCATAAACAAAATAATCAAATCCATATTGAAAAGGCGTTTGGAAAAGGCTAGAGGCAAGTGGGTGGATGAGTTTCCAACAGCGCTTTGGGCTTATAGAACCACCCACAAGTCCGCGACTGGCCATACCCCATTCGCATTGGCGTACGGCATGGAAGCTGTCATACCCGTAGAACTTGAAGTTCCGTCACATCGGGTAACTTATTATGATCATAAGTCAAATCAAGATCTTTTGCTAGAATCATTGGACTTCATCGATGAAAAGCGTGAAGAAGCTAATTTGAGAGCGGCCACATACAGGCACCGAGTCGCTCGATATTACAATGCAAAAGTCTGACCGAGAATCTTTGGTGTGGGTGATCTCGTTCTGAAACGAGTTTTCCCAGTTCCATCGAATATAAGCCCCGCATGGGAAGGTCCATACGTCATTGAACGGAAGCTTGGAGAAGGAACTTTCAAGCTAGCGACCGTTGATGGTGCGACACTCCCTCAAGCATGGAATAGCGAGCATTTGCGGAATTATTACACTTAGCTCATTTCTTTCATATTTTAGTTACATTTATTTCCAGCAAGTTTTTATTCCTAGTTTACGGCATGTAATAAGAAAATTTCTCTTGCTTGCATTAATAAAGGCTTGAAGCCATTTTCTTTATGAATTGTCGATGTTTCTGTGTATGATAACGCTGTGACAAATAACTAAGAAATACATTATTCTGCCCGACGTACGAACACGCATGAGCACTCAAATCTTCAAGTCCCCTGAGTGCGGACTGGAGTACTCTAAGTTCGTAGAGTGCAGACTCGAGTATAAACGACTCAAATCATTAAATCCCCTGAGTGCGGACAGGAGTACTCTAAGTTCTCAGAGTGCGGACTCGAATATAAACGACTCAAATCTCCAAGCCCCTCGAGTCCGGTCTAGAGTACTCTAAGTCCCCAGAGTGCGGACTCGAGTATAAACGACACAAATCTCCAAGTTCCCTGAGTGCGGACTGGAGTAATCTAACCCCCCAGAGTACGGACTCGAGTATAAACAATTAAAACCTCCACGTCCTCTGAGTGCGGACGGGAGTACTCTAAGTCCCTAGAGTGCGGACTCGAGTGTAAAAGATTAAAACCTCCAAGTCCCCTGAGTGCGGGCCGGAGTACTCTAAGTCCCCAGAGTGCGGACTCGAGTATAAACGACCCAAATCTCCAAGTCCCTTAAGTGTGGACTGGAGTACTCTAAGTCCCCAGAGCGAGGATTCGAGTATAAGCGATTCAAATCTCCAAGTTCCTTGAGTGCGAACTAGGACACAAATGACTTGAATTTATCAAGTTCCCGACATATGGACTAAAAAATATTCTAAGTGCTTGAAGCATGGAATGAAAGATGAACAATTCCAAAGAATTTCAAGCTATATGAAGATAAATCGAGAAGTTTATGTTATTCACAACAGTTTAGATTTCAATCACGATCACGTAGAAAACTGAACGATAAGAGTCTTTTGAAAGACAAAAGAACTAAGCTTTATCCAAAAATAAGTTTCTACTACAACTCCTCCAAAATTCAGAGTCAACAGTCTATTTACAAGGACTATGAAAATAGATAAAAATAATTACATAACCTAAACTAACTCTCATTGAACGAGAGTAATAATCACTTCTTGGATTTCTTCGACTTCTTCACCTCCTTTGTCTTCTCAGACAACTCCTCTCCCGTGCGTTTGCCTTTGGTGATTTTCTTGGATGGGGAGGTGACAACCGAAGAAGTACGAGGAACTTCCATGGGCTTGGACCTGCCAGGAAGGATGATCTTCAACGGCTTATTCATAGGATCGTCCAGGTCCACAACTTGAGGCTCGATTTTGATCTCGACCGTCTCTTTCTTCTCTTTATCAAGCTGCTCCTTCATGGTCAGTTTAGATGTGTGTTCAGAGGCGTCCGTAATTTCAGTTTCATAACTCCCATCGATGGAAGAGGAAGTCTCGGATTTATCCTCATCAAGCGCTCCGATCACCTGAGCATCTGGACCGGGAGCCTCCCATGCGTGAGTAGCCTCACTTGTTTTTTCCTTCACCTCCTTGGCGACATCGCTCCTTGGAGTAGGCTCAGGATCAGAACGGCCTGCACAAAATCATGAAAAACAAGCATTAGAATACAATAGCCTTTCGTGAAGAACGACGATTTTTGGAATCGTAGAGTGAAGGGTTATCTACCAGTTCTGGCAGACTCTCAGCCGTCCGAGGGATCTCACCCTCTAGATGGGAGATAGAATATTGACGCCAAGACCAGGGTTCTCCGGGTCGTAACCAATGTCTTGCTCAAAGGGATCGAGTATCGGCCGACCGGCCGGCTGAGTAGGCACACGAGCTGGAGACTCGATCCCGAATGGACCGGCAATAACCTCTTTCCCTTTCATTGAGGAGGAGCCTTTGCAGTAAAGGGCTTTTGTCGCTGACAGGTCCGAAGGCTCGTTTCTATTAAGAAATTCTTTTATCAAAGCTCCTTCATCAACCTCCTCGGTACCATGTTCGGCCTTCCTAATTTCTATTAAGGTCCCCCACGCCTCGGCTAAAGATTCGAGATAGCCATTGTCCAGAAAATTTAAGTCTCAGTGCATGAGAACGCGGGCATTGAATTCTACAATAAGCGGGTCGAACATGCTTTTGACCTCATCCCTACCTTCTTCCTTAGCCGCCTCAAGACGGGAGTCAATCTCCCCAGATGCTATCTTTTTGCCCTCTTCACGGGCTTCATTCTTTAGCACCTCAACTTTAGAAAGCTCATCCTCAAGTTTCGCCTTTAGGAGTCGCGTAGCAACGATCTCGTCGCAATACCGTTGTGACTCTTCATGGGCGGTTGTCTTCTCTTCTTGCTCTTTGCGGAGTCGCTCCTCAAGTTCTTTGACTTGGAGGTTGAATGCATCCCTCTCTTTTTGCACCGAGTCTTTCTCCAAAGCTAAGGCCCCACAACGTTCGACCGCCTCATAGATTTCTTTTTTGTGGGTTGATTCCAAAAGAGTTACGACTTCGACAGTATCTTCAGCGCTTAGTTGGGCGGCCTCAAGCTGAGATTTGTAAGACGCAAGCTCTTCGTCCTGAGCTTTGATAATGTCTTTGTCATGGATAGCCTCAAGCTTTAGGTGATCAATCTCATGCTGGTGCTCTGTGGAGACTTCTGACACTTTCTCAACAAGATGAACGAATGCGTCATGTTGAACATAGACATCATTGGTACAGGCGATAACGCTCTGCTTGACATGTCCCGAAATAGGATGAATCGTCGGGAGAAATTTCAAGCCATCAAAGCAAATTTTTAGGAATTTAGCCTTGAGCTCGTTCAGTCTCTCCGGTATTGTTGGATCTGTTGCGGGAGCATGAGGAGATGGCTTTGAAAGTTCAATTCTCTTGTGAGAATCCCGGGACTGTCTTATAGTGAAAGGGTTGGAGTGTTAATCGCGAGGGACATCTGATTGCGACCCCTTATGGCCATGCTTATCTTTTCTTTGCCCCAAGTGAGAAGGGGGATTATGATGGTGTTTGGGTTGATAATAAGATTTCTTTCGAGATGATGAATCTCGGGAATGATAATTCCTATCGCCATCGTCAACCCTATCTCGGCATCTTCCGGAACCTGAGTCCCATCCTGTTTGGTGGAAAATCGATGAACCGCGAAGGCGGTCAAGTCCATGTGTGCATCCCATGTCACCTGCGTAGAGTTTAAGTAACAACGAGTTAGTAAAAAGTAAGGTAATGACGGAAAGTTCAAGTGCAAAGTGAAGTGCATGTGTTTCTGTGTGTCCTAGTGTTTCCCCCCGACAGACCAGTTTCTTTACTAATAGGAGTTTGTTCTCGGGCTTGAGCGTTGGAATTGCCTCTCGCGGGCGAGTGGCTTAAGGGCCTCGGGATCGTCGAAACCATAGTTGAGCACATCGTCAGGTATCATAAGGTTCGATAGGCCTTTTAGATAACTTTCCAAGTGCTGCAGGGAAGCTTCTTTATGGAATAAGGGTAACTTTAGAAGTCCCGCCCACTTTCTCCTTCCTCAACTTATACGTTAGTTTCCTCTTCCTCTTCGAAGGGGAAGACGACGTTTTAATGTCGTGGACTTCAATTATTGGATCCTGAGGTGGACTAACAGTTTTGCCTTGTACTTCGGGCGTTTCGGTTTCCTTAATCTCCCCCTCTTCTAGTGTGTCAGGGGCGTTACGTGTCGAAGACTCGGCCTGCTTTTTCCCTTTTCCAACGGTAGGCCTGGGTATGGTAACGCCCTGAGGGAGGCTTATCCGGCGACCTTCCGCCAATAGGCCGAACCTTGAAAGCGACTCATTTGTAATGAGAGTTCTGATGTCCCGTTCTTCGACAGGAATGGCTCGAATAGCCTCGACGGCTTCAGAGTATCCGGGTCCCTCAGGACATGGGTTAATGCCTGAAAAGATGGAAAAGAGTTAGAAAAGGTATAGCTTCGACCAAGCATAAGTATCAGTCCAGAGAGAAAACTTACTTCCTTCCACCCATCTTCTCGCGAAACAAGGGGCAACGTACACAAAACTATTCTTGTTTATATAGGGCAAACTTGCTCCATGCCCCAATTAAGATTTGACACTTGTTGTGCCGCTCGAGAAGCATAAAAGAGGGGATATCCCTCCTCTTCTTGATGCAATATATATATCTGATATTGCCCGGGGTTGGAAGCCTGGAAAGGACACTCGTGAAGAGGATACATGTGCCGTAGATGAATGCATGGCTGTTCGGATGCAATTGCGACGGGGCAATGTCGATATACTGCAGCACATCTCAAAGAAACGAGTTGAACGGTGGCACACTACCAACCCAGCTCATGAATTTATTACAAGCTGTGTATCCGACTGGGGGTAAGTGCAGACGATCGTACCCCAATGGAACTAGCATGTCGTTGAAGGGGATTCCGTGGACAAAGCACATCCAACGGTGTGTACTTTCATTAATCTTCGAAGCCTGTGAATCGATTGGGTTGTCCAAGAGAATTGTTGCCTTCAAAGCGTCGGGAGCTAAGTTATGAGCAGGGGAAGTTGACGGTTTGAAGTATCTGCGACTTCTTGTCTAGAGGATGGCCCAGGTCTGTCTGAGATCGTAGCAGAGCTAGATTTCCTAGACATCTCTAATAAAGATTGAATCTGGCAGAGCACCTGTTTAAACTATACTTGAAAAATAATCGACGTTAGACTTAACAACATAAATATTCTCCCCGTGTGGTGTGTGAACTAGTGCGATAATTCAAATTAAAGTGCTGAGAAATTAAAAGTCATAGAGTTGATGGTATAAAGTTGAGCTTTGAATTGTCGTCTTCGAAGACCGTCATCGCTGACCGTCTCCGAAAGCCTGCCTTGCAATGTTTTCAATTTGGACTTGGACATTGGCACTGTATGTTAAAGGCTTTTATCTGTTTTTATCGATTTAAGTTCAGGCTTGTGATTATTGAAACTAAGGAGTTATCAGTCCAGATTAGTTCGATATGCTGGTTTGCTTAAGTCTTTGTCCTTGTTTTTGTCATATGATTAGGCAAGAGGAATAAGTGAATTCGACGAGGGTTATGTTCAAGTTGGAATGATTTTGAATGTTGTTATCAATTCATCAAGGGTCAAGGCCGAGCGACACATGAAACACATGGCCTAAATGCCGTTTGGCCTAAATACCATTTAGCCTAAATATCGATCGGCCTTTATTTTGTTCGGCCTTTATTCTATCCGGCCTTCATTCTGTTCGAACTAAATTCTGTTCGGCCTTCGTTCTATTCGGCCTAAATGTAAGTGCCATTCAACATAAGTGTCACTCTTCCAACCCTTCCTATTTGCCGTTCGGCACGCGGCAAATCATGCCGAATCATGCTTGTGCCGAGCCGCTTCGCTCGGCATTCTGGCCTTAACATCACTTCTCCTCTTTTCCTCCATCTCTCCCATCCGGCATGGCCGAGTCCTTCGGCAAGTCATGTCGAACCATGGCCATGCCAACCCACACCACTAGGCCTTATCTCCAATTCCATTCCCATGCACCTTCATAATCACCCGACATTGAATGATCACGCCGAGCTACAAACTTCATCTTCCACTAATTCCCACCTTCGAGCGCCTCTGCCATCCACCTTTCTCCTCTCCATTCCACCCACCTTGAAATCGCCTAAAATCATACTAAGTTCCATCCCTAGGACGCGTCCGAACCTCAATTCGTCTCCCTCATCTACATGCCTCCTACTTTCTGTAATCTATGGAGGATTCATGAGTTCGAGCTTTGTGTTATACTTCCTAATTTTAGAAAATGATCGAAAGGTTCTTATCGAAGAGAATGGGGGAGCTTGGGGGTCTGTGAGCCTGAGATTGAAAGTGGTTCGAAATTAATTTGGGAAGGAGCTATAGGAAGGGCTTGACGGATTCAAGGTAGGAAGGGAAGATCGGTGAGGTAAACAGAATTTAAGGGAGGCAAGTTATGTGTTCTTGAAAAATAACGGAGGTAAAAAGCGAAAAGAGAAGAAGAAGTGGCATGCCAGGTTTTATAGTGGAAGATAGGAAGACGAGGGGACACTGACCGGTAGAACCGGTCAGAACGCATCATTTGCTCGGCTTCGGCTATACTGGTCAACATTTGTATGTCGTTCGGCATGCATTGCCTCACCCGCTATTCACAAGAAAACACGATCGAGAAGAATAAGCCAAAGCTTGAAGCAAAGCATGGAGGACTCACGATTCAAAGCGCATCACATTCGATCACGTGATGCACTTTGGGAGGCAAGTGTTACCTGGAGATTTGACCAGGAAACTAGGCGCTTGGCATTTGTATACCGATCGGCATCCCGAGCGTTCGGCACAACATACTTGGTCGGCTTTCAAGGACGTTCGGCACAACTGGTTCGATCGGCATATGTTTGTGTCAAAATTGGGCACAACACTCGTCGGAAGTTTTTGAAGAGATAATAAATGAAGAAAGTAAACTAAAACGTGGATTATCTAACAAAAACTCCAAATAGCAGGAAGTAAATAGCACAAGAGACAACGATTTAGAGTGGTTCGGCGATTTGCCTACGTCCACTATGAAGTTTTGTTACTTTATTGCTTGATATTCGAAGAATACAACTTATCAATGCCAAAGTACAGCAAGTAGTAAACCAAAATTCGAAATCAAAGGCAGCTGTGGTGCTCTAAAGCAATTCTGGCAGCGTTTAGACGTATCTTATCTCTAAAATTCTCCTATCCCTTTTCTGAATGACCAGGGGCTCTATTTATAAGTGCTGGAGGCTGATATTTCGCCTAAAATTCGGGGAGACCACTTCTGGCACGTTGGGGGCCCACATGGTCGAATTCTGGAGATCCGGGCCCACTTTGGGATCGATTCGACCCTTGGTTCGAATCAATCAAAAAAGTTTCCAAACGTGATGAAACTTGGCATGGACATACTTCTATGTATATGCAAGCTCCTGTGAAAATTTCGTAGCATTTGGACTTGTAGATCTCAAGTCATGATCGATTCAAGATTGCGCCTTCGGCCAACAAGCTTGGTTCGAATCGATCCCTTAGGGTCGAATCCATAGGGTCGAATCCACCATCTTAGCCGCCATGACTTAGTGGGTTCGAGGTAGCATGCGTGGAGTCGAAGCGGGGGGAAAATGATGGGTTCGATCATGTGCTTCAACGATGGATTCGAAGTTAATCATCTGAATGGATTCGAATGTTTCCTCCTTGATGGATTCGAAATGAGATTGTGTCTCGTGCATTTGAACTGAGACTTGCTCAATGGATTCGAGGCGAGGCCATCTGATGGATTCGAAGGAAGAGGTGACTTGATGGATTCGAACTAGGGAAGGCTTTGGATGGGTTTGAAGCGTGGTTACCTCTGATGGGTTCGAACGAAGGTACGTCCCTGATGGATTCGAAGAGGGAGTGCTTTGGATGGATTCGAAGTGAAGGCTTGCCTGATGGAGTCGAAGCAAACGCACTCCTCATGGGTCCGAGGCAACACGTATCTGGTGGATTTGAACCAAGGCCTCCTCTTGATGGATTCGAGCCTATGTTATTTCTGAGGGATTCGAACCTTATACTACCTAATCCATTTTCCATTGGCGATAACTTGAGCATACGAACTCGGATTGCCCCGAAACTTGGAATGTTGGTTTCCACAGCTTTGCTTGACGTGTCTTATCACTTGTAGCCCGATCCGGACTCGGGCAAAACTCGTCGATATTTGTAGTTACCCAACAATCATTCAAAGCTAAGGATGTATAATCCTGTCTCTTTCTATTTAGTTCCTTGGTATCTCGGCCTTGCCAAAAGGCGGGATAACTTTTGCCCCCCAAAGTACGTCTTGTGTAAACATGACGTGCTTTGAAAAGCTACAATCTAACGCTGGACAATTAGGACATGCTCTGTTGAAAGCTGTATTCTTTATTGCTGTTATCAACTGTCGTATGATTGTGATCGGTTGTTCATCGTGAAATCATGACAAGACGGATATCCGATCCCTGTGAATGATAAAGATCAAATATTAGTCAAACATATGTGCGTATGTGTATCACCTTGACTTTGGTTAACGTTGCGTGATTGCAAGTTGTTGCCAGTTTGGTTTGTTACCGAATTCTGCATCGATCCTCTCCTGAACCGATTTGAGATTCGGGTTAAAACATTGTTGTTATGATCGTTTATGATCATCCTCTTGTATCGATCCTCTCCTGAATCGGTGTAAAAGGTAGACTAGTAATTTTTCGTATCGAAGCACCACGTTCGTTCTCGTCGATGGTGTCTAGTGGATTCGAAGCATGTTTGTTCGAATCGATAGAGTTTCGAATCGGTGGAATTGATGGTTATGGAATAGGTACTTCGAATCAATAGGATTTTTCAATTCAGTCCTCATTCAAGTGCTTCGTATCGATGACGCTCCGCATCGATGCTGTCTTGATGGATTCGTATGTTCGAATCGATTGTCTTGCATCTGCTTAGTGCTTCCTCGAATCGATGATGCCTCGCATCGATTGAGTTGGGATGGATTCGATTGTGTAAAAGACAGGAAGGCAATGGATTTAGCCGTGCGATGGATTCGAAGTAACGGCTCTACGCTGTGATGGATTCGAACGTAGTGGATTCGTATGCGATGGATTCGAACGTGATGGATTCGAACGTGGCTTGTTTGAATCGATCAACACGTGATCGATTGGGGTCGGTCATTTTGACCGGGAGAAGAATTGTCCTGTTTCTTTCCTGGAATCCACATAAATACGTGAGGCTGGGCGCTTTTTTCACTTTTCACTTTTCACTGTTGCTGTAGCTTCTTCTTCGAATCGATCTTCCAGAGCTTAGAACATGCACGTCTTCCACGAATCAATCGAATTTCTTTAAGCTTTCCCTTGTGATTTCACTAAATCAGGTAACTGGTGGATCAAGCCGAGTAAGGAATGATGGAACTGGAAGTCTTTGACATCGATTCAACCTTTTCTTCTTGAAAATTTCGTGGAGTGGTGGGATCTGGACGAAGTGGTTCGACTCGATGGAACTGAGGAGCGAGGTCATTCGAGTCGTATCGATCAGAGTGTCGTCTCTCATTGCTTCGCATCGATCCGAGAATGAGCAATTCGAGTCGATTTTGAGTGCATAGCTTTGAATCGATGGTTGCAAAGGAAAAAAGGCTCGCGGCGATCGATTCGAAATAGCGATATTCTGATCGATTTGAAGGAGCTTAATATGGATCGATTCGAAGTAATGGTATGGTGATCGATTCGAAAGAGTTCAACTTTGATCGATTCGAAGTCATGTAGGGCTTCATGGATTCGAACTGCTCCTTTGTTCCAAGGTCTCATCGAGTCGAACTACATGGAGTTGGGGCGTACCGATTCGAAGTTCATCGATTCGACTCGTGTCGATTCGAGTCGATCGATTCGAACGTTCTTGCTTCTGGGACTTCCACTCTTCTGATTTGCTCCAATATCAAAACTACGACCAATTTCAAGTTGAACTTTGACGAACTCATTGAATTTTTAGCATACTTGACTCCAGCGAGCTTCGGCCTTGCATAATCAAATTTTACTTGACCTTCCCTTTGGAGCTCGTCGATGGCACTATGACTTAAAAAAATATGACGAATTTATACTTGAATTGGTCAGTAGCATCTGAGTGGTGTGAAAGTGACGGTCAGCGATGACGGTCGTTTTCATTCTCAAATTCCAAAGTTTCGTCGTTCGGACATCTCGTTTCAACTTGTAAAATCTGCTTAAATTTTTGCATAGCACTTGCACCGCACGACATACTCATACACTTTGCACCGGGGGAATGCATGGGCTTTTTATGTATTTAACGCCGCTTTCTGGTGAGTTAGTTAATTATGGAATCTTCGAGTTCTCAACAACAAGAAGCACAAAGCTCGCCTCTTCCAGCGCTTGAGATTCCGGAAATCCCTCCTTAAGTCGTAGATCCGGCTCCGGATGAATTGCCGGAGGCCATATTTATCGAAGATCCTGTCGATTCTGTCCAGTCCAATATCTCGGAGTCTCTGTTAGGCCGGATATGTTCGAAACATAACATATCCCTGGACGATGTTTTATTACCTAGTGCCTGTGACAGACCACACAACCCACCTAAAGGATATACTGCCTTCTACCGTCATGCCTGCGCGGCTGGATCTCTTCCTCCTTTTAACCAATATATCAGAGAGATGCTGTCGTATTTAGGAATCGCTCCTTCACAACTCCATCCCAACGGGCATGCACTACTAAACAGCGTCTTTGTCATATTTATGGATTGCCTTTTTCGCCCGCCAAGACCTAACGAGATCAGGCACATATTCAATTTTAAGAGTAGGGGTGATAGCCCGTCTTTCACTTTTCTGGAGGCGGTCAGGAACTGTCAGGTTGTGACTGGGGCCTGGACCAGGCTTAGTTATTTCAAGAACGAGTGGTTTTTTGTTCGATGCCCCCCAGGGTTTGCCAGGAGATGGTTATCCAGACGTAAGTATCGTAATTCGTTTTTGAATGGCCACTTTTAATACTTTACACTAATACTCTGCTATTCTTGCAGCCATCATTTCGAGACCTACCGGTGGGCATTATAGAGGCGTCGTTCAAAGCTTGCAAAGGGTCCCACGCGACTCAAGGCACATAGACTTGCTGTTGACCGATGATAACTTAAGGACATTGGGTTTGATTGAGATGGGCCAGAGTATTGTAATTGAAGGATTGGCGAAATCGGCCTTGAGGAAGAAAAAGAAAGTGGCAAAAAGAAAACCTGGCGTTGTGATAAGAGAAGTGAGCGACGATGAAAGAACGCCCACGGACACTGAGATAGCATCCGACCTTTCCCGAATAGAAGAGGGTTGGAAAGGCAAGGCTGTTGTACCTAAGTTTACGAGATGGAAGTCTGTAGTCGTAACCCGTTCCAAACCTGGGGTTACTATTTCCAACGCCTCTCCTCACCAGTCCGGAGACCTTTTCACAGGGCTGGACGATATTCCCATTCTGGACTACGTATCTCTCCACCACGGGTCCGGGTTGGAAGAGCTCCGGGGAGCGCTTGATATAAGCGAATCTTTACCCGTTAGTGTAATTGACGCTTCTGGTTGGTCGGGGGGCTTGCGCATTTATACACTTTTTCACAACACTTCACGACTTCCACATGCATTGCAGTGCTTTTTCTTGGTACTTAACCGAATTGTTTCTTCTTTACAGGTGCCATGTCGGATCGTCCTTCTACACTTGATAGGCTTCGGCGAGTGCATCATTCTTCATCTTATTACGAGTCTCGTCATAGGGATTTCGACCGAGATCGTGAGCGGAGGTATTATGAGCAGGAGCATCGTGATAGGGACCATTCCCGATATTATTCTAGACAGGAGCGTTCTGATAGGGACCGAAGGTACCGTTCACCCTCTCGATCCCCTCCGCCACCCAGAGGCCAAGCACCTGCAGTTGAACCTTCGCGGCAGCAGCCATCTCAACAAATCTCCAAACCTGGTCCACATCGTTCAAGGACTGATACAGCTACGACCGTAACTGTGGAGGAGGCCCCTCTTGAACCATCTGGTGAAGGGGCTATAAGAATTGCTCAACTGAAGAAAGATTTTCTAGAAATATGCTTCGACGCCTATATCTTTCCACCCAATCTCAAAAGAATCCCTGAAGAGGCTGTGAACACCGCCCTCAGCTATACCCATGATTTTTATGCTCAGTATAAAGAATGGTATAGGGCGGCTGTTAAAGCTTCGAAAGTAGCCTTTGAACGAGCCAAAGTTATTGAGAAATTGGAAGCAGACTTGGCTCAGAAGAACCGTATTGTTGACATACTTCAATCTGAAACGGAATCTTCTCGTAAGGCCGAAATGGAGTCGCTAAAAAAGGTCGATGAGACACTAGCTGAGATGGCGAAGATGCAACAAGCGCATTATACTTTAATTGAAAATTTGGGCCATCGGTATAAAAATGTTGAGGCCGAGCGGGATGCGGCGGTCAAAGAGCTTAAGGAATTAAAGGCCAAGTTTGCCGACTTGAGCAAGGAAAAGGATGACGCTAACATGGACGCACAAGAAGCGTGCGAGCAAGCCGTGTCTCTCCGAGCTGAGCGAGACGCGGCGGTTGCTAAAGTTGAAGCAGTGGAGGCAAAAGTGGATGGGAGAGTTCAAGCAGAGATATTCAGAGTAGAAGCCGAGTTTGATGATCTTCTTGACACTTACAATGCTAATATGCTTGAGCACAGGAATCTCTCGTGGCTCGGAGATTATTCTACGCTTCTACTCAGTGCTTGGAAAAAATTGATGGCGAACAAGAAAGCATCTCTTCCTGAAGGCGCCGTGGATGAATTTGAACTCGAGTCTCGCTTGTTGATGAGGAGGAAAGGAAACTTCTCCATGAAGCGATGATTTCCGCTGAGAGAGAGACTTGGTTTTCACCATGTGGAGACTGGCGAGGGATCTGGAGCTGCACATTATAGTGAGGATGTTTCAGTTGATGCCCCGACCTCGTCTGGAGTCACCGCTACCGTTGGTCCACCTGTTGTCCCTGCTTATAACCCGGATCGACCAAAACTGTCTCTCGGTACAACTACCGTTTCTGAACTCGTCCCATCGCCGAGCCGAGGCAAAGAAGGTATTCTAAATGTTGCTTAAGTGTTTTTAGAATGTTGAACTTGGAACAGATCATTTGACTAATTATTCTCATTTCTTTTCGACTAGTGACTGAAAGTGATGCGCCAGCACCTCCAGTACCACAAACTTCGCAGCCAATGCAAGGAGCCGTCGTTACTGAGGCTATTACAACTACTGCCGTAACCGGCGAGATGGGAGAGGGGAGTTCAATGTCAATTGATGTTCAGATGATTGAGGAGCTTCTCAAGCAACCCTGTGAACCCTTTACTGATCCTTCCTTTGCAATGGGTGGAGTTGTCCCAACTTTTAGCTCGTTTATGCCGACCGTCAGTGTGTCTAGCGCTGCTCGATCTTCCCGAGAAGAAGAAATCCTTGCCGAGATAAGCGCTGAAATGGCTGCAGTGACGACGGTCGGTGGTTCCGGAGGTGATGTTGCTCCACCAAGCTTAACTCCTTCAATGGTTACTTCTCTCACTGGCACAGCTATAACTTCTAGTGTCGAAGCTTCGCCACCTGTTACGGCTTCTCCGCCTCCGGTTCGTCCTCACAAAAGGATCTCTATCCCTTCCAGCTCTGAGGAAGACGTGGATATCATGCCAGATCCTGAGGATGCTCCAAAGAAGGACAAAAAATCTCGCAAGAAGCCGGGTAGTGGGTCTAGCGGCTCAACTCCGAAGAAGAAACCCCGGAAGAAGAAGGAGTGAACTTCTCGTTTTACCATGTAGTTGTGAAAGGGCATTTCTTTTTTACTTCTCCTTTTCTCGACCGTGTATAAGTGTGGATTCGGCACCCACTTTATGAATTGTTTTTAGTTTTATCATGTAATCAAACTCCTTTTTTGTTTGTTGATAAAATGGAAAACAACTCTTTTCTTTTTTGCTCAAGTATTGCATTGATTAGCTCGTGCTCACATATGTCATAAGCCTTGAATACATGTCCACACTTCAGGGACTTAACATAATTTGCAATTAACAGTTCGGCCCATATTCTGGGAACTTATTAATTATCAGTGTTTATGACTTAGTTCGCTCTCCGGGAACTTATAATTGACGTTTATACTCCAATTCGCACTTCGGGAATTTGGACTTATACTCTGGTTCGCGCTCCGGGAACCGAGAGTTGAAGTTTATACTCCAATTCGCACTCTGGGAATTTGGAGTTGGCTCACACTCTGGGAGCGATGGATTTATACTCTGGTTCGCGCTCCGGGAACCGAGAGTTGAAGTTTATGCTCCAATTCGCACTCTGGGAATTTGGAGTTGGCTCACACTCTAGGAGCGATGGATTTATACTCCGATTCACGCTCCGGGAACCGAGAGTTGAAGTTTATGCTCCAATTCGCACTCTGAGAATTTGGAGCTGGAGGAGGGATTGTCGTGTATCAATCCCTGTGAATGTTTATGTAGTGTTCTGCCCCCGAGCTCGGGTTTCACTTAGCGAGTGACTGGTCGCATCACAGTCACTCCCTATTTGAATAAATCCCACCGCGTGATGGAACTTAGCTCTTCGTGCGTTGTGATATTGTATGCCATATTCAGTAAATCACAGCTCTGGCTTGAAGAGATGGCATTTTATTGCTGAAACGAGAAAATATGGAAAAGTCAGTTGCCTTATTACAAATTTAAATCTCGAAATGCTAGAATAAAATGCAAAGGAATAAATTGACAGAAAGTAAATAAGTAAAGTCTTTTATATGTAGTAGCGACGAAGACTTTCGCTATTCCAAGCTCTCGGCAAGGTAAGACCGTCAACGGTCGATAATTTGAACGTGCCATCTTCGAGCTTTTGTGAAACACATACGGCCCTTCCCAATTTGGCTTTATGTGCGAAGGAACCAGATAAACCCTTTTGAGTACGAGATCGCCGAGTTCGAAGGTTCGCGGACGGACCTTGGCATTGTACAGTCGGGCGACTTGACTTCGATACGCGGCTGCCCTCAAATCAGCCTCTTCGCGCTTCTCATCGAGTAAATCCAAAGATTCAGCAAGTAATATGGCATTTTTTTCGGATCATAATACGTTACACGATGAGAGTGCACTTCCATTTCGACTGGAATAACGGCTTCAGAACCATAAGATAGAGAAAATGGGGTATGACCGGTTGCAGTTTTATGAGTCGTTCGATAGGCCCATAATGCCATAGGAAGTTCGTCGACCCATTTGCCCCCAGCTTTTTCCAGTCGTTTCTTTAGAATGGACTTGATGACTTTATTAACAGTTTCAACTTGACCATTTGCTTGAGGGTGCGCTACTGCAGAGAATTTCTTATGGATGTGGAATCGTTGACAGAAATTCTTGAATTCAGCACTGTCAAATTGGTTTCCGTTATCGGTGACGATGGTATGTGGGAGGCCAAAATGGCAGATGATGTTACGTACTACAAAGTTGATTACTTTCTTTGTTGTGATTGTCACAAGGGGTTCAACTTCAGCCCATTTGGTGAAATAATCAACTGCGACGATGGCGTACTTCGCGCCACCTTTGGCCAGAGGCAATGTGCCGATGATATCTATTCCCCATACCGCAAATGGCCAAGGACTGACCATTTGGGTTATCTCAGTAGGCGGGGCTCTAGGAATTCGAGCGTGTTTCTGGCATTTGTCACATTTTCTAGCGTAGTCTGCAGCATCGCGATTAACAGTAGGCCAATAATACCCATATCGAAGTATTTTCTTTGCAAGTGCTTGCCCCCCAGTGTGATCGCCACATTCTCCTTCGTGTACATCGTGTAACACTTGTTTGACTTCATCGTGCGCGATACACCGGAGAAGAGGAACAGAGTATCCTCTCTGGTACATGACTCCATTTTGAATAACAAATCATAAGGCCTTTCGTAGAACTTGTCTTTTCTCGCTTCGTCGCTCGGGCAATACACCACGTTCGATATAATCTCGATAAGGGGTCATCCATGACTCCCTAGTGGAGGTAGCTTCAAATGTAAAATCGGTCTCCCTTCGATCAATGCTCGGAGAGGATAGGGTTTCAACCAGAACAACCCCCAACTGCTGAGCCTCACCTGTACTTGCCAACTTTGCCAACGAATCAGCTTTCTGATTGTGCTCTCGGGGTACGTAGAAAATGGCATAGTAGTCGAATTAATTAAGCATCTCCAGAACTCGAGTTAGATAAGCGGCTAATCTTCGGTCTTTGGCTTGATATTCTCCTCGAACTTGAAATACTATCAACTGGGAATCGCAGTAGATCTCTACAGCGATGATTTTCAGATCACGGGCAAGCTTTAGTCCGGTAAGTAGAGCTTCGTACTCGGCTTCGTTGTTGGTTGCACGGAACTCGAATTTTGAAGCATAACATATGGATCATCCCTCGGGGGTTTCAAGCACTACCCCAGCTCCTGAGCACCGATCGTTGGACGCACCGTCGGTGTACAGCTTCCATATGTATTCGGGAGATTTGCTGGTCTTGGCCAAGTCTTCAGGAACAGTGAATTCGGCTATAAAATCTGCTAGGACTTGGCCGTGGATGGCTCTTCTTGGAGTATAAGTGATGTTGAATTGACTCAGTTCGATGTTCCATTTTAGTAACCTACCAGACGTCTCAGGCCGCGTGAGGACCTGTCGTAACGGCTGATCGGTGTACACAGTAATAGGATGAGCCTGGAAATATGGGCAGAGCTTCCTCGAGGCAATGACTAGGCAATATGCTAACTTTTCAAGCTTGGGATAATTTCTCTCGGCTCCGGTCAATCGTTTACTCACGTAGTAGACCGGTTTTTGCACTCGGTCTTCCTCCCGAATTAATGCAGCACTGATTGCATTTTCTGATACCGCCAGGTAAAGATATAACTGTTCATGATCTACAGGCTTTGAAAGGATTGGTGGTACGGAAAGATGTTGGATTAGCGATTGAAATGAGCCCTCACATTCTGCGGTCCATTCGGAGTTTCGTTTCCCTTTTGAATCAAATCGAAGAAGGGAATGCATTTGTCGGTCGACTTCGAGATAAACCTGCTCAGTGCTGCAACTTTCCCATTAAGACTTTGAACTTGCTTTATGGTTCTCGGAGTTTGAAGATTTCTGATGGCCCAGATCTTCTCGGGGTTGGCCTCTATTCCTCGGGCATTGACAATGAACCCAAGGAATTTTCCGGATGCGACTCCGAAATGACATTTTAGTGGATTAAGCTTCATCCCGTATTTCCGGAGGATATTGAACATTGACTCCAAGTCTTTGACATGATTATCGGAGTATCGTGATTTCACCAACATGTCATCTACATAAACCTCCATAGTCTTCCCAATTTGATCGGCAAACATCCGGTTGACTAAGCGTTGATAAGTTGCACCAGCATTCTTTAACCCAAAAGGCATGACCTTGTAGCAGTACAATCCTAAGTCGGTTACGAAGCTTGTGTGCTCTTGGTCTAGTACATGCATGGGTATCCGATTGTAACCTGAGTAAGCATCCATGGAGGATAACAATTCATGTCCGGCGGTTGAATCTACTAGTTGGTCGATTCGGGGAAGCGGAAAGCTGTCTTTCGGGCAGGCTTTATTCAGATCAGAGTAATCTATACACGTTCTCCATTTCCCGTTTGGTTTTCGGACAAGTACAGGATTGGACACCCATTCTGGGTATAAAGCATCTCTAATGAACCCATTTGATTTCAACTTATCGACCTCTTCTTTTAGGGCGACAGATCTCTCTGGATCCATACCACGTCTTTTCTGCTTGATCGGGATATACCGCGGGTCAATGTTCAAAGTGTGACTCGCGATGTCCGGTGAGATTCCACACATATCGGAGTGCGTCTAAGCGAATACGTCGAGATTCGCCCGGATAAAATCAACCAATTCTTGTTGTGTCTCTTGGTTAAGCTGAGACCCAATCTTCAACATTCTCGAGTCATTGTGATCATAGTCAATCGGGACATCAATGGTTAGCTCGGCTGGAGAAGCTTGACTTTCCTTAGATTCTTCTTTATTATCATTGTCCCTTGGATCAAGATCCTTTTGGAATTGGTTGTGGTGCCCAGGCCGAAGCCCAGGCGCTAATTGTCAATCGTCAGTAAAACGAACGCAGAGAGATTCCTCTACGCTCTTTCCTTTTTCTTTTCGCTGCGCCTCCCACAGCTCAGCAACATAACAGGCTCTCGAAGCAGCCTGATCTCCTTGTACAACTCCTATCACGTGGTCAGTAGGGAACTTCAGAGTTAAACACCATGGGGCAATAACAGACCTAAATTCAGCAAGGGCCGGTCGTCCCAAAGAAGCATTGTACGGGGAAGGAATATCCAGGAGAACAAATTGCAACATCCGAACTCTTCGGCATTCTCCCACTCCCAACTCCACCGGCAATTCAACCATTTCGGTTGGTATCGTCACACTCCCGTTGAAGCCGTGGACTCGTGATTGACAAGGTTTTAAGTCCTTAGCTTCCATTTTCATTAAATCATACGCCCTTTTAAATAATATGTTCACAGAACTCCCGCTGTCTACCAAGATCCTCTTCATCCAAGCAGGACCAACTTGAGCGGATATGACCAACGGGTCAACTGTGGGAGCTTCGACTTTATTGGCATCTCGATTTCTAAACACGATTTCATCAGCCATCGTATTTTGTTGTTTAGCCGGTGTTCCGTCTTCTGAGTTACTATAGCATTCAAAGTCCACATGCCTGATCGAGCTAGCATATGACTCCATTTCTCTCCAGATCCTGTCTGCTGGATGGGGACCACCACTTATTGTATTGATAACCAACCTTCCGCCCGTACGAGCGGGTTCACCTTGTCTTTCCTGATTCTGCGTTCGATTTTGATTAGATGGGCCCACCCCACCAGACTGCGGCGCCCGAACAAACTGGTCCAACTTTCTCTCTCTGATCAACTTTTCAATGAGGTCTTGCAAATGTCTACACTCATTGGTATTATGCCCGTAACTTTCATGAAACCTACAGAATTTTCCTGTTTGAATCTGCCTCTCCGACGAAGGCTTCGGAGCAGGCTTCTTGTATTGCATAGTATTACAAGTCTGTAGGTATACGTTTTCCAACGACGTGTTAAGCGGTTTATAACTGTCAAACATTGCGGCCCTACGTCTCGGACCATGATTCTGGTCTTGCTTCTTGTTTCGGTTATCACCGTTTCTCGATCGTTGAGTTTGTTTATTTTGAATATTCAACTCGACTTTTCCTGAACTTTCTCCGGATTGTTTAACTGCAACATTACTTTGAATCCCTTCACTGTTGTGCCTTGCATCGTCCTGCTTCCTAGACTGTTTCGCATCCTCTCGCCTCAAGAATTGAGCGGCTTTGGAATAGAAATGGTCCAACGATGCGGGAGGTTTTCCTGCTAACCAATTTCCAAACTCGGAATCAGGGTCGATTCCTTTAGTCAAAGCCATTAAAATTGAATTATCATTGGGGTTGGTGATCTCTGCGCATGCAGCATTGAATCTCTCCAAATATCGTCTAAGTATTTCTCCGGGAGCTTGAGTGACACTTGATAAGGTATTAACATCTTTAGGTCGGGCAATATGCATGCGAAACTGCTCAACAAATTTGGTAGCTAACTGATCAAATGAAGAAATAGACCGTGGCGGTAATCGTGTAAACCACATCGTCGCAATTCCCCCTAAGGAAATGGGAAAACTGCGGCATCAGCTCTCGCAGCAGTTATCGACCATTCATATTTCAAAATATGTTGATTTGGGTTGGAATTTCCTTCATACATGGGCAGGGTTGGCATTCTGAATCGCCGAGGAGGTTCAGCATACAATATGTCATCAGTAAACGGGGTATGACTCCGGGAGATTCCCCAATCGTCATTTGTTAGGCCTTGACTCTCGCGAATCATTTTTCGTACCATGGCTAAGAAGTCTGGTATTGGAAAATTCTGTGGGTGATGAGCCAAAGTGTGGTCGGGTTCCACAGTGCGAGGTGGGATCGGGCGCTGTCGACGATCCGCATCTCGCCTCCTTGGCTCGACGTCTTCTGGGACATATGGCTCTGGAGCCTGTCCCTGCTGATGATAATTTTGATTGGAGTGATCTCGAGTATCAACTCCTATGTCAACTGCAGCGGCTATGGCAGCTCGATCATCTGCAGTGTATTGTGGAATAGTGCCTCCTCGGGAGGAGGGTCCAGTATGGAAGCTGGTAGATGGGCCAACCCTTATTTGCCCAACGGTTAACGCCTGTTGATAGTCAGCAGCTTGCGCATGGTTTCCGTCTAGCCTGGGACGGGTGGATCTGTTATTGTAGTCAGATGAAGCAGAGCATTCAGTGGAGGAATGAGGAGCCTGGTCCCTTCTGGATCTTCTTCGCTTTTGGCGATTTAGTTGATTGGTTAACTCAGCGTTAGCGTGCAACTGCTCAGTTAGCTGGTGTCGGCTTTGGGTTAGTTCCTGGAGTAACGCCTGGAACTCTTGTCTTGTGACCGGACCTGACTGATCCGTATGCCCAACAGCATCTTAACTGGCAGATTGTAGCTATGCGGGATTTTGCCTATCCCGACCTTCTTGATCACCAATGTTTGAAGTGGTTCTTGTACTCACCATTTTGAAGCGTTGAATCCTTTCCTAGACTTTTTAACAAATCTGAATAGAACGGAAGGAATCTGAATATGAGGTCTGGATCTCCCTCTTAGATTTATGCAATCCGGTATCGAAGATAGATCCAAGGAGCAGGAGAAAAAACTGGGTTTTTCCCAGTGAAAGCACCAAAGTGTTTGTGTCAAAATTGGGCACAACACTCGTCGAAAGTTTTTAAAGAGATAATAAATGAAGAAAGTAAATTAAAACGTGGATTATCTAACAAAAACTCCAAATAGCAGGAAGAAATAGCACAAGAGACAACAATTTAGAGTGGTTCGGCGACTTGCCTACGTCCACTATGAAGTTTTGTTACTTTATTGCTTGATATTCGGAGAATACAACTTATCAATGCCAAAGTACAACAAGTAGTAAACCAAATTTCGAAATCAAAGGCAGCTGTGGTGCTCTGAAGCAATTCTAGCAGTGTTTAGACGTATCTTATCTCTAAAATTCTCCGATCCCTTTTCTGAATGACCAGGGGCTCTATTTATAAGTGCCGGAGGCTGATATTTCGCCTAAAATTCGGGGAGACCACTTCTGGCACGTGTGGGGGCCTACATGTCCGAATTCTGGAGATCCGGGCCCACTTTGGGATCGATTCGACCCTTGGTTCAAATCGATCAAAAAAGTGTCCAAACGTGATGAAACTTGGCGTGGACATCCTTCTATGTATATGCAAGCTCCTGTGAAAATTTCGTAGCATTTGGACTTGTAGATCTCAAGTTATGATCGATTCAAGATTGCGCCTTCGGCCAACAAGCTTGGTTCGAATCGATCCCTTAGGGTCGAATCCACCATCTTAGCCGCCTTGACTTAGTGGGTTCAAGGTAGCATGCGTGGAGTCGAAGCGGGTGGAAAATGATGGGTTCAATCATGTGCTTCAACGATGGATTCGAAGTTAATCATCTGCATGGATTCGAATGTTTCCTCCTTGATGGATTCGAAACGAGATTGTGTCTCGTGCATTTGAACTGAGACTTGCTCGATGGATTCGAGGCGAGGCCATCTGATGGATTCAAGGAAGAGGTGACTTGATGGATTCGAACTAGGGAAGGCTTTGGATGGGTTCGAAGCATGGTTACCTCTGATGGGTTCGAATGAAGGTACGTCCCTGATGGATTCGAAGCAGGGAGTGCTTTGGATGGATTCAAAGTGAAGGCTTGCCTGATGGAGTCAAAGCAAACGCACTCCTCATGGATCCGAGGCAACACGTGTCTGGTGTATTCGAACCAAGGCCTCCTCTTGATGGATTCGAGCCTATGTTATTTTTGAGGGATTTGAACCTTATACTACCTAATCCATTTCTCGTTGGCGATAACTTGAGCATACGAACTCGGATTGCCCCGAAACTTGGAATGTTGGTTTCCACAGCTTTGCTTGATGTGTCTTATCACTTGTAGCCCGATCCGGACTCGGGCAAAACTCGTCGATATTTGTAGTTGCCCAACAATCATTCAAAGCTAAGGATGTATAATCCTGTCTCTTTCTAGTTAGTTCCTTGGTATCTCGACCTTGCCAAAAGGCGGGATAACAGCATACAAGATCGTTCGGCATTCATGCCTCGATCGGCATTCATGCCTCGATCGGCATTCGAGATCATTCGGCATCCAGAGGTGTTCGGCATTCATCCAATCTCGATCGGCATTCGAGATCGTTCGACATCCAGAGGTGTTCGACATTCATCCAATCTCGACCGGCTTCGGTTATCGATCGACCTGCACTCTTCACTCAGCACATCACTTCGTTCGGCATGAAGATATCGTTCGGCATTTTGCCATTCGGCCTCTATGGTTCGACGCACAGAGCTCACTCTTTTTGGGCCGAGGTATTTAGCTACCAGGCTCACAGGGAAGTCCAACCCATCTTCGTCTATAAATAGAGAGGCAGGGGCACAGTGAAAGGGACCTTTTTTCGAGAACACCGAGGAGACTCTACCGCACTCAAGACTTATCATTTTTACTTAACAATTGTAATCAAATAGTTAGTGTACAGATTGTATCTGTATTCGATTATTGAGAAAAGAAATAAAGATTAACCTCAAAGTGGACGTAGGCAGTTACGCCGAACCACTATAAATCTGCTGTTCATACTTTCTGCATTTAAATTTGCGTATTGTTCTCTATTTAACTTTACTTTCTTCATTAACCTCTCTACACGTTCTCTCTTAAGGGTGTTAGTGACCATTTCTGTTGCTAACAGACGCTTTCCTATAACTCTTTTCGGAATAGCAATGACGTGGTTCATAAGACTACCTCCGCGATCAATTTCCATATTCGATGAGTTGGCAACCAAGTTTGTGGAGAAATTTCAAATGCACGCGACTCGTCTAAAAGATGTGATGTACCTTACTAGCATGATTCAGGCTCCAAGAGAGCCATTGACAGATTATTTGGAAAGATTTCACACAGCTATTATGGAGATCGACAATCCAAATGACCATGCGATAATTATGGCCTTGACAAGAGGGATTGACCCAGAGTCTGAGTTTGAATGGCTAGAAAACCACCTGCCATGTTGGAGCGCTTCTATTCAAAGGCACCTTAGTTTCTGAGAAAGGAGGAAGCCAGGTCCTCCAGAAAAAAGAATGTTTCGGGACCGAGTGGAGAAGCAGCACAGAGTAACATTGTAATCAAAAAGTCCGATGATTGTCATGGGATTTCCAAGTGAACGTTCAGAATAAGCGAAATCAGCAAAAGAGAGGCGGAGATAGAAACCAAGGATGAAAGAGGGATTCTGGAAGGTTGAAGCCTAGGATTCCAATGTATGATAATTACACGCCACTGAAAATGTATCAGGAGAATATCTATTTGTCTACTTGCAATACCATGCACTACAGAAATCCGCCTCCAAAAGAGTAATAGAGAAGTAGATCGGGAAATATTATAGGTTTTACGAGTGTTATGGGCACAATACAAATGAATGCAGGAATCTCTACGATGTTATAGAAAACTGATTCGAGAAAAGAAGTCATAATAGTTTGTGAAATCCCTGAAAGATGGTGAGCATGGGACTCCTGACCCCAACCGAGGACAAGCTTCTCTTAGGGCTAAGGAGCCCATGTAGACTGGTGAAAAACTAGTGATAAATACGATAATCGGAGGACCGATGGATAGGAGTTGGCAAGAGATTGAGCGCTATGCTAGCATAATTAGGCATGTGGATTTTGAATGCTGTTCGAATACAGAAGACAGTGCCCCGACGAAGTAGCAATGTAATATGGTGGATGTATTGTGTTTAGGAACAATGATGCAGATAAGATGGAGGTTCCAACAATCGACCCGATGGTAATTTTAGCTATGATTGGTCCTGCATTAGTGAAAAGGATTTTGATTGATTATGGAAGTTCGGTGAATATAATCTTTAAAAGGCGTATAATCAGATGAGAATGGAAGGCAAAGATTTGAAACCGTCTAAAGCTCGTATACATGGTTTTAATGGCATTGCGATCAAAGCCATTGGTTTTGTGGAATTACTTGTTGAATTGGAAGAAGGTGAATGAAGGAGAGTGCGAATCTTGCCGTTTATTGTTTTGGATGTTGGCTCTTCGTACAATGTCTTTTTGGCCGACCGACCCTGGCTGAATTCTGAGCAGCTCTTTCCCTATAGTGTTTGACTCTGAAGTTTTTGATAGACAATGATGTAGGAGTTCTTCATGGAGATTAGGAGACTGGACGTGCCTGTTATGTAGCTAAGTTAGGGGAGGTTCAACGTAAAGAAAAAGGTAAGGGAGTGGACAACACTGTCCGCATCCAAGCTACCTAAGATTGAAAACCGACGCTTAAGCCTTGGATCAGGCGCCATAGTCAGTTCTATAAAGATATAAATCCAAAGGACGATGAAGAGGAGCTTAAAGAGATTAAGGCTGCACTGGCTGAGCTGACCATTGATATTACGATCAACTACTGCGATCCATCATAAGTCCTAAAAATATGATCACAACTCAGCCCTCCAATGATGAGAGAACTCGCTAGTTTTCTCTGAGCGAATCTAGATGTATTCGCTTGAACTCGCTCTGACATGTGTAGAATCTTTCCTGCAATTGTGAGCCATGCATTGAATATTCACACAAGGCATGTCCCGATGAAGCAAAAAAGATGCTATATGGATCCAGAGAGATTTTCCATTCTCAATGAGAAGGTGGATAAACTAAAAGTCAACGGGTTTATCCATGACACCCTCTACCGTAAATGGGTCTCTAATCCAGTACTTGTAAAAGAAGCAAATGTGAAATGGAGAATGTACATAGATTACTCAGATTTGAACAAAGCATGTTCAGAAGACAGTTTTCCCCTTCCAAGGATTGACCAGCTAGTTGATTCAACCACAGGACATGAATTGTTGTCTTTCATGGATGCATACTCGGGATATAATAACATCTCAATGCATGTCCCCGATCAGAGCACACCAGTTTTATCATGAATGTTGGATTGTACTATTATGTAGTAATGTCATTTGGGTTGAAGAATGCTCAAGCAACCTATCAACATTAGTTAACGGGATATTTAATGAACAGATTGGAAACAAAATGGAAGTGTATATGGATGATATGCTCGTGAAGTCATGACGATCAAGCAACCACATTAGATACTTTGCAGAAATGTTTAACATCCTTCGATATTACAAGATGAAAATCAATCCTTTCATGTGATCATTTGGTGTCGCATTAGGAAGAATAGAAGCTAATCCCGAGAATATATAGGCTATCCGTGATATCTAAGCTCCAAGAACTATTAAACAAGTGCAGAGTCTGAATGGGAAAGTTGCTGCCTTAAGTCGATTTATCTCCAAAGCTATCGACGAATGCATTCCTTTCTTCGACTTGATTAGAAAGGAAAACAAAAAATTTGGATGGACGCAAGATTGTGAAGATGCATTTCAAGCTTTGGTGAATCATTTGGAGAGACCCTATATCTTGTTGAAGCCGGTGGATCATGAGGAGTTGTACATTTATTTGGCTGTATCGGCACATGCTATAAGTGCTGCATTGCTTCATGAGGAGAATCAGATCCAGAGGCCGGTGTATTATGTCAACAAACGATTAATGTGAGCTAAAAGGAACTACCCAAAAATAGGGAAGTAGGTGAATTATTTCATAAATTTTCACTTGAGTTTAAAAATATTTTATAAAGTCATTGCTTTATAAAACATCTAATAATAACAACTTATTCCACTTTATTTACTTTATAATACCCTTCTAAATCCTAAGAGTATATTCAAAGCATAAAAATTATTTTTCTTTTCACAATTTAGGTGAAAATATAATCAAAATTTAGGACTTTTAAAACAGAGTCAACCTCTCGACCTCTTTAACTTAGAGTGTTAAAATGGACGATGTTCATGGGTTGACCTAAAACAACAAATAGTTTACACCACTTACATGATTAAGCAAAAGCTAAGGTTTTAATAAAATATTGTCTATTAAAACCTTCCTACCCTTTTTACCTTAAGTGTTATAAAGAATGATATTTATGGACTGGCCCAATAACACTAATTAGTTTACCCTACGTAGAGCTTAAATAATATCTATGGTTTTGATAAAATAATGTTATCAAAACATTCCTATCCAATCTAACCCATTTAAATCAGTGTTAAATTATCTCTTATCATATCTAAGGGTAAAATTCATTTACCAAAACAATCGTTTATCAAAAATATTTTTTATTTGGAAATCAATTCCCTTTTAAAGAACTTAAAAAAACTAATTAATCATGCAACATATATTTATTTTATAAAATAACTTCAAATAATTTAATTTACTAAAACTCAATTTACATTCGTTCGGATTTGGACTCATTTCAATCGTACAATGATAAAGAGAATAATTAACTAAGTACTCCATACACTTAAGCAAACATCCGATCATTATTTAGAAGACTATTCAGATAACCAAAAAATTAACCGAAATGTTTTTCCTAGAATTATCCCGTAGAAAATGCATTCCAATTAAAATTTCTTTTTCAAAATATTTACATTTTAGAAATATTTCCAAATAATACCACTATTACTTTTTCTCAAAAAAGTTTAAAACCGTTTCGAAAAAATCCCGTAATTTAAAATTTTCAAAAACTCTTTAAAATGTCCTTTTTTAAGAGACAAATTTATAATACTAAGTATATTAAAACATGGGTCAAGAATAAATGTCATTAAAACATTATTTACTATAAACCCAAAACAATATCTCATTTGAAATCCATCATTTATAGATTTCAAACAATATTAATTATTCCAAAAGATGATTAATCAAATATACAATTTCTTTTAATAAACAAATCAGTTATCTTCAGTAAAATAGTTAATAACTTCTAAAACACTTTCATCAAATCTGTTAATTTACTTTAAAATCATTTATTAAATCAATTAATTAACTTAAAATATCATTTATTAAATGATTTATTAAATTTAAATAATCGTCAGTTAAAATGAATAATTAATCTCAACTATCACTAAATAAAATTATTTATAAAATTTACATACTATTAATTAAATCAATTATTAGATTCAAATGATCATTAGTTAAAATCATTAATTACATTTCAAATATCATCAATTAAAATGATCATTTATTTCAAGTATCATTAATTAAAATGATTAACTGAATTTCAAAACACTATTAGTTAAAATAATTAATTAAATTTGAACAACCATTAATTAAAATAATTAACCAGAGTTCAATATCATTACTTAAATTAATGATTAAATTCAAATCTCATTAAATTAAAAGATTGACAAATTTTAAACATCATTAATTAAATTGGTTAATTAGTTCCGAAATTATTTGTTAAAATGATTGAATAATTTAAAATATCATTAATCAAAATGATTAATGAATTTTAAACATCCGCTTTTGTGAAAACATAAGATCAAGTTGAAACATGCATATAAGGGTTTAGAGGATGATGTTCAATAAATGATGGTATAGCGAAAATTTCTATAACGACACTTAAATAGTTTAAATGGAATATCCAGATCAATTTTAATTAAGCAATCAATCAAAAAAAATCTAACTATCATCCAAGAAATCAACAATAGTTTATAGAATCATAGATATGATATATCAAATTTGAATGTGAGTTAAACTTCCTCCTGTATCACAGTCATCCTCCCCTATGCAGTGGTCCTCTCTCTTCACTAAGCTGCCCGGTAATGCAAGTGCATACAGCCCTTTGGTATTTGAATTAAATGTTGTGGATGGGGTATCTCAGCTTACACCGAAAAAAGTTGAAGCAGGGGCGAGTTTTTGGTTTGGTTATGTCGTGGGGTTTTTCCTTGATCCAATTCAACGTATACATGAACCCAGGATTGTCTGTAAACGTCTTTGGAAACTCAGAGGTGATATTAAAGTTATCTTTCTTGACTCAACGTATTATTTCAAATTTTCTTCCTCTGAAGATTGCCTTCGAGTTTCACAATCCGAGCCTTCCTTTATTGAATGAAAGCCGTTTATTGTCTCTCTGTGGTCTCCTTCCATTTAGAGAACAAGTTTTATCGATCCCTATTCAGACTTATTTCACTCACATCCCGTCTGTTCTATAGCCTTTGATTGGACTAAATTGGCTTATATGCCATATTGAAAAATTGAGATGTTTTGATGCTAGCACGGCAGCTGGTGATAACTTGTGTTTGCTAAAGCTGTAATTGAGATTTCCCCGAATAAGCCTTTTCCCACCTCCATCAAGGTCCAACTTGCTCCCGACGTTGTTATAGAAGTCAAAGTCGTTATGGTTGGACCCTAAAAATATGTACTGCATGTCATTCCTTCGGTCACCTGGTTTCGGCATGCAAGCGTCCACCCTTTGATCTGCCACCTTCTAAGGTTCCCCTGCCCAAACCTCCCTTATGTAAATGGATTCCAAAGATCGTTGCCTCTTTGTCATGCCTTCCTGGTATGGTTCCACCACCGTGTTCTGCTCCTATTCCACCTCCTGCTACTCCCTTGGTTCCTGTGGTCTCTGAGTCAGTTTCCCTCCCCCTTGCTTCGTCGATTCCTCCTCCCGCAGCTGTGCCGGTTCTTGAGTCTGCTCCTGCCCCTTCCTGTCCATCTTTTTCATGGGCTCCTTCTAAGGTATCCTGGTTGCACGAGGAGTCTGACTTGCATTTCAATCTGGGAAGGAAATGTTTCTATCGCTTCATTTTTGGGAATGTTGGTGAGCAGCGTTGCTTATATTACTTGGTCTTGGATGGTGATTTTTCTCTTGCTCTCGATGGCCACGTGGGTGACTGGAACCGTCAGATTCTGGGTGATTCTTCTTGGGATAGATCCTTCTTATATTCTTCCGAGAGTTCTAGCTATTTTCCTAGTCTAGCATCTTTTTTGCTGATTTGTCTCTCGTCGGCCCCTCCTGGTTCCAATCCTGGATCCTCCTCTCGAAGGTCTGATTATCCTTCCCTTCGCCTTTTTGGGCTACTCATGTTCCCTTACAGGGATGTTATGTGCTTAGTCGTGGCAGCACATTATAGTTTAGGATAGTGGCCTAGCTCCTGTTCCTTAAGCTAGTATGCTTTTTTGTTTTTTGGGTGGTCCACTTTAAAAACCTACGTAGTAGGTAGGCAATCTGCTTTTCTCCCATTCTTCATGTATTTATTGTTTGTTGTAATAAAAAATGGTAGGGGACCATTCAACCCCGTCAGCTTTGCCAAAAACAAAATTCTCCTTCATTATAATTAAATTAAATATTTATCCTTATTTAGATTATATTAAACAACTTTTTATTAAAAATTTACTTTTAGCTTAACATTATTAAAAGATGACTTTTAACTAAACCCTTTCATCAAATACGTTATAGTCAAACTATGAAACTTAGTTCACAAGGAGTTCGTTCTCAAGGTTCCCTAATTCCTATTTACCTAACCTATACCTTACTAAGGAAAATTTCTTATGACTTATTCAACAATAGTTAATGCTCAAACTGGACAAGCATAACTAAATAAATCCTAAATGATAATAATAAAATATTACCATATCCTAATAATCAACCCATCAATATACTATATTAACTTTGAAAATCATTCTTGTATATATAAAATATATTCCAAGATAAAAGTAATCAATTTACCATTTTAAAACAAAAGTAATTCACATACCACTCAATGGATCGAACAACACAATATAAAACATTTTTATAACACTAACAAATACGTACTCAGTATATGTATTTATACTCTTAGACTTATCCTTAGACATTTTTAATC
Organism: Allium cepa; assembly: GCA_030765085.1. Lineage (NCBI taxonomy): Eukaryota > Viridiplantae > Streptophyta > Magnoliopsida > Asparagales > Amaryllidaceae > Allium > Allium cepa. The sequence goes on along the minus strand of CM060937.1, from coordinate 105,731,031 downwards.
CTATCCTTAGAGATTTACCCCATCAAGGCTTTGGGGTTCGCTAAACCTAAACCTTGATACCAACTATAAAGATCCACTATTCTGACTCTAAGAATGACACTTAATACATCCATGGTATTCATGTGTCGTTGCCCAAGCATTTGAAAGACAAATTGTCATGGGGTAAAATAAAGAACATAACAAGACAGAATAGAAAAACTTCACAACGGAATGGTCACATATAATAAAAATGATTTAGTACAAAAGGTTACTTCTTACATGGAGCTATCAGAGTTAAAAAAAGTATTACGTCTAATAGATTTGCAGCTATACAATCCGACTTGTCATTTTTGGATACAAAATACAACTTCATAATCGTACAACGTAAAGAAACAACTAGATAAGGAGCCACCTTCTTGATTATCATCTTCAAAGAGCTCCAAAGAGAAATCTTCTAAATATAATTGAGTACCCGAGAGATTAGGAAAATAAACAACTAGGGTCAGACAAAATGTCCGGTGTGAGTAAAACTCTGAAACAAAAGGGGTGTACTTAAATAATAACGTATGGGACTACGCCACTAAAGCGGAATGAGTTTTCTCCCTTATAAACAACAACCAACATAAAAAATGGAAATGAAGAATGAATCTAAACATAAATGATGGAAATAATTAATATAAACATCCAAAATTGAAAGAGTGGAAATAGTTTGAACAAAATCCAAACTGAACAGAATGGATAAAACAAGATAACATTCCAAACTTGATAGAATGAACAAAATCAATAATTAAACACCGTGAAGAGTGGTCGACTCTTTCCATTGCAATTAAAGAAAAATAGATTCAAAGGTTCAAATCAAATAAGGAAAGGAAATTTCCAACAATGACTAGGAGGGTGCACCGCCCTTGAAATATATCTCTAATAATATACTTTTGAAAGCTCATTTACTCTATGACACTTCTTAGAACCATCCATGCCGAACCTCGCCAAACCTTATCGAGAATCAGAATATTTCACAACTAATTGCGCTACCGTATCCAATTTAGATGAGATGTGGAAGTATCCTAAATGGGGGCAACCCCAGTGGCTTGGCTTCCTCTCGTGTAGTCATTTTCGACAAAGAATATCAAAGCTTAACGAAGCAACAAATCGTCTTAGATTGACGATAAAAAAGAAGCTGAAGTGACCGATAGCCGAGAAACCAACTATCGAGGATATAAGACGATCTTATATGAAAATTAATTCTTATATACTTATCAGCACTCGTTGAATTCAAACTTGTACTATTTCTTAGTAAAGAATAATACCGGACAAATCAAGGTAGTGTTATCTCAAAGTCATGTCTCACGGTTATTCTTAACTTTCAAAATAGCGACATGTCTACTTCTTCGATGTTTAGTGTTAAGCATACAAATAAATCATTCCCATACAAGTGACATCGCTTTACGGAAATTAATTCATTTCCATAAACGAATCAAACATTTTCATTTAAAACCAAATTCATGCTTGGCTTCACATTACAAGTATTAGCTTTAAAACACTTTGTTAAAAGAGTTGACTAATTTTGAAACATCATTATAAAATGGATTTAATAACTTAAACACATCCGTATTGTATTGATTAATTAACTTTAAAAGTTCTTTAATTCAATCGATGAATTTACTTCAATTGATGAATTTACTTTAATAGTCTTTAATCCAAAAGAAGTTAATCGCTTTTAAACACCATTAATTTAATTAAGAATTAATTATAATTAATTAAATTAAATAAATACATAATTCATTATCATTAATTAAAATGAATAACAAAGTCAAAACATCCTTGTTACTTCGATAAATTCGCTTTGAAACTTCATAAATTAAGTTGATAAATTAACTTCAAATGCCTTTAATTGAAAAGGATAAATCACCTTAAAACATCATTATTCAATTAACTTGTAATATTTAAATACAATTAATTAAGCTTATTAGTAAATAATTAAATATCATTATTTAAAATGATTAATCAATTTAAACCATCATTAATGAAAGATTACTTAAAGTTAAAAAAATTTGATTTCCTTTTTAAAAGCCATTAATTAAAAAGATTAGTTAATTTTTAAACATCAGTAATTAATTAGTTACATGCTTACTAATACTAAAATAAGGTACACATCTCGTGCCGCAAATCGTATTTTATAATTTTTCTTACAGGATGCCTCATCCTCACGATAAGATGTATATTCGTGATTATATATATTGTAAAAAATTTCGATCGAGCCGCGCAAAGGAGATGCTGGCAAAATTTTCCATAAATTTAAGCTGTTAGAACTGTTTTTAAGGATTTTGGAAAATTTTTGACAACTAAAATTTGATTTTTAGTTATAAATTGGAATGAATGAATGGAAGGAAATTAGTTGGAATTTATGAATAAACTTAGAGACTTGGAAAAAAAGTGATAGCAAACTTTCAACAAACCGATTTTTGAAAGTTAAAGACTTAAAAGCAATTGGGGATATATTTTCAACTAATTGATTTTGGAAAGTTAAAGGGTTTGGGGCATTTTCTTACTTTGTAATTTCGAGAACGAAATTCTTTTAAGGGGGAAGAATGTAATGACCCAAAATTTTAGTCATTTGAATTTGGTATATTTAATTGGTTTTAAATATTGAAAAATTAATTTTATAAGTTAAATAACTTGAATTTCAAATATAGCAATTTATTGGGTAATTAAATTGTTGAATTTAATATTTAGGAATATTTAAAATAATTGAATCTCGAATTTAATACGAATGGAAATGATTTTGAAAGTTTATTTTAAATTCTATTTAAATAAGAAGGAAGATAGTTAACTTTTAATTTAATTTAAAAGTGATTAATTTGGGTTTTATATTAATTCGTTTTCACTTAAAGTGTAAAAATAGTCATCCGGAAGACAGTCAAGGATTTTGACGAAACCATTTTCATTGGATCCGTAATAGTGTATTGTTGTATGCAGTCGAATTTCATGGCGATCGCACATATCATTTGGTCATGCAAGTTCGAAACGCGTAGAACTTAACTTCGGAATTTATATAATGATTGGGGTTGAAAAGCTAACTTATGTATAAGATCGAATTAGGTCTCGAGACTAGTTCCATTGCATTTGGAATAGGGGTATAACATATAGAACGACAGGTGGCATGCCTCGTTTGGAGTTCGAAATTTTCGGACATTAAAGCTTGATTTTTATAATTTAAATTAATTTTTTATATATAATAACCCATACCTACAACTATTCAACCCATATTCCCCCACGACGTTGCCCATGCCCTTCTCCTTTTTTAAATCGCATTCATAAACCAAAAAGGGAAAAGGTTTGATATTTTCAAATACAAACATGGCTAATCGAACGACCATCATTGTTTTGGACCACAGAAGGCTGAGTTGGTCGAAGGTCCCAACATCAAAGTTGGGCGTCTTGAGGCGACGAAGGAGATGGACAGTGCAATTGGGATCTAGTGTGGCATGGAGGGAGAAATTAGGATACGTTTATGGTTGAATTGGGATCGATTTTGGTTCGTCGACGAGGCCATAGACGCACGTATGGGTAGGGATAGCGGTAGGGAGGTGGGATGCGAAAAACGATGTGGTCGTGGCGAGCAGCGAGGCAGAACGGCAAACGTGGATGCACGGTCAAGTTGATCTCTGGGAACAAAACATAAGAGAGGGAAATGGTATTAGTTTTATGGCTAATTAATTTAAAAGTTAATTTTAATTAAATTGTTTCAAAAGTTCATTAATTCATATCAAACTAATGTGAGGTCCAAATTTCACGCAACAAGTCGCATTGCGATCGTAACGACAAAAGCTACCCTATGGAGCTGGATGGGATGGATTTAAAGCTAGGAGGAATTTTGGTTAAAATTCAACGTCTATTCAATTTTAATTCAAAACGAAACGTTTAGCGACTTTTGAAATCAATGTGAGTTAGTCTCACCTTTTTGGTTAGCTAGAAATATAATATTAGAAATATATTATGGTCGATAAAAATTATTTATTGGATGTATGGATATTTTATTGTTGATTATTATTGACTATTTGGATAATTTGCTGGTTGATATTGCTTGTTTGGATATATTCTCTCCCTTGGAGCGGATGAGTCACTATTACGTTTCCGTGTAAGAGCGGATAACCCTTTATATACAATTCCACCTCGAAGCGGTTGATTTTTACATTATTTGATTATATATACTGTGTGCGATACAAGGTGACAGGTTTGAGGGATCCAATATGATTCCTTACACTGTTGATTTTAGTTTTTCATGTATATTGATATATGATCTATTGGATTCCATAATTGATCACATGGATAATTTTTCCTAATTAGTACCATGGTAACTCTGGGCCATATTTTTAATATTTTGAAATATTATAAAATGTGGTTTTAAAATGGAATTTGAGCATTTCAAAAATATATATGTTTTTATAAAAATTCTTGAATTACTAAGCGAAGGAATTTAATTTAAACAAAATTAGAAGTATGATTTTTGTGGATTATAAAATTTCATAAAATATTTTAAATAGAGATTTTTGAAGCGTGGATAAATTTTTTCAAAAACTCTAAAAATAAGTCTGAAATAAAGGGATATGGTTCCAAACAGAAAATAGAAATATTTTGATATAAATATTTATTAACCATTTTATATAAAGCGATATATATATAGGTACATATATTATAATTTATTTATAAATGTGAAATTACTAAATGTGAAATTACTAAATGTGATAATTTATAAAAAGTGATATTTTACACTAGAAATGAAGACCTGTAAAATTATATTCTTGTTAGTGGAAGTATGGATTTGTAAATGGTGTTTATAAATAAACGGAAACTATCATTGTGGGATAGATCGGGAAATATTAATCAAACGGTGGATTTATTATACGATGCGAAATGTTTTTTTAGAAAATGGTTGATTCTATTTGGGAATTTAAGTGAGGATAAATCGGAAGATGTTAAATGATATTTTACAAAATAAAAGGAAATATATAAATGTAATTTTATGAATATGGATACGATTATGTTGAAATTTAAGTGTGGAATAGTATAAAGGAAATATATTTATGTTTTTAAAGTTTTTCATTTATATTAATATTGTTTTAAAGTGGTTTTTTAATAATTTAAATATTTTGAAAGGTTAATTATTTAAAATATTAATATGGTTTGAAATTAATTATAATCATTTAACAATAAGGTTTTAGAAATTAATTATTTTTATTTATAATAATTTTTAAGACAAGTTATTATTATGTCATTAAGAATGTTTTGAAAGTATTAAATATTTTCTTCAATATGTTTTAATTACTATTTATTTATATTGTTTATTATATAATATTATTTTAAAATAAATGATTAGAATTTATTTATAAATGTTCTGGATTTATAAATAGAGTTAAAACAGACTTGTGTTTTATAAGGAAAGTTTATAAATGGTTCAAGGGCTTAAAAGGAAGTTTATAAGGTAAAATAAATTTATAAATGGTTAGATATTTATAAATGAATTTTAGAAATGGGTTTACAGATTTATAAAGGGAATTTATAAATGGTTTTAGGACTTATTATAAAGGGTCATAAATGATTTTTCGGATGTATATAGTAGTTTAATAAATGGTTCCTGAGATTTATATTATAGCTGATAAATGGTTTAAAAAATTTACAACAGGGTCTATCAATGATTTAAAATTTTATAAAAGGAAAAATTCTCTCAGTGTTAGTGAATGTACATATACCATTAAGATAAGTATATGGATATTTTCTAGATATTAAAATATAAATGTTGTGAATGGAATCTTTGTAAAAGTATTTTGGTACAAATAATTTACAAAGTGAATTTAGTAAATAGAAAATTTTATTAAAAATGCTAGTGGTTACTTATGTGCTTATCTAATGTTGTTTTTCCCTATGGGAATTAAATCCCTGATTGATGTTTGTTTATTCGATAGTTAAATAACTGACTATCGAATTTGGGCCCAAAATGTAACTTTGGAAATATCTAGGAGAAACACGTGAGTTATATAGCATAGTCGTTGCCGATGATGTTGTACTATGTGTATAAATCTAGTTTCATTCTCCTAGGACAATGATAAGAAAATCCATCCACTACGGTTAGGAGTTAATCTCGGCTCTTATCTTTGATTGTATATTTCCTAAAGAACTGGGGTTGAGTTTATCGGAAATTATCGAAAGTTGTTTCGAAGAAACCGGATCGGATATGTTATCCGAAAACCACTTTGATCCAACTTAAGAGTTGCGTAGTGAAAACTTCTTGAGGATAATGGAAATTAAATACGGAGCCTTCAAGTGTTGTTCAGTACCAGAACAAACTTGCATGGATGAACGTTGGCATTGCATTGTTTCCTAGAGGGCAATGCTAGCATTCCAATGGGGAAGTGCTATATAAAAGGTAAAACATTGCTTCAAGCCTCATCAACCGAGAATGACTAAAACATGGGAGATGCAGCCGATCTAAGTGTGTCGCTCCCAAGTAGGGTATGATCATCCCTATATAGAGTCGATATTATCTCTCAATTGTATGCTTCATGGCCCATTAATGGAAGGGTGATCATATTCGATACTATCCAGTAAGGGGTAGGATGGTTCTATGTTGGTAGTGGATCCAAGCGAGGTGCTCGGTGTTATTTTATCTAGAAATGCAATATGATGGGCGACACCCAAGTAGCCCAGTCATTGTATGGATTCCATTCTCCCATAAGCGCCCTTCCAACATGACGGGCGACACCAAAAGAAGTGAAGAACTGTAAAATCATATTCTTGGTAGTAGAAGTATAGATTTATAAATGGCGTCACTACAACAAACATGACCTTTAACAGCGTTTTAAAAACGCTATAAAAGCTTTTTACATCATTTTTACGTTCGTTGTTTATCGACATGCAGTTATATGTCATGGATATACAATGACAAGAAATATACGCTGTCAAGTGTCCTTTTTAACAGCGTTTCCCTTGTGCCATGAAATCTTTTAACAGCATTTGGTTGGGTGCAGTTAGAGATCTTTCTTAGCGTTTGTTTCGTGCTAAGATAAGATTTTATAGCGGGTTTTCAATGCTGTGATATTTTTGTTTACAGCGTTTCATTGTTGCAATAGACCGTGCTTTATGTTTTTAGATACAATTTAACGGCAATTTTAACATGCTGTTAAAACTTTCAACGGCGTTTTAAAAACACTGTGAAATGTTTCAACTGCTTTTAAAAAGCTATGGAACTGTTTTAACCGTGTTTAAAAAACGCTGAGGAATGTTTTAACAGCGTTTTAAAAACACTGTGGAATGTTTTAACAGCATTTTAAAAACGCGGTGGAATGTTTTAATTCCTTTTCAGCAAACATCCGCCACAATGTGCATATATACCACATTTCAAAATTAGCTTATTATATCAATATCACATTTCAAAATCAACATATTATATAAATACCACATTTTGGCCACATTTGATAACCGACCTATGAAATTTCATAATCAAAATACATAATATTCTTACACCAAACATAAATAGTTTGTCATCAATAGTTCGAAAACAAAATATAAAACAAGTAGCAATAGCAAAACAAAAGCAAGTAGTACATACATTAAAACAAAAAAGTAGTTCTAGCAGCAAAAATAACTTCGATCCATAACTCGTTGCAACCTTTTTTTGCATCACAGTCATTTATCTACCTGTAAAGTAAAAGTAATGTTTGAGAATCAATTCATCAAATTTTTTTACACAAAGTTGAATCAGATTCATAATGCAAACACTAAATATTCATTTTGTAAAATTGTAATTATCATTCATATCTTGTGTCATTATAAATCTGTACGAATGGTAGTGGAAGTCAATGCACCTATAAGAAAAATTAATAAATTTATTTTTATGAAAAGATAAATGCATTTCGTTATGGATTAAAAAGATAAACACATTCTGTATTGGAGAAATTATTTTTGTGATAAAAGGGGAAAAAATCACTGTAATAAAAATGATAAAATAGTGTAAATGCAACAGAAAAAAAAAGACTAACGTGATCCAGCAATTGGATGTGTCAATATAGCAACAAGAACAAGTTCGGAATTGCAAGAACATGTGCAACCTATGCATTTGAACCAGCAAGAAAACAAAGCCTGGGCAGAACCGTAGGAGTATGCACGTGCAAAACCCACGAATCATGCACTGGCATAGTAGAGTTGCAGAAGCATAGCAAGAGCGTGCATGTAACAGTTTATGCAGTAACTATAGCACATGTTGAACAAGTGAAAATCATATATTTAGGGAATAAAAGACCAACAGACTGAAAAATCAAATTATGCTGAACTACATCACAATGCAACCAGAGGGATAGGAATGCAGATGGTTCCAGTAGAAAATGATTGCAGAACTAGAACATGAGCAGGGATGAGAAACTCAGTGCAGAAAACATGGTACGGATGACAGGCAGCAGCATAGCGATCAAAGCTAAAGTATGGAGGGGAGCAACAATTGCAAACATGGTTGTGAGATGCATTGGTTTGCACTAGAGTTATAGCTCATACTTTGGGAGAGTTAGGGGATTGCAGGACTTTAGGGATTGACAGTGATATACTTAAATAGCTTGGAGGCTTATTTGCTCTGTATGATAGGGGTCTAAAATTCATGTAAGTATGAGTATGTTAAGAAGTACTGTAGGAATTTGGGAAGGGAACTAAGCTTTGAGAAGGATATCATTTTGAGTATATACTTCAGCTGAATGACTTTAATGCATATGTAGTTTAAGAGCGTATGGTTATATCTTATAGAAGTGTATGCATTGGGGATATATTAGTACCTGTAAGTTATAATGGTGCAGATATTCTTAGGATTTTTCGTGGATCTTGGATAATGAACGCATTGGCCTGATACACTTATGAGATATATGGTGCATTAAAGCTTCAAAATATGAGAGGCTAAAGCCTAAAGGTATTACAGTTATATTTTACAAGGTATTTCACAATACTGCCATTACAAGGCGTTACTTCAGCACTACTTTCATAGTAGTGCAAGCACTGACCTAAAGGGCAGTCTAATGCAAAAGTGTAATGGAAATAGTAGTCGTACCTCATCAAGTATGACAGCATCTCTTTAACCATTTTCACCACCATATTATCTTCAACCTTCTACCCTTGAATAAGTATCACAAATCACGCAAAGCCTGTCAAATAAAAATGATTGGTGTAGTTAAATACCCCACCCATATATACATCGAACATAACTAGAATTTCCGATGGCCACTAACAAGTATGTAACGACCCATAAATTTCATGAATTTAATTTTGTTGAATTAATGAGTTTTGTAATTTAATTTAGTAGAAATAAAAACTTTATAAACAAATTTTGAAATGAACGATAAATTAAATTATATAAATGGTGACTACAAACCTATTTACTAACAATTTGAATAATTTCAATAAACGAAATGGGGTAAGTATTATACCTGGATATAAATTTCATTTAAAGGGAATTAACTAATATGTTAGTGTAAATTTAGAAAATATTAGAATAAATGATAATTCCATTTGTACTTGTATGCAGTTATTATAAGTTGCATGTTGAAAGGGTTGATTGAATTGGAATTTATATTTAATTTAAATGAAAATCTTAAAGGTTTACAATAACGAAAATTTAGGTAATAAGGTTAGAACAAGTTGATAAATAAAAACCAAAATAAGGGAATATCATTAATATAAATAAAGTTGGAACAAATTGGATATAGAGAAATAAATGTAAGCATTTAATATATTAATTAACGTTGGATTGATGATAACGTTACTTGGTGATTAATTATAGAGTAACGGAAGTGTGAACGTAAAGTAATAAAAGCGTAGATTTATGTTAAGTAATAATTTGTGGATTTGGGGAATAAGTTGAAATTTCGATAATTAAGAAATTAATACGAAAAAGTATGTAAAGTAAGTTATAAAATGTAGAGTAAGTTATAGAATGTAAAATATTTGAAGACCGTAATTTATGAGTTCAATATATAGAAATACACATTTTAAAAACATAATATTCATTCAAATTTAAAATGTAAATAGGTGTATATTTAGGTAATGAAATATTACATCGGTTGTAATAGACTTAATTATAAAAATTGAATTTAATAAACCCTATTTATTTGGAACCTTGTTTATTGATATATAAAAGTATAATAAATGAGTTATTACAGGAGATTGAAATTTAAATAGAATTCTAATGAATGAATAGTGGAAAGGATTATACAGGTGTATAATTTAATACGAGAAAGGAAAGTATTTAATTGATTATGTAATAAAAACATTGTAACGGTAATTGGAATAAATAAGGAATATGTTAGTATAAGTTAATTATTAATAACTTGAAAGGAAATCCAACCAATTCAAGTTAAAAGTTACACTTGGTTATAAATATAATATAAGAGAACTAATAAATATTGAATAATTTTGGAATAGTTTGTAATAAATGTTAATTGAGTAAAACCAGTGTTATGTAAGTAATTACAATATTGGGGTGTAAATAATGAACCTCTAAAAGTGTAATTAAGAGGTAATGACAATATTTATTGCACGTTACTTATTTTATTAGGTTGTTAAGTTAATTTGTAATCAATTTCAATTAATTCACTAAATTATGGCAGTTAATGTGGAATAAATTGGTAAGTGAAGAATGTTGGATTCAATAAGATGTAACCACGGTAAAATTCCAATCATGATAGGATAATTGATGTAATAAAAAGGCGTGAAGCCAAGTGAATCAATTTATTTAGAATAGTTAATCGTAATTTATGGATATAACCTGCTTAGATATAATAAATGGAAATAGGAAGGTTATTAACTAAGGAAGAAATACGTAATAAATTTAATAAAATCATTATTATATGGGGACTGTAACATTTGTTGTAATTAGTGGATTCATGTTTGTAATTTAAAGATTATGATAACGGCTGTTTTAAGTTAACCATTTATCTAGTTTATTTAATTTAAAACGGGTAACCAATTGAAATAAATCCGTATTTTATGTTACGTTAATATAATTAGGGAAATAAAGTTTATCAATATATTTAATTCATGATAATGGAATTTTGTGCAAATAAATTTATGGAACCAATGGTAAGATCTCAACTATTTGTAATTAATAAATTGAAGTAATGACTATTGGTTGAATATAAGGGATGGAGTAAAATTTTGTCAAAATATTGTAATTTAATGCACGATAATAGGGGAGAGAATACTAATTGTTAATTAATAGGTGTAAATAAAAGCAGCATATGTTTTGTGAAAATATAGGGAAAGTTTGATTTAATAAAAAGAAAAATTTACATCAAATAAAATGAATGTTTCATCTGTGAATGTACGTTTAATTTTATTAAAATAAGAACAGAAAGATTGATTTTAAAGAAAGAAATATATGTTTATTTGAACTGTGTTTTAGCTTACAGACTGATACAAGAATAGGAAAATAATCTATTTATTACTCTTGTGTATAAACAATAAATTTATAAACGTGTTTAAATAAACAATTGTTCTATTTCTTTGTCCATTTTAGTTGTCTGTTTTAAAATTTAAGTAACTGCAATTAGTGTAATTCAAATGTTTCAATTAAAAATAAAGGAAACATTGATTGCAATTAATAGATTTAATAAAAGAAACGCACGTTTTGTGTTAAACAAAAAGGGTGTTTTAATGGAAATAAAAGATCATTTTGAGAAAACAAAATTGAACATTCTCATTTTTAAGGTAAGTATAAATATTTTGTTATGCGTACATAAAAACCTAAATGCGTACAAAATTCTACTTTCGTTTGTAAACTTTTCCATTCCTACGTACATTCTCTTATCTATTATTAATGCCTAAAGCTTTAATAATAAAACGTGACATTTTTTTTGTCCCTCCACATTCATTTCCTAATTATAAATAACCTACATCTTATTTCTTCTTCTACATTTTGTTTCTCCTAACACCTCATATTCAAAAGCTTTTATTCTTGCAACTCCAAAAGCATTCTTTTATAAAAAGGATTTTTTTTCATTTTTCGTATGCTTCCTATCCTAATCTTAGTTGTTCTTCAATCTTTTCCTGAAGCCTCATCTTGAGAAAACGTAAGTATTAAAATTTGTTTATTTATATATTTTTAACGCGTACTAATTTTTATTTTAATAATATTTCTTGTAACATGAAAATCTTTTGCATATAAACTTTAATTCACGCGCGATTTCTTCTGTTGGATTCAAATTTATATTCCGGACAACATGAAATTGAATTAATTGAATTTGGAGATTATTGAGTTTTGCGCTTCTGTTTGGATTTTTGTGGGATAAAATCAAAGGTGAGTGTTTTAACCCACTCACAACTTCTAAAATTTCTCGTGTTTGTTAAATTGGTTGATGATATGAGTAGAAATTCATTTATGACTGTTTGGCATATTTTATTCATCATCTCAGTTAGATTGCATTTATTTAAATTTAATTGTTATTTTATTTTATTATTGCATATAAATTGACAGTTAAAATTTTATTTATTTGCATATAAATTGCTAGTTAAACAGTTATTAAATTTATTATTGAATATATATTGTTAGTTAATACATGTTGTTTATTACCTGTTATATTTTGTATGCTCTATATTGATGTTGTTTAAATTGGATGATGATTGTAATAAATGATTGATGATTGATATTTGGATGAATGTATGCTATATTTTATATTATATAAACTGCAAGTTATTATGCATTTTATTTCATTCGGGATTGCGGTTTGAAATGATGTATAACCGTAATTTTTATTTTAAATTACAGGTTGAAATGATAAATATCCATATCACTTGACTATAGGATAGAAAATTATATACAGGCACCGCGGTATATATATATAAAATTATTTTTGAAATGATTTTTATGGTTTGGATAGGATGCGGTTTAATAAATATTAATTTTTGATCTTATATAAAATCTTATTTTATATACATACATAGTTAAATTATTGAATTTAAGCTATGAATTTGTTAAATAAAATAAATAAGTTGAATAATGGAGTTTTAATGATTTAAATCAATTAAGATTGGAAGGTAAATTGGAAATTTATTCGAATGGAACTTATTTAAAAATTTCACTCCATAAGTTGATGTAAAACTTATTAAAACTTGGAAATTTTTAAAGGTATGATATTTATAACTGGATTTTTATTCAAGATAAGTTAAATGAATATTTCTAGTATAATTAAATTGAAGGAAATACTAAATTTGTTAGAAATTTGAGTTTTATTTTATGGATTTATTTTGTGACCGTTTCAAACTAAATAATAGGAAAATAAATTGTTGAATATAAATTCCAATCTTAGTCTTGAAATTATTAAATACTCGAAGTTTGAATATATTGAAGTCGAAGTGTTTTACTGAAACTAAAGGTGAATCTAAATTTTATGGGGTTTAGACCTAAAATTTTTAAATGGATAAAATTTTGAAGTTGCAGAAATTATTTTATAAAGTAATAAAAAATCAACTATTTTATTCTATATACTGTTGAATATCCAAACCATTCGAGTTTTAGAAGTTATGGTTTTAAAGCTATGAATTTCGAAGTATTATGTTTTGGAAGTAAAAATTCAAACGTTTGGTTTCCAGATATTATAAATTTTAAAGCAGTATGATTTTGGGAAAAGAAATATATTTGAAACGAAAACGATACTATTGATTTGGGTTTTTATAAAAATAATTTCAAAATGAGTTGTTTTGGAAATGGAAATGATATCGTATTTATGGGTTTTGAAATGTATAATTTTATTCTGGTTTAAAATATAAATTATTTTGAAATAACCGCGGTGTTATAATAACGCTTGGTTGTTGAAGAGACCGGGATCGGAAGTTGTCATACTCTCTGCCAACTCCGAAAACCACTTTAACAACCGTGTACGCGGTGGAGATTCCAGAATGAAGTAGGATGGTGGCGGCGTTTCCTTTGAGGTAAATACGTGGACCCGACTCCCGTGAGTTGGCATTAGGTGGCTAAAACAGGAGCGATTCTCGGGCCAAGGGGGTTAGCGCCCTTTATCGGACACTCCTCTTCGATACTATACTCTGACTATGGATTGATTCGGTGGCCAATTTTACTTTTGATTTTAGGGGGAGTCTGTTCGAGGTGGGCGGTAGCTGCGGCTATGCGTTACTACCAGCCCGGATAGCAATTGATATATCTACTCTGGCATTTTCTAGTTGTGCCGTGTCACCTACCCTAGCGTGCCTTAAACGATTTTGTTTTTGTACCCTACCTATGGAGTGCCCTCTGACGACGCCCAGTACGGGGGAGATTATGGTACTGTATAGACTATGGGAATATATTCTGTGTTAAGGGCTATATGGGTAACCCCTTAACGCTATTTATAAGTAGGTTTATTTTACAAATTAAACACTATTGTAATAGTGAAATATACTACATAGTAAATAGTTTAACAGATCCTTAGGAGATGTAAATCCTGAGCATCTCTTAAGTTACTGCACTCATATTTATTTCTGTTGATTTAACTTACATAAGATCTTTTAGTTCTGACTCGAGTGGTTTGTCTTTCAATTCGCTCGGGTCAGTCCGAGCATTTCAGGATTTGAAGTATTAGCTCTGGAGGATGAAGACGAAGATTTGTATTACTATCATCTACTACTATTCCACTACACTGTATTCCGCTGCATTGATATTATTGGTATGTGAACTCTGATATTTATTGTATAAAGAAGAATCAAATGTTTTGTGGACAGTTTATGAACTGTATATTTATTATTATATTTTATCCTTCCGCTGTGAGATTCTATTTTGTTTTTTTCTTTCCCTTTTTTTTTTCTTATTTACCCCATAACAATCCGCCCTTCTGTATGGTTTGAATTGGCACGTGTGTCGATTTAAAGCGTGCGAAAAGGCGGGACGTTATAGTTGGTATCAGAGCTTTGGTTTAGCGATGACTTAGCTTTGTGGGGTTTGACTCTTTACTAATAGGGTAATAATACCCTATGGGAGTCGCTGAGTGTGTATATATATATTTATATATGAGAGAGCGTATTTGTTAGTGTTATAAAAAGGTTTTAATATTGTGTTAATCTGTTCCGTTTTGTATTTATAAATTCTGGTTGATGCATGGGACGTTGTGACATCAATAGGGATATCTAAACATTTAATATGACAGACCGACATAATATTTGTTTTATATAGGTGAATGAAATAATTTTTCCTATTATATTTTCTATATATAATTTTTTTTTAAAATGATATCTATATTTGGCTGCAATACATTGGTGTTAGGTAATAAAGTGTATAAATAATAATATAAATAAGATTGAAAAATAAAATAAATGAAATTCGGAAATTTAGAACTTAAGTTCCGAGGTTTTGAAAGTCCTTTCGAATAAATTTTGGAATATAATAATATTGTTTATAAGTATTTTCTGATATAAATATTTCAATATAATTTGGAAGAATTGTTTTAAAGAAGATTTTGGAGAAAATAAGTTTTGTACTTTCCTCTCTGTCGCTGGAAAATAATTTCGGTGATGGCGGGCGCATCATCGACTTTCATTTTCGAGTTTCGAAGGGGAAGGCCACTGTAGTAGTTTTACTCCAGATTCATTTTTGATAAAAAGTATATATATAAATTTTGAATTGTTTAAATATAATTAGAGATATATAAGTTGTAAGAATATATTTATCTATTATTTTAAAATAATTTGAAATTTAAGCCGGTATTAAATTCTTAAATTTCCGTTAATTAATTGTTTCAATTATTGTAGTGAAAGGAAAAGTAAGTAATTAATAATTGAAACCTCTAATTTAGGTAAGAGATTTAATGCCAAGTTATAAAGGAAATAAAAAGGAAGTTGAAATTGTAACTTATAAGGAAAAAGGGTAAAAATTTATTGAACAATGAATTAATTAAAAGGAATGAGAAAACTTGTATAACTTTCAATTACATTCTTTAAAAGCATATATATAACTTACCAAGTTGAAATGTTTAATAGGAAATGTAATAGAAATTGTACAGTAAAAGTATGTAATCAAAGTGTTCAATAAATTGCTTTTATTTATTTGAATTGGTGGTATAGAGTTATAAACTTAAGTTTAAATTGATAAATAAATGAAATGAAGTAGTATAAATGAATGATAATGAACTTAAGTAAATAGTTGAAGATATTTATAAATAAAATTAGTAGAAAAATGAATACTGTAATAAACGAAATTAAGTAATAAATAAATGAGGACATGCAATAATAAATTAATGAATGGTTATAACGAAATAAAAGGAACTGGCATTGACCAGAGTTAATGGGATTGAATAATTGTAAGTAATAAGTAAAAAAAATAACTGAAGCAAACATTAAATGAGTAAAGGTAAATTAAAAAGATAAATCACTATATAAATAAAACGAAAATCAAACAACAAAGGTATGAAATGAAATTAATAATAAGTTAAGTTGATTGTTATTTGGAATTGTTGTTGTTTAGTTGATGGTTGTTTGGGCAAGGATACTTTAAAATTGGATTTGGATGAATGAATAATATATTTAGTTTCATCTATGACTGTTGAGTAAATGATGCGCTAGTAGTTTATTCTTCATTCCGTACAATTTAAAAGTTTTGAACCCGAACAACTATTTGTTTGTTTAATTGAATGGTTGTTTTGTATTTGTTATGTATGATGTTTGTTGAAAGTGATGGTTGTCGTATTGATTTGTTGTTAGTGATTGAAACCACTTAAATATTTCACTTTATATAAATTGTTAATCCTTTGAATTTTATAAGTGAAATACAGGTTGTGGAAGCAATTGCTACTGCTTTTGGTTCCATAAATTAAGCGTAAATTGCCCGACTAATAGGTACGTTTCGGATTTCGGTTTTCGGTTTTATAACGCTATTTTATATTTTTCCCGGGTTGGGATATATATTATTTTGGTAAATATATATTATATATTGTTATATTTATATTATATTTTCTCCCGAGCCTTTCCGTACAAAGGGGACTCTGCCGAAATTTTTCATAAAATTTTTGGACTTAGAAATTATTTTGAAAATGTTTTGTGGACAGTTTATGAACTGTATATTTATTATTATATTTTATCCTTCCGCTGTGAGATTTTATTTTGTTTTTTCTCTTTCCCTGTTTTTTTCTTATTTACCCCATAACAATCCGCCCTTCCGTATGGTTTGAATTGGCACGTGTGTCGATTTAAAGCGTGTGAAAAGGCGGGACGTTACAAAGTATAAAATATTTTACTTGCAGTAATTATTTAAAACAAATTATCAAATTATTCTATGAATTATGTACTTTAATATGCACCCAACTGATTGCTACAGACCATCATGAGATTTTCATTTTTAACTACGATCGGTGAATAACTGCCAAAACCATCAAATAATCGATTATAACTTAAGTTAAATTGGACTTATCGGAACTTGCAACTATTATAACTTTATTAACAGGCCAAGTAATTGTAGTGCCAATTGCATCTTCAATATTTTATAAGTCGGATGTTTGTCTCCATAGACGTTCATTTGGAGAATTTGCAACATCACCCCAAACCTTAACTGCATTTATCCCTAGAGGAACAAAATGAACCAATACTTTTGGATCGAATGAAGAGACACATCCTTCAGCTACAATTTCTCCCTTTTGATCCAAATCGATCAACCCGCACTTGTTATTTATCATTGAATTTGTACCCTGTCAATTAAGAATATACTATTTTATCATATGATTAAATACTTAGTAAGACGAATAAATGAATTAGTTCAATAAGTAAGTTAACCTTTCCGACAATTACAGTAGTAACCGTATGAGTAGAAGACGCTACAATATTAACCTGCTCCACAATCATCCTCGATTCAGGCCAATCCACTTTCTTACCATTAGCTTCTACAACCCGTGTCAAACCAACGGTCGGTCTCTATAAAAAAGCATTTTGTTTTTTTGGATTATCTATCCAAACTGCCGTTGTAGATGGTCCAAGAGGAAGATCGTTCACACGTTCTCTTGGATTAGTCGAGTGCAGCCGTCCTTCAACAACTATTTCTTCGGTCCCGGTCCAATCATACAACTTGCATTTATGATCAGTGCTACCAGTTTTACTCTATTAAAGAAAAATTATTATATTAATGAACTATTATTATTTTACGTAATTAGATTAAATGTTAGTTGCGAAATAATTTAAAGTTACCTCATTGTCTTCTTTCTACAAATGGTCTACGTTGTGCAAAACAACTCTGGTAACTGGCCGTGCTACTATCTCGCCTTCAATTTCTCCAATCCGTATCAAACGAAGTGTGGGACTCCATAAAAAAGCATCTGGTTTTCTCAAAATGTTTACAATAATTTTCATAGCATCTGACCCTAAAGGACTTAGTTGGACAAGCTCATTTGGATCACTTGATAGAACTCTTCCTTCTGCAACAATTTCATTTGTCCCACACTAACCAATAATTCACATTTATCATGTTTGTTGTCATGATTGCCCTACAATTGACCGATAACAAAATATAATGGTTATAGAATTAATTACTCAAATTTAAATAATATCACAATATTAATACAATTTATTTTACCTTTTGATGTGTGCTTGCTTCTTCCCAACTTTCTTTACTCTGTCAAAATATATTAATACAATATTATAATTATATATTTTGAACATGCATATTGCGGTAAACTAAAATATTACCTGATTTTTCATTAGCCCTTGAACCATCGTCTTTAATTCTAAAATTTGGTTTTGCATTTGGATTGTTTATTTATCCCTAGCATGTGACCAAATTGCCTTGGTGGCGGTCATACCCCTTCATATTCCTCTCAATCGTCCTGGTTTATCACGTCCTAACACTTGCGACAATGCATCATCTTTGTAACTGGTTATTGAACCCGAATGAGATCCAACGACAACGTTTTTAATTTTTTCCTACAAAGATTAACATTGATATTATACACTAATTTTAAACTATCACATTATTAAAAAAACTTATAATAGTATCTGCAACAGCGACGTTCATTGGTCTGCCAACCTTTCTAATATGAGATTTGACCCAAACATCAACTCTAGATTTGAGAGAGCAATCATTACTCTTCTCTTTCTACATTCAAACGATCATTAAAACAACAAACTGTATCAACTAACTAGTCAATAAATATTATGGTATATAAATTAACTTTTTACCATATCTTCAGCCAATCGAGCCATGCCTCTACGGCTGCATGTATGTGGCATCTGATTTTGCCTATAGCTCTGAATCTATCACTTACCATTTGCAGTATTCAAAAAACACAAAAGAGAAATATTCCATGTTCATAAATAGTATTATTAGAGTGTGTTTCAGATAATTTGGAAAGGTACTCTCTAAAAGTTGTGTAAGTTTTCCATGTAAATGATATATACATAATGTGTATATGGTGAAGTTAATGCATATTACATAAAACGAAGTTTATATATATATATATGTGTGTGTGTGTGTGTGATATATGATGGTCAGCAGCCTTTTTTTATTGATGGTTGGTCTGGGTATTTGGTCAGTAAAGTGTGGGGGGTAGTGGACAGTGGGTGGTATGCAGTGAAATATTATATGCTGTTGAGTGCAGTGAATGAATATTGTGTGAATGCAAGAAGGCCAGGTTGAAGTTTATGTGGATGGTTCAAGAGGCAGAGGGCATGTGCACTGATATTTTGTTTGAGTGTGGTGGTCAGGGTGTACTGTGGTGAATGTCAGTTGAGTGTTTATGGAGTGGCAGTTTTAGGCAGTGGATTGATGTTGGTAGAGGAGCGTATGTGCTGAAGAGGTTGAGCAGTTAAGGTAAGTGGGAAATGTGTAGAGCAGTTAAGGTGATGATAGAAATTTGGTGAAACTGACAGTATGGTTATGACTGATTATATGGACTGATGACTGGTTGTAACTATGGTCAGAGAAGTTGTAGAAAATAGATGCTGATGGAAGTTGAAATGTGCAGCAAATAGATGGTTGTGCAACAGTTTGAATGTGACTGTGACTGATAAGTTATGTGCACACTTGTGCAGAGCTTTGGGTTGGTTATTAAGGAGACAGTGTTGATGTATGCGATTGAAAACAATAAGGAGGAACTATGGTGAATTGCCAGTGAGAATGTATGAAAAAATGTAGTTGTATGAAATAATGTATGAAAAGGAGTATGGGATGGTGTGAAGGTTGATGTGCAATCAGAGGTGTGTAGGCAACCAGGGATAGGTTTGTAGTGTTGTTGTGGGAAGATGACTTGGCAGAGACAAGTAAGACAGTTGTAGTATTTGTTGAAGTAAGGTTGTATGATGGTTGAAAAGGGATGACCAAGTAAGTGTTGTGGTATAGTAGGGTGATGGTTTGCTGTGATGATTAGCAGTTTGGACAGTGAGGTATTGAGTGCACACACTGTTATGCACACAGAGAAAGTTTGTACAAATTTAAATAAGGACTAAACAACTTTGTGTTTTTAATTTAAAATGAAACTGAAATCGAGATGCAATTTCAATTAACAAAACAAATGAAATGATCTAATAGGGATGATGCTGAAATCCAAGTGAGATGAATCTAAAATGAAATTAACAAAAAGAAACTGAAAATGTAAACTGAGATCTGCAAATGAAACTGAAATGCTCAAAAATGACAGAGATGAACCAACAAATAGAATCGAACCATTAGAACCGAATGAACAAAAAGATCACAATGATGTAAACTAAGCTTTTATAGCATGTTTAGGAATTTAACAAGATAGAATACTAGATCACAAAACACTCTAGGACCTTAACGAAGTTTGGTAACTTTGGTTATAATATTATGTTTGTATATATGCATTCCCAGCACTATATTTCAGGTCATAATATTATGCTTGTATATATATAAACACTAAAACAAAGTGTGGTAACTTTGGCTAATTTAGCATTCCCAATCTATTAAGAAACTTTAGTTAATTAAGCTACTTACTGAAACTACTCAAGTATGCCTTCACAATCCTCTCTAACGTAGATAGCATCCTCTATGGAATCAACATCCCTATCGTTTTCTTCTCATTCTTCTCTAACAACTTATATCATCAATAGACTCATCTGTCTCTAATTCATGAAACCCCAAAGGTGGTGCCTTCAATACAACATACCAATTAGAAGAATCATTTTCTCTTAAATAATTGATTTGTGTCGCTTGAGGCACAAGAATATATGGATCTCTTGAAAATGAGGCTTGATGTTGATGTAAATTAACAAGATTAAACCCATCTTCAACTTTCACTCCATTTCCTTTGTTTTCCCAATTGCACTTAAAAACATGAATATAAAAGACATGATAGTCTGACATTATCATGTCGGTTAAAATCCCATAATATGTGACCACGTCAACCACTTGAGAGGTATCCTTTGCACTTGATCTACACATAGTCGTGGCATCATAAGTCATCCGGCAATTTTGAGTTTCTCTCTCAACATCTTGCATGTGAAAACGTTTCACGTTTATAATATATCCTTTGCATGACAATGCATTAGTACTCAGACAATATGCAATCCATTTTAACAACGAATCATGATCCTTCAATTCAATAGATATCTGAAAACAATCAATGTATTTACCAAAGATTTTGGAAATATTATTTTGAAGCTAATTAAAGAGTATTTACAATAACCTTTTTTTAAATCCAATTAGCGAAGTTTTTAGTACGATTGTTCCAAAACAATGTCGCATTTTTTTCATACGTTGGTCTGGATTTTCCAGCTCCTCAAGATGCAAACTAGCATAAAAGAAAAAAAATGTAAGTTATACATGTTGTTATACACATCAAAACAAAACAAAATAGAATACAATATTTACTTACTCTAAAAAAGGTTCCAATATAGCCATATTCATTAGGACAGCCAAATGAGCACTTTCTTTCTCGTTAAATGGGAATGTAATTGTCTCAAGCTTTGAAATTAGACGACCTTCGAGTATTGCGTGGTTTTCATAATCTTCATTTCGACCTTGTTTCTCCTCTATTAGTGATGAATTATTTTAAAGTTTCACCAAAAAATATCATAGATTCTTCTACAAGGTAGGATTCCACAATACATCCTTCAGCTCGTGCATAGTTTCTTACATAATCTTTAAGAGTCTTCATATACCTTTTAAAGGGGTACATCTAATGAAAATGAACCAATCCACACAATCGAGCTTCTCTTTCGAGATGAATTGTTAAATTTATCATTATATCGAAAAAAGAAGATGGAAAATACGTTTCAAGATCGCATAAAATTGTAACGATCTCATCATCGAGTTGTTGCAGCTTTTCTTTATCAAGAACACGTTGACATATTTTATTGAAAAATGAACACAAACGGATTATTGTTTTCCTCGGCTTTTTTGGAAATAATCCTCTTCTTGCAACTGACAATATTTGCTGCATAAAAACATGATAATCATGAGACTTAAAGCCACTAACTTTGCAATCCACTAATGATATACATCTTTTGAAATTTGAGCAGTAACCATCATACCCTTTGAAATCATATAATCTCTTGCAGAATTTTTTTCCTCACAACTTGACAATCTGTACGGAGCCGGTGGAAGATATGTTTTCTTTCCACGAGGTTGTGCGAAAAGACTATGTTGAATTCCCTAGTCCTCTAAATTTTCTAGAATTAGTTCTATCTTTTGATTTGCTACCATGCAATATTGTGCCTAGCAAACTTTCTCCAACATTTTTCTCGACATGCATTACATCTTAACTATGTCGCAATGGAAGTTCCTGTAACAATCAAGAATATAACATTTGACTATTATACATTTTATCTGTTTAATCAATGTAGGGGAAAAAATAAACACTAATCTCCCATTATGGTAAATCAAGGAAAATTGATCTTTTTTTCCACCTTGATAACTCTGTTTTTACAGAGTTATCATTCTCATCATGTTCATCTTCTTTGTTGTGAACACGCTTCCTTTTTTTGTCCATTATCATTTTTTTCCCTTCTTATCTAGTCTTTTCTTCTTTATCTTTTTTTAATTTCTTCTTTCTTATCTTTTCCAAAATCATTAGGAAAATCTTGCAGCATAGCAGAAATGTTTCTACCTGTCAAAATCCTAGGCTTCGTGTCTTTCTCCACCGTACTATCAAACCAAGTCTTCTGTTTTCTCAAGTCTGAAGGAGGTAAAAATCTTCTATGATCCATATACATAATCTTTTAACTATGATTTAACCATCGACTATGAGTGTTAACATCGCATAATGGACAAGCGTTTTTACCCTTTACACAACGTCCAACAAGATTTCCATAAGTCGAAAATTCATTTATCGTATATAGTAAGATTGCTTTTAAATTAAAAAGTGTTGTACTAAATGCATCATAAATATCAACACCGTTATGACACAAATGATGTAAATCTTCTACAAGTGATGCCATATATATATATATATATATATATATATATATATCATTTCCCATTTGCTTTGGACCAAGAATAACCAATGTTAACATAATATTTTCTTCTTTCATGCACAACATAGGTGGAAGATTATACGTCACTAGCATTACTGGCCAACAACTATATTTAGAACTTTTAATGGCAAACGGATTGAAACCATCTGTATCTAGACCAAGTTTGAGATTGCGTGGATCGGTTGAAAGTGATTTATATTTCTCATCCACTACATTCCAAGTCACAGAATCCAAAGGATGACACATTTTTCCATCGTTGCTTTTATTACTATAATGCCATCTTAGATCTTCTGCCCTTTTTTTTGGATCTAAACGTTCTCCTGAAGCTTGGAATGATTGGAAAATATCTCAACACTTTGACAGGGATGCCTTGCATGATCTCTTTTGTACTCTTATTTATTTTCCATCTTGAAGAACCATAATTTGGACAACTATTCAAATCTTTCTATTCCTTTCTAAAAAGACAACAATCGTTCTTACAAGCATGAATCTTCACAAAACCCTTATCTAATATTTTAAGAATTTTTTTTACTTCATATATAGTCTTGGGAAGTACACTACCCTTTGGCAATAATACATGTAATACAATTAATAGCTTATCTAAACCAGTATCGGATAAACCGCACTCACATTTAAGATTATATAAAGCGGTGATAGCAGATAATTTTGTATGACCTGCACAATCGGGATACAATGGACTTTCTGCATCTTCCAATTTTTTTATCATATCATCTTCTCGTCTTTGTGCATCAACATTATCGTTATCATTGGTAAAAAAAGGTATGATCGACAAAATCTTCATCTTCATTGTTGTCAGGACCCGATTCTTCGTCTTCCGAAAATTCAACATCGATACTCACTTTATCGACTGCCGAGAAATCGAACGACGGAAAACCGAATACTGAGGGTTTTAAAGGAAAAGAAAGACAAAGAAAAAGAGAAAATAGAACGGAACAGAAAACAACAGAACAACATCAGAATCTCACAATTCATAGCGGAACAACATATAATAATAAATGGATAATCTTTAAACAAAGAACTATATCAGTTATTACATTTTATACATTTCATTTCATTACATCATATCATCAGAGTGTACAACAACAACAACAAACAGTGCAGCGGAAAAGAAATACTATATAAGTAATACGCCATGTCATCCAGCTTGCCTCCAGCAACTCCAGAATATCCAGAATATCCTGATAAACCTAACTCTTGACTGCCCGTGTGGAAATTGGTGGGCACCCAGAGTTTAGGAAGGAAAACAATAAACTCCGAGTCAGTCATGTGACTGGTGTGAGAACTCAAAACAGTTTATTTATCTTTAAAATCAAAATAGAGGAATATTTTTAAAGTCAATTCGCAATGCTTTTAAAAATGAGACTACCATAAGACCTCCTGCCACACACACAATGCAAAAGCAGACTTGGAGAAGATTTCTCCTTATGATAGCCAAAGATGCTTGATACGCATTAAAAAAGAACATTTGATATTATTACTAGTGCATAGTGTAGAAAATTCATTTCGAAAGTAGAATATAAATCTTAGCCAGCATAGGTACCATTATATTATGCCTACTAATAGCTACCATATTAGATGGCAGGTTCTACAACTAAAACCGTACAAGTCACGTATTGTTTCTTTGGATTTCCAACGAATGATCAGGCCAAGGAACTTCCCATTGCCACATGAGAGTGCCTCTGGATGGACATCCCCGAGAACCAAACCGGATCTCTACCAACACAAGGCCGGGTTACCCCTAACTGAGTAACAACTGACCGAATATGCCATCCCCTGGTCCTTTGGGACCTTTCACCGAGCGCTCGCAATCAATTCACACAATCATAACAAAGTGTTTTCAACATGAGTAAGTATCTGGGCTCCATACCATGATACCACCCTTTTCCAGAAGGAAATGCACACATCCTAAAGGGCGCTACCCCTCATAACCTTGCCGCATCTTTCCTGTTTTGACCATTCACGGGGTGTGAGGCTCGACGAAGTCACGTCCTCAAAAACATACTTTATACAAAAGCCATGCTTTGGGTCAACAAATGATCATAGAAATGATCACCAAGATAAACGATCAAATAAACGATCCTATCACAAATAATCAACACAATGATCATTTCACAGCAACACTCAGCATGTCACATTACCAAATTGGGAATATATCGCTGATAACTTCAACTATATAACCTCTGAGTTCGTACGTCTCAGAGAAGGGTGTTAAGCTAAAAGAATAAATTCTCCGCCACCAACAGAAATATATTTGAAAGAAATCGGCTTTATATCTCAACTTGTAATGTCAGGCATACTATCCATACAAGTCTGTTCCGGGCTCGAACAAAACCGAAGGCACTTCTTACGAAGCCCTTGCAATCCGGGTATTCACAATCCCGATCGAATTTCCCATCACTTAAGGAATCTCTATACCAGGAGCTACCCAGTGCAGAGACAATCGATAGGTCATCCTATCGCTTTCACAAATACTCGGTCTTCAACACCGATCTTCAATGCAATTCACAACGACGTATCACATATTCGGAATGGGTTATACGACCCCATGGTCCTTTCCCGGTTAACCCGAATAGTGAGCGCTTATTCAAAAATAAGTGTGGCATTCAAATTCAATCAAATCACATCAAATACCCATTCAGAGGGAAATATTGATAGTCGATTATTGAACTATCAATGGATATGCACACATCACCAGATTCCAAATAATTTTCCAAATTATTTATTTTCCAAAATATCTTCACTAGATATTAAATTTCAATACTTCAAAAATAAATCAACATTTATTTTTTTAACAAATTCTCCTTTTCATTCATAAATTCTTTAGCGAATTTATAATCCAAAATATCTATGAATATTCGATTTCAATTATTCATTTCAATTTATCTTCAAAAAGATAAGTTCTCAAAATATTCACTTTATATTGGAAAAACATTTCCATACTTATTTATTCATAAGTAATTCACAATTTTTATTTATTTTCAACACTTGGAAAATATTCAATATACTTCAATCGAAATTAAGTATATATTTCATTCTTTTAAGAAAATCATTCACTTTAACATATTTATTTGGGCCAAAACGAATGTTGCGTAAAACATCGTTACGACAACCCAAAATCACTAGTATAGGGATTTGAAATTAAAATAGATATATAAATTCCAATACTATACAAAACATTTCCTTGAAATCATTTACTATAACAACCGTGTTATAGTCCACCATTTCCTTTTATTCCTCGAAACATCTATTTCAACAATAAATGTTGAAATCTATGGTTTCGAATCTCAACTCATTTTAAAACATCGTTAGATCGTTTTAATTCTATTTAAAATATCACATTTTAAACATTTTCTTTAACATATTATTCACTATTCAAAAACGTGAATATACTACGTTAACAATTTCATCCTTTTATTCATTTCATTTCAAAGGATTATTCACAGTCAAAATGTGAATATAACTCCATTAATAGGTTTCAACAATTTACTTATCAAAATAAGTTGTTTGCGAATTTATAAAACAACGTTTATAAATCCTTTTTCTATTTATCTTATAAAAACTTCTTTTTATAAATTCCTTTATTAACCTATTCCAGTTTATAACTCAATTATGAACTAAAAGTTCATATTAGAAGTTAAATGCTTATAAAACGATTATTTTACAAAATCGTTTCTTTGAACTTCATAATTATGAATCTTATAACTTATAAGATTCATTTATTTAACCAAATCTATTCTTCAAATAACTTCACAAATTTATAAATCTTACTATTTATAAATTTCATTTATAACTTCACCATTTTTAATTTTATAAATTTCATTCAATTTATGAAATTCATTTTCACTTCATTCAAACACTTATAAAAACTCGTTTTATAATGTCAATATTTCAATTTATAAATATCTATTTATAAATCTCTTAATATAAATCAATTTATATTATTCTTTAAAACGTCTTTAATCTCCTTTATTATTTCACCATTTTGATTCATAAAATAATTAAATTTTATAAATCCTATATTTAAACTTTTCACAATAAATTCTAAAATCCCGATTAAACTATTTTATAAAATCAATAGCATCTTATTCTCAAAAATTAATTTTTTTACTATATTTCTCAAAAATCATAATTTTTATAACTTTAAAAATTATAACGTCTATTTATTTAAAATGAATCAATTTCCAAACATACTGTATATTTTCAAAAATCACTTTAAAATCATTTTAAAATTCCAAAATTTGGTCCAATGATGCTACATACCAAATAGTCAATCACGACAACAACGATATCATATATCGATATGATAATCCATCAAATATCAAAATATCTGAAATCAAACAAAAACTGTTGAGGAATCCAGTTGGATCCCTCCAACCTGTTTTCCTGCATCACAAACATTAGCACAATACCAATTTCGCTCCAGTACGAAATTATAGCGGTATATGGGATTTAATAATATTATCCGCTTAATAGACGGCGCAATAGGGTCTCATCCGCTAAACAAAAAATGCGGGAAATCAATAACTCCAATATATACATATGCCAATATATATATATTGCTATTATATATAATACCAATTTCACTGTTTATGAAATATTCGCGGTATATGTTTTTAATAAATAACATCCGCTTAATAACGGCGTATAATGTCTATTTTAACAATCAATACATATCAATCTTCATTCAAACATGCATTCAAATATTTTAAATCTAACTATTTAAAATAAAATCGAAACTTATTCGATTGAGTGAGAAGTTCTCACCTTGATTTCAATTTCGTTTTAGCGACTTATTTCGAATAAAATTAAACGGACGTTTAATTTTACCCAAAATTCTCACTAACTCCAAACGACTCCAATCCAACTCCATCGCGCAGTGCTCGTCCATACGATTCCAACGCAACTGGTTTCGCGCGTTTTCGACCTCGTATGAAAAAGTTATGATTTTTATAAGATTGTACACGATTTTATAAATATAACTAATTTACATTTATTACATTCTTAAACTCAAAGCAATCTGGGCCGTCCATATTTCATTGAGCAGATCGAAGCCGCCCACTGTTGTCTTCCCCCTTCCTTCGTTCACGCGCGTGAACGCTTGAGCAAGGCCGAACCCAATTCACTTCTAGGGTTTGAATTTTTTCGATCACCACATCGATCAAAACGTCATCAAACCACCACCAACACGGAGGCCTCACCTTGCTCCTTCACCGCCTCCAACCTCTTAGCACTCGGCTGCTCATATCCCTCGAAATTTGTGCCCAAAGCCGGCCACTTTAAACCCAATTTCACGACAATCCCTTCAACAAAAATCGATCACAGCCGTTCACATCGTAGAGCTCGCGAAGCTCTTCAATTCCCTAGTTGAAGTTGTTGCCTAAAAACGCGCAGATGAGGAGATAAACGAGGGGAAAAATGGATGTTTTCTGGCCGTTCACAGCATATGGGGGCGGCGGCTAGCAAATTAGGGTTAGGTTTATTTTTTTTTAAAATTATGAAGGGTAGGGGGTATATTTATAGGAAAAATTCGAACACTATTCATCCGGAAATTCCGAACTCCGATTCACGCGCCGTAACCAGCGTTTCTAAGGTTTACCCCGCGTTCCGGACACAATGGAACAGGTTTCGAAAGCTAATTCGGACATCTGTGCGAGTTATGGCTACAAACGCTCAATTTAAATTAAACCGATTTAAACGATTTTCTAGGCGTTTTAATTTGTACCGGACAAACGGTAAATCCAATTGACATGAAATTTGAAACCTTACAATAATATCACATTACGGATCCGATGAAACTGGTTTCGTCGAAATCTGAGACTTTTTGAAAAATGGCTATTTTAACTCGCCAAATTAATATTAAAAATAATTCGATGCGTTTCGAGATGCTACGATCAAACGGTAACTCCGATTGCTACGAAATTGAAATCCGGTAATAACTAACTATTACGGATCCAATGGAACTGGTTTCGTTCAATTCTGAGACTGTTCAAAAATTGACTATTTTCACTAGTCGATTTAAATATTAAAATATTCAATTTTCACAAATTAACTTTTAATTCGATTTTAAAAGTTCTAAAATATCTTCCTAACTCCAACATGATAAAATAAAATTTTACAAATCATTTTCGATCATATTTAACCCAATTTTCAATTATTTCCATAATTTAACATATTAAATTATCGATTTAATTATTCAATTAAATCCAATTATTCAAATTAAATTTTATTTGACTTATAAATTCACTTATTAATATTTAAAATTAATTAAATATTCAAATTTTAATAAATTAAAATTCTGGGTCGTTACAATCTTCCCCACTTAAAAGAATTTCGTCCTCGAAATTAACAAGTAAGAAAAGTTATAGAATCTATTAACTTTCCAAAATAAATTTAAACTTCTTATAATACTTTACTAAGTTTTCAAATCATACTTAGTTATCTTTTCAAAAACAACTACTATTGTTTAACTTTCAATTTCAAATCAAAGTTAAAGTTTTCAAAATTTTCCAAATTTTCTCAAATTTTTTACTAACGCCTTAAATTTCGGGAAAAATTCGCCATAGTCTCCTTTGCGCGGCTCGATCCGAAAAAAAAATGACAGTATATATATCACAAATATACATCTCATCAAGTAATGAGGCATCCCGCAGGGAAAAAAGTATAAAAGTACGGTATGTAATCCGAGATATGTACCTTATATTTTATTAGCGAGCATATACGGCTAATATAGCGCGAAAGCGAGCTCCAAATGCGAAGCAAACGCGATCCGCACCTACTAATCACTCAACAAACAACATGAGAACATGCATGTAGACAATAGTATCAATATACAACATGTAGCAACATAATAACTATATATGTCAACATAGCAAATGCAACAAACAACAAATGCAATATATATTCAACCAACTATCATCCATAACCAAATCAATATTCATTTATATTCTCATTAATATTCAATGAATTGGGTTCTTCAATTTAATCACATTTGATTCTTTACCATTGGATGTTTTTTTTTACTAACATTCATTTTCAATTAGTTTATATTCACTAATTCATATTCAAGTTGGTTCTCTTCCAATTCAAATTCAATTCTATTTAAGATTCACTTAACTTCCAATTGAATTTCAATTACTTTAGCTTCTAATTTCATTAATACTTAATGAATTATATACAATCAACTAACAATCATATAACAACCAATGTATATTAATTTCAACCAAATTCCTTTGCTTTCAATTGGTTTAATTAATTGATTTTTATTCAACTATTCAACTTTCTATAACATTAGATTTTAATGAATTAACACTTATATCCATTATTTCATATCAACTTAAATTTACATTTAATTTGATTAACATTCAATTGATCAACATTTAATCCATTAATTCAATTCAATTACAAAGTTGAATTTCATTTATATAACTCAAGTTCACATTTATCCTTAACTTTATTATTTTACTTTGATACTAATATCAACTTCATTCAACATCTCTTAAGTTATACTCCATTTAACTTTAAATTCATTTTTATTTTACAACTCACATTCATAAATATATTCATATAGTTTCACTTCTTATATATATAAGTTTATTTCACAATTGTAAATCACTTTAGTTATAATTCAATTCTTATAATTCTTTTGCTTATAGAATTATTCTTTTACTTAGATTATTCAAACAACTTAACAATCTACTTATTTACACTTTAATAATTCTGAAAAATTATTCCTTTATATATAAAATATACTCAAGGTAAAATTATTTCATTTACCCAAATTTAAAATCAATACTGTGTCGAATTGTTCTATACAAGTGTTTAGAGATCCCTATCAACAACGTTAATTACTCGTATTAACCAGAATCTATATACCACTCAACAAACCAATCATCACAATATAAAACAATTTTATATTCACTAACAAATACGCTCTCATTGCTATTATTACACTCAAATTCATTCTAGAGTACTACTGACTCTATCTCTAATGAATAATACCCAACAGAACCATGGTTGTCGCTTAACCATATGCTCTGATACCACATTGTCAGGACCCGATTCTTCGTCTTCCGAAAATTCAACATCGATACTCACTTTATCGACTGCCGAGAAATCGAACGACGGAAAACCGAACACTGAGGGTTTTAAAGAAAAAGAAAGACAAAGAAAAAGAGAAAATAGAACGGAACAGAAAACAACAGAACAACATCAGAATCTCACAATTCGCAGCGGAACAACATATAATAATAAATGGATAATCTTTAAACAAAGAACTATATCAGTTATTACATTTTATACATTTCATTTCATTACATCATATCATCAGAGTGTACAACAACAACAACAAACAGTGCAGCGGAAAAGAAATACTATATAAGTAATACGCCATGCCATCCAGCTTGCCTCCAGCAACTCCAGAATATCCAGAATATCCTGATAAACCTAACTCTTGACTGTCCGTGTGGAAATTGGTGGGCACACAGAGTTTAGGAAGGAAAACAATAAACTCCGAGTCAGTCATGTGACTGGTATGAGAACTCAAAACAGTTTATTTATCTTTAAAATCAAAATAGAGGAATATTTTTAAAGTCAATTCGCAATGCTTTTAAAAATGATACTACCATAAGACCTCCTGCCACACACACAATGCAAACGCAGACTTGGAGAAGATTTCTCCTTATGATAGCCAAAGATGCTTGATACGCATTAAAAAAGAACATTTGATATTATTACTAGTGCATAGTGTAGAAAATTCATTTCGAAAGTAGAATATAAATCTTAGCCAGCATAGGTACCATTATATTATGCCTACTAATAGCTACCATATTAGATGGCAGGTTCTACAACTAAAACCGTACAAGTCACGTATTGTTTCTTTGGATTTCCAACGAATGATCAGGCCAAGGAACTTCCCATTGCCACATGAGAATGCCTCTGGATGGACATCCCCGAGAACCAAACCGGATCTCTACCAACACAAGGCCGGGTTACCCCTAACTGAGTAACAACTGACCGAATATGCCATCCCCCGGTCCTTTGGGACCTTTCACCGAGCGCTCGCAATCAATTCACACAATCATAACAAAGTGTTTTCAACATGAGTAAGTATCTGGGCTCCATACCATGATACCACCCTTTTCCAGAAGGAAATGCACACATCCTAAATGGCGCTACCCCTCATAACCTTGCCGCATCTTTCCCGTTTTGACCATTCACGGGGTGTGAGGTTCGACGAAGTCACGTCCTCAAAAACATACTTTATACAAAAGCCATGCTTTGGGTCAACAAATGATCATAGAAATGATCACCAAGATAAACGATCAAATAAACGATCCTATCACAAATAATCAACACAATGATCATTTCACAGCAACACTCAGCATGTCACATTACCAAATTGGGAATATATCGCTGATAACTTCAACTATATAACCTCTGAGTTCGTACATCTCAGAGAAGGGTGTTAAGCTAAAAGAATAAATTCTCCGCCACCAACAGAAATATATTTGAAAGAAATCGGCTTTATATCTCAACTTGTAATGTCAGGCATACTATCCATACAAGTCTGTTCCGGGCTCGAACAAAACCGAAGGCACTTCTTACGAAGCCCTTGCAATCCGGGTATTCACAATCCCGATCGAATTTCCCATCACTTAAGGAATCTCTATACCAGGAGCTACCCAGTGCAGAGACAATCGATAGGTCATCCTATCGCTTTCAAAAATACTCGGTCTTCAACACCGATCTTCAATGCAATTCACAACGACGTATCACATATTCGGAATGGGTTATACGACCCCATGGTCCTTTCCCGGTTAACCCGAATAGTGAGCGCTTATTCAAAAATAAGTGTGGCATTCAAATTCAATCAAATCACATCAAATACCCATTCAGAGGGAAATATTGATAGTCGATTATTGAACTATCAATGGATATGCACACATCACCAGATTCCAAATAATTTTCCAAATTATTTATTTTCCAAAATATCTTCACTAGATATTAAATTTCAATACTTCAAAAATAAATCAACATTTATTTTTTTAACAAATTCTCCTTTTCATTCATAAATTCTTTAGCGAATTTATAATCCAAAATATCTATGAATATTCGATTTCAATTATTCATTTCAATTTATCTTCAAAAAGATAAGTTCTCAAAATATTCACTTTATATTGGAAAAACATTTCCATACTTATTTATTCATAAGTAATTCACAATTTTTATTTATTTTCAACACTTGGAAAATATTCAATATACTTCAATCGAAATTAAGTATATATTTCATTCTTTTAAGAAAATCATTCACTTTAACATATTTATTTGGGCCAAAACGAATGTTGCGTAAAACATCGTTACGACAACCCAAAATCACTAGTATAGGGATTTGAAATTAAAATAGATATATAAATCCCAATAATATACAAAACATTTCCTTTCGGAAATCATTTACTATAACAACCGTGTTATAGTCCACCATTTCCTTTTATTCCTCGAAACATCTATTTCAACAATAAATGTTGAAATCTATGGTTTCGAATCTCAACACATTTAAAAACATCGTTAGATCGTTTTAATTCTATTTAAAATATCACATTTTAAACATTTTCTTTAACATATTATTCACTATTCAAAAACGTGAATATACTACGTTAACAATTTCATCCTTTTATTCATTTCATTTCAAAGGATTATTCACAGTCAAAATGTGAATATAACTCCATTAATAGGTTTCAACAATTTACTTATCAAAATAAGTTGTTTGCGAATTTATAAAACAACGTTTATAAATCCCTTTTCTATTTATCTTATAAAAACTTCTTTTTATAAATTCCTTTATTAACCTATTCCAGTTTATAACTTAATTATGAACTAAAAGTTCATAGTATAAGTTAAATGCTTATAAAACGATTATTTTACAAAATCGTTTCTTTGAACTTCATAATTATGAATCTTATAACTTATAAGATTCATTTATTTAACCAAATCTATTCTTCAAATAACTTCACAAATTTATAAATCTTACTATTTATAAATTTCATTTATAACTTCACCATTTTTAATTTTATAAATTTCATTCAATTTATGAAATTCATTTTCACTTCATTCAAACACTAATAAAAACTCGTTTTATAATGTCAATATTTCAATTTATAAATATCTATTTATAAATCTCTTAATATAAATCAATTTATATTATTCTTTAAAACGTCTTTAATCTCCTTTATTATTTCACCATTTTGATTCATAAAATAATTAAATTTTATAAATCCTATATTTAAACTTTTCACAATAAATTCTAAAATCCCGATTAAACTATTTTATAAAATCAATAGCAACTTATTCTCAAAAATTAATTTTTTTACTATATTTCTCAAAAATCATAATTTTTATAACTTTAAAAATTATAACGTTTATTTATTTAAAATGAATCAATTTCCAGACATACTGTATATTTTCAAAAATCACTTTAAAATCATTTTAAAATTCCAAAATTTGGTCCAATGATGCTACATACCAAATAGTCAATCACGACAACAATGATATCATATATCGATATGATAATCCATCAAATATCAAAATATCTGAAATCAAACAAAAACTGTTGAGGAATCCAGTTGGATCCCTCCAACCTGTTTTCCTGCATCACAAACATTAGCACAATACCAATTTCGCTCCAGTACGAAATTATCGCGGTATATGGGATTTAATAATATTATCCGCTTAATAGACGGCGCAATAGGGTCTCGTCCGCTAAACAAAAAATGCGGGAAATCAATAACTCCAATATATACATATGCCAATATATATATATATTGCTATTATATATAATACCAATTTCACTGTTTATGAAATATTCGCGGTATATGTTTTTAATAAATAACATCCGCTTAATAACGGCGTATAATATCTATTTTAACAATCAATAAATATCAATCATCATTCAAACATGAATTTAAATATTTTAAATCTAACTATTTAAAATAAAATCGAAACTTATTCGATTGAGTGATAAGTTCTCACCTTGATTTCAATTTCGTTTTAGCGATTTATTTCGAACAAAATTAAACGGACGTTTAATTTTACCCAAAATTCTCACTAACTCCAAACGACTCCAATCCTACTCCATCGCGTAGTGCTCGTCCATACGATTCCAACGCAACTGGTTTCGCGCGTTTTCGACCTCGTATGAAAAAGTTATGATTTTTATAAGATTGTACACGATTTTATAAATATAACTAATTTACATTTATTAGATTCTTAAACTCAAAGCAATCTGGGCCGTCCATATTTCATTGAGCAGATCGAAGCCGCCCACTGTTGTCTTCCCCCTTCCTTCGTTCACGTGCGTGAACGCTTGAGCAAGGCCGAACCCAATTCACTTCTAGGGTTTGAATTTTTTCGATCACCACATCGATCAAAACGTCATCAAACCACCACCAACACGGAGGCCTCACCTTGCTCCTTCACCGCCTCCAACCTCTTAGCACTCGTCTGCCCATATCCCTCGAAATTTGTGCCGAAAGCCGGCCACTTTAAACCCAATTTCACGACAATCCCTTCAACAAAAATCGATCATAGCCGTTCACATCGTAGAGCTCGCGAAGCTCTTCAATTCCCTAGTTGAAGTTGTTGCCTAAAAACGCGTAGATGAGGAGATAAACGAGGGGAAAAATGGATGTTTTCTGGCCGTTCACAGCATATGGGGGCGGCGGCTAGCAAATTAGGGTTAGGTTTATTTTTTTTTAAAATTATGAAGGGTAGGGGGTATATTTATAGGAAAAATTCGAACACTATTCATCCGGAAATTCCGAACTCCGATTCACGCGCCGTAACCAGCGTTTCTAAGGTTTACCCCGCGTTCCGGACACAATGGAACAGGTTTCGAAAGCTAATTCGGACATCTGTGCGAGTTATGGCTACAAACGCTCAATTTAAATTAAACCGATTTAAACGATTTTCTAGGCGTTTTAATTTGTACCGGACAAACGGTAAATCCAATTGACACGAAATTTGAAATCTTACAATAATATCACATTACGGATCCGATGAAACTGGTTTCGTCGAAATCCGAGACTTTTTGAAAAATGTCTATTTTAACTCGCCAAATTAATATTAAAAATAATTCGACGCGTTTCGAGCTGCTACGATCAAACGGTAACTCCGATTGCTACAAAAATTGAAATCCGGTAATAACTAACTATTACGGATCCAATGGAACTGGTTTCGTTCAATTCTGAGACTGTTCAAAAATTGACTATTTTCACTAGTCGATTTAAATATTAAAATATTTAATTTTCACAAATTAACTTTCAATTCGATTTTAAAAGTTCTAAAATATCTTCCTAATTCCAACATGATAAAATAAAATTTTACAAATCATTTTCGATCATATTTAACCCAATTTTCAATTATTTCCATAATTTAACATATTAAATTATCGATTTAATTATTCAATTAAATCCAATTATTCAAATTAAATTTTATTTGACTTGTAAATTCACTTATTAATATTTAAAATTAATTAAATATTCAAATTTTAATAAATTAAAATTCTGGGTCGTTACAATCTTCCCCACTTAAAAGAATTTCGTCCTCGAAATTAACAAGTAAGAAAAGTTATAGAATCTATTAACTTTCCAAAATAAATTTAAACTTCTTATAATACTTTACTAAGTTTTCAAATCATACTTAGTTATCTTTTCAAAAACAACTACTATTGTTTAACTTTCAATTTCAAATCAAAGTTAAAGTTTTCAAAATTTTCCAAATTTTCTCAAATTTTTTTTCTAACGCCTTAAATTTCCGGGAAAATTCGCCATAGTCTCCTTTGCGCGGCTCGATCCGAAAAAAAAATGACAGTATATATATCACAAATATACATCTCATCAAGTAATGAGGCATCCCGCAGGGAAAAAAGTATAAAAGTACGGTATGTAATCCGAGATATGTACCTTATATTTTATTAGCGAGCATATACGGCTAATATAGCGCGAAAGCGAGCTCCAAATGCGAAGCAAACGCGATCCGCACCTACTAATCACTCAACAAACAACATGAGAACATGCATGTAGACAATAGTATCAATATACAACATGTAGCAACATAATAACTATATATGTCAACATAGCAAATGCAACAAACAACAAATGCAATATATATTCAACCAACTATCATCCATAACCAAATCAATATTCATTTATATTCTCATTAATATTCAATGAATTGGGTTCTTCAATTTAATCACATTTGATTCTTTACCATTGGATGTTTTTTTTTACTAACATTCATTTTCAATTAGTTTATATTCACTAATTCATATTCAAGTTGGTTCTCTTCCAATTCAAATTCAATTCTATTTAAGATTCACTTAACTTCCAATTGAATTTCAATTACTTTAGCTTCTAATTTCATTAATACTTAATGAATTATATACAATCAACTAACAATCATATAACAACCAATGTATATTAACTTCAACCAAATTCCTTTGCTTTCAATTGGTTTAATTAATTGATTTTTATTCAACTATTCAACTTTCTATAACATTAGATTTTAATGAATTAACACTTATATCCATTATTTCATATCAACTTAAATTTACATTTAATTTGATTAACATTCAATTGATCAACATTTAATCCATTAATTCAATTCAATTACAAAGTTGAATTTCATTTATATAACTCAAGTTCACATTTATCCTTAACTTTATTATTTTACTTTGATACTAATATCAACTTCATTCAACATCTCTTAAGTTATACTCCATTTAACTTTAAATTCATTTTTATTTTACAACTCACATTCATAAATATATTCATATAGTTTCACTTCTTATATATATAAGTTTATTTCACAATTGTAAATCACTTTAGTTATAATTCAATTCTTATAATTCTTTTGCTTATAGAATTATTCTTTTACTTAGATTATTCAAACAACTTAACAATCTACTTATTTACACTTTAATAATTCTGAAAAATTATTCCTTTATATATAAAATATACTCAAGGTAAAATTATTTCATTTACCCAAATTTAAAATCAATACTGTGTCGAATTGTTCTATACAAGTGTTTAGAGATCCCTATCAACAACGTTAATTACTCGTATTAACCAGAATCTATATACCACTCAACAAACCAATCATCACAATATAAAACAATTTTATATTCACTAACAAATACGCTCTCATTGCTATTATTACACTCAAATTCATTCTAGAGTACTACTGACTCTATCTCTAATGAATAATACCCAACAGAACCATGGTTGTCGCTTAACCATATGCTCTGATACCACATTGTCAGGACCCGATTCTTCGTCTTCCGAAAATTCAACATCGATACTCACTTTATCGACTGCCGAGAAATCGAACGACGGAAAACCGAATACTGAGGGTTTTAAAGGAAAAGAAAGACAAAGAAAAAGAGAAAATAGAACGGAACAGAAAACAACAGAACAACATCAGAATCTCACAATTCATAGCGGAACAACATATAATAATAAATGGATAATCTTTAAACAAAGAACTATATCAGTTATTACATTTTATACATTTCATTTCATTACATCATATC
Source organism: Allium cepa (assembly GCA_030765085.1). NCBI lineage: Eukaryota > Viridiplantae > Streptophyta > Magnoliopsida > Asparagales > Amaryllidaceae > Allium > Allium cepa. Next base: position 105,692,021 of record CM060937.1, on the reverse strand, counting down.
ATCAGAGTGTACAACAACAACAACAAACAGTGCAGCGGAAAAGAAATACTATATAAGTAATACGCCATGTCATCCAGCTTGCCTCCAGCAACTCCAGAATATCCAGAATATCCTGATAAACCTAACTCTTGACTGCCCGTGTGGAAATTGGTGGGCACCCAGAGTTTAGGAAGGAAAACAATAAACTCCGAGTCAGTCATGTGACTGGTGTGAGAACTCAAAACAGTTTATTTATCTTTAAAATCAAAATAGAGGAATATTTTTAAAGTCAATTCGCAATGCTTTTAAAAATGAGACTACCATAAGACCTCCTGCCACACACACAATGCAAAAGCAGACTTGGAGAAGATTTCTCCTTATGATAGCCAAAGATGCTTGATACGCATTAAAAAAGAACATTTGATATTATTACTAGTGCATAGTGTAGAAAATTCATTTCGAAAGTAGAATATAAATCTTAGCCAGCATAGGTACCATTATATTATGCCTACTAATAGCTACCATATTAGATGGCAGGTTCTACAACTAAAACCGTACAAGTCACGTATTGTTTCTTTGGATTTCCAACGAATGATCAGGCCAAGGAACTTCCCATTGCCACATGAGAATGCCTCTGGATGGACATCCCCGAGAACCAAACCGGATCTCTACCAACACAAGGCCGGGTTACCCCTAACTGAGTAACAACTGACCGAATATGCCATCCCCCGGTCCTTTGGGACCTTTCACCGAGCGCTCGCAATCAATTCACACAATCATAACAAAGTGTTTTCAACATGAGTAAGTATCTGGGCTCCATACCATGATACCACCCTTTTCCAGAAGGAAATGCACACATCCTAAAGGGCGCTACCCCTCATAACCTTGCCGCATCTTTCCCGTTTTGACCATTCACGGGGTGTGAGGTTCGACGAAGTCACGTCCTCAAAAACATACTTTATACAAAAGCCATGCTTTGGGTCAACAAATGATCATAGAAATGATCACCAAGATAAACGATCAAATAAACGATCCTATCACAAATAATCAACACAATGATCATTTCACAGCAACACTCAGCATGTCACATTACCAAATTGGGAATATATCGCTGATAACTTCAACTATATAACCTCTGAGTTCGTACATCTCAGAGAAGGGTGTTAAGCTAAAAGAATAAATTCTCCGCCACCAACAGAAATATATTTGAAAGAAATCGGCTTTATATCTCAACTTGTAATGTCAGGCATACTATCCATACAAGTCTGTTCCGGGCTCGAACAAAACCGAAGGCACTTCTTACGAAGCCCTTGCAATCCGGGTATTCACAATCCCGATCGAATTTCCCATCACTTAAGGAATCTCTATACCAGGAGCTACCCAGTGCAGAGACAATCGATAGGTCATCCTATCGCTTTCACAAATACTCGGTCTTCAACACCGATCTTCAATGCAATTCACAACGACGTATCACATATTCGGAATGGGTTATACGACCCCATGGTCCTTTCCCGGTTAACCCGAATAGTGAGCGCTTATTCAAAAATAAGTGTGGCATTCAAATTCAATCAAATCACATCAAATACCCATTCAGAGGGAAATATTGATAGTCGATTATTGAACTATCAATGGATATGCACACATCACCAGATTCCAAATAATTTTCCAAATTATTTATTTTCCAAAATATCTTCACTAGATATTAAATTTCAATACTTCAAAAATAAATCAACATTTATTTTTTTAACAAATTCTCCTTTTCATTCATAAATTCTTTAGCGAATTTATAATCCAAAATATCTATGAATATTCGATTTCAATTATTCATTTCAATTTATCTTCAAAAAGATAAGTTCTCAAAATATTCACTTTATATTGGAAAAACATTTCCATACTTATTTATTCATAAGTAATTCACAATTTTTATTTATTTTCAACACTTGGAAAATATTCAATATACTTCAATCGAAATTAAGTATATATTTCATTCTTTTAAGAAAATCATTCACTTTAACATATTTATTTGGGCCAAAACGAATGTTGCGTAAAACATCGTTACGACAACCCAAAATCACTAGTATAGGGATTTGAAATTAAAATAGATATATAAATCCCAATAATATACAAAACATTTCCTTTCGGAAATCATTTACTATAACAACCGTGTTATAGTCCACCATTTCCTTTTATTCCTCGAAACATCTATTTCAACAATAAATGTTGAAATCTATGGTTTCGAATCTCAACACATTTAAAAACATCGTTAGATCGTTTTAATTCTATTTAAAATATCACATTTTAAACATTTTCTTTAACATATTATTCACTATTCAAAAACGTGAATATACTACGTTAACAATTTCATCCTTTTATTCATTTCATTTCAAAGGATTATTCACAGTCAAAATGTGAATATAACTCCATTAATAGGTTTCAACAATTTACTTATCAAAATAAGTTGTTTGCGAATTTATAAAACAACGTTTATAAATCCTTTTTCTATTTATCTTATAAAAACTTCTTTTTATAAATTCCTTTATTAACCTATTCCAGTTTATAACTCAATTATGAACTAAAAGTTCATAGTATAAGTTAAATGCTTATAAAACGATTATTTTACAAAATCGTTTCTTTGAACTTCATAATTATGAATCTTATAACTTATAAGATTCATTTATTTAACCAAATCTATTCTTCAAATAACTTCACAAATTTATAAATCTTACTATTTATAAATTTCATTTATAACTTCACCATTTTTAATTTTATAAATTTCATTCAATTTATGAAATTCATTTTCACTTCATTCGAACACTAATAAAAACTCGTTTTATAATGTCAATATTTCAATTTATAAATATCTATTTATAAATCTCTTAATATAAATCAATTTATATTATTCTTTAAAACGTCTTTAATCTCCTTTATTATTTCACCATTTTGATTCATAAAATAATTAAATTTTATAAATCCTATATTTAAACTTTTCACAATAAATTCTAAAATCCCGATTAAACTATTTTATAAAATCAATAGCAACTTATTCTCAAAAATTAATTTTTTTACTATATTTCTCAAAAATCATAATTTTTATAACTTTAAAAATTATAACGTTTATTTATTTAAAATGAATCAATTTCCAGACATACTGTATATTTTCAAAAATCACTTTAAAATCATTTTAAAATTCCAAAATTTGGTCCAATGATGCTACATACCAAATAGTCAATCACGACAACAATGATATCATATATCGATATGATAATCCATCAAATATCAAAATATCTGAAATCAAACAAAAACTGTTGAGGAATCCAGTTGGATCCCTCCAACCTGTTTTCCTGCATCACAAACATTAGCACAATACCAATTTCGCTCCAGTACGAAATTATCGCGGTATATGGGATTTAATAATATTATCCGCTTAATAGACGGCGCAATAGGGTCTCATCCGCTAAACAAAAAATGCGGGAAATCAATAACTCCAATATATACATATGCTAATATATATATATATATATTGCTATTATATATAATACCAATTTCACTGTTTATGAAATATTCGCGGTATATGTTTTTAATAAATAACATCCGCTTAATAACGGCGTATAATATCTATTTTAACAATCAATAGATATCAATCATCATTCAAACATGCATTTAAATATTTTAAATCTAACTATTTAAAATAAAATCGAAACTTATTCGATTGAGTGATAAGTTCTCACCTTGATTTCAATTTCGTTTTAGCGATTTATTTCGAACAAAATTAAACGGACGTTTAATTTTACCCAAAATTCTCACTAACTCCAAACGACTCCAATCCTACTCCATCGCGTAGTGCTCGTCCATACGATTCCAACGCAACTAGTTTCGCGCGTTTTCGACCTCGTATGAAAAAGTTATGATTTTTATAAGATTGTACACGATTTTATAAATATAACTAATTTACATTTATTAGATTCTTAAACTCAAAGCAATCTGGGCCGTCCATATTTCATTGAGCAGATCGAAGCCGCCCACTGTTGTCTTCCCCCTTCCTTCGTTCACGTGCGTGAACGCTTGAGCAAGGCCGAACCCAATTCACTTCTAGGGTTTGAATTTTTTCGATCACCACATCGATCAAAACGTCATCAAACCACCACCAACACGGAGGCCTCACCTTGCTCCTTCACCGCCTCCAACCTCTTAGCACTCGGCTGCCCATATCCCTCGAAATTTGTGCCGAAAGCCGGCCACTTTAAACCCAATTTCACGATAATCCCTTCAACAAAAATCGATCATAGCCGTTCACATCGTAGAGCTCGCGAAGCTCTTCAATTCCCTAGTTGAAGTTGTTGCCTAAAAACGCGTAGATGAGGAGATAAACGAGGGGAAAAATGGATGTTTTCTGGCCGTTCACAGCATATGGGGGCGGCGGCTAGCAAATTAGGGTTAGGTTTATTTTTTTTTAAAATTATGAAGGGTAGGGGGTATATTTATAGGAAAAATTCGAACACTATTCATCCGGAAATTCCGAACTCCGATTCACGCACCGTAACCAGCGTTTCTAAGGTTTACCCCGCGTTCCGGACACAATGGAACAGGTTTCGAAAGCTAATTCGGACATCTGTGCGAGTTATGGCTACAAACGCTCAATTTAAATTAAACCGATTTAAACGATTTTCTAGGCGTTTTAATTTGTACCGGACAAACGGTAAATCCAATTGACACGAAATTTGAAATCTTATAATAATATCACATTACGGATCCGATGAAACTGGTTTCGTCGAAATCCGAGACTTTTTGAAAAATGGCTATTTTAACTCGCCAAATTAATATTAAAAATAATTCGACGCGTTTCGAGCTGCTACGATCAAACGGTAACTCCGATTGCTACAAAAATTGAAATCCGGTAATAACTAACTATTACGGATCCAATGGAACTGGTTTCGTTCAATTCTGAGACTGTTCAAAAATTGACTATTTTCACTAGTCGATTTAAATATTAAAATATTTAATTTTCACAAATTAACTTTCAATTCGATTTTAAAAGTTCTAAAATATCTTCCTAATTCCAACATGATAAAATAAAATTTTACAAATCATTTTCGATCATATTTAACCCAATTTTCAATTATTTCCATAATTTAACATATTAAATTATCGATTTAATTATTCAATTAAATCCAATTATTCAAATTAAATTTTATTTGACTTGTAAATTCACTTATTAATATTTAAAATTAATTAAATATTCAAATTTTAATAAATTAAAATTCTGGGTCGTTACAATCTTCCCCACTTAAAAGAATTTCGTCCTCGAAATTAACAAGTAAGAAAAGTTATAGAATCTATTAACTTTCCAAAATAAATTTAAACTTCTTATAATACTTTACTAAGTTTTCAAATCATACTTAGTTATCTTTTCAAAAACAACTACTATTGTTTAACTTTCAATTTCAAATCAAAGTTAAAGTTTTCAAAATTTTCCAAATTTTCTCAAATTTTTTTTCTAACGCCTTAAATTTCCGGAAAAATTCGCCATAGTCTCCTTTGCGCGGCTCGATCCGAAAAAAAAATGACAGTATATATATCACAAATATACATCTCATCAAGTAATGAGGCATCCCGCAGGGAAAAAAGTATAAAAGTACGGTATGTAATCCGAGATATGTACCTTATATTTTATTAGCGAGCATATACGGCTAATATAGCGCGAAAGCGAGCTCCAAATGCGAAGCAAACGCGATCCGCACCTACTAATCACTCAACAAACAACATGAGAACATGCATGTAGACAATAGTATCAATATACAACATGTAGCAACATAATAACTATATATGTCAACATAGCAAATGCAACAAACAACAAATGCAATATATATTCAACCAACTATCATCCATAACCAAATCAATATTCATTTATATTCTCATTAATATTCAATGAATTGGGTTCTTCAATTTAATCACATTTGATTCTTTACCATTGGATGTTTTTTTTTACTAACATTCATTTTCAATTAGTTTATATTCACTAATTCATATTCAAGTTGGTTCTCTTCCAATTCAAATTCAATTCTATTTAAGATTCACTTAACTTCCAATTGAATTTCAATTACTTTAGCTTCTAATTTCATTAATACTTAATGAATTATATACAATCAACTAACAATCATATAACAACCAATGTATATTAATTTCAACCAAATTCCTTTGCTTTCAATTGGTTTAATTAATTGATTTTTATTCAACTATTCAACTTTCTATAACATTAGATTTTAATGAATTAACACTTATATCCATTATTTCATATCAACTTAAATTTACATTTAATTTGATTAACATTCAATTGATCAACATTTAATCCATTAATTCAATTCAATTACAAAGTTGAATTTCAGTTATATAACTCAAGTTCACATTTATCCTTAACTTTATTATTTTACTTTGATACTAATATCAACTTCATTCAACATCTCTTAAGTTATACTCCATTTAACTTTAAATTCATTTTTATTTTACAACTCACATTCATAAATATATTCATATAGTTTCACTTCTTATATATATAAGTTTATTTCACAATTGTAAATCACTTTAATTATAATTCAATTCTTATAATTCTTTTGCTTATAGAATTATTCTTTTACTTAGATTATTCAAACAACTTAACAATCTACTTATTTACACTTTAATAATTCTGAAAAATTATTCCTTTATATATAAAATATACTCAAGGTAAAATTATTTCATTTACCCAAATTTAAAATCAATACTGTGTCGAATTGTTCTATACAAGTGTTTAGAGATCCCTATCAACAACGTTAATTACTCGTATTAACCAGAATCTATATACCACTCAACAAACCAATCATCACAATATAAAACAATTTTATATTCACTAACAAATACGCTCTCATAGCTATTATTACACTCAAACTCATTCTAGAGTACTACTGACTCTATCTCTAATGAATAATACCCAACAGAACCATGGTTGTCGCTTAACCATATGCTCCGATACCACATTGTCAGGACCCGATTCTTCGTCTTCCGAAAATTCAACATCGATACTCACTTTATCGACTGCCGAGAAATCGAACGACGGAAAACCGAACACTGAGGGTTTTAAAGAAAAAGAAAGACAAAGAAAAAGAGAAAATAGAACGGAACAGAAAATAACAGAACAACATCAGAATCTCACAATTCGCAGCGGAACAATATATAATAATAAATGGATAATCTTTAAACAAAGAACTATATCAGTTATTACATTTTATACATTTCATTTCATTACATCATATCATCAGAGTGTACAACAACAACAACAAACAGTGCAGCGGAAAAGAAATACTATATAAATAATACGCCATGCCATCCAGCTTGCCTCCAGCAACTCCAGAATATCCAGAATATCCTGATAAACCTAACTCTTGACTGCCCGTATGGAAATTGGTGGGCACCCAGAGTTTAGGAAGGAAAACAATAAACTCCGAGTCAGTCATGTGACTGGTGTGAGAACTCAAAACAGTTTATTTATCTTTAAAATCAAAATAGAGGAATATTTTTAAAGTCAATTCGCAATGCTTTTAAAAATGACACTACCATAAGACCTCCTGCCACACACACAATGCAAACGCAGACTTGGAGAAGATTTCTCCTTATGATAGCCAAAGATGCTTGATACGCATTAAAAAAGAACATTTGATATTATTACTAGTGCATAGTGTAGAAAATTCATTTCGAAAGTAGAATATAAATCTTAGCCAGCATAGGTACCATTATATTGTGCCTACTAATAGCTACCATATTAGATGGCAGGTTCTACAACTAAAACCGTACAAGTCACGTATTGTTTCTTTGGATTTCCAACGAATGATCAGGCCAAGGAACTTCCCATTGCCACATGAGAATGCCTCTGGATGGACATCCCCGAGAACCAAACCGGATCTCTACCAACACAAGGCCAGGTTACCCCTAACTGAGTAACAACTGACCGAATATGCCATCCCCCGGTCCTTTGGGACCTTTCACCGAGCGCTCGCAATCAATTCACACAATCATAACAAAGTGTTTTCAACATGAGTAAGTATCTGGGCTCCATACCATGATACCACCCTTTTCCAGAAGGAAATGCACACATCCTAAAGGGCGCTACCCCTCATCACCTTGCCGCATCTTTCCTGTTTTGACCATTCATGGGGTGTGAGGCTCGACGAAGTCACGTCCTCAAAAACATACTTTATACAAAAGCCATGCTTTGGGTCAACAAATGATTATAGAAATGATCACCAAGATAGACGATCAAATAAACGATCCTATCACAAATAATCAACACAATGATCATTTCACAGCAACACTCAGCATGTCACATTACCAAATTGGGAATATATCGCTGATAACTTCAACTATATAACCTCTGAGTTCGTACGTCTCAGAGAAGGGTGTTAAGCTAAAAGAATAAATTCTCCGCCACCAACAGAAATATATTTGAAAGAAATCGGCTTTATATCTCAACTTGTAATGTCAGGCATACTATCCATACAAGTCTGTTCCGGGCTCGAACAAAACCGAAGGCACTTCTTACGAAGCCCTTGCAATCCGGGTATTCACAATCCCGATCGAATTTCCCATCACTTAAGGAATCTCTATACCAGGAGCTACCCAGTGCAGAGACAATCGATAGGTCATCCTATCGCTTTCACAAATACTCGGTCTTCAACACCGATATTCAATGCAATTCACAACGACGTATCACATATTCGGAATGGGTTATACGACCCTATGGTCCTTTCCCGGTTAACCCGAATAGTGAGCGCTTATTCAAAAATAAGTGTGGCATTCAAATTCAATCAAATCATATCAAATACCCATTCAGAGGGAAATATTGATAGTCGATTATTGAACTATCAATGGATATGCACACATCACCAGATTCCAAATAATTTTCCAAATTATTTATTTTCCAAAATATCTTCACTAGATATTAAATTTCAATACTTCAAAAATAAATCAACATTTATTTTTTTAACAAATTCTCCTTTTCATTCATAAATTCTTTAGCGAATTTATAATCCAAAATATCTATGAATATTCGATTTCAATTATTCATTTCAATTTATCTTCAAAAAGATAAGTTCTCAAAATATTCACTTTATATTGGAAAAACATTTCCATACTTATTTATTCATAAGTAATTCACAATTTTTATTTATTTTCAACACTTGGAAAATATTCAATATACTTCAATCGAAATTAAGTATATATTTCATTCTTTTAAGAAAATCATTCACTTTAACATATTTATTTGGGCCAAAACGAATGTTGCGTAAAACATCGTTACGACAACCCAAAATCACTAGTATAGGGATTTGAAATTAAAATAGATATATAAATCCCAATACTATACAAAACATTTCATTTCGGAAATCATTTACTATAACAACCGTGTTATAGTCCACCATTTCCTTTTATTCCTCGAAACATCTATTTCAACAATAAATGTTGAAATCTATGGTTTCGAATCTCAACACATTTTAAAACATCGTTAGATCGTTTTAATTCTATTTAAAATATCACATTTTAAACATTTTCTTTAACATATTATTCACTATTCAAAAACGTGAATATACTACGTTAACAATTTCATCCTTTTATTCATTTCATTTCAAAGGATTATTCACAGTCAAAATGTGAATATAACTCCATTAATAGGTTTCAACAATTTACTTATCAAAATAAGTTGTTTGCGAATTTATAAAACAACGTTTATAAATCCCTTTTCTATTTATCTTATAAAAACTTCTTTTTATAAATTCCTTTATTAACCTATTCCAGTTTATAACTCAATTATGAACTAAAAGTTCATATTATAAGTTAAATGCTTATAAAACGATTATTTTACAAAATCGTTTCTTTGAACTTCATAATTATGAATCTTATAACTTATAAGATTCATTTATTTAACCAAATCTATTCTTCAAATAACTTCACAAATTTATAAATCTTACTATTTATAAATTTCATTTATAACTTCACCATTTTTAATTTTATAAATTTCATTCAATTTATGAAATTCATTTTCACTTCATTCAAACACTTATAAAAACTCGTTTTATAATGTCAATATTTCAATTTATAAATATCTATTTATAAATCTCTTAATATAAATCAATTTATATTATTCTTTAAAACGTCTTTAATCTCCTTTATTATTTCACCATTTTGATTCATAAAATAATTAAATTTTATAAATCCTATATTTAAACTTTTCACAATAAATTCTAAAATCCCGATTAAACTATTTTATAAAATCAATAGCATCTTATTCTCAAAAATTAATTTTTTTACTATATTTCTCAAAAATCATAATTTTTATAACTTTAAAAATTATAACGTTTATTTATTTAAAATGAATCAATTTCCAAACATACTGTATATTTTCAAAAATCACTTTAAAATCATTTTAAAATTCCAAAATTTGGTCCAATGATGCTACGTACCAAATAGTCAATCACGACAACAACGATATCATCTATCGATATGATAATCCATCAAATATCAAAATATCTGAAATCAAACAAAAACTGTTGAGGAATCCAGTTGGATCCCTCCAACCTGTTTTCCTGCATCACAAACATTAGCACAATACCAATTTCGCTCCAGTACGAAATTATCGCGGTATATGGGATTTAATAATATTATCCGCTTAATAGACGGCGCAATAGGGTCTCATCCGCTAAACAAAAAATGCGGGAAATCAATAACTCCAATATATACATATGCCAATATATATATATTGCTATTATATATAATACCAATTTCACTGTTTATGAAATATTCGCGGTATATGTTTTTAATAAATAACATCCGCTTAATAACGGCGTATAATGTCTATTTTAACAATCAATACATATCAATCATCATTCAAACATGCATTCAAATATTTTAAATCTAACTATTTAAAATAAAATCGAAACTTATTCGATTGAGTGAGAAGTTCTCACCTTGATTTCAATTTCGTTTTAGCGATTTATTTCGAATAAAATTAAACGGACGTTTAATTTTACCCAAAATTCTCACTAACTCCAAATGACTCCAATCCAACTCCATCGCGTAGTGCTCGTCCATACGATTCCAACGCAACTGGTTTCGCGCGTTTTCGACCTCGTATGAAAAAGTTATGATTTTTATAAGATTGTACACGATTTTATAAATATAACTAATTTACATTTATTACATTCTTAAACTCAAAGCAATCTGGGCCGTCCATATTTCATTGAGCAGATCGAAGCCGCCCACTGTTGTCTTCCCCCTTCCTTCGTTCACGCATGTGAACGCTTGAGCAAGGCCGAACCCAATTCACTTCTAGGGTTTGAATTTTTTCGATCACCACATCGATCAAAACGTTATCAAACCACCACCAACACGGAGGCCTCACCTTGCTCCTTCACCGCCTCCAACCTCTTAGCACTCGGCTACCCATATCCCTCGAAATGTGTGCCCAAAGCCGGCCACTTTAAACCCAATTTCACGACAATCCCTTCAACAAAAATCGATCACAGCCGTTCACATCGTAGAGCTCGCGAAGCTCTTCAATTCCCTAGTTGAAGTTGTTGCCTAAAAACGCGTAGATGAGGAGATAAACGAGGGGAAAAATGGATGTTTTCTGGCCGTTCACAGCATATGGGGGCGGCGGCTAGCAAATTAGGGTTAGGTTTATTTTTTTTTTAAATTATGAAGGGTAGGGGGTATATTTATAGGAAAAATTCGAACACTATTCATTCGGAAATTCCGAACTCCGATTCACGCGCCGTAACCAGCGTTTCTAAGGTTTACCCCGCGTTCCGGACACAATGGAACAGGTTTCGAAAGCTAATTCGGACATCTGTGCGAGTTATGGCTACAAACGCTCAATTTAAATTAAACCGATTTAAACGATTTTCTAGGCGTTTTAATTTGTACCGGACAAACGGTAAATCCAATTGACATGAAATTTGAAACCTTACAATAATATCACATTACGGATCCGATGAAACTGGTTTCGTCGAAATCCGAGACTTTTTGAAAAATGGCTATTTTAACTCGCCAAATTAATATTAAAAATAATTCGATGCGTTTCGAGCTGCTACGATCAAACGGTAACTCCGATTGCTACAAAAATTGAAATCCGGTAATAACTAACTATTACGGATCCAATGGAACTGGTTTCGTTCAATTCTGAGACTGTTCAAAAATTGACTATTTTCACTAGTCGATTTAAATATTAAAATATTCAATTTTCACAAATTAACTTTTAATTCGATTTTAAAAGTTCTAAAATATCTTCCTGACTCCAACATGATAAAATAAAATTTTACAAATCATTTTCGATCATATTTAACCCAATTTTCAATTATTTCCATAATTTAACATATTAAATTATCGATTTAATTATTCAATTAAATCCAATTATTCAAATTAAATTTTATTTGACTTATAAATTCACTTATTAATATTTAAAATTAATTAAATATTCAAATTTTAATAAATTAAAATTCTGGGTCGTTACAATCTTCCCCACTTAAAAGAATTTCGTTCTCGAAATTAACAAGTAAGAAAAGTTATAGAATCTATTAACTTTCCAAAATAAATTTAAACTTCTTATAATACTTTACTAAGTTTTCAAATCATACTTAGTTATCTTTTCAAAAACAACTACTATTGTTTAACTTTCAATTTCAAATCAAAGTTAAAGTTTTCAAAATTTTCCAAATTTTCTCAAATTTTTTTTCTAACGCCTTAAATTTCCGGAAAAATTCGCCATAGTCTCCTTTGCGCGGCTCGATCCGAAAAAAAAATGACAGTATATATATCATAAATATACATCTCATCAAGTAATGAGGCATCCCGCAGGGAAAAAAGTATAAAAGTACGGTATGTAATCCGAGATATGTACCTTATATTTTATTAGCGAGCATATACGGCTAATATAGCGCGAAAGCGAGCTCCAAATGCGAAGCAAACGCGATCCGCACCTACTAATCACTCAACAAACAACATGAGAACATGCATGTAGACAATAGTATCAATATACAACATGTAGCAACATAATAACTATATATGTCAACATAGCAAATGCAACAAACAACAAATGCAATATATATTCAACCAACTATCATCCATAACCAAATCAATATTCATTTATATTCTCATTAATATTCAATGAATTGGGTTCTTCAATTTAATCACATTTGATTCTTTACCATTGGATGTTTTTTTTTACTAACATTCATTTTCAATTAGTTTATATTCACTAATTCATATTCAAGTTGGTTCTCTTCCAATTCAAATTCAATTCTATTTAAGATTCACTTAACTTCCAATTGAATTTCAATTACTTTAGCTTCTAATTTCATTAATACTTAATGAATTATATACAATCAACTAACAATCATATAACAACCAATGTATATTAATTTCAACCAAATTCCTTTGCTTTCAATTGGTTTAATTAATTGATTTTTATTCAACTATTCAACTTTCTATAACATTAGATTTTAATGAATTAACACTTATATCCATTATTTCATATCAACTTAAATTTACATTTAATTTGATTAACATTCAATTGATCAACATTTAATCCATTAATTCAATTCAATTACAAAGTTGAATTTCATTTATATAACTCAAGTTCACATTTATCCTTAACTTTATTATTTTACTTTGATACTAATATCAACTTCATTCAACATCTCTTAAGTTATACTCCATTTAACTTTAAATTCATTTTTATTTTACAACTCACATTCATAAATATATTCATATAGTTTCACTTCTTATATATATAAGTTTATTTCACAATTGTAAATCACTTTAGTTATAATTCAATTCTTATAATTCTTTTGCTTATAGAATTATTCTTTTACTTAGATTATTCAAACAACTTAACAATCTACTTATTTACACTTTAATAATTCTGAAAAATTATTCCTTTATATATAAAATATACTCAAGGTAAAATTATTTCATTTACCCAAATTTAAAATCAATACTGTGTCGAATTGTTCTATACAAGTGTTTAGAGATCCCTATCAACAACGTTAATTACTCGTATTAACCAGAATCTATATACCACTCAACAAACCAATCATCACAATATAAAACAATTTTATATTCACTAACAAATACGCTCTCATTGCTATTATTACACTCAAATTCATTCTAGAGTACTACTGACTCTATCTCTAATGAATAATACCCAACAGAACCATGGTTGTCGCTTAACCATATGCTCTGATACCACATTGTCAGGACCCGATTCTTCGTCTTCCGAAAATTCAACATCGATACTCACTTTATCGACTGCCGAGAAATCGAACGACGGAAAACCGAACACTGAGGGTTTTAAAGAAAAAGAAAGATAAAGAAAAAGAGAAAATAGAACGGAACAGAAAACAACAGAACAACATCAGAATCTCACAATTCGCAGCGGAACAACATATAATAATAAATGGATAATCTTTAAACAAAGAACTATATCAGTTATTACATTTTATACATTTCATTTCATTACATCATATCATCAGAGTGTACAACAACAACAACAAACAGTGCAGCGGAAAAGAAATACTATATAAGTAATACGCCATGCCATCCAGCTTGCCTCCAGCAACTCCAGAATATCCTGATAAACCTAACTCTTGACTGCCCGTGTGGAAATTGGTGGGCACCCAGAGTTTAGGAAGGAAAACAATAAACTCCGAGTCAGTCATGTGACTGGTGTGAGAACTCAAAACAGTTTATTTATCTTTAAAATCAAAATAGAGGAATATTTTTAAAGTCAATTCGCAATGCTTTTAAAAATGAGACTACCATAAGACCTCCTACCACACACACAATGCAAACGCAGACTTGGAGAAGATTTCTCCTTATGATAGCCAAAGATGCTTGATACGCATTAAAAAAGAACATTTGATATTATTACTAGTGCATAGTGTAGAAAATTCATTTCGAAAGTAGAATATAAATCTTAGCCAGCATAGGTACCATTATATTATGCCTACTAATAGCTACCATATTAGATGGCAGGTTCTACAACTAAAACCGTACAAGTCACATATTGTTTCTTTGGATTTCCAACGAATGATCAGGCCAAGGAACTTCCCATTGCCACATGAGAATGCCTCTGGATGGACATCCCCGAGAACCAAACCGGATCTCTACCAACACAAGGCCAGGTTACCCCTAACTGAGTAACAACTGACCGAATATGCCATCCCCCGGTCCTTTGGGACCTTTCACCGAGCGCTCGCAATCAATTCACACAATCATAACAAAGTGTTTTCAACATGAGTAAGTATCTGGGCTCCATACCATGATACCACCCTTTTCCAGAAGGAAATGCACACATCCTAAAGGGCGCTACCCCTCATAACCTTGCCGCATCTTTCCTGTTTTGACCATTCACGGGGTGTGAGGCTCGACGAAGTCACGTCCTCAAAAACATACTTTATACAAAAGCCATGCTTTGGGTCAACAAATGATCATAGAAATGATCACCAAGATAGACGATCAAATAAACGATCCTATCACATATAATCAACACAATGATCATTTCACAGCAACGCTCAGCATGTCACATTACCAAATTGGGAATATATCGCTGATAACTTCAACTATATAACCTCTGAGTTCGTACGTCTCAGAGAAGGGCGTTAAGCTAAAAGAATAAATTCTCCGCCACCAACAGAAATATATTTGAAAGAAATCGGCTTTATATCTCAACTTGTAATGTCAGGCATACTATCCATACAAGTCTGTTCCGGGCTCGAACAAAACCGAAGGCACTTCTTACGAAGCCCTTGCAATCCGGGTATTCACAATCCCGATCGAATTTCCCATCACTTAAGGAATCTCTATACCAGGAGCTACCCAGTGCAGAGACAATCGATAGGTCATCCTATCGCTTTCACAAATACTCGGTCTTCAACACCGATCTTCAATGCAATTCACAACGACGTATCACATATTCGGAATGGGTTATACGACCCCATGGTCCTTTCCCGGTTAACCCGAATAGTGAGCGCTTATTCAAAAATAAGTGTGGCATTCAAATTCAATCAAATCACATCAAATACCCATTCAGAGGGAAATATTGATAGTCGATTATTGAACTATCAATGGATATGCACACATCACCAGATTCCAAATAATTTTCCAAATTATTTATTTTCCAAAATATCTTCACTAGATATTAAATTTCAATACTTCAAAAATAAATCAACATTTATTTTTTTAACAAATTCTCCTTTTCATTCATAAATTCTTTAGCGAATTTATAATCCAAAATATCTATGAATATTCGATTTCAATTATTCATTTCAATTTATCTTCAAAAAGATAAGTTCTCAAAATATTCACTTTATATTGGAAAAACATTTCCATACTTATTTATTCATAAGTAATTCACAATTTTTATTTATTTTCAACACTTGGAAAATATTCAATATACTTCAATCGAAATTAAGTATATATTTCATTCTTTTAAGAAAATCATTCACTTTAACATATTTATTTGGGCCAAAACGAATGTTGCGTAAAACATCGTTACGACAACCCAAAATCACTAGTATAGGGATTTGAAATTAAAATAGATATATAAATCCCAATACTATACAAAACATTTCATTTCGGAAATCATTTACTATAACAACCGTGTTATAGTCCACCATTTCCTTTTATTCCTCGAAACATCTATTTCAACAATAAATGTTGAAATCTATGGTTTCGAATCTCAACACATTTTAAAACATCGTTAGATCGTTTTAATTCTATTTAAAATATCACATTTTAAACATTTTCTTTAACATATTATTCACTATTCAAAAACGTGAATATACTACGTTAACAATTTCATCCTTTTATTCATTTCATTTCAAAGGATTATTCACAGTCAAAATGTGAATATAACTCCATTAATAGGTTTCAACAATTTACTTATCAAAATAAGTTGTTTGCGAATTTATAAAACAACGTTTATAAATCCCTTTTCTATTTATCTTATAAAAACTTCTTTTTATAAATTCCTTTATTAACCTATTCCAGTTTATAACTCAATTATGAACTAAAAGTTCATATTATAAGTTAAATGCTTATAAAACGATTATTTTACAAAATCGTTTCTTTGAACTTCATAATTATGAATCTTATAACTTATAAGATTCATTTATTTAACCAAATCTATTCTTCAAATAACTTCACAAATTTATAAATCTTACTATTTATAAATTTCATTTATAACTTCACCATTTTTAATTTTATAAATTTCATTCAATTTATGAAATTCATTTTCACTTCATTCAAACACTTATAAAAACTCGTTTTATAATGTCAATATTTCAATTTATAAATATCTATTTATAAATCTCTTAATATAAATCAATTTATATTATTCTTTAAAACGTCTTTAATCTCCTTTATTATTTCACCATTTTGATTCATAAAATAATTAAATTTTATAAATCCTATATTTAAACTTTTCACAATAAATTCTAAAATCCCGATTAAACTATTTTATAAAATCAATAGCATCTTATTCTCAAAAATTAATTTTTTTACTATATTTCTCAAAAATCATAATTTTTATAACTTTAAAAATTATAACGTTTATTTATTTAAAATGAATCAATTTCCAAACATATTGTATATTTTCAAAAATCACTTTAAAATCATTTTAAAATTCCAAAATTTGGTCCAATGATGCTACATACCAAATAGTCAATTACGACAACAACGATATCATATATCGATATGATAATCCATCAAATATCAAAATATCTGAAATCAAACAAAAACTGTTGAGGAATCCAGTTGGATCCCTCCAACCTGTTTTCCTGCATCACAAACATTAGCACAATACCAATTTCGCTCTAGTACGAAATTTTCAAAACTAGAATAGACAAAACTAGATAAGCAGATAATTTTCAACGATTCAAATCTCCAGAAAGTGGAATCCAAATCTGTGAATAACTCAGGCTGACCCGAGCGTAAATAAAAATACAAACACTTGAGTCAGGACAATATATACATATATAATGTAAACCAACTCAAGTGAACTGTAATAAGGTACAAGTAACTTAAAGGATGCCTGGGACCGCCCATCCTCTAAGGATCCGTTAAACTATTACTATATAGTAATGTTGCGCTATTATAATAATGTCTACAGTAAAATAAACTTACTTTAAAATAGTGTTCCAGGCTTACCCATATCACCCTTCACACATAATAGTCCCAGTAGTCCATCAAATATCTGCATATCTCCTGATCGGGAGACTACGAGAAGATACGCATGGGCTACGGGAGAAAACTAAACTCGTAGTAAAGGCTCGATATGGTAGGTGACGCGGCACACAAGGCAATGCCAGGGTAGATATACCAATCACGCACATGGGCTGGTGCTAACGCAACAGCCACATACTCCCACCTCGGAACACACTCCCAGATCAAAATCGGAGGATGGCCATCAAATCAACCACAAGTAAGAGTATAGTATCGAAGGAATGTGTCCGATAAGAGAAGCTATCCCTTTTGGCCCGAGATCGCTCCTGTTTTAGCCACCTTAAGCCAACTCACGGGAGTCGGGTCTATGTAATATACCGCAAGAACGTCGCCACCATCCTTCTTCATTCTGGAATCTCCACTACGTGCACGGTTGTCAAAGTAGTTTTCGGTATCGACAGATAGTATGCCAGATATCCGATCCCGGTCTCTTTGCCAACCAATCGTTATTATAACCCGCGGTTATAACTTTTAAAATAATATTTATACTTCAAAATAGAATATCATTTCAAATCCAAATCTTTATCAGAATAAAGATTAAATTAATTCCAAACCATTTCTAAAACATCATATCTTTCCAAAACTTCCTGTCACATCATTTCAATATATATCAAAATATCATATATTTACAAAACTTCATTTCCAGTCATTTTAATATATCAAAATATCATATCTTTTCAAAACCACATTTCAAATCATTTTAATATCAAAATATCATATCTTTCCAAAACTTCATTTCAAATCATTTTAATATATCAAAAATATCATATCTTTCCAAAACTTCATTTCAAATCAATTTTATATATCAAAAATATCATATCTTTTCAAAACTTCATTTCAAATCATTTTAGTATATCAAAATATCATATCTTATCAAAACTTCATTTCAAATCAATATTCAATATATCAAAATATCATATCATTACAAAACTTCCTTTCCAATCATTATTCATATATCAAATATCATACCTTTCCAAAACTTCATTTCAAATCAGTTTATATTTCAAAAATCATTTAAATCATTAAAATGAAGTTATTTATTTAATAATTAAATTATTAAATTTCCAAAATTTTCAACTTCCATTTATTCACTTAAGTTTATCAAAACATTGAAAGTTCACTTTTCGCAGCATTTAGAAAACGCTATGGAAAGTTACATTCAAAACAGTTCAATTTAACAAAAGACATCATTTTAAAAATGCTGTAATAGGGTTTACTTAAATTTCAAATAAACTTAGTTATATTCAACAATTATAGCACTTACAAAAAATGCTATAATAGTCTTTAATTCAATTTAGCTTTTTAGTTCATTATCATCAACTACAGCATTTACAAATGCTGTAATACATTTACATTACAATTAATAGTATTTCAAAAATGCAGTTAATTAACTTCAAATATTCAATATAATTTCACAACCAATCATATTTTATTTAAAACATTTTTAACTTATAAAACCATACATTTTCACATTTATAAACATCATTTAATTTTCCTTAAGTTCATGATTTTTTAAAGTTAAGTTTCCATTCAAAAATCAAGATTTAATAATAATTCACTTATTAAATTCATTGAATTAAATTTCAACTTAACACTTAAGTTTAAAATTTCAAAATATAACTTAATTTTAATTTTATTTATTTAACTTAAAATTCATTTTAAGCCAAATTCACAAATTCCCATTTTGGTTATATTTCAAAATTTCAACTTAAATAATCATTCATTCCATATTTTAACTTTATTCAAAAATCATTAATATATTATAAAATCACTTTAAATTCATTTTTAAATTCAAATTATCATAAATTTATCATAATTTCATATTTAATTTAATTTCCAATTATAATTAAATCAAAATTTCAAAAATAACTTACATTCAGATTTCTAACTTTTCCATAATTTATTTAACTTAAAAATTTCTAGAAAATCAGTAATAATTTAATAAAAAATCATTTTTAATTAATTTTTAAATCAGAATATTATAATATTTACATTTCTAAAATATTTTAAAAAATTTGGAAAACATATTTTAACTACGGGTCTGTATATAATTTTCTACGCTAGGTAAAGTGATACGGGTAATATATCATTTCAACCCGTAATTTAAAAAGAAAATCCGGGTTTTATCATTTCAAACCCGCAGTCCCAAGTAAATGAAAATAATTGAAAATCATTCAGGCCTATCATTTCAGCCCATAACGATTTTTCCCTATTCTAAAGTCCGTTCGGGTGTGTATCATTTCAACCCATAGTGATTCTAATCTAAAGGGAACTTGCAGTGTGATAAACTGATATAAACAACAGAACAACATAATATAACAGTAACATATGATATAACAGGTGTTTAAGCATTGGTGAACATCATATCATCATAATATAGCAGGTGTGACATGGTTATGCATTTTTAAAGATTCAAAAGGGGTCAATTTACTAGTTATATATGTACATATTGTCAGGTGAGGATAACTCACAGGTTTGAGCTGGAGACACAACGACGAATGCAAGAAAGGGAACCAAAGAAGCACGATTACACGACACAGAGATGAGTGGAAGAGCCAAAGTATCAAATCCCTTGAATACAAGTCAAACAAAATAATAATAATAACATAAGTTTTCAAATGCAAAATACGATAGAATAAGATAGAATCAACTGCACGAATCAAAGCAGAATTGCTTTGCACTTGCTTCCAACAACCTTCAGGTTCAGCCATAAGGTGTACTACAGGTCTAAGGCAAGATTTGGATCAGGTTTTGGTTGGGTACGGTCGGCCTACACTTGGTTGTTGATGATGTAAAGGTGGGTAGTGGTGAAAACAACACAACAAGGCAATATCACATGATTCAAGGCCAAAACAAGGCTCGATCAAGGCACTAGGGTCACGGCCTGTACTGTGGGGTCCAAGGGGATGGTTTGGTCAAGAGTCCAGGTGGTACTGGAGGTGGTGGAGGTGTTGATAGTGGCGGCCATGGGTGGTGGAAGTGGTGGATGTGGATGATTATGCTTGGCCTAGGCAAGTTTATGGAGTTTTGTTGGATTTTGGTGATGGATCAATCCACAAGGAGGCATGGCTTGGGGTTTTGTCAGAGAAGAGGTGACGATGGTGGTGTTCTCAAGTGGTGGAGGCGGCAAGGGATGGAGAGCAGGTGGCCGATCCTATGAGATAAGAGATCAAGTGCAAATCAATGTCAAACAATAAGAAGAATAAAATTAAACAAAGAAAAGAAACCCAAACTTCTCAAGGCTATGACCGATTTTTTTTTCTCAGTTTGAGAAAAATAAATGTATGTGAATGCTAATGAAAGTATGCGGCTGAAAGTATTGAGAAGTAGTGGCAAATTTATGAAAAGTTAAGTTACAAATATGAAAATGTTAGAAGATAAAAGGCCATAGGAAAACTAAAAGTCGTAAACCTTTCAAATTATCTTTAATTTATATATATAAGTTTATATTACTGAAAATAATAATAATTTCAGACACAAATTAGAAAATATAACAAAATATAAAATATATATAAATATTTATTAATTACATAAGGTTAAAATAAGAAAATAACACAAAATTGCAAACTGGTCTAGAAAAATGGAAAATAAACAGAATGAACTTTGGAAAATTTATATGGACTTGTAAAAATATTATAACAAAGATAATAACAAAAAAAAATTCATTCAAAAATAAATATATAAATTTTAGTTTAAATATAATTTAGATAAAGAAAATAGCAGAAAAATGGAAACTAGGCTTTAAAATTTGGAAATAAATTCAATAAGCTTTGGAAAAATTCAAACATCACTTTAAAAATATTTAAAAGTCAAAATATACATAATATAACATAAATATACAAGTTAGAATAAGATATATCAAGTAAAAATATCATTTATATAAATTAAAACAAAGAATATTGTTAAATAACCCTATATACACACAATAGTGTAAAGGGTATAACTTTCACAATTTAAATCCAATTTCAACGAAACAAAAAGCAATATTCATGATATTAAATCTATTTTCATAATAAAAGATAAAATTCAAGAATTCAAATATTTAAATTTAAAAGTCAAAGTTTGACCAGTTTTGACCACAAATCCATTTTTCTGGAAAATATTCAATTTATACCAGTTTGAAATTATAATTCATATAATAACAAAAATTTATATTTAAAAACGAAATGTTTGAAATAAAACAAGTTTAAAATAATTTCAAAATAAAATAAAGTCAAATTTAAATTATATGCAAAAATCTAAGGTTGTTACAATCCTATTACCTGTGTGAATGTAACCAGTCTTTCTCCATCATGGATATACACTGTAATTCCAAGAAAGTATACACTGTAATGCACATCACAACATTATTGTTAAAGAGAAACATAGATTTGTGATGATTCATTCAAATCATTTCAAATATTCCTCGGAAGAACACAATTGCTGATTTGATAACTATGGCATCATACTATTTCTTTTAATGTATGTTGGATAATTAATTTGCTGACATGATAGACCAAACTGCGGTGAGATTTCTCTTGTTACATTCTTTAAATATACTTCATTCGGTACAAAACGGCTATATGACATTTCATCTTGCTATAAACGACTAGTATAGATGCATTCTACAAAATTTAATGCATACTCTCTATTATGTTTTACATCATTTCATAATTTCAAGAGTCCATATACATGTGTAATGGCTATAAATGACACTTTTTATCAGGAGTCTACAAATAGTACTGGGTTTATTTGGTATTATCATAGATGCTGGTATGTTTTATACTACTTGAACATATTCATTTGACATAAAAGGTTTCTCTTTGCTGCGCGAGTGTATGCATACATGAACTGACAGTAGTTTTGATTAATACTTTATTTATATCATTAATGATTTCATTGTAGGATTTCCTAGATAGAAGTCGAGATAGAAAACTGTCAACAGTTTAACTTGTCAAGTGCATATTATGTTCTTTCTTTCTTTTCATGAAAAAAAAGGAAAAATAAAATTAGTAAATGTATATCTTGGGGCTCTAACCAAAGTTGCTAGCTGCTTATAATTTGATTTTTGTTAATTGCTAAATTATTCATAGTTGGCATCATGTCCATATTATCTTTATGCATCTTGCAAGAAACTTGCTTATACACCTAATACCAACTTCATTTCAGGATACATAACTGAAAATACAAATTTTGGATTATCAATTTTGCCTACATATCGAGTATTTTCTCTTGAGGAATTAAGAAAAGCAACAAGAAATTTTGATAGTGCATCATTTATTGGAGAGGGATCCATTAGAAAGGTTTATTAGTTTTTGCAATTTTGCATTAACAAAGCGTTATACTTTCTTATGAAAAAGGAAAGAAAAATAAATAAAACAGTTTCTCCTTGTTAAATGTTTTTGCAGCTACATAAAGTAAGACTAGAGAATGGGACATACATTGCTATAAGATGTTCACCATTGTTTAAAAAAATACTCAATCAGAAACCTAAATCATCGTTTGGATTTGCTTTCAAATCTTAGACATCCATATTTAGTTTGTCTCTTGGACCATTACATCGATTCTTCACAAGATGATTCAAGCGTTAACACCATTTTTCTAGTATATGAACATGTGCCTAATAGAAATTTCAAGGCTCACTTGTTAGTTAAGTACATAAAAGCACATTATTCTTGGATTGATTTGTCTAGTAGTCCTTCAATAAACTTTGATCAGAAAATTATAAGCCGACTTTTTGGTGAATTATCTTGATTTTTACCATAGAAAAAATATATTGTTTTTCCTGAAAAGTTTATTTTGTAGAAAATAGTCCAGAGAAGATTCTTAAGTGGAACGATAGGCTAACTGTTCTAATATGTATCGCGAAAGCTGTGCACTTTTTACACACTGGAATTATTCCTGGTTTCTTCAGTAACCGGATTATTCCTTGGTCATTCAAAGCTTATAATTAGTTCATATAAATTTAGTTAACAGCCAACCTCACAAACTCTCTGGCCACAACACGTATGCGAAATTAAAATGCCAAGGTACAGTAACTTTAAGCCCTAAATGATTATACAAAGGATTGAGATATGGAACTCACTTCATTACAAAGTTGGATACTTGAACACGATATCAACAAGCATAGTATAGGGACGAGCAGATTATTACTAAATGAAAGCACATATTACTATCTACAAGAATACATTCACTTACAAATGAAGTAACACATGCACATAAATACAACTCTAGTACGTTGGCCTTCATGCTCGAGCGACGCACGCACAGGGACAGGAGCTTATGCTCCAGCACTATTCTTCACCAGTCCACAAGGAGGTGTCAAAACAAGTTTAAGGTGAAACTGTCGCCTGTTAGTTTCTTAGCTTATATAAATCAAATGAAAGTGCTTTGTTTCATCTACAGAAGCACCTAAAGTGTGATGCCCCACCTCTATACTCACACTAGCAGAGGACACTACGGTGTAATGCCATCAACTAGCATGAAGAATAAGGCTGTTGAGGAGCGACCATCCATGTAATTGCTTTGTGCGAGTACCGATATGTCAAATAGTATGTCACACGTTTCATTTCAAGAGGAAATCCGACATATCAAATACAAACTCGAAGCTACTACATGGTGGCTATGTGGTTTTTGGAAACAAATATAGAAATAAGCATAACACAAATCAGTCACAGATATCCATATCACAAAGGCGGAAACAGATATGAATATATCACATAAAAGTGTACATCAAAGTATTGGTCATACAAGATCCACTACATCACAAAAGAATAGGTATAGGTGCTAGACAAAAGAATAAGTATACATCAAGTAGCCTTTATCTCGAATGTATATCGACAAAAACTACCAAATCTAAAGTAGTTAGACAAAAATCAGATGATGGTCCCAGATAAGAGGTCAAGTAAAAGTACCTGTAACATCTCGGTCTAACCCGAGTACCATTTAATAAGAAAATAATAAACGGATCAGTGTAGCTATAAAGATCAGATAAAATGAGATAGGATAAGAGATATAACCAAAAACATATGATAACAATAATGCCATACTATGAAAAGTTAATAACAACAAAAATCATACAATATCTCAAGAATCTCAGAGATCAAAAAGAATATCATATTCTTTATTTTATTCACCAAACCAGAAATATTGACACATATATCATTGTCAATCACAAAATTGGTGAAACACAAATTCTAGAAATCATCAATTAGAAATCCATAAATCATAAAGGGAGAGGCCTATCACAAACGCGAGCATGAAAACTCGCCAACACGTGTACCACAAAACGGGTTGCTAACCCATGGTCGCTAACCATAGAGCCGGTGCAACAACGTAGTACAATAACGGTACGCCCGAGGAATCTGAAACTCAAATAATTCAGAACAACGACGTAGTACAACGGTACGCCCGATAAACCTGATAAGCCGGTACAACGACGTAGTACAACGGTACATCCGATGAATCGAACTCCATAAAAGAACGTAGGTCACTAGCCTACAAAAATGAGTCGAAACTCCAAATAACCCATAGGTCGTTAGCCTATAAAAGAAATGAGACGAAACTCAATAAAACGAGGTATAGTCCCTCCATGTGGACAAAGAGACATAGCATGTCGCTAGTCTAAATCACAAAATGATCATCATTGATCAATAAAAAGTGTGAATTACACTAAGCTAGTAAATAAATGAGTTTAGCTTCATGTCCTATAACCACCGGTTTAATTTAAATATTTACGAACCAATTATAAATCTCCACTCGAAAATTTTCACAAGAGTATCAATCGAACAAGTTCAAAAATTAACCGACAAGTAAATGCAAGCGTTTCATACCACTTGTTTTGCTAAGTCGTTTAATTAGATTTTATCATATGAACGAGGTAAAGGTTTGTATATACTAGTAGGTTGGAAAAGGTTTGAATAAACGAGCTTTGTATTAAAATAGTGTTGAAGTCATTTTGATGAAAGAGCTTTGATATTTACTACTAGTATAGAAACCTTTGCATTTTAAAGTGACAAACCATATTAGTGATTGTGGAAACAATCAATCACCAAAAATTCACATACAAAGACATGAATTAAATCCAAAGAAATCGATACCAAATCCAATATCCAAAAAATCCAAAGAAAGAAGTCATCAAGGTCGATAATAAGTGATAACAATTAGCTGGATCAACAAAAATTGGAAGTCCTCTCAAAACAGAAAAAATAGGCGAAATGAACAGTTCCAGACATGGGAGTCAATCTAAACGTCTGAATGGAGGCCTCAGACGTTTGACATGTTGCATCAGACGTCTGAAAGGCGGTATCAGACGTCTGATATGGTGTTTCAGACGTCTGAAAGGTTGTTTCAGACATCTGATTCTGTTTTCTGCATTTTTTTCCTCTACCGTATATTTTTTCTCCAGAAGGCCCATTCAGATGTCTGGAATTGATATTCAGACGTCTGAACACCTGGTATGGGAAACAATTTGCCTTGGCCATGATGGCCAAAATGATTTGGGAGTGATCAAGCGAGCAACGACGACTCGGGATTTACGCCAAGCGACAACCCAGCCTTATAGGTTCTTCGATACACCCCAAATAACATATCTTAACATCCATATAAGGAATTTCATAGATTTTAGCTTCAAAACACCAAAATTGGAAAATTCACCCAATCAATTCAAATCAAAAGCAAATGAACATGGATAGATGTTAGGAATTCATACCTAACAACAAAGAAAGTTATAGACATAGATGTGAGTTAAAGAACTCACCTTTAAACCCAAAAACAACTAAGGAGAAGCTTGAAAACAACGGGAAGATCAACTACTCTTCAACTTCAACTCTAAAAGATCCAATCTAAGATCATAAGAAAATAGTTCCTAAGTTAGGTTATAGAAAATTTCTGAAATTGGAGAGAGATTGAGATGAAGAAGAAGAAGAGGATGCTTACCTAAGCTTCTCTTTGATTTTTGAAGCTAGAACTTGAATTTGTAAAGGAAACTAGGGCTTAGGATTTTAGTTTCCAATATCCTCCCCCATTTTTACTAAAGCTTGAAGTGTTAGGAAATGAGGAATGAATGAAGACGAGAGGGGGTGGAGATAGGATATAAGATTAGTTGGGTTAGTGGGCTGAAACCCATACCCAAACCCAAGCCCTAAATGAAAACATCAAAATTTTACTCAACTCCAAACATATCGATGTTTATACTCAAAAAGGTTGCAAACGCCATTTTGAACTCAATGGAAGTGGTCTCGAGTTCTAATTCAATTGTTTGCAAAAAGTAGCTTTTCGGACTTAAATCCGACTAATGATGCTATATTTAAATAAAATATTTAAATATACAATCGTAAAATATGCAGGTTGTTATAGACTCCCCTCCTTAAAGAAATTGCACCCTCGCAATACTTAAGAAAAATGAGAAATAAAAAGTAACAACCATAAAAGCATACCAACACAAAAGAAAATTTGAAATCAAAAGTTCACCTCAAAGAGCACGAGAGAGTAAGTCCGGGTGTGTTCGCTTGATGAATTCTCTAGATTCCCAAGAGAAATCCTTAGGATTTGAGGACCGTTGAACTTTCACAAGCGGAACATCTTTATTTCGAAGGAGTTTAACCTCCGATGCAATAATATGAATAGGATGTTGCTCATAAGTCAAATTAGGCAAAACTTCAGTTTGTTCAACAATACTGGGCTCAAGAATAGAATCGAAATCCCTAAGGCATTTCCGTAGTTGAGAAACGTGAAAAACGTCATGAACAGCAGAAAATTGAGCCAGTAATAAAAGACGATAAGCCACGGAACTAATACGTTCGGTGATGGAAAATAGACCAATATATCGAGGCATAAATTTTCCCGATCGACTGAAGCACATAACACCCTTCATAGGTGAAACACGAATAAACACCAAATCTCCTACAGAAAATTCTAATTTCCTTCTTCGGTTATCGGCATAGGATTTTTGTCTACTTTGAGCTTCTTTCATCCTATGGAGAATAAGGTCAATCTTTTCTATGGAGTCACGAATAAAATCTGGACCTAAAACCAGCTTCTCACTGGCCTCAAGCCAACAAGAAGGAGATCGACATGGCCTTCCATAGAGTGCCTCGAAAGGAGCCATACCAATACTAGATTGGAAGCTATTATTATAGAAAAACTCAACAAAAGAAATATGATCTTCCCAACTTCCACCAAAGTCAAGAACACCAAAGTCACGTGCTCAGTTTGTCCATCGGACTGAGGATGATAAGCGGTGCTAAAATTAAGCTTCGTTTCCAAAGCTTTTTGAAGACTCTTCCAAAATCCACTAGTAAACAATTGTTCACGATCACTAACAATAGACGTAGTAACTCCATGCAATTTAACAATTTCTCTAATATAGAGTTTGGCCAAAAGAGGTATGGTCCGATTAGACTGAAGGGGAATAAAATGAGCGGATTTTCTAAGTCTATCCACAATCACCCATAAGCTGTCATGGCCCGAACGAGAATGGGAAAGTCCTTCAATAAAGTCCATGGAGACTTGATCCCACTTCCAAATTGGAATGTCCAAAGGTTGCATTAGCCCACCGGGCCTTTGATGCTCGGCCTTAACAAGTTGGCAAGTCATGCAATGCTTAATAAAGTTAGCAATATCAGATTTCATTCCATCCCAATAATAAATTCGCTTCATATCTGCGTACATTTTACTACTACCGGGATGAATGGTAAATGTAGAACGATGAGAATCTTCTAAAATGTCTTTACGAAGATTACCAATATTTGGCGCGATAAGTCTACTAAATTTTCGAATGCTGCCATGAGCATCGATATCAAAGTCTTTCAACCCTTCAATATCAATTTTATCCCTACAATTTTGGCTAAATTGAGCCAATTCGGGATCTATCTTTTGAGCTTCAAGAATACAGTCAAAAAGAGATGGATGATCCTCATGGCTACATAAAGCAAGTGATGAACATGAATCGGATTCACGATCTCGGATCTCGCAAGTGGACAAGATCTCGAGATCATTCCATTCAGATATCATTATAGAAACAACCGCCTGTTGCTTATGACTAAGGGCATCGGCAACACGATTTCCCTTTCCGGGAGTATAAAGAAGATTAGGATCATAAGATGCAAGGAACTCGAGCCAATGTTGTTGACGCAAATTAAGTTCCTTTTGAGAAAATAAATACTTCAAAAATTTACGATTAGTATAGAGAACAAATTTCTCTCCCAAAAGATAATGACGCCAAATTCTAAGGGCGAAAACAATAGCCGCGAGCACTAAATCATGAGTGGCATATCTAGTCTCGGCAGGCTTTAATTGCCTAGAAGCAAAACCAATAACACGTTCCCTTTGCATGAGAACGACACCCAAACCAACACGACTAGCATTGTTATAAACAATAAAGTCTTGGTTCCCTTCGGGAATCATAAGAATAGGAGCATCAGAAAGGAGTTCTTTCAATCTTTGAAAAGAAGCTTCACATTTGTCTGACCAAATATATTTAACTCTCTTCTTTGTCAAACTAGTAAGAGGCATGGAAATTTTAGAAAAGTCTTTTATGAACTGACGGTAATAACCCGCCAATTCAAGAAAACTACGGATTATCGTCACACTCTCTAGTCTCTTCCAATTTTGAATTGCTTTGATCTTTGAAGGATCCATGGAAATTCTGGATTCGAAAATAATATTACCGAGAAATTTCACACGAGATTGCCAAAAGTGGAACTTAGAAAATTTTGCTTTCAATTGATTGCTCCTAAGAGTTTCCTACACAACCCGAAGATGCTTTTCATGCTCTTCCTCAGTTTTAGAATAAACAAGAATATCATCTATAAAGATGAGAGCAAATCGATCAAGGAAGGCTTTGAAAACTCGATTCTTAAGGTCAACGAAATAAGCTAGGGCATTTGTTAAACCAAATGGCATAACAAGCCATTCATAAGATCCATAACCAGTACAGAATGATGTCAAAGTAATGTTATCCTCTACAATACGAAGCTGATGAAAACGGGTTGCTCAGTCTAATTGTGAAAAGGCTCTAGCACCGCAAAGTTGGTCAAATAAATCACCAGTCTGAGGTAATGGATATTTATTCTTAATGGTAAGATCATTAAGCTTGTGGTAGTCAACGCAAAGCCTAAGTGTACCAACAGATTTCTTTACAAAAATAGCTGAAGCTCCCCAAGGAGAGGAACTAAAGCGAATAAACTGCTTCGCTTTCAATTTGGATAATTGTTTACGCATCTCCTCATTTTCCTTATTAGACATACGATAAGGATGACGAGTGATAGGTAGAGCTCCAGGGATTAAATCAATTCTGAACTCAATTGCCCGCTTAGGTGGTAATCCTAAAACGGGTTCAAATATATTGGAAAATTCACGAACGTGAATAAGGGAAATAATATCTTCCTCCTCATCATCATCATCATATTATTTAAAGAATACAAGAATGCTGCTAATTTAGAATCCGAATCTATAAGAATAATAGAAATCTTCTTAACAGATTGAGGATGTCGAAGATGAATAGTCCTCTTAGGACATTGGATGTGGGCTTCATAACGGTTAAGCCAATCCATTCCCAAAATCATTCCGAAGTCTAAGTAACGCATAACATGCAAATTGGCTTGGAAAGCATAATCACATAAAATAATCTCGACATCTTTACAAAGTAAACTGAGTGTTGCGGATCCACCAACCGGATTCACAATTCTCAAAGAAGTCATCAAAGCCATAACACTTAAAGAAGAAGTATCAACAAGTTCTTTTGATATAAAAGAATGGGATGCATCCGTATCAAAAAGAACTCGAATATGATGATCATGAAACATAATAATGCCATCAAGGATAGAATGAGAAATACCTTGGCCATGAGAAGTGTTACCGGGGGCTTGCACAACATTTAGTTTTCCCTCGTTCTTGCTTTGAAGTTTGGACAAGAAGATAAAAGATGACCCAAACTTTTGCAATAATGACAAAAGATATATTTCAGACATCTTTTAGCGAAATGGTCCTTAGAACCACAATTGTAGCATTGCCTATGACTAGAGGTAGTAGTCGTTGCTATCGAAGTTGCTTTCTTCCCTTTCTTGTTGGGATAAGGACCTTTGAACTTAATAGGCCTCTTCTTGTTGTTGTTGAAGTTTAGTTTGACACCCATAACTTCAACATCATCTTCTTTATCAGCCTCTTCGAGTCAAAGAGTGATATCAACAAGTTGGTCGAAAGAAACTTCCAATTTTAAAAGTAAAGGCTTTTGAGATTCTTATTCAAGACATAGACAAACCTCTGATTTTTCTTCAATGGATTATTAATGTACTCGACCCCATATTTAGAGAGGGATTCAAAAGATGCGACATAGTCAGTCACAGAAGATTAAACTTGAACAAGGTCGATAAAACGACGAGCTGAAATTACCTTTTCAGCTTCCGGCACAAACTTCAATTCATATCTTTCCTGGAATTGCTCCCAAGTAAGATTCGCTTCAATAATTTTAGAAATCAGAAGCTCGTACCAATCTACAGCTCTTTCTTGGAGCACACTAGAAGCCACTTGGACACGATGAAGATCAATAAGATTCATGCGAGAAAAGATGCGATCGCATGTTCTAAGCCAAGCTTTGACTTAATGCTTTCGGAACCCTTGAATGGCTTTCCACCCAAATTGGTATAATCACTGCACAAGCGTGCAAACCCAGATTTATGGTAAGTAGGCTCTGGAATAGGTCCGACAGCTTGAGCATTCTTTACAAGATCTAAATGCCGCTGAGCAGACATAAACACTCCATCCTAAGAAGTAGCACTGGACTGACTGGCGCTGGGACGGCCTGGTCTCAGCATTTCTCTTATTTAAGAAAGAAAGAAGACGAAAATGGTTATTCACAAAATGAAATCAAATAACCATGACTGATAAAAGAAGGCATCTTAAAAGAAAAGGATAAAACGGGTCCAATGACTCGAATAAATCCTAAGGCACGACTCCTAAGAAAGACTTAGGACAATGGTCCTTGCTAGATTATTCTACATTGTTCCTAAGTTTGGCTCTGATACCAAGCTATGATGCCCCACCTCTATACTCACGCTAGCCAAGGACACTATGGGGTAATGTCGTCGACTATCATAAAGAATAAGGCTGTTGAGGAGCGACCATCAATGTAATTGCTTTGTGCGAGTACCGATATGTCAGATAGTATGTCATGCGTTTCATTTCAAGAGAAAATCTGACATATCAAATACAAACTTGAAGCTACTACACGGTGGCTATGTGGTCTTCGAAAACAAATATAAATATAAGCATAACACAAATCAGTCATAGATATCCATATCACAAATGCGGAAACAGATATGAATACATCACATAAAAGTGTACATATAAGTAGTGGTCATACAAGATCCACTACGTCACAAAAGAATCTGTACAGGTGCTAGACAAAAGAATAAGTAGACATCAAGTAGTCCCTATCTCGAATGTATATCAACAAAAACTACCAAATCTAAAGTAGCTAGACAAAAGCCAGATGATGGTCTAAGATAAGGGGTCAAGCAGAAGCACCTGTAACATCTCGGTCTGACCCGAGTATTATTTAATAAGAAGATAATAAACGGATCAGTCTAGCTATAAATATCAGATAAAATAAGATAGGATAAGAGATATAACCACAATCGTATGATAACAATAATGCCATACTATGAAAAGTATACATTTAACAACAACAAAAATCATACAACATCTCAAGAATCTCAGAGATAAAAAAGAATATCATATTCTTTATTTTATTCACCAAACCAGAAATATTGACACATATATCATTGTCAATCACAAAATTGGTGAAACAAAAATTCTAGAAATCATCAATTAGAAATCTAGAAATCACAAAGGGGGAGGCCTATCACAAACGGGAGCATGAAAACTCGCCAACACGTGTATCACAAAACAGATCGCTAACCCATGGTCGCTAACCATAGTGCCGGTGCAACGACGTAGTACAATAATGGTACGCCCAAGAAACCTGAAACTAAAATAATTCGAAACAACGACGTAGTACAACGGTACGCCCGATGAACCTGATAAGCCGGAACAACACCGTAGTTCAACTGTGCATCCGATGAACCGAACTCCATAAAAGAACGTGGGTCGCTTGCCCACAAAAATGAGTCAAAACTCCAAAGAACCCATAGGTCGTTAGCCTATAAAAGAAATGAGACGAAACTCAATAAAACGAGGTACAGTCCCACCACGCGGACAAAGAGACATAGCATGTCGCTAGTCTAAATCACAAAATGATCATCATTGATCAATAAAAAGTGTAAATTACATTAAGCTAGTAAATAAATGAGTTTAGCTTCATGTCCCATAACCACTGGCTTAACTTAAATATTTACGAACCAATTGTGGATCTCCACTCGAAAATTGTTACAAGAGTTTCAATCAAACAAGTGCAAAAATTAACCGACGAAGTAAACACAAGCATTTCATACCACTTGTTTTGCTAAGTCGTTTAATTAGATTTTCTCATACGAACGAGGTAAAAAGGTTTGTATATACTAGTAGGTTGGAAAATGGTTTTAATAAACGAGCTTTATACTAAAATAACGTTGAAATCGTTTTGATGAAAGAGTTTTGATATTTACTACTGTATAGAAACCTTTGCATTTTAAAGTGAGAAACCATAAAAATGATTGTAGAAACAATCAATCACCAAAAATTCACATACGGAGATGTGAATTAAATCCAAAGAAACCGATACCAAATTCATCAAAATGGATATTCTCAAAAATCCAAAGAAAGAAGTCATCAAAGTCGATAATATGTGATAACAACTAACTGGATCAACAAAAATCAATAAAAATTGGAAATCCACTCAAAACAGCAAAAATAGGCAAAATTAACAGTTCCAGACGTCTAGGGGTCAATCCAGACGTCTGGATTTAGGTTCTGGAAATTTAGAAACCATCCAGACGTCTGAAAGGTGGCCTCAGACGTCTGACATGTTGTATCAGACATCTGAAAGGTGGCATCAGACGTCTGACAAGGTGTTTCAGACGTCTGAAAGGTTGTTTCAGATGTTTGATTCTGTTTTCTGCATTTTTTTCCTCTGCCTTATATTTTTCTCCAGAAGGCCTATCCAGACGTATGGAATTGATATCCAAAGGTCTGAACACCTGGTATGGGCAACCATTTGCCTAGGCCATGATGACTAAAACGATACGGGAGCGATCAAGCGAGCAACGACAACTAGGGATTTACGCCAAGCGACAACCCAGCCTTATAGCCTCTTCGATACACCCCAAATAACATATCCAAACATCCATATAAGGATTTTCATAGATTTTGACTTCAAAACACCAAAATTGGAAAATTCACCCAATCAATTCAAATCAAAAGCAAATGAACATGAATAGATGTTAGGAATTCATACCTAACAACAAAGAAAGTTATAGACATAGATGTGAGTTAAAGAACCCACCTTTAAACCCAAAAACAACTAAGGAGAAGCTTGAAAACAAAGTGAAGATCAACTACTCTTCAACTTCAACTCTAAAAGCTCTAATCTAAGATCATAAGCAAATATTTCCTAAGTTAGATTATAGGAAATTTCGAAAATTGGAGAAAGATTGAGATGGAGAAGAAGAAGAGGATGCTTACCTAAGCTTCTCTTTGATTTTTGGAGCTAGAACTTGAATTTGCAAAGGAAACTAGGGCTTAGGATTTTAGTTTCCAATCTCCTCCCCTATTTTTTGCTAAAGATTGAAGTGTTAGTAAATGACGAATGAATGAAGAGAAGAGGGGGTGGAGTTAGGATATAAGATGAGTTGGGTTAGTGAGCTGAAACCCATACCCAAAGCCCTAAATGAAAACATCAAAATTTTACTCAACTCCAAACATATCGATGATTATAGTCAAAAAGGTTGCAAACGCCATTTTGAACTCAATGAAAGTGGTCTCGAGTTCTAATTCGACTGTTTGCAAAAGGTAGCTTTTCAGACTTAAATCGGACTAACGATGCTATATTTAAATAAAATATTTAAATATACAATCGTAAAATATGCGGGTTGTTACATAAAGCTACCTATGGTAATCGAAACTTTATCAACAACTCGAGTTCATCGAGTTTCTAGTAAGCCATATCCGACAATTGATAATCGAACAAAGTTCGACTTACAGCAATACCAAAGCAGGGTATTTGGAATATGAAAATAAAAATCAACAAATGAAGTACACCTAAAATTTGATTAACTGAATAAAGAAAAAATAGGGAACTAGGGCTACCTGAAGTATGAACACGTAATTAGGGCGATGATGATCGAGTCCACTAAAGAAACATCGAAGAACAAGCAAATTTGAGAGAAACTACAAACGAAGGAAAAATTAAATGAGGGACGATGAGGGAGCGGTAGTTTTAATAGAAGAGGGAAAATGAAATTTTTGATAAAAGTATATTAAGAGTGGCGGCAGATAAATGACATTGAAACATGAGTATCCTCAGCGTTAGAACGCAAATTATTTTTTGAATTAATTAACTTTTACCGCAATTAAGGTTCAAACGATGAGAATGAGTCTAGTTAAAAGTAAGTTTTGGTGTAATGTGTTTATAAATAAATGGAGACTATTATCATGGGATAGATTGGGAAGAATAAATCAAATAGTTGATTTATTATACGCTGTGAAATGTTATTTTAGAAAATAGTTGATTCTATTTTTGGAATTGAAGTGAGAATAAATTAGGAGATGTTAAATGATATTTTGTAAAATAGAAGGAAATTTATAAATATAGTTTTATATATATGAATATGATTATGTTGAAATCTAAGTGTGAAATTGTATAAAGGAAATATATTTATAAGTTGTTTATTTATTTTAATAATGCTTTAAAGTGATTTATTAATATTCTAAATATTTTGAATGGTTAATTATTTAAAATATTAATATGGTTTGAAATTAATTATAATAATTTATTAATAAGGTTCAAAAATTAATTATTTTTATTTATAATAATGTTTAAGATAATTTATTATTGTTTCATTATGAGTGTTTTGAAAGTATTAATTTTTTTCTTTAATATGTTTAAATTACTATTTGTTTATACTATTTATTATATAATAGTATTTTACATAAATGATTAGAGTTTATTAATAAATGTTCTAGATTTATAAATAGAGTTATAATAGACTTAGGTTTTATAAGGGAAGTTTATAAATGGTTCAAGGGCTTAAACTAAGGTTTATAAGGCAAAAGAAATTTAAATATGGTTAGATATTTATAAAAGAATTTTAGAAATGGGTTAATGAATTTATAAAAGGTATTATGACTTATTATGAAGGGGTCATAAATGATTTTTCGAATGTATATAGAATTTTATAAATGGTTCCTGAGATTTATATAATAGTTTGTAAATGGTTTTTGAAATTAATAACGGGGTTGATAAATGATTCTGAATTTTATAAAAAGAGAACTTCCCTCAATGTTGGTGAATGTACTTGTACCATTAAGATAAGTATATGGATATTTTCCACATATTAAAATATAAGGGTTGTGAATGAAACCTCTGTAGAAGTATTTTGGTACAAATAATTTACAAAGTGAATTTGGTAGTGGTTGCTTATGTGCTTATCCAATGTTGTTTTCCCTATGGGAATTAAATCCATGATTGAATGTTTTTTTATTCGATAATTAAATAACTGACTATCGAATTTAGATCCAAAACGTAACTTTGGAAATACCTAGGAGAAGCACATGAGTTATATGGCACAGTCATCACCGTGGATGCTATGCTGTGCGTATAAATCTAGTTTTGTTCTCTGATAATTAAATACGTCCATTAACGGTTAGGAGATGATCTCCGCACTTATCTTTGATTATTTATTTCCTAAGGAACTGGGGTTGAGTTTACTGGAAATTATCGAAAGTTGTTTCGAGAGATCGAGATCAGATATGTTATCCGAAAACCACTTTGATCCAACTTAAGCATTGCAAGGTGAAGATATCTTAAGGATGATGGAAATTGAAGATGGAGCTCTCAAGTGTTTTGTTCAGTCTCAGAATGAATTTGTATGGATGAATGCTAGCATTGCTTTGTTGCCTAGAGGACAGTGTTAGCTTTCCAAGGGGGAAGTGCAATATAAAAGGCAAAACCTAGCTTCAAGCCTCATCAACCGGGAATGACTAAAACATGGAAAATGCAGCAGGGCTAAGTGGATCACTCCCAGTAGGGTATGATCATCCCTATTTAGAGTCGGTATATCTATTAATTATATGCTTCGGGGCACATTAACAGAGGGGCGATCATATTTGGTACTATCTAGTAAGGGGTAGGTCGGTTCTGTGTTGGCAAAGGATTCAGGCAATGAAAGTCTACAGGGTGGATCGTGTAGTGTATACGCAAGTATATGTGATAAAATGTATGATGCAACTAAAACAATGTTAATTTAAGTAAATATAGAATAAGCACACCAGGATTTTATACTGATTCAGTGATGTGCATGTAAATGTGCATATTTTTACCACCATATTTAATCTATTTAAATTAAATAAATGATCATATTGGGTATTTTTACTTGTTTTTAACCAAAATCCATATTAATTCCAAATTGTCACATATCCGTCTTCATATAAGGGCAAAACGGTCATTTGTGTGCATATATTTCTTTGAGAAAAATTAGTTGGAAATTTATACATATTTGTGCAGGAATTTGATCTCAAATAGGAGTGGGTTCATGAAGACACATGCATGCACAACATGAATATAAAGGAATGAAGATGGAAATAATTCAAAGTGAAGAACATGGAGGACCCCACCTACCCACCACCTTAATGTACAAACTAGAGGTTAATGCACATGCTTATGGAATTAATGGCTTCATGTACACTTAAATGGGGATTATGACATGCTAATGATTACTTGGTGGCCACACTACCTCATGGACATTTTGGGCATTCCCCAAAAAGTATGAGTTAGGGTTTCATACATGTATAAATACCATATGTTTCATGTAACC
The DNA here is from genome assembly GCA_030765085.1 of Allium cepa. Lineage (NCBI taxonomy): Eukaryota > Viridiplantae > Streptophyta > Magnoliopsida > Asparagales > Amaryllidaceae > Allium > Allium cepa. The sequence goes on along the minus strand of CM060937.1, from coordinate 105,653,790 downwards.
TCTTCTCTCTCCTCTCTCACTTAGTCTCTTTTTAGTTAGTTTTAGGCTCAAAAATAAAACCAAGCTATCTTCTTTCTTTTCATGGCTACTTAGCCATTTCTCTTTATGTAAATTTTTTATGCAACTTCAATACATGTTCTTTTTCTTTTCATGCTTATTTACTTTCATGTTGTAGTTTAGATTTATTTTTCATGCAAGTAGAATAGTTTTTCTTTTTCTTGCTTTCCTTTTCCTTTTCTTTTTCTTTCATGTTGCAAGCTACATTTGTTGTTTTAATGACAAATATGAGAGGCTAAACCCCTTCAATTTAGGGGGTAAAAGCTCTCTAATTATGCAGCTTCAACTATTTGTTGATTCATGCTCTCTTTTTGTGCTTAATGATAATGATAGAAATGGTTTACTAGTTGTTTTTGCTTTCAATTTGATAGCCTATATTGTTGGCACCAAATAGGCTATGCTTAAACAATCACTAACACTAATTGCCTCTTCATCAAAATATGATAATGGCAAAAGAAAGTGATTTGAAATTAAAATTTGATGGCCTATATTTCTAATCAATAGTTAATAGGCCATACTTAAAATAGATTTCATTTTCTTTGTCAAGTTTCATGAAAGTTAGTAAGTGCTTTAAGGGATGTGTTATAGTTTGATGGCTTATGTTGGTTAATCCATAGCACAAATATGTCATACTTATGATAAGCACATCAATTAAAGCTCTAATGACCATAAAAGAGAGATCATGATTTCATATGTGTTGAACTACATGATCTAGAGAGTGGATTTATTTCCTAAATTGTCACTTAACTCTTATATTTGCTTCTCTTTTCTTTTAGTTAGTTCTCTAATTCTCTAGCTTAACTTTCACTCCACTTTGGTTTAATTTGATTGAATAGAATTGTAAAATCATCAATTCCCTATGGATCGACCCGTATTCACCACATGCTACATTCGTACACCGTGCACTTGCGGTATAAATTTTATTATAAATTCTTCGACGGTTTTCTAACTCGATAGAAATTCCATCGTCGAACAAGTTTTTGGCGCCGCTGCCGGGGAATTGATTTGATTTTGATTTCTTATACTTCGAATTATTTTTGTTCGATTTTTATTGTGTGTGTTTGTGTGATTTTCATTTTTGTTTGTGTGCTTGTTGTTGTTTATTTTCATTTTCATTTGCATTTGCATATTTCTATAAAAAAACAGAAAACGACAAACACAAAAGTAAAAAAAAATCTTTTTATTTCATTTTTATCTAGATTTTACAATTCCAACTTTGTTTTTACAGTCTCATCCTCATTTTACATTTCCTGTGCAACTGTGCAATTTTACATTTCCTGTGCAACTGTGCAATTCCACTTCTCTGCCAATGAGTTTTGTAACCCATCAACCCTGACTTCATCACATTCAACTCCTTCTAACACCTTAACACAGTAAGCTTCATCCCTGCTTCCTTCCGACCATCAACACACTGCAAACACTTCTGTCACCCCTCTGCCTACTCACTGTCAACTACTTCTCACACTGCCAGAAAACTCAAACACCACCATAAACTGTCTCATCATATTAGTTCACTTCCACTGCCTCAGGCCACCCACCGAATTGCTACTGACATCACCATATACATACATCAACATCATTCACTCCTCCACATACAACTCCCATCGCACTACCACTGCTTCATTTCCACCTTCAAACTACTGATCTACCACCATATCACCACATCTCTTCCACACTACAAACGGATTAACTCCAAACTTTCAGTCATAACCTTCTTCCACAAAGACCCCATCTCTGCCTTTCACCATCAACTGCCGTGCCTGCCCTAATCACCAGGGTACAACAACCATAACTTCTGCAACTCAAGAGTGCTACCAATGCCATCCCCTTCAAACTAACTCATAGCAACACATCATTGCCCAGTTCATTTATCCATCATCTAATCTACCTCATTCTCACTGCCGAAAAAAAAGAACCAAAAACAAATTCACTCACTGACCACATCATCTCTACGACAAATTAACCCTACATGTGCCTGCTGCAAGTGTAGTCTTCCCCTGTACATCATCACTTTGGCTACACTCTAGCCACATTCATTTACTTGAACAACTAATTCACCTTCACCTACCTCTGATCCAAACTCGTCGGCAAACCAAAACGCCCTTCCATAAACCACTGCAACACTGGTTCACTGCGACATTACAGACCATTCACGTTCACCACAATCGAACATTTGCAAACAAACGCCACCAATATCCTCATCCCCTACTACCAGCAATAAATCCTCGATTCGAAAAACCCAAGTCCAACTCCATCGCCCAATCTGAAATGGAAGAACTCCACATAGTTCACGCTATTCGATCGCAATCCTCATCCTAAAATCGCACCTTCCCATATCCTTCAACCCAATTTCAATTCCCGAACCCATAAAAATCACAATTCGACTTACTCGACTTCAAATCGCAAACGCCAGAAGTCCACCCGAACCAAAACTTCGAATACTTAGAACCTAACACTTGAATCAAGTGTAAGAAAGAAAAAAAAACAAATAAGTCGATTTCGAGAATTGAACATCTAGAATTGATTTTTGGAAATTTCGAAATTCTGGAATTGGGGAACTAAATCGAATTGATTTGTGAATTATATCGGTTAGAGTTGCATTTACTTGGAAGAAGTTTGTGAAGTTGCTTGTTAATTTGGGTAGTGGGCCGACATTGTGGGCTTAGTGAATAATTTTGTTTTTGTTTTTTTGGTTGTTTTGTTTTTTTAAAATCCTTTTCTTTTCTGATTTTGTTACGATGTTTTGTGGGCTTAGTTTAGTATTTTTTGTTTCCTTTGTTTTCTTTTGTTAAATCATTTTCTTGTTTTATTTGATTGTTAAAACATTAAAAAAAAAATTGAAAATACTTTTCCTAGTTAGTGGTCAATAAAATTTTCTTGTAGTTTCCTTTGTTATAAAAAAAACTTGTATATATATCTAGTTTTTATTTTCAGGTTGCTAAAGCAGATTAAAAGGAAGAGTTGCTTGCACCACTCTGCTTGCCAAAAAATAATTGCTGCCTTGCTTATAAAAAAATTTGCCGCTCTATCTCTTGTATTTATTTGCTTTGCATTGTTGTTTGCTTGCATTAAAAAAAATATTTCAAAAACCAAAAAAAAAAAATTCATAGTTGCATTGTTATTACACATTTAATTTCTGTTTTGCATTGCATCCTAGAATTTTAATTAATAATAACTGTTAGACATTGATAACTCTTAATTGTATATTGACAATTTGTCTTCTTTGAACAATTTAATTTCTTGGTGTCTAGGCTACGGCAGAGCAATAATCAGTTATAAATATTATGGTGATTCATAAATATTATACTGAATTGTTTCTCTGAAGGTACTTAAACTTTCGGCTGCATTGCTACGGTGATTCGTGGTGCACCGATAACCCCTGCCCATTACCTGGCTGAGAACTATCTTGTTGATTTGAGACATTTTGTGATTATACAATTTTGGGTTAACTTAGAATAAATAATTTGAAATTAACCCTTGCAATCATTTAGTTGCATTAGTTCGTGCATATTTAAAAAAAAACAAAAAAAATTCAAAATCCAAAACTAAAAAAAATTGTAAATATTTCTTAACTTAGTTTTTTTCCTTTTCCTTTGAATTTTTTTAAATCAAAATTCCAAAAAAATGTTACTTAATTTTTTTTTAGAGAATCAAAAATCCAAAAAAATATAAAATCTTTTCGAAAAAACAAAAAAAAAATAGAAAAATCAAAAACAAAACAAAAATCGATTTTCCATTTTGAAAAATAAATTCTATCTGTAAATATTTTTCCTTTATAAAAAAACAAAAACATTCTTGAAAATGTCCAAATTTCCATATTCACTTGAGTTTTACAATGGTTGTGAAAATCAGTATAATCCATATGATTTCACTCCAAATTCGTATGGATATTTTGACCACACCTTTTGTATAAACAATTCAAATTTTGAACAACAAAATTTTCAAAACGATGAACAACCCTCAACTCTTGAAAGTAACATTTAGTCTTTACTTGAACTCTCTACACAACAAAATCAAAGTATAAACGATTTGTGTAACTCATATTTGTGCAATGGTTCAAGTCAAAATAATCAAAATTTGATTCCACTTCAAAATTCAAATAATTTCGAGTGTAACCCATGCCAATTCAATTTCGAATTTCAAGATGAATTTCAAAATCAAGACGAAAATGTGAACCCATTTTCAGATAATTTTGGCAATGGGAATAGTTTCAATAATGATACGATTGAAAACCTTGGTTATCAACAAATTCAAAATGAAAGTTTTCAAATTAATAATCATGAATTTAATTTTGTTGACCAAATGGGAAAAGATAACGGGGATATATTACTTGAAAAATACAAAAAATTTCGTGAAAATCATAATCAAATCTCAACTTGCAAAGAATCAAATAATAATCTACCGTTTATCGAAATTGACAATTCTTGTTCTCAACAAGTCCAAATCAAAAATTTTCAAGTTAATAATTACAAATTTGACTTTGTTGAGCGTACGAATGAAATTTACGATGATCACACGAATTTGTTGATTAAAACATTGGAAAATTTTCGTGAGAAACAAAATCAAATTTCAATGAGTGATGAGTCAAACGATAATCCATCTTTTACCCAAATCGATGATTTACAAATAACAACTTTTGAAATTTATAATGACGATCTTAATCAAGTTGTTGAAAATACGGTAATTAAGTTAGATTTCAATTCTTTTGAGGGTGTGGAATCAGATCTAAAATTCGATCATCCTTTTCTCAATTTTGAAAATTTGAATACAACAACTTTGGATTTTTAAAATTATATACATAATGAAGTTGTTGATAACCCATTAAAGGAAGATGAATTTAATGAGCACAAATTTTTGGAATTTTGGACGACGAGTTGTTAAATTCCAACGGGGAAGATGAAAATCACCATTTTGATTTTGAAATCAATAAATCTGAAAATGTTTTCAATGATAAGCTTGAATTTCAAATTGGTGAAATAAACTTGAACTTCAATTAATTCTTTTATCGACCCCAAAAATCATCAAAAACAAAACAACTCGTATAATTTTCAATAAAACAACATTCGTTCTTCCAAATCAACTTTCATCTTCGAAATCTTTTACGGTTTGGTTTTCTACGCTTAAGCTGTGTCTCACATACTTGACGAGACAAATGAATTGGTCTTTACAAGACCGTTTCATTTACTTTTTGACGATATACTTTCTGATCTCGTGTAAATACATTTCATTTTCATGTAAATAATAATAAACGTTCCTTTCACTTGGTTTGACTATGAGGACACAGTCAAAATCAAGTGTGGGGGGAGACTCATCTTCGTTTTTTTATTTTTCATGATGTATTTTTACGTTTTCTTTGCAAAAAAAAATCTAAAAAAAAAAAAAAACAACAACAATTTTATTTAAGCATTTTTGATTTATTTTAAAGAAACACTATAGGATAAATGTATGGTTTTGGCTTATTAAATAGAAATTTTTGGAAGTTTATTCGTCTTAACAAAAATAAAAATGAAATTTTATTACAAATAACAATGGTTTAACTAGTATATAGGAAGATTCATATGTGTTAATTATGAAATACATCCTAATTGAAAATCTTTGTTTTAAAAAGTGGTTGATTTAAAGTAAAGATATAACTTTTTTTTGTCTTCTAAGTTAAATGGTGCTAAGATGATTTTACAAAACTCTCTCTCTCTCTTTCTTAAAAAAATATACAAAAAATCCAGTAACATCCAAAGTATTCACTCTCATTTAAAAGTCCTCACGGTTAAGCATGGGTGAATTACTTGGAATCTTTGGTTATGTGCTTTCATACTCATTTAAAAGTCCTCACGGTTATGCATGTATGGAACACATGTTAAAAAAAAAGAATAGACTTAATAAAAACCATCTACGGTCGATAGGTGTATGCACGAATGTGTGTGCACTCGCCATGCTCTGTACTCCCCTCACATAAGCCCGAAAGGCAGCGCATGGGTGGTATATCTGGCCTCAGTTTACCTGAGCTAGGTGTGCAATTTTTCTTGCAAATAATGAGAGAGAAAGCAATTGAAATCCTAGCACTATTTTTACTTAGTTGATTTGATTTGTTATTGAAAAGAAATGAAAATACCACTTTGATAAACTTTGATAATCAATTAAGAATCCTTTTCATAATTACACTTTGTTATCAACCGAAATAACGAGTTAAACTATAGTATATTTATGATAGCTTCATCTTTATTGGAAATTTTGACGAGTAAATGACTTAAATCTTAAGATAATGACCAAAACCTATGTTTAACTTATTTGTGTCAATTTAAAAATAAATCTTTCATTTGTAAATATGTTCAAAAACTTGCAATCATCTCTTTGTAAATAAATCTTGGATTTTGTAAATATTTTCATCCTGCATTTGGATTTTGTGGGTAGTATCCGCTGAAAACCCTCACGAGACAAAACTCGTCCTATTGGGGACACCCAGAGGTTTAACGGCTTGTTGCATATGCTCAATGCAATCGTGCTCCCTACGAAAACAGATTTATCTTAGTTTTTCTTTATTCGAAGACGAATAAAAAGATAAGTGTAGGGGTATTTGATGTGCATGTAAATGTGCATATTTTTACCACCATATTTAATCTATTTAAATTAATTAAATGATCATATTGGGTATTTTTGCTTGTTTTAACCAAAATCCATATTAATTCCAAATTGTCACATATCCGTCTTCATATAGGGGCAAAACAGTCATTTATGTGCATATATTTCTTTGAGAAAAATTAATTGGAAATTTATACATATTTGTGCAGGAATTTGATCTCAAATAGGAGTGGGTTCATGAAGACACATGCATGCACAACATGAATATAAAGGAATGAAGATGGAAATAATTCAAAGTGAAGAACATGGAGGACCCCACCTACCCACCAACTTAATGTACAAACTAGAGGCTAATGCACATGCTTGTGGAATAAATGGCTTCATGTACACTTAAATGGGGATTATGACATGCTAATGATTACTTGGTGGCCACACTACTTCATGGGCATTTTGGGCATTCCCCAAAAATATGAATTAGGTTTTCATACATGTATAAATACCATATGTTTCATGTAACCTCCTCTCTCTCCTCTCTCACTTAGTCTCTTTTTAGTTAGTTTTAGGCTCAAAATAAAACCAAGCTCTCTTCTTTCTTTCCATGGCTACTTAGCCATTTCTCTTTATGTAAATTTTTTATGCAACTTCAATACATGTTCTTTTTCTTTTCATGATTATTTACTTTCATGTTGTAGTTTAGGTTTATTTTTCATGCAAGTAGAATAGTTTTTCTTTTTCTTGCTTTCTTTTTCCTTTTCTTTTTCTTTCATGTTGCAAGCTACATTTGTTGTTTTAATGACAAATATGAGAAGCTAAACTCCTTCAATTTAGAGGGTAATGAAGCTCTCTAATTATGTAGCTTCAACTATTTGTTGATTCATGCTCTCTTTTTGTGCTTAATGATGATGATAGAAATGGTTTACTAGTTGTTTTTGCTTTGAATTTGATCTCCTATATTGTTGACACCAAATAGGCTATGCTTAAACAATCACTAACACTAATTGCCTCTTCATCAAAATATGATTATGGCAAAAGAAAGTGATTTGAAATAAAATTTGATGGTCTATATTTCTAATCAATAGTTAATAGGCCATACTTAAAATAGATTTCATTTTCATTTTCTTTGTCAAGTTTCATGAAAGTTAGTAAGTGCTTTAATGGATGTTTTATAGTTTGATGGCTTATGTTGGTTAATCAATAGCACAAATATGTCATACTAATGATAAGCACATCAATTAAAGCATTAGTGACCATAAAAGAGAGATCATGATTTCATATGTGTTGAACTACATGATCTAGAGAGTGGATTTATTTCCTAAATTGTCACTTAACTCTTATATTTGCTTCTCCTTTCTTTCAGTTAGTTCTCTAATTCTCTAGCTTAACTTTCACTCGACTTTGGTTTAATTTGATTGAATAGAATTTTAAAATCATCAATTCCCTGTGAATCGACCCGTATTCGCCACGTGCTACATTCGTACACCGTGCGCTTGCGGTATAAATTTTATTATAAATTCTTCGACGGTTTTCTAACTCGATAGAAATTCCATCGTCGAACATTCAGACCACTCGTCCTACGTCCAGTCCGGAAGCTTTCCTTCGAAATTCGACTATCAAACACCCTCGCTTCGCCCGGAGGAATAGACATGGTTACAATAAGTTGTTCTTGTTAAATGTGTGTTCTAGTATAACACAAATGTTGACTAATCAGTACAATTGCTTCCAATATATATCTAGAGAGTATTGTCTATGAAGAACAGAATATATGGAAGAGTGAATACAAGTATAGATTGCTAGAGTGCAGAGATCAAGAATAGATAGAGTATGTAATTAGAGAGCGTAAGTAAGTAAGGTAATTTATTCTCTTGATTCTTGATGCTATATATAGTTGTAGAGAGGTATCTTGAGTAGTTACATGCATTAAAGACTGCTGTACAATTGCTTCTGTTGATGATGAAGAGTTGCAGCAAAGAGAAGTGGAGACGTCCATTCGAATGTGGCAGTTGTAGTTGTTATTTGAAATCTGACATCTGTAGTAAGTTTCAGACGTCTGATAATATATATATTTTTGAATATAGTAGTAGATCAAACGCCTGAGTGCAATTTTCAAATGTCTGGTTCAGTCTGCCTGTTGTTCCAGAGAACTGTTTTAGACATCTGGTTTGTGCACCCAGACGTCTGATATTATGCATATTAGTTTTTGTGCTCTTTCTTTGTGCTTCTTTGTTCCTATCGACTTATAGTCTCCTGTAGTGTCCTTTGAGCCTCGTTCTTGTCATTCTAATGATGTTGTTCTAGCAATTACCTGTATATATAAGTACATATGCATATTTGATTTCTATTGTATAGGTTTTTTCATCGAAACCGTAGATTTGATTTACTAACAATCTTCCCCTTTTTGATGATGACAACTATACAATGTACTTATATATAATTTTATAAATCTCCCCTCGAATATGTGATTTCCATTATTTATTGTGCTTTTTATTATTTCCCCCTCTTTGGCATTATCAACAAGCAGTAATAACTTTTAATTGTAGACATCATGTCCATATTATTTAGTATTTACGAATAGTTGTAAGGTTGCATGAATATACACAGAAATAACACACCAAAAAGCAATTTTCATTAAACATAATAATCGATTACATTCATAGTTTTTTTTATCATTTTTATACAAAAGATGGAATCCTAAAAAATCGAAGCATCTTTTGGGGAATCTTTATCTTGATCATCTTCTTCATCTTCATTCTTAGAAGATCTAGCTTGTTTCTTTGGAGATGTCGAAGTGTGTTCGATGGGTTCTTTCTCCTTGTCAAACAGTTTGAATGCTTTGAAGAAGAAGGAGAAGGCACAGGGGTTGGCCAATCTTCGAAAGGTGGTGTAGGACCACGATCCTGTTGAACAACCTCTTTTAGAATGGGTAATGTAGTTGAAAGCGATGCTTCAACTGTGGCTAGGCGAGAAGCAAAAGATGTTTCAATACTATCAATACGCTTAGCCGATAATTTTTGATTTTGAGACAAAATAAGTTGATTTTGGAGACTTAAGTCGTGAACACTTTCATTTTGATTTGTTTCAGTGCGAGTCTCTAAAATACCGTCTTGAGACCTATAATCAAAAGGTGCAGCAGGAGGAGGAGTATTCTCACGATGTTGCTCTACCTCTTGTGCTGGTTCAGGTTGTGTTTGAGGTGGAGGCCTAGTTTGTCCGGCTTGACGACGTTGCGTCCACTTTGCAAATGATATAAAATCCAGAGGATTTTTCGGTAAGTGCATTAGAGAGAAAAAAATTTATGGATGCATATTTCGGAGAAATCTTCAAAAGTGGATAAATATGAGGGGATGTTGTGAGCTGTTAGAAGTCTTATGATGTATGTAGGATAGATGATGGATGGGCATGATCGAGTCCAAAAATATTTGAGCTCGTCAAATATAAATTTTGCCCAATTAGCCCTTGTTCCACTGGATATAGCATATAAGGCCTTGTGCTCTAACATCGTGATTTGCTCATGACTACCAAGGCGAGGAATAATAGTGTTGATAATCATTCTAGTGAGAAGTCTCGCCTTAGGTCTTAAGTATTTAGATGCAAATCTAGGCATTTCAACTTTCCATATTTGATGTGTGATATTATCTCTTGGTTCGAGACGTATATTCGGAATATTATATAAATCTTCTCCGTTGTCGGAGCATCCAAGAGTTCGGCCTATGATCCCTGGAATAAGTCTAATTGTGTTGTTGTAAACACTTGACCATAGCCAATTATCATCGTTGTTAGTGTTCCAAACTGCTGTGCAATCTAAATTAGCATAGAAATGAAATATCGCTAGCTAATCGATTTGGATGTTGTTGGGATAAAAGGATATCAATGTTTCTAATCTTGCACTTTCGCACATTTCGTCTAAATCATACATTGGGAACTTTAAAAATTATAAAAGGGACCTGTATGGAGTTTCTTCTTTGGAATATCCTCACATCTCTTGATTAAATGTGGTACACGATTCATCCATCGTTCAATTTGATCATGTGAGCAAACTTGCGGGTTGGATGAGGTTGCTTGGTCTTGCTTTCGCTTAGAGATCTTAGGATTTTTTATTTTAGGAGCCATGAAATTCAAGCAAGTTTGGAAAAGAAAGTGATTTTGAGAAAATCGACTTTGTAGTAGAAATGAATGGAAACGTAAGTGAGAAAAGTAAAAACATAGACGTTATCAGGGTACTTAAGAGTTTCGATTGAATTTTAGACATCTGGAAGGTGAATCAGATGTCTGATTTAACCTAGTTTGAGGACAGTAAATAGAACCACTTCAAATAGGTTCATTGCTCCGGCCCAGAATACGATTAATCAAGACGTCTGGTTGTTGGTGGTAGACGTCTGGAATTGATCAATTTGTAAATTCTGAAAGGCAGAGAGAATTATTAAACGTCTGAATGTAGAATCAAACATCTGGAATAGGCCCATGTATAATTTTTGTAGGATAGATAATTTTCTCAGATGTCTAGATATAATATCAGACGTTTGAAAATGGCATGAGTTTGTATCGTAAAGAGACAGAGACTTCGTTTAGACGTCTGGTCAATAGCTCAGACATCTGAAATGAAGTGGTTTGTATATTTTATTAGGCAGAGATAATTTTTAGACGTCTAGAAGGTTATATCAGACGTCTGATATATGCACGATGGTTAAAAATTTGTGTGATACAAGAGTGTCAGACGTCTAATGACAATTTCAGAGATCTGAAATGGCCATTTTGTCTGAAAATAGCCTAATTTTGAAGGGTGCTGCTTATTTTTCGAGAGATTGTTTTTAGTAAAATATAATATTATTATTTGTGAAACAGAATACAAATATACGTAGACAAAAATACAATGAGAGTAAGTAAATTTATTTAGATGAAGATGGATCATTGCGATCTTCAAACTTATCATCCCTCCATGGCTTGAGTGGAAACCATATATTTCCACGTTCGTTGGTTCTTGGAGAACCAAAAAATCGCCTAGGTGAAGGATCGAAAGGTGCACGATAAGAAGTAGAGGGATCCAAAGGATTGCAAGGAATTGTAAGTGGTTCATTTACATCATTCTTTCATGAATTGCAAAATTTGATCGCCACTTGCTCCAGAAGTGACCTTTTGTTCAAAGTATAATTCTCGTTGTAAATCTATTTGTTTCTTTTGGTAGTGATGTATCTCATCGATTTTCTCCTTAGTGTTAGGAGAGACAAATAGAGATTATTTGGACTTCTTTTTATCGGGAGTAAATCCTGTGTGGTATGAGGACCTTTTATAGGCCGGTTCCTGATCTGGTGTAGGAGTAGGAAGGCAACGAGGTGTATCCACTGAACAATCTGCTGTTGGTGTCGAGAAGGAGAGATGAGAGTTGTCGGAAGACATGCTTTTATTTTCTGTTGTAAAAAATATGAAATCTATATATTCTTTATTTTTTTATTTTGTAAAAAGGGCTATTTATACATGATTTTAAAGGTTATTCATAGGTAATTTCAGAAAACATATTGCTAAAAAATTTAAGGTGCAGGAGTTAACAATTTTGATTTGTGGATAAATTTTTTTAGCCAAAAACAGAATGAATGAAAATGTAGTATTAGTTGACAAGATTATTAAGAGAACATATTCCAAAATCGTGTCACAGTTTAACAAATGTTTGTTCATTTAGTGGTTTTGTGAAAATATCTGCTATTTGATTCTCGGTTTTTACGTACTCTGATGTAATAATTCCTTTTTCTACATTGTCATGTAAAAATGATGTCATATCTCTATAGATTTAATATGTAAGTGATTTACATGGTTTTTTGATAGATTTATTGCACTCGTATTATCGTAATATATTGGTGATTTATTGGTAACTTTGCCGAAATCCTTAAGTGTTTGTTGCATGTATATCACTTGTGCACATGTTAGAGCCACTGAAATATATTCTGCTTCGCAAGTGGATAAGGGGATACAATTTTGCGTTTTACTAAACCATGATACTAATGATTGTCCGATAAAGTGACGTGTTATGCTAGTACTCTTACGATCTGTTTTACATCCACCGAAATACGCATCGCTATATGAAACAAGCTCAAACGATGATCCCTTAGGATAAAACAAATCGTAATCTCTAGTACTAGATAGATATCGTAAGATACGTTTAACAGCTCTTTGGTGAGATTCTTTTGGTTTTGCTTGAAATCGGGCACAAAGACATACACTCATCATAATGTCGGGTCGACCAGCTGTCAAATAAAGTAAGGAGCCAATCATACTACGATATAATGTTTCACCAAATTTTTTCCATTATCATCTTTTTCCAAGTGAACACTAGTACTCATTGGTGTTGTTTGCTTGAAGTTTTATCCATTTCAAAGCAACGTAATAGACCGTTACAATATTTTTCTTGATTAATAAAAATACCATTTTCAAGTTGTTTTATTTGTAAACCCAAAAAGAAATTTAATTCTCCCATGTGGGACATTTCAAATTCGTTTTTCATAATATTTGAAAATTGAGTACAAAGATTTTCTTTAGTTGAACCAAAATTAATATCGTCTGTGTAAATTTATACAACTAAAATGTCATTATTTTCTCGTTTAATAGATAAAGTTGTATCGACTTTACCTATTTGGAAACCAGATGTAACTAAATAATTTTTAAGACGTTCGTACCAGGCACGGGGGGCTTGCTTTAAACAATATAAGGCTTTTTGTAATTTAAAAACATGATTGGGATATTTTTCATGAACAAACAATGGAGGTTTTTCAACATATACATTTTCTTTAATAAAACCATTTAAGAAAGCACTTTGACACCCATTTGAAATAATTTAAAATTGTGATGATTTGCAATTGCTACTGGAGCAAAATTTTTGTCGAAGTCGATACTTTCTTCTTGATTATAACCCTGAGCAACTAAACGTGCTTTATTTCTAACTATATTTCCGTTTTCATCTGCTTTGTTTTTAAATACCCATTTTGTTCCAATAACTGATTGACTTTTTGGTTTTGGTACTAATTCGCTGTGACGACCCAATTTCCAAACTCCAGGAAGTCGCATCGCTAAGAAGAAAGAAAGGGATAGAAAAGAGAAAAGAAAGGAAAGAAAGAACAGACAACATTAGAATCTCACAGCGGAATCGAATAAATTATAATCTATCACATAAAACTTTACATAGTATCATATACATCAGAGTAATACAGCTAATACAACACAAACTAGACAGTTATAAACATCTTTCTAGCAATATAATTCAAGTACATAAGAGAAACAGATACAACTCAAACACAACGGAACCATTAAAAATATCTACACGCTGAAGCCTCCTGCTCCATTATCTCCTCCAGAACTCGACAAAGCAATCCTGAAACACTTGACTACTCATACGTAATATGAGTACCCAAGAGTTTAATTAAACAGAAAATAAACACTCAGGTCAGACAGGGGTCTAGTGTGAGTAAACGGGGATAAAAGTTGCTTAACTTTGAAAATCCTTTGAAAACAAAAGGTATCACGTAAGACTTCCCACACATAAACATGGAAAAGTTTTTACCTTACGCTAACCAATACATTTGATAGGAAATCCAGTGATATTTTAATAGTGTCTAGGGTTTTCAAGTAAATAAGAAATAGCCGAAATTGTTACATTCATTAAATTCCAGCTACTAGCCACAAAAGTGGGTAATACAATCAAAACCGTAGGGTCTCGTAGGGAAAATGGGATTCCAACAATGGCAGGGCTACTGGGGTACCGCCCGTCACAGTACGTGGCCTAGATCAACGTACCGAGGAGTACGCCCGCTCCCCTGCAACACAAAGCCGGAACCATTCCTTACTGAACAGTTCCGAACAAGACCACCCCGCAGATTGGCCGTCGCCAACTGCCACACAACCGAATATAAAGGGACCTCTAGACAGGGATAAATCTTGCTCTCCAGTGGGTGCTACCTACGAAGCTTTGCTGCACCTCCCCTGTTTTAGCCATTCCCGGTTGATGAGGCTTGAGGCTACGATTACCTTTATAGGACATATAAATCTTAGAATGCTCATCGTCTCCCTGACGATGTTCTGAAAGCATTCAATCCATACAAGTTCGTTCTGGGTTCGAACGAAACCAAAGGCATTATCTCGTTACACTCGTATTGGAATCACCCTCAGAGTTAACGACGATAACCCTTGCACTCTATATCACCATCTCGAACCTATAAGTACTATTCCGTCAAACTCATTACGGAATCACCCACAGAGTTATACTGACGTATAGCCCTTACACCTCGAGTCTTCACTTGCTCCACTTGGATTAACGACCTAACATTTAATTTGGAATCGATGTGGTTTTCGGATATCCAAATATGGAAACCCGATCCCGGTCTCATCGAAACCAAACGCCATCTTAATGTCCAAGTTATACTTAAGGGTTTTAAACAATTAATTCATTTCATTATTATCTATTTCACACAGATAGATAAACTACATCTAACAATAGATAATCACATTCATATCATAAACAGATAATCTGTATCATTATCACAAACAGATAATCATTCAACCAAATAATCCATCACAAACCATCATACTTAAACCAATCTTCCATATCATACAGATACAACTAATCTCATCACTGAGATCACAACCATTCAATCAATAACATTCATAAGCAATGATTTATTAACCATCAATTATAATTAATTTAAAATAAATTAAATTAATTACAACCATCTCTAATTAATTTAAAATAAATTAAATTAATTACTCATTTCTATAAATCCTGCTTAATACCATTAATTAATTAACCCAGATAATTAATTATCCACTAAGTATTTAACTTGATTAAACATCTTTGATTTATCATTTACTAATTACAATAAGTAATTAGTCTTTAATAAATTTCATAAATTAATTAACCTTAATCATAAGTAATTAACATTTAATTACTTTATTTATTAATTAACTATAATTAATACTATTTGTCCTTAATTAATTACAATTAATTAATCACTTATTTTAATTATTACTTAATCAAACAATCCTTAATTACATCATTAATTATAATAATTAATGATCTCTAATATTTAAATAAATTACTTAATTAAAATTAATTACATTTAGTAATTAATCTAATTATTAATCACCTTGATTAATATCCAATTAAGTAATTAACTATCTTTAATTACTTATTTATAAATTAATTATCCAATAATTAATCATTTATTAATTCCTTAATTAATTCCAAAAGTAATTATCCAAATTACTAATTACATTTCAGTAATTACCATTCATTACTTCTCTAAGTAATCCTGCTTCATTAATTACATTAAGTAATTACTTCCCTTAAATCATCAAATGATTTACTTAAATTAATTAAACTAAATTAATTAACTTAAATAAATCACATATTAAAATTAATTACAATAAGTAATTAATTCCTTAATTACTTTAACAATTAACTATACTTAACAAATTACAATTAATTATATTCAATTAATTAATCTAGTTAATTATCAAAATTAATTACATTAATTAATTACTAAATTATCCTTAGAAAATTATCACTATTTATTAATTATCAACATTTCAATAATTACATACTTAAGGAAGTTTGAATTAGATTAATTATTAATAAATCATTTCAAAAAAATAATAATCTAATCCATTATTTAAAATCAAATAATTAAGTAAATCCTTAATTATCTTAAATATTTTACAAAATAATTAAATTACTTATCAAATGACTCATTTATATTCAAAATGTATTTAAACAATATATTTCTAATTTAAATTCAAATTCCATTTAAAATTTTAATATTTATAATGTTTAACTATTTAAACATTAATATAAATTAAATAATTATAAACCTTACAATAAAATGAATATTTAAAGAACATTCATTACTTAAATATACAAGAAAGATTTTAAAATAAATTACTTGATTAAAATCAATTAAGCTTTGAAAAATAAATTGATTAATTCAACTTTCAAATTTAAATTAAACACTTCATAGCTTAATTTCAATATTAAAAGAAACAAATTCTTTCAAGTTTTAAAACTCACTTGAAATCAATTTTCATTTTCAAATCCACTTTTAAACATTTGAATATGTTCATCTCCATTTTTTTTATTACAAACTGTTTTGAAATCTAAACTGGATTCCAAAGTAAACTTGAAAACAATTTTTAACTTGATTTCAAAACAATTTAAATCTTGCTTAAACTTTTAAATCTGTTCAAAAATTAAAAACTTACAAAACTGTTTTGAATTAAATTCTGGTTTAAAAGGTAAACCTGAAACTGTTTTTAAACTTGATTTCAAAACTGAATTTAAAACTTGTTTAAATTTAAGATTTCATTTTTAAAAACCTTTGAACTCAAAACTACATTTGAATTCAGATTCAAGTTATACTTGAATCAAGTTTCAACTTAAAAAATATGAATTCATTAAAAATTCAAAACTGCAAAATCTCTCAGGTTTTAAAACTGTAACCAACTTACCCGAGAAACCTTATATTCACTTCGAGTTCTCCAACCACTTACTTTGAGTCAAAATCCCAAAAACCCGAGAAACCCTTCGAGTCAAAAACCCTGCACACCCCATATATCCACCAGATTCCAAACATGCATAGTGCATATACACCGGAGCTCTGATCAACTCCTGACACCCTAGGCTACTCCCCCTAGTTGCCTACCATCTCCTAACATAGGTATGATCATCAGAAACCTACTGTAACTCGAAATTCGAAGTTTGAGAAACCACTGCAACCTGAAACTCATCTCCACCCTATAGCCAAACCTGTCAACAGCCCATTAGCTCGTCTCCGACCATCATTATCGCTACAATTCCGACAAATAACCCATCTACACCCCCTCTACAACCTTCCAAATCCCACTCTTACTCGATGCAACGTAAAGCATGATGAGAAATTAAAACTGCAACACTCAAAGACAAGGTTTTGAAACCTGGAAACACTCAATTCCCAACTCCTCTCTCTCTCCGATCACTAATTTCCAAATTTTACCTCATTCTTACATCAATACTCTACTAATAGAAAGCATCTTAACACCAGACATTAACTAGCCCAATAGATAAATTCCAAAATTTCCACTTCTGTTTAAAACAGAAATGTTTCCTCCCCAACAGTTTATTTAAAACTGTAATATTTGTTTTTTTTACAATCTCTGATTTCTAACATACATACATGATATAATCTTGTTTTAAATAGTTATTGAAGTTTGATATTCTGATTTCATTTCAAAACGCTAACTGTGGAGTTTGTTCAGAGAGTAACAGACTTCAAATTCTAACTGAAACCATTCAAATAAATAAAGATTTTCTATTAAAGAATATCCTACTTTACAATCAAACTAAATATGCAGATTCCAGAAAAAAAAACATATAAACATATTCATTTCTATACACACAGAACATTCATGAGTATGTAATCACCACATCATTTTATTACTTTCACTTCATATGCTCAGATGTCACCAATTTTATGCATGTGAGGTTACTCATTTCATTTTAAAACAAAACAGAACAGTTTTGTTTAAAACACTTTGATTTCTGTAAATAAAGACATAAGTTCTTTAATTTATGTTTGAATTTGATTTTTAAAGAAAACTGTTTTTAAAAGATAAGAAGCTTACTCACCAAACATAATAATAATGGTACTGTAGTTTGATTTCCTTTTAAAAAAAAAACAGCATGCATTAGTCTTTAGATAATATTCTTGCTTAAGCATTAATTAAAAAAAAGAGAAACGGTTTTTAAAAAAATAAAGGTTTACTCACCTTTTATGAAGATGTAGAGACAAACTTAGGTGCAGATTTCAGGACCTTGCACATTGAAGTTGCATTTTGAAATCTGGGTGCAATTTGAAGTTGAAGTTGCTTTTCCTGTTGATGTATGCATGCAGACTCCATTCTTATTGCTCAGATTTGCAGTTGAATAGATCTTCATTTTACAGTTGATATGTTGAAGAAAATGATTACAATGTTTGCTTTGTAGAATTTGATTTGTAGTTTGTTATTTGCAGATTTGATTGAAGATTGGTTTGCAGATTTTGATTTGCATTTGTTTGAGGTTTTTGATTTACCGAAATCTGATTTCATGTTTTCTATTTGAAGAAAATGTGTTTTTAACAAATGCATTGCTATTTTTTATTGTCAATAAAATTAAATTTTCAAAAATGAATTAGCTTGCCACTTGTTTTGTTTAGGTGTAGATAAATTTACAAGTGCCTACTTATGTTTTAAGATTTTAACACATATGCATATCCAATTATTAAAAGCAATTTCTTAACTCATAATTGTTTTTAAATTATCTTAAAACCATCTCTAATTTATTTTAGCAAGTTTTAAATGTTTAATTAACATTAGTCTTTAAATAATAACATATACACTTCTTTATAAAACTATACATTTTAAATGTTTGCTTGAAATATTTTTTCAAAATAATATTCTTTTAAAACTAATTTCAAAAGAGAAGATTTTAAAAAGAAAAGAAGTGTTGAATTCATTTTATTTCAAAAGTTTTCAAACTAAATGTTATACTTTAACAAAAATGAACTAAATCTTTTTCAAAAGAAAAACATATTTTAAAATAAAACAAAACAAACTTTTATTATAAAACAAAATTTAAACTATATTTATTCTTATAAACAAAATAAATACTCACTTACTTTTCTATAAAAATATAAGAAAGATTTTTAAAACAAACTTTTGAAAAGTTTACAATACTAATTTAAATTAATTTAAATCAATTTACAAATTATACAATTATATATAAAATTAGAAAATATCCTTTATTTAATATAAATTAAAATTAAAACCAAATCCTCTATTTACAATGTATAAACATTTATACATTATAAATAAAATATTTTTAAATAAGCTTAGAAAGATAAATTTATTACTTAAATATTTTTAAATTTTGAAAAGAATATCATTTAACAAACTAAATAATTATTAGTTTTCAAAAGAGAATTTCTGTTGAATTAAATTATTAAATCAATATTTCACATTTTAAAATAATTATTAATGAAATTATTAAATAATTATTGCCTAAATTTCCGGGACATTACATTCCCAAACATTAATATGTTCAAATTGATTTAATTCTTCTTGCACAGCTATTATCCAAAAATTATCGTTTGAAGCTTCTGTATAATTTTTCGGTTCAAAATTTGACACAAATGCTATATGACTTATTTGGTTAAGTTGGTTTCTACTTACTCTGAAGTTAAGATCTCCAATGATGTTATCTTTTGGATGACTTTTTAGAATTCTAAGAGATGATACTAAAGTATTATTTTGTGCATTTGTCTCATTATTATAAGAATTTGTTGTATTTGTTATTGGAATTATTTTTTCATCGTCATTAGTTTGATAGGTAAGAAAATTTTCATCAAACGAAACTTGTAAAATTTCTTCAATTGTGTTAGTTCGTTTATTAAAAATTCTACACGCCTTGCTACGATCCGAATATCCAACAAAAATTCCTTCGTCGGCCTTTGGGTCGAATTTTCCCAAATTATCTTCTGTATTTAGTATAAAACATTTTGATCCGAAAATTTTAAAGTATGATACTTTAGGTTTTCTTCTAAAAAATATTTCAAAACAAGTATGTTTAGTCATAGGTCGTATGGTTACTCGATTAAAAACATAACAAGCCACAGTAATAGCTTTAGCCAAAAAATGTTTTGGTAAACTACTACTAGTTAATAGTGTTCTTGCACATTCTTGTAATGTACGATTTTTTCTTTCTACTACACCATTTTGTTGAGGTGTGCGGGGAAAAGAAAAATTATGTCTTATGCCCTTTTTATTACAAAAATTAGTAAAAAGATCATTTTCGAATTCTCCATCGTGATCACTTCGAATATTCTTAATTTTCAAATCCATTTGAGTTTTAATTCTTTAAGCAAAAATTTTGAACATACCAAAGGTGTCACTTTTATGTTTTAAAAATAAAGTCCATGTATATCTTGAAAAATCATCAACTATTACAAAAACATATTTGTTGTGATTTATAGATAGTACTTGAGTTGGACCAAATAAATCTAAATGTAGTAATTCTAATGGCTGTTTTGTAGAAATATTATTTTTTGATTTAAAAGAGCTTTTCTTTAGTTTTTCAATTTGACAATCGTCGCATAAATTTTCTACTGTAATTTATTTTAGGTAAACCTCTAACTAGCTCATATTTTGCTAATTATTAATATATTGAAATTAATATGAAAAAATCGTTTATGCCACAACCATGGATCGTCATGTTTGATGGTTAAACATAAATTTGAATTTTGATTTATATTTATATTTAAAACATAAATATTTTTGTTTCCAAAACCCTCAAAGATAAGTTGTTTGTTATTGTCGAAAATATTACATCTATCCTTTCCGAAATTGATTTGAAAACCTTTATTGCATAATTGACTAATACTAAGTAGGTAGTGTTTTAAACTTGATACTAACAAAACATTTGTAATAACAGGAGAGTTAGAAATATCAGAGTTGATGACTTCTCTGATGCCAAGACATATCATTTTGAGTTATCTCTAAAAGTTACTGTTCCACCATCAATGTATGTTATATTTGATAACATTTTTGAATTTCTAGTCATATGTTTGGAGCATCCACTATCAAGTATCCATTTCTCCTTATTTCTTATTTTAGGTATCTACAAAATAAAAGACGATTTAAATGGTACGCATATACTTTGTTAGGGTCCTAGATGTTAGGAGGAGCAGGTAGCCATACCCAAGAAGGTTTGGTACCTTTATGAACATAATTTTTGTTATAGACTACATTATCTAAAAAGTTGTTACTATATTTTTGTCTAATCAACTTATTATTTGCATTAAGTATCCAAATTTTTATATTTTTGGTATTCGTATTAGATTTAGGTGATCTTTTAGTCTTTTGATAAATATGACTATATTTCTTAATATTATTCCCATTTTGTTTAGGAATATTTTTAAATCCTATTCCATTTATATTACCTGATGGTTTTGAAGTTTTGATAAGATTTTCCAAATCTTGATTTCCTTTATTAAATTTTGAAACGTTATTTGAAATTTTATCTAATTTTTCTTTTGATTCTAAATTTTCAATTTTTACTGTTCTATATTACTCTTCAAGTTGATATTTTCTTTTAACAAGTTATCCTTTTCTAGTCTAATTTTTCCAAAATCAATAGCTATAGCCACATTTTCAACAAAACTAATTTTTTTTTGAGATAATTCTAGTTCCTCCTTTAAAATAATTTTTTCATCTTTTAACATTCCTACTTCAAAGTTCTAATATATTTATTGTGGATATATGTTCTTTATTCAATTTTTTAATTTGTCTGAATTTATCATCTAATTTCATGCTAAGTTCTGATAATTCATCATAGCTAAGTTTGGGATATACCTTATCAGTTTGTGCCATAAAACATACATTAGTTTGTTCTTCGTCGCTATTGCTGTCACTATCTGATGATGGTGAAGAATCCGAGTCATCCCATGTTACTTTGAAAGCTTTCTTCTTTTGAATTTTTCAAATTTATTCTTCTTTTTATCATTATTGATCCTAGGACAATCTTTCTTTATATGTCCAAATTGGTCACATTCACAGCATTTGATTGATGTTTGATTTGTAGAGCTTGGTTTTCCTCCTTTCTGAAATCTGGTCATTTCCCTAAATTTCTTGAATTTGTTATAGTTTTTGGCAATAAATACGATTTCTTCTTCGTCCAAATCAGAGTCTTCATTTGTTGTTGGGAATGCTATGTTTTTCTTCTCCGAATTTTGTTCTTTTCTTGCCAGCAAATTAGCTTTATAGGACATTAAATTTCCTATCAATTCTTCATCTAAGAGTGTTGAGAGATCATTAGCTTCTCCGATAGCTAATACTTTTCTTTCCCACTCTAGAGTTAAAGAATTGAGTATTCTAGATAATAAGTCAAAATTTGTGAATTTGACTCCAAGTGTCATTAAATCGTGTTGAATGGTTTGGAATCTAGAGTACATGTCTACTATAGATTCATTTTGTTTTATTTTAAATGATGAAAATTGATTTTGTAAAATTGAAAATTTAGTTTGTTTAACTTTATTTGTGCCTTCGTGTGTAACTTGTAAGGTATACCAAATAATATATGCAGTGTCACATGACATGACACGTGAAAATTCATTCTTATCTAATGAACAAAATAAAACATTCATAGCTTTGGCATTATTAGAAGCTGCGGTTTTTTGTGCATCATTCCATGTGTTCATAGCAGTGTCAGGTGCTTCTTATTTATTTTGAGTGGCTGACCAGATTTCTAATCCATTAGCTTCCATAAAAATTCTCATACATGTTGACCGATATGCATAGTTAGAACCATTAAAAAGTGAAGGTCGTGCCGTGGATTGACCTTCTTGAAAAATACTTGCTATATTAAAGTGATTCAAAAACGTGTAACTGTGCTTTGATCCAACCTCGCTGTGATACCAATTGAAAATTTACAAGGTGGATCGTGTAGTGTATATGCAAGTATATGTGATAAAATGTATGATGAAACTAAAATAATGTTAATCTAAGTAAATATTAGTATATGCAAGTACAGGGTGGATCGTGTAGTCCCCAAGATTCCCTTCGAAATTCGACTGTCAAACACCCTCGCTTCGCCCGAAGGAATATGCTTGGTTATAATAAGTTGTTCTTATCAAATGTATGTTCTAGTATAACACGTATATGTACTAATTAGTATATTTGCTTCCAATATATATCTACAGAGTATTGAGTATGAAGAACTGAATATATGGAAGAGTGAATACAAGTATAGATTGCTAGAGTGCAGAGATCAAGAATATGATAAAGTATATAATTAGAGAGCGTAAGTAAGTAAGGTAATTTGTTCTCTTGATTTTTGATGCTATATATAGTTGTGGAGAGGTATCATGAGTAGTTGCATCCATTAACGAGTGTTGTACCGTTGCTTCTATTGATGATGAAGAGTTGCAGCGAAGAGAAGCGGAGATGTCCATTCGAATGTGGCAGTTGTAGTTGTTATTTGAAATCCAAGTTTGAAATCAGACGTCAGAAATATGTTTCAGACGTCTGATACTATATATATTTTTGAATATAGTAGTAGGTCAAACGTCTGAGTGCAATTGCCAAACATCTGGTTCATCCCGTCTATTGTTCCAAAGAACTGTTTCAGACGTCTGGCTTGTGCATCCAGACGTTGGATATTGGGCATATCAGTTTTTGTGCTCTTTTTCTTATGCTTCTTTGTTCCTATCGACTTATAGTCTCTTGTAGTGTCCTTTGAGCCTTGTTCTTGTCTTTCTAGTGATGTTGTTCTAGAAAGTACCTGTATATATAAATATATCTATTGTATAGTTTTTGTCATCGAAACCGTAGATTTGATTTCCTAACATGCAAGATCGTCGGTGTTATTTTATCTAGAGATGCACTATGATGGACGATACCTCAATAGCTCAGTCATTGCATGGAACCCATTCTGCAATAAGTGCCGTATGGAGTTAGTTGTTCCCAACTATGCTGTAACGTGAGATGCAAGCATTTTATCTATATTCATATTTTACTTTGACCGCTACACATTATTATAATATAATTGGATTTTCTATAGAAAATGTTTTGGTTATCGTATGATAAAAACCCATCCGTTTTTATATGCGGCATGGTCTTATGAGATACTTTTGATTTCAAAGAATTTTATAACTTAAAAATCCAATTAGGTGTGTTTTCTTACGTTGGTTTTCTAGACGGACTCGGATCTTATTTTATTACAATGCTTAGGTCAGACCGAGCATAATACAGATTGCTTTGGATGCATAGGAGCTTAGGAGATGAGTTGAAGGTCTTCAAGTCGTATTCAGGTATATGTTTACATTTCGCTATTTTATTATTGAAATCATCAGCAATTGTGAGGACAAGTTGTTATAACTATCCAGGCTGTTGATTGTAGTTTATTGTTATACTCTGATGGATGTATCTATATAACAGTTTCTCTTTTGTAAAGATCATTGGTATTATATTATTTATTATTCCACTGCGATTGTGAGATTCTGTGTTGTTTTTAACCTCTTTATTATTCTTCTTCTTCTCTTCTTCTTTCTTCTTACTTTCCTATTACTGTCTACTTTCCATTCAATTTCGGTTGGACATGTATCACTTATTTTTAGCTTGATTGTCTGGATTGATCGGTCGTTATAGGATCGCCTTCATTAGGGTATTATCATCGCCTAATCTAGATCGATATTTATTGATGGATTATGTATGCTAGTAGCTCGGGATGGTTGTTGGCCGGCAACTGGGATGATGAAATATTCGGTACTATCCGTAAGAATAGGCAAATTCTAATTCGCAGAGGGTCCATATGAGGACCTCGGTACATTTTATCTAGAGGTGTATTACGGCAGGCGGTACCCCGGTAGCATTGTCATTGAATGCAAATCCTTTCTCCAATAAGTGTCTCGTGGACTTATTTGTACACATATTATGCTAGAATTTGATTAACATAACAATTTCGGCTATGATGCAATATTTATTTTAAACCTCAGAGATTATTATAATATTAGAAGATTTCCTATGAAATGGTTTGGAAACCATAAGGTAAATACATATCCGTGTTTATGTGCTGTGTGGTCTTACGAGATACCATTATTTTCAAAAGGTTTTTATAACATTAAAAATTCATTCGAGGTGTA
The DNA here is from genome assembly GCA_030765085.1 of Allium cepa. Taxonomy (NCBI): domain Eukaryota; kingdom Viridiplantae; phylum Streptophyta; class Magnoliopsida; order Asparagales; family Amaryllidaceae; genus Allium; species Allium cepa. The sequence continues at coordinate 105,628,474 of CM060937.1, read as the reverse complement.
TGGTTTACCATAGGTGTTAATTTCTATAATGCTCGGGTAAGACCGAGCAAATTTATAGATCTAGTTCGGATGCTTTGGAGCTTCAAGGGATGAGTTGGAGGCCCAAGACGTAGTCACGTACATGTTATTTTCTACTGCATTGGTTGTCTTTATTTATCTGCATTTGTGAGATTAAGCTGTTATAACAGTCTAAGCCGATGATTAGTTAGTGTACTCTGATTTTGATGTATGCGTATTAATGTTTTCTTTTGTAAAGGTCGGTTTTATATTATTTATTACTCGACAGGATGTGAGATTATGTTCTGTCTTTTCTTTCTTTTTATCCAACAATCTTTCTTTATGGTATTTGAATGTTCAGCATGTGAGTACAGTGGATGTATTAGTATCGAATTTCGAGGATCGAAATGGCGGTTCATTACACCGAGCTTCCCTCTTGACCGCGGAATAGTAGGTCAGAAAATGTCGAAAAACGTATTAATCATGTTGACTTCTTTTCGTTTATGGAAATCATTAGTACTAAAAGCTGACGAGGTAGATTTACCTATTTGTGAGATTCTAAGATGAAGCGTCTAGGCAAGACTTTGATGCAACCAGTGCTCTTACTTACCTAGCTTCACTCTTGTACTAGGAATAGTTAAGTTGGAATGTCGGAAAAAAGTTAAGCGTATGAACCATGATTTGTATAAACAATTATTTAAAGAGATAATCAATCAGTCGATTATCAAACTTGACCTAATATTGACTTAAGAAGTTATCGAAAGGCTTTGCGATTTTATACTACTAAGAACCACCGGGGAGGAACTATTTATGCGACTAGTTTTCTATCGATTTAGAAAATAGTCGAATTTTTTTGAAATAAAAATAACTGCAAATGCACGGCGTATAATTTATTACATGGGGAGTACGATTCGATCCGCAGGGAATTTTTTTAGAATTTAAAATTCAATTCAGTCAAATTAGACCAAAGTGAAAGGAAAATTTTAACTACAAAAATGAAGCAAAAACTAGAATTAAAATGTGTTTTTAAAAACTATTAGACTAGAGAACAATATAGAGGCAAATCCACTCTCATATTTTTGTAAATCAACCAAAAAATAATTTATGAGCTCTAGCTTTGATACTAAGTGAAATAATTGTTGTATTTATCATAAGGATGGTTTATTTATGTTATTAATTAACATAACTCAAACCATCAAACTATAATACAACAAATAATCCACTTATCAAGTCTCATAAAAATGAATCCAAAGCAAAAGCTATTTTAAGTATGATCTATATACTGTTGTAACTAGTAATACATATCATCAAATTTCATTTTTACTTTCATTTCAAAAACAAAAATTATTTAGCAAATGATGATGTAAATTATGTTTATGTTGAATAAGAATAGCTTATTTACATAAACAATATAAGCTATCAAATCCACTTGTATAAACTTATATCAAAATTCACTTTCATGAAGCACAAGCTAAAGAGATCATAAATCATAATAAATGTTGAAATTACATAATATTTGATAGCTTCATTACCCCTAAATTGAAGGGGTTTAGCTACTCATTTATATTATTAATTCAACACATGTAAGTTTCAATATTGGAAAGCTAAGAGAAGTAGAAATGAAACAAAGCAAATGAGATTAACTACTTGCATGAAATAACATCAAACTAATTGCATGAATGTAAATCTAAGCTATGAACATAAAAAGAAAGGGAGCATAGAAATAAAAATTAACAATAAAACAAAGAAAAGCACGTAGAAAAGAAGAGAGAAAGAGGCTTGGAAGCTATTTTTATTTCACGTAACATTGAGCTTACAATTTGCTTGCTTAGTATCCTAACTATAAAAGAGTAGAAGGAATTTACATGTATATAAGAGGGATATTTTTACATGTTGTAACGTTTCTGGATTTTTGACTTACGAAGATCGACATTAATACGTCCACTGTATCAACTACCGAGCAATCGAAGGTCGGAAAAACCAAATTGTTAGGGTTAAAGAATAAGAGGTAGAAGAAGAAAGAAACAAAGAAGAAAACAGAAACAATAACAAAATCTCACGTTTCGCAGTGGAACAACACATAATATATCAATGAATAACCTTTAAAACAAAGAATAATATATGTTATTACATTAGAGTTCACAAAAATAAACAGCGGAAAAGAAACACTATATACTAGTTGATACGCCATGCCATCCAACTTGCCTCCAGATCTCTACAGCAGCCCCTGAATTCCAGAATGACCTGCTAACCTGACTCTAGACTGCCCATGTGGAAAATGATGGGCACCCAGAGTTTAGGAAGGGAACAATAAACTCCAGGCCAGTCATGGGACTGGTGTGAGAACTTAATACAGTTTATCTTTAAAAAAACAAACAAAGAAATATTTTTAAATTAGATTCGAAATGCTTTTAGAAAATGAGACTACCATAAGGCCTCCAACACACACACACAATGCAAACGCAGAATCTGTCAGGACCCGATTCTTCGACTTTCGAAAATCGACATTAATACGTCCACTGTATCAAATGCCGCCTAATCGAAGGCCGGAAAATCGAACCATGATGGTTGAAGAAAGAAGAAAGAGGTAGAAGAAGAGAGAAAAAGAGAGAAACAGAACAGAAAGGAAACAACAGAATAATAACAGAATCTCACAATCGCAACGGAACAACATATAATAGATAAATGAATAATCATTAAAACAAAAGGACTATACATTTTATACATTACATCACATTACATTCATTATCAGAGTGTACAACAACAAACAGCGGAAAAGAAATACTATATACAATAGATAATATGCTACGCCATCCAGCTCGCCTCCAGATATTTGAAGCAACTCTTGAATCCAGAATGACCTGATAACCTAACTCTAGACTGCCCGTGTGGGAATCGGTGGGCACCCAGAGTTTAGGAAGGGAACAATAAACTCCAGGTTAGTCATGTGACTGGTGTGAGAACTCAAAACAGTTTATTCTTAAAAACAACCAAAGAAATATTTTTCTTTAAGTAAATTGGAAATGCTTTTGGAAAATGAAACTACCATAAGGCCTCCCGCCACACACACAATGCAAACGCAGACTTGGAGGAGATTTCTCCTTATGATAGTCAAAGATGCTTACTACGTAGAAATCAAATCATTTTTGATATTATTATTAGTGCATAGTGTAGAAAAATCATTTCGAAAGTAGAATATAAATCTTAGCCAACATACGACCATTATCGTATGCCTACTATAGCTACTATGTTCAATAGCAGGTTACCGCCACATTCCATAGCAGGTAATACAACTAAAACCGTACAAGTTACGTATTGTTTCTTTTGATTTCCAACAAATGGTCAGGCCAAGGAACTTCCCATTGCCACATGGAAACGCCTCTGGAATGACGTCCCGAGAACCTAACCGGATCTCTGCCAACACAAGGCCGGGTTACCCCTAACTGGGTAACTACTGACACGAATATGTCATTCCCCGATCGTAACCGATATATATCCGAGGATCCCCGATTTCCAACAACCACAAAGTAATAAATTTGCAGTAACTACATAGGTTAAGTATCTGGGCTCCATACCATGATACCACCTCTATCCAGAAGGAATGACATACACTAAAGGGGTGCTACCCCCTAATAACCTTGCTGCATCTTTCCTGTTTTGACCATTTTCGGGGTGTGAGGCTCGATGAAGTCTCGTCCACAAAGCTATGCTTTGGTACAAAGCCATGCCTTGGGTCACAAATGATCAAAGCAATTATCATCAAGATAAACGATCAAACAAATGATCCTATCACAAATGATCATTCAACGATCATTTCACAGCAACACTCAGCATGCCACGTTACCAATTTGGGAATGTATCACTAGTGACCATCAACTATATAACCTCTGAGCTCGTACGTCTCAGAGAAGGGTGTTAAGCTAAGAGAATAAATTCTCCGCCACCAACAGAAATATATTTGATAGAAACCAGCTTTACATCTCAAATTGTAACGTCAGACATACAATCCATACAAGTCTGTTCCAGGATCGAACAGAACCGAAGGCACTTCCAAAGAAGCCATTGCAATCCGGATATTCACTAATCACGTCCGGACAACCCGTCACTAAGGGTGATAAAACCTCTATATCGGAGATCAGCCGATGCAGAGTAACTCGACGGTAATCCATCCGTTTTCACAAATATCCGGTCTTCAACACCGGTCTTCAAATGCAATTTATAACGACGTATCACATATTCGGAGTGGGTTATACGACCCCATGGTCCTTTCCCGGTTAACCCGAATAGTGAGCGCTTATTTTTTAAAAAAAATAAGTGTGGCATTCAATTCAAACAATCACAACAAATACCTATTTAAAGGTAAATATTGATAGTCGGTTATTTAACTATCAATAAAGATGCGCAACATCACCAGATTCCAAATAATTTTCCAAATTATTTGATTTCCCAAAATATAATATCTTTACAAGATATAAAATTTCCACACTTCAAAAATAACCAATGTTTATTTTGAAACCAATTTTCCCTTTCCATTTATAAATTCCATAGTGAATTTATATTTCAAAATATCTACTGATCTACATTTTTCAATAGATTTCCAATATTCAATTCCAATTTATCTTCAAAAAGATAAATTCTCAAAAACGTTCCATTTCATATTGGAAAAGCAATTCCATACTTATTTAAAAGTAAGTGATTCACAAATATTATTTATTTTCACAATTTGAAAATATTCGGTATACTTAAACCATAGTTAAGTATATTTTTTCATTCCTTAAGGAAAAACGTTCTTTTATTCACATTTACTTGGGTCAAAACGAATGTTGCGTAAAACATCGTTACGACGACCCAAAATCACTAGTATAGGGATTCAAAATTTAAAATAGATATATATAAATCCCAATACTATACAAAGTATTTCCTTTCGGAAATCATTTACTATAACAACAGTGTTATAGTCCACCATTTCCTTCTTTTCCTCGAAAACGTCTATTTCAACAATGAATGTCGAAATCTACGACTTCCTTTCCTTCTATTTCTCGAAAACGTCTATTTCAACAATGAATGTTGAAATCTATGTTTTCGATACTTGATGCATTTTAAAACATCTTTAAATCGTCTTAAATTCTATTTAAAACATCCTTTTCCCAAAAGATATCCCTTTTATTTAACGATATATTCACTGTTCAAAAACGTGAATATAACTCCTTTAACAAATTCTATATTCAATTTATCAAATTCCATTTATTTCCGAATTTATAACAATGTTTATAAATTCCATCTCTATTTATGAACTTCAATTTACTAATCTCTTTTATTAAATCCAACTCAATTTATATAACCCAATTATAAACCAAAATCTATATTATAAGTTGAATACTTATAATATTATTTATTTACCAAATCGTTTCTTTGAACTTCACAAATTTTTAAATCTTATTACTCATAAGATTTCTTTATATATTTTCTTTCAATTTCAACTTAAAAAATTTCTTATATTAACTGTTTCTATCAGTATCCCATTTAAATGCCCAAAAGCCAGTTTATAGGTTAATTACCTATAAAACTTTTATTTTCAACATCTATTCATTTGATAACTTTCACAACTTATAAATCTATAAATTTTAATGAAATTCATTTTATACATCAACCCAACACTTTATAAACCCATTTCAGAATCCCAATAAATTTAATTCACAAATATCCATTTATAAAATCTTTTATATAAACCGATAATAAAATTTATCCAAAATCCCAATTTAACTATTTTATAAAAATCTATGTATTTTAAAAATTACCTTTCTGTCATATTTCATAAAAATGTTAATTTTTATAACATAAAAATTTATAAGTTTATTTATTTTAAAATGAATCAATACAAAAATTTAATAAAACATATTCTTTGAAAAATCACTTTATAAACCCTTTTAAATTCAAAATCGTTATTTTTAACTTTAAAAATGAATCCGATGATGCAACAGCATCGAATAGTCAATCACGGCACAAATATTATATATCGATATGATAATCAATAACCACACAATATCTATAATCATATAAATATTTGTGCGGAATCCAGTTGGATCCCTCCAACCTGTTTCCCTGCATCCACAGACGTTAGCACAATACCAATTCCACTTCAAGGTGGAATATCGCGGTATATGGGATTTATAAAATATATATCCGCTTAATAGGCGGCGCAATAGGGTCTCATCCGCTATACAAGGCGGGAAATCAATCAACTGCAATATATACATATGCCAATATATATATTGCTATATATAGATATATCCTACTATATCTAATGTCACAATCAAACAACAATCCATCAATCAACAAATTTTAAATATAACTATTAAAAATTTAAATACCCTTTTGAGTGAGAAGTTCTCACCTTAGCTATCTACTTCACAGTCCATTTCCGTCTCAGCTTGTTTCCGTGATTTTAAAACCTTGTATAAACAGTTTATACAATTTATTAATATTCGAATCAATCGAATAAATTAAATTTCATTTAATAAATTTAATTAACCAATGTTCGATTTTAAGTCAGTAAATTAATCTTAACCAAAAATTTATCCTTTTATTCATTCCCAAATATTCTTATTTTTAACTAAACAAACTAAATAAGCTTATCGAACATATCAACCATTTAAATTAGAAATATGTATGTATATCTATATTTACATTTTCATCTTCCTCACCGTTTTTCTGTACTTTTTATTCTCAAATTTAAATTTACTGGAAACAATTTTTGTAAATCTCATAATCCCATATTTTTTTTCTTCTTTACCGATTGAAAAAAAAACTACAATCACCTTACTGTCACCACCATCGCGAGACCCATCCCCACGAGCTCGAACCCAGGCCATCCCCCAGATCTGCCGCGGCCACCACCTCGCCGTCACTCGAGTTCGAACTGCATCGCCACCATCAGCCGACCCTTTTCATTGCCCTGACCTCGCCTCGAAGCTGCCGCCTCGACCAATCGAGCGCGCGACTCCACTGTGAAACTGCAGCCATCCCTCCTCCAAGTCGCGACCTCCTCCATAAACGCCGCGCCACCCCCACGACCCTCGCCACTTCCAAACCCCACGCACGGCCGCCTCCATCGAACGAGCACCATTCGAACCCTCCAGATGCTCGTGCACACGAGCTTCGTTCGCCGCTGCGCCCTTGCCCTACGCCTCCTGCGCGCGACCCCAGATCTACCCAGAACTTCCTCAATCGGTCGCCATTGATTTTAAACGAGAAGAGGAAGGCTCGGCTTTTTTTTTTTTTTAATATTGAAGAGGATTTCGATTTTTTAAACGAAGAAGAAGAGGGCTTCGGCCATTCTTATGTTTTTAGAAGAGAAGGGGTCTTGAGAAAGGGAAAGCTCGTCTTGATTTTGAATAGAGGGAGACGGCTTCGGCCATTAGTTGTTGAGGAGAGCGGCCATTCCTAAATTTGAACGAAGAAAGGTTTTCGTTTATTTTTTTCCAAATGCTCGGCTAAAAATAAGGAGAGTTGCGTGATAACAGAGACGAAGGGGAGACAAAGAGTATGAGATTTCTTCCTTTGCAGGGAATAGGTCTGCTTGCACGATCTCGTTCGTGATTTTAGGCATAAATTTTGGAACGAAAGTGGCTGATGTTGACCTAATTTAAAAATTAAATTTAAATTGAATTCAATTAATCTCAACGCGTTTACACGTCGTATGCTCACATATCAACTCCGAAAAACACGACATTTGAAATCCGGTAATAATTCGATATTACGGACCCAATGGAACTGGTTTCGTCGAATTCCGAGACTGTATGAAAAATGACTATTTTTAAATATCGATTTAAACGATATAAATTCAAAACCGAACAATTCACTATTAATTTCAAATCTGAAGCTTCTATTATCTTCAGTATTATCAATATTAATTTGATAAGCCCTTGAAATATTTTAAATCAGCTTAAAATTTAAGATTCAAATTTTTATTCAACTTTCAATAAATTAAATTCTATAATTTAATCACCATTTTCAAAGTTATATTGAAAATTCAATCCAAACCATTATTCCAATAGTTAAAACTAATTAAATATTTTCAAATTAAATTATTCGAATTTCTGGGTCGTTACAGAATCGGAGGAGATTTCTCCTCCTGATAGTCAAACATGCTTGATACACAAATTTCTTTGATATTATTACTATAAGTGCAAAGTGTAGGAAAACATTTCGAAAGTATAATATAAATCTTAGCCAACATAGACATTTCGTACTATGCCTACTATAGCTACCATCTAAACAGTGGTGACCACCATAAGTAAATGGCAGGTTCTACAACTAAAACCATATAACGTACGTATTGGAGTTTGGATTTCCAACAAATGGTCAGGCCAAGAAACTTCCCATTGCCACATTAGTATGCCTCTGGAAGGACGCCCCGAGAACCTAACCGGATCTCTGCCAATACAAGGCCGAGTTACCTCCACCTAGGTAACAACTGACACGAGTATGCCATCCCCCGGTCGTAACCGACCTAAATCCCGGGATTCACCAACAACCACAAAGAAATTAATTTTCAGCAACCACATAGGTTAAGTATCAGGTCTCCATACCATAATACCACCTCTATCCAGAAGGAAATGAACATACACTATGGGGGTGCGATCCCTAAATAACCTTGCTACATTCTTCCTGTTTTGACCATTACCGGGGTGTGAGGTCCGACGAAGTCTCGTCTACAAAGCTACGCTTTTCACAAAATCCATGCTTTGATCAAAAAATGATCAGCAACACTCAGCATGCCACGTTACCAAATTGGGAATATATCACTAGTAACCATCAACAACATAACCTCTAAGCTCGTATGTCTCAGAGAAGGGTGTTAAGCCAAGAGAATAAATTCTCCGCCAAAAACAGAAATGTATTTGATAGAAACCAGCTTTACATCTCAAAATGTAATGTCAGACATACAATCCATACAAGTCTGTTTTGGGTTCGAACAGAACCGAAGGCACTTCCAAAGAAGCCCTTGCAAATCTGGATATTCACTAATCACGTTCGGAATTCCCATCACAAAGGGTGATAAAATCTCTATATCGGGGATCGGCCGATGCAGAGACATTCGACGGTAATCCTTCCGTTTTCGAAAATATCTGGTCTTCAACACTGGTCTTCAAATGCTATCCATTACGACGTATCACTATTCGGAATGGGATTCATGACCCAAAGGTCCTCTACCGGCTAAACTGAACAACGAGCGCTTATTTTAAAATAAGTGTAGCATTCACAATCAAGAAAATCACAACAAATACCCATTTAAAGGTAAATATTGATAGTCAGTTATTTAACTATAAAAGCAAACCAACAAATATTCAACACCATAACAATCACTAGGCCCTTTTTATTAATCTTCCATAAATTAAATAACTTGCCAAATATTCACTTCAATTTATCTTTAAAAAGATATATTCTCTGAACCATTTCAATTTCTACATTGGAAAACATTTTCAAATACTTATTTAACAATAAGTAGTTCACTAGTCTATTAATTTTCAATACTTAGAAAATATTCAATATACTTAAAACACGATTAAGTATATATTTTATTCTTTTAAGGAAAACGTTCTCTTTAAACCCAATTAGCTGGGTCAAAACGAATGTTGCGTAAAACATCGTTACGACAACCCAAAATCACTACTATAGGGATTCGAAATTAAGATAGATATATAAATCCCAATACTATATAAAACATTCCCTTTCGAAAATCATTTATTATAACAACAGTGTTATAGTCCACCAATCCCTTTTTATTTCTCGAAAACGTCTATTTCCACAATGAATGTTGAAATCTATGGTTTCGATCCTTAACACATTTTAAAACAACTTCAAATCATTTTAATTCTATTTAAAAGATCACTTCCTAAAACATTTCTTTAATATATTATTCACTGTCCACAATCGTGAATATAAATTGTTTACCAAGTTCAACACTACTACATATTTAATTAAAGGGTTATCCACCGTCCAAAATCGTGGATATATCTCCTTAAATAAGATTTCATATTTAACTTATCAAAATAAGTCGATTTTGGATTTATAAAACAATGTTTATAAATTCCATTTATATTTTATAACAACTTCAACTTATAAAATCACTTTATTAACAAATTCTATCCATATCCCATTTACACGACAAAACCCAAATTATAAGCAAATTACTTATAATTCTCTATTTACAAATTCATTCATTTTATAACTTCACAAATCGTAGATTCTATCCTTTCAAAAAGTCCATTTATAACATCATTTTAAAACATCTTTAAAACTCCTTTATAATTCCATCATTATGATTTATAAAAATCCAATTTTTATGAATCTTTTATATGAAACTTTTATAGTAAATTCAAAAATCTCTATTTAAACTGTTTTATAAAATAATTAACTCCATATTTTCAAAAATCAATTTTCAACTATATTTCTCAAAAATCATAATTTTATAACATTAAAATTATAACATTTATTTATTTAAAATGAATCAATTCCAAAATTCAATAAAACGTATACTTTCAAAAATCACTTGAAAATTCTTTTAAATTCGAAATCGTTACTTTAACATTTTTAAAACTCCAAAAATGGGCCCAATGCTGCAACAACACCAATACATCAACCACGGCATTCAAACATCATATATCAATATGATAACAGAATATATCGCAAATATCTGTAAATAAATCAATACTGTTGAGGAATCCAGTTGGATTCCTCCAACCTGTTTCCCTGCATCCACAGATGTTAGCACAATATCAATCCCGTTTCAAGTTGGAATATCGCGGTACATGGGTTTATATAAAATATTATCCGCTATTATGCGGCGCAATAGGGTCTCATCCGCTATATAATGCGGGAAAATCAACTCCAAATACATATATAATACCAATTCCACATCAAGGTGAAATATCGCGGTATATGTGTTTAATAAATAACATCCGCTTAATATGCGGCGTATAGGATCTATTTCAATACAACATACAGCAATTTTATCATTCAATCACACAATCAAGCAATTTTAAATTTAACTATTTAAAATTTAAATCGAAACAAATTCGATTGAGTGAGAAGTTCTCACCTTGCTTCCAATAGCGGTTTCAGCGTTTTATTTCGAATAAAATTAAACATGCATTTAATTTTACCCAAAACTTTCACTAGCTCCAATCGATTCTAATCCAGCTCCATTGCGTAGTATTCGTCAATACGAAGCCAACGCAAGTCGTTTCGTCAAACTCCGACCTCGTACGAAGAAGTTATAGCATTTTAAAGTTTACACGAATCAATATACAATTTATTTTAAATTTTATTTCTATTTTTATACCCTTGCTGCATTTGGGCTGTTAATTTTGTTACCATCAGATCGTGACCGCACTTCGTTTCTTCTCCAACCCAGGTTTTATATGTACGCGAGAACCCATCTTGCCGCCGACCTTTCCATCAATTTTCGAGCCACCCACATTGCATTCGACAACGATCAACTAGCGCCACCTCGAAGAGCAACTCGTACTCTACCCATGGCCAAAGACCGTATGAGCTCGGCTCCCCATTTCCCTAGAAAATCATGCGCGAACGTTTTGCCTTTGAGCGAGGATTGTCGTTGATCCGTGTCTCCATTCACGATCTTACCCGTTGGATAGGAAAATCTCAACGTGCTCTAGAAGTTTGTAGTTGAAGCTTTCTTGAATTAACATGTGGATTGGAAGATAATTGAAGAAGAAAATCAAGCATTTCTGGTCGTGTACAGTATAATGGCGGCTAGGGTTTATGAGAATTAGGGTTTGTGTAAAATGAAGAAAGTTTGGTCCTTTTATAGAAAATTCTCAAACACTATTCATCCGAAAATTTTCCAAACTCCAAACGAAGCGTGTTGGCTGACGTTTCTAGGGTTTTACCCACGTTCCAAATGCAATGGAATATATACCGGGAGACAATTCGATCATATTTGAAAGATAGGTTTTCAAATCGACTATTTTAAATTTAAAGTTCATTCAAAACGATTTCAGTGCGTTTTAGCTTGCCCCGGACAAACCGTAAATCCAATTGACACGAAATTTGAAATCTTATAATAATAAAACATTACGGATCCGATGAAACTGGTTTCATCGAAATCTGAGACTGTTTGAAAATGGCTATTTTTACTCGTCAATTAAATATTAAAATATTCATTTTCTACAAATTAACTTTTAATTAATTTTTAAAAGTTCTATAGCATCATTCTAACTCCAATATGATTTAATACAACTTTACAAATAAATTTTAAATCACTTTGAACCCAATTTCCAATTATTTCTGTAATTTCAAATATTAAATTATTGATTTAATTATCCAATTAAATCTAGATAGTCGAAATAAAATTTATTCGACTTTCAAATTTTACTTGTTACTATTTAAAAATCAATTAAATATACGAATTTCAAATGAAAGAAATTCTAGGTCGTTACAAACTTTCCCCCTTAAAACAATTTCGTCCTCGAAATTGCCAAGTAAGAAAAAGAGTTACAGAATCCATTAACTTTTCAAAACCATTTGTTCAAATTAAATTTCAAATTCATTTAAACATTTTAACTTTTTCAAATTCATAGTTAAACTTCTTACAATAACTTTACTAAAATTTTCAAATCATATTTAGTTATCTTTTCAAAACCAACTATATCGTTTAACTTTTCACTCCAAAATCTAAGTTATGGTTTTCAAAATTTTCCAATTTTCTCAAAAATATTCTAAAGCCTTAAATTTTCAGAAAATTTTGCCATAACCTCCTTTGCGCGGCTCGATCCGAAAGAAAAATGGCCACATATATCACAAATATACATCTCATCAAAGTAATGACGTATCCCGCAGGGAAAAAAGTGTAAAAGTACGATATGTAATCCGAGATATGTACCTTATATATTATTAGCGAGCATATACGGCTAATATAGCGTGAAAGCGAGCTCCAAATGCGAAGCAAGCGCTTCCGCACCTACTAAACACTCAACGATAATGAGAAACATGCATATATGAAAGTAATATCAATATACAACATATACCAATACAACAACTACATATGCCAATATAGCAAATGCAAAAAAAGGCAAACAATCCAACCATTAAACAACTATCATCCATCAACTTATGCAACAAATCCATATCAAATCAATATACATTCACTTCTCATTAATATTAAATGAATTGGTTTTTCATTTAATCACATTTGATTCATTAACATTGGACTTTGCTAACATTCATTTATTCATTTAGTTTATATTCACTAGTTTACATTCAAGTTAGTTCACTTCCACATTCAAATCAAATTTCATAGCTTCCAATTTTATCAATTCAACTTCATTAACACTTAGTGAATTATATACAATCAACTAACAATCATATAACAACCAAAGCATAACCAACATAACCAAATTATTAAATTTACATTCAATTTGGTTTAACACTTTTAATTTCCAATTGGTTTCATATCTAATTGACTTCCATTCAATTATTCAATTTTTCTTCAACTTCATTAGCTTCTAATGAATTAACACTTACATTCATTATTCTATATTAATTCTTTTACATTCGATTGATTAATATTCAATTCATTTGTTCAATTGCTAATTCATTTAACAAATAAGGTTGAATTTCATTTATATAATTCAAGTTCATATTCATCACTTCAGTTTATTAATTTACTTCGATACCAAAATCAACTTCATTCAACATTACTCAAGTTATATTCCATTTCAAACATCATTTGTTTAACTTAAATTTCCACTTATAAATCCAATTCAGATTCCAATTCTATTTACTTTTACCAAAGTCAAATTTCATCACTTATTCAAATTCATATCTCGTTTTGCTTAACAAAATTGTTTAACCATTTTATCATTTGGTTTCACTTACATTTTCACATTTTACAAGTTATGCAACTTATTTAAACTTTAAAGTTATTTTATATAATCACTTCAGTTTAATTTCCATTTCGATAGCTTATCTAATCCAAATTAATTTATTTAACCTTCATTTAGTTAAATTTCAAATCATATGTTTATTATGCCAACTCAAATTTATTTCAACTTTACCAAAGTAAAATCTTTATTATTTCATATTATAAGTCCAAAACTTGATTACTTATATTCAACAATTACAGCTTGGATTTTAATTTTCAAATTTGTTTATCACAACAAAACTTTAATTTCCAATTTACTATGGTAGCAAATCCATCACGCAGAAACTCGAAAATGATACCGATGATGCTGCAGTCATCACCCTTATTATTTCCCAGTGAGAGTAGTGGATTCAGTGCTTAATATTCTTTCAGAATTTTCCTTTTATTTATAACTCACATTTATAAGTCTTTTTCTTATAGAATTTCACTATTTCACTTCATTTACATAAGATTATTCCAAATTGATTTATCTTACTTAATAACATCTTTAACTTTGAAAAACAACTTTCAAAATAGACGGGATTCAAAACATTCAAATTCACAGTCCAAATCCATTTTTATTTACAACTCATATTTATAAATATATTCATATAGTTTCACTTATTATATATATAAGATTATTTCACAATTGTAAATCACATTAATTATAATTCCATACTTAATAATTCATTTGCTTATACAATTATTCTTTTAATTAGATTATTCAAACATCTTTTAATTAACTTATATATATTCTTACATTTTCAACAACCAAACAATCAATTTATATACTCTTTAATAATTCTAAAAAATTATTCCTTTATATATATAAAATACAATCGAGGTAAAATTATTTCATTTACCCAATTTAAAGTGATACTATGTCGGTTTATCTCGTTTAAGAGTTTAGAAACCCCTATCGATACGGTTGTACTTCCCGCACCGACCAGAATTCATAAACAGCTCAACAGATAAGCAAACATTTTTATATTCACTAACAAATACGTACTCATATCTATTAATCACTCAAACTCATTCTAGAGTACTACTGACTCTATCTCTAATGAGTAATTCCCAATAGAGCCAAGGTTGTCGCTTAACTAAATGCTCTGATACCAGATGTAACGTTTCTGGATTTTCGACTTACGAAGATCGACATTAATACGTCCACTGTATCAACTGCCGAGCAATCGAAGGCCGGAAAAACCGAATTGTTAGGGTTAAAGAAGAAGAGGTAGAAGAAGAAAGAAAGAAAGAAGAAAACAGAAACAATAACAAAATCTCACGTTTCGCAGCGGAACAACATATAATATATCAATGAATAACCTTTAAAACAAAGAATCGTATCTGTTATTACATTACATCATATTACATTACATTATCGGAGTTCATAACAACAAACAACGGAAAAGGAATACTATATACTAGTTGATACGCCATGCCATCCAGCTTGCCTCCAGATCTCTACAGCAGCTCCTGAATTCCAGAATGACCTGCTAACCTGACTCTAGACTGCCCGTGTGGAAAATGATGGGCACCCAGAGTTTAGGAAGGGAACAATAAACTCCAGGTCAGTCATGGGACTGGTGTGAGAACTTAATACAGTTTATCTTTAAAAAAACAAACAAAGAAATATTTTTAAATTAGATTCGAAATGCTTTTAGAAAATGAGACTACCATAAGGCCTCCCGCACACACACACACACAATGCAAACGTAGAATCGGAGGAGACTTCTCCTTATGATAGTCAGACATGCTTGATATGCAAATTTCTTCGATATTATTACTATAAGTGAAAAGTGCAGGAAAACATTTCGAAAGTATAATATAAATCTTAGCCAACATAGACATTTTGTACTATGCCTACTATAGCTACCATCTAAACAGTGGTGACCACCATAAGTAAATGGCAGGTTCTACAACTAAAACCATACAAGGTGCATATTGGAGTTTGGATTTCCAACAAATGGTCAGGCCAAGGAACTTCCCATTGCCATATGGGTACGCCACTGGAAGGACGCCCCGAGAACCTAACCGGATCTCTGCCAACACAAGGCCGGGTTACCTCTAGCTAGGTAACAACTGACACGAGTATGCCATTCCCCGGTCGTAACCGACCTAAATCCCAGGATTCACCAACAACCACAAAGAAATAAATTTGCAGCAACCACATAGGTTAAGTATCAGAGCTCCATACCATAATACCACCTCTATCCAGAAGGAAATGAACATACACTATGGGGGCGCGATCCCCAAATAAGCTTGTTGCATTCTTCCTGTTTTGACGATTACCGGGGTGTGAGGTCCGACGAAGTCTCGTCCACAAAGCTACGCTTTTCACAAAAGCCACGCTTTGATCAACAAATGATCAACAGCACTCAGCATGCCATGTTACCAAATTGGGAATATATCACTAGTAACCATCAACTACATAACCTCTGAGCTCGTATGTCTCAGAGAAGGGTGTTAAGCTAAGAGAATAAATTCTTCGCCACTAACAGAAATGTATTTGATAGAAACCAGCTTTACATCTTAAAATGAAATGTCAGACATACAATCCATGCAAGTATGTTCTGGGTTCGAACAGAACCGAAGGCACTTCCAAAGAAGCCCTTGCAAATCCGGATATTCACTAATCACGTCCGGAATTCCCATCACAAAGGGTGATAATATCTCTATATCGGGGATCAGCCGATGTAGAGACATTCGATGGCAATCCTTCCGTTTTCGAAAATATCCGGTCATCAACACCGATCTTCAAATGCTATCCATTACGACGTATCACTATTCGGAATGGGATTCATGATCCAAAGGTCCTCTCCCGGCTAAACCGAATAATGAGCACTTATTTTAAAATAAGTGAAGGATTCAAATTCAAGTAAATCACAACAAATACCCGTTTAAAGGTAAATATTGATAGTCGATTATTTAACAATCACTAGGCCCTTTTTGTTAATCTTCCATAAATTAAATAACTTGCCAAATATTCACTTCAATTTATCTTTAAAAAGATATATTCACTGAACCATTTCAATTTCTACATTGGAAAACATTTCCAAATACTTATTTAACAATAAGTAGTTCACAAATCTATTAATTTTCAATACTTAGAAAATATTCAATACACTTAAAACACGATTAAGTATATATTTTATTCTTTTAACGAAAACGTTCTCTTTAAACCCATTTAGCTAGGTCAAAACGAATGTTGCGTAAAACATCGTTACGGCAACCCAAAATCACTATATAGGGATTCGAAATTAAGATAGATATATAAATCCCAATACTATATAAAACATTCCCTTTCGAAAGTCGTTTACTATAACAACAGTGTTATAGTCCACCATTCCCTTTTTATTTCTCGAAAACGTCTATTTCCACAATGAATGTTGAAATCTATGGTTTCGATCCTCAACACATTTTAAAACAACTTCAAATCATTTTAATTCTATTCAAAAGATCACTTTATAAAACATTTCTTTAATATATTATTCACTGTCCACAATCGTGAATATAAATCGTTTACCAAATTCAACACTACTACATATTTAATTAAAGGGTTATCCACCGTCCAAAATCGTGGATATATCTCCTTAAATAAGATTCCATATTTAACTTATCGAAATAAGTCGATTTTGGATATATAAAACAATGTTTATAAATTCCATTTATATTTTATAACAACTTCAACTTATAAAATCACTTTATTAACAAATTCTATCCATATCCCATTTACACGACAAAACCCAAATTATAAGCAAATTACTTATAATTCTCTATTTACAAATTCATTCATTTTATAACTTTACAAATCGTAGATTCTATCCTTTTAAAAAATCTATTTATAACATCATTTTAAAACGTCTTTAAAACTCCTTTATAATTCCATCACTTTGATTTATAAAAATCCAATTTTTATAAATCTTTTATATAAAACTTTTATAATAAATTCAAAAATCTCTATTTGAACTGTTTTGTAAAATCATTAACTCCATATTTTCAAAAATCAATTTTCAACTATATTTCTCAAAAATCATAATTTTTATAACATTAAAATTATAACGTTTATTTATTTAAAATGAATCAATTCCAAAATTCAATAAAACGTATACTTTCAAAAATCACTTGAAAATCCTTTTAAATTCGAAGTCGTTACTTTAACATTTTTAAAACTCCAAAAAAGGCCCAATGCTGCAATAACACCAATACATCAACCACGACATCCAAACATCATATATCAATATGATAACAGAATATATCGCAAATATCTGTAAATAAATCAATACTGTTGAGGAATCCAGTTGGATTCCTCTAACCTATTTCCCTGCATCCACAGATGTTAGCACAATACCAATCCCGTTTCAAGACGGAATATCGTGGTATATGGGTTTATATAAAATATTATCCGCTATTATGCGGCGCAATAGGGTCTCATCCGCTATATAATGCGGGAAAATCAACTCCAAATACATATACAATACCAATTCTACATCAAGGTGAAATATCGCGGTATATGTGTTTAATAAATAACATCCGCTTAATATGCGGCGTATAGGGTCTATTTCAATACAACATATAGCAATTTTATCATTCATCGCACAATCATGCAATTTTAAATTTAACTATTTTAAATTTAAATCGAAACAAATTCGATTGAGTGAGAAGTTCTCACCTTGCTTCCAATAGCGGTTTCAATGTTTTATTTCGAATAAAATTAAACACGCGTTTAATTTTATCCAAAATTTTCACTATCTCCAGTCGATTCCAATCTAGCTCCATTGCGTAGTATTCGTCAATACGAAGCCAACGCAAGACGTTTCGTCAAATTCCGACCTCGTACGAAGAAGTTATAGCATTTTAAAGTTTACACGAATCAATATACAATTTATTTTAAATTTTATTTCTATTTTTATACCCATGCTGCATCTGGGCCGTTAATTTTGTTACCATCAGATCGTGACCGCACTTCCTTTCTTCTCCAACCCAGGTTTTATACGTAGGCGAGAACCCATCTTGTCGCCGAACTTTCCATCAATTTTTGAGCCACCCACGTTGCATTCGATAACGATCAGCTAGCGCCACCTCGAAGAGCAACTCTTACTCTACCTACGGCCAAGACTGCATGAGCTCGGCTCCCAATTTCCCTAGAAAATCGTGCACGAACGTTCTGGCTTTGTGTAACAACCCATATTTTGATAATTAAAATATTAAATTTAATAAGGTTTTGGGCTTTAATATTGTAAGAAATTAAAATTTATGATTTATTAAATTGAATCTTATTAGATTAGAAATTTTGACTTTAAGATAAATCTTAAAACAAATAATTTAATGAGATAAAACATATAATTGGCTAATATTGATTGAATGTAATTGACTACTATACTATGTTAACGTAATTTCAGTCAATTTAAATAATAAAGGTTAATAAGGAGTAGAATAAATGATGTATAAATTGATGTAATCTTATGTTATTAATTGCAATTGGTTTTAATATGGAGTATGAAATCAATTATTTTGTACGTAAATTTATTAACCTTTATTTGTAAACAATAAGTTAATAGATATGGATTATTAACATATAACTATTGTTCTATTTATTTTCTTATTATTAAATCCGTTAGAAATTTATTTGGTAATTAATGGAGAATTAATGTAATTGAAATATTACAATTGATATAAGAAAAAACGTTAACTGTTGAGTGGTGAGTGTAAAACTTATGTTAATCAATTGCATAAGGGAATAGTTGATTTGATAATAAGAATGTAAATCAAAATAAAAGGATTTGCTTGAAATTTAAATATATAAAATGAACCGGTTTTATTACATTTGTAATTAAATGTTGGAATTAAATTAGTATATAGATATTGGGTTCAACATAGAAAATTGGATTTCAAAGGAAACAATTGGATTAATTATCTTCCCTGTATTAGGGTATGTTTTGAGATTTAATCATTGTAAGTAATAGTAATTATATCTTGCCATTAATAAGAGATAGAAGTAAATGGTAATTAAATAATGATATGTGCAACATATGTTTTGCGTTAAAAATATAATGAGAATTTCATTGAGAAATATTACGTTCAAATTGTAAGCACTTAAATTTGGTACAAATATAACAATTATATGAAATTAATTGATAAAAAATGATGTGGTTGTACGAAGTATTATTTATGTGACTCTTTAATGTGATAATCTTTAAATATAAGTTGGTTTTAAAGGGGGAGGTGTTAATTGTAAATGAATGTGCAATAAAAAGAAATATGTTTTCATAAAAATAAAAGAAAAGGATGGTTTCTTGATAAGAATATTCTTATCAAATAAAATGAATATTTCATCTATGAATGTTAATTTAATTTCATTAAAACAAAGAATTGAATTTTGTTGTATGTTTCTAGTTGGAATATTTGATTTATTTAAATATTCCTTAATTTGAATTTAATTAAAAAATATATACAATAATAAAATGGTAAGAAAACAACTTAAACGTTTGGTTAAGTTTTTGATTTGGAATAGTCAGCATATTAACATAGGAGATTTATTCCGTTTCAAATTTAACTTTGGGGTCTCTGTTCATCTTTTAATGTGTGGGGTGGCGGTCCTCATTATGTTAATTGTAGTGTTTAATTTTATTTACTGTTTACTAAATAAAAATACATATATGTGTGTAAATTTGAGCGTAATAGGGTTATTAAAATATGTTAAAATGAATTTTTTTAGTATATTTGATTTGTGATTTCTATGTACGGACTACATTCTCAAATTTAAATCTGTCGCTTTCATTTATTTTGTTTTATTACTACTTCCTTTCATTAAATACATGCCTCTTTTGGTCTTCCGGTAAGTATTATTTATTTACACGCGAGCCTTGCCTTGAAATATTTCATTTGTGAATTTAGATTTAATTTCATTAGAGTAAAGAATAGAATGATTTGTTAATAAAGGAAATATATATTTATTTGAACGCTGTTTTAGCATACAGATTGATTTCAAGAATAGGAATATAATTTAAGTAAGTTATTTATTACGGTGGTGTAAAACAACAAATTTATAAACATGTTTAAATGACTTAAGGAAACAATTATCCTATTTCTCATCCATTTTGGTTTATCTATTTTGAAATTTAACTTTGTTATTAATAGCAATTAATGTAATGGAAAGATTTCGATTAAAAGGAAAGAAAACTTTGATTGCAATTAATCGATTTAATAAAAGAAACGTACATTTTGTGTTAAACAGAAATGGTGCTTTAATGGAAATAAAAGAATTGAACGTTCTCATTTTTAAGGTAGGTATAATTTTATTAATTATGCGTAGCTAAAAATTTGTATGTGTACAAATTGAGTATTATTTGAGTGAATGAAATTAATTTGGTTCCGTTTCGAAAGAAATTGAATTTCAAAATGTGTATGTGGTCCCTTCATTTCTTTTTATTTATTGCATGTACGTTTTAAAATAGTTACCTCGTTATTAAAACTGGGTCTGTTTATTTCTCCTTCGGTTCAATACCTAAGCCTAAGCTTTTAGGCTATATTTAATTTTTTCCATCTCATTTTTGGTTACAAATTTTTTTATTTTCCTTTGGTTTGCAAATTTTCTCATTCCTACATACATTTCCTTATGCATTATCAATGCCTAAAGCATTTAAAACTAAACGTGCATTTTGTCCCTCCACCTTTATTTCCTTTTTATTAAATAATCTATAAGTTTATTTCTTCATTTGCGTTTTTATTTCTTCTATCACCTCATATTCATTTAGTTCACATCTTTCAATACTACGTTTTAGGGTTGTTCATCTTTACTTTATTTCAATTCCTAGTTTGTTTATATGTACCTTATTAGCTTTTCATTTGTTTCCATCTTCATTCCTTTAGTCATATTTCATTTTCTATCTCATCTTCTATAGCTACATTTTCCAAATAAAACTTCCATCTCATTTTTTTCTTTTTCTTCACCTTCATCCTTCCGTTTTCATTTTTCTTCTTTAAATCTCCTTCTTCTCTTTTTTTTTGCTTCATTCTTTATCTTTTTGTTTCTTCTTCTTCAAATCTTCTTCTTTTTGAAAGCTTCCTTTTCTTTTTCAGTTCTTCTTCTTCTTTAAATTTTCTTCTTCTTTTCTAAACATTCTTCTTTTTTCCAAATCTTTTTCTTCAATCCAGATCTATAACAACTTCTCTATCTCTTCCAAGACATTCTAGAAAAAAGATTAAGACAGAAGGAAACAAATCAAAAGGAGGAAGTAGTAGCGGATCCAAATCCGACTAGAAAAAGGGAGATCCAGAAGGTGAGTATTTAAACCCACTCACGAAGTACTAAATTTTTATTGCAATTTAAACCAGGTCATATAGTGATAAATTTTTGATTGTTGGTATGGAATATTTATTAATATTTAATTTGAATAGCTAAATTCCAATATGTGATGACTAATAATTACTGTGACATGTTATTGAATTGGGTATTTTTTGAATTGATTGATTTGAATGTTGATTGTATGTTGTGATGGATGCTATTGTGATTGAATGTATATTTGTTCATTTATTTGATATATCCTTGTTATCACCCTATAGTTTATTGTAATTATTTAAATTTTCATATTGATTATTTGCACACTGAATAAGGATGTAAAACCCATGAATTTCAAGTATTTACATCAGAGGAAATATAGTACGTTTAGATTTACTATTTGAACCATAAAAATGGTTTTGGGAAGTAAACCATCGTTACCTTACTTAAAAGTTTTCAAAATTAAATTTTAAAACATTGGGAAGTTTCCAAAAAAGTGAATATTGAAACCTTGGAACATTTTTATAAATCAAATCTCTAAAACTATGAAATTTAACTGGGAATTGTTCTGTAAATTTGTAATTTACTAGAATGGATCTATTGTGAAATCTATTTTATTTTGAATAATAATAACATTTCTAGAAATTTGAACCTTTAAAGTGTAGTTATCTGCATTCCTTATTTCATATACTTTTGATTTAATTTGCATAAGAATTTTAGTTCTGACTGGAGTGTGTTATTTTCCTTTATGCTCGGGTCAGCCTGAGTTTTTCAGCATTGAAGACTAATTCTGGTGGACGAAGATGAAGATTCAGTATGTTATTGCTATTTATTATTCCACTACATTCTGTGTTCCGCTGCATTATTTGGTTATTTATGATATATGTATAACTTTGATTTGAATTTGTAAAAGTGTAATGAAATGTTATTTGTAAAACAGCTTCATGAATTGTTTATTTGATTATTATATTTTTTTCTCTTTCCTTTTTTTATTATTATTTACCCCATTAACAATCCACCCTTTTGAATGGTTTGATTCTGACATGTGTGCTTTATTGTCGATTTGAACCATCCAAAAAGGTGGGTTGTTACAGTTGGTATCAGAGCTTTGGTTTAGACATACCTTAGCCTGTTGCAGTTAACTCATTAGAGATATGGTAGTAATACCCTAGAATGAGTTGTCTGAGTGTATACGAGAGCGCATATTTGTTAGTGTTATAAAAATGTTTTATATAAATATTGAAATGAAATTATTTTTCCTAATATTAAATGATATATATAAAGGAATAAATTTTTAAGACTAAAATAGTTATTTGTAATGTGATTGATTTATGAAATGGTAATATTTAATTATTATCATTTTTGTTGACTTATTGTATTTAATCAAATTATAAACATTGGTTAATTATCGTTGATTGAATTAATGGACTAAACACTAGTTTAATAATGGTGTATTAAAGAGAATAAAATGAATAATTAGGATATTTGTTTATGAAATTGAAATGTTGATGTGAATTTTGTTATTTGTTGACATGTAGTTTCATCTATTGGAAAAAAATGGAATATTTGGATATTTTGGATAATCGAAACCTTTTTGTATTAATATATGTGTGAAACTTGATAATTAGGTTGAATTATATAGTTGAATGGATAAACTTAATTTGAAAGCAAGTAAAGTAAGGTTTAATTTGTTATATCTATGTTTAGTAAATGAATAGAATTGGTGTATACATTCTTAGCATGTAATGTAATAATATACAAGTGTGAACTTTAAGCTTGGGATGTTTAAATTGAAATTGTGATTAAGGAAATGTTGTAAATGAGATTAAATTGGAAAAATATGTTTATAAACTTAATTAACATTTATGAAACATGTCATAAATAAATTTAAAGGTAAAGGTGAAATTAAATGGAATAAGAAATATGAACTAAAAGTGAAATGATTTCAAATAAAACCATGACTTGTAAATTGTTATGAAATAAATAGATGTTGCAATAAATGGTTATAAATAAAGTTGTGATAACTTTAAACTCGAACAATATCTTATAAAAAGGAATTAAGTTTTATAAATTGGTCGTAAAGAAATTCCTTATGAAATGATTTGCAAATAAATTAGTTTTAAATGAGAAATATTACATGTGAAATGAATGTAATTTAAATTAAAGAGAAATATAAGCAATATTACGAGAATGGATATATTAATGTTTATATTAAATGGAGAAATTCTGTGAAACAAATATTAAAGTATGAAGTGATATTTGTGTTAATCGATGAGATTAAAAATGAATTCAATTAAAATGAAATTGTGATGAAACAAATTGGAATAATTAATAAGTTGTATGTATATTATTTTATTCGCAAAATTAATTTGATCCAGATTTGAGTATACAAGTTCTATGTGAATTACATCACTTCGTGTTGAGATTTTTCATTCGATTCTTGATGGCGAATATTTGATATGGATTTTTGGTTTGATTATAGAATTCTCTATCATAGTATATGGCTATGCAAGGAGAATGATGTTTTCTAATCAAGAAACCATATCGAAGTCCGCATTAGGGAAGTTGAATGGACAATACTAGTTCGAAAGCTAACTTGTGTGATCGAGCAGGCGATCGAATGTGATTTTGCGAAATGATGACATACGTACATCTTATGTTCTAATATTATTGATATGCTTTGGCGCTGAAATTGAAAGTTGTTGGGTTGGATATCTTTATAATTTAAATTAGAATTTTCTTGTATGCAGAACTACTATTGATTTAAAACCATTTTTACAAAACTATTTCTTTTATTTTTCTTATACAAACTATCTTGTTCTATTTTATTTACCAAACTATTTCATAAACTATTTCACAAAACTATTTTATGTACAAAACTATTTTACAAACTATTTTACACAACTATTTTATATACAAAATAACAAAACTATTCTAAATTCAAAACTTTTTATGAACCAAAGATGTTCAATCCTATATGGTTTTTCATACAGCGAAATTTATTTTGGAAATTTTTTATTCTTGTATAAGATGGACTTTGTATAAGTACAAGTGATTTTGAAAGGTATTCGATCTGAAGAGATAAATTTTATATATAACGGAATTTATATAAGAATGATTTGATATATTCGAGATTATTGATTTTGGAAAGTACTTTATCTGAAAATGAAATCTTATATATACAGGAATTTATATAAGTGCGATATTTGAAACTATGATTTTGAAAGGGTACTATATATGGTATATTATATTTTGAAGTAAGAGGTATGGGGAAGTACCCTCCGTGAAGAAGTATAGTATGATATGCTTCGACCTAGATGGACTTGGGGAATCCAGGAATGGATTCGACCGATAAACCCCCATGGACTTGGGTGAATTCAGAAATGGATTCGAACTGATATGGTTGTCCGGACTTAAACTCATGAGTTCCTTGATTTTTTTTCCAGGGTAGATGGTTCTTTAGTTTACCCAATGGAGGCGCTTTCGATCCTGGGATCTGTTGTTTATGGATCTTCCAGGAAGGAAGTGCATCCATTGCGTAAATCATTGAATCAGCAGCGTACCACTGCAGTAGGGGTCAACGGTCCCTTGTTTACGAATTGGCTATAATATTTTTCTAGAATCCGGAAGGTCGAAGGATCTTCTGGAAAGTTTTGTGTCCATTGCATAAATACTGGATCAGCAGCAGGCCACTGCTATCGTATTATCATCATTTGACATTGGATTTTGAGCGGTACTTCTCATACCTATTTTTAAGTATTTTCACTGGGTGTTGAAACAAATCTACTAAGCACTTGGAGAATTCTACCCTTGCACCTGATCAACGCATGGCCAGAGTCTGCAAGAATGAGGATAAATCTGTTAAGACATCGAGTTATAAAAGTATTTTGATAAAGTATTATATAAAAGACATTTTGGTCATTTTTTGTCAATTCTAAATACTTTAAATGTTTAAAATATTGTTTAATAACTTACAACACGGTTTAATAGTAAATTATCAGTGTTGTAAATATTTTAGAAGTTAATAATAAAATAAAATATATTTAAAGTAAATGATTATTGATTTATTAATAATATTTGGAAAGTATCTTGAGATAAAATTAATAAATTTATAAATAGTGGATTTAGTGTTTTTAGTAGCTTCTTTCCAAATATAAGTAATGATGTAAATAATTATTTTCAAATAGTTTACATATATTTATAAAGATGTTATTTAAAATATTTAAATGGTATTCATAAATGAAGCAAGAAACTTTATAAATGAATTTTTGAAATGTATTAAAGATGATTGATTTGCAAATAAAGCTTTCAAATGAATATTTCAAGTAAAATTAATATAAGTTTCTTTGAATGTATAATTTAAGGATATTATATAAATGGAAAGAAGAAAAAATTTGATTTGCGAAGTTTATTTATAGCAATATACTTGACAAATAAATTTGAATCCTTATGTTGGAAGTATAGTTTGAAATATTTATTTGATTTCAAAGTACTAATAGTAAAGTTTATAGGTTTATTTACTACTTGAATTTTGTATTAGAATATTCATTTTGAAACAAGTGTTTAAATTAATTATGAAGGTATGAAATTTTATACTTTGATTTAGAAATTTAATGTAAGATTTGAGTATACTATTAGTTTCTGTTTAATAATATTGAGTTTATACTTATTTTAAAAATATTGAGTCTAATAAATTTTTTGGATTTAAGGAACCTTATTTTAAAGCTTATTATAATGTTTTGATGTAAATCTCTAACATTGTTTTAGACTTTTGAAAAATCTTTGCATAACGCTATGAGGATGTTTTAAATATATCTTATATTTTTATTAAGTGGATGAGGTTAAATGTTTTAACTGAATTTTTAGATACGTTGAAATATTTCTTTTCTCTTTAAGGGCAAATACCAAAAAACTTGAATTTTTATTCAATAACCGAATGGAGTTATTTTCAGATTTATATTAAATTTAAATATGCAAGTTAAATTGTTTATAAATTGATCATTTTGAATAAAATATTTCAAATTCCTCGATTCCTTGTTCCTTTTCGAGGACGAAAAAGTTTTGAGTAGGGGAGACTGTAACAACCCATATTTTGGTAATTAAAAATATTAAATTTAATGAGGTTTTGGGCTTTAATATTGTCATAAATTAAAATTTATGATTTATTAAATTGAATATTATTAGATTAGAAATTTTGACTTTAAGATAAATCTTAAAACAAATAATTTAATGAGATAAAACATATAATTGGCTAATATTGATTGAATGTAATTGACTACTATACTATGTTAACGTAATTTCAATCAATTTAAATAATAAAGGTTAATAAGGAATAGAATAAATGATGTACAAATTGATGTAATCTTATGTTATTAATTGCAATTGGTTTTAATATGGAGTATGAAATCAATTATTTTGTACATAAATTTATTAACCTTTATTTGTAAACAATAAGTTAATAGATATGGATTATTAACGTATAACCATTGTTTTATTTATTTTCTTATTATTAAATCTGTTAGAAATTTATTTGGTAACTAATGGAGAATTAATGTAATTGAAATATTACAATTGATATAAGAAGAAACGTTAACTGTTGAGTGGTGAGTGTAAAACTTATGTTAATCAATTGCATAAGGGAATAGTTGAGTTGATAATAAGAATGTAAATAAAAATAAAAGGATTTGCTTGAAATTTAAATATATATAATGAACAGGTTTTATTACATTTGTAATTAAATGTTGGAATTAAATTAGTATATAAATATTGGGTTCAACATAGAAAATTGGATTTCAAAGGAAACAATTGGATTAATTATCTTCCCTGCATTAGGGTATGTTTTGAGATTTAATCATTGTAAATCATAGTAATTATATCTTTCCATTAATAAGAGATAGAAGTAAATGGTAATTAATTAATGATATGTGCAACATATGTTTTATGTTAAAAATATAATGAGAATTTCACTGAGAAATATTACGTTCAAATTGTAAGCACTTAAATTTGGTACAAATATAACGATTATATGAAATTAATTGATAAAGAAATGATGTGGTTGTACGAAGTATTATTTCTGTGACTCTTTAATGGGATAATCTTTAAATATAAGTTGGTTTTAAAGGGGGATGTGTTAATTGTAAATGAATGTGTAATAAAAAGAAATATGTTTTGATAAAAAGAAAAGAAAAGAATGGTTTCTTGATAAGAATATTCTTATCAAATAAAGTGAATATTTCATCTATGAATGTTAATTTAATTTCATTAAAACAAACATTGAATTTTGTTATATGTTTCTAGTTGGAATATTTGATTTATTCAAATATTCCTTAATTTGAATTTAATTAAAAAAATATACAATAATAAAATGGTAAAACTTGAAGGTTTGGCTAAGTTTTTGATTTGGAATAGTTAGCATATTAACATAGGAGATTTTTTCATTTCAAAATTGACTTTGGGGTCTTAGTTCATCTTTTAATGTGTGGGGTGGCGGTCCTCATTATTTTATTGTAGTGTTTAATTTTATTTACTGTTTACTAAATAAAAATACATATATGTGTGTAAATTTGAGCGTATTAGGGTTATTAAAATATGTTAAAATGAATTGTTTTTTTTAGTATATTTGATTTGTGATTTCTATGTACGGACTACATTCTCAAATTTGAATCTATCGCTTTCATTTATTTTGTTTTATTACTACTTTCTCAAATTTAAATCTGTCGCTTTAATGGAAATAAAAGAATTGAACATTCTTATTTTTAAGGTAGGTATAATTTTATTAATTATGCGTAGGTAAAAATTTGTACATGTACAAATTGAGTATTATTTGCGTGAATGAAATTAATTTGGTTACGTTTTGAAAGAAATTGAATTTCAAAATGTGTATGTGGTCCCTTCATTTCATTTTATTTATTGCATGTACATTTTAAAATAGTCACCTCATTATTAAAACTTGGTCCGTTCATTTCTCCTTCGGTTTAATACCTAAGCCTAAGCTTTTAGGCTATAATTAATTCTTTCCATCTCATTTTTGGTTATAAAATTTTTTATTTTCCTTCGGTTTGCAAATTTTCCCATTCCTACATACATTTCCTTATGCATTATCAATGCCTAAAGCATTTAAAACTAAACGTGCATTTTGTCCCTCCACCTTTATTTCCTTATTATTAAATAATCTATAATTTTATTTCTTCATTTGCATTTTTATTTCTTCTATCACCTCATATTCATTTAGTTCACATCTTTCAATACTACGTTTTAGGGATGTTCATATTTTACTTTATTTCAATTCCTAGTTTGTTTATATATACCTTATTAGCTTTTCATTTGTTTCCATCTTCATTCCTTTAGTCATATTTCATTTTCTAATCTCATCTTCTATAGCTTCATTTTCCAAATAAAACTTCCATCTCATTTTTTTCTTTCTTCACCTTCCTCCTTCCGTTTTCATTTTTCTTCTTTAAATCTCCTTCTTCTCTTTTTTTTGCTTCATTCTTTATCTTTTTGTTTCTTCTTCTTCAAATCTTCTTCTTTTGGAAAGCTTCCTTTTCTTTTTCAATTCTTCATCTTCTTTAAATTTCTTCTTCTTTTCCAAACATTCTTCTTTTTTCCAAATCTTTTTCTTCAAATCCAGATCTATAACAACTTCTTTATCTCTTTCAAGACATTCTAAAAAAAGATTAAGATAGAAGGAAACAAATCAAAAGAAGGAAGTAGTAGGGGATCCAAATCCGACTAGAAAAGAGAGATCCAGAAGGTGAGTGTTTAAACTCACTCACGAAATACTAAAATTTTATTGCAAGTTAGACCAGGCCATATAGTGATAAATTTTTGATTGTTGGTTTGGAATATTTATTAATATTTAATTTGAATAGCTAAATTCCAATATGTGATGACTAATAATTACTGTGACATGTTATTGAATTGGTTGATTTGTTGAATTGATTGATTTGAATGTTGATTGTATGTTGTGATGGATGCTATTGTGATTGAATGTATATTTGTTCATTTATTTGATATATCCTTGTTATCACCCTATAGTTTATTGTAATTATTTAAATTTTCATATTGATTATTTGCACACTGAATAAGGATGTAAAACTCATGAATTTCAAGTATTTACATCAGAGGAAAAATAGTATGTTTAGATTTACTATTTGAACCATAAAAATGGTTTTGGGAAGTAAACCATCGTTACCTTACTTGAAAGTTTTCAAAATTAAATTTTAAAACATTGGGAAGTTTCCAAAAAAGTGAATATTGAAACTTTGGAACATTTTTATAAATCAAATCTCTAAAACTATGAAATTTAACTGGGAATTGTTTTGTAAATTTGTAATTTACTAGATTGGATATATTGTGAAATCCATTTTATTTTGAATATGGAAACAATAACATTTCCAAAAATTTGAACCTTCAAAAATGCAGTTATCTGCATTCCTTATTTCATATACTTTTGATTTAATTGCATAAAAATTTTATTTCTGACTCGAGTGTATTATTTTCCTTTATGCTCGGGTCAGCCTGAGTTCTTCAACATTGAAGACTAATTCTTGTGGACGAAGATTCAGTATTTTATTGCTATTTATTATTCCACTACATTCCGTGTTCCGCTGCATTATTTGGTTATTTATGATATATGTATAACTATGATTTGAATTTGTAAAAGTGTAATGAAATATTATTTGTAAAACAGCTTCATGAACTGTTTATTTGATTATTATATTTTGTCATTACGTTGCGAGATTCTGTATTTTGTTTTTCTCTTTCCTTTTTCTTTTTTTGCTTATTTACCCCATTAATAATCCGCCCTTTTGAATGGTTTGACTCTGACATGTGTGGTTTATTATCGATTTGAACCATCCAAAAAGGTGGGTTGTTACACTTTGAGCGAGGATTGCCGTTGCTCCATGTCTCCATTCACGATCTTACCCGTTGGATAGGAAGATCTCAACGTGCTCTAGAAGTTTGTAGTTGAAGCTTTCTTGAATTAACAAGTGGATTGGAAGATAATTGAAGAAGAAAATTGAACATTTCTGGCCGTGTACAGTATAATGGCGGCTATGTTTATGAGAATTAGGGTTTGTGTAAAATGGAGAAAATTAGGTCCTTTTATAGAAAATTCTCAAACACTATTCATCCGAAAATTTTCCGAACTCCAAACGAAGCGTGCCGGCTGACGTTTCTAAGGTTTTACCCACGTTCCGAACGTAATGGAATATGTATCAGGAGCCAATTCGATCATATTTGAAAGATAGGTTTTCAAATCGACTATTTAAAATTTAAAATTCACTCAAACCGATTTCAGTGCGTTTTAGCTTACCCCGAACAAACCGTAAATCCAATTGACATGAAATTTGAAATCTTACAATGATATAACATTACGGATCCGATGAAACTGGTTTCATCAAAATCCAAGACTGTTTGAAAAATGTCTATTTTTACTCGCTAATTAAATATTAAAATATTCAATTTCTACAAATTAACTTTTAATTAAATTTTAAAAGTTCTATAACATCATTCTAACTCCAATATGATTTAATACAACTTTACAAATAAATTTTAAATCACTTTGAACCCAATTTCCAATTATTTCTGTAATTTCAAATATTAAATTATCGATTTAATTATCCAATAAAATGTAGATAGTCGAAATAAAATTTATTCGACTTTCAAATTTTACTTGTTACTATTTAAAAATCAATTAAATATACGAATTTCAAATGATAGAAATTCTGGGTCGTTACACATGCATAAAATGTTAATTCATATTTTTGGGGAATGCCCAAATTTCCCTTAAGGTAGTGTGGCCAACAAGTAATCATTAGTATGTGTTAATTCTTCACTTAAATGTGCATGAAGCTTTAATGGCCTTTCAGCATGTGCATCAGCTCCTAATTGAAAATTAAGGTAAGTGGGTAGGTGGGGTCCTCCATTATCATGTGCTTGAATTATTTCCTCTTCATTCATTTGTATTCCCTTGTGCGTGCACATATGTTCATGAAGCCCTCTTCCACATGCATCAAAATTTCCTAAATAAATCATAAAAATTTCCATGTAAAAATTCTCAAATCGATACATCCACAAAAATGACCATTTTGCCCCTCAATGAAGATGAATATATAATAATTTGAAAATAATTGAATTTTGGTTTTAAACATGTTAAAATGCCCAAATATGGTATTTATTTAAATAAAAATAGATAATTCATGGATGTAAATATATGCACATTAACGTGCACAATAAATACCCCCACACTTATCTTTTTATTCGTCCTCGAATAAAGGAAAACTAAGATAACCCATTTTCGTAGAAAGCACGATAACGTTGAGCGTATGCAATAAGCCATCAAACCACTAGGTGTCCCCAATAAGACGAGTGTTATCTCGTGAGGGTTTTCAGCGGATACCACCCACAAAATCCAGTTGCAAATTGAAAATATTTACAAAGTGCAAGATTTATTTACAAGGGGATGAATGCAAGTTTTTGAAAGTATTTACAAATGAAAGATTTACTTTTAAATAGACATAAATAAGTTAAATATAAGTCTTAGTCATTATCTTGAAAATTTAAGTCATTTGCTTGTTAAAATTTCCAAAAAAAATTAAGTTGTCATAACAGATAGACTATAGTTTGACTAGTTGTTTCGGTTGATAACACTATGTAATTATGAAATGGATCCTTAGTTGATTATCAAAGTTTGTCAAAGTGGTATTCTCATTTCTTTTCAATAACAAGTTAAATCAAACAAGTAAAAATAATTCTTAGATTTCAATTGCTCACTCTCTCTTATTTAATTTTTTTTATTGATATTAACACTATTTGCATATGCCTAACTCAGGTAAACTAAGGTCAGATATATTACCTATGTACTACCTTGCGGACTGATGTGAGCGGAATACAAAGCGTGGCAAGTGAACACACAAGTGTGAACACTTATCGACTATAGGCTTTATTAAAAAGAATATTTATATACATACACCTAATTCAGGTAAATTGAGGCCAGATATACCGATCGTACACTGGCTTTCGGGCTTACATGAGAAGGGTACAGAGCATGGCGAGTGAACACACGAGTGTGAATACATGACTCTAGGTGTTAAAATTATATATATATATATATATATATATATATATATATATATGTATGTATGTATGTACAAATGTTATTTTAGAAGGAGAGAGTTTTGTAAAAATCATCTTAGCACCATTTAACTTAGAAGATAAAAATGTTATATCCTTTACTTTAAATTTACCACTTTTTTAAAAAAAGATTTTCTATTAGAACATACTTCATAATTAACACATATG
Source organism: Allium cepa (assembly GCA_030765085.1). NCBI lineage: Eukaryota > Viridiplantae > Streptophyta > Magnoliopsida > Asparagales > Amaryllidaceae > Allium > Allium cepa. Next base: position 105,594,959 of record CM060937.1, on the reverse strand, counting down.
AACCTTCCTATATACTAGTTAAACCATTGTTATTTGTAATAAAACTTTTTATTTTTATTTTTGTTAAGACAGATAAACTTTCAAAAATTTCAATTTATTAGCCAAAACTTATACTTATATCCCATAGTGTTTCTTCAAAAATAAATCAAAATGCTAAAAGGAAAATGTTTTTCAGATTTAGAAATTTTGAGATTTTTTTAAGTTAAAAGAAAATGAAAATTCAAAAATGCCATGAAACTTAAAAAAATTAAAACGAGACTCCTCCCACACTTAATTTTGACCGTATCCCCACAGTCAATGCATAATATAATGAGTGTAACAGGGAAGAATATGTACATATTTACAAAAGAGGGTTAACATTCTTACTAGACATAGCTTGGCTCATGAAGGATCATGAACTCCTCCTCTTGGTTATTTGGAAATTCCAAGAAAGGTGTCAAACGATGACCATTGACTTAGAAAATCGATCCATCCCTGGGGTTTTCTATTGCTACAGCACCATATGGAAAAACAATTTACCACAAATGATCCGACCCATTCTGATTTAAGTTTCCCAAGGAATAAATGAAGTCTTGAGTCATATAAAAGAACTTTCTAGTTAGGCGAAAACGTTTTCCTTAGGATTGACTTGTCATGAAAAACTTTGGTTCTTTCTTTGTAAATTTTCTTGTTTTCATACGCGTCGTTCCTATGTTCTTATAGTTCGTTGAGTTGTGATTTTCGGTTTTTGCCAGCTTTTTCAAGATCGAAGTTTAATTTCTTTATTGCCCATAACGCTTTGTGTTTGATTTCAACGGATAAATGGCAAGCTTTACCGTAAACTAAACGAAATGGAGACATCCCAAGGTTAGTTTTAAAAGCAGTATGGTAAGCCCAAAGCGCGTCGGTCAATTTCTGAGACCAATCTTTTCGATTTTTGTTAACAGTTTTCTTCAAAATCTGTTTTATTTATCGATTTGATAATTCAACTTGGCCACAAGTCTGAGGAAGATATGGAGTGGATAACTTGTGGGTTATCGAGTATTTTTTTCATTAAAGTTTAAAAGAATGATTGCAAAAATGGGTTCCGTTATAACTGATTGTTGTGCAAGGTGTACTGAATCTCGGCAAGATGTTTTCTTTGAGAAATTTCATAACAATTTTATGGTCATTGGTTTTGCAAGGAACGACTTCAACCCATTTTGAGACAAAACCGACAGCGATAAGGATATACATGTTTCCAAATGAATTGGGAAAAGGTCTCATAAAGTCGATACCCTAAACATCAAAGATTTCGATCGTAACAATGGAGTTTAGAGGCATCATATTTCATTAAGAAATTTGTCCAAGCATTTGACATCGATCACAAGTTTTACAGAATTCAAATGAGTGTTTAAAGAGAGAAGGCCAATAGAAACCATACGGAAGAACCTTTTCCGTAGTTTTTCGATGACCAAAATGTCCACCGCACGCTTGATCATGGCAAAACGAAAGAACATTCCTGATCTCATTATCCGGAATGCAACGTCGGATAATTTGGTCAGGATAATATTTAAATAAGTATGGATCGTACCAATATAAATATTTCGCTTGGGACATGAATTTGCATTTGTTTTGTTTGGACCAAGACGATGGAGTTTCATTAGTGACTAAGTAGTTCACTATATCAGCGTACCATGAATCGATAGAAATTGAAAGGAGTTGTTCATCAGGATGTTTTCATTGATCGACAACGAAGATGGTGTGTTCGGAAGACGAGACAAGTGATTGGCTATGACATTATCGGATCTTTTTTTGTCTTTGATTATAAGGTAAAATTCTTGAAGTTAGCATCCTTTTTAGCGAAAAGATATCGAAGCGCAAAGTGGTCCGTGTACACAGTAATGTGTGAACCTATCAAGTAAGGTCGAAATTTTTCGAGCACAAAAAAGACAGCTAGAAGCTCTTTTTCGATTGTTATGTAGTTGAGTTGAGCGTCGTTCAAAGTCATACTCGCTTAGTAAATGACATGAAGGATCATGTTAATACGTTGTCCTAAGACAACACCAACTGCCAAGTTTGAAGCGTCGCAAATTATTTCGAATGGAAGACCCCAATAGGGTGCGCAAATGTTTGAAGCACAAATGGGTTCGTTTTGGACACGTTCAAATGAAGAGATACACTCAGAATTGAAATCGAATGGAACGTCTTTTCCAAGAAGAGTTGTCAAAGGATGAGCAATTTTGCTAATGTCTTTCACAATACGTGAGTAAAAGCCAGCGTGTCCAAAAAATGATCGAATGTCCTTAACAGATTTGGGAATGGGCAAGTTTGCAATTACGTCAATTTTCGCTTTATCTACCTCAATGGCTTTATTTAAGATGACATGTTCAAGGACTATGCCTTGTTTGCCCATAAAGTGACATTTTTCCCAATTCGAAGTCAAATGTCTTTCTTTACATCGATTTAGAACACACTCAAGATGATGTAAACAATGGGAAAAAGAATCGCCAAAGATAGAGAAATCGTCCATTAAAACTTCTAGAAAGCGTTCAATCATGTTATAAAAGATGCCAACCATGCATCATTGGAAAGTTGCAGGAGCGTTACAAAGTCCAAATGGCATACGTCAATAAGCAAAGATACCGAATGGACACGTGAACGTCGTTTTCTCTTGATCTTCGGGAGCGATTGGAATTTCATTATAGCTAGAATAACCATCAAGGAAGCAGTAGAATTCGTGTTCGGCTAAACGTTCGAGCATTTGGTCAATAAAAGGAAGAGGGAAGTGATCCTTACATGTTGCGGCATTTAGTTTTTGATAGTCAATGCAAACACGCCAAACCGTTGAGTACGAGTTTGAATAAATTCATTTGAATTGTTGTTGACAATGGTTACCCATACTTTTTCGGTACAACGTGAATTGGGCTAACCCATGAACTCTTAGAGATTGGGTAAATGATTCCATTGTCGAGAAGTTTAAGAATTTCATTATGCACCACATCTTTCATTTTTGGATTAAGCCTTCGTTGTGCATCGCAAACAGGCTTGGCATCGTCGATTAAATGGATGCGATGTTGAATAATAGCAGGGCTAATTCCCTTTATATCAGGGATCAACCATCCAATTGCTTCTCTGTTTTTCGAAAGAATAAAGAGTAAAGAAGTTTCTTGATCAACAGAGAGAGTTGCAGAAATTATGACGGGAAACGTTTCGTTATCACCTACGTATGCGTATTTAAGGTGACCGAGAAGTGGTTTGAAGTCCAACTTCGGGAGTTGCTCGATTAAAGGATTGGGTTGAGATTAGGGATGTAACATCCCGCCTTTTCGCATGCTTTAAATCGACGATAAACCACACACATCAGACTTAAAACATACAAAAGGACGGATTGTTATGGGGTAAATAAGAAAAAACAGAGAAGAGAAAAAAAAACTAAACAGAATCTCACAGCGAAAGGATAAAATATAATAATAAATATACAGTTCATAAAACTGTTTACAAACATTTGATTCTTTTTTATACAACAAATATCAGAGTTCACATACCCATAAATATCAATGCAGCGGAATTAAATAGTGTAGTGGAATAATATAGTAGATAGCAATACTAACAAATCTTCGTCTTCGTCCTCCAGAACTAAAGTCTTCGATCCTGAAACGCTCGGACTGACTTGAGAGAATTGAAAAGACAAAACACTCGAGTTAGAACTAAAAGATTTTATGTAAGTTAAATTAACAGAAATAAATATGAGTGCAGTAACTCAAGAGATGCTCGGGATTTACATCTCCTAAGGATCCGTTAAACTATTTACTATGTAGTATATTGCGCTACTATAATAGTGTCTAATTGTAAAATAAACTTACTTTTAAATAGCATTAAGGCTTTACATTTTCCACCTTAACACGTAATAGTCCCAGTAGTCCATACAATATCATAGTCCCTCCTGATTAGGAAGCCACCAGAGGATACCACACGGGCTACGGGAGAAATCCAAACTCGTACAAGGCATGATAGGGTAGGTGACACGGCACAACTAGGCAATGCCAGGGTAGATATACCAATTACGCTTCCGGGTCGGTGGTAACGTGTAGCGCGCAACTATCGCCTACCTCGAGCCACACCCCTAAATAAAATAAAAAGTGGCCACCGAATCAATCTAAAAGTCAAAGTATAATATCGAAGGGATGTGTACGATCAAATGTGCTACCTTATTAACCCGTCAATCGCTCCTGTTTTAGTCACCTTATGCCAACTCACGGGAGTTGGGTCCACGTATTTACCTTACAGGAAACGCCGCCGCCAAACTACTTCATTCTGGAATCGCCACTACGTACACGGTTGTTAAAGTGGTTTTCGGAGTTGGCAGAGAGTATGACAACTTCCGATCCCGGTCCCTTCAACAACCAAACGTTATTATAACACCACGGTCTTTAAAAATAGTTTATTCTTTAAAACTAGAATATAATTATCCATTCCAAAACCCATAAGTACAATATCATTTCCATTTCCAAAACAACTCATTTTGATATTATTTTTATAAAACCCAAATCAATAATATCATTTATTTCAAATATATTTCTCTTCCAAAATCATACTGCTTTAAAATTTATAATATCTGGAAACCAAACATTTGAATTATAGCTTTCAAAACATAAAACTGTGAAATTCATAGCTTTAAAACCCTAACTTCTAAAACTTGAATGGTTTGGATATTCAAATGGTATATAGAATAAAATAGTTTGAATTTAAAATTACTTTATAAAATAAAATAATTTCCGCGACTTTTCAATTTTATTCATAAAAATATTTAGTCTAAATCCATAAAATTTAAATTCACTTTCAGTTAAATAAACCACTTCAAATTCAATATATTTCTAACTTTGAGTATTTAACAATTTCAAAACTTAAGGTTGGAATTTATATTCACCAATTTATTGACCTATTATTTAGTTTTGAAATGTTTACATAATAAATCAAAATCATTTAAAATAAGACTCCAGTTACTGACAACTTAAATATTTCCTTCAATTTATTTATGCTAGAAATATTCATTTAATTTATTTGAAATAAAATTTCAGTTATAAATATCTTACCTTTAAAAATTTTCAAGCTTAATAAGGTTCTACATCAACTTATAGAGTTTAATTCTTAAATACGCTCATTCCAATTAATTTTTTTTAATTTACCTTCCAACCTAAATTTATTTGAATCATTTAAACTCTATATCCTAAGCCTGTGCTTAATCATATAATATAAATTATCAACTCCATTTCGACTTATTCATTTTTATTTAGCAGATTATACATAGCTTAAATTCAAAATTTAACTATATATGTATAATTATAAACTAATATTTATATGATATCAAAATTTAATATTTATTAAACCGTATCCTATTCAAACCATAGAAATCATTTCAAAAAAATAATTTTATGTACATATATATATTATATATCGCGGTGCCTGTATAAAATTTTCTATGCTATGGTCAAGTGATACGGATATTTATCATTTCAATCCGCAATTTAAAAATAAAAACGCGGTTGTATATCATTTCAAACCGCAATCCCGAATGAAATGAAAATGCATAATAACTTGCATTTTATATAATATAGAACACATCATCCGTTCACCTAATATCAATCATCAACCAACTTATTGCAATCATCATCAATTTAACCAAACATCAATAGAGCATATAAAATATAACAGGTATCAACGAGCATTTTATATTCAAAAAATAAAAATAAATTAATAAATTTTTAACTAGAAGTTTATATGCAAAATAAATAAATTTTAACTGTCAATTTATGTGCAATAATAAATTTAATTAACAGTTAAATTAAATAAATGCGATTTAACCGAGATGATGAATAAAATATGCAAAACAGTCATAAATAAATTTCTACTCATATCTTAAATCAATTTAACAAACATAAGAAATTTTAGAAGTTGTGAGTGGGTTAAAACACTTACCTTTTGAATTTAAATCGAATTTAAATCCGATTTAAACCCAAAAATTTGACAGTCTCCAAATTCATCCAAACTAACGTCAGAATGTCCAGAATTTCAACACGATCCTAACAAAAAAAATCGCGCGTGAAACGGAGTTCGTATGTGAAAGTTATTCGATTTAAATCGTTTGAAAACGAAAATAAAAATTAAAATAAAACTAACCCATATCAAATAGCCACGTCATCAAAAGCTTTAGCACGCTACAGGACCTCATTCTTCTCCAGTACGAAAAATAAAAAAAATCATTTTTATAAAAGAATGCTTTTGGAGTTGCAAGAATAAGAGCTTTTGAATATGAGGTGTTAGGAGAAACAAAATGTAGAAGAAGTAATAAGATGTAGGTTATTTATAATTAGGAAATGAATGTGGAGGGACAAAAATAAATGTCACGTTTTATTATTAAAGCTTCAGGCATTAATAATAGATAAGGGAATGTACGTAGAAATGGAAAAGTTGCAAACGAAAGTAGAATTTTGTACGGATTTAGGTTTTTATCTACGCATAATAAAATATTTATACTTACCTTAAAAATGAGAACGTTCAATTTTGTTTTCTCAAAATGATCTTTTATTTCCATTAAAACACCCTTTTTGTTTAACACAAAACGTGTGTTTGTTTTATTAAACCTATTAATTGCAATCAATGTTTCCTTTCTTTTTAATTGATACATTTGAATTACATTAATTACAGTTACTTACAAAGTTAAATTTTAAGATAGACCACTAAAATGGATAAAGAAATAGAAAAATTGTTTATTTAAACACGTTTATAAATTTATTGTTTATACACAAGAGTAATAAATAGATTATTTTCCTATTCTTGTAATCAGTCTGTAAGCTAAAACATAGTTCAAATAAACATATATTTCTTTCTTAAAAATCAATCTTTCTGTTCTTATTTTAATGAAATTAAACGTACATTCACAGATGAAACATTCATTTTATTTGATGTAAAATTTTCTTTTTATTAAATCAAACTTTCCCTATATTCTCACAAAACATATGCTGCTTTTATTTACACCTATTAATTTACAATTAATATTCTCTCTCCTATTAATTGGAAATTTTCAATTACATTAATTTTAGTTGATTAAGTTTCAAAATGGACCAAATGAATGTAATGAGAAGTATAACAATTATTTCCTATCTAATAGTAATTTAAACATATCAATACATTATTCGCTACAAACAGTAATTATATATATTTCTTACTAAATAATAGTTTCTCATCTCTACAACCAATCTTTCAGTTGCCAAACATTTTTACTAAATGAATGTTTACTCTTTTACTAAACTTATTCATTCTTATTCTTTATTAACATTTATTATTATAATCACCGTTATTAATTACATTCAAACAATGTCATTAAATACACCTGACGTATGTTATCATTTTTTTAATCTTACTGTAATACATGTTATTAGTAGAAGTTCAAATTAAGATCATAAACATATCTCTTAACATATGTTAACAAAAATAAAATCATAAATTTTTATTATTCTACCACTTATATTCCTTACTACAATTAGCCTTTGGTATTCCTATCCATTAATTACACAAATAACATAGTTAATATTTGTTTGTCTTTCACTACATTAATACTTCTATATACATCTTAGATTTGAATCAACAGTTATTTTAAAAAAACGTGAATCATGTCAATTACACATATTAATTAAGGTTTTAAACTCAATTAAAAAAGTTTCCTAAGTCCAATCCCTTTTTACCAAATTTGACAATCCCTAACCATTCGTACTACATTCCCTATAAATGTAACATTTAATAGATTTTATTTCAAATTAACGTACAACTTAATTTCCCTTAATTGAGATCTGATTCCCAAATTTTTATTTAACATACTAAATGAATAAATAACCTAAATAAATGGTCACCTACTCACTTTCTTTCATTTATATGTTTACTACTTGCTTACCCAGGTATAAATCCCATATATAACACTAATTAATTTCCGATAACACTGCATTATCCAATTATCATAAATTTGTTCAATATATACTCCTTTTTACTTATAAATAATTTATGTTCTCTATAAATACTCATTCACTCTTCCGCTACTAAAATTAAAAATCATTAAGTAACGTTTCCTCCATAACAGTATTAAAATTACTTAACATTCAAGAGGACTTTATTTCAAATAAATTGATTGACCAATAAATTAGGTGATATATAATAATTGTTATTATACTCTTAAGATTTACGCTTGTTCTCTTCTATTTGTTTTATAGCCTAAGATAATATAACCAATCTAACTCCATAAATAAACTTATTTTATTACCCAAATTATACATAAATTTATTACCTTTTACATCCCACTATAAATCAGTGTAACCATTAATACCACTCATATTATCATTCCTTACACAATACTGATCTTATTTAATTACCATTAACTATCTATTTTGTACAATAACTAAATGTTTACATTTGTTACTTATATTTGGTTTTATAACCAAGCGTATCATGCGTAAATAAAATGAATTGGAGTTTCATTTAGATTGTTGACAATTGACTTGTATTAACATTGTTTCAGTCTAAATTTAGTTATCATTCCATTATAAAATTGCAATATTTTATTTCTTTTAATATTAACTCATAAAATATTATTAAAATAACAAAAATTTAACATCGAAAATTTATGGGTCGTTACAACTTAACTGGAAGCGAATCAAAAGGAAGAGTGTATTCAATCTCGTTGGGAATTTTGTGGAACAATTTTTTGTACTCAAGGCTCGCGTTGATCGTTAAGGTCAAGTGTCTCATTTTCGAAGTTTTCATGAATGGCACTAACTTCCAACATTTTTTCACGAAGTTCATTCGATTGTCTTTCAAGATTGAAAATGTTGAGATTTAAAGTCATGTTTCCAAAAGAGATTTTCATCGATCCGTTATGACAATTGAGGTAGCAAAAATGGTCGGCCTAAAATCAATGGAATTTTACTCACGGGATTTGTCACGGGTTGCGTTTCGAAAACGATAAAATCAACGGAGAATATGAATTGCCCTATTCGAATGAGCATGTCCTCGATTTCTCCCACGAGCTTCTAATAGAACAATCGGCGAATTGAAGCTTAACTTTTGTCAGTTTGAGCTCACCTAAGCGTAATTGTTCGTACACGGAGTATGGAATCAACTTGACACTCACACCTAAGTCTATCAAGCATTTGTTAGTCGTCTTGTCTCCAATTGAACACAAAATCGTAGGCAGCCAGGATCTTTGTATTTTGCGGGCATGGATTGGGACAAGACTTTACTCAAACTGGCGTCTAAGAAGACTTTTTTGGGCACTTGAGTGTGTCACTTTTGAATAGACAAGTCCTTAAGAAATTTCACATACATTGGGACTTGCTGAACGATGTCAAGAAGTGGAATATTAACTTTGACTTGTTTAAAAATTTCCAACATCTTTTTCATTTGGTCATCGTGTTTCTTTGGTCGAAGACGATGTGGAAATGGAACATGATACTCGATAGGCGGGTCTACTCGAGTAGAAGAAGAATTTTGATTGGCATTGGACTCAACGTTTGGCTCCACGTTTTGTTCAGATTCGTTCATTATTTTAGAAGTGTCGAGAGAGGTTTCCAGTAAAACGTTTGGATTAACGACTTGATTATCGATTTGTTTACCGGAACGTAGATTGTGATAGCATTCAATTGGGTGACGTTGCTATCTTGAATAATATGGGCTTGATTTGAATTTGCATTTTGATTTCTATGATTTTGAAGGGGTTGGCTTGGGAGTATGCTTCGTTCGTGTTCACTTATAGACGTGGCTAATTGACTCATTTGCATTTCAAGTTTTGCAGTCGATTGGATTGTGTTTTGCATATATGAAGTCAATAAATTTTGCAAATTGCTGTTGATTGAAGGCTTTGAGTAGTTGCTATAGCCAATGTTTCAAGAGTTTTCTCAAGCGAACTTAATAGTTTATCATCTTGGGGAGGATGAGCAGAATTTGGTTGAAAATTTGATTGTTGCAGTTGATTATGTGATGAACCCGCAAAGTCTTGTTGAAAATTGTTGGGATGAAAGGGAGGATTCGAAGCATTATTCGAGAATGTTTGAAAATTGGGACGAATAGTATTCGTATTGGGATTGTTTTGGTTCCATGCAAAATTCGGATGATTTCTCCAACCAGGGTTGTACATTGGAGAAAACGGGTTGTTTTTGGTTTTTATTGAAAGCATTAATTTGTTTGACAGAATTGGGACACTGATCGGCTATATGATTATGATTGTTGCATTTATAACACATCGTTTGGGAAGCTTGGTTCATTTGATTCGATGAGAAAACATTGTCGAATTTGTAATCATTGCATCGATCTTAGCTTCCAAAGCAAAAGAAGATCATATCGAGTATGCACTTGATCGTGAGTAAATTGATTTTTCGTTCGAACGTTCCCATTGGGATGATTTTTCGACAAAGTTTCCAAGAAATTGCCAAGCATCGTCGTGATGTTGGGCAAGTTGCCTTGGCACATTGATTCGAGCATGGTTCGTGAGCTGTTTTCGAGTCCATCATATAGGATTTGGCAAATCGTCCATTTTTCAAAGTTATGGTATGGACACTTTATCAAAAGCTCTTTGAATCTTTCAAAATATTTTCCGAATGGTTCCCTCTTGAATTGTTGAAAATTTACAATTTCGTTTCATATTCTACTCGTTTTTCCCAAGGGGTAGAATTTTTTTAAGAAAGCTTTTATGAATTCTTTCCAAGTTTTAATCGAGTTCGATGGTAAGCCGTACAACCATTTTTCAGCATAATTCGTAAGAGAAAATGGGATTGATCGAAGTTCGATTCCGTCATCGAAAAGTTGTTGGAGTTTAATGGTTGTGCAAACTTGTTCGAATTTAGTCAAGAAAATGTATGGGTCATCGTGCTCGAAATTGCCAAATTTCGGAAGTGTGGAAGTATGGTTTGAGTGAATTTCGAAATGGTTACCCGTAGGGGCGGGAAACGTAATGCAAGGTGGTATAGAAACTCTATCAGGAAAGATTCTATCCATAAGAATTCGAGGGGCGTTCTCGTTTGCTATTTCGGGAGGATCATTTGTTCGAGTTAAACGATTTGTTATTGTGTAACAAGTCTGAGTAGTACAAGTGAAAGTCAAGAAGAGAAAGAAGTTAGAAACGAGTTTAGATAACGAAATAAGTTTTGAAAAACGAAGTGAAATTTTGGTTTTTGTTTTTGTTTTTGTTTACAAGGAAGAAAACTATTTACCAAGTGGAATTTATTTTCAAAAGAGAAGTTTGACTTTTGTTTTTGTTTTTGAATTTGTAATTTTTTTTTTGAATTTTCAGACTTTCAAATATCTACTGAAAGGATTTTTGTTTTTTATCTTTAGAAAATGGAAATTTGATTTTTGTTTTTGTTTTTGAATTTTCAAATTTTTTTCTTTTTTCTTTTCGAATTTTTTTCTGTTCGAATTTTTTTCTTTTCGGATTTTTTTCTTTTTGAAAAGAATTTATATTTTTTTTTCGATTGAAAATTTTTAAAGGAATGTTTTTTTTTGGATTAGAAAAATTTAGTAGAATTTACAATTTTTTTGGACTTGGATTTTTGGATTTTTTTTAATATGCATGAGCTAATGCAACTAAATGAATGCAAAGGACTTAATTCTAGTTTTCCGTCCTTAGTAGCTCCCAACTTAATATTGTATAATCACACTTTATCTTAAATCAACAAAAAAATTTCTCAACCAGATAACGGGCAAGGGTTATCGGTGCACCACGAATCACCATAGCAATGCAGTCGAAGGTTTAAGTACCTTCAGAGGAATAACCACTATAATATTTACGAATCACCACAATATTTATAAATGGTTATTACTCTGCCGTAGCCTAGACACCAAGAAATAAAATTGTTCATAGAAAACAATTATGAAGATACAACTAATCCCTAGATGAGCTCTTGAAACCCTTAAGTTGAATGTTTAACCTTTATTATTAGTCAAATTCTACGACAAAATGCGTTTGTGGGCTTAGGAAAAGGTGATGAAATCCCTCACCTTAAGTGAATTGGGGTATTGCCCTTAGAAAATAAAAACAAGATGAGATGAATGCAAAACAGAAATTAAACGTGAATTTACAATGCAACTAAAATGAAGTTTGTTTTTGTTTTTGGATTTTGAAATTCTTTTTATAAATGCAAACGCAAGCAACCAACAATGCAATTAAAATAAAACCGGAGATGAGAGCACGATACCAGAGCATGCAGAATTATTAGCAATTTTTTTTAACGATGATTTTTTAGTAAGCAAAGTAATTCCTCTTGATTTTTTGATTAGGCAACCTGAAATTTCAAACGAGATATAAAAAAAAAATATTAAAAGAAGGAGCACTAAAGAAAATGGAGAATCAAAACACTTAAAATCAAATGAAACAAAATAAAACAAATTCAAATTTTTTTGAAGAAGTAAAACAAACCAAAAAACACAACAAAACAAATTGAAGCCCTTTCTTTTTCTTTTTTTTTAGAAGGAAGAAAAGAATACAAAAAACAAACTTTTTTTTACATGAAGGCCCGGCCCAGTAAGCAAAAACCAAATGAAGTGATTTTTCCTAAATCCACGATAACAAAATAAAACAACAGAACACCCAATTTCTCAAATTGAATTTAATTTCTCAAATCAAATCGAGCCAAAAACTTGTTCGCGATGATGATAGAGAGTTGCGGTTCCTGCTTGCCTGATGGAGATGCAGTGGTGATTGTTTTAGTGTAAGGCGGAGTTCGAGTTGCCGAGGTGGTTGCTCAGATGAGATGGGAGGAGAGGTTCGCGATCGAAATTGTGGTCGAATTGGCAAAGTGGCGATGGAGTTTGTGGTGGCGATAGGCTACTGGTCGAGGTTGCGGTGACTGGTGGAATGATTACTGGATATTGCAGAGGTAGAGGGTGTAGGGGAGGAGTCAATGTGCAGAATATCGCGGTGAGTTGTTTGTTGTTGCTTGAGTAAGGGGCCATTTTGTACAAGGAGCAGTAGTGTTTTTTGATGACTATTTGGAAGTTTTTGGGCAGTTGAACTGGTTGTAGCACTATTTGAGGCTGGGGTTCGTTCAAGTATATCAGGTAGATGGACTGATGTAGTGATAGTCTCAGATTGCAATAGTTTGTGAAGTAGAGAAGCAGAGGAAGGGGGTTAGTGTTAAGATTAGAGAAAGAAGAGAGAGTACGACGTTTAAACGAGAAGAGACTACATTGTTATATTTACTTGGATGCATTAAACAAATAGAATTACAAAGATTTAAATAGATTAAAAAAAACAACTACCCATTAACCTATAAATGTAGGCCTTGACCACCACTTAACATATTAATAGGAACACATGAAAACAACGTGTTTGACTAACTCAAACATTCTAACACCCTCCCTTAAACTGAATGTGTCAAAATTCAGTTTACAAAACAATGAACCGCGCTTCTCAATCTCTTCATCGTTTTTCATAGACGAACTTGTTCTTTGACTTTTTTTTAACCTGGTTGGGCATGCTCAACTGTTTCACGTTGATTGGTACTTTAACCATCAACAAATACTCTTGGTTTACACTTAAGAATCCACTGACCTCTCCATTCGGGTCGTCCCTTATATATGTCATCTCCCCAACAAGTGAGAACCGCAGCTCTTCTTTCTTACTTGTTGGATGACACAAAACCAAATCTTCCTCACTCGGCCTACTTCACATGTAGGCATGCCATCTTCTTTTAGGCATATCATCAAATAGTTTTCGAGCATTCTTCGAATTGCCCAGCCTCATAACCGATATTGTTTTCTTTACTATTAACATCTGCAACCAGCGTTTTGCAGAACGTCTTCTTCATGCTAACATCAACATCACCATTAAACTGTCGAGACCGATCATCCACACACTGATTGCTTCATCACAGCCTCACTACTCTCTTGTGTTGTGCACGCATCCAACGCCCTTCAACCAACTCCCCACTACATATCAATCACTCCTCCGTTTCACAATACACAAACAGCCGCTACGACCTTCATACCACCATCCACCCGCTTTCAGTCTCCACATCAAACTTCCAAAAATAGCCATCAATTTATTAACTCAAGCAAACACCACCATCTCCTCTTTGACCACTCCTGCCATATCCAACCCTGTGCCTCATCACAGTGAAGATTATAACACAGTGCATCCCCTTTTGCGTCAAACAGCAGCACATTACAAAGCATCAAACCACTGGCTTGCTTGCAACAGTACTTCCGCCTCATATCTGATCACAGCTGCCTTCTATATTCAATAATCCCTAACTTCATCACATTCATACCAAAACTGCCACTAATACTCATACATGTTTAACCTCTGCCTTATAAAACACTTCAACAAACAAACATCCCCTCTGACAGACCCATACCACACTTCTGTGCACATATAGTGCACTACAAACTCCACCATACAGTTACAACTCTCAACCATACCACCAACATCTTTGCTGCCCACTAACTTCCACCTTTTGCTGTCAATACCCCATGCCTCCTCTAAGCACAAGCAACAATTCAAACACCCACAAACTACTTCATACATATACCCTACTAGTCATGTGCACATAACTGCACATACATACATGTGCACTGATCACATCAACTTCACAACTGCAACTGCCAACTGCTCCTCCTCTATTCCATTCACCTTGCTGCCTTACTTCTTCATCATCGCTGTGCACGACCTTCACCACAAAACTGTAAACTGAAACCCACGGCAACAAACAACTTCCCTTCTTATTTACAACTTGCTTGCCATCAACCTCCTCTATGCTTCCACACTTGTAGTACATAGCAATAAGAGCGCTCCCTACAAAGCATCCCATAAAAAAATCTTCTTGCTTCTATTATGTCTCTGTTTTGAGCATAACCCGAAACCATACTGTTCCAGGACACTATATCCTTTCTAGGCATAAGGTCGAACAACCTTCTCACTTCAATTCAGCAATTCATATTCAATATACATCAACCATGTTCCCTCTTAACCACACAAGACCTCACCAAAACAATATCACCAGCAATCCATACGATTCAACACTACTTCCAAACTCCTACACCTTCAGACAATACAATTCAGCCTCGTCCTCCATCTATAACTCCATTGCCGCAACTCAACACGAAAACCTTCTGTCAAATCCGCAGATCACCTCGAGCAACGACCTGAACATGCCACTGCCACCTACTCATCATTCACACCATCTCCCTGACACTGTTCATAAAAACAGCAGCCATCATTTAACACCGGCAATCCATAACACATAAACGAACTGCATCTCCCCAAACTTCAAACAATTGAAGCCCATCAACCACCAATCGCAACTCCCCTCTCCAAAACAACTGTGAATCCAGTCGTCGCTCCTCCAATTATCCTCGGCCACGTCCCCAAGTTTGCAACCCCAAAATCACCGCTCCGCATCACCTTAGCAAGTCAACCTTTGATTTGAATCCACGTACACCTTGATTCGAACAAGTTTTGATTTGGGAATCGAATTAATTTAGAGAATTTGATTTTGGACGGTCTGATTATTCTGGTTTTGGGTGAAGAAAGTGTTGCGACGACGCTCCAAATCTCAGTAAGCTTCTCGGCGAATTCCAAGTGAACTCCGGCGAACAGTGAGCTCCAAGCAAGGCGCAAGCAACTACCATTGAGGATGACTACATCTTCTTTGAGCACTTGCAGACACGTTCTTCTTTAGATCTCAAGCAGTCAAAACATCCACATCTAGATCTCGAAAGTTGTAGGCGCAACAACGATTTTCATCAGGCTTTTTGCGACCTTTATTTTTGTGAAATGAAACAAAAAATAAAAACTGACCAGCACTCTCTATCCTCTTTCTCTCTCCTCTGTAACCTAGCTCTGATACCATGTTAAGATTAGAGAAAGAAGAAAGAGTACGACGTTTAAACGAGAAGAGACTACATTGTTATATTTACTTGGATGCATTAAACAAATAGAATTACAAAGATTTAAATAGGCTAAAAAAACAACTACCCATTAACATATAAATGTGGGCCTTGACCACCACTCAACATATTAATAGGAACACATGAAAACAACGTGTTTGACTAATTCAAACATTCTAACAGATAGTTGATTAGGGAGTTGTCGGTAATGGTGGGCATGGAATGTGATCAGTGATATGCAAATTGCAAACAGAAATGTAATTAAGGCAGTGGGTTATTGAGGAAGTCAAGTATGTAGGATGGTTGTGGTATGTGCACAGATATGGAGAATTGTGGTATGTGCACAATTGCACAACAGTTTGTACAGGAGGCAGTAGCAAGGCTGATGGTTCGATGCTCGAAAATGGTTTTTTGTGAGATGTATGAATCGTAGAGGAAGGCAAATGAGCAAGCAGTTGAGAGAAGGATGTGTGAGTGGTTGTTGATGGATAGGTCAGTTGTTTATTGTGGCCACTGTTTGAATGGTATTGCGTTGATGTAGTGGAAGTAGTGATGTGTTTTGATGGAGAAAGGCGGTTGTATGATTGGTTTTGCTGTAGTGGTTTGGATTGAGAGAAGAGGCTATGGTGATATCTGTTGTTGCAGTGAGAGTTTAAATGGCGGTGATGGAATTGCAGAAAGGTAGTTGAATTGAGTATAGTAGTGGGTGGCAGGAGCAGAAGTGATGTTGTATGTAGTAGATATGCAGATAGTGGATGGAGGAGGAGTAGGAGTGAAGACAGTGGTATGAGTAGAAGTGATATTTAGGAATGATGATGTGCACAGAGGTGTTTTTGGGGGAAGAGTTTACCTGAGTTTGGCTGTTATGATGATCTGATGGTCAAACTTCAAGTCGGTGGTAGTTTGGAAGTGTGTAAGTTGTGAAGGGTGAATGAATTGTATGTGCACTGGCGGTATGAAATGTAGGCTGCAAGGCATAGTGTTGGTTTGAATGTTGCAGTTGATTCAGGAGGTTGATAAGCAGTGAGGAAGAGATGATAGTTATGTATAGGATTGCAAGATATGTCGTTGGTAGGAGAAGTTGTTGTTGTATTAGAATGGCAGTGACAAGAGTGCTGATATGCGCATAGGAGGTTTGTATGGAGATTGGCAGCACTGTTGTGGATGTGCAGATGTTTGGGAATGTAAATTTTTGAAGGCAAGGGAATATGATGTGGGTAGTTTTTTTGACAGAGAGAAGTAAATGCACTTTCACAGTGCAGGGTTATTGTAATGCAATTGAAAATGTAATATTTTGTTTTTTTGTAAAGTGTAAAATAAAAATTCGTAAATGAAATAGAAAATCGAATGGAATAATAATAGTTTTTTTTAGAAATTGTGTATGCACCCTTTTTTTTAAATAATGAAAATGCAAATGCTAAGGAAAAACAAGCACACAACAACATGAAAATGAAGATCACACACACAATATTTTTTTAAATGCACACACAAAATGAAACACACAAGAATCAAATAAAAATAATCCGAAGAATAGAAAATAAAATCAAAACAAATTCTCCGACAATGGTGCAAAAAACTTGTTTGTGCAACTAGTTTTTTATCGGTTTAGAAAATAGTCGAATTTTTTTGAAATAAAAATAACCGCAAGCGCACAGCGTACAAGTTAGTACGCGGCGAGTATGAGTCGATCTGCGGGGAATTGTTTTAGAATTTAAAGTTCAATTCAATCAAATTAGGCCAAAGTGAGAAGAAATTGTTGACTATGAAAATGAAGCTAAAACTAGAATTAAAATGTGTTTTAAAAAATATTTGATCAGAGAACAATTTAGAGGCAAATCCACTCTCATATTTTTACAAATCAACAAACAAATAACTTATGATCTCTAGCTTTGATATTAAATGAAATAATTGTTGTATTTATCATAAGTGTGGTTTATTTATGTTATTAATTAACATAACTCAAACCATCAAACTATAATACAACAAATAAACCACTTATCAATTCTCATGAAAATGAAGCTAAAACAAAAGCTATTTTAAGTATGATCTATTTACTATTGTAACTAGTAATATAGATCATCAAATTTCATTTTTACTTTTATTTCAAAATCAAAAATTAATTAGAAAATGATGATGTAAATTGTGTTTATGTTGAATAAGAATAGCTCATTTGCATAAGCAATATAAGCTATCAAATCCACTTACATAAACTTACATCAAAATTCACTTTCATGAAGCACAAGCTAAAGAAATCATAAATCATAATAAATGTTGAAATTACATAATATTTGAGAGCTTCATTACCCCTAAATTGAAGGATTTAACTACTCATTTGTGTTATTAATTCAACACATGTAAATTTCAACATTGGAATGCAACGAGAAGTATAAACTAAACAAAGAAAATGAGATTAACTACTTGCATGAAATAACATCAAACTAATTGCATGAATGTATATCAAAACTATGAACATAAAAGAAAGAAAGCATAGAAATAAAAATTAACAATAAAAAAAAGAAATGGATGTAGAAAAGAAGAGAGAAAGAAGCTTGGAAGCCATTTTTATTTCATGTAACATTGAGCTTACAATTTGCTTGCTTAATTTTACGACTAATATAAAAGAGTAGAAGATATTTACATACACATAAAAGGGATATTTATACATGCATAAAACCCTAATTCATATTTTTGGAGAATGCCCAAATTACCCTTAAGGTAATGTGGCCACCAAGTAATCATTAGTACATGTTAATTCTTCACTTAAATATTGATTTCGCACTTGGCCTCGATTTCGATAATGAATACTACCTCCATCACCATCCTCCTCAAAATCATATGTACTTCGATATCGATCACGTCCATCTACATCTCTACGATCATACATGTCCCTTCTACCCTGTCTTTCAGCATCGCGATATGGGTCATTTTCAAACCCACGTTGAGTTCTTCTCTCTTCATTTCGATACCCATGGTGGTCTCGCATCATTGAAACTGATGATTCTCTTCTATCTCGATAAGATTGGGGCGACATCGTCCTTTCTTCCGAAACCGATGGTGAAACCCTGCTTCCACTCTGGTTCGAAACTGGTGACATTCTCCTTTGATTGTGATTCATGTCTTTCATCAAGTTCTCCAACTTTTCAATACCCTCATTGAACTTTTCATTGATACGCTGCTCCATCTGCTCAGCTTCTTGTCTTCTATACACATCTTCAACATTATGATAGCGATTAGCACGTCTCGAAGGCATGATCTAGCTTTGATCTAACTTCTTTTAACTCGCTTGGCTTTGACTTAGCTCGGTTTTGTTCTGGATTGTCTTGGCTCTTTCTCTGATATGAACTGCACGGCTTTGAACTGGATCTGAATCGGATCTTACTTAGCTTCAATCCGGCCTTGATCTTACTAAGCTTCGATACCAATTAAGTGACGTAGCGGATATAACTTTGACGTGCTAATAATGTTTTGATACAAATTGACGCAGCTTTCTTCCTCACGAAATAATGAATTCGTGTCAAATAAACCTGATAGAATGATAAATGCCCAGTTCCGTTGACCGTGACGATACCGAAATCTAGCTATCTCCAACCCGTTGATCTCGCAAGATACCGTGTTGAAAGATATACAATTCGATCATTGATCACTCGCAAGTGATACCGAGAATTGGCTTCTACTTCGTTGATTCGTGCACGAATAACCCGAAGAAGGAAAGAAGAAGGAGATCACACTCAACTTCAACAATGGTGGCAAAAGCACACACACAAATTTTATTCAAAAATCAACTCCTTTTACAAGTGACAACACACCCCTATTTATAGGGAATTACAACACATACAAACGACATATACACCACAAACGACCTACGGATTACAACACACACGACTTAACAAATAGCAAACGACTTAAGAAACAATACATCATAATGACAAAATAAAACCAAGAAGCTACTCAACAACTCTGGTATCCAGTAGCGACTCAAAGGAAACACGGCAGCGACATAAGGACCTTGCGACCTACTGAAGCGGCTTCGACTTAAGGATTTGCTTGCGAACAATGTTAGAACGACCTAGGAATTCTGGAGCGAATTTGGTGGAAGCGACCTACAGCTTGATAGAGCGGCATAAGAAGTTAAAGAGCGGACGACCTAGGGTTTCTGCGACTCACATAGGTCGTATGTTCTGAGCGACATAGCAATCGGTGATGGAGTTAAGTCGCGGAGCGACGTATGATGGAGTTAAGTCACGGAGTGACGTAGAGCGACGTATGATAGAGTTAAGTCACGGAGCGACGTATAGTGGGTCGTTAAGTCGCGGAGCAACGTATGATGGATCGGTAAGTCGCGCAGCGACGTAAGATGGATCGGAGACATTCCGACTTAAGGTTTGGAATTTAGGAGGCTGTTTGCGACTTAAGGTATGTTTCGTTGACTCCTTTCTTGGCATGGCTTGATGTGCCGCATCACACGTGCATTAGCTCCTAATTGAAAATCAAGTTAAGTGGGTAGGTGGAGTCCTCCATTATCATGTGCTTGAATTATTTCCTATGCATTCCTTTGTATTCCCCTATGCATGCACATATGTTCATGAAGCCCTCTTCTATAAGCATCGAAATTTCCTAAAAAAATCATAAAAATTTCCAAGGTAAAATTCTCAAATTGATACATGCACAAAAATGACCATTTTGCCCCTGAATGAAGATAAATATGCGATGATTTGAAAATAATTGAATTTTGGTTTTAAACATGTTAAAATGCCCAAATATGGTGTTTATTTAAATAAAAATAGATAAAGCATGGATGTAAATATAAGCACTTTGGCGCGGACATCAAGAATATTGGTACGAAACATCTCTAGCTTCTGCTTACTTTTAAAAGAACCAGATTTGAGTTTGCTAAAAATTCATCGAATTGGTTATTAAGAGACCGAGATCGGTAAGTGTTTTACTTATTGAATATTTAAAACTAGTATATGAGTTCTATGTTTTGGAACTAGTTATGAAGTGAAATATTATAGAGTTCAACTGTCAATCCTACGGTTAAGTCTAAGGGAGAGGTCAGTGTTAACATTTCTAACGATGCTATCATGTGGGACTATCTACCTCGTGGAGTATTCCAAGAGAGAGGACAACTTAGCATTCGTCGGAGGACTTATGCTAGAAACCTATGTGGAGGTTCGAGATCTGTTCGTGATGCTCGAAACGATGTATTGATTCATGATTTATTCAAGACGTAGGAATCCAATTAGGGATTCGTGTTTGTTAGTGTGGTGAAAACTCGTGTGAAAGATGCTAAACGTAACCTCAACATCGAAAATGACTAAAAACATAAGAGGATGCCAACCTCGGGTTTAACAACTCATGTCGAGGTATTATCAAATCCATATTTAGAGATACTTATTGGTTGTTAGCCAGCATGATTTGATGATATTTGGTTCACGTTGTTCATGTTTATGTTCGGACGTGGGTCGCTTATGTGTACCTAAAAGTATAATTTATCTAAAGACATACGTTGCTCGAAGGTACTTTTTGACTCATATGCAGGAGATTGGATTTGGCATCAACTAAAGAGATCTCCGTGGAAAAATCCATTATGTGGACGAAACTTAGCAGTTTTGAATGTAACCTAAATAGGTTGTGGTGTGAGCAATGTGAGCATCACAACTATTGTAACGATCCGTAAATTTCACTTTGTATTTGAATATTTAAATCATTTTTAAATATATTTAAATAATGGATTTCAATAGCCCAATAAACATCTTTTAAATAATAATTAATGATGTTAAAATCATTTTTAAAATATGTTTACCGTAATAATTAGTTCAAATAAAAATCGAAAATGTGATCGGAAACAGTTTTTCGGATTTCGATGTTTCATTGTATAAAAGTTGTTTGAAATATTGTAAGCCTTGTTTATGTTTGAAGCAACATTTAAATGGTTAAGAATGTAAATTAATTAGTATATATTGGTATATACATTGGTATGTATGCTTAAGTATATATATGTATATACTAAAATATGCCTTAAGAGACATGATTTGACACTTTGACGACTCGAGTACAAAACATGTTTGAACTTGTTTTCTTTGACATGATGACAGGGGGACAAGGTGGAGGATAAAATGGCATGTGTGGTGGAGGGTGTTGAGGTGGCAAAACAATGTGGAGGGTGAAGGACAAGGGGTGTTTAGGCAATTCACATTTTTACTTGCTTATAAATAGCCTTTCGTCTCTCTAAATTTTCTTCTTCTTCCACCGATTAGTTCTCTCTCGTATCTTGTCCAAATGAAGTTATAATTTTTTTGTACCATATAAAACTACAGTGACTACAACTTTAATGTTGATCACTTCTTCAAATTTCAAGCATCGCTATATTAAAATATCAATTGTTTACATAGTGTTTTTAGACCCAGAATTTGAAGTCCGAAAATGGTCCTTCTTCTTTTGACCATATCTTCTTCAAAATTATTCAAAATTGAGTGATTATTTTCATAAGTTGTAGAGAAAATAATTTCCTAAAATGATCTTTTCAAAATATGAGAGTAAATAGTCCAAAAATTAGTTGGAAAATGACTTATTTTTGGGTTCATTGTTGAGAAATCGACGATTATCCAAAGTCACTCCACCTTATCAAAACAAGATTCACTTCCTTCTTCTTTCAAGGCTGAGCCTACGTGGTGCATTAAGAGTCCAATACTCCATCTTTCACTTAGGAATGAAAGTGATAGGTCATACCCTAAGTTAGTAAGGGTTTGGACACCTTTCGGTGAGTAAAACCACACTTTCTTAAACCAAGTTTATACCATGTTAGCATTCATTTTAATAGCCGATAAATGCTTCTTGTATATATGAAGTGATGGTTTGATTGTTTTTTGTTTGATGCTTTGAAAAGCTGTCGTATTTGAAAGTTATTAAGCATGTGGTTAGCTATATGAAAATTTGGTAGTTAAAGTTAATATAATTGTTAGTAAATACTCATTACATGTTGTATCATCATTATCTAACTTGTATTGTGCTTAAACCATTGCTATGCGATGTTTGGTTGTATGAAAAATGTCATAAGTTTGTTTGTCGAACTGTTCGTATAACAACAGCCGCTATATCGGCACTTTTGGAAAATCATCTTTTATCGAAACCGTTTGGTTTCGCTATCGTGCTTGAAATTATTTTACAAGTTAAGAAATTTTAGATTAGTGATGTTTTCAAAAAAGTTAATTAATTATTTTAACAATGATTAATTAATTAATTAGTTAATTAATACTTAATTAATAAGTATTAAGGTTAACTAATTACTTAGTTAATGGTATATTTTAAATTTAAGTAATTACCAAGTTAATGATTATTTAAATTGATTAATCATTTATTTAATGATGTTTAAATTTAATTAATCATTTTATTTAATGACGTTTAAGGATAATTAACCATTTAATAATGATGAATTAAAGTTGATTAATCAATTTGCTAATGATGCTTTTAAATTAATAAATCTTTTTAATAAATGATTTTTAAAATTTATCAACTTATTTTAACTCTAGTTAATCTTTTCTTTATTTATGTTTATAATTAATAAATCATTTTTAAATAATGAGAATTAATTAATTATTTACTTAGCTAACTATATTTAAATTTATTTATTAATTGAAATAATGATGTTATAAAGGTGATTTACCCTTTTTAATTAAAGGTTATTGGATTTAATTAATCAACTTAATTTATGAAGTTTCAAAGTGAATTTATCAAATTTACAAGGATGTTTTGACTTTTTTGTTCATTTTAAATGATTATAATCAATTATTTATTAATTTAATTAATTATATTTTACTAATTAATTTAATTAGTTAGGTTCAAAAGTGGTTTACCCTTCTTATTATTTAAAGACATTTGAAGTTCAAAAATCAAATTGTGTGATAAAGTTTAAAGTTAATTAACCAATGTAATAAGAATATTAAGTTATTAAATCCTTTTTAAATTGATGTTTTGAAGTTAGTGAACTCTTTTAACAAAGTGTTTTAAAACAAGTACTTGTGATGCGAGGCCAAGCTCGAATTTGAGTTTTTAAAAGAAAAGTTTGGATTGTTTATGGAAATGAATTATTTCTGTAAAAAGTTGACTTGTATGGAAATAATTTATTTGTATAATTAGTACTAAACATCGAAGAAGTAGATTTGTTGCTATTTCGAAAGTTAAGAATAATCGTGAGACATGACTTCGAGGTGACACTACCTTGACTTGTCCGGTATTATTGTTAACCAAGAAATTGTACAAGTTTGAATTCGATGAGTGGTAATAAGTATATAAGATTAATTTTCGTGTACAATCAATTTATATCCTCGATAATTGGTTTCTCACCAATCGGTTACTTCAGTTTCTTTGTATCTCATTACTCTAAGATGATGTGTTGCTCACTTGAGTTTTTTTTTTATCCTTTTTCCAAAATGACTAAACCCAAAGAGCGAGTGGAAGCAAAGCTATGTGGGGTTGCTCCCATTAGGGTATTTTTACATATACTCTAGATTGGTTTCGGATATTTACGCAAAGATGACTTGGGTTCTCGGTAAGGTTGGTGGGGTCCAGCTTGGACGTCTCCGAGAGAAGTCGCAGAGTATATGACTCTTTCAAATATATTTTTAGAGGTATACTTTCGGTAAGGAGGCACACCCTCCTAGCCATTTGTCGGAAATTTTCCTTTCCTTGTTAGATTCGAACCATTGAATCTATTTATCTTTAAACTACCATAAGAAGAGTCAACCACTCTTCGCGGTGGTTAAGTATTGATTTTCTCTATTCTATCAAGTTTTGTCTGTTTCCTTATTCTATCCATTCTGTCCAGTTTGGATTTTTATTCAGACAATTTCCATTCTTTCAAGTTTAAATGTTATACAAATTTTGCCCATCATCTATATATGTATTTGTTCTCTATTGTTTATTTCTATTTTTTTTAATGTTTTTTGTTGTTTGTGTGGGAGAAAACCCATTCAACATTAGCAGTGTGGTCCCATATGTTATTGTTTAATTAAACCCCATTTTTTCATAGTTTTACTCATACCAGACATTTTTTCTAACTCGAGTTGTTTATTTTTCCCAAACTTTTAGGTACTCAATTATATTTGAGTAGTCTGAGGATAACTGGTTTTTCTTTGGAGCTCTTTGAAGACGACGGATGAGCGGGAGGCTCCTTAGTTATCTAGTTATTTATTTCCATCGTATGGTTATGCAGGTGTATTTTGTATCTTATAAATGTAAAGTCAGAAGGTATAGCTGCAAATCTATTAGAGGTAGTAATTTTGTTTAACTTTGAAAGCTCCATGTAAGGAGTAACCTTTTGTATTATATGTAACTATTCTGCTGCGAGGTATATCTATTCTGTTTTTTTTGTTATTCAATTTACCCTATGATAACTTATCTTTCGAATGCTTAGGAAACGACACACGAACACCGAGGATGTATTAAGTGTCGTTCTCAATGGTCAGAATGGTGGGTCGTCATAACTATTTGATATGATTTATATTTTACATCTTAGACATTATCTATCATATCACTATATTAAACTTAATGAATGGTTGATTTCGTTTCAAGGTAAACCGTACAAGAATCCATACAATTTCAATGATTACTATTACCCATTAAATGTTTCGTGAGTTTTTTCATGTTGTTTTACTAAAATGATCCAGATGTTATTTTCCTATAATCCTCAAATCAGCCCGTATATGTTTCTAGATTTAGTCACGGATGCTTTGGAGCTTATGGAGAAGAGCTAGATGGTTACCTTTCATAGTATTCTTATTTCCGCTGCATTTATGAATTATATGTATAACTGTCTAGGTTGATGATAATACTTACATATTAGTAACTCTGATATTTCTGTATTAAAAGTAACCCTTTGTACTATTCCTTTGATATTATATATTATCATTTCATTGTAAGATGCTGATATTATGTTCTCTCTTTCTTGCTCTATTTTCTTTTCCTTTATTTTACCCTAACTTTCTGTCTTTTCGGCACTTGGGCACTCAACACATGAATACCGTAGATGTATTTAGTGTCGATATTCGGGGGTCGAAAAGTCGGGTCGTTGGTTATAAAATTTCTGATTTTTAAAGTGCAACAAGCTTAGCATAGGAAAAGTCGACGAGTTAGCAAATAAGAATATTATTGTGCAACATGTGCGATAGTATATAAAACATAGAAGGTAACAAGGGAAAAGTTGTTTTAGCCTTGGAATTTCAATTTCCATACATTGTACGTAATAAAAAAATTGGTTTTAAAATAATCATGCTTTAAAATTAAAAGAAATTTCCTTATATAAATTATACTTAGAAAAGTTGGAAAGGGTTTAGGGGCAAAAGAGAAGGTTCCAAAGTACAACGGAAGGGGATACGCAAAGAGGAATGGAAATACAACTTCTCCATCTAAACCCCTTTTAAGGCATAAGAGTATGGATTTAGAAAAAACTGGATTCTTAAAATTTTGGATGTTAGAAATTGTGTGCTAGGTATTGGACGTACATATCACATGCGAAACTGGATGAATCATACTCTTATTTGCTGGAGTGTGGGAAAATTTATGTGCGAAAATAAGATTTTGATTTTTTTTTAACTTGCATATGTATAGAACTGCCATTATATATAGGGTGTTCATGTCATATTTTCAAAAATTGTTTTAAGAAATGCATTTATATATGGGGCATGAATTTAGTATTATTCTTCATACATACCATATGTGTTGTGACACATCATGCACTTGTATACGGTTGGCTTTAAAATTGGTTGTACACTAATTGGTTAGATTATTAGAAATGATTACGCATTACGTTATATAATTCAACCATTGAGGAATTTCGAGGATGAATTATTTCAAGGGGGTAAGAATATAACACCCTTAAAATAAACATAAATTAATTAGAAAGAGTAAATAAATAATTATTAAAGGTTAAAAATAGAGTGTTTTCACAAACGTCAGAATTTGGCTATAAAACTTGCACCAGTATGTTAGTGGTGATTTTTTGATCAACTTTCATATATATAGCTTTACGATCGAATTTCAAACAAAAAAATAATTAATGTTTGAAGACTTCGGATCGGAATTAATTCAAAACAAATTAAGGAAATTAGTAATGATTACTTAGCATTAAATTAACCATTAAGTACAAGCCTTAACATTAAAGAAACCATCAGAGCAAATCAACATCAACATTTGAAAGGAAATAAACAAATCAAAGAGAATAAGTTAACATAAAATGATGACCCATCGACACCCTTATTAGGCCCGATCGACCACTAATGGTCAACCGCTTCTAAAGGAGCAGTCGATCGGTGGCTGCTGTGGCAGTGAGAATGAACCCAGACCTAATGGTCTAGATTTAATAATTAAAATCTATAGATACAATTGATTGGTGTGCCTATAAATATAGGCCTAGCTCCTCAATTTTCTTCTTATATTTTCTTAATCAAGGAGCAAAGCTCTGTCCTTTTCTTTTCTTCACAAATTCTAGAAAATATGTAAATTATAAAATATTATATACACACAAACTTGTGTGTAGAATAAATAAAGATAGAAGAGAAGAAGAATAAAGAGTGATTTGATTCTGCTAAGAAGAGGTAAATTCTAAATTTAAATCTTGAACTACACTTAATTAAAATCTCTTCTCAAATCTATAATTCTAATAAATATGTATGTGCTTTTGATACATAATTTGGTAGAAAAAAGAGAGTCGAAAACGGATAGCAAATTTACTCTGGAGATTTGGAAGCTAAGAGGTAAGTGGGAAATTTTATAGTTTTGTATAATATTATATTTATATCATTGTAAACTATTCCTTTTATACCTAATTGTAAATTTAGAATTATAGGCTCAAATACACACACACACACACATGTACATATATACAATAAACTAAGATTCCTATCTACATAGTCTGTAAATTCTTAACTTTGATTTAATGTGTATATATGTAAATTTAGAATGTAAGAGTGAAAGTAGCCCCTAAAAGTTATGAAAATAAGTTATTAATAAGATTGTAAGTTAATTTTAGATTTAGTTAGTTGAATGTCAATAATTATTAAACTTGAATTGAATATTGTTTCTAATCTGATTTGGGATTCAAGTTTATATTTTAATTCATCGGAACGAAGAATGTTTCTTTGTAAATTTCTATAAATTATCCAACTTTAAATTTATCTAAAAAAGTTTTGTTTGAAATAACAAGGTATATTTCTAAAAGAAAGAGATGCGAAAATAGGGATATTTATCATATTTTGTACCGTCTATTTCGATAAAAACGGAAAAGATAATTTCTTGTAATTCCAAACACAATACAAACCCTCCTCAGATAACTTATGATAAATTGTCATGCTAACATTCCATTTTTGGAAAAGATACAGTTCCAATGCATTAAAATGTAGAAATCCCTAAATGAAAAACTAAAATCCTATAAATACAAATAATGTGAATTTGTTTGCAGATTAAATATATGTGATTAAATATAAGTTAAGGAATAAATAATAAGTGCTAAATATGAATAAGATGATTGGAGAAGGTTTAGTAGCCAAGTTAAAATGGGTATTAACTGAAAAGAAGCAGTAAATGATTCTTAATTGTATAATTACGAGAAGCGATAAATGACACTTGATTGTATAATTTGAGTAGAAGCAATAAATGATACTTAATGGTACTATTTGAAAAGGAGCAATGAATGGAACTTAATTTTATAACTTGAAAAGAAGCAATAAATGATACTTAATTATATTAATTGGAAATAAGTAGTAAATGATACTTATTGATAATTGAGAAACTGAAATAAAGAGTAAATTAATAGTAAGTAATCGGATGCTAATAATTGAACTTAGGAGGCGTAATAATTTTCCAGTTGAAATTATACGACCTTAAGAATATGTTTATGATGGATATGGATTAATGAGTCTAGCCCAACATTTAGGTTAGATATAAATGACATAATCATTAGAATGGGTTGGAAAGCGAGGTCAATAGTGTTACACAACAAAAGTCTACCCTCCGCAAGGGGCTAATAGCGGTTATGTATATATTCTACTGATGTGGGACATCTCCAACTGTAAGACCCATAGGGATATAGTATAGGTGTAGGGAATATACCAAAGGGGTTCGCCTCGAGTTTGTAGTCTTAAATAGCCAATTTAGGTTTGCTTCAATCCCGACATAGGGTACTAAGTAACCAGGTGGGCATTTCCTTGATTTGCATTAGCCAATCTAAATAGGATGGTGGGCATAAGTATGGCGCTACGTCGGAAAGGTTGGTAGTATATTTAAAGAGTAGTGTTGTACACACAAGTCGAGTGCACCATTGGTCCTAAAGTGGTCATCGAAAAGGCTTGGGTTATGCCTAGATGGACTATACCTCATGATAATGTAGTTTTTGTACGGGATGCACGATTGCCTTA
The DNA here is from genome assembly GCA_030765085.1 of Allium cepa. NCBI lineage: Eukaryota > Viridiplantae > Streptophyta > Magnoliopsida > Asparagales > Amaryllidaceae > Allium > Allium cepa. Next base: position 105,565,662 of record CM060937.1, on the reverse strand, counting down.
AACTTTGTTTGTCAGTTTGTTTGTCGTCGGGAGAAGCTTGCTAGATAACTCCTAGTAAAATTATTTCAGACGAATTAGAATATAGCTAAATAGTTATAACCATTATAAAGCACCAATGGGAGGTTCCTTAGTGTATGCGAGTAATTCGGCCTAGACATTATTTCATGTATATGGATAATTCAACCTAGACATTGCTGGTAGATGCCGAGCGCGGTGTAGAGTTACAAATACCAGTGAGGAATGTATCTTGTGCTACGAGGGTCTGTGGTACTTATATATATAGCTATCGTATACTTCAAGTAGGTTGGGTATATTGTAAGTATACATGAAATCTAAATGAAAACTTTAAATAATAGACAAAACGTGTAATGGAGAACAATGGCATAAAATAGTGTTATGGAAAAAGTATGTAATTTTAATCACCAGAACGTTGCTTCGACCCCCTCCTCATTACAATCCACATGATAGATTTAGAGGATCGGGTACTGGTACAAGGCATGAATGGTGGAAGGACATATTTTCTTATGCATGCTCTGCATTGACAAGGGAACTAGATTCCGGAGGTTATAACTTTGGTCAGTATATATCTAAGTTTTATTAAACTTTATTATTCCGCTGTGAGTTCTTATCGATAGCTCTCAGATTTACTTTTTTAATTACAGGATACCAACACCAACGATTTGTACTATGGTGAACTAGGGGTTTTGATTTTGCAATAATTCAAGCCCACTAAGGTATGCGTTGTTACCAAAACCCGCAACATAAAATCCGCATAACTCCTTCGTATGTGTTCCAATCTAGGTAGACCAATATATCATTCTTACTAGAAAAATGAGCTCTACTAAATGGTATAAGTATCTTCACCTAATTCCTATGTTTTTAAAATTACCATTTTGCCTTTTTAATTAAAATCGCTAAAATAGCCTTATATTAAATTCTAAAATTTACAGGTATTATTGTTGCACTTCGGTTAGTTGTTTAATTTAAAAAAACTAAAACTTCATCGAAACAAATGAAGATCCTCAATAAACTTTTATGGGTAAAATTTTCCAAATCAAGTTTTTGTCCTTTGTTGCATTACTTTACCCACCCCTACGGTCCATTCAAGCCATACAAAACACTTTCAAAATATAGAAACTTTGAAAATGATGATCCTTATATTTGTTCTAACGAAATTTGAACAAGTTTATGCAACTATAAAACTTCAATAATTATGCAACAATGGAATAAAACTTAGGTTGATCCCACCCCCACTTACTGCCTATGCTGAAAATTGGTTGTATAGTTTGCCTTCAAAATTGATTAAAATGTAGGATGAATTCGTAAAAGATTTCTTAAAGAAATTTTACCCCTTAGAAAAAACAACAAATACTCAAAATGAAATTATCAATTTTCACAATTTGGCGGTGAATATTTTTGGAAAATATTTTGAAAGATTCAAGGCAATTTGTAAAATGTTTGTATCACAATTTTAGAAAATGGACTCTTTTTTGAAAATTATGTGATGGACTTAGAAATAGTTCTCAAACGTTACTTGAATAAACGTGCAAACAAAACATTTTAGCATAACAACACGATGTTTTTTGGAAAATTCTTGAAAACTTACCTAAAAAATTATCACAGTGGGAATGATCTAATGAGAAATCAGCCTATTCAAGATCTAATGCACATTTGGTAGGATCATGATTAGCCTTGGAAGCAAAAATCAATGCAACTAATCAATGAACCAAGTTTCTCAAACTATGTTATAAATGTAATGATCTAAACCACATTATTGAGCAGTGTCCTCACTCATAAATTAGTGCTTTTAACGAAGCCAGGAATGATCCAATTCCTTCAATGTACAATCCTGCTTAGAGAAATTATCCTAACTTCGCTTGGAACAAAATGAATTCGAACATGAAATTGATTAGACCTTTTCAAGCATTTTCGAACAATGCTTTAAATCCTCCTTTTCAATCGAATCATTTTCATCAAAACTTTATTCCATCTTCTCTAACCTAAACACTACCATCCTTTATTTTTTAAGAGGGAAAATGCATGACATCAGTTGACTTTTTTGGAAATTTTGGCTAAGGCAGACGCCTAAAACTTTCAATCAAATGGCAATTTTCAAACTTAGTTAGATTTCAATGTAAAACACAAGTCAGTCGATTGTAAACTCTAAATGCAAATAAGTCAATTAGCAACCATTGTGAGTGAATGAGAATGAGGTACATTTCCAAGTCAACCTATTCTAAACCCTAGGAATGAAACACAAACCAAAACCAAGCTAATGTCATTCAGATAGCCATATCAGGAAAATGAACGCTATCATCACTTTGCGATCTATAAGCAAATTAACAATCGAGTTGTCAATCCCAATGAATTACCAAAATTACTCTTGACTCTTTAAAGACCATAAATGATTTTGATCAAAATAACGAGTCAAACATTAAACCAAATTCTGAATCTAATTTGTTTCCACCTTAAGTAGACTGACCTACAGAGTTTTGAGTTCCATTTCCATAACGACTTCAACCTAAGAAACATTACATCAAGTGAAAAGATTTTAGAAATTTTCAATCAAATCAAAGTGAACATTCCCCTCTTGGATATCGTCCAACAAGTCCCAACTTACACTGAGTTTTTGAAGTCCGTATGTACTCAAAAAGGATGCACTCAAGTGCCAAAAATGTCTTTTTAATGACCATTTTAAGTGAAGTCATGTCTCAATCCATTCCAGTAAAATACAAAGATCATGGCTACCTCATAATCTCATGTACATAAGAAAATCAACAAATGATTGCTAAACCTAGGTGCTAGAATAAACTAGCTCCCATATTTAGTTTACTAACAACTACGTTTAGATGAGCTTAAAACGAAAAAGGTCACTCTTCAATTGGCTGCTCGTTCTATAAAGAAATTAATAAGAGAACCGAGGTCATACTTTAAAGTATGAGAATTTATATTTCTAGTTGATGTCATCAGTCTTGAAATACAAAATCTAAATAATCCTACAAGGCAAATTCCATTGATTTTGGGATGATCGTTCTTAGCCACCGTAAATGCATTAATCAATTTTTAAAATGCTTTCAATGATTTTTTTTGTATTATGACAATAGACCTAAACATCTTTATGCTAGTAATCAATCAAACAAACCATTTGATCACATTTGAAGTAAGTGCAATTCAAAAAAATTTATACTTTGGACCTAAACCTCTCATAACTGTGTCCAAAACTCAACCAATTCCTTTGATTGAGCAATCTCTTGGGTTAGAGCTCAAACCTCTTCCATGTCACCTTAAGTATACATACTTTGGTGACAATGAAATTTTTCCCGTCATTATTTCTACAGATCTTTCTCTCGAACAAGAAGCCTCTTTTTTTCAGTTCCTTCAAAAAACCAAGGAGGATTGGATGGTCCTTTGCTGATATATAGAGGGTTAGCCCTGCAAATTGTTCTAGCATTCTTTTAATTGAAAAAGATAAGCCTACTCATGATGCACAATGAAGACTCGGCCTAAAAATGAAATATGTGGTCCATGAAGAAAATTTTCAAATGCCTTGATAATGGTATTATTTATCATGTAATGTCCCTTATTATGAGACACGAAGATGGAAATCCAATATGCTACAATCACCTTGGGATTATCTTTTGGTGTTAGAAATGTGATCACCTATATTATGCAATTTTAGGTAAACAAAGCAGATATCACTTAAAGTGAGAAACAAATCATTACAATTCAGGTTTAATAATTTAGTTCCTTATATTCATGTCCAAATAGGTGTCAAAAATATGATACATCATAAAAAATGGTGTTATAATCGATATATAAAGATGCTAACATAAACATCTAGTACAACAAAATCCAAACAACAAATAATACTCCCAACCTCCACCTTCGCCTTCGGCTCCTTTATTCATGCACTCCAAAAATGCACCTTGTCTAAACTTATAAACTCAACCTACTGGAATGAATACATGTGAGTTTAGACAAAAACATGGATCGAATGTAAAGTCTGGTATGAATAACATATCACCCTAAACACAAAAAATAGTGAGACCATACCGCCAAAACATGGAATGGGTTTTCCCACATTATAACAAAATAGTCATTCATAACAACATAGTACAAAAATAAGGATTACTTAGGCTAAATAGCCATTTCATGTAATTTTCCATTAGTTATCGTACACATTCCAACCAAAATCTGAAATACTATATTCAAGGCTACCATTAAGGCTTTATGCCTTTTACAATAAATGAAAAGTTTTATCTAAGCATTTGTCTGCCACTAAGGCCTTATGCCTTTACTACTTCTTAAATTCTATCAAACTCAATTTAGTTTTGGTTTCCACTTACTCCTTACACTTTTTTTCATATTTTAGCTTCCACACTTAGGCTCATGCCTATTTCATTTTTGGTTGCCACTTTAGGCCTTAAACCTAGGCTTTCATATTTCGTTTTCTGTTAAGCCTTACGTTGTAGTCCATTTTTTGGTACTCGACTACCATATTAGGTTTACGTAACATTTGATATTTTACGTATTGGAAGGATTGTAGAATATTATTTTTAAATTCTTATTATGTCATATGACAACAACTTTGAGAAATGTTGAATAATGGCCTTTCTAACCTGTAGTAATTTTGTTAGACAATTTTGACCTTGAAAACTAGTATGGCCTATAACTTTTGACAGAACCAGAATTAGGGGTCAAGACCACTTCCAATTGAAAGATAAGATAGTTTCACTTTCCATAGAGTGATCATAATGGCTTTTTGGACTTATCCTCAGGAGATATGGATTTTTGAAGATTGGATAGTTAAATCGGTAAGTAGTGAGACAAAGTGGGACTGATGAGACTTTCTCTTTCTCATTACACACTTCCTAAAAATAGCAAAAACCTCTATTGATCTCCCTTCCAGTCAAAAAGCATCTTTTTCTCTTACTTTAATTAGCTAAAAAAATGTCCTTATGGGGTTATAAGCAAGGGATTAACTCAACTACTATTTGGGTCAACTTGGAATTTATGCACACACCGTTCACTCATGGATTTGCATTGGCCATTATGCTTGGTTTGACTCAGGTGAATGGTTTTGCATCTCTCACTATCCTATGTTAGTTAACATAGAACAAATGTTTTTCTGGATGATTTTAAATGTTAAAACGTTTTTAAACTTAGATCTAACCTCAAAAACATATTTAAACAGTTTTAAAATGATAAATTTGTATTTGACCATTTTGCAAAACTCACCTTTTGTGTATGATTAGGTCTAGAGCAAAATTTTTGAATTGTGATTTAATTGCTTATATATGATGTTTAGCTGTCATGTAATTCTTATATATGATTGTTCATTGTGCTTTTATGTCATTTTAATATAGTTAAAGAATGATTATTATTGAGTGAAATCGATGAGGAAATTGCTTAAAATTTGACACGACCATCGTATGTTGCTCTTTGAGATCTAGTGGAGCTACAAAACAAGTTGCATGAAGTTTGGGTTCGAATTGATGGAGATTTAGCATGATTAAAATCAAGTCGGTTGTAGGTGCAAGGACAAATTGGGGGTAGGTTGACTTTGGGACATTGGGTGTTTGGCGTCAGGTCTGAGGTGGTGAAATGCTGCAGAGGCTTCAAGCATAGGATTTGAACGATAGGTTTTAGCTATGGGGCTTCGATGAATTTTGGCAAAGAAAATAACCAATGCCAACATGATTTACTTGAGACGTTTAAGCAGCTACTTTAGGGAAATGAAGAAAATACTTCAAGGCATGGAGATTAGATGGGATGATTTGGGCGTTGACGATTTTGGGCTAAGTAAACAACTCGACATCGAGTTGACTAGCTTCGAGATGGGAGTATAGAAATTTCGAGGTAGTAGAAAGAAGTCTTCGATCTAGCTTGCAAAATAAGAATTTTTGAGGTGACAAGACTTAACCATTTTTGGTTAAGCCGATCATGTCAAGCTCGACATGATTATGTTGGTGCCGACATGATTGGGGTCGAGAGTGGCCACATGGGGTCCATGAGGATTTAAGGCTAGACTTTGGAGTTCGTGTTGTGCATGTTCATTCATTCGATGTTTAATTTTGAGATTATGGCTCAATGAAGATTGAGTTTGATGATAAAGCGATGACGCGATGCCTCGATATGTTGACTTTGAAAATTTAATGAGATGATTGTACGAATTACGAGGGGTGTCTACAAAAGTTCCGATGACGACGACTCAATGATTGGAGTTGTAATGATAATCCAAGATGATGGGTTCAATAAGGGGAATCGAGAGTGGAACTCTGAGTGTGTTACTTTGTGGAGATAAATGGAAGGGAACGTTGAATAAGTTCTACCATAGAGACGTATGGAAAGGGATGGTTGGTAATATGAGGTTTCTAGTGTGCATGCTTAGAGAGGGTACGTAGGGAAGCCCACCTGGATAACGATTGAGTTCAGATCTTATGAATCTAGATTACCTTAGACCTTATGACTACATGTCTAATTCCTAATGTAATTATCTAATGTTGATAAAAAACTAATTAAATTTAATTATGGAGATTTAACTGATACAATGGGTTTCAAATAATAAAAGGTGGATAATTTAGGATTTTAATAGCGAAGTATTTCTAAAAGTTACGAATTTTGGTACAGTATTTATTGGAGGTACTTGGAAGAAAGATAATTTAATTGGTGGAATTTATTTACATTGAAAGGAAATCTCCGTTAAAATGATTATTGACTAAACTATTTCAATAATATATATTTTTAAAGTTATGAACTATTAATAAATGGTAATTCTGACTGTTTTGAAGCTAAACTGATATTTATAAACTTAGAATAATTTATAAATAGATTAAAAGCAATTTAATAATTTTATAAAGTTAATTAAGGATAAAATAAAGTGCTTTGGAATTTTTATTACGAAGAATGAATTTTATTACTATTTATAAGTGGAATGGGGAATTTATTTATAATGGGCTAAATATTGAAATTTTGAGATAATTAGTTTATAAAGAGGAAACTGTGAAAAACAATTTTTGTATGAATATATATAATGTTGGGTAAATACTAATATGTAGTGAATATGATTTTTAATTGTGAAGTGGAATTATTTTGAGTAAGTAGACAATTTTATTTGTAAAAGGCAACATAAAATGGGAAATAAATTAAATTATAAGTCCATACGACCCATGAACCCAAATTAAATAACGGTACCCTCCTTCTCTCTAGATACTTCTTCAAAGCTCTAGAAATATTTTCCAAACATCTCAAAAGCCTAGACCTAGCTCTTATTTTCATATTTTGAAAATTAGAATCAATCTCTGCCTCCTTCTTCAAAAATTAATAAAAATTCCAATAAATTTCTATAAATCATGAAATTTGAAACTAAGCTTCTCAACAAGGGTCTACACCACTAGGAGCAATCAAAATTAGATTTTGATTGTGTTTAAGGTTAAGTTGTAATTACAAAAAAGGAAAATTCTGGGTTTTTTGATATGCTATGGTGTGCTATATGGAGACTGAAGCTGCCCTTAGTTAAGATGAGTGATTTTTTGGTCATAAATCTAAGTTGAATATTTTGCTTGCTATGCTTGTTGTTATGTTTAAATGAGGTCTGTGTGCTTCAGTGCTGATTAACCCAATACTATAAACTTGACATAATTTCAATAACCAATAATACATGGTTTTATATGTTTGTTATGGGGTGTTTGTGTGCTAGGAATATAAATATAGGTTGCATTGAACTGTTGGTCGATCGAGTGAAGATCGATAAAGGAATAGGGCACATCATTATTGCTCCAAACACTGCTCCAGCGGTCCACCACTGCGTCATTAACAGTCAACTATCAAGGGAGGCCTATTGTAGTAAAGTTCCAAGAACTTGTTTATGCTACCATTTTTAAAAAAAATTGAAAGATAAATAAAAAACATGATTTTGAAAATAGAAAAATGACGATTTCCAAATATAAATTTTTTTATGAATTTTTTTATTTTAATTAAATGTTAATTATTTAGTTAATTATGTTTTAAAAATAATTGGAACTTATTTTTATGCTTTAAATAATTAATTAAACAAGACTAGAAAATTATGGAATATTAATGCGATTAATTGATTTGAAAATATTTTCAATGGAGTATAAGAAAGAGATTTTAAAATATATTCCACGATTTAAAATACATAAAAATTGGTTTTGAATCTTGTTAATTCATTTAAAAAAATTATCTATAGAAAATTAAGGGATGATTTTTAGAAATGATGATTGGTTATAAAGGAGTTTTCTGTGATTTAATGTTTGGAAAAGGGATTCGTAAATGTACTAAGAGGTTTGAAATCCTTATTTTTAGTTTTAAATGAAGAAAATGATAGTTTAAATAATATAAAGGCTTTTGGAAGTTTAAATATACTCTCCATGAATGAAATCTCTTTTCTAAATGATGGGTATGTTTTGTGTGATTATATCTTCTATGTGATAAGGATATTGAACTAACAGTTATAATACCAAAATGTATGGGACATTTAGTAACATTCCTTTGGTTATTCTTTAGGCTTGTTACGTAGAATAGTTTGGATAGAGCAAATGTAATGTACTTACATCGAGTATACGAGTGGATAACACATGGTGATATAGGACACCCGAGTTGATATTTATTCGATTACTTCTTATGAGTAGATAACACTCGAACAAGAATGAAAACACTGATTTATTGTGTATGTTGTGTATATGAAGTGGCGTTCATTGTGGTGAGCATGGTCGTGTGCCTATACACACATACACATACACATGGATGTCTATCATTTTTGTATATTCGTATTCTTTTAGTGAGGGGTAAACCAGATTTGGTTAGTATCCATCTTAGAGGTTCGATTACAGGTTCGTGCCCCAGATCCGTGACATACTTTAAGTTATATTATTGTGTGTTATATTGTGTGCAATTGCTCGGTGTCACTTAGGCCAACAGTTTGTTACCATTTGGGCACTTATAGGGTCATGACCATTACGATGGACATTGAGGTAACTATAGACTATAGGAGTAGTGCCAGACGAGAACATGTATAGCCTGCTGAAGCAAGCAAGTGGTTGTCAGTCTCTCATCTTGTTATGATGTGTGATAAATAAACATATGACATTGATACACCTCTTTGTGTTTGGTATGGTATGATGATGAGTGGATAACTATACTTGAGACTACGTGTCCAATATATGATCAATCCCCATACGTAAGATTACAATGGAGGATAATTGAGGCTACACTGAGGTGCTAACCTATTCTTAGTTGATGTGTGCTATTGTAGGTTTTTAGTTTTATGGATGCTTGTGTGTTTTACTTATGTGAGTATGAGTTACTTGGGATATGTCTACTTATGATTATCCGAGAGATAATTTGGGCATTGCTGTGTGCTAGCCCTATGGTATTCGATGGTTTCTTAAGTATTGACTATAGTTGGATATGTGGATATTTCACCTATTTTTGATATTAGACTACTTGATTTATATCTTGATTTTACTTTTATATGGGTGATTATACTTGGCGTGGTCTTGAGATATGTCACGAGATTAGTTATGTTTTATGCTATTTTGATATATATATATATATATATATATATATATATATATATATATATATGTTTGCAACTAATTGGTCACAAACACGCAAGAATAGTTTTTGTAGAGAAGTAAGCAAAGAAAAACAGAATTAAACTGAGTTAATGAACTAACAAGTAACTGAGAATCAACTATAATTAGAGATACAGAAATTTATAGTAGGTCGGCATTGTATGCCTATGTCCACTTTAAAGACTATCCTTTATTAATCACTTGTAAATCTAATTACAGTAGTAGAAAATAGCAAGTGCTTGATTATAATGGAGTCTAGATAATAAGCAGTGTAAAAATCCCCAAGACTGACTCATCAGGCCAGTATTTATCGATGAAGACAACCATGTATATCTTTGAAATCTTGGCTGAAGGACCTTCTAATCCACATGGGCCCACTAGAGGGATCGCTGGGCCCAATTCCCAAAGAGGAGGGATTCGTACCGACCCCATCTTTTATCGAATTTTAGGGAGCGATCATTATGGTGGCTTCCTTATGCAAAAACATGTTTAGCCTCCGATTTTCGTGTCATTTGGATCATCGAAACTCAATTTGTTGCTTGATCTCTGATTCAACATGACTTGAATGCTGCCTTCTGCCGATCCCTTCAATTTTGTCCTTTTGATGTGCTATCCCTAGGGTAGGTTCCCTAGGGTCCTTATATCTTTCTCCTCAAATTTCATATGCTTTGGACTTGTAGATCTCGAGATATTGGTTGTTCTTTGCGAAAATGCTCTTTTACTTTGATGTATGTCGATCCCGCTTGTTGGAGCCAAATTATGACGATCCCTCATGTGCATTGAACCATATCCTATACTTTAAACATCCTATGTTGTGCATCTATCAATCCTATTCAATCCTAACTTCATATTACCATCTGTACTTGACTTATGGGCCCCAAAATCTTTACTCTAGAATCATTGGCCTTAATGGCCGTCAAATTTATTTCGTGCAGTTAGTTCAATATAGCAGGCTAGAATGTTGGATAACACCTGCCTTCTAAAGTACGTCTTGTAATGAATATGGCCTATTTTGAATCGTCGAGGAAAGATCCATCCAGCTTTTGAATGGTTGCCATTCCCTTGTCAAATTGTTTTTTCAAGGTGCATAATTTCTCATTGATCGGCATGATGCTTGGTCGATATGGGGCTATATTCCGTTAGTTGATATGTAAATCCAGTTCCATGAGAATAATAAGCTTTTGCCATCTGGTCCAGCCTTGAATTGGAGGTTTCAGGTTTTCTATAAATTTTAAAAGATGAACTTTTGGGTCACACACTTGCATGTGCATATACACATTTTGTTGTTGGCTCCCAGATGTGTTTGTACACTCACGGGTCGTTGCCAATTTTCATGGCATTTTGTATGTACATGCTTCCATAATTTATATGCCTATATTTGTTTGCATACATACCTATAGCCGATCCATATCGTTCATCATCTTTTCATTTTTTAAAGTGTTTGTAGGGGTCGGCATACGGCATGTCGATCCCTCCCTTCCATTTCTTATATCTATTGGGATCGGCATACCTCTAGTTGATCGCTATCTCTCTATATGCATATGCACCTACTCAAAGGGATCAGCATCTTCATGGCCGGTCACCTTCTTATTTATTTCTTCTTCTCTCTCCTCTCTTTTTTTTTAAACATTTATAGGGATCAATATAGGTTTAATCAATCCCTCCTTCTACTCTCAAGGTTCACAGGGGTCAGCATATTTCTCTACTGATCTCTCCTAACTTATATTGGCGACCCCAAGTTCCCATATATAAGCCAACACTTCTTTTTTTCACCCTTGCTTACATTGTTTTTCTCTATCATCCCCCAAAGAATTGAACCTTCTCATTCCTTTATACATAAGGAACCTTCCTTCCCTTCTTCTCCACTTACTTTCAAAACAAAATCTCCTTGTTTTTTAATCCACTTTTTCAAACCATCTTCCTTATACCTTTCATCTCAATTACCTTCGAGTTACTCGCAAATTCCTTTAATACACACACACACGTATACACGTAGGTGAGCTTTCTTGGCTTTATCTTTTGGTTTTATGATGAGATAAGGGATTTCGAAGTTTGGCGCAATGATGGAACAACGGTCGAATATGTTTGGAAGAGATGAAACGTTGGACATAGAGGGGTTCGACAGAGCGAAGGAGGAGGAAGGAGGAAAAAGATAGAGTGGAGGAGGGATCAGTGTAGGAGGTTTGGATCAATACCGATCCCTCAGTGTAGAGGCTTGATGAGTAGAGGGTGAAGTAGATGGATTGGTAGCATTAAGGATCGGTAGTGTTTGTTGTATGAGAGGGATCAGTAGGATTTGTAGAAGTGTAAGGATCGATATTGTTATGCTACGGAGAGGGATCGGCAGAAATGCTTTGGGATAGGGATTGGTAGAAAGGGTTTGGCATATAGGGATCGACACACATGCTCTTCGAACTTGAAACCTAATCCTAACTTATTTGTTTGAACAATTACTAATAATTCACCTCAACGAACTTGAACATGTGATGACGATGAATAATAGAACTTGCATATTCATTATTGAATTTAAATTGAACAATCAAGTCCCTGGAATTTTCAATATGAACTTAAACATAGAATATGGACCCGAATGATAGATTTTGCACTTTGATATGCCGATAGTCGATCTTAAAGCTTTCACAACCAATCAGTCTCCTCGCAAGTTGAGACGGTCTGTGATGACGGTCACTCTGATTAGAATTCAAAGTCTCGTCATTTAACTTCATTATCTTATTTAAAGTTATTTATCTCTGTTATACACCACACTACATCGCACTAGTACACAGTTATCATAAGGGGAGCATGTAATTTTTTCTAATATCGATTGTCTACTGAGTTAGCTAATATGGAGTTCAGATGCTTAAAACATTTATCTGCAATGTCTTTTGAACTGGCCCCATAAAATAGCGATCATGAAGCAAAATCGAGCTCCGGGACTACATCTGTTAGGCTTCTCCCAGTCATCAAGCCCAATAAATAGAAGTTTAAGGCCCATCGGCAAGGCTGCCCTTCGCAGGCCATGTTCTATACATGGAATCCCATTCGTAGATATCTTGGTTCCTTCAATAAATGACAACCCTCACTTTCCCCTAGAGGGGAACATGGGGTGCAACAAATTTATGTGCTGGGCCGAATGCGTACCACCCTTCAATTCATTTATTCAGGAAATGTTAGGATACCTTGGAATAGCTCCCACTCAACTTCGCCCGATTATGCTTCCTCCATGGAACTTTTCTACTATTCATCAGCGTTCTATTTTGCCCACCAACTACCGAGGACATAAAATTCATTTACAAATTTAAATGACGATTGAGAAGTCCTTCCTACATCTTCCTTGAGCCTTCCCCTAACTGCTAAGTCTTAATGGGTGCTTGGAATAAACTTTCTTTTTTCAAACATGAGTGGTTCTATATTTGGTGTTCGCCGGGCTTTGTATGGCCGTGGTTGGAAGGATGTAAGAGTTGTCTTCACTTCATTCTTAAGTCCATCAATCTAAGTAATATTTTGGAATCCACTAACATCCTAAATTTCTGCAGGTGTCGACCTGCATTCTGAGGGTATTAATTTTTCAATATCAATCTCCGTTATTCGCACTACCCGTGTCGAAGATAGGGACATTGAACTTCTCGTAATCGATGAGTTATTATCTCTATTCGGGTTGTTGGAAGAGGATCGTAGCATTAGGCTCCTCGAAAGTGTAGCATTACCGAGAAATGTTGTAGGGCAAGAAAGGGATGTCAACAATCTTGTCATGTCCCCAGTCGAGGGGACTCAGGATGACATTAAAGAAGGCAATATTAGGGATGCCCAATAGAATGAGCCCGGCGATGCTGATACAGGCCCCAGCAAGATGCCTGTTGTCGAATTTCCATAAGGCATGCAATCCCAAATGCCAACTGAGAGAAGGAAGAAGCTAGCATATAAACTTCGTAGAAGAAAAACTGTTACAGATCTAGAATTTGCCATCACTTCTATTTGTGGAGAATCATCTTCCTAACACTTAGAAAGTTCATAGAAAGGATTTTCAAATCTCCAGATTCCCAATGACATTATGACCTACGAATTTGCAAACATCAATATCGAGGGGCTCAATTCTTCTACTAGGAGTGGTGATGGCATTCTTCCTATTGAAAGAGGAGAGAACACCCATAATCAAGGCTACAACTACTGGTCTGCCGGGGGGAAACACAAGACACTAACAATCATGTGCATATCAGTACATGCTCTTTGTCAATCCTTTGCATAATGGTTACTTACATGTTCTCATTTGGCCTTTGTAGGTGCACTGACTCAATTTAATTGCCTAAGGGTCTCTTCGACGCATTATGGATCTAGTTGCAGCATAAAATCTGGCAGGCGTAGGGAAAAAGACGATGGATGGGAAAAAAGCTATCGTTCAAGTGAATCTTCTTCTTCCAAGTGTAATTCCCAGTCTCAGTCATCTCGCCAGGGAGGCCAGCCCAATATTCTTGTTTATAGTGGAGACCAGCCTTCCTTCCGCGGCCCTCAAATTTCCACATTACATGAGCGGCACTCTGGTTCTTCTAGCTCTAGGCAATCACACAACCGCAGATCAAGCAAGCATCCAATTGCATTTCCAATCCATCCTTGTCGACGGCTGCTCCTGACACTTCTATAGCGGAGAAATTGGTCGAACTTAAGGCCACTTTCCCGCAAATCCGTTCTAACGGACTTAACTTCCTTCCCATAATTCATATGATCCCGGGGCATGCCAAAGCAAGATCTCTTGCATGCATTAGTGAATTTTCATGTAGCATGACTCATTCCAGCACTTAGCAAAAACAAATCGCTTATGTGTCAATTGAGAAAAAAATATGAAATGGATAGTCTCAAGCTAGAGGCAATCCACGATAAAGAGGTAATTAAGCACCAAGATAATGAGCTATTGGAGTTGACAACAAAAGTTGCTAAGGCATAAAAGAGTGCCAAGGAAATGTCAGAGGCAGTGAGTTGTTTGGAAGCTTCCACAAGAAAAAACTCAATGTTGACCTCAATCACATGGTACACTCTCTCTAGAAAAGGATTCCTTGCAAAAGGAGAAAGATATCCTGACCATCCATGTGGAGGAGCTTGAAGAGTTTCTTAAGAAAGAAAGGAAAGAGAAGATTGAGGCTCAGGAAGAATCACAAAGGTACTACGAAGAGGCTATTGAAGCCAGGAGCCTGAAAATCAAACTTGACGAGCAGTTTTCCAAAGTAGAGGCTCTTAAAGAGGAGGCACGAGAGGAAGGCCGCAAGGGGATGATGGAACAAACTGAAACTTGAGTAAAAGATGCTAAAGAGTTCGGTCAGAATGAAATTAAGGACATGTTTGATCCATTGATCATCGAACAAGTCCTCATCCACCACGAATTGAGTTTTCTTGGCAAAGGTTATCTTTAGTCATTTGAAGCTTGGGAGTACATCGTCGAGATGAGAAAGAAGGAGCTGGGCGAAGCTGAGTTAGATGAAGAGAAATTGGTGCGGGAGATCCTCTATGGAAATGATCCCTAAACCTTGCTTCCATGAGACTTCAATATATTGACTTTTTAGCGCCTTCCAGTAAAGGGAAAAATATTATTGAATCCTTGAAGCCAATCCCAAGGGCCTCTCTTCTTTCAAAGTGGTTGGAGCATCTGTTTCTTTTGGCCTAGGGCAGGACTTGAGCCATGATCCAGATAAACCCGGTTACCAATCCTAAGTGATGACCCCTATTTTGGAAGATGACACTCCAGCAACAACCGAGAGCCAGCTAATCCAGGTATTCCACTTTGCTCTCCACTCTATGAGAGGTTTTGTTCTTTGTGCCCATGTTTTTTGGCTTATCTCCTCGTTTTAACAAATCTGCAGGTCTTTCGGGTCCTATCCAAACTCCTAAAAGTGACGCTACCATGGAGCAACAAGAGAAATCAATAGAGATTCTAGTGGCAACCAATGTACCGAGGCCCAATGCTCAAGTCATCGGAGTGCTTGACGATGACAAGGCTGAGATCCGCTGCCGTAGATGAATCTGATGATGTTGTGATTACCGGCACCTCCGAACGCACTGACAAGATTAACCTGAAGAAGCATATTGAGAGGAGGAGTTGCTGTAGAAAAAGGTCAAAGCTGAGCCCATCAAGGTGGACATTGATGATCCACACCTTATCCCACCACAAGTTATTCCATCCAGTGGGTCGATTCCCAAAGAACTCCTTCTAAGCATCGAATGCTCTCTCACCAAAGGCGGTAATGTATCAAGCAAGAGAACAAGCACAAGTTCAGACAATGCTACTTTTGAAAAATTCAAGAAGGAGAGAAGATTGAAGAAATATCCATCATTTCCGCTTAGTGTGTATATAGTTTTCATAGCTGGTTGTCCATTGTTTTCTTTTATTAGTTGTGGTTTTACAGGTACGACTCCTAATTTTTTGAAATAACTTGTACCACAATTTTGAAACGTATCATGTGAATAAAAATTTTTGTCTTCTATTGAGCTCTCATATCAACTGTTATTTAAGTAGTTGAACTATTACTTTCCATTCAATGTACTTGTAATTCGTTGTTCATTAATTCTGGTAACAATCCACTAGCTCTATCCCAAGGCCTCCATATGGTCATGGCCTTGAGTCGCATTAAACGCTAGGCTTGAGCTTTAGTGTTACACCATCGAATTCAGTGGTTTGAGTAGTTATACTCCTGCTCCTAGTTTTAGGTTAGCGGGGTTAGACGTTGGATGGTCAAACTCCATCCTTAGCAGGTTTATACTCTTCCTATCGATTTCAGGTCGGAGTTCATGGAATCATGAATGGTCGAACCTCACTCATCTATCTGTTAATACTCATATCTACACTCTGGGGATAAGAGTTAGTTAATTGGTGGTCGAATCACACCCAACTTATGTTCATACTCTAGTATGCACTCTGGGGACTTTAGAGTTATTTCACGGGTGGTCGATTCACACCGAATTTATGTTTATACTCCAGTCCACACTCTAGAACTTAGAGTTATTTTGCGAGTAGTCGATTCATACCTTATTTTTGTTTATACTTCGTTCTGCACTCTAGGGACTTAAAAATATTACAGAAAGCAGTCGGATTGTACTTTCTTTAATTGATTGATTTTCCCCTAAGGTACATGGTCTAATTTAGCGAGCGATCGATCGTGTCACGATCGCTCTTATTTTATTTTAGTCCCATCGTTCGATGGGATTTATTCGATCGTCAGATGGTCGAGTCACACCCATTCCTCATTGTGTATCTCGTCCATTGGATTATGATAAGAGTTATCAAATGAATAATAGGACCACGCTCATTTTGTTTAGTCCTATTGGGAAACTATCATGATTGATTAATTCCAAACTCTAGGAACCTATTCGGACATATTGACATTAATCAATTTCATCATGTAGCTAATACATTATGCTACAACAAACATAAATATAAAGAAAGTTCAAAATTTTATTTGCTAAATGGAAAGGAATGATATAATCTGTTTTATTACATATCTAGAAAGTCAAATGCTAAAGAAAATTATAAAAGCAAATATAACAGAAAGAAAAAGAAATAAACTAAGTGAAATAGCGTCATAAATGCTCATTATTCCATGCCCTTGGGAGTGTGATGCCATCAACAGTCGCTAGCTTGAAAGTTCCCTTTCCAAGGCTCTGTTCAATGACATATGATCTTTCCCAGATAGGATTCATGTGCGATGGGGTAGGAAAACCCCGCTTCAAGATGAGATCGCCTATTTCAAAGGTTCTAGGTCGGACTTTAATGTTATAGTATCGGGCAATTTGGTGTCGGTGCGCAGCCGCCCTCAAATTGGTTTCCTTGTGCTTCTTATCTATAAAGTCAAGAGATTCCAAAAGGAGATCTTTATTCGTTTTAGTATCGTAGTAAGTCACTCGATGAGAAGGACCTTCGAGCTCAATAGGAATGACGGGTTCGGAACCATAAGCAAGGGTGATTGGAGTATGGCCAGTTGTGGATTTATGAATGTCCTGTAAGCCCACGGTGCTGTTGGGTATTCATTCACCCAAATGTCTTTAGTCTTTTCCAAATGCTTCTTCATCAACCTTTCCATTTGCTTAAGAATGAGCGACCGCAGCAAGCCTCTTTACAATATTATACCTTTGACAGAAGTCTTTAAACTCAGCACTGTCGAATTGAGTCCCATTATTTGTTACAATAGTTCATGGGAGACCGAAATGACATATGATGTTCCAAACAATGAAGTTGATTAATTTCTTGGTTGTGATCATGGTTTAAGGTTCTATTTCAACCTATTAGGTGAAGTAATCAACTACGACGATAGTGTACTTTGTACAACCTTTAGAGATCGGTAATGAACCAATAATATCTATACCCTACATGGCAAAAGACCATGGGCTGACCGTTTGCGTGATTTCCATCGACTGAGCTCTTGGAACTTTGGCATATGTCTGGCGCATATCGCATCATCATACATAGTTCGCGGCGTCTCAATTGACAGTTGGCCGAGAATACCCGTAATAGAGTATTTTCTTTGCTAGAATTTTCCCTCTACTGTGATCACCACATTCCTCTTCATGAACTTCTTTTAGGACAAGTTTTATCTCATCATGAGCCATACAATGGAGTAGGGGAACAAAGAAACGTTATCTATACATAATTCCTCCTTGCATGACATATCGTGAAGCTTTATGAAGGACTTGTCACTTTTTATTCCTTTGATCTGGTAGGACTCTATGTAGCAAATAGTCATTGATCGGAGACATCCACGATTCCCTCTCAGGCTCCGCCTCTAGTATCCGATTGATTTCTATCAGGTTTATACTCGGAGCATTTAATTCTTCGATTGGAACTAAGCCCATCTGTTGTGCGTCGCCGGTGCTAGCAAACCTTGCCAATGAATTGGCCTATCTGTTTTGATCCCGTGGATATGCAAAATGTCATAGTCTTCTAATTTAGTCAAAAATTCTAAGACTTAGGTAAGGTATGTAGCAAGCTATTGTCCTTTATCTTGATAATCTCCCCTGACTTCATATACTACCAACTATGAATCGTAAAAGATTTCAAGAGACTTTATTCCCAGTTCTCAAGCATGTTTAAATCCAATAATTAGAGCTTCGTTCTCAACTTCGTTGTTTATTGCTGGGAAATCAAGCTTTAAAGCATAGCAAATTGACCAATCTTAAGAAGTTAGAAGCACAATTCCAGCTCCAGAACAACGATCATTAGAAACTCCATTAGTATACAATTTCCACCTTATGGTAGAGATTTCCCTGCTCTTCGAAAAATATCCTACATAGTGATCTCTGCTATAAAATCTGCTAGTGCCTGACCCTGGATAGCCCTCTAAGGGAAATACGTGATATTAAATTGACTGATCTTGATATTCCACTTGAGTAACCTTCCAGATGTCTTAGGTTGCCGTAGGACCTGTTGTAATGGATGGTCGGTGTAAATATTAATTGGGTGTGCCCTGAAGTATGAGCGAAGCTTTCGTGATGCAATCAGCAAACAATGTGCCAGTTCTCTATTTTTGGATAGTTCCTTTTAGGTCCGTCAGTCGCTTGCTGACATAATACCTCGGCCTCTGGATTTGATCCCTCTTGTGAAGCAATGCGGTAGTTGTAGCATGTACCGACACGGCCAAATAAATGTACAGATCTTTATAATCCACGATTAGACAAGATGTGGGGTCTCTCCAAATGTTTCACCAAAGCTTGAAATGCATCTTTACAATCCTATGTCCATTTGAAGTTTCTTTTTCCTTTCCTAATCAATTCAAAGAAAGGAATACATTTGTCGGTAGCTTTGGAAATAAATCGACTTAAGTTAGCAACTTTTCCATTCAGACTTTGTACTCATTTGATAGTCTTTGGCGCTTGGATATCACAGATATCCTGAATCTTCCTGAGATTAGCTTCTACTCCATGGGCGTTAATAAGAAAGCCCAAGAATTTCCCTAATGTTACACCAAAAGAACACTTCAAAGGATTAATTTTCATCTTGTATTGTCGAAGGATGCCGAACATTTCTGCCAATTTTTTAATGCAGTCGCTTGATCGCGTGACTTCATGAGCATATCATCCATATATACTTCCGTTGCCTTTCCAATTTGATCTTTAAACATCTTATTGACTAGGCGCTGGTAAGTAGCTCCTACAATCTTTAGTCCAAATGGTATCATCATATAGCAATAAAATACAACTTCGGTAATGAAAGCGGTGTGCTCTTAATCAAGAATGTGCATCGGGATTTGGTTATATCCCGAGAACGCATCCATGAAAGATAGCAATTCATGTCCCGCGGTTGAATCCACCAACTGGTCGATCGCCGAAAGGGGAAAATTGTCTTTTGGACATGCGTTTTTCAAGTTTGAGTAATCAATGCATGTTCTTTGTTTCCTATTCGCCTTTTTCACAAGTATAGCGTCAGATACTCATTTAAGGTAGAGGGCGTCGTGGATAAACCTGTTGTCTTTGAGTCTATCCACCTCCTTTTTGAGAGTGGCATATCTCTCCGGATCCATGCCGCGTTTTTTTGCTTCACCGGGACATGACTTGGGTCAATATTCAATGCATGGTTCGTAATGGCAGGCTAGATTCCACACATGTCGGAATAAGTCCAAGAAAACACGTCAAGATTCGCTTGGAGAAAACCAGCAAGTTCTTTCATCATAGGGGTTCTGATTTGTAATCCGATCTTTAGGACCCGTGATGGGTCATCGTGGCTGACTGTGATATCAATCGTCAGGTCAGCAGGTGTAGCCTTGGTTTTTGTGGGCTTCTCCTCGTCATCTCATGGATCTACATGTCCATAAAACCGACTATGGAACCCGAGCCAAAGCTTAGGCACTAGTTATCAATCTTCAAAAGCTTGGATGTGGACAATCCTATCCACACCTTTACCTTTCTCTTTACGCTGATCACCCTCAACTCAGCTACATAATAGGCACATCCAGTTGCCTGATCACTATGAACAACCTCAACACCATTATTTGTCGGAATCTTCAGGTCAAATACCATAGGGCAAGGGCTATCCAAAATTTGGCTAGGGCCGATTGACCCAAAAAATTGTTGTAAGGAGAGTCAACATCCAAACAACAAGATTCACACTCTCCTATGGTCATCTTCTCCTAACTCTACAGGTAATTCAACATAACAAACGGCTTTAGTTGCAACACCGATAAAATCATATATGCGGGGTTTAGACAGCTTTAAGTCCTTAGCTTCCATTTTTATCTTACCATAAGTTTTTTGAAAATTATATTTACTGAACTTGCACAATCAATCAATATCCTTTTCACCAATGCGGGGCCGATCGTTGCCGAAATAACCATTGGATCGATCGTTGGAGCCTCCAACATGTCCACATCTCTATTACTAAACACAATATCATCTGTCATTGTATGTTGCTATTTTGTTGGAGCTCCATCTTCTGTATTCAAGCAATATTCAAAATCCACATGCGTAATTATGCTAGCATAGCGCTTCATCTCTTGCGAACTCTTATCTTCCGAGTGCGATCCTCCGACTATCGTATTTATCACTAATCTTCCATCAGTTTGTGTAGCTCCTTAGCCTTGCATGATACGTTTTCTCGTTGGGACGGATGTCCCTTGTTTGTGCAACTTCCTTTCTCGAATCAGCTTTTTGATAATGTCCTAGAGATGCCTGCATTCATTCTTGCCATGTCCATAGCATTCATGGAACCAACAATATTTTTTGGTTTGTTTCTACTTCTCAGTTGATTCTTTTAGAGGCGGCTTCCTGTATTGTATGGTATTGCAAGTAGACAAATAGATATTTTCCAAGGACATATTCAATGGTATGTAAATATCGAACATCGGAATCCTAGGCTTTCCTCTTCCAGAATCCCTCTTTCATTCTCGGCCCCTATCTCCACCTTTCTTTTGCTAATTTATCTTGTTTTGGACATTCACTTGAACTGTTCTTGAACTATCATCAGACTGCTTTACTGCAATGTTACTTTTTACTCCCTCTCCGCTTTGACCCACAACATTCTTTTTCTTAAAGGACTTGACTTCCTCCTTTCTCAAATACTAAGCCGCCTTTGCATAAAAGCTCTCTAACATTACGAGCGGCTTTCCAGCTTGACAATCACTAAAATAAGAATTTGGATCCATCCCTCCCGTTACAGCCATCAATATCGTATGGTCATTCAGATTACTAATTTCTGTAATAGCTGTATGACACCTCTTCAAATAATCTTTCAATGATTTTCCAGGAACCTGAATCACGCTAGACATGGACATCACATCCTTGGGACGAGTTGCGTGCATCAAGATCTGCTCTACAAACTTCATTGCAAAATCGTCGAATTTGAAATTGATTATGGGGTAATCTTGTGAACCACATCACTGCTATTCCATAGAGAGTTATGGGAAAGCATCTACACGTTGCATCATCCGCTTGCGTAGAATCCATCAGCTATTCGTATCTCATGATACGCTGCCTGGGGTAGGTTTTTCCTACGTAGACAGGCATTAATGGCATGTTGAATCTCCTTGGATACTCTACATGTAAAACATTATCAATGAATAGGGTAGGGCTTCTCGAGATTACCCAGCCGTCTTTAATCAAGCCCTAGTTCTCTCACTAACTGTTTGACTATTGTCGATATGTCAGGCAATTGGATGGTTGGTGCCAAACGTTGGTCACATTCCACCTCGTTGGAATGGTCGGGTTGATGTCCGCAAGCTGTTTCATACCTTGTTGGTTCACCATCTTCCCAATGTATACCTTGTAAATTCACTTCATCATCAATCCGAGGTGGGTGGATTCCACCTTCTGGTGGAGGATCCGGTACCGATCCCTATGGAGGGATCGGCACCGATCGATCCTTGCAGACCACGATGGTCTGCCAGTTGACACCTCGATGTTTCTGCGTAATATTTGTCTATTCTGTGATGCCTATTCCCATGATACTCATCTGATGAGATAGAACTCTCCAATGATGAGTAAGGAGTGGGGTCTCTCCTTGCTTTTCCCCGCTGCTGCTGATTGAGTTGGTTCATCAAGTTGATATTGGCATGAATTTGTTGATTTAATTTTCGATAACTCTCCATCAGCTCTCTCATCAAATTATGAAATTCAGCTTATGTAATAGAATCAGTTGGATTCTGAACTTCAACCAGTTCAGTATTCATATTCGTTGGTTCATTGCTTGGGTATCCTTGCTGGATGCAAGTATTCTCATTTTCCTCCACGTTCTGAGAAGTAGATCTAGTATTTCTCACCATTATTGATAGCTTTGCTTGTATTTCTACAAATTTGAGTACTATGAGCAACTTTTTGAAGATAGCTGTAGATCTCCCTTGGGGGATATATCCAATCCAATAGCAATAAAAGGGTCCTAATAAACCGAAAATCAAGGTTCTCAGTGAAAGCACCAAAATGTTTGCAACTAAATTGGTCACAAACACCCAAGAATAGTTTTTGTAGAGAAGTAAGTGAAGAAAAACAAAATTAAATTGAGTAAATGAATTAACAACTAATTAAGAATCAACTATAGCTAGAGATACAAAAAATTTATAGTGGTTCAACATTGTATGCCTACGTCCACTTTGAAAATTATCCTTCATCAATCACTTATAAATCTGATTATAGTAGTACAAAATAGCAAGTGCTTGATTACAATGGAGTATAGTGTAACAAGCAGTGTAAAAATCTCTAGAATGACCCATCAGACCAGTATTTATAGATGAAGATAACCATATACCACTCTGAAATCTCAGCTAAAGGATGTTCTAATACACATGGGCCCACTAGATGGATCGTTGGGTCCAATTTCAAAAAGGAGGGATCAATACCGATCCTTTCTTTGGTCGAATTTTAGGGAGCGATCCATACGGTGGCTTCCTCATTCAAAAACATGCTTAGCCTCCAATTTTCATGTCATTTGGATAATCGAAACTCGAGTCGTTACTTGATCTCTGATTCAACATGACTTGAATGCTGCCTTCTACTGATCCCTCCCAAGGGATGTATACCGATCCCTCCAATTTTGTCTTTTTGATGTGTGATCCCTAGGGTATGTTCCCTAGGGTCCTTATATCTTGCTCCTCAAATTTCATACGCTTTGGATTTGTAGATCTCGAGATATTCATTGTTTTCTACAAGAATGCTCTTGTAATTTGATGTATGTCAATCCCTCTTGTTGGAGCCAAACTATGCCGATCCCTTCAATGCACTGAACCATATCCCATACTTTGAACATCCTACATTGTGCATCTATCAATTCCATTCAATCCTGGCTTCATATTACCATCTGTACTTGACTTCTCGGCCCCACAATCATCACTTTGGAATAATCTTCCTTAATCGCCATCGAATTTAACTCGTGCAATCAGTTCAATAGAGCCGGGCTAGAATGCCGGATAATAATATATATGTTATACCATGCCATTTTCTATGATATATTGACATCTACATTCTAGACATAGTTTAAAACAGGTGTTATTTATATTATACTCGAGCTAGTCCGATTCATTTCAGGTTCAGCGACGATGTGACCATCTTATGGTTGTTAGGCATAGGCACAGTTTGTTTAACGATCGACCTTTTCGACCTTCAGAAGCAACACTAATACATCCACAGCATTTACATGCTGAGCATTCAAGTGTTTGAAAGACAGATTGTTGGGGTGGAAGAAAAATAAAAGATAGAATAGAATCTCACATCATGACGATTAATATATAATACTCAAATAGTCTTTACAAAAGATAATTTGATATACATACAAAAATTAGAGTAAACTAACATATCATCTGCCTAGACGGTTATAACATCCTGTTCTCACAAATGTTGACAAATACAAAACAAAAATGCAGTAGAAATAGAATACAAGAACACATCTTGGAGGTATCTACCTCATTTCTTGAAGCTCCAATGCATCCATAACTAATTCTAGAAATATACTCAGGTTTGACCCAAGCATTATCGGAAAATAATGCTCAGATTAGTCTGGTAAATCAGTGTAAGAAAATCAAATCATAAGGATTTTTAATGTTATAAAACAATACAATAGATAAAGGTATCTCGTAAGACCATGTCATATATAAACACGGATAGGTTTTTACATTATGATAACCAAACCATTTTATTAGAAATTCAGTGATATTATTAAAATGTCTAGGATTTAAAATAAATATTTAACATTTCCAGAATAAATATGTTAATTACATTCAACGTCATATTTAGTATACAACCAAATCCGCAAGGCACATATTGGAACATGGATTCCATCAACGAAAGGGCAACTGAGGTACCGCCCGTCACAGTACAACTCTAGATAAAATGTACGGAGGCTAAAAACATTGCACCTCTACGAATCATGGACTGGCCTGCCCTTCTTGGATAGTACCAAATATGATCATCACCCTGGCTTCTAATTGACGAATTGTTTTTGTAGGCCCAACATAAAAAATACGTCAATATCGATAATGATACAAGCGATGATCATACCTAATGCTAGCAAACTACATAGCCCTAAAGCATATCTGATATTCTAGCTATTCTCGGTTGTGAGCATTGAGGTAACATTTTACCTTTTTTGAAAACCCCACTTGAACGCTAACACTGCTCTCTAGGTAACAATGAAATGCTATAATTCATCCTTACAGATTGTCCATGACATAAACAAACCGAAGGAACTACTTCTACAACATCCCTTTTTGGAATCACCCTCACGATTGGTAGCAACTAGCCTTCGCACTTCAAAGAACTCCGTCTTTGATTCCATCATCTTCAAGATATCCCTAATTTGAGCGCTTGTGCCGGTTCGAAGTGGTTTTTGGATAACTCATTCTTATCCAATCCTAGTCTCTTCGAACCAACAATATATGTTTTTAAAATTGGCCAAGGTTTGATAGTCGGTTATTTAACTATCAAATAAGCAAAAAATCAAATCAAAGATTTAATTTCATATGAAAGCTAAGCATGATTAAGCACATAAGAAACCATTAAGTCTCTTTAATAAATCCTATTCATTAATTAAAATCACTTTGTAAATACTTGTATTAAACTTTACAAAAGATAACCATATGTATACTACTCATTCACTATTGATTTATACTCCTACAATGCTTAGAAAAATGTTCATATACTTATCTCGTCGATATATGCATATTCACAAAACACTGCACTTTCAGTACTTAGAAAATTTATACATATACTTATCTCAACGGTATAAGTATATTCACAAAATATTTTATAATTCAAAAACATACTTAAATGGTTCAAATAACAAATATCGCTCAAAAACATTATTTACTATAAACTCAAACCACTTTTCTTTTAATGTAAGTAAATGGATCATACGAAAATTAGACCAAATATACTTACCACCACTTTCTGATTTCAAACTTGTACCATTCCTCAATTAACAATGTATTCGGACAAATTAGTGTACTATCCTTCCCTCGATGTACATTCTTGAACTCTCACAGATAGACACGAGTTTCCCTACCTTGAAATTTGGTGCTAAGTATGAAAAGAAAACTTTCCATACCATCATAAATTATAAAGATCGTTTGTAGAAATCCAATCTCCTATACTTGTCACATTTCTGATATTTCGACTTACTCTATCCCTTGTTCGAAAATGAAGCCAGGTAAGTCGGGGCACTGATTTCTCCTAGCCTTGCCTTAATTAAATCGCTCTGATTCTAGATCTCATAGATATATGATCAATCTACTCATCGGCTTTTAGTACCAAGCACGGGACTACTTAATTTCCATAAGTAACCGAATTTTTATGCAGAAATAATACGGCATATACCTAATGTTTTGATTTCAAACTTAAACTATCCTTTGGTTAACAATGAAGTCATTCAAGTTGGGGTATTATTACCTTTCAAACCTTGACTCGACTACATTCTTATCTTTCAGGGTAGGTAGAATTTAACCTACCTCGAAGCTTAATGTTAAGTATAAGACTTCATAAATTATGTATACTATTTTTAAAACAAAATGTTATAAATTAAGCTTCCTTTTCCAATTTCTCGAAATCGTTTACTATAACAAGAATGTTATAGTCCATGATCTTCTACCTTTTCTCGAAAACATTTATTACAACAATAGTGTTGTAATCCATGATTCCTTCCTCTTTTTAATAACACTTTTAAAAACTCTTTAAAACATAGTTTGAAACTCTAAATTAATGCATCCTTTTAAAGATGATCGCTTTTAAACAAAATTTAACCTTCGAAAAAATGGAGTTTCCTTTGTAAAATTTAATCCTCTTGCTTAAATAACTCTAATAAATTCTTAAAAATATATTTAAATCTTCATATTCCTTTTTAAATACTTATACGCTTTTTATAAAACATGTTCAAAAAGAATTTACAAAATATCTAAAATAGATAACCTCCTTTTACTTTACCAAAACCATATATTTCTAAAGTGCATCTATATCGACTGTTGCTATATGGACCATAACTTTTAAAACCTTTTTTTGTAAATCTAAAAGCTTTTAAACCACATTTCTTTCTATATTTTATACTATTATAAGTACAGAAAACATTTACTTTAAATATTTATAAAAGCTAAAGGTATATTAAAACCTTTATAACAAGTCGAAAACCGTATCTTTTTATGAAAAGTATTACTATGAGGCTTATTGACCACTATGGTACTTAAAAAAGCTACCATTTATATCAAAGGAGTTCAACTTTCTAAGTCATATCATAAGAATGTGTGTAAGCAAGAATATATTTAAATAAAAATCACAAAGCAAGGAATACTTTAGGTACCCTCTACAAAATTTCTATTCTTCGTAGTGCTTTCGTAGCGACCTATTTGCTACGAAGATACTTCGACTTTTATTCACTTTTTCTAGTCCCCCTACTAACCCTTATGTGTTTTAGTTCATGGCTATACAACACAGCCATAGTCGTGTTTACAAGTCATTTAAGTCCCATACAAAAGCAATTACATATGCCATCCGCTTCCGAATGGGAATTAAATCCAAACCAACTAATATAATTATCACATACATACACAGACACAACATATCTAGAATTATTCATACATTAATATATATATATATATATGTATATGTATATTTAAAAGGGATATTTTAAAGTGAGAAATCTCATTTTTGACAAGTCTAAACCCGAGAAAATGTTACTAATTTCCTCTCTTGACTTAGCAACCAACACTCCCTCCTTCTTTGCATTAGTTGCGCCCACCCCATCTCATGCTTCCCTTTTGTGCTCGACCTTGATGGATTTAAGGGGTTTTGGCTCCAAAGCTTTGAGCTTTGGCAAGTTGAAGGTAGTTGCTATGTTATTTCAAGACTATGGAAGAAGTTTGAGAATTATGAAGAGAAGGAGGAGAAAGAAGTGAAGCAATTTGATTCATAAAAACATAAAGTGAAAATTAATGCACTTGTGTAAATAGATTTTAGAATGGTGATCATAGTCTTACCCTTACCACCCCATATGCCTCTATGTGTTCTTGTACTTTCCATCACATTAAATAAAAAGTAGCAAACGATTAGCAGTAAGTCTTCTTACCATCATTCGCCATTAATGTTTTAGTTACTTTATTTTAGTGCTAAAACTTTAGTGTGTGCATAACTTTAGTGTGTGCGCTAAACAACATTTCAATAACATTATTTAATGAAAAGTTGAAAATCCAAAAAATGAATTTCATGCACAATTTTTATTTTTCTCCGAATTATTTAATTTGTAAACAAACTTTCACAATGAGTTCACGATCATTATTAAATAATAAAAATAAGTTATTTAAGCTTTTAAAATCAATTATTTAAATATTTAAAAGCAATTGAATATTAAAAATCATAACGATGCATCTTTCCCCTTTAAAAGAATTTCAACCTTAAAATTTTATCACTATCAAACCAAGAAAGAAACAAACTCACAAAAATACTTAACTTTCTTATTTAAGCCTATACAACATGCATGAATCATCCATATGCAATATTTGGTCACTTATTCGAATACATAGATCTCTCATCCAAATCAATATAGATCACTTGACTTCTTGAAATGACCCTAATTCTTAAGCAA
This sequence comes from Allium cepa, assembly GCA_030765085.1. Classification (NCBI taxonomy): domain Eukaryota; kingdom Viridiplantae; phylum Streptophyta; class Magnoliopsida; order Asparagales; family Amaryllidaceae; genus Allium; species Allium cepa. The sequence continues at coordinate 105,537,045 of CM060937.1, read as the reverse complement.
AAATTTTTTTTTTTTTTACTTAACTAAGACTACCTAGGGTCATTCTTACCTATTCTCATATTATCCAGGATCTTTCTCAATATAAAAATATTGTTTTAAATCTAAATCATTCCTAACATACATATATGAAGATATCTATGTTATATCCTACTAGAATCAGAGCATAATAATAATATGGAGGTAGAAATCTTTTTAAATCTATTAAAATGTGATAATTCCCTGATAAAAGATTTATTTTCACATTCTGATTATTGACCATAGAATCCACTGTAAACATGTACTTTGGTCTGTTATTCTAATTAAGGAATGATTAAGTAATAATCCGGTGGAAGAAAGCTTTTTAATATGGATGTTTGTGTTAAAATCTGCATAGTTTCAAACTCAAGCTAAAAGAAAGTGTATCATAAGTGAACACAAGCAACATCTAGGCGTAATGGAAACGCGCCTAACTTACACATGAAAGGTCACGAGTTCGAGTGCTATGCTGGTCAGTTCAAACCCTATTTTTTTGTTTTCTTTTTTTTTCCTGCATGGTTTTAAAACCTGATACCTACCTATCTACACTTATACACTTAAATTTTGCCTATAATCTAACATACAAAACAATATTTCTTGCTTTATAATTTTCAAAACCCATTCCTACTACTTTTCTAGGAATTTATATTCATATTGTTGCCCAAATATCAACATGTACACAGATATACATGTACATGTTTATGCTTCTGCTCATTTTCCAGAAAACTGGGTTCAAATGGTTCCTTGCTCCATTTATTTGAAGTGTGCATTTGGCCTGACCTGTGGTCTAACTATTTGGTTAAAGAAACCATTCTTTTACTTGCATTTGGACATATATCAGTATCAAGACTTGAAAATGTATCAGTTATAACTCTTTCTGGATTTTCCCAATATAATTTATTATATATCTATTTTTTGAAAAGATTCAGGATTAACTAAAACCATCATAAAGTGATTATACTTATAAAATCCAGTTTTTTCCTCTAAATCAAAAACAACTCTTAGCAAATAGATTTTCAATTCAGTTTAACTTCAATATCTTTAATATATACCAAACCAGAAACCAGAAACAACATAACACATATTTCTTGCAAGTTCTTCCTACTTAATACATCACTAGATTCATTTAAAATAACTGAATAAATCCAAACTTTCAAGGTTATTACATAACAACCTAAACAGAACTATCAAACTTCCCAGATTACATGCAAATATTTCATTCTAAGTTCTTATCTAACTCTAGTTTAGCATGCTTATCCAATCATTCTCATCAGCCATAGCAACTTCCTATTTAGAACCAGCATTCCCTGAAAAAGCATTAAGGGCTGCCCCATTTTAAATGAGACACCCCAGTTGCCATAAACAAACAAGGGTCAGATACAAGATCTGGTATGAGCATCATCAAAAATTCCATGATATTAAGTAATTAAGTGAGACCTAAACATTTTGTATAGATTGGCAGAGCTTCTTTGATCAATCTATCTGACTTATTTATGATACCTTGTGCAACTATGATCAGTGTTCAAAACTAATTTTGTACACACATTCAACTATGCAAACTTATATTTTAAATAGAAATGTTCAGGAACTATCATAGCTCCAGTCCAACCAATCAAGGAATACACTAGTTCCTACTTTATCAATCTGAGATTTGCATTTACCGAATTTCTTCCTAGCCTCATCTGCCATAAGGAATCACGGGGACACATTGCAATAAAATAATTCACATTATTGCACAAAGATCTCAGGGCTTAAACAAACCATGTGCCAACTTGCATACTTTAAATACAACAAGCATTCCAGCAGTTCTCTTGGCTCACAATCCTTTGTTTATTTACTAAGTGTTCATGTTTGATCCTATCATGAGATAGCTAGGTGACTGAATCACAGTGTACATGAAACATTATATAGAGCTCTCAAGCATAATTCCAGAACAAGCTAACTTTCATATCCAGGGAATTCATATCCACAATTATTCTGGTTTAAAAGAAAATACAAGAATGTTTGTAACTGGGAATAAAGACTAGGCATGTGGGTTATTATTGTTTCACAAGCAACCATGTTTGAACTAAATTCAAGATCTGGCTTAAACAAGATTTCTGGCCCATGGTTTTCTATTTGATCAAAGGTTCAGCACTTTAGGAATTTCCATTGCAACCTTGAATCTTTCATTTGAGCCTCAGCACTTACACAAGTGTAATGCAACTCATATACATATGTTTGTCATGCCATCACTAAACCAGCTACAAGCATTCTCTATTTACTGTTATATTTTCATACTATACATTTCTGGGTATAAACAATCAGAGCATAATACTCAACTATCAAAACTAAAAGCATTTAGAAACACCCATTAAAGCATCCATTAAAACCATAGTAATAAAATCCAAAGTATGCAGAAAAATTAGCATAAGCTAGGCTGCCTCATAACAGGACTTAATGCCATGGATTAGTGAGATTACTCACCAAAGATGCTTCTCCTGCTTAAATCAGAAAGGAAGCCTTTTAAAACTTGCTTTTCTGCTTGCAAATATTTTCCTCCTTGTTTCCTTAAATGTTTTGGGTAGCAAATGATTCTTTTCTGGTTTATACTTGGATTTATAAGAGAAGTTTTCTAGGGTTTATCATTGTAAAATCCCATTCCTACCCTGGCCAAGACTCATGCATTTTGCATTTCAGATTTGTTCATTTTCACTTTTGATACCCCGGCCACATATGGTGCTTACTTTCCCTTATTTTTTTCTTTACCTTTTCAAAATATATCATATTCTTACCAAGTCATGAAAATTGTGTGACATTGTCACTTGTTTATTTTCTAGAAATCCTCCTTTCTATTTCTGCCTAAAGCAATTATTCTGCTTGCAATTTGTCTTTTGCTATTTTAGTATTACAATCTTTTACTTGCTTATTTCTTTTTAACATTTTCTATTCTTACAGAAATGTACATTTGCATACATATCCTATCTAGGCTTATTTAACTCCTCCTTAATTTCAGAAAGATATGCACCTATATGTGCATACAGGCTTTTAAATCCTTGTAACATTTTCTTTTCTGGGTTTTAAATAAAATATGTTTACTGATTCAAAACAAAACTTACTTTTCTTATTTTCTTGGATGATTCATATAATTCCAGAGATCAAATATCCATATCACAAAATTATGTTTGTAATACTTTTTAATTCTTGTTTTGATTTCAGTGGATTTGGAGTTCTTTCTTGTGCCATATCAGTGTGCACACACTTGAACACTTTTTTTTTTCCATGTATTCTTATACAAATGAATTCATATATTTTCAAAATTCAACCAAATAAGATTCTATGAATTTCTGGGGCATTACAATCACCCCACCTTTTTAGGAATTGTGTCCTCACAATTTTCTCATTCATTTTTTTTTTCTAGATTCTCATAAAATCTATCAGACATTGCATAAGCAAACAATTCAGTCAAAACATACATATTAAACTTTTAGGAATTTAGTTTTTACCTTCCACTACAAAAAGCTTAGGGTAATCCATCTTTATTTTATCCTCCAATTCCCATGTACAGTCCTTAGGGTCTAGGCTCCATTGAACCTTTACCAATTTTAAAGTTTTGTTCCTCAACTTCTTTTCCTCTTTAGCCAAAATCCCCACGGGTTCTTTCTCATAGACCAAATCAGAATTTATTTGAACCTGAGTGGGTTTCTCTAGAATCTCTTCTTTATCATGTACCCATCTTCTAAGTTGTGATACATGGAATACATTGTGCATTGCACTCATCTCTTCAGGCAGCTCTAGCCTATATGCTAATGAACCTATTCTTTCCAAAATCTTGTAAGGTCCAACATATCTTGGGGTAAGTTTTCCTTGCTTGCCAAATCTTAACACCTTCTTCATAGGTGAAACTTTGATGAAAACATAATCACCAACTTCATATTCTACCTGCTTTCTCTTTTTATCTGCAAACTTCTTTTGCCTATCTTGAGCTGCTGCCATTCTTCTCCTCACCAGTTCAATTTTCTCTGTGGTCTCTTTTACATACTCAGGCCCTAAGACAGCCTTTTCTCCTGCTTCAACCCAACATATTGGTGACAAACATGGTTTTCCATACAAGGCTTCAAATGGTGCCATGCCTATGGTGCTTTGATAACTATTGTTATATGTAAATTCAGCCAAATGGAGGTGATCTTCCCAATTACCTCCAAAGTCTAATGTACATGCCCTCAATAAATCCTCCAAAACCTTATTTATCACTTCAGTTTGACCATCTGATTGGGGGTGGTATGCTGTACTCAAGCATAATTCACTCCCTATGGCTTTTTGAAAGCTCTTCCAAAATCTGGAGGTAAAGATTGTGTCCCTATCACTCACTATAGTTTTAGGGATTCCATGCAACCTTACTACTTCTCTCATGAATATCTGAGCTAGTTTAGGGGCATTTCTTTCTGCCTTTACTGGTATAAAATGTGCCACTTTGGTCAATCTATCAACTACTACCCAAATGCTTGTATTTCCTCTCTTTGATCTAGGCAGACCATCTATGAAATCCATAGATATATCTTCCCACTTCCACTGTGGTATACTTAGAGGTTGTAATAGGCCCGAGGGTCTTTGGGTTTCTGCTTTGACTTGTTGGCAAGTCATACACTTTGCAACATGTTTGGCCACATCAGTTTTCATCCCTGTCCACCAATAATCCCTCTTCAAGTTTTGGTACATCTTGGTGCTACCTGGGTGTATAGAATATTTGCTTCTATGATATTTATTAAGTATCTCTTCCTTCAATCCTATATTTTTTGGAACACATATCTTACCTTTATTCCTTAAGTAACCATTCTTATCAATGTGGTAGTTTGCTACTTCTTCTCCTTTTTCTATTAGAGTTTTCTTTTCTAACAAATCTGGATCTTCCTCTTGCATTTTTCCCACTTTCAAAATTAAATCTGATTGCAAAGTTATCAAACTTAATTTTCCCTTTTTCCCTTCTTCAATCATCTCCATGTTTACCTCATTGTCTTCCTCAATTTCCAAATCAGTAAGTAGAGATAAATTTTTAAACTCTTCTATCATTAACATGGCTACTTTTGCGTGCTGCCTGCTCAAAGCATCTGCAACCTTATTAGCTTTTCCTGGGGTATAAAGTATGTCTAAATCATACGCTGCTAAAAATTCAACCCATCTATGTTGCCTCATATTCAGATCTTTTTGTGAAAAAAGATATTTCAATGCCTTATGGTCAGTGTATAAAATGAACTTTGCACCTAGAAGATAATGTCTCCAGAGCTTTAGTGCATATACCACTGCTGCCAATTCAAGATCATGGGTTGCATACTTTGATTCATGCGGCTTCAGTTGCCTTGATGCATAGGCTATAACTTGGTCTTGCTGCATCAATACAGCTCCTAGCCCAGAGCCACTTGCATCAGTATAAACAATCAAATCCTCATTTCCTTCTGGTACTCTCAACACCGGTGCATTGACTAAAGCCTCCTTGATTTTACTAAATGCTTGTTCACATTTCTCAGTCCATCTAAAGGGTTGGTTCTTTCTAGTTAGGTTGGTAAGAGGTGATGACATCTTAGAAAAATCTTTTATAAATCTTCTATAATACCCTGCCATTCCCATAAATGACCTAACTTCTCCCACTGTGCTTGGCCTTTTCCATGCTTGGATAGCCACAATTTTATTGGGGTTCACTGAAATGCCTTTGGCAGATACAACATGCCCAAGGAAATGCACCTCTTCTTTCCAAAATGCACACTTAGAAAATTTGGCTTTTAAATCTTTTTCTCTTAATCTTGACAAAACAAGGTGTAAGTGATTTTCATGTTCCTCTTCTGTTTTAGAATAAATCAAAATATCATCAATAAAAATCAATACAAACTTGTCTAAATAATCCCTGAATATCCTATTCATTAAGTCTACAAAATATGATGGGGCATTTGTCAACCCAAATGGCATGACAAGAAACTCATATAAACCATACCTAGTGTTAAAGGCTGTATACTTAACACTTGAGTCTTCAACCTTCATCTGATGGAATCCAGATGCCAAGTCTAACCTAGAAAATATTTTTGCTCCACTAAGTTGATCAAAAAGATCATCAATTCTAGGTAAGGGGTACTTGTTCTTGATAGTGACTTTGTTTAACTCCCTGTAATCTATGCACATTCTTAAAGTACCATCATGTTTCTTTACAAATACTACTGGAGCACCCCAGCAAGAGTTACTTGGCCTTATAAATCCTTTGCTTTCTAACTCTTCTAGCTGTTTCTTTAATTCCTTCAACTCATTTGGCCCCATCCTAGTGGGTTTCTTAATAATTGGACTTGCTCCTGGTATCAGACTAATCTGAAATTCCACTGGTCTGTGGTGTGGAACCCCCTCAACTTCTCCAAACACATCTATGTATTCGTTAATTATGGGGATTTCTTCAATAGAAGGCTCACTGGAATCCTTATTTAAGTCGATCAAGTGATATAATTTTCTTTCTTTGGCTGTTTCACACAAAATTGTGATTCTTTGACCTCTAGAATTTTGTAATGATATGGTGGATGAGTCTAAATTAATTATGGCTTTGTATTGCCTTAACCAGTCTACACCCAATATAACACCTATATTTGGGTAATTTAAAACATATAAATTGGAAATAAAAACATTTCCTCCTATGTTTAATCCCACATCCACACAAATCATGTTTAAAACACTAGAACTTCCCAATGGGCTTTGCACTAACAAAGGAGTTTCAACCAATATGCAATTTAATTTAAGCAATGCAACTAATTCATGGGAAATCATAGAATGTGTTGCCCCTGTATCATACACTACTGATATAGGTAAGGTACAAATAAACAAGGTACCTTCTACTTGACCATGATTTTCTGCAATAGTCTCTACTGTGGATTTGCCTTTGCTCTCCAAACTTGCTAGCTTCCCTTGCTGTTTATACTCAGGGCAGTTTCTCTTGATATGTCCCTCCTTTCCACATAGATAGCACTTGAAAGCTCCTCCCTTCAATTCTGGGCACCTTGGTTTGATATGTCCTTCTTTTCCACAATAATTACATGTTATTTTCCTCTTTGTATCAGTGGTCTTAGTATCATTAGTTTTCTTACTTTCTGTCTCCTCCTTCTTTTTGTCATAGGGGTGATATCTTCCCTTATTCTTCTTATTGTTGTTATTCTTAAAACTCCTATACTTCTCCCTTTCCTTGTCATGTTGCTCAAATTTTAAGGCCAGATCAATGACTTGATCAAAAGTTTTGTCTACATATGGCAACATGGCCCTACTAAGCCCTGGATTTAAACCCTTAATATACCTATCATTCTTTGATGCCTCATCAGCCACAAGCATAGCTCCATACTTAGACAAGCCTTCAAACCTATGAGTATATTCAGTCACATTAAAAGTTCCCTGCCTAAGTCTGATGAATTCTTCAAGCAGTAGAGTTTTGGCTGATGCTGGAACAAATCTAGCTTCCAACATCTCCTTGAATTGATTCCAAGTGATTTCATTCTCAATCCTCCCAGCTATGACTACCTCCCACCAACTTAAAGCCACACCTTTCAGTTGTCTTGAGGCCACTTGCCTCTTCCTTTGATCATCCAACTGCATGTCATTGAAAATTCTATCCAGTGTTCTCAACCATGCTTGAATTTCCATCACATTTTCAGTCCCTTCAAAGCTCTTGCCTCCTAAATTGGTATAAGTCTTTAATAGTTTGGAAAGTTCCTCATGTGGATTCTCAAGTCTCTGCCCTACTCCATCCCTTAGAGCCCTCATAAAGTCTTGCATATCAAGCATTTGTGGTGTACATGATCCTGCATTGTGTTGAGATCCTCTTCCTACCATAATTGGACAACTACAGTATGGGTAGATAAGGTTAGTTTATCATGAGAGTATATATATATATCTATATATTTTAACTTTCTATCTATATTATTATTTTACTCAAACAGTACATACATATGATTATAGTACTTCAATCAATCAATACAATCATTCTTAGCTATGTATAAATTTAACATAGCTCTGATACCAAAATGAAATGACCCTAATTCTTAAGCAAAAATTTTTTTTTTTTTTTACTTAACTAAGACTACCTAGGGTCATTCTTACCTATTCTCATATTATCCAGGATCTTTCTCAATATAAAAATATTGTTTTAAATCTAAATCATTCCTAACATACATATATGAAGATATCTATGTTATATCCTACTAGAATCAGAGCATAATAATAATATGGAGGTAGAAATCTTTTTAAATCTATTAAAATGTGATAATTCCCTGATAAAAGATTTATTTTCACATTCTGATTATTGACCATAGAATCCACTGTAAACATGTACTTTGGTCTGTTATTCTAATTAAGGAATGATTAAGTAATAATCCGGTGGAAGAAAGCTTTTTAATATGGATGTTTGTGTTAAAATCTGCATAGTTTCAAACTCAAGCTAAAAGAAAGTGTATCATAAGTGAACACAAGCAACATCTAGGCGTAATGGAAACGCGCCTAACTTACACATGAAAGGTCACGAGTTCGAGTGCTATGCTGGTCAGTTCAAACCCAATTTTTTTGTTTTCTTTTTTTTTCCTGCATGGTTTTAAAACCTGATACCTACCTATCTACACTTATACACTTAAATTTTGCCTATAATCTAACATACAAAACAATATTTCTTGCTTTATAATTTTCAAAACCCATTCCTACTACTTTTCTAGGAATTTATATTCATATTGTTGCCCAAATATCAACATGTACACAGATATACATGTACATGTTTATGCTTCTGCTCATTTTCCAGAAAACTGGGTTCAAATGGTTCCTTGCTCCATTTATTTGAAGTGTGCATTTGGCCTGACCTGTGGTCTAACTATTTGGTTAAAGAAACCATTCTTTTACTTGCATTTGGACATATATCAGTATCAAGACTTGAAAATGTATCAGTTATAACTCTTTCTGGATTTTCCCAATATAATTTCTTATATATCTATTTTTTGAAAAGATTCAGGATTAACTAAAACCATCATAAAGTGATTATACTTATAAAATCCAGTTTTTTCCTCTAAATCAAAAACAACTCTTAGCAAATAGATTTTCAATTCAGTTTAACTTCAATATCTTTAATATATACCAAACCAGAAACCAGAAACAACATAACACATATTTCTTGCAAGTTCTTCCTACTTAATACATCACTAGATTCATTTAAAATAACTGAATAAATCCAAACTTTCAAGGTTATTACATAACAACCTAAACAGAACTATCAAACTTCCCAGATTACATGCAAATATTTCATTCTAAGTTCTTATCTAACTCTAGTTTAGCATGCTTATCCAATCATTCTCATCAGCCATAGCAACTTCCTATTTAGAACCAGCATTCCCTGAAAAAGCATTAAGGGCTGCCCCATTTTAAATGAGACACCCCAGTTGCCATAAACAAACAAGGGTCAGATACAAGATCTGGTATGAGCATCATCAAAAATTCCATGATATTAAGTAATTAAGTGAGACCTAAACATTTTGTATAGATTGGCAGAGCTTCTTTGATCAATCTATCTGACTTATTTATGATACCTTGTGCAACTATGATCAGTGTTCAAAACTAATTTTGTACACACATTCAACTATGCAAACTTATATTTTAAATAGAAGTGTTCAGGAACTATCATAGCTCCAGTCCAACCAATCAAGGAATACACTAGTTCCTACTTTATCAATCTGAGATTTGCATTTACCGAATTTCTTCCTAGCCTCATCTGCCATAAGGAATCACGGGGACACATTGCAATAAAATAATTCACATTATTGCACAAAGATCTCAGGGCTTAAACAAACCATGTGCCAACTTGCATACTTTAAATACAACAAGCATTCCAGCAGTTCTCTTGGCTCACAATCCTTTGTTTATTTACTAAGTGTTCATGTTTGATCCTATCATGAGATAGCTAGGTGACTGAATCACAGTGTACATGAAACATTATATAGAGCTCTCAAGCATAATTCCAGAACAAGCTAACTTTCATATCCAGGGAATTCATATCCACAATTATTCTGGTTTAAAAGAAAATACAAGAATGTTTGTAACTGGGAATAAAGACTAGGCATGTGGGTTATTATTGTTTCACAAGCAACCATGTTTGAACTAAATTCAAGATCTAGCTTAAACAAGATTTCTGGCCCATGGTTTTCTATTTGATCAAAGGTTCAGCACTTTAGGAATTTCCATTGCAACCTTGAATCTTTCATTTGAGCCTCAGCACTTACACAAGTGTAATGCAACTCATATACATATGTTTGTCATGCCATCACTAAACCAGCTACAAGCATTCTCTATTTACTGTTATATTTTCATACTATACATTTCTGGGTATAAACAATCAGAGCATAATACTCAACTATCAAAACTAAAAGCATTTAGAAACACCCATTAAAGCATCCATTAAAACCATAGTAATAAAATCCAAAGTATGCAGAAAAATTAGCATAAGCTAGGCTGCCTCATAACAGGACTTAATGCCATGGATTAGTGAGATTACTCACCAAAGATGCTTCTCCTGCTTAAATCAGAAAGGAAGCCTTTTAAAACTTGCTTTTCTGCTTGCAAATATTTTCCTCCTTGTTTCCTTAAATGTTTTGGGTAGCAAATGATTCTTTTCTGGTTTATACTTGGATTTATAAGAGAAGTTTTCTAGGGTTTATCATTGTAAAATCCCATTCCTACCCTGGCCAAGACTCATGCATTTTGCATTTCAGATTTGTTCATTTTCACTTTTGATACCCCGGCCACATATGGTGCTTACTTTCCCTTATTTTTTTCTTTACCTTTTCAAAATATATCATATTCTTACCAAGTCATGAAAATTGTGTGACATTGTCACTTGTTTATTTTCTAGAAATCCTCCTTTCTATTTCTGCCTAAAGCAATTATTCTGCTTGCAATTTGTCTTTTGCTATTTTAGTATTACAATCTTTTACTTGCTTATTTCTTTTTAACATTTTCTATTCTTACAGAAATGTACATTTGCATACATATCCTATCTAGGCTTATTTAACTCCTCCTTAATTTCAGAAAGATATGCACCTATATGTGCATACAGGCTTTTAAATCCTTGTAACATTTTCTTTTCTGGGTTTTAAATAAAATATGTTTACTGATTCAAAACAAAACTTACTTTTCTTATTTTCTTGGATGATTCATATAATTCCAGAGATCAAATATCCATATCACAAAATTATGTTTGTAATACTTTTTAATTCTTGTTTTGATTTCAGTGGATTTGGAGTTCTTTCTTGTGCCATATCAGTGTGCACACACTTGAACACTTTTTTTTTCCATGTATTCTTATACAAATGAATTCATATATTTTCAAAATTCAACCAAATAAGATTCTATGAATTTCTGGGGCATTACACTTCTCCATTGCGGAACCTTGATCTGGTTCCTTGATCTGATACTTATGTTTTCCTTTTATAGTCAGAAAGCACTCATATCATCCCAAGGATCCATCTCAATTACTTGTCGTTGAGAAATCGAGTGAAAACGCCTAGTTTGGACCGGTGCGTATCATTTAGAATTCCTCTGCCCGAACTCTAGATCTAAAATGGTCATGTGAATAAAATGACCCAAGTCTTATAGTTTTACCCCTTTAGAATAATTTAATAGTTATACTTTCACTTCGAAAAATTATTTATGAATACAATTCATAAAGCTTAACTAAGTTATAAACTTGTATAGTATTTCCTTTAAATCTAGACGTGGGCCCTATTATCCCGCCTTTTGGCAAGGCCGTGACACCAAGAGCTTGACTAGAAACCAAGAACAGTTCGTCCTGGAGATCGGTTATACATAGGTTCACTATGGATACCGATAAATTTTGCCCGAGTCCGGATCGAGCTACAATTGATAACACGACCAGCAAAGCTACGAAAGCCAATATTCCAAATTTGAAGTCAATCAGAGTTCGTATGCTCAAGATATAGATCGATAAAAATCAACAGAGAGAGCATCGGTTCATATCCGTTAATGACTAATCTACTTTGTATCCATCATATTTATCCCACTTCGTATCCATCATATTTATTCCACTTCGTATCCTTCATATTTTCTCCACTTCGTATCCATCAAATGAAGCTAGTTCGTATTGGTTCCCCAAATGATCGATACGAAGTAGCACCTAAAAGCATCGATACGAAGTAAGATGTAATCCACCGATATAAAGCGGCTACATATCACTGGTATGAAGTAGTGCAGGAAGCATCGATACGAAAAGAGTTTCCTAGTCCGATATGAATCGTATTGATACGAGTTTGACAGCACATTGAAAATCCAAACTTGCATCGATCATAACTCGAGATCTACAAGTCCAAATGCCACCAAATTTTCACAAGTGCTTGCCTACAACATCAAGAATGTAGCAGATCATATTCAAACAAGAAGGATCAATTCTTGATCGATATGAATTCCATTCGTATCGCTCCTAAATCGAGTCGAAATCACCTGAACTCGATCCCGTGGGCCCACCCACGTGAGAGAAGAAGTCCTCCAAGATCCCGACGAGATATTTCCAGCCTACGCCTGTAAATAACAGTCATATGTATCCAGAAAAGGGACTTTTGGATGCTTCTACGCCGTCACTCTACTGAAACTCTAATGTAACTTGAGTACTAGCTATTATATCATTGTAATTCAGTCGAGAATCATGAATAAACATCAATCTCTTCAAAGTGGACGTAGGCTATAATTCCGAACCACTATAAATGCTTTTCTTCCTCTATTTTTGCATGCTTTTATTGGTGTGATTGTTAGAGTAGCCTTATTTTCTCTATAATTTCTTCATTCTAATCTCCTCAATTACATTCGATGAGTATTGTGCCCAATTTTGGTACAAACATGCCTAATATAAATCTGGGTCATAAATTGAGTCAGGCTCTTTGACCTTTTTATCCATCTGGTCTAGTAAGTAGCTAAGAAGAGTAGGATGCTGGTATCTAAGTCAGTAATAGAGTCTACTTCTCCTAAAAATCTTCAAGGTAAAGACGTTTATTAGTCGGTCCAATAACATGAAATAGTTTTCAAAACTTAGATGTTAAAACAAAAGATGGTTTAAGAAAACAAAGTATATTAAACCTTCTTATTAAATTTAACCCGTTAAAACTTGTGTTAAATTATTTCTTCTTTAACCAAGAGTGATATAAACCCATATTAAAATTTTCGTTTATCAACACACTCTTTTATCAAATTACTTCTTTTATTTTGAATCCATTTTCTTTAAGGAAACATAAGAACTAAAACCCGATATTTTATTTTAAAACCTTTTTGTGATAATAGTATATACTTTAATCCATGGAAAATATACATATAGCCCGAGTAACCGCAAAATGATACCAAGGAATTAGGTACTACCAAATACTATCATACATCCCCTAACCAAGAAGGCTATACTTAAGAGAAGTGCTTACCATCCAAACATATCTCTTGCCTATTTATAGTCATTTTCGAGCCACTGGAACTAGTTAACATAAAAATACTTCTTCTTTTCAAATCCCATTTTGTAACAATACTATAATATAAATAGTTTTAAACACATGTTTCCACTTGCTTTGGGTTGTTCGGATTCGAACTCATTTCGATCGTACAATAACAACATGAATAATGTACCAAGTGCACTATAATATTTGCCTAAGCAAACGTCCACTCATCACTTAGAAGATTATTCAAATCATCATAAAACAAATCGAGACTTGTTCCCTATACTATCCAAAGAAAATGTACCTTACTTAAAATTCTCTTTGGAAATACGTATACTTATAAATACTTTTAAGTATTATTATTATTATTCTTGAAATCATATGAAATATTTTCCAAAGGTATAATGATTTAAATTCTCAAAAAACCTCTTCCTTTTAAAACATACTTTATAAACCTGATTTATAAAACCATCTTTTGTATAAAATCAATCTTCTTATAGAAAAATAAACTTTATAATAACATTACTACCGAAATTTTATAGTCAAATCGAAACTCAATTCACAAGGTGTTTATATATAATCTAAACTAAAATAATAAATGCTCATAAACTGCCCGAGCATAACAATCAGCAAACAATAGCCAATGCTCCTAATTGGAAGAGCATGACTAATCAAACAGTAAATGATAATAATTGAATATTAACATTTCCTAACAAATAGACACACTAGAAATAACTATATTAATTTTTGAAAATTATTCTTTTATATATAAAATATAATCCTAGGTAAAATTATTTCATTTTCCAATTTGAAAAACAATACTGTTTTGGTTTGCCTTGATCGCGTATTTAGAGATCCCTATCAATAACGCTAGCAATTCGTATTGAACAGAATCCATAAACCAATCAACATAATATAAAACATTTTTATAATAATAAGAAATACACACTCCCGTATACACATACACACACTCAAACTTAGTTTAGGGTGTCATTTGCCCTATTTCTAATGAGTTTACCCTACCAAGGCCAAGGTGTTTGCTCAACCTAAGCCTTGATACCACTATAATGACCAGGCTTTTCGACCCTTAAAATTCGACACTAATACATCAATGGTATTCATGTACCGAGCATTCAAGTGTTGAAAGATAGATTGTTGTGGTGAAAGAAAATAAAAAATAGATCTCATAATGTGATGAGTAATATATAATATCCAAATGATCTTTACAAAAGAAAACTTTAATATACATTTAACAATCAGAGTAAACTAACCTATCATCACCCTGGGCATTTATAGCAACCCATCCTCATAAATGCTGATAAATACAAAACAATAAATGCAGTGGAAATGAAATTTGGGAATACATCTTGGAGGCATCCTGCTTATCTCCTGAAGCTCTAAAGCATCCATAACTAAATTTGGAAATATATTCGGGTCTGATTCGAGCATTAAAGGAAAATAACATCTGGATTGGTTTGGTAAACAAGCGTGACAAACTTGAATCATATAGATTTTTGATGTTATAAAACCTTTCAAAATGTAAAGGTATCTCGTAAGACTACGCTGCATATAAACATGGATGGGTTTTGCATCCTTCGATAACCAAACCATTTTATTAGAAAATCCAGTGATGTTATAACATCTAAGGTTTAAAATAAAAATTTAACATAGCCAGAATGATTACATTAATTACATTCAATGGCATATTTAGTATACAACTATGTTTGTAAGGCGCATATTGGGAAATGGATTTCATCAATGAAAGGACTATTGGGGTACCATCCATTATAGTACACCACTAGATTAAATGTACCAAGACTACAAACATTGCACCTCTATAAATAATGGGCCGATATACCCATTCTTGGATAGTACCAAATATGATCGTCACCTCGGTTACCAACCTGACAAATGCTTTCTGTGGGCTCAACATACGAAATCTGTAAATATCGATGCAGATACGAGTGAAGATCATACCCTAATAGTAGAGAACCACATAGCCCTGAAGCATATCTCTGGATTTAATCATTCCCAGGTGTGATGCTTAAGGCTACATTTTACCATTTTAACAAATTTCACTTAGAATTCTAACACTGCCCTCCATGCAACAATGTAATATTAGCATTCATGTATACAACTTGTTCAGGATATGAAGAAACCGACGGCACTACTTCCATAACATCCTTTTGGAATCACCCTCAGGATCAGTAGAAAGCAGCCCTTGCACTTCAAAGAACTCTGTCTTTGATTCCATCATCTTTAAGACGTCCCCTACAACATCCCAAAATTTTATCATTTTGGTTTTGAATATTTAATTAATTTTAAATATTTAAATAATTGGTTTATGAAGTTTAATAACTTATATTCAAATATGGTGGATATTTGAATATTTGAGTTGTAAATTTAATATCAATTAAATGAATTTAATAGCCTTAATTAAATCCTTTTAATCTATTACTTAAATAGGAAATCAGAATCCACTTGCTATTTATCCGACACGTGTCCTAAATTTGAGATATCCCAATATTTCCCAGTCCCTTCCAATTCTCAGTCTCTTTGCTCCATTACAAGGTAACGATTATTACACCTAACTCTAATCTCTTCCCTCCGAATGCAGATCTCCAGTTTACTTCAATCTCTGTAAATCTCTAAAACTTCCGATGAAGGTAACAGTTATTACACCTAACTCTAATCTCTTCCCTCCGAATGCAGATCTCTAGTTTACTTCAATCCCTGTAACTCTCTAAAACTTCCGACGAAATTATTTGGTAAAAACTGCTCCGCTGAATGAACAATATCGGCCCTCTCTTCTCTATCATTATACTTATGCCTCTCTTTTCATTTGCTTTAATCCCATTGCAAAATATTTGATTTACTTTTTTCCAATTTTGATTGTGACTTTTTTATTTTGCAGTAGATGGATGGTTACGCTGATGGATTTATCAACATAATTGGGGATTAATGCTTTGTAGCGTCATATAAACATAAATTCGATGGGTTTGTGTTCCGTGAATTTATATGTTTAATTCAGGTATAATTTTTAAATTCGCATGGTTGGTATATAAATTTCAATGTCAATGATAAATTGTTTTTTGTGTTGACTTTCTGAATAGATATTGTATTCCCATATGAAACAATCACATCTCACCGTTAAAATCTTATTCATCCTTGTTTTTTATTTAACGCATAAAAATCTAACCGACGTTGCAAATATGATTGTACACCACGTTGATCATATATGTCTTAATTATCTCATGGCCATAGTAAAATAACTATTACCTTAATTTGGTTGCATGTACCCTTAATTTGGTGAACCGTAACTAATAGTACGATTTATTACAACAAATATACAAATGTTAGATATCTCACATAACGAAATTAGACTGACTAAACATGAATAAGGAATTGCATTGGTACCATTCAAAGGCGAACACTACTTAAAATATTTATATATTATTGTTAGGAAAAAAAATTGCATGTGAGCTCAGCTGCACAACAACATGATATGAACAAGCTCAAAGAAATCACAACTAATAACATGCGCTTATTTCATATTTACTAAAAAAAGTGCTAGCACTGAATTTAGCACAAATTATAGATATACCTACTGAAGCACTGAAACATGTGTGAGCTTATTTGAAAATACTGGCTTTCAAATGTTGTTGATGACTTATGCTGCTGTTATTTTTTTTTTCTTTTTTCTTTCTTTTTTCTATGTTTGAATAGAGACCTGGATGATAATTATGCAGGAGAAAAAAAATGACAAAACACACTCGTGTATATTGATTAGTAGCACTTCGTTGATTCTTCTTCCAACCTCATTTGACTGTCAGTTCAATCTTTTGGAGGTTAGTAACTATTTTATTAACTAAAATGTATGAATTTGAGTGTGAGTCAAGTTCAGTATAAATATTGAAGAGCAGTGGGCAGAACTTATCAATGAAGATGTGTATTATATAGCTTGAAGTCAATATATAAATATATTTATCAAGTTGGCTATTCTTAATATTCGAATATGTGGTTTAAACATATTATGAAATAATCTTTGGTAATCATCTAAAGCATGTTCAGATCATATGCAAGAAGAAATTAAATACAACAGAGATTATTAACATCAACACAAGGACAAATTGAAAGCATATATTAATGGAATCAAAATACTAAAATGTGTGTGACCGTGATTAAAGCTTGACAAGCAAGTAGTTGCCTCGAGCTTGGTAATGAATTTGTTACCATCTAACTGCAGTATTCCTTTACCAACATGAAGTGTTCATTTTTGATGTTTTTTGCATAGGAGTTTTTGGTTACATGTAGAAAACAATACAATTTTGGTCAGTCTGCTATATATTGAAAATATGTATATTAACTAAGAGAAGATGTTATAAGATATATGATTTGTAATATAAAGATCATTTTCCTTGATTTTTAGTAGGGTGGATACTCTTTCGCCATTGCTTTTTACGCTAAATATTTTCCATTCGAGAAACAAATAGAAAACAGGAAATTGTTTCAAAGAATCTTAAATATTGTATAAACATATTTTCCTATATGAAATTTTATGGTTTCATATTTTATATTGTCGACCTGTACGATGAGAAGTGTTTTAATATTCCCATATTTATTTCTGAACTTTAGAAATCAGCACTGGTGCACTACGATTTCCCACTTCAGCTTTTAGCTTTTGGTGGTGCATCACAATAATATTGTGTATGTTATTAAATTGATTAAATGTCAACTGGACTAAAATTTGCTATGAATCAATCGTTTGTGTTGTGCATACTCAGAAGTGTAATTGAAGAAATTTGGTTGAAGAAATTAGGGAGATAGAACTGGAGTCAAACCATGGACCTGAAGTAAGCAAAACGCATTGAGCAATCCATTTACAAATGACCATATAGCTGAAGCGGACATTATATAGTGAACTGAGCTAGAGGTTTAAACTGAACCGATGCATAACTGAACCAACTGTAGATGGAACTTGCTGCAAACTAGGAGAGGTGAACAAGAATGAGCTGCAAACATAGGGAGATGGACCCCGATGCATTGTGAACTGAAAGAAAACGGAGAGCCAATGCTACTACCAGAAAGTGCTACAACCTAACAAAAGAGTGTGCTCCACCTTGATGCGACATGAACTACAACCTAATGCGACCAATGCTGAAGCAAAAAAACTGAATGAATAAACTGGAAATGAAGCTAAAGTTTGATCTGGACATGAAACGGTGAAATTAAATATGGCCTTATGGAACTGTAGTTCTCGGTCTGAACATATTGCAGTGCTGAACTGGATAAAGGAGGTTCTGAAATACTGAAGTGGATGACAGATTCTGAAATGAAATTCGACCACTTATGCATATCAGAGAACAAATAGTCATGCCAGTGAATGACGTCAGAGAGCAAGAATTAAACACAATCAGATGTTGCTGGAATAACTTGAGGAGCAAGCACATTTAGGCAAAGCTAAAGAAAGCTTAGATGCTAAACTTGGCGGTAGATCTTCCAACTAATTAGACATATGCATGGATGGACAGTGCGTATATGGGCAGATGTGTATGGTTGATGAGGAATGATGCGAAAACATGAAAAAGCAGAGTTTTTGATGAAGCACTTGAACGTCAAACTGACCAAAATGGTTAAACTAGATGAGTAGCAACTAAACCGAGTGCACAATCTAAACTGGACATGAGATGAAAAGGCAAGGCATGATGAAAAGGAGGAAATTTATGAGGATTTCACTGGTACTAATAAGAATCTACGAACTGAGTGCACAAATGAGTAAGCCGATGATGAGTGCATGAGTGCAGTGTCCTGGCATGGATGTCCAAGCAAGCCGAGTGATGGAAAGTGACTAAATATTGATATAACTTCGTTGCACAATTTGATCTGAATTTCTTTTGAAAGTAGATTAATATTATTCAAGACTGATCTCAGTGAGCTAGGGGCTGACATTGAATAAACAAAACCGGGTGTGTTTTCCCGGGGGGTTCCTGGCCATTAATCAGAAGTGGACGATCATTGGATGTTGGAATGTTATTTTTTGATAATTTAAGGGTTGAATTTAAGGGTTCCAGGCCATTAATTAGTATAGTGGAAAATTTAAGGGTTGAATGAGAATTTTCCTTGGTAATGATATTTTTTTGTTCAAATCAAGTTCATCATATTGTACTGTTTAACACCATCTTCTAACACTACAAACCGTAACCTATTCATCCGTAATAAGGTTAAGCAATCAATATTTCTGACGCTGGATAATAATAATAATAATAATGGGATGTCCACCTACGTCATGCAAGTGGTTTATTCTGAGTGGGTTCAAGAGAATTTAGAGCAATTTCAACAACTGATTCGCTGCGAAGTTGTGTATAACCCACTTCTATAGAACCATCCATACTTTATTTAGAAATACCTTTTGATTTGTTAAACGGTTGCTTCTCTTTCCATCGACTGTATATATGAAACAATAATGTTTACAACCTCTACTGTTTACCTTCACTCATCTTTGAATATTTGAATATGTGGTTTAAACATATTATGAAATGATCTTTGGTAATCATCTAAAGCATGTTCAGATCATATGCAAGGAGAAATTAAATACAACAGAGATTATTAACATCAACACAAGGCCACATTGAAGGCATATATTAATGCAATCAAAATACTAAAGTGTGTGTGACTGTAATTACATTTTGACAAGCAAGTAATTGCTACGAGCTTGATACATATAATCTTGTAATATGCATAGCGATTAAAGTGTGTATGATATTTTATTGGCAACAAACAACTTACTTATGCCTATGCTACATATAATCAGGCGATTACTCTAGGTAGAGTTTTACATAACTGGTAACAGAAATTGAAATTTGGCTGCCATGTAAAGGATGATGCAGACAATGCCAAAGAGCATGCAATTCCCTTGAACCGCATGCAACAATGGTGTACTATTAGGGTTGTTATGGCTTGCATGAATAACTACAGACATCAGGGACACACTGTTGCAACTATATAAAGTGATCGCAGACATCGAACTAGGAGACGTGACAGTGCGATGTTGACAAAGAGGTGCGCCATTGGAGTGATCATAGCATACATGACAAAGCAGTGGAGAGAGGGAGAGAGCTTCGTTCAAACTTCAAGATGATAGCAAGAGCGTTGATTAGAAAAGGAAACGCATTGGTGAAATTGGCAAAGAGTATAAAGGAATTGGATCCTGCCATAGAAACATTTCAAAAAGCATTGATGGAGCATCGTAATTCGAAAACGCTGAAAAAACTGAACGACGCAGAGAGTGCAAAGAAGGAACTAGAACAACAGGAATACTTCGACCCTCAGTAGGTAGGCGAAGAGCATGAGAAAGGTACAATTTTGTTTGTGCTCACTGTACACATGTTGATGCTACCTATTGATAAATCAGTGATCGAGTGAGGGCAAAAATGATGAATGCTTACTTGATGATTTCAGGCAATGAATATTTCAAGCAGATGAAATATCCAAAAGCAGTGAAACACTACACAGAGGAACTGAAGAGGAATCCACAAGACTTAAGGGTATATAAGCAAATGTCAAGCCTGTTATTTGTATTATTCCAACTACCAAAGGATTTTTTAAATTATAATTTAAAAAACTATGGTGATATACATATGCAGGTTTACAGCAACAGAGCTGCCTGTTACACAAAGTTGGGAGCTCTTCCTAAAGGTTTGAAGGACGCTGAGAAGTGCATAGAATTAGACCCGACGTTAACAAAGGGATACACAAGAAAAGGCGCAGTCCAATACTTCATGAAAGAGTACGACAAAGCTCTAGAAACTATCAAGAGGGTCTCAAATATGATGCTAATAACCAAGAACTTCATGATGGCGTTCGAAGGTAAAGCAATCTGTGCATGCATGTAAGCCGTTCCTCGGTGAATTTCTTTGCCGTCTGAGAATATGAACAGTAATGAAATATAATGAAAGATGATCGAAACTCTTATTTAGACAGTAGTAGAGAACACATCCCATGTGTGATTGTGAATTGGACATGTGTATAGAACAGATCAACAGGGCAAAGAGAGGCCATATTAGTCCTGAAGAGCTAAAAGAAAGATAGGTTATTTATCCTTCCTCATTATGTATTATGTTTATCCCTAAAGACATTTTCGCACTGTTATTTAGCTCTCTTTTTGAATGAATGTGCCGGCGAAGGGCAATGCTGGATCCAGAAATCTAGAATATCTTATACGACCCTGTGATGTGATAGGTAAACTCTTTGCTTCTCTGTTATATTTAGGTTTTGTATGACATCTATCTATCTCTGTGTTAATGTACTTAAATTTTATTTTTGGTGTTGGTGGACTTCCAAGAAAATCCAGTGAGTGCTCAGAATTATTTAGAAACCCCGCAAGTATAGCATAAGATTCAGAAGCCTATTAGTGCAGACATTGTGCAAATGAGATAAAAACGATAAACACAGACTCTGATATCTTCTTTATAATTAGATCGTAAATTCTTGCATTTATGAATGTAATCCATTACAGTGTGATGTAGGCAATAGAGGTGCGCCATTGGAGTGATCATAGCTTACGCGATGAACCATGAACCTGATGGGAACTGAATTGTCTTTATGGTGAGAGTAAATTGAAGAAGCCTACTACATGGTTCTTAAGGAACTAGCAGGGATAATTGAGAAGACTTTTGTGTTGGAGAACTCAATTGTCTTACTAGCCAAGCAGTCAATCTGTTTCAACTAATGGAAGGCAAGCACATGAGTTGGACTGAAATGCGCTACAATAACCGAGGAAAGAAATAACATTGTAGTCCGAATTATGACTATATGCGTTATTCTGATTCTTTCTTCATGTAATTGTCAAAAATAAACTACAAAATGGGTAGGACTGAGCAGACCTTGGTCAGAGTTACATTAGCTGGTTGAGATTGGTAGACGAAAGCAAGCATGGTTTGACTTAAACCATTATCTGCTGCAAATGGATGGAATTTGGGGAATGCACTAGGATCGTTTGTATTATGTCTGTTTTGTAATTGCAATAATATAATCACACTTTTTCGTTTTTATTACTTACTATCGATAATGTTATTTGTTATATTACAATTAGTGTTTGGAAATTAATGTTCGTTGCAGATTAGCGTAATATTATCGATATTATTTTCTGTTATTTGCGTGAAATGATTTACATATTTTACTTGAAAATCTTTGTTGATAAATAATATGTTTTAAAAATATTTGTCATTATAGAGGAAGGTTCAATGGGGTTACATTCTATGCGTGTTAATGAATTATTTTAACTATTATTATAGTTTTACAAAAATATGTTTATAAGTTTATTTTTTCATTTGTCCAAAATAATTATTTTTACTCATCGTTATTGTAATTTACCTTTTAATAAATATAATAATAATTGATTGGGAAATTAAATAAAAAATGTTAATCCGAGTTTTAAAAAAAAGTTATCAACGAGAAAATGGAACATGGACTCCTTACCCAAGTCCACATCATCTGATGTGCCAAATGCAGGAAGTTGGGTACAAAATTCACGCCAAGGCATCCTTAGCATAAACAGAGTAGACTTACATTGACAAATACTTTAGAATTTGTATAAGTTACAACTTATATTTACTATTTTTCAAACTTTACCTCATATGATTCCCAACTCTATATTTATAAAGGCCCAAGGTCTGATTTTACAGAGAAAATTATATTATGTGTTAAATATTTAGGACCATTTAGATCACAGAACTATTAGGATACAACCTTACATGTATATTTAGTACATTGAATCTTCAACAAATTATTCATGTAATCCCAGAATCTTATTTGTTACTTATTACTCTAAACTATTTGCTAAAAGTACAAGCAACCCACTTATTGAGACAACAATTATTAAGAACAACATTGACCTGAGTTTCGTATTCTTAATAGTACCTTAAACATTGAAGAAGTTTATAGGTTATTGATAGAGCTACGAACTACATGGATTGATGTTATTTGTTTGTTTTGGCTAAAAAGTGTTATATGGTGCAGGTTGCAAAAAAAATCCTGCACCAACAATTATATATAATGGGTATTCATACCATCAATAATTCAAATTACATAACAGCCCGTGTGCGTAGCACGGGCCACACACTAGTTAATAAGTAATAATGGTAAACTCAATGTGTAAATTTATTTACAATAATAAATACTTTGAATAAATAAAAAGTAAATCAATTTTTAATAAAACGACTTGATTTTTTATGACATATTTTTAATTTAATTTATAGGATTTTCCATAATTTTTAATTTAAAAAATAACTATATTTTCTTTCGACGTATTTTACGACGAACATGGTATTTTTCAAATTTCATAGAATAAAATAATCTACGTATTTTATTGCTGATTTGTGATCGCGTAAAAATATTGTGTAGTGGAATACTGCAAAACCTTCTTTCAAAACTTTTTAAATCAAATCAAAAATTCAAAAATTTCAAGATGATGTGATATGTGGCTTGAGAATTTGGGTTTGCTTGAAAATTTTCTTTAAATTGTGTTCGAAGTAATGCAATTGTTTTGTTTATAAATTAAGTAACATAATTTTCAAATTCCCTACTTAGCCTTATTTTTTTTTCAACTTTCCGTCCTTCTATCTTTTTTAGTAAGCAAAATGGCCTCAAATCTTCAAAAACAAAATCCAATTATTTCCTCAACAAAAAATTATAAAACTTGATTATTTGAACTCATATGTGTGCGCTCTTCAATTCTATAAAAGATTCATTGTGTGCAGCTTTGTTTTTATTTTTCAACTGTCCCTGGTCGAACTAGGGTTTAGATATAAGTTTGATTTAAACGATGGTTGAACGTGTCGTTTGTTGTATTGGATTTGTGACATGGAGGAGCACCTTTGGGTGGATTGCGGAGGAGCTTGATTCACTTAGGAGGATCTAGGTTAAAATTTGAATGCGATCGGTTGAAATTTGACATGTGTGGATGACTGGGCATGCTCTAGGTTAAAATTTGAATGGCAATGTCAAGTTCAACTTTGAGGGGATGATCGTGGACAATGCGAAGAGTAATGCATTCGCACGATCAGCGCATCGTTTCGTCGAGAAACGAGGTAGAAATCAGAGGTTAAAGGTCACTTGCATATGTTAGTATATGAACATGTACATGGAGTTGGATTTCGATAAAAAGGTTAGCGGAGGGAGATTAATTAACTAAAGTGATTTGTTTAATTAATTATTTTAATTCATTCAATAATTTATAAAATTAATATCTTTCTTATACGAGGACAGATTTAGACGCAGTTAGTTGCGTTGTACTTGTGAAATTTTTATCTTTGCATTGGAGTTGGATTCTTCTAGTGTAGAGCAAGCTGAATTTTGGACTAAAATCGAAAGTTGTTTGATTTTAGATCAAACCGAAATGCAAAAGCGTCAACTAAAATTTTGTGACTTTACTCACCTCTAAATAAACTATATGATATATGTGTTGCTATAAATTATTGTTGAATGCTTGGATTGTAGTTGATAGTTATAATGCAATATAAATTATAGTGTTAATTTAATTACGTTTAACGTAGTTAAATTAGTTATAGTTCCTTTGTGATATCTATTTAGTAGAATAAAACATCATTCTACTGTAATTAAATTGAATAGATTATTTTGGACATCTAATCGAGTAGAATAAATCATCGTTCTGTACCTGTAAAGTAAAAAGATTATTTCGAAGTCAATTACTACGTGGATTAATTAATAAATGATATGTTAGTTATTGATTACTAATTGTTAATAATATGTTTGTTATTATTGTTCGATTATTTTTTGGATTGGAATTCCGTTTTGAAAAGTGGATTGCACAAATAAACATTGTATTATAAGGGATTTTTATACAGAGACGCTAAGGGGTATCTTGCCATAATTAATTTACTGTTATATGCATCTTACTTATATTCTTATGCTGTCTATATTGATGTTCGGTTGAAATATTTATGACATACTATTTAATTTGAGTAAGTGCCGTTATAGCGATTATCGCTATTCAGTCACTTATGAAATATTATCAAAACTCTTGTGTGTGTTGAACTTGTGCTTGTATTTACAAAGTAAATGTTTGGTCGCGTTTTTAAACTTTGAAAGTTGTTTAAACCATAGTTCCAAGTATTTTTGAGGGTTTGAAATAAAGAATAAGTGTTGCTTAAAATTTGTAAAAGGGGTTATAAATTTGATTAATTATCTTTCAGGATGATTAACGTTATTTTAAATTTATTAAAATATTATAAATTAGATTAATTATATTTCAGGATAATTAATGTTGTTTTAAATTTATAAAAAGGATTATAAATTTTATTAACTATCTTTGGGATAATTAATGTTGTTTTACATTTATAAAAAGATTATATCAGGTTAATTAACTTACGAGATAAGTAAATGTTGTTTTAAATTTATAAAAAGATTATATCGGGTTAATTAACTTACGAGATAATTAATGTTGTTTTAAATTTACAAAAAGATTTTATTCTGATTTACTTTCCTCTGAGATAATTAATGTTGTTTTAAAGTTATAAAAAGATTATAAATTTGATTAAACTTCTTTTGGGATAATTAACGTGGTTTTAAATTTATAAAAGAGTTATATCAATTAGCTTTCGGAATGATTAACATTGATTTTAATTTACAAAAGCATTTTAAACTGATTTATTATATTCCAAGATAATAATGGTTATTTTAAAGTTATAAATGATAGTTTATAACAAAATATATAAAAGAATGTTTAAAATAAAGCTATGTGTAAATTGGCTTTCGGTTTATAGTAAACGATGTTTTTAATGACATTTGTTTTTAATCTTTCTTTTGATACATTTAGAAATGTAATTAGCACTTTAAAAAGAATATTTTTGAAAGGCATTTTAAAAGTGTTTCACAAATATTTGTGATGTGAAAATCAGGCACAAGTATGAGTCAAATGTTGTAAGAGATTTAATTTCCATATACGATCATTTTGATTATTCCCATTAGTTGATTTACTGACCATCAATTCCGCTATTTTCTTTTTGTACCGTCAATCTATGATGATTTTTTGCTCATTTGAGCGTTGATATCCTTTGTTGAAAATGACTAAAATAAAAGAGCGAGCGAGGGCCAAGATATATAGGGTTACTCCCATTAGGGTATTATCACACTACCCTGGATTGGTTCCTATTATTTGTGCACTAAAATGTGAAATACTTGAATGCTCGATAAGGTTGGTGATGTTCAGCTTGGTGGTTTCAAAGAGCCAGGTAGTTCTCAAGTATATTTTCTAAAGGTACACTTTCTTTAAGGAGATGCACCCACCTAATCATTGTTGGAAAATTTCCCTTTCCTTGTTTTTGATTCAAACCTTTGAATTGGTTTCTTAATTGCATCGAGAAGTGCCTTGAACTCTTCTTGATGTTTAATTATTAATGTCCATTCTTTAAGTTTAGAATTTGATCTTGTTTATGTTCATTCTTCTAAGTTTGGATTTTTTTCTAATATGTTATCATTCATTATTTTATGTATGTCATTCTTGTAAGGTAAAAACCCGTTTTTTGTTTAGCAGCATGGTCTCACAGAATTATTATGCATTCCCCATACTTCTTGAGTTTTCTCATGCTGATTTTCAAACTAATCTATGCGTTATTTTATTGCTCGAGTCAGACCGAGTATTTTTCCACGTTGACGTTTGGTGGGACATGGAGCTCATGGAGTAGAGTTGGATGTTCACCTACAGTGGTATTTCTACTTTCTGTTATATTATTATATATACCCATCAGCAATTGTAATGTCAAGAATTATAACTGTCCAAGCTGATGAGGTTTGATTTTAACTCTGATATACCATGTACTTTAGAGTGATGGCTTTTACTATCTTTTTTATATTATGTGTTGTCGTTCCGCTATGAGATTCTATTTTCCCAGTTAATTTTCTTTTCATCCTAAAAATATGCCTTTCCGACGCTTCTATGCTTAGCATTTGAATACCATGGATGTACTAAGTGTCGAATTTCAAGGGTCAAAAAGGTGGGTCGTTACATTTGGTATCAGAGCTGAAGGTTAAGAAAGAACCTTATCTTTGGTGGGGCAAACTCATTTGAGATCGAGTAAGTGACACCTTCGAATGGTCTTGAGTGCATATATATACGAGACGATATTTGTTATTGCTACAAAAACATATTATGTTAATTGGTCTATTGAGTGGTTTATAAATTCTGGTCGAGATGTATTATGCTGCGGTGTTGATAAGGATTTCTAAACACTCAAACAAGGCAAACAGAAGCGATATTTATTTTTGAAAATTAGTGAACGAAATATTTTACCTAGGATTATACATTTCATATATATGGTGGAATGATTTTCAAATTTATGTAGTAGTTTAAGGTATGTTTGTATGTTAATGATAATATTTCTTTATTATCATTATTGTTGGATTTATGGTCGGATAGTTTAGGAGTATTAACTATTAATTTTTGGTTGTTAATTTATGGTCGACTTGTTTATGGGCAATTATTGTTTAATAATTTTGAGTACATTAAAACGAATCCCTTGTGAATTGAGTTTCACAATTTGACTGCAAAGTGCTCGATAAAATTGTTAAGTTAAAAGTCATCTTTTAATAAAGTTGTTTAATATAATCTAAATGGGAAGATAAGGCATTTAGAGAATAAATAATCATGAAAATTTTATTATAATAAAGAGAAGTTATCATAATATTAGATGATTTTAAAAGAACATTTTATTTGAATATGGTATATATAAAATTATTTATATGACTTATAAAGAGTGTTAATTTTTGAGAATTTAAATCCCGGTATTGCCTGAAATTATTTCAAAAAGAATTTGAGAAAAGTAATGGTAGTATTACTGGAAGTTTTTAAAAATAAAAACGTTTCGAAGAGAATATCTAAGAAAGATACATTTTCTATGGATAGTTTGGGAAAAACATGTCGATCAGTTTTGTGGTAATCTAAATAATATTCTACGCGAAGATTGAATGTTTATTTAGATGAGTGTTGTAATGCACTTGATAAATTATATTCTTTATCATTTTGCACTCGAAATGAGTTTAAATCCGAACGAACTCAAAGTGAGTGTTAGTGAATAAATTGTTAAAGTTATTTTATATATAGAAATATATGTAGTATGATTTTATAAAGGATTTTGGGATAAAACCGGATATTTAGTACTTAAGTTTTCTTAAGAGAAATTAAATGGGTTTATTTTTAATTTTAAAATAGTTATGTTTTCAAAAATAAGATAGCAGTATTTTGAAATAAATATTGGTGAAATGTTATACATTAAATGTTGAAATAAATTAGAGGTTTATAAATGGTACTTTATAAGTAAAAGAGAGTTTTCTAAATAATTTTAGGGATTTATAAAAGAAGTTTAATAAATTAATTTGAAGATTTATAAAAGAACCAGGAAATATGAAATGGATTTATGAGAAGGGAATTTTCTAAAAGGTAAAACAATGTTTTGGTAAATGAAACTTTAAATTCTTTGATGGAAAATGTATAATTTTAATCAAGTTTTTAAATGGGTTAAATTGGATATAAAGGTTTTAATAAGCGTTGTTTATTGAAACCATAGTTTTGTTTAAAGACCTAAGTCAGGTAATATTATTGAGCCAACTAATAAACATCCTTACCTTATAAATGTCTAAGGAAAGTAGACACAATGAGACTGTTGGATACCAGCATCCTACTCTTCTTTGCTACTTACTGGACCAGAAAGGTAAAGAGGTCGGAGTAGTCGACTCAATTTTTATACCTATATTTTGTTTGGGCCTCCATTTGAATTTTGAAAAAATAAAAAAAAGAAATAATTAATTAGTGAATAAAATAAATCAACATTTTGTATATACTTTTAGGATATAGAAGAGTATTATACAAGTAAATAAAAGTGGAATAAGTTTTTAATTTAATGTTTTATAAAGTTGTGTCTTTATAACATATGAATAAACTTAGGTGAAAATTTGTGGAGTAGTTCATAAATAATTTTAGTATCAAGTGAAATACTATAAATAAAAATGAAATTAATTTACAAAGATATTAGTGTAGTTAAGAAACCAAAGAAATTAAGTATGTAAATTATATGTAGACCATTTATTCGCACGGTTCTTGATGTGGGATTCGAGTACATAACTTCAAGGTGATTCACACCAGTCCAAAAAAGGATTTTTCACTCAATTCTTGTCAGCGAACACTTGATTTAGGTTCTTGATATGATACATAGGGTTTCTATCATATTATATGGCTATGTAAGGAGAATTGGGGTTTCTAATCAAGGAACGTGATCAAAGTTTGCAATAGGGAGGTCAAATGAGCGAAACAAGTTCAAAAGTAAAGTCTATGTATCCGGGCAGGTGGTCGAATTATAAAATTGCATATGGATGATTTATCTACATTATATGGACTTAAAAATATTTGTACACTATGTTTTATGGCTTAGGGAAGTTTGGAGAGTGACTTTCAATTTTGGTTTGAGGGGGCTTATATAATCTTCTAAACAATAACCAAAGGCTTATAAGCGAGATGGTACGCCTAGGAAATTATTTATATCTTTGGAAGATCGAGAAAGTTGTGAACCTAATCAAAATTCTGAATCTTGTCTGATAGTAATTTAACATTTTAAATAGTGTTAAGTGTTAGTTCATCCTTTACGGAATTTGATTTGGTTGATACTGTCATTTTATAGATTATGGTCTATAAAGTTGTTGTTTGTTAGGACATAAATCTTGGTGCTTTTGAAAAAAAGAAGCGTTTTCGAAAGAATTTTTGAAAATAATAATATTATATAATAATATTATATAATAATATTATTATTTTGAAAGTATTAGTAAAGTATTATTGTTCAAAGTATTTGAAGAAGGTTTTTGTGAAGTGATTTTTCAAATATTTTGGTTATAACTAATGGTGGGTAATTGGGAGCTTTTCGATTTGGAAGACTCGCGTGTATATTTTTTACTCTAGTTATTGTTTTAGAAAGAACCAGAATACCATTAGATGCTCTATTTTGTTTTGATTCTAGAGTTATACCATGATTTAGTGGGAGGAGTCTTGAAACACCCCACACCCCTTAATATACCCAAAAGGACACACTAAAAGGCATGATGCGTTGTAGGTATAACTAAAACTAACAGAGACTAGTATTTACAAGACAAAAAAATAGATAAAAGTAGCTCAAACAAAATAAATATTTAATTAAAACAAAGCTTGAGAATTAATTCATAATGAAGTGACATGCCAAATACAACATTCAAAACCCATCGTGTCTTATGAAATGAAAATTCATTGTCTCAAAATCAGAGTATGTAATATCCTTCATAAAGAAACCAGTGCATATAAGAACAATAGCTGAAAATAAAAGAAGTACATAGAAGAAATCTCCTCCAAGAAGAACTCCAAGCTGCGGCAATCTACTAACTTCTTCCTTGATTGTCTAAGAAGGAAAAAGAGGGAAATTGAGGAGTGGGTCTGACTAAACGTCTGGTGAATGATAGTAATTACTAGAGTCTTTAAACAAGTTAAAAGTAATAGACTCTACAGCAGTTTTAGCATAAATAAGGATAACAAAGGAAAATAGGAATGTGATAAACTGGAAATAAATACGATTAAATATTGCTCAAGAT
Organism: Allium cepa; assembly: GCA_030765085.1. Lineage (NCBI taxonomy): Eukaryota > Viridiplantae > Streptophyta > Magnoliopsida > Asparagales > Amaryllidaceae > Allium > Allium cepa. The sequence goes on along the minus strand of CM060937.1, from coordinate 105,505,951 downwards.
AGGTTAAATTTGATTGCTTGCACTTGTTATGATTTAATTAGGCAGAATTCCTAATCCTGTAATTAGGACGTGACCCTAATTATACCCTTTTTGATCGGCCTGCTACTCCATAGACATTTCTATGGACCGACCGCTATATAACTCCATACACAGCAGCTAATGGTATCTACCGAAGATACGCAGAGCAACTGCTGAGGATCTGCACAACATATATAGCTCCATACACAGAAGGCAATGGTGCCTACTAAGACACCATACTAAGCACTTAGAACTCATAGCGATTACTGAGCACCCGAATGGAAGTCGCACGCCTAACTGCCACCATGCCCATGCTACCTTTTTCTCCACTTATTGGGTCTTCTTATTACCTCCAACGTACAGCATAGCGTGCCCTTCATCTCACTTCAGGCTAATGCGAGATCACAGTGTGTCCATAGAAAAATAGGGAAAATGCCGTTGGTACTGGCCCTTCATCCAAACAATATCTAGTTGCGCCCCTTATCCAAATCCCCATGATTTGGACTTCTATTTGACTAATTACTATCATTCTTAGCATAAGCGTGCCCTAGGGAATGCTATTTAGTATAGGTCCTACTTTCATCTTTTCTTATTAACTTAGATAAATTATCTAAATAAGCCTTTATTACCGGTTTTACTTACTATGCTTATTAATTTATCCTAAGCCATAAAATAAGCCCCATTCTAATATTTTTCTTATTACAACCTACGTTATAATCATGCTTATTACTTAACCCAAGGTCTAAGTGTGAAAATAAGCTTCTTTCATCTTTTACTTCATTTACTTATAATCCTAGGTTATAACTATGCCAATTATCTTTAATTAGTCCAATTCTAATTATAATAAGGCGTAATTTCAATCCAATTGCATTATTTATTACAGTCTTTATAATTTACATCTCATTTTTTTCGTTTAATATTCTTAATAAAAAATCCATAATCGCGTTCAATTTATCCTATCCATACGCGCGGAAAAAGGGGGAATGAAGAGAATAGATGCTTGCATAAAATCTAAAACGTCGAAAAGATGTAAATATGAAATAAATAACAGTAAATAAAGTTAAATACTGTAAATAGACTGTAAATTAATAAAAAGCTATGCTTAGCAGTAATAATTTATAATTAACAGAAATAATACTAAAATTACTGAAAGGAATAACTGAATAGACTAAAAATAATTAAAAACTGTAAATAACTACTAAAAAAGGCTATTCCAAAAATTGTAGTAAAACTATAACCATTGAAAACCCTATTATTTTAAATTACTTAAAGAAATCTTAAAATAATTACAATCACTCATTTCTGATCCTAAGCTCTTCCTTTGGTCTTCTCGAATCTACTTGGAGTTGTAAAATAGTTTTTATTAAAAAGATTCTCACCTTGGAAAATTATTCCTTTTAGGGTCCTTCCTGAAAAGGAGAACCCAAGCGGAGAAAATCTGGAATGAGAAAAAATGTTAGGTCTTGGGGCAACTTATATGTGTAGAAGTGGATCTTGGACCATTAGATTTGAAGATTGAATAGGATGCAACCACGTCATAGGCAGAATAGGAGCCATCAGATGCAGAAACGGTGGGACTGGATTAAACTAAAGGTTGCAACTGGTGTGTTTCGACTCTTCTCATTCGCTCGAATGAATTAACGTTCATGTGCCTGCAAAATTACAAGGCGGGTCGACCACCCCCCTGACCAGGTCGATCGGCCGGTGGACCTGACCTTTTCTTTCCGTTGTATTTCTTCTTATTTTGTTTATTTTATAACTTGGTCATATTAGCTCGGTTTTTGACGTTCTATATATGGAAATTGGACAGAAAATTACCATGGACACAATTGTGCAACTTCCGTGGCTTAATTATGATAATTTTACTAATTTATTTTATTATTTAATTAATTAACAAATTAATTGTTACGGGTTAAATTTCGGGTTGTTACATTCTCCCCTCCTTAAGTGATTTCATCCCCGAAATCTCTAAGGAAAAAAGAATGTACTATATGTTTTCATCCAATTTACAACCAACTACTCAATCATCAACCATTCATCCATTATCCTTATGTTTTTCTAATGAAATTTGTGATACTTATGTAATTAGTGTAGTGTAAATGTCCCTAACTAATGAAAAAGATAAGGCAGTCCACTGATTCAGTTGGCCTCCTTTTATGCAGCCATGTCCGTGCTATGTATCCAAATGAATGCAAAAATCTCCTAATGATACTTATAATTCTATATGCGTACTACAAATATCATCCAAATGCAACAATCATGTGATAAACATCCATTTATAGAAATCAAGGAAATAAAATAAAAATGTGCACATATCCATATGCATATGCTCTAGTGTCCTAGTTAGTCCGATCCCTAAGGAATAATAGTGCCTACTGTACCTATATGCGTCCATCGCATCCACTAGAAACACTTGCAACCACTAGCATACATCATTCATAACATGTTCTATTAGCATATCTACATCAAATCCTACCATCCATAGGTTAAATCCTAAGTTCTACACTCCCAAAGGATAATAAAGGAATGAAGCTATTCAAATCTAAAGATGGAAAAAGGAATTCTAAAACTTACCCTAAAAAAGATGAGGATAGGAAGTATGGATCTCCTCTTCTGCTTCCCAAGTGGAGTTTGCAACATCTTCTCCCACTGCACCTTTACAGTGGAACATTCTTATTCTTTAGTCGCTTGATATCTCTTCCAACAATCTTCGTGGGGATACGCCGAATAGAAACTTCTCTTTCTACCTCCACCTCCTCTAATAGACATGGCTCTACAACCTCTGTCGAGTCATATAAGCACTTTTGCAAGTGCAAAACATATAAAGCGTCATGCACTCCTACGAGAGTATTTGGTTGAGCCATCTTCCCAACTCTCTCTGTGATAGGAAATGTCCAAAAAAATATCTAGGGGATAACTTTCCATTAGATCCGAATCTTTCCACCTTCCTAAGAGGGGACACTTTGATAAAAACTAAGCCTCCAACCTCAAACTCTAAGTCACTCCCCCGCCTATCCGCATACGACATCTATCTTTCTTGAGCCGTCTTCATCCTTCGTCGAATCAACTCTACCATCTCAGAGGTCTCCCTAACAATATTGGGACCGAGTAATAACTCTCTGTAGACTCTATCCAACATGATGGAGACTTGCAAGGTCTCCCATATAAAGCCTCAAATGGTGCCATTCCTGTACTTTTTTGGTAACTATTATTGTATGCAAACTCAACCAATGGAAGATGCTCGTCCCAAGTTCCTCCAAAGTCCAAAATGCACATCCATAATAAATCCTTAAGCACTCTATTGAGCCTCTCCGTTTGGCTATCCATCTAGGGGTGATAGGAAATACTCAACCTAAGTTGCGTCCAAAGCGCCTATTATAAGCTTCTGCAAAACTCACTGGTGAAAATAGGATCTCTATTACTGACAACACTAGAAGGAACTCCGTGTTGACGGACTATCTCTCGAATATACAAGGATGCCAAATATGAAGTCGTACGCTTACTCTTAACTGAGATGAAGTGAGCATTCTTTGTCAATCTATCAACAATCACCTATATGCTAGTGTTCCCTTTCCTAGAATAAGGTAAACCATCAATGAAATCCATAGAAATACTATCCCACTTCCACTCCAGTATGTTTAAGGGCTAAAGCAATCCACCGGGATTCTACTGCTCTGCTTTTACCCATTGGCTTATGAGAAACTTAGCTATGAATTCTACCACGTTCTTCTTCATACCACCCCTATAGAACATCCTCTTCATAACCCGATACATTTTGTCACCACCCAGATGAATAGACATACGGAAATGGTGTGACTTCTTTAAAACTGATCTCAACAAGTTATCGACGCGTGGAACACAAAGCCTTCCATCTCTCCTATGCCATCCTCTGCTATCAATGTAATAGCGTCGGAGATGTCTTGAGACCTCACCTCGCCTAATCCTATCCATAATGTCCATGAGTTCCGAATCCTCTCGCTGCCTTGAGTCAATCTGATTCATAAGGGTAGGTCTTACCTATAAGGTTGACAACAATCGGGAGTAATGTTCATAGAGGGCTTAAAATTAAAAGTAGAAATAAACTCCAAGCTCCTCCAATCTACGAACAATGGACTAAGGGTTGCTTTATTTCTACTCAATGCATCAACAACCACATTACCATTGCCAGAGGTATAAGCTATCTCAAAATCATACGAGGCTAAAAAATCCATCCACCTTTTTTGCCTCAAGTTCAAGTCCTTCTGCGAGAATAGGTACTTCAAAGACTTATGGTCGGTAAAAAGCTAAAACCTCTCTCCAAACAAATACTGTCTCCAAGTCTTAAGTTCAAAAACTATGGCAGCCAACTCCAAATCGTGGATAGGATAATTCTTGTCATGTGGCCTCAACTTCCTACTACCATAACACACTACCCTCCCTTCTTGCATCAACACCGCTTCTAGACCCGTTCCGCATGCATCAGTGTATACAGTGAAAGGCTTAGCTCCATCGGGTAAAACTAACACTAGTGCACTAGTAAGGGCTCTCTTAAGCTTCGTAAAGGAACCTCACAATCCACGTCCCACACAAAAGCTTTATTATTCTTAGTAAGGCATGTGAGTGGTGCTGAAATCTTGGCAAAGTTTTTATGAACTTCCTATAGTAGCCTGCCAATCCTAGGAAGCTCCTTACCTCGATAACGCTCTTAGGGCCCTTCCAATCTTGTATTGCAATGACCTTGGTGGGTTCAACAACCAAACCTTCCTTCGAGACTACATGCCTTAAGAAACGAACTTCCTCTCTCCAAAAATGACACTTCGAAAACTTAGCTCTCAAATGATGGCTACGAAGTGTGCGAAGAACTTCTCCCAAAGGAACAGAATGCTCCTCCATACTCTTGGAAAATACCAAGATATCATCTACGAATACAACCACAAACTTATTTAGGACATCCCTAAAGAATAGGCTCATCAAATCAGTGAAATAGGCTGGAGCATTGGGTAGCCTAAAAGGCATAACCAACCACTCGAAGAATCTGGCCGATGTCCTAAAGACAGTCTTATCTATGCTATCATCAGCGAATCTAAGCTGATGGAATCCCATGGCTAAATCAAGTAGAGAGAAATCCCGAAGAACCTACTAACTGGCCCAAAAGATCATTAATCCTAGGAAGTGGTATCAATGCTTCTTGGTGAGCTTATTCAATTCCCTATAGTCCACGCAAAGTCGGAGAGAACCATTCGCCTTAGTGGCGAAGACAACTGGTGGTCCCTACTCTGATATGCTTCTTCTTATGACATCCTTCTCCACGAGCTCATGAATCTTTTTGCTTAACTCTTTCCTCTCCCTAGGTGCCATGTGTCTCACAGGTAACACTACTGGCTTGGCATTCTCGGTCAAATAAATCATGAAGTCAATCTCTCACTTAGGGGTAGTCCTCTAACCTCCTCAAATATGTTTGCAAAATTTCTGATGACAAGAACTAAATGCATTTATGATGAAGATGAATCGAGGGAATAGAGAAAACTCAAAATGACTGAACCTTGTGGGTCGTAAGATACCTCCAAAGTCCTACCATTGGAAGTCTCAAGTCTAACGACTCTCCTCTCGTAGTCTAAGATAGCTCCATACGTGGATAGCCAATCCATCCCTAAGATCATCCCATACCCTGAGAATCCCAAAATATAGGCGTCGCAGTCAAACTCTATGCCTAGGATAAAGATTTTGAAATCCCTACAAATCATAAATAAGTGTGCCGATCCTCCTATGAGGTTTGAAACAATAATGGAGTCTGCTACTAATGATTTGTCCAAGTGCAAACAATCTACTAGAGAGCTAGAAATAAAACAGTGTGATGATCTAGAATCAAATAAAGTCCGAATAGGAAAATCAAATATAGAAATCAAACCTTCAACTGTGACTTTCCTACCTCTATCTGGAATTCTACTGGAAGGTGATGTATCTAATGCCTGAATCTGTGCAACTAATGCACTCGCTTCCTGGGGATAACTCCTACTCATATGATTGGGCTGCCCTCAAGTATAGACTTACCCTTCATCTTCTCCTTCCAATAATCCTTTGCCACATGTCACACCTTCCCATAAACATGGCATTTTATTCCTTTCTTAATCTGCTTCTGAGGACCATCACCTTTCTTCTTCTTCTTCTTATTCTTTTCCCACCACTTATTCTTTGGACCTTCTGACTTAACCTCCTCTTTAGACTCTTCTTCCTTGACCGTCTCTGACATAAGCGCCGTCTCAACCAAAGACTCTTAAGTAGCTCCGATCGATACATGAGTCAGCAATAATCTCCAAAGGGGTTGATTCAATCCCTTTGCAAACTTCATAGCTTTCATGCGCGCCTTTTGTTCACCAAGTCCATACCAAACCGTGATAGCTCATTGAATTGATTGATGTACTCCTTGACAGACAAACTCCCTTGCCTTAAATTGATAAACTTCTCCAGCTGAACACTTTCTTCTGCCCGTGATAGAAACTTCCTATTAAATCACTCCCAGAATCAATCCCAAGTAATATTCCTTCCCTCCAACTCAATCACCTCCAACCAGTAAGTTGCCTCTTCCTTTAGCTGCCAAGCAGCTAGCTGAAGTCGCTGCTGACCGTCCAATCCCAAAAGACCCAATAATCTTCTTTATGTCCCTAAGACATGCTCTCGCCTCCACAAAAGTCTCCTTGCTAGAAAAATTCTTCCTGCCGAAAGTCGTAAAATCTTTACAAAGTTTAGAGAAATTGATGGCGGCAGGTGGGTTAATGGCATTCCAACCTACTGGTGTAGGATTGGGCACATGCCCGTGCACCTCTGGAGTCGTGGCTTGTAAGTACCTACGAAACTAGGCTGGGACTGGAATGCTCTCAGGAATGTTCGGAGCATCATCCATTCTACGAAAAGAAAACAGTAGTTTAGGAAAGAGTCAAAGGGAGATTGAACTGGACTTATGAGGGATTTTTATAAAAATAATTTTATACTTAAAATCATTTCCAAAAGTTCTTTTCTAAAAAATACTTCTAAAACAAGTTATTTTGAAAAATACCTTACTTTCAAAATAATATTTTGGAATCCTGTAACCTTAGGCTCTAATACCAAGTGAAACACCCCCACACCCCCGTACTATACCCAAAAGGACACATTAAAAGGCATGCTGCGTTATAGGTATAACTAAAACTAACAGAGACTAAGATTCACAAGACAAAAATAGATAAAAGCAGCGGAAACTAAGTATTTAATTAAAACAAAGCTTCAGAATTAATTTATAAATAAGTCACATGCCAAATACAACATTCAAAACCCATCGTGTCTTATGAAATGAAAATTCATTATCTCAAAATCAGAGTATGTAATATCCCACATGAATAAACTAGTGCATACAAGAACAACAGCTGAAAATAAAAGTACATAGAAGAATTCCCCTCCAAGAAGAAGTCCAAGCTACGACAATCTACTAGCTTTTTCCTTGATTGCCTAAGGAGGAAAAAGGGGGAAATAGAGGAGTGAGTCAGACTAAAAATCTGGTGAATGATAGTAATTACTAGAGTCTTTAAGCAAGATAACAGTAATAGACTCTACAACAGTTCTAGCATAAATAAGGATAACAAAGGAAAATAGGAAAGAGATAAAGTGGAAATAAATACGATTAAATATTGCTCAAGATAGGTTCACTTTGAAAGCTTACACTTGTTCTGATTTAATTAGGCTGAATTCCTAATCCTGTAATTAGGATGTGACCCTAATTCTACCCTTTTTGATCAACCTGCTACTCCATAGACCTTTCTGTGGACCAGCCGCTACATAATTCGCTACACAGCAACCAACGGTATCTATGGTAGACACATAGAGCCACTGCCGAGGACCCGAGTGACATATATAGCTCCCTCTATAGAAGGCAATGGCACCTACTAAAATATCATACTAAGCACTTTGAACTCATAGCTATTACTGAGCACCCAAATGGAAGTCGCACGAGTAACTGCCACTATGCCCATGCTACCTTTTGCTCCACCTATTGGGTCTTCTTATTACCTCCAATGTATAACATAGCATGCCCCTCATCTTACTTCAGGTTAATGCGAGATCACTGTGTGTCATAGAAAAATAAGGGAAATGCAGTTGGTATTGGCCCTTCATCCAAAAAATATCTAGTTGCGCCCCTTATCCAAATCCCCATGATTTTGACTTCTAATTGACCAATTACTACCATTCTTAGCATAATCGTGCCCTAGGGTATGCTATTTGGTACAGGTCCTACTTTCGTCTTTGCTTATTAACTTAGATAAATCATTTAAATAAGCCTTTATTACCATTTTTACTTTCTACGCTTATTAATTTATCCCAAGCCTTAAAATAAGCCACATTCTAATCTTTTTCTTGTTATAACCTACGTTATAATCATGCTTATTACTTAACCCAAAGTCTAAGTGTGAAAATAAGCTTCTTTCATCTTTTACTTCATTTAATTATAATTCTAAGTTATAATTATGCCAATTATCTTTAATTAGTCCAATTCTAATTATAATTAGGCGTAATTTAAGTCCAATTCTATTATTTATTACAGTCTTTATAATTTACATCTCATTTTCTTCATTTAATATTCTTACTCAAAATATCCATATTCGCGTTTAATTTATTCCAATCCATATGCCCAGAAAAAAGGGATAAAGAGAATAGACGCTTGCATAAAATCCAAAATGTCAAAAAGATGTAAATAAGAAATAAATAACAGTAAATAAACTTAAATATTGTAAATAAACTATAAATTAATAAAAAGCAATGCTTAACTGCAATAATTTATAATTAATAGAAATAATACTAAAATTACGGAAAGGAATAGCTGAATAGACAATCGAAAACTGTAAATAATTACTGAAAAATGCTATTCCAAAAATCATAGCAAAACTACAACAATTGGAAACCCTATTATTTTAAATTACTTAAAGAAATCTTAAAATAATTACAATCACTCACCTCCGGTCCTAAGCTCTTCCTTTGGTATTCTTGGATCCACTTGGAGTTGTAAAATAATTTATATTAAAAAGATTCTCTCATTGGAAAATTATTCCTTTTAGGGTCCTTCCTGAAAAGGTGAACTTAAGCGGAGAAAATATAGAATGAGAAAATTGTAAGGTCTGGGGGTCTATTTATATATATGTAGAAGTGGATCCCGGACTGTTGGATTTGAAGATCGAATAGGTTGCAACCACGTCATAAGCTTAATAGGAGCCATCGAATGTAGAAACAGATGGATTAGATTAAACTAAAGGTGCAAATGACGTGTTCCGATGCTTCTCATTCGTTCCAACGAATTAATGTTCGTGCACCTGCAAAATTACAAGGTGGGTCGACCGGACAATTCACCACCCCTTGCCAAGGTCGACCGGTCGGTCGGCCTGACCCTTTTTTCGTTATATTTTTGCTTATTTTGTTTATTTTATAACTTGGTCATATTAGTTCAGTTTCTAACGTTCCATATATGGAAATTGATTAGACCTCTAATAATGGTGCAACTTTCGTGGATTAATTCTAATAATTTCACAAAGTTATTTTATTATTTAATTAATTATTATGGGTTAAATTTCAGGTTGTTACAAGTCCCCTCCTTGTTATAATTGTTTTAGTTTTGGTATATTCCTTTTTGGATGAATTTGAAGAAGAAAATTGAATATAAAACCTAGACATTTAGTTCTAAGTTTATCTTTTGATAAGTCTGGATGCATAGTATTTATTTTAGAGCATTCTTTGTACTTTTGTTATATATGGTTGTTAAATGTCTTTTGGTTGCATGTAGCTTTATGTTACACTAGAGTTACCTCATTATGATAAGTTGCATCATATTGCCTTGTTGCGTATGGTTGTTATGTTGGTTATGTTGCCATTGCTTATGATAGAAATACTTGTGTATTGCTCTTTTGTCGGCATGATTCTCTTTTGAATTGTGTAAGTACAAGATAGGTATAGGGATGCAAGAGGTTGATATTTGATTTCTTGCACACTACATTCGCATCGATATTTTGAGTTGCTTGAATAAATAAAAATCAAATGCAAAAGAGGTATGTAGTAGATTTAGAGATTGGTAATTAATTGATGAATTTATGCCCCATATATGGAAGGCCACCTGGCATTTGTTTTCTTTATTGATTTGGACCGGTTATGGCAAGTTGTATTTTTTTCGGATCAGCCGCGCAAAGGAGATGCTGTCAAAAAATTTCGTAACATAAAGGACTTTAAAAGTTTAATAACTCATTTTAATAATAGTTTTTGAACCTTAAGGGTTGGAGATTATTTGCAACCAAATAGGTCACAAACACCCGATAATAGGTTTAAGTAGTGAAATAAATGAAGAAATATTAATGAAAAATGAAGAGTAACACTATATATTGCAAGAAAAGAATAGAAAAAATAAAAAAAATAGGATTTATAGTGGTTCGACATTGATTGCCTACGTCCACTCCGAATGCTTTCTATATTACTTTCTCAATCAATTGATTACAGTTGTAATTCACAAGGAACAGCTTGAGTATAATTTAAAGCAAAGGAAAATGATTATAAAAATGGCAAAGTCTTTACTTCGTAGTTGAAAAGAGAGAGCCCTCCAAAAATGGCCTCCTACCTCTGTATTTATAGATGAAGGCAGCCTGACATTCAAAGCCTGGACTCCCCCATGGTCACTTGGGCCTATCATAATGAAAGCTTAGCCCTACATACTATGCTAAACCAAACTATCATGCCGACCCAATGCCATGCGTGCCGACCCGATGCCATGCGTGCCGACCTAAAACAATATGTGCCGTCCCAAGCTAAGTGTGCAAAACCGAAACCATGTGTGCCGACCCAATTCTATGCCGAACGCTGTCTCTATGCCGAACGCTGTCTCTAGGTGCCTAAAACAATATTTGGGAACACCTCAATATGCCGACCCAGTACTATTTCATGAACTAGGCCGACCCATATAATCCATAAACTATGTCGGCTCCTGTCATTTTGTATACTTTGCCGGCCTGAGCTCCACCATATCCTTTGGCGACCCGAGCCCCACATATCCTTTGTCGAACTGAGCTCCACTATGCCCTTTGTCGACCCGAACGATGCTATGCATTATGCCGACTAGAACTATTTCACGTCATCTGTCGATCCAACCACCATATACCGACCCTTCTAGGTTTCATTGAATTTGCCTAATCGTCCACTCTGGTTTCCAATCCAACCAAACTAAATTTCAAGACTTCGACGTCCAGTGCTATCCATTTGTCAATTTTATTTAACCTAGGCTGGATATGGCTGTTCAAACATTACACTCTGGTCATATAAATGTTGTCTTGTGGCCATTTTTACCATCAATAGTCAATTCTGACCTCTGTAATTAACTTTGCATAGCCAGACCAGGGTACCGGGTAACACTTACCCTCTTAGTACATCTTGTGAATAATACGACGTACTTTGAATCGGAGAAAATCCAGGTTCCTGGAGGAAAGCTTATTCAAGTCTTTGGTCAATCGTTGTTTTTTCTCAATCTTCGATGAAGTCTTCTCATATTCAATTGCACAAATCTAATCATACGAAGTCTCTTGGTTTTCTCGGTCTAAATCTTAAAGGTTAAATTCACAAAGTCCTTTCCATCTCATGAATACCCGTTATCCAAGCATATCTTCTTTTCCTCTTCATTGTTTTCAATATATTTAATTATTTTATCATTATTTTACTTTTTTTCTCTCTTTCCCTCTTTTTTTAAAAGAGGGTCAGCATTTGACATGCCGGTCCCTCGATCGATCCACATAGGTTGGGGTTGGCATACATAATGGCCGACCCCTTCTTACATAGTGGCCTGGCCTCTTGGAAGAGACCGGTTCACATTCCTACCTCCCCTCTCATATAAAACCCATATCCACTTTTTATTCTTCTTTTACTTCCATTCTTCAAAGTTTTACTTTCTCCTTAAACCATCAGGCCTCTCTTTTGAATAAACTCGGCTCCTTTAACTTTCAATCTTAAAAACCGAACACAAACTCCAGGTTCCTCCTCACAATCGCTTCCTATCAATCCCTAATCTTGAAAATCGAACGTTTGCCATACTCGATCCAAAACAATCATATAGGTATGAATCCTTACTTTACTTGAATTACTAGGTCCCTTTGCATTTGAGCAAGTTTGAGAGTCGCATAAGTATATAGGGTTTTCGTCAAGAAGCATAAGAGGGGAGGAGAAGATAAAGGAAAGGGAGAGGAAGAGAAGGAGGAAAAAAGAGTTTGGCGTGAGGTGGCACTGGTTGGAGAGAGCTTGGCATGGGCTTGAGTTTTGTGGCTGGGTGAGGGCTTGGTGTATGAAACATAGGAGATGGGGTCGACGTAGGTTTAGGGATTAGTGTAAGTTAGAATAAAAGAGAGGGGTCGGTACATGTTGTTTAAAACATGGGGTCGACAATTTTCTTTTTGGCACAGGAATTAGAGAGAAAAGGGGTCGACATATTCTAGGAAAGGAGGGATTAATATAGGGGTTGGAGAAAGAGATCGGCTATGGGTATAGGACATGGGATCAACAAAAATCGTGGGGTTAGTGTTGACTAATTAAAATCATGCTAATTCGTGTTGGTCGAACATATGACTACATATTGTCCTGTCCAAGCATAAAGTGACTAACAATAACAAAGACCAATGAACTTAAATTTGAATGAACAAATCCCCAATCAACTCAACATGAGTTAAATATAACCGATATACTCAAACCATGGACTTCACAATTCTGAATGTCAACATCGGATTCCAAGGCTTTTGTCGTCAGTCATCTTTCACGTTGTCCGAGAGGGTCAGCGAAAACGGTCCCTTCGGATGAAATTTCTAAGCTCTGACGTTTTACTTTCGCTTTTCTAATTTTAAAATGACCACATTCATTTTTCACCACATTGCACTAGTTCAAACACAACATGAGGGGATAGATTATGATTTCTAATATTGATTGTCTATTAAGTGTAGTTGTCATAGATTTCGAGTTATAGAAAGCGTTCTCCTGCAATGTCTTCTAGATCAGATATGAAATAGAGCTCTGGTGCTTTGACCGACAAGCCTATACCAAGCCAGCAAAGGGATGTAGTAGGGACATCTGATCCGTAGGAAGCCTTTTTTTCGATATTCCGACTCTTTCTGCAGAGGTTATAGGCCTAGCTTATGATGCTGTGGAAGATGCCATCATCTTGAATGACGCGGCTGATTTATAGGCTTTAAAAATCGACGATGCTGTTCTTCATCGATTGTGCTCTATTCACGGGTTTCCTTTCGAAGATATCTTGGTTCCATCAAGACAAGATGGGCCTCATTTTCCCCCAGCTGGATACACCGCATGCAATAAGTTCATGTGCTAGGCCACGTGTGTGCCACCTTTCAACTCTTTCATTTGTGAAGTCCTGAAGTATATGGGAATCGCTCCCACTCAATTGCACCCCAATAGCTACGCCTTCATCCATGGCACTTTCCTTCTTTTCATAAATTTCCAATTTCGTCCGCCAACTCCCGATGACATTCGGTACATTACTTCAAAAGATGAACCGACAGTCCTTCATACGTCCTCCTTGAGCCCATGCCTAAATGTTAAGTCTTAATGGGTGCATGGAATAAGCTCTCCCTGTTCAAGCAAGAATGGTTCTACGTGCGTGTCCTCCCGGCTTAGCAATCATCCCTGTTCAAGCCCATTCCTAAATGTTAAGTCTTAATTGAATAACCATCCCCGCCTTTGCCCTTAATTCTAGAACTCAAATCTCATCTTCTTTATTAATCATTTGAATTCTTTTAACCCTTTCAGATGCTCGCTCTCGGCCCGAAGGCCTTAGATATTCCAGGGCAGTTGCGACTATCCATGCTCCTCCAGTGGAGGTTAGAGAGATCAAACTCCTCGTCACTGACGAACCACTCTCACTGTTCGGGCTATTAGAGCATGGCTGCAGAATCGGTCTCCCATAGAGTAGAGCGATCCCGAAGGTTATCACCGAGAAAAAGAGAGAATTGAATGACCCCACGGTGCCTCCTACGGAGGGAATCCAAGAAGGCACCGAAGAAAGGGAGATAAAGGAAGTAGAAGATGCAGGGCCAAAAACCGAAGTTGCAGGCCTTGGACAAGTTCCGACAGCCGATGCAACGCATATAAGTCAATCACAACCTCCCTTGAAAAAGGGAAAAAGCATGGCGTATATGATTAAGAAAAAGAAAATCAGGGAGGCCCTAAAATTTATCATAACTTCCATCAAAAAGGGTTTGTCTTCTCAACAAATAGAGAGGGTGTTGAAGGGACTTTATGATATCTCTATTTCGGACAATTTGTTGAATTATGACTTCACCACCCTTGGCGTTGAAGGGCTCAACTCTCTGAAAGAAGTGGCGAAGGCAAGCAGCCTTCCAACCAAGGAGATGGAACTTCTATGGGTAAAGAAAACAGTATCGGTTCATCGGGGGGATATACAAGGACACACACAAGCACTCGCACTCCACCACTCACTTGCACTTAATTCTTGACATAGCAGCCGCTAATACGTTCTTGTTTGGTTCTTTTATAAGCATAATATCTTATTCGCATGCTTTCGATTGCCTTCGTGGCTCTTCCATCTTCCATCATTCGAGTCAGGATTCCATGTCCAGGAGATGCCGAGATAGAGATGAAGGATTGGAAAAAGACTATCATTCCCGAGAACCATCTTCATCATCCAGGAGGAATCCCTAAGCACACGCTTCGCATCAGAGTGAACCAACTAATCCTCCTGCACGCATTGGAGATAAGTCCGTGCACTGAGGCTCTCAATATGATGCTTCTCGTGACCAACATTCCAGATCATTAAACACCAGGGAATCTCGTAAACATCGTAAATAAACGCTGGTCACATCTGAACAAATTCCCCCGGTTCCTCCACACGATCCGACTTCTAAGGAGAAACTAGCTGATCTTAACGCTACCTTTCCAAAGATTTGTTTTGACGGGCTCAACTTCCTTCGGGCTATGCATCCTATCCTTGGAACTGCCAAACAGAGCTCACTAGCATGTGTGAATGATGTGTATGTACAACATGAAGCATTCATCCAATTAGTCAAAAAGGTCTCCGATGTTTCTATTGAACGTCAACATGAGATTGATCGCCTTAAGCTGGAGGCCATACATGATAAAGACATTATTAAGTATCAAGATACTGAGCTACTCGCATTTAAAGCTCAACTTGATGAGATGAAGAAGAATGCAAAGGAGATGGCAGAAGTAGTCAATCGCCTAGAGGCTTCTCATAAGAAAGAACTGAATGATGCACTCTAACATAGCGACACCTTGGCTTTGGAAAAGGTGTCTTATAAAAGGAGAAAGACATTTTAGCTAGCTGCGTCGAGGAGTTAGAAAAATTGTTGTCCAAGGAGTGGGAGGAGAAAGTTGAGGCGCAAGAGGAGTCACAAAGGTGTTGTATGGAAATCATCGAAACGAGAAAACTGAAAACGACGCTAGACGAGCAACTCTCCCAAATTGAAGCATTGAAAGAAGCCGTTCGTGAAGAGGGCAAGAGAGTAGTGCTTGCGGAAGTCAAATCCCGAATTGAGGCAGCGACCGAGTCCGGTAGGGAGGAAATCAAGTGCTTATTTGATCCACTCATCACCGAGTTCAATGCATAAGTCCTCCTTCATCGCGTCGTGACTTTTCTAGGCGAGGGCTATCTTGAGTCGCTTGTCGAAGCTTGGGAGATCATCACAAGAATCAAGAAAGAGGAGTTAGGAGCGGCAAAGCTTGATGAAGGGGCACTTGTGCAGGAAGTGCTATGAGGAAATGAGCCATCTGACTTAGCTTTCTCTAAGATCCAATTTGGTAAGACCCCCGCACCGAACCAGGAGAAAGAAGATGTTGCAGGGCCTCTTGGAATTGAACCCAGGGGTCCTCCCCCTCATACACAGCTGGCTAGAAAGTCATCTTCTCATCTCGTGGAGGAGTACGTCGGATATGACCCAGATAAACCCGGACTAAGCCAATATATGCTATCTCCTATCATTGAAGGGAGTATTCCGATGACTGCTGAGATTCAACCAGATGCTGGTACCACATTGAGCCCTTTTAAATCTAAAAAGTTGCCATTCTTGATAAATGACAGCTGTAGTCTAACATTTTCTTCTTACGAAACCCTGTAGGTCATCTGGTCCTGAGTCAACTCCTAGAAGCGATGTCGCCACAGAGCAGGAAGGACAAGTTGCCGAGGCTCCGACTGTCGTAGATATCCTAGGGCCTGACGCTCAAGTGATTAGGGTGCTTGATGAGGACAAACTTGTAGACCCATCACCTATAGAGGAGTATGATGATGTTATAGTTATGGGTGCTTCTGAGCAGACTATTGAATTCAGCCCGAAGGAGCGGATAGAAAAGGAGAAATCAAAGCTTGAAGTTAAGGGTGAACCCAATTTGGTGGCGGTCGATGATCCTCTCATAGGCCTTTAAAATTCTTCCCTCTTGGTGGGTCCACTCCCATTGTAGTTCCTCCTCCTTCCTTAAGTACTTCTATATAAGGTAGCAAAGGGTCTCGAAAAAGAAGTTAGACCGAATGGACCCCCGAAAAGCCAAAGAAGGGGAGGACGTCAAAGAAATAGTCGGATTTTGCTTATCCCAAATAAGTTAGGCTTATGCTGTTGTTTTTTCCTCTTTCTTTTTCTTTTTGGTAGCACGTGTATGGGTGTGGATCCCGGCCTCTTGAATGGCTTGTAAAGAATTCCTGGATTGTAAATAAAATTTTGTTCCTTAGTCAATTGTCTAGTGAATTATTATTTCATAGAGTAACTTCTCCTGCTCCAAGTGCTTGCGGTAATTTCTCCTAGTTTTGTTGATAATTCATTATCTTAATCTCAGAGCTCCTCCACAGGTTCCATCTTAATTCATAAACGTTTCCAAGCTGGAACCGTAACCAACGATCGCATTCCGCCGCTAACAGTTTGAGCATCCTTTGTTCGATCTCAGATCGGAGTTCGTGGGATAGCGAACGGTTGACAGCTCTCCTGTTTATTCGTTGGTTTGGATACTTAGAACCTTTTAGTCTGCTTCATGGACTTAGAACATTTTTTATGCAGTTTACACTCTAGTCCACACTTCGGGGACTTAGAGATTTTTTCAAGTTGTTTATACTCTAGTTCGCGCTCTGGATATTCAGGGTACTCTAATCTACATTCTGGGGACTGAGAGATTTTTTCATGTCGTTTGTACTCTAGTCCACGTTGCGAGGACTTAGAGTACTCTGATCCACATTTTGGAGACTTAGAGATTTTTTTAGATCGTTTATATTCTAGTCCACGCTCTAGGGACTCAGAGTACTCTAATTGGCAATCTGGGACTTAGAGATTTTTTCTGGTCATTTATATTCTAGTCCATGCTCTAGGGACTTAGAGTACTCTAATCCCACTCTGGGGACTTAGAGATTTTTTCAAGTCATTTATACTCTATTCCGTTCTCCAAGGACTCAGAGTGCATTAACCCACACTTTGGGGACTTAGAGATTTTTTCAAGTCATTTATACTCTAGTCCGCGCTCCGGGGACTTAGAGTACTCTAATCCGCACTCTGGAAAGATATTTTTTCAGGTCATTTATACTCTAGTCGGCGCTCCAGGGACTCAGAGTACTCTAATCCGCATTGGGGACTTAGAGATTTTTTAAGGTCATTTATACTTTAGCCCACGCTCTGGGGATTCAGAGCACTCTAATCTTCACTCTGGGGACTTAGATATTTTTTCACGTCGTTTATATTTTAGTCCATGCTCCAGGGACTCAAAGTACTCTAATCCACATTCTGGGGAATTAGAGATTTGTCGGGTGGTTTGCACTCCGAGGAATCAGAGTACTCTAATCCACACTTTAGGGACTTAGAGATTTTTTCATTACACATCTGTTCATACATTGCATACGTCGATGTCAATCGATTTCAACACATATTTAACATAACAAGCGATAATAGTAATTTACGCAAAGAGAGCTTCAAGCTTTTATTCATCACAAAAATTAAGGACGAAATAACTTGCTTTATTAAACATCAAAAAATCAAATACGAAAGCAACTATTGAAAAGAAATTCTACTGAAACATGAAAAAATAGTCTAGGTGAAATAGCGTCGTAAATGCTTGCTATTCCACGCTCTTGGAAGCATTACGCCATCAACAGTCGCTAGGTTGAAAGTTCCTTCTTCAAGTCTCTGTTCAATGACGTATGGCCCTTCCCATGTCGGGTTCATGTGTGATGGGACTAGAAAGATTCGTTTCAGGACAAGGTCGCCCACAGCGAAAGTTCTCGGTTGGACTTTAGTATTATAGTACCAGGCGACCCGGTGTCAATATGCAGCCGCTCTCAAAACGGCTTCCTCACGCTTTTCATCAATAAAGTCCAATGAATCTAATAAGAGATATTGATTTGTTCAGGGATCACATTAAGTCACCCGATGGGAGGGGACTTCGAGTTCCACGGGAATGATTGCTTGGGCTCCATAAGCGAAGGAAAATGGAGTGTGGCCAGTCACAGACTTATGAGTGGTCCTGTAAGCCAAGGAAAATGGAAGTTCGTCCACCCACTTGCCTTTAGCCTTTTCCAAATGGTTTTTCAAGATGGACCTTATAACCTTGTTTACAGCTTCAACCTGCCCATTCGCCCGAGGGTGAGCGACTGTTGAAAACGTCTTTTCAATACGATACCTTCAAAAAAACTCCTTGAAATCAGCACTATCAAATTAAGTTCCGTTGTCAGTTGTGATAGTTCATGGAAGACCGAAACGACATACAATGTTTCAAAAAACAAAGTTAATGACCTTCTTGGTTGTGATCGTAGCTAACGGCTCTGCTTTGGCCCATTTGGTGAAATAATCAGCCGCGAAAATCGCATATCTTGCTCCACCCTTAAAAATGCGCATAGAGCCAATGATATCAATCCTCATATTGCAAACGGCCATGGACTAACCATTTGCATGATTTCTGTCGATGATGCTCTTGGGACCTTTACATATATCTGGATTTTTTACATTGTCTCATATGATCCGCGACATCCCTGTTCACGGTCAGCTAGTAGTACCTATAACGGAGTTCCTTTTTGCCTAATATTTGCCCCCAATGTGGTCGCCACACTCCCTTTCATGGACTTCTTTCAAGACCTGCTTTATCTCGTCATGGAAATACATCTAAGTAAGGGAACAGATAATCCCTTCCGATACACGATTCCATCTTGCATAATATACCATGATAATTTATGAAGGACTTGTCGCTTGTCATTCCTTTTCCCAGGCAAGACTCCACGTAACAAGAACTCGATAAATGGAGACATCCATGACCCCTTCTCGTGTTCTATTTTGGGTACATGATCAACTTCCATCACATTTAAACTCGAGGTATGTAGGCTCTCGACCGAAACCAAACCCATTTGTTGTGCATCGTCCATGCTTGCGAACTTTACCAATGAGCCAGCTTCCCCTTTCTGCTCACGCAGGATATGCGCAATGTCATAGTATTCCATATCGGTAAACAACTCCCAAATTCGGGTAAGGTATGAGGCAAGCCATTGTCTCTTTGCATGGTAGTCCCCCATAACTTGGTACATCACCAGCTGCAAGTCGCAAAAGATTTTGATAGATTTCTTCCTAGCTCTCTAGCAAGCCAAAATCTAGAAATTAATGCCTCATACTCGGCTTCGTTGTTCGTGGTAGGGAAATCAAGCTTCAGGGCATAGCAAATTAACCGGTTCTCAGGGGTTACAAGTATGACACCTACACCGAAACAGTGATCGTAAGATGCTCCATCGGTATATAGCTTCCATCGTACAGTAGGGATTACACTGCCTCTAGGGGCTCATCTTGCATGGTAAAATCCATTATAAAGTCGGCCAGTGCTTGTCCCTGGATTTCCCTTCGAGGTAGATATGTCATGTCAGACTGACTAAGCTTAATGTTCCACTTAAGCAGCCTCTCGGACGTCTCTGGTCATTGCAAGACCTGTCGCAAAGGCTGATCGGTATAGAAGTTGATTAGATGTGTTTGGAAATATGGGCGAAGTTTGCACAACACGATAACCAAGCAATACGCCAACTTCTCTATGTTCGAGTAGTTTCTCTCTGCCCCCTTCAACCGTTTTTAACATAGTACACCAGTCTCTGGATCTGGTTAACCTCACGATCAGTGCGGCACTTATGGCATGTAGCGATACTGCCAAGTAAATGTACAACTCCTCATGATCTACCGACTTTGACAAAACATGGGGTCTCTTGAAATGCTCACCAAATCTTGGTACGCGCCTTCACAGTCTTACGTCCACTCGAAATTCCTCTTCCCCTTCCTTATCAAATCGAAGAAGGGAATGCATTTATCGATCGCCTTAAAAATGAAATGACTCAGGGCAGTGACCTTCCCATTCAAGCTCCACACTTGCTTAATAGTTCCGAGTGCTTGTATATCCCAAATGGCTTGAATCTTCTCTAGATTAACTTCGATTCCTTGTGCATTGACAATAAATCCTAGGAACTTCCTTGAGGCAACACCGAATGGGCACCTCAAAGGGTTGATTTTCATGTTATAAAAGTAGAGGATAGTGAACATCTCTTACAAGTCTTGAATGTTCTCGTCGGATTGCCATGACTTCACGAGCATATCATCCACATAGACTTCTATTGTTCTCCCAATCTGACCTTTGAACATGCGATTAAACAAACGCTGATAGGTGGCTCCTGAATTCTGTAGTCCGAATATCATTACTACATAACAGTATAGTCCAATATCCATGAAAAAAATGGTATGCTCCTGATCTGGGATGTGCATCGGGATCTGGTTGTGCCCCGAGTACGCATCCATAAATGACAACAATTCATGCCCTACGGTTGAATCAACTAGCTGATCAATTCTAGGCAGGGGAAAACTATCCTTAGGGAACACCTTATTTAGGTCTGAATAGTCAATACACGTTCTCCACTTTCCATTTTACTTCTTCACCAGCAGGAGATATCCATTTGGGATAGAGGGCGTCGCGAATAAACCCATTGGCTTTAAGTTTATCCACCTCCTCTCTAAGAGCCATGGACCTCTTCGGATCCATACCTCGTCTCTTCTGCTTCACAGGGACATACTTCAGATTAATATTCAATGCGTGGCTTGCGATAGCAGGCAAGATCCCACACATGTCCGAATGAGTCCAAGCGAATACATCCAGATTTGCTTGGAGAAAATTGGTAAGTTCTCTCATCATCGAAGGGCTGAGTTGTGATCCATTCTTCAACACTTATGATGGATCGTCGTAGCTGACTGTGATATCAATCATTAGTTCAGCTGGTGCTGCCTTGGCCTTCTTGGGTTCCTCCTCGTCGTCCCTCGGATCTATATCTTTATAGAATCGACTTTGGTGCCCAAGCCAAGGCTTAGGCACTATTTGTCAATCTTTAGTAACTTGGATGTGGACAGACTTTTCCACACCCTTTCCCTTCTCCTTCTGCCAGGCTTTTCTCAACTCAGTCACATAACAAGCATGACCAATCGCCTGATCGCCATGCTCAACACCTACTCCATTATATGTGCGAAAATTTAACGTCAAGAACCATGGGGCAAGAGCTGCCCTAAATTGGCTAGGGCCGGTCGGCTTAGAAAAACATTGTACATCGAATCAACATCCAAGACAATGAATGGTATGATCCATACTCTCCTACATTCACCTTCTCTCAACTCAACTAGTAATTCGATAGAACCTACCGCTTTAGTATCCACACCGTTGAACTGTGTACGAGCTTTAGATGGTTTCAAATCCTTAGCCTCCATCCTCATTTGATCATAGGCCTTCTTAAAGATGATGTTCATGGAACTTTCATAATCGATCAATATCCTTCTCACCAGCGCAGGTCCAATCATGGCAGAGATAACCATTGGATTAATATTGGAAGCCTCCACTCTATTGGCATCTCTACTTTTGAACACTATATTGTTCGCCATTGTACGCTGCTGCTTTGCTGTAGTTCCATCCTCCGTGTTCGAACAACATTCGAAGTCCACATATCTCATTGAACTAGCATAACGCTCCATTTCCTGCAAACTCCTATCCATAGGATGCGGTCCACCAACTATCATGTTTATTACCAACCTTCCACCGGTCTGAGTGGATCCCTCGGGCCGACATGGAGCTTGTCCTCGATTAGGATCAAACGTTCCTTGTCCGCCATCTTGTGGATTCTTGACAAACTACTGCAAATTTTTCCGGTGAATCAATTTCTCGATGACATCGTGGAGGCACCTAGACTCATCACTGTCATGCCCGTAGGACTCGTGAAATCGACATATTTCCCGGTTTTCTTCTGTTCCTCGGTCGATTCCTTCAAGCATGGCTTCCTATACTAGAAAGTATTACAGTTGGATAGGTAAATGTTTTCTACAGAGGCATTCAAGGGTGTATAGCCGTTATAAGTAAGGATTCGTGGCCTCCACTTTCCGGGCTTCCTCTTCCAATAAGAATATCCTTCTCCGTCCCGTTTATGTTGACTTGGCGTGTTTTGGACGTTGATATGAACCTTTCTAGAGCTCTCACCGGATTGCTTTACTATAATGTTGGTTTGGACCGCTTCCTCGCTTGGTCCTGTAGCAGTGCTCCTTCTGGACAATCTGGCCTCCTCCTTTCTCTTGAACTGGTTTGCCTTTGCATAGAAAAGCACCAGCGTGTTTGGCGGGTTTCCAGCTAGCCAATCATCGAACTCGGATTCGGGGTCAACCCCCATTATCACTACCATAAGTATGGCATGGTCTTTTGGATTACTAACCTTAGTAGCAACAACATGAAACCTCTGCAAGTAATCCTTTAGTGATTCCCGGGGAGCCAGGATTACAATAGTTAGCGACATCACGTCTTTGGAGCGAGTAGTGTGAATCTAAAACTGCTCCACGAACCTTGTACATAGCTTGTCAAATCTTGAGATTGATCATGGGGGTAACCTTATAAACAACAACGTAGCAATTCCAGATAGAGTTATAGGGAAGGATCTGCATTTGGTTGCGTCAGTCGCTCTAGCTGAGTCCATTAACCATTTATACCTTATGACATGTTGCCTAGGGTCAGTCTTCCCTTCGTAAGCAGGCATGTTAAATCTCCATGAATATTCAGCCTATAAAATGTTATTGGTAAACGGGGTATGACTCCTAGATACTCCCCAATCTTCATTAGTCAAGCCTTGGTTCTCCCTCATTAGCTGCCTGACCATTGCGGATATGTCCGGAGTCTGGATAAGGGATGCCAGGTGGGGCTTCATCCTGTATAAATGTTCTGACCGGTGTCTCCAGGGCATCTCATGCCTTCTTGGACTATTGTCCTCTAGATGCGTGTCTTGAGATTCACTCCAGTATCATTTTAGGGAAGTAATTTATCGGCATTCGAGTGTGCACTAGTGCCTAATTTTTTGGTTTTAGGGCGAGTATGGCCCCCAAGGTGCAGTCGAGGAGCCATTCTCATGGTAGAGGGATCGATATCGACCCCTACGGAGGGTTTGGCACCAACCCGATTTTGTTGCCCATGGTGGTCTGCCCCATGTTGCTCCATTGTTCTGGGTCAAGTCGTTTCTATTCTGCAACGCCTACGCATGTGGTGTCCGCCTGATGAAGTTGAGCTATTAGACGCTGAGTATGAAGCGGGACTTCCTTCGGCATTTAACGCTGCTGTTGAGCAATCGGTTCATCAAGTTGGCATTTTCTTCGATTTTCTCATTTAACTATCTTCGGCTCTCCATTAGCTCCCTCATGAAATCATTAAATTCGGCCCTAGTAACTGAATCGGCAGGGTTCTAGGCTGCGACTGGTTCCATATTCGCATTAGTAGGCTGGTTACTTGGACTCCCTTGTTGGACACTAGCAGTTTCATTAGCATCAATATTATTGGGAGTTGATCTGGTGCTCCTTACCATCTTGAATTCCTTTTCTTAGATCTTAAACAATCTGAATATTATCTACAAGCTTCTAAAAGTAAACTCGGATCTCCTTTGGGGGATTTCCTCAATCCAATAGCAGCAAAGTGATCCTAATAGCCTGAGAATCGGGCCCTCTCAATGAAAGCATCAAAATGTTTGCAACCAAATTGTTCATAAACACCTGAGAATAGGTTTGAGTAGTGAAATAAATGAATAAATTAAATGAAAAATAAGGAGTAACACTATATGTTGCAAGAAAAGAATAGCAAAAATTAAAAACAATAGGATTTATAGTGGTTCGGCGTTGATTGCCTATGTCCACTCTGAATGCTTTCTTTATTGCTTTCTCAATCGATTGATTACAATTCACAAGGAAAAGCTTGAGCACAAGTTAAAGCAAAGGAAACTGATTACAAAAATGGCAGAGTCTTCATTTCGTAGCTGAAAAGAGAGAGCCTCCCAAAAATGGCCCTCTGTCTCTGTACTTATAGATGAAGGAGGCCTGACATCTCAAAGCCTGGAATCCCCCTAGTCAGTTGGGCCCATCGTAAGGAAAGTTCGTCTCAACATACTATGCCAAACCAAACTATCATGCGGACCCAATGTCATATATGTCGACCAGATAGCATGCGTACTGACCCGAAACCATGCGTGCCGACCCAATGCTAAGTGTGCCGACCCAAAACCATGTGTGCCGGCCCAATGCTATGCCGAGCGCTTTGTCTCCTGGCCCTACACTGACCCAATATCTAGGAACATCTCGATATGCCGACCCAGTACTATTTCATAAACTAGGCCGACCCGATACAATCCATAAACTATGACAACCCCAGTCGTTTTATATACTTTGTCGACCCGAGCTATTTCATGTATTCTACCGATCCAACCACCATTATACCGACCCCTCTAGGTTTCACAGAATTTTCATAATCATCCAATCTGGTTTCCAATCCAACCAAACTAAATTTCAAGACTTTGACATCCGTTGCTATCCATTTGTTGAATTTATTTAACCTAGGTTGGATATGGCTTCACAAACATTACACTCTAGTCATATAAGTGTCGTCTCATGGCCATTTTTACCATCAATAGTCAATTCTGACCATTTTATTTACCTTCATGTAGCCGGACCAGGGTATTGGGTAACACAGACATTTCTTCCTTTGGAAGTTTTGGGGAAAAAATTCTTTTAAGGGAGGAGAATGTAGCATCCCAAAATTTAATCATTTTAATTTTGGATACTTAATTAATTTTAAATATTTAAATCAATGTTTTTTAAGTTTAATAACTTATATTCAAGTATAGTGTATATTTAGATATTTGAATTATGAATTAAATATTAAATAAATGAATTAATAACCTTATTTAACTCCTTTTAGTTAATAAATAACAATGGCAAACTCATTTTGTAACTTTATTGATAATAAACATTATAAATAAATAAAAAGAAAATCAATTGTTAATAAAATGACTTAACTTTTAATGATGTATTTTTAATTTAATTTATAGGCTTTTTCCTTAACTTTTAATTTGGAAAATAATTATTTTTTGTTCGATGTAATTTATGACAAACGACGATATTTTTGAAATTTCATAGAATAAAATGATCAATGTATTTTATTATTGATTTGTAATCATGTCACATTTTGGTGCATGATCGTATTTTTATTTGTCGTTCGTAGTTCGTACACGAATGGAATATTGTGCAGCGGAATACTGCAAAACCTTCTTTCAAAAATTAAAAAATTTCAACATGATGTTATCGGTGGCTTGAGAACTTGGATTTGCTTAATATTTTTGTTCAACTTGTATTTGAAGTAATGCATTGTTTGGTTTATAAAGTAAGTAAAATATTTTTCAACTTTCCCTTTTCAGCCTTATTTTTTTCATCAACTTTCCCTCCTTCTTCCTTTCCCAGTAAACGAAAATGGCCTCAAAACTTGAAAAAATTAAAATCCAGTGGTTCCCTCAACAAAAAATTATAAAACTTGATTATTTGACCTCATGTGTGCGCTCTTCGAATCTATACAAGATTCTTGTGTGCGGTTTCGATTAGAGATGATTAGTTATCCTTGGTCAAACTAGGGTGTAAGTTTGATTTAGGCAATGGTTGAATGTGTCGTTGGTTGTATTGGATTTTTGAGGTGGACGAGCATCTTTGGGTGGATAGCAGTGGAGTTGGGTTCAATTTGGAGGATCATGACATGTGTGGGCGACTGGGCATACTCCGGGTCAAAATTTGAATGGCGATGTTGAGTTCAACTTTAAGGGGATGGCTATGGAGAGAATGCGAAGAGTGTCGAGAAATAAAGTAGAAATCGAAGGTTGATGGTCACGTGCATTTGTTAGTGTATAAGCGTATACAGAGGATTTGGATTTAGGAGGAAAGTTTAGTGGAGGGAGATTAGTTAATTATAGTGATTATTTAAATTAATTATTTTAATAATTCAAAAACTTATAAAATTAATATCTTACTTATTCTAGGTCGGATTTAGATGCGGTTAGTATGATGCACTTGTAATTTTTTTATCTTCGCATTAGAATTGGATTGGTCAAGTTTGGAGAAATTTAAATGTTGGGATAAAATAGGATATTGTTCAATTTTAGATCAGACCAAAACGCGAAAGCGTCAACTAGAATTTTGGTGGGTTTACTCACCTCTAAATAAATTATATGATATTTGTGTTGCTATAGATTATTGTTGAATGCATGGATGATAGTTGATAGCTATAATAAAGTACAAATTATAGTGATTTAATTTAATTGAGTTTAACAAAGTTAAGTTAGTTATACTTCGTTTATGATATGTATTTAGTAGAAGCAAACACTGTTCTGCTATAGTTAAATGGAATAGAGTATTTTGGATATCTATCAAGTAGAATAAATCACCATTATGTGCTTGAAAAGTAAAAAGATTACTTTTTAATTATTATGTGGATTAATTAATAAATGATATATGAGATATTGATTGCTAATTGTTAATGATATGTTTTTTTATTGTTTGATTGTTTGTTTGGATTGGACTTTCTTCTCGAAAAGCGAATTGCATAAATAACCATTGTTTTGCAGGGGACTTTTGTAGAGAGACCATAATGGTTTTATCGCCATTGTTAATTTATTGTTATATGCATCCTACTTATATTCTTAAGTTGCTTATATTGATGTTTGGTAGAAATATTTATGACGTACTGTTTAATTTGAGTAAGTTTTGTTATAGCGATTATCGCTATACCATGACTTATGAAATATCATCTCCTTAAACTCATGTGTGCGTTGAACTTGTGCTTGTATTTTTACAAAATAAATGTTTGGTCACGTTTTACACTTTGAAAGTTATTTAAACTATATTTTCAAGTATTTTTAAGGATTTTGAAAGTTGAAAACTACATACCTTTTGCTTAATCTTTCAAATAAATTTTGCTTAAATTACCAAAGAACACTTTAATTCATACCAATCAATGGTACTTTCTTATTTAGTATCTATTCAATCTAGTGCATCATTTCTTAAATTTCTCAAATTGGTTATCTAATAGCTCAAAATTCTTTATCCCGATAAAACATAAATATTTATTATAATATTCTTATTAGCAATCCAAGTTTACACATCCTTTACAAATAAAAAGTCACATCTCTCAACTCTTTATTCTTGTCAAATCACATTTATCCATACAATTCCAAGTACTTCATCAAATTTATAAATAACACAAACTCAAGTGATCTAAATCCATCGGTATCTTAGTAATTCTACATACTTATCCAACGTACCAAAATATTTATCCTTATTTAATCTTGTATGAAATACAATCCAGAATATCCTTTAAAATTAATCCATGCTCAATACCCTTCACAACCAATAATCCAAGCTCAAATTATTTTTCTAATATATACCGGCTGATTTTATCTTTCCTTACGTATCCTTTTACCAACTTACTTTTCTTCCACACCATCGATGAGATAGCCCAAAGGGATGGTGTCTTGCCACGTAAATCAAATCAACAAAATTTTAAATAATCACAGTAATATCTTAAGCCATAACATATCTAGGAACATCGAAAAAAGGGTTGATGTTTTAACATAGCGAACATTTCATTATATTCATGTCACATCCAGTCTAAATCATATACTTGTAATCGTATATATTACTCAAGTATTGATTACCTATAAACATCACCACAATAGTCACTTTCTTAGAGAACAACATCCACCCAAGCCACCTAACATAAATTGTGTAATTTTTCCTGAAACATCAGATCCATGACAACCATCTTTGATACCAACTGAAATAATCTCTACATATCAAACAACAAATTATTCTAAATAGCATTTTCTTCCCATCTCCCATCATTACAGCAATGATATAAATTAAAAGAACGTGAATGTCAAGTGTTTCAATTTTTCACTACGAACTGATCACCGAATCAGAATCCATAGTAGCGTAATTGGTTTAGACCATTTCCTAAGATAAACTCTAAGCCCTTCAATAAAAATCTTCACCTATATTTTAAAGTATTTTCAATCATTTGGATAATAGGATCTAATAAATTGAAACTCCAGTATCACTTATCTCTCTTTTTACTACCAAATTTTTTTAAGTTGATTCTATTGCAAACATATTTTCAAATCTATAACACCAAGTAGATATCTTTTCTGTCCAACTTCCTAGATCAAATATTAAACGTTGCTTTTGTATTATATTTTAAGTATGATAATCCATCTATCTTAACTTAACCAAAAAAATTATTTTTCTCCTTTACTAACTTGAAAACTTTTCTCACTTAAATTTTCAACCATCATTCTAAAATAATATGCCAAAGTGGAATCTTAACGGACTTACTAAGTTTAAATTATTTAGCAAGGGTTAAAATCTCCGTCTAAGGTACATGGGACAATTTCATCAAAGATAGATATCAAATCATCATCTTATAACTGTCGAGACCATGATGTATAACTATAATTATTCCCATCCTTTTACTCCTCATTCAATCATAACACATTATCCAAAATTACTGTATAACGAGTTATCCAGTCCTATTCCAAAAATTTAACCCATACCCTAAAAATATCAATACATAATTGTCAGTAAAGGAGTCTACACCGTATACACTTATTTCAAACCATAACACTACTTAATGACTTATGCATCGTGTGAGATTTAAAGCATAACTATAAATAATAACACTTCACAGTTTAAAGTTAATAACTTACCTTCAATCTCGATCGCTTTCCTTTATCCTGAATTGATGGTAGTACATTAGCACTAGGGACTGCTTCTGATGCATTAGCATTAATTATCCTACCCCCTCTTGGTAAAACCCGGCATTCTCTTTTTATATGTTCTAACCGGTTATAATTATAACATTTAGTCTAAGAAAGATTGACATTATAATCCTTCATTGGTTCACCTTGCTTTTACATTTTCCTTGTTGTTGGTTCACCTCTTTCTTGGGTTGTGCTTATCCAAATTCTCCATTAATCAAAATAAGTAATGCTGATTAACTAACCCTTTGAATGTAGCTCCAAATGGAATCTAGTTCAATGCTAACTTCTTTAGTGGCGAGTTCAATCATTTTTGCAAATTTCATCACATTCTTATTTGGAATATTGACCGACTCAAACTCAAACTTAGATAACTCATTAAACTAGTTCACATACTTGCTTACAGTCATGTTTCCCTGCTTCAAGTGAATGAATTAATTTCCCTTCTTCAAGTGAATGAACTAGTTCACAAACTTAGATAACTCATTAAACTCATTAAACTATTCAATAATTATCCTTTCCCGCTCCGGCGAATAAATTAATTTCAAACTTTCTCTTAAAATCTTCCAATGTGATATTCTCCTCCTCGTTTCCAGTAGTAATAATGTACCACCAGTTTGCTACTTCTCCTTAAAGGTGCCAAGACCAGCTGTATCCTTGTAATATCACTTAAACCCAAAAAAATTAAAAACTTTCTCACACGAGCCAAGCTAAGCCCACACCAGTGCATATAGTTCTATTCCAACAAATGGCTACCTCCTAAATAGAGAAGTCCCTACACAACTTTGGGGAATTTATATTAGATGGTGCTTAGACCTGAACCACTCCTTGGGTTACCACTGTATGTTCTATAGGGTTTATATTGGTTTGACCAGTCGCTTGCATATATCGGTGAAACAAGCAGGAATGTTCACACCGTGAATATCCATAGCATCCACTCTAGTGTCATTTCAAGTTATAGAATCGATCAAATCAACATTGTTTTCTATTCCAGTTCCCATCAAGGTACTCATATTCTTCTATCCAAAAATGGAATTTATTAGCAACTCCCTAATGGTTAGTAAATGAGACTGGAATAGTAATCTAGATATGTACTTTTAACATCTCGAATATATATATATATATATAACTTATATCCAAATATAAGGATTGTCTGAATTGTGAATCAACTATTAATTAAATGGATTTGGTAGCCTTATTTAATTTATTTTAATTAACAAATGATAATGGTGAATTTGTTTTGTAAATTTATTTTACAATAAGAAATAGTTCAAATAAATAACAAAACAAAATCAATTGTTAATAAAAAGACTTGATTTTCAACAATGTATTTAAAAATGAATTTATGGAATTTTTTCATAATTTTTAATTTGAAAAATATTTAAATTTTCTTTGATGTATACTTTGGAAAACAATGGTATTTTTGAAATTTCACAGAATAAGATAACAATGCATTCTACCTATTCGTCGACGGAAATTCTATCGGTTTAGAAAACCGTCGAACGAATTTAAATTAAAAATAACCGCAAGCGCACGGTGTACGAATGTAGCACGTGGCGAATACGGGTCGATCCGCAGGGAATTGATGATTTAAATTTCCTACTCAATCAAATTATACCAAAGTCGAGAGTGTATTTAAGCTAGAAAATGAGAAAATGAACTAACTAACAAAAAGAAAAGAAATGCAAATATGAGAGTTAAATGTCAATTTAGAGAATAAATCCACTCTCTAGATCATGTAGTTCAACACATGAAATCATGATCTCTCTTTTATGGTCATTAGTGTTTTAATTGATGTGTTTATCATAAGTATGACATATTTGAGCTATTAATTAGCCAACATAAGTCATCAAACTATAACACACCCCTTAAAACACTTACTATCTTTCATGAAACTTGACAAAGAAAATGAAAATGAAATCTATTTTAAGTATGGCCTATTAACTATTGATTAGAAACATAGACCATCAAATTTTAATTTCAAATCACTTTCTTTTGCCACAATCATATTTTGATGAAGAGGCAATTAATGTTAGTGATTGTTTAAGCATAGCCTATTTGGTGTCAACAATATAGGCTATCAAAATTCAAAGCAAAAACAACTAGTAAACCATTTCCATCATCATCATTAAGCACAAAAAGAGAGCATGAATTGACAAAATGTTGAAGCTACATTAATTAGAGAGCTTCATTACCCCTAAATTGAAGGGGTTTAGCCTCTCATATTTGTCATTTGATTAACAAATGTAGCTAGCAACATAAAAGCAAAAAGAAAGGAAAATGAAAGCAAATGAAAAGAAAACTATTCTACTTGCATAGAAGTAAATCTACACTACTAGCATGAAAGGAAATGAACATGTAAGTAAAGGGAAACACTAATTAACATTGCATAAAAAGAAAAGAAAATTACATAAAATAAAAATGGCTAAGTAGCCATGAAAAGAGAAAGAGAGCTTTCTTTTATTTGATATAAACTAAACTAGAGAGAAGGAGGCCTAAGAGAGACTAAAAGAAGAGATCATGTTACATGAAACATAAGGGGTATATAAACAAGTTTAAAACCCTAATTCCTATTTTTGGGGAATGTCCAAAATGCCCATGAGAAAGTGTGGAGGCCAAGTTATCATTAGCATGTTTTAATCCCCACTTAAATGTACACGAAGCCATTAAATCCATAAGCATGTGCATTAGCCTTTAATTTGTACATTAAGGTAGGTGGGTAGGTGGGGTCCTCCATGATCTTCACTTTGAATTATTTCCATCTGCATTCCTTTGTATTGATTTTGTGCATGCATATCTTCATGAAACCACTTGTAAAAGTCACCAAATTTCCTATAAAAAAAACATAGAAAATTCTAAGTAAATTTTCACAATTTAATAAATGCATAAAAATGACCATTTCACCCTTGTATGAAGATGAATGTGTGACAATTTGGAATTAGTGTGAATTTTGGTTAAAACAAGTTAAAATACCCAATATGATCATTTATTTAATTTAAATAGATAAAATATGGCGATAAAAATGTGCACATTTACATGCACATCACTACCATTGTTTTATGATCATGCTGCATTTTTGTACATAGTCATATTTTTATTTCTTTAATTCACGGCTCGTACGCGAATGGAATTCCATGTAGCGAAATGTCGGAAATTGCAAAATAATAAAATCCTACAGTTGGAATATTCTTCACATTTGACTTTTCTCTCTTCCTCTTTCGCTTTTCTTTCTATCAATCTCTATAAACGAAAAAAAGAATGGCCGCTATCTTTTAAATTCAAAATCTAATGATTTACTCAACGATAAATTAAATTGTTAGACTTTTGTATTCGTATGGAGTTAATCTTCAAATCCATACCCCCTTGTAGCATGCTACCATGTTTGACCATGATAGGCATTTTTTTAGGAGCTAGGGTTGCAATATTTGATAGTTATTGGCGATAATAAGTTAGGGCATTGGTTGCATAACGCTTGTCGAGTGATAGAGCATCATTAGTAGGTTTTGGTGGAGTGCGGTCAGTGATAGGGAGGTGCGACTTAATGTTGCAAATTTGGGAAGCTGGTCGCATTTTTCTTTGCTTGACCGAGCTCATAGTTGTGTGCGATATAGAGAGGAGGAAAAGTGGAGTTGAATGAAGCAATCAGCACATCATTCCATTGAGTAGGGAGTGAGAATTCGAGGAGAAAACTTACACGACATGGGTGTCGTGTGCATATCATCGTGTACAGGAAATTGTATAACTTGGGGAAGAAAGTGTTTTAATGGGTAATTAATATTTAATTGGTTAATTAATGAATATATTAATCTTAATTTCTTACAGAATCAATATCCCACTCATACGAGGTCAGATTTGGATGTGGTTGTAACAACCCGGTATTTTGCATCAATTATAATCGACAATTTAAACAATTAATATTGACACAAATTTCCATTTGAAGTTTTTAAATTTGAATTAAAATTCTTTTATAAATTGTTAAGGAGATTGATGGGCTTTGAAAATTAGTTAGTGGCCCATTTTTCTTTGTGATGCCGTAACCATTAACATAGGCATGTGACCGTTCCCCTTTTTATTCACTCTCGAACCCTAAATAAAAAATAAAAATAAATGGCTGTCGTTCGTCCCCCTTTCGAAATTTAGGGCTTCGGCAATCGTCGTCTTCAATTTAATCGAGTTCAACTTCGATGGAGCATGGAGCCTTCGCACGTCTTTAGCAGCTAGGGCTTCGGCAATCGATCCCCCAATTCGAACGGCTACTTCAAAAATAGGTCGAGCCGTCTTCGCTTCCAAAGCATAGGTGAGTAATTTATGTTACTCACATCTTATTCGAACTATTCAAATTCATTTGCTTGTTTGTTTTCGTGGTCTTCGGCTTCGATTTGATCTTTGCTCGATGTTGATAAAATTTGCCATAACTTCGGCCGTTACTGTCTTTGGTTGAGAACTTGAGCATTACTATTCTGCTTCCACTGACCTATATATCATTATCTTCAAAACTTGCTATATTTTTTTGGTGGAGATTTGTTGCAGTGGTCATGTGAACTGATGTTTTGTTTTGTATATATCCATTCTTTGGTCTCTGACCTGATGTACTTGAGACTGGTGCATGCAATGTCAATATATTCAATGTTGTCTGCATTGTGACTTGAGTTTTCATTCTGATATTGGTCTGGATTTGTTTGCTACTGCATACTTGTAGTTATGTGCCAGTTGAGTTTTGAGCATGTTTCCAGGCTAGTTCATTCAGGTTGTATTTGGTATCTTCACTTGAGTTATTTAAAGTGTAGGTTGCTGAACTGTTAGCTTCAACTTTGTACTTGATCATTAGTAGCTAGTCTGCATTTACATACTTCACGGTAGTATTGCCACTGCCTATTTCAAACTGCATTTCGATGTTCTCTTGACATCTGTTTTGTTTTAAACTCAAACCCACTGAGCATTATTGTTATACTTGAACTTTATGTGTGCTGTCCCTTGCACCATTCATCAGTTGCATCCATTATGTTTGTTGCGATTTGTGACATTCAAGTCAGTTGCACACTTAATTCATGTGGTCTGGGTTCTTCCCTGACCTATACACTTTGATATTTTTAGACCACTGTCTTGCATTGGTCTGCTACTTTATTTCTTTGATATTGTGCATGTTTGAGCCTTGATTTGTCACTAGTCCTTGCCTTCTTGTTCCTCTTTATAACTGTGAGCATTCCAACCTGCTACCTCTGGTTTTTTTTTTTGCAAATTTTATGATGGTATTTTGGCTTCGGCCTCCTTGGGTTGTGTGAACTGCACTTTCACTTGTACTTGATGACCTGAACCGTGTGCATTCTTAAATTGTTTCATATATTCACTTAGCTCATATTTGCTTTTAGTCCATTGATTTTGATGCCATCACTGAATTTGATGCCTATGTCTATGTATACATATATACATACATATGTACATGCTTAAACTGCTTTTGTTCTTCGACCCTATGTAGCTCTGGACTGCACTTCTTTTACTGTCCAAATTCATTTAGTGTTCGCTAATGCATTTGTATCATTTGGTTGATAACCCACGGCTTGACTTGACTTTGCTGCATCCATGTATCCCGGTGTTCATTTCTATTGACCTTTGTGCCTTGCTTGCACTACTTCATTTTGTATTCGTTTGATCCACTTTGTCACTGCATATCCATATATGCTTGACCTGTTTCATTTATATGTACTACCCTTGTACATGCTTCACTGCATCTTCTTCTAATTGTTACCTTGCATACTTGTGGTGGCTGTAATTTTGTTGCAGTTTGCCATTGATTGTTGCCGTTGAGTTGAGTCACTGACTTGACCTTAGCATTTTGTTGTTTTCAAATTCACTTGAGTTGAATCCGGTACTTCGGGTTTGACCTTGTGCTAGTTTGTGAATTTTCATTGTGTACATATCATTGTAGTGGCAGGGCAGTGCACGCAAGCGTGAACTGCAGCCACACGGTATTCATTAGGTACATCGTCACTGTAGTGGCAAGGCAGTGCACGCAAGCGTGAACTGCAGCCACACGGTATTGGTTTTATTGTTATTTCTTTTGCTTTTGATTTATGGAACTATTTCGTATTCCATATGTTGTAGTGGCGTGGCAGTACATGCTTGCGTATACTGCAGCCCTACTCGAGTTGACGTCTTAATTGATGTTTCCAATTACTTGATTCCTTTGTCCAATTCATCCTTATTAGTGATTGGATAGACGATATTTATTGTGATTGTCGTCTATTCGTTATTTAATTATTATTGCTTCTGTGCACTAATAACTGAGTTTGAATTAGACTGACCCGAGTATTATTTTCTTTTGAATTTCATACACGGGTCAGACCGAGTATTTTCAGGTTGTAGATATTCTGCTTTGGGATGCTGCTTGAGCTATGAAGACTTTTCATATCTTTTGGAGTTGTCGAGTCATAGTATAGGTTGATATGTATTCATGTATATTAGTCGATAATGTACTTGTATATATAACTTTTTGAGTCGACTGTTGTAGTTGTATCACATGACCGTGTCAAATGTATTATAACTGACATCCGTTATATATATATATATATATATATATATATATATATATATATATATATATATATATATGAGACTTTCTGTTTCATCTGTGTTCCGCATTTATATTATCTGTGTTATTAGTTTATATTTTGTCCTAGACTATTATAGCCACTGTGTAGTAGCTTTGAGTTTGCATCGGCATGTCGGATTTCCTCCTGAAATAAAATGCACGTTTTTACTATCTGACATATCGGTGCTCGCACAAGGCAATTACACGGATGGTCGCTCCTCAACAGCCTTATTCTCCGTGCTAGTCGACAGCACTACACCGTAGTGTTCTTGGCTAGCATGGGCATAGAGGTGGGGCGTCACAGCGGTCTTTTGCGTTGGACTTGTATCAATGTTATCTACGAATTGGAGTTGGATTGGTTGAATTTGAAGCTTGTAGAATTTGAGCTAACCGAAATGCTTATGCATCAACTAGAAGTTGATGAGTTTACCCACCTCTAAGTAACTATATGAAATCTGCATTGCTATAAATTATTGTTGAATGCTTGGATGATAGTCTATGTATTGTTGTTTGATTGTTTGTTTAGATTTGATTTCCGCTTGGAAGCGGATGGTATAAATAACCTCTATTTCACAGGGAATAAAAGCAAGAGTCGAAGTGTACATGATGAATAGGTTGCTATGGAACACTTCATAACATACATACACATATGTGATTTACATGGGACTTTCGTGAAGAGACCCTAAGTTGTTTCGTGGTAATATTGATTTACTTATATTGATGTTTGGTTGAAATATTTATGACATATTATTTGATTTGAGTAAATGTCGTTATAGTGATTATCGCTATACCGCCATTTATGAAATATCAACTACTTAAATCTTTATGTATGTTGAATTTGTGCTTGTATTTTTACAAAATAAATGTTTGGTCGTGTTTTTGCACTTTGAAAGTTGTTTAAACTATATTTTCAAGTATTTTTGTGGATTTTGAAATAAAGGATTAGTGCTATTTAAAATTTATAAAAGGAGTTGTAAATTCGATTACTTATCTTTCGAGATAATTGACGTTGTTTTAAATTTATAAAAAAGATTATAAATTTTCATTTATCATGTTTTAGGATAATTAATGTTGTTTAAATTTATAAAATGATTATAAATTTGATTTATTTATTTCTGGATAATTAATATTATTTTAAATTTATAGATGGAGTTATAAATTGATTTATTATCCATCCGGATAATTAATGCTGTTTTTAAATTTATAAAAATATTTTAGATTTTATTGATTATCTTTTGTTATGATTAAAATTATTTTAAATTTATAAAGATATTTTAAATTGATTATTATCTTCCAAGCTAATAAATGTTGTTTTAAAGTTATAAATGATAGTTTATAAACAAAAAATTCTTTAAAAAGGAATATTTAAAAAATAAAGCTACGTGTAAGTTGTTTTGCGATTATAGTAAACAAATTAACCATTTAAAGGGATATTCTGATAAGCTTTTTAAAAGTGTTTTACAAATATTTGTGATGTGAAAATCAAGAACAAGTGTGAATCAAATGTTAAGAGAACTAATATTTATATACGACCATTTTGTTATTCTCAATAGTTGATTTATTACTACCGATCCTACTATCTTATTTGTGTTCATCAATTCAAGACTATATTGTTGCTCATTTGGGACATCTAAACTCTTGCTATTCTTAAAGTTAAGAATGCTATTGAGTAAAGATCGAAAGCAACATGGCCCTTACTTATCCGACTTCATTGTTTTCCCCGAGGAAGTTCTAGTTTGTTTCCGATAGTTGATTCATCGACTATCGATTTTGATATCCTTTGTTGGAAATGACCAAAAATCAAAAAGTGAGTGGACGTCAAGCTATGTGAGGTTGCTCTCATTAGGTTATCGTCGCGTCCACTCTAGATTTGATTCAATGGGGATGTGAAATACTTAGATTCTTGGTAAGGTTGGTAGGATCCGGCTAATACATTTTTTGAGAGAGTCACAGAGTAAATGACCCTCTCAATTATATTGTCTAGAGGTATACTTTCGGTACGGGAATAACCCTCCCAGTCATTGTTTGAAAAATTCCCTTTTCTTATTTGATTCAAATCTTTGAACTGTTTCCTTAAGTGCAACGAGAAGTGCTTAAAGCTCTTCCCGATGTTAAATTATTTATGTTTACTATTTATGTTTGGATTTTGATATCGTTTATGTTTATTTTTTCAAGTTTGGATTTCTGTTCCGATTTGATTTCCATTCTTTCATGTATGGAAGTTTTTCTTGTAAGGTAAAGCCCATTTCATGTTTAGCGGCATAGTGAAACAATTTATTTTATGCCCATCATATTTTTTGAGCTTTCTCATGCTGATTTTCCAAATTGATCTTGATGTTATTTTATTATAATGCTCAGGTTAGACTAAGGTTTTTCCAGGTTATCTTTGGTGGAACATGGAGCTTATGAAGTTGAGCTGGATGTTCCATAGTATTTTTATTTTTTGTTGTATTATTGTGTATACCTATTAGCAATTGCAAGGTCAGGAAGTTATAACTGTCCAAGCAGATTAGGTTTATTTTTAACTCTGAACTATGTATCTTAGAGTGAAAGCTTTTATTGTCTTTGATTATATTATATTTGATCGTCCTGTTGTGAGATTATGTATTTTCGTGTTTTTTCCTTTTACCCTAATAACCGCCTTTTCGACACTTGGATGTTTGGCATTTTAATATCGTGGATGTATTAAGTGCTAATTTTCGAGGGTCAAAAATGAAAATGACTATGAATCATGCAAATTGGAATAATAAATATAGTTTCTACTTATGCAGAATATAAATGTAAAAGTAAAGTAATAAAGTAAATGTCACCAGAGATTTTTATACTGGTTCGAACTTCCTGTTCTATGTCCAGCTCCAGACTCCTTTTGGAATTTAACTATCAATCCTCACTTAATTCAGGGGACATGTATTACACCTCTTGAGCAACCGAACAGGACTTCAACCATCTAAGAAGTAGAATAGGCTTCAACCGCCTGAGCCAGCGAATAAGACTTCAATAATACAGAAAATTATTTGACTGAATGTGCTCTTTTAATAGCACGGATAAGTCTTTATAGCACACCCTTCCTAAATCTTCTCCTTTGTGGTATATTGTGTAATTCGTGAAGGAGAGAAGTTTATTAGATCACCAATGAAGTATTCTTGAATTAACAAGTGATCAGAGTGAGGTTTTTAAGTATTGAAAGCATAGAGTTCAAATAGCATGACAGATTAGAAATAAGAATAAGAATTGATTCTCAAAATAATGGACTTCATGGCTATTTATAGAGATTAAAAGTTGTATTCATTCATGGAGGATAACCATGAAAAGATACGGAAGCAGCTCTTGAACAAAGTTTTGTTCATTAAAATGAAGCGTCTCTTGAAAAACTATCCGTCATGATGATTCATCCGTCTGAATGGTGCAACTCAACCACCTGAATCAATTGAAAATCAAAACAGCAAAGAAATAGTGGCAAAATGGTATAATTCAACTGTTCGAATATTCCTAGTCAGTTGGCTAAATGTTCATATTATTTTTTGAACATTCACAACATTCAGTCGGCTGAATCTGGCCTTCAAATTGTTAGAATATTTATCTAGTAAAAAACAATATCTTCTCCAGCAAGTTTAGTTAGATCTAAACGATAACATTTACTTATATAGCTGTCACAATTAGAACACCAAAATTCAAGGTTCTAACATTCTCCCCCCTTTTGATGATGACAACTATGTAAGTTATATAAATAAAAATAGATTTATACTCCCACTGTCTTAATACCCCCTATCGTAATACGGTTTAAAATCGTACTTAGTTTGTTAAAGATTATTTGAAGAAAAATCAACAAATATGAAAATGAAAACATGGACCATGATTGGAAAGGCAAGCATAAGTATAAGAAACTTACTTCACAGCGACAAATTTGCATACGAAACATTCACACATAAAAAATAAAACAAGAAAATAAACACGAACTTAGATAACATATTATCAAACAGCATAAATAAGTATTTTAAATTTTCACATCAAAACATAACTAAAGAAACTTAAAATTCATAAGACAATCCCACAAGACACACATATTACATCATTGTTTTCCAAATAAAATAGTTTATGATAAAAAGAATTATCATAAGCAATAATTTGCCAAATTACTCCTCCCTTTCTTCTTATTCATCATCATCTTCTTCACCGGAAGATGTACATGTGAGCGGCTCCAGATTATCAATGATTTCCGTTGAGGTGGAAGTTGGACATGACGCTTTCTCCCAAATTTTATTCAAAAAGCCTTTAATATAACTAAGCTTTTTGTTTGTCTTTGTAACATTTTTCTCTGCTCTAGGCAATCGACGATTTAATTAGCTTTGATTTCGAGAGAGTGTTACAAGATCTTGTTTAGGGCCAACATCAACATTTAGTTCACAATCTCATCCTCATCTTCTTTTTCTTTTTCTTGGTGTTTTTAAGAGGATGGAGCTATGTCAATGTCACGCGGTTGTAGAGTACATTAGTTTCAATTTGTAGCCCACTCTTGGTAACTTATTATTTGTTGAGTCATGGGTCATCGATGAAGTCCCATGAGACTAAGCATCTTAGAGTTGAGTTGACTTATTTTTGTGACTCGGCTTCTGGTAAAGCAACACAAAATTCTGCAAGATCCTCATTTACGCTCCATAATGAATGGTTCGATAATTCTTTTATTATTTACACTAAAACTTCATCAAAAATTATATTACCCCAATTTACTCATTGAGAGGGGTAAATAGCGTATAGAGCTTGAAAATCTTTCGTGTAAACTTTCTCATAACTTCCTGTTCGGGACTGAAGAGATCGAATAAGAGCACGGTGGATAATTCTTTCCTTTGGACGTATGGCATTAGATTTTAAGATGGTTAAACCGTACAACAAGAATCGATATGGTACTTCATCGCGATGGCCCATATCAACATCAATATCATCAATATCCAACCCCTCGGATGGACATCTTAGAATCTGCCCTAACCTTTGAAGGGGTAAGTAAATTTTTCCTCCATAAACTAACGTCCATATACAATCACTTCTATTTTTTGTACTTTGATGGTCAAGATTCATATTGGAATAGA
The DNA here is from genome assembly GCA_030765085.1 of Allium cepa. NCBI lineage: Eukaryota > Viridiplantae > Streptophyta > Magnoliopsida > Asparagales > Amaryllidaceae > Allium > Allium cepa. Next base: position 105,465,126 of record CM060937.1, on the reverse strand, counting down.
AGAGTTTAATTAAAAGAGGGTATATTTTAACGTTATTAGAATCATACCCAATTAGAGAATCGAAACTATGAGCTTCAGCTAAATCTCTAATCGCATAGCCATTGAATTCAGGAAATTTCATAAAGCCTTCCTTGAAAAGCTTGGAATTTTTCATGCTATTGAAGCGATTCACCGCTATATCATTATATAACCAGGCTCGAATTTGACATTCAGATGGTCCAGTTGTCGATTCTCTCTCTCTTTTCGATCTTAGCAGCATGTTGTTTTTTTGAAAAATGAAGAAAGATTGAATTTATGGAAGAAGGTAGGGTTTTCTATTTTTGTTTTTCTGAATAGAAGGTAGGTAGAAGAGGAGTGAATGGGTAGAGATATGAATTTGAATTGGTGTGTTGGGGAACATGCTAGATTATTTTAAAAAAAAACTGAACCCTTCAGGTCAGCCGGCTTAATAGGCTTGGTTAACTGGTTGAGTTGTAGGAATTTCAACCCGCAAGAAAAAAGTTTGTTTTTGGCTCAAATCAATCGTTTAAATTTGGGTAGTTAGCCAGCTGAATTTTGTGAAATTTTTTTACAATAAAGAATATTTACCCAGCTAAATGGCCTAATCAACCGACTGAGTTTGTTGTCTAACACAAATTAACTTTTTTTTTGAAACTTTTTAAACATAGAATACATTTTATATATACTTGAGTAATTACAAAGATTTATTCATCACATCCCAACATTTAAAACACACACACACATATAATCCGTAGATATTAGTTCATGATATAATTTTAGTTATCATTTTTTTGTAGTCGTTATATTGCCTATCCCAAGAATTCGGTTCAATTTTAGTGTTCTCCATAGATGGTTTAAAAGGAGACCAATACAGCTGTGCAGGACTGGTCTCTTGATGAGACGAGCCTTCTCCTTATAAATTTCTTGGTGTAAGAGTGCCTTTGGGAGGAGATTTAATGAAATGAGGTGATTTTTATAAAGACAATTTTTCGTCGGAGTGTGCCAACATATTACAAACAAACACTTTTTCTAGAAAAGGCAGATGCATACTCTGACCTTCTTGTTTGTTGTATATTTCTTTTTGTACTCCCATAATCTCCTGTCGATAGTGACAAATGTCATCCAGCTTAGCATGGATGGATGGTGATTCCAACTTGTTATTCCTTCTGGCCTTTTTACCAAGAGGCGAATATCCCGTGCGATAATGAGGTGAAGCAGGTAGTGGAATAGGCTTGTTTGATTGAGGAGTCGACTTAGCCGGAGAAGTATATATTGAGACTTGGTTTTGATTCATGACACAAAGCTACCACCACAACATATAGATTTGACGACTGCTACGACAAAAAGAGAATATACTCTACAAGGAGTCTAGACTTCAAAATCGCTGTATCAATTATATTATTCTTATTTTTGAGTCTTAGGTCAGTTTTGTTAAAATCTCTCCTCGTTTACGTATATATTGGCTTATATATTAAATTGTTTTATTTCTAAATAATTTATACATATATAAGCATATAAAATACATATATATTAAAAGTATTTAAAGTTAGAATCATTATATAATATATATATATTATACTTGTGTAAACTGTGCAAATTGCATAGATATTGCCACGTCAGTCGACTAACCCAGAGGCTCAGTCGACTGATCCAAAAATTTCTATGCAACATGCACTATTGCACGGATATACAAATATATATTTAAAAATTCATTTGAATATTCAATCGACTGACCTAGAGTTTCAGTTGACTGAATTTCTACAACGGCTACTTTTTGAAAAGACATGACTATTTGTGAAGAGTTACAAATCTTTATGAAAAGATTTAGATTCAACAATTCAATCAAAACTCTTCATCAGCAGACGCTTCTTTCTAACCTCTATAAATACATACTCTAACTTGATTCCAAAAACACCGAATCTTCTTATCTAACTCTCTTGAACCTATTTTCAGTTATACTTTCAATTATTCTGCATTAAAGCAATATTATACCTTTCTATTCTTCATAAACTTCAAATATATATATATATATATATATATATATATATATATACACTTGAGGAGAAGACTATAGGAAGGGTGTACTATAAGTGACAAATCCGTGTTATTAGAACACATAGAGTCAAAGCAATCTTTTGTATTTTTTGAAGTCCTGTTCTGCTGTTAACCCATCTTCCGGCAAGGCCACGGACAGGCGGATTTAACTAAGTCGACTTCACGATTATCGAGGTTGAAATATGATGGATTTGGTTTAGAGGAATGGAATTCACCTGGATATGCCACTCGACATTGAGGTTAGGTTATGCCGCTCGGTATCTAGGTGAGGTTATACCGCTCGTTATCGAGGTGAGGTTATTCCTCTCGGCATCATGGCGAGGTTATGCCGCTCGGCACCGAGGTGAGGTGGCCCCGCTCGGGCATCGAGGTGAGGTCCTGCTGCTCGGCATCGAGGTTAGGTCCTACCGCTCAGCATCGATGTGCGGTTATGTTGCTCGGCATCAAGGTGGGATTATGCCACTCGGCGTTGGTGAGGTCAGTGTCGCTCGACAATGGTCAGGTAAGGGTCACTCGACATTTGTGAGATGGCTCAACATTGTGGGGCGACCGGTGTGGCTCGGCATTGTGGCAAGGCCGGCGTGGCTCGGTATTATGATAAGGCCGATGTGGTTCGGCTTTGTGGTGAGGCCGGTGTGGCTCGGCATTGTGGAAGGTTAGGGCCATTCGGCTTTGGAGGTAGGTGGCTCGATGGAAGGTCTTGATGGGCCTATACCATTCAAGAAAGCCAAACAATTCAGGATTTGCCTATAAATACAGCATGTGGGGGTTCATAAAAAGGATCTTCTGCTGGCTCTCTAACTTTCTATTTCTTAAGGCTAAGGTTACTCTACCATTTTGTAACTGTAACCGATTCTTACATCAATAAAAAGTAAACTTCTGGAGTGGACGTAGGCCGGAGTTAGTCGAACCACTATAAAACTTATTGTTCTTTACTGCTTTCATTTTAATTTTGACCGTTCTTTACATTATTACTTCTGCATATATTCTATATGTGAGTTGTGACTATTATTTGGTGCTTTCATCTAGATTTGGGTGTTATTGACCAACTTTGGCTCTATTATTTTGGTGCTTTCACTGAGGAAGATAGCACTTAGGAATTTTAGAGCTTTAATTTTGGATTGAAAAGCTTAGGAATTCGGATTTTGGAAAGCAATGGCTAGACCACCAACAAGGAAGCAAGCAACGAAAAGGAGCAATCAGGAAGGAAGTCAAGCGGCCTCTTCTAGAGCTGGAGAGGACCATGCATCCGTCTACATTACTCGGGACGAGATGCAGGTTATGATGAATTCTATGCAGGAACAGATGATGAAACAGCAAGAGGAGATGATGCCGACTCTTCTTAGGAAATTTGGACAACCAGGAACTATAGGTGCTCAAGTTCTTGGAACTGGACCACAGGGACTCAACCAGCAGGCAGATGGAGTGGTTCAGTAGGGGGAAGCTCCCAATCAACAAACGACTAACAATCTGGATGGACCAAGACTTGGGGGAACGCCACCAGGTAATGCTGGACCAGATCATGGAGGGATACTGGATGACGCTACACGGCCCGACGCCAACAGGAATACCAGAGTACGTGATGAGGAATATGTGCCAGAATTTCCTGGGAGACTTGAAGGGCAGTTTGGAAACATGAATAGGGGAAACCCTTGGTTGGAAACGCCGGATTGGTTGACATTATCAGGCGAACTATTCATGGGGTTCTGACAAACAAGGATTCATAGGAAGTCAACAAAAGTCCATTTACTCAAAACATCAGGACAACTAGGAATCTGACCGATTTCAAACTGCCACTCTAGAAGTGTACATCGAGAAGGCATATCCAACTGACCACTTGATGAGGTACACTAGGCATATGGAAGTGCTGGAGGCAATAGAGGAGGTTATGGCCCGATGTTTCCCCCTGTACTTGACTGATATAGCTGCCTTGTGGTTCAGGTAGCCGGAGGATGGATCCATTAGAACATGGACGGAACTGGTGGATAGGTTTTTAAGTCTGTTTCGAGTTCACATAAAAAGGCCAAAGAACGTGATGACATTGACGTCAGTTAAACAGGGGGAGGATGAATCGCTCAGGACATTCTTAACTCAATTTAATGCAGCAGTTGCTTCTGTGGATCGGCCGGATCCATCAATGGCTATGATGGCTGCAGTATTAGGAGTCTAAGATAATTCGGATTTCAAAGTATCGTTGATACGGAACCCACCATTGGATCTCGGGGAATTCTTTCATGAAACTAAGAGATTTCTTCGACAAGAGTATGCACATTTGGATATGAGGTCAAAGGAAGTGAATATGGTTAAGGATGGAGGACTACCCGACGAAAGCTCGGGTAAGCACAAGGATAAAGGAAAAAGGAAGTGCCAAGGAGAACCAAAGTTCTCTGCTTACACAGGATTGAACGCAACATTGGAGCGAATATTCTTGGATACCCGAGATCGTCTTCCGTATCAAAGGCCGGCAAGGAGGGAGTCCTCGTAATGCGAAAGGGCGTCAGGAAGGCATTGTCTTTTTCATGACCTGGATGGGCATGATACTAATAGCTGCCGGCATTTGAAGGACATAATCGTGGAGCATGTTAGGAATGGCCAGTTGCGACAATATGTCAGAACTCGGAATGCGATGGTGGAATAGGAGCAACCACCATCTAACTTGAATGACGACGGCATGAGGCCTAGGAATGGTGATCGATTGGTCATCAACTAATCTTGATGGTTTAAAATAAGTAACAAACTCTGGACAATCGGCTAAATCATTTACTCATGTACAGGGTCGGAGATAACCCTCATGCATGCTCTGAGATGATATTTTACCGAGATGCCTCGGTTTGTGAAATCTGTTTTTTCCCTTTGACTTGGACATTTTCTTTTTCTAGTTTGGTTTTGGAGTTTGGTTTGAACTCCCTGATTTGCTCATTTTTTGGTTTGGATTTTTGATACGGATTTCTGATTTTCTGGTTGGACTTGGATTTCGGATTGGATTTTGATTTTCCTCTGGATTTTGGCTAAAAGGTCGTCGAGCATGGACTATGCTCAGCAAGTGTCTGGAGAGGCCAGGATTCGGCCTAGGACTTAGGCCATATATTATCGTTTATTATTTTAAGTCGACAATTATGGACTATGCTCGGCAAGGGTCCGGAGTGACCAGGATTCAGCCTAGGACTTAGGCCATATATTATTGGTTATTATTTCAGGTTGTCAAGTATGGAATATGCTTGGTAAGGGTCCGGAGCGACCAGGATTCGGTATAGGACTTAAGCCATGACATTATTCGACGTTTAGGGACACTGAACCAGGAACATCATGGAATTATTTAACACAGGTCGTCAATTGTGGATTGCGCTTGGCAAGAACCTGGAGAGGTTGCAGATTGGGATATTGGCTATGAACAACTAAGGATTTGGGCATGGACTCGGAACATTCCAGGATTTGGACATCGACCCGGAGAGGTCATGGACGTGGTTATTGGTTTTTGGACATGGGTGGATTAGAACTCCGCTGTCGAGTTCAGATGGATATTGATTTGGCTAAGGATTTGGTTACTGGACTCGGAATTGGATGTCGACTCAGAGTAATCGTAGACTCGGATAAGGATGCGGCGATGGCATTTGGATAGAATGGGTTGGATTATGAATCAGAAAGTATGGATGTAACTAACATACATACTTCAGATGTCAGACTTAAGCCTATTCAAAACACACCTTCCAACAATAAGGCATGTTTTGGGGGGGCAAATGTTAACCCGCCTTTCGACAAGACGACGGACATGCGGATTTAACTAAGTCGACTTCACGATTATCGAGGTTGAAATATGATGGATTTGGTTTAGAGGGATAGAATTCACCTGGATATACCGCTCGGCATCGTGGTGAGGTTATGCCGCTCGGCATCAAGGTGAGGTTATGCCGCTCGGCATCGAAGTGAGGTTATGACGCACGACATCGAGGTGTGGTTATGCCGCTCGGCATCGAGGTGAGGTTATGCCGCTCGGCATCATGGTGAAGTTATACCCCTCGGCATCGAGGTGAGGTTATGCCACTCGGCATCGAGGTGAGGTGTCAAGGTGAGGTTATCCCGCTCGGCATCGAGGTGAAGTCTTGCCGCTCAGCATCGAGGTGAGGTCCTGCCGCTCGGCATCGAGGTGCGGTTATGCCGTTCGGCATCGAGGTGGGATTATGCCACTCGGCATCGAGGTGCGGTTATGCCATTCGGTATCGAGGTGGGATTATGCCGCTCGGCATTGGTGAGGTCAGGGTCGTTCGACATTGGTCAGGTCAGGGTTGCTTGGCATTGGTGAGACGGCTCAACATTGTGGTGCGACCGGCGTGGCTCGGCATTGTGGTGAGGCCAGTGTGGCTAGGAATTATGGTGAGGCCGGTGTGGCTCGGCGTATGATGAGGTCGGTGTGGTTTGGCATTGCGGTGAGGCATTGTGGAAGGTCAGGGCCGTTCGGCCTTGGAGGTAGGTGGCTCGGTGGAAGGTCTTGATGGGCCCATACCGTTCAAAAAAGCCCAACAACTTAGGATTTGCCTATAAATACAGCATGTGGGGGTTCATAAAAAGGATCTTCTGTTGGCTCTTTGACTTTCTATTTCTTAAGGTTAAGGTTACTCTACCATTTTGTAACGGTAACTGATTCTTACATCAATAAAAAGTAAACTTCTAGAGTGGATGTAGGCCGGAGTTAGCCGAACCACTATAAAACCTATTGTTCTTTACAACTTTCATTTTAATTTTGACTGTTCTTCACATTATTACTCTCTACATATATTCCGTCTATGAGTTGTGACTGTTATTTGGTGCTTTCATTTGGATTTGGGTGTTAGTGACCATTTTTGGCGCTAACATCTGCTACTCAGGCATGTGAAGTCCTCTTCGGCTGCTAAGGGAAAATCCTGTTTTGCTGCTCAGGTCCCTGTTCGGTTACACAGGGGTTGTATAGACCTGTTCCTTCGGATCAAGTGAGGGTTGTTGTTTTAGTGAAATTCTAGAAGGATTCTGGGACTGGACGTAGGACGGTGCTTCGAACCAGTATACAAATCTCTGGTGTCATTTTATTATACTGCTTTTATATTCTGCACTATTTACTTGGTCAAGTACACAGAAACTAGAGGCCACAGCTAATGTAAAATCCATGAATATGTTGTTTTGTACCTTAGATAAAAATGAGTTTAACCGTGTTAGCATGTGCAATACTTCATATGAAATATGGCATACACTTAAAGTTACACACGAAGGAACAAACAAGGTCAAACAAGGCAAAATATCCATGCTCAAAAGTCAGTTTCAAAACTTTAGGATGAAAGAAAATGAATCTATAAATGATATGTATTCAAGATTTCAGGATATCTACCATTCATTAGTAGGACTAGGAGAAAAATATTCAGACTTTGATATTGTATCCAAAATCCTTAATCCTTAACCCATTAACGGAAGAATGGGAAAGAAAAGTTCTCTCTATTTAAGAAGCAATCGATATTTCCAAAATAACTTCGGAAGAGTTAATAGGAAATCTAATGTCCTATGAAGCGAATTTGCAGGCTAAACGAGTATAAGCTCAAGATAAAAAGAATATAACATTCCATGTAGAACAAGAAGAATCAGATTCATACAAAGACGACCTAGGCTTTATTGCCAAAAACTTCTAAAAATTCTTGAATTATAGAAAAGGAAACAGAAATAATGGCAAGAGAAGTTCAAACAGTAATAAACCACTGTCTTCGTCAGTTGTGGAGTGCTTTAACTATCACAAAAAGGGGAATATACAGAAGGACTGTCCAGATCAAAAGAAAGAATATCAAAATAAAAGGAAGGACAAATTCAGAAGAAAAGCCTTTTTAGTTACATGGAATGATTCAGATTCCTCCTCTTCTTCTGGAAGTGAGAGTGACAGCGATAATGAACAAGCCAACGTATGCTTTATGACCAAAGATAATGAGGTTAGTGATTTAACTTTTGATGATATGATAGAGATAAATTCTGAATTACTAGATACTTTAAAAAGTCTCAAAAGAAAATATAAAGAGGCAGTAGAAAATTAGAACAAGGCAGAGTTCGAAAGAGATATGATTAAAGACGAGAAGAAAATATTGGAAGAAGAACTTGTGAAAACTCAAGAATCTCTTTCATGTGTTAATTCTCAACTTATTTTATTAAGTCAAGAAATTGAGACCTAAAAAGAAAAGAATGATGTTCTTGTTTTTAAAAATCATTTTTAAAAAACTAATATCAAAATGATAAAACTAGAAAATTGAAGTCTAAAGACCAAACTAGAAGGAATCACTAAAAACGTTTTAAATTTTTGTAAAGGAAGAGAAAATTTATCTATAATTATTGAAAATTCCCAACCTATTAACAATAAAAATGGTTTAGGTTATAAGAAGAAAGTCAAAAATTCACAACCTAATAATTTAAACACTATTAAGTCTAATAATACACCCATAGTTTCAAAGAGACTAGTTTTTAGAGCTATAAACATATGGGTTCCTAAAACTAATAACAAGTTAATAAGGAATAAGTATATTAGTTCATCTATAGAAAATGTTCACAATAATAAAAATTATATTTATAAAAGGGATGCTAAACCCACTTGGGTTTGGCTTCCTAAGACCTAACTCTTAGGACCCTATTAAAAAGGTGGATACGAGCGTTATCTCATATTTTTTGTAGGTCCCACTCAAGAAAAGAGGAAAATGGATACTCGACAGTGGTTCAAAACACATGACAAGAGACAAAGATATGTTGATAAATATTACATACTTAGATCGAGGTTCTGTCACTTTTGAAGATAATTCCAAGGGCTATATCATCGGCAAAGGCAATGTGAGCAATTATGGTACATCTAATTTACCTCTTATTGAAAAAGTTTTATTAGTTAAGAATCTAAATAATAATCTATTAAGTAAAAGTCAATTATGCGATAAAAGTTTTAAAATATCCTTCTCTAAAAATAAATGTAGTATCTTTGATCAAAATCAAAATCTTATTTTTGAAGGAAATAAAGATAAAAATATTTACGTTTTGAATATGAAAGTTAATCATAATTCAGACATGTGTTTAATACCCAAAGAAAATGACCCCTAGATATGGCATAAACGATTCTGTCATATTAATTTCAAAAATATAAATAAAATTTCTAAAAGTAATCTCGTAAAAGAATTACCAAAGATGCGTTTTAAAGTTAACAATATATGTGACTCGTGTTAATTAGGTACTATCTTTATGAAAAGTAAAAGTGATACTTTTGAAAATTTCAAAACATTTGTTAAACGAATTCAAAATTTAAAAGGTACTAAAATTAAAAATATTAGAAGTGATCATGGAGGTGAATTTGAAAAAGAAGAGTTTAATAACTACTATAAAAAGAAAGGAATATTTCATAATTTTTCGTTTCCTATAACTCCACAACAAAATGGAGTAGTAGAATGAAAGAATCTAACTCTATAAGAATAAGCAAGAACCTTATTAAACGAAAGCACGTTACCAAAACATTTTTGGCCAGAAGCTGTTGCAACTGCCTGTTATGTTTTAAATCATGTTTCTATTAGACTCCTCACTTAGAATACACCTTACGAACTTTTTAATGGTAGAAAACCAAACATATCTTATTTTAAAATATTTGGATCAAAATGTTTTGTATTAAATACCAAAGATTAGCTTGGCAAATTCGATTCAAAATGTGATGAAGGTATGTTTCTTGGATATTCGAATCGAAGGAAAGCTTATCGAATTTTCAATGAACAAACTAATACTATTGAAGAGACACTCCATGTATCTTTTGATGAGAACTCTAAACATATTTCAAAAACAAATAATGACGATGATTTACTTAATTATAAAACAAATATAATAATAAACAATTCAAGAGATGATGAAGATATGGTTTATAATTCTAGAGAAGATGAAAACATTGTTAATAATTTAGAAAATAGAAATATTACTAATACAATAAGATCTCCTCGAAGAATCTTACGAAATCATCCTATAGAAAATATAATTAGAGAAATAAATTCAAATGTTCAAACTAGAAATCAACTATATTTAATGGGTAATGTAGCTTTTCTCTCTACTATAGAACCTAAAAATACTAAATAAGCATCATTCGATGAAAATTGGATTCTCGCTAAGCAAGAAGAACTAAATCAGTTTGAACGAAATGAAGTTTGGGAACTAGTACCCAGACCGACCGATTAGATTGTTATAGGAACTAAATGGGTTTATGAAAACAAAGCAAACGAATTAGGAAATAAAACTAGAAACAAAGCGAGACTAGTAGCACAAGGGTATAACCAAGAAGAAGGAATAGACTATGAAGAAACGTTTGCTCCAGTTGCTAGACTAGAAGTAATACGATTCTTATTGGCGTACGCATGTTTTAATAACTTTAAACTCTATCAAATGGATGTTAAAAGTGCATTTTTAAATGGTTATATTAAAGAAAATGTTTTGTTGAACAGCCTCCTTTATTTATTCATAAAAAATACCCAAATCATGTCTATAAACTTAAGAAAGCTTTTTATGATTTAAAACAAGCACCACATACTTGGTATGAACGCCTTAAAAGTTATTTAATTGAATCAGGATTTGAAATAGGAAAAGTAGATCAAACGTTATTTATAAAACAGTTTAAAAATGGTATTTTGATAGTTCAAATATATGTAGATGACATTATATTTGGTTAGCTAATAATAAATTATGTAAAGAATTTTCTAAAATAATGACTAGAAAATTTTAAATGTCCCATATGGGAGAATTATCGTTTTTTAGGACTTCAAATAAAACAAGTTTCAAATGGAATATTTATAAATCAAGAAAAATACTGTAATAATCTTATCAAGCGTTTCAGAATGGAAAAAACTTCTGCCAAACCAACACCTATGAGCACAACAACACATCTTGATAAAGATGAAAATGGCAAGATTGTAGACCAAAAACTATATCGTAGTATGATAGGATCACTACTTTACCTAACAGCGAGTAGACCCGCTATAATGATGAGTGTATGTCTATGTGCACGATTTCAAGATGACCCAAAAGAATCACATTTACGAGCTGTAAAACGAATACTACGTTATCTTAGTTGTACTATAGATTTCGGACTTCTCTATCCAAAAGAGTGCTTGTTCGAGTTAGTATCATACAACGATGTTGATTTCGGAGGATCACGAACAGATAGAAAAAGTACAAGCAGTACGTGTCACTTCATTGGTAAATCATTAATGCCATGGTTTAGCAAAAAGCAAATTGTGTCTCACTATTAACTTGTGAAGTAGAATATATTTCTGCGGCACTAGCTTGCGCACAAGTAATTTATATGCAACAGACACTTAAAGATTTTGGAGTCAATTTATCAAAATCAACCATTTATCGTGATTATTCCAGTGCAATAAATCTATCCAAATATCCAGTAAACCACTCTAGAACTAAACAATAGATATTAGACATCACTTTCTATACGATAATATAGAAAAAGAAGCGATAAATTTAGACTTCCGTCTGAAAACCATTTAGCTGATATTTTCACTAAACCATTGTTAGAAAACACGTCTATAAAACTACGTCGAGAACTCGGTATAATGCCAATTAAAGATATATAAATTATAAAATATGAATTGTGACTAAAAACTCAAAAATAATTTTTTTGACAAAAATTCTTTTTTTTGACCATGCTAAGACTCGAACCTATGACCTATTGCGAATAGCCCAGATGTCTTAACCACCCAACCTATTGATTATTTTCATTACAGCCTAGGTCGGGGACTCTATTATATGGTGACAATGATACACTAAATTATGTATAACACCTACCTTTATAAATATACTTTATGTATATTACATTTCCTAGATAAAACACAAAAATAGAAAACCAATGGAATAGCAAAAAACTTTCCTAACTAACAATCATTTTATAGCTAAAGTCAAGACAAACCTTTCACTTCATCCTTCTTTTTCTCAACATTAGGCTATAAATAGGTATGTCTATTCCATGTTACTCATACAATCGAACAAAAATAAAAACTAACACTTAACATGTCAACTTCTTCATCAAATGACTCCATTGGAATTCTAGCCTTTACCGATTCACTAAAAACTCCTGCTCATCATACTACACCATCTTCTACCTATCATGATCATACTGGATATACTCCGGAGAAAAAGAAAGGAAAGAAGATGATGATTGACATCTCTCCAAACACCAAACAAAAAATAGATGATTTGCATCACTATCTACAAGAATCGTTGATGCTTCAACGTGAAACATATTACGAGCAAAAGATCAACTTGAGAAGTCTAGGAATTATCGAGCACATTGCTATGAAATTTTGTAGTGCTTCATCACATCTTATAGACAAACACGCCGTTTTTCCTTTTCGACGACCTTCTACTTCATCCCCGCAATGACCACCGGTCTCACTAAATTCATGGGATCAAAATGAAGCATCAAACGTTCGTCACAAACAACTACAGGGCTACAAAACTCCCAGCCCTTCGAAATAGAAGTAGTTGTTATTATTTGTTTTTTATCCGAATAATTTGACTAAAGTATGTACAATTTTTTTTTGGAATTATTCATTTCGCCTCTCTCATATTATCAACACTTATAACTAGTTCTAATATTCAAAAATTTACAACGTTCCTAAATATGAAATATACAAAAATTTACTCAACAAAAATGGATTCACCCAGGTCAGTCGACATAACCAGGGTGCCAGTCGACTGATACTGAAGTAATTTTTTTTTAAAAAAGTAGGGTCGGTCGAGTATCTCAGAGGCTGAGTCGACTGGACCAAAACACGAAATTTATATAACCTAGCTTTAGTCAACTGAATCGGGCATTCAGTTGACTGAACCGGAAGGTCAAAAATTCCGAATTTCAGGTTCAGTCAACTGAACCACTGATTCAGTCGATTGATTCGTGGATCTGAGCAAAATTAATTCTCCTACCCAATCACTTTTCACCTTTTAAACTTCACTTTTCCCATTCCTCTTCACTATCATTTTAGATTTTCAAGTTTTCCAAAACCCTAGCTCTTCAAAAACTCAGTTTTTACCACCAAACAATCAAATTAAATGGCACCAAATAGAAAAGGACAAGCATCTTCATCCTTCCAACCTCCTTCCAATGAGCAAATCCAACAATGGATTTATGATGATACCGCAATAAGAAGATGGAGGAGAATGCAAGATTCTTGCATCTTTGAAGGTTCATTTGCAAGGTTTGCCGATTTTTCTCCATACCATATACGAGAATTAGCTCGTAGGAGCAATTTGGAATCTTTATTCAATATTGACAAAAAAACATAAAATTAATCAAATTATGGTTAAACTATTCTATGCTAATGTTGACTTGGGTCACCAAAACGTTCAAAACCAAGAAGATTGCGTGTGGAGTCTAGTTTGTGGAAAACCCGTCTTTTTCTCCTTAGATCGAATGGCTCACATTTTAAGATCTTTAAAATGATGGTATAGAATTGAGAAATGTTGAGTTTGAGACCATATAAGTCATTTATTTTTGGAAAATGATATGCACCAACTTAAGTCCATGTCCTTAAGACCAAAAGCAAGAATTATACATCATGCTTTAATGAAAATCATAACTCCACGAACCGGGAGTTATGAACTTGTATGCTATCTTCAGAAATATTAAAATCAATTGGCTATGATTAATTCTTGATGAATTCCTACTATGGTGAATATATTATGTGATTGCTAAATGCATGTGAGATTTTGGAACCTGACTCACCAGTTTCTACTATCGGATACTTAAACTCTCATACTTTAGCATTAATGAAGCTACCGGTTGCTCGACCTCCACCTATCATTACTTTTGTAGAATGGACTCAACAATAATTATCTCAAGATCAACCACAACAACAGTAAGGTGAAGCATCCAGTCCAACTCGTCAAAGCTCAACTATTCGTCAACAAGACTACTTAATTCCACCATATGAATCAATTCCATGATATGCCGTAACCAACAAATACTTCAATCCCATATCACTAAAGTTGATAAAAAGCTTGATAAAGTTAAATGATTCTTTACAAAGTTATGGAAAGCCATCTTGTGTTCATCCGGCACTTCAACGGCTACATTAGGTGATCCGAGTAAGCAACTCGTCTTCACTTGGTCTTCCTCTTTCGACGATCAAGCGAGCAGTAGCGACAATGGTGGAGATGGAGGCGATAGTGGTGGTCAAAAATCACATGGTGATTGAGGTAAGCAAACAATGGCATAAGGTGTTATTTTTTTTCTCATGAAAACATTAGTTTTTATTTCGCAACATTTTGGGTTGTATTAAATAGCCACTCTTTTTCGATTATTCCAAGACTCTTGTTTATGGTATTTTAATGTATGAATGATCGTTTCCTTCATAATATCTATGACAATATAGCTTCATACTCTTATATTCCTTATTTCTTTTTGTCGATGACAAAGAAGGAGAAACATTATTACTAACATTAAGAATGCAGGATTTAGAGCGTCAAAAATTCAGGGGGAGTAAGTATTTATATTATGTATACAACCGAAATCTATATCTATTTACATGTTGTCATCAATCAAAAAAGGGGAGAATGTTGAGACTTGGTTTTGAATCTTGATTCATGACACAAAGCTATCACCACAATATACATATATGATGACAGCTACGACAAAAAGAGAATATATACTATAAGGAGACAAGACTTTAAAATCGATGCATCAATTATATTATTCTTATTTTTGAGTCTTAGGTCAATTTTGTTAAAATATCTCCTCATTTACGTATATATTAGCTTATATATTAAATCGTTTTATTTCCAAATAATTTATACATACATAGGCATATAAAATGTGTGTGTTTATATTATAAAAGTATTTAAAGTTAGAATCATTATATAATATATATTATTATACCTGTGTAAATTATGCAAATTGCACAGATATTGCTAGGTCAGTCGACTGACACAAAGACTCAGTCGACTAACCCAGAAATTTCTGTGCAACATGCACAGGTGCATAGATATACAAATATATGTTTAAAAGTTCATTTGAATATTCAGTCGACTGACCCAGAGGTTCAGTTGACTGAATTTCTACAACGGCTACTTTTTTGAAAAGATACGACTATTTGTGAAGAGTTACGAACCTCTACGAAAAGCTTTGGACGCAACACTTCAATCGAAGTTTTTCATCAACAGTCGCTACTTTCTAACCTCTATAAATATATACTCTAATTTGGTTCCAAATCACTGAATTTTCTTGTCTAAATCTCTTGAATCTATTTGCAATTATACTTTCAATTATTCTGCATTAAAGCAGTATTATACCTTTCTATTCTTCATAAACTTCAAATATATATATTTATACTCGAGGAGAACATTATAGGAAGGGTGTACTACAATTGACAAATTCGTTGTTATTAGAACACACAAAGTCAAAGCAATCTTTTGTATTTGTTGAAGTCTTGTTCTGCTGCTCAGGCGTGTGAAGTCCTCTTCGGCTGTTGAGGCAAAATCCTATTCTACTGCTCAGTTCCCTGTTCGGCTGCTTAGGGGTTGTGTAGACCTGTTCCTCTAGGTTAAGTGAGGGTTGTTGTTTTAGTGAAATTCCAAAAGGAGTCTGGGATTGGACGTAGGACGGTGCTCTGAACCAGTGTAAAAATATCTGGTGTCATTTTATTATACTGCTTTTATATTCCACATTATTTACTGTATAACTATCATCTCTACACTCTTTATTATCGTATATCCATATTACACGATCCATGCACACTTTCAATATATGCAGTATTTTTACGATGGAGAACCATAATCATATGATGAAAAATCAGAGTTCTCTTAAGAAGACATATTTTAGAATTTTATAAAGAAGATTATTTCTTTTATATGGAAATAAAGGTCTTTTCTGCAAATATACACACACTTCTTTGTTATCTATTTCTAAAACATTTTTAATAGTGAATATTGTTTTAATTTTCAACCATTTTTATTTTAGTAAAGAAAGAATGTCATATATGCATCTGTTTTAGAGTTTTATTCTCATATTAAAAAATATAAATTTATTTCAACAATGTATTTTATATTCAAATTACAATATCAATTTTATGAATATAAATTTAATGAAATGTAGACTTTATTTTTAGAAGTCTTGGATTCGTCTAAAGAGGAAATTTTGAATAAGATTGGTTCAACTTTGATGTCATCTCGTAGTGGATTAATAAGAGACCAAGTATTACGTTAAGCACCTTGATCCCAAGAATTTGGAGTTACGTGAGGTCGTTGAGAAGATGGATTGTGCATAGTTTGTTTAGGAGCCGTGCAATGTGGGATATTAAATATACTATCTACTTATGCAGAATGTAAATGTAAAAGTAAAGTAATAAAGTAAATGTGACCAAAGATTTTTATACTGGTTCAAACTTCCTGTTCTACGTCCAGTTCTAAACTCCTTTTGGAATTTAACAATCAACCCTCACTAACCCAAAGGAACATTATTATACCGCCTAAGCAATCGAGCAGGATTTCAACCGCCTAAGCGGCAGAATAGGACTTCAACCGCCTAAGCAAGCGAACAAGACTTTAATAATATAGAAAATTATTTAACTGAATGTGCTCTTTTAATAGCATGGATAAGTCTTTATAGCACACCCTTCCTATAATCTTCTCCTTTGTGGTATATCATGTAATTCGTGAAGATGAGAAGTTTATTAGATCACCAATGAAGTATTATTGAATCAACAAGTGACTAGAATGAAGTTTTTAAGTATTGAAAGCTTTGAGTTGAAATAGCAAGATAGATTAGAAATAAGAATAAGAACTGTTGACTTCATGGCTATTTATAGAGATTAAAAGTTGTATTTGTTCATGAAAGATAGCCATGAAAAGATATGGAAGCAACTCTTGAATGAAGAGTTGTTTCTGTTCATTAAAATGAAGTGTCCTTTGAAAAGCTAGCCGTATGAAGATTCATCCGTTCGAATGGTGCAACTCAACCAGTTGAATCGATTGAAATCAAAACAGCAAAGAAATAGTGCAAAAATGGTATAATTCAGCCGTTTGAATATTCCTAGTCAGTCGGCTAAATGTTCATATTATTATTTGAACATGCACACCATTCAGTCGGTGGACTAGGGTCATTCAGCCGGCTGAATGTAGTGTTTTCATGTTGCCTCTCTGATTTGCCAGTATTTTTATTTTGAGTGCATATATATATACCACTTCGGAGAGATTTTAACATCTATTTACAACTAAACTCATACCTTAAACTTAATATTTTAGTGAAGCTTCAATCCGAAATTTGGTCTTCAAATTGTTAGAATATTTCTCGAGTAAAAAGTAATATCTTCTCTTCCAAGTTTAGTTTGATCTAAACCATACATTTACTTATATAGTTGTCACAATCAAAACATCAAAATTCGAGGTTCTAACATTCTCCCCCTTTTTGACAATGACCACTATGTAAGTTATATAAGTAAAAACATATTTTTACTCCTCCTGTCTTAATACTCCCCCTATCATAATATGGTTTAAAAATCGTACTTAGTTTGTTAAAGACTGTTCGAAGCAAAAACAACAAGTATGAAAATGAAAACATGGATATGACTGGAAAGACAAGCATGTCTAAGTAACTTATATTCACAACGACAAATTTACATATGTGACATTCACAAAAAAACAATTAAAATATGAATGAAACACAAACTTAGATAACACACTATCAAACAACATAAATAAGTATTTTAAATTATCACATCAAAACACAACTAAAGAGATTTAAAAGTCACATGACAATCCCACGAGACACACATATTACAAAACTGTTTTCCAAATAAAATAGTTTACGATAAAAAGAGTTATAAAAAGTAATAACTTACCAAATTACTCCTCCCTTTCTACTTGTTCAATATTATAATCTTCATCAGAAGATGTCCGTGTGAATGGCTTTGGATTCACAATGATTGTCGTTGAGGTGGACGTTGATAATCTAAATATTGATGAAGAAGAAAAAATTGATAACCAAAACGAAATTAGTTATAACGAGATTACCGAAAATGAAAATAATAATAATAATTCAGAAAATTCACATCCAAATAAAAGAAAAAAAGATACTTGAAAGATCATCCTATAGAAAATATACTTGGAAATATTGAATCTGTTGTTAAAATTACAAATCAACTAAATAAAATGAGTAATGCTTTTATTTCAATTATTTAACCTAAAAATCCAAAGGAAGCATCAACTAATGATTCATGGATACTTTTTATGAAAGAGGAATTGAATCAATTTACAAGAAATGATATAAGGAAATTAGTCCCCAGGCCCAAGGATAAATCCTTAATAGGAACTAAATGGGTATATAGAAACTAAATGAATGAACAAATAGAGGTTGTGAGAAATAAAGCTCGATTGTTTGCACAAGAGTATTGTCAAGAAGTAGGAATAGATTTTAATGAAACCTTTGCACCCGTAGCAAGATTAGAAGCTATATGAATTTTACTTACAGTTTGCAACCAAATTGGCCACAAACACCCATGAATAAATTTGTGTAGAGAAGTAAATAAAGAAAACTAAATTAAAACAAAGGAGTATAGTAAAATAATAAACAAATCAAAACAGAAATCAAGAACAACGGGATTTATAGTGATTCGACGTTGATTGTCTACACCCACTTCGAATACTCTCCTTATTGATTCACTCTAATCTTGATTACAATAGCAAACAACAAGAAATAATTGAGTACTTAGAGAGAGTTTATTACAATAAAAAGAGCTATGTAATCAGTAGTGTAAAGATCCTCAAAATGACCCCCTAAGCCAGTATTTATAGGTGAAGGTGACCACCAATCTCTTTGAAACTTCAAATACAAGATCGCCTCATCCATATGGGCCCACCATAGGGAGAGCTAGACCCAAATCTTAATGGAAAGGGATCGGTACTGATCCCTCCATTTGTTGATTTTGGGGAGTGATCCTATGGTGGCTTCTTCATGCTTAGACACGATGGTATCTTAAATATCATGTTGATTAAATATGTGAGACTCGCGCTTTCGCTCAAACTTAGGTTCGGTTCCATTCAAAGTAGTTTCTGCTAAACCCTTTATTTGATATCATGTCGACCCATGCTTACATATCCATGCCTATCTCCTGAGTCACATGATGACGATCTTATTGTTCCATAGTGCTTTGCCGATCCATCATCATCTATAACATTATGCCGATCCATCTTGCTTTGTTAGGGTATGTCGATCCCAATTATAGCTCAACATGCCGACCCCTCTTACTCTACTACAATGTGCTGATCCCTATAATGAATATCTATGCCGAGCCAAGCACCGTCAACCATGTAGATCCCTCTATTACTAACAAATCACACTGAACCAGGCATTATCACCTATGTCGACCCCTCCAATAATACATCCATGTTGACTATCCATCCAAATGACTATGCCGATCCCTAGAGCTTTACCTTGCTATGTCGATCCCTTGCTAATCCAAGCTATTTTCCTTACTTTTAGCATCTTGCATCATCTATCTATCAACTTCGTCTAATCTAGGCTTCGTATAACCATCTGAACTCTCCTTCCGAGTCCTATAGCCATAGCTCCATAGTTATACTCCTTGATAACAATCGAATCTGTCATGCGTAATCAGTCTCCAATATAGGCGGATCAGGATATCAGGTAACATTTGCCCCCAAAGTACATCTTATAAGTAACATGATGTGCTTTGAATCAAAAAAGTCTGAATTGCCTGAAAAAAGTCCATCTAGCTTCCTGATTGATTGCTATTCCTTTATCGACTTTCAATAATATTAAGTCCAATGTCGTATTCCATTAGCGTATACAAATTCGGTCATGCGGGACTTATAAGCCTTGTATTATCTGATCCAACATCGAATTTGAAAGTCTCAGGTTTGATTGAAATTCCAATTGATTTCAAAGGGTTGAACTTTCAAATCGTTCACATGCACATTCATATACATGTTTCTATTATGGGCTCCCAAACGTGCTCGAACGTGCATAGGTCATCGCTAATTTTTATAGTGTTCTGTATGTTTGTGTTTGCATTCGATCCTTCATGATAACAATCATCATTTACTTTTTAGTTGTCCAGCTTTCCTTCTTTTTCATTTTTCATTCATCATTTTTATATATGGAGGGATCGGCATTTGACATGCCGACCCCTTTCTAGGGCTTTGCGAATAGGGATCGGCAAGTCCCAATGTCGATCCCTCTACATTCTTGTCTTGGTCAACCTGCTATGACTGGTTCACTTTCCTTACCTTCATATATATATATATATATATATATATATATGCAAGCTTTCCTTCTTTCTTTCCTTTACTTTTTTACTTATCTGTTCTCACTTCACTTGCCTTTGCATAATTATCTCTGCCGAACCCACGACATTGCCAAACAAAAGTTCTTCATTCCTGGACTCTAAATCCTAACACGAATTCAATCAGTTCCCAAAGTTGTTCTCCCCTCGTAATCAATCCAGAAACCCCTAGCCGTTCATTCCCACTCTAACCGAAATTCCACGTCTTTTCATAGGTACGAAATTGCAATAGTTCTTTTAGATTTTCTTCCTTCAAGTTTTTGATGCGAGAGCGAGTGTTTCTGAAGCGTATATGGCTTAATGATTTGTTTTAGGATATGAGGGAGAGGTGGAGAAAAAGAAGAAGAGGGAAAATAAGGGTTTGGCTAAAGTTTTTAGTAGGAAAGGAGCTAGGAAGGAAAAAAGACAGGGTTCGGTAGAGATGATACTTTAAAAGGGTGAAGGAGAGTGGAATTTTGGAATTGGAAAGTAGAAATTTTGGAGAGGGATTGGTATGTGATAAGGATCGACACTAAGCCGTGACGTTGTAGGAAGTGGGATAGGTGAGTCTTACTCTCGTATAGGTATCAGTATAGAGTGGTCTTGGAGAGGGGTCGGTGGGAATTACCTATGAAGGGGGATCAATGTGGACAGGTTTAGGAAAGGGCTCGGTAGGAAGTGACATTGTGTTTGGTGTAAGGGATCGGTATAAGATTATGATGCAGGGATCGACACAGGGATTCTTGGAAAAGAGATTGGTATCTACATGCTAGGGATTGGCATATGTTTTATAAATAAATCCAAGTTAACTTATTGAAACAATCAATGCTAGTTTTCCTTGATGAACTTGAACATAAGATGACAATGGACACTGTGACATGCGTGCATACTTGGACTATGGAATTTGAGATTGAACGATCAAACTTTTGGAACTCTTAATACGAAATAAGTAATAAACTTGCTGATGGACTTAAATAACAGATTTCTTAATTCAATACGCCGATAGCCGATCCCAAAGCTTTCGTTGTCAATCAACTTTCTTGCCAATTGAGATGGTCAGCGATGACAATATCTCTAGACAAGACTCCAAGTCTTGCCATTTTATTTCTGCTTTTCTAATTTCATACTGTTTATATTTGCACATTGCACCGCACTGCACTAGTTCACACTTAACAAAAGGGGAGCAGGCTATTATTTCTAATCTCGATTCCCTACTGAGTATAGCTGATATAGATTCCAGACATGCAAAGCGCTCAATCAACATGTCATCTGATTCAGTGACAAGACACATAGATTCTGGAGCGAAGTCAAGTTTTGCCACTATATCCAGAAGACCTTCTCCAAGTCATCATGTAGAATAGCCAGAAGCTTCTAATCCACAAATTACTCTCTTCTCGGTATTCCTGTCCTTCTGACGGAAACCACCAACCCTGCTCCTGATGCCGTTGAGGGTGGCATTGTCCTTGATAACCCTGTTGATTCACAAGCTTCTCGAATAGGTGAAGCCGCTCTTCGTTGGTTGTGCTCAATCCACGGGATTCCGTTTGAGGATGTTTCAGTCCCTATGAGGCTAGATAGACCTCACTTGCCACCAGCCGAATACATAACATGTAATAAATTTATGTGTTGGGCTAGATGTGTTCCACCCTTTAACTCTTTATCTAGGAGATATTGAGATATCTTGTGATTACCCCTAACAACTTCATCCCAATAGTTATGCCTTCATCCATGGGACTTTAATACTATTCATGAATGTTTTGTTCCGTTCGCCCACTCTTGAAGACATCAGATTTATTTATAACTTCAAAAGATGGTCGGGAAGCCCTTTTTATGTCTTCCTCGAATCTTCATCGAATTATTTGGTCTTGAGGGGCGCTTGGAAAAAGCTTTCATTATTTAAACGAAAATGGTTCTACGTGCCATTCCCTCTCGGATTTGCAAGAAGATTGTTAGAAGGACGTAAGTCTTACTTCTACTTCTCACTCAAGTTTACTGACTCAAGTCATAACTTTTTCCTTTGAATTTATTAACATCCGGAATTCTTTCAGGTGTTCGTCCATATCCCGAAGGCGCTGAGTTCTCTAGAGCCATTGCTGCCATCCGCACTACCCCCGTTGAGGACTGGGATATCAAACTCCTTGTAACCGATGAACTGCTATCTTTATTGGGCTGTTGAAAGACGGCCGTGGAATCAGACTTCCCAGAAGCAAGGTAGTTCCAAAGATGATTCTAGAATGAAGAGAGGAAATAATCAACCCCGTCGTGCCCCTTGCTAAGGGGACTCTGGAAGATACAGAGGAGGATGAAATCAAAGATTCTCACGTTGAAAAATGGGGAGATGATGATGTGGGCCTTGGAAAAGCACTAGTGGTTGGTCCACCGCAAGTCGCGCATCGCAAACACCTCCAAAGTGGAAAAAAAAGTTGGTGTACCGGCTATGCAAGAGAAAAACTGCATCAGAACCGGAGTTCGTTATTAATCCTCTCAAAGAGGAATCATCTTCTCAGCATTTGGAAAGCTCGTTAAAAGGACTCTCCAACCTTCAAATTCCGGATGACATTATGTCCTATGACTTTCAAATATAAACATCGAAGGACTTAACTCCCCTATGAGGAGTGGTGAAGGAGTCCAACCTTCTAATAAAGGGGAGAGCACACCTATGAGTAAAGCTTCCGTTACTGGTCTATTGGGGGAACATCAGGAAAAATCACAATCACTTGCACTCCACTATACACTTGTTATTAGTTTCTCGTACGACAAATTCTAATACGCTCTTATTTGGTCTTTATAGGTACAATATCTTAATCATGAGCCTTTGATCTCCTTTGAAGTTCTTCTGCTTATCATCGCCAAGTTAGGATTTTGAGTTTGCTCGACGTAGGGATAAGGACAAAGGAGAAGACAATAATTATCATTTGAGGGAGTTTTGTTCCTCTTCCAAGCGAAAGTCTTAATCTCACGCGTCTCATTATGGCAAACATTCTAACCTTCCAGTTCAGAGTAGAGGAAAATATTCTTATCGACGCCCTTACGAGCAATACCCTAGCTCATCAATTTCAAAAAAGTCTCGTGAGCGCCGATCTGGCAAGCACCCACTCTCCACTTCCAAACCACCCCTGCTAACTACTGTTCTAGAATCTTCTACAACAAAATAAATTGGTTGAAATTAAAACCAATTTCCCGAAGATTTGCTTTGATGGTCTCAAATTCCTCCCTTTTATTCACGTTATCCCTAGGCATGCCAACGAAAATCGTTTAGCATGTATGAACGACGTATTCGTTCAACACGAATCATTCCTTCATTTGGTAGAGAAAGTTTCTGAAGTTTCCACATAGTGTCAACATGAAATAGACCGCCTCAAGTTGGAGGCTATTCATGACAAAGATATAATCAAGCACAAGGATGTTGAGTTTCTTGAATTCAAAACCAAACTTGCCGAGTTTGAAAAGAATGCCAAGGAGAGGGAAGAAATGGTGATATGTCTGGAAACTTCATACAAAAAGGAACTATACGCAGCACATCAACGCAGCGGCATGCTTGCTTTAGAAAATGGCTCCTTACAAAAGGAGAAAGACGCCATAGCTCACCACGTTGAGGATATGGAAGAATTTTTGGAAATGGACAGGGAGGAGAAGATTGAGGCCTATGAGGAGTCGTAGAAATTCTGCGAAGAAGTTGTTGAGGCAAGGAGCTTGAAAACAAAATTTGACGAACAGTTTGCTAAAATTGAAGCTATGAAAGAAGAAGCCAGAGAAGAGGGCAGAAAAAAGATACTTAAATAAACCAACTCTTAGGTCGAGACTACCATCGAGTCTAATAGGAACGAAATTAAGGACTTATTCGATCCGTTGATTACCGAATATAATGCGAAGGTCTCGATCCACCGTGACTTAAACTTTCTTGGCGAGGGTTACCTCAAATCGCTTGCCAAAGCCTAGGAACACATCACTAAGATAAAGAAAGAAGAACTGGGAGAAGCTGAATTCAATGAAGAAGAACTAGTGAGAGAAGTTCTTCAAGGAAACGAGCCATCAGATCTGTCCATCGTTAAAATTCAATTTTTCAAGGCTCCCGCACCTGCTAAAGATGGATAGGATGTTGTTGAGTCTTCCGAAACTGATCCCAAGGGTTCCTCTCCAACCCAAGTAGCCAGACTGTCAACTTTTGATGAGACGGAGCAGATTCTCGGCTATGGTCTGGATAGGCCTAGCTTTGGGCCACAAATTCTATCTCCCATACTTGAGGGAGGCACTTTGGCGACTACGGAAAGTCAACCGGATGTTGGTATCATACTAAGCTTCTCCATATTTGAAAAGTTCTTATTCTTTATGCTCAATGGATTTTAACTAACATCTGTGTTTTTATAAATTTTGTAGGTCTTTCGGGCCCCGATCTGACTCTCAAACGTGGTGTTGCTATAGAACAGCATGAGAAAGCAGTCGAGGACCCGGCTGCTGTTGAAGTTCGGGGCCGGATGCCCAAATCATCGGTGCTCAAGATGAAGACAAAATTTAAGATCCGCTCTCGGAAGATGACCCTGACGATGTAATAATTACTGGTACTTCAGAGCATACCGCTAAAACCAACATGAAGGAGTGATGCAGCGCGAGATAAGAACTCCACAAATTGCCTTAAGTCACGACCGCTTCCTTGAATCGCGAAGCCCTAGGTCGCGAAGCAGTAGGTCGCGAGCCGCTTCCTTGAATCGCGAAACCCTAGGTCGCGAAGCACCAGTAAGTCACGAACAACACATGCCGCTCCTCTCTAGGTCGTTGCCGTGCTTCTTTTGAATCGTGAACGAGCAATTTCCAGTTTTCTTTAGGTCGCGAACGATCTACCATAAGTCGCAAGACCTTATCTCTTAAGTCGCTCAGGAAGCTGAAGTTCAACCTGAAGATGTGCTAACTATTTAGGTCATTCGATTTATTAGGTCGTATGGCTTTTGAGTTGTAATTTCCTTAAGTTGTTTGCATGATGTTAAGTCGCTGTGTTGTAAACTGTTATGTCGTTTGTGCTTGTTATTTCCTTAACTCGTGTTGTATTTGCTTTGTGATTAGGTTGCGTAAATGTTGTAATGTGTTGATTCTGTACTGTTAGGTCGTTAACGACCTATGTAAGGTCGTAGGTCGCGTGTACGACCTAGTGTTGAGTTGTAGCCTATAAATAGGCGTGTTGATGTCATTTGTAGGTTGTTGAATTTTGAATAAAATTTGGTTTGTTCTTTGTGCCTCCTTTCGAAATTGGTAGTTGAGTGTTAACTCCTATCTCCACCTTCGGATTCGAGTGTGCTCGAATCAACGATTGTTGAAGCCAATTCACGGAATCAAGTGCGCTTGATCAACGTTCGAAGAATTGTAGATCTTCTTTCACGGTATCGTGCGCGATCAACGTGTCGAAGATTGCTAGAATCCAGTATCTTCGTGATCAACGGATTTGGGCATTTGGGTATTCTTTCAATCCATCGATTCATATTGTTTCATCTAATCGTTTCATCGATTAGTTTGACTCGAAATCTTCATTTCATCGTCAATTCATTTATTTCCGCTTTGTCAGTTTGGTATCAGAGCTAGATCGCAAGGAGTTTGTGTCATTTGAAGTTTGGAGATCGGATTTGCAATTGTTGAGAAGTTTGGTGTTCATCGTGTCATCGTGAAGTTGCAAAAATTCAATCATGCCACCGAGACGAGCTCAACGTCATCGCAATATTAATGCTTTGTATGGAAGAGAAGAGGCCGATGAAATGGAGCAACGAATCAACAAGAGTTTCAATGAGAAGTTGAATGAGGGGATTGGTCGATTAGAGAGAATGATGCTTGAAATGAATCAAAGTAGAAGAAGGGTTTCACCTGAATCGAGTCATGGGGGAAACAGAGTTTCACCACAGTCAGATCGGGAGAGAAGAGGAGATCATGATCGTAGGAATGCTGACGCTCATGAAAGGAATGTTGATGAACGAAATCAGAGAGATGTGGATTATCGTGATCAGAGGAATGTAGATGGAAGAAATGGAGGTGGTAGAGATGTTGGTGGTCATGATCGACAACGTTGTGCGTCAGATTTTGATGAGGAGTTTGATGGTGATAGAGGAAGAGTTCATTACCGAGATCGAGGTCACGTGTGGAGTCGAGCTAGAGAATATGAATATGACCATAGATGGGAATCAGGAATGAAAATGGAAATTCCAGAATTTAAAGGTGGTATGGTTGCGGAGGAATTTTTGGATTGGGTTTCAAATGTTGAGGAAATTTTTGACTTCAAAGAAGTTCCCGAGAATCGTAGAGTGAAGTTGGTTGCTACAAGATTGAGAGGGAGAGCTATGGCGTGGTGGCAGCAGACTAAACTTACACGGGAGAGAATGGGGAAGTCAAAGATTATTACATGGAAGAAGATGAAGAAGTTAATGAAAGCTACTTTCTTACCTTACAATTTTCAGTCTCTAATGTACCAACGTTTGCAGAACCTGAGGCAGGGGACAAAGACTGTTAATGATTATGCTGATGAGTTTTATCAACTGATCGCTCGAAATGATATCATGGAGACGGAAGAACAATTGACCGCTAGATTTTTTGGGGGGTTGAGGATCCAGATCCAGGACATGGTAAATATGTTTGACCCTAGGTCTCTGGCTGAAGCGCACCAGAAAGCGTTGGCTTGGGAGAAACAGGGAAGACGAGGAGGTGGTGTGTTTACAAATTTCAACAATCAAGTGAAGGGAACTAGTAGCAATACTACTGTTTCAAAGGTTGTTACTAAACCGGTTGTCAATGAGGTAGCAAAGACCAAGGTCATCAATAGTATCAAGTGCTTTAATTGTCAAGAATTTGGCCACAAGAGCAATGAATGTTCGAAACCGAAGAAGCGAACTATGATTGCTGAAATGGAAGGTGAGGATGTTGGTGAAGGTTATTCTAGTCCAGTTGAGGACGATGAACAGGATATCATGTCGGGAGATGAAGGATGTAATCTAGTGATGAGGAGGTCTTGTTTAACACCGAAGCAATAGGATGAGGCTAGTTGGCTGAGGGGTAACATCTATCAGTTGACATGCACTATACTGGGGAAGGTGTGTAAATTTGTGATAGACGCGGGAAGTTGTGACAATATCATTTCTACCGAAGCTGTGAGAAAGTTGAAGTTAAAGACGGAGAAGCATCCAAATCCTTACAAGTTAGCGTGGTTGAGAAAAGGAGGAGAGGTGAAGGTGGACAAGCGAGTTCATGTTCCATTTTCTATTGGGAAGAAGTATAAAGACGAGATCTGGTGTGATGTGGTGGAGATGGATGTTTATCACTTACTTTTGGGAAGACCATGGCAGTATGACCGAGCAGTGCAGCATGATGGTCGAACCAATAGTTACAGCTTTATGTTTGAAGGTGTTAAGATCGTTTTAGTTTCGAAGAAGAGACAGAAAGAAGAGAGCAAGTCAGAAGAGATTGAGGAACTGAAGACTTTGTTGACTTTGAAGGAGTTTGTTGTAGAAGTAGAGGAGAGTCCAGAGGTGTTCTTGTTGATTGGACATGAAGCTACTGAATCTGTTGAAATTCCTGAAGAAGTAAAGCCGGTGTTGGAAGAGTTTGAAGATGTATTTCCAAAAGAGATGCCAAAGGAGTTACCGCCGTTGCGGGACGTACAACATCGAATAGATCTTGTTCCAGGAGCCGTATTGCCGCATCGACCACACTACAGGATGTGTCCTAAGGAGCATGAGGAACTAAGAAGGCGGGTGGAGGAGTTGTTAGAACAGGGGAGTGTTCAGGAGAGCTTGAGTCCTTATGACGTGCTGGCCTTATTGGTACCAAAGAAGGATGGGATTTGGCGGATGTGTACGGACAGTCGGGCTCTGAACAAGATCACTATGAGATACAAGTTTCCTATGCCGAGGTTCGACGATTTGATTGATCAGTTGAGTGGAGCTGTTGTGTTTTCAAAGATTGACTTAAAGAGTGGATACCATCAGATTCGTATTAGACCGGGTGATGAGTGGAAGACTGCTTTTAAAACTAGGGAAGGGCTATACGAATGGCTGGTTATGCCATTTGGTTTGTCAAATGCTCTTAGTACTTTTATGAGAGTGATGAACCAGATTTTCAGACCATTTATTGGGAAGTTCGTAGTAGTTTACTTTGACGATATCTTGATCTATAGTGGGAGTATGGAAGAGCATATGCAGCATTTGCGAGAAGTGCTGTTGATTCTACGACAGGAGCAATTTTATGCTGCAACAAAGAAGTGCGTGTTCATGACACACAGTGTTTTGTTTCTGGGATTCTGTCAAAGGAGGGTATTCAAGTGGATGAAAGCAAAGTGGAAGCTATCAGGAGTTGGCCACAACCCAAGACAATTACTGAAGTAAGGAGTTTTCATGGGTTGGTATCTTTTTATCGAAGATTCATTCCACACTTTAGCAGTGTGGTGGCACCTGTAACCGATTGCATGAAAGGAAAAAAGTTCGTGTGGACAGAGGAAATGGAGTTAGCTTTTGAGAAGATCAAGACACTTTTGACGACAGCACCCATTCTGGTACTGCCGAAATTTCAGACATTATTCGAGTTACACACTGATGCTTCGAAGGTCGAGATTGGTGGAGTATTGAGTCAGAATGGAAGACCGGTTGCTTATTTCAGTGAGAAGTTGTCTGGAGCCAAATTAAGATAAAGCACTTATGATGTGGAGTTTTACACGATTTTTCAAGCTGTGAAACAATGGAGACATTATTTGTTTCAGAAGGAGTTTGTTCTTTATACGGATAATGAAGCTTTGAAGCATTTGCAAGGGCTGGACAAAATTTCAGCTAGGCACGCTTCATGGGTCGCGTATCTACAGCAGTTTGCTTTTGTTGTAAAACACAAATCAGGGGTGACGAATCGTGTAGCTGATGCCTTGAGCAGGAGGAATCATTTTCTGACAACGATGAAGGTTGAAGTGTCAGGGTTTGAACTATTGCCAGAGTTGTTTGAAGAAGATCCTTACTTTACGAAGATTGTTGAGAAAGTCAAAGATGGGAGTACTGAAGAGTTTGTGATGGTGGATGGATTCTTATTCAAGGGGAATCGATTATGTGTACCAGATTGCAGCTTGAGAATGAAGATTATCAAAGAGTTGCATGAGGAAGGACATGTGGGCCGGGATCGTACTATGCGGTTGATTGCAGATTCTTATTTTTGGCCATCAATGAGAAAAGAGGTTGAGAGATTTGTGCGTAGATGTCATGTTTGTCAAGTTTCAAAAGGGATAGCTACAAATGCGGGATTGTATATGTCTTTAACTGTTCCGTCAAAGCCCTGGGTAGACGTTAGTATGGACTTTGTGCTGGGATTGCCGAGAACGCAACGTGGCAACGATTCTATTTATGTGGTGGTTGACCGATTTTCCAAAATGGCACATTTTATTGCTTGTAAGAAGACTGCAGATGCTGTTAATGTCGCTCAGTTATATTTCAAAGAGATCTATCAACTTCACGGTTTGCTAGAGTCTATTGTTTCGGGTAGAGATACTCGTTTTCTGAGCCATTTTTGGCTGAGTTTGTGGAAGATGGTCGGAACGAAGCTGAATTTTAGTAGCGCTTACCATCCGCAAACTGACGGGCAAATGGAGGTGGTTAACAGATCGTTGGGAAACTTATTGAGATGTCTTGTGAAAGACAATTTGAAGAGCTGGGATTCGAAATTGTGTCAAGCTGAATTTGCTCAGAACCATGAAGTTAATCGAAGCACAGGTTTCAGTCCATTTCAGATTATATATTCAAGTTTGCCAAGGGGACCATTGGATTTAACGATAGTACCACAACCGAAGGGGACAGTTAAGCCGGCTGCTGATTTTGTTGATGGGTTGACAGAATACCATAGAATCATTTGGGAACGATTGGAGAAGACGAATGAGAAATATAAACAATCCGTAGATATTAAACGACGACATGTTAACTTCAAAGAAGGAGATTTTGTATATGCAGTATTGACCAAGGATCGTTTTCCTGTTGGTACTTACAATAAACTAGTTGCTAGGAAGATTGGTCCTTTAGAAATCATAAAGAAGATCAATGATAATGCATATCAGTTAAGGTTGACGGAAAGTAGTCATACTTCTGATGTTTTCAATGTCAAACACTTAATTTCATATTATAGGGAGAAGCTTGTCGAAGAAGAGGAAAATGTGAATTCGTGACGAATTCTTTTCAACCAGGGGAGGATGATGCAGCGCGAGATAAGAACTCAACAAATTACCTTAAGTCGCGGCCGCTTCCTTGAATCGCGAAGCCCTAGGTCGCGAAGTAGTAGGTCGCGAGCCGCTTCCTTGAATCGCGAAACCCTAGGTCGCGAAGCACCGATAAGTCGCGAACAACACATGCCGCTCCTCTCTAGGTCGTTGCCGTGCTTCTTTTGAATCGTGAACGAGCAATTTCCAGTTTTCTTTAGGTCGCGAACGATCTACCATAAGTCGCAACACCTTATCTCTTAAGTCGCTCAGGAAGCTGAAGTTCAACCTGAAGATGTGCTAACTATTTAGGTCGTTCGAGTTATTAGGTCGTATGGCTTTTGAGTTGTAATTTCCTTAAGTTGTTTGCATGATGTTAAGTCCCTGTGTTGTAAACTGTTATGTCGTTTGTGCTTGTTATTTCCTTAACTCGTGTTGTATTTGCTTTGTGATTAGGTTGCATAAATGTTGTAATGTGTTGAGTCTGTAGGTCGCTACTAATAGGCTGCGTGTACTGTTAGGTCGTTAACGACCTATGTAAGGTCGTAGGTCGCGTGTACGACCTAGTGTTGAGTTGTAGCCTATAAATAGGCATGTTGATGTCATTTGTAGGTTGTTGAATTTTGAATAAAATTTGGTTTGTTCTTTGTGCCTCCTTTGAAATTGGTAGTTGAGTGTTAACTCCTATCTCCACCTTTGGCATTCGAGAGCGCTCGAATCAACGATTGTTGAAGCCAATTCACGGAATCAAGTGCGCTTGATCAACGTTCGAAGAATTGTAGATCTTCTTTCACGGTATCGTGCGCGATCAACGTGTCGAAGATTGCTAGAATCCGGTATCTTCGTGATCAACGGATTTGGGCATTTGGGTATTCTTTCAATCCATCGATTCATATTGTTTCATCTAATCGTTTCATTGATTAGTTTGACTCGAAATCTTCATTTCATCGTCAATTCGTTTATTTCCGCTTCATCAAGGAGAGGATTGAGGAGGAGGAAAAGTTGAAGGAAAAAAGTTAAAGGTGAGCTCGCCGAGGTGGAAGTCGATGATCTTGATCTTGTACCATTGCATGTTATTCCACAGACCGGGTCAATCCCTGGTGAGATCCCTCCTACTTCTGCAACACTCCACTAATGGCGGCGAAGGATCTTGGAAGAGAAATTTGAGCGGCTCCACCTCTGAAAAATCAAAAAGGGAAAGAAAATCAAAGAAGTAGTTGTTACTTCACATCATTGTACAGGTATGAATCTTGATTTTTTGAAATAACTTATACCAGAATTTTGACACTTGTGAATAAGAGTATTTTATTTTCGATTAAACATTAAGTGAATTGTTATTTTGATAGCTGAATGATTACTATCCTTTTAGTGTACTTGTAATTCGTCGGCTGCAATTTCTGTTAACAATCCACTATCTTCATCTTAAGGACTCCTTGCGGTCGTTGCCTTAATTCGTAAAGAACATTAAGCTAGAGCTGTAATGAGCTGTCGTATTCAGCTTTTAGTAGTATGTATTCCTCATGTTGATTTCAGGTTGGAATTTATGGAATAGAGAAGGTCGAAATCCACTCATCTATTCATGGAGTTTGTGGAATAGAGAACGGTCGTAATCTACTCATCTATTCATTTGTGTTTATATTCCAATCCACACTCTGGGGACTTAGAGTTATTTTGCGATCGGTCGGTTCATGCTTGATTTGTGTTCATGCTCCAGTCCGTACTCTAGGGACTTAGAGTTATCTCATGGGCGGTCGATTCACACCCGAATTATATTTACACTCCAATCTGTGTTTCGGGGACTTAGAGTTGTCTCGTGGGCGGTCGGCACACACCCGAACCATGTTTATACTCCAATCTGCACTCCGAGGACTTAGAGCTATCTCGTAGGTGGTCGGTTCACGCGTGAATCATGTTTATACTCCAGTTCACACTCTAGGGACTTAGAGTTGGTCGATGAGTGGTCATCACACCCGATTTATATTTATACTCCAGCCCACTCTCTAGGGACTTAGAGTTGTTCGATGGGTGGTCAGTCACACCCAATTGATATTTATACTTCTTTTGGTCACCTCAATTTTGTTTCAGTCCTACTGTTTGGGCAGGAAATTCTCGAATCTCCTGATTGCCGGCGATATTTGTTCCTTATTGCGTGTCCCATCCTGTGAATCATTTATGGGAACTGTTAATTGAGAAAATTAATGAAGCTCATCTTGTTTGATCCCATCGGGGATTAGTACGATTGAATGATTTCAAACTTCGAAAACCTGCTCATGCGTATCGATATCAATCAATTTCGTTATGTACTTAGCATATAATGGAATAACAATCATATAAGCAAAGGAAGTTTGAAACATTATTCACCAAATGGAAAGGAATAAACTAATTTGTCTTATTACTTATTCGAAAAGTCAAATGCTAAAGCATATACTGAAAGTAAATAGAACTGAAATGTAATGGAAATTCTAAGTGAAATAGCATCGTAATTGTTCGCTATTCCACGCTCTTGGCAATGTAGTGCCATCGATAGTCGCTATCTTGAAAGTTCCTTCTTCAAGCCTCTGTTCAATGACATACAGTCCTTCCTATGTCAGATTCATGTGTGACGGGTCGGAAAAATCTATTTCTGTGCGAGATCGCCAAATTTAAAGGTTTTCGATCGCACTTTAGTGTTGTAATATCGGATGACTCCATGTCGATGTGCGGCTACTCTCAAATCGGCTTCTTCGCGCTTCTCATCTATAAAGTCCAAGGATTCCAAGAGAAATTCTTTGTTCATTTTGGAGTCGTACTAAGTCACTTTATGAGAAGGGACTTCGATTTCTATTGGAATGACAGCTTCGGATCCATAAGCAAGAGCGAATGTAGTATGACCAGTCATGGACTTGTGAGTGATTCTTTAGGGCCAAAGTGTCGTAGGAAGTTCATCCATCCATTTGCCTCTATCCTTTTCCAAACGCTTCTTCAGAATGGACTTAATAAATATATTTACAACTTCAACCTGTCAATTCGCCTGAGGGTGAGTGACTACTGCAAACCTTTTTTTGGCACGATATCTCTGACAAAATTCTTTAAATTCAGCATTGTCGAATTAAGTCCCATTATTTGTTACAATTGTATGTGGAAGACCAAAGCGACATAAGATGTTTTAAACAACGAAATTGGTAGCTTTCTTGGTCGTAATCGTAGCTAACGGTTCCGCCTCAGCCTATTTCATGAAGTAATCAAGCGCGATAATAGCATACTTCGTACCACCATTAGAGATTGGTAAGTGTCGATGATGTCAATGCCCCACATAGCGAATGGTCATGGACTGACCATTTGCGTGATTTATGTTGGCAGATCTCTTGGGATTTTCACGTATATCTGGCATTTGTCATGTCGTCTTACATAGTCAGTAGTGTCTCGGTTTACAGTTGGCCATTAATATCCATAATGGAGTATCTACTTTGCCAGGGTTTGCCCCTCCCCCTCCATGTGATCACTGCATTCTCCCTCATGAATTTCTTTTAGAACACGCTTTATCTCGTTGTGAGCGATACACTGGAGTAGGAGAACGGAAAAACTTTTCTATACATAGTTCTTTCTTGCATAATATACCATGAAACTTTGCAAAGGACTTGTCGCTTTTCGTTTCTCCTTTCAGGAAAGATTCCATGCAACAAGTGATCTTTAAATGGAGTCATCCACGATTCCCGGTCGAATTTCACTTTCAGTACCTAATCGACGTCCATCATATTTATACTTAGGGCATCTAATACCTCGACGGGAACCAAGCCCATCTGTGGCGCATCCCCGGTACTAGAAAACTTTGCTAGTGAATCAGCCTCTCTGTTTTGCTCGCATGGCATATGTGAAATGTCATAGTATTCAAATTCCGCCAACAACTCCTAAATTCGGATAAGATACGAGGCAAGTCGTTGTCCCTTAGCCCGATAGTCTCATCTAACTTGGTACACACTAACTGTGAATCGCAAAAGATTTCAAAAGATTTAACTCCAAGTTCTCTAGAAAGTTTAAGTCCAACGATCAATGCTTTATACTCAACCTCATTGTTTGTGGCACGAAAATCAAGCTTCAAAGCATAACAAATCGACCAGTTTTCAGGGGTCGTAAGCACAATCTCAACTCTAGAACATTGATCATTAGATGCTACATCGGTATACAATTTCCATCACACCATAGGGATTTTGCTTCCTTGGGGAAGATCGTCTTGCATGGTAAATTCTGCTATAATGTCTGTCGGTGCTTGATTCTGGATAGCCCTTCGAGGAAGATGAACGAGCTCAATGTTCCATTTAAGCATCCTTCTAGACATCTCAGCTCGCTGTAGGACTTGTCGTAACGACTGGTTGGTGTAAACGTTGATCGGATGTGCCTGGAAGTACGGATGAAGTTTCCGTGATGCAATTAGCCAGCAGTGCAGTAATTTCTCAATCTATGGATAATTTCTCTCTACCCTTATTAATCATTTACTTACGTAGTACATGGGCCTCTAAATCCGTTTCTCCTCATTAACCAAGGTGGCACTTACAACATGTGCTGATAAAGTCAAATATATGTATAACTCCTCATGATCTACACGTTTTGGCAAGACAAGGGGTCTCTCCATATGATTCGCTAAAGCTCGAAATGTGTCTTCGCAATCCTACGTCCATTCAAAGTTTCTTTTTCCCTTCCTGATCAAATCAAAGAAAGGAATGCATTTGTCGGTTTCTCTGGAGATAAATCGACTTAAGGCAGCAAACTTCCCATTCAGGCTTTGCACTTGCTTGATAGTCCTTGGCGCATGGATATCTCGAATTTCCTAGATTTTCTTAGGATTGGCTTCTGTTCTATAAGAATTGAAAATAAAGCCCAAGAATTTTCCTGACGCAACACCGAACGAACACTTCAAAGGATTGATTTTCATCTTGTAATATCGGAGGATGCCAAACACCTCTACCAATTCTTGAATGTGGTCGTTTGATCTTCGTGACTTCACGAGCATATCATCCATATAGATTTTCATTATCCTCCCAATCTGACCTTTAAACATTCAATTAGTCAACTGTTGATAGGTTGCTCCGGCATTCTTCATTCCAAATGGCATCACTGCATAATAGTAAAACCCAACATCCGCAACAAAGCTGGTGTGTTCCTAATCGGGGACATGCATCGAAATTTGGTTATACCCCAAATATGCATCCATAAAAGACAACAATTGATGTCTTGTAGTCGAGTCAACTAGCTGATCAATCCTTGAAAGGGGAAAAATATGTTTAGTGCATGCCTTGTTCAAATATGAATAGTCAACGTACATTCTCTATTTCCCATTCGCCTTCTTCACCAGCACAAGATTAGATTTCCACTTAGAATAGAGGGCGTCGTGAATAAACCCATTGACTTTCAGTTTATCGATCTCCTCCTTAAGGGAGACATATCTCTCCAGATCCTTGTCTCGCCTTTTCTTCTTTACCGAAACATATTTTGGGTAAATGTTCAATGCATGGCTCATAATGGCAGGCGAGGTCCCACACATGTCAGAATGAGTCCAAGCGAACAGGTCTAAATTCGCTTGGAGAAAACAAACAAGTTCTTTCATCATTAAGGGGAGGACATGTGATCCGATCTTCAAGACTCATGATGAATTGTCATGGCTGACCATGATATCAATTATCAACTTAGCTAGCACAGCCTTGGTCTCCTTGGACTCCTCTTCATCATCCCTTGGATCTATATCTCTGTAGAATCGACTATGGCTCCCAAGCCAAGGCTCAGGCGCTGATTGTTAACTTTCAGTAACTTGGATGCAGACTGATTTGCCCACACCCTTGCCCTTCTCCTTACGTCGAGCTTCCCTCAACTCAGCAGCATAACATACATATTCAGTCGCCTGATCACCATGAACCCCTCCTACACCATTATCGGTTGGAAACTTTAAAGTTAAACACCATGGAGCAAGAGCTTCCTGAAATTCAACCAGGGCCGATTGGCCTGGAAAAAACATTATACGGTGAATCAACATCCAAAACAATGAATGGTAAGATCCGCACTCTTCTACGTTCATCTTCCCCTAATTCAATATGTAACTCCACATAACCAATAGCCTCAGTTGCCACACCATTGAAACCATGTATGCGAGCTTTAGATTGTTTCAAATCTTTAACCACCATTCTTACTTGATCATGCGCCTTCTTGAAAATAATATTCACCGAGTTTCCACAATCAATTAAAATCCTTCTCACCGGAGCAGGAACAATCATGGAAGAAATGACCATCGGATCAATTGTAGGAGCCTCTACTTTATCTTCATCCTTGCTTCTGAATATTATATCGTCAATCATCGTGCGTTGCTACATAGTCGGAGCTCCGTCCTCCATATTTGAATAAAACTCAATGTCTACATGCGTTACCACACTAGCATAATGCTCCATTTCTTGCCACCATATATCCTTAGGGTATGTCTTTCATCTATTGTATTTATCACTAGTCTCCTTTCGGTCCGTGCAGGGTCCTTAGTCCTATGCAGAGCTTGTCCTCGATTGGGGTTAGATGTCCCCTTTCTGCCATCCTATAGAGTTCTCACAAACTGCTACAACTTCTTTTCCCAAATCAACTTCTCAATAGCATCCTGGAGATGCCTGCACTCATTTATATTATGCCCATAACACTCGTGAAACTAGCAATACTATGTGGTTTATTTCTGTGCCTCTGTCGACCCCATTAGACGCGGCTTCTTATATTGTATGGTACTGTAGGTGGATAGATAAATGTTCTCCAGAGATGCATTTAGTGGTATGTAGTTGTCATATATAGGAGTCCTAGGTCTTGATCTCCCAGGCTCCCTCCTCCGATCTTGATTCCTACCCCCATTTCTCTTTTGTTGATTTGGCTTGTTCTGAACATTAACTTGGACTTTCCCGAAACTATCATCAGATTGCTTTATTACAATATTGCTTTGTACTACTTCTCCTTTCGGTCCTACTACATTGTTTTTCCTAGAAGACCTGGCTTCCTCCTTAATCAAAAACTGAGCTGCCTTTGAATAGAAGCGCTCCAATGTGGCCGATGGCTTTCCAGCTAGCCAGTCACCAAACTAGAATCCGAATCAATCCCTCTTATCCTAGCCATAAGTAAGCATGATCATTTTGGTTACTAACTTCTGTAGCGATGATATGACATATTTCCAAATAGTCCTTCAATGATTCCCCCGGAGCCTTGATTATGTTAGAAAATAACATCACATCTTTAGGACGAGTAGCATGGATCGAGAACTACTCCACAAATTTAGTTTCCAGTTCATCAAATCTTGAATCCTATCGCGGGGGTATTCTTGTAAACCACATCATCACTATTCCAGAGAGCGTTATAGGAAAGCATCTACATTTGGTCGCGTCATTCGCTTTTGCTGAATCCATCAACCATTCGTACCTCATAATGTGTTGACTGGTGTAATATCCCCCTATTTGGAGGCCCAAAACTAACGGCAATGGACGTTGCGGTCATCCATAGTTGTTAATCCTCAGTGACCAAATACAGCGATATTAGATACATTGATACACAGAAATACAAAAATAGGAAAAAAATTAAATTGCAAATCAATTACACATTCCATTTCAAAATATTGCAAATTGGTTACATAATCCCAGTTCGCATACTATGTTCAGATAACGTATAATTAATACAGAATATGCCAAGAGTGACATATGAAGATGCCCCCTTGGTTGATCAGAGTGTATACAATAAGGCATTAAATAGTTTGCCTTTATAATCAAACACATATCCGAAATAAAATAACTCTAATAACATGCTTGCCTCCTGCATGCCTTTGGAAACTTTATTCGTCTAAAAGAACACCTGGAAACCTTAACTCTCAACCTACTCAAAATCAATTAAGTACCCGAGAGTTTAAGAGGAAAACAAAAACTTTGAGTCGAACATAAAGCCTGGAATGAATAATAACCTGCCATCTCAAACCATTTAGACATCTAGTGAGACCACGTCACATAGCGGAACGGGTTTTCCCCTTACTAATATATTAAAACATCTATAAAACCATATACTGTGCTTCTGCATCCACAATGGTTAAAAACAAAGTATTTCAAAATATTATGATGATATGCGAAATAAATCAAATCTGGATTACCCATCCCCATTTTTTCTGACTATCTATCTCAATATGGGTTTTAGGGTTACTATTAACCTTTTAAATATTTATGGACCATCTATCCACTTCCATAGTTTTCATGGAACAACTATGAGCCCATTGATAATTCCACTATCATTTTACATATCCTAGTTTTCATGAGCTAACTAGGAACCTATTGACTATCTGTCAATATCTTAATCCAGATATAGTTTTCATGGGC
This sequence comes from Allium cepa, assembly GCA_030765085.1. Lineage (NCBI taxonomy): Eukaryota > Viridiplantae > Streptophyta > Magnoliopsida > Asparagales > Amaryllidaceae > Allium > Allium cepa. The sequence goes on along the minus strand of CM060937.1, from coordinate 105,426,232 downwards.
TAACTACAAACCTACTGTCCTCTGCCAATATCAAATCATAGTTTTCATGGGCCGACTATGAACCTATTGGCCTCTACCAATATTACATCATAGTTTTCATGGGCTAACTATGAACCAATTGACCCCTGCCAACATCATACAGTTTTAAGGTCTTTTATTCACTAGTAGGTTAACCTAATTATTATTCTTCCCATCCAAAAAATATAGTTTTGGGTTAATAAAAATGTGAATAAGTATATGAAGAAGTAATCATAACAACAAAATAATACCAACACATGTGGTTCATTATCATAGAAATCCTCTATATATATATATCCTGGTTAAACTCTTTAGCCTTTTAAATCAAGGAAAACCTTTTCATTTCAAAACACTTTATTTTTTTATGACATGACTAATACTTTAAATTGACATTGGGTCATGTTTTGAAATCTTAAAAACAACTCTTTTGAAATCTTTGGATAGCCTCCTTCAAAAGAAAAAACTTCTTTTCGAAAACATAGTATACATACCTTTCGAAGCCCTTGGTTAATATTCTTTTTTGAAACCAATTATACCCTTCGATGGTATCAAATCTCCTTTTAAAATATAGGGCTTTGAAACAAATAAAAATATCCCTTTCGAAGGTATTAGGTATACTCTTTAGAATAACACTTAGGTCAAATGGTTATGTACGAAAGTATCTCTTTCGAAACCCTTTTAAAATTATTTTTATGGAAAAGTTGATGGTGTCGGAACCATCTAGTCGAAAGCTACAACCTTTAAAATTAGAACTTCGAAGGACAGAGTCGAAACCCCCTTTCAACCCTATATCCTTCGAAACCCCCAACCCCTTCGAAAGCATTTAGGAAAAAGGCTTAGAATAGGTTAAAACAGAAGTAACCCTTCGACAGCATAGATGACTTCAATGAAGTCGAAAGGTAAACTAGCGGTTAGGTCTCAACTTGGTCGAAACCAATTCTTTCGAAAGCTCTTATTTAAAGGAAAAGGCACCTCTTTGAAACCTATTTATAAAACCCTTTCAAATGCATATGTTTTGACTATGTTGAAGGCTTTAAGTAAAACAAGGCAGGACTTTAAATTTTGAAATCAAAGCAGGGTTTCGACCCCATCGGAAGCTCAGCTTTCGACACCATGGCTTTCTCCTACCTTCCAATTCACTACGTACCACTAGGCGATACCTTGTGTACTGGTTTCAACTATGAGGGTTTTGACTAAGTAGGTTTCGACTAGGATGGGGCGGGAGTCATTGGAGTCAAAAGAGGCTACTAACTGAGGCGAAACACATTTTTCTGAATTAAAGGCTGAAATGTTGTTTCTTTTAGTAATTGCTTTATAACAACTTGCCTATTTGTAAACCATTGATTGCCTGCCGTAAATCTTTTCAAATACTTTACATTTAAAACTACCATACTTATATCGGATTTAAACCATAAAATGCAACGATTAAACCCTTCCATATGCCAAAACTAACTATTTTAGATTAGTCCTTCATTTAAAATAATTTAATTTCCTTAGTAAATCAATTGAGAAAAATCCCTAAAAATCGTTGAAATTCAATTTCATCATGTAATCAAACATACTAAAAATTTAGACCCAATTTCTTCCTAAAATTCTCGAATTAAATTTTAAATCAAATTCTATCATATTTTCATTAAAAATTCATAATAAAATTTCCACAGCTTGGAAAAATTTTGAAAATTAAAACCCACCTCAAAATTCATGTTTTACTTAATATAAAAAATTTCCATGGCATTCTAAAATCATACACTTTCGGTTTTACATCAAAACCGTGCAAATTCATATGCAATGGAAATTAAATCAAACATAATATAGATCAAGCATATCATCATAAAAACAAATTTAATCATAAATCTGAAAACATGTAATCATAAATAAAATAGAGATGGTAAGATATTATTATTCATCTTAGACTTGATAAGGAATTTGAGATTTTTTGTCGATTAATCCTTACAAGCTTTGATCCATAACTTTCGATTGAAATTTCTTCTTTTTCCTCCTTTTCAATGGTCGGCTCAATTTAGTTTTGATTCACGTTTGTGAATAATGAAAAATGGAACATGATCGGCAAGAATAAGATGTGTATAGCCGTGCATAATAGAATGGCTAATTACTACTATGCTCATGTGTAAATTAATTATCTTATAAACCAATTTAAGCCAATTTAATTTTATTATTAAGCATGCCCATTATATAATTTATTTAAATATTAATCTCCTTATCATCAATATTCTATTGATGTATCTAATTAAATCTTTTAAATAATATTGTCAAAAATTACTAATGTTATAGGATCCACCCCTTAAAGAATTTCATCCTCGAAATTCAGTAAGGACTAAATACTAAACATAGCAATCATCTGTAACGACTCCTAACAACCATAACAATTCTAGCCTATCCGACTAGCAACTATCTATACAAATCTAATATAGACATCCCCTTAGAGCAGATTAGGATAAGTATGTCTAATCATGTCCTCTAATCATGTCCTCTGTCTCCAAAGTACAGTCTTGCTCGTTATCGCTCCACTGAACTTTCACCAACTTGACTATTTTGTTCCTTAACTTCTTCTCATCTTTAGCTACAACCCGAACTGGTAGTCTAACAATAGTCAAATTAGGCTCTAACACTAAGTCCTCCAACCCTATCGAAGGAATAGCAGTCTCTGGATCATGCACATAATTACGAAGATGAGACACATGAAATATATCATTAACACATGTCATACTTCTCGACAAATCTACTATGTATGCGAGTTTTTCAATACTCTCTAAAATCTGGAATCGACCAACATATCTTAGTGCTAACTTCCTTGATTTTCCAAAGCGTACCACACCCTTCATAGGTGATACCTTAATGAAAACCTTATCTCCAACTGAGTATTCTAGATCTTTTCATCTCTTATATGCGTAACTCTTCTATAGGGATTGAGCCTCCTTTATCCTTCCTCGAATTAACTCAATCTTCTTTAACGCCTCTCTAACCAAATTCGGACCAAAGACTAATCTGTCTCCAGTATCTAACCACATGCTGGTGATTCGCATGGCCTTTCATACAAAGCTTCAAACGGTGTCATTCCTATACTGGTTTGATAACTATTATTATAGGAAAACTTAACTAAATGTAGGTGATCATACTAAGTTCCACCAAAGTCCAGTACACAAGCTCTTAATAAATCCTCAAGTACCTCTCTCTACCTACCCATCCATTTGAGGGATATGCAGTACTCATATTAAGCTTGGTATCCATCATTTTCCGTAGACTCTTTCAGTTCACTAGTGAATAAAGCATCTCTGTCACTGACTATGCTACTAGGAACTCCATGCAGTCTAAGTATGTTCTTTATGAACAACTTACCTAAAACAGGTGTTGTCCTGGTTGACTTAACTAGGATGAAATGGACACTCTTGGTTAATCTGTCCACTATAACCTATATACTTTTATTACACCTATTGGTCCTTGGCAACCCGCCTATAAAATCCATAGATATCGAATCCCTTTTCCAAACTGGAATCTTTAAAGGCTGAAGCAACCCACTCGGTTTCTGTTGTTCAGCTTTCACTTATTGATAGTTTGCATACTGCCTAACCCACAAGCCAACATTCCTTTTTATGCCTTTCCAATAGAAGCTTCTCTTCATATACTGATACATCTTGATTCCTCCAGAATGAACCGTAAACTTGGACCGATGACATTCTCCAAGAACTTCTTTCCTTAAGTCCTCCATATCTGTAACACACAACCGTCCCTTCTTTCTCAACCATTCCCTCTGGTCAAGGCTAAAATCCTTTGGATCATCAATCTCAGTTGCAATATCAAGTCTCCTGATCTTCTCATCCAACACTGGATCCTCCTTCTGTTTAGAAGCAATTCTCTCAATCAATGCTGGTCGAACTTCCAAGCAAGAAAACCTGACGGAACTCTGACTAGAACTAGCATTCGATCTTAATTTCACATCACAACTGACTAAAGCTTCTAAATCCTTCCATTCTGCCAACATAGCTAACACCACATTCTAATATTTTCTGCTAAGGGCATCTGCTACCTTATTACCTTTTCCGGGCGTATATGCTTTACTAAAATCATAAGTAGCCAAAAACTCCAGCCACCTCTGCTGTCTCATATTCAACTCCTTCTAAGAGAATAAATATCTTAAAGACTTATGATCGGTATACAACTCAAACCTTTTCCCCAAAAGATAATGCCTCTATATCATCAAGGCAAAAATCACCATAGCCAACTTTAAGTCATAAGTAGGATATCTTACTTTGTGCGGTCTAAGTTGCCTAGATGCATAGGCAATAACTTTACAATTCTGCATCACTGCTCCTAATCCAGTTCCATGTGCATCTGTAGACACCACTAATCCTTGGTTTCCGTCTGGAACTACTAACACGGGTGCATTGGTCAAAAAATGCTTTAACTAAAGGAATGCTTCCTCATATTTATCAGACCAAACAAACTTCACTTCCTTTCTGGTTAGCCTAGTTAAGGCTTCTATTACCCATGAGAAATCCTTCGTGAATCTCAGATAGTAGCCAACAATTCCAAGAAAGCTTCTAATCTCAGTCACCATCTCCGGTCTCTTCTAATTATTCACAGCTTCGATCTTACCTGGATCGACTGTTAGCACCGGAGTTGGTCACTAACACCCTTGAGTATAGTTATGTAGAGAGGTTAATGAAGAAAGTAAAGTTAAACAGAGAACGGTATGCAGATTTATATGAAGAAAATACGAACACCAGATTTATAGTGGTTCGGCGTAATTGCCTACATCCACTTTGAGGTTAATCTTTATTGCTTTTCTCGATAATCGATTACAGATACAATCCGTATACCAATTACTTGAATACAATTGCTAAGCAAAAAAAATAAGTCTTGAATGAGTCTTAAATGTGGCAGAGTCACCCCGGTGTTCTCCAAAAAAGGTCCCTTTCACTGTGCCCCTGCCTCTTTATTTATAGGCGAAGATGGGTTAGACTTACCTGGTGGGCCAGGTAGCTAAGTAGCTTGGCCCAAAAAGAGTGATCTCTGTGTGTCGATCCATAGATGCCGAACGGAAAAATGCCGAACAAGGCATGAATGCCGAACGATATCCTCATGCCGAACAAAGTGATGCCGAGCACTCTGAATGCCGAATGAAGTATTTGTGCCGAATGACACTGGAAGCCGACCCAGTGTGTTGTGCCAAACGACTCTGGATGCCAATTGATCTTGAATGCCGAGCGAGATTGACGCCGAACGACACTAGAAGCTGACCCAATGTGTTGTGCCGAATGACTCTGGATGCCGATCGATCCCGAATGCCAAACGAGATTTATGCCGAACGAAGTGATGTGTCGAACAAGGTTTAGATGCCGAGCAGCATGGAATGCCGAATGATCCTGCCACGCCGAACGTCTATAGATGTCAAACGATATACAATACCGAACGGATCTCAATGCCGAACACTCTTGCATGCCGACCGTCCCATAGATGCCAAACGAACCCGAGTGCCGAATGAATCATTTGTGCTGGACGAATATGGAAGCCGAGTGCTTTCTAATGCCGAAAGCTCCTAAATGCCGAGCATTCCTGAATGCCGAGTGTTCTCTAATACCGAACGATCTAGATGTCGAACGACTCATAAATGCCGAATAGTATGCAAATGCCGAGTACTTAGTTGCCTGGTCAAACCTTAAGGTATCACTTGCCCCCAATGTGCATCACGTGGTCGAACGTGGTGCGCTTTGAATCATGAGCTCTCCGTGTTTCGCTTCGAGCCTTGGCTCAGTTCTCTCGATAGTATCTTCTCTCGAATACCAGGTGAGGCGATGCTCGTCGAACGACATGCAAATTCCGAATAGCATAGCCGATGTCGAACGAGTTCGTCTTGACCGGTTCTACCGGTCATTATCCCTTCGACTTTCCCTCTTCTCCTATAAAGGTCGACATTTTCCTTCTTCTTCTCTTTTCACTTTTTACCTCCGTTATTTTCCAAGAACTTGCAACTTACCTCCCTTGAATTTCGTTCATCTTTCCAAACTCCCCTTCCTCCCTTGAATCCTACAAGCCCTTCCTACAGCTTCCTTCCAAATTAAGCTCAAACAACTCCCAATCTTAAGCTCACAGATCTTCAAGCTCCTGCCGTTCTCTTTGGTAAGGACCTTTCGATCGCTCTCTCAAATTAGGAAGTATAACATATTACTCAAACTCGTGAATCCTCCATAAAACGTAGAGAGTGGGGGTGTGTGGATGAGGGAGATAAAATGAGGCTCGGATGCGTCCTAGGGCTAGAACTCAGTATGCTTTTAGGCGATTTCGAGGTGGATGGATTGGAGAGGAGGAAGGTGGAAGATGCATTGCAGTGGCTCGGCATGATCTTTTAATGCCGAGTGATCCTATGGGAGCATGGGAATAAAGTTAAAGATAAGGCCTATTAGCGTGGATTGACATGGCCTTGGTTCGGCATGATCTCCCCATGCCGGATGAGGTTGGAGTGGAAAAATTGAAAGGAAGTGGAGAATGGACAGGATGCCGAACGTCATGGCTCAGCATGACTCGCCGAACGACTTGGCCATGCCGATCGGAAGAGATGGAGGGAAAAAAGGCAGATAATGTTAAGGGCGGAATGCCGAGCGGTATGGCTCGGCACAATCACGGTTCGACATGATTTTCCGCGTGCCGAACGGCCAAGAGGAAGGGTTGGAAGAGTGATGCTTATGTCGAATGACGCTTGTATTTAAGCCGACCAATATTTAGGCTGAGTGGCGCTTAGGCCGAACGTCATGAATGCCGAATGATACTTAGGCCAACCAATATTTTGGCCAAACGATACTTAGGCCGAACAACTATTCACTTTGCTTAATTTTATGACAAAAACAAGGACGAGGACCTAAGCAAACTAGCATATCGAACTAATCTGGACTGATAACTTCCTAGTTTCAGTAATCAAAAGTCTGAACTTAAATCGACAAAAAGGGATAATTTTCTTTAACAGATAACGCCAATGCCTGAGCCCGAAATTGAAAATATCATAGGGCAGGCTTTTGGAGACGGTCAGCGATGACGGTCTTTGAAGGCGACAATTTAAAGCTCAACTTTATACCATCAACTCTGTGACTTTCAATTTCTCAGCACTTATATATGAATCATCACACTAGTTCACATACCACACGGGGGGAATACTTGTGTTGTTAAGTCTAACGTCGATTGTTTTTTCAAGTATAGTTAAAACTCGTACTCTACTAGATTCAGTTTCTATCAAAGATGTCTAGGAAATCTAGCTCCGCCACGATCTCAGATAGACCCGGGCCGTCTTCTAAACAAGAAGTCGCAGATACTTCAAACCCGTCGACTTCCCTGCTCATAACTTAGCTCCCGACGCCCTGGAGGTATCAATTTTCTTGGACAACCCGGTCGATTCACAGGCTTCGAAGATTAATGAAAGTGCACTCCGTCGGATATGCTCTGTCCACGGAATCCCCTTCGATGACGTATTAGTTCCATGGAGGCACAATCGTCCACACTTGCCTCCAATTGGATACACAGCTTGTAATAAGTTTATGTGCTCGGTCGGCAGCGTGCCACTGTTTAACTCATTTCTTCGGGACGTGCTGCAATACATCGACATTGCCCCATCACAACTGCACCCGAATGGTCACGCCTTCCTCTATGGTAACTACATCCTCTTCATGAATGTCCTCTCTAGGCCTCCAACCCCATGTGACATCAGATACACACACACACACACACACACACACACACACACACACACACACACACATATATATATATGATCAAGAAGCGGAGAGATAGCCCCTCTTTCATGTTTCTTGAGCCGCACCACAAATGCCAGATCTTAACTGAGGCATGTAGCAAGTTTGCCCTGTACAAATAGGAATGGTTTTATGTGTGTTGCCCTCCTAGTTTAGCGAGGAGATAGGTGGAAGGAAGTAAGTCTTTTCTCTGGATCGATATTCAAACCTTGTCAAAGCCGTGCCTTTTCTAACTCTTTTTTCCATCTTTTCAGGTATCAATCCACGTCCTGACGGCCGTGGATATTCTGAAGCCATCGAAGCTATTAGAGCCCTTTCTGCTGAAGAACGAGACATCCGAACTCTTATTTCGAATGAGTCGCTTACAACGTTTGGACCGTTGGCAGAAGGCCATCGGATAAGCCTTCCTCAGGGCGTTACCATACCCAGGCCCACCTCTGGCAAAGGGAATAAGCAAGCTGAGTCTTCAGCATGTAACGCCCCTGGCACACTAGAAGAAGGAGAGATCAAGGAAACCGAAACACCTGAAGCACAAGATGAGAACGTTGGTCCTACTAGGACTCGATAGTCAAAGTTCACGACATCGAAATGTCATCTTCCCCTTCGAAGAGGAAAAATAAACCGGCGTACAAGATAAGGAGGGAAAAAGTTGGCGCAACCTCTAAAGTTACTCTTATTCCAACAGAGAAAGAGGCTTCCTCTCAATGTTTAGAAAGTTCTCTAAAGGGCCTCTCGAACCTCTCCATACCTGACGATCTACTTAATTATGATTTTGACGATCCATGGGCACTTAAACTTCACTCGCCCATAGAGGCGATGCAGGCGTTCAAGCCCAAACTCAGGGAGAGAAATCTCCTATTAGTAAAGAAACTGGTCCGTCGGGGGAAACACTAGGATACACACAAACACATGCACTCCACCTTGCACTTAAATTTCCCTCATCACACTACTCTTTTCTGATTTGTTATTATTCAAATTCTGTGCAGGTGACATGGGCGTTTACACGGAATTGATCGTCTCCGCGGGTCATCTATCTTCCATCATTCTAGACGGGACTCAGGTTGCAAAAAACGTCGGGACAGAGACGGTGATGGCGATAGGGATTATAATTCCCGAGACTCATCATCTCGGAAGAAAACATATTATCAGCCCAAATACCACCAACATCCCTTTTCTCACTCATAGCAAAGCAAAGATAAGCACGGCCATAATGGGTCGCAATCCGATGTTCCCCATGATCAACACTCCGACTCCTCTTCCATACGACAGTCCCAGGATCCTTAAAGGAGAGCTGAACTTTCGAAGTCGTCTCCTCCTGTTCCTGCAACAAATCCATCAGTATCGGAGAGACTGGCCGAGCTTAAAGTTAAATTTCCAAAAATCTACTTTGATGGTCTGAAGTTTCTCCCGGCGATCCATCATATTCGTGGAGATGTCAAGCAGAGCATTATCGCCTGTACCAATGACATCTATGTTCAGCATTACGCGTTCATTCATCTTGTTGAGAAAGTGTCAGAAGTCTCCATAGAATGCCAACATGAGATTGATCGCCTGAAACTTGAGGCTATTCATGACTAAGATATTATCAAAGCTCAGGACGAAGAGATTGCATCTTACAAATCTCAGCTTGAGGCCGCCCAGCAGAGCGCCAAAGGTACCACTAAAGTTATAACTCGTTTAGAATCAACTCACAAAAAAGAAATCGACGAGGCGGTACGAAGCTGTGGGGATTTACCTTTGGAGAAAGACTCGATACAAAAAGAAAGGGATGCATTCTGCCTCCGAGTCAAAGAACTTAAGGAGCGACTCCGCAAAGAGCAAGAAGAGAAGATTGCTGCCAAAGAAGAGTTACAACGGTATTGCGACGAGATCGTTGCAACGTGACTCCTAAAGACAAAACTTGAGGACGAGCTTTCTAAAGTTGAGGCGCTGAAGGATGAAGTCCGTGAAGAGGGCAAAAAGATAGCATCTGTGGAGATCGATTACCGTCTTGAGGTGGCCAAGGGAAGGTAGGGAAGACGTCAAAAGCATGTTCAACCAGCTTATTGGCGAATTCAATGCCCCCATTCTCATTCACTGGGACTTAACTTTTCTGGGCAAGGGCTATCTTGAATCTTTGGCCGAGGCGTGGGAGACCTTAATTGAATCAAGAAGGCCGAACATGGTATCGAGGAGGTTGATGAGGGGGCTTTGATAAAATAATTCCTTAAGGGCAACGAGCCTTCGGACCTGTCAGCGGCTAAAGCCTTTTATTGCAAAGGCTGCCCCTCAACGAAAGGGAAAGAAGTTATCGCCGGTCCGTCCGGGATTGAGTCTCCGGCTCATGTGCCTACCCAGCCGGCTGGTCGGCCAATACTCGATCCTTTTGAACAACACATCGGCTATGACTCGGAGGATCCCGACCTTGGCGTTCACGTTTTGTCCCCTATTCCAGAGGGTGAGACCCCCCTAACGGCTGGGAGCTAGCCGGAACCTAGTAGGCAACTCTTTTGCTTTAACATTCCAAGAGTTTTCGATTTTCACCAGAAGCTATCGCATTCTAATGCTCGCTTTTTGTGATTTTGTGCAGGCCGTTATGATCTTGAGCCCACTCCGAGGAGCGATGTCGCCAAGGAGGTGAGGGAAAAAACGAGTGAAGCCACTCACGCAGGAGAGGCTCTCGGTCTAGATGCTCGGGTGATCGGAGCGCTTGATGAGGACAAATCTGAGACTTCCTGTCCCATCGATGGGAGTTATGAAGATGAAATTATAGGCGTCTCTAAGCATGCATCCGAACTGAGCATGAAGGAGCAGCTTGAGAAAGAGAAGGAAAAGACGGTCAAGATCAAGGTCGAAAGACCTGGACGATCCTTTGAACAAGCCATTGAAGGTCATCCTCTCAGGTGGGTCCAAATCCATGGATGTTCCTCGTACTTCTTCAACTGTCACTCCCCCGTCAAAGAAAGCTATCAAGGGTAAACGTACCGGGGAGGAGTCATCTGGCAAAAGGTCAAAGAAGTCAAAGAAGTAGTATTCGCTCTCGTTCAACAAGAGCTAGTTTAGATTATGTAATTATTTTTGTTTTCGTAGTTCATGTAAATAAAATTATTTGTGATGAATAAAACTTAGTTCTTTTCCCTCTCAGAGGACTGTTGTTGTTTGGTTTTTTATATAACCGTGGTCAAAACCCGAGCTACTGCAAGTTACATGAACTTCTCGATTCATCTTCAAACAAGTTGACAACTTTCTTGGTATTTTCACATTCTTTTATCCCATGCTCTGGGGACATAGAATATTTTCCAATCTGTACGCCAAGGGCACGATGACTTCAAGTCATTTATGCCCAGTCCGCCCTCAGGGGACTTGGTCATTTAAATCGTTTATACTCTGGTCCGCACTCTAGGGACTCAGAGTATTCCAGTCCGCACTCCGGGACTTGGAGATTTTTGGTCGTTTATACTCGAGTCCGCACTCTGGGGACTTAGAGCACTCCAGTCCGCACTCCGGGGACTTGGATATTTTGAGTCGTTTATACTCGAGTCCGCACTCTGTGGACTAAGAGTACTCCAGTCCGCACTCCCGGGGCTTGGAGATTTTTAGTCATTTATACTCAAGTCCGCATTCTGGGGACTTAGAGTACTCCAGTCCGCACTTTGGGGACTTGGAGAGTTTGAGTCGTTTATACGCGAGTCCGCACTCTGGGGACTTAGAGTACTCCTATCCGCACTCCGGGGACTTGGTGATTTCAAATCATTTATTCTCGAGTCCGCACTCTAGGGACTTAGAGTACTCTAGTCCGCACTCCGGGGACTTGGAGATGTTGAGTCGTTTATACTCGAGTCTGCACTCTGGGGACTTAGAGTACTCCAGTCCACATTCCGGGGACTTGGAGATTTTGAGTCGTTTATACTCGAGTCCGCACTCTGGGGATTTAGAGTACTCTAGTCCGCACTCTGGGGACTTAGAGATTTTGAGTCGTTTATACTCGAGTCCGCACTATGGGGACCTAGAGTACTCCAGTCCGCACTCAGGGGACTTGGAGATTTTGAGTCGTTTATACTCGAGTCCGCACTCTAGGGCCTAGAGTACTCCAGTCCGCACTCTGAGGACTTGGAGATTTTGAGTCGTTTATACTCGAGTCCGCACTCTGGGGACTTAGAGTACTCCAGTCCGCACTCCGAGGACTTTGAGATTTTGAGTCTTTTATACTCGAGTCCGCACTCTGGGGACCTAGAGTACTCCAGTCTACACTCTGGGGACTTGGAGATTTTGAGTCGTTTATACTCGAGTCCGCACTCTGGGGACTTAGAGTACTCCAGTCCGCACTACGGGGACTTGGAGATTTTGAATCGTTTATACTCGTTCGTATGTCAGACAGAATAATGTATCTCTTAGTCATTTGTTATAGTGTTATCATACACAGGAACATCGACAATTCATGGGAAAAAGAAATGGCTTCAAGCCTTTATTAATGCAAATAAGCTAAATTTTCTTTTTACATGCCATAAACTAGGAATAGAAACTTGCTGGAAATAAATGCAACTAAAATATGATAGAAATGAACTAAGTGTAATAATGCCACAAATGTTCACCATTCCATGCTCGGGGGCATATCGCACCATCGACGGTCGCTGGCTTGAAAGTTCCTTCTCCAAGCTTCCGTTCAATGACGTATGGACCTTCCCATGCGGGGCTCATGTGTGATGGAACTGGGAAACTCGTTTCAAAACGAGATCAGCCACGCCAAAGATTCTCGGTCGGACTTTTCATTATAATATCGAGCAACTCGGTGCTTGTACACGGCCGCTCTTAAATTAGCTTCTTCGCATTTTTCATCAATGAACTCCAACAATTCTAGCAAGAGATCTTGATTTGACTCAGGGTCATAATAAATTACCCGATGTGATGGGACTTCAAGTTCCACAAGTATGACAGCTTCCATGCCATATGCTAATGCGAATAGAGTGTGGCCATGTGAGCCCAAAGTGCTGTTGAAAGCTCATCCACTCACTTGCCTCTAGCCTTTTCCAAACATTTTTCAACATGGATTTGATTATCTTGTTTACAGCCTCCACTTGTCCATTAGCTTTCGGATGAGCAACTGCTGCAAAAATTTTCTCAATACCATATTTTTGGCAAAATTCCCTAAACTCTTTGCTTTCAAACTGAGTTCCATTGTATGTAACGATGGTTCGTGGCAGGCCAAAGCGGCATATTATATTTCGTACAATGAAATTAATGACTTTCTTGGTGATGATAGTGGACAAAGGCTCTGCTTCTGCCCACTTGGTAAAGTAATCGACCGCAACAATCGTGTATTTTGCACCACCTTTGGATAGGGGTAAGGAACCGACTATATCGATCCCCCACATTGCAAATGGCCAAGGACTAACCATTTGTGTGAGTTCCGTCGGTGGAGCTCTTGGGATTTTCGCATACTTCTGGCATTTGTCATGTCTTCTTACGTAGTCTGCGGCATCTCGATTTATAGTTGGCCAATAGTATCCATAGCGGAGGATTTTCTTTGCTAACGTCTGCCCCCCGGTATGGTCACCACATTCACCTTCATGGACTTCCGTCAGGACTCGTTTTATCTCATCATGGGCAACGCACCGGAGCAATAGGGTCTAGAATCCCCTTCGATACATTATTCCATCCTACATTACATAATGAGAAGCCTTACGAATGACTTGTCCTCTTTCGCTCCTTCTTTCGGGCACGGCCCCGTGTAACAAGTACTGCTTGAATGGGGTCATCCATGAATCCTTCTCGGTTTCTGTTTCTAACATGAAATCTACCTCCATTATATTTATGCTCGGAAAATGTAAGGTTTCAACAGGAAACAATCCCATCTGCTGTGCATCGCAAGTGCTTGCAAATTTTTCCAATGAATCAGCTGCTCTATTTTGTTCACGTGGAACATGTGAAATATCATAATACTCGAGATTCGCTAGCAGCTCCTGAACTTGGGTCAAATACGGGGAAAGTCTCTACCCCCTTGCTTGGTAGTCTCCACGCACTTAATACACCACCGGGTTGCGAGTCATAAAAGATTTCAACCGATCTTATTCCCAATTCTTTGACGAGTCTTATGCCCGCAATCAATGCTTCATACTCGGCTTTGTTATTCGTTGCTGTAAATTCGAGCTTCAAAGCATAGCAAACTGATCGGTTTTTAGGAGTTGCAAGAACTATGCCAACCCCCGAACAACGGTCGTTAGATGCCCCATCGGTGTACATCTTCCATCGGACGAGAGGTCTGACATTGCGGCCGTTTGATTCGTCTATCATGGTGAATTCAGCGATGAAATTCTTTAGTGCTTGTCCCTGTATGGCCTTTTGCGGCAGGTAAGTAATATCGAACTGCCTCAATTCGATATTCCACTTTAACATTCTTCCAGAAGTTTTCGGTCGTTGGAGTATCTGAGCAAGGGGTGATCATTGTAAACACTGATTGGGTGTGCTTGAAAATATGGGCGAAGCTTGCGTGATGCAATCACCAAGCAATAGGCTAATTTCTCGATCTTGGGATAGTTTCCTTCTGCCCCCATCAGACGTTTACTAACACAGTTAACTGGTTTTTGAACTCGGTCCTCTTCACGAACCAAAGCCGTACTGATAGCATGTTGGGATACTGCCAAGTACACATACAACATGTCATGGTCTATTGGTTTCGATAGCATTGGGGGGCTCTCCAAACATCTTACCAGAGCTCGGAATGCTTCCTCACAGTCGGATGTCTACTCCAAATTCCTTTTCCCCTTCTTTATCACATCAAAGGAAGGAATGCACTTATCCGTGGCTCTGGATATGAATCGGCTCAGCGCTGCCACCTTTCCGTTCAAGCTTTGTACTTGCTTTATAGTTCTGGGCACTTGTATGTCCCGAATAGCCTGAATCTTTTCCAGTTTAGCTTCAATTCCATGTGCATTCACAATGAAACCCAAGAACTTTCCTGATGCCACGCCAAAAGAGCACTTCAAGGGGTTGATCTTCATACCGTAATGTATGAGTATATCGAACATTTCTGCTAAGTCTCGGATGTGGTCGTTTGACTGCCGTGATTTCACGAGCATGTCATCCACATAGACTTCCATCGTCTTACCGATCTGGTCCTTAAACATCCGATTCACCAGACACTGATAAGTTACTCCCGCATTTTTCAATCCAAAGGGCATTACTACATAGCAGTATAGCCCCATATTTGTGAAAAAAATAGTGTGCTCTTGGTTTGGAATGTGCAACGGGATCTGATTGTATCCTAAGTACGCATCCATAAATGACAATAAATCATGTCCGACGGTATAGTCGACGAGCTGGTCGATTCTAGGTAAAGGGAATCTATCCTTCGGGTATGCTTTATCCAGATCGGAGTAATCAACACAAGTTCTCCACTTTCCATTTGCTTTCTTCACTAGCACTGGGCTAGATATCCATTCAGGGTAGAGGGCGTCGCGGACGAACCCATTGGCTTTGAGTTTGTCCACCTCCTCTTTGAGAGCCGCGGACCTTTTCGGTTCCATACCTCTCCTTTTCTATTTTACGGGAACGTGTTTCGGGTCTATGTTCAACATATGACTCACGATTGTTGGAGAAATACCGCACATATCAGAGTGTGTCCAAGCGAAAATGTTCAGATTCGCCCGGGGGAAATCACTAAGATCTCGACTACTGAAGGGTCAAGTTGCGATCCAATCTTAAGAACTCGTGATGGGTCATCCCGGTTGACTGGGATGTCGATCATCAGCTCAAACGGTGCTGCATTCGTTTCCCTGGGTTCCCCATCATCATCTCTCGGATCTATGTTTCTAAGGATCCGAGAATGCTGCCCGAGCCAGGGCTCGGGCACTACTTGTCAATCATTAGTCTTTAGGATGCGGACAGAGCTATCCGCAACCTTTCCCTTCTCTCTCCGCTGAGCCTCTCTCAGTTCCGCTACATAACAAGCGGGACCGGTAGCATGATCGCCATGTACAACACCGACTCCTTTGTCTGTCGAAAATTTTAATGTCAAACACCATGGGGCCAAAGCAGCCCTAAATTCTGCCAAGGCTGGGCGACCCAAAAAGACATTGTATGGAGAGTCAACATCCATTACTATGAATGGTAGGACTCGCACTCTCCTATGCTCACCTTACCCCACTTCAACTGGTAGCTCTATATACCCCATCGCGTCGGTTGCAGCACCGTTAAAGCCGTGGATACGGGCTTTGCATGGTTTCAAATCTTTCGTTTCCATCTTCATATGGTCATAAGCCTTCTTGAAGATGATGTTGACAGAGCTTCCACAATCAATCAAGATTCGTTTCGCATAAGCTGGCCCAATTGTTGCAGATAGAACCATTGGGTCGATAATAGGAGCCTCCACCTTGTCCGCGTCTCGACTCCTAAACACTATATTGTCAGTCATCATGCGTTGTTGCTTTGCGTGGGTTCCATCTTCCACATTCAAACAGCATTCATAATCCGCATGCCTCAAGGAGGTACCATATCGTTCCATCTCCTGCCAATTCTTGTCTACAGGATGAGGTCCTCTGAAAATAGTGTTTATGATCAATCTGCCCACAGTCCGAGCAGGTTGTTCTGGTTGGCGTGGAGCCGGCCTGCGTCTGGGGTCTGACGTTTCTTGCCTTCCATCTTGCGGGTTTTTGACAAATTCCTGTAGTTTTACCGTCTGATCAACTTTTCTATGGCATCATGGAGGTGTCTACAATCCTCAGTATTGTGCCCATGGGTCTCATGGAAGCGACAGTACTTCCCTGTCCTTTTCTGTTCTTCAGCGGATTCCTTCGGGCACGACATTTTGTATTCAAAGGTGTTACAGGTAGATAGATAAATGTTTTCAAGAGAAGTATTCAGCTGGGTGTATTCATTGTAGGTCGGAATCCTTGGCTTCCATTTCCTTGATTCTCTTTTCTTTCCGGGATTTCCACCTCCGGATCCTGTGGACTACCCAGGCTTGTTCTGGACGTTGACTAGAACTTTTCCCGAACTATTGCCGGACTACTTCACGGCGATGTTACTTTTCACAGTCTCCTGAATAGGCACTGGTGCCTTATCTCGTCTCATCCATCAAGCCTCCTCCCTCCGTATGAACTGATGAGCTTTGGAATAGAATCGTTCCAATGTAGCTGGGGGCTTTCCCGCCAACCAATCTCCAAATTTAGAGTTTGGATCTACACCTCGCATTACCGCCATCAAAATGGCATGGTCGTTAGGATTGCTTACTTCAGTGGCAGAAACATGAAACCTGTAACAACCCGCATATTTATCGATTGTATATTTAAATATTTTATTTAAATATTTCACCGTTCGTCGGATTTTGGTCCGAAAAGCTACTTTTTGCAAACAATCGAATTGGGACTCGAGACCACCTCCATTGAGTTCAAAATGACGTTTGTGACCTTTTTGAGTATAAACTTCGATATGTTTGGAGTTAGTCGAATTTGGCTACTTTTTCACTTAGGGATTTGGTTTGTTGTCTCAGCCTATTAACCCCAGCTGAGCCCTAGCTCCACCCCCACTTATCTTCATTTTTAATTCCTAACCCTTCAAGCTTTAGCAACAATGGTGGAAGAGAGTGGAAATTGAAACTCCAAGCCCTAGTTCCTCTCGCTAGCTCAAGTTCTTGCTCCAAAATAAAAGAGAACCCATTAGTAAGCATCTCCTTCTTCTTCTTCAACTCATTCTCACTTTGATTTCAGAAAATTCCTAAACCTAATTTAGGAAATGTTTCTCTTTTAAGCTTAGATTCAAGCTTCTTGTGTTGAGATTGAAGCGTGGTTGATCTTCCTTCGTCTTCAAGCTTCTCATTCATTGTTTTCGGGTTCAAAGGTGAGATTTTTATCTCACATCTATGTCTATATCTATCTTTGTTGTTAGGTATGAATTCCTAACACGTATTTATGTTCATTTGCTTTTGGTTTGGATTGATTTGGTGAATATTTCAATTTTTGGTGTTTTGTAGTCAAATCTTTAAAAATCCAATCTTTGATGTTTGAACATGTTTTTGGTGATGCATCGAAGAGCCTATAGTGTGGGTTGCCGATTGGCATAAATCCTTAGTCGTCGTTGCTCGTCCGATCGCTCCCGATTCGTTTTGGCCACTTTGGCCTAGGCAAATTGTTGCCCCGACCAGGTGACCAGACGTCTGGTGACCAAGTCCAGACGTCTGGTTTGGACCTGGAGAGGTAAAATATAGCCACGCAGAATATAAAAAAAAAGGCAGAGACTAATTCCAGACGGCTGGATAGGTCTCAGACGTCTGACTTGAAGTTTCAGACGTCTGGGTGTTCTCTGGATTATTCCCAGAGAACAAATCCAGACGTCTGGATTCTAAACCAGACGTCTGATTAGTTCTCAGACGCCTGGATTGGATTTTCAGACGTCTGGAAATGTTTAATTTGCCTATTTTGGCTATTTTTGAGTTTATTTCCAACTTTAATCGATTCATGTTGATTCCCTTTTTGTTGCTATCATTTATTATGGACTTTGATGACATTTTCATCGTGATGTTTAGGAATATCCATTTTGATGGATTCGGTGTTGATTTCTTTGGATTTTTATTCACGTCTTCGAATGTGAACTTTTATGATCAATTGTTCCTACAATCACTTCTATGATTTGTCACTTTAAAATATAAAGGTTTTCTATACTAGTAGTAAATATCAAAACTCTTTCTTCAAATGATTTCAACACTATTTTATTACAAAGCTCGTTTTCTCAAACCGATTTCCAATCTATTAGTATATACAAACCTTTACCTCACTCGTATGAGAAATCTAATTAAATGACTTAGTAAAACAAGTGGTATGAAACGCTTGCGTTTACTTCGTCGGTTAATTCTTGGAATTGTTCGATTGAATCTCTTGTGACAATTTTCTAGTGGAGATCTACAATTTGTTCGTAAATATTTAAGTTAAGCTAGTGGTTATGGGACATGAAGCTAAGCTCATATATTTACTAGCTTACTGTAATTGACACTTCTCTTTGATCATGATGATCATTTTATGTTTTAGACTAGCATTGTGCGATGTCTTTTTGATTTGGTTCATCGGTTGTCACGCTTTACGACGTCGTTGTTCCCTTTGATTGTGATTTGTTTCATCGGATGTCATGCTGTACGACGTCGTTGTTCCCTTTGATTGTAATTTGGTTCATCGGATGTCACGATGTACGATGTCGTTGTTCCCTTTGATTGTGATTTGGTTCATCGGATGTCACGCTGTACGACGTCGTTGTTCCCTTTGATTGTGATTTGGTTCATCGGATGTCACGCTGTACGGCGTCGTTGTTCCCTTTTATTGTGATTTGGTTCATCGGATATCACGCTGTACGGCGTCGTTGTTCCCTTTGATTGTGATTTGGTTCATCGGATGTCACGCTGTACGACGTCGTTGTGCCCTTTGATTGTGATTTGGTTCATTGGATGTCACGCTGTACGACGTCGTTGTTCCCTTTGATTGTGATTTGGTTCATCGGATGTCACGCTGTACGACGTCGTTGTTCCCTTTGATTATGATTTGGTTCATCGGATGTCACGCTGTACGACGTCGATGCTCCGAATTATTTGATTTCTGGATTTCGTGTGTTGAATTCTGGAATTTATGTTTCACCAACTTTTACGATTGGCATTGATATGTATGTCATTTATTGTGGCTTGGTGAATGAAATTAGGAGTATGACATTCCTTTTTATCTTTGAGAAGATCCTTGCGATATTGATTAATCTCTTGTTGATTTTCAATTACTTATATATATATATATCACAGCTTGGCATTGTGATTGTTATGCGTTTAGTCATATCTCTTATTCTATATCATTTCATCTGATATTTATAGCTAGACTGATCCGTTTATTATTTTCTTCTTATAAATAATACTCGGGTCAGACTGAGATTTTACAGGTGCTTCTGCTTGCCACCTTATCGGACCATCATATGATCTTTTGGCTAACTACTTAGCTTTTAGTTTTGTTGTATACATTTGAGATACAGACTCTATGATGTATACTTATTCTTTTGTCTAGCACTTGTATCTATTCTTTTTGATATTGTGGATCTTGTTTGACCAATACTCTGATGTACACTTTCATGTGTTATATTCATATCTATTTCCGCCTTTGTGATATGAATTATCTTTGACTGATTTGTGTTATGTTTATTTCTATATTTGTTTCCGAAGACCTTTATAGCCACTGTGTAGTAGCTTTGAGTTTGTGTCGATATGTCGGATTTCCTCTTGAGATGAAAAGTTATATTTTTATCTGGCATATGGGTACTTGCACAAAGCAATTATACAGATGGTCGCTCCTCAACAGCCTTATTCTCCGTGCTAGTCGACAGCATTACTCCGTAGTGTTCTTGGCTAGCGTGGGTATAGAGGTGGGGCGTTACAGCTTGGTATCAGAGCCAAACTTCGGAACAATGTAGAATAATTTAATAAGGATCATCGTCCTAAGTCCATCTTAGGAGTTGTGCTTTAGGATTTAATTCGAGTCTTCGTACCGATTCATCCTATTTTCTTTATGATTCCTTGTTTTATCAATCAAGTTTGATTGAAATTTATTTTGAGAATAACTTTTTCCTCTTCTTTCTTTCTTTGTTAAAAAAGAGAAATGGTTAGACCTGGCCGTCCCAGCGCCGGTCAATCTAGTGTTACTCCACCGGGTGGAGTATTTATGTCTGCCCAGCAGCTTCTTGATCTAGTAAAGAATGCTCAAGCTGCCGGTCCCAATCCAGAGCCTACTCATCCTAGATCCGGTTTTGCACGCTTGTGCAGAGACTATACCGATTCGGGTGGAAGGCCATTCAGGGGATCCGAGGGTGTTATAGAAATTCAAGCTTGTCTCAAATCATGTGATCGCATCTTTTCTCGCATGAACCTTATTGATCTACATCGAGTCCAAGTGGCTTCTAGCATGCTCCAAGAAAGAGCATTAGATTGGTATGAGCTTTTAATTTCTGAAATCATTGAAGCGGATCTCACTTGGGAGCAATTCCGGGAAAGGTTCGAATTGAAATTTGTGCCGAAGGCCGAAAAAGTAACTTTGGCCCGACGTTTTATTGACCTTGTTCAAGGTGAATCTTCTGTGACAGACTATGTCGCATCTTTCGAATCTCTTTCCAAATACGGGGTTGAATACATTAATACCCCATTGAAGAAAAATCAGAGATTTGTCTATGGCTTGAATAAGAATCTTAAGAAGCCATTACTTCTGAAACTTGAGGTTTCATTTGATCAGCTTATTGATATCGCTCTTCGTCTTGAAGAGGACGATAATGAAGGTGATGTTGAAGTTGTGCGTGCCCAACAGAACTTCGACAATAACTTGAAGAGGCCTATCAAATTCAAAGGCCCCAATTCTAATAAGAAAGGAAAGCAACCAATTCTGGTAGCAAAGACTCCTACCTCTAGTCGTGGACAATGCTACAATTGTGGTTCCACGAACCACTATGCAAGGGAGTGTTCGAAACCGCTCTTTTGTCGCTATTGCAAAAATTCGGGTCACCATATTACTGCATGTCCCATACTTCAAAGTAAGAAGGAGGGAGAGCTCAATGCAGTGCAAGCCCCTAGTGGCACTTCTCTTGGTCAAGGTATTTCTCATTCAATCCTTGATTACATTTGTTTTATGATTTTCCTTTTCGAGTTCTTTTTTATATGGGTTTCATCTCACTATTTTATATCAAAAGAACTTGTGATTCTTTTTCTTTAAAAATATTTTGGGCTTGATGTCTTCGTTGAGAATTGCGAATCCGGATGGTAGATCCGCAACACTCAATTTGCTTTTATTTGATGTCGAAAATTATTTTATGTGATTTTTCTTTCCGAGCCGATATTTTTAATTAGGCTCCGGAATTGATTTGTGCGATAGGATTGGCTTAATCATTAATGAAGCCTGTATCCTATTTTCTCGAGTGGACTATTCATCTTCGACATTTTCAATCTGTTAAGCAGATTTCTATTTTTCCTTTATGATTTTGATTTAAAAATTGATGGCATCATTTTATTCTTTAAGCTCACATGTTGAGTAGAGCGTTATTTCTCTCATTTGGGTAGTTGTGAATTTTCCGGAATCTTTGAGCTTGTCTTAGGATTATCACATAAGCAATCTTTTGAGTGGTGTTAAGGTCTTTCCAGTTTGACCTTGCCACCGATTTTCATTAGCTACGAGTTGCGGAAGTTAGCATTCCACTTACCGCATTCCGCACTCGTTATGATTCTTATGAATGAGTTATTATGTCATTCAGTTTGCCCATCTTATTTCATCCATTTCATAAATCGAGTATTCTATGAATATCTCGATAAGTCCATTCTTGTATTTATTGATTTTGGATGAAAATAGCAATTTAAAATTTTGCAAAATCTTTTTCATAAGATTTATTTAGAAGTATAACGGGATTTTTGTTCTTAAAAAGAACAAAGAATATTCTTAGAAGTTTTTGAGAAACTTACTTATCTAATAGAATATGATTTTGTGATTGTATTGCCCATTTAGTGTTTTAAGAATTCTGGTCGATGCGCTTGATCAACGTTATCGATAAGAATCTCCTAAACGCTTTGATGAGACAGTTAGACACGATATATTGACTTGTAAAAATGTAAATTTTTGTAGAAAGATTATTACATAAAAATAAAAATGTAATTTTGAAAGTTTTAACTTTTCGGGAAAGAGGATTATTTAAAAAGAACTCTTCCTTTAGATACTCTTATTCTTGCGATTCCTGAAGAGGAACCAAGACTTTGCTATTTGTACCGATACTAGTCGTATTGGTTTGGATGTCGTTCTCTTGCAAAGGAGAACGTGCTATCATTTGTGCTTCTAAATCATTATAGCTTATCGAGATTAGATATGCCACTCATGATCTAGTGCTCGCGGCTATTGATTTTACTTTTGGAATTTGCCATCATCATATTTGGATGAGAAATTTGTTCTCTACCTCGATCATAAATCTTTGGAATATTTATTTTCTCATAAGGAACTTCATGTTGACTCGAGTTCCTGGCATCTTATGATCTTGATATTCCTTTTATTCCCGAAGGGGAAATCATGTTGACAACGCGCTTTGTCGTAGACAACAAGTTGTTGATTCTTTGATGTTGTCTAAATGGAATTATCTTTTTATCAAGTTCATCGGGCGTTTTGATGTACTTCGTTTTATTAAGTTTCATCTCATTTCTTTTATGGATTGCGTCTGATGTTCTTTTATGGTGTTCGATTCATCGGATGTACTGTTATTATACTACATCGATGTTCCATCTTATCTGGATCAATGGATGTACCATTATTATACTACATCGTTGTTCCGGTTTATCGGTTCATTGGACGTACCGTTTTTGTACTACGTCGGTGTTCCGAAATTATTCGGGCTTTGGTTCATTGGGCGTACCGTTTTTGTACTACGCTGATGTTCCAAATTATTTGAGTTTCTAGTTTCTCGGGCGTACTGTTATTATACTACGTCGTTGCACCAGCTCAATTTTCTGCTATTCTTGACGTTCTCCACGTCTTTTATCTACGGAAATGCCTTAGGGATCCGGTTTTTATTCTTGTGCTCGGTGATATTATGGAAATTGAAGTTTCACCAGATTTGATTTATGAGCAACATTCCATTCGCATCATTGCTTCGGAAGTTGAGCGCCTTCGGAATAAAGATATTCTTCTTGTGAGAGTTCAATGGTTCTCAAATCTTAGGGATTACTCTTGGGAATCTAGAGAATTCATCGAGCGATCCCATTCGTGCTAACTCTTTCGTTCTGTTTATGGTGAACTTCTTATTTCAATTTTCTTTTGTGATGATATGCTTTTATGGTTGTTACTTCTTATTTTCCTCTTAAGTATTGCGAGGACGCAATTTCTTTAAGGAGGGGAGTCTGTAACAACCCGCATATTTATCGATTGTATATTTAAATATGTTATTTAAATATTTCACCGTTCGTCGGATTTTGGTCCGAAAAGCTATTTTTTGCAAACAGTCGAATTGGGACTCGAGACCACCCCCACTGAGTTCAAAATGACGTTTGCGACCTTTTTGAGTATAAACTTCGATATGTTTGGAGTTAGTCGAATTTGGCTACTTTTTCACTTAGGGCTTTGGTTTGTTGTCTCAGCCTATTAACCCCAGCTGAGCCCTAGCTCCACGCCCACTTATCTTCATTTCATTTCTAATTCCTAACCCTTCAAGCTTTAGCAACAATGGTGGAAGAAAGTGGAAATTGAAACTCCAAGCCCTAGTTCCTCTTGCTAGCTCAAGTTCTTGCTCCAAAATCAAAGAGAACCCATTAGTAAGCATCCCTTCTTCTTCTTCAACTCATTCTCACTTTGATTTCAGAAAATTCCTAAACCTAATTTAGGAAATGTTTCTCTTTTAAGCTTAGATTCAAGCTTCTTGTGTTGAGATTGAAGTGTGGTTGATCTTCCTTCGTCTTCAAGCTTCTCATTCATTGTTTTCGGGTTCAAAGGTGAGATTTTTGTCTCACATCTATGTCTATATCTATCTTTGTTGTTGGGTATGAATTCCTAACACTTATTTATGTTCATTTGCTTTTGGTTTGGATTGATTTGGTGAATATTTCAATTTTTGGTGTTTTGTAGTCAAATCTTTAAAAATCCAATCTTTGATGTTTGAACATGTTTTTAGTGGTGCATCGAAGAGCCTATAGTGTTGGGTTGCCGATTGGCATAAATCCTTAGTCGTCGTTGCTCGTCCGATCGCTCCCGATTCGTTTTGGCCACTTTGGCCTAGGCAAATTGTTGCCCAGACCAGGTGACCAGACGTCTGGTGACCAAGTCCAGACGTCTGGTTTGGACCTTTAGAGGTAAAATATAGCCACGCAGAATATAAAAAAAAGGCAGAGACTAATTCCAGACGTCTGAAATTTAGGATCAGACGTCTGGATAAGTCTCAGACGTCTAACTTGAAGTTTCAGATGTCTGGGTGTTCTCTGGATTATTCCCAGAGAACAAATCCAAACGTCTGGATTCTAAACCAGACGTCTGATTAGTTCTCAGGCGCCTGGATTGGACTTTCAGACGTCTGGAAATGTTTAATTTGCCTATTTTGGCTATTTGTGAGTATATTTCCAACTTTAATCGATTCATGTTGATTCCCTTTTTGTTGCTATCATTTATTATGGACTTTGATGACATTTTCATCGTGATGTTTGGGAATATCCATTTTGATGGATTCGGTATCGATTTCTTTGGATTTTTATTCACCTCTTCGAATGTGAATTTTATGATCAATTGTTTCTACTCTATGATTTGTCACTTTAAAATATAAAGGTTTTCTATACTAGTAGTAAATATCAAAACTCTTTCTTCAAATGATTTCAACACATTTTATTACAAAGCTCGTTTTCTCAAACCGATTTCCAATCTATTAATTTATGCAAACCTTTACCTCATTCGTATGAGAAATCTAATTAAACGACTTAGTAAAACAAGTGGTATGAAACGCTTGCGTTTACTTCGTCGGTTAATTCTTGGATTTGTTCGAATGAATCTCTTGCGACAATTTTCTAGTGGAGATCTACAATTTATTCGTAAATATTTAAGTTAAGCTAGTGGTTATGGGACAGGAAGCTAAGTTCATATATTTACTAGCTTGCTGTAATTGACACTTCTCTTTGATCATGACGATCATTTTATGTTTTAGACTAGCATTGTGCGATGTCTTTTTGATTTGGTTCATCGGATATCACGCTGTACGACGTCGTTGTTTCCTTTGATTGTGATTTGGTTCATCGGATGTCACGCTGTACGACGTCGTTGTTCCCTTTGATTGTGATTTGGTTCATCGGATGTCACGCTGTATGACGTCGTTGTTCCCTTTGATTGTGATTTGGTTCATCGGATGTCACGATGTACGACGTCGTTGTTCCCTTTGATTGTGATTTGGTTCATCGGATGTCATGTTGTACGACGTCGTCGTTCCCTTTGATTGTGATTTGGTTCATCGGATGTCACGCTGTACGACGTCGTTGTTCCCTTTGATTGTGATTTGGTTCATCGGATGTCACGCTGTACGACGTTGTTGTTCCCTTTGATTGTGATTTGGTTCATCGGATGTCACGCTGTACGACGTCGATGCTCCGAATTATTTGATTTCTGGATTTCGTGTGTTGAATTCTGGAATTTATGTTTCACCAACTTTTACGATTGGCATTGATATATATGTCATTTATTGTGGCTTGGTGAATGAAATTAGGAGTATGACATTCCTTTTTATCTTTGAGAAGATCCTTGCGATATTGGTTAATCTCTTGTTGATTTTCAATTACTTATATATATCACAGCTTGGCATTGTGATTATTATGCGTTTAGTCATATCTCTTATTCTATATCATTTCATCTGATATTTATAGCTAGACTGATCCGTTTATTATTTTCTTCTTATAAATAATACTCGGGTCAGACTGAGATTTTACAGGTGCTTCTGCTTGCCACCTTATCGGACCATCATATGATCTTTTGGCTAACTACTTAGCTTGTAGTTTTTGTTGTATACATTTGAGATACAGACTCTATGATGTATACTTATTCTTTTGTCTAGCACTTGTATCTATTCTTTTTGATATTGTGGATCTTGTTTGACCAATACTCTGATGTACACTTTCATGTGTTATATTCATATCTATTTCCGCCTTTGTGATATGAATTATCTGTGACTAATTTGTGTTATGTTTATTTCTATATTTGTTTCCGAAGACCTTTATAGCCACTGTGTAGTAGCTTTGAGTTTGTGTCGGTATGTCGGATTTCCTCTTGAGATGAAAAGTTATATTTTTATCTGGCATATCGGTATTTGCACAAAGCAATTATACAGATGGTCGCTCCTTAATAGCCTTATTCTCCGTGCTAGTCGACAGCATTACTCCGTAGTGTTCTTGGCTAGCGTGGGTATAGAGGTGGGGCGTCACAAAACCTCTATAAGTATGCTTTCAAAGACTCTCCTGGAGCCTGGATTAGCTTGATAATGACATTACATCCTTTGGACGGGTAGCATGTGTCCTGAATTTTTCAAAAAATTTCATCGCTAACTCGTCGAAGCTGGATATAGATCGCGGAGGAAGACGAGTAAACAACATAGTGGCGATTTCGGACAGAGTGATTGGAAAACACCTACACTTCGCCGCGTCATTTGCCCTTGCTGAATCCATCATCCACTCGTACCTCATCACGTGTTGCCTAGGGTCAATCTCCCCTTCGTCGGCTGGGATAGCCAGCATATTGAATTTCTTGGGGTACTCAGCCTGTAGGATAACATCTGTGAAGGGAGTATGACTCCTGGATACTTCCCAATCTTCGTTGGTCAGGCCTTGGTTCTCTCTCATCAACTGCCTGACCATGGCTGACAAATCTGGAGTTTGTATGGAAGGTGGGAGGTTGGGTTCAGCTCCACGGGACCGTGTGGGTTGATGTCCCGCCTGTTGATGGTCGGTCAAACGTACGTCCTGAAGGCCAGCTTGATTTGGGTCTTGATGAGCCGGGCATCCGGTCTCTTCACATGCCTGATCCCTGATGGATCAATCAGTGGCACCTGCCTGTGTAGCCTCTGTATTGCGGCGTCTACGCCTAAGAGGTTCGTCAGCCGAGGTCGAACTATCAGATGAAGAATAAGGAGCGGGACTACTTCCAGCATTCTGATGCCGCTGCCGGGCAAGCTGAGTCATGAGATTAGTATTGGCTTGGATCTGCTCAGCAAGTTGCCTTATACTTTCCCTGAGTTCTCTTATAAAGTCACTGAACTCTGTTCGGGAAATGACCTCCGCTTGGTTCTGGGTGGAGGTTCCTGCGCCTTGAATTGCTGGTTGATTGCTAGGTCCTATCTATTGTACACTAGCAGTTTCATTGACATCTGCGTTGTGAGAGGCCGATCTAGTTCGTGGTCTTCCCATGATAGAGTTGTCGATTGTAACTCTGAGTAAATCAACAGATGTCTTGCAAATAATTTGGATCTCCTTTGGGAGATTTTTCAATGCAGTAGCTACAAAGTAGATCCTATCGTCCTGAGAATTCGATTCTCAGTGAAAGCACCAAAATGTTAGCACCGGGGTTGGTCACTAACACCCTTGAGTATAGTTATGGAGAGAGATTAATGAAGAAAGTAAAGTTAAACAGAGAATAGTACTCAGATTTAAATGCATAAAATACGAACACCAGATTTATAGTGGTTCGGCATAATTGCCTACGTCCACTTTGATGTTAATCTTTATTGCTTTTCTCGATAATCGATTACAGATACAATCCGTATACAATTTGCTTGAATACAATTGCTAAGAAAAAAAGATAAGTCATGAATGAGTCTTGAATGCGGCAGAGTCTCCCCGGTGTTCTCCAAAAAAGGGCCCTTTCAATGTGCCCCTGCCTCTCTACTTATAGGCGAAGATGGGTTGGACTTCCCTGGTGGGCCAGGTAGCTAAGTAGCTTGGCCCAAAAAGGGTGATCTTTGTCTGTCAATCCATAGATGCCGAACGGCAAAATGCCGAACAAGGCATGATTGCCGAACGATATCCTCTTGCCGAACGAAGTGATGCCGAACATTCTGAATGGCGAACAAAGTATTTGTGCCGAACGACACTGGAAGCCGACCCAGTGTGTTGTGCTGAACGAATCTGGATGCCGATCGATCCCAAATGCCAAAAGAGATTGATGCCGAACGACACTGGAAGCCGACCCAGTGTGTTGTGCCGAACGACTCTGGATGCCGATCGATTCCGAATGCCGAACGAGATTTATGCCAAACGAAGTGATGTGCCGAACAAGGTTTGGATGCCGAGCAGTATGGAATGCCGAATGACTCTGCCACACCGAACATCTATAGATGCTGAATGATATACAATACCGAACGGATCTCAATGCCGAACGTTCTTGCATGTCGACCGTCCTATAAATGCCGAACGAACTTGAGTGTCGAACGAATCATTTGTGCTGGACGACTCTGGAAGCCGAGCGCTTTCTAATGCCACACGCTCCTAAATGCCGAGCGTTCCTGAATGTCGAGCGTTCTCTAATGCCGAACGATCTGGATGCCGAACGACTCATAAATGCCGAACAGTATGCAAATGCCGAGTACTTAGTTTCCTGGTTAAACCTTCAGGTAACATCGACTGACAAGCCTTTCTATGAAACCACGTGACCAAGAAGTTTAACATCTTTCTTCCAAAAACGACACTTGGTGAACTTTGCCTTTAGCTAATTCTGCCTTAGCATCTCAAGTACCATTCTAAGATGAACTTCATGCTCCCTCTCATCCTTAAAGTATAATAGAATGTCATCTATAAACACCGAAACAAACATATCCAAGTATTCTTGGAAAATTCAGTTCATTACAACTACGAAGAAAGCAGGTGCATTAATCAATCCAAATGGCATCACCAACCACTCTTATGAACCATATCTAGTTCGGAATACTATCAAAGGAATACTTTCCTTCGCCACTTTTAAGTGATGGAAACCTATCGCCAAATCCAATTGGAAAAACACTTTAGCTCCATTCAACTGATCGAATAGAATATCTATTCTAAGCAAAGGATAATTATTCTTAATTGTCTTTTCGTTTCACTTACGGTAGTCGATACACATCCTCAACGGCCTATCTGGTTTCTTTACAAATACCGTGACCGCTCCCCAAGCCAAACTTCTTGGTCCAATATAATTCCTTCCTTCAAGATCCGCTAGCTGCAGCTTTAATTGTTTATCCCGGAGGGTGTCATTCTGTTAGGTGGTCTACTCACAGGTTTAGCTCCAGGCACAAGATCTATTCTAAACTCAACAGCCCTTTTAGGGGTTAGTCCAGTGACTGACTCAAAGACATCTGCAAACTCTCTTACTACTCGAACCTAACTTAATTCATCTCCCATTTCCATAGCACTAAGCAAAGCACTAACACTTCGGACAGAATCCTCTATTGAGAATATTACTCGGTTGTGACTATCAGGGTGTCTTAGTGATATCTCATTATCTTGGAAAAATATTCTAGCCTCATACCTACCCAACCAATCCATAACCAACATGATCCTGAAATCTACGAAATCAATAACATGCGAACTGCATGCAAAATTATTACCTAACAATCAAGTTCTAACTGGTCACACCTTATACCTAGAGTTGCATACCCTCCTATTGGATTCGCAACCCTTAAAGAAGTAGCAAGGAAGGTGGGTTCTAAGCATAACATATCAACTAAACACTGAGATATAAATGAATGTGATGCACCGGTATCAAAAGGTACTCTTACTGGAATACTCTGAATTAAAAGCGTACCTTCCATCATAGTCTTTCCTTATCTAATGTAGTAGGCCTAGCTAGTCCAATAGCAACGACCTTTCCTTTGTCCTCCTTAATTGGCTTTGGACAATAATTCTTGTAACGTCCAACTTGATCATAGTTGAAGCACTTCACATTCTTCTTGGTTGTAGCCTTCTTCCCATTTTCTGACTGGCACTTATTCACAAAGTGACCCTTCTTGTCACACTTATAGCAAACTACCTCGGCCTTCGACTACTTAGCACTATCTCCCTTTGGGGCTTCCTTCTTTTTAAAGAACTTACTCTTCTTCCCTTGAGAACCCTGAGCTTCCACTAACTTTTCCTTAGCCTGATCAGCAAGAAACTCCTCAAGGCAAATGAGCATCTCCACCACCACATTACACGAATCACGAACGTGTGTCATGGTCATTCTAGCAAGCTCGGGCCTCAATCCTCGAACGAACCTCTCATTCCTTTTGATATCAGTATCTATAATAGCATATCCATATCGAGAGAGATCTTCAAACTTAGTAGCATCTCGACCACTAACATCTCTCCTTGAACCAAATCCATAAACTTCCTTATTAGCTCCGACTTAGCAACCTCAGACACAAAATTATACTTAAATCTTGTTTTTTAATCAGTCCAAGTTAACTACTCTTCTGAAACTCCAGAAGTGACACTATTCCACCAGTGTAGCGTTGACCCCTGCAATTGCCTAGGGGCTAACCTTCTATTTTGTTCGTCACTTAGACCCAAATTAGTAAACATACACTCATAATGCAATGGCCAATTCTGAACTTCTACGACACTTTCAGTTCCTAAGAATGGCTTCCCACCCAAACTGGTGTAGTCTCTACTCAGTAAAGCAATATTATTCCCGACTGGAGCCACGGGATTAGCTCCTCCTATATTTCCAGCAACACCAGTGGCAGCTCCTTTTTGCATCATACCAACAAAGAACTGATATATCGCCTCCGTATCTACTGGTGGATTTCCAGCATTCACATTGGCATCAACATTTTGATCACTAGCATTAGCCTGTTGGCCCGAGTTCCTCCTAGTAGTTGGTCGAGCATTTCCAATAGTTGTGGTGCTTCCTCCACCGAGATTTCCTCTTATATTTCCTGCTTCCATATCTCCTTTCTCACAAATTTGCATACGAGCCTTGGTAAGATACAGAAGAACGGTGTAAGAGAACAGGAAATACGTACTTATGTATATGTAGTATATATCAAATACAAGTACATTACTATAGCATTAACCCAAACCCCAATCTTATTATCCGATTTATTAGATTATGTTCAAAAAATATTTTAGGTTTAAGTTTCCTTTAAAGTTTCATAAACCATTCTCTGATACCAAGTTGTAACATCCCCCTACTTGGAGGCCCAAACTAATAGCTATGGATGTTGCAGTCATCCATAATTATTAGTCTTCGGCAACCAAATGCGGCGATAGTATATACCTTGATACATAGAAACACAAGAATATGGAAAAAATTAAACAGCAAATCATTTCCACATTCTGTTTCAAAATATTCCAAATTGGTTGCATAATCCCGGTTGGTAGACCTTGTTCAAATAACATATAATTAATACAAAATATGCCAAGAGAGACATATGAAGATGCCCCTTTGGTTGATCAGAATATATATCATAAGGCATTAAAAAGTTTGCCTCTACAATCAAACACATAGCGAAAATAAAATAACCCTAATAACAAGCTTGCCTCCTGCACGCCTTTGGAAACTTTATTCGTCTAAAAGAACCCTAGAAACCTTAACTCTCGACCTCTCAAAATCAATTGAGTATCCAAGAGTTTAAGGGGAAAACAAAAACTTCGAGTTAGACATAAAGCCTGGTATGAATAATAACCTACCATCTCAAACCATTTAGATATCTAGTGAGACCACGCCGCATAGTAGAATGGGTTTTCCCCTTTCTACTATCATAAAATATTTATAAAACCATACACTGTGCTCCAGCATCCACAATGTTCAAAAATAAAGTATTTCAAAATATTATGATGACATGTAAAATAAATCAAATCTGGATTACTCATCCCCAATTATTCCGACTATCTGTCTCAATTTGAGTTTTAAGGGTTACTATTAACCTTTTAAATATCTGAGGACCATTTGTCCACTTCCATAGTTTTCATAGGACAACTAAGAACCTATTGGTAATTCCAATATAATTTTACATATCCTAGTTTTCAATGGGTAACTAGGAACTTGTTGATTATCTGCCAATATCTTAATCCAGATATAGTTTTCATAGGCTAACTACAAACCTGTTGGCCCCTATCAGTATCAAATCATTGTTTTCATGGGCTAACTATGAACCTATTGGCCCTTTCCAATATCATGTCATAGTTTTCATAGGCTGACCATGAACCTATTGTCCCCTTCCAATATCGTATAGTTTTAAGGTCTTGTATTCACCACTGGTTAACCTAACTGGTTATTCTGCCCTTCCCCAAAATACAATTATAGTTAATAACAATGTAAATAAGTATATGAAGAAGTAATCATAACAACAAAATAATACCAGCATCTGTGGTTCATTATCCTCGAAATCCTCTATATATATATTTATATATATCCTGGTTGAATCCTTTAGCCTTTTAAATCAAGGAAAACCTCTTCATTTAAAAACACATTATTTATTTATGCCATGGCTAATACTTTAAATTGCAATTGGGTTTGAAATCTTAAAAACATCTCTTTCGAAACCTCTAGATAGCCTCCTTTGAAGCAAAAACTTCTTTTCCAAAACATAGTATACATACCTTTCGAAGCCCTTGGTAAATACTCTCTTTCGGAACCAATTATACCTATTGATGGTATCAAATCTCCTTTTAAAATATAGAGCTTTGAAACGAATAGAAGTATCCCTTTCGAAGGTATTTGGTTTACTCTTTAAAACAACACATGGGTCAAAATGGTTATGTATGAAAGTTCCTCTCTCAAAAGCCCTTATAAAATACATTTTAGGGAAAAGTTGATGGTGTTGGAACCATCTAGTCGAAAGCTACAACCTTTAAAATTAAAATTTCGAAGGACGGAGTTGAAACCCCTTTTCGACAGCATCTCCTTCGGAACCCTCAACCCCTTCAAAAGCATTTAGGAAAAAGGCTCAGATTAGGTTAAAACAGAAGTAACCCTTCGACAGCATAGATGGCTTCAATGTAGTTGAAAGGTAAACTAGTGGTTAGGTCTTGACTTGGTCGAAACCAATTCTTTCAAAAGCTCTTATTTTAAAAAAGGCATCTCTACAAATGCTTTTTATAAAACCCTTTCGAAAGCATATGTTTTGACTATGTCGAAGGCTTTAAGTAAAATAAGGCAAGACTTTAAATTTCAAAATCAAAGTGGAGTTTCGACCCCATCGGAAGCTTAGCTTTCGACACCAAGGCTTCCGCCTTCCTTCCAATCCATTGCATACCACCAGGTGATACCTTGTGTATTGGTTTCGACTATGAGGGTCTCAACTAAGTAGGTTTCGACTAGGATAGGGCGGAGCTATTGGCATTGAAAGGGGCTAATAATTGAGGTGGAACACCTTTTTCTAAATTAAAGGCTGAAATGTTGCTTCTTTTAGTAACTAGTGCGTGGCCCGTGCTACGCATACGGGCATTGTTGGTAATCCAATTGATATTAAAAGTTATTTTAGAATATATAACGTAGAGGGATTTTATATAGTAGAGGAATGTAGATTTCTAATATATTTTGATGTATATGTGTAAATGTAATATGCGCACACGTGCACGCACACACACATATGATGGAAAATGCGCTTAAGCGTTGAAGGCTTGTACAAAGCTTAATTTTGTGAAAGAGCAGTAGAACGAAATTATGAGCGCTTAAGCGTGCTTAATTGGCATTTATCTATGATTGACTTAAATTTAAGCAACGATTAAAGTATCATAATACGCATGTAGAATTGACATCTTCAATTTTTACTTCAAAACCATAGTTTAAAGTATTGTAATACGCCAAGTATTGTAATACGCATGTAGCATTGTATGGATTGAAAATATGGAAACCATAAATTTTGATCAATATTTATGATGTTCAAGAAAAAATAAAATTTGCTTGCCGTGTTGAAAAATATAATCAAATAATGTCAAAGCAAGGTTATACCAAGTTCCAATGTTAATCTTTTTATTGGCGGGCACTGCACTTGGAAGTGGACTGAACTACATGAATAAGTTATATGCATATTTGTAGATCATCAATTACATGCCACAAAAATGTAGACGTCTGAAATAATGAAGATGAAAAAGGTAGGTCCACACAAATTGCACCAAATAATAGAGGATGGCACTGTTCTCCTTTTATCATACATAGGTTGATGAAAGAGAATAATGCAATCCGTGGAATGAGCTGCATCCAATGTTGACTAGTGTGGAAAGTACATGTACCAAACTTTGATAGCACACTGGTAAATTGTTCAATGTCAGAAACAAATCGAGCTTATCAAAAAACAAATTAGAAACGAAGAATATTAAGGCAAAATGTTGTATATATGAAATGGCAATATCATTTCACAATAACAACCGAGTACATAAATTGAACACAGTAAACAATCAATTACAGTTGTGAAGTATTTCCTTATCTCTCCATCAGTGGAAGTGAATAGCTTAGTCTAACCTATTTTCACCACTATCACAGAAAACAAACTGCTCCAAAGTAGTTGGATAAATGCATTATCTTTCACTTGTCTCGTTGCTGTTACAGTTGAACCAAGCACCAGATCTGACAGTAACAGAACCTGGATTAGTCGAATGTTCGTGTAGTAGATCATGTATAGTTTAATTAGTGATCTTGCATCCACTGGAACAGTTAGTGGGATGCCTCCTATCGTATGAAACAAATAGAGTGACAAAATAGGCATGTAAATCACCCTGTAAGCTTTTATGCTTGCTTTTCTTCCATTGTTTTCATGCCTATTTTGTCACTATATCTGTTTCATACTTGTTGCCAGCAAATACTGACAAACACAAATGCTGTGTAGGAAAATGGGATTTGTTTATTTAGAGACATAAAATCTACAGGCAACTGATTGGTTACACAAATATAACTTGTATTCTCTCATATGAATTCTTGGGCATAAATAAATAAGGAATATAAACACCTAACTGAGTGTGTTACCAGGCATAAATGGTCGGAAAAATCCTTGATTTCATGTTTTAACCAAAATATTGTTTTGCTTGTTGAATGTTTTCCATCATAAAATAATAGCATTGCATTACTCTACATTCCCTGTTATCACATAATATAAGGTGTGGAAGAAATCATGCACAATATTAATAGGATATGGAAAGGAAAAGGTGGACATACAGCTCTGGATTTGTTTGCAAATTGTAACGAACTGTACTAATACAGAACGGTAAAACAATCGAAGAATAAAACAAATTAAAGTCATATTACTGTATGCATGGTATTCAAAGATGTAGGAGTATTTAAGGGATTTAAATTCATAGTCGGACAGAAAAATGTAGATAGTCATAATGTGCAAACAATTTGACGTGCACTTATTTTATATTTCAAACTGTAAAGCGCATTTCTAAAAAAAAACCAGAGCAAAAGAAATATGACATCATATGTATTTCAGGACATACTAAATGGTTCAGAATTAGAATGGTACCGAAGAATTTTGGTCAAATGTCTATTTGTCCATTCTATCAGTAAAATAAGTATTAGCTTGTAAACCTTTTTAGTTTATAACTCATATAATAAATGATAAAAATTGAATTATGAGAATATAATGTACAGCTGTAAATCGGGAAGATAAGTGATCATTTTCATGTTCTAAGTACCTTATTTATTTAAACTCGGTCCTAATAATAACACAGGCAATGCTACAGAATTTGTTCCAAAATCAGACTGAGATATGAATGTGGTTTATATCAGGTGGGTGAAAAATACCCGTGCCTCCCCTCTCAGTCATGAGATGCAGGAAGTAAAGATAGTTGGAGTGCTCAAATGAAGGGAGAATGAATTCTTACAACTTTAAATAAACAGGAAAAAGCCAAAACAATGAACCAAAATAACGGTACCCTCCTTACTGAGTAGGGGACGGTGGTTTGATGGCGTAGATAAAGTGAGAACAAATGTTGACAAAATTATTTTAGAAGGGAAAAATTATAACATGGTTAAAATACCTAAATTAAGTGACATGAAGACCACGATAGTGAATTATGTTAATAGATCTAAACAACATAGACAGCAAGTGATTAAAGATGACTCTGGCAGCAAGAAAATGTGAATTGTTCAATGCCATGATGCAATTAAAAAAAGAATGCCAGGTTATCATCATATTTACAAATTATACAGTAGTAATTAAGCAATTGGTTATATAAGCGTGCTCCGTAAATTGTTGTAAGTCGGGCAAATATGGTAGTGAACAAAGTTTATGAA
Organism: Allium cepa; assembly: GCA_030765085.1. Classification (NCBI taxonomy): domain Eukaryota; kingdom Viridiplantae; phylum Streptophyta; class Magnoliopsida; order Asparagales; family Amaryllidaceae; genus Allium; species Allium cepa. The sequence continues at coordinate 105,389,799 of CM060937.1, read as the reverse complement.
AATGTTTTACATTTTGTCATTAAACATAGTTTATTCAAATGCTTTCCCCTATTAGGAAGTGATGCGAATGTCAATCTTAAATACAAACAGTTTGAAAAGTGTATTGTGGAAAATAAAGGTAAATAGATCCATTAGTTATATGAGCTATGACATACATAATGATGAATACTGGTAGGAGATATGAGTCCTGGTGGATTAAAAGCAATAAAACCAATTTGTATTTATTTTTTGAATTAGAAGAAAAAATTATCATGTAATGTGGAAAACAACGGTTAGGGAAAAAAATTCTTAATATTCACCCATGTCATGGTTACAGTATATTCGTGCAGTTTAGTAGTGACCACAAACGAATAAATACAATGGTACTGAAAATAAATACTTATCCAGTTTACATCTACAACACATGTACATGAACTGATGGCCTTCAACAAAAATATTAATTTTGTATTTGTATAAAATATAAATAGAATGACAGGACATAGGACATGCAAGTTGAGAAGAGAAATGGTAAATCAAATTACTATCATGTATTAGGGCAAACAATGTAATCGCTAATGGGCAAAATATTTCACTCCAAATCTAATTAAATATATTGAGAGCATTCGTTCAGCCTCAGTTACAGTTTTCTACATAAAGACCACTCATATGAACTACAAAAGGGGAAATTAAGAGTAGAAGCTGATATTGAATCATAGACTATACAGAAATATAAATTTTTTGGTAGAAGAAAATAATTTGTACTTATGACTGATAAACATGGACAACTAAAATTGTAGGGGAGCAAACATAATATGTGCAGAATGTTGACTGTCAGAAATGCTAAAATGGAATAAGATGATTAATTAGAAAAACATGTACATGTACGGTTTGTTATATGTAAAGTAAAAAGTCACAGCAGTAAAGCATTTTCAAACAGCGACCATATGGTGTTTGTTGCAGAGAGTGTAATTTTCGGTGCACAAAAAAGTTACATATATCCGCCTATATACTAATTAATTCTGATCAATGGCAACCTATTAGAAAGCGAAGACGGCAACATTAACCAATGTACAGAAACACCTATTCGTACGTAGTAAATGGATTTAAAAAGATAGTTATAATATAATTCAATAGTGGTAAATGTGAGAGAACAGGGTGTATTTTATTTTTAATGCAACTTTTCCAAGTATGTCAATTATGGGTGTAAATTGTTGGTACTGTGCCAACTGTCACCTGTATACGTCGTGTACGATAGTAAACAACACATACCAAATAGTCTGTTAGACAGTAAGGAACCATGTAATTATTTAGTATACCGTACACATAAATATAGTGCATTAACTGTAAATTTACCTTCTTTCATGTCCGACGGGTTGGGTAAAATTGTTATTAGTACCCCAACTCAGCGTGTGATCTGCAAGCAGCATATTGGCATCGTTATGTCGCAGTTAGTAAAAATACAACCTTTTACAGAAACAACAAATACCTTTTTTTTAATTTGTCAAACAACTCAAACCCATGGAGACATGGGTAGAATACTTGTAGTATGCAAATTGAAAAGTAACATGCACAAAAAGTAAACACATATGATACGAATCAATATATTATTTTTCCTTATAATTAACTTTGGTACATAATATTGCAGTATTGGATCTTAGTATTACAGGTAAAGTTAAATACATACAGTTAAACATATTGTAATGAAACCAACCAGTTTAAACTATCAAAAAAAGAACATGAACGTTTATTTTTGATTTGGCACATAAGGACATAATTTTACTTATAAAACTGATAAGCCATGATTAGAAACGAAAAGGGTAAATGTAATTACTAATGTTGTACCTTTTAAACTACAACATCAAAATTCCAAACTTACACTATCAAAACCAAATTTATTTTAGTTATGCTAAGGCAACAGAATCAATATACTTAACGCGTTTCTCTTTGACTGTGGAAGCATTTGTTTGCTCTTTTATTTTTCAGTGCAACTTTCTAGTCGTAGTTTATTACTGTCAATACTTTCTCCTACTTGTTTTTATCAGCTAAAAAATTAATCATAGTTAACAAAACATAACATAACATATTTAATTATGCATTACATTACAGACATAGTATATATGTTTTGGTTATCTTACCATTGCTTAGATAGGCAACGTTAAATTTTTTCTCTCTCACTGTAAAACTAATAAGACCATTAAACAAACAACATAAAAGGCATAGTCAAGTATACATACTAAGCTTAGTAAAAATAAATTTCAAGTCCTTTAACATCTTTATTAACAGCCATGTTAACAAACAGTCAAACAATGGCACACTGATATATTTGACAATATAACTTGCAGATGGCACAGAAAATTCCAACATTTGCATCAGGTACCTCACAACAGATGGTTAAATCAATATATACATAACCATCTAGATATAATCTATCGAGGAAAACAATTTATTTACAAAAAAAATGTTTGAAATTAATTGATCATCTTGCATAATATAATAACACTATTAGACTTGTAAAAATATATTACTTGCTTTTTAAGGCATCTACAGTCATTACGATTTATTGAAAATAGCCTGAGGTAACATTTGAATAAAAAAGTTGAAATTAGACTCGTATGAACCAATCTGATGAGTAAAACTTTGCAATAGTATATGCATCTCCAACATCCTTTAACACTCTTCATTTTTAAAGCTTAACATATGTGTTTAGTGAGCGTATTATTTTGTTATAGCTTATGACCTAGGTTAACAGTTTATCAAACAGACAGACAGAAGATAACCATAAAAGCATAGAAATATAATACATACCGACCAAAGTATCTCACCTAAGCTTCTAATATCCAATCAATCTATATATTATCACACCACGATCTGACATAAAAAATCAAATAATAAAAATAATTACAACAACAACAATAATAGTAATAATAATTTAAAAATATTTCAGTTAAAAGACATTAACTTCAGAATTAGCTAGAGTAGAAGACGGCAACGATTACATGCTTTTCTTACTAAGCTTATTTCTAGCTAGTCGAATTAAATTTGATTAATATTCAAATAACAGTTGAACAACATAAAATAAAATAAATCATATTTGTTTATTAGTGTAAGGCAAATAGCAGAAAACAGTTAGATTACGTGTCTTGTAGGATGAGAATAAAAAGCTTTTGGTACGGTTAAATTGTTGTTTTAAGCACCTGATCGATTTCATCAAAAACAAACATATTGTTAACCTAAGCAATTGTAGTATGGAAAATCCTTAAAATAAAATGAAGTAGAACAATTCAAATTTGTAAAATAACTGGAAAGCTTCTGAAAAATTTAAGGAAGCATGTGAATTCCATTTGAAGTAGAAATTAGTATTTGAAATTGTACTTCAATTTGCATTGTCCTGTTATGTTTCATACCATTTTATTATAGTGCACAGGTTGCATTAGGCCAGATTATGTATTACTGAAACAACAGGGAAGGTTAGATATTTCTTGTTCTATCCCACTAACAGTAAGCTAATTCTGACAAACATTATAAAGGGTGAAACATCAAATATATCATATAGGGTCGATCCCATACAAAATGAGAATGGTAGAACTAAGTAGGTTACCTTAATTTTTTTTGCCATTTTTCCAGATCACCATCTTCTCTAACCTGTCAAGTATTAACAAAAGTACCAAATAAAGGGAAACCGATCAAAATCAATTCATTTGGTAAATCAGGTATGAGTAGACCTTTTTAAAACAGAATTAGACGTCGAAAAATTGTGTAAAGTCGTAATCAAGCTTCAAAAGAATGGGGTTTTCAGGGCGAGAATCAAATCGAATTACCTTAACCGATATGTAGAAAACTTAAAAATTAACTGCGTGGAACAAACATATGTTGATTAGAAAAAAATTAAATCAAGGGTGTCGAAGGGCAGGAAATAACCATTTATATGACATATTTATATGATTCATTATTAACTACCACACAATCAGAGGACATTTACAGGAGTAGCAATCATATGCTTCAAGACCAAAGCAGTAAATGAGAAGTTGATGAAATAGAGTATTTTTTGTACTGTATTGATTGAGAAACCAACATCAACACTTCATCTGATTGTACTGCGCATATCGTTAACGAGAAGTAAAGAAACATGGAAACTAAAGAAATATCATAAATTCTACCATCTTTCAGGATCCACTTAATTTAACGATATATTAAGTTTATGCTCATTATCAGCAATTTCACAGAGGGCAAAGTGAATACTATATCATTTTGCACAAAAACACGACTTGAGTCCACCAGCTATAAAGAATTAGTAGATACTTATCAAATATGAGAATATTGTGGAACTAAAGATCAAGCAAAATAAGGGTATCATGTAATATTTTTAATCGTAATTGCATGTTATTGATACAATTACACATAAAACAACGAAAAAAAGGAAAGAAAAAACACCCACTTAACAAAATTCTTGTCTTTGCTACATTGGAAGATCTCATATAAGATTCCCTAAACAGTTCATAAAGTCTTATTGCACTTTGACTAAAAGATAAGAGGGAAAGGTAAATGTTGTAACCAAACATATCAGCAATCGGAAATCAAGCTCAGTTTGTTATCTAATGGGAACATTAACAGAGAATGCAACAACTATTGGTAACCAAAATCCTAGCGCTGACAGTTGGTAACTGGAATGTAAGTATCAGCTTATAGTCTATTTATTTTCCTCTTTCTTCTGTCAGTACGTGGTTCAGTGGAAAATAAATGATGTTCAGTGGGGAGATAAACTGGTTGATAAAACAATATGCAGTGGGCGAAAAAAATGATGATTATTGCATCACACAGACACATTGATCTGTAGACAAATGGTCGGTTAGAAATCATTGGATGTCTGTTGTAGCAAACAATATGCTTTGTGATTAAGCCTCCGACTTGATTTTTTTTCTTAATCAACCACAACATAAGTATCAAATCTTTTACCTTAAATTTAGCATTAAATAAACAATTTTTATTTACTACAATATGACTCTTAAATTTGAATAGGATGAGAAAAGTCAGTAATACAACTTATGTACAGAAATTCAACTTTCACATTCATTTTCCTGATGGTTTAATCAATTTTCATTTCTTAGTATGTCTTGTGCATTCTTTCCAACATGTCTATTTTAAAAGCATCGGATTTATCAAGAAATATCATAGTAGATACTTGTATTTAAGCATTTTACTTCATCAAACAAATTATGGCCATAAAGCTCACAACCTCTCTTTACGTCTTTAACATTGTGAGGTACGACTGGAAAAGATTTCCATCGCTACATGAAATGATAAAATCTAAGCATCCAGTCATTATAAATATATCAAACCATGCTAAATTAAGCAAAACATGAAACTATACATTAATTTAAAAAGTAACCGGTTATGACTTGCGAATTTAGTGGTTCATACTCAGAGACGTTATATGCGAGCATGTTATATACTTTACTCTAGGTAGGATAAAATAACAATTAAGTATGCAAGAACATAAATTATTCCACCGTACTAATAGTATATATTTTCAAATTCTAGAACACTGCCTGAGTCCTACATTTTGATATAAAAACTACTCTCTTTAACTTAACACTAATTTTGGTTAGGTTTTGTATAGAAATTTATAAAGAAAAGTTGTCATAGTTACTTCGTGTGAAACACAATTCAAGGGTTAACATTAACTACTAATTTTGGTACCATAGTGCCAACATTACAATTATATGTGCCTATTTTCCAAATTTCTAGTGATCGATGCTCTTACATGCACCTTTGCATGTAGTGACAACATAACCCTAGGTTGTTGTAGGAGTATACAAAACAGACATAAAATCAAACTATGTTGCTGCAAAACCCAAGTTACCCGGTAGTATTTCTATCGTACCATAATATTAATTAGTAAATGGATACCGACTTGTAGTCTATTATCCTTTCCATTACCTTCTCCTTAAAAACCATATTATTTTTAAGGTCATAAACTTGGATAAATTTTGATTCTAGGAGAAAAACGTAAATAGAAAATAAACGAAATGGTGTTCTTTTTCTAATCCATTGTTCATATCTCCAGTTCATAAAGAAATTCAGATAAAGTTATTGCTTCTTATCAAAATAGTATTATAACCTGACCAAATCATAATGACCAGTGAAATTTAACAGAATATAATTACTTAGATCAAAAGGATAGATTTCAAATAATAAGCTATGAATTGAAAATCAATCTATTATTAAAAGGGTTTGTAAAAAGATTAGGGTTCATGAAAATGAATTACCATTTTAAATCAGTCTCTGTTTGCCAAAACATTTGTTTTTGGTTGATGTGTTGGGCATCAACCTCGAACTTCACGATTGTGAAAATCAGATACAGGAAACATAACCACGAAGAAGAATTTCACCAATCTCATGGACTTCAACAGTTGTGATGTCCTAACCTTCGTCAAAGTAGCACGTACAATATACTTCTTACCCTGGAAACATTGCAGTAACTAAAACTGTCGGTACACCCATAAACTGGAAGAAAAGAAGTTCCGATGAAAATTTAGGCATTCTTTTAGGAATACAATGAATGAAATACGGTTCTACCCCATATTCTGTCAACTGCGTTCAACTTTCCACATAAACGAAAATCCAGTTCAACTACAGTGAGTACAGCCATAATATGGAAGAAAAGAAGTTCCGATGAACATTTATGTAGTCGTAATGGAATATGAAGAATCAAATACGGTTCTGCCCCATATCCTGTCAACTGTGTTCGACTGTATTTGAAATCCCTAATTAGAGTAAAAAAAGGTAATAAAGTACTTACCTATTTGCACTTAAATCCCCAAATCGACTACGGGAGTGAAGCAACCGTAGAGCGTTACCATTGTGGACAGGTTTGGGTAAGAGCAGATGGAGAGAGAAGAATTGTGGAGGGGAGAAGAAAAAGCGATAGCTTTCTGGGTATAATCTGGTAATAAAACGGACGGGTGGGGAGAAGGAGTTGATTCCCGATTAAAAAAGGTATAGTGTAGATAACAACCAAATTTAAAAGAGGACAGGTGGCAGCATATAAATGATGTGGTTTCTCCTTTCCTATTTAAGTAACAGATTGCTTTAACAACTTGGCTATTTGTAAACCATTGGTTGGCTGCCATAAAACTTTTCAAATACTTTACATTTAAAACTGCCGCACTTACATCAGATTTAAACCATAAAAATGTAACATTCAAGCCCTTCCATATGCCAAAACCATTTATTTTAAAAAAAGTCCTTCTTTTAAAATAATTTACTTTCCTAAGTAAATCAATTGGGAAATATCCTCAAAAATCATAGAAATTCGCTTTCATCATGTAATCAAACATATTAAAATTTTAGACCCAATTTCTACCTAAAATTTTTGAAATAAATTTTAAACCCAATTCTATCATATTTTCAATAAAAATTCATAATAAAACTTCATAGCTTGGAAAATTCTGAAATTAAAACCCACCTTCAAAATCATGTTTTACTTAACATAAATTTTTTCTATGGCATTCTAAAATCATACACTTTCAGTTTTACATCAAAACTGTGCAAATTTGTATGCAATTGAAATTAAATAAATCAAGCATAATATAGATCAAGCACATCATCATACATATCATCACAAAAACGAATTTAATCATAAATCCAAAAACAAGTAATCATAAATAAAATAGAGATGGTAAGAAATTATTATTTCCCTTAGACTTGAAAAGGAATTTTAGATTTGTTGTTGATTAATCTTTCCTAGCTTAGATTCTTAGCTTTTGATTGAAATTTCTTCTTTTTCCTCTTTGTTAATGGTCGGCTCAATTTAGTTTTGATTTGCGTTTGTGAATAATGAAAATCGAAATGTGAATGGGCAAGAATAAGATGTGTATAGCCATGTATAATAGAATGGCTAATTACCACTATGCCTACATGTAAATTAATTATCTTATAAACTAATTTAAACCCATTTAATTTTATTATTAAGCACAGTCATTATGTAATTTATTTAGATCTCAATCTCCTTACCATAATTATTCTATTTAATTGATCTAAGTTAATCTTCTAAATAATGTTGTCAAAAATTAGAGATGTTATACCTGGGGTCGGTCTTTTCCTCACAAGCAGGCATCGAAGGCATGTTGAACCTTATCAGCTATTTCGCATGCAAAATATTGTTAGTAAATGGAGTATGGTTCTTCGAAATTTCCCAGTTATCATTTTTCAAACCTTAGTTCTCTCTCACTAACTGTCTGACTATTGCTGACAAATCCAGTGTTTGGAAGGGTGGTGCCAAGCCATGGTCGTGCTCCACCTCACATGAATGGTCCGGTCGATGTCTACATGCCGTTTCATGCCTTCTAGGTCCTTCATTCTCTTGACGTGCACCTTAGGAATTTATCTCATCGTCAATTCAGTGGGGTACTTGGTCAGCATTCATTCGAACTCTAGCATCCAAGCTTCCGTAAACTGCTCATGCTCGATTCCCCAAGTGTTATAGGGAATCCCTCCTTTGGAGGGGGTATCGGCACCGATCCGTCTTATCAGACCATATTGGTCTACCAAGCGGTGCTTTGATATTTCTACGTGTTCTCCTTCTCCCAGCAACGCCTATGCCTATGATATTCATTTGATGAGGTTGAACTCTCCGATGCCGAGTAAGAAGTGGGATCCCTTCTGCCGTTTCCATGATGTTGTTGAGCAATCTAATTCATTAGGCTAGCATTGGTCTGAATTTTCTCATTAGCCGTCTACAACTTTCCATCAACTCCCTCATCAAGTTATTAAAATTCACCTCTGCTTATAGGATCAGCAGGGTTCTAGACTTCAGCAGGCTTCATATTCAAATTTGTAGGTTGGTTGCTTGGGGCTCCTTGTTGAATGCTGCCAGTATCATTCCCATCCACATTTCGAGAAGTTGATCTGTTACGCCTCACCATTATCGATTTCCTCGCTTAGATTATAGTAAATCTGATTAGCATCTGCATGTTTTTAAAGATGACTATGGATCTCCTTCGAGGGATTAGCTCAATCCAGTAGCAACAAAGGGGATCCTAAAGCGTTGAGAATCGGGTTCTCAGTGAAAAATGTTTGCAACCAAATTGGCCATAGATATCTAAGAATAAGTTTGTGTAGAGAAGTAAATGAAGAAAACTAAATTAAAGCAGAGGAATATAGCAAAATAATAAGCAAATCAAAACATAAATCAAGAACAACAGGATTTATAATAGTTCGAGCATCGATTGCCTATGTCCACTGTAAATATTCTCTTTATTGATTGACTATAATCTTGATTGCAGTAGCCAACAGTAGGAAATAATGGAGTATTAAAGAGAGATGATTATAATAAAAAGATCTATGTAACCAGCAGCATAAAGATCCTTAGAATAACCCTAAGCGAGTATTTATAGGTGAAGGCGACCACCAATCTCTCTGAAACTTCGGCTACAGGACCTCTTCATCCATATAGGCCCACCATAGGGGGCACTAGGCCCAAATCTCAATAGAGAGGAGTACCGATCCCATTTTTTTTTTATTTTAGGGAAGCGATTCCTATGGTGGCTTCTTCATGCTTAGACATGATGGTGTCTCAAATATCATGTTGATTGGATATGTGGGGCTCGCGCTTTCGCTCAATCTTGGGTTCAGTTCTATTTCAAAGTAGTTCCTTCCAAACCCTTCGTTTGATATCGTGCCGACCCATGCTTACATGTCCATTCCTATCCCTTGACTCGCATGATGATGGTCCATATGGTTCCATAGTGCTTTGCAGATCCATCTTGCTTCGTTAGAGTATGTCGATCCGTATTATAACTTAACATGCCGATCCGCTCTTACTCCATTACAATTTGTTGATCCCTCTAATGGCTATCCATGCCGAGCCAAGCACCATCAACCACTCTGATCCCTCTATTACTAACAACTCATGTTGAACCAGACACCATTACTTATGCCGACCACCCCAATACTCCGTCCATGTTGACTATCCATCCAAATGGCTACGCCAATCCCCTGCTAATCCAAGCTATTTTCCGTACTTTTAGCATCCTGCATCATCTATCTATCAATTTCGTCCAATCCGGGCTTCGTATAACCATCTGAACTCTTCTTTCAGGTCCTACAGCCATAGCTTCATGGTCATCCTCCTTGACAACCGTCAAATCTATCTTGTGCAATCAGTCCAATATAGTCGGGTCAGGATACCGGGTAACACTTACTTTCGCCAATCATAATCATTTTAACTTATATCAAATGGATGTTAAAAGCGCATTTTTAAATGGCTTTATTAAAGAAGATGTATATGTAAAACAACCCCCACTTTTTAAAGATGAAGAACAACATAATCATGTTTACAAATTAAAGAAGGCTTTGTATGGTATGAAATAGGCTCCAAGAGCTTGATATAACATACTTAAATCCTATCTATTACAATCAGATTTTGAATAGGCAAAGTAGATAGTACACTTTTTATTAAAAGAGATAAAAATAATACTCTAATAATACAAATATATATAGATGGTATTGTTGCTTGATCTACCAATGATAAACTAAATAAAGAGTTTTCAGAAATAACGACTAAGGAATTTGAAATGAATCAAATAGGAGAACTAAATTATTTTCTAGGATCACAAATGAAACAACCAAGTAATGGAATTTTTAATAGTCAAGAGAAATATGCTAAAAATTTAGTTAAGAAATTTGATATGTCAAATACCAGTGGTAAAACAACTCCCTTGGCAACTACTAAAAAAATTAAACGAAGAAGAAAACTCAAAAGATGTAGATCAAAAATTACATAGAGAAATGACTGGATCATTACTCTATATAACTACTAGTAAACCAAATATAATGCACAGTATTTGTCTTCGTGCAAGATAAATACTCATTTAAAATTACCTAAAAAAAGACTCCTTTGAATTAATTTCATATAATGATGCTGACTATGCTGGTTGCAAATTAGATTGAAAAAGTCCTAGTGGAACTTACCACTTTTTGGGACAGTCTCTAGTTTTCTAGTTTAGTAAGAAGCAAAACTCTATACCTCTATCTGTGACAGAAGTAGAATATATTTCAGCAGCATTAGCCTATCCATAGGTTATCTATATGTAACAAACATTAAAAGATTTTGGTTTAATTTTTACTAAATCACCAATACACTATGATAATACAAGTGCGATCAATCTATCTGAAAATCCAACCCATCATGTTTGAACTAAACATATTGATATAAGACACCATTTTCTAGGAGGTAACGTAAATAAAGAAATAATATCACTTGAATTTATAAACACTAAAAATCAAATAGCTGATATATTTACAAAATCTTTGAATCAAACATCATTTACTAAGTTAAGATGAGAGTTATGAATTTTTTCTCTATCGAAAATATAAAAATAACGAAGCAAAAATTACAAAATATAAGGAAAAACAAAATAAAAAATGATATTATGTATGTCGACATACCCTAACCTTGTATGTCGACATATAACGATATTTTCTTGTTTTTAAGTTTCCCTCTAAAATTCAAATGGGTGGTTATATAATAGCTAAATTTCGACTTTCCTCTTCACTTTTCTATATTCTATGTTTTAAAATTCTGAAATAAATAAACCATGGCCACCTTTGATCCCAAGCATTTTAGAGAAGAAAATTCATCGTTTTCTTTCCCTTTTCCTTCTAAGGCACCTTCCAAAACATTACTATGGCCAAGATCACTAAAAAGGAGGGTGAAATGAAGAATATTCTACAAATTTGGCTATTCATAACCCCATTTAAGTCAGAGATGACGAAGAAGAACACATGGAGGAAGATGACGAAGTTCGATGCGTTAGAGAAATATGTTTTAACCGAGATCGAAATTTCATCAAACAAATAGGGAACTTTTGCCTCCATTATCCTCATTGTCCCATTCATAAATCCCCATTCATTAGAAATTCATGTTACAAAATATTTGATTTTCTTTGATTGCTTTAAATGTATGGTATGTATTTGATTCGACTTGACAAGTTTACATCGAATTTATACGTATAGTTTAAGATTTGATAGGATTGTGATTACTTTGTATTGCGATATTGAATGAATATATAATTTGGTATGGTTACCATCAATGATCTTTGTTATCACTCATCATTTCTTATATATTATTCTTATCATTATAACTATAAGTATCTTAGTTAGGGGAGTTGTAGTAAGCTAATTTTTATTGATGACAAAGGGGGAGAAATATATAAAATATAGGCATAAATTAAGGAGGAGTTTTGTAACTTAGGGGAGTTGTATTATATTTTATATACAGAGTTGTCATCATCGAAAATGGGGAGATTGTTCGAACCTTAGTATTGGTTTTGATGATGTCAATTATATGACATTATATAAAATATATATACTAATGTCGATTAAGAAGACTGTACGTATCATGAGTAGATTCAAAATGCCGATTAAACTTTCAAGAGTTCAAGAAAAAAGACTTATGAGTATTGAAGAGTTCAATTTTTCAAGATACTCTAGATAAGTTATAGAGTCATAGAATTTATATTAAAACTTTGGTAGCACTTTCCTTATCTCTCTCGTATTCTATAATTTTGTTTTAAATTATTTTTTAAATATTCTGGTTTAAAGTAATCTTTTCAAAATATTTATCATAATGATTTTCAATCTCTTATACTTACAAAAATATCATTTTAGTGTTTTTAAGTTTATATATATTGAATTTTTGTTTGTATTTAGATAATTTATAATTATATGGATTTTTATATATATTATTGAACAATCTTATTAAATCTTTCAAAATTATTTTATAAAGTATTACTAAGTTATATTTTGATTAAAATGTGTATAAACTATATTTAAATAATTTTACAAAGTATAAAATTATTTTACAAAAAAACAAATTTTAAAAACAATCTTTTTAAAAGTGTTTTTCAAAATACAAACGGGATATGTCAACATATCCTATTCATGTATATCGACATAGTGGCATACTTATCAAAATTCAAAATTGAATGGAAGCATCTTAGATATTATTAAATAATTTATGGATCATGATATGATTAGTATAGTTATACTAGTGTATTAAGAGTCTTAGATAAATATTATAAGGTCTTCTTGAGTATATATGCACACAAATTCATATACACAAAATCGGCTTTAAAAACATTCGGAATTGGCATTAAAAATTTATAATCTGAAAATGAAATCCATAGATGTTTGTGGAAATCCACAGACGTATGTGTCGAGAAATTCTTCCCTGAAGCTACAGACGTCTAACATCTGAAAAACTGCACAATTACGAATAGATACTTTTGTTGAACGAATAGAAATCAACTCTTCATTAAAAGGTTGCAACCACTAAAATGAATAGACCTTATCCGACAGTAACAACTCTTCATCCGTGTCTCTTTAAATCTATAGATACTACAATGATTGAGATTTAAAAAAGGGAAACTGAATTGAATTAATTGAATCTATTGATTTCTTATTACTCTCTTGTGCATGCATTGCTTACATACTCTCAATCTATTATAACAAAAATATAATTTTGGTTAAACCATTCCCCACAACTCAAAGCATTCACATTCACATACTCAAAGGAGATCATAGGAAGATTTGTACTATCGGTCAAAATCCATGTTATTTGGAACACAAAACTGTCCGAGATATACTTTTGTATTAGCATATTCCTCCAGGCGAAGTGAGGGTTAGTTGGTTAAAGGAAACACCGAAGGGGAGCTTCGAGACTGGACGTAGGGTGAGAGGTCCGAACTAGTATAAAATACCTAGTGTGATCTCTTTTATTATTTATCTTATATTTAATTATTGTTCTCTACTTAACATCGTTAGCAATATATTCTTACAAACATATGTGTATATATAAGTTGCATTATTTATAAAGATCCCATAGACTTTCAATTGGTATCGGAGCTTGGGATTCTAGAGATTGTAACAACATCATAAAATAAATGGCCATAAAGAGATCTAGTCAACGAATAGAAAGAGGAAGAGCAATAAAGAATCAGAGGAGCAAATATGCGAAAGCTTCATGGCTAAACTCAGATCACAATCGGTATGCTTAGATTCTTTATATAAAGAACTTTTATTAGCACATGACGAGTTATTAAAAGATTGTAAAACTTTGAATAAAGTTAATAGAACTGCATTAGCTAAGTTAAAAAATTGTGAGCAAGAAATTTCCAATTTAAAAGAGTAAAATAAATTTTTGGTAAAACAAATTAATTTTTTTGAAAATACGGTAGAAAAACTTGTTTTACAAAAAGATTTTCTATAAAAAAAGGAGCAGTTCTAAACTAAAAATAATGATCTTTTGAAGGAAATCGATGTTTTCAAAATAAAAATATATTTTGGAAAATTCTTAAATAATTCTAGCTTTTTATTTTTGTCTCTTGAAAAAGAGAATAAAGCTTTAATTACAAAGAATTTAGAATTATCTAAAGAATGTATGATTTTAAAAGATAATAGTAATATTTTGTAAAAAGACGTTTGTGGTTCTAAAGCAAATTTTGAAAGATTGAATGAAAAAAATCATAAGTTTTAACAAAGGTAAAGATATCTTATCTTCCTACGGTTTATGCTATAAACAAGCTAAAAGTAAATATAGTACTAGATATGCATTTATGTATACTAATGTTAGTTCTAGTACTAGTAAACATGATAGTCCTAAAACTACTTACAGTAGTAATAGTACTTTGTTTTGAAATGATAGAAAATATTTTTCAAATACCAAGCAAATGACAAACAGTATTAAAATATGGATTCCTGCTGATACGATGGATCATAATAAACAACTTTATATTATCAACTAGTAAAGAATGTGATTTATAATGAAAAATATATTTATAAAGGTTCAACCATACCCAAATGGGTATTGATTACCCCCGGACCCAAACACAGGAAGTGGGTACCAGAATATTTTCTACAGGCATACCACATATAAAGGGGAAGATATATTCCAAATTTTTTGATACTCATGGAAATGAAGCTGCAAATATGATGCTCAAATTTTCAATGTAAGTATGATATTCGATGGTTAAAATTGTGACTATGCTAAGTGGTATGTTTTTCAAAATCTTAAACACAATTCTTTAATATTTTATACGCCTATGAATTTATATGTATCTACACATATAATCATTCATATTACTCCTATTGATATATATTTCATTTTAATCGATGATCAAGGGGGAGAAAAACTATACGACCATACTGATAGGGGGAGTATTAACTTAGGGGGAGAATGATGTCTTAACTCCTGTTTGGTTATTGTTAAACTTAGTTTGGTTTATTGTTCAATTATGTTATTCAAGTTTATGTGTGATCTATCTATGGGCTATTCATATGTATCTACCTCATTTGTTATGTCAATATGTTTAAGTTTCTATTATTTTTGATAATGAAAAAGGGGGAGAAATATATGGATAGGGGGAGATTAAATTAAGGGGGAGTTATTTTATCATGACCAACGATTGTATAGTTGTCATCGTCAAAAAGGGGGAGAATGTTAAAACCTCCATTCTATGGTTTCAATGATAACAACTATACAATCACATATATTATATATCCTATCAAGATTACAAGTATATACTATAAGAGATTGACATGCACAAAGATATCAGGACTCGAAGACAAATAGAGATTTATGGACCATGCTATGATTAGTAAGGTTATACTAGTGTATTAAGAGTCTTGGATAAATATTGTAAGGTCTCCTTAGGTATATATGCACACACAAATTCATACACACAAAATCAGCATTAAAAACATTTAAAGGTGGCATTAAAAATTTATAGTCTGAAAATGCCAGCCACAAACCGTCTATGCATAATTTCAGGAAATTCTTCCCTGAAGTCACAGACGTTTGTTATCTGAAATACTACACAACTCTGAATAGACACTTCGGTTGACCAAATAGAAATCAACTCTTCATTGAAAGGTTGTAGGCATTAAAATGAATAGACCTTATCTAACAGTAACAACTCTTCATTTGCATCTCTTTAAATCAATAAATACTATCTCGACTTATGCTTCTGATGGAAGACAAAATTTCCGACCGTTAGTCCTAGGAGATAGCCAGAAGTACAAATCTCAATAAAACCTCAACCTTACAAAATATCATAAGCAATATCTAAATAATTATCTTGACCTATAGTCCTAATGGACGTGATAAATTTCGAATGCTAGGCCCTTGGAGATATCAAGAAACATAAACTCAAATCAATATCAAAGCTAAATAAAAATTCAGTATATAAAATCATATATCTCGGCCCTTGTCTTTTGAGACACAAAACTCTTGATGGAATGATCTTAAGAGGTTGAAACAAAAAATCAAACAAAAAGGAGATCTCTGAGCCATACGCTCTTATAGAGAATGATATACAAGCTCACGGCGTGTCTTTAATCTCAAAAATAAAAAACACACAGCTATCTCAAGTCAAGCTAAGTCAAATGTTAGACTAACATGCAGCCAGTCTATAATGTCAAACAATCATCATCTTTAATGAGATGATGATATAAAATATCTCAAATGTAATGTATATACCTAAGTCACTCACCCAGCACAGCTCTAGGAAACACTAATGACCGCAGCCTTTTTCCTACAGTATCTTAGTTACTCCCATAATCATGACACTCCGTCATTTGTCATAAACACACTATTGGGCTACACAGAGCATTGACCACGATTCCTACTTGACCTTAGTAAGGGACTGTTGGTCCTTAAGTGACGTCGGGGCAATGGCTCTAATGAGAAATTCAACAAGGTGACATCATGGATCTAGGGTGCGACCTCGCAATCAGGACTGTTAGGATAGATGATTAGCCTATTTGGTGGGTCTAATTCACGCACTCTCTATAGTGGCATAAAATCTATGATGTAGATTCCCATAAAATACTCCTAACTATATGAGTCCGAATGAGAGTAATAACTCGTACTCTTGACTTGAGGAGTCCTAACGAGTGACAACCACAGCTCTTGACTCGATAAGTCCTATTGAGAGTGATAACTAATACTCTCACCTTGATGAGTCCTGTTGAGAACCACATTTAATACTCTCGAATCTAGGAGTCTTGACAAGAGTAATCTCAACTTAGCAAAATCCTCGACTACTTGCACTAAGAGTAAATAGCCATACTCGACTAGTTATTCCTTAAAGGATGTAACAAAATATACTCTAATTGATATAGTCCTAATGAGCATAATAATAACAATCAGTCTTGACTCAATACGTCCTAATGAGAGCATATTTCATAACAATTCCATGACTACTAGCCCTAAGACTAAATAATAATATAACTTGGCTAGTCAGTCCCAAGAGGAAAAATCTATAAATCCCATATACAATCTCCATCTTGTAGCCCTTAGAGAGTAATAAGATACTCGACTAACCTCTAAGGTGCCATCTATAGACGAGATCACAAATTCCTAACCAACTCCAAAATTTAAGTGATATGGACTCACTAATAGTAATCAAACAAGTATTACTTAAGCATCCCATACCACTCAGTAATACTCAATAGTTTACTAGAAGTTAGTAAACTACACTCATTAAACAACAAATATTCTATAATATAAATCAACTGAATAATCGAAAATCTTTTACCAAGCATCCCCTACCACCTAGTACTACTAATACATTTATTCAATATCCTTAATATATAGAATTAAATCACAAAATCGTCAATATAAATCATTTTAATTCAAACAACATATGAAAGGGAATTATAACTTAAAGCTCTCAAAGTTATTTAAATATTACATAATTTAATCTATCTTCAAAATAGATTGTATATTTCAAAAATTTCCTTCCCAAAAATATTTCTTGAATCTTTCTAATACTTACATTTAAATATTCAATTCGTAAAAAATTTCCCATTTTGACATATTCTCATTTATACGTATAAAATATCAGTACATTCCAATACATTGAAAAATCTCAATTTTTATTGTCAAATAGAGTTTTACATCCAAAACAGTTTCCAACACTTATTTTATTTCAAAACTACTTTTATAAATATATTTTAATAAAATTTTAGAATACCATAAATAATTTTTTGAAGTTTTCGAAGAAAATATTTTTAAATAGAAAATCAAACGCACATTTGAATTATACATCGTGAAGTCAAATTCTCCACAATAACTAACCAAACATCAATATAATTTAAACATTTGGTCTGAATTGATTTACATCGAATTTTGGTCATCCATAAATGCACATATGACAAATAAAAATTCATAATCCATCTCAACCAACAGTTCTAATGAGAAAATATACTATCAACTGAATGGCCCTAGGAGATGAAAATTTACAAATCAAAATGCAATCAGATAGCATTTCTTTGCAATTTGTACGATATAACAAACATAAAAATCCCAACGCCAAATTCAAAATTACAACCAATCAATCAATCCAATATCCCAAATAAACATCAAAATCAACCAACTCACAACCAATTCAATCAAGCAATGTAATCTAACCAGGATAAATATATGCATAGAAGATGCAAGTTATATTAATATAGATGTGTAAGTAGAAAACTCACTGAAATACCACTCCAGATAAAAGAACAGCAACTAAACAATGAAAATACCATACCTGAAGCCGTTATGCCCGCATTAGCTCCGCTAATGTCAAGTGTTTACCATCGGCTACCCATGTTGACAACTGCCACCAAGCACAGCCTACCCACATCGTTGACCAGCTCTAAGCCAATCACACTCATGACCATGACCTCTGCCACCATCAGCTCGTGTTCTTCCCTCAGCCTCGCTACTCCAAGTCGAACGTCATTGACCATCAGATAACGCGTCATCTTCCTAGTCGTGGCTGCACATTCCACGACGCCACCCCTCCCTTCGATGCCCAATCGTTCACAACTTACATGCATTTTTTAAATTTATATCGATTTTGAGCATTGGGAAAATAATTAGGGCACAATGGAATTGAGTTTGGTCTCTGGTTTGAACGGGAGTAGATTTGAATAGTGAAGCTAAGGATAGTTCTAAAATGAATAAGAATAAAGGGAAGTGAGTTTTTGGGCTCAATTTGCTTTAGGCCTCATTTAATTCAATTTATTTTATTTCATTACATTTAAATTTTTATCCTTAACATTTGTTTACAAATATATTCAATCCAATTTAAATTAATTTACAGTATTGAATATCATTTATATTCAATAAAAATAATTCATTAAATTTCAAATCTTATTTGAAAAGAATTCATTAATTTAATTCAATTTACTAACTCAAAATCTTTTTATTAAACATAATTTAATTAACTACAAATTTCTTTTTAAAATATTAATTGTCAAATTTTGAATTAAAATAAATTTTATTTTAACAAATTCATTTAATTTACAATATAGAAAACAGAGTTATTACAATAGCAATCCATGCCTATGGTTTAATACCGATCTATAGCAGATTGCTGACATAGCCATGTTTCCTCGGGAGAAACTGCTGTTGGATCATGGAAAACATGGAGGAGGATGTGCAAGAGCTTTTCCCGGCGATCTCCAGCTATAAATAGGCATGGAGGGGAATCATTTCGGAGATCTTTTGGCTCTCTTGCAATTTTTACACAGTCTCTTGTAATTGCCTATGGAGTGGTACCGAACCATAAGAACGACACTTGTAAAACAGCTATATCATTAATAAAATTCTCAAATGGACGTAGGCAACAATTGGCCGAACCACTATAAATGTTTGTTGTTCTGTTTTTGCTCATTCACATTTACTTTTTTTTATTCTCTTCTTAATCTTTAGGTGTTGGTGCCATATTTTGGTACTAACATTTTAGGGCTTTCATTGAATCGATTCTCAGTCTGTTTAGATCCATCATCGATTATTGGATTACCTAAATCTAATAGATCGATCCTGTTTTCATCTTTTATGGAATTTGTAACTACTCAAATTTTCAGAAAATCTAAGCAAGTGCTTTCTACCATAGCTCCTAAAAGGGATCGATCCACCACTTCACATGCTACCGAGAATTTTGGGAATGCTTGCTCCCAACATGTCAAGGAGGTTGCCTACCAACCATTAATGAAGGTCTGAACCCAACATATGTGATTACTAGGGTTGAGATGGACCACATGATGAAGCAAATGGAAGACAAGCTCTAGGAAAGCTGCAATGAACTGAATCAGCTAATGAAGTGAGCTTGGATTTGTTAAATCAACTGGCAAACATCTATTGGAGAATTAAGAGGGATAGAACGCCTTCAAGTTCAAAATCTGATAGTTCCACATCATCAGAGCAAAGGTGGACGAACATGAAGCAAAAGATGGTTCAAAAGTATACCAAAAGGTCGAAATAGAAGATGCGAGAGAACTGTGGCCAAGGCCTATAGATCGGTACTGATCCATCAAGAAGGAGTGGTACCAAACCCTATAATCATGGTTCAACCGATCAACTTTTAGGTAGTAGTGCTGATTTGGCCTCAGGACGTGTTGTAGATGACTAGATTGTTGGAGATTTGGTGGGTGCTACAGATCCGCCATTGAGAAATTATGTTCACAGAATTGCTGAACGAACGGTTCTTTTGGAGTCCGGAGAACCCAAGTATTATGAAACAAACCAAGAGCATTTGTTGAACCAAATACTTGGGTCGGATCATGATTACCATCATTCAGTAGATCCATTTGAGCCGGATTTAACTAAAATAGTAAGGAGACTTATAGCTGAGACCTGGCATTGGACTAATTACGAGTGGGGTTCCTCCTCGAGCTAGAATCCGTTCATGAAAGATACCATTTATGAGGAATACCCGAGGAAGTTTGTAATGCCGACGATGCTGTCATATAATGGAAAGATGGATCCAAGGAAATACTTGATGAAGTACGAATGGCATATGGATTCTGCCAAATCTATTGATGTTATACGATGTTGTTGTTTCTCAATTTTCCTAGAGAGAGTGGCGATGATGTGGTTTATTCGGCCGCCACTGAGATTCATATGTCTTTTGAGCAATTAGCGTGGATGTAACGACGTGGAATTTTGGGTCGCTAGATTTGAACATTTAATTCATTTTAAATGTTGAATATGTATTATAATTTGAATTTTGAATAAAAGACTTTGGTTAAATTAATAAAATTGGTTAAAATTTTAAATACGGTAATTTAATTGAAATTTGAATAATAATAATTTAATATTATGATTGGAATAATTGGTAATTCTGAGTGTAAATAGGTATAAAAATAGATTCTAAAATTGATTTTAACCTACTTTGATTTAAACAGTAATGTTGGACTGTTGGATGAAATTAGAAGTTGATAAATTGAATTTGGAATTTTATATTAATTTAATAATGAAATTTAATAATATAATAATGTAAATAATTAGAAATTGGTTCGAAATGAATCAGAATGATTTCTAATGTGAATATAAATTCTATACGAGTTGTTATAGAGTTAATAAAATTTTAAAAGTGAAATTTTAGATGATTTCGACGATTTTGAAAATCGCTCCAATTTATCGACGAGTTAAAATAGCCTTTCGAGGCACAGTCTCGTAATACGACGAAACTAGTTCCATTGGATCCGTAATAGTTAGTTATTATCGGATTTCAATTTTTGTAGCAATCGGAGTTTTCGTTTGACCCCGACAGCTTAAAACGTATAGGAAATACTTTATTCGATTTAATTAAGAATTGATCGTCTATTTCCGTAACTCGCACATACGATCAAATTAGCTTCCGAAACACGTTCCATTATGTTCGAAACGTAGGTAAAACCTTAGAAACGCCTGTCGGCATGCATTGTTTGGAGTTCGTTTGTAAAAGCTTGTTAAAATTGGAGATAATATTAAAATATTATTAATAAACATTTATATAAACACGATTTTGGCCAAAACCCTAGTTAATTATACAGCGCCGACACTAAAATGTTTAATGGCCGAAAGTCGCTCATCTTCTTCCTCTTTTCTCTTGAAATCCACGCATTAATTCGCAAAATTTCCAACTAGAGAAATGTTGTGCTCGCCGAGTTCTACTAGATCAACGGTGGATCTTGCTTGAAATCGTCGATTGGGGTTGATTTGCTGCCGTGTTTGGGCGCCGTTCAGTGGAGGTTTTCGCATCGATGAGCAAGTTTTGGGGGTGCGGGTTGTGGTCAAAGGTAGAGGAGGGGAGAGGCTTTCGAGCAACGATCTCTGATGGGGATCACGATGGTTGTGGGAGGAGCGGCACGCCTAGGAAGTGGCGACGAGGTGGGTTATGCGGTCTGTATGCGTTCGTGAACGAGAGGAAGATGGCTTCGGCCTTGATTTTGATCAATGGTATAGATTAACAAATTAATAAATAGAAAATTGTTTATATAAATTATATTCTAACGTTTAAAAATTCGTAACTTGAGCATACGTTGTCAGATTTCGACGAAACTGGCGACGCCGGAATCTCAAAGACACGTACTACGCAGTGGAATAATTCTGGAATCATTCCAAGCAAGTAAAAAATTTAGGTTAAATCGAACGCCGTTTGATTTAATTTAAATTTGAATGCTCGTCGATAACCCAAGGTGAGTTATTCTCACTCACATCTGGACACCAGTAAATGTTTGATTGGTTGATTTGCTGAATATGATAATTATTATCAAATTTAATAGATATTTATTTGTTGTGCTAATATCAGTGGATGCAGAGAAATAGATTGGAGGAATCCAACTAGATTACTCACAAATAGAAATTTATTTATATTCTGTGATATATCTCATTTATATTCTGTGATAAATTGATTTAAATCGTGTTATGCTGTAATCTATACCGTGATAGATTAAATTTAAATTTAAATCTTGTTATGCTATGATTGGTTGATTACAACCTGGGAATTTAAATAAATAAATAAATTGGATTTAAAGAAATTAAATAAATTCTTAAGTAAAGAATTTAAAAGGAATTAAATTCAAGCAATAGGTTGATAATGTGAAATGTTTGAAATCGGGGTTTAAAAAGGGAATTGAGAATTGTTAAGAATAATAGCGAGATTTATTTTTAAAAGAATGGGAAGTATGCTTTCCCCTGGAAATTTTATTATGTTTTTAAGAAAGCTTTCAAATATAAATTTGCAGTTTAAATATGTTTAAAATATTTTAGAAAGAAATATTATTTTAAAATTGTTTTTAAGTTAAAGCAAACATTCGATTTTGTAATGACCCGGATTTTTGGATGGTTAATTTGAGATATTTAAATGGGTTTAAATATTGATTTGAACTATAAATTGATTTGAATATGAAAAGTTTAGTTGTATTTAATAAAAAGGGATTCAGAATTTAAATATAACAATCTATTGAATAAATTAATTATTAAAAGTAGCAATTGGATATTGGGTAAAATATAAAAAAAAATTGGAATTATAAGTTTGTTAAACATATTTCAACGGCTTATAAAATTTATATTGATAATACTAAAGATAATAGATGAGTTAAAATTGAATTTAACAGTGGGTTGTTCAATTTTAAAAATATCGTTTAAATTGACAATTAAAAATAGCCTTCCAAGGCACAGTCTCGGAATCCGGCGAAACTAGTTTCATTGGATCCGTAATATTGAATTATTACCGGATTTCAAATTTCGTAATTTTCGGAGCTACCGTGTGACCGTACGAGATAGAAACGTCTAGAAAATAATTAATCATTTAAATTTAAATATCTTACATCTTTTCACCTGTCAAAATCACTTCTCATCAGCCACCCTATATTCCTGAACAAACCGACATCCTCTGAACAAGCCACCCTAGTAATCGACCCTATCTCCTTTCCTCGTTTAAACCACGCGATCTCTTTTCATATTTCCTCAGTTTACAAATCAAGATAATGGCTGCCTTCCTTTATAATCATGAAACATTCCCTCCCCATATTTTAATTCACCAAGTCCTTTTCGTTTCCTTTTCTACTGAAGCTTAAATTCGACGGCATACGGAAAAAAAATTGAAAATGAAATCCCTAACTTGAAATCGATTCGCGTTCGAGAGAATTAGGGCGTGCGTGATGAGCGAGCGACTGTAGGGGGTAACGACTTCCATCCTCTGACTCAATAAATTGTCGCGATTGACCCTAATCGCGAGAAGGGCTCGATATGCTTGGTGCAGCTTTATGTTGCTGGGGTGCGGTGGCGAGTGTCGTTGCTCCTTTTTAGAGACGACGTGGATGTTCGTCGCGATGTCGGTCTGAGTTGTCATCGCAAGTGACGGTGGTCGGAGTCGAGCTCAAGCTCGACGCGTGATTTCGAGAATGCATTGAAGTGTGAGGGCGACGACCTGGAGGTTTCGTTCGTGATGGCGTGCTCGAGGAAGAGATGGTGGGTGAGTTCGTGAAACCACTGTGAGGTATCCTCCATTTTATTTTATTTTTAATTTAAACTTGATTTATAAACATAAGTGTATGTAAATCAGAGAAAAAAAGATTTGTTGAACTATTTAAACCAGTAAAACAGAAATTGTACATAGGACTTTGGAAAAAATATAAAGATTAGATTTTTTAAAATAAACTTTTAGTTAAGTATTAAAGGTAATTGACTATTCGGTTTGTTCATATATTAATAAAATCACAATATGTTTATTCAAGGTCAATATTCGTGGAATCAAAGCGAGAATGAAGTGGATTTGCAAATTTAAGGGGCAAAGGTAAGTTAATCTCACTCAGCTGAATTATAATTTAAATTTAATTGGTTAAATTTAAATAATTGATTGATTGATTGGCTTTGGTGTGCTATAGAATATATAGTAGTATATATTACACCTTGGAATGATTGATTTCCCACATTTTATAGCAGAGATATTTTATATTGTGCTAACGTCTGTGGATGCAGGGAAAACAGGTTGGAGGGATCCAACTGGGTCCCTCAACATTTATTTAAATTATTTAATATTTTCTGTTGTGATTATTTGATATTCTATGATGAATTATGTTGAAATATTGAATGCTATGGTTTGATTGAATATATTTGGGTATAATGAGCTACCAAAAATTTATAAATTTGACTTTGGAAAGAAAATAAAGCAGTAAATTTGTAAGAGAAATAACTATAGAAAATGTGAATGAATTAAGAATGAATTGAAAGAAATGGAAGTGATATTTAAATACTAATAAATAACTTCCGAGTATGAAAAGATTTTGAATAAACAGAAATTAATGAATTGTAAAATCAAGTGATATAATTTTAAAGGAATAAAGAATTATTTTAATATTTAGAGTTTAAATTTATTTAAAGGGGTAAAGAAGTAAATTGAGAAATCTAAAAATTGGTATTTCAATTAAAAGTATTATGAATCAAAATTAAGGAATAAAATATGGAATTAATGGATTTTGGAATTAAAAAAGAGTAAATCGGAAATCAATTTGGAAATTGATTCAAGTATTTGGAATTAGAAATTTAAAGAAGATTGTGAAGAGAAGTATATTTCCTTGGATATCCAAGTACCTTTTCAAAGTAATTTTTAAATATAAGATAAAAAGTTTAATGTTGTTTTAAAAAGCATGTTTTAGAAAATTTATTATTTCTAAATGTTTAAATTCTAAAGTAAATATTTTTCAAATCTATTATCGTAGTAATTATTTAAGGTAACTTGGTATTTTGTTTTAAAAAGAGAAATTTAGTTCTATATTCTATAAAGTAGCTTTATTTTAATTATTTTTAAAGCATATATATATTTTTAATAAAGCATTAAAGTAGTTTTTAACATAAATATTTAAAAGTATATTTTATAATAAGGTGTTTTAAATCATTTTAAAATCTAAAGTTTTGTGCTTGGTAATTCCAGTGGAAATAGAAAATACTTGGAATTATTTCTGAGAAAGGAAGATAGTTTGGAAACTATTTCAAAAAGGGTTTGAAAAGTAGAAATATATCTCGTGAAGATATTTTTGGGATTAATAAATAATTTGGAAAATTATTTATTGTTTGATGGATGTTGTAAATATTAATTGATAGTTAAATTACCGACTATTAATATTGGACAAATGCGTTGATCGTTTCGAAGAGACCGGGATCGAGATTTATTTCTCGAAGACCACTTCGATCCAGTTTGTACGTTTCGTGGAAACGAGTTTGGATTGAAGATGAAGCAGTGAAGTGCAAGGGCGAGTCGCTACTAATCCTGAGGATATTTCCAAAATGGATGTAGTAGGAATAGTGCCTTCGGTTCCGTTTGAACCCGGGACGGACTTGTATGGATGAATGCTTGCGAAAACATCGTCAGGTGGACGATGGGCGTTCTAAGGGATATGTTCTAAAAAGGTAACGCTTAGCCTCAAGCCTCATCAAATGGGAATGACTGAAAATCAGGGGTTATGCAGCAAGGCTAGGTGGGTACCACCCAAGCAGGGTGAGGTCATCCCTGTCTAGATGACCCTTTTTATTTCGGCTTAGTGGGCGGTTGCTGATCCCAACCGCGGGGTGATCTCACTCGGGATTATCCAGTAAGGGGTAGTCCCGGTCTTGTGTTGCAGGGGAGCGGGCGTACTCCTCGGTACGGTGATATAGGCCCCGTACTGTGACAGGTGGTACCCCAGTGCCTAGTCATTAGTTGGAAATCCATTCTCCCTACGAGCCTTGTACGAGTTTTGTTTGTATTACCCACTTTGTGGCTAGTAGCTGGAATTTAATGAATGTAACAATTTCGGCTATTTTATAAATATATGTATATAGACCCTATTATAATATCAGAGAATTTCTATAAAAAAAGTGTTTTAGCTATCGTAAGGTAGAAACCCGACATGTTTATTTGTGGCATGGTCTTACGAGATGCTTTTGTTTTCAAAGGATTTTAAACTTAAAAATCAATTGAGTTTGATTTTCTCACGCTGGTATTCCAGAATGACTCGGGTATTATTTAACTGTAATGCTCGGGTCAGACCGAGTATTATAGGACACAGGAGATGCTGTGGAGCTCAGGAGACGAGCTGGATGACGATACGTACTCCCGTATTGTTTATATATATATGTTCCGCTGTGTTGTTTAGTTGTGTAACCTGTTGTATGTTATTGAGTTTGAGTTGTGATTGATGTACTCTGATAATGTAATATATAAATAGAGATATATTTGATTTGAGTAAAGATCATTTATTATCCATTATATTTTATTCCGCTGCGATGGTTAGATTCTGATGTTGTTTTCTATTTTCTTCTTTAACCCAAATGGTTCGTATTTCTGTACAACTTGAGTTGATTGTTGTAGAATAGTGTTAACTCAAAGGGTACGGAATTACGGGTCGTTACACTTGGTATCAGAGCCAGGTTGGTGATAACCTTGGCTCTGGTGGGAATTACTCATAAAATAGAGTCTATGGTACTCTAGAACGAGTTTGAGCGTATTAATAGATATGAGTGCGTATTTGTTAGTGAATATAAAATTGTTTTATATTGTGTTGATTTATTGATTGACTGTTTATGGGTCCTGGTCGATATATGGGGCGCCATGTTGTCGATAGGGATTTCTAAACTCTTAAACAAGATAAATCGACACAATATTGTTTCACATGGGGTAAATGGAATAATTTTACCTAAAATTAATTTTGTATATAAAAGAAATAATTTTTCGTAAATTTTTATCACTATATATGGATGTTTGGATGGTAGAAAGTGATAATATTTAATTATTGTCATTGTATGATAATTGAATAAGATATTGGAACCATAATTAAAAACTAAGAAACAATTTGTATACAAATGAAATTTGTAAAGATAAACTAAATGTGAATTATAATGTGTTTAATAATTAAAATAAGATAAAATTCCAAAGTAATGTTTGAATATAAATTTAAAAGTTTGGAATTTAAAGATTTGGAAATTTGGAAATTTAAATTTCTTTGAATTTGGAAGTGTTTCTCAAAAGTTGAGAAGGTAATATATATTGAGAAATATTTTGAATCGGATGTGAAATCTAGAGAGGTTTGGAATTTAAAAATATTTGAAGGGTTTTAAAAGAGATAAAAGCATTGAACTCTTATGGTCGCTAGAAAATAATATCAGTGATGACTACAGCATCATCGATGTTTATTTTCGGGTTTCCAAAAGAGGAATTGCTACCTAGATGTTTTGGATTAATGTTTGTTGGAGAAATTTAATTGATTTTGAAAATGCAAAGGAATAATTTGGTGAGATATTTACATGTTTTCAAAATTGAATGTTGAACTTAAGTTTGGAAAAGAAAATTAGTTAAGTTGGATTAAATAAACAAAGTTTTAAGATTAAAATTTATAAGTAACTGATTAATTAATTTGGTATGCAAATGAAATGAAATTCAATATTGGATGATGCTTGATTTAATTTTGTAAAAATAAGGGTAGAATTAGTTCAAATGAACTAAAAATAATTAATGTTGGAAATAAATTTATTGGTTGAAAATGAATTTTTGAATGAATAAATGAATCAACTATTGAACTTATAAAGTGGAGTTGATACTAATAAGAAGAAATTGGAAAATTTTAATCCGGGAATTAAAATTTAACTTGAGTGAATGAAAGTGAAGAAAATATATTTGAATTTAACTTGAGATAAGTTAAATAAAATTGAAATTGAAATTGAATTAAATTGGATATAAAGTTGAAAGGTAAAATGATTATAATTATGAAATGAAAATTTATACCTTAAGCTAGTAAGTGTTATATATAATCTGAAATTGTGATTATCAGATGAAATGACTCAAATGAGTAATGAGCAATATAAGCTTTTAAATAAATAAATGGAATATGACTTGACATATTATTCAAATGAGCTTGGGTTATGGAATTAGAAATGAATATGTGTATATATTATAAATTTGGATTATAAATAAATTTGTTACTTATAGAACTTAGAAATGGAATAGTAAGTGAATTAAATATAAAGTGGAGTTGGTTGGAATTGGATTACAATAGAAATGATTTAAGTTGCAAATAAAATCTAATATGAATATAACGAGTTAATTGTGTGCTTGGATATTATCTTGATAAATTGAGAATGTGAATTAAAATTCAAATGGATTGAACTAATGATATACAAGCATGGAAGGTTGTTGAGCTTAAATAAAAATTTGGCGAGTATGAAATAGATTGATTTTAAAATCGATTAAATTTGATATGAGTTTGTTTCGATTGGAAATGGTTAGTGATATACAAAACATAAATTGTATCGAGCTAAATAAAAAGGGTTCGTATGGAACCTATGCACTATGAAAAAAAATACAATGTAAGATAAAATAGAAATGAATTAAGTTGGAGATCAATTTAAAATTTTCTATAAAACTTAAGAAATAAAATTCTATGAAATGGTAAATGTAAATAAAATTGATTTTGAAATCTGAATTGAATATGAGCTTGTTTGAATTAAATATGAGCTTGTTTGAATTAAATATGAATTGAAATTGTATGGAATTGGATTCGAATAAAAATGATTTGAGATGAAAATAAATCCAATTCGAGTATGAATAAATTAAAGAAAAACGAGAATGAACATAGGTCATGAAATGGTAGTGAATTGAAGTAAATTTACTTAAGTTTAAACTTAATTAAAGCATGGGATGATGTCGAGTATAATAAGTGGTTTGGAATCAAACTTTCAAGAGATGAAAGAAAATGCAAGGGAAGTTTGTGAATAAATTAAAATGGGATGGGATTAAGCGTAAATTGAGTTGAAATCAATTTAAATGGTTATAAACCTTAAGTAATTATTTATTCACATGGATATCGTAAATTGCATAGAACTAATTGTCGGTTGACATAGACTAAAATAATTAAAATTTCTGAGTTGATAGAAGTTAAATAAATGAGATCATTTGAATTAAATATAAGTTTTATTTGTTTTAAAATAAATGGAATGTAAGCATGTGAGTTGTTAACCTTTCAGATTAAGTAAAATGATGTGTGATTTGTTGTAAGCAAATAAAATTGGTAACAAAATCTTGCATGTAGTTATGAAAATGGTATAGCCTGCATTGTTCATGGAATTCATGTTTTAGCTATGTAAGTAGGGGTGAAATGTTAACAAATTGCATATATTTTGTACTTACCTATTTATATTGAGTAAGTACAGGTTCAGGGAAGCCGTTTGGCTGGATTGGGTCGCGCTAAATGCTAAATTAAATAGCCGCTTGCTTAAAAATGCTAAATAAGGTACGCCTACACAATAAAAATAGGAAATATGAACTGTTTTTGGTTTTTCCGACCGTGTGGGTTGATATATATATATTTATATCTTTTGTCAAATTGCAAAAGCTCCTCCGTGCAAAGGAGACTCAGCCAAAAAATTTCAGAAATTTTGAGAGTAAGAAAATTTTTTGAAATTTTTTGGGAAAATTTTTAGTTAACGACAAAACGATTTCAAACTGGAAATTGAAATAAATTAGTTAATGAAACTACTATAAAATAATAATATGAATCAATATAAATGGAAGATAAAATTAAATATACAGAGTTGAAGATAAATAGAATTCGGATGAAAATGAAAGAATCAATTTGAATAGAAGTAGATGTAAACTAGAACGGTAAAGTGAAAATAAATATAAGAAACATATTAAATGCTTACACTAAACTGAAGGAAGGAATGTTGAATTCTTAATTGAAATTTGGTATTACAAATATATCCTAAGTAATATTTGAATGAATAAATATTGACACTTTGTAAGGAAGTCGATAAAATATTTTGAATGTTGTGATTGGATATTAGTGCTAAGTGGAATATACAGGTATTATGAAGGAAAAGAAAAATTGGCTTTGATTTCAGAAGATAAATTTGAAATGCTCGACAAAAAGGTATGTGTATAAATTTCTATATGAAATTGGATTGGGTTTTTGATCGAGCCACTTGGCTTTTTGTTTTCTTTTGGAATTTGGGAGCCTGCCAAGGCCTCTTGTAGTTGTACCGAGCTAGCCGTGCAAAGGAGACGCTGGCGAATTTTTTTTTGGAAATTTAGGGAGTTAGAAAATTTTTGTTTAAATTTTGAAAATTTAAAATTTGGTGTTAAATTGAAATTTGAATTGATGGGTATATGATATTGGTGGAAACTAATGGGGAAAGTTTGGAAAGTTAGAAACAATGGTAGGGCGTTCTTAATAAAAAGATTGTTTTGAGAAGTTGTAAGAAACGGTTTGGTTTTGGGAAAGATAAACGGATATTAGACCATTCTTCCTAACCAGTAATTTCGGGGACGAAATTCTTTTAAGGGGGGAGGAATGTAACGACCCGGTTTTTTGGTTGGTCAATTTGAGATATTTAAATGGTTTTAAATATTGATTTGAACTATAAATTGATTTGAATATGAAAAGTTTAGTTGTATTTAATAAAAAGGGATTCAGAATTTAAATATAACAATCTATTGAATAAATTAATTATTAAAAGTAGCAATTGGATATTGGGTAAAATATAAAAAAAAATTGGAATTATAAGTTTGTTAAACATATTTCAATGACTAATAAAATTTATATTGATAATACTAAAGATAATAGATGAGTTAAAATTGAATTTAACAGTGGGTTGTTCAATTTTAAAAAATATCGTTTAAATTGACAATTAAAAATAGCCTTCCGAGGCACAGTCTTGGAATCCGACGAAACCAGTTCCATTGGATCCGTAATATTGAGTTATTACCGGATTTCAAATTTCGTAATTTTCGGATCTACCGTGTGATCGTACGAGATAGAAACGTCTAGACAATAATTAATCGTTTTAAATTTAAATATCTTACATCTTTTCACCTGTCAAAATCACTTCTCATCAGCCACCCTATATTCCTGAACAAACCGACATCCTCTGAACAAGCCACCCTAGTAATCGACGCTGTCTCCTTTCCTCGTTTAAACCACACGATCTCTTTTCATATTTCCTCAATTTACAAATCAAGATAATGGCTGCCTTTCTTTATAATCGTGAAACATTCCCTCCCCATATTTTAATTCACCAAGTCCTCTTCATTTCCTTTTCTTCTGAAGCTCGAATTCGATGGCATTACGAAAAAAAATTGAAAATGAAATCCCTAACTTGAAATTGATTCGCGTTCGAGCGAATTAGGGCGTGCGTGATGAGTGAGCGACTGTATGGGGTCGCGACTTCCATCCTCTGACTCAATAAATTGTCGCGATTGACCCTAATCGCGAGAAGGGCTCGAGACGCTTGGTGCAGCTTCGTGTTGCTGGGGTGCGGTGGCGAGTGTTGTTGCTCGTTTTTAGAGGCGATGTGGATGTTCGTCGCGATGTCGATCTGGGTTGTCATCGCAAGTGACGGTGGACGGAGTCAAGCTCAAGCTCGATGCGTGATTTCGAGAATGCATTGAAGTGAGGGCGACGACCTGGAGGTTTCGTTTGCGATGGCGTGCTCGAGGCAGAGATAGTGGGTGAGTTCGTGAAACGACTGTGAGGTATCCTCTATTTTATTTTATTTTTAATTTAAACTTGATTTATAAACATAAGTATATGTAAATCAAAGAAAAAAAAAGATTTGTTGAACTATTTAAACCAGTAAAACAGAAATTTTACATAGGACTTTGGAAAAAAATATAAAGATTAGATTATTTTAAAATAAATTTTTAGTTAAGTATTAAAGGTAATTGATTGTTCGGTTTGTTCAAATATTAATAAAATCATAATATGTTTACTCAAGGTCAATAATCGTGGAATCAAAGCGAGAATGAAGTAGATTTGCAAATTTAAGGGCCAAAGGTGAGTTAATCTCACTCAGCTGAATTATAATTTAAATTTAATTGGTTAAATTTAAATAATTGATTGATTGATTGGCTTTGGTGTGCTATAGAATATATATGTAACAACCCAGAATTTTTGTCAATTAAAAATTTGTATATTTAATTGACTTTAAAGATTAATAAGTGAAATTTATAAGTCGAATAAATTTTATTTCAAATAATTAGATTTAATTGGATAATTGAATCGATAATTTAATAGTTGAAAATATAGAAATAATTGTAAATTGGGTTTAATATGATTGAAAATGATTTGTAAAATTTTATTTTATCATATTGGAGTTAGAATGATGTTATGGAACTTTTAGAATCGAATTAAAAGTTAATTTGTGGAAATTGAATATTTTAATATTTAATTGACAAGTTAAAATAGCCATTTTTCAAACAGTCTTGGATTTCGACGAAACCAGTTTCATCGGATCCATAATGTTATATTATTGTATGGTTTCAAATTTCGTGTCCATCGGATTTACGATTTGTCCGGGGTAAGCCAAAACGCATAGAAATTAGTTTAAATCGATTTAATTTAAAATCGATCATTTATTGCCATAACTCGCACAGATGATCGAATTAGCCTCCGAAACACGTTCCATTGTGTTTGAAACGTGGGGTAAACCTTAGAAACGCCAACCAGCACGCTTCGTTTGGAGTTCGGAAAAATTTGGATGAATAGTGTTCGTTGAATTTTCTATAAAAGGCCACAAACATTCATTATTTTCACAAATTAATCAAAACCCTAACCCTAAATGTCTCAGCCGCCATTCTTTATACCAATGGCCGAAATCTATTCCCCTTCCTCCTCTAATCTTTTTTAATCCAATCAATATTATCAAAAACTTTCTGAAGCAAAGCTGAAGAGCATCGGAAGAGCTTCAGATCCATACGGGGTTGATCGTCATTGGAGCATCGTGGTCCCCAAATTTTGGTCGTGAACACGCATGGGTCGGCACGAATTTCGAGGCAAACCATGAGGCCGAGCTCTATGGGGTTCATGCCGAAGGTAGCTCTTGGCGAGAGCTTCGAAATGGCGTGGGTTGATCGTTGTAGAAGTGAAGGAGTTGGTCGCGTAAATCCAAGGAAATGTGTAACAACCCGTATATTTATCGGTTTTATATTTGAATATTTTATTTAAATATTTTATCGATACTTGAAATTTAGTCCGAAAAGCCACTTTTTGCAAACAGTCGAATTAGGACTTGAGACCACTTCCGTTGAGTTCAAAACGCCGTTTGCGATCTTTTTGAGTATAAGCTTTGATATGTTTGGAGTTAGTGTAATTTTGCTACTTTTTCACTTAGGGCTTTGGTTAGGGCTGAGCCCATTAACCCCACTTATGTATTCAGTCCCAGCCCCTTCTCCTCTTCATTACTTCATTCCTCATTTCCTAATACTCAAGCTTTTATAACAATGGAGAGTGGAAGAGGAAACTAAAACTCCCAGCCCTAGTCTTCATTAGCAAATCCAACTTCTAGCTCCAAATTCAAGAGAACCCACTAGTAAGCCTTCTCTTCTTCTTCTCCAACTCATTCTCTTAACAATTCAGAAATTCCTAAACCTAACTTTGGGAATGTTCTTCTTTTAAAGCTTAAAATTAAGCTTCTTGTGTTGGATTTGAAGAGTGGTTGATTCTCCTTTGCTTTCGAGCTTCTTCTTCATTTGTTTGGGTTCAAAGGTGAGATTTTTATCTCACATCTATGCTTATAATTATCTTCGATTGTTAGCTATGAATTCCTAACACTTATTCTTGTGCAATTGCTTTTGGTTTGGATTGATTTGGTGAATATTTCAATTTTTAGTGTTTTGAGTTCAAATCCTTAAAAATTATAACTTGAATGTTGGAACATGTTTTGGTGATGCATCGAGGAGCCAACAGGACCGGGTAGCCGATGGGCGTAATCCCGTAGCGTCCGTGCTTGTCCGATTGCAAATTGAGGAGGTTTGCACCTCATTTGAAATAGGTTCCAATTTGCAGAACATCAGGTTCGGCCGACCGAACCCCTGGGCCAGTCGACCGACCTGCTACTAAAGTGCATAGGCACCTTTCTGTCTCTGGTCCGATCGACTGGCTACAGGGCTCAGCCGACCGACCTGCTTCCCGAGGATTTTTTTTTAGAACAGGGTCCGGTCGACCGAGCTCTGTTGCTAGCCGACCAACCTGATGCTGTTTTGCCTATTTCGCCTATTTTGCGTGGTTTCCAAATTTAATCGATTCGTGTTATTTCCCTATTTGTTGTTATCATTTGTTATTGACTTTGATGACTTCTTTTCTTTGGGAATTTTTGGAAATATCCAGTTTGATGGATCCGGTATCGATTTCTTTGGATTTTATTCACGACTTCGTATGTGAATTTTAGTGATTGATTGTTTCTACAATCGTTTCGATGATTTGTCACTTTAAAAATATAAAGGTTTCAATACTAGTAGTAAATATCAAAACTCTTTCATCAAATGATTTCAACACTATTTTATTACAAAACTCGTTCTCTTAAACCGTTTTCCAATCTATTAGTATATACAAACCTTTTCCTCACTCGTATGAGAAATCTAATTAAACGACTTAGTAAAACAAGTGGTATGAAACGCTTGCATTTACTTCGTCGGTTAATTCTTGGACTTGTTCGATTAAATCTCTTGTGACAATTTTCTAGTGGAAATCTACAATTTGTTCGTAAATATTTAAGTTAAGCTAGTGGTTATGGGACATCAAGCTAAGCTCATATATTTACTAGCTTACTGTAATTGACACTTCTTGATGATCATGACGATCATTTTTGTGATTTAGACTAGCAATTGTGCAATGTCTCTTTGTCTGCGATTTAGACTAGACCCCGTTTCTGTGTGATTTCGACTCACACATGTGGGGTAGCGCCCCATGGTCTTCGGGCCATTCGTGTGTCAAAAATTAATGGCTAGCTACCATGAGATAGCGTCTCGTTCGTGTGATACATATGTAGGTGAGTTTTCATGTTCCCGTTCGTGCGATAGGCCTCCCCCCTTTTTATGATTTCTGGATTTCGTGTGTTGAATTCTGGAATTTATGCTTCACCAATTTTAGTGATTTTCATTGATATGATTTATCAATTTTTGTGCATTGGTGAATTTGTGTGTCATTGACTTGTTGTGAATACAAGTTTTGGGTATGATACCCTTTTTGGATCTTTGTGATGATTTTTGTGATATTGATTAATCTCATGTTGAGTTGCAATTACATACTTATTGTAGTATGCCCGTATGGTTATCATATGTTTATGGCATATCTCTTATTCTATATCATGTCATCTGATATTTATAGCTAGACTGATCCGTTTATTATTTTCTTTTAAATAATACTCGGGTCAGACCAAGATGTTACAGGTGCTTCTGCTTGACTTCTCCCCAGGGATTCATTACTCTGACTTTTGGCTAACTATTTAGATTAGCAGTTTTTGTTGTATACACTTGAGATATAGACTCATAGATGTATTTTTGTATAGCATGTGTTGCTATTCTTCTGTATTATTGTGGATCTTTTTGACCACTACTCGGATGTACACTTTCATGTGTTATTTATATGTTCATATCTTCTTCCGCCTTTGTGATATGAATTATCTGTGACTGATTTGTGTTATGTTTATTTCTATATTTGTTTCCGAAGTCACTATAGCCACTATGTAGTGACTTTGAGTTTGTGTCGGTATGTCGGATTTCCTCTTGAAAGACATGCAAGTTATATTTTATCTGACATATCAGTACTCGCACAAAGATATTACACAGATGGTCGCTCCTCAACAGCCTTTTTCTCCGTGCTAGTTGACAACATTACTCCGTAGTGTTCATGGCTAGCGTGGGTATAGAGGTGGGGCGTCACAACTTGGTATCAGAGCCAAACTTCGGAACAATGTAGAATAACTTAGCAAGGATCGTCGTCCTAAGTCTATCTTAGGAGTCGTGCTTTAGGATTTAATTCGAGTCTTCGTACCGATTCATCATATTTTCTTTATGATTCCTTGTTTTATCTATCAAGATTGCTTGATATTCATTTTGTGAATAACTTTTTTCTTCTTCCTTCTTTCTTTCTTAAGGAAGAGAAATGGTTAGACCAGGTCGTCCCAGAGTTGGGCCATCTAGTGCTCCACCCCAAGATGGAGTTTTTATGACTACCCAGCAACTTCTTGACCTTGTCGCGAATGCTCAAGCAGCTGGTTCTAATCCGGAACCTACTCACCCTAAATCTGGGTTTGCACGTTTGTGCAACGATTACACCAACCTGGGTGGGAAGCCATTTAAAGGTTCTGAAATTGTCATCGAGGTCCAGGCATGGTTGAGACCTGTGATCGAATCTTCATTCGCATGAATCTCGTCGATCTTCACTGTGTTCAGGTGGCTTCCAGTATGCTCCAAGAGAGAGCATTGGACTGGTACGAACTTCTTATTTCTAAGATTAATGAAGCGGATCTCACCTAGGAGCAATTCCGGGAATGCTTCGAATTAAAATTCATGCCAGAAGCAGAGAAAGTGACATTGGCTCGGCGTTTCATAGACCTTGTTCAGGGTAAAGCCTCCGTGACTGATTATGTTGCATCCTTCGAGTCACTTTCCAAATATGGGGTTGAGTACATCAACACCCCATTGAAGAAGAACTAAAGATTTGTCTATGGCTTAAACAAAAATCTCAAGAAGCCATTACTTCTAAAATTAGAAGTTCCCTTCGACCAACTCATTGATATCGCTCTTCGCCTTGAAGAGGCGGATAGGGAAAGTGATGTTGAAGTGGTTTCAAAACCAAACTTCAACAACAAGAAGAGGCCAAACAAATTCAAAGGTCCTTATCCCAGTAAAAAGGGTAAACAGGCAACTCCTGCTGCGAAGACTTTTTCTCTACTGAAGGGAAATGCTTTAACTATGGTTCCAGAGACCATTTTGCGAACAAGTGTTCAAAGCCTTGTACTTGTCTCTATTGCAAAAGCCCGGATCATTATTTATCTTCTTGTCCCAAACTTCAAAATAGGGAGGAGGGAAAGCTTAATGTTGCTCAAGCCACTAGCAACCCATCTCATGGTCAAGGTATTTCTCATTCTATCCTTGATGGTATTATTATATTTCGTGATCAACCTATTTGAGTTCTTTTTGATACGGGAGCATCCCATTCTTTTATATCGAAAGAGCTTGTTGATACTTTTTCTTTAAGTGTTGTTGCTTTAATGACTTCTTTGAGAATTGTGAATCCGGTTGGTGGATCCGCAACGCTTAGTTTATTATGTAATGATGTCGAGATTATTTTGTGTGATTTTCCCTTCCTAGCCGATTTGCATTGCATGCGTTATTTAGGCTTTGAAATAATTTTGAAAATGGATTGGCTTAACCGTTATGAAGCTCATATCCTATGTCCTGAGCGGACTATTCATCTTCGACATCCTCAATCTGTAAAGCAGATTTCTATTATTCTTAAAGATTCGGATTCCTCTTTGACTGCATCTTTATATTCTTTAAATCCTCGTGATGACGATAATGATGATGAGGAGGAGGTCATTGCTCTTATTCACGTTGTTCGTGATTTTTCCGACATATTTGAGCCCGTTTCAGGATTACCACCTAAGCAAGCAATTGAGTTCAGAATTAATCTTACCCCTGGAGCTCAACCTATTACTCGTCCTCCTTATCGCATGTCCAATAAGGAAAATGAGGAGATGCGCAAACAATTATCCGAATTGGAAACGAAGCAATTTATTCGCTCTAGTTCCTCGCCTTGGGGAGCTTCGGCAATTTTTGTGAAGAAATCCGATGGTACTCTTAGACTTTGCGTTGACTATCGCAAGCTTAATAATCTTACTATCAAAAATAAGTATCCTTTACCTCGGATTGATGATCTATTCGATCAACTTAGTGGTGCTAGAGTCTTTTCACAATTGGACTTGGCTACCGGTTTTCATCAGCTTCGTATTGCAGAGGATAGCATTCCTTTGACATCGTTCCGTACCCGTTATGGATCTTATGAATGGCTTGTTATGCCATTTGACCTTATGAATCGAGTTTTCAAAGATTTCCTCGATCGGTTTGTACTCGTATTCATTGATGATATTCTTGTGTACTCAAAAATCGAGGAGGAACATGAGAAGCATCTTCGGATTGTATTGGAGACTCTTAGGAGTAACAATTAAAGGCGAAATTTTCTAAATGCCACTTTTGGCAATCTCGTGTGAAGTTTCTCGGTCATATTATTTCCGAATCCGGAATTTCCGTGGATCCTTCAAAGATTGAAGCGATTCAAGATTGGAAGAGACCGGAGAGTGTGACAGAGATTCGTAGTTTTCTCGGATTGGCGGGTTATTACCGTCGTTTCATTGAAGACTTTTCTAAGATTGTCGTGCCTCTTACTGGCTTGACTAAGAAGGGAGTTAAATACATTTGGTCGGATAAACGTGAAGCCACTTTTCAGAAATTGAAAGAACTCCTTTCCGATGCTCCTATTCTTGTGATTCCCGATGGGAACCAAGATTTTAATGTTTATACCGATGCTAGTCGCGTTGGTTTGGGTGCCGTTCTTATGCAAAAAGAACATGTTATTGCTTATGCTTCTAGGCAATTGAAGCCGGCCGAGGCTAGATATGCCACACATGATTTAGAACTCGCGGCTATTGTTTTTGCTCTTCGAATTTGGCGTCATTATCTATTGAGAGAGAGATTTATTCTTTACATGGATCATAAGTCTTTGAAATATTTATTTTCTCAAAAGGAACTTAATTTGCGTCAACAGCGTTGGCTCGAGTTCCTTGCACCTTATGATCTTGATATCCTTTACACTCCCGGTAAGGGTAATCGTGTCGCCGATGCTCTTAGCCGTAAACAACAAGCAGTTGTTTCTATGATGATATCCGAATGGAACGATCTCGAGATTTTATCCACTTGTGAGATTCGAGAGCGCGTATCCGATTTATGTTCATCTTTTGTTTTATGTAGCCTTGAGGCTCATCCTTCTCTTTTAGACCGCATTCTTGAAGCTCAAAGGCTAGATCCCGAGTTGGCTCTTCTTGGCCAAAATATTAAGAATAAAATTGATATTGAAGGTTTGGATGACTTTGATATTGATTCTCGTGGCGACATTGGAAAATTTGGTAGACTTATCGTGCCAAATATTAGTGATCTTCGTAAAGATATTTTAAAAGATTCCCATCGTTCTAAATTCACCATTCATCCCGGTAGTAGTAAAATGTACGCTGATATGAAGCGACTTTATTATTGGAAGGGGATGAAATCTGATATTGCTAACTTTGTTAAATGTTGCATGACTTGCCAACTTGTCAAGGCCGAACATCAAAGGCCTGGTGGGTTATTGCAACCTTTAGAAATTCCAATTTGGAAGTGGGATCAAATTTCCATGGATTTTATTGACGGCCTTCCCCGTTCTCGTTCGGGTCATGATAGCTTATGGGTTGTAGTTGATAGACTTACAAAATCCTCCCATTTTATTCCCTTTCGATCTAACCGAACCATTCCTCTTTTGGCCAAACCCTTTGTTAAAGAGATTGTTAAATTACATGGAGTTCCTACTTCTATTGTTAGTGATCGTGATCCATTATTTACTAGTGGATTTTGGAAGATTCTTCAAAAAGCTTTAGGAACGAATCTTAATTTTAGCACCGCTTATCACCCCCAGTCCGATGGACAAACCGAGCGTGTGAATCGAACTCTTGAAGATCTTCTTCGTGCTTGTGTGCTCGATTTTGGTGGAAGTTGGGAAGAGCATATTTCACTTGTTGAATTTTCCTATAATAATAGCTTCCAATCCAGTATTGGTATGGCACCTTTCGAGGCACTCTATGGAAGGCCATGCCGATCTCCTTCTTGTTGGCTTGAGGCTCGTGAGAAGCTGGTTTTAGGTCCAGATTTTATTCGAGATTCCACAGAGAAAATTGAACTTATTCGACATAGGATGAAAGAAGCCCAGAGTAGACAAAAATCCTATGTCGATAACCGGAGAAGGAAATTAGAATTTTCTGTCGGAGATCTTGTTTTTATTCGTGTTTCACCAATGAAAGGTGTTGTACGTTTTAGTCGGTCGGGAAAGTTAGCACCTCGATATATTGGACCATTTCCTATCACTGAACGTATTGGTTCTATTGCTTATTGCCTTACATTACCGGCTCAGTTTTCTGCTATGCATGACGTGTTTCATGTTTCTCAATTACGGAAGTGCCTTCGAGATTCCGATTCTATTCTTGAGCCCGGTGTTGTGGAAGAGATTGAAGTTTCACCTAATTTAACTTATGAGCAGCATCCTATTCGAATTATTGCTTCGGAGGTCAAACGCCTTCGAAATAAAGATGTCCCGCTTGTGAAAGTCCAATGGTCTTCAAATCCTAAGGATTGTTCTTGGGAATCTAGAGAGTTCATCTAGCGAACGCATCCTGACTTACTTTCTCATGCTCTTTAGGGTGAACTTCTTACTTCAAAATTCTTTTGTGTTAATATGCTTTTATGGTTGTTACTCTATATCTTCTTCTTAATTATTGCGAGGACGCAATTTCTTTAAGGAGGGGAGTCTGTAACAACCCGCATATTTATCGGTTTTATATTTAAATATTTTATCGATACTCGAAATTTAGTCCGAAAAGCCACCTTTTGCAAACAGTCGAATTAGGACTCGAGACCACTTCCATTGAGTTCAAAACGCTGTTTGCGATCTTTTTGAGTATAAGCTTTGATATGTTTGGAGTTAGTGGAATTTTGCTACTTTTTCACTTAGGGCTTTGGTTAGGGCTGAGCCCATTAACCCCACTTATGTATTCAGTCCCAACCCCTTCTCCTCTTCATTACTTCATTCCTCATTTCCTAATACTCAAGCTTTTATAACAATGGAGAGTGGAAGAGGAAATTAAAACTCCAAGCCCCAGTCTTCATTAGCAAATCCAACTTCTAGCTCCAAATTCAAGAGAACCCATTGGTAAGCCTTCTCTTCTTCTTCTCCAACTCATTCTCTTATCAATTTCAAAAATTCCTAAACCTAACTTTAGGAATGTTCTTCTTTTAAAGCTTAAAATTAAGCTTCTTGAGTTGGATTTGAAGAGTGGTTGATTCTCCTTTACTTTCGAGCTTCTTCTTCATTTGTTTGGGTTCAAAGGTGAGATTTTTATCTCACATCTATGCTTATAATTATCTTCGATTGTTAGGTATGAATTCCTAACACTTATTCTTATGCAATTGCTTTTGGTTTGGATTGATTTGGTGAATATTCCAAATTTTAGTGTTTTGAGTTCAAATCCTTAAAAATCATAACTTGAATTTTAGAACATGTTTTTGGTGATGCATCGAGGAGCCAACAGGACCGGGTAGCCGATGGGCGTAATCCCCTAGCGTCCGTGCTTGTTCGATTGCAAATCGAGGAGGTTTGCACCTCATTTGAAATAGGTTTCAATTTGCAGAACATCAGGTTCGGCCGACCGAACCCCTGGGCCTGTTGACCGACCTGCTACTAAAGTGCATAGGCACCTTTCTGTCTCTGGTCCGGTCGACTGGCTACAGGGCTCAGCCGACCGACCTGCTTCCCGAGGATTTTTTTTTTTAGAACAGGGTCCGGTCAACCGAGCTCTGTTGCTGGCCGACCAACCTGATGCTGTTTTTTCTATTTCGCCTATTTTGCGTGGTTTCCAAATTTAATCGATTCGTGTTATTTCCCTATTTGTTGTTATCATTTGTTATTGACTTTGATGACTTCTTTTCTTTGGGAATTTTTGGAAATATCCAGTTTGATGGATTTAGTATCGATTTCTTTGGATTTTATTCACGACTTCGTACGTGAATTTTAGTGTTTGATTGTTTCTACAATCATTTAGATGATTTGTCACTTTAAAAATATAAAGGTTTCAATACTAGTAGTAAATATCAAAACTCTTTCATCAAATGATTTCAACACTATTTTATTGCAAAACTCGTTCTCTTAAACCATTTTCCAATCTATTAGTATATACAAACCTTTTCCTCACTCGTATGAGAAATCTAATTAAACGGCTTAGTAAAACAAGTGGTATGAAACGCTTGCATTTATATCGTCGGTTAATTCTTGGACTTGTTCGATTGAATCTCTTGTGACAATTTTCTAGTGGAAATCTACAATTTGTTCGTAAATATTTAAGTTAAGTTAGTGGTTATGGGACATGAAGCTAAGCTCATATATTTACTAGCTTACTGTAATTGACACTTCTTGATGATCATGACGATCATTTTTGTGATTTAGACTAGCAATTGTGCGATGTCTCTTTGTCTGCGATTTAGACTAGACCCCGTTTCTGTGTGATTTTGACTCACACATGTGGGGTAGCGCCCCATGGTCTTCGGGCAATTCGTGTGTCAAAAATTAATGGCTAGCTACCATGAGATAGCGTCTCGTTCGTGTGATACATATGTAGGTGACTTTTCATGCTCCCGTTCGTGTGATAGGCCTCCCCCCTTTTTATGATTTCTGGATTTCGTGTGTTGAATTCTGGAATTTATGCTTCACCAATTTTAGTGATTTTCATTGATATGATTTATCAATTTTTGTGCATTGGTGAATTCGTGTGTCATTGACTTGTTGTGAATACAAGTTTTGGGTATGATACCCTTTTTGGATCTTTGTGAAGATTTATGTGATATTGATTAATCTCATGTTGAGTTTCAATTACATACTTATTGTAGTTTGCCCGTATGGTTATCATATGTTTATGGCATATCTCTTATTCTATATCATGTCATCTGATATTTATAGCTAGACTGATCCGTTTATTATTTTCTTTTAAATAATACTCGGGTCAGACCGTGATGTTACAGGTGCTTCTGCTCGACTTCTCCCCAGGGATTCATTACTCTGACTTTTGGCTAACTATTTAAATTAGCAGTTTTTGTTGTATACACTTGAGATATAGACTCATAGCTGTATTTTTGTATAGCACGTGTTGCTATTCTTCTGTATTATTGTGGATCTTTTTGACCACTACTCGGATGTACACTTTCATGTGTTAGTTATATGTTCATATCTTCTTCCGCCTTTGTGATATGAATTATCTGTGACTGATTTGTGTTATGTTTATTTCTATATTTGTTTCCGAAGACACTATAGCCACTGTGTAGTAACTTTGAGTTTGTGTCGGTATGTCGGATTTCCTCTTGAAAGACATGCAAGTTATATTTTATCTGACATATCAGTACTCGCACAAAGATATTACACAGATGGTCGCTCCTCAACAGCTTTATTCTCCGTGCTAGTTGACAGCATTACTCTATAGTGTTCTTGGCTAGCGTGGGTATAGAGATGAGGCGTCATAAAATGGGCGGCCGATGGGTTAACGTGAACGTGATGTTTACGTTGGGGGAGAAGAGAATCCGTGCGGCCACGATTTTTGCAGATGGAACGAATGGTGGTGATGCAATCTAACTTTAAGTATAAGTATAAAAAAAATTTTGTTGAAAATTTTTGTATATAAATTCGTATAACTTTAAAAATACATATCTTTTTCATACGAGGTCGAAAAATTACGAAACAAGTTGCGTTGGCTTCGTTTTGTCAAGCACTACGCGAGGGAACTAGATTGGAGTCGTTTGGAGCTAGTTTGAATTTTGGGTAAAATTAGACGCGCGTTTAATTTTATTCGAAATAAAACGCTACAACTGTTATCGGAAACTCAAGGTGAGAACTTCTCACTCAATCGAAAAGTTTCGATTTAAATTTTAAATAGTTAGATTTAAAATTGTTGATTGTATGCCTGAATGATAAATTATTATCCATTATTGATTGAAATAGACATTATACGTCGTTAGTAAGCGGATGTTATTTGTTAAAAACATATAACGCGAATATTTCACTACAAAGTGAAATTGGTATTATTTATGTACTTGGAGTTGATTTTCCAGCATTATAAAGCGTATGAGACATTATTGCGCAGCATAATAGCGGATAATATTTTGTAAATCCCATATACCGCGATATTCCGTATTGGAACGGAATTGGTATTGTGCTAACATCTTTAGATGCAGGGAAACAGTTTGGAGGGATCAACTGGATTCCTCAACAATATTGATTTATTTACAGATATTGTGATGTTTGTTGATTATCATATCGATATATGATATTTGGATGTCGTGATTGACTATTTGGTGTTGTTGCATCATCGGATCCATTTT
The DNA here is from genome assembly GCA_030765085.1 of Allium cepa. Lineage (NCBI taxonomy): Eukaryota > Viridiplantae > Streptophyta > Magnoliopsida > Asparagales > Amaryllidaceae > Allium > Allium cepa. Next base: position 105,345,031 of record CM060937.1, on the reverse strand, counting down.
TGAAGTTTTAAAATAATGATTTTTGATTTTAAAAAGAATTTTAAAGTGATTTTTGAAAGTATTCGTTTTATTAAATTTTGAATTGTTAAAATAAATAAACATTATAATTTAATTGTTATAAAGGATATATTTTTTTGGAAAATAATACTTAAGTATAATTTTGGAGTTATATAAGTTTTAAATAACGTTATGTAAATTATTAAAAGGATTAGTTTATTTAAATTGAGATTTTTGAATCATTATAAACGGTTTATATAAAAGATTTCTAAGATTAATATTTATAAATAAAAAAAAATATAGGAATTATAAAACGAGTTTTTATAAGTGTTAAAATGAAGTATAAAGGGATTTCACAAGTGAATAAAATTTATAGATCTATAAATTGTGAAATTATAAAATGAATAGATTTTTGTAAAATAAAAGACTTATAAGTAATTAGCTTATAAATCGGATTTTGGCATTTTAATTGAGATTTTCAAATAAGTATAATTGGTTTATATATAAAATATTTATTTTATAAATCGAAATAATGGAATTATAAAAGAAGTTCTGTTAATGCTGAAATTGAGGTTACAAATGGAATTTTATAAGTAGTAAGATTTTTAAATCTTGTAAATTGAAGTCCTTATAAAAATATAAATGGGGATTTATAAACATTGTTTATAAATCCGAAACCGACTTATTTTGATAAGTCAATTATTTTAGATTTTTAAAGGAGATATATTCATGATTTTGGACGGTGGATAATCCTTTAAAACAAAATGTGTAGAAAAATGTTGAATATGGTTAACGAAGAATATTCACGATTTTAGGACAGTGAATAATATATTAAAGTGTTTTGGGGAAGTGATATTTTAAATAGAATTAAAACGATTTGAAGTTGTTTTAAAATGCATTAAGTGTCGAAATCATAGACTTCAGCATTCATTGTTGAAATAGACGTTTTCGAGAAATAGAAGGAAATGGTGGACTATAACACTGTTGTTATAGTAAATGATTTTCGAAAGAAAATGTTTTTGTATAGTATTGGGATTTATATATATCTATCTAAATTTTGAATCCCTATACTAGTGATTTTGGGTTGTCATAATGATGTTTTACACAACATTCGTTTTGGCCCAAACAAATGTGTTTAAGAGAATGATTTCTTAAAGAATGAAATATATACTTAATTTCGATTTAAGTACATTGAATATTTTCCAAGTGTAGAAAATAAATGGATTTGTAAATTACTTATTATTAAATAAGTATGGAAATGTTTTCCAATATGAAGTGAATATTTTGAGATTTTATCTTTTAAAGATAAATTAAAAATGAATATTAGAAATCGATTTGGAAATCGTATATTCATAGATATTTAGGAATTGTAAATTCACTATGGAATTTATAAAAGAAAGGGAAATTTGTTTAAAAATAAACATTGATTTATTTTTGAAGTGGGGAATAAATTTACGGATTTGGAACGTAAATATAAAGTAAATCGTTAAGGATTTATTTAATTGGTTTAAATGAACCATGTTGAAATGAAAGTATTTCCATGTAAGGAAAAATGTTTGAAATTTGTTTTCAAAAGTGGTAAAGGTGAAAAGTGATTTGAAAATTGTTTTCAAATGGTTGAAGTGTAGAAATTATATATCTAGTAAAGATATTTTGGAAAATAAATAATTTGGAAAATTATTTGGAATCCGGTGATGTTGAGCATACCTATTGATAGTTAAATAATCCGACTATCAATATTTACCTTTAAATAGGTATTTGTTGTGATTACTTGAATTTGAATGCTACACTTATTTTTGAATAAGCGCTCACTATTCGGGTTAGCCGGGAAAGGACCTTGGGGTCGTATAACCCATTCCGAATATGTGATACGTCGTTATGGATTGCATTTGATGACCGGTGTTGAAGACTGGATATTTGTGAAAATGGAAGGATTACCGTTGAATGTTTCTGTATCGGCTGATCTCCGATATAGAAATTTATTACCCTTTGTGATGGGAAGTCCGGTCGTGATTAGTGAATATCCAGATTGCAAGGACTTCTTTGTAAGTGCCTTCGGTTCCATTCGATCCCGGAATGGACTTGTATGGATGTGTGTCTGACATTACAATTTGAGATGTAAAGTTGGTTTCTATCAAATATATTTCCGTTGGTGGCGGAGAATTTATTCTCTTAGCTTAACACGCTTAGAGGTTATGTAGTTGATGGTTACTAGTGATACATTCCCAAATTGGTAATGTGGCATACGAAGTGCTATTGAGCATTTGATGTTCAAAGCACAGCTTTTATATAAACGTGGCTTTTTGTGGACGAGACTTCGTCGGACCTCGCACCCCGGAAATTGTCAAAACAGGAAGTATGCGGCAAGGTTATTAGAGGTAGCGCCCCTTTAGTGTATGTCATTCCTTCTGGATAGAGGTGGTACCACGGTATGGAGCCCAGATACTTAACCTATGCTGTTGCTGCAAATTTATTGCTTTGTGGTTGTTGGAAATCGAGGTTCTCAGATATAGATCGGTTACGATCGGGGAATGACATATTCGTGTCAGCAGTTACCCAGTTAGGGGTAACCCGGCCTTGTGTTGGCAGAGATCCGGTTAGGTTCTCGGGTCGTCTTTCCAGAGGCGTACCCATGTGGCAATGGGAAGTTCCTTGGCCTGACCATTTGTTGGAAATCCAAAGAAACAATATGAACCTTGTACGGTTTTAGCTGTAGAACCTGCCATTTAATATGGTAGCTATAGTAGGCATAATATAATGGTACCTATGCCAGCTAAGATTTATATTCTACTTTCGAAATGTTTTCTACACTATGCACTAATAATAATATCAAAAAAATGATTTGATTTTACGTAGTAAGCATCTTTGACTATCATAAGGAGAAATCTCCCCTAAGTCTGCATTTGCATTGTGTGTGTGTCGAGAGGTCTGAATGGTAGTTACATTTTCAAAAAGCATTACGAATTGACTTCAAAAGTTATCATGTTCTTTGTTTTAAGGATAAACTGTTTTAAGTTCTCACACCAGTCGCATGACTGACTCGGAGTTTATTGTTTCCTTCCTAAACTCTGGGTGCCCGCCAATTTCCACACGGGCAGTCTAGAGTCAGGTTATCAGGATATTTTGGAATTCAGGAGTTGCTGGAGGCAAGCTGGATGGCATGGCGTATTCACTAGTATATAGTATTTCTTTTCCGCTGTTTGTTGTTGTTTGTTGTTGTACACTCTGATGATGTAATGTAATGTAATATGATGTAATGTAATAACTGATATAGTTCTTTGTTTTAAAGATTATTCATCTATCTATTATATGTTGTTCTGCTGCGATTGTGAGATTCTGATATTGGTTTCTTTCTGTTCTGTTCTATCTTTTCTCTCTTCTTCTACCTTTTTCTTCTTCTTTAACCATAACGGTACGGTTTTCCTGCATTCGATTGCTCGACAGTTGATACAGTGGACGTATTGATGTCGGTTTTCGAGCGTCGAAAAGTCGTTTCGTTACATTTGGTATCAGAGCATATGGTTAAGCGACAACCGTGGCTCTGTTGGGAGTTACTCATTAGAGATAGAGTTAGTAGTGCTCTAGAATGAGTTTGAGTGTAATAATAGATACGAGCGCGTATTTGTTAGTGAATATAAATTGTTTTATATTGTGATGATTGGTTTGTTAGGTGGTATATGGATTCTGGTCAACACGAGTAATTAACGTTGTTGATAGGGATCTCTAAACACTTGTACAGAACAATTTGACACGATATTGTTTTAAAGCGGGAAAATGAAATAATTTTGCCTGAAAATTATATCTTGATATAGAAGGAATAATTTTCTGAAAATATTATATATCCTTGGATGTTCGGTTGTTAATGAAATAATCAAATATAAGAACTTAGAGTTTGAAAGGGTTTATAACCAAATAAAATTCTATAAGTATGATTTATCCAAAGGAAGAATAACTAAATTTGATTTAAACCAGAATTTAAATCCCGGGAATTTTGAAAAGTGTTTTAAATGTAATGAAAACAAAAGGTTTGGGGATTTAAAAATCTTGGGAAGGTTGAAATGTTTTCCAAAGTGTTTGAAGGAAATGATTGAATATTATTTTAGGAAATATTTTTGGAGGAAAATTGTTTTAAAATGAATTCGTGGAAGTGAGGAAGCACTGAACTCACTTCGGTCGCTGGAAAATAATCCTGATGATGATGGCCACATCATTAGAATTCATTGAGTTTCTAAAGTGATGGATTGCTTCCATAGGAAATAGAGTGTGAGTTGATTATAATTTCAAAAATGGTTTTGGAGTAAAAAACCGGGCAATTGAATTCTGGAAACTCTATCTAGATAATGTGAAAAGTTAAAATGAACCAACTATTGAACCTTGTAAGTGAGGTTGATATTAATAAAATAAACAAATAAAGATGAATGAAAATTTTAATCCTGGAATTAAAGTTTAACTTGAATGAATGGAAGTGAATAAAAATATATTTGAATTTAACTTAAGATGAGTTGAATAAAATTGGAATTTGAAATTGAGAAATGGAAACTCAAGTTAAGTTAAACAAGTGATGTTTGAAATGGAATATAACTTAAGTGAAGTTGAATAAAGTTGATTTTGGTATCAAAGTAAATTAATCAAGAGAAGTGATGAATATGAACTTAAGTTATATAAATGAAATTCAACCTTATATTATTAAAGAAATTAGCAATTGAATTAACTAATGAATGGAATGTTAATCAATGGAATGAAAATAAATTGATATGGGATAATGAATGCAAGGGTAAATTCATTAGAAGCTAATGAAGTTGAGAAGTTGAATAATTGAATGAGAATCAATTAAATATCAACCAATTGGAGTTAAAAAGTGTTAAACCAAATAGAATGTAAATTAAATAATTTGGTTATGATGGTTATGATTTGGTTGTTATATGATTGTTAGTTGATTGTATATAACTCATTAAGTGTTAAATGAAATTGAATTAGCGAAATTGGAAGCTAAAGTAATTGAATCCAACTTGGAAGATAAGTGAATCTTAAATAGAGTTGAATTTGATTTGGAAATGAACCAACTTGAATATAAATTAGTGAATATAGACTAATTGAATATGAATAAATGAATGTTGATAAAATCCAATGTTAATGGATCAAATGCGATTTAAATTGGAAAACCAATTCATTGAATATTAATGAGAATATGAATGAATATTTATTTGGTTATGGATGTTAGTTGAATGCTAGTTGGTTGATGATTGCATTTATTGTTTTATTGCATTTGCTATATTGTCATATATAGTTGTTGGTATATGTTGTATATTGATATTATTCTCAGATATACATGTCTCTCATATTGTTGTTGAGTGTTTAGCAGGTGCGAATGGCTTATGCTTCGCATTTGGAGTTCGCTTTCGCGCTATATTAGCCGTATATGCTTGCTAATAATAAATAAGGTACATATCTCAGATTAATTATCGTACTTTTACACTTTTTTCCCTACGGGATGCGTCATCACTTGATGAGATGTACATTTGTGATATATATATACTGTCGTTTTTTTGGATCGAGCCGCGCAAAGGAGACTCTGGTGAATTTTTTCGAAAATTTAAGGCGTTAGAAAAAATTTGGAAATTTTGGGAAAATTTGTGAAAACTATAAATTTGATTTGGAATTGGAAGTTAAACAATAGTAGTTGATTTTGAAAAGATAACTAAGTATAGATTTGAAAACTTAGTAGATTATTATAAGAAGTTTAACTATGGATTTTGGAAAGATTAACGGATTTTGTAAATTTTTCTTACTTGGTAATTTCGATGACGAAATTCTTTTAAGGGGGGAAGTTTGTAATGACCCAGAATTTCTGTCAATTAAAAATTCGTATATTCAATTGATTTTAAATATTAATAAGTGAAATTTATAACTCGAATAAATTTTATTTCAAATAATTGGATTTAATTGGATAATTGAATCGATAATTTAATAGTTGAAAGTACAGAAATAATTGTAATTTGGGTTTAATACGATTGAAAATGATTTGTTTATTTTATCATATTGGAGTTAGAATGATGTTATGAAACTTTTAGAATCGAATTAAAAGTTAATTTGTGAAAATTGAATATTTTAATATTTAATTGACGAGTTAAAATAGTCATTTTTCAAACAGTCTCGGATTTCGACGAAACCAGTTTCATCGAATCCGTAATATTATATTATTGTAAGGTTTCAAATTTCGTGTCTATCGGATTTACGGTTTGTCCGGGGCAAGCCGAAACGCATAGAAATTAGTTTAAATCGATTTAATTTAAAATCGATCATTTATTGCCATAACTCGCACAGATGATCGAATTAGCCTCTGAAACACGTTCCATTGTGTTCGAAACGCGGGATAAACCTTAGAAACGCCAACCGGCATGCTTCGTTTGGAGTTCGAAAAAATTTGGATGAATAGTGTTCATTGAATTTTGTATAAAAGGCCACAAACATTCATTATTTTCACAAATTAATCAGAACCCTAACCCTAAATGTCTCATCCGCCATTCTTTATACCAATGGCCAAAATCTTTTCCCTTTCCTCCTCTAATCTCTTTTAATCCACTCAATATTATCGAAAACTTTCTGAAGCAAAGCTGAAGAGCATTGGAAGAGCTTCAGATCCATACGGGGTTGATCGTCATTGGAGCATCGTGGTCGCCAAATTTTGGCCGTGAACACGCACGGGTCAGCATGAATTTCGAGGCAAACCATGAGGCCGAGTTCTATGAGGTTCATGCCGAAGGTAGCTCTTGGCGAGAGCTTCGAAGTGGCGTGGGTTGATCGTTGTAGAAGTGAAGGAGTTGGTCGCGTAAATTCAAGGAAATGGGCGGCCGATGGGTTAACGTGAATGTGATGTTTACGTTGGGGGAGACGAGAATCTGTGCGGCCACGATTTTTGCAGATGGAACGAACGGTGGTGATGCAATCTAGGTTTAAGTATAAAAAAATAATTGTTGAAAATTTTTGTATATAAATTCGTATAACTTTAAAAATACATATCTTTTTCATACGAGGTCGAAAAATTACGAAACAAGTTGCGTTAGCTTCGTTTTGTCAAGCACTACGCGAAGGAACTAGATTGGAGTCGTTTGGAGCTAGTTTGAATTTTGGGTAAAATTAAACGCGTGTTTAATTTTATTCGAAATAAAACGCTACAACTGTTATCGGAAACTCAAGGTGAGAACTTCTCACTCAATCGAATAGTTTCGATTTAAATTTTAAATAGTTAGATTTAAAATTGTTGATTGTATGCCTGAATGGTAAATTATTATCTGTTATTAATTGAAATAGCATTATACGCCGTTAGTAAACGGATGCTATTTATTAAAAACATATACCACGAATATTTCACTGCAAAGTGAAATTCGTATTATTTATGTACTTGGAGTTGATTTTCCCGCATTATATAGCGGATGAGACCCTATTGTGCCGCATAATAGCGGATAATATTTTATAAATCCCACATACCGCGATATTCCGTATTGGAACGGAATTGGTATTGTGCTAACATCTTTGGATGCAGGGACTCAGGTTGGAGGGATCCAACTGGATTCCTCAACAATATTGATTTATTTACAGATATTGTGATGTTTGTTGATTATCATATCGGTATATGATATTTGGATGTCGTGATTGACTATTTGGTGTTGTTGCATCATCGGATCCATTTTTGAAGTTTTAAAATAATGATTTTTGATTTTAAAAAGAATTTTAAAGTGATTTTGAAAGTATACGTTTTATTAAATTTTGAATTGTTAAAATAAATAAACATTATAATTTTATTGTTATAAAAGATATATTTTTTTGGAAAATAATACTTAAGTATAATTTTGGAGTTATATAAGTTTTAAATAATATTTTGTAAATTATTAAAAGGATTGGTTTATTTAAATTGAGAATTTTGAATCATTATAAACGATTTATACAAAAGATTTCTAGGATTAATATTTATAAATAAAAAAATATAGAAATTATAAAACGAGTTTTTATAAGTGTTAAAATGAAGTATAAAGGGATTTCACAAGTGAATAAAATTTATAGATTTATAAATTGTGAAATTATAAAATGAATAGATTTTTGTAAAATAAAAGATTTATAGGTAATTAACTTATAAATCGAATTTTGGCATTTTAATTGTGATTTTCGAATAAGTATAAATGGTTTATAGATGAGGTTTATAAAATATATATTTTATAAATCGAAATAATGGAATTATAAAAGAAGTTCTGTTAATGCTAAAATTGAGGTTATAAATGGAATTTTATAAGTAGTAAGATTTTTAAATCTTGTAAATTAAAGTCCTTATAAAAATATAAATGGGGATTTATAAACATTGTTTTATAAATCCGAAATTGACTTATTTTGATAAGTCAATTATTTTAGATTTTTAAAGGAGATATATTCACGATTTTGGACGGTGGATAATCCTTTAAAACAAAATGTGTAGAAAAATGTTGAATTTGGTTAACGAAGAATATTCATGATTTTAGGACAGCGAATAATATATTAAAGTGTTTTGGGGACGTGATATTTTATATAGAATTAAAGCGATTTGAAGTTGTTTTAAAATGCATTAAGTGTCGAAATGGTGGACTATAACACTGTTGTTATAGTAAATGATTTCCGAAAGGAAATGTTTTGTATAGTATTGGGATTTATATATATCTATCTAAATTTCGAATCCCTATACTAGTGATTTTGGGTTGTCGTAACGATGTTTTACTCAACATTCGTTTTGGCCCAAACAAATGTATTTAAGAGAATGATTTCTTAAAGAATGAAATATAAACTTAATTTCGATTTAAGTATATTGAATATTTTCCAAGTGTTGAAAATAAATGGATTTGTAAATTACTTATTATTAAATAAGTATGGAAATGTTTTCCAATATGAAGTGAATATTTTGAGATTTTATCTTTTAAAGATAGATTAAAAATGAATATTTGAAATTGATTTGGAAATCGTATATTCATAGATATTTAGGAATTGTAAATTCACTATGGAATTTATAAAAGAAAGGGAAATTTGTTTAAAAATAAACATTGATATATTTTTGAAGTGGGGTATAAATTTACGGATTTGGATGTAAATATAAAGTAAATCGTTAAGGATTTATTTAATTGGTTTAAATGAACCATGTTGAAATGAAAGTATTTTCGCGTAAGGAAAAATGTTTGAAATTTGTTTTCAAAAGTGGTAAAGGTGAAAAGTGATTTGAAAATTGTTTTCAAATGGTTGAAGTGTGGAAATTATATATCTAGTAAAGATATTTTGGAAAATAAATAATTTGGAAAATTATTTGGAATCTGGTGATGCTGAGCATACCTATTGATAGTTAAATAATCCGACTATCAATATTTACCTTTAAATAGGTATTTGTTGTGATTACTTGAATTTGAATGCTACACTTATTTTTGAATAAGCACTCACTATTCGGGTTAGCCAGGAAAGGACCTTGGGGTCGTATAACCCATTCCGAATATGTGATACATTGTTATAGATTGCATTTGATGACCGATGTTGAAGACCGGATATTTGTGAAAATGGAAGGATTACCGTCGAATGTTTCTGCATCGGCTGATCTCCGATATAGAAATTTATTACCCTTTGTGATGGGAGTCCGGTCGTGATTACTGAATATCCGGATTGCAAGGACTTCTTTGTAAGTGCCTTCGGTTCCGTTCGATCCCGGAACGGACTTGTATTGATGTGTGTCTGACATTAAAATTTAAGATGTAAAGTTGGTTTCTATCAAATATATTTCCGTTGGTGGCGGAGAATTTATTCTCTTAGCTTAACACCCTTAGAGGTTATGTAGTTGATGGTTACTAGTGATACATTCCCAAATTGGTAATGTGGCATACGAAGTGCTGTTGAGCATTTGATGATCAAAGCACAGCTTTTATATAAAGCGTGGCATTGTGGACGAGACTTCGTCAGACCTCACACCCCGGAAATGGTCAAAACAGGAAGGATGCGGCAAGGTTATTAGGGGGTAGCGCCTCTTTAGTGTATGTCATTCCTTTTGGATAGAGGTGGTATCATGGTATGGAGCCCGGATACTTAACCTATGTTGTTGCTGCAAATTTATTGCTATGTGGTTGTTGGAAATCGAGGATCCTCGGATATAGATCGGTTACGATCGGGGAATGACATATTCGTGTTAGTAGTTACCCAGTTAGGGGTAACCCGGCCTTGTGTTGGCGGAGATCCGGTTAGATTCTCGGGTCGTCTTTCCAGAGGCGTACCCATGTGGCAATGGGAAGTTCCTTGGCCTGACCATTTGTTGGAAATCCAAAGAAACAATACGAACCTTGTACGGTTTTAGCTGTAGAACCTGCCATCTAATATGGTAGCTATAGTAGGCATAATATAATGGTACCTATGCCGGCTAAGATTTATATTCTACTTTCGAAATGTTTTCTACACTATGCACTAATAATAATATCAAAAAATGATTTGATTTTACGTAGTAAGCATCTTTGACTATCAAAAGGAGAAATCTCCTCTAAGTCTGCGTTTGCATTGTGTGTGTGCTGGGAGGTCTTATGGTAGTTACATTTTCAAAAAGCATTGTGAATTGACTTCAAAAATTATCCTGTTCTTTGTTTTAAAGATAAACTGTTTTAAGTTCTCACACCAGTCCCATGACTGACTCGGAGTTTATTGTTTCCTTCCTAAACTCTGGGTGCCCACCAATTTCCACACAGGCAGTCTAGAGTCAGGTTATCAGGATATTCTGGAATTCAGGAGTTGCTGGAGGCAAGCTGGATGGCATGGCGTATTCACTAGTATATAGTATTTCTTTTCCGTTGTTTGTAGTTGTTTGTTGTTGTACACTTTGATGATGTAATGTAATGTAATATGATGTAATGTAATAACTGATATAGTTCTTTGTTTTAAAGAATATTCATCTATCTATTATATGTCGTTCCACTGCGATTGTGAGATTCTAATATTGTTTTGTTGTTTCTTTCTATTCTGTTCTTTCTTTTCTCTCTTCTTCTACCTTTTCTTCTTCTTTAACCATAACGGTACAGTTTTTCAGCATTCGATTGCTTGACAGTTGATACAGTTGACGTATTGATGTCGGTTTTCGAGCGTCGAAAAGTCGTTTCGTTACAATATAGTAGTATATATTACACCTTGGAATGATTGATTTCCCACATTTTATAGCGGAGATATTTTATATTGTGCTAACGTCTGTGGATGCAGGGAAAACAGGTTGGAGGGATCCAACTGGGTCCCTCAACATTTGTTTAAATTATTTAATATTCTTTGTTGTGATTATTTGATATTCTATGATGAATTATGTTGGAATATTGAATGCTATGGATTGATTGAATATATTTGTGTATAATGAGCTATCAAAAATTTATAAATTTGACTTTGGAAAGAAAATAAAGCAGTAAATTTGTAAGAGAAATAACTATAGAAAATGTGAATGAATTAAGAATGAATTGAAAGAAATGGAAGTGATATTTAAATACTAATAAATAACTTCCGCGTATGAAAAGATTTTGAATAAACAGAAATTAATGAATTGTAAAATCAAGTGATATTATTTTAAAGGAATAAAGAATTATTTTAATATTTAGAGTTTAAATTTATTTAAAGGGGTAAAGAAGTAAATTGAGAAATCTAAAAATTGGTATTTCAATTAAAAGTATTATTAATAAAAATTAAGGAATAAAATCTTGAATTAATGGATTTTGGAATGAAACAAGAGTAGATTGGAAATCAATTTGGAAATTGATTCAAGTATTTGGAATTGGAAATTTAAAGAAGATTGTGAAGAGAAGTATATTTCTCTGGATAGCCAAGTAACTTTTCAAAGTAATTTTTAAATATAAGATAAAAAGTTTAATGTTGTTTTAAAAAGCATGTTTTAGAAAATTTATTATTTCTAAATGTTTAAATTCTAAAGTAAATATTTTTCAAATCTATTATCGTAGTAATTATTTTAAGGTAACTTGGTATTTTGTTTAAAAAAGAGAAATTTAGTTCTATATTCTATAAAGTAGCTTTATTTGAATTATTTTTAAAGCATATATATATTTTTAATAAAGCATTGAACTAGTTTTCAATTTAAATATTTAAAAGTATATTTTATAATAAGGTGTTTTAAATCATTTTAAAATCTAAAGTTTTGTGCTTGGTAATTCCGTTGGAAATAGAAAATACTTGGAATTATTTCTGAGAAAGGAAGATAGTTTGGAAATTGTTTTCAAAAAGGGTTTGAAAAGTAGAAATATATCTCGTGAAGATATTTTTGGGATTAATAAATAATTTGGAAAATTATTTATTGTTTGATGGATGTTGTAAATATTAATTGATAGTTAAATCACCGACTATCAATATTGGACAAATGCGTTGATCGTTTCGAAGAGACCGGGATCGAGATTTATTTCTCGAAAACCACTTCGATCCGGTTTGTACGTTTCATGGAAACGAGTTTGGATTTGAAGATGGAGCAGTGAAGTGCAAGGGCTAGTCGCTACTAATCCTGAGGATATTTCCAAAATGGATGTAGTAGGAATAGTGCCTTCGGTTCCGTTCGAACCCGGGACGGACTTGTATGGATGAATGCTTGCGAAAACATCGTCAGGTGGACGATGGGCATTCTAAGGGATATGTTCTAAAAAGGTAACGCTTAGCCTCAAGCCTCATCAAATGGGAATGACTGAAAATCAGGGGTAATGCAGCAACGCTAGGTGGGTAGCACCCAAGCAGGGTGAGGTCATCCCTGTCTAGATGTCCCTTTTTATTTCGTCTTAGTGGGTGGTTGCTGATCTCAACCGCGGGGTGATCTCACTCGGGATTATCCCGTAAGGGATAGTCCCGGTCTTGTGTTGCAGGGGAGCGGGCATACTCCTCGGTACAGTGATCTAGGCCCCGTACTGTGACAAGTGGTACCCCAGTGCCTAGCCATTAGTTGGAAATCCATTCTCCCTACGAGCCTTGTACGAGTTTTGTTTGTATTACCCACTTTGTGGCTAGCAGCTGAAATTTAATGAATGTAACAATTTCAGCTATTTTATAAGTATTTGTATATAGACCCTATTATAATATCAGAGGATTTCTATAAAAAGTGTTTTAGCTATCCTAAGGTAAAAACCCGACATGTTTATTTGTGGCGTGGTCTTACGAGATGCTTTTGTTTTCAGAGGATTTTGAAACTTAAAAATCAATTGAGTGTGATTTTCTCACGCTGGTATTCTAGACTGACTCGGGTATTATTTAACTGTAATGCTTGGGTCAGACCGAGTATTATAGGATACAGGAGATGCTGTGGAGCTCAGGAGACGAGCTGGATGACGATACGTACTCCCGTATTTGTTTATATATATTTGTTCCGTTGTGTTGTTTAGTTTTGTAACCTGTTGTATGTTATTGAGTTTGAGCTGTGATTGATGTACTCTGATAATGTAATATATAAACAGAGATATATTTGATTTGAGTAAAGATCATTTATTATCTATTATATTTTATTCCGCCGCGATGGTTAGATTCTGATGTTGTTTTCTATTTTCTTCTTCTACCTCTTCTTAATTAACCCAAATGGTTCGTATTTCTGTACAACTAGAGTTGATTGTTGTAGAATAGTGTTAACTCAAGGGGTATGGAATTGCGGGTCATTACAGAATTAGTAATTATGGTATGAATAATTTTTAAGGGGCAAAGAAGTATTAAGTTCTCAAAAGCAAATTATAATATGAACATTTAATTTAATAACTTTATTTTAAAGGTTAAATTTGACTTAAAGTACTCAGGAAACCTCTATATGTTTCCTTAAGTATTATTTTCAACTAAATAATTTCTAAAAGCTTTATTTTAAACATTTTGAACACATATTTGAAGTGATTTCCAGGAAATAGCAATGTTTCTAAAAATAAAAGGAGCTATTTTTCAAATATGAAAAGGAAAGATGTGGGATGAATGTAAAAATTGATTTGGATAAACGTGCGGGATTTATAAAAGGAATTCTTTGGGTTATCCTAAATGGAAGAGTAATTCCCTGAAGCCGAGTATGATTTAAGTAGATTTCTAAGTAAAAGATAAAGGTTTAAATTTGATTTCAAAGGAATGTTTTAAGAAAATTCTTATGTAGTTTGCAGAGTTTTTCAAAAGTAAATATGTACTAAAGTAGTTATAGTAATAAATACTAAGGGACAATTGCATTATGTTTTAAAGGAATATTATTAATATTTATGTTTGTAAATTGGTTATATTTTAAAGATAATTAATTAAAGTTTTATTTGAAACCTGTATAGGATTTCATAGCTTTATTTAAAAATCTTGTATGACTTAACTTTATTTTAAAGATAATAGATTATATTTTATTAAGTAATTTTATTAAGTAATTTTATTCGAAATATTTTTAAAGATATGTATATATATATATATATCAAATTAAGTATGTAAAAAGTTTTAAATACAAATATTTTAGTGTATCTTTAAGAATAAAGTATTTAAATTATTTTAAATCTTAAGGATTGGTGCTTGGTTGTTTTCAAGGGAAGTACAATTTGGAAATTTATTCCATGAGAAGAATTGGGTTTGAAAGGTGTTTTCAACAGGCTTTGAAAATGGAATCATATCTTGTAAAGATACTTTTGAGAAAATAAATAATGGGGCAATTATTTAATGTGTGATGGATGTTTGTGAATGTTAATTGATAGTTAAATCACCGACTATCAATATTGGACAAATGCGTTGATCGTTTCGAAGAGGCCGGGATCGAGATTTATTTCTCGAAAACTACTTCGATCCGGTTTGTACGTTTTCGTGGGAAAAACGAGTTCGGAGTCGAAGATGGAGCAGTGAAGTGCAAGAGCTAGTCGCTACTAATCCTGAGGATATTTCCAAAATGGATGTAGTAGGAGTAGTGCCTTCGGTTCCGTTCGAACCCGGGACAGACTTGTATAGATGAATACTTTCGGAACATCATCAGGTGGGCGATGGGCATTCTAAGTGAAACGTTCTTAAAGGTAACGCTTAGCCTCAACCCTCATCAATCGAGGATGACTAAAAATCATAGGATATGCAGCAAGGCTGGGTGGGCAGCACCCATTTCTGGGTAAGGTCGTTCCTGTCTAGATATCCCTTTTATTTCGGCTTAGTGGTGTGGTTGCTGATCCCAACCACGGGGTGATCTTACTTGGGATTATCCAGTAAGGGATAATCTGGGCTTTGTGTTGCAGGGGATCGGGCGCGGTCCTCGGTACACTGATCTAGACCAGTTACTGTGACAGGCGGTACCCCAGTGCCTAGCCATTAGTTGAAAATCCATTCTCCCTACGAGCCTTTTACGAATTTTGTTTGTAATACCCACTCTGTGGCTAGTAGCTGGAATTTAATAGATGTAACAATTTCGGCTATTTTATAAGTATTTGTATATAGACACTATTATAATATCAAAGGATTTCTATAAAAAATGTTTTAGCTATCGTAAGGTAAAAACCCAACATGTTTATTTGTGGCGTGGTCTTACGAGATGCTTTTGTTTTAAAAAGGATTTTTGAAACTTTAATAATCAATTTGGGTGAATTATTATCAGCTGGTATTCCAGACTGACTCCGTGTTATTTCATTATAATGCTCGGGTCAGACCAAGTATTATATGTTCAGGACAGGATGACATGGAGCAGGAGAGAAGCTGGAGTACGAGACGTATTATCCATACTTGTATATATATCCGTTGCTGTGATTGTATGAAATTGTCTGACTGGTAAATGTTGTTTTTTGAGATACTCTGATGATATATTGTACAAAAACAGACATAGTTTTCATTTTGTGTAAAGAGCTGATATTATATATATATTTCATTCCGTTGCGACTGTGAGATTCTGATATTGTTTAGTTCCATCTTTCTTCTACCTTCTTTCTTTTTCCTGAACAATCTGTCTTTTTCGACACTTGATCGTCGGCATATCATATAGTGGGGTATTTTGTGTCGATTTTCGAGGGTCGAGAAAGGCGGGTCGTTACACTTGGTATCAGAGCTTTGGTTGGCGACAACCCGGGCTTTGGTGGGGAATTTACTCATTAAACAGAGTCATTGGTACTCTATAATGTGTTGAGTGTATTAATAGCTATGAGAGCATATTTGTTAACGCATATAAAAATTGTTTTTATACCGTGTTGACTTATAGGTTGAGTGTTTATGAATTCTTGTCGGTACGGGAAGTGCAACCGTATCGATAGGGGTTTCTAAACTCTTAAACAATATAAACCGACATAGTATTGTTTTTAAAATGGGTAAATAAAATAATTTTGCCCTAAATTATATTTTGGTAAAAAGAAATAATTTTCTGAAATTATTATATATGTTTGATTGTTTGGATGTGGATATCTTAATCAACTAAGAAACTAAAATTTGATCTAAAATTTGAAATGGTTATAATCAAATAAATTCGATAGGTATAAATTATACAAAAGAAGAATAACTAAATTTGAATTAAACCAGAATTTAAATCCCAAGGATTTTGAAAAGGATTTTAAATGTATTAAAAACAAAATTTGGAAATTTAAAATCTTAGAAATGTTTAGGAATGTTGTCCAAAGACTTGAAGGTAATGATGGAATATTGTTTTGGGTAATATGTTTGAATGGAAACTGTTTTGAAATGAATTTGTGAAAGTAAGAAAGCACTGAACTCACTTCAGTCGCTGGAAAATAATCCTGATGATGATGGCCACATCATTAGAATTCATTTTCAAGTTTCTAAAGTGATGGATTGCTTCCATAGTAATTGGGTATGATATCTGTTTAGATTTGGTTGATAAACAAGGTGTTTCAAAAGTTTAAAATGAGGAAATTGTTTTGGTACAACCAAGTTGTTTTGGAAATCTGGAGATTTGATTGATATACCAAATGGGTATATATTTGATATATTTCAAAATGGTTTTGGAATAAAACCGAGTCATTAAATTTTGGAAAATTCTATTTAAATAATTCGTAATGTTAAAATGAATCAACTATTGAACTTATTAAGTGAAGTTGATATTAATAAGGAAGAAATGATAATTTAAATCTTGGAATTAAAATTTAACTTGAGTAAATGGAAGTGAATGAAGTATAATGAAGTGAATAGAAAATTTGAATTTAACTTGGATAAGTTAAATTAATTGGACTTAGAATTAAATTGATTTGGATTAAATTGAAATGTAAAATGACCTTGTAATTGTGGGTCATTAGGTAATAAATTGTACTCCTAAGCTAGTAAGTGTTATACTTATAATTTGAAATTATGGATTTAAAATTTGCAAAGGATTAAGGTGAAAGAAAATTTGTGACGCAGCGGAAATACGAAAATTAAATGAAACGGTGAAAATGGCAATCGGTGGATTGAAAATACTGCAAGGTCCAAATTCATTGATCCGAAGATACCGAATTCTAGCTATCTCTGACACGTTGATCGCGCACGATACCGTGAAGAGAGATCTGCAATTCCTCGAGCGTTGATCAAGCGCACTTGATTCCGCGAATTGGCTTCAACGATCGAAGATTCGAGCGCACTCGAATGTCGAAAGTGGAGATATGAGATCACACTCAACTACCAATTTAATGGAGGCACAAAGCTTCACAAACAAAAGTTTGTTCAAAAATATAACCATCTTTACAAATGAACCCACATGCCTGTTTATAGGCGACTCACACAACTTAGCACTAGGTCGTTTACGACCTATAACATGCGACTTAGTACAAACAGTGACACGCACGCGACCTACGACCTAAACAAGGTCGTTAACGACCTAACATATTACAACAATACAGCCCACACGAGTTAGTACAAACACAGCCTATCATATCCACGGCCTATGACTTACATCCAAGCGACTTACACAACATAACGACTTACGACCTAAAACTTACAACACATGGCTTAAGCGACTTAAGCTCCCTCAGTGACATAACAATCAGCGACCTAAAACAGCAGCGACCCAAGAGACAAACTTCGGTACAACTTCACGCGGCTTAAAAGGATGAGTGACTTAGCTTAGGTCGTGAACGACCTAAGGCTTCTCACTAGGTCGTTTGGACAACCTACCTTACCCTGGTTAGGTCGTACGTGACCTATCATAGGTCGTTGGTTCCTGCCTTCTGCATAACTCGCTTCACTACACTTCTTAGCTTTACTCCCTTGCTTCAGTGCATCGCTAGGTCGTTCCATATAGGTCACTCGTGACCTAAAAATTGACTCGCTAGATCTTTTGAACATTTTAAATCCCAACGCGTTAGGTCGTGAACGACCTTCATCCTCCCATACTACGTCTTCCTTTCCTCTTATCTCGTCACTCCTTACACCGTTAGGTCGTACGTGACCTTTTAGTTCGTTAGGTCGCTCGCGACCTAAGACTTCATCGATCTGGACTGCATCATCCTCCCTTGGTTAGGAAAAATTCGTCCTCGAATTTAAAAGTTCCTCCCTATTGGATTGTTCATTTCCATAGTAAGGTATAAGATGTTTAACATTAAATACATCAGAAGTGTACACCTCCTCCGGCAGATTCAACCTATAAGCATTTTCATTGATCCGTTTCACAATCTTTACAGGACCAATCTTTCGAGCTTTAAGTTTATTATATGTTCCCACTGGAAAACGATCCTTTGTTAGTACAGCATATACTAAATCTCCTTCGTTAAATTCAACACTTCGTCGCTTCAGATCTGCAGATCGTTTATACTTCTCATTTGTCTTCTCCAATCGTTTCTGAACGATTTTATGGCATTCTGTCAAACCATCAACAAAATCAGCAGCTCGTTTAACTATCCCCTTCGATTGCGGAACTATCGTCAAATCCAACCGCCCTTTTGGTAAGCTTGAATATACAATCTGAAATGGGCTGAAACCCGTACTACGGTTGATAGCATGATTATGAGCAAACTCCGCTTGACATAACTTCACATCCCAACTCTTCAGATTATCCTTCACAAGACACCGTAATAAATTTCCCAGCGATCTGTTCACAACCTCCGTCTGTCCATCAGTTTGCGGATGATAAGCACTACTGAATTTCGGCTTCGTACCCACCATCTTCCACAAACTCAGGCAAAAATGACTCAGAAATCTGGTATCCCTGTCTAAAACTATTGATTCTGGTAACCCATGTAAACGATAGATCTCTTTAAAGAACAATTGTGCCACATGAACTGCATCCGTTGTCTTCTTACAAGCAACAAAATGTACCATCTTCGAGAAACGATCCACCACAACATATATCGAGTCATTTCCCTGTTGTGTCCTCGGCAAACCCAACACGAAATCCATGCTAATGTCCACCCATGGTTTTGTAGGAACAGGTAAAGGCATATACAACCCCGCATTTGTAGCTGTTCCTTTCGAAACTTGACAAATATGACATCTACGCACAAATCTTTCAACTTCCCTTCTCATCGACGGCCAATAGTAAGACTGAGAAATCAACTGCAATGTGTGATCCCGTCCTACATGACCCTCTTCATGTAACTCTTTAACGATTTTCATTCTCAAGCTGCAATCTGGTACGCATAATCGATTCCCTTTGAATAAGAATCCATCCACCAACACAAATTCATCAGCCCTCCCATCCTTGACTTTCTCAACAAACTTCGTAAAGCAAGGATCTTCTTCAATCAACTCTGGCAATAGTTCAAATCCTGTCACTTCAACCTTCATTGTCGTCAACAAATGATTCCTCCTGCTCAAAGCATCAGCAACACGATTCGTCACCCCTGACTAGTGTTTCACAACAAAAGTAAACTGCTGCAAATACGCGACCCATGAAGCGTGCCTAGCTGAAATCTTGTCCTGCCCTTGCAAATGCTTCAAAGCTTCATGATCCGTATAAAGAACAAACTCCTTCTAAAACAGATAGTGTCTCCAGTGCTTCACTGCTTGAACAATTGCGTAAAACTCCACATCATAAGTGCTATATCTCAACTTGGCTCCAGATAACTTCTCACTGAAATAAGCAATTGGCCTTCCACTCTGACTCAATACTCCACCAATCCCAACCTTCGAAGCATCAGTATGTAACTCAAACAACAACTGAAAATCTGGTAAAACTAGAATTGGTGCTGACGTCAATAGTGTCTTAATCTTCTCAAAAGCAACCCCTGCTTCCTCTGACCATGCGAACTTCTTTCCTTTCATGAAATCGGTTATAGGTGCCATCACACTGCTAAAATGTGGAATGAATCTTCGATAAAAAGATACCAACCCATGAAAGCTCCTCACTTCGGTAATTGTATTGGGTTGTGGCCAACTCCTGACAGCTTCTACTTTGCTCTCATCTACTTGAATACCCTCCTTTGACAGAACATAGCCCAGAAACGAAACAATGTGTGTCATGAACACACATTTCTTTGTTGCAGCATAAAATTTCTCCTGCCGTAGAATCAACAGTACTTCACGCAAATGCTGGACATGCTCTTCCATACTCCCACTATAGATCAAAATATCATTGAAGTAAACTACGAAGAACTTCCCAATGAATGGTCTGAAAATTTGGTTCATTACTCTCATAAAAGTACTAGGAGCATTTGATAAGCCAAACGGCATAACCAGCCATTCGTATAAACCTTCCCTCGTTTTAAAAGCAGTCTTCCACTCATCACCCGGTCTTATACGAATCTGGTGGTATCCACTCTTCAAGTCAATCTTTGAAAACAAAACAACTCCACTCAACTGATCAATCAAATCATCGAACCTCGGAATAGGAAACCTGTATCTCACAGTGATCTTGTTTAGAGCCCGACTGTCCGTACACATCCTCCATGAACCATCCTTCTTTGGCACCAATAAAGCTGGCACTGCACAAGGACTCAAGCTCTCTTGAACACGTCCTTGTTCTAACAACTCCTCCACCTGCCTTCTTAGTTCCTCGTGCTCCTTAGGACTCATCCTGTAATGTGGTCTGTGTGGTAATACTTCCCCTGGCACAAGATCTATTTGATGTTGAATATCCCTCAACGGTGGTAACTCCGTTGGCAACTCTTCAGGAAACACATCACTGAATTCTTCTAACACCGGCTTTACTTCCTCTGGGACTTCAACAGATTCAGTTACTTCACGTCCAATCAACAAAAATACCTCTGGACTCTCTTCTACTTCTTCAACAAATTCTTTCAAAGTCAACAAAGTCTACAGCTCCTCAATCTCTTCTGATTTGCTTTCTCCTTGTTGTCTCTTCTTTGGAACTAAAATGATCTTAACACCTTCAAACATAAAGCTGTAGCTATTGGTCCGACCGTCATGCTGCACTGCTCGATTATACTACCATGGTCTTCCCAAAAGAAAATGACAAACATCCATTTCTATAACATCACACCAAATCTCGTCTTTATACTTCTTCCCAATAGAAAATGGAACATGTACTCGCCTGTCCACCTTCACCTCTCCTCCTTTCCTCAACCATGCTAACTTGTAAGGATTTGGATGCTTCTCCATTTTCAACTTCAACTTTCTCATAGCTTCAGTAGAAATAATATTGTCACAACTTCCTGCGTCAATCACAAATTTACAAACCTTCCCCAGAATAATGCATGTCGACTGAAAGATATTACTCCTCAACCAACTAGCTTCTTCTTCCTGCTTCGGTGTTAAACAAGACCTCCTCATCATTAGATTACATCCTTCATCTCCTGACGCAATATCCTGTTCATCCTCCTCAGCTGGACTAGAATAACCTTCATCAACATTCTCACCTTCAGCTTCAGCAATCATAGTTCGTTTCTTTGGCTTCGGACACTCATTGCTCTTGCGACCCACTTCCTGGCAATTATAACATTTGAAACTGTTGTTAACCTTTGCCTTCGCAACTTCATTCACAACTGGTTTACTGACGGCTTTAGAAACATTGGAACTCCCACTAGCACCTTTGTTCTGAATATTGGAACTTGTAAACACGCCACCTCCTCGCCTTCCCTGCTTCTCCCAAGCCAACGCTTTCTGATGTGCTTCTGCTACGTATCTAAGATCAAACATATTCACCATATCTTGAATCTGCATCCTCAACCCTCCAACAAACCTAGCAGTCAATTGTTCCTCTATCTCCATAATGTCATTTCGAGCAATCAGTTGGTAAAATTCATCAGCATAATCATTAACAGTCTTCGTCCCTTGTCTCAGATTCTGCAACCTCTGATGCATGAGTGATTGATAATTGTAAGGTAAAAATGTAGCTTTCATCAGTTTCTTCATCTTCTCCCATGATTCAACCTTTGACTTCCCCATCCGTTCTCGTGTAAGTTTGGTTCGCTGCCACCACGCCATAGCTCTCCCCCTCAACCTAGTAGCAACCAACTTCACTCGACGATTTTCCGAAACCTCTTTGAAATGAAAGATCTCTTCAACATTAGACACCCAGTCCAAGAATTCTTCTACAACCATTCCACCCTTGAATTCAGGAATTTCCATCTTCATCCCCGATTCCCAACGTCGATCATCATCTATATCCCGATACTGACGTCATAATTGATCTCGATCTCGGTAATGAACACTTCCTCTATCACCATCAAACTCCTCATCAAAGTCTGATGTATATCGATGTCGATCACGTCCACCAACATCTCGTCGGTTTCGCTCATCAACATTCCTATCACGATTGTCAACACTTCTACGATCATGATATTCTCTTCTCTCCCGATCTGAATGTGGTGAAATTCTACTTCCCCCATGGCTCGATTCAGGTGAAACCCTTCTTCTACTTTGATTCATTTCAAGAATCATTCTCTCCAATCGACCAATTCCTTCATCAAACTTTTCATGCATGCATTGTTCCATTTGATCGGCTTCTTCTCTTCTATACAAAGCTTCAATATTTTGATGACGATTAGCTCTTCTCGGCGGCATGATTACACAATCACAAACACTTCAACAAATCAAATAATCTTCAAAAACTTCAACAATGCACGGCTACCTCCTAGCTCGGCTCAAACTCAAACAAACAAGGCACGACTCAAAGTTCAACACAAAGCTATGCTCGGCCTATACTTCAACAAATGATACCAAAATGATGCTTCGATGCACGGCTCAAACACTTCAACAAGATGAACTTCAACTTCAAACTCCTTGGCTCCAAGACTCGGCTTAGCTATGATTGGCTAAACCTTGCTCTGATACCAAACTGACGCAGCGGAAATACGAAAATTAAATGAAACGGAGAAAATGGCAATCGGTGGATTGAAAATACTGCAAGGTCCAAATTCGTTGATCCGAAGATACCGAATTCTAGCTATCTCTGACACGTTGATCGCGCACGATACCGAGAAGAGAGATCTGCAATTCCTTGAGCGTTGATCAAGCGCACTTGATTCCGCGAATTGGCTTCAACGATCGAAGATTCGAGCGCATTCGAATGTCGAAAGTGGAGATAAGAGATCACACTCAACTACCAATTTAATGGAGGCACAAAGCTTCACAAACAAAAGTTTATTCAAAAACATAACCATCTTTACAAATGAACCCACATGCCTATTTATAAGCGACTCACACAACTTAGCACTAGGTCGTTTATGACCTATAACATGCGACTTAGTACAAACAGTGACACACACGTGACCTACGACCTAAACAAGGTCGTTAACGACCTAACATATTACGACAATACAGACCACACCAGTTAGTACAAACAAGACCTATCATATCCACGACCTATGAGTTACATCCAAGCGACTTACACAACATAACGACTTACGACCTAAAACTTACAACACATGGCTTGAGCGACTTAAGCTTCCTCAGTGACATAACAATCAGCGACCTAAAACAGCAGCGACCCAAGAGACAAACTTCGGTACAACTTCACACGGCTTAAAAGGATGAGCGACTTAGCTTAGGTCGTGAACGACCTAAGGCTTCTCACTAGGTCGTTTGGACGACCTACCTTACCCTGGTTAGGTCGTACGTGACCTATCATAGGTCGTTGGTTCCCGCCTTTTACATAACTCGCTTCACTACACTTCTTAGCTTTACTCCCTTGCTTCAGTGCATCGCTAGGTCGTTCCATATAGGTCGCTCGCGACCTAAAAATTGACTCGCTGGATCTTTTGAACATTTTAAATCCCAACGCGTTAGGTCATGAACGACCTTCATCCTCCCATACTGCGTCTTCCTTTCCTCTTATCTCGTCACCCCTTACACCGTTAGGTCGTACGTGACCTTTTAGTTCGTTAGGTCGCTCGCGACCTAAGACTTCATCGATCTGGGCTGCATCAATTTGTGTCCTTAATGACTTAGTGATGTGTGTGTGTATATATATATATATATATATATATATATATATATATATATAATTTGGAATTGTGATTATAAGATGAAAATGACTCAAATGAGCAATATAAACTATGAAGTAAATAAGTTGGTGAACTTAAGAATAGAAAATCAGATTGTAAACCCAAGTAAAATGGAATTATAATCAATAATGAGAAATAGTTGAATGGTATGGTGAATTCAAACTTAATCTCAAATGAAATGTGAATTGAAATAAGGTGAAGAAAATATAAAATATAAGAGATGTGAATGAACTTAAGTTAGTAAATAAGCTTTGCACTTGTATATGGAAAAATAAATTTGGATTGAATTGGATTTAACTTCGATTAAATGAAATTGAGTTGAAATTTGGATTGAATTAAAATCAAAATTAAGTTTTGTTACAAATAATTTTGAATAGAATTAAATTCTTATTTAAATAGTAAAAGAAATAAAATGAATTCAAGTTGACTAACTAAAACTTAGTTGGACTAGAATTAAATTGAAAAAGAAATTGACTTGAAAGAAATTTAATTAAGTTGAAAGGATATTGTATGGATAAAATTTTAACTCAATCAACTAAATTCAAAGGAATTGTTTGAGAATGAATTCAGCTTAAGCTAAATTAAATAAAAAGAAGCTTGAAGGTGAATTTAGCGTAAACTAAATTAAATGGAATTGGCATGGATGAAATTTTGGTGGTTTGTTAAGAAAATTTTGAACAAAATAAAATAAAATAAAAATCCAGTTCTAGTATGAGATTTAGTTTTGGCAATAAAAGCTGAGAGTGTGAATGAATAATGGAATTGGATTATAATAGAGAGGGTTTGACTTATAAATAAATTCAAATGAGTGACATGATTTTAAGTGGTCACATTATTAATAAAATTCGGAATGAATCAAGGAGATGAATTAAAATTTTAATTGGAGTGAATGAGTAAACAAATTGAATTAAAATTTGTAAATGAATTGGAATTTGATTGAATGAGAATCAAATGAAAATGAAATAAATTTGATTTAAGAAGAAATGGAAATATTGTGAAAATTGAAAGAACTTAAGCAAATTGGAAAAATGACTGTGGTCGAGCTTTATAAGTGATCTTGAATGAAATTTGTTTAGGTAATAAACATTGAAATGCAAGTGGAAAGGATTTTAATTAAATATTGTGATAAAATAAAGGTGTATGAGTTGCAAGTATTACAGAATGGGATGATATTAATATAAACTTAAGTTGGATGATAAATTTGAAGTGAGAATAAGGATTTGATTTAAAAATTGCAAGGAAATAAGAATATTTGGGGTTATGAATAATTCCGAATGGAATAAAATTAATGTAAATTTAAACTAGAGTTAAGTTAAAATGGTTATAAGTTTATGAGATGGTTATTTGCTTGAATGACATGAAAATCTGCATAAGAATTGGTTGTTTTGTAGTATTCGGAATTGAATTGATTTAAAGAAGCAAATGAAATTGGTTTTTGAATCAATTGGAATGGATTAAAATTTTATTAAGTGATTTTTTGCATATGAATGAAAATGAATCATAAAAGAAATGCAAATACGTCAAATTAAAAATAAAAATTTGATTGTGAATCAAATTGGGAATTGAATTGAAGTAAAGAGATGTAACTAAGGCATATGTTAATCATATTGAAGTGGAAATGAATTGGTTGAAATTAATATGAATCGTACATAGTGAACTTGAATGTAAATTATTCGAGTGAGATAAAATGAAGTTTGGACTTGTATAATAAATTAAATGGGGATTGAAATCTTTGAATTGCTGATAAAATATGGTTAACATTGTTAAACTATGGAGTTGTTTGTTTAACTATGAAATTGATGAGTTTGGCTAGATTAATGAACAGAATGTTATTAAAATTCTCATAATATGGAAAACTGATGTGTTTGTTTAAGTAAGTAAAGGTATGGGAGGCAGTAAGTAGAGTTGGAGCGCATATATGCAATATAAATTAGCCACATACTTTTAAAATGCTAATAAAAGGTACGCCTACGCAATAAAAATAGGAAATATGAACTGTTTTTTATTTTTCCGACCGTGTGGGTCGATGTATATACATTTATATCTATTGTGAAATTGTAAAAGCTCCTCCGTACAGGGGAGACTCTGCCAAAATTTTCCGGAAATTTTGGGAGTTAGAATTTTTTTTGAAATTTTTGAAAATGTTTTGTTAACGACAAAGTGATTTCAAACAACAATTAAAATAAAAAAGATTTTGGAATAGGAATCGAAACTAGCCGTTTCGATTTGTAACTAAAGAATTTGAGCAAAGTGAAATTGAGATTTCACTGAGTAAGTTTTGCTATTGAGTTTGGAACATTCTTTCTACCTTAGCAAATTTCGAGGACGAAATTTTTACAAGGGGGGAGGAATGTAACGACCCGGAATTTTGGGTCGCTAGATTTGTACATTTAATTCATTTAAAATGTTGAATATGTATTTATAATTTGAATTTTGAAATAAAAGACTTTGGTTAAATTAATAAAATTGGTTAAAATTTTAAATACGGTAATTTAATTGAAATTTGAATAATAATAATTTAATATTATGATTGGAATAATTGGTAACTCTGAGTGTAAATAGGTCTAAAAATAAATTCTAAAATTTATTTTAAGCCTACTTTGATTTAAACAGTAATGTTGGACTGTTGGATGAAATTCGAAGTTGATAAATTGAATTTGGAATTTTATATTAATTTAATAATGAAATTTAATAATATAATAATGCAAATAATTAGATTTTAGTTCGAAATGAATCAGAATTATTACTAATGTGAATATAAATTTTATACGAGTTGTAATAGAGTTAACAAAATTTTAAAAGCGAAATTTTAGATGATTTCGACGACTTTGAAAATCGCTCGAATTTATCGACGAGTTAAAATAGCCTTCCGGGGCACAGTCTCGGAATTCGACGAAACCAGTTCCATTAGATCCGTAATAATCAGTTATTATCGGATTTCAATTTTCGTAGCAATCGGAGTTTTCGTTTGACCCCGGAAGCTTAAAACGTATAAGAAATACTTTAGTTGATTTAATTAAGAATTGATCGTCTATTCTCGTAACTCGCACATACGATCGAATTAGCTTCCGAAACACATTCCATTGTGTTCGGAACATAGGTAAAACCTTAGAAATGCCTGTCGGCATGCGTTGTTTGGAGTTCATTTGTAAAAACTTGTTAAAATTGGAGATAATATTAAAATATTATTAATAAATATTTATATAAACACGATTTTGGCCAAAACCCTAGTTAATTATACAGCGCCGACACTAAAACATTTAATGGCCGAAAGTCGCTCATCTTCTTCCTCTTTTCTCTTGAAATCCACGCATTAATTCGCAAAATTTCCAACTAGAGAAATGTTGTGCTCGCCGAGTTCTAGTAGATCAACGGTGGATCTTGCTTGAAATCGTCGATTGGGGTTGATTTGCTGCCGCGTTTGGGCGCCATTCGGTGAAGGTTTTTGCATCGATGGGCGAGTTTTGGGGGTGCGGGTTGTGATTAAAGGTAGAGGAGGGGAGAGGCTTTTGAGCGGCGGTCTCTGATGGGGATCACGATGGTTGTGGGAGGAGCGGCACGCCTACGAAGTGGCGCTCAAGTGTGGGTTATGTGGTCTGTACGCGTTCGTGAACGAGAGGAAGATGGCTTCGGCCTTGATTTTGATCAACGGTATAGATTAATAAATTAATAAATAGAAAATTTCTTATATAAATTATATTCTGACATTTAAAAATTCGTAACTTGAGCATACGTTGTCAGATTTCGACGAAAGTGGCGACGCCGGAATCACAGAGACGCGTACTACGCAGTGGAGTAATTCTGGAATCATTCCGAGTTAGTAAAAAATTTAGGTTAAATCGAACGCCGTTCGATTTAATTTAAATTTGTACGCTCGTCGAAAACCCAAGGTGAGTTATTCTCACTCACATCTGGACACCAGTAAATGTTTGATTGGTTGATTTGCTGAATATGATAATTATTATCAAATTAAATAGATATTTATTTGTTGTGCTAATATCTGTGGATGTAGGGAAACAGGTTGGAAGGATCCAACTGGATCCCTCACAAATAAAAATTTATTTATATTCTGTAATATATCTCATTTATATTCTTTGATAAATTGATTTAAATCGTGTTATGCTGTATTCTATACCGTGATAGATCAAATTGAAATTTAAATCTTGTTGTGCTATGATTGGTTGATTACAATCTGGGAATTTAAATAAATAAATTAGATTTAAAGAAATTAAAGAAATTCTTAAGTAAAGAATTTAAAAGGAATTAAATTCAAGCAATTGGATGATAATGTGAAGTGTTTGAAATCGGGTTTTAAAAAGGGAATTGAGAATTGTTAAGAACAATAGCGAGATTTATTTTTAAAAGAATGGGAAGTGTGCTTTCTCCTGGAAATTTTATTTTGTTTTTAAGAAAGTTTTCAAATATAAATTTGCAGTTTAAATATGTTTAAAATATTTTAGAAAGAAATATTATTTTAAAATTGTTTTTAAGTTAAAGCAAACATTTGATTTAGTAATTATGGTATGAATAATTTTTAAGGGGCAAAGAAGTATTAAGTTCTCAAAAGCGAATTATAATATGAACATTTAATTTAATAACTTTATTTTAAAGGTTAAATTTTACTTAAAGTACTCAGGAAACCTCTATATATTTCCTTAAGTATTATTTTCAACTAAATAATTTCTAGAAGCCTTATTTTAAACATTTTAAACACATATTTAAAGTGATTTCTAGGAAATAGCAATGTTTTTAAAAATAAAAGGAGCTATTTTTCAAGTATGAAAAAGAAAGATGCGGGATGAATGTAAAAATTGATTTGGATAAACGTGTGGGATTTATAAAAGGAATTCTTTGGGTTATCCTAAATGGAAGAGTAATTCCCTGAAGCCAAGTACGATTTAAGTAGATTTTGAAGTAAAAGATAAAGGTTTTAAATTTGATTTCAAAGGAATGTTTTAAGAAAATTCTTATGTAGGTTGCAGAGTTTTTCAAAAGTAAATATGTACTAAAGTAGTTATAGTAATAAATAGTAAGGGACAATTGGCATTATGTTTTAAAGGAATATTATTAATATTTATGTTTGTAAATTAGTTATATTTTAAAGATAATTAATTAATGTTTTATTTGGAACCTGTATAGGATTTCATAGCTTTATTTCAAAATCTAGTATGACTTAACTTTATTTTAAAGATAGTAGTTTATATTTTATTAAGTAACTTTATTCGAAATATTTTTAAAGATATGTATATATATCAAATTAAGTATGTAAAAAGTTTTAAATACAAATGTTTTAGCGTATCTTCAAGAATAAAGTATTTAAATTATTTTAAATCTTAAGGATTGGTGCTTGGATGTTTTCAAGGGAAGTAACAATTTGGAAATTTATTCCATGAGAAGAATTGGGTTTGAAAGGTGTTTTCAACAGGCTTTGAAAATGGAATCATATCTTGTAAAGTTATTTTTGAGGAAAATAAATAATGGGGCAATTATTTTTTGCGTGATGGATGATTGTGAATGTTAATTGATAGTTAAATCACTGACTATCAATATTGGACAAATGCGTTGATAGTTTCAAAGAGACCGGGATCGAGATTTATTTCTCAAAAACTACTTCGATCCGGTTTGTATGTTTTCGTGGGAAAAACGTGTTCGGAGTCGAAGATGAAGCAATGAAGTGCAAGGGCTAGTCACTACTAGTCCTGAGGATATTTCCAAAATGGATGTGTAGGAGTAGTGCCTTCGGTTCCGTTCGAACCCGGGACGGACTTGTATGGATGAATGCTTTTGGAACATCGTCAGGTGGGCGATAGGCATTCTAAGTGAAACATTCTTAAAGGTAACGCTTAGCCTCAAGCCTCATCAACCGGGGACGACTGAAAATCAGGGGATACGCAGCAAGGCTTGGTGGACATCACCCATTTCCGGGTAAGGTCATTCCTCTCTAGATGTCCCTTTTATTTCGGCTTAGTGGTGTGGTTGCTGATCCCAATCGCGGGGTGATCTTATTTTGGATTATCCAGTAAGGGATAATCCGGGCCATGTGTTGCAGGGGATCGGGCGTGGTCCTCGGTACACTGATCTAGACCAGGTACTGTAACAGGTGGTACCTCAGTGCCTAGTCATTAGTTGGAAATCCATTTTCCCTACGAGCCTTTTACGAGTTTTGTTTGTATTATCCACTCTGTGGCTAGTAGACGGAATTTAATAGATGTAACAATTTCGGCTATTTTATAAGTATTTGTATACAGACCCTTTTATAATATCAGAGGATTTCTATAAAAAGTGTTTTAGCTATCGTAAGGTAAAAACCCGACATGTTTATTTGTGGCGTGGTCTTACGAGATGCTTTTGTTTTCAAAAGGATTTTTGAAACTTTAATAATCAATTTGGTTGCATTATTATCAGCTGGTATTCCAGATTGACTCAGGTGTTATTTCATTATATTGCTCGGGCCAGACATATGTTCAGGACAGGACGCCATGGAATAGGAGAGAGGCTGGAGTCTGAGACGTATTATCCATACTTGTATATATATCCGCTGTTGTGATTGTATGAAATTGTCTGACTGGTAAATGTTGTTGTTTGAGATATTCTGATGATATATTGTATAAAAACAGATATAGTTTTCATTTTTTGTAAGAAGCTGATATTATATTTTATTCCGCTGCGACTGTGAGATTCTGATATTGTTTAGTTCCATCTTTCTTCTACCTTCTTTCTTTTTCCTCAACAGTCTGTCTTTTCCGACACTTGATCGTCGGCATATCATACGGTGGGGTATTTTGTGTCGATTTTCGAGGGTCGAGAAAGGCGGGTCGTTATAGTGGAAATTCATTGATCAATTCGGTATGCACACAACGTATCCAAAGGACATCATGTCACTTTCCAACCTTTTCTATAGTGCGGGAGAGTCTTTGAAAGGTTTCTTACATTGGTGTAATACTGCTGTGATCGAAGTTCGCAATGCACAAGAGGATATTGTGTTGATGGCATTGATTAAACGGATCCATACTCAGACTGACTTCGAAAGATGGTTGAAGATTAAACTCCCACCAACAATAAACATATTTTATAGAAAGGCAAATCAATTCTTTCGCTTAGAAGAGGCAAGATCTATTGATAGAATAAATAATGCGGACAATTGGAGGAAGTATACAAAGTAATGTTGCTGTGAAACAGTCCGAAGGAAATTCCGGCAATGTTTATGTTTTTGTAGAGAATTAAAGTGGTGGACAAATCAAAAACAATGGTGGGGCTAAAGATAAGAAGTCGGATTCAAAGAAACGTCCGAGAATCTCAAAGTTTGACAATTACACTCCATTGAACAACTTGATTGAAAACATATACTTGACAAATTAGGGTAAAGAGTGTACAGGAAGCCGACTCCTAGGTAGTTGACTGAGAAGGAGAAGAAATCTGGCAAGTTTTGTAGATTTCACGACATATGGTCACAACATTAATGAATGTAGGCATTTGCGTGACGTGATTGAAGAGTTGATTCGTAAAAAGAAATTACAATAGTTTGTTTAAGCCCTGCAAGATGGCTGGCAAGAAACTTTAGACCCCCATCAAGGACAAGCTAGGCCTGGTGTTGATGAGCCAAGACGACTTGAGAAACATCTTGTGATAAATACTATTATCGATGGATCGCATCCAGTAGAGAAAAGGCTGAGTGAGATGGAATGGTATATGGGAGCATTAAAGCACGCAGTGAATTAGCTGCTTTGCCATCAAGAAAAACGTTCTGATAAAGCAACTCAAAACCTATGACAGATGACATCGTATTTCAAAACAGAGATGCTAATAGAGTAGTGGCCCTTGACGATTGATTCGTTTGTGAATTGGCCATGATTGACCCTGTTGTTGTAAGGAAAGTGCTAGTTGACTTTAGGAGTTCAGTCAACATTTTGTTCAAGCAAGCCTATGAATAAATGCTTCTGGAGGGCAAGGACTTAAATCCATGTAAATCTGGGATCTAGGGATTTAACGGGACTACTACTAAGCCTATGGGATGTGGGGATCTACTAGTGGTACTTGGAGAGGGCAACCGCAGAAGAGTGTTGGTCATGCCTTTTGTTGTATTAGACATCTATTCTAACTACAATGCTTTTTTAGGCTGACCGTCCCTTATTGAATTTAGAGCGGTCATTACTTTATGGTGCATAATGATGAGGTTCCTAATCGTGAATGGTATGGGAATTGTTCAAGGCGATCAATGGCTTGCCCGCGAGTGTTATGTCGTCGAACTAAAAGTGGCAAGGTGAAGAGAGAAACGGAAAGGTGTAGAGAGGACTCTCTACATCAAGGCTCCATACACATAGCAACCACCGCTTAAGACCTAACTTGGGTAGCATAGTTGGTTCCTTAAGTATATGGATCCATGAAAAGAGCGGAAGGATGGAAGGGGTACTCCAGCCGAGTTGACAATCAACATCTCGATCAATCAGTATGACTCTACACGGTCCTGAATGTCGAATAGCAACTTGGTGTGAAATTGATGAAAACGTTAGATGGTTTTCTGTGGGTGAACTTGGATGTGTTCGCTTGGACTCACTTAGACATGTGTGGGATATCATTGAAAATAGCGATCTATGCATTGAATATAATTTCCTAAATGCATTCTTATAAAACAGAAACACCACAGTCTGGGTCCGAAGAGATCCGCTGCACTCAATAAAGAAGTGGAGAAGTTGAAGGATAATGCCTTCATCCACGATGCTCTGTACTCGAAGTGGGCATTAAATCCAGTTGGTGAAAAAGTCAAATGGGAAGTGGAGGACACACGTCGAATATTCTGGCCTTGTTAAGGCATGCCCGAAGGATAGCTTCGCACTCCTGAAGGTTAATCAGTTGGTAAACTTAACAACCGGACATGAATTATTATCATTTATGATGCATACTCTGGATACAATTAGAGCAACTTACCAAAGATTGATGAACAAGTTATTAAAAGATCAGATTGGACGCTTAGTGGAGGTTTATGTGGCCGATATGCTTATGATGTCACGATGATTGGGGAACCACATTGATGATTTGGAAGAGATTTCAGCTTTCTCTAAAAGTACGGGATGAAGCTTAAACCTTTGATATGCTCATTCGTCATTGCGTTAGTGAAATTCTTGGGCTTCGTCGTAAGCTTCCATTGAATCGAAGCCAATCCATAGAAGATCGAAGCACTTAGGAACTTCAATTCGCAATAATAATCAAAAAAGTTCAAAGCTTGAATGGGAAGGTCGCCACCCTAAGTCGATTCATCTCCAGAGCTATAGAGAAATGTATCCCTTTATTCGATGTGATCAAGAAGGGGAAAAAGAATTTCGCTTTGATGTAGGAATGCATAGATGCATTCTAGGACTAATGAATACTTGGAGAGACCTACTATTATGTCAAAGCCACTAGATCATGAGGACCTATTTATTTATCTGGCAGTGTCGGTGCATGCCCTAAGCACCGCACTCATGCGCAAGGAGTACCGAATCACGAGGCTGATGTAGTACATTAGTAAGCAGTTGACGAAAGCAGAAAGAAATTACCTGAATCTAGAAAAGCTCACATACTGCTTGTTAATCACTTTGAGGAAACTCCGCATTACTTTCAGGCTCATCTAAACAAAATTATGACCGACCAGCCTTTAAGACAGGCCCTGTAACGACATGAGACCTCTGAAAGGCTGTTGAAATAGAACATTGAATTAAGCATGTATGACATAACTTATCATCCTTGGAGGGTGATCCAAGTTCAAGCTTTAGTGGATTTCATTGCTGAATACACTGTGCAAGATGACATTCCAAAAAGCAGTGGAATGGAAAGTGCTAGATAAAAGATGTACATGGATAGTGAATCTAGCAAACATTATTTTGATATTGAAGTCATTCTAGTGACAGTCGAGGAACATCTATTTTGTTATGCCTTGAAACTGAACTTTCCTGCAACAAGCAATGAAGCAGAACATGAGGCCTTGATTAGGGACTCAAAATTGGCAAGGAGCTCGGAGTTAAGACATTACATATTTTATGCAATTCCTAGCTAATGGTTTGTCAAGTGCGGAAAGAGTTTTAAGTAAAAGGAGCAAGATTAGCTCCTTATTTAAATCGATCCCTTAAACTATTAAGTGATATTGAATATTACATGATAACGCATATTCCTAGAGAGGAAAATGCGAAGGCTGACTTGCTACCTAAGTTGGCCAGTTCCAAAGATGCACAACTTGTGGGCCTAGTTTTAGTAGAAGTACCGTCGACTCCGAGCATCGACCAGATAGATGTCGATTGGATCTTGGAGGCTGAATTTAAGAAATAGACACGGATTACTTGGATAAAGAACTATCTACAGAAAGGAATCCTTCCTGACAGGAAGAGAGAACGATGACAATTCCTTCGTAAAGCTACAAGACTCATCATGCAAGAAGTGGTACTTTACAGAAAAGGGTTCTCAAATCCTGTGCGTCAATGTGTCAACAACGATGAGGCCAAGCGAGTCATGAGAGAATTTTATGAACAGGAATGTGATGACTACATCAGGGGGTAAACCCTAGCAAAGAAGATCCTTCGTTACTGGTATTTCCGGCCAACTATCAATCGAGACATAGCTGAATAAACCAACAAGTGTGACAAGTGCCAGATTTTCCAAGATACCAAGAGCCCCACCAATGGGGATTACTCAAATGGTTAACCCCAGGACATCGTAATCTGGCAATCAATTTCATTGGTGTGTTGTCGATATCTATTGATAGTACGAAGTACGCCATCGTGGCGGCTGATTACTTCACCAAATAGGGCTGAGGCAGAGCCGTTAGCCGCAAACATCACAGAGAAGGTAATCAACTTCGTGGTCAAAAACATTATCTATCATTTTATGGTTCCACAAATGATTATTTTTTATAATGGGACCCAATTCAACAGCGCCGAGTTTAGAGATTTCTGTCGTAGGCATCATATCGAGAAAGGGAATGCTGCGGTGGCACACCCTCGGGAGGATGTATAGGTCGGAGCAGTTAACAAAATCATTAACTTTATTCTCAAGAAGCGATTGGAGAAGACTAAGGGCAAGGGGGTTGATGAACTTCCATTGGCACTTTAGGCTCATCAAACGATCCACAAGTTAGCGACTGGCCACTCTCTGTTCGCCCTAGCTTACGTGTAAGAGGTTATGATCCCGGTTGAACTTGAAGTACCTTCTCATCGAGTAACATACTATAATCCACAGACGAATGAGGAACTCTTGCTGGAGTCTCTTGATATGATCGATGAAAAGCATCATGAAGCTGACATGAGAGAAACCATGCATAGAAACCTAGTCGCTTAATACTATAATACTAAGGTCAGGACTCGGACCTTCGATATTGGTGATCTCATTCTCAAACGAATCTTCCCTAGCCCTGGAAACTTGGGCTCGACATGGGAAGGTCAGTATGCAACTGGAAAAAAGCTTGGAGATGACACATTCATGTTAGAATTGGTAGACGTGATCTCGCTCCCGCAAGCATGGAATGACGAACACTTATGACGTTATTTCTCCTGAATGTAGATTTTGTTGGAACTGGGCGGGCCCGTAGTGGATGTTATGGGAGCATTTCAATTTTTTTACCCTACTGGATTTTTATTGCGCCTGTGAAGTCCGATTTATTTATAATATTTCTAAATTTAATTTAAATGTAATCATATATTTCATTTATATTTGTAAATTGTTGATAGAAATTTATTTAATTTATTTTTAATTTATATATAAGTATACATATGTACCATATACATATGTATATGTGTGTGCATGTGAAACATGTTATTCCATGTAAGGTATAACATGCTTGTATATAGATACATGGATTTACATCGTAACAGGCATGTTAGCTCATCATATATGTATTGTATGTTATCCAAATATATGTATATATTTATACATATTATATATAAAACCCAAGTGTGTGTGTGTATGTGTGTATACATATTTATATATATGTATGTATGTATATATGTATATTATTAGAAAATATTATATATGTTTATAATTAAAATACCATAGTATTAAATAAAAAATATATATATGTGAAATAAAAATTTAATTTTTTTTTTGATATATATGTATATGTTTATATGTATGTATGTATGTACTAAAGTAACATTATTTTATATATATAACAGTATGTGTGTGTGTGTATAAATATAATTATAATAATTAATGTTAATGTAAATTAGAATAGTTTATATAAATATAAGTTATAATTTTATTATATTAATATATATTTATATATATATTACGAATTAATTAGTCAAATAATAATAAATAAATGATAAAAAAATCTTTGAATAATAAATATTTCAAATTTTAAAATAGTAGAAAATCTAGAATGATATTTTATAGCTTACAAAAAAGTTCAAATTTTTCTAAATAAAATTTTTATTTTTTATTGATTAACTACTTTTGGTCAAATTTACAAATGATTTTTACAAAATATAATATTAATTTAAAAAAATCTTATTTTTGACCAAGAGCTTCTATGTTGACAATTTAATTTTAGAAAATTAAAAATTGAATTTTTAAAACATATTTATATTAATTTATTAATTCATATAATGATTAAATAATAATATTATTATTAAATAATTAACAAATAATTATTTTTCGATCATTAAAAAATCATAATCAATGTAAATATAAAATTGAAAATTATTAGTTCTGTTATTTATGTGAAATTGTTATATAATTTAATACAAATCATATAAACAAATTAATTAGCTTACTAATATATATATAAATTAATTAATAAAATATAATACTTTTAGCTGTGTGTATCACAACCTTAATGAAAATAATTGTTTATTTTTTATTTTATAAACATATACACATAACTAGTCAATATATGACAATGTCAATACCTATATGAATCTCACCTAACTAACAATACAATAATCACAATATATATATATATAAACAATACACAGTTATACAGAGGTTATGTACCATATATATATAATTAAACACTTATCCAAAACTAATGCCCTTAAGTCCACCTTATAATGATGAGTTCTCCACTTTTGAAAACTTCTCGATTCTATAGATTGCTAATCTTAAATCGTAGAACCTTTTGCTATCAAATAACAATTAATTTGAAATTGATTTGGGTTTTGTTGGAGCTTTTTAGGTGTAATTTGGCCAAGCTAAAGGAGATAAGAGGCAGTGGAAAGCCCATCTAAAGTTAGGGTTAGGGTTCCTTTTATAATGGTTAAATTAGAGAGAAAAGTGGATCGCATCACATATCTTTTCTTACTAAATCTTTACCATCTATCACAAACCCTTTTACGCTATTTTAGCCACCTTCTATATCTAATGTTTTCTAACGAAAGTTTTCCTCCAACTTCATAGGCTAATAGCCCATTTAAGCCCAAGAAATATATTTAGTTAAATCCAATTTAATTCCTTATCGATATCATATATCGATCGATATATTAATAATTACTATAAATATATATACAACGATAGCTATTCCTTAAATAAAATTCAAATTTTATAATTAATATTTCATAAATATTAATTAATTAAATTAAATTATAACAACCATAAACTAATTAAATTATTTGGATTAAAGAGAATTCATCGTTTTGGTTATGCAACTTATGGGTGTAAATTCGATCAGTGATTAACATCGAACTATTTGAATGTTAATGTTCACACGTCACTTAGTAGATGGTATGACATTTTAGCCAAATTTATTGCTTGCTTAGTTTTGGTAAAATCCAATTTCACTTTATTAAGCATTACCAAATTGTGGCATTTATTTACACCAATTCTCTTCGTCAATACTATATTACTCTGGACTTATGGAATTTGGTACTGGTCAAATTTCGGGTATCATCTATATTCAACTCCAGAGTCCAAACAAAAAAAATCTTTGGTTCAATAATAACAATTATTATTGACCAAAATGTTGTAGCCAAATATTTTGACTTTGAGTTGACTTGAGTTGACCGTGATATTAACCCCATATAATCGAGGAGACGAATTCTCCCTTGAATTATGTTTCACTCCAATACTTCCACTCGACCCAACTATAGTCACTCGATGGAACGCCATGCCATAATTTGACTATAATCAAAGAGGAGTTTTCATATTGAAGATCAACAATATTCTCAAGCCAAGAAAACTGTGTTAATTATATTCAGAATATTTTGAAGTGATAGTCCTTTGTCTAGAGTCTTTATATTATTTAGAAATTTGTTAAAATCTCTCTTGAAATTATATGTATAAACATATACACACATGCACTAACATGCACAAGAGGATGAAAGCAACCGGCGAATGCATTCATTCAGCCGTCTAATTGCTAAAACATTTTTATGGTTTCAAAATATTCAGCAGGCTGAATGAGTTTACTCAACCGGCTATTTTAGGCCAAAATTAACCTATTTCTTTGCTATTTACAATTTTATAAAATTCAAAAGGCTGAATAAATAATTTCAGCCGGCTGAATATTTTCAGTGGCTATTTTATGAAAAGACACTTCTCTTCATTGAAGAGAAACATCTTCAAAACCAATAATTGAACCTGTTTCTTTTCAACATTGTCATTCATCAAAGGTTGCAACTTTTTAATCTTTATAAACAGATTTCATAATTCAACAAACAATCAGCTTAACTGATTTTAATATTCTTGAATTTTTATCTCTCGATCTTTTTTTAATTTGCACTCTAACTGCATACAAACTTTGATTGTTGATCACTTCATCTTTCACATTTCTCAAGCACATTCACTATATATCATAAAGGAGAAGATTATAGGAAGATTGTACTTAATTGACTTATCAATGCTATTTAAAGAGCATATTACAGTCAAATACATTTCTTATTTGTAAAGAAGTCCATTTCGGTTGCTCAGGCAGTAGAAGTCTTATTAGGTTGCTTAAGCGGCAGAAGTCTTGTTCGGTTGCTCGGGTAGTGTAAACATATTCCTCCAGGTTAAGTGAGGGTTGCTAGTTTAATTCAAGAAGTAGTCTGGGACTGGACGTAGAATGGGAGCTCTAACCAGTATAAAAATATCTGAGATCATTAAATTCATATATGTTTAACCCTAAGTATAACATCTCCCCATAAGTATAATATCTCCATCTATCAATATGCATATGAATTTCTCCCTCTTTATCATTATCAAAAAGAATAAGGGAATATAATACATTTAGTAAAATATCTTGTAGATAGCGGGATAAACTTAATATTAATTATGGACAAAAATAAAATTGATTTTACCATGTTTGTTGAAGTCCATATTTCATTATAAGCACGTAATTCTATTAAACGTATGGAACATCCTTTAAAATTCCAAAATCTATCCTTTTCCTTTTGTTTTTCCGAATACATGCAACAAATAATGATCAATTTTAGCACCCACTTACTATGTTAGGGTCTAGAGGGTTATGCCTTGGGAAACCATACCCATTTGGATGTGGTTGAAGCTTTATAAATATAATTTTCATTATTAACTACCATATCAAAATAATCATTAATGTATTTTTCTCTACTAACAGGAACCTAAATACTTAGATAATTTTTATTCATTTTTCTCGTTAATGATTTTTTACTTCTAGAGA
Organism: Allium cepa; assembly: GCA_030765085.1. Taxonomy (NCBI): domain Eukaryota; kingdom Viridiplantae; phylum Streptophyta; class Magnoliopsida; order Asparagales; family Amaryllidaceae; genus Allium; species Allium cepa. The sequence continues at coordinate 105,305,158 of CM060937.1, read as the reverse complement.
AACTAAAACATTATTGGCCATAGCAGTATTTGAATTTCTATAAAAAATTGATTTAGACTTTACTCGCAATCTATGACTAGCACAAATATTTTTACTATATATATCTAGTGTTATTTTTACGATCAGTTTTATTATATCCTAAACCACTTTTATCATGTAAAGGTCTAGAACAAGATAAAATCATTTTTAAATCATTTTGACCTTTATTAAATTTTGTGACTTCAGTGTTTAGTTTATCAAATTTAGCTTTAAAGTCATAATTATTATTTTCGAAAGATATATTACTGTTTTTCAAAATATCAATTCGCTTGTTTAATTTAGAGTTCTCTTTTTTCAATGTATAGTTCTCATTTTCGAGAAGAAAATTTCGAGATTCTGAATTATCTAAAGATGATTGTAATAAATCATTTTTTCTTTTCAAAATCATAATTTCTTTAAAAAAAATTCATTTTCTTTTACAAACATAGTATTTTTTTTCATCTAGAAAATTTTTAGGAGTCTCAAAATTGTTTTTCAAAACACATGTTGATTTTCTAAATCTAATTTCTCATATTTCAATTTTGATTGATTTCACTTTTCTAAAGTTAGAGAATTATGCTTTGAGATTATATCGCATATACTAACTAATTCATTATTACCATTTACTGAAATTTGTAAATCAGAAAGTACCTTTTTGTAGTCCTCATTGGTGGTTTTGGCATGGATGTTGCTTGTTGTATTTCGATTGGATCTTTTTCTGGCCATTATTCTATGATGCTGTGACGATCTATAGAATTCTAGGCTTTGATACCAAGTGAAAGTTACCATGCTCTGATACCAAATGAAGGTGACTGTGCTATAGGATCGTATAATATGGATAAACTACTTGTACAGAATAATAATTAAGTGAGTAAATAATTAAAGCAGTAATGTAAATGACACCAAAGATAATGAAAGTTACTATAGCTCATTTGGTTAGAGCACTTGCCTTCTAAACTAGTGACTCGGGTTCGAGCCTTGCTCCATGCAATTTTTGAAAACTTGATTTTTCATTTAAAATATGAATGTATATGTATGTATGTCATTTTGATAAGATTTTAACATTTGAATACTCTAAACACGACACTCTATGACTAATAATACTTTGTTGTCATCTTCGTCTTATCTTTATCATGAATATCTCTTCTTGTATCTTTATATCGCTCCATGCAATTTTTGAAAACTTGATTTTTCATTTAAAATATGAATTTATATGTGTGTATACCATTTTGAGAAGATTTTAACATTAGTAAACTCTAGACACGACACTCTATGACTAATAATACTTTGTTTATCACCTTGGTCATGTCTTTATCGTGAATATCTCTTCTTCTATCTTCATATACATACTCTCATCCTCCTTTGTACTGTGTATCTTCATTTTGAACGTATTTGTTTGTCTCTTTTTGATGCTCATGACCCTGCAAATTAGGTTAGAGATTCTTTGGCATAATTATATTGTTGTTGTCATTAAAATACAAAATTGAGGTTCTAACACTATAGCCACCCATGCCCAGTATAATGTTGAACCCCATAAAATCCAAAACAAAGCAATTAGAAGCAAATAAACATCCATGACTTGACAGGGCGTCTCGACAAACCATGGAAGGCTAATAGGGCCTCCAATTGGGTTTGTCACAATCAAGGGTTGGTCAACAATTTCGGCTTACAATCCCAATTTATCTACCAAATCACTTGATATGAAGGAATGTTAAGCTCTAGTATCGAAAAAAAAACACGTACAAGTATATTAGAAATAGAAAGCATTCCCTGTATAACGATGTTTTTCCCTTCTCCTTCGTCGATGGAGCGCTCGATGAAGCTGGAACAACATTCAAAGCGTAAGCAGACACAACTTGCTTATTTCTCAGTGATTTTGGAGAATCCTTCATGATATGCCTCGGCTTATTGCAATTGTGGAACTTCTTGCCCTTTTCTTAAAGTCTCTGATAAGATGGCTCTTTTCCCTACAACTATAGAAAGTAGGCTCCCCTTGCCCTTCTTCTTACTACCCTTCTAAAACTGCATCTTCTTCTTCTTCTTGTGTCCCACCACTTGCCTCCCCCGAAAGTTGCGGCTTGGTCCATCCTTGGGAGCAACATCCAACTTAGGCTTAGGATACAGACTCTTATGTCAAAGTACCTTCTCCACCAGCCTCTTAAGTGTCTTGTCAATACGGCTCACGGGCTTTTCTCTAAGAAAATCATCCAAGCTTGCGATAAACTTCTGTTTATTCTTGAGTAGAGTATCAATAAAAGATAGACCGTACTTTAATAGTGTGTCGAACTCGGCCATGTACTCTGACACGGACATATTCCACTGTCTCAAATCAGCAAGCTTCTGCAAGAGCACTAACTTTTGAGCGGTCAGTATATATCTTTCTTCAAATATTATTTTAAATTTCTCTAGGTAATCTTCCTTAGGAGTAGTAATCTTAATGGTGTTCCACCACCCCGTAGCTCTTCCCTGAAGCTATCTAGAGGCCAGCTTCCTCACATTCTTTACCTCCATATCCTCAAAGACGCGTTCATAGGTATCCAACTAATCCAACAGTTCGATGCTAATTCCATTCCAAGAAATGGTTTGCCACCAAGAGTAGAGAAATCCTTTCTCAATTTGGCGAATTCAGCCCTCGAAACTTGCATTGGAGCACCACCACCAACTGCTGTAGTAGGAGCAACTTAGGCATTCTGGACCATGTTCTGCACCGTCTTAACAAACATGTTATGCAAATCGGGGTTAGCAGTCGTCGACCCTATGCCCTCCTTAACTCCAGAGATGGAGTTCCTAGCAGTTTTCCTTGTTAGCAGGCTCATTCTTATAAGCTGTAATAAGAATGATTAGTCTCTATATAAGAAGAAAGTGGTGTCCATGAATGCAATTTGACTTATACGCTATAAATACACTACTATATTGTTTTGAAAACCATAGTATAACAAGTACACTCTCTCATATTTCGTTAGATCCATTATAAGGTGGTAGCTCATTCCTTTTCTTTAATGGATCCAAGTATCAGCTAGGTCATTTACGCAACCAAAGATCTAATACCAAATGTGATGACTACCCTACACCTTCGACATCCAGTATATTGGTATTATGCGCTATGGAGGTACCCAGTCGGTGTAGGACAGCAGCCAATAGTGAATAGTGGAGAAATTCCAAAATACGTAACCTATAGAGCATCTCATAGCACACGGATAAATTATAATATAACAAAATATATGTAAAATAGGAGAGATAGTGATATAATCAAATGAATCATAAATACGAATGTCAGAGTGCATTAGGTTAACAGACTATAAAAAAGCTGAAATAAATAGTTTGTACATTAAATCTTCCAAAATAAACTCTATAACTTTCTCTTTAAATATGAGTACGGACTTAGTTCCGTAGTACTACTGTAATGGCCCATTTTTTCGATCCTTGAAAATCGACACTAATACATCCACTGTATTGCATGCCAAGCATTCAAATATAGAAAAATCGATCATTAAGGTTGAAAGAAAGAAAAGATAGAAGAGAAGAAACTAAATAGCACAGAATCTCACAACGCAATGGAACAATATATATTACTCAACATAATATATTACAAAGTCATTTCAAAAATGTTATATCAGAGTCATACCAATACAAATTCTACCATAGGACAGTTATTATAGTCTGTCTCTACCTAACTGATACAATATACATATAATACAACAGAAAACAAGGTAATAACTAGCTATCGATGAAGTCACCCGCTCCAAGCTCCTATAAAATGAATCTGTGAAAAAAATCTGAACTACTTGGCTACCCATTCAAATTTAAGCACCCAAGAGTTTAAGAAAAAGGCAAATAGACTCCGGGTCAAATATGAGTCTGGTGTGAGAAAATCATAAGTCTTTAACTTTACAAAAAAATCTTTAAACCAAATGCATCTCGTAAGACCGCGCCGCACATAATCAAAGACGGCTTTTACTTTACGATAATCAAACCATTTCTATATAAAATCTAGTGATATTATAATAGTGTTTGTGGTTTCAAGTAAAATATGAATATAGTTGAAATGCTTGCATCTCACATTTCAATATAGTTGGGTACATCTAAAACTGTAAAGGCATGCATTGGAGAATGAATTCCATACGAGGGAAAGGTAAGGGATTACATACTATGTCAAGGTAAGGAATTACCTTTCGATGGTACACCCCTAAAAAATATACCTGGAGTCAGACAAGAACTTCTTGTATTCCTGCTACACAGAGCTGGCCGCCCCTTTAACATGCGAACCAGATTACCTCATCCCTTGACACTGAGGCCTTATACTACCATGGTGCCTACGTGCAAAACAACTCGAGAAGGAACAATTTAGAACGGGATGATGGCTCCTAATGGTAGCTGAGCATGTAGCTCTGTTGCATACCATATTTTTGTCATTTTGCTTGTTGTGAGGCTTGAGGCTACACTTTATCTTCTTTCATACCAACAAACCATCTTAGAATGCTAACACTGCCCTCCAAGTAGAGATACAATGCCAGCATTCATCCGTGCAAGTTATTCCAGGATTGAACAAATATTTCACATTACTATCTTCCATTTTGGAATCACCTTAGGAAGAATAGTATAACTCCACATCATACTTCAATGTGATTTAACATTATTCGCTTTTAGTTTGGAGTGGTACGGATAAATGTGGGGACCAGTGTCCCCAAAACTAAGCGATAATTTCTAGCTAACTCAATTTTGGTTCTTTGGGATGTATATACTAAGCAATCGAGTCTTCGCTGGGGAACTCGAATATACTCGACATACCTCCTGAGTCAAAATAGGTCAAAATATGATAATCGGTTATTTAACTATCAGATAAACAAACAACAACCAATTCTATTTGAGATTTATTTATCCATAGCAACCACTACGCCCCAAAACAAATCTTTATTTAATAAATCTATTTCAAAAACGTTTGTCTAAAACATTCATACACTTATCTCTCTGACATATCTATATTCACAAAACATTTGTGAATAACTTCTTACTTCTATATCATGTTAAAAAGGATTAAACAAATGGTGTTTAAATTGGAAGTAAGGACAACCCTAAACATTGTTCCCTCGGTGTTAAGTGTGGAATGAAAGTTCCATACCACTATTTTTAAAAGGTCGGTTTAGAGAAACCCAACTCTCAAATTCTTTTATATTTCTTTTGATAAATCCTTTTTAATCAAATCTATTTCATTCATGAAATTTCTTTTATTAATACTTTCCGAACTTCCAAATTCATCATAAAACTCTTTACAAAACTTCTTTTTATAACATTAAAAACTATTCCCATTAGTTAAAAACATCTTTAGTAGTACCATTTGCCAAATCATCCTTTAAATATTTTAAAGAAATAACTTTGAAACCGTTTCAAGAAGGAAATGAAATATTTATCTTCACAAAATCAAATGGAGGCTTAAAGACCACAATAATTCTTTTAATTTAGTTTAAATTAGCCAGTTTAATACGGGCATTACACAACAACGGGTATGTAAGGGATTAACACATAACAATCAATCAATATATATAAATGTTCAAGATAATTGTAATAGCAGAATGGTGTTTGTTTTGCTAATAGATGCCATTTAGTTTTCCTAATCATATGGGTTTACTTAAAGGTAAGCGACATAGAAATCCTTTGGTTAAAAACAAACTTAAAAAGAAAATAGTTTAAACTAAACTAATTACTTAAAATCAAAGAGATTTTAAAATAATTAAAATCTTATTAATTTGAATCAATTCCTTGTACAACAGTAACTAAATTCTAATGAAAAGTAATTAAACCATATTACAATAAAATTAAACTTTAGTCAAAGATTAATTGAATAAATTCCCTTTAAAATAATAATTAATTAATTATTATCTGAAATAAATAATTAAATAATGATTAATTTTAATTAAGTAACAAATCAAGATTGACTTAATTGATTAACATTTAAGTTTAAAAACCATTGTTAACTAATGATTAAGTACTAATTACCTTTATTAATTAATTAATCAGTTAAATAATCATTAAATAGATAATAATTATTCTCTAATTACTTAATTAAAGTTATAAAACATTTTCAAAAATATTTCTAAGTTTGAAAACAAGTTTGGGCAAGAAAACTAGTTAAAAATTTTCGAACTGCGCGTGTAGTGACTCTAGCTATACGAACCGTAATTTCAAAACTTGAAATTTTCTTTTCTAACTTTCAGAACTTAAACTTTTTTAGAACTTATCCTTTCCAAAAAATAAAGGAATGTTTTGAAATCCAAAACGAAGATTCAAACTTGAAAATACTTTAACTTTTAAAAAAATCCAAATTTTAAATTTTAAGTGAGGGATTTTCATGTCGCTTTAAGTTAGTAAGCACTAATTTTCTTCAACATGAACTAATATACACTAAACTTCACATGTGCAAGAAATAAGATGGTTTTATGAGCTTTTGGAAGCTAGATGGACTCGACCCTAGGAGGAATGGGTTATGCCTAGGTTAGTTTGGGGATGATGGAGCTTGTTTTGGAGAGGAGTGATATTCGAAGTTAAGGAGGAAGGTTTAAACTTGATTTTAGAAGTGTATACATAAGATTTTAGCTTGGGAATTATTTTGAGTGGCCATGGAAGTATGGATGACTATGCGAAGAGTGTTAGGAATTTTAGAAATGGAAATGAAGAAGTGAGAATGCAAAGTGAAAAATGTGAAGAGAAGGTGGTATTTATAAGCAGAGAAATGCAAAATTACTAAACTGCCTTTCCTCCACTAGAGAATTGCACATGTCCATTCTACCCCCATCTCTTTGTCATGTTGGTGATGGTCCTCCATATCCATAGATCAAGGAGTTACCATGATGTGTACCTAAGGTAAGGTATGATAAAATTAGGGTTATATTTAACACTATTTGCACCATGCTTGATTACTTAATGTCACATCATTACTTAATTAGCTAAATCCTACTTTAAAATACTAATTCTGTAACGACCCAAAATTTTGGTTATTTGGAATTAGAATATTTAATTGATTTTAAATATTTAAATTTTATTTTTATAGATTATTAACTTTATTTTCAAATATAACGATTTATTTGATAAATTAATCGTTTAAATAATCGAACCTTGGATTTTTATTTGGATAAAACTGATTTAAAGGCTTATTAAATTTTATCAATAAGGATGAAGGTGATAAAACTCTTATATTTGATATAAAGGTGATTTAACTAATTTTGGAAATATCTCGTTTTAATTCAACATATAAAAATACCCTTCCAGGCATTGTCTTGGATTTTGACAAAACTAGTGTCATTAGGTCTGTAATAATGAATTATATTATGCCGTCAAATTTCGTAGCAATCGGATGCATCATTTGGTCATACGGGATAAAAACGCGTTGAAATTAATATCGGGAATTTAATATTATAATTGGGTTCAAAAACTATCTTCTCCATATGATCGAACTGGGGCTCGAGACTAGTCCCATTGCATTCAAAATAAGGTTATAACATTAAGAACGTTGGGTGGTACGTCTCAATCGGGATTCGAAATTTAATAGCCTGATATTTTGAAATAAAATAATATATATTTATATCGATTTAATCCTTCAGCCCATAGTCTTTCATTTCAAGCCACCCTACATATGCTCAACCACCCTACTGTTGTATGAGCCTACCTTCTTCATGTATAAATTACGACCTTACACATGAGAATGTTTGTTATTTTCAAAAAACAATCCCCAAATCCAACGGCGACGAGCTCATCACGACCACCCAAGGCATTTTCAGCCTTCGTCGTCAACTAGAAACTAGTAGGCAACATTAAGTCAAAGCTAATGAATGGTGGTGATCGATAATGGTGGCACGTTGTGGCAGCTAGATGGAGATGAACATTGCAGCACTCTTGGGTCTTTTTTCGGCGTACGAAGGTACTAAGGAGGTCAAGGCGGTGGCTGGAAGCACCTCTGAGGCGGGCCAACGTTCGATAAGGTTGCACAGGCTGGAGTTGGCCCTAGCGGCCGGGATGGTCAAAAAATTGAAGAAGGAGGGAGTCGACTTTGATGGCTTGCTGGTGGACCCTGACGACATTTTGGGCGATGCTGGTTGGGGCCGAGGGTAGTTGGGGGGTTCGCGAACCTAGGGGAGGAGGTGCGGTGGTCGGAATCACAGCGTGGCGAGGTTGAGGTGCGATCGAACGGACATTGATGTGGTTGACACGAGAAGAGGGGGAAAGATTAGAGTCGAGATAAAGAATTTAAAAGGGTAATTATAAATTATTGATGGGATAAGGAATTTAATTATTATTAAATTCAATAAGCTTGTAAAATTCATATCTTGTTCGTTTTTGGTCGAAATCTAACATGATCAATCGTGTTGTGCTTGTATCATCGAGATGTATGATTTGGAACTAAACTCGAAAAGACTCGAACTAGTTGAATTTTTAGCTATAGTCGAACGTCGTTCGAGCATAGACCAACCAGAACGCGAGAGCAACAGTTGCAATTTTGGTGAGTAAATCTCACTCATTTTGGATAATTGGTTCTATTTTTAAGTAGTTAAAATTATTTATCGGTTGATTGGATAGATCGATAAATTATTATCAACTGGGTGTGTGCAGTCAATTCCTCGATATTGCCTCGATATATCCCATAGCGGACTTTTAGGGCAACGATATTCCTATAAAGCGGCCCTGTGTAGCGGATCCACAATTATCCCAGATATTGCGGCAATAATCCGCTATATCCCCAATTTTATAGCCCCGTTATATCCCAATTTTCTATAAACAAGCATTTTTCTTGATGCCTTGTTTTAATGTTTTATGGTAACTTCAAAGATGATGTAACAATGATATACGCGGTTGGTTATTATAACTAGTTCTAACCTTTTAAGTGTCAACTTTGTTTATCTTTACTTTATTATAACTTGTTTTGATTGGTGGGAAATGATAAGTAATACTTGTTCCTCTTTTCAATGTTGAATGTTCATCATTCCTTTTTTTAAATTCGTCCGCTATATCCTGCTATGTCCATGATATATCTCTGCTATAACTTTTCGCACCTCAAACGCTATGGAGCGGCAGGGCACTTTAACTGCATAGGTTGGATGTCATATTATTATATATAGTAGTATATATTAGTAGTCGGGTATATTTCCCACCGATTGGAGCGGATGAGACACTATGCTCCCCGCATAATAGCGGATGACCCTATGTTACCGCGATATCCCACCTCGAAGTGGGATTGGTATTTTATGTTATATAACGTCTGTCAATGCAGGGAATAGGTTGGAGGGATCCAACTGGATTCCTCAAAAATATTGATTTTAATTTCATATATAGTGATATATTATGTGTTTGAATAATCTATGATAGATTATGATATGATTTGAATTATTGGATGCTATAGTAGCACTGGCCTTAATTTTGGCATTATAAATACTATAAATAATATTTTTGAATTTAAAAAGGAAATTCAAAGACAATTTTGGAAATGAATATATTATATTAATTTTGGAATTTTTTGAAAGGGAACCGAATTTGATAAAATAAATGATTTGAGTTTGGAAAGTTATGTAGTTATTTCATAAAATGATTTCAAATAGAGAATTTTAAATCGAGGATTTTAAAATGATCTATTTTCAAATGAGATTATTAAGATATGAAGTGGAGGGCGAAGTCGAGATTTGAATGGTTTTGAAATGTAATTTGGATTATTTAGGAAGTAGATCAATAAATGGAATTTTAATTAGGAACCGATTTATAAATGGATTTAGTAATATGAACCTGTTACAAAACTGGAAATGAGTTTATGAAATTTATAAACAGTGTTTATAAACAAAGTGGAATTATTATCATTTGATAAATTAGAAATATAAATTCATAGTGAGAATTTTCAATGAGATATGGAAATTGGTTTAGAATGAATAGTGGATTCTGGTTTGGAAATAGAAAAAAGGGGTTATGAAATTGGAAACGAAATTGATTTTTTATAAATTGAGAAAGATTTATAAATATAAAATTGGTTACATTGGAATTTAAAAATACATTTTTATCAAGAAGTGAAATTTGTTTATAAAAAAGAATTTATAAAAAATATGTAGTTTTAAAAACTATTAATTGGATTAAAATATTTTAGAAAGTTAGTTATTTAAATATTTAAATTTTGTTGAAATGAATTCTAAGTTTTATAAACAAGTTTTGTAAATCAATTAGAAATTTTATAATGAATTAGAATTAGTTATTGGATTTTATTGCAAAATTGCTTTGATATTTTAAATAATTATTTATCTTTGTTTTGAAATTTATCATTTTATATATATAGTTTAAAAGTAAGCGATTAAAATTTATTTATAAATGCTCTCTCGATTTGTGAATCGAGTTTTATTTAATGGATGTGATTTTTATAAATGAAAATCTTATAATGGAATTGGGGAATTTAAGAAAATTTGAGAAAAGGAAATTCCTAAATTGTTTAGATACCGGAACTTCGAAAATGAATCTTAGTTCATTAAAGGAGTTATAAATTGCTAATGTGATTATAAATAAGTATAATCTATAATTTCTAGAAATTGTAAAGGAAATTAATAAAAATTCCCGAGATTTATGAGGTAAGTAAGGAATATTTCATAAGTATGGATATTAGAAATGATTTTGGGAAATAGACTTATAACATTTCCAAAGTATTGGAATTAAAGGTTTTAGAGATATTTTAGAGATGAAATGGTTTATATAGAAATATAATTCTAAGTAATGAATTATAAGTTGGATTTGAAAATATCTCTAAGTGTTGATATAGGTTTAATATATTTTTATGGATTTAAGTATTTGAAATCGTTTTCAAATATTGAAATATTACAAGAGAATGAATATATATTTTACAAAGAATTTTAAAATAAATGTTTTAAATGATTTATAATATGGGCCTAGTGACTGCTTATGTGTGTAATTTGATAGTTAAATAATCGAACATCAAATTTGGCCAATTTCATTGATTGTTTCGAAGAGAACGGAATTGGATTTAATTATCCGAAAACCACTTCGATTCGATTTGAGCATTGCAAATTATGATATCATGAAGATAATGGAGATGGTGATTTGGAGATTCGGTTTGTTCAGACGAAGAACAACTTTATGGTTAAATGCTATTAGCACACTGTCATTGGAGGGCAATGAGCATTCTAAGAGTAAATTTTTGAAAGGTAATCGTAATCTCACGCCTCATCAACCGGGAAAGACTGAAAATCAAAGGAGATGCAACAAGGCTAAGTTGGTCGCACCTATTAGGGTATGTTGTCTCCTTTCTAGATACCATACATCTACAAATTTATGGATTGGTTGTGCATGAGATCTCAAAAACGGTTGCCAAGCAACCAAGGTGATGACATATTTGGTATTATCCAGTAAGGGTTAGGCCGATCATGTGTTGGTAGGTGATCCCGGCAAGGTCTTCGGTACATTTTCTAGACGTGCACTGTGATTGGTGGTACCCAGTGCCTAGTCATTATATGGAATCCATTCTCCAATACGTCCCTTTATAGTTTTGATTGTAGAGCTTAGTATGCTGGAATTTAATTAATTTAACAATTTTGGCTATTTTAATAAGTATTTGTACTTAGACACTACTATAATATCACTAGATTTTCTATAAAAGTGTTTTGATTATCGTAAGGTAAAAACTCATCGTGTTTATGTGTGGCATGGTCTTACGAGGTACCTTTTTGATTTCAAAGATTTTCTTATAACTTTAAATCCAGTTGGTGTGTTTTCTCACGCTGGTTTTCTAGACTGACTCGGGTGTTATTTTATTATAATGCTTGGATCAGACTGAATATATTACAGATTAGTTCTAGATGTTTAAAGCTTCAAGAGACAAGTTGGAGGCCCAAGACGTATTCACGTAGATGGTTATATTTTTGCTGTATTCATTGTTGTGTTATCAGCAATTGTGAGGACATGCTGTTATAACTATCCAGGCTAAAATAGGTTAGTATACTCTGATTGATGGTTGTATATACACATATCACAGTTTTGCTTTTGTGTAAAGGTTTATTGTATATTATAGACTATTCGTTCTGTTGTGAGATTCTATGTTGTTTAATTTTCTCCTTATATTTTTTCTTCTTCTTGTCCCATAACAATCCGCCTTCTTATTCAATTTGAGTTGACATGTGCGGTTTATTGTCAGCTTAGATTATACAGATAGGTAGGTCATTACGAATTTACCCTTAACGTAATCATATGACATGAACGTATACTTGTGCATAAGTATAAAAGTGGGAACAACATTTTCCGATAACTTTTTGGTGACGAAAAGTCGAAATTTCGAAAAACAATTTCCGATCACATTTTCTATTTTTATTTGAACAACTTATTTTTGTAAACAAAATGGAAAATGTATTTTACCATCATCTTTTATTATTTAAAGAGTTATATTTTAATTATAAAACCTTTTATTTGAATGATTAAATTTTATTATATATTCGATCAAGGCGGTAAGATTTTGGGTCATTACAACTGTACAACGGAATATAAGCGATAGTAAACTCCAAGTATAGATATATAAAAGCATAAAGTCCTTCTCGTACTCTATAGAGCTTCATGCGCTATATAGACCTGTTATCCCTAATTTACTCATTTAAGAGTACTCAAGGTAATAAGAAACAAAGCATAAAACCTCGAGTCAGACGACAGTCTGGTATGAGCGATACATCATCTCAAAAATACTGTAAAAATCATATATAGTAAATATAGTCACAAGGTATGTAAAACCATACCTGACCTTCCCATACATCCAAAGAGTTAGCATATAACAGTTGATATATGCTAATCCACTATCAAAGCCAAATAAGTGTACTACAATCGAAATACAATGTGTAGTGTCTAGGTATAAGGTCAAAATACCTACATCGTATGACACCCTAAAGTGACAAACAACAATGGCAAACATATCATCCATCAAACATTCATTACCATCACTCGTGTGTAATGAATATATGATAACTCATATGGCATAATTGCAAACCATGGACCCAATCGTAGTCTCAGCTTCATTGGTGCTCGAATCCATGCCACCTTGAAAGCCAAGGAACTAGGCCTACAATCACAAAGCCTAGGGTAATCTACTATCACAAGATCTGGACAAAATCACAAATCTAAGTAGGCATCCCCACATACCCCTTCTTTACAAACACACTAAAAGCCTTCGAGTTATCAATGATTCTTTTGCACGCATCTCCATAATGAAGTTGTATTGTTATTTCATCACAGCTATTTCCATAGTAGGACATAGTCACAAATCCCACTTGCAAGCCACATCATTAAACTTGCCCTTATAGATCACTATCACGAATCCCTTCGTTAAATCGTCATCTTCAAATTGAATTTGGACACCCATCGTAAGTCGTAGAGCCATCTTGCCAAGGTTCTAAAGTCGTCGTCATCGGCTTCTTCATGTCGAAGCATCACGCGGTTTACCTCACTAATCGCCACATAAGATCCAAGGCCATCTTAAGTCATTTGGAGTTTCTCACTCCACTCCATAAAACCCCTAAGAACACTGGAATGCATCATGAAGAAATTTCTGAAGTATCGTTGTACCACGACGAAAAATATCTAACTTTCATTTTTGATTTGGCTATATTTGAGTAGAGCCCCAAGAAACCTTCCTGTGATTCGATGTAGTACTATCCCCATCGGACACCAAGCTAACTCGCAATATAACCAGGCACTACTCCAAGTAACCATCGACCTATGAAATGTGATCGCACTGACCCGACACCAAGCCGACCCACAAAACTTCCATGCACGACTCCAAGCGACCACCAATCCATGAAACATGGTCAGTCACCGACCTAACACCTAGCCAACCCATAAAATTTCCATGCACGATTCTAGGAAACTACCGATCCATGAAATATGGTTGGCTACTAACCTGACACTAAGTCGACCCATAACATTTCCATGCAAGACTCCAAGCAACTATGATCCATAAAACCCGATCGGCTACCGACATGACACAAAGTCGACCCATAAAATTTCTATGCAAGATTCCAAGCAACTAACAATCCATGAAACCTGTTTGGCCAACGAACTGACACCAGGTTGACCCATAAAAAAATCTCCACACCCGACTCCAAGCAACTACCGATCCATGAAATCTGGTCATTTGTCGACCTAACACCAAGCTGACCTACAAAATCTCCACGCACGACTCACTACCGAACCATGAAACTTAATAGGCTACCGAGCTGACATCAAGCTACCCTACAAAATCTCCTTGCATGATTCCTAGCAACAAGCAGTCCAAAATGTTGTGATTTCTCCAAACTCTAATTTCACTCCAATTTCATCACTATGTTACGTCCTTCGACCCTTGTGTCTACCGTACACATCGATGTAACTACTAACATCCTTAACCCTATCTATCAAAGTCCGGTTTCATGATTCCTAACTCTAAGTCACTCTGTTTCAAACATAAATGCTTTTACACAAACACAACATGCATGCAATCACATCCAATCATCCAAACATACATCAAATCATAGCAAATCATCATGTAATTACATCCTTATTGTAGCCTATCACATACAAAAGCAACCATAATTTATAACGATATGATTAAAGTGCTTTAAACATTTTAAAATTTATTTTGCTACAAGTTTGACATCTAAAGTAATTTAAAAACTTATTTTAAATTCAAAAATGAGTTTAAAACATGTCAAACCTATAGTACATAGATGGTAAGGTGAAAGATGATAAATCACTTAGTAAAAATCCTAGTTTTATATGCAAATAGATGTAAATCCAAATATAAACAGAAAATCTAAGATTTCCTCTTCTCTAAAATGTAGATGTTAAGATCTATAATGAATCCACTTGTTAATCTAACACTAATCGATGATTTAGACTTGATTTGGAATGAAGAAGATAAGGTTTTGGGTGGAGAATGAGTTAATGGAGGCTTAGATCTATGGAAGAAGATATAAAAGTGATTTCAAGATGATGGTTTTATCCCTGTATACTATCTAAACCCAAAATGAGTTAGTGGGCTTGCCCCCAAACTCACTAGCTGCCCACTAAACAACTTTAGAAACTACCAATCTTCAAACAGCCATATCTCCTAGTCAAAAAGTCCAAATTGTTGTTATGATCATCTACGGAAAGGAAAACTGTCGTAACTTTCCAGTGGAAGAAATATTGGATTCTTTTTCGGCTCCTATCAAAAGTTATGAATAATACAAGATTTCAGGAGTAAAATCATCTAAAAAAATTCTAAATGTATGAAATGTCTCTAATATGCATTTCTCAAAATTATAGAGTCTTGCGACCTATATGAATTTAAAAGTAATATTTTATTATCCTTTGATATGTAAAATGTGGGTCGTTACAATCAATCTTCCTCTTGCACTTGGGTTCAACTATGGAACCTTATTTAAACTTCCCCAATCGGTTTCTTCAAAACCGATCAAATCAGTCCCTTAATGAATAAGCATGCTATCATGTTTCAATTATCTACTTTGTCAATCAACTTTCTCCAACGTTAATAAACTACATTTATCATGTGGAACGATTCAATGTATGTCTCTCAACTTCATGTGAACTCTAAGTTCTGTTATGTACTATATAGTGACATTGTTATCATATAACAATTTTGTGGGATTCTCAACATTTGGAATCACCCTCGGCTCAGTTACAAATTAATGCATTTACATTTATACACATTTCTTTATTACTGCACCATTCAAGGCAATGTACTTAACATTTTCCATTGAATTAGCTACAGGCTTTCATTTGGAACATTTCCAACTAAAATATTCTTAAATTATTATTATTGATGTAATGACTGGAATTTTGGTCGTTTAGTTTTGAACATTTAATTCATTTCTAAATGTTGAATTTGAATTATGAATTGATTTTGAATATGGAAGAATCAGCGAAATAGTTTAAATTTTCAAATATGGCAATTAATGGATTCAGTAAATGGTAATTTATTATTTGAATTTAGGTAAATATGGGAATCTAGAGTTAGATGTAAATAGAAATGATTTCTAAGTTGATTTAACTCTATTTGAATTAGAGTGATGGTAATTGTAACGGCCTGTAAATTTTAATGTTTTAATTAACATAATTAACTAATTTTTGATGAAAATTAACAATTAAATTTTCAAATGAAAATTTGATATTTTGTATGCGTCTATTTAAACATAGCAAGTGTCAGATTTTCGTTGGAAAACATAGAAGTTAGTTCTATTGTGTAATTTTCAATTTAAATTTAAATTCAGTTAATTAGATGAAATTAAAATATTTTTGATACCTAATTATTTTTATATAAGAAAAATGTAAATCATTTGCTAAGTGAGATGTCATATTTTGTTTTGCCAAATTTGGACTGTTATAGCCCCGTTATCTTATTTTCGGCATTTTAGCAGCATTTTTGGCAACGAAAAAATCGAGTTTTGATAGGATAGTCATATCCATGATATCTGTGTATCATTCTGTTTGTCTCCTCATGTTGATCTCGGGAGTATATTCATTAGTGTGTTTCGCCGTTCGATGGACGGCGAAATCCGTGAAACAGTTGATAACACTGGTGTAACATCCCGGAATTTCGGGCATTAAATTTTTGAACATTTAGTTCATTTTAAATGTTCAATGTAGGTTTTGAATTGGTTTTAAAATAAAAAGAATTGGGTGGATTACGTATAATTCCAAATATGGTAATCCAATTGGAATTTAAATAATAATAATTAAATATTGAATCGGGATAAATTGTGAATATGGAGGTAAATAGATATGGAAATGAGTTCTAAATTTATTTTAAGTTTATTTGGTCATTAAAAGTGTTATTGGATTTTTAGATGAATATAAAAGT
This sequence comes from Allium cepa, assembly GCA_030765085.1. NCBI lineage: Eukaryota > Viridiplantae > Streptophyta > Magnoliopsida > Asparagales > Amaryllidaceae > Allium > Allium cepa. The sequence goes on along the minus strand of CM060937.1, from coordinate 105,288,288 downwards.
TAATAAGTTATTATTTGGAATTTTATATTAATTTAATAATGGTTTTAATATTATAAAAATGCAATTTAATCAGATTTTGGGTCCGAAATGAGCCAGAATGATTTTTAATGTGATTATAAATTTTATGTGATTTATTATTAAGGTACCAAAAATTTAAAAGTAAATTCTAAGTGATTTCGACGATTGTGAAAATCGCTCGATTAAATAGACGAGTTAAAATAGCCTTCCGGGGCATAGTCTCGGAATTCGACGAAACTAGTTCCGGGTCAGACCGAGTATTATTTGTTCAGGATAGGACGCTTGGAGCAGGAGAGGAGCTGGAGTCCGAGACGTATTATCTGTAGCTATATATATTCCGCTGCTATGATTGTATGAATTTGTCTGACTGGTAAATATTGTGTGTATGAGATACTCTGATGATATGATGTATAAAACAGTTATAGATTTCATTTTGTGTAAAGATCTATATTTACTATTATATTTTATTCCGCTGCGACTGTGAGATTCTGATATTGTTTAGCTTCTTCCTCTTCTATCTCTTCTTCTTTAACCCTAATGGTTCGTAATTCTGTGCCACTTGAGTTAATAGAGGTAGAATAGTGTTGATTCAAGGGGTACGGATTTGCGGGCTATCACAACTGGTATCAGAGCTTAGGTTGGCGACAACCTAGGCTTTGGTGGGGAAATTACTCATTTATCAGAGTTAATAGTACTCTATAATGAGTTGAGCGTATTAATAGATATGAGTGCGTACTTGTTAGTGCACATAAAATTATTTTTTTATACTGTGTTGACTTATCGGTTGAGTGTTTATGAATTCTGGTCGGTGCGGGAAGTACAACCGTATCGATAGGGGTTTCTAAACTCTTAAACAAGATAAACCGACATAGTATTGTTTTTAAAGTGGGTAAATGAAATAATTTTACCCAAATTATATTATGATATAAAAGGAATAATTTTCTGAAATTATTGTATATATTTGGTTGATTGGTTGTTAATACTATAATTAAATAAGAATCTAAAATTTGAAATGATTATAACCAAATAAATTCCATGGGAATAAATTATACAAAAGAGAATAACTAAATTTAAACTAAACCGGAATTTAAATCCCGGAAGTTTTAAAAAGGATTTTAAATGTATTGAAAAAAAAGTTTGGAAATTTAAAATCCTGGGAAAGTTTGCAATGTTGCTAAGGTGTTTAAAGACAATGATGGAATATTATTTTGGGTAATATGTTTGAATGGAAAACTGTTTTCAAATGAATTTGGGAAAGTAAGGAAGCATTGAACTCACTTCAGTCGTTGGAAAATAATCATGATGATGCTGGCCACATCATTAGAATTCATTTTCAAGTTTCTAAAGTGATGGATTGCTACCAAAATGGATGGTTATGATATTGTTTGAATTGGTTGGGTATGCCAGTTGTTTTGGAAATTTCAAGGGAGGATTTTTTTTTTGGTATAAACAAGTTGTTTTGGAAAACCTGGAAGTTTGATTTGATATACCAGGAGAGTATGAGTTATTTATTATTTCAAAATGATTTTGGAATAAAACCGGGTAATTCAATTCTGGAAAATTCTATTTAAATAATGTGTAAAGTTAAAATGAATCAACTATTGGACTTATTTGGTGCAGTTGATATTAGTAAGAAGGAAAATGAAATTTTAAATCTTGAAACTAAAATTTAACTTGAGTAAATGGAAGTAAATGAAATATATTGAAGTGAATAGAAAATTTGAATTTAACTTGGGATAAGTTAAATAAATTGGACCTAGAATCAAATTGATTTAAATTAAACTGAGATGTAAAATGACTTTGTAATTGTGGTATACCCGCAAGCTATTAAGTGTTATACTTATAATCTGAAATTGTGGATTTAAAATTTGCAAAGGATTAAGGTGAAAGAAAATTTGTATGCTTAAGAATTCAGAGATACATATATGTATGAAATTTAGAATTGTGATTATAAGAAGTAAATGGATTTAAATGAGCAATATAAAATTATAAATAAATGAGCTAATGAACTTAAGAATGGAAAATTTGATTGTAACCTAAGTAAAATGGAATTATAATCGCAAATGGGAAATAGTTGAATGGTATGGTGAATTCAAACTTAATCCTAAATGAAATGTAAAGTAAGATAAGAAGAAGTGAGATATAAAAGGATGTGAATGAACTAAAAATAGAAAATAAGTTTTGAACTTATTTATGGAGGAATAAATTGGATTGAAGTGAAATTCAAAATTCAGTTGCGTTATAAACAATATTGAATGAAATTCAATTCTTATTTAAGTAGTAAAGGAAATGGAATGAATTTAATTTGGCTAAATAAAATCTAGTTAAACTTGAATTAAATTTTGATAAGAATCGAATGGGAAGGAATTTAATTTGGTTAAAATGATTATGAATGAAGTAAATGCTTGCTCAACTAAATCCAAAATAATTGTTGAAAATGAATTTTGTATAAGCTAAATTAAATGGAATGTGTATGGTAATGAATAGAATTTTGATAGTTTGGTCAAAATTTGGAAAGTAAATAAAAATCCAGTTGTGGCATGGAATTTAAAATTTTGGTAATAAATGTTGGAAGTGTGAATGAATAATGAAATTAGATTACAATAGTGATGGCTTGAATTGTAATAAAATTCAAATGACTGAAATAATTTAAAGCGGTCTCTTTGTTAATAAAGTAAATCTAAAATGGATTAAATGAATAAACAAAGTGCATTAAAAATTGTAAATGGATTGGAATTGATTTGGATGAGAATCAAATGAAAATAAAATAAAAATTGATATAAGAAGATAATGAAAATATTGTGAAAGAACTTAAGCAAAGTGAATAATGTCGTCTTGGACAAATTTGTTTAGATAATAAGCATTGAAATACAAGTGAAAAATAATTTTTAATTAATTATTGAGATGAAATAAGAATGTATGAGTTGTATATAACCCAGAATTGAATGATATTAATATAAACCTATATGGATAATTAATTGGAAATGTAAGATTTGAGATTTAATTCAATAATTGTGATAAAGCAAGAATGTTTGGGCTGTAAATAATATAGAATGGGATGTTATTAATTTAAACTAAAATGATGATCTTGAAGTGAAAATAAGAAAATTAAGTTAGAAATTCGCAATGGAATGAGAATGATTGGATTGTGAACCATGCAAAATTGAATGAAATTAATATGAATCTAAGTTGGAAGTAATGTTAATGGTTATAAGCTTAAGAATTGGTTATTTGTTTGAATAACCACAACCTGCATAGAAATTAGTCGTTAAACTTAAGTGAATGAATTAAAAGAAGTAAATGAAATTGATATTTGAATAATGGGAAATGGATTGGAATCTATTTAGTGGGTTTGTATGTAAATGCAGGTTAATTAAAAAGAAAAGTAAATGAATCAAAATCATATATTACTCTTATTGAAGTGAATGTGAATCTAACATTTGCAACTCGGATGTAAGTCATTCGAGTGGAATATAATGAAGTTTGAATTTGGAAAAGAAATGCAAATGAATCAAATTGGAAGTACATTAGATTGTGAATCAATTTGAATTTAAATTGAAGTAAATTGAAAATAGTGAAGCATATGTTTATAATATTGAAGTGAATATGAATTTGTGGTAGTAATTATGAATTGAGAATGGTAAACTTGTATATAAAATCCTTTATGTGAAATAACTTGGAGTTTGGCATTAAAAAGGGAACTTTGTATATGCTCTAAATATGATTTACATATGAAATTATACAAAGTGTTGTTTGGGATGTAAATAGATATGTTGGCTTACATTTATATTGGAAATGCTGTTAAAATGTTCATATCTTTAAAAACTGATGAGTTTGTTGAGTAAGTACAGGTACGGAAGGCGATCGATAGAGTTGAAGCGCGTATATCATTATATTAGCCACGTGCTATTAAAATTTGCTAAAAAGGTACGCCTACGCAAATATAATTGGGAAATGATATATATATTGTGAGATATTTTGGTTTCCGACCGTGTGGGTCGATGTATATATATTTATTTGTATCGCGATATCGCGAAAGCTCCTCCGCACAAGGGAGACTCTGCTAAAAAAATTCGGAAATTTTGGGAGTTAGAAATTTTTTGGGATTTTGGAAAATTTAATTAATTTGGAAAGTTATTTTTGAAATAATGTTGAAACAAAAGCTTTTGAATGTAAATGAAGCAAATGAGTTTGGATTTGAGCTAAAGGGTTTTGGGAAGTGTATATAAGTTTTAACTAAAGAAGAGTGGGTTAAGTTAATGAGTGTAGGAGCATTTGTTTCATTAGCGACAAGTTGATTTTAAATAACAAATTGAAAATAAAGGATTTTGGAATAGGATTGGATTAGTAGTTTCGATTTGAAACTAAAGGATTTGGGGAAAGGAATTTGGGATTTTCACTAAGTAAGTTTTGTTTTTAAGTTTGGAACATTCTTCCTACCTTAGCAAATTTCGGGGATGAAATTTTTATAAGAGGGGAGGAATGTAACATCCCGGAATTTCAGGCATTAAATTTTGAACATTTAATTCATTTTAAATGTTCAATGTAGGTTTTGAATTGGTTTTAAAATAAAAAGAATTGGGTGGATTACGTATAATTCCAAATATGGTAATCCAATTGGAATTTAAATAATAATAATTAAATATTGAATCGGCATAAATTGTGAATATGGAGGTAAATAGATATGGAAATGAGTTCTAAAATTTATTTTAAGTTTATTTGGTCATTAAAAGTGTTATTGGATTTTTAGATGAATTTAAAAGTTAATAAGTTATTATTTGGAATTTTATATTAATTTAATAATGGATTTAATATTATAAAAATGCAATTTAATCAGATTTTGGGTCCGAAATGAGCCAGAATGATTTTTAATGTGATTATAAATTTTATGTGATTTATTATTAAGGTACCAAAAATTTAAAAGTAAATTCTAAGTGATTTCGACGATTGTGAAAATCGTGAAAGTGCGGTGTGTATACAATTATATGTGCTAATATAGTACACACGGATCGTGTAATATGGACTATAATATAAATGCGGAAATAGATGATAATAGCATAGTAAATAAAAAATAGAAAAATCACACCAGAGATTTTTATACTGGTTCGGAGCGCCGTCCTACGTCCAGTCCCAGACTCCTATCTGGATTTTCACTATTAACTACCTCGCTTCACCCGGAGGAACAGGTTTACAATACCCGAACAGCCGAACGGGATTTCACGCCTCTAATACACCGAGGACTTCAACACTTGCCTCTTACAACACGAGGACTTTCAACAAAAACAAATACAATTGTTGTTGACAACTTGTGTTCTTGAAAACACGGATTTGTCACTAGTAGTACACCCTTCCTATAATCTTATCCTCAAAGAATATGAATGATGTTTTGTAAAGATTAAAGAAGGTATTTACTTATTGAATCAAAAGATATGAAATAATTTCAATGATTCAATAAGCTAAATTAATTTTTAGAATGCAGGAGTGTTAGAGATTAGATTAGAGAGCATATATGATCGTGTAAAAACTTGTATAAATTCATGTTTGAATCAACGATTTAGATGAGTATATATAAGAAGAAATAGTTGTTACTCTTGGTGAAACAGTTGCCATTAAGAGTTGTGATTATTGGTGAAAGGTAGGAGATGCAACTTTTGGAGAAGAGAAGTGTCGTTTGGAAAACTTGCTTTCTGTTTAAAAACGGTCGACAGGTCAAAAAATGACCGGTAGACAGGATTTTAAATATATAGTCGTTATGTGCATGTGTGCACGTTTACTGTGCAACTTTACCAGAAACGGTCGACCGCCCCATTTTCAACCGGTCGACCGGTCTGTGTAAATTTTCACAGTGAATGTGCAATGATGTTTAAATGTATATATATCGACTATATTTGAGATGCATGATTATTTGAGGATAGATTTTAACAAGTTTATCACTATTACAACATCAAATAATCAACCTATAATCTAGAGTACCATATGTAGGTCTTGATTTGTCGATTGCCGTTATATTGTTGTCAGCAATCAAAATCTTCATAGAAGCTGTGTCTCAACATTCTCCCCCTTTTTGATTGATGACAATATATAATTAAAGTATTGAGTCTCCCCCTGAATATGTGATTTCCTGCAGACAATTATTAGCACCTTTCTCCCTGTAAACAATTATTAGCACCTTTTTCCCTGCAAACAATTATTAGCACCTTTCTCCCCCTTTGTCATCGACAAAAAGGAGTAATAGATAATTGGTATAATATAGGAGTTTAATTACCATAATATGCATGGCAAAATAAAACATAACAATGAATTTCAATGATAAAAGAGCCACATAAAAACTGAATATACGGGAACCGGTCGACCGCTCTATTATGGCCGGTCGACCGTTTTCAACCAGAGAGCATTTTGGTCGACCGGTCATAATCTAGGTGGTCGACCGGTTTTTATGCCTGGTGAAAACTGTATATTTTGCAAAATTTTGAGAATGTATCGACCTTATATAATATATATTTCATTCTTTTCTTAAGTGGGACCTAAAAAATAGAATTAAGTCCATGGTACCCACATTTTATAGGGTCCTAAGAGTTAGGTCTTAGGAGTCCAAACCCATTTGGGTCCGGTATCCCCTTTATATATATAATTAGTATTAAGATGCACAGTATTCATGAAATTCTGAATATATTTGTTCCTGATCAAATTGTTATTTGTTTTAGGAACCCATATTTTAATAGTCTTTGTATTTTTCTTTTGAAATTTCACAACTGGCTTTGGTTTGGTGTATAATAAACTAACATTTTTCTTAGCTTCTTTCTTTTGTATTTTACTTTTATTGCCAAGATGTTTCTTGATTACTTGTTTATTATATCCCAAACCTTGTTTATTCGATGTGGATTGTGAATTTTCAATAATTTTTGTCAAATTTTCCCGACCTTTGTTAAAATTAGAAACATTTTGAGTAATGTTATCAAACTTTGTTTGTAGACTAGCTTTTTCTAGGTCTAGAACTTTGACTTTTGTTTTAAGTTCATGATTTTCAGTAGTGAGAGCATTATTTTTCTCTTTTGAGCTTCTATTTCTTGACTCAAAAGAGATATTTGAGAGTCAACATTAGATGATGATTCTTGAATATTTTCAAGTTCTTCTTCTAATATTTTCTTCTCATCTTTTAACATATCTCGTTCAAACTCTGCTCTACTTAAATCTGCTTTGACTACTTTTAATTGACGTTTTATGTCTTTATATTTGACTATCAATTCAGCATTAATATCAAGTAATTCATCAAATGTAGGAATTTGTACCTCATCTTCTGTTGCCATAAAGCAAACATTAGCTTGTTCATTCTCCGAATCACTTTCACTTTCTGATGAAGATGACTCTGAATCATCCCATGTTACTGAGAAGGCTCGTTTCTTTGATTTGTCCTTCTTATATTTGAATTTGTCATTTTCTGACTTTTTCTTTTGTTCTGGACAATCCTTCTGCATGTGTCCCTTTTTATGGCAGTTGAAACATTCTATAGCAGATGAAGATGGTTTATTTGATCCAGGTTTCCTTTTATTGTAGCGACTGGCTTTTCGATATTTTAGGAATTTTTTGAATCCTTTTGCAATGAATGCCAAATCTTCGTCTTCAGAATCCGATTCATTTTCATCTTTCTCAACATGAAATGCTACATTTTTCTTTTCTTCTTTCTGTTCTTTTCTAGCCTGCAAATTTGCTTCATAGGACATTAAATTTCCTATCAATTCATCTGGCTTCATGACGGAAAGGTCATTAGCTTCTTCAATTGCTAATACTTTTCCTTCCCATTCATTAGTCAGAGAATGTAGGACTGTTGAAACAACATCAAAATCAGAATACTTTTGTCCTAAGCCAATAAGTGCATGGTGAATAGTTTGAAACCGTGAATACATTTCATTGATTGTCTCATTTGGTTTCATTTTGAAATTTTAAAATTGACTTTTCAGCATTGCTATTTTGGCTTGTTTAACCTTGTTAGTACCTTCATGAGTAGCGTTTGCCAAATTTGATATGCAGTGGTGCAGATGCTAACACGGTTATATTCATTTTGGTCTAATGCACAGAACAACATATTTATTGCTCTTGCATTTACGGCTGCTGCCGTTTTCTCAGCCACAGTCCATTCTGAATAATCAGTTGTTGGATGCACTATTTCTCTTTGAGTAGCATTCCAAGCATCATAGCTACTTGATTGCATAAAGAATGACATACATGTTGCCCAATAACTATAGTTAAGACCATTGAAAAATGGAGGTCTTTGTGTCGATTGCCCTTCTGTGTAAGTGGTGTTTTGAGTGCTAGTACTTGCGTTATTTGCCATATTACAAGAATATATCAAATAACTGTGTTACGGTTATATGATGACCGTGCTCCGATACCAAATGAAAGTGCGGTGTGTATACAATTATATGTGCTAATATAGTACACACGGATCGTGTAATATGGACTATAATATAAATGCGGAAATAGATGATAATAGCATAGTAAATAAAAAATAGAAAAATCACACCAGAGATTTTTATACTGGTTCGGAGCGCCGTCCTACGTCCAGTCCCAGACTCCTATCTGGATTTTCACTATTAACTACCTCGCTTCACCCGGAGGAACAGGTTTACAATACCCGAACAGCCGAACGAGATTTCACGCCTCTAATACACCGAGGACTTCAACACTTGCCTCTTACAACACGAGGACTTTCAACAAAAACAAATACAATTGTTGTTGACAACTTGTGTTCTTGAAAACACGGATTTGTCACTAGTAGTACACCCTTCCTATAATCTTATCCTCAAAGAATATGAATGATGTTTTGTAAAGATTAAAGAAGGTATTTACTTATTGAATCAAAAGATATGAAATAATTTCAATGATTCAATAAGCTAAATTAATTTTTAGAATGCAGGAGTGTTAGAGATTAGATTAGAGAGCATATATGATCGTGTAAAAACTTGTATAAATTCATGTTTGTTTCAACGATTTAGATGAGTATATATAAGAAGAAATAGTTGTTACTCTTGGTGAAACAGTTGCCATTAAGAGTTGTGATTATTGGTGAAAGGTAGGAGATGCAACTTTTGGAGAAGAGAAGTGTCGTTTGGAAAACTTGCTTTCTGTTTAAAAACGGTCGACAGGTCAAAAAATGACCGGTAGACAGGATTTTAAATATATAGTCGTTATGTGCATGTGTGCACGTTTACTGTGCAACTTTACCAGAAACGGTCGACCGCCCCATTTTCAACCGGTCAACCGGTCTGTGTAAATTTTCACAGTGAATGTGCAATGATGTTTAAATGTATATATATCGACTATATTTGAGATGCATGATTATTTGAGGATAGATTTTAACAAGTTTATCACTATTACAACATCAAATAATCAACCTATAATCTAGAGTACCATATGTAGGTCTTGATTTGTCGATTGCCGTTATATTGTTGTCAGCAATCAAAATCTTCATAGAAGCTGTGTCTCAACAAATCGCTCGATTTAATAGATGAGTTAAAATAGCCTTCCGGGGTACAATCTCGGAAATCGATGAAACCAGTTCCATTTTTCCGTAATAGTTAGTTATTATCGGATTTCAATTTTCGTAGCAATCGGAGTTGTCGTTTGACCGTGGCATCTCGAAACGCATAGAAATCGATTTAACCGATTTAATTTTAAATTGATCGTTTATTTCCGTAACTCGCACGTATGACCGAGATAGTTTACGAAACCTGTTAAATTGTGTCCGGAATGCTGAAAAACCCTAGGAACGCCTATTGGTTCGTGAGAATTGGTGTTCGTTTGCACAAGTCGTTAAAATTGGAAAATAATATTAATTAAAGTTATAAAACATTATAATAACCAAAACCCTAATCCATTCTCGGTAGCCGCCGCTTCTATATGTTTTCATGGCTGAAATTCATTTCCTTTTGCCTTCAATTTGCGATCAATCCGTCGAGAGTTGGAGGAAACTTCCAACTGGAAGATCGAAGAGCTCGTCGGGAGCTTCAGATCCAACGGGTGATTCAGAGTATCGTCGTCATTTGAAGATGTTTGGAAGCCGCGTTCGAGCGTGTTTCATGCACGACTTTCGGCGTACTGGGAGAGCCGAGTTCGCCGAGTTTGGGTTCGAGTATAGAGGACGTGGTAAGCTTTGAAGTGGTGATTCCTGATCGCGCTCGAGTGGGCTGGAGGAGGAGCGGTGTTGAACCCTAATATGCTTGGATGGGTTCGATGTTCCTGTACGTGTTAGCGATTGGGAAAGAAGGAGATGCGGCCGTGTTTTCCTTGTTCGTGATGGACGGCGAGATTGCTTTCTCCAGTAAAATAAAATTTATCAATATAAACTATAGTTTAAACTTCGTAAAATCATATCTAATGCGTACGTTATCGGAATTTGACGAAACAGGAAACGTCGGAATCGCAGAGACGCGTACTATGCAATGGTGCAGTTCTGGATTCATTCCGAGTAAGTAAAAAAATTAGGTTAAATCGAACACCGTTCGGTTTAATTTAAATTTCGAACGCTCGCCAAAACCTAAGGTGAGTTATTCTCACTCACATCTGGATACCAGTAAAGTTAAACAGCTAATATAGACTGTTTGTTTGGATGTTTAGCTGAATATGATAATTATTATCAAATTGAATCGATATATATATATATATATATATAGTTGTGCTAATATTTGTGGATGCAGGGAAAACAGGTTGGAGGGATCCAACTGGATTCCTCACAATATTGGGATTGTTGTTATGACTGATGATGTATTTTATTTATATACTATGGTAGCTAAATTTGGAATCAGTTGTTGTGACATGAATTGATAAATTTAAACCTGAAATTGATAAGCATAAATAAAATAAATTGAGTTTTAAAAGAAATAGAAAGAATTGTTAAATAAAAGATCTAAAGGAATAAAATTTGGAATCTGGTTGAATGAAGAATGGAAATTGGTAAATTTTGGAATTTATAAATGAAATGGAAAACTCATCAGTTGATAAATGTGAAAATATGGATTTGTGAGGATAAATTCCATAAGAAATTATAAATTGTTAAAAATGACGATGGGGTTATTTGATGATGTTTTCCTGGAAATTAAAATATATTTAAAAGAGGCTTTCCAAATATAAATTTACAGTTTTTAAATGTAAATAAAATATTTGAAATGCTTTTTCACCATTGGAATTTTATTTAAGTAATTCTTAAGAATTATTCTCGTTAATAAATTCCCAATAGTTTTATTAAAAAAATATAAATAATATTTAAGCCTAGACTGTGAAGGTGAAGTTCCAGAAATGGAAAAGGTGTTTTAAAACTTCAAGGAAGCTTATTTTATGCATGAAAACAAACTTAAAATAATTAAACGTAAATTTGAATTGGAATAAATCGGGCGGGATCTATAAGCAGGATTGTATGAGTTGTTTGAATAGAAGTGTATTTCCTTGGGAAACCAAGTTCGTGTTTTAAAGCAGATTTAGAAAAAAATTAAAGTTTAAACTTGTTTCAAAAGTGTTTTGAGAAATTATTATTTTAAAGTAAATAATATATAAATGAGCTATAATAGTAATTATTTTAAGAATGTTATTAGTAATTATTTTTATATATGGATTTACTTAAAGGGTAATTTGATTTAAATTATTTGGAACCTTGTAGCAATTTTTCAAAAACTCCATCTTTAAAATTTCATTTAACTAAACCCCATTTTAAACTAGTTAATGCCTTATCAAGTGGCTTTACTTAAATTATTTTGAAATTATTTTAGAGTAAATAACTAGTAGTAACTTTAATATTTCAAAGTATATTTAAGAATAAAGTATTTTAAATTGTTTTAAATCTAAATGTTTTGAACTTGGTTATTTCCAATGGGAATAAAGGGTAAAGAATTTACCTTGTAAAGGAAGAACTTTGGGAAATTGTTTTCAAATGGGTTTTGGAAATTTGAAAATATATCATTTAAAGATATTTGAGGCAAATAAATAATGTGGGAATTATTTATTGTGTGATGGATGGTTGTGAATAATAATTGATAGTTAAATCACCGACTATCAATATTGGACTAATGCGTTGATCGTTTCGAAGAGACCGGGATCGGGATTTATTTCTCGAAAACCACTTCGATCCGGTTTGTACGTTTCGTGTGAAAAACGTGTTAGGAGTCAAAGATGGAGTAGTAAAGTGCAAGGGCTAGTCGCTACTAATCCAGAGGATATTTCCAAAATGGATGTAGTAGGAATAGTGCCTTCGGTTCCGTTCGAACCCGGGATGGACGTGTATGGACGAATGCTTTCGGAACATCGTCAGGTGGGCGATGGGCATTCTAAGTGAAACGTTCTAAAAGGTAACGCTTAGCCTCAAGCCTCATCAAATGGGAATGACTGAAAATCAGGGGATATGCAGCAAGGCTTCGTGGGTAGGCCCCACTAGAGAGTAAGGTCATCCCTGTCTGGATGTCCCTTTTTATTTCGGCTTAGTGGTGCGGTTGCTTATCCCAACCGCGGGGTGATCTTATTCGAAACTGTCCAGTAAGGGATGGGTCCGGCCTTGTGTTGCAGGGGATCGCGAGGGTTCCTCGGTACGGTGATCTAGGCCCCGTACTGTGATAGGTGGTACCCTAGTGCCTAGTCATTGTTGGAAATCCATTCTCCCTACGATCCTTGTACGAGTTTTGTTTGTATTACCCACTTTTGTGGCTAGTAGCTGGAATTTAATAGATGTAACAATTTTGGCTATTTTATAAGTATTTGTATATAGACCCTATTATAATATCAGAGGATTTCTATAAAAAGTGTTTAGCTATCGTAAGGTAAAAACCCGACATATTTATTTGTGGCGTGGTCTTACGAGACGCTTTTGTTTTCAAAGGATTTTGAAACTTTAATAATCAATTTGGATGCATTATTATCAGCTGGTATTCCAGCCTGACTCGGGTGTTATTTCATTATAATGCTCGGGTCAGACCGAGTATTATTTGTTCAGGACAGGATGCTTGGAGCAGGAGAGGAGCTGGAGTCTGAGACGTATTATCTGTACCTATATATATTCCGCTGCTATAATTGTATGAATTTGTATGACTGGTAAATATTGTGTGTATGAGATACTCTGATGATACGAAGTATAAAACAGTTATAGATTTCATTTTGTGTAAAGATCTATATTTAGTATTATATTGTATTCCGCTGCGACTGTGAGATCTGATATTGTTTAGCTTCTTCCTCTTCTATCTCTTCTTCTCTAACCCTAATGGTTCGTAATTCTGTGCCACTTGAGTTAATAGAGGTAGAATAGTGTTGATTCAAGGGGTACGGATTTGCGGGCTATCACAACTGGTACCATTTGAGCCTTATGTTTCCTGTGTCCATTCTTGTCCTCCGCTGAAACGAATAGCCACTAGCTCAACCGATGTCCTTCAGTATTCCCAATTTTTAATATGTATTGTCATTCGACCTTTCACTATGTCTACTTTCTCTGTGCTCTTTTTCTTGCTTTTCAGAAAATATAATATAAATCGTGTAGCTTATATATTTGCTATGAACAACCTATTAATCACTTCCTTTATTATTTCCAAAGTGTGTGTGTTTATATATATATATATATATATATATATATATATATATCAGTTTGTTTTTCTGAGAAACCCAACCTGCTTTCATCTCTTTCCCACCTTCCTCCTCCCATACTTCTACATGCGCTCGCCCATAACCCTTGCGACCAGATCTGCCGAGCTCGCCACCAGCATACCTTACACTGCCACCCACTAGCCCATCCACTTGGATCTGCCCTCTACATAAATGCATGCGCCCATCTTCAAACGAGAAACCATCTCTCCACTCCTCCCACCAGAACCGTAGTTCGCTTGAACACCGTGCATCCCATGCACCAACGGCCTATACCGCCTCCATTGCCTATAGTTATCACCACTGAACTCGATTGTCCACTCCCATCCTCCGTCTCCTCTCATGCAACGGGCTTTCCCATCTACCCTGAACCCAAGCCTGCCACCATCATGACAACCTCGGGCTACCTTTCCTCTTCGACCATCTATCTGCATCAGCCAACACCCCATCTGCAGCGTCAATCACCTCCCCTTCGCTCGCCGCTTGCAGCCCCGCCGAGATCCTAGCACACGCCACCCTATCAACTGACCGCCCGTCATGCCTTTAACCCAAAAGCCTACTTGCCTTGTCAACCTCCAACCTAATTGCACCATGACCAGACTTGAGCAACCCACATATATACGTTTGTACGTGTTTATATATGAATTTGAAGGTAAAATATTTGTTAGTAATATTGATTTTATACTGTATATATATAAATTTATAAAGTGGTTTATGTTGTTGAAGTTATACTATTGTATATAAGTTCTGTTGTTTTAATACATAAGTTATATTAGTTTATATAAAGTGAATTTTTTTAGTGCAATTTTTTGATGTTTGCTTATATATAGTAAAGAATTTTTTTATATAATTTGTAAGTTGTTTGTATTCAAAGAGGGAAAGAATATATATATATATATATATATATATATATATTACAAAGTTGAAGGTATTTATTTAGATTTTATTAGGATCTTAAAAAAGAGATTGTTGAAGTAGCTTTATTCTTTTATGTTCTGTTCATTTAAATGTTTTTGAATTTTTGAAAATATGGGTTTAATAAAAAATTTGAAAAAAAAATTATATATATATATAGAATAAAGATTTTTTAATATGCGATTAATGGGATATTGATTTTTAAGGAAATATAAAATTACATTTGTGTCCCATTGTATTCTAGATCTTGCTTGTCGATGTCCCTGTCGCAACTGTTTATCTCTTGTCTCGCTGTCCCATTTGTCGATCCGTGTTTATCCACGTCCGTCTACATTTTGTTACCATTGTTCTCTTGCCTCGAAAGATGAGAAATCACTCACTATTAACATTCTTATATTTAGTAAATTTAATTCACTTGAAATGACGATTGAAATATGTTGTTAGATTAGAATTGTTAGTTATTTAATTGTTGAATATGATTTGTTATCATTTAAAATTGTTAACCTGTGGTTAATTGACATATGACACAATAACCTGTTACATAATTTTATTTAAAATTTTGGAAATGAAATAATTATTGGAAATGAAATAATTATTGGAAATGAAATAATTATTTAATTATTGGAAATGAAATGATAGTTCAAACCAGGATTTGAAATCGATAAAAATTGAAATGATTTATTGAGAATTTGAATTGAATCTTTAACTTTTTTAATTGAAATTGTTGAATAGGATTGATTTAAATTGAATTATGGAATTTAAGTTGATTTGAATCGAATTGTGTAATTGAATGAAATATTTCTAATTGGGAAACTATTTCAGTATAATCCCTTTAAAAAATATAAACTATTTTTAATTTACAAGTATTTTAAAATATAAATTATTTTAGTATATAAACTATTTTAATTTATAAATATTTTGGTATATATACTATTTTCAATATCTAAATTGTTTAAGTTGGAGCTGTTATGATTACGAAAGTGTTGTGATTTCGAAAGTGGTATAATTTTGAAAGTGCTATGATTTTGGAAATGCATATTATTTAAAGTGAATAACGATATCGAACTGATATGGTTTTGAAATGAATATGATATTTTGATCTAAAGTATGAACTATTTGAAATGAAATGACCATGGTGTGAAATAAGCGTTTGGTTGTTAAAGTGACAGGGATCGGATATTGTCATACTCTCTGCCAACATCAAAAACTATTTTAACAACTGTATACGTGGTGGAGATTCCAAAACGAGGTAGGATGGTTTGGCAACGATATTGTATGAGGTAGTAACGAAGCCCTAACTCCCGCGAGTCAGCTTGATGTGGCTAAAATAGGAGCCATGTCGGGCTAAGTGAGGCCATTCCTCCTATCGGACACATTCTTTGATTCCACTCTATTACTTTGTGACTTGATTGGATGTACCATTGATTTGGGAGTGTGTCTCAAGGTGGGCAGTATAGCTGCTATGCGTTACCATTAGTCCGGATCCACAAAATGGTAGAATCTTACTCTGGGCATTGCCTCGCGTGCCTTATCGCATGCCTTATCGCGCGTTCTACGAGTTTGTTTTGTATTGTACCTATGGGGTGTCCTCTAGGTAAATCACCAGTTTGGTGGAGCGTACGGCATTGTATAGACTACGAGAATATATAAAATGTGTTAAGGGGGATATGGGTAATGCCTTAACGCTATTGTAATAGTTTACTTTACTATTGACATATTATAATAGCGTATATTACTACATATTAAATAGTTCCACGGATCCTTAGAGGATGGAAATGCCAAGCATCCTTTAAGTTACTTGTATGTCAATTGGCATTTACTTCAGTTGAATTTACTAGTAGTAGAATGTAATCCTGACACGAGTGTTTTGTATTTTGCTTTATGCTCGGGTCAGACTGAGTGTCATGGCATTTGAGACTCGCCTTTGGAGATTGAAGCTTTGTTTGAAGATCTATCTATCCAGCTTTCAGTTATTTCAGTTTATTCTAGTCATTTATGTTCAAACTCCTCGGTTGCTTATGTATTAGAGATTCATTTGTATTTGAGATTCTGTTGTATTTTGTTTCAAACTTTGATGTTTTATAGTAGCTTTATGAACTACTATTTATCTATTCCTCTGCTTATTGTTGTAATACTCCGTGTTTGTGATTCTGTGATTGATTTATTTAGTGTATGTAATAAGTTTTGTCAAATATAAATTAACAATTTGTTGTTTTGACCAATTCAAGTCTGACATGAATGGATGATTATCGATTTGAAAGGTTCGAAATCCCAGGTCATTGTAGTTGCTTTGTTTGTTTGAAGATCTATCTATTCAGCTTTCAGTTATTTCAGTTTATTCCAGTCATTTATGTTTAGACTCGTAGGTTGCTTATGTATTAGATATTCATTTGTATTTGAGATTTTGTTATATTTTGTTTCAGACTCTAATGTTTTATAGTAGCTTCATTAACTACTATTTATCTATTCCACTACTTATTGTTGCAATACTCTACGTCTATGATTCTGTGATTGATTTGTATACCGTATATGATAAGTTTTTCCGAAATATAAATTAACAATCTATTGTTTTGAGCAATTCAAGTCTGACATGAGTGGATGATTATCGGTTTAAACGGTTCGAAATCCCAAGTCGTTACAGTTAGTATAAAAGCTCTGGTTTAGGCAAAACTTAGCATATGGAGTAAAATTTAATCATAGAATCATATTCGTTCGAGATTGAATTTCTTCGTTAGGTTCTCTCTGGTTAGTATTTCCTTCGGATTTTGGAACTCTCCCCTTTGTTCTAAAATCCATTCTTGTCTTCTCCCGTTTTTGTTCCATTCGATACTAGAGCTTCGCATAACTCCATTTCTATTGATCCCTATAATAATTTGAGCTCATCCTGCCTCCTCAACTGGCAACTTCGTCCTTGTGGGTGTGACCAAACCCATTGGTGGTCTCACCAATCCTAGTATGATTTGTAAAGGGGTGAAAATCCTTTACAATAGGCGACGGTTCACCGGAGACTCCTATATCCTCGGTTTCGATGCATTATTTATTTCAAAGCCCGAATCGTCTCTTAGTAGACAACCAGGGTAATCCTCTTATAATCGAATGTCGAATGCCTTAAGATTTTGCAGGCAGTTTTTTTTTCCGCATGATTCTCAGCCTAGCGTTCTAGACTACCCCGATAGGTAGGGATTACCCTGATGTTCGATGAAGTCATTCCTCCCTCTTAAGTGGGAATTGAATTCCACGTAGATCTTATTTTTGAAGCTCGATCTGTTATCCTTCCTTCCAGACGAATGGTTTATGAATGGTTAGTCATACCCTTAGGACTAACCAATATTCCTGCCTTCTTCGTCGACCTCAAGAATCGTGTTTTCCTCGATGTACTCAACAAGTTCGTTCTGGATTCCATTATGATATTCTTGTCTTGTCTAAGTCTTAGTTGACCCAATTGAAATCACTCATGATTAAAATAAGACTATCCACCTTTCTCTTTTGTCAATCAATCATCTAATCTTCCTTTCGAGCTATCTTCATTGTTAGAATTCTCGTTGACTAGGGTCACTCCAAATTTTAATCTTTATCCATTCTTGAATCATCCTTTGAGAGATCGTATTTTGTAAATGGTATAAAATTGTTTTGTATTGTGTTGTTTGAGTTGTTAAGTTTTAATTTTTGGGTTTTGATCGATGCGTCTGGCCAACGCTACTGATAGGAATTTCAAAACACTTGAACCGAGCAAACTGGCACAATACCGTTTTCAAAATTGGTAAATGAAATAATTTTATATATGATTATATTTTTAGGTATAACATTTTGATATTAGATAGTTAAATGGTTTAATTGTTAGAAATGATAATGATAGATTATCAGTTATTATTTATAAACATTCTTAACCCACTAACTATTGCTGGATAATACAACGAGATGAATTTTTAAATATGGCTTATGAATTTGATTTGCAAGTGAAATGAATTTAATATAAAGATTTGAGAATTAAATTTTCAGTGTTTTCTAGATTTGGTTTTCAAGTATTGAAAAAATATATGTTTGAAAGTATTTCCGAATAGAAATTGTTTCCAAAAAATTTTTAAAGTCGGTACTCTTCTCCTTTGTCGCTGAAAAATAATTTCGGTAATGATTGCAACATCATTGACATTCATTTTCGAGTTTCAAAGGGGAGAAACCAGTTATTGAATTTTCTACATTTTGTTTTGGAAAATAAATTTGATTTGAATTTCTTAAGTACGATTTGATTTATAAATTATATATATGTATGTATGTATGTATTTATTCCCAAAATGGTTTGAAGTGAAACTGGAAATTTAACTCTTAAGTTTTATGTTAAGTGGTGATTTTCAATTGTTGAAATGAAGTAATATTTTAAATAACTGTAGTGTTTAAAATAAGAAATGTGAATTTAAATTGAAACCACTTAGAATAGCTAAACTAGGATAAAATTAATTTATATAATACTCAACTGCATTCTATAAAATATAACTTACATGAAAATTCAAGAAAAAGTTAAAATGTTAATGAATTTGTAATTGAAGGTTATAGAAGAGAAAATTTAAGTAATAAATTTTTCAAACTAAAATCTTGCTTAATGAAATGTGGTAAATAAGTAAAATTGTATAGTGTTCAATTATATTAATAAAACTTACCTGGAAGGGTTTGAATGTAATTGAATACTAAACAATAATAAATAAGATGTCCACAATGATTTTTTTTTGGAATTTATAGATAAATTTTATACACTTAACCTATATTGCAAGATATGTAAGTGAAATAAATTGAATAGTAAAAGAGAAAATGCTATATAAACAAATAAATATGAACTTAAGAATAGTTGAATGTTGAGGTGGAATTAACTATAGTTTGATCATATAGATTTAATAAATGAGTTAAATAAAACAAATTTTGTTGTGAAAATTTTGTAACATAAACAAAATAATTGAATGAAAATATATTGAATTGAAATCAATCAAATGTGAACAAAATAAATTTTATTGATCAAACAAAATGAATTGAAATAAATTAGTTGAATATTAACCAATAAAAGAAAAAATTAAATTTATATTTTGGAATTATTATTGTATCTGATATTTTATATTTCAAATCAATTTTTTCTTGTTTCTTGTTTTTGTACCCCTTTCTCGTTCCTTTTCGAGGACAAAAAGTTTTGAGTGGGGGAGAGTGTAACGATCCGTAAATTTTAACGATTTAAATAACGTCATTAACTAATTTTTGATGAAAATTAACAATCAAATTTTGAAATGATAATTTGATATTTGGTACGCGTCTATTTAAACATAGCAAGTGTTAAATTTTCATTGGAAAATGTAGATGTTAGTTCTGTTGTGTAATTTTCAATTTCAATTTAAATTCATTTAATTAGATGAAATTAAAATATTTTGAGACCTAAATATTTTTATAAGAAAAATGTAAATCATTTGCTGAGTGAGAAGTCATATTTCGTTTTGCCAAATTTGGATTGCTGTAGCCACGTTTATCTCATTTTCAGCATTTTAGCAACAAAAAAATCTAGTTTGATAGGATAGTCCTATCCCTGATATATGTATACCATTCTGTTTGACTCATCGTGCTGATCTCCGCGGTATATTCATTTGTGTGTTTCGGCATCCGGTGGATGGTGAAATCTGTGAAATGGTTGATAGTACCGGTACCGTTTGAGCCTTTGTTTCCTGTGTCCATTCAATTCCCTCAGCTGAAACGAATAGCCACTAGCTCAACCGATGTCCTTCAGTATTTCCAATTTTTAATATATGTTGTCATTCGACCTTTCACTGTCTCTACTTTTTCTCCGCTTTATTTTTTGCTTTTTAGAAAATAATAATATAAATTCTATAGCTTATATATTTGCTCTGAACAACCTATTCATCACTTCTTTTATTATTCCCAAAGTATATATATATATCAGTTTGATTTTTTTTGAAAAAACCAACCTGTTTTCGTCTCTTTCCCAACTTCCTCCTCCCATACTTCTACATGTACCCGCCTACAACCCTTGCAACCTGACTTGCCGAGCTCGCCACTAGCATACCTTACACCACCACCCACAAGCCTATCCACTTGAATCCACCCTCACCATAAATGCACGCGCCCATCTTCAACTGAGAATCCATCTCTCCACTCCTCCCACTAGATCTGCAGTTCGCCTGAACACCATGCATCCAATGCTCCAACGACCTGTACCATCTCCATTCCCCGATAACTATCACCACCAAACTCGACCGTCCACTCCCCTCCTCAATCTCCTCTCATGCAGTCGACCTTCCCAACTTCCCTCAACCCAAGCCTACCACTATCATAACAACCTCCAGCCGCCTTTCCTCTTCAACCGCCAGATCCGTATTAGCCAATACCTCATCCGCAGTGTCAGTCACATCTCCTTAGCCCGCCACTTGCAACCCCACCAAGATCCTAGCACGCGCCAGCCCATCAACTGACCACCCACCATGCCTTAAACCCAAAAGCCTACTCGCCTTGACAACCTCCGACTTGATTGCACCATGACCAAATGCGAGCAGCAAACATATATACGTTCATACATGTATATATATATATATATGAAATTTAAAGGTAAAATATTTGTTAGTAATATTGATTTTATACAGTATATATATAAATGTATAAAGTGGTTTATGTTGTGGAAGTTATACTAGTTGTATATAAATTATGTTGCTTTAATACATAAGTTATATTAGTTTATACAAAGTGAATTTTTTTAGTGCAAACAGTTGTTGTTTACATATATATAGTAAAGAATTTTTTTATACAATTTGTAAGTTGTTTGTATTCAAAGAGGGAAAGAATATATATATTACGTAGTTGAAGGTAATTTTTTAGGTTTTATTAAGATCTTAAAAAAGAGATTGTTGAAGTAACTTTATTTGTTTATGTTCTGTTCATTTAAATGTTGTTGAATTTTTGAAAATGTGGTTTTAATAAAATATTGAAAAAAAGTAGTATAAAGATTTTTATAATATGCATTTAATGGGATATTTATTTTTAAGGAAATATAAAAATACATTTATGTCCCACCGTATTCTAGATCTTGCTTGTCGATGTCCGTGTCATAGCAGTTTATGTCATGTCTCGCTGTCCCGTTGTCGATCCGTATTAATCCATGTCCGTCTATATCTTATTACCATTATTCTCTAGCCTTGAAAGGTGAGCAATCAATCACGATAAACATTCTTATATTTAGTAAATTTAATTCACTTGAAATGACGACTGAATTATGTTGTTGGATTAGAATTGTTAGTTATTTGATTGTTGAATATTGTTTGTGATCATTTAAAATTGTTAACCTGTGGTTAATTGACATATACCATAACCTGTTTTTTATAATATATTTAAAATTTATCACTGATGATATATGCCTGTGTTCATATGTTGTATTATTATCATATTTTGCTCTCGCTCTACTTGTTCCCTATTAGTTTAGAATTCCCTATGGGTTGAAATGATACATACCCGAACGATATTATAGATTAAGGGAAAATCATTATGGATTGAAATGATAAACCCAAGCGATTTTCATTGATTTTGAAATTTTGGAATTGCGGGTTGAAATGATATACACCCGTAAATATTAAATTATTGCTGATTGAAATGATAAATATCCGTATAACATGACCATAGGATAGAGAATTATATACGGACACCGTTTGTCTATTTGAAAAAATAAAAAATGATTGCCAAAGTTTGAAAGGAATTTATAGATCTTATTAAATAGTGATTTTTAAACTATAATATAAATAATTTATTTTAATATATGTGTAAGATTTAGATTGTTAAAATTATATATTTTGGGAACTTTAAATTTATAAGTCAGTTTTGAAAATATAATTTTTAATATTTTTTATAATTTAATTATTTTAAAAATATATAAATAAGACTTAATACAAAATACATTTAATAATAAGATTTAATTTAATAAATAGTTTATAATATGTTTAAGTATTTATTTAAATTTATATTAATATTAAAAAATAGATTTTTTTTCCAACTTTAATAATACAGGTTGGGAAGTTAAATTAATGTTGACTTGGAATTTAAATTGGTTAATAATTGAATTTAAATAAGAACTGATTTGAATTTATTGATTTTGAGATTTTGAAAGATACGATTGATAACTTGATTTGATAAAAAGTAATTGAATGATATTCTTAATTTTAAATAAAATTGAGACTGAGTAATTAATATGGATTTAAATTTATAAATTGAGATTTTATTTAATTATTATTAAAATGATTAAGTGAATATTTTCTAATTTGAATAAAGTTAGAGTTAAATGTTGAAATATAAATGAAACTTATATTGAAAATGTTTGAATATTTAAACTTTGAATCTTATTGGAATTGAAATGATAGTTCAAACCTGGATTTGAAATCGATAAAAATTGAAATGGTTTATTGAGAATTTGAATTGAATCTTTAATCTTTTAAATAAAGTGTTAAACATGGATTGATTTAAATTGAATTTTGGAATTTAAATTGATTTGAATCGATTTGTGTAATTGAATGAAACAATTCTAATTGGGAAACTATTTCAGTATAATCTCTTTAAATAAATATAAGCTATTTTTAATTTACAACTATTTTAATATACAAACTATTTTAATGTATAAACTATTTTAATTTATAAATATTTTGATATATACATATATACTATTTTCAATATCTAAACTGTTTAAGTAGGAACTGTTATGATTACGAAAGTGTTATGATTTCGAAAGTGTTATTATTTCGAAAGTGTTATAATTTTGAAAGTGCTACGATTATGGAAATGCATATTATTTAAAGTGAATAATGATATCGAATTGATACGATTTTGAAATGAATATGATATTTTGATATGAAGTATGAACTATTTGAAATGAAATGACCATGGTGTGTTGGTTGTTAAAGAGACTGGGATCGGATATTGTCATACTCTCTGACAATACCGAAAACCACTTTAACAACTATGTACGTAGTGGACATTCCAGAATGAAGTAAGATGGTTTGGCGACAATTCTGTATAAGGTTTTAACGCGGAACTAACTCCCACGAGTTAACTTAATGTGGCTAAAACAGGAACCATGTCGTGCCAAGTGAGGTCATTCCTCCGATCGGGCACATTTCTTCGATTCCATTCTATTACTTTGTGATTTGATTGGGTGCACCTTTGATTTGGGAGTGTGTCTCATAGTGGAAGGTAGTAGCTGCTATGCGTTACCACCAGTTTGGATCCATAAAATGGTAGAGTCTTTCTCTGGACATTGCCTCATGTGCGTTGTTGCATGCCTTATCATGCCTTCTACGAGTTTATTTTGTACCGTACCTATGGGGTGTCCTCTGGGCAAACCACCGGTGCGGTGGAGCGTACGGCATTGTATAGACTACGGGAATATATAAAATGTGTTAAAAGGGATATGGGTAACGCCTTAATGCTATTTTAATCCTTTACTTTACTATAGACATATTATAATAGCGTATATTACTACATAGTAGATAGTTCCACGGATCCTTAGAGGATGGAAATTCCAAGCATTAAGTTACTTGTATTTCAGTTGGCATTTCACTTGAGCTATATTTACAGATATAAGAATGTTAATCCCGATTCGAGTGTTTTGTATTTTGCTTTATGCTCGGGTCAGACTGAGTGTCACAGCGTTTGAGACTCACCTTTGGAGATTGGAGCTTTGTTTGAAGATCTATCTACCCAGCTTTCAATTATTTCAGTTTATTATAGCCATTTATGTTCAGACTCGTTGGTTGCTTATGTATTGGAGATTCATTTGTATTTGAGATTCTGTTGTATTTTGTTTTAGGCTCTGATGTTTTATAGTAGCATCATGAATAACTATTTATCTATTCCACTGCTTATTGTTGCAATACTCTGTATCTGTGATTTTTTAATCGATTTATTTACCGTATATGATAAGTTTTGCCAAATATAAATTAACAATATGTTGTTTTGAGCAACTCAAGTCTGACATGAGTGGGTGATTTTCGATTGAATTGTTCGAAATCCCAGGTCGTTACTGTAATAGACTTTGAATGGAATTAAAAGCCGATAAATTTAAAGTTTGAAATTTATGTAATAATTTAATAACGGAATTTAATATTTGGAATAGTGCAAATAATTGAATTTATGGATTAATATGAATCGATGTGATTTCTAATATTGATATAAATTCTATTTGATTTATAATTGAGTTGGTAAGTTTTTAAAATGGAAAATTTCAAGCAATTCCGTCAATTTTGAAAATCGCTTGATTTGCTCGATGAGTTAAAATAGCCATCTGGGGCACAATCTTGGAATTCGATGAAACTAGTTACATTGGATCCGTAATATTGTATTATTATCGGATTTCAAATTTTGTAGCATTTGGAGTTACCGTTTGGTCGTATGGGATAGAAACGAGTTAGATTTAAAATCGAAAATTTAATATTTTAATTCGATTCGAAAAGCTATCTTCCCACATACGATCGAATTAGACCTCGAAACAAGTTCCATTGTGTTCGAAATAGCTGTAAAACGTTATAAACACCTGGCGGCTCATCTCGTTTGGAGATTGTTCGAAAAAGCATGCCAATTTTGGAAATAATATTAAAATAATTTTTATACACGTAAATACACACACACACGTGAGAACAGCAAACCCTTCCCATTTTCTTAACCTAGCTATCATTCCTTTGAATCAATGGTCGAAAATCATTGATGTCCTTTTCCGAATTGCGACCAATCCCTCGACTTTTTGCTGAAACTTACAACTAGGAGATCAAAGAGGATCCTGAGATCTAGACATTTGATGGTGGATTTTTGATCGTTCCTCGTGTAGAAGCCAGTTACGTTTGGCCGTAGTTCATGGCATTTTCCTCGTCACTAGCGACGAGGTGGAGGGCCGGTCGACGGCCGTAGGTCGTGGCATGATGCTCCTCGAGATGATGGTGTTCAATTTTCTTCCGGTCGCGTGGAGGAGGAGCGGCCATCGAGTTTTAACCGCGTGTGCATGGGTTCGTGAGTAAAGATGATTGAGAACAAGGAAGAAAGCAAGGAAGCGGCCCTGTTTCATAGATCCAAAAGCAACGGCCAGATCTAGGTTGGAAAAAAAATAAATAATAAAATAAAATTTTATTTATATAATTTATATATAAAACTTATGTAATGTTTAAAAATTCGTATCTTTGTCACACTAGGCCGAAATTGGACAAAACAAGCGGCGATCGAATCGTAGCACCGAGCACTATGCTTTAGAATAGATTTGGAGACGTTTGGAGCTAGCTAAAATTTTAGGTTAAATCGAACATGTTCGATTTAATTAATAATTTAAACGTTTGGCGAATTTAAAACTCAAGGTGAGTTAATCTCACGCAATATTTGGACTACTGGTATTAATTTTAAATAGTTATAATTAATCAATGATTGATTGGTTGAACTGATACATTTTTTCGGTTGAATTTGATATTATATAAATAGTAGTATATATATTGGAGTGATTGATATTCCTAGATGTATATAGCGGATGAGACCCAATGTGCCTCGTATAATACTGGATGACTCTATATACCGCGATATTCCGCCTCGAAGTGGAATTGTATATTGATGTTGTATTAACATCTATGGATGCAGGGAAAATAGGTTGGAGGGATCCAACTGGATTCCTCAAAAATGTTGAATTTAATCTCATATATGGTGATACATGTTTTATTGGAATAATCTGTGACAGGTTATTGTGTGATTTAAATTAATTGAATGCTATGATAGTTTTGGCCTAGATTTTGGTTTTTTTTAAAATACCTAATATATGGTTTGAATTGGTAAAGAATTGTTGTAACGTCCCGCCTTGTCGCACGCTTAAAATCGACACACATGTCGATTCAAAGAATACGGAAGGGCGGATTGTTATGGGGTAAATAAGAAAACAGAGAAGGGAAAAAACTAAACAGAATCTCACAGCGGAAGGATAAAATATAATAACAAATATACAGTTCATAAAAATGTTTACAAAAATTCTTCTTTATACAACAAATATCAGAATTCACATACCAATGCAGCGGAATTAAATAGTGTAGTGGAATAATATAGTAGATAGTAATACTACAAATCTTCGTCTTTGTCCTCCAAAATAAAATCTTCAAATCATGAAACGCTCGTACTGACCCGAGCGAATTGAAAAGACAAAACACTCGAGTCAGAACAAAAAGATCTTATGTGAGTTAAATTAACAGAAATAAATATGAGTGCAGTAACTCAAGAGATGTTCGGGATTTACATCTCCTAAGGATCCGTTAAACTATTTACTATGTAGTATATTGCGCTATTATAATAGTGTCTATTTATAAAATAAACTTACTTTTAAATAGCGTTAAGGGGTTACCCATATAGCCCTTAACACAAAATATATTCCCATAGTCTATAAAGTACCGTAATCTCCCCCGTACTGGGCGTCGTCAGAGGGCACTCCATAGGTATAGTACAAAACAAAAATCGTATAAGGCACTCTAGGGTAGGTGACACGGCACAACTAGGCAATGCTAGGGTAGATATACCAATTACGCTTCCGGGTCGGTGGTAACGCGTAGCCGCAGTTACCGCCCACCTCGAGCCACACCCCCAATAAAAAAAAATCAAAAGTGGCCACCGAATCAATCCAAGAGTCAAAGTATAATATCGAAGGGATGTGTCCGATCAAAGGTGCTACATTATTAACCCGTCAATCGCTCCTGTATTAGCCACCTTATGCCAACTCACGGGCGTTGGGTCCACGTATTTACCTTACAGGAAACGCCGCCACCAACCTACTTCATTTTGGAATCTCCACCGCGTACACGGTTGTTAAAGTGGTTTTCGGAGTTGGTAGAGAGTATGACAACTTCAGATACTGGTCTCTTCAACAACCAAACGTTATTATAACACCGCGGTCATTTAAAAATAATTATACTTTCAAAACCAGAATAAAATATCTATTTCAAAACCATATAAATGCGATATCCTTTCCATTTCAAAACAAACTCGTTTGATATTATTTTTATAAAAACCCAAATAAATATAATATCATTCTATTTCAAATATGTTTCTTTTCCAAAATCATATTGCTTTAAAATTTATAAAAATTGGAAGCCAAACATTGAATTATAACTTTCAAACCATAATACTTCGAAAATTCATAGCTTTAACCCATAACTTCTAAAACTTGGATGGTTTGGATATTCAAACGGTATATAGAATAAAATAGTTTGCATTTAAAATTCTTTTAAAAAATGAAATAATTTCCGCGACTTACAATTTATTTTATTTAAAATTAAGTCAAAATCCATAGATTTCAAAATCGCTTTCAATTTCAATAACCACTTCAGTTTCAATATATTTCAAACTTTGAATATTAAACAATTGGAACTAAGGTTGGAAATTTCTATTCAACAATTTATAGTCCTATTATTTAGTTTGAAATAATTGCCTAATAAACCCGTAATCATTTAAGTAAAACTCAAATTACTTAAAAAAGAAAATTTCCTTCAATTTATTTATACTAGTTATATTCATTTAATTCACCTTGAATACAATTTCAGTTATAAATATCATGCCCTTTTCAAAATTTCAAGTTAATAAATTTTATATCAACTTATGAAGTAAAATTCTTAATTAAGCTCAATTCCAAATAAAATTTTCAATTTAACTCCCAATCTTAATTGATTTAAATCATTTAAAATTCTATATATTTTCAATATCTTAACATGTACCTAACCATATAATATAAAATAATCAAACTCCATTATTCAACTTATTTATTTTATTTAACAAATTCATACATAGCTTACATTCAATACTTTAACTATATATGTATATATAAAATAAGATTTTATATAAGATCAAAATTAATATTTATTAAACCGCATCCTATCCAAACCATAGAAATCATTTCAAAAATAATTTTATATATATACCGCGGTGCCTGTATATAATTTTCTATCCTATGGTCAAGTGATACGGATATTTATCATTTCAATCCGCAATTTAATAAAAAAATGCGGTTTTATATCATTTCAACCCGCAATCCCGAATGAAATGAAATGCATAACAACTTGTAGTTAATATAAATAAACATCCATTCATCCAAATATCAGTCATCAACCATTTATTACAAATCATCATCCAATTTAAACAAACATCAATATAGAGCATATAAAATATAACAGGTAATAAATAACAGGTATTAACTAACAGTTTATATTCAATAATAAATTTAATAACTATTTAACTAGCAGTTTATATGCAAATAAATAAATTTTAACTGTCAATTTATATGCAATAATAAAATTAATTAACAGTTAAATTAAATAAATGCGATTTAACTGAGATGATGAATAAATTATGCAAACAGTCATAAATAAATTTCTACTCATATCTTAAATCAATTTAACAAACATAAGAAAACTTAGAAGTTGTGAGTGGGTTAAAACACTCACCTTTTGAATTTAAATTGAATTTAAATCCAATTTAAAGTCAAAAATTTGACAGTCTCCAAATTGGTCCAAACCAGCTTCAACAGATCCGAAATTTTATTTCGATCCTAACAAAAAAAAATTCGCGTGAAACGGGGTTCGAATGTAGAAGTTATGCACGTTTGAAACTATATGATTTAAATTTTGAAACAACTGAAAAAAAATAAAATAAAAATAAAACAAGTGGACCCCGCTCACCCACGTCAGCGTCTCCCTACTACTATGAAGCTCTCAACAGTAAATTCCTCCAGACCACGCGCGTTGACCACCAACCGCCGCCTCCATACGCCACAACTGCCCACGTCGACCTTGCCGTTAGACTCGCCGCTTCGCCCTCTACACTGCCGCCCCCTTTCGAACGCCTCCATCTACAGGCCGCCGCCGCACCCCTCTAGGGTTTCAAAACCTATTTCGAATATTATGACCGCCTTGCCATCATCTAGGCCGAGCGACACCCCTCAAACAGCTCCAGACACCAATCTCCACAAAACCCCAATGGCAATTTCGCCTATCGTCGACGAAATCGAAACCTTAAATTCTGACTTTGACCTTGATTTCTGAACAAATGGAAACCCAAATCGAAAAACGAATTATACCATTAAATTACGCTCGTCGAGAGCATCAGCATATATTTGTTTTTTTTACATTTTTTTGAGGACTTTGAATTTTAGGCTTTGGATCTGATTTTTTTTTAAATTTGAATTTAGATCTATGGTTTGCAGCCATTGGGAAGAGGAGGAGCTGAGGAAATGAACGCACAAACAAATGAGGATAGATGGGGCTAGGGTTTATATCTGGATTTATATAGGTAGGTTAGAAATAGAGTAGATGGGTCCGATAAACAAACGTGCTGAACGATAATTGGCCCAAAAAGCCCGTTGTGACCCCGGAACAAAATTGGGTGAACCCATATATCAAAATAGGTGTTTTAAAATATTTCGAACGTAATGGAAAACGTTTCACATCCAAATTCCATCATATGAAGAAGTTATGCTGAAATCAATATTTTCAAATTGATTTCAATTAAATCGATTTCAAGGCGTTTCGCGTTCGTACGATCAAACGACAAGTCTGATCGCTACGAAACTGGAAATCCTATAATAATTCACTGTTACGGATCCGATGAAACTAGTTTCGCCGAATTCCGAGTCCGTGACAAAAATGGCTATTTTTATATTAATTAAATAAATTTAAAATAAATTAATTAAATCAAATTTCGCGTTAAAATTCCGAAATTTCTAATTTTTATCCCTTTAAAATTCTCAAACATTTGCAATGATTTTTAAAAATTTTAAATGTCAATTTATTAAAGATAAATAAATATACATCTTCAATTTCATAAAATTCCATATTATAGATAAATTTCTGTATTCCCATTAAATTTGAATTAACTCATAAGTATTCCATTTATAAATTTCAAATAGAAGGGTTTACCATTGGATTTAAAATTATTACATAAATATTTCCCAATTTTCAACTTAATTTCTAATTTAACGTAATAATTAAATATTTGATTTCATTTATTGGCAATAAATCCAACTATTATAAATTAAGTAAATTTACTCACCATTGAAAATTCAAATCCTATAATTCATCAAATTAATCAACTTGATTTACTTATTAATTTGTAATTCTTTAAACCAATTCCCATCTCAATTTTAAATGTAAATTATTTTACCAATTATAGTATTTATTTCACTTTCTTGAAATAATCCCTTATTACGCTCTGAATCCAATTTATTGTAATAAGTTTCTAATTAAACGGATTAGATTCAATTTCAACCTTACACATAAGTTTAGGTTATAATCAATTTATAATGTATTTTTTTCTTAGTTATTACTTTACATACTTCTCATATTAATTTCTCAATTAATCATAATTATTAAAGTAACACTTATAATAAATACGACCCTATAATTGCTCAACATTTAAATGAACGTTATTTCATTTTCCATTAGTGTAACATTCATTTATTTTATTATCACTTATTACAAATTCTAATTCCATTAACAAATAAGCAGGTAATTTATAATATACGTTACAAATTTTAAATTTATCACTATTCATTATTATTGACTTAATTTAGCATTACTTACAGTGCATTAACATTGTTACTTAAAATCTCTATCCAATTGTAATTAATATTCTAATGAGTACATTTACTCTTTCCGTTAGGTTATAAATTATCAACAAAGAAACGTTTATTACTTTCAACAACATTGTAATTACTAATTACCTGCATTGATTGTATACGTTTTCCATTATTATCATTTATTAGAATTCTATTCAACTTTCCATCTTATGCATATAGTTAACCTTTCTATTGATTTTACCTTCAAAATTTTCAGTTATTTTCTTAACTTACAAAAAGGCAATGATTAATTACATTTAATCGCTATTAATTAAATGCATTGGTAACGAACAATAGTTGTCACCATTATACAATTTATAACATTTGTAATTTATTCTCTACAACAATTATTTCAACAACTCTCATTATATACATTTATTCCAATTTTCGTTTAAATGTTTTTATTACAAAATCAATTAAATACTTTCCTTTCTCGCATTAAATTATACACCTGTATAATCCTTTCCACTATTCATTATTTAGAATTCTATTTAAGTTTCAATCTCTTGCAATAACTCATTTATTATACATTCGCATATCAATAAACAAGGTTCCAATAAATAGGATTTATTCAAATCACCTTATATACAGGTACAATACTTACCATTTTATTTATTTAAATTTTATTCATATTACAAATAAAGGCTTTAATTACCATTCATATATTTTATTTTAGCCTTCATTTCAATATAAATTTACCCCCTTTATTATTTCTATTAAAAATTAATTACAAAATTCTATTAAATTAACAAATTAAATTGTCGAAATTTACGGGTCGTTACATCTGCCCCACTCAAAACTTTTCGTCCCCGCAAAGGAAAAGAAGGGAAACGATGAACTAAGAAATCAATATACTTTATTCACACATTAACTTTATAAGCAATTAAATTTATAAAATTAATTAACTTAGATAAAATATCTCAATTTTTGGAAAACATTTTCAAAATATTTCTAGGTTCACAATTTACGGAAAATTTTGGCAGAGTCTCCTTTGTACGGAGAGGCTCGGGAGAAAATAAAATATTAAACATAACAAAATATCACATATAATAGCCAAAATATTATATCCCAACACGGGAAAATATATAAAATATCGCTATAAACCATAATCCAAAACGTACCTATTTGTCGGGCAAATTACGCTTAATTTATGGAACCAAAAGCGGTAGCAATTGCTTCCATAACCTGCATTTCACTTATAAAATCCAAAGGGTTAACAATTTATATAAAGTGAAATATTTATGTGGTTTCAATCTCTAACAACAAATAAACACAACAACCATTAATTTCACAAACAGCATACACAACAACCATCAATTTCACAAACAGCATACACAACAAATACAAAACAACCATTCAATCAAACAAACAAATAGTTGTTCGGTTTTAAAACTTTTAAATTGTACGGAATGAAGAATAAACCATCAAGTGCATCATTTACTCAACAGTCTTAGATTAAACACAATGGATTATTCATCCATCCCAACAAAATTAAAGATTCCTTACCCAATCAACCACAAACTACGACAAACAACAATTTCAACAATAGAGTTAGTCTATTCTTATTCATTCCATTTATACATTTGTTATTTCATTCATATAACAGTTTATCTTTTTATTTCCATTTATTTCTTTCAATTTTATTTTCATTTTATTTCTTTCAATTCTTTTTTTTTTCATTTTATTTCTTTCAATTTTATCTAGAAATAACTTCAACCCTTTTTCTTAAGTTTACAATTTCTCTTTATTATATTACATCCATTTATTTTCACTTACTACTTATTATTATTCATTCATTTATTATTGCATGACCTCATTTATTTACATTTTTTTATCAATAGTATTCATGTCCCTTTTAATTTCCTAGCATTTCCATTTTATTTACTTAAGTTAATAATCATCTATTTGAATTACTTACCTTTAATTATATCCACTTATAGTAAAATTTCAATTATAACTTAAGTTTATAACATTAAATTTTCATTTATAATAGAAAATTCATTGAATACTTTCATTATTTCAAATTTCTACTTGTATAATATACTATTACAATCTCTTATTAAACATTTCAACTTCTAATATTTGGTAAGTCATATATGTTTTTTAAGGGTGTAATTGAAAGTTATACAAGTTTCTCATTTCTTTTAATTAATTCATTGTTCAATAAATTTTTACCTTTTCCTTATAAGTTACAATTTCAACTTCCTTTTTATTTCCTTTATAACTTAGTCTTAAATCTCTTACCTACATTAGAGGTTTCAATTATTAATTACTTACCTTTCATTTCACTACAATAATTGTACAATTAATTAATGGAAATTTAAGAATTTAATACTGGGTTAAATTTCAAATTATTTTAAAAAATAGATAAATATATTCTTACAACTTATATATCTCTAATTATATTTAAAACAATTCAAAATTTATATATTTTTCAAAAATGAATCTGCAGTAGAACTACTACAGTGGCCTTTCCCCTTCGAAACTCGAAAATGAAAGTCGATGATGCGGCCGCCATCACCGAAATTATTTTCCAGCGACAGAGAGGTGATTACAAAACCTTTTTTCTCCAAAATCTTCTTTAAAACGATTCTTCCGAATTATAATAAATATTTATATTAGAAAGTACTTATAAACAATATTATTATATTCCAAAATTTATTCGAAAGAAATTTCAAAACCCTGGATCTTAAGTTCTACATTTCCAAATTTCATTCATTTTATTTTCAATCTTATTTCAATTATTATTTATACACTTTGTTACCTAACAACCAATCTATTGCCGCCAAATATAGATATCATTTGAAAAAATTAATTTTATATAGAAAATATAATAGGCAAAATTATTTCATTCACCTATATAAAACAAATATCATGTCGGTCTGTCCTATTAAGTGTTTAGAAATCCCTATTGATGTCACAGCGTCCCATGCATCAACCAGAATTTATAAATACGAAGCGCAACGGATTAACACAATATTAAAATCTTTTTATAACACTAACAAATACGCTCTTTCATATATATACACTCAGCGACTCCCATAGGGTATTACTACCGTATTAATAAAGAGTCAAACCCCACAAAGCTAAGGTTTATCGCTAAACCAAAGCTCTGATACCAACTGTAACGTCCTGCCATGTCGCACGCTTAAAATTGACATACATGTCGATTCAAAGAATATGGAAGGGCGGATTGTTATGGGGTAAATAAGAAAACAGAGAAGAGAAAAAAACTAAACAGAATCTCACAGCGGAAGAGTAAAATATAATAATAAATATACGGATCATAAAACTGTTTACAAAACATTTGATTCTTCTTTATACAATAAATATCAGAGTTCACATACCAATGCAGCGGAATTAAATAGTGTAGTGGAATAATATAGTAGATAGTAATACTATAAATCTTCGTCTTCGTCCTCCAAAATAAAATCTTCAAATCCTGAAACGCTCGGACTGACCCGAGCGTATTATGTGAGTTAAATTAACAGAAATAAATATGAGTGCAGTAACTCTAGAGATGCTCGGGATTTACATCTCCTAAGGATCTGTTAAACTATTTACTATGTAGTATATTGCGCTATTGTAATAGTGTCTATTTATAAAATAAACTTACTTTTAAATAGCGTTAAGGGGTTACCCATATAGCCCTTAACACAAAATATATTCCCATAGTCTATACAGTACCGTAATCTCCCCCGTACTGGGCGTCCTCAAAGGGCACTCCATAGGTATGGTACAAAACCAAAATCGTATAAGGCGCTCTAGGGTAGGTGTAACGACCCAGAATTTTTATTAATTAAAATTTGAATATTTAATTAATTTTAAATATTAATAAGTGAGTATATAAGTCAAATAAATTTTTATTTGAATAATTGGATTTAATTGGATAATTAAATCGATAATTTAATATGTTAAATTATGGAAATAATTGAAAATTGGGTTAAATATGATTGAAAATGATTTGTAAAATTTTATTTTATCATATGGGAGTTAGAATGATATTTTAGAACTTTTAAAATCGAATTAAAAGTTAATTTGTGAAAATTGAATATTTTAATATTAAAATCGACTAGTGAAAATAGTCAATTTTTGAACAGTCTCAGAATTGGACGAAACCCGTTCCATTGGATCCGTAATAGTTAGTTATTACCGGATTTCAATTTTCGTGTCAATCGAAGTTGTCGTTTGATCGTAGCAGCTCGAAACGCATCGAATTATTTTTAATATTAATTTAGCGAGTTAAAATAGCCATTTTTCAAAAAGTTTCGGATTTCGACGAAACCAGTTTCATCGGATCCGTAATGTGATATTATTGTAAGGTTTCAAATTTCGTGTCAATTGGATTTACCGTTTGTCCGGTACGAATTAAAACGCCTGGAAATCGTTTAAATCGGTTTAATTTAAATTGAGCGTTTGTAGCCATAACTCGCACAGATGTCCGAATTAGCTTTCGAAACCTATTCCATTATGTCCGGAACGCGGGGTAAACCCTAGAAACGCTGGTTATGGCACGTAAATCGGAGTTCGGAATTTCCGGGATGAATAGTGTCGTTCAAAACTCTATAAATAGCACCCTTCTCTTCATAAAAAAAATAATAATAATAACCTAATCTAAAACCCTAGCCGCCAGTTTCGAATTCAAAGGCCAGAAATTCGCAACCTTTCCCCCTCGATTACTCCAAATCCGTCAGCAATTAGACGAAACTTTCAACTACAAAGATCGAGAGCTCGTCGAGAGCTTTACATCCAACGGTGGATTCGAGCAATCGTCGCCATTTGAATGAGGGTATGGCCCGCGTTCCCTGATGTTGCACACGCAACCCTAGGCACCAGGTGGGGCCGAGCTCTATGAGCTTGGGGCCGAGCAAGGAGTTGGGTGAGGGCTTCGCGATGGAACTCTCTGATCGAGATATAGGTTGGTGATGGAGGAGAAAAATCTAAACCTAGTTTATGATAATGGGTTCGGCTATGTGCTGTGTACGCGCGTGATTATGGGCGTGAGGGAGATGAAGTTTGAGGAGCGTTGGATCTGCATTGGACGGCCACGATCTTGTGAAGGTTAAAAAGGAAATTAATGTTGTAAATTATAGTTAAAATCGTGTTTAAACTTCAAATAATCATAACTTTTTCATACGAGGTCGAAAACGCGCGAAACCAGTTGCGTTGGAATCGTATAGACGAGCATTACGCGATGAAATTGTATTGGAGTCATTTGAAGTTAGTGAAAATTTTGGGTAAAATTAAACGTCCGTTTAATTTTATTTGAAATAAATCGCTAAAATGAAATTGAAATCAAGGTGAGAACTTCTCACTCAATCGAATCGGTTTCGATTTTATTTTAAATAGTTAAATTTAAAATATTTAAATGCATGTTTGAATGATGATTGTTATCTATTGATTGTTAAAATAGACATTATGCGCCGTTAGTAAGCGGATGTTATTTATTAAAAACATATACCGCGAATATTTCATAAACAGTGAAATTGGTATTATATATAATAGCAATATATATATATATATTGGCATATGTATATATTGGAGTTATTGATTTTCCGCATTTGTATAGCGGATGAGACCCTATTGCACCGTCTATTAAGCGGATAATATTTTAAATCCCATATACCGCGATAATTTCGTACTGGAGCGAAATTGGTATTGTGCTAATGTTTGTGGATGCAGGAAAACAGGTTGGAGGGATCCAACTGGATTCCTCAACAGTATTTATTTGATTTCAGATATTTTGATATTTGATGGGTTATCATATCGATATATGATATCATTGTTGTCGTGATTGACTACTTGGTGTGTGGCATCATTGGACCAAATTTGGAATTTTAAAATGATTTATAAAGTGATTTTTGAAAATACACTATATTTTTTTGAATTGATCCATTATAAATAAATAAGTGTTATATTTTTAAAGTTATAAAAATTATGATTTTGAGAAATACTGTTAAAGATTTATTTTGAGAAATATGGGATTAATGATTTTATAAAAATAGTTAATCGGGATTTTTGAATTTATTATGAAAAGTTGAAATATAGGATTTATAAAATTTAATTATTTTATAAATCAAAATGTTGAAATTATAAAGGAGATTAAAGAAGTTTTAAAATAATAGTATAAATTGATTTTATAAAGGATTTATAAATTGATATTTATAAATTAAAATATTTGAATTATAAAACGAGTTTTTATAAGTGTTAGAATGAATTGTGAAAATTCATAGAATTATAAACGGTGAAGTTAGAAATGGAATTTTACAAGCAGTATGTTTATAAAATTTATGAAGTTATTAAAAGAATGGTTTTGGATAAATAATTGAATCTTATAAGTTATAAGATTTATAATTATGAAGTTTAAAGGAACGATTGTGCAAACAAATAAATTCTAAGTATTTAACTTATAACATGAACTTTTGTTTTATAATTGAGTTATAAATTGAATAGGTTAATAAAGGAATTTTATAAAAGGAGATGTTATAAAATAAATAATAAAGGAGTTTATAAACGTTGTTTATAAATTCGCAAACGACTTATTTTGATAAGTAAATTGTTGTAACCTATTAATGGGGTTATATTCACATTTTTGACTGTGAATAATCCTTTGAAACAAAATGAATGGAAATGATGAAATTGTTAACGTAGTATATTCACGTTTTTGAATAGTGAATAATATGTTAAAGAAAATGTTTAGATTTGATGTTTTAAATTGAATTAAAACGATCTAACGATGTTTTTAATTGTGTTGAGATTTGAAACCATAGGTTTCAACATTCATTGTTGAAATAAACGTTTTCGAGAAATAGAAGGAAATGGTGGACTATAACACCGTTGTTATAGTAAATGATTTCCGAAAGGAAATGTTTTGTATAGTATTGGGATTTATATATCTATTTTAATTTCGAATCCTTATACTAGTGATTTTGGGTTGTCGTAACGATGTTTTACGCAACATTCGTTTTGGCCCAAATAAATACGTTTAAGAGAATGATTTCCTTAAAAGAATGAAATATATACTTAATTTCGATTGAAGTATATTGAATATTTTCCAAGTGTTGAAAATAAATAAAATTTGTGAATTACTTATGAATAAATAAGTATGGAAATGTTTTCCAATATAAAGGGAATATTTTGAGAATTCATCTTTTTGAAGATAAATTGAAATGAATAATTGAAATCGTATATTCATAGATATTTTGAAATATAAATTCACTATGGAATTTATAAAAGAAAGTGGGATTTGTTTAAAAATAAATATTGATTTATTTTTGAAGTGTGAAAATTATATATCTTGTAAAGATATTTTGGAAAATAAATAATTTGGAAAATTATTTGGAAACTGGTGATGTGTGCATATCCATTGATAGTTCAATAACCGACTATCAATATTTCCCTTTGAATGGGTAATTGATGTGATTTGCTTGAATTTGATTGCACACTTATTTTTAAATTCTTGCGCTCGTTATTCGGATTACCCATTCCGAATAGTGATACGACGTAATGGATCGCATTGAAGATCGGTGTTGAAGACCGGATATTTGCGAAAGCGATAGGATGACCTATCGATTGTCTCTGCACTGGGTAGCTCCTGGTATAGAGATTCCCTAAGTGATGGAAAATTCGATCGGGATTGTGAATACCCGGATTGCAAGGGCTTCGTGAGAAGTGCCTTCGGTTTTGTTCGATCCCGGAACAGACTTGTATGGATTGTATGTCTGACGTTACAAATTGAGATATAAAGCAGATTTCTTTCAAATATATTTCTGTTGGTGGCGGAGAATTTATTCTTTTAGCTTAACACCCTTCTTTGAGACGTACGAGCTCAGAGGTTATGTAGTTGAATGTTATCAGCGATATATTCCCAATTTGGTAATGTGACATGCTGAGTGTTGCTGTAAATGATCATTGTGTTGATTATTTGTGATAGGATCGTTTATTTGATCGTCTATCATGGTGATCATTTCTATGATCATTTGTTGACCCAAAGCATGGCTTTTGTATAAAGTATGTTTTTGTGGACGTGACTTCGTCGAGCCTCACACCCCGTGAATGGTCAAAACAGGAAAGATGCGGGAAGGTTATGAGGGGTAGCGCCCTTTAGGATATGTGCATTTCCTTCTGGAAAAGGGTGGTATCATGGTATGGAGCCCAGATACTTACTCATGTTGAAAACACTTTATGATTGTGTGAATTGATTACGAGCGCTCGGTTGAAAGGTCCCAAAGGACCGGGGGATGGCATATTCGGTCAGTTGTTACTCAGTTAGGGGTAACCCGGCCTTGTGTTGGTAGAGATCCGGTTTGGTTCTCGGGGATGTCCATCCAGAGGCATTCTCATGTGGCAATGGGAAGTTCCTTGGCCTGATCATTCGTTGGAAATCCAAAGAAACAATACGAGACTTGTACGGTTTTAGTTGTATAACCTGCTATGGAATGTGGCGGTAACCTGCTAATGAACATAATTAGCTATAGTAGGCAAACGATAATGGTCCTATGTTGGCTAAGATTTATATTCTACTTTCGAAATGAATTTTTCCTACACTATGCACTAATAATAATATAAAAATGTTCTTTTAAATGCGTATCAAGCATCTTTGACTATCATAAGGAGAAATCTCCTCCGATTCTGCGTTTGCATTGTGTGTGTGTGCGGGAGGCCTTATGGTAGTCTCATTTTTAAAAGCATTGCGAATTGACTTTAAAAATATTCTTCTATTTTGATTTCAAAGATAAATAAACTGTTTTGAGTTCTCACACCAGTCACATGACTGACTCGGAGTTTATTGTTTTCCTTCCTAAACTCTGGGTGCCCACCAATTTCCACACGGGCAGTTAAGAGTTAGGTTTATCAGGATATTCTGGATATGCAGGAGTTGCTGGAGGCAAGCTGGATGGCATGGCGTATTACTTATATAGTATTTCTTTTTCCGCTGCACTATTTGTTGTTGTTGTACACTCTGATGATGTAATGAAATGTGATGTAATGTAATAACTGATATAGTTCTTTGTTTAAAGATTATTCATTTATTATTATATGTTGTTCCGCTGCGAATTGTGAGATTCTGATGTTGTTCTGTTCTTTTCTGTTCCGTTCTATTTTCTATTTTCTTTCCTCTCTATTTTCTTTTCCCTATCTTTTCTGTCTTTTTCTTCTTTTTCTTTTTCTTAAAACCCTAAGTGTTCGGTTTTTCCGTCGTTCGATTGCTCGGCAGTCGATAAAGTGAGTATCGATGTTGAATTTTCGAAAGTCGAAGAATCGGGTCCTTACAGTAGGTGAAACGGCATAACTAGGCAATGCCAGGGTAGATATACCAATTAGGCTTCCAGGTCGATGGTAACGCGTAGCCGCAGCTACTGCCCACCTCGAGCCACACCCCCAATAAAAAAAATCAAAAGTGGCCACCGAATTAATCCAAGAGTCAAAGTATAATATCGAAGGGATGTGTCCGATCAAAGGTGCTACCTTATTAACCCGTCAATCGCTCCTGTTTTAGCCACCTTATGCCAACTCATGGGAGTTGGGTCCACGTATTTACCTTACAGGAAATGCCGCCACCAACCTACTTCATTCTGGAATCTCCACCGCGTACACGGTTGTTAAAGTGGTTTTCGGAGTTGGCAGAGAGTATGACAACTTCCGATCCCTGTCTCTTCGACAACCAAACGTTATTATAACACCACGGTCATTTAAAAATAATTATACTTCCAAAACCAGAATAAAATATCTATTTCAAAACCATATAAATACGATATCCTTTCCATTTCAAAACAAACTCGTTTGATATTATTTTTATAAAAACCCAAATAAATATAATATCAATCTATTTCAAATATGTTTCTTTTCCAAAATCATATTGCTTTAAAATTTATAAAAATTGGAAACCAAACATTGAATTATAACTTTCAAACCATAATACTTCGAAAATTCATAGCTTTAACCCATAACTTCTAAAACTTGGATGGTTTGGATATTCAAACGGTATATAGAATAAAATAGTTTGCATTTAAAATTCCTTTATAAAATAAAATAATTTCAGCGACTTACAATTTATTTTATTTAAAATTAAGTCAAAATCAATAGATTTCAAAATCGCTTTCAGTTTCAATAACCACTTCGGTTTCAATATATTTCAAACTTTGAATATTAAACAATTGGAACTAAGGTTGGAAATTTCTATTCAACAATTTAAAGTCCTATTATTTAGTTTGAAATAATTGCCTAATAAACCCGTAATCATTTAAGTAAAACTCAAATTACTTATAAAAAAAATTTCCGTCAATTTATTTATACTAGTAATATTCATTTAATTCACCTTGAATACAATTTCAGTTATAAATATCATACCCTTTTTAAAATTTCAAGTTAATAAATTTTACATCAACTTATGAAGTTAAATTCTTAATTAAGTTCAATTTCAAATAAAATTTTCAATTTAACTCCCAATCTTAATTGATTTAAATCATTTAAAATTCTATATATTTTCAATATCTTAACATGTACCTAACCATATAATATAAAATAATCAAACTCCATTATTCAACTTATTTATTTTATTTAACAAATTCATACATAGCTTACATTCAATACTTTAACTATATATGTATATATAAAATAAGATTTTATATAAGATCAAAATTAATATTTATTAAACCGCATCCTATCCAAACCATAGAAATCATTTCAAAAATAATTTTATATATATACCGCGGTGCCTGTATATAATTTTCTATCCTATGGTCAAGTGATACGGATATTTATCATTTCAATCCGCAATTTAATAAAAAAATGCGGTTTTATATCATTTCAACCCGCAATCCCGAATGAAATGAAATGCATAACAACTTGTAGTTAATATAAATAAACATCCATTCATCCAAATATCAGTCATCAACCATTTATTACAAATCATCATCCAATTTAAACAAACATCAATATAGAGCATATAAAATATAACAGGTAATAAATAACAGGTATTAACTAACAGTTTATATTCAATAATAAATTTAATAACTATTTAACTAGCAGTTTATATGCAAATAAATAAATTTTAACTGTCAATTTATATGTAATAATAAAATTAATTAACAGTTAAATTAAATAAATGCGATTCAATTGAGATGATGAATAAATTATGCAAACAGTCATAAATAAATTTCTACTCATATCTTAAATCAATTTAACAAACATAAGAAAACTTAGAAGTTGTGAGTGGGTTAAAACACTCAACTTTTGAATTTAAATTGAATTTAAATCCAATTTAAACTCAAAGTTTTGACAGTCTCCAAATTGGTCCAAACTATCGTCAACAGATCCGAAATTTTATTTTGATCCTAACAAAAAAAATCGTGTGAAACGGGATTCGGATGTAGAAGTTATGCACGTTTGAAACTATATGATTTAAATTTTGAAACAATTGAAAAAAATAAAATAAAAATAAATCAAGTGGACCCCGCTCACCCACGTCAGCGTCTCCCTGCTACTATCACGCGCACGAAGCTCTCAACAGTAAATTCCCCCAGACCACGCGTATTGACCACCAACCGCCGGCTCCATACGCCACAACTGCCCACGTCGACCTTGCCGTTAGACTCGCCGCTTCGCCCTCTTCACTGCCGCCCTCTTTCGAACG
The DNA here is from genome assembly GCA_030765085.1 of Allium cepa. Classification (NCBI taxonomy): domain Eukaryota; kingdom Viridiplantae; phylum Streptophyta; class Magnoliopsida; order Asparagales; family Amaryllidaceae; genus Allium; species Allium cepa. The sequence goes on along the minus strand of CM060937.1, from coordinate 105,245,467 downwards.
CCTCCATCTGCAGGCCGCCGACGCACCCCTCTAGGGTTTCAAAATCTATTTCGAATATTCCGACCGCCTCGCCATCATCTAGGCCGAGCGACACCCCTCAAACAGCTCCAGACACCAATCTCCACAAAACCCCCATGGCAATTTCGCCTATCGTCAACGAAATCGAAACCTTAAATTCTGACTTTGACCTCGATTTCTGAGCAAATGGAAACCCGAATCGAAAAACGAATTATACCATTGAATTACGCTCGTCGAGAGCATCAGCATATATATTATTTTTACATTTTTTTGAGGACTTTGAATTTTAGGCTTTGGATCTAATTTTTTTTTAAATTTGAATTTAGATCTAGGGTTTGCAGTCATTGGGAAGAGGAGGAGCTGAGGAAATGAATGCACAAACAAATGAGGATAGATGGGGCTAGGGTTTATAACTGGATTTATATAGGTAGGTTAGATATAGAGTAGATGGATCCGATAAACAAACGTGTTGAACGATAATTGGCCCAAAAAGACCGTTCTGACCCCGGAACGAAATTTGGTGAACCCATATATCAAAATTGGTGTTTTAAAATATTCTGAACGTGATGGCAAAAGTTTCACGTTCAAATTTCATCGTATGAAGAAGTTATGCTGAAATCAATATTTTCAAATTGATTTCAATTAAATCGATTTCAAGGCGTTTCGCGTTCGTACGATCAAACAACAAGTCCGATCGCTACGAAACTGGAAATGCTACAATAATTCACTGTTACGGATCCGATGAAACTAGTTTCGTCGAAATCCGAGTCTGTGAAAAAAATGGCTATTTTTATATTAATTAAATAAATTTAAAATAAATTAATTAAATCAAATTTCGCGTTAAAATTCCGAAATTTGCAATCTTTATCCCTTTAAAATTCTCAAACATTTACAATGATTTTAAAAAAATTTAAATGTCAATTTATTAAAGATAAATAAATATACATCTTCAATTTCATAAAATTCCATATTATAGATAAATTTCTGTATTCCTATTAAATTTGAGTTAACTCGTAAGTATTCCATTTGTAAATTTCAAATAGAAGGGTTTACCATTGGATTTAAAATTATTACATAAATATTTCCCAATTTTCAACATAATTTTTAAATTAACGTAATAATTAAATATTTGATTTCATTTATTGGCAATAAATCCAACTATTATAAATTAAGTAAATTTACTCACCATTGAAAATTCAAATCCTATAATTCATCAAATTTATCATCTTGATTTACTTATTAATTTATAATTCTTTAAACCAATTCCCATCTCAATTTTAAATGTAAATTATTTTACCAATTATAGTATTTATTTCACTTTCTTGAAATAATCCCTTTATTACGCTCTGAACCCAATTTATTGTAATAAGTTTCTAATTAAACGGATTAGATTCAATTTCAACCTTACACATAAGTTTAGGTTATAATCAATTTATAACGTATTTCTTTCTTAGTTATTACTTTACATACTTCTCATATTAATTTCTCAATTAATCATAATGATTAAAGTAACGCTTATAAGAAATACGACCCTATAATTGCTCAACATTTAAACGAACGTTATTTCATTTTCCATTAGTGTAACATTCATTTATTTTTATTATCACTTATTACAAATTCTAATTCCATTAACAAATAAGCAGGTAATTTATAATATACATTACAAATTTTAAATTTACCACTATTCATTATTATTGACTTAATTTAGCATTACTTACATTGCATTAACATTGTTACTTAAAATCTCTATCCAATTGTAATTAATATTCTAATGAGTACATTTACTCTTTCCGTTACGTTATAAATTATCAACAAAGAAACGTTTATTACTTTCAACAACATTGTAATTACTAATTACCTACATTGATTGTATAAGTTTTTCATTATTATCATTTATTAGAATTCTATTCAACTTTCCATCTTATGCATATAGTTAATCTTTTTATTGATTTTACCTTCAAAATTTTCAGTTATTTTCTTAACTTACAAAAAGGCAATGATTAATTACATTTAATCGCTATTAATTAAATGCATTGATAACGAACAATAGTTGTCACCATTATACAATTTATAACATTTGTAATTTATTCTCTACAACAATTATTTCAACAACTCTCATTATATACATTTATTCCAATTTCCGTTTAAATGTTTTTATTACAAAATCAATTAAATACTTTCCTTTCTCGCATTAAATTATGCACCTGTATAATCCTTTCCACCATTCATTATTTAGAATTCTATTTAAGTTTCAATCTCTTGCAATAACTCATTTATTATACATTTGCATATCAATAAACAAGGTTCCAATAAATAAGATTTATTCAATTCACCTTATATACAGGTACAATACTTACCATTTTATTTATTTAAATTTTATTCATATTACAAATAAAGGCTTTAATTACCATTCATATATTTTATTTTAGCCTTCATTTCAATATAAATTTACCCCCTTTATTATTTCTATTAAAAATTAATTACAAAATTCTATTAAATTAACAAATTAAATTGTCGAAATTTACGGGTCGTTACACTCTCCCCTCTCAAAACTTTTCGTCCCCGAAAAGGAAAAGAAGGGAAATGAAGAACTAAGAAATCAATATACTTTATTCACACATTAACTTTATAAGCAATTAAATTTATAAAATTAATTAACTTAGATAAAATATCTCAATTTTTGGAAAACATTTTCAAAATATTTCTAAGTTCACAATTTACGAAAAATTTTGGCAGTGTCTCCTTTGTACGGAGAGGCTCGGGAGAAAATAAAATATTAAATATAACAAAATATCACATATAATACCCAAAATATTATATCCCAACACGGGAAAATATATAAAATATCGCTATAAATCGTAATCCGAAACGTACCAATTTGTCGGGCAATTTACGCTTAATTTATGGAACCAAAAGCAGTAGCAATTGCTTCCATAACCTGCATTCACTTATAAAATCCAAAGGGTCAACAATTTATATGAAGTGAAATATTTATGTGGTTTCAGTCGCTAACAAAAAATCAACACAACAACCATCAATTTCACAAACAGCATACACAACAAATACAAAACAACCATTCAATCAAACAAACAAATAGTTGTTCGGTTTTAAAACTTTTAAATTGTACGGAATGAAGAATAAACCATCAAGTGCATCATTTACTCAATAGTCTTAGACTAAACACAATGGATTATTCATCCATCCCAACAAAATTAAAGTTTCCTTACCCAATCAACCACAAACTACGACAAACGACAATTTCAACAATAGAGTTAGTCTATTCTTATTCATTCCATTTATACATTTATTATTTCATTCATATAACAGCTTATCTTTTTATTTTCATTTATTTCTTCAATTTTATTTTCATTTTATTTCTTTCAAAATGTTTTTCATTTTATTTTTTTCAATTCTTTTTTTTTTCATTTTATTTCTTTCAATTTTATCTAGAAATAACTTCAACCCTTTTTCTTAAGTTTACAATTTCTCTTTATTATATTACATCCATTTATTTTCACTTACTACTTATTATTATTCATTCATTTATTGTTGCATGACCTCATTTATTTACATTGGTTTATCAATAGTATTCACGTCCCTTTTAATTTCTTAGAATTTCCATTTTATTTACTTAAGTTGATAATTATCTATTTGAATTACTTACCTTTAATTATATCCACTTATAGTAAAATTTCAATTATAACTTAAGTTTATAATATTAAATTTTCATTTATAATAGAAAATTCATTGAATACTTTCATTATTTCACATTTCTACTTGTATAATATACTATTACAATCTCTTATTAAAAATTTCAACTTCTAATGTTTGGTAAGTCATATATGTTATTTAAGGGTGTAATTGAAAGTTATACAAGTTTCTCATTTCTTTTAATTAATTCATTGTTCAATAATTTTTTACCTTTTCCTTATATGTTACAATTTCAACTTCCTTTTTTTTCCTTTATAACTTAGTCTTAAATCTCTGACCTACATTAGAGGTTTCAATTATTAATTACTTACCTTTCATTTCACTACAATAACTATACAATTAATTCATGGAAATTTAAGAATTTAATACCGGGTTAAATTTCAAATTATTTTAAAAAAATAGATAAATATATTCTTACAACTTATATATCTCTAATTATATTTAAAACAATTCAAAATTTATATATTTTTCAAAAATGAATCTGCAGTAGAACTACTACAGTGGTCTTTCCCCTTCGAAACTCGAAAATGAAAGTCGATGATGCGGCCGCCATCACCGAAATTATTTTCCAGCGACAGAGAGGAGAGTACAAAACCTTTTTTCTCCAAAATCTTCTTTAAAACGATTCTTCCGAATTATAATAAATATTTATATCTGAAAGTACTTATAAACAATATTATTATATTCCAAAATTTATTCGAAAGAAATTTCAAAACCCTGGATCTTAAGTTCTACATTTCCAAATTTCATTTATTTTATTTCAATTTTATTTCTATTATTATTTATACACTTTATTACCTAACAACCAATCTATTGCAGCCAAATATAGATATCATTTGAAAAAAATTATTTTATATAGAAAATATAATAGGAAAAATTATTTCATTCACCTATATAAAACAAATATTATGTCGGTCTGTCCTATTAAGTGTTTAGAAATCCCTATTGATGTCACAGCGTTCCATGCATCAACCAGAATTTATAAATACGAAGCGCAACGGATTAACACAATATTAAAATCTTTTTATTACACTAACAAATACGCTCTTTCATATATATACACTCAGCGACTCCCATAGGGTATTACTACCGTATTAATAAAGAGTCAAACCCCACAAAGCTAAGGTTTATCGCTAAACCAAAGCTCTGATACCAACTGTAACGTCCTGCCATGTCGCACGCTTAAAATCGACACACATGTCGATTCAAAGAATACGGAAGGGCGGATTGTTATGGGGTAAATAAGAAAACGGAGAGGAAAAAAAAACTAAACAGAATCTCACAGCGGAAGGATAAAATATAATAATAAATATACAGTTCATAAAACTGTTTACAAAACATTTGATTCTTCTTTATACAATAAATATCAGAGTTCACATACCAATGCAGCGGAATTAAATAGTGTAGTGGAATAATATATTAGATGGTAATACTACAAATCTTCGTCTTCGTCCTCCAAAATAAAATCTTCAAATCCTGAAACGATCGGACTGACACGAGCAAATTGAAAAGACAAAACACTCGAGTCAGAACTAAAAGATCTTATGTGAGTTAAATTAACAGAAATAAATATGAGTGCAGTAACTCAAGAGATGCTCGGGATTTACATCTCCTAAGGATCTGTTAAACTATTTACTATGTAGTATATTGTGCTATTATAATAGTGTCTATTTATAAAATAAACTTACTTTTAAATAGCGTTAAGGGGTTACCCATATAGCCCTTAACACAAAATATATTCCCATAGTCTATACAGTACCGTAATCTCCCCTGTACTGGGCGTCCTCAAAGGGCACTCCATAGGTATGGTACAAAACCAAAATCGTATAAGGCGCTCTAGGGTAGGTGAAACGGCATAACTAGGCAATGCCAGGGTAGATATACCAATTAGGCTTCCAGGTCGATGGTAACGCGTGGCCGCAGCTACTGCCCACCTCGAGCCACACCCTCGTTTCAAAACGAACTCGTTTGATATTATTTTTAGATAATAAATTCTTAAGTGGTACTTGTTTAAAAATAAAAGGGTTAAAAATCGAGATTTTTAATAGATTGGAGAGATAGAAGTGAATATGGAAATAAGTATAAAATTGGTTATGTGGGTACTCTTGTAAGATTTTCAAATTTACGAAATGAAATTAGAAACGAGAAATTAGGATTGTTTTTTTAAAAGAGGATTTTTTATTATCAACTAGGTAAATTTAAAAGTTTTAAAAATATTCATTAAACTAGTTATTTAATTATTAGTTAGTTACATTATAATGATTGTTATAGATTTATTATTATTTAGGAACTAGTCAGCATTTTTGTTTTAAAAGATTAATTATCAAATATTAATATGGCTTTGTATAATAACTTTTATTTAAGTATATCTCCCGAGATTAAACTTGAAAATTTATTTTAGGACTTATAAGCATTATTTTGAGATAATTTTTAAATAAAGTCGGAAGTAATGGTATACTCGCATGGTGTCATCGGAGGCAGTGAGTGCCTGCAGTTAAGTCTTGGATTTCTCTGGGATAGAGACGTAACGATTGAGCTATGAATCCATGGTTTGATACTGCAAGGGTACTTTTCAGATTATTGTAAAGGTCTCCAAATTTGTTTGAAAGAATAGTTCTGTGAATATACTAAATTCGATAAGAAAGTGTATGTTTTGGATAAAGAGATTTAAGTGATTGAAATTTAAACTGAATAAGACTTAGTGTTTTTCAGCGGAAAATGAAATCTATGATTGTATGATTGTTTATTTGATAGTTAAATAACTGACTATCAAATCTAGACCTAATTATAACTTTAGAAATATCTAGAAGAAGCATGGAATTATATGGTACAGTTACCGTTCATGGTGCTATACTGTACGTGTAAACTCGTTTCGTTCTTCTAGAACAATGAAAAGGAAATCCATCCACTAACGGTTAGGATGTGATCTCTGATCTAATTTTCATTTGTTTATTTCCTAAAGAACTGAGGTTGAGTTTACTGGAAATATCGAACGTTGTTTCGAAGAGACCGGGTCGGACAAGTTATTCGAAAATCACTTCGATCCAACGAGTACGTTTTCGATGTGAAAATAAGAGCATGGAGTCGAAGATGGAGCAGTGAAGTGCAAGAGCTAATTGCTACTAATCCTGAGGGTGGTTACAAAATGGATGTAGTAGGAATAGTGCCTTTGGTTCCGTTCGAACCCGGAACGAACTTGTATGGATGAATGCTATCAGTACGTTGTCATTAGAGGACAATAAGCATTCTAAACGAAATTTTCCTAAAAAGGTAATCGTAGCCTCTAGCCCCATCAATCAGGAATGACTGAAAAGCAGGGGAGATGCGGCAAGGCTAAATGGGTAGCACCCAATTAGGGTATGTTTATCACCTTTCTAGATACCCTCGGATATTATTACTGCGATTCATTGAAGGAGCTTGGAAAGGGGTGGAAGCACACGGGGTGATAGCATATTCGACCTATTCAGGTTAAGGATAATCCGGTCTTGTGTAGCAGGGGATCCCGGCATGGTCCTCGGTACACTATTTCTAGATGTGTATTGTGACAGGTGATACCCCATTGCCTAGTCATTTATATGGAATTCATTCTCCAATAAGCGCCATACGGTTTTGACTGTGCCCAACTATGTTGAAATGTGACATGCAAGCATTTCAGCTATTTGAATAAGTATTTGTACTTAGACACTATTATAATATCAGATGATTTTGATATGAAATGTTTTGGTTATAAGGTAAAAACCCATAATGTTTGTGTGGCATGGTCGTACGAGGTACCTTTGATTTTCAAAATGATTTTGAAAAGTTAATAATTCAAATTGAGTGTGTTTTCTTACACTGGTTTTCCAGACCGACTCAGGTGTTATTTTATTATAATGATCAGGTCTGACTGAGTATTATAGGTTCATGTTAGGATGCTATGGAGCTCAGGAGATGAGCTAGATGGCGAAGATGTATTACTCCTATTTTATTTTATTCCGCTGTAGTGCTTTGTTTGAAATTATCAGCAAATTGTGAAGGCAGGTTGTTATAATTGTCCAGACTGGTAATTATTGATTTTTGTACTCTGATGTGAGATATGTATATTACAGTTTTAATTTATGTAAAGAACTCTCTATATTAAATATTATTCAGTCCGCTGTGAGATTCTGTTTTGTTTAGTTTCATCTTTCTTCTACCTATTTTCTTTTCCCTCAACAATCTGTCATTCCGACACTCGACCGTTCGGCATGTTATATGATTATTTATATCGATTTTCGAGGGTCGAAAAGGTGGGCCATCATAGTTGGTATCAGAGCTTTGGTTGGCGATATACCTAGGCTTTGGTGGAGATTACTCATTAGAGATGGAGTCAGTAGTACTCTAGAATGAGTTGAGTGTATTAATAGCTATGAGAACGTATTTTTTAGTGAATATAAAATGTTTTTATATCGTGTTAACTTATCAGTTGAGTGTTTATGAATTCTGATCAGTACGGGAAGTACCACCATATCGATAGGGGTTTCTAAACTCTTAAACAAGGTAAACTGACATAGTATTGTTTAAAGGGGTTTCCAAACTATTTTTTATTATAAATGAAATAATTTTCTGAAATTATTATAGTGTATATAGTTGGAGTGTTGGTTGTTAATATTATAATCAAAGATAAATTATAAAATTTGAAATGATTATATATATAACCAAATAGAAATTATATAAGAATGATTTATACGAAGGTGTATAACTAAAATTGGATTGAAACCAAATTTGAATTTTAACCCCGGAAATTTTGGAAAATGTTTTAAATTGGATTTGAACAAAATGTTTGGAAATTTTTTCTTAGAGCTTTTGGAAATGTCTTCCAAAGTGGCTTGAAAGGAATAATAGTAATAGTAGTTTGGAGATACTTCTGAATAGAAATTGTTTTAAATGAATTTCGAAAGTAGGGAAGCACTGAACTAACTTTGGTCGCTGGAAAATAATACTGGTGAGTACGGTCGCATCATCGGTATACATTTTCGGGTTTCTAAGTGATGGATTGCTACCGTGGTGGTTGGCTATGAATACTTGCTTTGGGCTTGTTGTAAACAAGTTTTGTTTTAGAAATACCAAAGGGAAATTGTTTTTTGGAAAACCATGTTATTTTAAGATTTCGAAGGTATGGTATGATATATATAAATATGAATGAATATATATTTATGATTTCAAAATGATTTGAAATAAAACCGGATGATTAAATTCTGGAATCTCCATTTAAATAATTTGTAAAGTCAGAGAAATTCAGTTATTGAACTTATAATTTGGAGTTGGTATAGATAAGAATGGAAAACGTAAATTTTAATCCTAGAATTAGAATTTAACTTGAGTAAATTAAAGTGAACAAGATGGGTTGGAATTTAACTTAAGATAAGTTAAATAAAGTTGAATTGAATGGGATATAAAGTGAAATGTAAGATGATTATATAACTATAAGTTATGATTATTGAATGAAATGGTTAAACTTAGGCAATTAAGTGATATATATATATATATAATCTAGAGTTATAATTATAAGATGTTAATGGACTTAAGTGAGTAAAATGGGATTTTAAGTAAATAAGTTTTCAAACTTATGAACTGAGAAATAGAATAGTAAACCTAAATGAAAATGGTTTGATATTATGGTAGAAGAATGGAAATTTAAAATTTTGTATTTTAAATAGAGTATGAACTGAAATTTAGTAAATTGAATATAAATATGAATAGTGAAGTAATTATATAACTATATTTTATAAATATAGAATGTGAATAAACTTAAGTGGAAAAAAATTCAGGGAATTGTGAATAAATAAGTTGTATAACTTATTAAACTAGGAAAGTGAAAAAGTATAACGAAGTTAAAATGGTTAAGTAATTGATAACAAGGAACGAATTCAATCTAAGAGCAAATGAATTTAGTATGATTTTGGAATATGGTTTGGATGAGATGGGGTATGAACTTAAGTTACAAGCTGAATATGGACTTAAGCATCGATATGGAATGTTTATAATAAACCTTAGAAATAATATTATGAAATGGTTTATATATAAACTAGCACAAAATGAAATGTCATTCACTATAAAATGAAGTGAATAGCACTATGTGAATTGAATGAAAGTGAATGAAAAAAATGTAATATAAGTTGGAAGTAAAGTTAACAGAAATGCAAGTGTAGGAACCATGTTATGATATAATGAATTGCTCGAAATTCGATTTATATGGGATGATTTGCATGGGATATGGTATAAATTAGATATACTAAAATAAGTAAATGAAAGCACATAAATTGAATGAAAATGGATTAGAATTTGACTGCCATGGGAACTTAAGTGATTATTTATGAAATGAATTCATCAATAAACTAACATGGGTTGGGATGTTTTTAATATAACATAAAGCAAATAAGGTTTGGTGAATGGCATAAATGAGAATCAAATGGAAATTGGAAAAATTGATTTAGAGTCAATTTAAAAAGGAAATAAATTGAAGTTGATAAAATGGATTTGCATATAATGGGAGTGAATAATGAATGAAGTGAAAATGAATTGATTCTGAATCAATTTGAAATTGAATAAAAGTTAATTTATGCAAGTAAAGCACATATAAATCAATTTGGAATGAATATGAGTTTGGTTGTTGGAAATATGAATCGAATACAATAAATTTGGTTGTAAATCATTTTGAATTGAATGAAATGACATATATGATATATGGATCCATGGAAGAAAATTTAATTAGTGTTGGAACCTTAAAATTGCTTGTAATATATGATTGGCATGTTTGGGTTATGAAGTTTATATGTTTAGCTAGTTAAAGAAATGAAATGCTATAAAGTTTCATGGTTATGAAAATTATGTGCTTATTTTGAGTAAGTACAGGTATAGGGAGCTGTTTGGGTAGATTTTGGTTGCGTAAATACATATTGAATAAGCTGCTCACTTTAAATGCTAAAATAAAGGTACGCCTACGCAATAAAATAAAGAAATGATAATATATTGACATATATTTTGTTTTCTGATCGTGTGCGTCGATGTATATGTTTTTATCTCTCTTGTCATTTTGAAAAAGGCTCTCTGTACAAAGGAAACTCTGTCAAAAAATTTCGGAAATTTACAGTATTATAAAAAATTTAGAAAAATTTGAAAATTTTTGTTAACTAGAAAAGTTGATATTTGAACTATAATAGAAATCAAGGCTCTTGAAGTAGAAATGGAAGCTAATTGTTTTAGATGAAACTAAAAAATTTAGGGAAGTGAATGCAGGATTTTAACTGAGTGGGTTTTAAAGGTAAATGGGTTTAGGAGCATTTTCCCTACCTTAGCAATTTCGGGGATGAAATTCTTATAAAGGAGAAGGAATATAACGACCTGAAATTTTGACCGTTTAGTTTTGAACATTTAATTTATTTCTAAATGTTGAATTTGAATTATTAATTGACTTTGAGTATGAAAGAATCAGTGAAATAGTCTAAAATGTCAAATATATTGATAAACGGATTCAGTAAATGGTAATTTAATATTTGAATTTGGGCAAATATGGGAAATCTGGAGTTGGATGTGAATAGAAATGATTTCTAAGTTGATTTAAAACTCTATTTGAATTAGAGTGATGGTAATAGACTTTGAATGGAAATAAAAGTCGATAAATTTAATGTTTGAAATTTATATATTAATTTAATAATGGAAATTAATATTTGGAATAGTGCAAATAATTGAATTTATGAGTTAACATGAATCAAGTAATTTATAATATGGATATCGGTTCTATTTGATTTATAATTGAGTTGGTAAGTTTTTAAAACGGAAAATTTCAAGCAATTTCGTCAATTTTGAAAATCGCTCGATTTAATCGATGGGTTAAAATAGCCTTCCAGGGCACAGTCTCCGAATTCGATGAAACCGGTTCTGTTGGATCCGTAATAGTGTATTATTATCGGATTTCAAATTTTATCGCATTTAAAGTTACCGTTTGGTCATATGGTTGGATTTAAAATCGAAAATTTAATATTTTAATTCGATTCAAAAAGCAATCTTCCATATATGATTGAATTAGGTCCCGAAACATGTTCCATTGTGTTCGAAAAAGGGGTAAACATTATAAATGCTTGGCGGCACATCTCGTTTGGAGATTGTTCGGTAAAGCATGTAAATTTTGGAAATAATATTAAAATAATCATTATACATGTATATATATACGTGAGAACAGTAAACCCTTGCGATTTTCTTAACCTTGCCGCCGTCCCTTTGAATCAATGGCCTAAAATCATCGATGTTCTTCTCCAAATTTTGATCAATCCCTCGACTTATAGTTGAAACTTTGTAACGACCCAGAATTTTTAGTAATTAAAATTTGAATATTTAATTAATTTTAAATATTAATAAGTGAAATTTATAAGTCGAATAAATTTTAATTCGAATAATTGGATTTAATCGAATAATTAAATCGATAATTTAGTATGTTAAATTATGGAAATAATTGAAAATTGTGTTAAATATGATTGAAAATGATTTGTAAAATTTTATTTTATCATGTTGGAGTTAGAACGATATTTTAGAACTTTTAAAATCGAATTAAAAGTTTATTTGTGAAAATTGAATATTTTAATATTTAATCGACTAGTAAAAATAGCTAATTTTTGAATAGTCTCAGAATTGGACGAAACTAGTTCCATTGGATCCGTAATAGTTAGTTATTACCGGATTTCAATTTTCGTAGCAATCGGAGTTGTCGTTTGATCGTGGCAGCTCGAAACGCATCGAATTGTTTTTAATATTAATTTGGCGAGTTAAAATAAACATTTTTCAAAAAGTCTCGGATTTCGACGAAACTAGTTCCATCGGATCCGTAATGTGATATTATTGTAGGGTTTCAAATTTCGTGTCAATTGGATTTACCATTTGTCCGGTACAAATTAAAACGCCTAGAAAATCGTTTAAATCGGTTTAATTTAAATTGAACGTTTATTGCCATAACTCGCACAGATGTCTGAATTAGCTTCCGAAACCTGTTCCATTGTGTCCGGAACGTGGGGTAAACCCTAGAAACGCTGGTTACGACGCGTAAATCGGAGTTCGGAATTTCCGGAATGAATAGTGTTTCGTTCGTTTCCTATAAATAGCCCCCTCTCTCTCTAAATTAAAAAAAAATGTAAAACCCTAACCCTAGCCAGCCGCCACCCCCTTTCACCAACGGCCGAAATCTTCTCCTCTTCCCCATCAAATTTCTTCTAATCCATGCGTTATTTCAAGAAACTCCCAACATGAAAGATGAAGAGCACGTCGAGATCTCAAGATCCAACGGTTGTGATCGTCGTAGGAGCGACGATGGAGGCGCAGCTGGCCAGGGAAGACGCGCCGTTCGCATGCAAATTGGGGGAGCTAGGCTTGACCGAGTTCTTCATGGCTTGGGCCGAGTGTTGAGGGGTGATGGCGCTTCGATGGTGAGGAGATGATCGAGTTTAGTCGTCGTTTGAGGGGTGCGTTTCTTAACCCTAATTTGTAATCATGGGTTTGGCCATACTGTAAGTTGCGTGAACGAAGAAGATGGATGGGGGGGACGCGCACGGATCTGAAGGGGGAGATTGAAATCTACGGCTATGATCAAGTGTAGGGTAAAATATTAGAAAAAGTTGTAAATTTATTAATTTAAAAATCGTGTAAACTTCATAAATTCATATCTTTTTCATACGAGGTCGAAAACGCGCGAACCAGTTGCGTTGGAATCGTATGGACGAGCACTACGTGATGGAATTGGATTGGAGTCGTTTGGAGTTAGTGAGAATTTCGGGTAAAATTAAACGTCCGTTTAATTTTATTCGAAATAAATCGCTAAAACAAAATTAAAATCAAGGTGAGAACTTCTCACTCAATCGAATCAGTTTCGATTTTATTTTAAATAGTTAGATTTAAAATATTTGAATGCATGTTTGAATGATGATTGTTATCTATTGATTGTTAAAATAGACATTATGCGCCGTTAGTAAGCGGATGTTATTTATTAAAAACATATACCGCGAATATTTCATAAACGGTGAAATTGGTATTATATATAATAGCAATATATATATATATATATATATATATATTGGCATATGTATATATTGGAGTTATTGATTTCCCGCATTTGTATAGCGGATGAGACCCTATTGCGCCGTTTATTAAGCGGATAATATTTTAAATCCCATATACCGCGATAATTCCGTACTGGAGCGGAATTGGTATTGTGCTAATGTTTGTGGATGCAGGAAAACAGGTTGGAGGGATCCAACTGGATTACTCAACAATTTTTATTTGATTTCAGATATTTTGATATTTGATGGACTATCATATCGATATATGATGTCGTTGTTTTTCGTGATTGACTATTTGGTGTGTAGCATCACTAGCCCAAGTTTTGGAACTTTAAAATGATTTCAAAGTGATTTTTGAAAGTATACGTTATAAAATATTTTTGGAATTGATCCATTTCAAATAAATAAACGTTATAATTTTTTTTAGTTGTAAAAATTATGATTTTGAGAAATACGGTTAAAGATTGATTTTTGAGAAATATGGGTTAATGTTTTTATAAAATAATTAAATTGGATTTTTGAATTTATTATAAAAAGTTTAAAAATAGGATTTATAAAATTTGATTATTTTATAAATCAAGAGAATAGTGAAATTATAAAGGAGATTAAAAATGTTTTAAAAAAATAATAGTATAAATTGATTTTATAAAGGATTTATAAATTGATATTTATAAATTAAAACATTTGAATTATAAAACGAGTTTTTATAAGTGTTTGAATGAAGTGAAAATGGATTGCATAAGTGCATGGAATTTATAAAATTATAAATGGTGAAGTTATAAGTGAAATTTATAAATAATAAGATTTATAAATTTCGTGAAGTTATTAAAGAATATATTTGGCTAAATAAACGAATCTTATAAGTTATAAGATTTATAATTATGAAGTTTAAAGGAACGATTTAGTAAACAGATAAATTTTAAGTGTTTAACTTAAAATATAGACCTTTGGTTTATAATTGAATTATGAATTGAATAGGTTAATAAAAGGAATTTATAAACGTTGTTTTATAAATTCGCAAACGACTTATTTTGATAAGTAAATTGTTGAAACTTATTAATGGAGTTATATTCACATTTTTAACTGTGAATGATCCTTTAAAATAAAATGAATAGAAGTGATGAAATTTGTTAACGTAGTATATTCACGTTTTTGAATAGTGAATAATATGTTAAAGAAATTGTTTTGAATGTGATGTTTTAAATAGAATTAAAACGATCTAACAATGTTTTAAAATGTGTTGAGATTCAAAACCATAGATTTCAACATTTATTGTTGAAATAGATGTTTTCGAGAAATAGAAGGAAATGGTGGACTATAACACTGTTGTTATAGTAAATGATTTCCGAAAGGAAATGTTTTGTATAGTATTGGGATTTATATATCTATTTTAATTTCGAATCCCTATACTAGTGACTTTGGGTTGTCGTAACGATGTTTTACGCAACATTCGTTTTGGCCCAAATAAATACGTTTAAGTGAATGATTTCCTTAAAGAATGAAATATATACTTAATCTCGATTTAAGTATATTGAATATTTTCCAAGTGTTGAAAATAAATAGGTTCGTGAATTACTTAATAAATAAGTATGGAAACGTTTTCCAATATAAAGTGAATATTTTGAGAATTTATCTTTTTGAAGATAAATTGAAAAGGAATATTGAAACCTATTGAAAATCGTATATCAGTAGATATTGTGAAATGTAAATTCAATATGGAATTTATAAATGAAATTGGAAAATGGGTTTAAAAATAAATATTGATTTATTTTTGAAGTATTGAATTATATATCTAGTAAAGATATCTTTGGAAAATAAATAATTTGGAAAATTATTTGGAATCTGGTGATGTTGTGCATATCCATTGATAGTTCAATAACCGACTATCAATATTTCCATTTGAATGGGTATTTGATGTGATTTGTTTGAATTTGAATGCCACACTTATTTTTGAATAAGCGCTCACTATTCGGGTTAACCGGGAAAGGACCATGGGGTCGTATAACCCATTCCGAATATGTGATACGTCGTTATGAATTGCATTTGAAGACCGGTGTTGAAGACCGGATCTTTTTGAAAGCGAAAGGACAACTCGTCGATTGTCTTTGCACCGAGTAGCTACGGTATAGAGACTCCCTATGTGATGGGAAGTCCGGACGTGATTAGAGATTATCCGGATTGCAAGGGCTTCGTAAGAAGTGCCTTCGGTTTTGTTCGATCCCGGAACAGACTTGTATGGATTGTATGTCTGACATTACAAATTGAGATATAAAGCCGATTTCTTTCAAATATATTTTTGTTGGTGGCGGAGAATTTATTCTTTTAGCTTAACACCCTTCTCTGAGACGTACGAGCTCAGAGGTTATGTAGTTGAATGTTATCAGCGATATATTCCCAATTTGGTAATATGACATGCTGAGTGTTGCTGTTAAATGATCATTGTGTTGATTATTTGTGATAGGATCATTTATTTAATCGTCTATCCTGGTGATCATTTCTATGATCATTTGTTGACCCAAAGCATGGCTTTTGTATAAAGTATGTTTTTGTGGACGTGACTTCGTCGAGCCTCACACCCCGTGAATGGTCAAAACAGCAAAGATGCAGCAAGGTTATGAGGGGTAGCGCCCTTTAGGATATGTGCATTTCCTTCTGGAAAAGGGTGGTATCATGGTATGGAGCCCAGATACTTACTCATGTTGAAAACACTTTATGATTGTGTGAATTGATTACGAGCGCTCGGGTGAAAGGTCCCAAAGGACCGGGGGATGGCATATTCGGTCAGTTGTTACTCAGTTAGGGGTAACCCGGCCTTGTGTTGGTAGAGATCCGGTTTGGTTCTCGGGGATGTCCATCCAGAGGCATTCTCATGTGGCAATGGGAAGTTCCTTGGCCTGATCATTCGTTGGAAATCCAAAGAAACAATACGAGACCTGTACGGTTTTAATTGTATAACCTGCTATGGAATGTGGCGGTAACCTGCTATTGAACATAGTTAGCTATAGTCGGCATAGTTCGGAATGTCTATGCTGGCTAAGATTTATATTCTACTTTCGAAATGAATTTTTCCTACACTATGCACTAGTAATAATATCAAATGTTCTTTTAAATGCGTATCAAGCATCTTTGACTATCATAAGGAGAAATCTCCTTCGATTCTGTGTTTGCATTGTGTGTGTGTGCGGGAGGCCTTATGGTAGTCTCATTTTTAAAAGCATTGCGAATTGACTTTAAAAATATCCATCTATTTTGATTTTAAAGATAAATAAACTGTTTTGAGTTCCCACACCAGTCACATGACTGACTCGGAGTTTATTGTTTTCCTTCCTAAACTCTGGGTGCCCACCAATTTTCACATGGGCAGTCAAGAGTTAGGTTTATCAGGATATTCTGGATATTCTGGAGTTGCTGGAGGCAAGCTGGATGACATGGCGTATTACTAGTATATAGTATTTCTTTTTCCGCTGCATAATTTGATGTTGTTGTTGTTGTACACTCTGATGATATGATGTAATGTAATGTAATGTATAAAATGTAATAACTAATATAGTTCTTTGTTTAAAGATTATTCATTTATTATTATATGTTGTTCCGCTGCGGATTGTGAGATAATTTGATGTTGTTCTGTTATTTCTTTCCGTTCTATTTTCTATTCTCTTTCCCTCTACTTTCTATCTTTTCCTCTCTTCTTCTCCTCTTTCTTCTTCTTAAACATCTCTTCTTCTACCTCTTTCTTTTTCTTAAACATTGATAATTCGTATTTCTGTTCATCTTGAATTAATCTATGGAGATTAGTGTATATTCAAGGGGTACGGACTTGCGGGTCATCACAAACTTATAATTAGGAATCGTAGAGGATCCTATGATTTAGACATCTGATGGAGGATTTTGCTCGTTCGTCATTTGGAAGCCAGGAATTGCTCGCGTTTTAGCCGCAGTTCATGGCGTTTTTGCATCGTTGTTGATGAGGTGGAGGGCCGGTTGGTGGCCATAGGTGCGTGGCATGATTCTCCTTGAGATGATGGTGTTCGATTGTCTTTCGGACGCATGGAGGAGGAGCGGCCATCGAGTTTTAATCGCGTGCGCATGGGTTCGTGAGTGAAGATGAACGAAGATGAGAAGAAAGCAAGGGAGCAGCCCTGTTTCGCAGATCCAAAAGCAACGGCCAGATCTAGGTTGAAAATAAAATAAAACGAAAAGAAAATTTATTTATATAATTCATATTTAAAACTTATATAATCTTTAAAAATTCATATCTTTGTCATATGAGGTCAAAATCGGACGAAACAAGCGGTGACAGAATAGTGGCGATGAGCACTACACTTTAGAACTGATTGGGAGACATTTGGAGCTACCTAAAATTTTATGTTAAATTGAATGTGTTCGATTTAATTTGAAATTTGAACATTTGGCGAATTTAAAACTCAAGGTGAGTTAATCTCACTCAATTTTTGGACCGCTGGTATTAATTTTAAATAGTTATAATTAACTAATGATTGATTGGTTAAATTGATGCATTTTTTTAGTTGAATGTGATATCATATAAATAGTAGTTAATATATTGGAGTGATTGATATTCCCACATGTATATAGTGGATGAGACCCTATGCGCCCCGTATAATAGTGGATGACCCTATATACCGCGATATTCCACCTCGAAGCGGATTTGGTATTTCTATGTTGTATTAACATCTGTGGATGCAGGGAAAATAGGTTGGAGAGATCCAAACGGATTCCTCAAAAATGTTGAATTTAATCTCATATATGGTGATACATGTTTTGTTGGAATAATTTGTGATAGATTATTGTATGATTTAAATTGATTGGATGCTATGTCAGTTTTGGCCTAGATTTTGGTATCTTTTTTAAGTACCAATAATATATGGTTTGAATTGGTAAAGAATTGTAAACAAGGATTTTGAAGTAAAATATTTATATAGAGTTTTGGATAAATTGATTGGATAAAATAAATGGTTTTGAAATTTTATTTAAATATTTTGGGGATATTATGAACAAGGATTGTAATGACCCTGACTCGACCTTCGAAAATCGACACTGAATACATCACCCGTATTCGAATGCCACAGATTCAAACGTCGAATCTGGTTCGCTGGAGCTTATAACACATTAAGTACAACAACACAGAGGAAAAGAAATGAATATCATTGATATACAATATCCTATACAATAATTTGATACCGATATCAGAGCATAAAATATATACAACAGTGGAATACAACACAACTGGATGGTCTATACTTTGCAACCATCGACAATGGAAAGATAACTCCAATAGAATTTCCAAAGGATAGAAAGAAGGATGGAATCCAGAACAGCATCTCCAGCTCTAATTCTCCAAATCGAAAGCTCAAACCACCATTACGTTGTATTATTAAGCTAGGTCAGTCCAAGTGAATAAATGCTATCGCCGAATCCATAGGCTGGATGTTATCGAATCTACATCTACTATTTGATTATTTGAAAAATCCAACTCGGGACTTCCCGTGTGGAAAATTGTAGGCACCCAGAGTTTAGAAAGGGAACAATAAACTCCAGGTCAGTCATGGGACTGGTGTGAGCAAACAAAAACAGTTTTAAATAAAAACAAACAACAAAAGAATTTAAGATTGAAATCCACAATGCATTTTGGAAAATGAAACTGCCATAAGGCCTCCTGCTACACACACAATGCAAGTTGGAGGAGATTTCTCCTTATGACAGTCAAAAATTCTTAATACGCGATTTGATATTATTATTAATGCATAGTGTAGAAAACATTTGCAAGTATAATATTGATCTTAGCCAGCATACGTACCATTATAGTATGCCTACTATAACTACCATGTTAAATGGCAGGTCATACAACTAAAACCTTAAAGGGAGCGTATTGGATGTTTGGATTTCCAACAATGTTCAGGCAAAGGAACTTCCTACACCGAATGGAATGCCCTTGGAGGGACGCCCCCAAGAACCTAATCTGATCTTTGCCAACACAAGGCCGGGTTACCCCTGCCCGGAAGTAACACCTACAAGTATACCATCCCCGGTCGTAACCAACCTTTATCCGAGGGCCCTCAACCAACAACCACAAAGAAATAGATTTGCAGCAACCACATAGGTTAAATATCTGGGCTTCATACCATGATACCATCATTTCTCCAGAAGGAAACGGACATACCCTAGGGGCACGATCCCTAAAAACCTTGCCGCAACTTTCTTGTTTCGACTATTTCTGGGGTGTGAGGCTCAACGAAGTCTCTCCACAAAGCTACGCTTTTCACAAAAGTCACGCTTCGATAAACACATGATCAGCAACACTTCGTATTCCACATTACCAAATTAGGAATGTATCACTGGTAACCATCAACTACATAACCTCTGAGCTCGTACGTCTCAGAGAAGGGTGTTTAGCTAAGAGAATAAATTCTCCGACACCAAACAGAAATGTATTTGATAGAAACCAGCTTTACATCTCAAAGTGTAACGTTGGACACACATCCATACAAGTCTGTTCCGGGTTCGAATAGAACCGAAGGCACTTCCAAAGAAACCCTTGCAAATCCGGATAATCCCTAATCAGCTAGTGCAGAGACATTCGACAGGTTATCCTTTTTCTTTCGAAAGTATCTGGTCTTCACCACCGTCTTTAAATGCTATCCATTTCGTCGTATCGTTATTCGAAATGGGTTTTATGACACAAAGGTCCTCTCCCGGATAAACCAAATAATGAGCGCATATTTTAAAACCATATGGGTATATCGGATCTTAGTTAAGTCACAAGTAAAAGCCTAAAACCTTTCTTTCAAATGGTTTAAACAAATTACCATTTCAAATCTTTTAAACAAAAAGATTCACTTTACAAGATTCGCCAATCTTTCACAAAGATTCATTCATAGCCTTTCAAAACAATTGGAATTCCAAATCTTTTATATAAAAGATACACCTTTAAGATCCTCCTTAATTTGAAAAAAAAGTTCAACAATCTTACACAAAGATTCATTCATAGCTTTCAAAATAATTGCAATTCCAAATCTTTTATACAAAAGATACACCTTTAAGATCCTCTTCAATTTTAAAACCAAGTTCAACTATCTTTAACAAAGATTCATTCATAGCTTTCAAAACAATTCCATTTCAAATTTGAAATTTTTTCAACAAAAACTAGAAGTTCTTTCGTTATGTGAAAGCCATTATCATTTGAAAATAAAAATACTTTTAGTTTCGGAAAAATCCAATCAAATATGCACAAGTTATATCCTTTAAAGTATAAACTTAGGTTAATTTTTAAATTCCCAAAATAATACTTTTAAAATAATTTAAAAGATGGTTTTAAAATCCATATATATTATATAAATTATATAAACCTTTTAAACCAAATCTCCAGAACAATTTCAAATAATATTTTCAATTTCAAACTTCCTTTCAAAAGCTTTTCATATTCAATCCAATTCCATTTCCAAAACCATTTGGATTCAAAGTTCGACTTTCAAAACCATTTAGAATCTAATAATATTAAATTCAAATATATGTGACTTAACCAATTTCCTCGTGAAATCCATATTCATGTGTGTATGGTGTAGACCAGGGGTTTTACACAATAGTGCAACATCATCAATCATTACAGATTCAAACACAGCAATATCGATAAGCGGTATAATCCTATAACGCTTATCTTCATTCACAGATCCATAGATAAATAAATTCATCACAGATAAATAAATTACATTCATCACAGCTCAAATCAAAAATAATTCATATCACAAAGCATCACACATCAGGGATATTATCAATTCAAAGCATTCCACACAATTCAAACATCCATAAGTAAGGTCAATTAATTATCTGATTAGTTTGAATCAGATTAATTACTTATGCATAAACTACGAATCCTGGTTAATTAATACTAGTTAATTACAAAATATATTAATTAATTAACCTTTAATTATTAATTAATTAACCTTAATTAATAAATTAATTGACCTTTAATTATTAATTAGTCAACCTTAATTAATAAATAAATCAACTTTTAATCATTAAATAATTAACCTTTAATTATTTAATTATCCTTTAATTAATTATCCTTAATTAATTTACATTGATTAATTAACCCTTAATTAATTTCCAATTAATTATCTTAATTAATTACAACAATTAATTAATCCTTAATTAGTTATTATTAACTAATCAATTACACTTAATCAATTACAATAAGTGATTATCTCTAATCACCTATTTTTAATAAATCATATATTAATCATAAATAGAGTAATCATCTTTTAAATCACATGATTAATCAACCTTAATCATTAATTACCTTTAATTGAATAACTTTCTTGAGTAATTAATTACCCTTAATTACTTTCTTTAATTAAATGACCTTTAAGTAATTATCTTTTCATTAATCATTTAATTATCATAAAATCTTTAATTAACAATCTTTGTAATTAATTATCATTAACACATAATTTACCTTAAGAAATTTAAGTCAATTAATGATTCAAAAACATTTCTTTTAATTAACTCTTTAACTTCATTATTGATTTAAAATAATTTAAGAATTACTTTATAAATAGGGATCACATAATTAAATAAACTTAATTACTACTTTAAACTTGAATCAAAACAATTATTTTAAAAGGACTAGTTAAAATGTTTAAAATTTAAATTTGGTTTAAAGTTGAAAAACTGTTTTTAGATCAAACCCGAGACCTCCCAGAGACTTCCCCAAGCTACGAACCAATTTCCCCAAGTTATTTCCCAATCCATCCCATTTTTCCTTTTCAAAACTTTGATTTAGTTTAAGTTTTATAAAACCCGGTATGCCATCAAAAATACAGGAACCTATTCAGGAGTCGGCACACGAATTTCTCCAGGATAACTTCGAGTCATCCCCCTTACTTCCCAAACCACTCCTTGCTGACACCATTGAAAAATCATGCATGTGCACAGTTCGGCGGAGTTACTCCGATAGACGCTGCCACCTTCCACATGTCACTAACTACCCTCTTAACCACCACAATCATCCAGATCGCCTCAACAATGTTGAACTTCGAAATCGAGCTGTTTGCATCAAATCTGGAACCAACTATCACCAGAAAACCTTCCCAGCATTGCCACCACAGACCACTGGACGCCATGCAACCACAACCCCAGCTGCTTCGATGACCCACGAACCCTTTCCAACTGGTCCGATCATCCATAATCCACCATGGTCAACGAATTTTCTTTTCAAACCCTGTCGAACAAACCCATATCCAAAACCCTATTTCACCATTTCCCGATCATTTCAATCATCTGAAAAATTCCCCTCCATTTTTCCTAGCCTCAACAACTCTCTAGCTACCTCCAGACGAAACTCCGACCACCCCGAGACCTCCGGCAGTCAGAATTTGCCAAAAACCCATTTTGTTTTGGTCATCATCGAATTACTCATTCGATCCCAATTTAAAAATTATGATTTTACTTTTAAAATTCATGATTTTAGATAACAAAATAGATTATAAACTTGGAACCATGAATCATTCAATTCGAGGATTTTATATGTTTACAATTCTGCTGTTTCCAAATTTCCAGATAGTTTTCAACTTATTATGCTTAAATTTATTTTTAATACTTAGTTTACGTAAAAACAAATAGATTTTTTTGAAAACTAAAGCCTATCAAGGAATTGAATAAGGAGATTAGGAATTTTGATTCAACATTTAAACTCTGTAACTATAAACAGAGATGAACATAACATATTAAACATGCACACCTCAACTTGTTCATATATTCAGGAATATATATATATATATATATATATATATATATATGCAAGCATAATTCCTATCACACATTAACAGATCATCACATGCAAACCACAGGATATATTGATTTAAGAGTTTTCTTACTTGGATATGGATAAAGCGGAGAACTGGAAGCTTGAAATTGGGATGTTTGATTGATCTGGAACTTGATTGCTGTTTGTTTTGTTTTGATCCTCACTGGTTTTGGATTAGCTTGCTCTTTAAAAACTAAAGTTGTTTTGAACCTTGAAATCTGCTTTGCTCCAGGATTTTATCTGAAACCTTTTTTTGGTTGATCTTTGAATTGTTTTAAATTGCCTGAAGCTTTAAACTCAGGTTGAAGATTTTCTTTTTAAATCAGAAGCTTGATTTTAATCTGTGCTTGATGGATATGAGTTGAAGCTTTAATTTTTGCTTGGATTTACTCTTGAATCAGGTTAGAGATGCTATAGTTTGATCTCCCTGGCTTAGTTGCTTTTAAATAACAACCCGTTTTAAACTAAAATTTGAATGCTTTTGATTTTGTTTTGGTTTTTTATTTAATTCCTTCTCAGGTTTGTGAAGTTATGAAAGAAAATTTGATAAAGCTGATTTCTACTTTAAACATATTATTTGCTATGTCTAATTCAAATTAAAAAGAAATACTAGCTCTGCCACTTGTATTTTGCATATTGTATAAATCTAACACTTGTAAATGCGTGATAAATAATGCTACACTTGTTAATTTAAACTAACACTTGTTTAAAATGAGTATTTTTATGTTTAAATCCCATTCTTTATTTAATTTAAAAGTACGTTTTAAAGCCCTTACTTTATTTAATTTACAATTTATATTTTAAACCCCTACTTTATTCAAATTTATAAACTATGTTTTTATGTTTTCTTATTTCTATTTTTTTATTTACAAACTAAATTTTTTTAAAAGAAAATGTTCTAATCTTTATAACCAATACTAAACTAAACTTAAGTTATTATACTTAAATTTATATAAATAATACTAGTATTGCAAATATTCAAATTTTCATTTTAGAAAATTGTTATATTAATTTCAACATATAACTTCCAAATAATTATATCATAATTAGAAAACAAATTTTATTATTTTAAACGTAGTATTTTCAAATCCAATTTATTTGTAAAATATCTACAATTGAATTCCCAAATTAAATTTATTTTCTAAAATATTTATTTTAGAGTTTCAAATTCAAAATGCAATTCAAAATAAATCTATATAAATAAACAGGCACCTATCTTATTTAATTTGGAGAATTCAAATTATTTCATAATTAAATTTAAAATTAATATATTATTCAAAATATTTATTTTGAATTTCCAATTAGAAATTCTATTTTAAAAATCAGTTTTATATACATTTATATTAATAAACAAACAAATATCTATTTAATTTGGAAAATACCAAATTAATTCAAAATTAAATTTCAAAAATTAAATTAATTACTAGTTTGAATTTGATAAAAAACAGGGATGTTACAGATTCTCCCTTTTAAGAAAATTTCATCCTCGAAATTTGCTAGACAGGGAGACAACAGATAAAAAGATGTTTTATCAGATCAAACTGAATATCTATTTTGTATTTGGCTTACCAAATCAGAATATCATTAATAAATATGAGAACGAACTCATTTGATACTACACAAGATACTCGAGTCATCTGGTCTACGAATTATGCAGGGGCATTGGTTAGTTCGAAGGGATAACTAACTGTTCGTAGAATATATCTGGACCCCAAAGAATAGACAACATATACAATTTAATTCAGCTTTATATTTTATTTATCAATTCATTTCAAATAGAATTTCAAATTCATTAAAGTTACAACGGAAAGATTGATGAGAAACTGATGAATAGAATACGAAATAAGAACTTATCTACAACAACTCGCAGGGCCACCACCACACTTATAGCTGCCACGAAACCATCAAAGAATTGAAATCGGATAATGATAAAAGAGATTGATAGAGAAAGGATTGTTTCCTTGTTGTTGCAGGGTATTGACCATTTGTAGTGGTACTCCCCTGTCCCTTACCTCGTCCTCTTCTTGCACTCATACTCACTATCAGTGGGTAGTAAGATTTTTTACTGAGGCCCACGGATGGATATCTTAAGGATACTCATTCTAGGGTATTTGTAACCCTATCTCTAATGAGTTACCTAATGTGTTATACTCCAAAAGATAAAGTTCAACCTTCAGCTCTGATACCACTATAACGGCCTAAACTCAACCTTTGAAAATCGACACTGAATACATCACCCATATTCGAATGCCGCAGATTCAAATGTCAAATCTTGTTCGTCGGAGCCTATAACACATTAAGTACAACAACACAGCGGAAAAGAAATGAAAATCATTAATATACAATATCCAATACAACAATTTGATACCGATATCAGAGCATAAAATATATACAACGGCAGAATACAACACAACTGGATGGTCTAGACTTTGCAACCATCGACAGTGGAAAGATAACTCTAATAGAATTTCAAGAGGATAGAAAGAAGGATAGAATTCAAAGTTGCATCTCCATCTCCAATGCTCCAAATCGAAAGCTCGAACAACTATTAAGTTGTATTATTAAGCAAGGTCGGTCCAAGTGAACAAATGCTATCGCCGAATCCAAAGGCCGGATGCCATCGAATCTACACCTACTGTTTGATTATTTGAAAATCCAACTCTAGACTACCCGTGTGGAAAATTGTGGGAACCCAGAGTTTAGAAAGGGAAAAATAAACTCCAGGTCAGTCATGGGACTGGTGTGAGCAAACAAAAATAGTTTTAAATAAAAACAAACAACAAAAGAATTTAAGATTGAAATCCGCAATGCTTTTTGGAAAATGAAACTGCCATAAGGCCTCTCGCCACACACAATGCAAGCGCACACTTGGAGGAAATTTCTCCTTATGACAGTCAAAAATGCTTGATAAGCGAAAACCATTTGATATTATTATTAGTGCATAGTGCAGAAAAAGTATAATATTAATCCTATCCAACATACGTACCATTATAGTATGCCTACTATAGCTACATGTTAAATGGAAGGTTATACAACTAAAACCGTACATGGCGCGTACTGGATGATTGGATTTCCAACAATGGTCAGGCAAAGGAACTACCTACACTGAATGGAATGCCTCTGGAGGGACGCCCCCAAGATCCTAACCGGATCTTTGCCAACACAAGGTCGGGTTACCCCTGCCCGGATGTAACACCTACAAGTATGCCATCCCCGATCGTAACCAACCTTTATCTGAGGGCCCTCAACCAACAAGAACAAAGCAATAAATTTGCAGCAACCACATAGGTTAAATATTTTGACTCCATACCATGATACCATCATTTATCCAGAAGGAAATGGACATACCCTAGGGGTGCGACCCCTAAAAACCTTGCTTAACTTTCCTGTTTCGACCATTTCCGGGGTGTGAAGCTCGACGAAGTCTCGTCCACAAAGCTACGCTTTTCACAAAAGGCATGCTTCGATCAACACATGATCAGCAGCACTTTGTGTGTCACATTACCAAATTGGGAATGTTTCACTGGTAACCATCAACTACATAACCTCTGAGCTTGTACGTCTTAGAGAAGGGTGTTAAGCTAAGAGAATAAATTCTCCGCCACCAAACAGATTTGTATTTGATAGAAACTAGCTTTACATATCAAAGTGTAACGTCAGACACACATCCATATAAGTCTGTTCCGTGTTCGAATAGAACCGAAGGCACTTTCGAAGAAGCCCTTGCATATCCGAATAATCCCTAATCACGTCCGGACTTCCAATCAAAAAGGGTGATCAAATCTCTATACCAGGGATCAGCCGGTGCAGAGACATTCGACAGGTAATCCTTTCGCTTTCAAAAGTATCCGGTCTTCACCACCGTCTTCAAATGTTATCCATTTCATTGTATCATTATTCGGAATGGGTTTTATGACACAATGGTCCTCTCCCGGCTAAACCGAATAATGAGCGCATATTTTAAAACCATATGGATATATGGGATCTTAGTTAAGTCACAACTTAAAGCCCAAAACCATTCTTTCAAATGGTTTAAACAAATTACCATTTCAAATCTTTTAAACAAAAAGATTGACTTTATAAGATTCACCAATCTTTCACAAAGATTCATTCATAGCCTTTCAAAAGAATTGCAATTCCGAATCTTTTATACAAAAGATACACCTTTAAGGTCCTCTTTAATTTGAAAACAAAGTTCAACAATCTTTCATAAAGATTCATTCATAGCTTTCAAAACAATTGCAATTCCAAATCTTTTATACAAAAGATACACCTTTAAGATCCTCTTCAATTTCAAAACCAAGTTCAACAATCTTTAACAGAGATGCATTCATAGCTTTCAAAACAATTCCATTTCAAATTTGAAATTTTTTCAACAAAAACTCGAAGTTCTTTTGTTATGTGAAATCCATTATCATTTGAAAAAAAATACTTTTAGTTTTGGAAAAATCCAATCAAATATGCACAAGTTATATCCCTTAAAGTATAAGCTTGGGTTAATTTTTAAATTCCCAAAATAATACTTTTAAAATACTTTAAAAGATGGTTTTAAAATCCATATATATATTATATAACTTGTATAAACCTTTTAAACCAAATCTCCAGACATTTTCAAATAATATTTCAATTTCAAACTTCGTTTCAAAAGCTTTTCATATTCATTCCAATTCCATTTCCAAAACCATTTGGATTAAAATTCAACTTTCAAAACCATTTAGAATATAATAATATTAAATCAAATATATGTGACTTAACCGATTTCCTCGTGTGTATATGGTGTAGTCCAGGGGTTTTACACAATAGTGCAACATCGTCAATCATTACAGATTCAAACACAGCAATATCGATAAGCGGTATAATCCTATAATGCTTATCTTCATTCATAGACTCATAGATAAATAAATTCATCACAGATAAATAAATTACATTCATCACAGCTCAAATCAAAAGTACTTCATATCACAAAGCATCACACATCAAGGATATCAATAATTCAAAGCATTCCATACAATTTAAAAATCCATAAGTAAGGTCAGTTAATTATCTGATTAGCTTAAATCGGATTAATTACTTATGAATAAACTACTAATCCTGGTTAATAAATATTAATTAATTACAAACCATCTTAATTAATTGACCTTTAATTATTAATTAATTAACCTTTAATTATTAATTAATCAACCTTAATTAATAAATAAATCAACTTTTAATCATTAAATAATTAACCTTTAATTATTTAATTATCTTTAATTAATTTACATTAATTAATTAACCCTTAATTAATTTCCAATTAATTATCCTTAATTAATTACAATAATTAATTAATCCTTAATTAGTTATTATTAACTGATCAATTACCCTTAATCAATTACAATAAGTGATTATCTCTAATCACATATTTTTAATAAATCATAAATTAATCACATTGAGTAATTATTTTTAATCACATGATTAATCAACCTTAATCATTATTTACCTTTAATTAAATAATTTTCTTAAGTAATTAATTACCTTTAATTACTTTCATTAATTAAATGACCTTTAAGTAATTATCTTTTCATTAATCACTTAATTATCATTAAAATCTTTAATTAACAATCTTTGTAATTAATTATCATTAACACATAATTTATCTTAAGAAATTTAAGTCAATTTTGATTCAAAAACATTTCTTTTAATTAACTCTTTAACTTCATTATTGATTTAAAATAATTTAAGAATTAATCTTTAAATAGTGATCACATAATTAAATAAACTTAATTACTTCTTTAAAACTGAATCAAAACAATTATTTTAAAAGGACTAGTTAAAATGTTTAAAATTTAAATTTGGTTTAAAGTTGAAAAACTGTTTTTAGATCGAACCCGAGACCTCCCCGAGACTTCCATGGCCTACGAACCAATTTTCCCAAGTTATTTCCCGAGCCATCCCATTTTTCCTTTTCAAAACTTTGATTTAGTTTAAGTTTTATAAAACCAGGTATGCAGTCAAAAATACACCAACCCATTCACGAGTCAGCACACGAATTTCTCGAGGACAACTTTGAGTCATCCCCCTTTCTTCCCAAACCACTCCTTGCTGACACCATTGAAAAATCGTGCATGTGCATAGTTCGTCGGAGTTACTCCGATCGACGCTGCCACCTTCCACATGTCACTGACTACCCTCTCAACCACCATAATCACCTAGATCGCCTCAACAACATTGAACTTCGAAATCGAGTTGTTTGCATCAAACCTGGAACCACAACCTATCACCAGAAACCCTTCCCAGCATCACCACCAATGATCCCCGGACGCCACGCGACCACAATCCCAGCTGCTCCGATGACCCACGAACCCTTTCCCCCTGATCCGATCATCTATAATCCACCATGGTCAACGAATTTGCTTTGCAAACCCTTTCGAACAAACCCATACCCAAAACCCTATTTCACCATTTCTCGATCACTCCAATCATCTGAAAAATTCCCCTCCATTTTTCCTAGTTTTGACAACTCTCCAGCGAAATTTCGACCACCCCGAGAGCTCCGGTAGTAAGAATTTCCCAAAAACCCATTTTCTGGTCATCATCAAATTACTCATTCGATCCCAATTTAAAAATTATGATTTTAATTTTAAAATTCATGATTTTAGATAACAAAACATGTAACATTCCCAAAATTTTATCAATTTAAAATTAGTAATTAATGTGAATTTTGCAATAAATTGTGAAATTAATTTGAATTTTTGAAAATAAATAAAATAAGTGTTGATATATATATATAAGGTTGTGAAGCTGCATTTGAATTTAAGAATTCAAAAATATAAATATTTTAAATGCTATTTGAATTTAAATTATATAAGTATATGTATATATAAATGGATTATAATTTGAATTTGAATTTAAATTTAAAATTTAAATAAATGTCTTAGAAAAATAATTTGCATTTGAAATCCTAAATATGTAATTTATTTAATGTAAAAATTTGTTAAAACATTTCTTCTTTAAAATTATATATAAAATAAATAGGAAATGTATTTATAAAATAAAGTAAATATGATAAAAGATTTATATAAAAATATTTAACTCATATAAAATACAAGTGTTAAGCATGTAACAAGAGATAATACAAGTGTTGTTCATATAATAAGTATTTTTAACAAGTGTAATGATTTTGGACAAATGTCATTTTATTTCATCTTTGAAAGATTTTTTAATAAAAAATAAGAAAAACAAGATTATAAAAACAACATCCCCTTCTTCCTTATCTCTTTTATTCATTCTCAAAGCTCTGTACAAATTTTTTAAAACCAGAAAAAGAAAGAAAATCATCAAAACAAAAGATAAAGTCTGTAAACTTTCAAAAACCCAAAAAATCAGAAAAAAGCAAGAAAGAAAAGAAACCCTGTAAACTTTCTCAAAACCGGAAAGAAATCATCAACCAAACTGAGAACAAATCAAACTAGAAGATCAAAAGGAAAAGAAATTCAAACTTTCTTTTTTACAAGCCTGCAACTAATCATCTCAACCCAGAAATCAAGCAAAAATAAGAGCAAGGTAGGATTCAAACTTCAGCAGTTAAAGAGGATTCAGCTCTGTAATCAAGAATATTAATCCATCAGGAGTTAAATAAATTAACATCAACTATAAGCAAGATCAAAGAAGAAGAAGAAACTCAGCAATCAACTCAATTTCTAGCCTTCAAACCCAGACAGGTTCTCTGTTCTCAAATTCTAGGTGAGTAAATTCTGTAAAAACTTGGATTGTGATCCGTTGTCTGAACTCTTGCTTAAGTAAGGTCGAAAACTGTTTGCATGCAACTCAATTTGTATGTATGTATTATTGAATGTTGCTGTGCATGTCTGTGCACATGAGAAAAAAGGCAAAGCCTCTGTTACAGGTTCCAATACCTATCTTAAAATTCAAAAGCTTTATCTTGAATCATCTTTAGGCTTTGAAATTTAAATAGAATTTGTTTGTAGAATCATGCTTTAAGATCTAAAAATAAATTTAAGTAGTTTAACTTAAGTTTTCTCTGGAATTTTTTTAAAATACAGGTAAACCCAAATCTTGTCGAAAATTTAATGATCAAATTTCTTGATTTTAAGTATATGATTCAAAACGTTTTTGAAATCAATGATTTTTAAAAGAAAAATCAAATTTTTTAATATCGTATCCTCTGTGAAATACGAGGTTGAACAGAATTATCTTTTTCACCAAATCCCGGTGATCGAGGCAATGATAAAACGCATAATCGAGGAAGGAACACGTTCGAAGGTCAGGAATCATTAGAAAAATACTTAAAGATTTTATAATTTGTTGTGGGGGCTATCGAGATCGATTTAGGGTTAGAAACCCATATCTACTCGTAATCGGAAATGGTATTGTTGCGCCATCGTTAGGCGATCAGAATCCATTGCACTAGTGCCAATCGAGGCATCGGACATTGGCGAAGCTTCGGTTGAATTTTTGTGGCCTCTGATAGCCAGATGTGGAGGGACGAGACGATTTTTGGTGGTCTGGTTCTGTTATAGTCTGGGTCGTATAGCTCGATCAAGTCTTCATCATCGATCAGGGGATCTGGGTGGTCTGATGATTCGTAGTGGTCATCATTGACTTGATGACGGTCGTAGCATCGTCCAAGGTTGACCAGAGAAGTGTGCAACATGCACACGTCTGTGGTTACGTCAGTAGCGTGGAATGGAGGAGAAGATATTGTCTCGAGTTTGGCTCGGGGAAACTCGTGTTTGGCTTGAAGCTGGGATCGAGTCATTCTAACCTATATATCGGGTCATTTTTTAAACTTAAACAAAATTTTAAAAATTGAAGCTCTCGGGTGGAATTTGGGAAAACTCGAAGTAAGTATGAAGTGGTCTCGGGTATCACTCGAAGTACCTCTAGGGTAATAACATTTTCATTTTCAAACTTTAAAAATCTAAGTCAAATTATTTTCTAAAATTATTCTTTTCAAATGGGTGATTGTTGTTAAGTTGTAATTTATAATTTAAGATTTAAAATTAAACATTTTAAATCATTTAAGTTAAGAATGTTTTAAACTCGCATTTTCAAAAGTTTATTTTAATAAAACTTAACAAAGTAATTAAGGAGATAATTAAATGTTTTACATTTTAACTTAACTTAAAAGTAAATCAATTAATATTATTAATGATGATTAATTAATTGATGAATTATAATTACTTAATAATTAAAGAATAATTAATTAAAGGGTAATTAATTATTAATTAAAGTTAATTAATTTATAGTTAAAGATAAATTAATTAAGGTAATTAATTAAGAAATAATTAATTAATGAAGGCAATTAAGATTAATTAATTAATAATGAAGGATTAATTAACTAGTAATTAATATTTAATAAATTAATAATTAAGGATTAATTAATTTAAAATTAAGGATAATTCATCATTAATTAAAGATAATTAATGAAAAATAATTATGTGATTAATTGATTATAATCACACTGTTAATTCATCTTATTGTTAAATTATTGGTTATTATTGAAATGTCTTGAGCTGATTAATACCCCTATTTGTGGTTGTGATACTGTGTGATGTGAATTGCTTTGTGCTGAACTGTGATTTGTGATTTGTTTCTGTGTGAATGTGAAAATACATTGGCCCGTAAAACGGCAATTGAATTTCGATGCGACAGGGAGCCAAATTCCAGTTGGCTATCCGAAACCCACATCGAAGCCTGAATGTGAATCTTTGTGATTGATATATCCACCTGTTTCTAAATTGAGCGCTCACTATTAGGCTTAGCTGGGAGAGGACCTTTGTGTCATATAACCCATTCCGAATAGTGATACGACGAAATGGGAAGCTTTTGAAGACGTTGATAAAGACCGGGTGTCTTCGAGAATGATAGGATAACCTGTTGAATGACTCTGCACTGAGTTGCTTCGGTATAGAGATCTCTATATGTGATGGGGAGTCCGATCGGGATTGTGGATCCTCGGGTTGCAAGGACTTCTTTGGAAGTGCCTTCGGTCCTGTTCGAACTCGGAACATACTTCTATGGTTGTATGTCTGACATTACACTTTGAGATGTAAAGATGATTTCTTTCAAATACATTTCTGTTGGTGGCGAAGAATTTATTCTCTTAGCTTAACACCCTTCTCTAAGACGTACGAGCTCAGAGGTTATGTAGTTGATGGTTATTAGTGATATACTCTCAATTTGGTAGTGTGGCATGCTGAGTGTTGCTGATCATTTGTTGATCGAAGCATGGCTTTTGTGAAACGCGTAGCTTTGTGAACGAGACTTCGTCGAACCTCACAACCTGGTAATGGTTGAAACAGGAATGTTGCGACAACGTTTTTTAGGGTCGCACCCCTAGCGTATGTCCATTTTCTTTTGGATAAAAGGTGATATCATGGTATGTAGCCCAGATATTTATCTGTGTGGTTGTTGCTATCAGTTGGCGAATCCCGAGATAAAAGGTCGGTAATGACCGAGGATGGCTTACTTGTAGGTGTTACCTAGTTACAGAGGTAACCCGGCCTTATGTTGGTGGAGAACCAGTTTGGGTCTTAGGGGCGTCCCTCTAGAGGTGTCCCATTTAAGGAAGTTCCTTAGCCTGACCATTTGTTGGAAATCCAAAGAAACAATACAAGCCCTGTACGGTTTTAGTTATATAACCTGCCATGCAGCGTGGCGGTAACCTGCATTAAAACATGGTAGCTATAGTAGGCATACAATAATGGTTGTATGCTGGCTAAGATTAATATTATACTTTCGAAACGTTTTCTACACAATGAACTAATAGTAATATTAAAAGAATTTTCTCATATCAAGCATGTTGACTAGCATAAGAAGAAATCTCCTCCAATTCTGCGATTGCATTGTGTGTGTGGCGGGAGCTCTTATGGTAGTTTCATTTTCCAAAAAGCATATCGAGTTTCTTTTATAAATCGTTTTTATTTCAAACAACTGTTTTTATTTACTCATACCAGTCCCATGGCTGACCTTGCTTAATACAACGTGATAGGGGGTTCTCGCTTTGCGTTTGGTGGCGAATGGGAGACTCTTACCCCTACATGTCTCCGGGGAGGGGTTGGTTAACCGAGTAGGTGAAGAAGTCGAAAGGCTGGCCGTAAAAGCAAGAGCAGGGTACCATTGTATGCCACGGTGGGGCTGGGATGGTTGAAAAGCCTACCAATCGAGAATGGCCGCTGTCGATGGTTGAAAAGCCTAGAGTGTGACAAGTGGTATCAGAGCTAAAGGTTGAGTGAGAACTTTAGCTACGGAGTATAACACATTAGGTGGCTCATTAGAGATAGGGTAAAGCGTACCCTAGAACGAGTATAACCCGAGAGACCGAAACTCTAAAATTTCTTGGCCTATTTCTTTTAACTTTTGATATTCCCTAAGATATCTCGTCTGTATACATAAATCAAGTTTTCTCACTAATTACAGATAGTGAGAATTAGCAGGGGAAGAGGACGAGGTAGGGGACGGGGAAATACCACTACAACTGGTCAAGTCCCTGCAACAATAGCTATACCTACTCAACCTCAGCCGAATCTTGCTGATCTATATAGAAATTTTACCAGACTTGGTGGACAGTCGTTCACTGGCAAGGAATCTGTTGTCGAAGCCCAAGCTTGGACCCGATCATGTGAGAGAATTTTTAAAGGGCTGAAGTTAGAAGACAATCAAATGCGATTAATAGCTTCTTGGCAACTCCAAGAGGAAGCTTTAGCTTGGTGGGCGACTGTTACTGTCAATGAGCCGGAAGATGAATTCACTTGGAGTCAATTCAAAGAGGTGTTTGAACAGCGATACATGTCGTATGCTGGTATCTCCTGAATGTACCGGGAGTTCATTGATTTGAAGCAGGGAAGTTTACCGTTTGAGGAGTATTTGAATATATTCAATGAATTATCTCGTTTTGGTCCGGAGCTGGTGAATACACCTTTGAAGAAGAATGAAAGATTCATTCGAGGAATGAATAAGAAGTACCATGAAATGATGACGACTCATGTGAAGGAATCCTTTTCGGACTTGATCGATATGGGTTATCGATATGCGACCCTGGATATGCAGGAAGTTTCGGAAGTGGAGGGAAGTTCAATTAATCCAAATATGAAGAAAAGGAAGTCAGAAGGGAAGAAACTGGATCAGGGCAAGGAAAAGAGAAGTAATCAGGAGAAAAGCCATTGTTCAAACGATTGTAAGAAGCCTAAGAAAGGAGCAAAGGAATATCAGCCTGTGAAGATAAGTCGAAAAACTAAGGGATGCTTTTATTGTCACTAGCCAGGTCACGAAGCTAAACATTGCCGGAAAAAGAAGCAAGCACAAGAAGCGGAAGTGTGCGCAATAAAAGATGACCCCTTAACTTTAAAGGCGGATAAAGAAAAAGGGTTTTTACAAGGCAACCTTATCATTTATGATAGAGTTATTAGAGTATTATTCGACACGGGCGCTACACATAGCTTCATCTTCCAACAAACCGTTAATGAAACAAACCTTAAACCTGAATTTGTTGACGAGCCTATTTTTGTAAAGAATCCAGTTAGTGGTTCGGCAAATCTTTGTTTACGATGTAAAGACGTTCCTATCTCGTATTCTTATTATGAATTTCCTATCAATGTTTTCATCCTCGACTTTGATGAATTTGAAATCCTACTAAGAATGGACTGGCTAACGAAATATGAAGCAAAATTGGATTATAATAATCGAACTATTTTGATCAGAACAAAATTTGGGGATTTTATTGAAATCTCTTGTGAAGACCCGAGTCCTAAAAGAGATAAACTGATGTATACATTGGGATATCCCAAGCCTAGTCTGGAGTCCATACCCATTGTCCGGGAATTTCTAGATGTGTTCAAAGCAGTCAAATCTTTACACCCACATAGAGAAATTGAATTAAGAATTGACTTAGTACCCAATGCTCATCCTGTCATTCACGCAAGTCGCAGGATGGCACCCAGGGAAAGGATAGAATTAGTCAAGCAAACCAATGACTTGCTAGAAAAACGATTAATACGTCCTAGTGTTTCCGAATGGGGTTCAGCCATCGTGTTCGTGGCTAAGTCTGACGGATCATTAAGATTGTGTGTAGACTACCGCGATCTCAATAAACAAAGTCTCAAAAATAAATTTCCTTTACCTAGAATTGATGATCTGTTTGATCAACTAAACGGCGCTCGTTTCTTTTCAAAGATGGATCTAGCTCAAGGATTCCATCAGCTACGAGTTGCCGAAGACTGTGTTCGCTTGACTGCTTTTAGAGGTCCAGACATTTTTTACGAATGGTTAGTCATGCCTTTTGGACTAACAAATGCTCCCGCCTACTTCATAGATTTAATGGCTCGTGTATTTCGGGAAGTGCTGAATAAATTTTTGCTTTTGTTTATTGATGATATCCTGATCTACTCCAAAACTGAAGAGGAGCATTCTGAGCATCTAAGAATTGTTCCGAGGATATTGAGAAGGAACATTTTATTCGCTAAATTTTCCAAATGCCATTTTTGGGTTAAGGAAGTCAGATTTCTCAGGCACATTGTTAATGAAGAGGGAATCTTTGTTGATCCGGGCAAGATTTCTTCTATTCAAGACTGGAAGCGACCCACAACTCTGAAAGAAGTTTGAAGTTTTCTGGGTTTAGCAAGATATTATAGAAAGTTTGTTCAGGACTTCTCTAAGATAGCTAGTCCATTGACTAAGCTCACAATGAAGAATACGAAATTTGATTGGACTTCAAAATGTGATGAAGCTTTCGAAGAGTTAAAAAGGAGATTGACTACTGCTCCTGTTCTCACTATTATTAATGGGAACCAAGGTTTATCTGTCTATATAGACGCTTGTGGTGATGGTTTGGGTGTTGTGTTAACGCAAAATGGGAAAGTAATTTCCTACGCGAGTAGACAATAACGTCCGCATGAGAAAAATTACCCAACTCACGATCTTGAGCTTCTAGCTGCTATTTTCGCTTTAAAAATTTAGCGGCACTATCTTCTGGGTAAAATTTCTTTCAGCTTTTCTAAAAGAAAATTTTAAAAGTTTAATCTAACTTGATAAATATACTTAATAAATCCTCTTTGTTTTAGGTGAAAATTTTGAATTATTCACCGACCACAAATCTTTGACGTATCTCTTCACCCAGAAAGATTTGAATTTGCGAGAACAACATTGGTTAGAATTTCTGCCATCGTATGACCTAGATATTCAATATACACCCGGAAAAGCCAACATAGTAGTCGATGCTTTGAGTAGAAGGCATGCTATTCTTGCATATCTGGTTGTCACTCCTACTCTCCTTGAAAAGATCACTAGTAAGCAGACAGAAGACAAGTTTCTTCAAGAAATATATAGAAGAATATGTCATGGTGAGGATTCCAGTTTTTAAATCGATGATAATGGAGTTATAAGATTGAAGGCAGGATATGTGTTCCAGACATCCTAAAATTGAAAGGTGAAGTTTTGGATGAATGTCACAAGTCAAAACTCAGTATCCATCAAGGAGTTAATAAGATATATAGAGATATTAAAAGAACTTTCTAGTGGGAAACATTGAAAATGGATATATCTATATACGTGGGTCATTGTGCTACCTGCTAGAAAATTAAAAGCGATCAAAAGAAAGTAGCGGGTTTACTCTAACCTTTGGAGGTATCCAAGTGGAAATTGAATCAAGTATCGATGGATTTCATCGACGAGTTTTCCTGCATTCGAAAGGGAATAAAGCAATTTGGGTTATTGTGGTCCGTTTGACTAAAATAGCTCATTTCATTCCAGTGAAGTCTACCCGGACAGCAGCAAGTTTGGCTGAATTATATATCAAAGAAATTATTCGTCTCTACGGTATACCCATCAGTATAGTGAGTGATCGTGATCTGATCTTCACTAGTGGTTTTTGGAAGGCGTTTCAAGCCGCACTTGGAACAAAGCTAAACTTCAGCACTGCTTATCACCCGCAGTCTGATGGGCAGACTGAAAGTATTAATCGAATATTAAAAGACCTTTTGCGCGCTTGTATTCTCGACTTTGATGGTTCTTGGGAGGACTATTTACATCTGGTTGAATTCTCATATAACAATAGCTATTAAGCCAGTATCTAAATGGCTCCTTTTGAAGCTTTATATGATCATCCGTGTCGATCACTTGCATGTTGGATCGAGTCAGGTAATAGACTCATTCTTGGACCAGATATGATTAAAGAAGCCACTGAAAATGTTGAATTTATTCGAAAGAAGTTGATAACTGCACAAAGTCGTCAGAAGAATTATTACGACAATAGAAGAAGAGATTTGGAATTTCAAATTGGAGATTCTGTATTTCTAAAAGTGTCTCCAATGCGGGGTGTGTTGAGATTTGGGAAAACTGGAAAACTGGCACCGCGTTATATTGGTCCTTTTCCTATATTGAAAGGATCGGTCTTTTAGCTTACCAAGTGCAGCTACCCAGCTGTTATCTGGCGTACACGATGTATTTCACGTTTCACATCTTTGGAGATATGTGCATGATCCAGATAGTATTATTGAAGAGGCTGCTCAGTAGGATTTGGAGATCACACCAAATCTGGCACTTAAAAGAGAACCGATAAAGATCATTGATCATGAGGAAAAACAATTGAGGAATAAAGTTAAGAAATTAGTCAAAGTGCAATGGAGTGGTGATCCAAAGGACTGTACTTGGGAAACAGAGGATAGCATGCAAAAGTCCTATCCCAATTGCTGAGTGGATATTCCAGCTTAATCTGGTAAGCCACTTCTATCTTTTTTCTATATTCGTATATTCTTTGTTTATCTTTCTCTCTCTTTCAAATTTCGAGGATGAAATTTCCTTAAAGAGGGGAACCTGTAATATTCCCAAAATTTTATCAATTTAAAAATTAGTAATTAATGTGAATTTTGGAATAAATTATGAAATTTATTTTAATTTTTGAAAATAAATAAAATCAGTGTTGATTTATATATATAAATAAGGTTGCGAAGTTGCATTTGAATTTAAGAATTCAAAAATATAAATATTTTTAAAAACTACTAGAATTTAAAGTATATTAGTATATGTATATATAAATGGATTATTCTTCAAATTTGAATTTGAATTTAAAATTTAAATAAATGTCTTAGAAAAATAATTTGCATTTGAAATCATAAATATGTAATTTATTTAATGTAAAAATTTGTTAAAACATTTCTTCTTTAAAATTATATATAAAAATAAATAGGAAATGTATTTATAAAATAAAGTAAATATGATATAAGATTTATTTAAAAATATTTAACTTATATAAAATACAAGTGTTAAGCATGTAACAAGAGATAATACAAGTGTTGTTCATATAATAAGTATTTTTAACAAGTGTAATGATTTTGGACAAATGTCATTTTATTTCATCTTTGAAAGATTTTTTAATAAAAAATAAGAAAAACAAGATTATAAAAACTACATCCCCTTCTTCCTTATCTCTTTTATTCATTCTCAAAGCTCTGTACAAATTTTTAAAAACCAAAAATGGAAAGACAATCATCAAAAAAAGATAAAGTCTGTAAACTTTCAAAAACCAAAAAAATAAGAAAAAAGCAAGAAAGAAAAGAAACCCTATAAACTTTCTCAAAACCAAAAAGAAATCATCAACCAAACTGAGAACAAATCAAACTAGAAGATCAAAAGGAAAAGTAATTCAAATTTTTTTTTTACAAATCTGTTGCCTGCAACTAATCATCTCAACCTAGAAATCAAGCAAAAACAAGAGCAAGACAGGATTCAAACTTCAGCAATTAAAGAGGATTCAGCTCTGTAATCAAGCAAGTTAATCCATCAGGAGCTAAGCAAATTAACATCAACTATAAGCAAGATCAAAGAAAAAAAACCTGGCAATCAACTCAATTTCTAGCCTTCAAACCCAGACAGGTTCTCTGTTCTCAAATTCAAGGTGAGTAAATTCTGTAAAACCTTGGATTGTGATTTGTTGTCTGAACTCTTGCTTAAGTAAGGTCGAAAACTGTTTGCATGCATCTCAATTTGTACGTATATATTATTGAAGTTGCTTCGCATGTCTGTGCACATGAGAAAAAAAGGCAAAGCCTCTGTTACAGGTTCCAAAACCTATCTTAAAATTCAAAAGCTTTATCTCGAATCATCTTTAGGCTTTGAAATTTAAATAGAATTTGTTTGTATAAGCACGCTTTAAGATTTGAAAATAAATTTAAGTCGTTTAACTTAAGTTTTCTCTGGAATTTTTTTTTAAAACACAGGTAAACCCAAATCTTATCGAAAATTTAATGATCAAAATTCTTGATTTTAAGTATATGATTCGAAACATTTTTAAATCCATGATTTTTAAAAGCAAAATCAATTTTTTTTAATATCGTGTCCTCTGTGAAATACGAGGTTGAACAGAATTGTCTTTTTCACCATATCCCGGTGATCGAGGTAATGATAAAATGCGTAATCGAGGATGGAACACGTTCGAAGGTCGGGAATCATCAGAAAAATACTTAAAGATTATACAATTTGTTGTGGGGGGCTATCAAGATCGATTTAGGGTTAGAAAACCATATCTATTCATAATCGGAAATGGAATTGTTGCGCCAACGTTAGGCGATCAGAATCTATTGCACCAGTTGTAATAACCTGGATTTTTGGCATTTGATAATTGGATAATAAACTGGTTTTATTCAGTAAACAGACAAAATTCTGGTAATAAAAGATATCGAGATATATTTGAAACTATGATAGATGTAGAAATATAAATATATGGAAATAATATATCTTATAATAAATTAATTAATGTATTAATAGATATGGGTAAACTTTATGATATTGAAATTTCAAATGTATCCATGCACAAGTATGTAGACATGTATATACATGTAAAATAATTTGAAAGCATTTTATTTGGATATATAATATATATATATAATAAAAATAAATACAAAGTTTTAGTTTATATATATACACACACACATAACTTTTGAAATTAAATAAGATTTGTAGAAGGTTTAATGTTCTTTCTTTTAAAATACATATGAACTAAGTTATAAATGTATTTAAGTTTAAAACATAAAACATAATGGTCCAAATTTGAATAGAATTTGATAAAGGATTTAAATACATAATATATTTTCTTAGTACGTATATATATATATATAAAAACATTTAAGAAAAACATGAATCATAAATTAATTAAATGAAAAGAGTCAAATATAAAAAATTTAATTAAAGTTAAGTAAGGGGTTAAAACGAAATTATAAAATTAATTTAAAAAGGACTTAAACACAATTAATTTATCAAATTACGTTTGTAAAACCATGAATATAGAAAATAAACACTTGTAAGCTTACGATAACAAGTGCCAAATTTCTTTTTTCCATTTGAAATCGTAACAAAAAATATAGCCAGGCTATTTTCTTCATCCTTCAAAACTGATTTAAAAAAAATGTCAAACCTGAGATAAAGCAATCAAACAAATTCAACATCATATTCAAGCTCAGATTCAAAACATGGAAGCAGGGCAAAAGAAAAAAATTCTAGTTCTAGAGCATTTCCAGTTTTCTTTTCCACAAAGATTTCTCTGTTTCTAAATTCTAGGCGAGTAAACATATCTTGAAAACAGTTTTAATCCTGGATTTCATTTTGATGATGTGAATGAAAATCATGTTGTTACTTGAAATACTTGAATTGAATTGAATGCATGTTTGTATATGAGTGTTTGAAAGCCTGTGTAGTTATAATATAATCCTATGTGATGATAACAGGTTTTGATTACTTAATAAATTCAATATATCATCATTAAATGACTGTTAGATTTTGA
The DNA here is from genome assembly GCA_030765085.1 of Allium cepa. Lineage (NCBI taxonomy): Eukaryota > Viridiplantae > Streptophyta > Magnoliopsida > Asparagales > Amaryllidaceae > Allium > Allium cepa. Next base: position 105,203,085 of record CM060937.1, on the reverse strand, counting down.
TTTATAAATAAAAGATGTTTGAAATCATGCAATATCAATACTAAAAATCATTCCAGAAATTTATATTGAGAAATTATCTTGAAATTTTATAATTTACAGTGAAAATATAAATTGGGTCAAAATTGATAGATTAAATTTTAAGTATTGATTGCATGGCTGAATTCATTATAGGAAATTATGAATTTTAATGTATATATCATGATTTTTAGTTTGGGAATTAGTGTATATTCTTGAGATGATCATTTTGGGTAAATCGATCGATTGCCGTCGATCGGCAGCGAGTGGAAGCATGAAATTTGGGCCGGAGGTGGTTGAGTTGTCGACGAGGGTAGGAAAATTGTTGCGATGGTGTAACAATGGCCATGATGACCAGGAATGATCAGAGTAGGGTTTTATACCCTGTGTTTGTCGTCATTGATCAAATGGAAATTGGGGCGACGAGGAGCGATCGGGACCGATCGCGAGGTGGGCTGGAGACGTAGGGGATCGTGACGGAGCTATGGTGATGATGGCGAGGCGACTAGAGCCAGGGATCAACGGAGGCGAGAGTATTCCGGTGATGGGTTTCCAGGCCGTTTGGTTCGTTGGGTCCAATTCGATTCTCGATCGAATCAAGGGTAATGGGTAATTGCGTGTTGTTGCTTTGGTTGAAGGTGATGTGTGGGAGGCCGGAGTGGAGTTCGTCGATGATCAGAGGTGGTGTGCACGTGGATGTGCATGTTTTCGTACGTCTGGTAGGTTGTTTGGAGACAAAGGTGAGTTGCTCGGGTTTTTCCGAGAAGATGTTCAAGTTTTACTCGAAGCAGGAAGAGGGTAGGGAAACCTCAGGTTTCATTCGAGTAAATGGAAGTTTTGCTCAGGTTTAGTGGTGAGCAGGTTTTAGAATTGAACAATAAATGTTTAAGTTTTAAAACAAAGAAGATTGATTTTGTAAATAATTCAAGTTTTAAACAAAGATAAACAAGTTTTATGTTATGAAAATAAATTGTTTTCAAAGAATAAATATTTTAACAAGTTTTATATGTTTAACAGATATGTTTTAAAAGATAGAAAAATAGATTTTCAAAATGATTTTTGTATTAAAATTTATTTAATAACTTTGGAAAGTTTTAAAGATTTTGAAAGTTAAAGTGGATGTTTATATTGTTTTAAGTATAATTGATTTCTGAAATGTTTTATTTTTAAATAAAGTTTAATGATGAGAATTTAATAAATCAATTATAATAAGGAGTTTATCTTTAAATAATTAAGAGATTTTGATTAATTAAAGATTTTTAATATGTGAAATTAACAAGGATAATTTAACTATTTAAGAGTGGTTAATAATTTAATTAAGATAAATGAATTTCTTAATTGAGATCTTTTAAGTATAAGTAATTAAGAAATTATTTAAATCAATTTTAAGTGATTAGTTAAATAATTAACTAAGTAATTAATTAGTGATTAATTAAAGATAATCATTTATGAATGAATGAAGTGTAATTACTTGGTGAAGTAATTAATGAATAATTACTGGATGTAATTAAGAAGGAGTAATTATTTAATAAAGAATTAGAGGTTAATTACTTTATGAAAGTAATTAAGTGGAAGTGATTAAAGGTTAATCACTTAGTGTTATTGACTAAAGAACAAATTAATATAACTAATTAAAGGTTTGTTTAATTAATTAAAGAATAATTAATTAAAGGATCAAGGGTAATTAATAATGTGATTAATTACTTGTTAAGGTAATTAATTAATTAATGAAAGTAATTAAGTAATCATTAATTAATGAAAATAATTAAAACATTAATTAATAATTAAAGGATAATTAATCTATAATTAAGGTTTAATTACTAAATGTAATTAAAAAGAGTTATTAATCAAGAGTGATTAATTTAAAAAGAGTAATTAATCAAGAGTGATTAATTTAAGAAGAGTAATTAATTAAGAGTGATTAATTAAAAAGAATAATTAATCAAGAATGGTTAATTAATAAGAGTAATTAATCAAGAATGGTTAATTAAAAAGAGTAATTAAAGATTAATCAAGGGTAATTAAAGATTAAAAGTAATTAAGGATTGATTAACTGTTTAACCATGTAATTATGTAAATGGGTGAAGGTTAATTAATTTGTGTTATTAATTAAAGGCAAATTACTTAATGTAATTAAAGAGGTAAATTAAGGGATGATTAATTTAATTTAGGTAAGTAGGATTAAAAGTGATTGAAGAAATTAATTTAATTTATTTAAATTAATTGGAATGGTATGATTAATTAACCTTGCTATTGATTAATTGAAAGATAATGCATGCCTTTGATTACTGAATATCTTTGATAAGTGAGGCTATGTGATGTGGTATGTTTGGACTGAACTGAGATAATATGGTTTGTCTATCTGTGATGATTGGCTATGTGAATATGTAATTCTGGATATATATATATATATGGAATTTTTAAAACTTAAACTGCTTTGTTTTAAGATGATATTGGATTTCGAAGAGACCGGGGTCGGGTATCAGTAAATACCCGAACCCATTTCGATTTGTATCCTACAATGATTCTTTATAGATTGATATGTGAAGTCAATAGGCTGAAATGGAATAATTTAAATGTTTGGACCATATAAAACTAAGTAAAGGTACTTAGGAATTTATTTGTGAATATAGGTGTTGACTAAAACAAGATGTGAACTTGTAGTAATAAACGAGTTACCCAGGTTTATCTTTATGGTTTGAACTTAGTATTTCAAATTGTATGGGTTTATTCACGCTGGTTTCCAGCCTGACCCGAGTGTTACTTTGATGTAATACTCGAGTCAGACCAAGTATTACAGATTTCCTAGTAAGGACGTTCTGGAGCTCAGGAGGTGAGCTGGATGGAAAGAACATATGGAGTGTTTTCCGCTGTGATATATTGTTGTATATTTGGGACATGTGATTTTAACTGTCCAGTGTAGGTGTAGATGTTGTAAATCTGATAATTTATATGTAATTTAACAGATACAGTTGCTTTGTATAAATGTTATTATTTGATATTATATTTTATCTGCTGCGAATGTGAGATTCTGAGTTTGGTTTTCTGTCTCTTCTTCTTCTATCTCTTTTCTTCTTTTTCTAACTATCTGGAATTTCCGAGATTGGAAATTCCGGGCCTTTACATTTGGTATCAGAGCTGAAGGTTAAGCGAGAACCTTTCCTCTGGTGGGATTACTCATTAAGGATAGGGTCAGTGGTACCCTAGAATGAGTTGAGTGTGTGTGTGTGTATGATCGCGTACTTGTTATTTTCTTATATAAAGATTTTAAATGATTTCATACAAGAATATATTTTGATATATAAAGCAATATTTTTTCTAATAAATATTAAGGTAATTGGTTGTTAAATTATTGGAATTAAATTAAGTGGTAATAGAAATATAACCAAATTGAAATTAAATAAAGATAAGTTTGAAATGGATTCAAACTGAAATTAAAATCTTGAATTTGGGGAAGAGTTTTAGAATAAGATGATGATGAATGGTTTCCAAATATGATAAATCTGGTTATTATCATACATGGTTGTTGTATTTAATAATGAAATGTTTTAAGGAAGTAAAACATTTAGGTAAGTATGACTTATAAATTGGAACTGAAGATGATCTAAATTGTGAAGTTTTAAATCTAGGTCCAGAATTTGAAATTTTTTCAAAGTAATAAAGAAATAATAAGTAATATTATTTAATGTTTTTGAATGAAGGGTCCTATTTCAAACAAGAGTTGTTTGAAAATTTAAAGCAATTTGTTTTGAATTGAAACCAGGGTGGTTTAAAATTATAAAACTTGGTGTGTAAAGGAAATTAATATGTATATATGTGGATATACATAATATCAAAGATGATTTGAGATAAACTCTAAATGAGTTTTAAATTTGGAATGGGATGTGAAGTTTAGAATTTGAAATGGGAATTCAAATTGGGTAATGATATGGATTTCAAAGATTAAATTGCTTAAAAAGGATTTGAATTATTATTTGAACCTAGAAATAGGTTTGTGGAGAAGTAAAGGCAATTTAGAATATAATTTTGAATTTTGGACTAAGAATTAAATTGTTCAAAGACTTTGAAAATAAAGGATAATCTGGTTTAAAAGGTTAAACCAACATTTGAAATTTAATTCGAATTTATATAATTCGAGATGATGTAAAGTGAGACTGAATTTGAAATTAGTTCAAATAGAAATTTGATTTAAATAATTTGGATTTGTGATTAAAGTTGAATACTTTTAAATTCAAGTGGAATATGATTTGAAATTGAAAAGAATCAAGGATAGTTCAACTTGATTTGGGATTAAATTCAAACTGGAGTTGAAATGAATTGAAATTGAAAACTGAAATTTGGTTCAATTTGAATTTATTTGAATTAATTGGAATTATGATTGAAGATGAATAAGTTTAAAAATTCAAAAGGAAATTTGAATTGGGTAATTTGAAATGAAATTGAATATGAATAAGTTCAAATTCAAATAGGAAGTTGATTTGAATTTGGGATGAGGATGGAAATTAACTTAATTTGAATTGAAATTGGAAGTTAATTGGAAATTGGCAATTGATTGGAATTGGGATCAATTCTAATTGGAATTAAACCAATTTAAATAGAAATGGAAATTTAAATTAAATTGATGGGAATGGAGATTGAGAATTGAACAGTTTGGCTCTGGACTATTTTCAAATAACTTATTTTGATTTAAACTATTTTAAATCTATTTTCCTAACTATTTACTATATAACTTTCCTTTTTAAAAACCCAAAACTATCTTATACTTATTTCACAACTACTTTTGGAACTATTTAACAACTGTTTTATAAACTAGTTACTACTTTATACTATTTTGCAATTTTCTAACTATTTTAAAACCATTTAACTATTTTATAACTATTTTATCAATACTTAACTATTTCATAGATATTTTACGAACTAATAATTATTTTTCAACTGCTTATCTATTTTTAAACTTTTCAAGCTATTTTCTAAATTTAAGCTGGACAGAGTTTAAACTGTTTATGATTAAATATCCATTCGAGATAAGAGTTGAGGTGATAATCCAAATGGGATTGAAGCAATGGTGAATAAATGAATAGAAACCTAAGGGAATGTGAATAGAAAAGGAGATTGATTTAGTTAATAATCAATGAAGATAAATATGTAGGATGTACGTATATTATTCTATTCGCATAATGATTTGATCCAGGTTTGAGCACAGAATTTCGAGATAGTATATCGATCCGAGTTGGGATTTTCCGCTCGATTTTCGGCGGCGAACATGGATTGTTGATTGGTTCAGGATATTCTCTATCATAGTTGTGGCTATGCAAGGAGAATGATGGTTTCTGATCAAGAAATCAGATCTGAGTCCGCACTAGAAAGTCGGGTGGACGATACTAGTTCGGAAGTGAAATTATGTGATCGAGTGAGCGATCAGATTGATATTGCGTACGGATGATATGAGTACATCGTACGGGTTTGAATGAAATTAATATTGAAATTTGTGGATAAGAAATGTGAAATGATTTTTGAAATGAAAAGTATATCTGTGAAATATATGATGAAATAAAGTGGAAATTGGATATTTCTATGGTAGAAATTTTCTTTGTGGAAGTAAGTAATATGGTTAATAATAAAATTTGAATATTTGATTTAGAATAAACGAAGTTATGTATCTTTGTTATATATATGGTAAAACTTCCCTTGTTGAATCTTTTACCAGAAGAAAAGATTTTTGAAAGTATTTGAAGTATAAAAAAGGAATTTATATAAGTTTGAAGTGATCCAAAGATTTTTAAAGTTATATATATATATATATATAAAGGATCTTATGAGGATTTTGGAAAAAGGTTTTTGGAAACTATGGATTTTGGAAAGGCTTTTGTTTTTGGGAAAAATCAATATTGGAATTTGGAAAGCCTAATTTGAGAATTATCGATTTTGGGATAATCGATTTGGTGTAAAGGAGATTTTGATGAAATTCATACTAGGTGTATGATTTGGAAGATACTATATGTGTATAGTATAAAGTGTTTTGAAAATGGCTCTGGGAAAAAAGGCGCTCCCTTGAAATGAACTTCTCAGGAGTACCATAGGTTGGTACTGCCTTGAGCCTTTAAGGGGGAGGTTCTAAAGTTGATCCTGTGAGAAGTCTGGACAAAACTAGTTCCTGAGGATTTTGTGTAGTGTGTAGCGAAAGTCGAGGGCGTTGATGCCTATAGAGGCATTTGGGTTATGCTGTGACGACAGTGTAACTCGATGTCACTGCGATTTACTGCAGACCATAGCGAAAGTCGTGTATCCCGATGAGAGCCAACAGTTTACTTTTGATTTTATATCGGTAGACTACGACCTGTGGTAACATAGAGGAAGTCGTGTGTGCTGCTGAGAGCCAACAGTCTGCGTTTGCTATTACATCGGTAGACTGCGACCTATGTGGGAGTGGTGAAGTTTTATTTTTTGACAGCGAAAATCGAGGGCGCCCATGCCTACGGTTACATGGACTTTTGCTGTGATGGCAACGTAACCCTGGAATGTAACTGCGATCTATTGTGGGTTCCATGGCGTAATCGAGGGGCATGGAGTGCCTATAGTTACATGGACTTTTGTTGTGATGGCAACGTAACCCAGGATGTAACTGCGACCATAGATGGGGGTGATGACTTCCATAGCATTCTCACCAAAGATATTTCCTCTATTTTCAAAAATGTTTTCTATATTTTCAATAAAATTATTTTCTAAGTATTTTTACTGGATGTTGAAAATGGATCTGCTAAGTACTTATAGATTTTCAGTCGTACGCTTGATCAACGTATAACCGAATTTCTATAAGAACAAGGATAGACTAGTTAAGACAACGAGTTATAAAAGTATTTTATAAAAACTATTTTAGTAATATTATATAGATTTTAAAGTATTTAAAAATGATCAAAGAAAATTTATCTGATTTTAAGCATTTTAATAAAATTCTAGTTTCGTTCCTTTTTGGGGATGAAAAGATTCAAAGGGGAGGAATGTAATAGCCTGGATTTGGCATTTGATAATTGGATAATAAACTGGTTTTATTCAGTAAACATACAAAATTCTGGTAATAAAATATATTAGGATATATTTGAAACTATGATAAACGTTGAAATATAAATATCTGGAAATAATATATCTTATAATAAATTAATTAATGTATTAATAGATATGGGTAAACTTTATGATATTGAAACTTTAAATATATCCATGCACAAGTATATAGGCATGTATATACATGTAAAATAATTTGAAAGCATTTGATTTTGATATATAAATATATATACATATATATAATAAAAATAAATACAAATTTTTAGTTTATATATATATATATACATAACTTTTAAATTAAATAAGATTTGTAGAAGGTTTAATGGTCTTTCTTTTAAAAATATATATGAACTAAGTTATAAAATATATTTAAGTTTAAAACATAAAACATAATGGTCCAAATTTGAATAGAATCTGATAAAGGATTTAATACACATAATATATTTTCTTAGTATTTATATATATATATAAACATTTAAGAAAAACATGATTCATAAATTAATTAAATGAAAAGATTCAAGTATAAAAATTTAATTAAAGTTAAGTAAGGGCTTAAAACAAATTATAAAATTAATTTAAACAAGGACTTAAACACAATTAGTTTATCAAATGACATTTGTGAAACCATGAATATAGAAAATAAACACTTGTAAGCTTATGATAACAAGTGCCAAATTTCTTTTTCCATTTGAAATTGTAAAAAAAAATATAGTCAGGCTATTTTCTTCATCCTTCAAAACTGATCTAAAAAAAATGTCAAACCAGAGATAATGCAATCAAACAAATTCAACATCAGATTCAAGCTCAGATTCAAAACATGGAAGCAGGGCAAAAGAAAAACATTCTAGTTCTAGAGCATTTCTAGTTTTCTTTTCCACAAAGATTTCGCTATATCTAAATTCTAGGTGAGTAAAGATATCTTAAATACATTTTTAATCCTGGATTTCATTTTGATGTTGTGAATGAAAATCATGTCGTTACCTAAAATACTTGAATTGAATTGAATGCATGTTTGTATATGAGTGTTTGAATGCGTGTGTAGTTATAATATAGTCCCTGTGTGATGATAACAGGTTTTGATTATTTAATAAATTCAATATATCATCATTAAATGACTATTAGATTTTGATTTATAAATAAAATGTGACGCCCCACCCCAAGACCCACCTTAGTAAAGAGAATTAACGAGAAATTCCGTCTACTAAAGCAGAGAATAGGGCTGGTTAAGGGCGACCATCTATAACTTTGTCTTAAACATCTACTGAATACGTCGATAAATGCACTATGATTTTTTTTATTTTCTATCTCAATGGATCGACATACACAGTAAATGCTTAATCCAAAACTATGGATGGCTAACGGATCTATCAAAACAAAATACAATAACTAAATGTAAAGCACATCACAGAACAGTAATCAACATCATATATATACATATACACTGATACATGTTTAGTACAATACAATATGAATACAATAAAGGTGGTATTCGACCACACTATAAACATTGAATCAAATATAAATACACCAGAGTCAAGTGGAAAGAAATATAAACTACACAAAAGTGCTAGGCTGATATTCAAGCAGATGCATCAAAGCTATGTCCTGAAACTGATATCTAACCTGAAACAACTCGGTCTGACCCGAGTATAAAATACACGGGTCAGTCTAGCTAAAACAATCAGTTAGTAAGGATAGGCAATGATATGAAGCATAAGATACAAAATGATAATTCTTCTCAAATGAGAAGAGGCAATAGAAAGAACACATACTCATGACTTAAGTGAAACAATGTCACCTAAGTATACAAAGGCCTCAAAAAAGATAAACTCAACAATAATACTCAAATAATATAAACATTCGCCTCATATCATCGGTGATATCCCAAAATGTATACATGGTTTCCATGAACCATATTCCTTCAAAAGGAGAAACATCAATACAAACTCTCGCCAAAATGGCAAACATAAAACATTCTTATATAGGATGATTTAAAACTAAAATATAGAAGAATCTCCAAATTCAGTTATATCTCATCTCCTCGGTATAATTGTGTATAAATCTAAATCTCAACTCGCCAAAATGGCAAAACCCAGAATATCCTATAAAATGATGAAATCGTCCAAACTCATAACTCAAGGAACTCAATAAGAGTTCAAAACATCATAAATGAAATCACTATATACATAACATCTCATATTGCACTAGGTATCGATGTAATAAAACAACTTAAAATGGTGAAATCACAATAAAACAGAAAACTCAGAAAACCCAGATTGGCCAAATCCCCGATTGCAATCCCGAAGCAATGCTGCACGTGCTAAACTCAGATGGCCAAAGCCTCAGACAAGGTCGCTAACACCTCCCAAAGCAGTTCGTCCTCATGACAAGGTTGCTGACACCTCTCCAAGCCGTTTTGTCCACCCTAACAAGGTCGCTAACACCTCCCAAAGCAGTTCGTCCTCATGACAAGGTCGCTAACACCTCTCAAAGCAGTTCTGTTAGGTAAACATCGTGAATGTGTCACAAACTCACGGATAGGAACCCAAAAAGTGTTAACGTGTGTCCCATACCACACATTCGCACTTAACGATTTACTAACCGCTAGTCGATGCCACACTAGGAACATCATAAAGTTCAGAAAATTATATCTCGCCTAGTCTCATTGGCGAGTGATAAAAAAAAACACCATACTTGTCTCATCTCATCGATAAGTATTAAATGGTATCGTAACTTGTCTCATCTCATCGACAAGTGAAAACATCATGATGGTTTCTCATAAACCATAAATCTCAAAGTAGAAATCTCAAACCATAAAACTCGCTAAATATTGGCCTTTCCAGATAATTTCTAAATATAGGAATTATAATCTCAAAAACCCGCCACAAATTTGGCTAAGTAACTCAAAATTCATAACCTGAATAGTTTCGATTGTACAAGTCCGGAATTAACCGAAATAGTAAACGCACATGTCCCATACCACGTGTTTTACTAAATCGTTTAATTCTCTTTCTCATACGTTCGAATAGTGCAAAGTGTATGTTTTATATTTAAATAGTTTACTAGAGAAAACAAGCTTTTAAAACTTTTCCCCGAAAATGTTAATAAAACCAATATTTGTACTTCCTTTATTATAAGAAATAAATATATTTTATATTAGAAAAATAATTTTAAAATACCATATATTAATAATTTGAAATGTTTTTTTATTTTAAAAATCACTTCAAAATGGTTTAGTGAAAACCGTGTTCGAAAACAACGAAAAACAAGAAAGATAACTCAAGACCGGTAGCTTGAATTTAATACGAATTCAATTCAAATTTAACCCAAAATCAATTCAAATTCTATTTAAATTTGATTTTCAAATTCTTTAAATATAGCTAGCCTGTTGATAGGCATCATAACTCTAAAAACATTTCAAAAACAACATCAAAATCGAACAAGGGTGAGAGCAAAAATAAGCTACTACAATCCTTAGGTCAATGATTGTTATTGCTGTCGTTTTGCTCTCGGGACAGCGACAAACAAACGTTGTTTTGACCAAGCTAACTTCGAAATTGCAGAAAACACGAAACACGAAACTTTAAGCACAAAGTCTAAGATTTCCGGAACATCTAAAATTATCGAATTTGGATAAGAAAAGCGAAAGATATGGCCAATATAATTTTCAGATTTTAAGTTCACTGTTGCTGTCGTTTATTCTCAGGGTAGCAGCAAAGAAATAAAGTTTCGACTATATTATCCCCAGAATTTCGCAAAACTCAAAACAAGAAAGTTTTAGAAAATTCTCTGAGCTTTCCAGAACATTAAGAATTATCTAAATCCAATTAGAAACGAGGAAGATACATCTAATTTACTAACTTTATTTAGTTTAGACAATGTAATTATCAAACAAACAGAGCTGAGAGTTTGTGGTAGAATTTCAGTCAACCTATGCTCATAATTTGCAAATATGTTCAACATTAAAGTTGTCATATATAAATCAAGCTTTCCAAAACATTAAAAATTATTGAATTCTGATTAAAAATGAAAATGATATGGCTGAATCAATTTCGAATTCAAACTCAGGAAATTTAGCTAAAGACAGAATTATACCCTTATTTTCATTTCTATTTCAGGTCAATAAAAATACTAAATCTTGAGAAATGATCAAAACAAAAACTGTTTCTTATTGAATCTTGTTTCTAACAAAAAAAGACTCACCTCAAACGGATAAGAAACGTAAAAATTATTGCTATGTTACTACAGCGCATCCGTATTATTTTTCAGCAATCATCTAAAGTAAACATTAGGTATAATTACAGTAAACAATTTCTTTCTTATCTTTACAATTACAGTCAAGATCTAGCTAGAAATGTGAGTTAATAAACTCACCTTTGCAAATAGAAGATCAAACTCGAGCAAAGTTGAAGAAAGATGAAGGCTTTGAGTTAGAACAAACTTCAGGAAGACATGCAACCAAGGAAAAACCCAATTTCAGACAATCAAATTTTGCTAAATTAAAATTTGATGAATTAGAGATGGGTTTTTGTAGTGATTACATGAATATAGTGCCCTAGTTTGATTAATTTCAGCAAATAATTGAAGAATTTGGTGGATTTGAGCCTAGGTTTGAAAGAGGAAAAAAGATGTTTTCCCTGTTTTCTCTTTTCTTTTGTTTTCTATGAATGAGAATGTACTGTACGTACATTATTTTGAGAAGAAAGACTTTCTTCTTCAGGCTAGTTTAGATAAATGGGCTTAGACCCATTAAAAAAAATGAATTTGTTAATTCTAATTATCACTTAAACACATATACACTTGTGTAAACGAACCAAAACGACATATATTAACAAGATTTCAACACAATAAAATTTAACAATCATATTTCCCTGTCTAATAAAATACTTTGCAACAAATACAAGATAATTTTATCTATAAAAATTATTTTTCATTATTAAAACTCTTATTTTTACGAAATACATAATTTACACTATAATTTGCACAAATATTATTTTTAACACCAAAAATTACACAAAAATTATTTTCTTGCATAATTAAATTCAAATAACCATATTAACATCATTTTTACCCTTCAAATATTATTTTTAAATAAAATTCCATCTTTTTATTTATAACATACACATATTAAATTTTATTACTTCCCTAAAATTTACAAAAATCAATATTTGGCAAAAATTTGCAAAATTATTGCACCTTATCAAATTAAAATCCTATAGTGCTCATTTTCTTCCAAAATAGCACAATAAAGTTTTTAAAACTTTGTTTCCGATATTTTACATTTATTTCAACAAATTATTATAGAGTTAATTCTTTTTATCTTCTATTTAATTCAACAAATCACCAAATTAACATATTTCCATCTCTCACCATTTATCACCAACATTATCATATTAACTCTATTTTATTCTTTCCAAATTCAATGTTTATTCAAAATAAACAATTTTAAGTCTCCAATTTCTTTTTATTTCACCATTATTGAATTGTAACCACTGGTATAATTAAATTTCCAAGTAAACACCAAAACCAAGGTTGTTACATAAAAGGTGTTTGAAATCATGCAATATTAATATTAAAAATCATTCTAGAAATTTATATCGAGAATTTGTCTTGAAATTTTATAATTTACAGTGAAAATGTAAATTGGGTCAAAAATTGTTAGACTAAATTTTAAGTATTGATTGCATGGCTGAATTCATTATAGGAAATCACGAATTTTAATGTATATATCATGATTTTTAGTTTGGGAATTAGTGTATATTCTTGAGATGATCGTTTTGGGTAAATCGATCGATTGCCGTCAATCGACAGCAAGTGGAAGCACAAAATTTAGGCCGAAGGTGGTTGAGTTGTCGGCGAGGTTAGGAAAATTGTCGCGATGGTGTAACAATGGCCGTGATGACCAGGAATGATCGGAGTAGGGTTTTATACCCTGTGTTTGTCATCGCTGATCAAATGGAAATTGGGGTGACGAGGAGCGATCGGGACCGATCGCTCCTCGTCTGGAGACGCAAGAGATCGTGACGGAGCTATGGTGATGATGGCGTGGCGACTGGATTCAGGGACCAACGGAGGTGAGAGTTTTCCGGTGATGGGTTTCTAAGCCGTTTGGGTTCGTTGGGTCGAATTCGATTCTCGATCGAATCAAGAGTAATGGGTGATTGCGTGTTGTTGCCGTGGTTGAAGGTGATGCGTGTGAGGCCGGAGTGGAGATCGTCGATGATCGAAGGTGGTGTGCATGTGGATGTGCACATTTCGTACGTTTGGTAACTTGTTTGGAGATGAAGATGAGTGGCCCGGGTTTTTCCTAGAAGATGTTCGTGCTTTACTCGAAGTAGGAAGACGGTGGGGAAACCTCGGGTTTCATTCGAGTAAATGGAAGTTTTGCTCGGGTTTTAGTAGTGAGCAGGTTTTAGAATTGAACAGTAAATGTTTAAGTTTTAAAACAAAGAAGATTGATTTTGTAAATAATTCAAGTTTTAAACAAAGATAAACAAGTTTTATGTTATGAAAATAAATTGTTTTCAAAGAACAAATATTTTAACAAGTTTTATATATTTAATATATAATTTTTAAAAGATAGAAAAGTAGATTTTCAAAATGATTTTTGTATTAAAATTTATATATTAACTTTGGAAAGTTTTAAAGATTTTGAAAGTTAAAGTAGATGTTTATATTGTTTTAATTATAATTGATTTCTGAAATGTTTTATTTTTAAATAAAGTTTAATGACAAGAATTTAATAAATCAATTATAATAAGAAGTTTATCTTTAAATAATTAAGATATTTTGATTAATTAAAGATTTTTAATATGTGAAATTAACAAGGATAATGTAACTACTTAAGAGTAGTTAATAATTTAATTAAGATAAATGAATTTCTTAATTGAGATCTTTTAAATATAAGTAATTAAGAAATTATTTAAATTAATTTTAAGTGATTAGTTAAATGATCAACTAAGTAATTAATTAGTGATTAATTAAAGATAATCATTTATGAATGAATTAAGTGTAATTACTTGGTGAAGTAATTAATGAATAATTACTGGATGTAATTAAGGAGGAGTAATTATTTAATAAAGAATTAGAGGTTAATTACTTTATGAAAGTAATTAAGTGGAAGTGATTAAGGGTTAGTCACTTAGTGTTATTGATTAAAGAATAAATTAATATAACTAATTAAAGGTTTATTTTATTAATTAAAGAATAATTAATTAAAGAATTAAGGGTAATTAATAATGTGATTAATTACTTGTTAAGGTAATTAATTAAAGGTAATTAATTAATTAATGAAAGTAATTAAGTAATCATTAATTAATGAAAATAATTAAAACATTAATTAGTAATTAAAGGATAATTAATCAATAATTAAGGTTTAATTTCTAAATGTAATTAAAAAGAGTAATTAATCAAGAGTGATTAATTTAAAAAAGTAATTAATCAAGAGTGATTAATTTAAAAAGAGTAATTAATCAAGAGTGATTAATTAAAAAGAGTAATTAATCAAGAGTGATAAATTAAAAAGGGTAATTAAAGATTAATCAAGGGTAATTAAAGATTAATTAAAAGTAATTAAGGGTTGATTAACTGTTTAACCATGTAATTAATGTAAATGGGTGAAGGTTAATTAATTTGTGTTATTAATTAAAGGCAAACTACTTAATGTAATTAAAAGGTAAATTAAGAAATGATTAATTTAACTTAGATAAGCAGGATTAAAAGTGATTGAAGAAATTAATTTAACTTATTTAAATTAATTGGAATGGTATGATTAATTAACCTTGCTATTGATTAATTGAAAGATAATGTATGCCCTTTATTACTGAATATCTTTGATAAGTGAGGCTATGTGATGTGGTATGATTGGATTTAACTGAGATAATATATTTTGTCTATCTGTTATGATTGGCTATGTGAATATGTAAGTTTTGGATATATATATATATATATATATATATATATATATATATATGGAATTGTTAAAACTTAAACTGCTTTGTTTTAAGTTGATATTTGATGTCGAAGAGACTGATGTCGGGTATCAGTAAATACCCGAACCCACTTCGATTTGTATCCTACAATGATTCTTTGTAGATTGATATGTGAAGTCAATAGGCTGAAATGGAATAATTTAAATGTCTGGACCATATAAAACTAAGTAAAGGTACTTAGGAATTTATTTGTGAATATAAATGTTGACTAAAATAAGATGTGAACTTGTAGTGATAAACGAGTTACCCCGGTTTATCTTTATGGTTTGAACTTAGTATTTCAAATTGTATGGGTTTACTCACGCTGGTTTCCAGCCTGACCCGGGTGTTACTTTGATGTAAATCTTGGGTCAGACAGAGTATTACAGATTTCCAGGTACCGACGTTCTGGAGCTCAGGAGGCGAGCTGGATGTAAGGAACGTATGGAGTGTTTTCCGCTGTGATATATTGTTGTATATCTAGGACATGTGATTTTAACTGTCCAGTGTTGGTGTAGATGTTGTAACTTTGATATTTTGCATGTAATTTAACTAATACAGTTTCTTTGTATAAATGTTATTATTTGATATTATATTTTATCCGCTGCGAATGTGAGATTCTGAGTTTGTTTTTCTGTCTCTTCTTCTTCTATCTCTATTCTACTTTTTCTGACTATCCAGAATTTCCGGGATTGGAAATTCCAGGCCTTTACACCAGTGCCAATCGAGGCATCGGACATTGGCGAAGCTTCGGTTGAAGTTTTATGGCCTCTGATGGCCAGAGGTGGAGGGACGAGATGATTTTTGGCAGTCTGGTTTTGTTACAGTCTGGGTCGTATAGCTCGATCAAATCTTCGTCATCGATCAGGGGATCTGGGTGATCTGATGATTCGTGGTGGTCGTCATTGACTTGATGACGGTCGTAGCATCGTCCAGGGTTGATCAGAGCAGTGTGCAACATGCATACGTCTGTGGTTATGTCAGTAGCCTGGAATGGAGGAGAAGATGTTGTCTCGAGTTTGGCTTGGGGAAACTCGTGTTTGGCTTGAAGCTGGGATCGAGTAATTCTAAACTATATATCGGTTCACTTTTAAACTTAAACAAAATTTTAAAAATTGAAGCTCTCGGGTGGATTTTGGAAAACTCGAAGCAAGTATGAAGTGATCTCGGGTATCACTCGAAGTAGCTCTAGGGTAATAACATTTCCATTTTTAAACTTTAAAAATCTAAGTCAAATTGTTTTCTAAAATTATTCTTTTTCAAATAGGTGATTGTTGTTAAGTTGTAATTTGTAATTTAAGGATTTAAAATAAAATATTTTAAATCATTTAAGTTAAGAATGTTTTAAACTCGCATTTTCAAAAGTTTATTTTAATAAAACTTAACAACGTAATTAAGGAAATAATTAAATGTTTTACATTTTTAACTTAACTTAAAAGTAAATCAATTAATATTGTTAATGATGATTAAATAATTGATGAATTATAGTTACTTAATAATTAAAGAATAATTATTAAAGGGTAATCAATTATTAATTAAAGTTAATTAATTTATAACTAAAGATAAATTAATTAAGAAATAATTAATTAATTAAGGCAATTAAGATTAATTGATTAATAATTAAGGAACTAATTAACTAGTAATTAATATTTAATAAATTAATAATTAAGGATTAATTAATTTAAAATTAAGGATAATTCATTATTAATTAAAGATAATTAATGAAAAATAATTATGTGATTAATTGATTATAATCACACTGTTAATTCATCTTATTGTTAGATGATTGATTATTGTTGAAATGCCTTGAGCTGATTAATACCCTTGTTTGTGATTATAATACTGTGTGATGTGAATTCCTTTGTGCTGAACTATGATTTGTGATTTGTTTCTGTGTGAATGTGAAAACCCATTGGCCCGTAAAACGGTGGTTGAATTTCGATGCGGCAGGGAGTCGGATTCTAGTTGGTTATCCGAAACCCACGTCGAACCCTGAATGTGAATCTTTATGATTGATATATCCATGTGTTTCTAAATTGAGCGCTCACTGTTCGGTTTAGCCGGGAGAGGACCTTTGTGTCATATAACCCATTCTGAATAGTGATACGACGAAATGCAAAGCATTTGAAGACGGTGATGAAGACCGGGTGTCATCGAGAATGATAGGATAACCTGTCGAATGACTATGCACTGAGTTGCTCTGGTATCGAGATCTCCATATGTGATGGGGAGTCCGATCGGGATTGTGGATGCCCAGATTGCAAGGACTTCTTTGGAAGTGCCTTCGGCTCTGTTCGAACCCGGAACAGACTTGTATGGTTATATGTCTGACATTACACTTTGAGATATAAAGCTGATTTCTTTCAAATACATTTCTGTTGGTGGGGGAGAATTTATTCTCTTAGCTTAACACCCTTCTCTGAGACGTACGGGCTCAGAGGTTATGTAGTTGATAGTTATTAGTGATATAGTCTCAATTTGCTAGTGTGGCATGCTGAGTACTGCTGATCATTTGTTGATCGAAGCATGGCTTTTATGAAAAGAATAGCTTTGTGGACGAGATTTCGTCGAACCTCACAACCCGGTAATGGTCGAAATAGGAATGTTGAGGCAACGTTTTTAGGGGTTGCACTCCTGGGTTATGTCCATTTTCTTCTGGATAAGAGGTGATATCATGGTATGGAGCCCATATATTTGTCTATGTGGTTGTTGCTGTCAGTTGGTGAATCCTGAGATAAAGGACGGTAACGACCAGGGATGGCTTACTTGTAGGTGTTACCTAGTTACAGAGGTATCCCGACCTTGTGTTTGTAGGGAACTAGTTTGGTTCTTGAAGGCGTCCCTCTAAAGGCGTCTCATTTTAAGGAAGTTCCCTAGCCTGACCATTTATTGGAAATCCAAAGAAACAATACGAGCCCTGTACAGTTTTAGTTGTATAACCTTTCATCCAGCGTGGCGGTATCCTGCCATAAAACATGGTAGCTATAGTAGGCATACAATAATGGTTGTATGCTGGCTGATATTAATATCATACTTTCGAAATGTTTTCTACACTATGCACTAATAATAATATTAAATGAATTTTCTCCTACCAATCATGTTTGACTATCATAAGAAGAAATCTCCTCCAACTCAGCGATTGCATTGTGTGTGTGGCGGGAGGTCTTATGGTAGTTTTATTTTACAAAAAGCATATCGAGCTTCTTTTATAAATCGTTTTTGTTTCAAACAACTGTTTTTGTTTACTTATACCAGTCTCATGACTGACCTGGAGTTTATTATTCCCTTCCTAAACTCTGGGTGCCCATAATTTCCACACGGGCAGCCTAGAAGCAGGCTATCCGTGTTTTGGACTAGCTTGGAATCTTTTGAAGTCTTTTGGAAGCTTTTGGTCTTGGAAATCTTTTGAAGTGGTTGGAGTTCTAAGAGGATCTTCTCAAAGTCGAAGTATGTTGGAAACTCTCTTGAAGTTGAGATAAATTTGTTATCACTTTGTTGTTGTATCATGTATATAAGCTCTGATGATTGTAACTAAATATTATGATGGTGTTGTTTCTATGATGTTGATAAATGATATTCATTTGTTTTCGCTGTTTATATCCATCTAATGTTGTTATAAGCTCCATCCGAACTGGAGTTCGACGTTTGAATCTCCGGCAGTCGAATACAAGTGAGGTATTTGATGTCGATTTTCAATCGCTGGATTTCAGGTCATGACAAAACTGATTATAAACTTGGAACCATGAATCATTCAATTCGAGGATTTTATATGTTTACAATTTCTACTGTCTATCTAAATTTTCAGATAGTTTTCAACTTATTATGCTTAAATATATTTTTAATACTTAGTTTATGTAAAAACAAATAGATTTTGTTTGAAAACTAAAGCCCATCAAGGAATTGAATAAGGAGATTAGGAATTTTTGACTTAACATTTAAAATCTGTAACTATAAACAGAGATGAACATAACATATTAAACATGCACACCTCTACTCATTCATATATTTAGGAATCTATATATATATATATATATATATATATATGCAAGCATAATTCGTATCACACATTAACAGATCATCATATGCAAACCATAGGATATATGGATTTAAGAGTTTGCTCACCTGGATATGGATAAAGCAGAGAACTGGAAGCTTGAAACTGCGATGTTTGATTTAATCTGGAACTTGATTGCTGTTTGTTTTTTTTATCCTCACTGTTTTGAATTAGCTTGCTCTTTAAAAATTGAAGTTGTTTTGAACCTTGAAATCTGCTTTGCTCCAGGATTTTATCTGAAACCTTTTTTAGTTGATCTTTGAATTGTTTTAAATTACTTGAAGCTTTAAACTCAGGTTGAAGATTTGCTTTTTAAATCAGAAGCTTGATTTTAACCTGTGCTTGATGGATATGAGTTGAAGCTTTAATTTTTTCTTTGATTTACTCTTGAATCAGGTTAGAGATGTTACAGTTTGATCTCCTTGGCTTAGTTTCTTTGAAAAAGCAACCTGTTTTAAACTAAAACTTGAATTCTTTTGATTTTGTTTTGATTTTTTTTATTCCTTCTCAGGTTTGTGAAGTTATGAAAGAAAATTTGATAAAGTTGATTTCTTATTTAAACATATTGTTTTCTATGTCTAATTCAAATTAAAAAGAAATACTAGCTTTGCCACTTGTATTTTGTATGTTGTATAAATCTAATACTTGTAAATGCATGATAAAATAATGCTACACTTGTTAATTTAAACTAACACTTGTTTAAAATGAGTATTTTTATGTTTAAATCCCATTCTTTATTTAATTCATAAATAGGTTTTAAAGCCCATGCTTTACTTAATTTATAATTTATATTTTAAACCCCTACTTTATTCAAATTTATAAATTATGTTTTTATGTTTTATTATTTCTATTTTTTTATATTTACAAACTAATTTTTTTTAAAAGAAAATGCTCTAATCATTATAACCAATACTAAATTCAACTTAAGTTATCAAACTTAAATTTTTATAAATAATACTAGTATTGCAAATATTCAAATTTTAATTTTTAGAAAATTATTATATTAATTTCAAAATATAACTTCCAAATACTTATATTATAATTAGAAAACAAGTTTTATTAATTTTAAACATAGTGTTTTCAAATCCAATTTATTTGTAAAATATCTACAATTGAATTCCCAAATTAAATTCAATTTATTTTCCAAAATATTTATTCTAGAGTTTCAAATTCAAAATGCAATTGAAAATAAATCTCTATAAATAAACAGGCACCTATCTTATTTAATTTGGAGAATTCAAATTATTTCACAATTAAATATAAAATTAATATATTATTCAAAATATTTATTTTTGAATTTCCAATTAGAAATTCTATTTTAAAAATCATTTTTATATACACTTATATTAATAAACAAACAAATATCTATAAAATTTGGAAATACCAAATTAATTCAAAATTTAATTTCAAAAATTAAATTAACTACCAATTTGAATTTGATAAAAAAATATGGATGTTACAGGGATTTTGGAATAAAGTATATAAAAGGATTTTTAAATAATAAATTCTTAAGTGGTGCTTGTTTAAAAAAAAGGGTTAAAAATCGAGATTTTTAATAAATTGGAAAGTTAGAAGTGAATTTGGAAATAAGTATAAAATTGGTTATACGGGATCTCTTGTAAGATTTCCAAATTTACGAAATGAAATTAGAATCGAGAAATTGGGCTTGTTTTTTTAAAAAGAGGATTTTTAATTATTAATTAGGTAACTTTAAAAGTATTAAAAATATTCCTGAAACTAGTTATTTAATATTAATTAGTTACCTTATAATGATTGTTGAAGATTTATTATTATTTAAGAACTAGTCGGCATTTTTTTATAAGATAAATTATTAAATATTAATATGGCTTTGTATAATAACTTTTATTTAAGTTTATTACCCTAGATTAAACTTGAAAATTTATTTTAGAACTTATAAGCATTATTTTGAGATAATTTTTAAATAAAGTCGGAAAGTAATGGTATATTCGCATGGCGTAATCGGAGGCAGTGAGTGCATGCAGTTAAGTCTTGGATTTCTTTAGGATGGAGAGGTGATCATTGAGCTATAAATCCATGGTTTGATACCGCAAGGGTACTTTATAGATTATTGTAAAGGTCTCCAAATATTTTTGAAAGAATAATTTTATGAATATAGTAAATTCGGCAAGAAAGTATATATTTTGGACAAAGAGGTTTAAGTGATTGAAATTTAAATCGAATAAGACTTAGTGTTTTTCAGTGGAAAATGAACTATGTGGTTGTATGATTGTTTATTTGATAGTTTAATAATTGACTATCAAATCTGTACCTAATTATAACTTTGGACATATTTAGAAGAAGCACAAGAATTATATGGTATAGTTACCGTTCGAGGTGCTATACTATACATGTAAACTCGTTTTTTTCTTCTAGGACGAAGACAAGGAAATCCGTCCACTAAAGGTTAGGAGGTGATCTCCGATCTTATTTTCTCTGTTTATTTCCTAAAGGACCAGGATTGAGTTTACCGAAAATATCGAACGTTGTTTCGAAGAGACCGAGATCTGACAAGTTATCCAAAAACCACTTCGATCCAACGAGTATGTTTTCGATGTGAAAACAAGAGCATGGAGTCAAAGTTGAAGCAGCGAAGTGCAAGGGCTAATCGCTACTAATCCTGAGGGTGATTCCAAAATGGATGTAGTAGGAATAGTACCTTCAGTTCCGTTCGGACCCGGAACGGACTTGAATGGATGAGTGCTATCAGTACATTGTTATTAGAGGACAATGAGCATTCTAAGTGATATTTCCTTAAACCGGTAATCGTAGCCTCTAGCCTCATCAACCGGGAATGATTGAAAAGCAGGGAAGATGCAGCAAGGATAAGTGTGTAGCATCCAATTGGGGTATTTTTATCACCTTTCTCGATACCCTCATATATTATTAATACGATTCATGAAAGGAGCTCGAAAAAGGGTGGGAACACCGAGGTGATAGCATATTCGGCCTATTCAGGTTAGGGACAGTCTGGTCTTGTGTAGTAGGGGATCCTAACGTGGTCCTCGGTACACTGTTTCTAGACATGTATTGTGATAGGTGATACCCCAGTATCTAATCATTCATATGGAATCCATTCTCTAATAAGCGCCATATATTTTTTATTGTGCCCAACTATGCTGATACGTGAGATGCAAGCATTTCAGCTATTTGAATAAGTATTTGTACTTAGATACTACTATAATATCAAATGATTTTGATATGAAATGTTTTAGTTATCGTAAGGTAAAAACCCTCGTGCTTATGTGGGCGTGGTCTTACGAGATACCTTTGATTTTGAAAGGGATTTTGACAAGTTAATAATTCAAATTGAGTGTGTTTTCTCACGCTGGTTTTCCAGACTGACTCAGGTGTTATTTTATTATAATGCTCGGGTTAGACCGAGTATTATAGGTTCAGGTTAGAATGCTATGGAGCTTAAGAGACGAGCTAGATGGCAAAGACGTATTACTCGTATTTGATTTTATTCCGCTGTAATGTTTTGTTTGAAATTATCAACAAATTGTGCGGACAGGTTTTATAACTGTCTAGGCTAGTAATTATTGATTTGTGTACTCTGATATGTGATATATATTATAGTTTCGATTTGTGTAAAGAACTCTCGATACTATATGCTATTCATTCCGCTGTGAGATTCTGTTTTGTTTAGTTTATTCTTTCTTTTCCCTCAACAATCGGTCATTCCGGCACTCGACTGTTCGGCATGTTATACAATGAGCGTATTTATGTTGATTTTTGAGGGTTGAAAAGGCGGGTCGTCACAGTTGACATATTATACTCAATATCACTTAAAAAACTTCGAGTCCGAACACTTCTTCACAAGGAGTTCGTTGTTTCTGTAAACAATTCTATATTGTTTTATAAAGACAAGAGAATACACTAGAATATCATTCAGTGATATCAATTTGGATTTAATATTTGCTTCATTTATAAAATAAATGAACAAATCACGATATCATAGACAACATAACATGTATGATAATTCCTATTTCCATGCATAAGAAATCCATTTTACATTTTCCCAATTAAACATTTTAATAGGGTGTCCTTATATATCATTTGTGACATTCCCTGTATCTTTTGTATTTACTATAGAAGACATCATTTATAAATCCAACATCGAGTATTAAAACAATTAAGGCTAATTTTAATGCAAATGCATTGTTAAAATCAGCAATGTGTTGTTCACATACATTTAGAAATATTAATGTACCTTTTAACCTTCTTTTGTATGAGCACACACTTCCTTTGCGTTTTAATTGACAATTAAGCTATTTGTTATTTCTTTCAAAACACTTTTTCAATTTTGATGTTTGTCCGATAATACTTTCATATCTATCCTTGGATCATATCCAAACACTCACAGACCTAAAAATCGCTCCCACTGACTTCGAGACACTTTGGTTGTTATGGGCAAATAGTCTATTCTAAATCATTATTTAGAATTTTCCATTTCAACACATATGTACCCACTCATAAAGTCTTACAAAGGGATAATTTTGTGACTAAATCTGAAATAACTTGATCATGTTGAATGATGGGTCTATTACGCTAATTTCAACATTTGAAATTCATGAGATTTCCTTATCAATATTGCTTATTTCTCCATTAGTCTTGCTCATAAAGACAAAATCACAACTGTTGGATCACATCACTTTGGTTACGGCTATCAAAATCATATTTTGGCAATGTACTTGGAATTCGTTTTCGGCATATAGCATCATTCCATGTTATAGAGTCAATGCTCTTAATGTTTTATTTAAACAATTGAGGATTATATATTTTTGAGGTTGATAAGAAACTTGTAGTTTCTCTTAAATGTGTGAGAATACTTATTACAACTCTAATGCGATGTGTTCTTTTAGGTTAGTTGATTTCATTTCATCTCATGTAATCATTTTTATCATTGAATCATATCCAATTCCATTTTACTACCAATAATTTCTCAAAGAAATTCCTTCACCATCAAGTTGGTATTCTTGAAACAGCAATTGTTTCTCAATGCAATGGAACATGTATTTATAAACACTTTATGAATTGCCTTCTATTTATGTGATGACCCAAAATTTTCAATGTTTGAAATTGAAATATTTAATTGATTTCAAATATCTGAATTGTTAATTTAAGCTTGAATTTCAATTTTAACTATGAATTTAGCAATTTAATTATCAAATTTAATTATCAAATTTAATTATAGAAGATTTGGGTAAATTTGAATCTTGATTTTTAAACTGATTAAAAAATTAAAGGCTTAGAAAATTTATATTTACAATACTGAAGATAATGGAAGTTTTAGAGTTGAATTTGGAACCGATCTGTTCAGTTTTGAAACATATCGCTTAAATCGATATTTAAAAATAGCTTTCCGACGCACAGTCTCGGAATTCGATGAAACCAATTCCATTGAATCTGTTATATTGTATTATTATCGGATTTCAATTTTCGTAATGTTTGAAGCGATCATTTGGCCATACGATAAGCAAAAGCGCTAAAATTTAAAATGAAAATTCAACGTTTTAGCTAGTCCAAAAAGCCATCTTCTCCATACGATTGAATTTGGACTCGGAACCTTTCCAATTGCATTCGAAATAGGGGTTTAACATTATAAATGGCTGGCGGCATGCCTCAATAGGAAGTTGAGATTTTGAGTCACGATTTTGAGGCGGTTTAAATTTAAAATTTAAATATAATACATGTAGTTATACTAGTCAAAAAAATTATTTACTTTGGCCACTTGTCTTCTAAGTTGTGACTTTTGTCGTGCATGTAAGGGATTTTTGTCACACGCGTGTGATTCAGAATAAAAAAAAATTATGTATATGAAAAAAAAATTTAGCTTCGTTCGTTATTAAAAAAAATGCCACACAGAATTGAGATTAATGGCCTCCTCAAGAAAATCGAATTCTTTCAAAATCGTATCCCCTCTTCCTTTTCTATTCGAAACCAAGCCGCCTCCTCCTTCAATCGAATCGACAAAATCTAACCTACCTTTCTCCTTCAATCCATCCATGATGAATCACGCGTCTTAGTCTGGAGTTTTATGGTCGCAAATTGAGTCGCGATCGAAGCTGTACGTTCGTGCTGAGTCGAGACGAGGGCAGCTGTCGGAACGTGGTGATTAGGGCATGCATCGATTTGGGAGCATCGCGTTTGTCGAGTCGCATAGGGCAGTGGCTGGGTTTTGGTCGTGGCAGTAAGGGAAGTGGAGGCGCGTTATTTAAGGTTCAATGGGTGTCTCGACATTGCGAGCAGCTCCGCGATGATGCCTCGAGTTGGTGATGTTTTGGGTGTGGCGACGGAGTCTTCACAGCGGCAACAATCTCGAGCTATAGTCAAAGTTGACGTGATTTGCGATTTTTACAAAAAGGTAATTAGCTTTTTAATTTTTTCAAATTGATTTAAATCTAGAAATATATACACACAATTTCTGATATAAAAAAGTAGATATATATATATATAATATCAGCAGCAAAACTTATGCAGTAATAATATAGATATACAGCAAGGTATATTTACAGTAAGGTATTTATTTATTTAGTTTTTGAATTGATATATATATATATATATATATGTATATATATTTAGACTTCATATACGCATTTGAAATCTACCAGTATTTTAAAATAATATATGTACTAATGATTAATTTATCTAGTTACTAAAAATAATTTATTAAGGTAAATTTATCTTTAAATTTATTTTTTAGTTAAGTAAATATGTTGAAAAGGAATTTGTTTAAAATTGTAGAGTATTAGTTTAAAGTAAAAATTGTTGGTTACTTTAATTTATTAAAGGAAAATGGGTTTAAGAAATTTAATTATTAGTTTAAATTAAATAAATCTATTAAATGGAACTTTATTTATTTGATTTATTTCGAATATTAGTCAATTGTATAAAATTGTCTATACAAGGTCTAATACTATGAAGAAGACAAGTCGGGATTGGAAGCGGATTGCAAATAAAAAGTTGAGATATTCTTACTCAATCAGATTTTCTGATTTAATTTTAAATAGTTAAATTTAAAATTGTTGATTGTGTTCTTGGATGATAAATTATTATCAGTTGTATTGGATTAGACCCTCTGCGCCGCATAATAGTGGAGGATATTATATAAACCCATATACCGCGATATTCCACCTCGAAGTGGAGTTGGTATTATATATGTATTTGGAGTGATTGATTTCCCGCATTATATAGCAGATGAGACCCTATGCGCTGCATAATAGCGGATGATATTATATTGATCTCATATACCGCGATATTCCACCTCGAAATGGAATTGGTATTAAATTTTTATGCTAACGTCTATGGATGCAGGAAAACAGGTTGGAGGGATCCAACTGGATTCCTTAAATATTTGAATTCATTTCAATAGTGTGTGTTGACTATTTATAATCTGTGTGTAATTATATTTGTGATTGAAATCGTTGAAGGCTTTAGTTTAGCCGAATATATTTTTTGTATCGTAGGATACAGGATTAAATAAAATTGTATTTTTAACATTCAAGTTGAAAGTTATAGTAAAATTTATTTTTGAGAATTGGATAAATTTAAAAGAAGGAATTTTAAAAGGATAAATTTTTATTTTTAAATCCTATTGAATAAAATTCCAAAATATAGGAAAAAGTTTAATAAATGGATTTCGAGTAATATTATTTAATAGTTGAAGAATTTATTTAAGTGGTCTGGAAGAAATAAAGGAATTTGGTTTTAAAGATAATAAATTTGATGTTTGAATGGAAATTTATTTGATGTTTTAAATAAATTTTGGGAAATAAATTTTGAAATCGATTTGGTGTTTGAAAATAAATATTTGGGAAAACGATTTGGAATTTGATTTGGTGTTGAAAGTAAATATTTGGAAATCGATTTGAGTATTCTATATCAACGGATATTTGGAAATTTAAATTCCCAATGGAAATTTATAAGGAAAGGGAAATTTGTTTTCAAAATAAATATTGATTTATTTTTAAAGTGTGGAAAGAAATTTGCGGTTGAAATGTGAAATGAAATAAATCAAAAGGATTAATTAATTGATTTAAATGGTCTATTTTGAAATGGAAGGTGTATTTTCCTGGAAAGCCAAGTATGTTTTTAAAGTAGCTTTCAAAATTAAAAATTTTGAAGTTGGTTTTAAAAAGAATGTTTTGGAGAAATTATTTTCTCAAGTTATTTGAAAATCTTTAGAGTAAAGATTTATTTAATTAATTATAGAAGTGATCATTTAAAGATTTAATTAATATTTGATTAGTAAATGGTTATTTAAATAATACACTCTATCTAATAATTTTATTTTAAAATTATTTGGACTTAAGTTTAAATGAGGTATTAGTATAATATTTTCATAACTAATATTTAAGCAAGTGTTTTAAAATCGTTTTATTTTAAATGTTTGTAAGTACATTTTGGATAAGTATTTGAAATAATTTTTAAAGTATTTGAACTCGGCAAATTTTCAGTAGAATTAAATAAATATCTGGAAATTTATTCCCATAACGGAAGTGACTTGAAATTTGTTTTCAAAAGATTGAAAGGAGAAAAGTGATCCGAAATTTGTTTTCAAATGGTTGAAGTGTTAAAAATTATATCAAAGATATTTTGAAAATATATAATTGGGGAACATTATTTAAATCTTGTGATTATTGTGAATATAAATTGATAGTTAAATAACCGACTATCAATATTGGCCTTTGAATGGCATTTGAATTTTGATGCGACCAGTGGTCGGATTCCAAATGGATATTCGGAAACCACATCGAATCTTTGTGATGGATCTTTTGTTTAAAAGATCAAAGTGGAAATTTGTTGTGATTTGTTTGAAATCTGAATGTAACACTTATTTTTAAAATAAGCGCTCATTATTCGGATTAGCCGAGAGAGGACTTTGTGTCATAAACCCATTCCGAATAATGATATGACGAAATGGGAATGCATTTAAAGATGGTTTTGAAGACTGGGTATTTTCGAAAGCAAAAGGATTATCTATCGAATATCTCTACATCGGGTTGCTCCGGTATAGAGATTTTATCACCCTTTGCGATGGGGATTCCGGACGTGATTTGTGAATACCCGAATTTGCAAGGGCTTCTTTGAAGTGCCTTCGGTTCCATTCGATCCCGGAACGGACTTGTATGGATGTGTGTCTGACGTTACACTTTGAGATGTAGAGCTGGTTTCTATCAAATACATTTCTGTTGGTGGCGGGGAATTTATTCTCTTAGCTTAACACCCTTCTCCGAGACGTACGAGCTCAGAGGTTATGTAGTTGATGGTTACTAGTGATATATTCCCAAATTGGTAATTTGGCATACGAAGTTCTGCTGATCATTTTTTGATCAAAGCATGGCTTTGTGAAAAGTGTAGCTTTGTGGACGAGACTTCGTCGGACCTCACACCTCGGAAATGGTCGAAACAGGAAGGATGCGGCAAGGTTATTTGGGAGTAGCGCCCCCTGAGGGTATGTTATTTCCTTCTGGAAAAGGGTAGTATCATGGTAAGAAGCCCAGATATTTTACCTATGTTGTTGCTGCAAATTTATTACTTTGTGGTTGAGGATCAACGGATAAAGGTCGCAAACGACCGGGGGATGGCATACTCGTGTAGTAGTTACCTAGTTACAGAGGTAACCTGGCCTTATGTTTTCAAAGAGCTGGTTAAGTTCTCGGGGCATCCATCCATAGGCGTACCCATGTGGCATAGGAAGTTCCTTATCCTGACCATTTATTGGAAATCCAATCTCTAATACGCGCCTTGTATGTTTTAGTTGTATAACTTGCCATTTACTTATGGTGGTCACCACTGTTTAAATGGTTGCTATAGTAGGCATAGTTCGAAATGTCTATGCTAGCTAAGATTAATATTATACTTTCGAAATGTTTTCTTCATTATGCACTAATGATAGTATTAAAAAGATTTTGCGTATCAAGCATGCTTGACTATCATAAGGAGAAATCTTCTCCAATTCTGCGTTTGCATTGTGTGTGTGCGGGGAGGCCTTATGGTAGTTTCATTTTCCAAAAGCATTGCGGATTTCTTCTTTTTCTTTCTGAAAATAACTGTTTTTAAGATCTCACATCAGTCCCATGACTGACCTAGAGTTTATTGTTTCCTTTCTAAACTCTGGGTGCCCATAATTTTCCACACGGGCAGCCTATAGTCAGGTTATCAGTTATACTAGAGCGAAGTCAGAAAAATATGCTGTGGAGATCTAAAGTTCAAGCTGGATGGCGAGACGTATCACTTTACTATGTATTATCCGCTGCATTTGGTAGGTGCAAGTTCAGTTTCATATGGGCAAGTAAATGATGGCCATTGTTGTGTTGTATTGTATATACTCTGATGATGTATTGTAATAACAGATATGGTTCTTTGTTTTAAAGATTATTTATTTATCTATTACATATTGTTCCGCTGCGAAATGTGAGAATCTGATTATTGTTTCTGTTCTTCTTCTATCTTCTTCTTCTTTAACCTTAACGGTTCGATTTTTCGGCATTCGATTATATGGCATTTTATACAGTAGATGTATTGATGTTGACTTTGGACGTCGAAAAATTAGGTTGTTACATGTGGTATCAGAGCATTTGGTTAAGCGACAACCTCGGCTCTGGTGGGGATTACTCATTAGAGATAGAGTCGGTAGTGCTCTAGAATGAGTTCGAGTGTAATAATAGATATGAGCGCGAATTTGTTAGTGAGTATAAGATTGTTTTATATTGTGTTGACTTATCGGTTGATTATTTATAGATTCTGGTGGGTGCAGTTTGGCCAACTATGTCGATAGGGGTTTCTAAACTCTTGAACAAGATAAATCGACACGATATTGTTTTAAAATAGGGTAAATGAAATAATTTTACCCAAACTATTTTCGTATATAAAAGGAAATAATTTTTGTAAAATATTATAGTATATGGTTGCATGATTGTTAGGAAGTGATAATATTAAATTATTATCATTGATTATTGAATAGGAAAATGAAATCGTAACTCAAAAGTTAAGAAATAAAATCCATATACAAATGGGATTTGTAAATGTAAATTGTAAATGTAATTTATAAATAGAATTCCAAAGAAATAATTGGAAATGTTTTTGGAAAGATTTGAAATTTGAAAAGTTTGGAAATTAAATCCCTTTTGAGCTTGAAAATGCTTTTCAAAGGTTTTGGAAAAATGTTTTAGAATGGATAAAAGCACTAAACTCTTTTCGGTCGCTGAAAAATAATTCCGATGATGATCGCGACATGATCGGTGTTCATTTTTGAGTTTCTAAGAGAGGAATTGCTGCCGAATTATTTTAAATGGAAGTTGTTTTCAAATTGGGTTTGGTTTCGGAAATTCTAAGGATAATTTGAATTGATTTCAAAAATGATTTTTAAATGTTGAAAAACTCTAGAATCCTATGTAAAATAATTGTGGAATAAAATTTACTAAGGTAGAAAATAAAATTGTGAATGAATAAATAAATTTACAATTGCAAGTAAATGAAAGTGAAATTGAATGTTGAAATTCGTTTTGAATTTGTAAGTAAATAGAACTGGAACTGGAAGTGATAAACAAAAAGAAGTATTGGAATTAAAATTAGTAAGTGAAACGAATTGGAATGACAAATTTAATATGGTTTGAAATGAACTGAATTCAATATTTGTAAATGAAGGTAAATTGAATTCACATTGAATTTGAAATCCTGTATAAATATAGTAGATATAAACCGAAGTGGTGAATTGAAAATACGAATAAGAAGTGTATTGAATATTTATATTAAACTTAAGAAATAAATGGCAAAATTCTTAAGTAAATTGTGAATTGAGGAAATATTTTGAGTTGATGATTGAGTGAAGATTTAACTAAAAATTTGTAAAATGGTAATTATGAATAAGTGAATCAGTGTAAATAAAAGAAAATTAATTAATAAAGATAATAATCAATTGGAATTAATACGTAGGATATACGTATATTATTTTCGCATAGCGATTTGATCCAAAATTCGAGCATAGAATTTCGAGAAAGTTATATCGATCCGAGTCGGGATTTTTCACTCGATTTTCGACGACGAACCTGGATATGGATTTTTGGTTGATTTTGGAAATTCTCTATCATAGTTTATGGCTATGCAAGGAGAATGACTGTTTCTGATCAAGAAACCAGACCTGAGTCCGCAATAAGAAGTCGGGTGAACGATACTAGTTCGAAAGTGAAATTGTGTGATCGAGTGAGCGATCAATTTGATGTTGCATATGAATGATGTATGTATATCGTACGGATTTGAATAAAAATAAATATTCAAACTTTTGTAAAGAAAGGTGCAAAATGATTTTGAATGTTGTAATTGGATACTACTGCTAGTAGGATATACAAGTGATATAAATGTAAAGGGAATTGGATTTTGATTTCGAAGATAAATTTGAATTGCTCGAAAAAGATATGTATTTAAATTTCAGTATGAAATTTGATGATTTTCTTGTCAAACCGCTTGGCCTTTTGTTTTCTTTTGAAATCTGGAGGCACATTGTGGCATTTTGTAGTCGTACCGAGCTAGCCATGCAAAGGAGACGCTAGCAAAAAAATTCGAAAATTTTGGGTGTTAGAAATTTTTTGAGAAATTTGAATAATTTGAAATTGAAATTTCAATTTAAATTTGAATTGACTAAGAAAACAATATTGTTTGAAACTTATGGTTAAGGTTGAAAAGTTACTGAAGTGATAATAGGTCTTTGATAAAAAGATTTGTTTTGGTTGTTGTTAAAAACTATTTGAATTGGAAAAAATAATAAATGGGTTGAGGATCATTCTTCTTAACTAGTAATTTCGGGACGAAACTCGTTTAAGGGGGGAAGAATGTGGCGACCCGGAATTTCAACGTTTGAAATTGAAATATTTAATTAATTTCAAATATCTGAATTGTTAATTTAAGCTTGAATTTCATTTTAACTATGAATTTAGCAATTTAATTATAGAAGATTTGGGTAAAATTTGAATCATGATTTTTAAGCTAATTAAAAATATTTTCAAGGCTTAGAAAATTTATATTTGCAATACTGAAGATAATGGAAGCTTCAGAATAGAATTTGGAGCTGATTTGTTCAGTTTTGAAATATGTCGTTTAAATCGATATTTAAAAATAGCTTTTCAAGGCACAGTCTCAGAATTCGACAGAACCAATTCCATTGAATCCTTAATATTGTACTATTATCTGATTTCAATTTTCGTAATGTTTGGAGTGATTGTTTGGCCGTACGATAAGCAAACACGCTAAAATTTAAATTGAAAATTGAACGTTTTAATTGGTCTGAAAAGCTATCTTCTCCATACGATCGAATTTGAACTCGAAACCTTTCCCATTGCGTTCGAAATAGGGGTTTAACATTATAAACGCCTGGCGGCACGCCTCGATAGGAAGTTGAGATTTTGAGTCATAATTTTGAGACGGTTTAGATTTAAAATTTAAATATAATACATGTACTTATACTAGTCAAAAAATTTATTTACTTTGGCCACTTGTCTTCTAAGTCGTGACATTTGTCGTGCATGTAAGGGATTTTTGTCACACGCGTTTGATTCATAATAAAAAAAAATTATGTATACAAAACAAAACAAATTAGCTTCATTCGTTATTTAAAAAAATGCAGCACGAAATTAAGATTAATGGCCTCCTCAAGAAAATCGAATTCTTTCAAAATCGTATCCCCTCTTCCTCTTCTATTCGAAACCAAGGCGCCTCCTCCTTCCTTATCGAATCGACAAAATCTAACCTACCTTTCTCCTTCAATCCATCCACGATGAATCACGCTTCTCAGTCTGGAGTTTTATAGCCGCAAACTGAATCGCGATCGAAGCTGTTGGTTCATGCTGGGTCAAGGCGAGGGCAGCTGTCGTAACGTGGTGATTAGGGCATGCATAGATTTGGAAGCATCGCGTTTGTCGAGTCGCGTAGGGCAGTGGCTGGGTTTTGGTCGCGGCAGTAAGGGAAGTGGAGGCGCGTCATTTAGGGTTCGATGGGTGTCTCGACGTCGCGAGCAGATCCGCGATGATGCCTAGGGTTGGTGATGTTTTGGGTGTCGCGATGGGGTCTTCGCAGCGACGACAATCTCGAGCTATAGTCAAAGTTGACGTGGTTCGCGATTTTTACAAAAAGGTAATTAGCTTTTTAATTTTTTCAAATTGATTTAAATCTAGAAATATATATATATACGCACACAATTTCTGATATAAAAAGTAGACATACACATATGAAAAATATCGCCAGTAAAACTTATGCAGTACTAATATAAATATACAGTAAGGTATTTATTTATTTAGTTTTTGAATTGATAAATATATATATATATATATATATATATATATATATTTAGACAGGATTCATATACGCATTTGAAATCTACCAGTATTTTGAAATAATATGTACTAATGATTAATTTATCTAGTTGCTAAAAATAATTTATTAAGGTAAATTTAGTTTTAAATTTATTTTTTTAGTTAAATAAATTTATTAAAAAGGAATTTGTTTAAAATTGAAAAGTATTAGTTTAAAGTCAAAATTGTTATTTAATTTAATTTATTAAAGGAAAATGGTTTAAGAAAATTAATTATTAGTTTAAATTAAATAAATCTATTAAATGGAAATTTATTATTTGATTTATTTTGAATATTAATCAATTGTATAAAATTGTCTATACAAGGTCTAATACTATGAAGAAGACAAGTCGGGATAGGAAACGGATTGCAAATAAAAAGGTGAGATCTTCTCACTCAATTGGACTTTCCGATTTAATTTTAAATGGTTAAATTTATAATTGCTGATTGTGTGCTCTGATGATAAATTATTGTCAATTGTATTGCATTAGACTCTATGCGCCGCATAATAGCGGAGGATATTATAAACCCATATACCGTGATATTCCACATCAAAGTGAAATTGGTATTATATATGTATTTGGAATGATTGATTTCCCGCATTAAATAGCGGATGAGGCCCTATGCGCCGCATAATAGAAGATGATATTATATTAATCCAAATACCGCGATATTCCACCTCGAAGTGGAATTGGTATTAAATTGTTGTGCTAACATCTGTGGATGCAGGGAAACAGGTTGGAGGGATCCAACTGGATTCCTCAAATATTTGAATTTGTTTCAATATTATGTGTTGACTATTTATAATCTATGTGTGATTATATTTGTGATTGAAATGGTTGAAGGCTATAGTTTAGCCGAATATATTTTTGGTATCGTAGGCCAGAAATAAATAAAATTGGATTTTTAAAATTCAAGTTGAAAATTATAGTAAAATTTATTTTTGAGAATTGGATAAATTTAAAAGAAGGAATTTTAAAAGGATAAAGTTTTATTTTTGAATCCTATTGAATAAAATTCCAAAATATGGGAAAAAGTTTAATAAATGGATTTTGAGTAATATTATTTAATAGTTGAAGAATTTATTTAAATGGTCTGGAAGAAATAAAAGAATTGTTTTTAAAGATAATAAATTTGATGTTTGACTGAAAATTTATTTGACGTTTTAAAATAAATTTTGGGAAATAAATTTTGAAATCAATTTGGTGTTTGAAAACAAATATTTGGGAAAACGATTTGGAATTTGATTTGGTGTTGAAAGTAAATATTTGGAAATCGATTTGAGTATCGTATATCAACGGATATTTGGATATTTAAATTCACAATGGAAATTTATAATGAAAGGGAAATTTGTTTTAAAAATAAATATTGATTTATTTTTAAAGTGTGGAAAGAAATTTGCGGATTTGGAATGTGAATTGAAACAAATCAAGAGGATTTATTAATTGATTTGAATATTCCATTTTGAAATGGAAGGTGTATTTTCCCTGGAAAGCCGAGTATGTTTTTAAAGTAGCTTTAAAAATTAAAAGCTTTGAAGTTGGTTTTAAAAAGAATGTTTTGGAGAAATTATTTTCTTAAGTTATTTGAAAATCTTTAGAGTAAAGATTTAGTTAATTAATCATAGAAGTGATTATTTAAAGATTTAATTGATATTTGATTAGAAAATGGTTATTTAAATAATTATACTCTATCTAATAATTTTATTTTAAAATTATTTTGGACTTAAGTTTACATGAGATATTAGTACAATATTTTCATAACTAATATTTAAGCAAGTGTTTTAAAATAGTTTTATTTTAAATGTTTCCAAATATATTTTGCATAAGTATTTGAAATTATTTTTAAAGTATTTGAACTCGGTAAATTTTCAATGGAATTAAATAAATATCTGGAGATTTATTCCTCATGAGGGACGTGATTTGAATTTTTTTTCAAAAGATTGAAATGTGAAAAGTGATTTGAAATTTGTTTTCAAATGGTTGAAGTGTTAAAAATTATATCTTGCAAAGATATTTTGAAAATAAATAATCGCGGAGCATTATTTAAATCTTGGTGGTTGTTGTGAATAAATTGATAGTTGAATAACCGACTATCAATATTGGCCTTTGAATGACATTTGAATTTCGATGCGACCGGTGGTCGGATTCCAAATGGATATTCGAAAACCGCATCGAATCTTTGTGATGGATCTTTTGTTTAAAAGATCAAAGTGGAAATTTGTTGTGATTTGTTTGAAATCTGAATGTAACACTTATTTTTAAAATAAGCGCTCATTATTCGGATTAGCTGGGAGAGGACTTTAAGTCATAAAACCCATTTCGAATAATGATACGACGAAATGAGATTGCATTTGAAGATGGTGTTGAAGACCGGGTATTTTCAAAAGCGAAACGATTACCCGTCGAATGTCTCTACACCGGGCTGCTCCGGTATAGAGATTTTATCACCCTTTGTGATGGGCATTCCGGACGTGATTTGTGAATATCTGGATTTGAAAGGGCTTCTTTGAAGTGCCTTCAGTTCCGTTCGATCCCGAAACAGACTTGTATGGATGTGTGTCTGACGTTATGCTTTGAGATGTAAAGCTGGTTTCTATCAAATACATTTCTGTTGGTGGCAGAGAATTTGTTCTCTTAGCTTAACAATCTTCTCTGAGACCTACGAGCTCAGAGGTTATGTAGTTAATGGTCACTAGTGATATATTCCCAAATTGATAATGTAGCATACAAAGTGCTGCTGATCATTTTTTGATCGAAGCATACCTTTGTGAAAAGTGTAGCTTTGTGGACGAGACTTCGTCGGACCTCACACCCCGGAAATGGTCGAAACAGGAAGGATACGGCAAGGTTATTTGAGCGTAGCGCTCCCTGAGGGTATGTCATTTCCTTCTGGAAAATGGTAGTATCATGGTATGGAACCCCAGATATTTTACCTATGTTGCTGCTGTAAATTTATTACTTTGTGGTTGTTACTTTGTGGTTGAGGATCCTCGGATAAAGGTCGCAAACGATCGGGGGATGGCATACTGGCGTAGTAGTTATCTAGTTACAAAGGTAACCCGGCCTTGTGTTGGTAGAGAGCTGGTTAAGTTCTCAGGGCGTCCCTCCAGAGGCGTATCCATGTGGCATTGGAAGTTCCTTAGCCTGACCATTTGTTGGAAATCCAATCTCTAATACATGCCTAGTACGGTTTTAGTTGTATAACCTGCCATTTACTTATGGTGGTCACCACTGTTCAAATGGTAGCTATAGTAGGCATAATTCGAAATGTATATGCTGGCTAAGATTAATATTATACTTTTTGAAATGTTTTCTACACTATTCACTAATGATAATATTAAAAAGGATTTTGCGTATCAAGCATGTTAGACTATCATAAGGAGAAATCTCATCCAATTCTGCATTTGCATTGTGTGTGTGCGGGGAGGCCTTATGGTAGTTTCATTTTCCAAAAGCATTGCGGATTTCTTTTCTTTTCTTTGTGAAAATAACTATTTTTAAGATAACACCGTCCCATGACTGACCTGGAGTTTATTGTTACCTTTCTAAACTCTGCATGCCCATAATTTTCCACACAGGCAACCTAGAGTCAGGTTATCAGTTATGCTGGAGCGAAGTCAGAAAAATATGCTGTGGAGATCCGAAGTTCAAGCTGGATGGCGAGACTTATCACTTTACTATGTATTATCCACTGCGTTTGGTGGGTGCAAGTTCAGTTTCATATGGGCAAGTAAATGATGGCCATTGTTGTGTTGTATTGTATATACTCTGATGATGTATTGTAATAACAGATATGGTTCTTTGTTGTAAAGATTATTCATTTATATATTATATATTGTTCCGCTGTGAAATGTGAGAATCTGATTATTGTTTCTATTCTTCTTCTATCTTCTTCTTCTTCTTTAACCCTAACGGTTCGGTTTTTCGGCATTCGATTATGCAGCATTTGATACAGTAGACGTATTGATGTCGACTTTCGGGCGTTGGAAAATTGGGTTGTTACAATTTAAAGATTTAGTTTTAGTTTACAATACTTATGTTCAGAACATAAATATGTCATGCAGTGACTGTCCTTCTCAAACTCCTTTTGGGGAGATTCATACAAGATCCCTCATGAACAATTATTATGTATAGATTTTCAATCCTCATAACCTGCCAACTCCTTGGGATATATTAGAGTTTCTTATAAACCCTTATCTTGCAAGATTTTGTAAACTATTATTTAGATGTAATAATATTAACCTTGCATACAATTCTTAAGTACGTGCCCTTAAAGATAGGAATTAACTCAACTTCACACACAATTAATCGTATTTTGTTCAATAAAGTTTGATTACTCCCTATTGATACATCATTATGTATCACATAGAGGAGTGAATGTTGAGATTGAATCTTAATTCATTTTTAGGTATGTTCGGAACTCTTTTCAATATACTAACCCATTCAGTCAAATTGAATCATTTTTATTGAATGTTATTTTATTTACTTTCATTTTATACTCTTTGAGTTTATTATAGACATATTATATATGTATCAAATACACATGTCCTTGTCGATGATAACTCATCGATGAATATAACTAAGTATGTGGAACCATTTTGATATTAATATACTTGCGATTGCATACATCAATATGTATCAAACCAAAAAGTTCATCAAATCCTATGACGCTCATACTAAATGGGTGCATAGCCACTAATTTTTTGAGATATAATTGACTAGTCCATATGATTCATAATCGTAAAATGAAAATTATTTTCCAAAACTATGACTTGGTCTATAATTCCAAATAATTTTATATAATTTTAGATACTTCTGTATTTTCTAATGCATCGCTTTTGTCATGAAAACAAATACTGCATTAAGTTTAATTTCACAATGAATATTCATAATATTCACACTAGAATATAATTTCTTCTTTTTTTTCAGTCAATGCCAAAAGATAGTCATTATTTTATAAATAATATTCGATATGTTTTACGAAAATAATTTTAGTATTTTGATACAATCAATCAGTACTATATGGCATGCTCCTACTATTTCTACCATTACTATGATTTTGTACTAAATTCGAAGGTCCATTATTCATTTAATATGGATTATTTATGTCATATACTTTAACTATGTTACAACATAGAGTTCTTTGATCATATATCTCGAACTCAAAGAAATAAATCTCATAGAAAATAATTTTCTATTTGAAAATACATTTTGGAATAGGATCATTTTTTTTTTATAATATTAAGTATCAATTATTATTTTAATTCTCGTTTTCGATATTTCATTATAAAGCAGAAGCGACCATTCACTCTCTTCATCTAACCTATACCTTAAATCACATCTACTCTTGCATATTCGTTTTTCTTTCTAAATGGTCGAATTATTCAAAGTAAAATCCTTACTACAACATCATAATGAACTCTTTACAAAGATGCATTTGATCTTCCTTAACATTAATGGCGGTAAATATGACACACCTAACATAAACTGATCAAATTGACATTTCGATGATCAAAACCTTAAATTTATATTGTAGTTTTAGTCTTGTATTATGTTTAACACAATATAATCTTTTATTGTAGTCAATCAAATTGAATACTCGATCTTAGAACGAACTAATTTCATTGAAGTATTGTACATTACGAACCGTGATCATTCCCTCACATAACACTTACATGCGATAGTATACGGATCACATATCCATAGTCTCATGTTGCTTTTAGAGTTTGAAACTCATAAAATGCAATACACTGTCTATACCAAATAAACATGTAAGCAACCAAATTACGAACATAACAAGAAGTTGTAAAATTAGGCACTTGCATGGGTGTAGAAACGTTAACATGCAATAGGCGTTTATTAGTAAGTATATCTTACATTTATATTTGCCAGTATTCAATTTAGTTCACCTCTATATCTTAAATGATAAACATTTTATCAATAAATTTAAATACATAAATTTATCAATGTAGATTATTATAACATTAAATAGCATATATTCATACAATATTAGAAAGGTGAAGTGTTATCATTTTATTTTCTATTAAGGCCCCCATTAGTCTTTTATGTTTCACCAAACCCTAAGTGAAACATAGAAGTCTTATGACTTCACTAGCGAGTGCTTGGACTCGTATGCCTTATGATTCTGACCTAGAGGAAAGATCAACAAATCATAGGCCCACATATGATGGATAACTCCTTATCAGTCATATCACATATAAATCATAAGCCATGGTTCCTGTCCTAATCCCTCCTTTACCTTGAGGAAAGCTCAACAAATAAAGTAGGACTATTCACTCACGCCTATCATTTCCCAACGACCTAAGTATAATGCACATACCTCGAGGAAAGCTCAACGAATATGTGCAGTATTTTACCTCGTCTATTCAATATATTAATAGTACTACACATAACATCCCTAACTTGAGAAAAGTTCAACAACTAAAAAGTTTGCAAGTAATATATTAATATATAAATGATAGTGGACAACTTTATATTAAAGATTCATAATCTTCAATATATTATATCGAGTGACATCGACTTATGGAATAATATATTTTTATGAAATATCCTCATGATCAAGTGTCGGACACATCTGAAATCAA
Organism: Allium cepa; assembly: GCA_030765085.1. NCBI lineage: Eukaryota > Viridiplantae > Streptophyta > Magnoliopsida > Asparagales > Amaryllidaceae > Allium > Allium cepa. The sequence continues at coordinate 105,163,014 of CM060937.1, read as the reverse complement.
GGTATACATACAATACATATGTATTTATCCCTTAAGTTTTTTTAGGGTTTCTTTAATGTTTCACATTTAGTTTATACATTCATATTATAAATGTTTTATTATTATATAACCTTTATATTTCTTAATACTTATATAATAGTCTTATGTATAATATTATAGTAACTAAATCTTATTTAATTAATTTTTAATTAATTAACATTTTAATTAATTAACATTTTAATTAATTTTATATTATTTTAGTAAAACATTTATATTAAATGTTTATTACATGCTATAACCTTTATAATATTACACATATATCTTCTTACGTATATTATTTAATTAATTAACCTTTTAGTTAATTTATTTAACTAAACAATTTTAAATAAATTATATTAATTTCTAAAGTCATATTAAATGCATGCATGTATACTGATGATATCTTCAACATTTTAAAATATCATAATATATATCAAAATGTACAATACATGTGTATATTTTATATTAATTAACTTATTCAATTAATTTATATATTTTATTAATCTTATTAATAAATTCAAATTTTCGAAATTAATTTATTATATTTTATAACATTTTAAAAAAATTAGTATATTATAGATTTTATAATATATGTATATCTTGATTTTAAATTTAACATCTTTCATTTGAATTTTCAAACAATTTTGAAAATTACCCCGAGGCCCGATTCAAATTTGGGTCTTTTCTATTAGGGATAATCTTTAAGCTATGAGCCTAACCCTAATATGACTAATTTAGACCGCATAAGCTATCGGGCTCCGATATTATTGTTGGAACTGGACCAGCCCACAACAGAAGTTATGAGTGAATTTCAAAAAAAATTACCCTATTGGATCTTTATTAGGCCTATGAAGTCTACTTTATTTAGAACATTTCTAAGTTTAATTTAAATGAAATCATATATTTCATTCAAATTCATAAATTATTGATAGCAATTTATTTAATTTATTTCAATTTATATATAAGTATACATATATCATATACATATGTATGTGTGTATGCATATGTAACATGATATTCCATGCAAAGTATAACATGCCGGTATATAGATGTTGGGATTTACGTCGCAGCGGACAAGTTAGCTCATCCTATACATATTGTATGTTGCCAAAATATGTGTATATATTTAACTTATTATATATAAAACCCAAGTACATATGTGTGTACGAGGTTTTTTGACACGTGCAACGCACGTGCATATAAAATCTTATAAAATAAATAAATTTACAATTTTTATAGTCTGATAAAAATAAACTAAAAAATATTTGAATTATTGTAAATTTTTTATTGGAGTTGGGTCTGACCTTGTAGTCTTATTTATATATCAAAGTTTCCATTTGAAGATTTCTTTTAATTTTTGTCCATAGTGAGATTCGAACTTCTGATCTCTTATTTGTATATAAAGGTATTTTGGAGCGTTACGGCATGCTCTTCACGCATGATGATGTCATGCCCTTTAAGCGTGAATTATTTTTCTATAAAGTGAATATGTTAAATATATTCAAAAAGTTTATTTGTTGTTGGTTTGAATTTTTGTTTTTTTGATTTTATCTTAGTTGCAACATCTACATTGGTGGTCGTTTGAATTTTTGTTTCTATTAAGTTGTAAAAGAAGTTAATTTGTTAGATCTTATTTTAAGTAGTATTAAGATTTAGTAATATTTTTAAAGAGAAATTTTGAATTTATAAAAAAAAAATTGTTGCATACTATATATAAGCTACACTAAGATTTAGTAATATTTATGGAGGTTTATTTATTAGATCCTATACTTAAGTGATACTAAGATTTGGTAATATTTATAGAGGAGAATTTTGAATTTATAAAAGAAGTTGGATACAATTTTTAAGCGATATTAAGATAAAGGAGCATTTTTTGTAGTTTACGCTGATACCAAAAAAATATGACATCAAATGTACTATAACTATTACTAAAGATGTGTTAAATTACCTAGAAGAATATTTTATTATCTGATGTGTGTATTTGACCTATTCTCATTTTAGTGAACACGCAAACCTAGAAATATATTCATTGAAATATTCAAGTTTTAACTTAGTTTGAATCTTTTCGGTCCAGCGTAGAAATTATAGGTTAGAAATAACACAGATTTTTTTTGTTTTAGGTGATTGTAAAGAGAATACTTGAATTATACAAAAGGGAAAGGTCTTTTGGGAAATTCACGGCAGGACCAAGGATTGCGCTTACAAGCCAACTATTAAATAATATATGTGTATTATGAAAAAATATTATAAACGTATTTATAATTAAAATATTATAGTGCTAAATATTAAATAAACAAAAATATATGTGTGTATGTAAATATAACTTTTATTTTTATTTTTTTAATATGTGTGTATATATATTTATATGTATGTATCAAAGTAACACACACACATATATATATAACAATATATGTGTGTATAAATACAATTATAATATCTAATGCAAATATGAGTTAGAATAGTTTATACAGATATACGTAAGTTATAAAATTAAAAAATTATATATATACTTTGCATTCTAAATCAAATATACGGTAGCTCTAAATTTAATTATAATTTTAATATATATATATATATTATGAATTAATTAGTCAAATAACAATAGATAAATGATAGAAAATATTTAAGTAATAAATATTTCAAAATTTAAAATTTTAGAAAATCAGGAATGATATTTTATAGCTTACAAATTTATTTTCAAAATTGTCTAAGTCAATTTTTTTTTATTATTTAAATACTTTCAGTCGAATATATAAATTATTTTTAAAATATGAAAATTGACTTAAAAAATGTTTTTTGTGATCGAGAGCTTCTATGTCGATAATTTTATAAAATTTAAATTTGACTTTTAGATACATAATTTATTTTATATTAATTTACTAATTCGTATAATGATTAAATAATAATAAAAGATATTAAATAATTACCAATAAATTATTATCGGCTGTTAAAAATTATAAACAATGTAAATATACAATTGAAAATCATTAATTTGTGAAATAGCTATACAGTTTGATACGAATCATATAAACAAATCAATTAACTTATTAATATATGTATAATAAAATATTAATTGTTATCCACATATTTTCTAAGAGAGGCAAGCAAAGGAATCAATGCCGATGTCAAAGTTCAAGGCTTTACATCATTAGACAATAGAGTAGTTAATATCGAACTACAACTGATAATGGCGATGCACTACTTCTATGCCGTACTTAATCAATGCCGCATAGATTCCATGGTGCATTTTATCAATACCGTAGCTAACCAATGTCGCACTTAGTCAACATTGCATCTCTTTAAGGTCGCCTCTTCTCCAATGCCGTCTTTATCTCATGTCACCACCCTCCAGTATCGCCTTTCAAGTAATACCGCACTTATTACATGCCATGTCATGCTTTATTAATGTTGCATGTCATCAAATCAACAAAACAATGTTGACAAAAAGAATGTCGTAAGCCACTAAGAAAGTCAATGTCGAAGATTATCGATAAGAGGTTGCCAAACATTGTCAAGACAAAAGAATAATGAAGGGTTACGATGATAATGTCGAAGGTCATGCAAAGAACAGGAAATAAATTATTCACAAGATTAAATTCAAGAGAATTGATAATATTCATAAAGCTTCCAAGGCCATGACACTCTGCCATATGCTCCATATTGAGGCCACCACCAAGATAGTAACAAATGGCACCTTAAGTCCCACATCACCAACAGAATGAAGTCAACCTCCTTCTAAGCACTATAAATAGAGATGCATCCCATCATGAAAAGAGACCCTTAACTTCTTCCTTCCTCTCATTGATTTTTCCAATTAAGATCTTCTCCATGTTCTCTTCATTGAGAGTTCGAGGACAAACTAATGGTATAAATGCTTCATTAATGAAGGACAAGATGATATATGATATTTACGTATAAGGGATTAAACAATTATAAAATTGCATATTCGCACATTTTGTAACATACTCATGGATGAATAAAGAATATGACTTGAGCATAATGGCATATTGTTGTTAGGACTTGCCTATTTTATCTTTTGAACAATCTTGAGAATGTTATAAAACCAAGGGGTATTATTAGAATTTATTCGAACATGCCTCCTTGTATATACATCTTGAATGTTGAACTAAATTTCGGTTTATCATTTTTGGTGCTAGGAGGGCTTGAACCTTCGAATATTCAAAGACTAACTGTAATACCCTAAGGAGATTCTAATTTCATATTTTGGAAAAAAATTCAAGTAACATAGACAGATGACACCAAGTCTACTTTGATTCATTCGATGCCGTCCAACACCTTTTTACGGCATGAACTCGTCACATGGTCCTTGAAGAAGAAATCCTATTTCCCTCCTCTCTCCCCATCACTGGTATGCCAATTCGACATCCATTACCAATTTAACATCAATTTTGCATCGGTCTCTTCTATTTAAAAGAAAAGATAATCATCCCTCAGTTTATTTTAAATCCAAATATTGGAATCGAAAATTAACTATACACCAACAGAGTTTAGATCTGAGTGAGCTCGAGTTCTTGGATCTGAATAGTGTCGGACTTGTAGATCTGGACGGTGTTTAGTTTCTAGATCCAGATAATTTTGAGTTTGCGTAATCTTGTAATGGCGACAAGTCTAAAAGATCTAGAGGGTCGTGAATTTATAGATGGCTATCAAGATCTCGTGGGCCTCCAATGGCGTCGAATTGGTCGATACTGAAGTTAGTCCCTTCAAAATGAATGATATCTAAGATATTTTATGCCGCAAGAATGAACGATGGCGTAATGATGATGATTCAGAGTTAATGATCGCGCCGAGCTAGTGAAGGCGCTTGGTTACCTGATATCGTAGGCTATCTGATGCCGCAAATCGGCGATGCCACAAGAGATTGACGTCGCAAACCTATCTGATGCCGCATGTTTGACAATACCGAAGACATTCAATGCCACAAAATGGTGATGGCACTTGCTCAAGTTATATCGCAGGTTGAATTATCTAATGTAGCAACAATTAATGTCAAAGGGATATCAATGTCATAAGTTATGGATGCTGGCCATATCTCAATGTCATAAGTTATGGATGCTGGCCATATCTCAGTGTCGTACTTATAGATGCTGGCCATATCTCAGTGTCGTAAGTTATGGATGCTGGCCATATCTCAATGTCCTAAGTTATTGAAGTTGGCCACATTTCAACATTGAAATCCAGCTCCATGTTAAAGTCCAATACCTTAGGCCAAAGATCTAAAGATTTCCAAAGTTTGATTATTTCGAGCTTCAAAAGGTGAATTCTAAGAAAACTTCAGATTTTATAAAATAAAATAAAAATCGAATTTCAAATCTCAAAAATAATATTTCAAAATCCAAAAAGAATACGTGTGAAGGTGGTTTCAAAAGAATCTGATTTCGAGAATTTGAATTTCTTATATATACGAAAAATGCAAGAGCCTCAAACACATAAGTTATATATACACACACACTTTGGTTTCGAATGTATATAGCTCCATCTATATTTCTAAATTAGAACGTGATTTTTAGTGGATCTAGTTTTTTAAATATATGTTGTGGGAGACAACTCAAATCAAAACCTCAAAGCACCATGGAAAAGGAGATCGTGGTAAGAAGTGTAAAAACACGGAATCGATATCTCAGTCCCAATCTCAATTCAATCTAAGACCAATCACAATCACCAAACAAGCAATATAATATAGAATTAATAATAAAAATAAATCACACACCCATTTATAGTGGTTCCAATAACGTTGTGTTAATGTACATCCACTTTGAGAGAGAGCTTCAATTAACACCAATGAGAAGAGTACAAGAGATTGATTATAATGATCAAAATTCTAATAGAATTGATTTGTGGAGAAGAGAATTGAAGAAAATTAGGTTTAGATAAAACTCTAATTAGTGGAGGCTAAAACCTGTGTAGTCGCTTTTCAGTCGCACGCATATATGAGTCCAGAAAATAGCTTATATAGGAAAGTAGAAAACCTAGGAAAAATTTCAGAATTTCCCCCACGAATATCACAAACATTCAGGCCAAAACCCGATTAAAATATAGGCAGAAAATCGTCACAGACGTCTGTCATAAGTGACAAACGTTTGTCATAGGTCTCGGGGAAAATTTTCTGAAGCCATAGATGTCTTTCATAAAGTGACAAACGTCTGTCCATACTCTCTGGTTTCAAACTCTGTAGTCGCAGACGTCTGTCACTATACAATAGATGTATGTCGCCTAATGCTGGCCACAATACTCCTCTTTCTCGCCATATCTTCCTCATCCGAGCTTCGATTTGCAAACCGTTTTCTCCATCATCAAGCTACTTTTGACCACTTCAATTTCTCTATATATTGTTGCCAAAATTCAACACTCCACATCAGCACTATATCCATCTCCAACACCAATGGTACCATACCATCATCAACAACCTATCACCACTTCTACCTTCAACCAAACGTGAATGCTTTCCCAATAAGCTCAGCCAAAGCCACTGCCCATTACACTCCATCAACAAGCTCAGGCAAAGCTTCCGCCCGCTAAAGAAGTGTTGAAAATATCCAAATCCTAAACCATTTCGCCGAAGACTAAAACTCACAAAAAATAGGACCTCAATCTCTCATCGGTACTCTTCCTCATCTACAACCAAGCTCCTCCTCAAACGTGTCACCTCATCGCACCTAGCACTTATCCAAGCGAATTAAGTTCGAGCAATGCTCGAACTTTCCAACTGACAATTCCTTAGCGAACAAATCTGCCGCGTTATTCTTTATGTGCACTTTCCAAAGATATACTTGCATATCTTCTTCCATGGCTACTAAAAATGACTCCCTCACTTCAATATGCTTAGTGCATGAGCTAAACGCCAAATTCTCCACCAAGTGAATAACACTCTGGCTATCACATCGAACATCGACACTATCATGCTCGTATCTCAAGTCACATAACAATCGCCTCAAATAAATTGCCTCCTTTGCCTCCTCCACCGCGATTATCAACTCCACCTCCATAGTGGATAAAGCAACCACAATCTGCAATCTCGATCTCCAACTTATGGTCATACCACCAAGTGTGAAAACATATCTGAAAGTTGATTTTCTTCAGTCCCTATCACCAACGTAGTCCGAATCACAATAACCAACCAATTTGCAATACATCTCCTTACTACTGCCAAAAACAAGACTACGAGATGATGTACCTCTAAGATATCTCAATATAAACTTCACAGCTTCCTAATGCGATTTCTATGGATCAGCCATATACTGACTAACCATCCAGACAGCATTTGCAATATCGGGCCTTATCACACCATATCATACGTTAGACTTCCAACCGCACCAGCATATGGTACCTTTTCCATATAAGCCTTGTCTTTCTCCCAGATAGGTGATCCCTTACTCGTTAGCTTCATTTGCAAAGGTAAAGGTGTGTTTAATGACTTTTCATTCTCCATGCTAAACCGGTAAAACACTTTGTCTATGTACTCCTTTTGAGTTGGTTTCAACTCAAAACGCTTTCGATCCCTTTCAATTTCCATGCCCAATATTATCCTTACTTCTCCAAGATCCTTCATTTCGAACTCTGACTTCAAACTCAGTTTTAACTTGTTGATTTCATTCTTATCCTTAGAAGCAATGAGCATGTCGTCCACATACAAGTGTAAATACACCAAAAATTAATTTTCAACTTCTTGAAACATACACAAGCATCTTTGACACTTCTATCAAAACTATTTTCAAGCATAATATGATCAAACCTCTTGTACCATTATTTACGTGATTGCTTTAAACCATATAGTGATTTATTTAACTCGTAAACGAAATTTGACTTACCATCCACAACAAATCCTTACGGTTGCTCCATGTAGATGTCTTCATCCAAGTCACCATGCAAGAAGGCGGTTTTCACATCAAATTGCTCCAACTCCAAGTCGTGAATAGAAACTATGACAAGTAATATCTAGATAGAAGTATGGCGCATAACTGGTGCGAATATATCATCATACTCTTTTCCCTTCCTTTGTGTAATCCTCTTAGCCACTAGCCTAGCTTTGTATCTCCCACCGTCCTTCACCATGTATATCCATTTGCACCCTATAAATGATTTCTTTTAGGAAGTGGAACCAAATCCCAAGTTTGATTCTTCATCAACGAAAGGCACAATTCCACTTTGAGCCATCGCTCGACTCCATAATGTCATCAAGTTCCATCGGCTCATCTTGTACTACATGAAGAGCATAGTCCAAATTATCACAAAAGCTAAGATAGTTCCAATCACCATATCTGTCGAGTAGCCTTATAGCACGGCGACCAACCCGACTAACAATACCATCACCCAAACCTCCTTCGGCTCCACATTGAACCGAATCCTCTGTAGAATCGTGCACATCACCAACACTACTAGAGGAACCTTATAGATTATGTGATGTAACATCAATCGCTTCCTCCTCACAAGCATCTCCAACTACTCTACTCTCTCTGCTCCTTGGACAAAATGTGGGAATAACTTCCTTCTCCTTGGATTCACCATGAACCAAATCCAAAACATGTGATGAGCTCTCATTCTCCTTGAACAATGCCGACTCATCAAAAATAATATGACGAGAATTCACAACCTTCTTCGTTTTCGGTTCCAAATCCGATAGTTTTTTACTCCATCCGTATAACCAAACAAAATCTCTTTGAAAGATCTAGGCTCAAGCTTATCATTTTCCGGATCATGCACGTAAACCGAACTACCAAACACCTGAAGATAACTCAAGTCAATGTTCTTTCCTTTCCACACTTCCTCGGGAATTTTGTTACCAATAGCTGAGCACTAAATTCGATTAATATATGCACTACAGTTGATAACGCTTTGGCCCAAAATCCCTTAGACAAACTCGATGTCAGTCTCAAGCATCAAGCTTTGTCAAGTAAAGTATGGTTCATCCTCTCCACAACACCATTCGACCGACAGATCTTTCGATGTAGTAAAGTGCCTCTGAATACCTTGATGCTTACAAAACTCCAAGAATTTTCCAAAAGCATACTCTCTGCCATTGTCGGACCTTAGAATCTTCAATGACTTGCCACTCTCATTTTCAATAAGAGCTTTCCATGTTTTGAACTTTTCAAATGATACTGACTTGGCCTTAATTACATACACCCATACCTTTCGAGAAAAGTCATCAATAAAAAAAATAGAATACCATGCTCCTCCCAAAGAAGCTACTGGCGTTGGTCCCTAAACATCTATGTGAACATACTCAAGAACCCTTTCTCAAATCATGTTTTCTCCAACGATCATCTCCCTCTTCCAAAGAATATCCAAACTCCTCTCCGAGACATGACCTAACCTCAAATGCCACAACTTAGTCGCATCCTAGCAACGAGAACTATCAACTCCCATACAAGTTTGACCATTTATAGTCACTCCTTGAAGCAAATAAACACCATGAGTCCTAGCACCCTTCATCACCATAAGCACATCTTTCGAAACTCACAAGCTATCACTCTTAATAGTTATCTTCCAACCTAAAGAATCCAACTGCTCCAAAGAGATAAGAGACTCCTGAAGACCTAGAACATAGCGTACATTAGTGAGAGTACGAACCACTCTGTCAAAGATCTAAATTTGCATAGAACCAATGTTTTTTGTCTTACAAATAGCACCATTTCCATAACAATTAAATTTCCTTCTTTGTCGATATAAGAAGAAAAACAATTCTATTCGGTGTCATATGATAAGACTTCCGAATCGAGCACCCATTCGCTACCTGAAACATCTAATGCTACCGCCGACAACACATCTATGTCTCCCTCACTAACTCCACTCTCCACTGTTATGGATGAAGATGTTACTTCCTTCTTTTCCTTATCCTTGTCCGGACACTCATTCTTCCAACAATCGTTCTTTCCTTTAACTTTCCTCTCTAACAAGGGTTCCTTGATTTAGAATGCCCACGGTTCTCCTTCTTCACATATCTCTCCTTCTAAACAAATAAACCGTGACCACTACTAGCACCACTACTTTCATCACCTAACTCCATCATTTGATCCTACAAGTTCTCGCTAAAAGAACCATTTTGGCATCATCTAGAGTCAAAGTATCCCGGCTATAGATCAAACTATTTGAGAAACCGGTATAACGGTCCGATGACGAACACAAAAATATCATTGCCTTTTGCTCTTCCTCAATCTTCAAGTATACCGCCTTCATCTTCATCAGCAAATCATCAAAGGTATTCAAGTGCGTCTTTAGCGAAGTACCTTCCTTCATCTTGTAGGTGAAGAGCATTTGCAACAAGATCAAATGATTAATTGGTGACTTCTTCATATACAACTCCACCAACTTGTCCTAAATTCCCTTAGCGGTAGTCTCACCGCTGATTTCAATGATAACATTCTCCCATATAGCAAGTTGAAGTGCAGTGAATGCCCACTCTTCCATTTCCTCTCTCTCAACATCCGAGATCTCTATCGGCAAATGTGTGTCCAACATTACCCGATGCACCCAATTCCTTCTTAGAACCGCTTTCATCTTCCACTTCCACTTTTCAAAATCATTATCTCTATTCCACTTGTTTATAACCAATTGTGATCCCGAGCTGCATACGATCCACGTACATAAGACGCTACACTGCTTGGACTAACTATTAAGGAACTACCTGAGGTATTATCTGATCCTGGCATTTCTAAAACCACCTACCAACCTAAAGCTTTGATCCCAAATGTTGTGGGAAACTCTAACTCGAGACCACTCAAATCAAAACCCTAAAGCACAATGGAAAACGAGATCGTGGTAAGAAGTCTAAAAACAACCAATCAATATCTTAATTCCAATATCAATTCAATCCGATACCAATCACAATCACTAAACGAGCAATATAATTTAGAAGCAATAATGAAAATAAACCACACATTGATTTATAATGGTTCCACTAACGTTGTGTTAGTGTACATCCACTTTGAGAGTGAGCTTTTATCAATACCAATGAGAAGAGTACAAGAGATTGATTATAACGATCAAAATTATAATAGAATTCATTTATGAAGAATAAAATTAAAGAAAATTAGGTTTAGATGAAACCCCGACTAGTGGATAACTGAGTCCAGAAAATAGCTTATATAGGAGAGTAGAAAACCTAAGCAAAATTCTAGAATTACCCCTGCGAATATCACAAACCTTCATGCCAAAACCCGATCAAAATACAGGTAGAAATTCGTCACAGGCATCTTTCACAAGTGACAGACGTCTTTCATAGGTGTCGAGAAAAATTTCCTAAAGCCAAAGATGTATGTCATAAAGTGACAGATGTCTAACCATACACTCGGGTCCCAAACCCTATAGTCACAGACATTATCACTATATGACAGACGTCCGTCACCATACTGCTTTCGACCACTTCAATTTCTCTATATAATGTCACCAAAATTCAACAATATACATGGTTTTGAATATTTTATGGTATTATATAGATTTAGTTATATCATGAAAGTAACAAATAATGCAAGTTATTACTTAGGATCGACTAATATGGAATATAACTAAATCAAAATGCGTAAACATATGATAATAGAAAAGTAAATAAAAAATAAAACAAGCACACCAGGAATTTTTATACCGGTTCGAACTTCCCGTTCTACGTCCGGTCCCAGACTCCTTCTGGAATTTCAACTACAAAAACTCTCACTTAACCCGGAAGAACAAGTTTACACTGCCTGAGCAACCGAACAGGACTTCACCCGCCTAAGCAACCGAATAGGACTTTAATACAAATAACAAAGATATTTGACCGTAATGTGTTCTTAAATAACACGGATAAGTCAATTGAGTACAATCTTCCTATAATCTTCTCTTTAATAATATGTAGTGATGTGCTTTGAGAATTGTGGAAGATAAAGTGATCAAAAGATCAAAGTATGTAAGTAATTTGAGTGCAATTTGAAAGTTTGAGAATAGATGAGAATTCAAGAGTGCTAAAAGTAAATTCGGTGATTTGTTTGTTGAATTCTATAATCTATTTTTAGTATATAAAGAGTTGCATCTTTAAATGAAAAGTTATATTGAAAAGAACGGATGCAACTGTTGATTTAAAAGAATGTTTCTCTTAGTGAAGAGAAGTGACTTTTCAAGAAAATGACAGTTGGGGATATTCAGACTTCTGAATTAGATTGAAAACGCAAACAGCAAAGAAATAGTTCATTTTTGACCTCATTCAAACGTCTGAATATTTTAGTTCAGACGTCTGAATATTGTGAAAATAATATTCTTATTTCAATACTCAGACGTCTGAATGAATGATTTCAGACGTCCGAGTTTGCTATTTTGTGCATGTATGAGCATGTGTGTGCATGTGTGTGTGTGTGTGTGTGTGTGTGTGTGTGTGTGTGTGTGTGTGTGTGTGTGTATATATCATTTAAGGAGATATTTTAACAAATTTTCTAAGTAATATACAGACTCTAGACCATAATATACAGCTATAAACATCTGTAGATGACTCTGCAATAAATCTCCTGCAAAGATGGTTTAACATACACATAAAATTTTATATAGGTTGTTATAATCAAAATCGAGAGCCTAACATTCTCTCCCTTTTTGATGATGACAACTATATAAAATTAATAGACTAGATCTCCCCCTGTTAATATGCACAATTTAAATTTAAATTTCTCCCCCTTTGTCATCGACAAAAAGAGAACATGAATGATAATATTGGTACCCACTTTTTCAATAGGGTCCTAAGAGTTAAATTTTAGGAAACCAAACCCAAAAGGGCTTAGTATCCCATTTAAAAATGTAATCTTTATTTTTATGAACAGTTTCAAAAAAGGTGTTTATATATTTCTTCCTAATCAAACTGTTGTTTGTTTTAGGAACCCAAATTTTTATACTTTTTGGTTAGAATTTCTTTTTGTCTATTCAATAGTAGGATTAATATTTTTCCTAATTTTCTTTCAGGTGAAATTATTGTTTTCTTAACATATCCTAATCCTTTTCTACTTAAAACAGATTGAGAGCTATCAATAATTTTAGATAAATTTTCTCTTCCTTTATTAAAGTTTGAAACATTTTTGGTGATGATTTCTAAATTAGTTTTGAGACTAGTATTATCCAAATCTATCAATTTTACCTTAGTTTTTAGTTCATGATTTTCAGAAACAAGAGCATCATTCTTTTCCTTTTGAGTTTCAATTTCTTGACTTAAAAGAGTAAGTTGAGAATTAATATTAGAAGATGATTCTTGTAATTTTTCAAGTTCTTCCTCTAGTATTTTATTCTCATCTTAGAGCATATCTCTTTCGAATTCAGCTTTGTTTTGAAGTTCACGAGTCTCCTTATGTTTTCTTTTCAGTTTTTTTGGAGTGTCAACTAAATCTGAGTTTATCTCTATCATATCATCAATAGTAAAATCACTAACCTCATTTTCATTATCCATAAAGCAAACATTTGCTTGCTCGTTTTCACTGTCACTGCTGCTATCTGATGAAGAGGTATCTGAATCATCCCATGTAACAGAAATGCTTTCTTTTTCTTATCTTTTTTGCCCTTATTGAAGTAATTTTTCTTTAATTCTGGACAATCTTTCAGCATATGACCTTTCTTATGACAATTAAAGCATTCTAGAACTGAAGATGATGGTTTGTTTTGAAATTTCCGTTTTCCATTATTTCTATTGTTTTTCCGGAATTTCAAGAATTTTTTGAAATTTTTGGCAATAAATGCTATACCTTCTTCATCTGAATCTTCATCTTTTCTTCTTCAGCATGGAAAGCAATGTTCTTTTGTCTTGTGCTTGTACTCGTTTTGCCTACAAATTCACTTCATAGGAATTAGATTTCCTATTAACTCTTCAGGTTTTATGGAAGAGAGGTCATTAGCTTCTTCAAAGGCCAAGACTTTTCTTTCCCATTCATCCGTTAAAGAGTTTAGGATTTTTGATACAATATCAAAATCAGTGTATTTTTCCCCTAATCCTAATAGTGAATGATAGATATCTTGAAATCTAGAATACATATCATTGATGGATTCATCTTATTTCATTCTAAAGTTTTGAAACTGGTTTTTGAGCATGGAGATTTTGCTTTGCTTAACTTTGTTAGTTCCTTCATGAGTGATTTTAAGTGTCCTTCAATTTTCATAAGCAGTTTGACACATGCAAACACGATTAAATTCATTTCTATCTAGTGCACAGAATAACATGTTCAAAGCTTTATCATTGGCAGTAGCATCTAATATTTGAGTGTTTGACAAGTGGAGTACTCTTCTATAGGAGGAGTGTATTCATTTTGTGTAATATTCCATGATTCAAAGCTATTTGATTGCATAAAGATTCTCATACGAGTTGCCCAATAATTATAGTTTAGACCATTAAAAAATGGAGGTCGTGTAGTGGATTGACCTTCAATAAAGCTAGAATTATTGATAATGTTATTGGAAGTGCTAGTGTTGTTTTCCATATTAACAAGAAATCAGATAACTTTGTAACGGTTATAAGATGCCTTGCTTTGATACCAAATGAAAGTAACTAATAATGCAATTTATTACTTAGGATCGACTAATATGGAATATAACTAAATCTAAATGCGGAAACAGATGATACTAGCAAAGTAAATAAAAAAAACAAGCACACCAAGAAGTTTTATACTGGTTCGAACTTCCCGTTCTACGTCCAGTCCCAGACTCCTTCTGGAATTTCAACTACAACAACACTCACTTAACCCAGAGGAACAGGTTTACACTGCCTGAGCAGCCGAACAGGACTTCACCCGTCTAAGCAACCGAATAGGACTTCAATACAAATAACAAAGATATCTGACTGTAGTGTGTTCTTAAATAACACAGATAAGTCAATTGAGTACAATCTTACTATAATCTTCTCCTTAATGATATGTAGATGTGCTTTGAGAATTGTGGAAGATAAAGTGATCAAAAGATCAAAGTATGTAAGTAATTTGAGTGCAATCTGAAAGTTTGAGAATAGATGAGAATTCAAGAGTGCTAAAAGTAAATTCGGTAATTTGTTTGTTGAATTCTATAATCTATTTATAGTATATAAAGAGTTGCATCTTTAAATGAAAAGTTATATTGAAAAGAAAGGATGCAACTGTTGATTTAAAAGAATGTTTCTCTTGGCGAAGAGAAGTGACTTTTCAAGAAAATAGCAATTGGGGATATTCAGACGTCTGAATAAAAAAATTCAGACTTTTGAATTAAATTGAAAACGCAAACAGCAAAGAGATAGTTCATTTTTGACCTCATTCAGACGTCTGAATATTTTAGTTTAGACATCCGAATGTTGTGAAAACGGTATTCTTATTTCAGTACTCAGACGTCTGAATGAATGGTTTCAGACATATGGGTTTGCTATTTTGTGCATGTATGAGCATGTGTGTGCATATGTGTATATATATATTTATATATATGTCATTTAAGGAGAGATTTTAACAAATTTTCTAAGTAATATACATATTCTAGACACATAATATACAGCTATAAAAGTCTATAGATGAATCTGCAATAAATCTCTTGCAAAGATGGTTTAATATACACATAACATTTTATATAGGTTGTTATAATCAAAATCGAGAGTCTAACATATCAAGCTTTTGATATACATTAGATTCCAACTATAATGATTTTGAGCATATTAGGTTTATGATTTTAAATGAATAGAAACTTCAGCTACCTATATTTAGACTGCATAAACACATTAATTTTAGTTATATCAGGTTTATTTTATATGTTTGACCATTCAAATATATATAGGTTCATGCATAAGCTGCTTTAAATGTACATTGGTTTCATAAATCCAGATCTAGAATATGTTTTGGGTATCACGGATGTAATTTTTTATATATGACAATATCATGTGAGTTGATATCGAATACTGGTTTCGAAAATAAATGTACTAGGCTTTTGAATATGTCAACAAAGTGCAATTAGGACTTTAGATATATAATATTTTGGTATGTACAGTTTTATACGTGTGTGTGTGTGCATGAGATTTCTAAAAAGTATAGTTTTGTGTATATACACACACACACACATATATATATATATATATACACACACACACACACAAATTCCAAGTAAATACAAACTTTAATATAACAGTTTTGCATGTGCAGTCTTAAGCATATCGAACTTTTGGAGATGTAACTCAAACATGTAAATGTTATATATGTATATAAATGTGGTACATAAGTGTAACAACCTGCATATTTAACGATTATATATTTACATGTTTTATTTAAGTATAGCGTCGTTACCCCCTCATCTCCAAAATTGGTTCCAGGCTTTCGGGCTGGAAGGCCCAATCGTTATCCATCGCGGGTCGTCTTGTCCTCGTTAAATCGGTACTCTCTGCCATTCCATCATACTGGATGTCACTCCATAAGCTTCCCTCTTGGGTCATTAATCGTATAGACAAAATCAGGAGAAACTTCTTATGGAATGGGGGTGGTGTTAAAATACTAATTAGCTGGGATACCGTTTGCTTGCATAAACGCCATGGGGGCCTGGGCATCCCTAACCTCAGTGCCCTCAATATTGCCCTTTTAACTAAATGGCTCTGGAAATGTCTCTGCCCAGATCACTACATTTGGAAAGATTTGGTCCTTTCGCAATACTATCGCTCCAAAACCCACCTTATCCTTCACTATCCTCCAAACATAAAACCCTCACCTTTTTGGGCGGGAGTGATTCAATGCCTACCTCGTGTCAAATCTCTATTCCACATAACCGTTGGCAATGGTGAAAACAGCTCCTTCTGGTTTGACACGTGGCTTGATCAGCTCCCCCTCGCCAAAGTCTTACTTAATCTCTTCCTCCACTCGACCGATCCTTCGATTACAGTCAGTGATTGTGTTCATCTTGGCCCTGACTCTCTTTGCCCTTCCTCTCTTTTCAGCCCTGCCACCTTATCCGACCTCATCTCTGCCTCCATCATCCTTCGATCTACTCTCCTCTCCCCCCATCCTGACCGTGTCATCTGGGCGCTTGCACCCTCCAAAGGATTCATTGTAGCCTCATGCTACGCCTTTCTGACCAACCCCGGTTGCTCCTTCGGTTTCTCCAGACTCTGGAAATGCCCAATTCAGCCCCGAGTCATTTTCTTTCAATGGTGTCTCTCTCACAACCGCGTCAACACTAAAGATCGTCTCACTCGTTTTCTTACCCAAATCAATCCACTTTGTGTCTTCTGCTCGGAACATAATGAAAGCATCCACCACCTGTTTAGTCAGTGTGACACCACCTACTCGGTTTGGGCCGCCTCTAGCGCCCATACACTTGGTTTTGTTCCTGACAGGCCCATCATTTTCGATCACTGGCAGAACAACTCGCATGATCCCAATCTCGACATACTCATTTCTATCTTCTGTTGGTGTATTTGGAAAGAGAGAAATGCTCGGGTGTTTGGTAAACCTACATCACATCTTGATGGCCTATGCAGGCGTATTTCTCACCTATTCAATCAATATACAGGTTGCAGCCACTCAGCGCCTTTCAGGCTTCGCTTACCCTATCGCAATCCGTCGCCGGCTAGCTCGCAATGCAGTAGTACAGATTTCCCTCCTGGAGGTGCTTGATAGTAGAAGACTTTAACTCCCTAACAGCTTGCTGTTTTGTTTTGTTGTTCTGGTTCTTTTGCTAGTTCGTAATATGACTTTGGGGTTTTGTAGTAGTTTTTATTTTGCTGATGGTGCTACCGATCAAGCATGTTGATCGGATATTATACTGCTTTTTATATATATAATTATATTTCTAACCGGCTATGTAGTCTCGCGCTACATACCCGTCTTTCTCCAAAAAAAAAAAGTATAGCGTCGTTAGTCGTATTTTGTCCAAAAAGTTACTTTCTGCAAACGATCGAATTGGGACTCGAAACCACTTCCATTGAGTTCAAAACATCGTTTGCGATTTTTTTAAGTACAAGCTTTGATATGTTTGGAGTAAGTTGAATTTTGCAACTTTTTCTAATTGGGTTTTGGGTTTGGGTTCAGCCCATTTGTCAGTTTAAACCCCTAACTCATCCCTCTCCTCTCCATTCTCTCATTCCACTCTTCTAAACTTAAGTTAAAACTGAAATTGGTGGAAGGGAAGAGGAAATAGAAATTGCATGCCCTAGTTTCTCCTTGCAACATTGAATTCTTACTCCAAAATCAAAGTGAAGCCATTGGTAAGCTCCTCTTCATCTTCTTCAACTCTTTCTCCTTCAATTTCATAAAGTAATCCTAAACCTAACTTAGGGGATATGTGTTTTATTCTTAGATCGAAGCTTGTTGAGTTGAAGTGAAGAGTAGTCAGTCTCCTTCTTGTGTTTGAGCATCTTCTTCTTTGTTTTGTGATATAAGGTGAGATTTTTATCTCACATCTATGCTTATATATATATATCTTTGTTAGGTATGAATTCCTAACACTTGTTCATGTTCATTTGATTTCGATTTGGATGGCTTTGGTGAAATTGCCAAATATTGATTTTTGAAGCCAAATCTATGGAAAACCTTATATGGTTGATGTTTATGTTGTTCGGAGTGTTTGGATGTGTCGTTAAGGTTGGGTAGTCGTTTGACGTAAGCCTATAATCAACACGCATCCGATTGATTTCGATTTGTTTGGCCATGGATGGCCTAGGTTCAGGAAATGCTTGACCATCAGGTTTCAGACGTCTGAAACTTCTATTTCAGACGTCTGAATATTATTCTGGGGAAGTTTCTTATCCCCAGATTCAGACGTTTGAATTTATATTCCAGACGTCTGAAAGTGCTTAATTTCGACCAGAAAAGAAATAGGCCAAAGTATGCCTATTTCAGACGTCTGGATGTTTGGATTCAGACGTCTGAATTCTCTTTTGAAAAAGAAATTAAATTCCAGATTCAGATGTCTGAATCCCTTCTTTCAGACGTCTGAATATGTTGTTTTTGCCAAATTGCCTTGTTCGTTTAGTTTTTCAAATTTAATCGATGCATATTGATTCCAATTAGTTGTTTATGCCTATTTGATCTTGACGATTCCTTTTTGAATTCATTCACGGGTTTTATAACTAATTTCTTCAAATCGTATTAAAAGTTAGCTTCTCCGATTTATAAATTCTATTTAAAACACACGCACAATTTCGCACTTCGAGCGAAGTGGAAGGGTGATTAAATGGTTGGGCAAAACACGGACCATGAATCTGTGCGTTTATTCTTCCGATTAATCCTCGACCTATTCAATTGATCGTTTTGACCTTCGGGTTTGGTTTACTGATGATATGTGGTGAACTTTGTACTGCTTTGAGTGTGAAATTAACTAACAGATAGTAAACCGGTTAGTGCGAACGAGTGGTTATGGGACTCACGTTACCACTTTTCGGGTTCCTTTTTGGAGAGTTATGACATATTCTGCCAGTTAGTGGTGTCCAGTACTAGGCCTCCGGACCTTCACCACTACGGTTTGTTGCCTTCGGGTATGTTGCCTTCGGGTATGTTGCCTTCGGGTTTGTGCCTTCGAGTTTTTGCCTTCGGGTTTGTTGCCCTATAGTATCGCTTCCGATGTTGGTCGTTATGAGCCACATGGGTGATATTAGGGTGCCCTTTAGTATCGCTTCCGATGTTGGTCGTTATGAGCCGCATGGGTGATATTGGGTTTGGAGTCTTCGGGCTCATGGATCCTTGTTTATACAGTACTGAGCTCGAGCAATTTTATGATGTTTCATTCATATGTATATTCCCTAGGTATCGCCCTTCGGTGTTGGTCTTTTTGAGCCGCATGATGCGTAGCGATTACCTTGTGGAACTTGTATACCTTATTGGTATTTGTTATTTTTCTTTTTGGCTTGATTTGGGATATTTGTATCCTTTGTTTCTCTGTGATGCCGATGATATGAGGCTTGTTTTGTTATCATATGATTCATCTTTTGTTAGATGATTGTGTTATCTCCTTTAAAGATATTTGTTATACCTTGTAACCTTGCAGGTTTCTTGTTGTTCAGTTTATCTAACTGATTTGTTTAGCTAGACTGACCCGTGTATTTTATACTCGGGTCAGACCGAGATGTTTCAGGTTAGGCGCTTTTGGACTTAGCCTATTTTGCTTTCGCATGGACTATTCAGCTTGTTCCTTTTTGTTAAAGCTTTTTGTGTAGTCCTTTTTATTGTAACTCTGATGTGTATTCTTTTGATTCGTCTGTATATTGTGGTTTGCTATACCACTTGGTATTATTTTGTAAACTCTGTTATGTATCAGTATATGTGTATATGATGATCTACTGTTCTTTGATGTATATTACATTTGAGTTGTTATATTCTGTTCTAATAGATCCTCCAACCAGCTATGGTTTTGTTTTAAGTATTCATTGGGTATGTCGACCTGCTTGGTATGACTATTGTCGATGTATTCAATAGATAGTTAGAGCAAGGCTATAGATGGTCGCTCCTAGCCAGCCTTATTCTCCGTGTTAGTTGACGGCATTACCCTGCAGTGTTCTTGGCTAGCGTGGGTATAGAGGTGGGGCGTCATAGCGTGGTATCAGAGCTAAGGTTCAAAACAAATTATGATAAACACAGAATAGAGGCACATATTACGGTACATCAAAGTGTACAAGTGATACAAATCTTTTAATCATCGTGTCTTTCTATTCCTTCTTTTATCAAAGGTTAGATAGAATTTGGGGAATACGTCTACGAATGCATATTATTCCGTAGTATTCCGTATTGAAGTATCTACCTTGTGATTAATCTTGTTCTTATGTTAGTTCAGCGTATGGCTGGAAGAGGCAGGGGACGACGTTCGGATGCTGGGCGATCTAGTGGCTCACATTCGGATGGCGTTTATATGTCTGCCGATCAGTTTTTGGAATTGTTCAGGAGCACTCAGCCTCAAGTTCCTCCTCGAGTTTCTCCACCTCGCAAGTCTGCCTTTGCACATCAGTGCAGTGATTTTTCTCATCTTGGAGGAAAGCCGTTTAAGGGCTCCGAGTCCGTTCTTGAAGTCCAAGCTTGGTTTCGCTCGTGCGAGTGTATCTTCTCTTATATGGATCTTCCTGACCATGATAGAGTTCTTGTAACTTCTAACTTATCACAAGAGCGTGCTCTTGATTGGTATGAGCTTCTTGTAGCCGAAATTGATGAGTCTACCCTCTCTTGGACTCAGTTTCTGGAGCGATTTGAACTCAAGTTCGTTCCTGAATCTGAAAAAGTTTTATTGACCCGTCGCTTCCTTGAGTTGAAGCAAGGGAAATCTTCTATTTCTGAGTATGTTGCATCATTCGAGGCTTTATCTAAGTATGGTCTTGAATTCATTAGCACTTCTTATAAGAAGAATTTGAAGTTTGTTTCTGGTCTTAAGAAATATATTAAGAAGTCTTTGTTGCTCCAGCTTAAGCTTTCTTTGAGAAGTTGGTTGATTCGGCACTTCATCTCGAGACCGTCGAGAAGGAGTGTGATAGCGATGTTGGTGTTGAGGTTTCCAAGAACCCCAACAAGAGGCCGTTTCCATTTCATAAGAAGCCTTTTCCTTCTAATAAGAAGAAGACTGGTGGTTCTAGTTCTCAGCCTCAGTCTGTTGGAACACCTTTCGTCCGGAAGTGTTTCAATTGTGGTTCTCCGGATCATATTATTCGAGCTTGTCCTAAGCCTCTCTTCTGCCGCTATTGCAAGAAGGAAGGTCATCATGTTTCAGTTTGCCCTACTGTTCCGTCTGGTGCCAAGTCTAGCAAGCTTTACGCTGCTAAGGCTTCTGATGGTCCCTCTCAGCCCAAAGGTATATCTCCATCTATTTTGGAAGGTTCTATTTTATTTCATGATCATAGTATACGAGTTCTTTTCGATACGGGTGCATCACATTCTTTCGTATCGAAAAAGCTCGTTGATGATTTATCTTTGGATGTTTCTTGTTTGATTACTTCTTTAAGGATTGCGAATCCTATTGGGGGATCCGCGACCCTTTGCTTGCTTTGTGATGATGTTGAGATTGTTTTATGTGGCTTTTCTTTTCGTGCGAGTCTGCACGTTATTTCTTGTCTGGGATTTGATTTGATTTTGGGTATGGACTGGCTAGTAAGATATGATGCCAGGATTATTTGTTCGGAGAGAATTTTGTATCTTCGACATCCGGATTCGCCTACTCATCTATCTCTTATTCTTCGGGATGTGGATAATTTCGAAATGGCTTTATATTCTCTTGATTCGCGAGACGATGATGATATATCTTGTATTCCTATTGCTTGTGACTTTTTTGATGTTTTTGAGCCTGTCTCGGGTTTGCCACCTAAGCGGGCAATTGAGTTCCGCATTGATCTCATTCCAGGCGTGCAGCCAGTTAGTCGTCCTCCCACGAGGATGTCTACAAGGGAAAATAAGGAACTCAAGAAGCAGCTTTTAGAGCTTGAGTCCAAGCAGTTGATTCGGTCCAGTTTTTCTCCGTAGGGATCCGTGGTCGTCTTCATGAAGAAGTCTGATGGAACTCTTAGGCTTTGCATTGACTATCGCAAACTTAACGAGTTAACCATTAGGAATAGGTATCCATTGCCTAGGATCGATGATATGTTCGATCTATTGAGTGGTGCTAAGGTCTTTTCTCAACTAGACCTTGCCACAGGTTTTCATCAGTTACGAGTCGCGGAGGATAGCATTCCTCTTACCGCTTTCCACACTCGTTATGGTTCTTTTGAGTGGCTCGTTATGCCATTTGGTTTGATGAACGCTCCTGCTTTCTTTGTTGATCTCATGAATCGGGTATTCCGGGAATATCTCGACAAGTTCGTCCTTGTGTTCATTGATGATATTCTTATTTATTCTAAGTCTGAAGCCGAGCATGCTAATCACTTGAGAATTGTCTTGAGTACCCTCCGTCATCATCAGCTTAAAGCCAAATTCTCCAAGTGCCACTTTTAGGAGAATAAGGTTAAGTTCTTAGGCCATGTTGTATCTTCCGATGGCATTTCTGTCGATCCCTCAAGGATCGAAGCCATCCAGTATTGGAAGAGGCTTTAGAATGTGCACGAGATCCGTAGTTACCTTGGATTGGCGGGTTATTACCGTCGGTTCATTAAGGATTTTTCCCGAGTTGTGCTTCCTCTCACCAGCCTTACTCGGAAAGGCATTCGTTTTATTTGGTCCGACAAGTGTGAAGCTTCCTTTCAGACATTGAAGGAACTTCTCACTAATGCTCATATTCTTGTGGTTCCTGAGGGGAATCATGATGTTGTTGTCTACACCGATGCTTGTGGTAGTGGTCTCGGTGCTGTTCTTATGCAGAAGGATCGGGTAGTTGCTTATGCTTCTAGGCAACTACGTCCGAATGAAGTTCGCTATGCCACTCATGATCTTGAGTTAGCCGCCATTGTCTTTGCCTTGAAGATTTGGCGACACTATTTATTGGGCGAGCGCTTCATTCTTTATACCGATCATAAATCTTTGAAGTACTTGTTCACTCAGAAGGAACTCAATATAAGACAACAGCGTTGGCTCGAGTTTCTTGCTTCCTATGACTTTGATATCCAGTATACCTCTGGAAAGGGTAATCGTGTTGCTGATGCGCTTAGTCGCAAACATTCGGCTGTTGTTTCTATGATGCTTGTCGAATGGGATATTCTTGAGACTCTATCTTTTTGTGAAATTCGTGATCGAGGTTCATCTTCTGTTTCTCCTATTCTATTATTTAGTTTGGGAGCTCGACCTATTTTATTGGATCGTATTGCCGATGCTCAGCGGCGTGATCCTGATTTGTTGCATCTTATTCAGCTTTGTGAGTCTGGATCCTGTGATGAGGCGTTGCGGGATTTCAGCATTGATTCTCATGGGTGTCTTCGCAAGAAGAACCGTCTTTTTGTGCCTTCTGATTTTGCACTTAGGCATGACATTCTTGATGATTGTCACCGTTCTAAGTATACCATTCATCCTGGTAGTAGTAAGATGTATGCCGATATGCATCGTCTTTATTATTGGGAAGGCATGAAGCGCGATGTGGCGGGTTATGTGAGTAATTGCATAACTTGTCAGCGTATTAAGGCCGAACATCAGCGTCCTTCGGGTCTTCTTCAGCCTCTAGAGATTCCATTGTGGAAATGGGATCAGATTTCTATGGATTTCATTGACGGCCTACCTCGTTCGAGATCGGGCCATTCTAGCATTTGGGTTATTGTTGATCGCCTCACTAAGTCTGCTCATTTTGTCCCTATTAAGTCTAATAGGACTGCTTCGCATTTGGCTAAGTTGCATTTCAAGGAAATCGTGAGACTTCACGGTGTTCCTAGTTCTATTGTAAGTGATCGTGATCCTTTATTCATGAGTCATTTTTGGAAGAGTCTTCAGCAAGCTTTGGGATCAAAGCTTAATTTTAGTACAGCTTATCATCCGCAGTCTGACGGACAGACTGAACGGGTAAATCGTATCTTGGAAGATCTTCTCCGTATTTGTATTTTTGATTTCGGTGGTTGTTAGGAGGATCATTTACCTCTTGTAGAGTTCTCCTACAATAATAGTTTTCAATCTAGTATCGGTATGGCTCCTTTCGAAGCCTTATATGGAAGGCCATGTCGATCACCTTCATGTTGGTTGGAATCTGGGGAGAAGTTTATTCTTGGTCCAGATTTTGTTCGTGATTCTTCCGAGAAGATTGATCTTATTCGATTGAGAATGAAAGAGGCACAGAGCCGCCAGAAATCCTACGCAGACAACCGTAGAAAGCCTCTCGAGTTCTCGATTGGTGACCTTGTTTTTATTCGTGTTTCTCCTTTGAAAGGGGCTATGCGTTTCAGTACGACTGGAAAATTGGCTCCTCGCTATATAGGACCATATTCTATTACTGAACGTATTGGCCCTGTGGCTTATAGAGTTTCACTTCCTGCTCATTTATCTGGCATTCATGACGTGTTTCATGTCTCGCAACTTCGGAAGTGTCTTCGGGAATCAGATTCTGTTATTGATTCTCCTGATTTGCTTGAGCTTGATATCTCACCGGCCTTATCCATTGTACAGCAGCCTATTCGCGTACTTGACACGGAGGTGCGACACCTTCGGAACAAGGACGTGTCGCTCGTTAAAGTTCAATGGTCCGCTAGTCCCAATGACTGTACTTGGGAAACCAGAGAGTTTATTGAGCGATCCTGTCCGGGTTTTCTATCCTTGCTTGGAAACGATGAGTATATCTTTTCATCTCAAGCTTATTTTCTTTTCTTTTGAATGTTGTATGTATGTTGTTGTTACAAGTATCGTCTCTAGGAACTGCGGGGACGCAATTTTTGTTAGGAGGAGAGATCTGTAACAACCCGCATATTTAACGATTATATATTTAAATGTTTTACTTAAATATAGCGCCGTTAGTCGTATTTTGGTCCAAAAAGTTACTTTCTGCAAACGGTCGAATTGGGACTCAAAACCACTTCCATTGAGTTCAAAACGTCGTTTGCGATCTTTTTAAGTATAAGCTTTGATATGTTTGGAGTAAGTTGAATTTTGCTACTTTTTCTAATTGGGTTTTGGGTTTGGGTTCAGCCCATTTGTTAGTTTAAACCCTAACTCAGCCCTCTCCTCTCCATTCTCTCATTCCACTCTTTTAAACTTAAGTTAAAACTGAAAATGGTGGAAGGGAAGAGGAAATAGAAATTGCAAGCCCTAGTTTCTCCTTGCAACATTGAATTCTTGCTCCAAAATCAAAGTGAAGCCATTGGTAAGCTCCTCTTCATCTTCTTCAACTCTTTCTCCTTCAATTTCAGAAAGTATTCCTAAACCTAACTTAGGGGATATGTGTTTTATTCTTAGATCGAAGCTTGTTGAGTTGAAGTGAAGAGTAGTTAGTCTCCTTCTTGTGTTTGAGCATCTTCTTCTTTGTTTTGTGATATAAGGTGAGATTTTTATCTCACATCTATGCTTATATATATATATATATATATATATATCTTTGTTAGGTATGAATTCCTAACACTTGTTCATGTTCATTTGATTTCGATTTGGATTGCTTTGGTGAAATTGCCAAATATTGATTTTTGAAGCCAAATCTATGGAAAACCTTATATGGTTGATGTTTATGTTGTTCGGAGTGTTTGGGTGTGTCGTTAAGGTTGGGCAGTCATTTGACGTAAGCCCATAATTAACACGCATCCGATTGCTTTCGATTTGTTTGGCCATGGATGGCCTAGGTTCAGGAAATGCCTGACCATCAGGTTTCAGATGTCTGAAACTCTATTTCAGACGTCTGAATATTGTTCTGGGGAAGTTTCTTATCCCCAGATTCAGACGTCTGAATTTATATTCCAGACGTCTGAAAGTGCTTAATTTCAACCAGAAAAGAAATAGGCCAAAATATGCCTATTTCAGACGTCTGGATGTTTGGATTCAGACGTCTGAATTCTCTTTTGAAAAAGAAATTAAATTCCAGATTCAGACGTCTGAATCCCTTCTTTCAAACGTCTGAATATGCTGTTTTTTCCAAATTGCCTTGTTCGTTTAGTTTTCCAAATTTGATCGATGCATATTGATTCCAATTAGTTGTTTATGCCTATTTGATCTTGACGATTCCTTTTTGAATTCATTCACGGGTTTTATAACTAATTTCTTCAAATCGTATTAAAAGTTCGTTTCTCCGATTTATAAATTCTATTTAAAACACACGCACAATTTCGCACTTCGAGCGAAGTGGAAGGGTGATTAAATGGTTGGACAAAATACGGACCATGAATCTATGCATTTATTCTTCCAATTAATCCTCGACCTATTCAATTGATCGTTTTGACCTTCGGGCTTGGTTTACCGATGATATGAGGTGAACTTTGTACAGCTTTGAGTGTGAAATTAACTAATGGATAGTAAACCGGTTAGTGCGAACGAGTGGTTATGGGACTCACGTTACCACTTTTCGGATTCCTTTTTGGAGAGTTATGACACATTCTGCCAGTTAGTGGTGTCCAGTACTGGGCCTCCGGACCTTCACCACTACGGTTTGTTGCCTTCGGGTATGTTGCCTTCGGGTTTGTGCCTTCGGGTTTGTGCCTTCGGGTTTGTTGCCCTATAGTATCGCTTCCGATGTTGGTCGTTTTGAGCCGCATGGGTGATATTGGGGTGCCCTTTAGTATCGCTTCCGATGTTGGTCATTACGAGCCGCATGGGTGATATTGGGTTTGGAGTCTTCGGGCTCATGGATCCTTATTTATACAGTACTGAGCTCGAGCAATTTTATGATGTTTCATTCATATGTATATTCCCTAGGTATCGCCCTTCGGTGTTGGTCTTTTTGAGCCGCATGATGCGTAGCGATTACCTTGTGGAACTTGTATACCTTATAGGTATTTGGTATTTGCCTTTTTGGCTTGATTTGGGATATTTGTATCCTTTGTTTCTCTGTGATGCCGATGATATGAGGCTTGTTTTGTTATCATATGATTCATCTTTTGTTAGATGATTGTGTTATCTCCTTTAGAGATATTTGTTATACCTTGTAACCTTGCAGGTTTATTGTTGTTCAGTTTATCTAACTGATTTGTTTAGCTAGACTGACCCGTGTATTTTATACTCGGGTCAGACCGAGATGTTTCAGGTTAGGCGCTTTTGGACTTAGCCTATTTTGCTTCCGCATGGACTATTCAGCTTGTTCCTTTTTGTTAAAGCTTTTTGTGTAGTCCTTTTTATTGTAACTCTGATGTGTATTCTTTTGATTCGTCTGTATATTGTGGTTTGCTATACCACTTGACATGTATTATTTTGTAAACTCTGTTATGTATCTGTATATGTGTATATGATGATCTACTGTTCTGTGATGTATATTACATTTGAGTTGTTATATTCTGTTCTGATAGATCCTCCAACCACCTATGGTTTTGTTTTAAGTATTCATTGGGTATGTCGACCTGCTTGGTATGACTATTGTCGATGTATTCAATAGATAGCTAGAGCAAGACTATAGATGGTCGCTCCTAACCAGCCTTATTCTCTGTGTTAGTTGACGGCATTACCCTGTAGTGTCCTTGGCTAGCGTGGGTATAGAGGTGGGGCGTCACAATAAGGCCCCACACACACATGTGGCGAGTTTCAAAAGTATTGAATTTAAATGCGAATAAGAATCAGGTTTCTAAATATATAACTTTTGAGCAAAAACATATATGTGATTTTAAAACCTTAAGTATAATTGGTTCATATAATTGCAAGGTTTAATATTTACAATTTTAAATGCACCAGGTTTATGAAAATTTAAGCTTTGGTTATTTAAAGCATTATATGAAGTTTTTGAATGTAAGATTTCTTATATAAGCAGCCAACGTTAGATGTGTAAGTAATCTGGTATACATTTCTCATGTTTTGGATGATATAGTTTTGAGAATATATATGATTTCAAATATAAAAGGTTTCAAATACATCTAATCTTATATGTGTCAAGTTTTTAGAATGTGCTGATCCTGAATGGAATGGTAAGTTGATGCTATGGGATTTCATAACTAAAAGCTTTTGTATAATAGGCATGTGGGTTTTTGAGAGTACGAGCTTCAAGAATGTATGGTTTTAAATATATATCATGCTTTGTAAACATAAAGTTTCTCATATATGGATTTGCAAATATTAAATTTTATATGTGTTCATTTCATAAAATAAGAGATTTTAAAGAATAAAACTTTGAGTATATTAGCTTTAGATGTTTATTTCGATATAAAGGTCTTTGAACATATGTGATGTGCACGTAAGTGTGCATATTTTTTCTTCCATATTTAATCTAATTTAATTAAATAAATGAGCATATAAGATATTTTTACATGTTTAAACCAAAATTTAAATTGTCATCAAATTATCATTTTTTTTCATCTTCATATTGGGCAAAATAGTAATTTTTGTATATGGTTTAATTTTAGAAAATTTACTTGGATATTTTAATGTTATTTTGCAGGAATTTGAATTCAAACGGAAGAGGGCTTCATGGAATTATGCATGCACAAGAGTCGTAAGGCAAATGAAGATGAAAATAAATCAATTCATGAAATCATGAAGGACCCCACCTATCCACTTATCATGATCTTCAATTATGAGCTAATGCACATGTTAAAGCTACATACACATTTAATTGGAGGATTATTCTCATGCTAATGATTGCTTGAAGATTACATTTCCTAGAGGGGTATTTTGAGTAGTCCCCAAATATATAGATTAGGGTTTTTGGCATGTATAAATACTCCTTATGTTTCATGTAATGAAGCTCTTAGCCTCCACTTTAGTTAGTTTAGTCGTAGACACAAATTGTAAATATAAACTCTCTTTCTCTCTTTCATGGCTTCTTAGTCTTTTTCTCTTATGTAATTTTTGATATGCAATTTAATTTCATGCTCTTTTAATTATTTTTCTTACTTTATGCAATTAGTGTAGTTTTTATTTCATGCAAGTAAATTAGCTTTTATTTTATTTAATTAAGTCTTTTCTTACTTTTCTTATATTTTTCTCTTGTTTATGTTTATGTTGCAATCTACATTTGTTGAAAGGATAACAAATATGAGAAGCTAAACCTCTTCAATTTAAAGGTGACGAACTCACTTGATCATGTAGATTCAACATTTTATTAATTATTGATCTTTTTTTGTGCTTAATGGAAATGTTTGATGTGGTTACATTTGGTTTTTTAGCTTTAAATTTGATATCATATGTTGTTGACACCAAACCGACTATGCTTAAACAAATATAAACACAAATTACCTCTTC
This sequence comes from Allium cepa, assembly GCA_030765085.1. Lineage (NCBI taxonomy): Eukaryota > Viridiplantae > Streptophyta > Magnoliopsida > Asparagales > Amaryllidaceae > Allium > Allium cepa. The sequence continues at coordinate 105,133,360 of CM060937.1, read as the reverse complement.
GTCTACATATGATGATGGTAATGATGTGGTTTTGAGAATCAAAATTTAATGGTCTATATTATTAATCAATAGTAAATAAGTCATGCTTAGAATAGATTTTATTTTCAACCTCATTGTCATTTTCATTGAGAGTTAACAAGTGGTTTAGTGGATGTGTTATAATTTGATGGTTTATATTGGGCTAATTAATAACACAAATAGGTCATACTTATGATAAACACATCAGCTAATTTCACTAATGACCAAAAAAGATATCATAATTTCATTATGTTGATTTATGTGATCATGAGAAGAAAATTACCTCTAAATTCCTTTCTACTCTCATATTTTTTATCCACTTTTACTTTTTGTTAGTTTTTAGAAATTTGCAGTTGACATATATCAAGTTTTTGGTTTAATTTGATTGAGTAGAAATTTTAAAATTACTTTCAATGAAAGTTCCCTATGGATCGACCTATACTCACCACATACTAAAATTGTACGCCGTGCACTTGCGTTTATTTTTAATTAGAATTTTTCGACTACATTTCCTTGAAGGGTATTTTGGATAGTCCACAAATATATGGATTAGGGTTTTAGGCATGTATGAATACCCTTATGTTTCATGTAATGAAGCTCTGAGCCTTCTATTTAGTTAGTTTAATTGTAGGCACGAATTATAAATATAAACTCGCTTTCTCTCTTTCATGCCTTCTTAGCCTTTTCTCTTATGTAATTTTTTTATGCAATTTAATTTCATGCACTTTTAATTACTGTTCTTACTTTATGCAGTTAGTGTAGTTTTTATTTCATGCAAGTAGATTAGCTTTTATTTTATTTTAATTAGCTATCTTTTTTACTTTGCTTGCATTTTCCTCTTATTTATGTTTATGCTGCAATCTACATTTGTTGAAATGATAAAAAAATAGAAGCTAAACCCCTCCAATTTAGGTGTAATGAAGCTCTTTTAATCATGTAGATTCAACACTTTGCTAATTTTGATCTCGTTTTGTGCTTAATGAAAATGTTTGATATGGTTAAATTTGGTTATTTAGCTTTGAATTTGATAGACTATGTTGTTGACACCAAGTAGGCCATGCTTAAATAAACATAAACACAAATTACCTCTTCATCTACATATGATGTTGGTAATGAAGTGGCTTTGAGAATCAAAATTTGATAGTCAATATTACTAATCAATAGTAAATATATCATACTTAGAATAGATTTTATTTTCAACTTCATTGTCATTTTCATGAGAGTAAACAAGCGATTTAATGGGTGTGTTATAGTTTGATGGTTTATGTTAGGCTAATTAATAGCACAAATAGGTCATACTTATGATAAACACATCAACTAATTCACTAATGACAAAAAAAAGAGATCATAATTTCATTATGTTGATTTATGTGATTATAAGAAGGAAATTACCTCTAATTTGCCTTCTACTCTCATATTTTTTTATCCACTTTTATTTTTTTAGAAATTTGTTAGTTAACACATCTCAAATTTTTGGTTTAATTTGATTGAGTAGAAATTTTAAACACTTTCAATTCCTTGCGGATTGACCCGTACTCGCCACGTACTAAAATTGTACACCGTGCGCTTGCGGTTATTTTTAATTACAATTTTTGGCTATTTTCGAATCCGATGGACAATACCCCATTATTCAACAAGTTTTTGAGTCCGTTGCCAGAGAATTACTCTGATTTTAATTTTTACCTGTAACAACCCGGAGTTTTACACCAGTTAGTTATCGTCATTAGACGATTAAAAATTGCTAACAAATTGATATTGGAATTTTTAAATGGGTTGAAATTCTTTTGAAAATTTGTTAAAAGGGTATGGGCTTTATAAATAATCTTGGGCCATGTTTTAATTGGTGCTGTGATAATTGTCTCAAGTATGTACCCGTCCCCCTTCGTTCATTCGAAACCTTAAAAAACAAAAAAAAACATACAAACGAAAAAAAGAAAAAAAGAAATGGCGGCTCGATTTTTTTCCATCGTTCGAATCAATTAGGGTTTCTGGGAATTCGAGGCGCCGACTTTGATCGCTCGTTGCTCGATTCGACTTGGTGCTTGCCGATCAATTGTCGTGCTCGCCGATGCTAAGTTGAGTGATTTTAAATTACTCACATCTAGTTCGAATCTCGTTGATTTCTGTCTTGTTCAAATTTTGTTTACTTGGATTGTTGAATATGCTGACTTGGTAGATTCCCTTGCTTGTCACGGTTTTGATTTATGGCATTTGGTTTCGTGAATTTTCTGATGGCTACGACCGAACTTGTTTCAACTATTAAATGCTGTGAAATCTCATTTATTTTGTTCGAAACTGCTATTAGACTTTATTGGTATCAAGTAGTTGTTGGCTTCGATTATGGGGTTGTTTCGGCCTTGAACACTCTGTTGGTTGCCATGTTGTACTGCAGGAGACTTTTTTTCTTGAACTGCAGTTGTTTGAATTCAAATATTTTGTTTTGGAAAAAAAAATGTATTCTAATTGTTACACTTGCTCGACTCATTTCAATATTGCTGGCCTTTGCCTTTTTCTTCGGCTTGTGATAATGTGTGACTTCGGTCACTGGATTTTTATGCAATTCCTGGCCTTCGGCCTTCACCGTTGCAATGATATTGGATTTGTGTTGTTGTTTATGAGATGATTTTGGGCTTTTCAGGTTTGACTTGGTTCGAACTTGTTGCCACCTCTCTTGAATTTGTTTCACTGATGCATTATGTTATACCTATTTTTGTATATGACAGAAAAACATATTATATGCCATGCTTCCATGCTGTACCTGTTATGTATGCATTCATTGCTGGTTTCATTTGCATGTTACTTGAAGGCTTGGAGTCTTTGTATACATTTGCGCATTGGTCACTGTCACTGCTTCGAGCTCCATGTATACATGTATGTGCATATATGTATATATGTTGTTTGAATTGGTAGCCTTTTTGGTTGTGTTCTTCTTGAGTGATTTCCAGTCTGGTTTGCAATTTTGTATTCCAGTGTGCTTCAATCTGTAGCTTGGTTCTTTGACTTGTTTCATACAGTAGTTGCTCCATTTCATTTTCACATGTATCAGTTTTTGTATGAGCTTGAGTCTGGCTCCATTCTGATTCATGTATGGTATGGTTTCATTGTCTTGACTTCATTGGTATTGGGTCACTTTGACCTGATCTGTAGCATGAGCTACTAGCTTGCGTTGACATTGGTCATTGATTTGTGAAATGCTTTGTCGAATTCATTCGCGTTGTGTTGTTTGGTCTGGCCATTCTTTGTTTCAGAGCTATGCATATCTTCTTGTATGCTTGGAGTCTCTGTTCGACCATATTGATAGTATTTGGTCTAGACATTGTTGTATTTGGCCTGTACATTGATTTTTACATTGAGTTGAATCCAGCTTAAATGCTCGGGTTTGACCTTGTGCTCGTGTTGTGAACTTCCATTGAGTTTTTGGGTACATCATCACTGTAGTGGCAAGGCAGTGCATGCAAGCGTGTACTGCAGCCACATGGTATGGCTTTTATGATATTCCATTTTGTTTTGATTTATTGATCTTTTGCGTATTGCATATGCCGTAGTGGCGAGGCAGTACACGCGTGTGTGTACTACAGCCTTACCCGAATTGACATTTTAATTGATATTTCAATTGTTTGAATTGTTTTGTGTGTCCAATTCAATATTTTGAATTGTATTTTGATTTGGTTTAATTGAATGATTTTGTTGATATCTAATTATCTTTTTGATAATTAGGTTATGAGTTTCTAATTATTTAGTTAATAATTAGATTTTGTTGTTAATTATCGTTTAGGCAATTCTGATGTTTTTCTAAATTATTTTCTTTAATAATCTTTTTAATTTATCTTTGTTGATAATTTGGATTTGCTGGTTTGTTATTTAACACTATTACGTGTTATAAATATCGTTATCCGATTTCTTTATTTAAGATCGGATAGACGAGATTTATTGTGATTATCATCTATTTGTTACTTAATTATTATTGCTTCTGTGCACTAATAACTGAATTTGAATTAGACTGACCCGTGTATTATTTTCTTTGAATTTAATAATCGGGTCAGACCGAGTTATTACATGTTGTACGTATCTTGCTTTGGGTTGCTGCTGAGCTATGAAACCTTTTCATATCTTTTGGGGTAGTCATCGTCATCGTATGGTAGTCAATGTAGTTGTAGTGGAAGATATGTATTCATGTATATTATATACGTACTTGTATATGTAACTTCCAGAGTCGACAGTTGTAGTTGTATCATATGTACTGTATCACATGTATTGTAACTGACATCAGTTATTATAAATATGAGACCTTTTGTTTTATCTGTGTTCCGCATTTATATTATCTATGTTATTATTATATATATTGTCCTAAACTATTATGAGCCATCGTAGTTCGTTTTATACTGAAATTGGGTATGTCGATGGGAGTAAATAAATAAGAGATGTAAAATAAAAATATATACCACTCCTATCGAGATAACCAATACTAGTGTAAGGCCTAACTACGGATGACCGCTCCTATCCAGCGTTATTCTTCGTAATAATAGACAGTGTTAACTTTAATACTCTTTGTTATTGTGAGCATAAAGGTGGGGCGTTACAGTTTGTATCAGAGCTTGAGGTTTATGGACATAATATAAAATATAACTTAGATGGAACAAGTGTTACAACTATTTGTCGATGTTTTATTGTGCCTTGAGTCAAAACTAAAGTTTTGAAATTATGATGAATTTTTTAAATATCTTTATTTAAAAATAAAACTGAAATTGTAGTTTGATGATTTGATTGAGTGTGTTCTGTTTATCAGAGTGCGCAGCGGAAACAGTGAGACTGCCTTCGCTGAGTACAGCTGATAACCTTTTTGATTTAAAAATCAAAATATGAAAAAATTTATTTGTTGTTTACATAGCTGTGTTTATTTTGTTTTCTATGAAAAATTTCGAATCCGATTTGAGGATTCGAAGCGATTGCAGTTATGTGATTTTGTTGAGATTTTTGCTGTTTCGAATTATCTTCGTTGAAGATATATTTGAATGATTTCTTTGTTCATTTTTTGGTATACGTGCAAATTTAAGTTGCATGTTATTACATTAAATTTTACGTTGAACCGTTGTTTGGTTTTTAACCTACTTTGTTGCCGTTATTTTTATAACGGAATTTTTACATCGGTGCTAAATTTTTGAAGCACAGTGTTTTGTTGACTTTTTTTTAATGAATGGAAATTCACTGGTGTTATATTTTGATGTGAATTATTTTGATGAGATTTTGACGTATAAAAAAAAATTACTGTCGCTTTGACTTCAGTAACCGTCAAATTTTAAAGTGAATTTTCAAGCGGTTATCCCGCTATGCTGATTTTGAGATCCGCTTTTACGGTGTTTTGAGAAGTGTAATTTCCTTGTCGATGGTTCTATTGATGTTGCTGTTTTAATAACGTGTTTTAAAAATTGTTTTCAAAATTTTTACAGTCTACGCTTTCAAAAGAATGAGGAAGCGATTTAAACGTTTCAGCAAAATCGAGGACTATGATCCCTTTCTTTTACTGATTCGCTTAATTCTGGACTTGTCCGTTTGAGAATGTAAATTATTACTTTTATAAAATAAATGAAATTGTTTTCAGAAGTTTTGCAGTTTGCTTTTCAAAATAATGAGGCAGCGATTTAAACGTTTCAGCAAAATCGAGGACTATGACCCCTTTCTTTTACTGATTCGTTTAATTCCGGACTTGTCCGTTTGAGAATGTGAAATGTTATTTTTGAAATACAAAATTTTTCACTTTCAAGGAAACGATGAAGAGAATTAAACGATTTAGTAAAACTCATGGTTATGGGACATGTGCGTTTGCTATTTTGGTTAATTCCGGACTCGTTAATTGAAATATTTGTTGTTTTGATGATTTTGACGATTTTTGTGTGCTTTCGAGCCACTATGTTGAGCCTTCGGGTCATATGTTGGACCTTCAGGTCATATGTTGGACCTTCGGGTCAATACCAGTACTAGACCTTCGGGTCATTTGTTGGACCTCCGGGTCATTTGTTGGGCGCCAAAATTATGTTGATAGTACTTGGTAGGCTTCAGCCATTTGTTGATGCACATGCGACGTAGCTTAAAAACTCGCCATCTGATGAGATCGATCCAACCTTTTATGTTGATTTTCTAGTTATCTTAATTGATTCTAGATATTTGTTGTTTCCAATTATCTGCAGGTAATTGGATATTTGTTGATATGAGTTCTAATTATCTTTTTGATAATTAGATATTTGTTGATTCTGATTATCGTTTTTGATAATTAAATATTTGTTGATTCTGATTATCGTTTTTGATAATTAGATATTTGTTGATTCTAATTATCGTTTTTGATAATTAAATATTTGTTGATTCTAATTATCGTTTTTGATAATTAGATTTTTGTTGATTCTGATTATCGTTTTCGATAATTAAATATTTGTTGATTTGAGATTTGATTATCGTTTTTGATAATTAGATATTTGTTGATTCTGATTATCGTTTTTGATAATTGAATATTTGTTGATTTGAGATTTGATTATCGTTTTTGATAATTGAATATTTGTTGATTTGAGATTTGATTATCGTTTTTGATAATTGAATATTGTTGATTTGAGATTTGATTATCGTTTTTGATAATTGAATATTGTTGATTTGAGATTTGATTATCGTTTTTGATAATTGAATATTTGTTGATTTGAGATTTGATTATCGTTTTTGATAATTGAATATTTGCTGATTTGAGATTTGATTATCGTTTTTGATAATTAAATACTTGTTGATTTGAGATGTGATTATCGTTTTTGATAATTAGATATTTGTTGATTCTGATTATCGTTTTTGATAATTGAATATTTGTTGATTTGAGATTTGATTATCGTTTTTGATAATTGAATATTTGTTGATTTGAGATTTGATTATCGTTTTTGATAATTGAATATTTGTTGATTTCAGATTTGATTATCAATTTTGTTGATTTGAGATTTGATTATCGTTTTTGATAATTGAATATTTGTTGATTTGAGATTTGATTATCGTTTTTGATAATTGAATATTTGCTGATTTGAGATTTGATTATCGTTTTTGATAATTGAATATTTGTTGATTTGAGATTTGATTATCGTTTTTGATAATTGAACGTTTGTTGATTTGAGATTTGATTATCGTTTTTGATAATTAAATATTTGTTGATTTGAGATTTCTGATTATCGTTTTTGATAATTAGATATTTGTTGTTTTCTATCTATCTCTGTTGATGGTTAGAGTTTGCTGATTATGGAGTTCGTGTTTTTCTGATTTTCTGGTTGTTAACTAGATGTTTGCGGTCTTGCGATTTGTGATTTGGTGTTTTCTAATTATCTTTGTGATAATTAGGTTTTGCTATTTTCTAATTGTCGTATCGATAATTAGATATTACTGTTTTGTGGTTTCTGTATTCTAATTATCTAATTGATAATTGAATATTGCCGATAATCGTATTTATTCAGTTTTGCTGTTTTCTGAATTATCTATTGATAATTAGATTTTGTTGAAAATTTGTAAATTCCTTTTATGAAATTAAAAGATTTCTTTGGCATTGGTGTTCATGACCTTTATTTTTCTAGCATGACCAGTTTATGCTAGAAAAAATAATTGTTACTGACGCCTTTAATTATGAAAATTGCGGGGACGCAATTTTTATAAGGAGGGGAGTCTGCAACAACCCGGAGTTTTACACCAGTTAGTTATCGTCATTAGACGATTAAAAATTGCTAACAAATTGATATTGGAATTTTTAAACGGGTTGAAATTCTTTTGAAAATTTGTTAAAAGGGTATGGGCATTATAAATAATCTTGGGCCATGTTTTAATTGGTGCTGTGATAATTGTCTCAAGTATGTACCCGTCCCCCTTCGTTCATTCAAAACCCTAAAAAATAAAATAAAACATACGAATGAAAAAAAAAAAAGAAATGGCGGCTCGATTTTTTTCCATCGTTCCAATCAATTAGGGTTTCTAGGAATTCGAGGCGCGGACTTCGATCGCTCGTATCTCGATTCGACTTGGTGCTTGCCGATCAATTGTCGTGCTCGCCGATGCTAAGGTGAGTGATTTTAAATTACTCACATCTAGTTCGAATCTCGTTGATTTCTGTCTTGTTCAAATTTTGTTTACTTGGATTGTTGAATATGCTGACTTGGTTGATTCCCTTGCTTGTCACGGTTTTGATTTATGGCATTTGGTTTCGTGAATTTTCTGATGGCTACGACCGAACTTGTTTCAACTATTAAATGCTGTGAAATCTCATTTATTTTGTTCGAAACTGCTATTAGACTTTATTGGTATCAAGTAGTTGTTGGATTCGATTATGGGGTTGTTTCGGCCTTGAACACTCTGTTGGTTGCCATGTTGTACTACAGGAGACTTTTTTTTTCTTGAACTGCAGTTGTTTGAATTCAAATATTTTGTTTTGGAAAAAAAAATGTATTCTAATTGTTACACTTGCTCGACTCATTTCAATGTTGCTGGCCTTTGCTTTTTTCTTCGGCTTGTGATAATGTGTGACTTCGGTCACTGGATTTTTATGCAATTCCTGGCCTTCGGCCTTCACCGTTGCAATGATATTGGATTTATGTTGTTGTTTATGAGATGATTTTGGGCTTTTCAGGTTTGACTTGGTTCGAACTTGTTGCCACCTCTCTTGAATTTGTTTCACTGATGCATTATGTTGTACCTGTTTTTGTATATGACAGAAAAACATATTATATGCCATGCTTCCATGTTGTACCTGTTATGTATGCGTTCATTGCTGGTTTCATTTGCATGTTGCTTGAAGGCTTGGAGTCTTTGTATACATTGCGCATTGGTCACTGTCAATGTTTCGAGCTCTTATACATGTATACATGTATGTGCATATATGTTGTTTGAAGTGGTAGTCTTTTTGGTTGTGTTCTTCTTGAGTGATTTCCATTCTGGTTTGCAATTTTGTATTCCAGTGTGCTTCAATCTGTAGCTTGGTTCTTTGACTTGTTTCATACAGTAGTTGCTCCATTTCATTTTCACTTGTATCAGTTTTTGTATGAGCTTGAGTCTAGCTCCATTCTGGTTCATGTATGGTCTGGTTTCATTGTCTTGACTTCATTGGTATTGGGTCACTTTGACCTGATCTGTAGCATGAGCTACTAGCTTGCGTTGACATTGGTCATTGATTTGTGAAATGCTTTGTCGAATTCATTCGCATTGTGTTGTTTGGTCTGGCCATTCTTTGTTTTAGAGCTATGCATATCTTCTTGTATGCTTGGAGTCTCTGTTCGACCATATTGATAGTATTTGGTCTAGACATTGTTGTATTTGGCTTGTACATTGATTTGTACATTGAGTTGAATCCAGCTTAAACGCTCGGGTTTGACCTTGTGCTCGTGTTGTGAACTTCCATTGAGTTTTTGGGTACATCATCACTGTAGTGGCAAGGCAGTGCACGCAAGCGTGTACTGCAGCCACACTGTATGGATTTTATGATATTCCATTTTGTTTTGTTTATTGATCTTTTGCGTATTGCATATGCCATAGTGGCGAGGCAGTACACGCGTGCGTGTACTGCAGCCCTACCCGAATTGACATTTTAATTGATATTTCAATTGTTTGAATTGTTTTGTGTCCAATTCAATATTTTGAATTGTATTTTGATTTGGTTTAATTTAATGATTTTGTTGATATCTAATTATCTTTTTGATAATTAGATTATGAGTTTCTAATTATTTAGTTAATAATTAGATTTTGTTGTTAATTGTCGTTTAGGCAATTCTGATATTTTTCTAAATTATTTTCTTTAATAATCATTTTAATTTATCTTCGTTGATAATTTGGATTTGCTGATTTGTTATTTAACACTACTACGTGTTATAAATATCGTTATCCGATTTCTTTATTTAAGGATCGGATAGACAAGATTTATTGTGATTGTCGTCTATTTGTTACTTAATTATTATTGCTTCTGTGCACTAATAACTGAGTTTGAATTAGACTGACCCGTGTATTATTTTCTTTGAATTTAATACTTGGGTCAGACCGAGTTATTACAGGTTGTAGATATCTTGTTTTGGGTTGCTGCTAGAGCTATGAAGCATTTTCATATCTTTTGGGGTAGTCGTCGTCATTGTATGGTAGTCATTGTAGTTGTAGTGGAAGATATGTATTCATGTATATTATATACGTTAATGTACTTGTATATGTAACTTCCAGAGTCGACAGTTGTAGTTGTATCATATGTACTGTATCACATGTATTGTAACTGACATCAGTTATTATATATATGAGACCTTTTGTTTTATCTGTGTTCCGCATTTATATTATCTGTGTTATTATTATATATATTGTCCTAAACTATTATGAACCATCATAGTTCGTTTTATACTGGAATTGGGTATGTTGATGGGAGTAAATAAATAAGAGATGAAAAATAAAAATATATACCACTCCTATCGAGATAACCAATACTAGTGTAAGGCCTAACTACGGATGGCCGCTCCTATCCAGCCTTATTCTTCGTAATAAAAACAGTATTAAATTTAATACTCTTTGTTATTGTGAGCATAGAGGTGGGGCGTTACATTACCCTTCGAATTATTTTTCTGTGTTCATTTTGTGTGTTAATTTGCATTTTATAAAAAAAAATTATTGTTGCATGTTTGTGTGTGCTTTTTGTTTGCATTGTATTTTTGTGCTTGTTTTCTAGTTTATTTGCATTTGCATTTCTATTTTTTTGGAAAAAATATACACAATTTCATTTCTAAAAAAAATTCATTCAATTTCATTTTGCAAATCATTTACAATTTTTTTGTCACAGCTTTCTTTTACATATACAATTCTAAACAACCATACAATCATACTCTTTGCTACAGTGCTTCATCACAACACAAACCACATCATCTTCTCACTTACATTCACTTTGCCTACCGTCAATTCTATCTCACTTACTGTCAATTCATTCTCATTTACCTTGCCTACAGTCAACACTCTCTATTCTTTATTGCAGCCAACCATCCCCCACTGTCACACTTCATAACCAGTGCCATCATCCAAAACTATCACTTATCTCTGCAAGTGCCACCACCATACCATACATACATCCCTACAAATTGCCTACACATCACCATAATACCATAAAACCATACCACATACATACTATGCATCACCAAAACTCCAACTTCAGCTACACAAGACTCCTCGACCTGCATTTTCCTTACTGCCATCCTAACCTAACTACATCACATAACCCCTAGATATAACACAACAACTTCACTACCCTCTGTCAACATCCCACTTCACAACTTCCTGCTGACAGTTCACCTCCCCCTACTACTATTGTCCATACTCAAACTCTGCATTCAACAACCCAAACTCCTCACAAAATTGCTGCTGCCACCGCTTCAACAACAAAACCTGTCACTCAAACCGCTTCATACAAACTACACATATGCTGTTGCATTAATACTGTGCCCATACAAAGTGTGCACATCACATATCCAGTTCAACCTCCCATTCAAGCACCATATCACTGCACTCAACGCCTAACCACATCAAACATCCCCTACCACCATAGACCAACCACACATCCACATCAGTGCCACTACCAACATTCCTTCTGACACCAACTTCTTAAACATAAACCATATTTCTGCCCCCCTACACGACCCACCTTCAACCTCACACACTTGCCTTCAATTAACAACCTGCACATCTCTGCTTAAACTGCTGCAACAGTGCCCAATCACCAACTGAGACCTTCCATAACAGCATATCCTATTTCACTGCATACCATCCACTGTTCACATACATTGCAGACCACTCCCCAAACAATAGCTCTGTCACCAACTTCACATTACCACATTTCCCACTCCACCCAATCCACCTGAAACATCTCCAACCACTGCTCCACCTCCATCAACAAACAAATCACCAAACACACATCACAGCCCTACAACCACACTGCCATCATACCATCATTTCTTGCAACTGCCACTCAAACACACTGCAAGAACTGTCAACAAACAACCTACAACCACTGTTGCACAACAACCACCTCCAAAACTACCAACATTCCTCTATCTCCAACAGTCACTACGCCACTGCAACACTCATCTCACATCAGTCCATCAACTTCACCCCAACAGTTGACCGATTTCCAACCCATATACATACATCGGTTCTACAAATTTCTCCATCTTCCTACACTGTCAACAACATAGTCACCTCCTTTAACCTTACCAACATCGGCATACCATACATACATATTTACTTCTCATAGTCGTATGTAGTGCCTATTCACTTCACCACTGCCATCTCACTGCTCCACAGCATTCACCAAACAAGCATAACCATTCACCAACTATCACTTCCCTTCAAACAAAATCAGCTCATCTCTACAACCACCACAACCCAGTCATTTAATCGCTGCATTCAATCCCCTCCCTTCTGATCCACTTCCAAACTGTCTACTGCCCATTCATCAAAATCCTGCATCACGATCCATCACGAACTTGATTTCCAGCCACTCAACCACTTTCGAAAATCCCCAAATTCGATTCGCCAATCCGCAAACACAAATTCCTCAAACCTAAACTCGAGAATCAACTCACCTCGAAATCGCCTCGACCTGAAATCAGCAACCACGATCATCTCCTCATCCCCTTTCGCTTGTATTACAACCTGAAATCCTCGACCTGAAGTTCGCCTGTTACTGTTGATTTCGATTTTTTTTTCTTTTTTTTTGAACAGAGAAACGGGCGGAGGGTGATGATTTTGTGTTTTAATTATTTTTTTCAAAAAGAATAACGGGCTTTTGTTTGAACGGGCCAGTTATAGTTTTGATTATTGTTGTTTGTTCTGTTTTAGTTAAGTTCAATTGTCTTTTGATTTGAACTATAAAAAAAAAATATTCTTGTTCATCTCTATTTCAGATTATCTTAGAGTTTATTTCAGGTTGAAAATCGCAGAAAATCAGAAGGAGATGAACTGCTGCAAAAAAAAGAATTTGTTTTGCTTGCTTCAAAAAATCGTCGCTTTTAAAATAATTTGCTAATAATTATGCATGCTCTAGTATCGTGCTTTCATCTCTTGTTTTTTATTTTTTTGCTTTCATTATTGGTTGCTTGCATTTGCATTTATATATTAGAAAAAATTCAAAAAATTCAAAAACAAAAACAAAATTCATTTTTAATTGCATCGTTAAATCAAGTTTAATGTTTGTTTGACATTCATTTCATCTTTTTTTATTGGGCAATACCCAAATCCACATAAGGTGGAATATTTCATCACCTCTTACTTGGCCCACAAATTGCACTTCATCTTAGAATTTGTTAATGATAACGGTTAAACATTTTAAGGTGTCATAAGCACACTTAGAGCTTAATTTTATTTTGACAGATTGTTCACTTTTGACAATTTACTTTCTTGGTGTCTAGGCTACGGCAGAGGAATAATTAGTTATAAATATTACGGTGATTCGTAAAAATTATACTGATTGTTTCTCTTAAGGTACTCAAACTTTCGGTTGCATTGCTACGGTGATTCGTGGTGCACCAATAACTCCAGTTTGTTAACTGACTAAGATCTATCTTGTGGGATTAAGACAAAGTGTGACTATACAATTTTGCGTCGGAAGCTACTTAAGACAGAAAATTTGTAATTTAGTCATTGCATTCGTTTAGTTGCATTAGTGCATGCATATTTAAAAAAAGGAAAAAAAATTCAAAACAAAATAAAAATTGTAAATTTTCTTAACTTAATTTTTTTAATCCTTTCATTAGAAATTTTAAATCAAAATCAAAAACCAAAAAAATTAAGTTTGTTTTTATTGAAAAAAGATTCAAAAAAAAAATCAAATTTCCCTTTGAAAAATAAATTCTTTTTGGTAAATATTTTTCCTTTTTAAAAAAATAACCAAAACCATTTTCGAAAATGTCTGAATTTCCTTATTCACTAGAATTTTACAACAGTTGTGAAAATCAATATAATCCATATAATTTCACATCAAATTCTTAAGGGTATTTTAACAACAACTAATGTACAAACATTTGAATTTTGAACCACAAAGTTTCCAAAATGATGACCAACACCCAAATCTTGAAAAGAGTATCAAAATGATTTGGTCTGTATTTGAACAACAAAATCAAACGATAAATAATTTGAGTAATTTGTACGATAACACAAGTTAAGGATTTCAAAAATAATCAAAATTTGAATTCATTTCAAAATTCAAATGATTTCGATTATAACTCATGCCAATACAACTTCGAACTCCAAAATGAATTTCAAAGTCAAAATGAAAATGTGAACCAATTTTTAAAATGATTTTGGCAATGAGAATAAGCTCGATTATGGTGCAACGGACAATTTTTGTTCTTAACAATTTTAAATTCTCAAATTTATAATTATAAATTGGATTTAATTGAGAAGATGGAAGAAATTCATAATGATCACACAGATTTGTTGTTTGAAACAAATATGAAATTACATGAAAAACAAAATCAAACCCAATGTGTGACGAGTCAAGTGATAATCCACATTTTACCAACATTGATGGTTTTCAAATAACAACTTTTGAAATTGAATACAACAATTTAATGAAGTTGAAAATGCAATAATGGAGTTGGATTTTAATTCTTTTGAAAATGTGGAACCAAATGTAAAATTCGATCTTCCTTTCTCCAATTTTGAAAAATTAAATGCAACAACTTTAGACCTTGAAATTGATACATGCAACGAAGTTGTTGATAATCCAAAAAAAAAACGAATTTAGTGAATAAATATCCTTTGGACTTTTCGAAGATGAGTTGTTAAATTCTGAAGGGATAGATTTAAATCACCATTTTGATTTTGAAACCAATAATTTTGAAGAATTTATTGTGAGAAAGCGGGTTACGGATCTTAAGGCTAGAATTAACACTAAAGGGGGGGGGTGAATAGCGTTTAAAGGGACTACTAATTCTTTTTGAGTTTATATTGATTTGAACACAAATGTATGCAATATTCAAACACATATATGATCACAGAATCAAACACAGATGCAGATATAAAGTAAAAGCAATAAAGGAAAGAACACACCGAATTTTATATTGGTTCGGAGTTACCCTACATCTAGTCCCGCAACACAGGTATGAATTTCCTTTCAAAATCAATTCTTACAATTGCACCCTCGATTTTAAGGCCACGAGGTCACCGCTCCATATTCACAATCCTCTGGGTAAAGATACTCTATTTTACGGGCAACATGTTCTCTCGATTGATTTTCTAGGCTACAATCACACCTTTTCTCGCTCGATTGATTTTACAGGCTACAATCATACCTTTTTTCACTCGATTGATTACAAAGAAGTCTATAACTCTGAATAGCACTGGGATCTTGTTGAGATAGTGATATAGAATCAAACCAGAGATTATCTAGTTAGATTCAGTGGTGATTTCGGCGGAGTAATGGTAAAAATGTATGTAAAGAAATATGGAAGAAGAAGAGGAGTGAAATCAAAGAATATATGAAAATATAAATTTGTTCAAAACAGCCCCCATTTATAGTAGAATAACAACCATGTCCATTCGTGAAAGGATATGACGAATAGACACTTCCTTTGAAATTCAAACTTTTGAAATAAACTGTCACCTTGTCGACAAGGCTTCATTGGGGTTGTCGATAGGCTTAAGTTACTTTTGGTATTTTGTTTTTCTTTGAAAATAACTTCTATCTTGTATTAAAACTATTTTAAACTTTATAAATATACTTAACTATAGTTAAAATACATAAATAAGTATGGAGAATCATATTTTGGTATATATAAAATTTTATATTTAAATCTAAGTATAAATATTAAAAGTTAAATATATTATAATTAAAAGATAGTTTAAAACCAAGGATAATTTAATTTTGAAAATAAAGATTATTTTGAGGTTAAAAGTATTTTAAAACCAGGATAGATGTTTTTGATTTTTAAAAGGAGATTTTGAAAACAAGATATAATTTTGTAAAACATTTAAATAAAAGTTAGTGTATACAAAACAATGTTCCACTAGATTTTTCGTAGGTTCCATCCTACTTAGGGTTCCATCCCTTTAACGGGCTCAAAGTGGATTCCATTCCACGAACAAAATGGATTTTAAGATGTCAGTGTTTTTCTAGGAGTTTTAACAAAATTCGTATCTAAATTACTTATGTTGAAGTCTTAAACCTTGATAATCTTGATACTCATAAGTCTTGAATCTTGATATCTTCGATCTTGAGTTTATCAATTCTTGAATCTCTATACTGTACAGTCTTCATTCTTTGGTATCTGTATATATATCCTGCATATACATATATATCTAAACATTAATGTTAGTATTTATATTTTATAATATTATTCTAAGGTTGTTGTCATCAAAACCAACTTCTCAAGGACTAACAATCTCCCCCCTTTTGACGATGACAACCTTTGTTTATAAAATATTACTTCTATCCTAATAACTCCCACTAAAACTAATAACTCCCCCTTAATCTATACCTAACTATCCTATTTTATACTTTTCCCCCTTTGTCATCAACAAAAACTAACTCCAAACTATATAACTCCCCCTTAATCTAATACTATATGACATGTGATTATAACGATAGTGTTATCATAAATAATTGTGACGCCCAACCTCTGTACTCACAATAACAAAGGTTATTAAAAGGAATAACATCTGCTATTGCGAAGAATAAGGCTTGTTAGAAGCGAACATTCGTAAGTTATGCCTTAGACGAGTATTGATTACATCGATAGGAGATGTGTAATTACTCCCAACGATATATACTCAATCCAAATCTAAAATGAAACCACGGTGGCCTAAGAAAAATTCAGAACAACTCATAATAACAACAACACTGATATGTATAACCACATCAGAACAGAAAGATATAGCGGAAGGTAAGTCTGGATACATGCTACAACACTCGATGGTTCACATGAACCAAATGTACATATACATAGCCATCATAACATACATGAGATGAGAATCAATACACCAAAAATAGCACCTCGAAGCCTAAATAAAAGATGAGGTGGATCCCAAAAGCTGAAGCAGCAACTGAATCAGAGATAGCGATTATCCTGAAAGAACTCGGTCTGACCCGAGTATTATTTAAAAGAAAATAATAAACGGATCAGTCTAATTTAAACTTAGAAATAAGTGTAGGATAAACAACACTTAAGCAAATTAGTCATAATCTCGGATGAGACTCTTCAACATAAATAATCAACATCGTTTAAATGAAGAAATCTCATTAAACACCATCAAAATCATATCTCGAATGAGACTATTCAACATAAATAATCAACATTGTTTAAATGAAGAAATCTCAATAAACTCAATCAAATTCAACTTTCAAATTCAAAATTGAATTCAAAACAGCAATACACAAAAATCTAGAAATCAAAATAAGATAACTAGAAAAATCAGCATAAAAGTGGATCGATCCCAGCATATGGCGAGTCTAAGCTACGCCGCACATGCATCTCAAATGGCCGAAACCTACCAAGTACCATCATGATAATATTTGGCGCCCAACGAATGACCCGAAGGTCCAACATATGACCCGAAGGCCTAGTACCGGTAATTGACCCGAAGGTCCAGCATAGTGGCTCGAAAGCCCAACAAAATCATCAAATCTTCAAACAACAATTCCACGTCAAATATTTCAATTAACGAGTCCGGAATTAACCGAAATAGTAAAAGCGTAGTTTCATATTCTGTACTTTTGTTAAATCGTTTAAATCTCATCATCGTTTCCTTAAAAGTGCCAAATTATGTATTTTATATAAATAACTTTTACGTTCTCAAATGGACAAGTCCGGAAACAATCGAATCAGTAAAAGTAAGGGTTCATAGTCCTTAATTTTGTTGAAGCGTTTAAATCGATTCCTCATTCTTTTGAAAGTGCAAACTGTAAAATTTTTGGAACAATTATATTTTAAAACGATTTGAAAACACGTGGTTAAAACAACAACTTCTATAGCAATTTCGACAAAGAAATTGCACTTCACAAAACATCGTAAAACGAATATCAAATCAGCATTGCGGGTTTTCTTGGTTGCAAGATAGCCGCTTGAAAATTTACTTTAAATTGACGGTTACTGAAGTTAAAACAACAGTAATTTTTATTCATCAAAAATTTCATCAAAACAACACGCTTCAAATATAAACACCGAGGTAAAATCCCGTTATAAAAATAACGGCAACAAAATACGTTCCAAAAAAAACACCAATTCAACGTAAATTAAACAGTAGACTGCGCTACTATATAATCAACAAATATAGTACTGCCTGGACTTAGTAACGTGCAACTCAAATTTGCACGCACATAACCAATATAAATAAAGTAAATCTGGAAATGGACTTAACAACGTGTTATACATCTTGCACGTACATTTTAAATATAAACAAAATATGAATTAAACATGCAGGCACATCATAATGTGCAAAAGAAGGTGGTCTAGAACTTGAACTTTTTACACGCAAATATGAGTTTTGTACTACACCTAAATGCATGCACATACTAAATATATAGCCTGGACATTTTTCTTTGGTGCACAAAATTAATGACTCAGATCATATATGCACGCATAATATGAAGTAATGAAAATAATGTGATCCGGAACTTGGTTTTTACGCAATGGTCTGGACACGTTAAATGCAATACAACTACACACATACTTGACAAAATTTTAAAACATTTTTGCACGCACTAATTGAAGCAAAACACACACCTGGGCAATGCTAACATATTTCACGCAACACATATAATGCCTGACCTATATTTTTCACGCATACACAAAAATGATGTCCTAGCCTTCGAGTGTTACATAATGCACGTAAATGAATTTTAAAAATATAGTGAACTGTGCCACGTTTACTCTCAGGCAAGTAATAAAGTAAATACTAAAGTGACTTGTACTTATTTTGTCAGGACCCGATTCTTCGTCTTCCGAAAATTCAACATCGATACTCACTTTATCGACTGCCGAGCAATCGAACGACGGAAAACCGAACACTGAGGGTTTAAGAAAAGAAAAAATAAAAGAAGAAGAGATAAGAAGGTAGAAAAATAGAGAGAAAAGAACATAGGAGAGAATAGAAAAAGATAGAAAATAGGTAACAGAGGAAAAAGAAGATAGAAAATTTTAAAATAGAAGAAAAAGAGAATAGAACGGAACAGAAAACAACAGAACAACAACAGAATCTCACAATTCGCAGTGGAACAACATATAATAATAAATGAATAATCTTTAAACAAAGAACTATATCAGTTATTACATTTTATACATTACATTTCATTACATCATATCATCAGAGTGTACAACATCATACAACATCAAACAGTGCAGCGGAAAAGAAATACTATATAACTAATAATACGCCATGCCATCCATCTTGCCTCCAGCAACTCCAGAATATCCAGAATATCTTGATAAACCTAACTCTTGACTGCCCGTGTGAAAATTGGTGGGCACCCAGAGTTTAGGAAGGAAAACAATAAACTCCGAGTCAGTCATGTGACTGGTGTGAGAACTCAAAACAGTTTATTTACCTTTGAAAACAAAATAGAGGAATATTTTTAAGTCAATTCGCAATGCTTTTAAAAATGAGACTACCATAAGGCCTCCCGCACACACACACAATGCAAACGCAGAATCGGAGGAGATTTCTCCTTATGATAGTCAAAGATGCTTGATACGCATTTAAAAGAACATTTGATATTATTATTAGTGCATAGTGTAGGAAAAATTCATTTCGAAAGTAGAATATAAATCTTAGCCAACATACGACCATTATCGTATGCCTACTATAGCTACCATCCAAACAGTGGGGCGCCACCATAAGTGAATGATAGGTTCTACAACTAATACCGTACAAGTCACGTATTGTTTCTTTGGATTTCCAACGAATGATCAGGCCAAGGAACTTCCCATTGCCACATGAGAATGCCACTGGATGGACATCCCCGAGAACCAAACCGGATCTCTACCAACACAAGGCCGGGTTACCCCTAACTGAGTAACAACTGACCGAATATGCCATCCCCCGGTCCTTTGGGACCTTTCACCGAGCGCTCGCAATCAATTCACACAATCATAAAGTGTTTTCAACATGAGTAAGTATCTGGGCTCCATACCATGATACCACCCTTTTCCAGAAGGAAATGCACATATCCTAAAGGGCGCTACCCCTCATAACCTTGCCGCATCTTTCCTGTTTTGACCATTCACGGGGTGTGAGGCTCGACGAAGTCTCGTCCACAAAAACATACTTTATACAAAAGCCATGCTTTGGGTCAACAAATGATCATAGAAATGATCACAAAGGTAGACGATCAAATAAACGATCCTATCACAAATAATCAACACAATGATCATTTACAGCAACACTCAGCATGTCACATTACCAAATTGGGAATATATCGCTGATAACATTCAACTACATAACCTCTGAGCTCGTACGTCTCAGAGAAGGGTGTTAAGCTAAAGAATAAATTCTCCGCCACCAACAGAAATATATTTGAAAGAAATCGGCTTTATATCTCAACTTGTAATGTCAGACATACAATCCATACAAGTCTGTTCCGGGCTCGAACAGAACCGAAGGCACCTCTTACGAAGCCCTTGCAATCCGGGTATTCACAATCCCGATCAAATTTCCCATCACTTAGGAGATCTCTATACCAGGAGCTACCCAGTGCAGAGACAATCGATAGGTCATCCTATCGCTTTCACAAATACTCGGTCTTCAACACCGATCTTCAATGCAATTCACAACGACGTATCACATATTCGGAATGGGTTATACGACCCCATGGTCCTTTCCCGGTTAACCCGAATAGTGAGCGCTTATTCAAAAATAAGTGTGGCATTCAAATTCAAACAAATCACATCAATTACCCATTCAAAGGGAAATATTGATAGTCGGTTATTGAACTATCAATGGATATGCACAACATCACCAGTTTCCAAATAATTTCCCAAATTATTTATTTTTCAAAATATCTTTACAAGATATAAAATTTCACACTTCAAAAATAAATCAATATTTATTTTTAAACAAATTCCACTTTCTATTCACAAATTCCATAGTGAATTTTCATTCTAAAATATTCATGAATATACGATTTCAATTATTCATTTCAATTTATCTTCAAAAAGATAAATTCTCAAAATATTCACTTTATATTGGAAAACATTTCCATACTTACTTATTCATAAGTAATTCACAAATTTTATTTATTTTCAACACTTAGAAAATATTCAATATACTTCAATCAAAATTAAGTATATATTTCATTCTTTAAGGAAATCATTCTCTTAAACATATTTATTTGGGCCAAAACGAATGTTGCGTAAAACATTGTTACGACAACCCAAAATCACTAGTATAGGGATTCGAAATTAAAATAGATATATAAATCCCAATACTATACAAAACATTTCCTTTCGGAAATTATTTACTATAACAACAGTGTTATAGTCCACTATTTCCTTTTATTTCTCGAAATCGTCTATTTCAACAATAAATGTTGAAATCTATGGTTTCGAATCTCAACACATTTTAAAACATCGTTAGATCGTTTTAATTCAATTTAAAATATCACATTCAAAACAATTTCTTTAACTTATTATTCACTATTCAAAAACGAGAATATACTATGTTAACAAATTTCATCACTTCTATTCATTTTATTTCAAAGGATTCATTCACAGTCAAAAATGTGAATATAACTCCATTAATAGGTTTCAACAATTTACTTATCAAAATAAGTCCTTTGTGAATTTATAAAACAACGTTTATAAATTCCATTTCTATTTATTTTATAACAACTTCCTTTTATAAATTCCTTTATTAATCTATTCGATTTATAACTCAATTATAAAACAAAGGTTCATATTATAAGTTAAATATTTATAAAACGATTATTTTACAAAATCGTTCCTTTGAACTTCATAATTATAAATCTCATAACTTATAAGATTCAATTATTCATCCAAATATATTCTTTAATAATCTCACAAAATTTATAAATCTTACTATTTATAAATTTCATTTATAACTTCACCATTTATAATTTTATAAATTCCATTCACTTACAAAATTCATTTTCACTTCATTCAAACACTTATAAAAACTCGTTTTAAAATGTCAATATTTCAATTTATAAATATCCATTTATAAATCTCTTAATATAAATCAATTTATATTATTCTTTAAAACGTCTTTAAATCCCTTTATAATTTCACCATGTTGATTCATAAAATAATTAAAGTTTATAAATCCTATATTTAAGCTTTTCACAATGAATTCTAAAATCCCGATTAAACTATTTTATAAAATCATTAGCATCACATTCTTAAAAAATATATCAGTTTTTAACTATTTTTCTCAAAAACCATAATTTTTATAACTTTAAAAATTATAACGTTTATTTATTTAAAATGAATCAAATTCCAAACATATAGTATATTTTCAAAAATCACTTTAAAAATCATTTTAAAATTCCAAAATTTGGTCTAGTGATGCTACACACCAAATAGCCAATCACGACAACAACGATATCATATATCGATATGATAAACCATCAAATATCAAAATATCTGAAATCAAATAAATACTGTTGGGGAATCCAGTTGGATCCCTCCAACCTGTTTTCCTGCATCCAAAAACATTAGCACAATACCAATTCCGCTCCAGTACGAAATTATCGCGGTATATGGGATTTAAATATTATCCGCTTAATAACGGCGCAATAGGGTCTCATCCGCTAAACAAAAAATGCGGGAAATCAATAACTCCAATATATACATATGCCAATATATATATTGCTATTATATATAATACTAATTTCACTGTTTATGAAATATTCGCGGTATATGTTTTTAATAAATAACATCCGCTTACTAACGGCGCATAATGTCTATTTTAACAATCAATAGATATCAATCATCATTCAAACATGCATTCAAATATTTTAAATCTAACTATTTAAAATAAAATCGAAACTGATTAGATTGAGTGAGAAGTTCTCACCTGGATTTTATTTTCGTTTTAGAGATTTATTTCGAATAAAATTAAACGGACGTTTAATTTTACCCAAAATTCTCACTAACTCCAAACGACTCCAATCAAATTCCATCGCGTAGTGCTCGTCCATACGATTCCAACGCAACTGGTTTCGCGCGTTTTCGACCTCGTATGAAAAAGTTATGAATATTTGAAGTTACACGAGTTTATACTTAATAAAATTACAACATAAATTAAAATTATAAACCTACAACCATCATCCACCATCCATTTCTATTTGCATCAGATCTGGCCGTGCGTTGCATCTCCCCTTTCTTCCATCTCGTTCGAACGTGCCCAGTAACACACGCGCATACATGAACCCATAGATCAAAACTAGGGTTGATTTTTGCCACCACCTCGCTCGACTAGGACTCGATCAGGAAACGCCATCTCGAAGCCTTCACCTCCCTCCATGTTCGGCCTGAATATCCCCAAGCTCGGTCCCCCCCTTTTCTCGAATTGCGTGCGCAAGTACTGCCGAACGCGGCCCCCTAGACGCCACCACGTCACTCCATATTTGATCATGACCGTTGAACTTCAAGCTCTAGTCGTGCTCTACCACTTCCTAGTTGGAAGTTTGTTGAATTGATTCACGGATTGGAAGAAATCGAGGGGGAGAGGAGAGTGATTTTCGGCCCTTCATTATGTGGGTGGCGGCTGGCTGATAGAATTAGGGTTTTCTTTTTCTTTTTTATTTATTTTTTTGAGATAGTGGGCTATTTATAAGGAACCGACGAAACACTATTCATCCCGGAAATTCCGAACTCCGATTTACGCGCCGTAACCAGCGTTTCTAGGGTTTACCCCGCGTTCCGGACACAACGGAACAAGTTTCGGAAGCTAATTCGAACATCTGTGCGAGTTATGGCTATAAACGTTCAATTTAAATTAAACCGATTAAATCGATTTTCTAGGCGTTTTAATTTGTACCGGACAAACGGTAAATCCAATTGACACGAAATTTGAAACCATACAATAATATCACATTACGGATTTGATAAAACTGGTTTCGTCGAAATCCGAGACTTTTTGAAAAATGGCTATTTTAACTCGCCAAATTAAAATTAAAAATAATTCGATGCGTTTCGAGCTGCCACGATCAAACGATAACTCCGATTGACACGAAAATTGAAATCCGGTAATAACTAACTATTACGGATCCAATGGAACTGGTTTCGTTCAATTCTGAGACTGTTCAAAATTTGACTATTTTCACTAGTCGATTTTAATATTAAAATATTCAATTTTCACAAATTAACTTTTAATTCGATTTTAAAAGTTCTAAAATATCGTTCTAACTCCAACATGATAAAACAAAATTTTACAAATCATTTTCAATCATATTTAACCCAATTTTCAATTATTTCCATAATTTAACATATTAAATTACCGATTTAATTATTCAATTAAATCCAATAATTCAAATTAAAATTTATTTGACTTATAAATTCACTTATTAATATTTAAAATTAATTAAATATTCAAATTTTAATTACTAAAAATTCTGGGTCGTTACAATCTTCCCCCCTTAAAAGAATTTCGTCCTCGAAATTAACAAGTAAGAAAAGTTACAGAATCTATTAACTTTCCCAAAAATCCATAATTAAATTCCTTACAAATCTTTACTAAGTTTTCAAATCATACTTAGTTATCTTTTCAAAAACAAGTACCATTGTTTAACTTCAATTCCAAAATCAAAGTTAAAGTTTTCAAAACTTTCCAATTTTCTCAAATTTTTTCTAACGCCTTAAATTTCCGGAAAAATTCGCCATAGTCTCCTTTGCGCGGCTCGATCCAAAAAAAATGACAGTATATATATCATAAATATACATCTCATCAAGTAATGAGGCATCCCGCAGGGAAAAAGTATAAAAGTACGATATGTAATCCGAGATATGTACCTTATTATTTTATTAGCAAGCATATACGGCTAATATAGCGCGAAAGCGAGCTCCAAATGCGAAGCAAACGCGATCCGCACCTACTAAACACTCAACAAACAATATGAGAATCATGCATATAGACAATAATATCGATATACAACATATAGCAACATAATAACTATATATGCTAACATAGAAATGCATTTAATAGCAATATATATTCAACCATATAACAACCAAATCACTTTGCATATATTCATTCAATTTGGTTTAATTAATTGATTTTCATTCAATTATTCAACTTCCAATAACATAAGATTTTAATGAATTACACTTATATTCATTATTCCATATTCACTTAATTCACATTCAATTGATTAACATTTAATCCATTCATTCAATTCAATTACAAAAGTTGAATTTCATTTACATAACTTAAATTCTCACTTGTAAATAAATTCAGATTTCAATTCTAAAGCAATTTCCATTTAACTTTAAATTCACTTTTACTTACAACTCATATTCATAAATATATTCATATAGTTTCACTTCTCATATATATAAGTTTATTTCATAATTGTAAATTACTTTAATTATAATTCAATTCTTATAATTCTTTTGCTTATACAATTATTCTTCAATTTAGATTATTCAATTCAACTAAACAATCAACTTATATACACTTTAATAATTTTGAAAAATTATTTTCTTTATATATAAAAATATAATCAAGGTAAAATTATTTCATTTACCCAATTTTAAAATAATACTGTGTCGAATTGTTCTATTCAAGTGTTTAGAAACCCCTTCGGCATAGTCTTGCGGACCACGCTGACGAAAGTTCATATGCCACTCAATAAACCAATCATCACAATATAAAACAATTTTATATTCATTAACAAATACGCACTCATAGCTATTATTACACTCAAACTCATTCTAGAGTACTACTGACTCTATCTCTAATGAGTAATACCCAACAGAACCATGGTTGTCGCTTAACCATATGCTCTGATACCAAATTGTCAGGACCCGATTCTTCGTCTTCCGAAAATTCAACATCGATACTCACTTTATCGACTGCCGAGCAATCGAACGACGGAAAACCGAACACTGAGGGTTTAAGAAAAGAAAAAATAAAAGAAGAAGAGATAAGAAGGTAGAAAAATAGAGAGAAAAGAACATAGGAGAGAATAGAAAAAGATAGAAAATAGGTAACAGAGGAAAAAGAAGATAGAAAATTTTAAAATAGAAGAAAAAGAGAATAGAACGGAACAGAAAACAACAGAACAACAACAGAATCTCACAATTCGCAGCGGAACAACATATAATAATAAATGAATAATCTTTAAACAAAGAACTATATCAGTTATTACATTTTATACATTACATTTCATTACATCATATCATCAAAGTGTACAACATCATACAACATCAAACAGTGCAGCGGAAAAGAAATACTATATAACTAATAATATGCCATGCCATCCATCTTGCCTCCAGCAACTCCAGAATATCCAGAATATCTTGATAAACCTAACTCTTGACTGCCCGTGTGAAAATTGGTGGGCACCCAGAGTTTAGGAAGGAAAACAATAAACTCCGAGTCAGTCATGTGACTGGTGTGAGAACTCAAAACAGTTTATTTACCTTTGAAAACAAAATAGAGGAATATTTTTAAGTCAATTCGCAATGCTTTTAAAAATGAGACTACCATAAGGCCTCCCGCACACACACACAATGCAAACGCAGAATCGGAGGAGATTTCTCCTTATGATAGTCAAAGATGCTTGATACGCATTTAAAAGAACATTTGATATTATTATTAGTGCATAGTGTAGGAAAAATTCATTTCGAAAGTAGAATATAAATCTTAGCCAACATACGACCATTATCGTATGCCTACTATAGCTACCATCCAAACAGTGGGGCGCCACCATAAGTGAATGATAGGTTCTACAACTAATACCGTACAAGTCACATATTGTTTCTTTGGATTTCCAACGAATGATCAGGCCAAGGAACTTCCCATTGCCACATGAGAATGCCACTGGATGGACATCCCCGAGAACCAAACCGGATCTCTACCAACACAAGGCCGGGTTACCCCTAACTGAGTAACAACTGACCGAATATGCCATCCCCCGGTCCTTTGGGACCTTTCAACGAGCGCTCGCAATCAATTCACACAATCATAAAGTGTTTTCAACATGAGTAAGTATCTGGGCTCCATACCATGATACCACCCTTTTCCAGAAGGAAATGCACATATCCTAAAGGGCGCTACCCCTCATAACCTTGCCGCATCTTTCCTGTTTTGACCATTCACGGGGTGTGAGGCTCGACGAAGTCTCGTCCACAAAAACATACTTTATACAAAAGCCATGCTTTGGGTCAACAAATGATCATAGAAATGATCACAAAGATAGACGATCAAATAAACGATCCTATCACAAATAATCAACACAATGATCATTTACAGCAACACTCATCATGTCACATTACCAAATTGGGAATATATCGCTGATAACATTCAACTACATAACCTCTGAGCTCGTACGTCTCAGAGAAGGGTGTTAAGCTAAACAATAAA
Source organism: Allium cepa (assembly GCA_030765085.1). Lineage (NCBI taxonomy): Eukaryota > Viridiplantae > Streptophyta > Magnoliopsida > Asparagales > Amaryllidaceae > Allium > Allium cepa. The sequence continues at coordinate 105,105,784 of CM060937.1, read as the reverse complement.
TTCTCCGCCACCAACAGAAATATATTTGAAAGAAATCGGCTTTATATCTCAACTTGTAATGTCAGACATACAATCCATATAAGTCTGTTCCGGGCTCGAACAGAACCGAAGGCACCTCTTACGAAGCCCTTGCAATCCGGGTATTCACAATCCCGATCGAATTTCCCATCACTTAGGAGATCTCTATACCAGGAGCTACCCAGTGCAGAGACAATCGATAGGTCATCCTATCGCTTTCACAAATACTCGGTCTTCAACACCGATCTTCAATGCAATTCACAACGACGTATCACATATTCGGAATGGGTTATACGACCCCATGGTCCTTTCCCGGTTAACCCGAATAGTGAGCGCTTATTCAAAAATAAGTGTGGCATTCAAATTCAAACAAATCACATCAATTACCCATTCAAAGGGAAATATTGATAGTCGGTTATTGAACTATCAATGGATATGCACAACATCACCAGTTTCCAAATAATTTCCCAAATTATTTATTTTCCAAAATATCTTTACAAGATATAAAATTTCACACTTCAAAAATAAATCAATATTTATTTTTAAACAAATTCCACTTTCTATTCACAAATTCCATAGTGAATTTTCATTCTAAAATATTCATGAATATACGATTTCAATTATTCATTTCAATTTATCTTCAAAAAGATAAATTCTCAAAATATTCACTTTATATTGGAAAACATTTCCATACTTACTTATTCATAAGTAATTCACAAATTTTATTTATTTTCAACACTTAGAAAATATTCAATATACTTCAATCAAAATTAAGTATATATTTCATTCTTTAAGGAAATCATTCTCTTAAACATATTTATTTGGGCCAAAACGAATGTTGCGTAAAACATTGTTACGACAACCCAAAATCACTAGTATAGGGATTCGAAATTAAAATAGATATATAAATCCCAATACTATACAAAACATTTCCTTTCGGAAATCATTTACTATAACAACAGTGTTATAGTCCACTATTTCCTTTTATTTCTCGAAATCGTCTATTTCAACAATAAATGTTGAAATCTATGGTTTCGAATCTCAACACATTTTAAAACATCGTTAGATCGTTTTAATTCAATTTAAAATATCACATTCAAAACAATTTCTTTAACATATTATTCACTATTCAAAAACGAGAATATACTATGTTAACAAATTTCATCACTTCTATTCATTTTATTTCAAAGGATTCATTCACAGTCAAAAATGTGAATATAACTCCATTAATAGTACTTATCAAAATAAGTCCTTTGTGAATTTATAAAACAACGTTTATAAATTCCATTTCTATTTATTTTATAACAACTTCCTTTTATAAATTCCTTTATTAATCTATTCGATTTATAACTCAATTATAAAACAAAGGTTCATATTATAAGTTAAATATTTATAAAACGATTATTTTACAAAATCGTTCCTTTGAACTTCATAATTATAAATCTCATAACTTATAAGATTCAATTATTCATCCAAATATATTCTTTAATAATTTCACAAAATTTATAAATCTTACTATTTATAAATTTCATTTAAAACTTCACCATTTATAATTTTGTAAATTCCATTCACTTACAAAATTCATTTTCACTTCATTCAAACACTTATAAAAACTCGTTTTAAAATGTCAATATTTCAATTTATAAATATCCATTTATAAATCTCTTAATATAAATCAATTTATATTATTCTTTAAAACGTCTTTAAATCCCTTTATAATTTCACCATGTTGATTCATAAAATAATTAAATTTTATAAATCCTATATTTAAGCTTTTCACAATGAATTCTAAAATCCCGATTAAACTATTTTATAAAATCATTAGCATCACATTCTCAAAAAAATCAGTTTTTAACTATTTTTCTCAAAAATCATAATTTTTATAACTTTAAAAATTATAACGTTTATTTATTTAAAATGAATCAAATTCCAAACATATAGTATATTTTCAAAAATCACTTTAAAAATCATTTTAAAATTCCAAAATTTGGTCTAGTGATGCTACACACCAAATAGCCAATCACGACAACAACGATATCATATATCGATATGATAAACCATCAAATATCAAAATATCTGAAATCAAATAAATACTGTTGAGGAATCCAGTTGGATCCCTCCAACCTGTTTTCCTGCATCCAAAAACATTAGCACAATACCAATTCCGCTCCAGTACGAAATTATCGCGGTATATGGGATTTAAATATTATCCGCTTAATAACGGCGCAATAGGGTCTCATCCGCTAAACAAAAAATGCGGGAAATCAATAACTCCAATATATACATATGCCAATATATATATATATTGCTATTATATATAATACCAATTTCACTGTTTATGAAATATTCGCGGTATATGTTTTTAATAAATAACATCCGCTTACTAACGGCGCATAATGTCTATTTTAACAATCAATAGATATCAATCATCATTCAAACATGCATTCAAATGTTTTAAATCTAACTATTTAAAATAAAATCGAAACTGATTCGATTGAGTGAGAAGTTCTCACCTGGATTTTATTTTCGTTTTAGAGATTTATTTCGAATAAAATTAAACGGACGTTTAATTTTACCCAAAATTCTCACTAACTCCAAACGACTCCAATCCAATTCCATCGCGTAGTGCTCGTTCATACGATTCCAACGCAACTGGTTTCGCGCGTTTTCGACCTCGTATGAAAAAGTTATGAATATTTGAAGTTACACGAGTTTATACTTAATAAAATTACAACATAAATTAAAATTATAAACCTACAACCATCATCCACCATCCATTTCTATTTGCATCAGATCTGGCCGTGCGTTGCATCTCCCCTTTCTTCCATCTCGTTCGAACGTGCCCAGTAACACACGCGCATACATGAACCCATAGATCAAAACTAGGGTTGATTTTTGCCACCACCTCGCTCGACTAGGACTCGATAAGGAAACGCCATCTCGAAGCCTTCACCTCCCTCCATGTTCGGCCTGAATATCCCCAAGCTCGGTCCTCCCTTTTCTCGAATTGCGTGCGCAAGTACTGCCGAACGCGGCCCCCTAGACGCCACCACGTCACTCCATATTTGATCATGACCGTTGAACTTCAAGCTCTCGTCGTGCTCTACCACTTCCTAGTTGGAAGTTTGTTGAATTGATTCACGGGTTGGAAGAAATCGAGGGGGAGAGGAGAGTGATTTTCGGCCCTTCATTATGTGGGTGGCGGCTGGCTGATAGAATTAGGGTTTTCTTTTTCTTTTTTTCTTTTTTTTTGAGATAGTGGGCTATTTATAAGGAACCGACGAAACACTATTCATCCCGGAAATTCCGAACTCCGATTTACGCGCCGTAACCAGCGTTTCTAGGGTTTACCCCGCGTTCCGGACACAACGGAACAAGTTTCGGAAGCTAATTCGAACATCTGTGCGAGTTATGGCTATAAACGTTCAATTTAAATTAAACCGATTAAATCGATTTTCTAGGCGTTTTAATTTGTACCGGACAAACGGTAAATCCAATTGACACGAAATTTGAAACCATACAATAATATCACATTACGGATTCGATAAAACTGGTTTCGTCGAAATCCGAGACTTTTTGAAAAATGGCTATTTTAACTCGCCAAATTAAAATTAAAAATAATTCGATGCGTTTCGAGCTGCCACGATCAAACGATAACTCCGATTGACACGAAAATTGAAATCCGATAATAACTAACTATTACGGATCCAATGGAACTGGTTTCGTTCAATTCTGAGACTGTTCAAAATTTGACTATTTTCACTAGTCGATTTTAATATTAAAATATTCAATTTTCACAAATTAACTTTTAATTCGATTTTAAAAGTTCTAAAATATCGTTCTAACTCCAACATGATAAAACAAAATTTTACAAATCATTTTCAATCATATTTAACCCAATTTTCAATTATTTCCATAATTTAACATATTAAATTACCGATTTAATTATTCAATTAAATCCAATAATTCAAATTAAAATTTATTTGACTTATAAATTCACTTATTAATATTTAAAATTAATCAAATATTCAAATTTTAATTACTAAAAATTCTGGGTCGTTACATATTTTTTTCATGCAAGTAATGAAAAATAAAATGAAATGGACAAAATTTTCTTGCTACATATATTTGCACATGGTAGAAAGAAGGTGACTGGGATATAATATATATGCGCACATACTAAAGTAAAATAAAGTGATTGGCGAAGCTTTCGTGTATTATAAGAATACACGTAAATGGATTCCAAAAAAAAATGCTAAATGCACGCACACTACAATGTAGTTCGCACGCACAAAGAAGAAATAAATGTGATGGCCTGGTATAGTTTTTGTGCCATACATCTGTGCACACAAGTGAAGTATAATGGTTTGGACACTATAAATTTTTGGCACACACGAAATGAAACATAAGTGATGCCTGGACTTGTGCAATTCTTCCATGCACAAACGAGATGAATTATGCAAAGTAAAGGTGGCATCTTTGCGCGAAAAAATTTAAATAACAAAAGTACCTGGCAACATAGTTTTTAAATCAGAAGTGCGAGTTTTTCGCTCACCTTAGATTTGTTTCAAAACCAATAAGCAACCCAGATCCAAAAGAGAGCAACAATTCGAACTGCCATTAATGCATTCTCGGAGCTACTAGAAAGAATGAGCAAAAGAATGTTGCAGACTTATTTTTCTTTCCTCATTTTGTGAACAAGTCAAAGCAAAGGAGTGCTGGCAAGAAATTTTAGTACACTAGCATTTATGGTAGTTGTGCACTAGTGGAAAGAAAAGGACACAGCTAGTAAAAATGATGATGGTTGCAAGTGTTCAAATTTTTCTTTTGAAAAGTTAGTGAATGTAAAGTGTTCAATTTGTTTTAAATAGGACCTATTCTTGTTACAGTGAAAACATAAAGAAGTTACAACATACTTAATTATTTTCAACACACAATGCCATTTACAATTTATTTCCAACGTGCATCACTTATAAATACCAACTGACTTTGCATTGGATTTGCATAGAATTTTTTTTTTCAAATTTCAAATTAAAATTTCTATTTTTAATTTTTATTGCGACGGTAATCCAAAAATCAAGGTTATTACAAACTCCCCCTTATAAAAATTGCGTCCACGCAATTTTCATACTAGAAGCAGTCTATAACACAAATAATTCATCACATCAAAGATTTAAATAGAAAAGATGAATTAAGAATGCTCACCTCCACACGAAGAGGAGAGAAAACGGGGATAAGAATGCTCGATGAATTCTTTGGTTTCCCAAGTGCAATCTTTGGGGTTTGCGGACCATTGAATTTTCACAAGCGGGACTTCTTTATTCCGAAGGCGTTTAACCTCCGAAGCTGTGTAGTTAATGCTCCGCTATTACCCCGCTATGACCCCGCAGTATCTCATAGTGGATTTTTACCGCGATGATTTTTCCATATAGCCCCAAAATATAGCTTTTCCGCTTTAATCCCCGTATATCCCGTTATTCCCGCTATATTTTGCAATTTCCGCTATATCTTCTTTAATAAAATGAATTAAAAAATTGCATTTATACATTATAAAAATTATGAAACTAGTTTATTTGATTTAATTTTTAACATATTTTCAGAAATGAAAATACTCTAATATTCTACTAAATTTAATTATGTTATATAACGGTTTTACGTTTATTTAAAGCATATTCGCACATATGTTTTGTTTAAAATCATTTATATATTAATTATAATTCAATTGAATGATAATTTTTCATTTAATTACCATTTATATATTTGTAAAAACATTAAGTACGAGTTTTATATGTTATTTTAGAGCTATCCTCTATATCCCGCTATATCCTCGCTGCATCCCTGCTATGACTTTTTGCACCTCCACCGCTTTGAATCCGCCGAGCGCTTTAACTGCACAGCTCCGAAGCTAGCACACGAATAGGATTTTGCACCATAGACAAGTCGGGTGAGATCTCAAGATCTTGCAACACATGAGGATCAATAATAGAATCTGAATCTCGAAGGCATCGACGAAGCTGGGATACATGAAATACGTCATGAATTCCCGAAAACTAAATAGGTAGCGATACACGATAAGCAATAGGGCCAATGCGTTCCTTAATAGGAAATGGTCCGACATATCGAGGAGCCAATTTCTCGGAGCTATAAAATGCACCACACCCTTCATCGGAGAAACACGAATGAACACGCGATCGCCAATAGAAAATTCCAAAGGCTTCCTACGATGATCGGCATAAGATTTCTGCCTGTTCTGAGCCTCTTTCATTCTCTGTCTAATAAAATCAATCTTCTCATATGATTCACGAATATAATCGGGGCCGAGAATTAACTTTTCCCCGGATTCCAACCAACAAGATGGTGATCGACACGACCTTCCATAAAGGGCTTCGAAAGGAGCCATACCAATAATGGATTGGAAACTGTTGTTATAAGAAAATTCAACAAGAGATAAATGGTCTTCCCAACTACCTCCAAAATCAAGAATACAAGCGCGAAGGAGATCTTTTAAGACTTGATTCACCCTTTCAGTCTGACCATCAGATTGTGGATGATAAGCTGTACTGAGATTGAGCTTAGCACCCAAAGTTTTCTAAAGGCTCTGCCAGAAACCACTAGTAAAAAGCGGATCTCTGTCACTAACAATGGAACTAAGAATTCCATGAAGTCGAACGACTTCTTTAATAAAAAGCTTAGCCAACAAAGGAGCAGTCCGATTGGACTTGATAGGAATAAAATGGGCTGATTTGGTCAATCGGTCAACAATCACCCAAACACTAGTATGGCCCGACCTCGAACAAGGTAGACCATCAATGAAGTCCATAGAAATTTGATCCCATTTCCATAATGGAATCTCAAGAGGCTGCAAAAGACCACTAGGACATTGGTGTTTTGCTTTAATAAGTTGACAAGTCATGCAACGACTCACATAACTTGCAACATCACGCTTCATACCCTCCCAAAAGTATAGGCGTTTCATGTCGGCATACATCTTGCTACTACTGGGATGAATAGTATACTTAGAACGATGACAGTCCTCAAGAATGTCATTTCTAATATTAGGAACATTAGGCACGATCAACCTTCCCTTCTTCCGAATACAACCATGAATATCAATATCGAAATCCTTTAGATTATCACTTCGGGATTCCGATTTACGACTCTGAATAAGATAAGAGAGATCTGGATCTTGTTTCTGGGCATCGGCAATACGATCCAACAAAGTAGGACAAGCTTCCATGCTAAATAAAAGCATGGGAGAATCAAAAACTGAAGGACGGTCTCTAATATCACAATGAGATAAAGCTTCTAATATATTCCACTCTGCTAGCATCATGGAACAACAACTTGCTGCTTGCGACTAAGCGCATCGGCAAATCGATTATCCTTATCAGGGGTATACTGAATATCGAAATCATATGAAGTAAGAAATTCGAGCCAACGCTGTTGCCTTATGTTAAGTTCCTTCTAAGTGAAGAGATATTTCAGAGATTTGTGATCAGTGAAGAGAACAAAATGCTCACCCAATAAATAATGTCGCCAAACCTTTAGAGCAAAGACTGTATCGGCTAACTACAAATCATGGATAGCATAACGAATCTCGTTAGGCTTTAGTTATCTAGAAGCATAGGCAACTACTCTATTATTTTGCATGAGAACAACACCGAGTCCAAAACCACTGGCATCGGTATAAACAACAAGATCATGATTCCCTTTGGGAACCACTAAGATGGGAGCATGAGTAAGGAGATCTTTTAACTTCATGAAAGAAATCTCACACTTATCAGACCAAATAAAAGGAACAGCTTTTCTCGTAAGAGTGGTAAGCGGTAAAGCACTACGAGAAAAGTCCTTAATGAACTGGTTATAAATCCCGCCAATCCAAGGAAACTACGGATCTCAGTAACGGTCTCGGGCCTCTTCCAATTCTGAATAGATTCGATCTTGGAAGGATCGATAGAGATACCATCGGAAGAAACAATATGACCGAGAAACTTCACCTTATTCTCCCAGAAGTGACACTTGGAGAATTTGGCATAAAGCTGATGCTGACGAAGAGTGCTCAAAACAATCTCCAAATGCTGAATATGATTGGCTTCAAATTTGGAATAAATAAGAATATCATCTATGAAAACCAAGACGAACTTATCGAGATATTACTGGAATATCCGATTCATAAGATCAACAAAATACGCTGGAGCGTTCATCAAACCGAACGGCATAACAAGCCATTCGTAAGAACCATAACGAGTACGGAATGCGGTAAGAGGGATGCTATCTTCCGCAACTCGTAACTGATGAAAACCGGTAGCAAGATCGAGTTGGGAGAAAAGCTTAGCGCCACTTAATTGATCGAACATGTCGTCGATCCTAGGTAATGGATACCTATTTTTGATAGTGAGCTCGTTAAGCTTGCGACAATCAATGCAAAGCCTAAGAGTACCATCTGGCTTCTTAACGAAGACAATGGTGGCGCCCTAAGGAGATGAGCTAGAATGAATAGATTTCTTGGCTTCCAATTCAGATAATTGTTGCTCGAGTTCCTCATTCTCCTTAGCAGACATCCTCGTGGGAGGACGACTGAAAGGATGAGCACCATAGATAAGATCAATACGAAACTCAATTGCCCTCTTTGGCGGCACACTCGAAATAGGCTCAAAGACATTAGAAAAATCAAAAACAACCGGAATATTAGCTATGACATCCTCCGATTCGAAGGAAGAAATGAGAGCTTTCGAAGCATAGTCCATGTCTTGAAATATAATAGATAACTATTCGATAGCATCGAGATGCTTGAGATATAAAGTTCTTTCAGGACATAGGATTTGAACTTCATAACGGACGATCCAATCCATTCCCAAAATCATATCAAAACCAAGATGATCCATAACATGCAGATTCGCATGAAAGGAAAAATCACATAGAATAATCTCAACATCAATACATAACAAACCAAGAGTAGAGGATCCACCAATGGGATTCACAATCCTCAAAGGGTCGCAAAGACTAATAACATCCAAAGGAATAACATCAACCGGCTCCTTTGACACGAATGAATGTGATGCACCCATATCGAAAAGAACTCTAATAGAACGGCCATGAAACAAAATAAAACCTTCCAAAACAGAAGGAGTAATACCTTTGGGCTGAGAAGAATCACCAGAAGCTTTAGCAACATTAAGCTTCCCCGATTTGAAACCCTTAGGAGCAGTAGGACAATCAGAAACCTAATGACCCTCTTTCTTGCAATAACGACAAATGTGAGGCTTAGGAAAACTACGAAGAAGATGATCCAGAGAACTACAATTATAGCACGCCCTATGATTAGAAGGTGCACTACTAGGCTGAGAACTAGAGGTATCTTGCTTATTCTTCTTCTTGTTGGAAGAATTAGGCTTATGAAATGGAAACCTCTTTTTGTTGGGGTTCTTAGAAACCTCAACCACATCACCACTATCACATTCCTTTTCGACAACTTCAAGGCAAAGTGCCGAATCAACAAGTTCCTCAAAAGGAAGCTTAACCTGAAGCAAAAGGTCTTTCTTGAAATACTTCTTCAAACCATCTACAAATCTAAGATTCTTCTTACGCGGAGTGTTAATGAACTCAACTTCGTATTTGGACAAGGCTTCGAAAGATGCAACATAATAAGAAATAGAGGACTTTCCTTGTTTTAACTCAAGGAAACTACGAGCAAGATTGGTCTTTTCTGATTCAGGAATGAACTTAAGTTCGAATCGTCCCTTAAACTGATTCCACGAGAGAGAGGACTCATCAACTTCCACAATCAAAAGCTCATACCAATCAAGCGCACGTTGCCACGAGAACGCGATGATGATTTGAAAGATCCATCCGAGAAAATATGTGCTCACTAGCACGCAACCAAGTCTTAACCTCCAATACACTTTTCGATCCCTTGAAAAGCTTTCCTCCAAGGTGGGAATAGTCACTACACATGCGGGTGAAGGCAGACTTGTGAATAGGAGTTGCAGGAGTAGCAACAGAAGGCTGAGTACCTCGAAATATCTCAATGAACTGATCAGGTGACATATAAACTCCGTCCGGATGAGAACCACTAGACGGACCTACAGTAGAATGCTTCCCTCTACCTCTTCCTGCCATAGGCCGAGAGAACAAGAGAAGGTAAGGATTAGTTAAAACAACACAAGATTGATAAGGAATTTAACAAATGGAATACTATGGAAATATGAAATTTATTCCTAGACATATTCCAACATGTTAAAGAGGATACAAGTTTAAGAACAACAAAGGAATAGATTAGAAAGGCACGAATAAAACCCTCGAATAGTTGTAACACATGTTCCAATCTACTTCTGTTCCGTGTTTATTGTAATTTGTTCTGAATCTCAGCTCTGATACCAAGCTATGACGCCCCACCTCTATACTCGCAATAACAAAGATTATTAAAAGGAATAACGTCTGCCATTGCGAAGAATAAGGCTTGTTAGAAGCGACCATCCGTAAGTTATGCCTTAGACGAGTATTGATTACATCGATAGGAGTTGTGTAATTACTCCCAATGTTGTATATTTAATCCAAATCTAAAATGAAACCACGGTGGCCTAAGAAAAATTCAAAACAACTCATAACAACAACAACACAGATATGTATAACCACATCAGAACAGAAATATCAGATATAGCGGAAGGTAAGTCTGGATACATGCTACAACACTCGATGGTGTACATGAACCAAATGTATATATACATAGCCATTATAACATACATGAGATGAGAATCAATACACCAAAGGTAACACCTCGAAGCCAAAAAAAAAGATAAGGTGAAAACCCAAAAGCAGAAGCAGCAACTGAATCAGAGATAGCGATTATCCTGAAATAACTCGGTCTGACCCGAGTATTATTTAAAAGAAAATAATAAACGGATCAGTCTAATTTAAACATAGAAATAAATGTAGGATAAACAACACTTAAGCAAATTAGTCATAATCTCAGATGAGACTCGTCAACATAAATAATCAATATCGTTTAAATGAAGAAATCTCATTAAACACCATCAAAACCATATCTCGAATGAGACCATTCAACATAAATAATCAACACGGTTTAAATGAAGAAATCTCATTGAACTCCATCAAATTCAACTTCCAAATTCAAAATGGAAATACACAAAAATCTAGAAATCAAAATAAGATAATTAGAAAAATCAGCAAAAAAGTGGATTGATCCCAACATATAGCGAGTCTAAGCTACGCCGCACGTGCATCTCATACGGCCGAAGCCTACCAAGTACTGTCATCATAATATTTGGCACCCAACAAATGACCCGAAGGTCCAACATATGACCCAAAGGCCTAGTACTGGTAATTGACCCGAACGTCCAGCATAGTGGCTCGAAAGCCCAACAAAATCATCAAACTCTTCAAACAACAATTCCATAGCAAATATTTCAATTAACGAGTCCGGAATTAACCGAAATAGTAAAAGCGTGGTTCCATATTCCGCAATTTCGCTAAATCATTTAAATCTCATCATCGTTTCCTTGAAAGTGCAAAATTGTGTATTTTATATAAATATTTTTTACGTTCTCAAATGGACAAGTCTGGAATTAATCGAATCAGTAAAAGTAAGGGTTCATAGTCCTTAATTTTACTGAAGCATTTAAATCGATTCCTCATTCTTTTGAAAGCGTAAACTGTAATTTTTTTGGAACAATTATGTTTTAAAACGATTTAAAAACACATGATTAAAACAGCAACTTCTATAGCAATTTCGACAAAGAAATTGCGCTTCACAAAACAACGTTAAAACAGGTATCAAATCAGCGTGGCGGGTTTTCTTGGTTGCAAGATAGCCGCTTGAAAATTCACTTTAAATTGACGGTTACTGAAGTCAAAACAACAGTAATTTTTATTCGTCAAAAATATCATCAAAACAACACGCTTCAAATATAAACACTGGGGTAAAATCCCGTTATAAAAATAACGGCAACAAAATAAGTTTCAAAACAAAACACCGGTTCAACGTAAATTAAACAGTAGACTACACTACTATATAATCGACACATATAGTACTGCCTGGACTTAGTAACGTGTAAAACAAATTTGCACTCACATAACTAATATAAATAAAGTAAGTCTAGAAATAGACTTAACAACGTGCTATACATCTTGCACGCACATTTTAAATACAAACAAAATATGAACTAAACATGCAGGCACATCATAATGTGCAAAAGAAGGTGATCTGGAGCTTGAACTTTTTTCATGCAAATATGAGTTTTGTGCTACACCTGAATGCGTGCACGTACTAAATATATAGCCCGGACATTTTTCTTCGGTGCACAAAATTAATGGCTCAGATCATATATGCACACATAATATAAAGTAATGAAAATAACGTGACCTGGAACTTGGTTTTTACGCAATGGTCTGGACACAATAAATGCAATACAACTACACACATACTTGGCAAAATTTTAAAACATTTTTGCACGCACTAATTGAAGCAAAACACACAACTGGGCAATGCTAACATATTTCACGCAACACATATAATGCCTGAATTATATTTTTCACGCATACACAAAAATGATGTCCTAGCCTTCGTGTGTTACATGATGCACGTAAATGAATTTTAAAAATGTAGTGAGGCAAGTAATAAAGTAGATACTAAAGTGATCTGTACTTATTTTTTTCACGCAAGTAATGAAAAATAAAGTAGATACTAAAGTTTTCATACTCCGTTTGAGTTTTCATACTCTGTTCGAGTTTTCATACTCTGTTCGAGTTTTCATACTCTGTTCGAGTTTTCATACTCCGTTTGAGTTTTCATACTCTGTTTGAGTTTTCATACTCTGTTCGAGTTTTCATACTCCGTTTGAGTTTTCATACTCCGTTTGAGTTTTCATACTCCGTTTGAGTTTTCATACTCCGTTTGAGTTTTCATACTCCGGTTTGAGTTTTCATACTCCGGTTCGAGTTTTCATACTCGCGTTCGAGTTTTCATACTCCGGTTCGAGTTTTCATACTCGCGTTCGAGTTCTCATACTCTTAGCTTGTGTTTTCTGGATTTCTTGTGAGGATTTCTAGAATTTGTGCTTCACCAATTTTCGTGATTTCTATTGATAAGTTTTATCAATTCTTGTGCGTTGGTGAATTCGTGTGTTATTGACTTGTTATGAATACAAGTTTAGGGTATGATACCCCTTTCTATCTTTGAGAAGATTCTTATGACACTTTGGATGAATGAAAATCCACTTATCGAAGTTGCTACTGACATTGCTATTTTAATCACGTGTTTTAAAAATTTGTTATTCTTCAAAATATTTCAAAATATAAATCAAAATTGTTTTCAAAATCTTTACGATTTGCGCTTTCAAAAGAATGAGGAAGCGAATTAAACGTTTCAGAAAAATCGAGGACTATGACCCCTTTCTTTTACTGATTCGCTTAATTCCGGACTTGTCCGTTTGAGAACGTAAAATGTTATTGATTTAAAATACACAATTTAACACTTTCAAGGAAACGATGAAGTGAATTAAACGATTTAGTAAAACTCGTGGTTATGAGTCATGTGCGTTTGCTCTTTCGGTTAATTTCGGACTCGTTAATTGAAAAATTTATGATTTCTGATTTATCGTTTTTGATAATCAGATATTTATTGTTTCTAATTATCGTTTGTGATAATTAGATATTTGTGGTTTGATTATCGTTTGTGATAATCAGATATTTGCTGTTTCTGATTATCGCTTGTGATAATTAGATATTTGAGATTTAATTGTCGTTTGTGATAATTAAATATTTGTGATTTAAGATTGATTTTCGATTTTGATAATCGAATACTTGTTGATTTGATTATCGTTTTTGATAATCGAATATTTGTGATTTGAGATCTCTAAATTATCTATTGATAATTAGATTTTGTTGATAATTTGTGAATTTCCTTTATGAAATTAAAAGATTTCTTTGGCGTTTATATTGTACTACGCCAGTGTACCGGCTCAATTTTCTGCTATACATGACGTTTTCCACGTCTTCCAATTACGGAAATGCCTTTGGGATTTCCGATCTTTATTCTTGAGCCCGGTATTATTGAAGAAATTGAAGTTTCACTAGATGTGACTTTGAGCAAACACGTTCTGGCTTGCTCCTTCATGCTCTTTATGGTGAACTTCATATTTCGAATTTCTTCATCTTGTGATGATATGCTCTTTTGGTTGTTACCTTTTGTCCATATATTCCTTAAGATTGCGAGGACGCAATTTCTTTAAGGAGGGGAGTCTGTAACAACCCGGTATTTGCATCGATTAATAATCGACATTTAGACGATTACTATTGTTGCAAATTCCTATTTGAAGTTATTTAATTTGAATTAAAATTCAAATTATAATTTGTTTAAGAATTTTAACGGGCTTTAAAAATTCATTTTTGGCCCGTTCCTTTTGGGTCGCAATAATCATATTCGACCCGATCCCCTTTTTCATTTTTCAAGCCCTAGGTTAAAAAAAAAAAAAAAAGTAGATACTAAAGTGATCTGTACTTATTTTTTTCACGCAAGTAATGAAAAATAAAGTGATCACTTTAGTACAAATCATTAGTACTCGTCTATTGATTTATCTCGGCCACTTGATTTCTGGTTGAATGATTATGATGATTTCTGGAATTTATTTGAATTTGTACATATTGTGATTACTAGTTTCATAGTTTTAGTTTCTGGTTTGTTCGCTCTTTTTGCCTTGGTCATCATGGTGTTGATTTTTAGTTGACATCGGCCACTTTGATTTTTGCTAAAATGCTTTGCTGTTGCCTTTTGTTTTACTGATGTGTTTTGAACTGCGGCTTGATATTTACTCTGTTCAATTGCCACGGCTACTATGATTATCTGGAAGTTTTGGTTTTGTGAATTTTGGTTACTTCGACCTACTTTGGTTCACACGGCAGTTGACTTTGTGAATTCTTTGATCTTTGTATGTCATAGCTTGGGTTTCTGATATTCGAGCTTGGCATTGTTTATATGTTTGGTTTGTGGCCATTCAATCACTGTCTTGCATTGTTGTTTTGACTTAGCCTGACATAGTCACTTGGAGTTTTTACCACTGCCTGTGCGTAGTGATGTTTCACAATTGCATATAGGTATTTGTGTATTCATGCCTGTGACCATTCAGGTTGCTTGCATTGAGTTTGATCATCATGTAACATATTTTGATAGAACCATTGCATTGAAAATATTTTCTATATATTCATTTTTGTTGTCCAAAACATAAAGGCATATCAATGTGTGCCATGTTTCTTCTGATGCACTTCTTACTGGCTAATAATCAAGTCTGTTAACACTGATTAGTGTATATGAGCAGTTTACTTGTTTAGGTTCTGTTGCACCACTGTTAAGGCTATGGTATTGATATTCGAATCTGGTTAGTTCACTATATCACATGTGAGCTGTCTTGGTTCACTTGATCTTGTCACAGCTCTGGTGCATTCCTGTGCTTGATGTTCACTTATTGTTCGAGACAGTTGCACTAATCTATACTCTATTAGAGCCGAGCATTTCCACTTGTTCAGGTCTTAATTGATTCCTGTACAATCTGCTTGTGTCTTTTGCAGCATTGTACACTTCCATGTATAAAATTCCTAATGCTTATATTAAAATATGACCAGTTTGTATTATTATGCATGAATCCCTCCTCTGTCTCATATATGATAAGGTGGGCAAGTTTTACCCAGGTCACTAACTAAAAGAATTAGTAAGTATGCAAACTAGATCATAGTGAAACATGTTGATTATTTATGTACATTTCCTATATAAGTTGCAGTCTCCAGTTCCATGTAGTTGTTATAGGTGCCCTTTATCTATTGTTTGCATGAATATGGGTACTACTTCCTTTTCTTACGCATGTGTGCTATGCTGTGCATACGTACATTTATAACCTTGTGTATGATGTCACTTGGTTGGTTTATATGTCTGCAGCTCTAAGTTGCATCTCTGTTTCATTTTATCCATGTGCAACCAGTAGTGTATGTCCATTGTGTACATTTGGGTTCGCATTTATGTCGTCCAGACTTGACCTCTGCAGTTTTGATTGCTGTTGGTATTCATTGGGTACATCATCACTGTTGTGGCAAGGCAGTGCACGCAAGCGTGAACTGCAGCCACACGGTATTGAGTTTTTGGGCACGACATCACTATAGTGGCAAGGCAGTGCACGCAAGCGTGAACTGCAGCCACACGGTGCGGCTTTTAAAATATTCTATTTGTTTTGACTTATGGATCTTTTTGTGTATTCCATATTCCGTAGTGGCGAGGCAGTGCACGCGTGCGTGTACTGCAGCCCTACTCGACTTAATATTTTAACTGATATTTAAATGTTTTGAACTGTTTTGTTCGTTTCAATTCAATATTATGAATTGCATACTGATTTGGTTTAATTACTGTCGTCTATTCATTATTTAATATCTCTCTCTTTTCCTCCTCCTCCGTTTGTTTTCTTTTTTGGTTTTTTCTTTCTTTCTTTTTTTTTTCTTTTCTTTTTTTTTTTCTTTTTTTCTTTTTTTTTTGTAGATATTCTGCTTTGGGTTGCTGCTAGAGCTATGAAGTTCTTTCATATCTTTTGGAGTAGCCGTCTTTTGTAGTAGTCTATATTATTGTATAGGAAGATATGTATTCATGTATATTATATACGTTAATGTACTTGTATATGTAACTTCCTGAGTTGACTATTGCAGTTGTATCACATGTACCGTGTAAATGTATTGTAACTGACATCAGTTATTATATATGTATATGAGATTTTCTGTTTTTATCTGTGTTCCGCATTCATATTTATCCGTGTTATTAGTTTATATTTGTCCTAGACTATTATAGCCACCGCGTGGTAGCTTTGAGTTTGCATCGGCATGTCGGATTTCCTCCTAAAATAGATTGCACGTTTTTACTATCTGACATATCGGTGTTCGCACAAAGCAATTACACGGATGGTCGCTCCTCAACAGCCTTATTCTCCGTGCTAGTTGACAGCACTACACCGTAGTGTTCTTGGCTAGCGTGGGTATAGAGGTGGGGCGTCACAGCTTGGTATCAGAGCCTGGGGTTTAGAACAAATATAAAACATAACTTAGATAGTACATGTGTTACAACTATTTGTCGATGTTTTATTTCACATCTTTATCTTAAGATCATCTTTGATTTGTTAGGAATGAATTCCTAACGCTTATTCGTGAGCATTGCTGCTATTCTCTGTCGCACTTGCTCACTTGAGTTTACACTTCTAAGTATCAGTGTATATATGCTCTATCAAGTTGCATATTGCTGCAACTAGTACCCACTTCGATTTGAACTCGCATTGTTTATTCGAACTGCTATATATATGCATTCTTATCTCTGATTCGTGTACTTAATGCAGTTTCCATACAATTGGGTTTTGGGTATCAATCTTTGAGACAAATTGCATTCCAATTGTCGACTCTGTCTGTTTATCCATGGTTTGTTGGTTTTCATGTGCCTCTCTCTGATAGTTTTAAAATTTCTTTGGTATAAAAGAAATTGTCTTGGTCTTTGCCTTGTCGATATCGACGTTGACTTGACTTTTACTTTTGCTAAAGTCATTCAAGCATTTATACTCGTTCTGCTTTGTTTTTCCAATTGTTGATCGGTTCTTCTTTTCCGGTTAGTTGTATCACCTTTGTCGACTTTGATAACTTCTATTTCAGGAATTTTGGGTATTCCTACTTTGATGGATTTGGAATCGAATTCTTTGTATTTTATTCACGTCTTCGAATGTGAATCTTAGTGAATTGATTTGGTTTCGAATTTAATCGATTCTTGATTATTTCCCGATTTGTTGCTATCATTTATTAGCAACTTTGATGACCTTTTCTTCGGGATTTTTGTGAACATACCTTTCGATGAATTCGGTATCGATTTCTTTGGATTCTATTCACGTCTTCGTATGTGAATTCTTGTGATTGATTGTTTCTACAATCATTTTTGTGATTTGTCACTTTAAAAATATAAAGGTTTCAATACTAGTAGTAAATATCAAAAACTCTTTTATCAAAATGTTTTCAACTCTATTTTTCAATACCAAACTCGTTTTTGAAACTGTTTTCCAATCTATTAGTATATACAAATCTTTATTTCACTCGTATGAGAAATCTAATTAAACGGCTTAGTAAAACAAGTGGTATGAAACGCTTGCGTTTACTTCGTCGGTTAATTGTTGGACTTGTTCGATTGAACCTGTAGTGACAAATTTTATTAGTGAAGATTTACAGTTTGTTCGTAAATATTTAAGTTAAGTAAGTGGTTATGGGACATGATGCTAAACTTTTACATTTACTGACTTAGTGTAATTGACACTTCTCGTTGATCATGACGATCATTTTTACGGCTAGACTAGGCCTCATCGGTGTGATTTCGTCTCACACATATCTCTTGGGCTTTGAGGATTGTCTAGACACCACTTGTGTGATTTCATTCACACATACCTTTCTTTTGATTGTGAGGTTAGACTAGACCCCACTTGTGTGATTCCACTCACACATACCTCTTTTGATTTTTTTGGTTAGTCTGGACCTCAATCTGTGTGATTTCGACTCACACATGTGGGGTAGCGCCCCACGGTCTTCGGGCCATTCGTGTGTCAAAATTAATGGCTTGCAACCATGAGATAGCGTCTCGTTATGCGTTGCACGTGTTGATGATTTTTCATGCTCGCGGGTAGGTGAGATTCCGTGCTCCCGTTCTCGCTTTGCGTTGCACGTGTTGATGATTTTTCATGCTCGCGTGTAGGTGAGATTCCGTGCTCCCGTTCTCGCTTTGCGTTGCCCGTGTTGGTGATTTTCATGCTCACGTGTAGGTGAGATTCCGTGCTCCCGTTCTCGCTTTGCGTTGCACGTGTTGATGATTTTTCATGCTCGCGGGTAGGTGAGATTCCGTGCTCCCGTTCTCGCTTTGCGTTGCACGTGTTGATGATTTTTCATGCTCGCGTGTAGGTGAGATTCCGTGCTCCCGTTCTCGCTTTGCGTTGCCCGTGTTGGTGATTTTCATGCTCACGTGTAGGTGAGATTCTGTGCTCCCGTTCTCGCTTTGCATTGCACGTGTTCGTGAGTTTTCATGCTCGCATGTAGGTGAGTTTTCGTGCTCCCGTTCTCGTTATGCGTTACATGTGTTGATGAATTTTCATGCTCGCGTGTTGGTGAGTTTCCATACTCTCCTTTGATTTTTCATACTCTGTTCGAGTTTTCATACTCCGTTTGAGTTTTCATACTCTGTTCGAGTTTTCATACTCCGTTTGAGTTTTCATACTCTGTTCGAGTTTTCATACTCCGTTTGAGTTTTCATACTCCGTTTGAGTTTTCATACTCCGTTTGAGTTTTCATACTCTGTTCGAGTTTTCATACTCCGTTCGAGTTTTCATACTCCGTTTGAGTTTTCATACTCTGTTCGAGTTTTCATACTCCGTTTGAGTTTTCATACTCTGTTTGAGTTTTCATACTCCGTTTGAGTTTTCATACTCTGTTCGAGTTTTCATACTCTGTTCGAGTTTTCATACTCTGTTCGAGTTTTCATACTCCGTTTGAGTTTTCATACTCTGTTTGAGTTTTCATACTCTGTTCGAGTTTTCATACTCCGTTTGAGTTTTCATACTCCGTTTGAGTTTTCATACTCCGTTTGAGTTTTCATACTCCGTTTGAGTTTTCATACTCCGGTTTGAGTTTTCATACTCCGGTTCGAGTTTTCATACTCGCGTTCGAGTTTTCATACTCCGGTTCGAGTTTTCATACTCGCGTTCGAGTTCTCATACTCTTAGCTTGTGTTTTCTGGATTTCTTGTGAGGATTTCTAGAATTTGTGCTTCACCAATTTTCGTGATTTCTATTGATAAGTTTTATCAATTCTTGTGCGTTGGTGAATTCGTGTGTTATTGACTTGTTATGAATACAAGTTTAGGGTATGATACCCCTTTCTATCTTTGAGAAGATTCTTATGACACTTTGGATGAATGAAAATCCACTTATCGAAGTTGCTACTGACATTGCTATTTTAATCACGTGTTTTAAAAATTTGTTATTCTTCAAAATATTTCAAAATATAAATCAAAATTGTTTTCAAAATCTTTACGATTTGCGCTTTCAAAAGAATGAGGAAGCGAATTAAACGTTTCAGAAAAATCGAGGACTATGACCCCTTTCTTTTACTGATTCGCTTAATTCCGGACTTGTCCGTTTGAGAACGTAAAATGTTATTGATTTAAAATACACAATTTAACACTTTCAAGGAAACGATGAAGTGAATTAAACGATTTAGTAAAACTCGTGGTTATGAGTCATGTGCGTTTGCTCTTTCGGTTAATTTCGGACTCGTTAATTGAAAAATTTATGATTTCTGATTTATCGTTTTTGATAATCAGATATTTATTGTTTCTAATTATCGTTTGTGATAATTAGATATTTGTGGTTTGATTATCGTTTGTGATAATCAGATATTTGCTGTTTCTGATTATCGCTTGTGATAATTAGATATTTGAGATTTAATTGTCGTTTGTGATAATTAAATATTTGTGATTTAAGATTGATTTTCGATTTTGATAATCGAATACTTGTTGATTTGATTATCGTTTTTGATAATCGAATATTTGTGATTTGAGATCTCTAAATTATCTATTGATAATTAGATTTTGTTGATAATTTGTGAATTTCCTTTATGAAATTAAAAGATTTCTTTGGCGTTTATATTGTACTACGCCAGTGTACCGGCTCAATTTTCTGCTATACATGACGTTTTCCACGTCTTCCAATTACGGAAATGCCTTTGGGATTTCCGATCTTTATTCTTGAGCCCGGTATTATTGAAGAAATTGAAGTTTCACTAGATGTGACTTTGAGCAAACACGTTCTGGCTTGCTCCTTCATGCTCTTTATGGTGAACTTCATATTTCGAATTTCTTCATCTTGTGATGATATGCTCTTTTGGTTGTTACCTTTTGTCCATATATTCCTTAAGATTGCGAGGACGCAATTTCTTTAAGGAGGGGAGTCTGTAACAACCCGGTATTTGCATCGATTAATAATCGACATTTAGACGATTACTATTGTTGCAAATTCCTATTTGAAGTTATTTAATTTGAATTAAAATTCAAATTATAATTTGTTTAAGAATTTTAACGGGCTTTAAAAATTCATTTTTGGCCCGTTCCTTTTGGGTCGCAACAATCATATTCGACCCGATCCCCTTTTTCATTTTTCAAGCCCTAGGTTAAAAAAAAAAAAAATCGAACGAAAGAAGATTAATGGCGGCTTCATCTCGTTGTTCGCTCGTCTTCCCTCGATTGCTCTGGCGTAGCGCGTCTCTGTGATGCCTCAATTCGTCGACAAGGTGAGACTTTCTCACATCTAATTCACTCAAAATATGAGATTTCGTTCGTTTTTGTTTTCGTGGTCATCTTTGTTTCGATATTGGGTTATTGACTGTGTAAATTCGTATATGTGAGTGATTTTATACACTCACGTCTTCTAATTCTCACTCGAGTTCGTATAAAAAATCATTAGTACTCGTCTATTGATTTATCTCGGCCACTTGATTTCTGGTTGAATGATTATGATGATTTCTGGAATTTATTTGAATTTGTACATATTGTGATTACTAGTTTCATAGTTTTAGTTTCTGGTTTGTTCGCTCTTTTTGCCTTGGTCATCATGGTGTTGATTTTTAGTTGACATCGGCCACTTTGATTTTTGCTAAAATGCTTTGCTGTTGCCTTTTGTTTTACTGATGTGTTTTGAACTGCGGCTTGATATTTACTCTGTTCAATTGCCACGGCTACTATGATTATCTGGAAGTTTTGGTTTTGTGAATTTTGGTTACTTCGACCTACTTTGGTTCACACGGCAGTTGACTTTGTGAATTCTTTGATCTTTGTATGTCATAGCTTGGGTTTCTGATATTCGAGCTTGGCATTGTTTATATGTTTGGTTTGTGGCCATTCAATCACTGTCTTGCATTGTTGTTTTGACTTAGCCTGACATAGTCACTTGGAGTTTTTACCACTGCCTGTGCGTAGTGATGTTTCACAATTGCATATAGGTATTTGTGTATTCATGCCTGTGACCATTCAGGTTGCTTGCATTGAGTTTGATCATCATGTAACATATTTTGATAGAACCATTGCATTGAAAATATTTTCTATATATTCATTTTTGTTGTCCAAAACATAAAGGCATATCAATGTGTGCCATGTTTCTTCTGATGCACTTCTTACTGGCTAATAATCAAGTCTGTTAACACTGATTAGTGTATATGAGCAGTTTACTTGTTTAGGTTCTGTTGCACCACTGTTAAGGCTATGGTATTGATATTCGAATCTGGTTAGTTCACTATATCACATGTGAGCTGTCTTGGTTCACTTGATCTTGTCACAGCTCTGGTGCATTCCTGTGCTTGATGTTCACTTATTGTTCGAGACAGTTGCACTAATCTATACTCTATTAGAGCCGAGCATTTCCACTTGTTCAGGTCTTAATTGATTCCTGTACAATCTGCTTGTGTCTTTTGCAGCATTGTACACTTCCATGTATAAAATTCCTAATGCTTATATTAAAATGTGACCAGTTTGTATTATTATGCATGAATCCCTCCTCTGTCTCATATATGATAAGGTGGGCAAGTTTTACCCAGGTCACTAACTAAAAGAATTAGTAAGTATGCAAACTAGATCATAGTGAAACATGTTGATTATTTATGTACATTTCCTATATAAGTTGCAGTCTCCAGTTCCATGTAGTTGTTATAGGTGCCCTTTATCTATTGTTTGCATGAATATGGGTACTACTTCCTTTTCTTACGCATGTGTGCTATGCTGTGCATACGTACATTTATAACCTTGTGTATGATGTCACCTTGGTTGGTTTATATGTCTGCAACTCTAAGTTGCATCTCTGTTTCATTTTATCCATGTGCAACCAGTAGTGTATGTCCATTGTGTACATTTGGGTTCGCATTTATGTCGTCCAGACTTGACCTCTGCAGTTTTGATTGCTGTTGGTATTCATTGGGTACATCATCACTGTTGTGGCAAGGCAGTGCACGCAAGCGTGAACTGCAGCCACACGGTATTGAGTTTTTGGGCACGACATCACTATAGTGGCAAGGCAGTGCACGCAAGCGTGAACTGCAGCCACACGGTGCGGCTTTTAAAATATTCTATTTGTTTTGACTTATGGATCTTTTTGCGTATTCCATATTCCGTAGTGGCGAGGCAGTGCACGCGTGCGTGTACTGCAGCCCTACTCGACTTAATATTTTAACTGATATTTAAATGTTTTGAACTGTTTTGTTCGTTTCAATTCAATATTATGAATTGCATACTGATTTGGTTTAATTACTGTCGTCTATTCATTATTTAATTATTATTGCTTCTGTGCACTAATAACTGAGTTTGAATTAGACTGACCCGAGTATTATTTTCTTTTGAATCTAATACTCGGGTCAGACCGAGTATTTACAGGTTGTAGATATTCTGCTTTGGGTTGCTGCTAGAGCTATGAAGTTCTTTCATATCTTTTGGAGTAGCCGTCTTTTGTAGTAGTCTATATTATTGTATAGGAAGATATGTATTCATGTATATTATATACGTTAATGTACTTGTATATGTAACTTCCTGAGTTGACTATTGCAGTTGTATCACATGTACCGTGTAAATGTATTGTAACTGACATCAGTTATTATATATGTATATGAGATTTTCTGTTTTTATCTGTGTTCCGCATTCATATTTATCTGTGTTATTAGTTTATATTTGTCCTAGACTATTATAGCCACCGCGTGGTAGCTTTGAGTTTGCATCGGCATGTCGGATTTCCTCCTAAAATAGATTGCACGTTTTTACTATCTGACATATCGGTGTTCGCACAAAGCAATTACACGGATGGTCGCTCCTCAACAGCCTTATTCTCCGTGCTAGTTGACAGCACTACACCGTAGTGTTCTTGGCTAGCGTGGGTATAGAGGTGGGGCGTCACAAAAATGATGTCTGATATCAATATGTTTAGTTCGAACATGATGAGTAGGATTTTTGGATAAATTAATTGCACTAGTATTATCATAATAAATTGGTGATTTTTTGAGATATTTAAACCAAATCTTTTAAAGTTTGTTGCATATATATTACTTGAAAACAAGCCAAAGAAGCAGAAATATGCTCTGCTTCGGTTGTTGATAAAGAAACTGTGTTTTGCTTTTTACTAAACCAGGAAATCGGAGAATTCCCCAAAAAGTGATAAGTTCCACCTGTAATTTTTCGGTCTGATTTACAACCAGCATAATCAGTATCACAGTAAGATATTAATTCAAAAGAATCATTTTTAGGATAAAATAAGCTATAATCAAAGGTGTGTTTAACATATCTTATGATATGCTTTACAGATTTTAAGTGGGTCTCTTTAGGTTGGGTTTGATATCTTGCACAGAGACAAACACTATGCATGATATCAGATCTACTAGAAGTGATATAGAGTAGTGATCCAATCATTCCTCTATATAAGTTTTGATCTACATCTTTCGAGAGATCTTCTTTGCTTAGGTACTCATTGGTTGCCATGGGAGTGGGTTTTCATTTGCAGTAGTCAAACCAAATTTGCCAACTAGGTCTTTAGCATATTTTTCTTGACCGATAAAGATACTATTATCTAATTGTTTTATTTTCAATCCTAGAAAGAAGTTCAATTGACCCATATGACTCATCTCAAACTCTTTTGTCATTATTTTAGAAAATTCTTTATTTATTTCAAAATTAGTTGATCCGAAAATGATATCATCTACGTAAACTTGTACTAGTTGAATATCATTTTTATTTATTTTAGTAAAAAGAGTATTATCTACTTTACCAATTTCAAAGTTTGATTGTAATAAGTAAGATCTTAGTCTATCATACCAGGCTCTAGGAGCTTGTTTAAGACCATACAGAGCTTTCTTATGTTTGTAAATATGATTTGGTAATTTTTCGTTTTCAAAAAGTGGTGGTTGTTCAACATATACTTCCTCTCTTACGAATCCAATTAAAAAGGCACTTTTAACATCCATTTGAAATAATTTGAAATTATTATGATTTGCAAAAGCAAGTAGAATCCTAATGGCTTCTAATCTTGCTATGGGAGAAAATCTTTCATCACAATCTATTTCTTATTCTTGACAATAACCTTGAGCGACTAACCGGGCTTTATTTCTAACAATTTCACCTTGTTCATTCATTTTATTTTTATAAACCCATTTAGTTCCAATTATAGTTTTATTTTCAGGTATAGGAACAAGTTCCCAAACATCATTTCTAGTGAATTGATTTAGTTCTTCTTGCATAGCCAAAATCCATGAATCATCAGTTGATGCTTCTTTTGGATTTTTGGGTTCAATAGTTGATATAAATGCCACATTGCTCATTTTACTTAGTTGATTTCTAGTTGTAACAACAGATTGCATAACTTCTAGTATATTTTCTATAGGACGATCTTTTAAAAGTTTAATCTTTTTATTAGGATGATTAATTTCATTATTAGTTTCAGTTGACTCTTGATTTTGAGTGATTAAATCCTCTTCATCATTTGTATCTTCAAAAATTTTGAGACTTTCATCGAATGAAACATGCATTGTTTCTTCGATGGTGTTAGTTCTTAAATTAAACACTCTGTATGCTTTACTTCTATTAGAATATCTGATAAAGATACCTTTGTCTGATTTAGGATCAAATTTATCTAAGTTATCTTTTGTATTTAAAATAAAACATTTACTTCCAAAAATTCTAAAATAAGATACCTTAGGTTTCTTTATGTCAAGAAGTTCATAAGATGTCTTATCAGTTAAAGGTCAAACTAAAATTCTATTTAAAATATAACAGGCGGTAGCAACTGCTTCTGTCCAAAAATATTTTGGTAATTTACTATCTGAAAGCATAGTTCTTGCACACTCTTGAATCGTCCTATTTTTACGTTCTACTACTCTGTTTGGTTGTGTAGTTCTTGGAAATGAAAAATTGTGAGTTATTCCCTTTTTATTGCAGAATTCCTCAAACTTTTTATTTTCAAATTCACCACCGTGATCACTACGGATGGTTATAATTTTCACAGAAAGTTGATTTTGAATCCTTTTTATAAAGTTCTTAAAACATTCAAAAGTTTATCACTTTTATGTTTCAAAAATATTGTCCATGTAAATCTAGAATAATCATCTACAATTACAAAAACATATTTACTATGATTTATTGACTGAATTTGAGATAGACCCAATAAATCAAGGTGAAGTAATTCAAGAGGTTTTGAAGTTGAAATCATATCTTTTAATTTAAAGGAACTTTTTCTAAGTTTTCCTAATTGACATGCATCACATAAACTATCCACTTAAAAATTCATTTTAGGGAGACCTCTTACTAGATCATGTTTTGATAGTCTAGATAAGAGTTTGAAATTCAAATGCCCAAATCTCTTATGCCAAATCTAAGGGTCACTTGTATTTGCCAAAAGACACAGGTCATCATTTGAAACTTTCATACTAAGAATATAAATATTCTTTTTCCTAATTCACTCAAATATTATGGTTGAATTATTATCTTCAATGTGACACTTATCTTTTTCAAATTTAATTTTATATCCTTTATCGCAAAGCTGACTAATACTTAGCAGATTATGTTTCAGATTCTAAACTAGCAAAACATCGGTAATATTAGGAGTTTCAGAATTTGTCGATGCCAATCACATATCCTTTTGAGTTATCTCCAAAGTTAACCAGTCCTCTGTCTTTTTATATTATATCATTCAGCATATCTGGATTCCCAGTCATGTGTATAGAGCATCCACTATCGAGTATCCATTTATTCTTTTTGATCTTCACAATTTGTCCATTGTGGATTGATTCCTCAACACCCATAAAACATGTTTCCTGCACATCATATAATTTTGGTAGACAACTTGAATTTGAATATTGATTATATGCAGACTCATGAGACAATGATGATCTAAATATTTCTAAACTAGTATTAACAAGTTTTTTAAACATAACCATTTTAAAAGCTTTTTCAAAATTCATATTATGAAATATTTAAAACCTTGCTCTGATACCAAATGTGAGAAATGCGGATTACGAATCTTAATGCTAGAATTAACACTAGAGGGGGGTGAATAGTGTTTAAAGGAATTACTAATTCTTTTTGAGTTTATATTAATTTGAACACAAATGTATGCAATATTCAGACACAGTTATGATCACAGAATCAAACACAGATGTAGATATAAAGTAAAAACAATAATGGAAAAAACACACCGAATTTTATATTGGTTCAGAGTTACCCTACATCCAGTCCCGCAATACAAGTATGGATTTCCTTTCAAAATCAACTTTTACAATTACATCATCGATTTCAAGGCTATGAGGTACACCGCTCTAGATTCACAATCCCCTGGATTGAGATACTTGTTTTTACGGGCAACAAGTTCACCCGATTGATTTTCCACGCTACAATCACACATTTTCTCGCTCGATTGATTTTACAGGCTACAATCACACCTTTTCTCACTCGATTGATTAAAAGAAGTCTATAACTCTGAATAGCACTGGGATCTTGTTGAGATAGTGATAGATTCTCAAACCAGAGATGATACAGTTGGATTTAATGGTGATTTCGCCAGAGTAATGGTAAAAATGTATATAAAGAAATGTGGAAGAGGAAGAGGAGTGAAATCAGAGAATGTATGAAAATATAAATTCGTTTAAAACAACCCCAATTTATAGTAGAACAACAGCCATGTCCATTCATGAAAGGATATGACGAATAGACACTTCCTTTGAAATTCAAACTTTTGAAATAAACTGTCACCTTGTCGACAAGGCTTCCTTGGGGTTGTCGACAGGCCTAAGTTATTTTTGGTAATTTTTTTTTCTTTGAAAATAACTTATATCTCGTATTAAAACTATTTTAAACTTTATATATATATACTTAACTATAGTTAAAATACATAAGTAAGTATAGAGAATAATATTTTGGTATATATAAATTTTACTATAATTTTATATTTAAATCTAAGTATAAATATTAAAAGTTAAGTATATTATAATTAAAAGATAGTTTAAAACCAAGGATAATTTGTTTTTGAAAATAAAGATTATTTTGAGGCTAAAAGTATTTTAAAACCAGGATAGATGTTTTTTATTTTTAAAAGAAGATTTTGAAATCATTTTGAAAACAAGATATAATTTTGTAAAACATTTAAATAAAAGTTAGTGGATACAAAACAATGTTCCACTAGATTTTTCGTAGGTTCCATCCTACTTAGAGTTCAATCCCTTTAACGGGCTCGAAGTGGATTCCATTCCACGAATAAAATGGATTTAAGATGTCAGTGCTTTTCTAGGAGTTTTAACAAAATTCCTAACTAAATTACTTATATTGAAATCTTGAACTCTTGATAATCTTGATACTCATGAGTCTTGAATCTTGATATCTTCGATCTTGAGTTTATCAATTCTTGAATCTCTATATTGTACACTCTTCATTCTTTGGTACCTGCATATATATCCTGCATATACATATATATCTAAACAATAATGTTAGTATTTATATTTTATAATCTTATTCTAAGGTTGTTGTCATCAAAACCAACTTCTCAGGGACTAACATTTATCAATGATAAGTTCGAATATAAATTTGGTGAAAATAAACTTGAACTTCAACTAATTGTTCTATCAACCCCAAAAATCATTGAAAACAAAACAACTAATACGATTTTTAATAAAATGACATTCGTTTTCCCAAACCAGCATTCAACTTTGAAATTTTTTATGGTTTGGTTTTCTGTGTTAAGCTATGTCTCTCATACTTGACAAGACAAATGAATTAGTCTTTGAAAGGCCGTTTCATTTAATCTTTAACAGTATATTTTCTGATGTCGTGTGAATAATAATTGTTTCATTTTCGTGTAATATAGGTCATCCTTTTATTTTATTATTCTCCTTTCACTTGGGTTGACTGTGGAGACACGGTCAAAATCAAGTGTGGGAGGGAGTCTCATCTTCAATTTTAATTTTTCATGGTAATTTTTAATTTTTCATGATTTAATTTTTCTTTCCAAAGCTCGTAATTTTAAAAAAAACAAAAATTACAAAAAAAAATTAGCATATGAATTTACTTTTAGAAAAAAAAACTATAGGACAAAAATATGGTTTTGGTTATTAAATGTAATTTTTGAAAATTTATTTGTCTCAACAAAAATAAAAATAAAGTTTGATTATAAGTAACGATGGTTTAACTAGTATATAGGAATTCATAGGTGATAATTATGAGGTATATCCTAATGGTAATCTTTGTTTCAAAAGTGGTTAATTTAAAGTAAAGGCTATAACATTTTTGACCTTCTAAGTTAAGTGGTGCTAAGATGATTTTGCAAAATTATCTCTTAAAAAAAATTAAATTAAAAAAACATTAAAAAAAGGTTTTTATATAAATAAGAAATACCTAGAGTTATGTGTTTCACATAAGTGTGTACACTTGCCATGCGCTGTACTCTTCTCACGTAAGCTCGAAAGGCAGTGCATGATTGGTATATCTGGCCTTAGTTTATCTGAGTTGGGTGTATGTATATAAAAATTCTTTTATTAATAATGCCTACAGTCGATAGATGTACAAGCTTGTTTGTTCACTCGCCATGCTCAGTATCCTCCTCATGTAAGTCCGAAAGGCAGTGCATATGTGATATATCTGCCTCATTTTCTGAGTTAGGCATATGTAAATATTGTTAATATCAATAAAATTTTCAAATAAAGAGAGAGTAAGAAATTAAAATCCAAGCACCATATTTGACTTGACTTATTATTCAAAAAAAAATGAAAATACCACTTTGAAAAACTTTGATAATCAACCAAGGATCCATTTGATAGTTACACTAGTTATCAACCGAAACAACTAGCCAAACTAGAGTCTGTTTGTGATGATAACTTAATTTTTGTGGAAATTTTGGCAAGTAAAAGGACTTAAATTTTCAAGATAATGACCATAATTTATATTTAACTTATCCGTGCCAATTTAGAAGTAAATTCTTCATTTGTAAATATCTTCAAAAACTCGCATCTTTGTAAATAAATCTTTCATTTAGGAATTTTACGTTTCACATTTGGATTTTGTGGGTAATATCCGCTAAAAACTCTCATGAGACAACACTTGTCCTACTAGGGGCACCTAGAGGTTTAACGACTTGTTGCATACGCTCAATGTAATCATGTTCCTACGAAAACGAATTTATCTTAGTTTTAGTTTATTGGAGAATGAATAAAAAGATAAGTGTGGGAGTATTTAACGTGCACGTAAATGTGCATATTTTTACTTCCATATTTAATTTAATTTAAGTAATGAGAATATATGGTATTTTTACATGTGTAAATCAAAATATAAATTGTCATCAAATTATCTTTATTCATCTTTATATAGGGACAAATGGTTATTTTTGTATATGATTTAATTTTAGAAAATTTACTTGGATATTTTAATGTTATTTTGTAGGAATTTATATTCAAATGGAAGAGGTCTTCATAGAAATATGCAGTGTAACAGCCCTGTATTTTGTGATTATTTTAGTTGTATCTTTTAATTATTCAATTGAATTGCTGATTTAAAAACTTTATTTTATTTATTAAAATGAATAATTCTATTATTTTAAATATAAATTTTGATTTTTATGTGAATTATAATTCCAAACATGAATAAATAGAATATTTTCCAAAAATGTAAATTTTGGTCAAAACGGTCAAACTTTGACTTTTAAATTTAAAATTTAAATATTTGAATTCTGAATTTATCTTTTATTAGGAAAATAAATATAATTTCAAGAATACGGCTTTTCGTTTTGTTGAAATTCGATTTATATCGTGAAAGTTATGCTTTTTACAATATCGTATGTAAATTGTTTTATTTAACAAAATTGTTTATTTAATTTATATAAATAATATTTTGTTTGTTCTACTTTGTGTATATATATGTTACATGATATTCTATGCATATAATTTTATTTTAAAACATTTTATAAGTGTAGTTATAATTTTCAAATGTTGATTGTATTTTTGTTTTCAAAACTATAATGCTAGGGTCAATTATTAAACTATTTTCATATTTATATTCTATTTTTCCTTCAAATAATTATATATATTATTTTTCACTTTATTTTGTTCAGCTTTTTACTTTTATTTTCTGAATTTTTATTTCTTTATTTTTGATTAAAAGAAATAAGAAAACAAAGAGACAAAACCTTTCATTTGCTAGTGTCCTTTCATTTTCATTGCCTTTTCATTGCTTGCCTTTTCATTCTTTCTCTTGGCCATGCATTTTCTTTTTGCCTAGCCATGTATTCTCCTTAGCATTCACTTGAAAAACATCTCAAGTCTTCATTTCTCGTGGCAAAATAAAAATTGGTAATGGCTTCTTTCATTTTTCTATTTTTCTCTTCACTTTTTCTTATTATTTTCTAATGATTTTGCCTAGATCTTTCTTGTATTTTGCTAGGCCACTACCACCTTCATCTCCACCATCCTCTCCACCATCACAGCTGTAGCAAACATCTCCTCCTCTGACTACCACCTCAAGCCATGACCTTCAAATGGACCAAACATCACAATATTTTGCACAATCTCCTTGAAAACAATGCTAGCCAAGCCTATACTCCACCTACCCATCATCTATCACCTTCGCGACCCCCTTAGCCACCACCTCCATCCATCACATCATCTTTGACATCAGCTCTAGACCTATACCTGAATGATCAGATCTGAAACCCAATGGCCGAGCCCAATAGTGAGCAAGCCGAGCCAAAATGTTGAACATCTCCACTCTATTTGCCTTGTCCACTGATATTCTTCATGTTGCATCTACTACCACTTCACTACCTCTTGTTGCCGTGCCATATTGAAGCCATAACCTGAACCTATGACCAGCTATGGCTGAGCAAAAGATCCCCTTGGTTGAGCTCTTGAATGGTTAAAGAAAGATCGAATCACTTTGCACTTTGTTTCTTTTTATTTCAAGATATTTCGATATTGTTTTGTGTTATATATTTATGTATATATTGTCTTGTTTTGGGTTGTTTACAAGATGATAACTTGGCTCTATCCACTCACTTGAATCATAGTTGTGTTGTATCGTGCCATATCATGCTTTCTAGAATTCATTCGTGTAGTTCGATTTGCTAACTCCAGCTTGAAAAAGCGAGTCTTTCTCACTTTGACATTTCTACTTATGAAATGGTAAATCGATGACAAGTGTTTAGTAATTAAAAATGTTATGAAAGTTAATGATGATTATATGATATGTTATTTCATGTTATTACCCTATTAACTTTGTAAATCATCACCTGAGATATGATATATGACATTATATTGTGACATTTACATGTTAGTGTATCTGTTTATATTGTTTGTATATATGATCACACTACAAGTTCCCTGTAGAATAGAATCACTATGGGTTGAAATGATACATACCCGAATGGACTTTAGAATAGGAAAAAATTGTTATGGGCTAAAATGATAGGCCTGAGCGATTTTCATTTATTTTTATTTACTTGAGAATGCAGGTTTGAAATGATAGAACCCGAGTTTTCTTTTTAAACTGCGGATTTAAATGATATATATCTGTATCACTTAACCTAGATTAGGAAATTATATGCAGACCCCGTGGTATATTTTTAAATGATTTTTCTTAAGATATATACTTTTAAAGTGTGAAATTTTGATTTTTTAAAATATATATTTTATGGTTTTGAAATATTAAGTTTTGAATTTGTGAATTTAAGTATGTAAATTTGAAGTAAATGTGCTTTTTGACTTTAAACTACATTTTTAAAATGTAAGTAAATAACAGAAATTTAATTTAAAGTTTGGAAATGATATTTGAAGTAAAATGTTAAGTTTTATTTAATTTATAAGTTAATAAACAGTGAATTTTGACTTAACAAATGAATTGAGTTTTTAAAATTTGATATTCAATTATAAAATTTTATTGTGATAAATCATATGTTAAATTGATTTAAATGTGAAAGTTTAAATGCCTAAAAATATGATTTGTAAGTTTAAAATTTTCTAAAATTGAAGTTTTATTATTTTTGAAAAGTTATAATAAAATCTGGAATTTTATTAATAGCATTTCTAAAAAACGCTGAGGTCTTATGACGGCATTTTTAAATGCTGTTGTTTTGAATTTAACTATGTCGTAATAGCTAAATATCTATTACGGCATTTTATAAATGCCGTTGTTCCTGAACTAAACTATTTTGGAACTCTAAGCTACGATAGCACTTTATAAATGCTGTCATTGCTATAATTTGACAATGTTTTGAAATATTATAGATTTTAACACTATTTGAGTTATATTTTAAAATGTTAAATGATTTAACTTTGGAATTGATTATTTGTGAAATTTAGGAATTTAAATTTGAATTTTTAAGGAATTTAAATTGAATTTGAATTGAAATAAGGTTTACTTGGTTATGTGTTAAATGGAATGAAATGTAATGAGATAAATGAATTTTTGAATGGAACTTTGAAATGTATTTTGTGATGATATTTGAAATAATAAATAAATGAAATATTTTATTTTCAAATGATATTTAAATTTGACTATTTGAAATTGAATTCAAATAATGATTTGATAATGAGGTTTCGAAGGATATGATATTTTAATGATTTTGAAATGGTTTTGAATGTTATAATCTTTATTTTGATAAAGAATATGAATTGGGATGATATTTAATTTTGATAAAAGAATATTTGAAGTTTATATTTGTATGAAAGGATATTTGGTTTACTTGTAATTTGATTGTATATAAAAGATATTAGATTTATGAAATGAACACTTCAAAACTAAGTAATAATGAAGTTAAATTTGAGATATATGAAATTATAAAATTTAGTTTTGAAATATGGTATATTTAAAGCTTTGGATTGATGGTTTGAATTGAATTAAATTGGAATTTGAAATTTAGGTTTAATTGAATAAATTTGTAAAATTCAAAGAATTAAAGGAATGTACATGATTTCAAAATGTTATGACTTTTAGAATGTAATGATTTCAAGTATTTGGTTTTCGAAAGAGTTATAACTTTGAAAATTTTATGATTTTTGAAAGGTGAATATATGTTTGAAATGGAAATGATATTATATTGATTTGGATATAGTTTTGAAATAAAAATGCTTTTGGTTTTGAAGTATAAACTATTTTGAAAAGAATATAGTTTTGAAATGAAATGATTTGATTTTTAAAGTATAAACTATTTTGAAATGACCACGGCGTTATAATAACGTTTGGTTGTTAAAGAGACCGGGATAGGAAGTTGTCATACTCTCTGCCAACTCCAAAAACCACTTTAACAACCGTGTATGGGGTGGAAATTCCAAAACGAAGTAGGATGGTGGCGACATCCTTGAGGTGTATTACGTGGACGAACTCCCGTGAGTTTGCATAAGGTGGCTAAAACAGGAGCGATCTCGGGCCAAAAGGGTAGCTTCTCTGGTCGGACGCACTTCTTCGATACTATACTCTTACTTGTGGTTGATTTCATGGCCATCCTCCGATTTTGATTGGGAGTGTATTCCGAGGTGGGCGTATGTGGCTGCTACGTTATCACCAGCCCGTGTACATAATTGATATATCTATCCTGGCATTGCCTCGTGTGCCGTGTCACCTACCATAGTGAGCCTTAATACGAGTTTCTATTTGCGTCGTACATATGGAGTATCTTCGCATAGTCTCCCGATCAGGACATATGCATGTACAGTATAGAAATTGGCACTATTACGTGGGCAATATGGGTAACCCCTTAACACTATTTTAAAGTAAGTTTATTTTACTGTAGACATTATTATAGTAGCGCAATATTGGTACTAGCAAATAGTTTAATGGATCCTTACAGGATGGGCGATCCCAAGCAACCTTTAAGTTACTGATGCATTTTTGTTACTGTTCACTTGAGTTGATTTATAGTTCATAAGTATTTATGTTTTGACTCGAGTGGTTTGTGTTTTGCTTTACGCTCGAGTCAGACTGAGTTATTCAGCATTCAAGACTCACCTTCGAAGTTGGAGCTTTGCTTGAAGATCCAGCCATCCATTTTGCTTTCAGTATCCAGTGATTTCAGTGGTGTATTCTGATTTGTACCGGATGTATCTTGTTACTCTTCTGTTGTATCTTGTTTAACTCTGATGTATCTTATCTTGTATAGTAGCTTCATGAACTACTATCTCTTTAAATTCCATTGCATTATTATTTACTCTGTGTCCGTGATCTGTAATTATTTATTTACTGTATATTCTAAGATTCGCCAAATTTTATTTACAACGAGGTATTTTGAGCAATTCAAGTCCGACATGTGCGGATGCGAATGGTTGAAAATATCGAGTCATTATATGCATGCACGAAATTTGGATTCAAATAGAATAGTGCTTCACAGAAATAAATCAATTCATGAAATCATGGAGGACCCTACCTACCCATATACCATGATCTTCAATTAGGAGCTTATGCACATGTTCAAGCTACATGCACATTTAACTGGAGGATCATGCTCATGCTAATGATTACTTGATGGCTACATTTCCTAGCGGGGTATTTTGGATAGTCCTCAATTATATTGATTAGGGTTTTTGGCATGTATAAATACTCCTTATGTTTCATGTAATGAAGCTCTTAGCCTCCACTTTGGTTAATTTGGTCGTAGGAACAAACTATAAATATAAACTCTTTTTCCCTCTTTCATGGCTTCTTAGCCTTTTTCTCTTATGTAATTTTTGATATGCATTTTATTTCATGCTCTTTTAATTATTTTTCTTACTTTATGCAATTAGTGTAGCTTTTATTTCATGCAAGTAGGTTAGGTTTTATTTTATTTTAATTAGCTCTCTTCTTACTTTTCTTGTATTTTCCTCTTGTTTATGTTTATGTTGCAATCTACATTCGTTGAAATGATAACAAATATGAGAAGCTAAACCTCTTTAATTTAAAGGTAACGAGCTCTCTTAATCATGTAAATTCAACATTTTGCTAAATTTTTTTATCTCTTTTTGTGCTTAATGGAAATGTTTGATGTGGTTAAATTTGGTTTTTTTAGCTTTGAATTTGATAGCCTATGCCGTTGACATCAAATCAGCTATGCTTAAACAAACATAAACACAAGTTACCTCTTCATCTACATATGATGTTGGTAATGACGTGGCTTTGAGAATCAAAATTTAATGGTCTATATTACTAATCAATAGTAAATAATTCATGCTTAGAATAGATTTTATTTTCAACCTCATTTTCATTTTCATAAGAGTTAACAAGTGGTTTAGTGGGTGTGTTATAGTTTGATGGTTTGTATTGGGCTAATTAATAACACAAATAGGTCATACTTATGACAAGCACATCAGCTAAATTCACTAATGACCAAAAAAAGAGAGATCATAATTTCATTTTGTTGATTTATGTGAACATGAGAAAGAAATTACCTCTAAATTGCCATCTACTCTCATAATTTTTATCCACTTTTATTTTTTGTTAGTTTTTCGAAATTTGCAGCTAACACATATAAAAAATTTAGTTTAATTTGATCGAGTATAAATTTTAAAATCACTTTCAATGAAAGTTCCTTACGGATCGACCAGTACTCACCACATACTAAAATTGTATGCCGTGCGCTTACGGTTATTTTTAATTAGATATTTTGGCTATTTTCTAATCCGATTGAAAATTCGTTGTTGTTAAACAATATTGTAATAACCCTGTCATTAATTACCTAATTAATTAAAATTAGTTAAAGATAATTAATTTGTAATTGTAATTTGTGAAATTAATTCTCGTATTTGATAATATAAGAATGATTTTAAAGAACATTGTAAATTGAATTAAGTGTTAATATTGAGACTTGTTGTTAAAATGAGAAATTGCAATTTAGGATTTATAAAATTTTATCAAGGATAAAGAGAATGACCTTTGTTTTAAAAAGCTACATTTAATTGTACAAAACAATTCTATATTTATATAAATGGGAATTTTTATTCTGTGAGTGGGTTTTGGTGAATTTTAAGAGATTAAACTAAGTTAAATAAAACATTGGTTTAAGGTAAAAATAGCGTTTATAATAAGAGAATTGAGAAATATTTAGTAACACTTTCCTAAGAATCAAAAAATAACACTTCTTTTCTTATTGGGTTTGGTTCTTAACCCAAGTCCACGCAGTCAACAAGATAAATCCTCTTTCTCTTATTTTGTATCTTCCCTCCTCCTTTGTTAGTAAAAGAAAACAAACATAGAAAAACCAAAATAAAAACCCTACTCTAAATCAATCAAATTAAAGTGCAAATAAAAGGGCAATTGTTCTATGATGATAAGTACGAATCCTAAACCCTATCTCTATCTTTTAGAACCATTAAAGAGTGATTTTGATCTCATTTTAATTAGAATTGCTTACTAGTTGAATTTTTGTTCTTGAGTTTTGAGTGATTTTGGTGAAACAAAGGGTTTAACAATGATCAATTTGGGATCTAGCAAGCTATAGGAAGTTAAAAGTCGAGTTGAATACTCATTCTACAATCTCTAATTCATACGTGAATTGCTTTCATTTTGATTATGAATTGATTGCTTGAATTTGGATGATTATTTGATTGCTTGCTGAAAATAAATTGTGAAAATTGCTGCAGTAAAACAACGATATCTTTATGTAAATTGCTTCAAATTGATTGAAACTTGTAGTGGTAGAAATTTTTGTCAGTTAAATACAATTTTACATTTAATAATTTGTCAAAATTATGTAGTTTAGAGGGGTGAAATTGAATTTGAAACCGATGGTGTAGCTCTGCTATGCGTGATTTCTTTAAGTTGAAACCTGACATTAAAATTATCATAAATTTTGATGGTAGATCAAAATTGAGGTTTTTGAAGTTTAAAGAATTTTTTATAAGGAACAACTTTTCTGTTTATTATTTTTTGTAAATCTGCAGTTTACTAAGACTTATGTGGGTTTGAAGAAGAGGTATCATCTCTGTCCTGTGTTTAATCTTAGAATTCAAAAAAACAGACAATGTTTTAGGCATAACGTTTTCGTTACTTACTAGAATTTTATAATTTTTGAAGTTCTAGAAAGCATAGACTTTATGGTACAACTTTCATGTTTTTAGTTTTGCATAATTTTGAAGTCTAAACGGTCAAAAATTTGTTTCTATGTCGATGCCCTATCAATGAAGGACAGATCAGTTAATAAATTCAAATCTAAAAATTATTTCGATCATAAATTTTAACCGTAAATCCAAATTAGATGATCATTTTCTTGTTTCAAAGCCGAGACTTTTGTCTACAACTTTCATCTTTTAATTTCTGTAAAATTATGAGATTTGTGTGGTCGAAACTGCATATCTTTAAATCATAAATTTGAGTTAAACGAAGTAAATAGACGAGCTTCATGTACAAGTAATTTTACGAAAAAGAACTATTTTTAATTTATAAATCTAAGAATTACTTATAAATTAACTTAATAAATATTAAAAATGATTTTTTAGCAAGATATTTTATATATTAAGCATGTTTAGTAAAATATTTAACGATTGGGAAATATGACTTTGGAAATATATACAAATCTAATCTATTTTTACATAAAAGTAATTATGGATTTGGAATATAAGTATTATGATTTATTAAATAAATAATATAGGATTCGTGGAATTTGAAAATGTATTTTTAAAAAGTACAAACTTAATCTATTTTTAAATAAAATGGTTATATTTTAATATGGATTTAGAAGAGTAATTAAATATGGTTTTAAAGTATATTTCTGTGAATAATACAACCATATGGAAATTTGAGACAACTTGGTGTATATAAGTAAAATCTTGGAACAATTCTGCGTTATGGAATATGTTAGCAAATCTGTAAATATTTTTATAAAGTTAAATAACGAACGGATTTGTGGAAAAATATAATAAGTGTTTTAAATAATAAACTCAAAAGAAAAAATGTTTTGGAACCTTAATTCTATAATTTGAGGAGTATTAATAACCAACTAAGTGTCATCGATTGATTTAAATGCTTTCGAATAATGCTTCGTTGAATATGGCATAACTCATTGAATAGAATGTTTGAGTCGAACTTACTAGCCTATTAGTGAATACTCGAATTTCACGTGTAATATGGGATGCCTTGGTTAAATTTGTGTGATTTCTATTAGGAAGTATTTTATACTTTAGAGTTGTATTCTCTTCTGGTGTGCGACAAGTGGTTGCTAGATCCTTAAGAGAATTTAGTTCAGGTTTTTCGATGGTATCCATAATAAGTGATACTTACTAGCTTTTAGTAAATACTTGGATTTCACCATACGGTATGTGACGTATTGGTTAAATTCTTGTGATTACTACAGGTGATAGTATTTGGCACTTTAGAGTTTACTCTCTTTTGGTGTGAGGCAAGTGGCTGCTAGATCCTAAGGAAGTTTATTAATGGATTTCTTTTCGAACATAATAATATAATAATATTAAGTAAATGGAGATTTATTGAGTCATGTTTTCTACGATCACCTTGATCGGTATGGACTATCCATAAGATCATTCTGTGCTCCCGGTCTGAGTATGATCCTTGGTATCGGATCAGTTCGAGTGATACCAATTTGTTTGTTTATTTGCAACGGGTCTTGAGTACAATCATTGCAATTATTTTGGACGATCATTACAATCGGTTTGGATTAAGATCTCTTGGATTCTGTATATTTGGATTATGTGACTATTTTGTGTTCGTGAAATAAATATATATTCTTGTGCCTTGTGTTCATGAAATTAATATATATTCTTGTGTCGTGTGTTTGTGAAATAAATATATGTTCTTATGTCTTGTGATGGATATTGAGTTAATTTTTAGCGAGTAGTTCGTGTTTGTGACTTAAACTTATAACTGTGTTATGAATTAATCATTGATATTTGCATGCTTAGAGATATTGTGTTTTGTTCAACGAATTCAGTGTTTAGTGACTAATTTGTGTTCACGATCTAAATGTATAAACATGTGTCTCGTGATGAGTTCTAAGTTAAATCTCGTGCCTTGTTACTTCTTGGACATTTGTATTACCTATATATTATTTGTTCTTGTGTTATATCTTGTTCTCGCCCGATTGGATATTTAGAGATAGCCTGACCTAGGTGTTATTTAACTCGGGTCAAGCTGAGACTTTTCAGGTTACAGGACAAGTTGACCTTTGGATGTTTGGGCTAGTAAGGAGATAAACACTTTTGATTATTTAGTTTGTCTCATTTAGGAAATTTGTGAATATTTTTATAAGATGTACAATTGAGATTAGAGAATTGTTAAACTTGTATAACAATTGAGTTTAGTATTTTATTTTGTAAACTCAAAATATGTATATGTGTAGATTTACTCCACTGTGATTTGTGACTATTATTTATATAATATATTGTTCCGATTTTGAGAAATTAGTGTGTCTATTACTTTGTGTTAATATTGTACACATCAAATTCAATTCAGATATTAAGTAAAAAGGTATAAATGACGTGTCAGTGTTAGTAAAGTTATATTCACATTTGATCTCCTTTAACAAGCCATATTCTTCGAATTAGTTGACAACATTACTTGTAATGTTCTTTGATAAACTGGGTATCACGGTGGGGTCGTTACAACTTGGTATCAGAGCCGTGTCAGAACATTGTAGCATATAATATTACGGATCCGAGACTTAGAAGACTTAGAGTCCTATCCCTTGGAGTGTGTGGTAGATAGATATATTAATTATCTAATGATCGGTAGGAATATAAAATGATTATCGGGATAATCATTTGGAGGTGTAAATTGATTTGAAAATTTTAAATTGATAAATTAGAATTTGTGAACTTCAAATTTTTGGAAATTAATAAGTAAATTCTTTTAGAGTTGAGCAAATTTTGGAATTAAATTGGAATAAAATACATTAAAGTGAACTATTTCCTTTTAATAGAAAATTTGGGAAATTTGCATAAATAAGTTTAATATCTAAATGATCTAGGAATAATCAAAGTTGCATAGCAGAATTTCAAACATTAAATTGTTCCGCTGTAAGTGATTATGTATGTTTTGTTTGTTTAGTCGATTGATTGCTAGGAATTGATTGCTTGGTTGCATTTATTTAAAATTAGATGCATGGATGTTAGTGATAATAAAATAAATGCATCTATACTTGTGATTATCTATTGTATTGACTTATCCAGACGTTGTTTAAGGATTCTGATCGATATGTGAGACGCCATGTTATCAATAGGTGTTCCTAAACATCGAACGTGACATTTTGACATAAGTAATAATCTAAAACTTGGAAATTTTAGTATAGATTACTTTCATTATGGAATTTTATGATGTCAATCTAACTAAAGTGTAATCATGAATTAGTAACATCTCCTATATGATATGAATTTGATATTAAATATTAATATGAAGTTTTGAGATAAGTGTAGGTATCTGAAGTTAAATAGATATCGTTTAAAAGATTATAAATCGTTTGCTTAAGGAATATTAGTGGACTTGCCAATATTTCAAATATAAAGTACGTATCATGGATCACATATCGCAGTTTTTGTGTTTTTTCCTATATGGTGCCTTATCCTTGAGATGAGATGTATATTGCGTAATTATATTCATATTGTAAATTTTTTGAAACACTAACCGCGCAAAGGAGACGCTGGCAAAATTTTCCGTAATTTGAGGCGTTATAATATTTTTGAGAATTTTGAGAAATTTTGGCAACAAAAAAATTAAGTTTAGTGTTATAATTTGGATTGATATTAATTGAATATTTTGGAAATAAAATTTGAAACCAGTTAACAAAATAATTGTTTCAAGAGAAATTTTATATTATGTATTTCTTTCATTAAAAAAATCGCGGAGACGCAATTTCTTGAAGGGGGAAGTCTGTAACAAACCCTTTGTTAATTACCTAATAATTAAAATTAATTAAGGATAATTAATTTTTAATTGTAACTTGTGAAATTATTATATTTGATAATATAAGAATGATTTTAAAGAACGTTGTAAATTTAATTAAATGTTAATATTGAGACTTACTGTTAAAATGAGAAATTGCAATTTAGGATTTATAAAGTTATATTAAGAATAAAGAGAATGACCTTTATTTTAAAAAGCTACATTTAATTATAAAAAACATTTCCATATTTATATAAATGGGAATTTTTATCTTGTGAGTGGGTTTTGGTAAATTTTAAGAGATTAAACTATGTTAAATAAAACATTGGTTTAAGGTAAAAATAGTGTTTATAATAAGAGAATTGAGAAATATTTAGTAACACTTTCCTAGGAATCAAATTAATAACACTTCTTTTCTTATTGGGTTTGGTTCTTAACCCAAGTCCACTTAGTCAACAAGATAAACCCTCTTTCTCTTATTTTGTACGTTCGTCCTCCTCTATCCGTAAAAGAAAACAAAACCAAAAAACCAAAAATAAAATCCCTAGTTCTAAATCAATCAAATTCAAGAGCAAATCAAAGGGCTATTGTTCTATAATGATAAGTAAGTATCCTAAACTCTATCTTTATCATTTAGAACCATAAAAGAGTGATTTTGATCTCATTTTAATTAGAGTTGCTTGCTGGTTGTATTTTTGTTCTTGAGTTTTAGGTGATTTTGGTGAAGCAAAGGGTTTAACAATGATTAATTGGGATCTAATAAGCTATAGGAAGTTAAAAAGTGAGTTGAATATTCACTCTACTATCTCTTATTCTATGTGTAATCGATTAGTTGCTGTTTGGATTGAATTAGATGGTTTTTTTTGATTGAATTTCTTTCATTTTGATTGTGAATTGATTGCTTGAATTTGGGTGATTATTTGATTGCTTGCTGAAAATATATTGTGAAAATTGCTATAGTAAAACAGTAATATCATGGTGTAAATTGCCAAATTGACTCAAACTTTTTGTTATAGAAAGTTCTTTCAGCTAACTACAAGTTCACTTTTAGTAACTTGTAAAAATTCTATAGTTTAGAGGGTCTAAATTGAGTTTGAAACCAATGGCGTAGTTCTGCCCTATGCAATTTCTTAATGTTGAAACCTGATATTAAAATTATCAAAACTTGTGACTAGTAAATCAACATCGAGTAAAGTATCTTTCATTTGAAAGGATTTTTTATAAGTACCAACTTTTTTTGACCCATTTTGGTAAATCTATAGTTTATTAAGAGTTATGTGCGTTTGAAGAAGCGGCATCATCTCTGTCCTGTGTTTAACCTTAGCATTGAAGAGAAAAAAATAGAAATTGTTTTAGGCATAACTTTTTCGTTACTTACCAGAATTTGATTATTTTTGTAGCTTTGGAAACCTTGGACTTTATGCTACAACTTTTTTCTTCTGAGTTTTGCATAATTTTGAAGTTTAAATGTTCCAAAATTTGTTTCTTTATTGATACCATGTCAATGAAGGACATCGTTAATAAATTTAAATCTAAAAATTATTTCGGTCATAACTTTTAAACCGTAAATCCAAATTAAATGCTCATTTTCTTGTTTGAAATCCGAGACTTTTTTCTACAATTTTTATGTTTTAAGTTTTGTAAAATTATGAGATTTATGTGGTCAAAACTGCATATCTTTAAATAATAAATTTGAGTTAAACAAAGTAAATAGACATTCTTCGTATACGAGCAATTTTACGAAAGAGAACTATTTTTAATTTATAAATCTTAGAATTGTTTCTAAATTAACTTAATAAATATTAAAATTATTTTTTACCAAGTAATTTTATATATTAAGCATGTTTAGTAAAATATTTATCGATCTAGAAATATGACATTGGAAATACAAATCTAATCTATTTTTACATAAAAGTGATTATGGATTTGGAATATAAGTATTACGATTTATTAAATAAATAATATAAGATTCATGGAATTTGGCAATGTAGTTTTGAAAAGTATAAACTTTATTTATTTTTAAATAAAATGGTTATATTTTAATATGGATTTAGAAGAGTAATTAAATATGGTCTTAAAGTATAGTTTTGTGAATAATACAGCCATATGGAAATTTGAGACAACTTGGTGTATATAAGTGAAATCTTGGAACAATTTGGCATTATGGAATATTTTAGAAAATCTGTAAATATTTTTATAAAGTTAAATAATCAACGGATTTATGGAAAATTATAATAAGTGTTTTAAATAATAAGCTGTGACGCCTCACCTCTATACCCACGCTAGCCAAGAACATTATGGTGAATGCTGTCAACTAGCACGGAGAATAAGGCTGTTGAGGAGCGACCATCTGTATAATTGCTTTGTGCGAGTACCGATATGCCAGATAAAAATATAACTTTTCATCTCAAGAGGAAATCCGACATGCCGAAACAAACTCAAAGCTACTACACAGTGGCTATAAAGGTCTTCGGAAACAAATATAGAAATAAACACAACACAAATCAGTCACAGATAATTCATATCACAAAGGAGGAAGAAGATATGAATATACAACTAACACATGAAAGTGTATATCAGAGTAGTGGTCAAAAAGATCCACAATAATACAAAAGAATAACAACACGTGCTATACAAAAGAATACAACTATGAGTCCACATCTCAAGTGTACAACGAAATAAACTACTAATCTAAGTAGTTAGCCAAAAGTCAGAGGAATCAATCCCAAGTGAGAAGTCAAGCTGAAGCATCTATAACAT
Source organism: Allium cepa (assembly GCA_030765085.1). Classification (NCBI taxonomy): domain Eukaryota; kingdom Viridiplantae; phylum Streptophyta; class Magnoliopsida; order Asparagales; family Amaryllidaceae; genus Allium; species Allium cepa. Next base: position 105,061,089 of record CM060937.1, on the reverse strand, counting down.
CTCGGTCTGACCCGAGTATTATTTAATAAGAAAATAATAAACGGATCAGTCTAACTATAAATATCAGATGAAACGATATAGAATAAGAGATATGACTAAACACATAATAATCACAATGCCAAGCTGTGATATATATAAGTAATTGAAAATCAACAAGAGATTAATGAATATCACAAAATCTACACAAGAATCAAAAAAATGTCATACTCCTTATTTCGTTCACCAAACCATAAATATTTACGATTTTATCAATGTCAATCACAAAAGTCAATGACACACAAATTCATCAATGCACAAACATTGATAAAACTTATCAATGGAAATCACGAAAATTGGTGAAACACAAATTCTAGAAATCATCTCAAGAAATCCAGAAATCACAAAAGGGGGGAGGCCTATCACAAACGGGAGCATAAAGCTCACCAACACGTGTATCACAAACGGAACGCTAATTCCATGGTTGCTAACCATCACAAATTGAGCCGAAGCTCCACAAACGGCCCGAAGACCATGGGTTGCTACCCCACAAATTTGAGTCGAAACTCCACAAAACGGGGTTTAGTCTCCCTCGTAGACAAAGAGACATCACACATTGCTAGTCTAAATCACAAAGATGATCGTCATGATCAATGAGAAGTGTCGATTACACTAAGCTAGTAAATATATAAATTTAGCTTCATGTCCCATAACCATTAGCTTAACTTAAATATTTACGAACAAATTGTAGATCTCCACTAGAAAATTGTCACAAGAGTTTCAATCGAACAAGTCCAAGAATTAACCGACAAAGTAAACGCAAGCGTTTCATACCACTTGTTTTGCTAAGCCGTTTAATTAGATTTCTCATACGAGTGAGGTAAAGGTTTGTGTATATTAGTAGATTGGAAAACGGTTTTATAAATGAGTTTGATATTGAAAATATAGTTGAAATCGTTTTGATGAAGAGGTTTTGATATTTAATACTAGTATTGAAACCTTTAGATTTTTAAAGTGACAAATCACAAAATGATTGTAGAAACAATCGATCACCAATATTCAAATTCGAAGACGTGAATAAAATTCCAAAGAAATCGATACCAAATCCATAGAAATGGATATTCCTAAAAATCCGTAAAAAGAGTCATTAAAGACGGCAATAGTGATAACAACTAATCGGATCGACAAAAATCGATTAATATTGTAAGTTTTACTCAAAATTAGGAAAATAGGCAAAACATGGGATTTCCAGACGTCCGAGGGGTTGTCCAGACGTCTGGATTTGGTTTCTGGAAATTTCCCAGAAAACCATCCAGACGTCTGAAACCTAAAATCAGACGTCTGAAAAATATTCAGACGTTTGGAGGAAAGTCCAGACGTCTGGTTTTGGTTTCTGGAAATATTCCAGAAAACCAACCAGACGTCTGAAAACACAAATCAGACGTCTAACCTTATTCTAGATGTCTGGAACGATAATTCAGACGTCTGAAATTAGGCACTGCCTTATTTATTTTTCTGCCGTATTTTATTTTTCTCCAGGTTGCAAAACCAGACGTCTGGCATTGGTCTCCAGACGTCTGAAAACCTGGTAAGGGCAACAATTTGCTAGGCCATATGGCCAACACGATGTCGGGAGCGATTGAGCGAGCAACGACGACTAAGGATTCACGTCAAATGACAACCCGGCCTTATAGGCTCTTCGATACACCCCAAATATCGTGATCAAACATCCATAAAAGGATTTTCACAAAAATTGGAATATTCACCAATTCAATTCAAATCAGAAGCAAATGGATATGCACAAATGTTAGGAATTCATACCTGACCACAAAGATAGATATAGAAAAAGACGTGAGATAAAAATCTCACCTTTGAACCCAAACGATTGAAGAAGAAGCTCGAAAGCAAAGGAGAATCAACCACTCTTCAAATCCAACTCAATAAGCTTGATTCTAAGCTTTAAAAGAAGAACATTCCCAAAGTTAGGTTTAGAAATTTCTGAAATTGATAAGAGAATGAGTTGGAGAAGAAGAAGAGAAGCTTACCAATGGGTTCTTCTATTAGTTTGGAGCTAGAGTTTGATTTGCAAAAGAAAACTAGGGTTTGGAGTTTTAATTTCCCATCTCTCCCACCATTGATGCTTTAGAACTGAATAGAAGAGGAAGTGAGAGTGAATGGGGAGGAGTGGTTCAGATTTGAGTATAAGTTGACCATAGGGCTGAACCCAAACCCAAAGTGAAAAAGTAGCAAAAATCAACTTACTCCAAACATATCGAAGCTTATACTCAAAAAGGTCGTAAACGGCATTTTAAACTCAATGGGAGTGGTCCGGAGTCCTATTTCGACGTATGCAAAAAGTAGCTTTTCGGACTAAGTTCCGAGTATCGATAAAATATTTAAATAAAATATTTAAATATAAAAATCGACAAATATGCGGGTTGTTACATAAACTCAAAAGAAAAATTGTTTTGTGAACCATAATTCAATAATTTGAGGAGTACTAATAATCGGCTTAGTGTCATCGGTTGGTTTAAATGCTTTCGAATAACGCTTCGTCGAATATGGTATATAACTCATTGAATAGAATGTTTGAGTGGAACTTACTTGTTCATTAGTGAATACTCAACTTTCACCGGGTAGTATGGGATGCCTTGGTTAAATTCAAGTGATTTCTATTTAGAAGTATTTTACACTTTAGAGTTGTATTCTCTTCTGGTGTGCGACAAGTGGTTGCTAGATCCTTAAGAGAATGTAGTTTAGGTTTTTCGGTGGTATCCATTATAAGTGATACTTACTAGCTTTTAGTAAATACTTGGATATCACCATACGATATAGGACGTATTGGTTAAATTCTAATGATTACTAAAGGTGATGGTATTTGGCACTTTAGAGTTTACTCTCTTTTGGTGTGCGGCAAGTGGCTGCTGGATTCTTAAGAAGTTTATTCGTGGATTTCTTTTCGAACATTATAATATAATAATATTAAATAAATGTAGATTTATTGATTCATGGTTTCTACGATCAACTTGATTGGTATGGACTATCCTTGAGATCATTCTGTGATTCTGTGTTCTTGGTCTGAGTACGATCCTTGGTATCAGATAGTTCGAGTGATACCAATTTGTTTGTTTGTTTGCCAAGGGTTTTGAGTACAATCATTGTGATTGTTTTGGACGATCATTACGATCGGTTTGGATTTAGATCTCTTGGATTATGGATATTTGGATTTTGTGTTCGTGAAATAAATATATATACTTATGTTTTATGTTCGTGAATTAAATATGTATTCTTATGTCATGTGTTTGTGAAATAAATATATGTTCTTATTCTTGTGATGGATGTTAAGTTAATTCTGTTATTTTTTTAGTGATTAGTTCGTGTTTGTGACTTAAACTTATAACCATGTTCTGAGTTAATCATTAATATTTGTGTGCTTAGAGATATTGTGTTTTGTTCTATGAATTCAGTGTTTAGTGACTAATTTGTATTCATGACCTAAATGTATAAACATGTGTCTTGTGATGAGTTCTAAGTTAAATCTCGGGACTTGTTATTTCTTGGACATATGTATTACCCATATATATTCTTTGTTCTTGTGTTATATCTTGTTCTCACCCTATTGGATATTTATAGATAGCCTGACCCGGGTGTTCTTTTGCTTGAGTCAGGCCGAGATTTTCAGGTTACAAGACAAATTGACCTTTCGATGTTTGGGCTAGCATGGAGATAAACACTTTTGATTTTTTTAGTTTGTCTTATTTAGGAAATTTTTGGATAGGTTTATAAGATGTACAATTGAGATTAGAGAATTGTTAAACTTGTATAACAATCGAGTTTAGTATTTCATTTTGTAAACTCAAAATTTGTATATGTGTAAGTTGAGATTTATTCCGTTGTGATATGCGACTATTATTTATATGATATATTGTTCTGATTTTGAGAAATCGGTGTAACTATACATGATTTCAAAGTGAGTGAAGTTCGTATATGTGTCAGATTTTACATCTTATTACAAACATGAGTAAATATGACTTCAAATATATGAATGTACGATTTCAATTGTATATAAACTCTAAATATGTATAGTTTATGTACTGATTCAATGCATTTCAAAATGTCATTGAGTAAAGATTTTGAATGCATATGCTTTTCATGTATACAAGATTTCATCAACGCTTGGGTTCGAATATATAAGGAAGGCTATTAAGTAAAGGGAAAAGTGGGTCCTAATAACTTTTCAATGGCATTTCAGTTACTTGATCATGAACATAATTTGGAATATGAAAGGACATGATTTATGGCCACCCTAAATTGTTTCATGTAATACACACCAAAGAGCAGTTTGGTTCCTTTTTCTTTTCAGCAAGCTAAAAGTTTGTAGGAAACCCGTGCATCTGTAATGACCCGTAAATTTTTAATAATTTTTATTTGTTTTAATAATATATTTATATTTTAAAATATATGTGTTTTACAGTTTGCAGTACTTATACACTTTGATATGTATACTGTCTGGTTGTAGTTTTATAACAAAGGTGGTATTTTCTATGAAGGGATTGATTTCTAAACAATATAGATTTATAAATAATAGATAGTTATCTGCTTATATATATATATAACTAAACTAAGACTTTTTTTACAATATGTTCACATATAGTTCACTTATACCATTTATCTGCATCAATCCAGTTTCGATTTGTTTCGTCAATACCAAGTCATTATCTTCGTTTTCATCAATTTATAGCTTATTTTGATTTGTTTCCATCGATTTCAGCTATAATTCGTTTTGCCTTGCTCGTGTCTGTTTCCCTATGTATGTCCATGCCATTATCTCTATTGTCATTATCTCCATAGCCTTGAAAGGTGAGCAATCACTCACGATTAACGTACTTATATTTATTAAATTTGATTTCAGTTGAAATGACAATTGAAATATGCTGTTGTTAATTATTTAAATTGTTATATATGATATGCATTTATATGTAATTGTTCACCTATGGGATATGACACCATATCCTGTTGTTTATTTTATTTAATCACCGATGATATATTCCTGTCATATTATTACCATATTTGTTATCACTCTGCAAGTTCCTTGTTAGTATAGAATTCCCTATGAGTTGAAATGATACATACCCGAACGATCTATAGGATAGGAGAAAGTCGTTATGGGTTGAAATGATAAACCCAAGCAATTTTCATTGAATTGAATTAGGGATTGAGGGTTGAAAAATTACACCCGTATATATTTAAATTGCGGATTGAAATGATAAATATCTATATCACTTGGCCAGAGGATACAAAATTATATACGGACGCCGTTGGTCTATATATAAATGTTTTGAAAATGATCTCTATGGTTTTGAAAGGAAATATATATGGTTTTACATAATATTGAAAATATTTTATATATCAATAAGTTTTAATATAAAGTAGATTCAATAATAAGCTTTAATTTAATAAAGTTTGATTTAATTAATGTATAATATGTATGAGTATTTATTTAAAATTCTATTTTAAATTAGATTTTTATAATGATTTTATAAGTTAAGGTTGGGAAGATAAATCTGAAATTTATTTGAAATTGTATTTAATTAAGAATTTTATTTAATTAAATTGATTTGATTTGAAACTATTGAATTTTAAATTTAAAGATATGATTTTATAACTTGATTTTTGATTTTAGTAATTTAATAATATTTCACGTTTAAAAAAATTGAAGGAAATATTTAGTAAAATGTAATTTAAGGTTATTTAAGTAATATTGAATTTATTAAGTGAACATTTCAAGACTAAATAATAATGAAGTTAAATCAAGATCTATATGAAACTGTTAAATTTAGTTTTGAAAATGTTGAATATTTAAAGCTTTGAAATATATTGAAATTTAAATGGTTTATTTTATGGTTCAAATCTATATTTGAAATCGATATAAGTTGAATTTGTTTATTTATAAACTAAATTAAATTGAAATTGATAAATTGAGATTGAATTAAATTTGAATTCGGAATTCGTGTTGATTTGAATCGTTCTGTGAAATTTGAGAAAATTATAAATATTGTACTTTATAAATTATTTAATATATATACTATTTTAATATAAAACTATTTTAATATAACTATTTTAATATACTAATTATTTTTATATAGACTACTTTATTTATAAACTATTATATTTTATATACTATTATTAAACTGTTTAAGTGGTGGAAGTTATGATTTTAGAGATATGGTTTTCCAAAGAATTATAATTTCAAAGTGTTTTGATTTCGAAAGTGTTGTAACTTTGGAAGTGCTATAATTTGGAAATAGATATATTTGAAATAGAAATGATATTTTGGTTTTTGAAGTACAAATTATTTGGAATGACCACGGTGTTATAATGACGTTTGGTTCCATGGATTCTTAGAGGATGGTTATCCCAAACATCCTTTGAGTTACTTGTATTTTAGTTGATATTTCACTTGAGTTAGATTTATTGATATAAGAATGTTAATCCTGACTCGAGCGTTTATGTTTTGCTTTACGCTCGGGTCAGACTGAGTGATATAACATTTGAGACTCGCCTTTGGAGTTTGGAGCTTCGCTTTGAGATCCAACTATCGATTCAGCTTTCAGCTTTTCCAGTTGATTTGTTCAGTGTTGCAATCAGTTTGTATTTGAAACTTCACTGTATTTGAGATATTCTATTGTGTTTTATTTTAAACTCTGCTATGTATATGGTAGCTTTATGAACCACTATTTATCTATTCCGCTGTATTATCATTATATTACTCGGTGTCTGTGATTCTGTGATTGATTTGTTTATTGTATATGCCGAGTTTTGCCAAATATAAATTAACAATATGATATTTTGAGCAATTCAAGTCCGACATGTGCAGATGCGAATGGTTGAAAATACCGGGATGTTACAAGTGGTATCAGACCTGGTTTTAGGCAAAACTTAGCATATGTAGTAGATTTAATTACAGAATTACTTTCGTTCCTGCTTTAATCTCTTCCTCTTTGATTCGGTTTCCTTTGAATTTTGGAACGCTCCCACTTGTTCTAAAATCCATTCTTCTCTCCCTTATTTGTATTCTTTTGATTCTAGAGCATCCCATAACTCCACTTCGAATGATCTCTATAAAAAAAATCGGCGATCCTGCCAATCTTTGAATGATTTGTAAAGGGGTAAAACTCCTTTACAATTGGCATTGATTCACCGGAGATTTCTATACCTTAGTTTAGATGCTGCTATCTCTTGCTATGCCGAATTCTACCTCTGGTAATCGAATGTCGATTTCCTTAGAATTCTGCATCGATCGTACTGAAGTCACGGTTGACCCGATTAAGGTCGCCTACGATTTATATAAGTTTATTCATCTTCTATTTTGTAATTTAATTATCTCATCTTCGTTCAAGCCTATCTTCGAATCAGAAATCTATTTGATTAGGGTTCCTTTTATTTGAATCTCTATCTTTTTTTTGAAATCCATTCTTGAATCATTCTTTCAAAAATCGTATTTGTTTGTACTTTAGAAATTGTTTTATATATCGAAATTATTATTTTGATAAGTAAGACTATATTCTTTATATAAAAGTGAAAATGTTTTCGATAAGGATTATATACCTTTTAAAAACGAGAATTTGAAGTTTCGAAAGAAAATTAAAATTTGAAAATTATATAAGAAATTGATTTACATAAAAATGATTTATAATTGAATGGTTTTAAAATTGAAATTTGAGAAATTGAACTCCGATAATTTGAAATTGGTTTTAAGATTTTGAAAATATATAATAACACGATTTGTAAGTATTTTCTGAATAAGAAACGTTTCAAATGACTTCAAATGAGTTCCAATGATAGTAAAGAAATTTCAAAGAAGTTTTCAAAAAAAATAGAAATCCAGAACTCACTTATGTCGTTGGAGAATAATTTTGCTGATGAGTGAACGCATCATCGACATTGATTTTCGAGTTTCAGAGTGGGGGAGAAGCCATTTTAGTAGCTTTTCTATGCGTTTGATTCAGCGAAACCAATTTTGATTTCAAATTCTGAAGCATGATTTAATATTCGAAATATATATATATATATATATATAAATATAAATATATTTGAAACGATTTGAAGTGAGCCCGATGTTCAGTCCTCGAATTTCAGATTTTATTTGGTATAACCCTATCTATTGAGACTGATTTACTGATTGGATGCTGATTTCCAACTCTTCGATTGAAAATTTGATTTCTCCTACTATTTTGTATGTCCGAACACTTCCAAATCGAGGTTTGATCTTCAAAGCTAAGTAATTTTGAAAAGTATAAATTATTTGATAAAGCGTATAAGTTTAGTTCAAATGTTTAAGTATGAAGTAATATGATCTAAATAAGTTTGAAACTGTTTTGTTAAGTAAATGAATAAGACTATTTTGAATTATACTAATGTGAAATTTAGTTTTAATTTTTTTACGTTGTAACATCTTTTATAAAACTAGATACATACATACATACATACATACATACATACATACATACATACATATACGTGTAGAATAATAATTTTCAAAAGGTAAATTGGATCTTTCAAATATAAATAAATAGTTTAAAGGTTTTAAAGGGATGGTTATAAACTTGATAATCATATTTTTGGGTATAACTGATTTTGAGAAAAATATTTGGTTTTGAAAATAGATTGGAATATAAAGCCCAGTATTTATATGATGATTTTGGAAATGAATTTGTTTGACCTAAATTATGTTTATTTGGAAACTAGGATAGTTCTAAACCTATTATTTTGGAAACTTTGAAACTGAAGATATTTAATTTGGAAGAAATAATTTGGTGAAATCATATATCATTTTGAAACTGAACTGATATTGAAACTAACTGAAACTGAGAACCTTATTTTACTAAGTACTTGATTTGGGAGTTATCAAACTTATATAAAATTGATTTGTATAAGTATGAAGTTGATTCGAAAACTATTGATTTGGAAAGGTACTCAATTTGAAAAGCAAAATCTTATATAATCGAAGTCTGTATAAGTATGATTTGATATACTATTGATTTTAGAAAGTATTCGATTTGAAAATGAAATCTTGTATATAATTGACTTTATATAAGTATGATATTTGAAATTGATATGAAAGGGTACTATATGATACATATTTTCGAAGTAAAGATATGAAAGTGCCTTGTGCTTGATATCCTCTTTGTGGCCACATTTTGGATTCATTCTTTCGATATTATTCACTCTGATTTAGGTTTTCCAGATATGATACTCGAGTGTCCTTCGAATTCCATGGTGTTACCCATGGTCTTACGAACTCGACTGCATAGCGTAATTCGCAAGGCCGTGATTACTTAAAAGGTACGGATGTTTCCTGGGGGATCCAGGCGTAACCATCGTGTATCTGCGATCTATGGTCGTTTTAGTAGCGTAATCCGCAAGGCAGAGATTGCATAAAGGGTACGGATGTTTCCTAGGGGATCTAGGCATAACCATTGTGTATCCACAATCTAAGGGTTTTTTGGTTATCATGGCGAAATTCGCAGGGCAGTGATTGCTTAAAAGGTATGGATGTTTCTTGGGGGACCCAGGCGTAACCATTGTGTATCTGCGATCCATGATTCGACTCGATTCATTTGATTTGTTTGGATTGTACTTTCCATATCGGTTTTGAGGGTTTTTCGAGTATTTCTCACTGGATGTTGAAACTGGTCAACTAAGTACTTGGAGAATTCTAGCTTTGCGCCTGATCAACACATGGTCAGAGTCTGCAAGAACGAGGATAAACCTGTTAAGACATCGAGTAATAAAAATATTTTGATAAGTATTATATAAAGGATATTTTGATCATTTTTCTTTCTAAAATAATTTAAAATGTTTAAAATATTGTTATTTATACACTACATGGGTTAATAGTAAATTATTTGTGTTATAAATATTTTAGAAGTTATTAATTAAATAAAACATATTTAAAGTAAATGATTATTGATTTATTAATAATGTTCGAAAAGTATCTTGAGATAAATTAATAAATTTATGAATTATGGGTATAATAAATGGGTTTAACCAAATTATTTAATATTAATTAATTTAAATTGAAATTTATATAGTTTTAAATTAATTGCTTGTCTTGTCTTTCAATCTATTTTTCTTTCTGGTTGTTTCTATTCTCCCACCTCCTTCCTTTTCGGGGACGAAAAGTTTTGAGTGGGGGAGAGTATAACGACCCGTAAATTTTTAATAATTTTTATTTGTTTTAATAATATATTTATATTTTAAAATATATGTGTTTTACAGTTTGCAGTTATACACTTTGATATGTATAATATTTGGTTGCAGTTTTATAATAAAGGTGGTATTTGCTATGAAGTGATTGACTTCTAAACAATATATGCAACGACCCGCCATTTTTTACCGTTCAAATCGACAATAATACACACATGTCAGACTTGAATGATGCAAAATAACATATTGTAAATAAATTTGGAGCGAATGAAATCAAATACACAGAATCACAGACACAGAACAATCAGAATAACTCGCAGCGGAATACAAAAATAACATAGTAGTTCATGAAGCTACTATAACAGAGTCTCAACCCAAATACATAATAACAGTCTGAAACACATAATAGAAATCCTAAATACATAAAAGTTCACTAATACATGAGATAAACTATAACAGCTAAAACAGATATATATATATATATATATATATATATATATATATATATATATATATATATATATATATATATATATATATATATGCAGAATCTCCAGCAAAGACCAGCTCCAGAAAGAGAATCCAAAGCTGTGAATACTCAGGCTGACCCGAGCATAAAGCAGAACACAAAACACTCGAGTCAGGACAATATATATACTTATATAATGTAAACAAACTCAAGTGAACTGTAATAAGGTACAAGTAACTTAAAGGATGCCTGGGACCGCCCATCCAGTATCAGCGTATCTCCAGATCGGGAGACTACCCTAAATACTCCATTGGCTACGGAAGAAAAACAAACTCGTAGTAAAGGCTCGGTATGGTAGGTGACACGGCACACAAGCCAATGCCAGTGTAGATATACCAATTACGCACATGGGCTGGTGGTAACGCAGCAGCCACATACACCTACCTCGGAACACACTCCCATATCAAAATCGGAGGATGGCCATCTAATCAATCACAAGTAAGAGTATAGTATCGAAGGAATGTGTCTGACCAGAGGAGCTACCCCTTTTGGCCCGAGATCGCTCCTGTTTTAGCCACTTTAAGCCAACTCACGGGAGTCGGGTCCACGTAATACACCTCAAGAACGTCGCCACCATCCTACTTCATTCTGGAAACTACACCGCGTACACAGTTGTTAAAGTAGTTTTCGGTATCGACAGAGAGTATGTCCATATCCGATCACGGTCTCTTTAACAACCAATCGTTATTATAACCCGTAGTTATAATTTAAAAAATCATAGTTTATACTTCAAAATAAATTAACAATTCAAATTCAAATCTTTATCAAAATAAAGATCCAATCATTTCCAAACCATTTCAATGTATCAAAATATCATATCTTTCAAAATTCATTTCAAATCATTATTTGAATTCAAATCCAAATATACACATTTAAATATCCTTTTTAATTCAGAGATATCATTCATTTATTATCCTTTTTAATACAAAGAAATCTTTCAATTATTATCATTTCAAATCACCTTTTAAATAGTTTATATTTAAACCAAAACAATTCATTTAAACTATTTAAAAGAGAAGTCATTATATTTACAATCATATATTCAGTTTCCAAAAATTTAGACAAATTCTGAGCTCATTTATTTAAATCAAAACCTCAAACATTCATTTCAGCCTACCCCAACACATATAAAGTGCTACTGTAGCCCTTTATTTAGTTCCTGATTTTAATTATCTTTCTGCTATTGCAGCACTTACCAAGTGCTGTAATACCACTTAGTTATAATTTATACATAGTTCATTTGTATCAACCACATCACTTACAAAGCGCTGCAATATCCTTTACGTTAGAAATAATAGCATTTCAAAATACTGTTAATTACATTTCCAATATTCAATATAATTTCACAAACAATTAATCTTTTTTTTTCTTTTTTTCCATTAAGCTTACAAAATCATATAATTTCACTTTTAAAACAATCATTTAAAATATCCTTATATTTATGATTTTATAAGGTTAAATTTCCATTCAAAAAACAATATTTAATATTAATATTCACATATTAAATTCACACATTCAATTTCAATTCTTTATAATTAAATTTTAACTTAACATTTAATTTTACATTTTCAAATATAACTCATTCTCATTTATTTACTTAACTTAAAATTTCACTTTTAAACAAAATTCACAAATTTCCAATTTAAGTTACATTTCAAAATTCGACTCAATATTCATTCATTTAACATTTAACTTTATTCAAAAATCACTAATATATTATAAAAATATCATTTTAAATTTATTTTAATTCAAAATATAATAAATTTATCATATTTTCATATTTAATTTAAATTCCATTTATCACAAATTATAATTTCCAAAATAACGAACATTTCAAACTTTCAAACTTTACCATTAATTTATTTCACTTATAAATTTTCATAAAATCAATAATACTTTAAAAAAACATTTTTATTTAAGTTTAAATCAAAATATTATAATATTTACATTTTAAAATATTTTAAAAATTTTAAAAAAATATATTTTAACCATGGTTCTGTTTATAAAATTTTCTAGCCTAAGTAAAGTGATACGGGTAATATATCATTTCAACCCGTAATTTACAAAGAAAACCCGGGTTTTATCATTTCAAACCTGCATTCCCAAGTAAACGAAAATAATTGAAAATCATTTAGGCCTATCATTTCAGCCCATAACGATTTTCCCTTATTCTAAAGTCCGTTCGGGTATGTATCATTTCAACCCATAGCGATTCTAATCTAAAGGGAACTTGCAGTGTGATAAACTGATAAAATTAACAGAACAGCTTAATATAACAGTAACAAATGATATAACATGTGTTTAAGCAATGGTGAACATCATATAATCATAACATAGCAAATATAATATGGTGATGCATTTTACAGATTCAAATGTGATCGATTTACTAGTTATATAAGTATAAACTGTCTGGTGAGAATAACTCGCTGGTATAAGTTGGAGATGACAACAAACAAATGCACAACTGAGGTCCACAAAAGCAAGATAGCACGACAAATATTTGAGATTGAGAGAGCCAAAGATTAATTGCCTTGAACACATTCAAACAAGATAATAAAAACAACATAAGTTTTAACCCAAAATACGATTAATAATGTTAGGAATAAATGCATAAAACAAAAACAAAGTCTTTGCACTTGCTTTCTAACACTAATGCTCAGCCATTGGTCAGGTTTGCATGGCCAAAGTGTGCTAGGGTCTGGTTTGGGTTCAAATGGTCGGCTAAACATGTAAGAGATGATGGTGCAAAGGTATGTGAGCATGAACTACAACACAAAGGCAAACTACATGGTTTCTAAGCCACATAAGGTCACGACCAAGGAAATACAAGTCACGATCAGGTCTTTAGTGGGTCAGGTACAGGTGTGGCAGTAGGTGTCAGGTCAGGAAAAGTTGGTGGTGGTGATGTAGGTGGCGGCCAAGGGAAGTTTGGAGGTGGTGGTGCAATGTGTGTTCGGCTATGCTTCATATAGGTGTAGTTTGGTGCATTTGGTGGTGGATCTTCAATCAAGGGTGGCTTGGCTTGGGATAGTCAGTGAGGAGGAGGTGGTGGTGATAGGTTCAAGAGGTGGTGGAGGCGGCCAAGCTGAAGGAGGAGGCAGACCGAACCTGAAGAGGAAGAAAGCAAGTGCAAATTCAATATAAACAAGCATAAAAATGAAAAAGAAAAGAAGATTTTACCAAACTTTTTTTGGAGATGATGGCGCGGAAATTTTTCAGAGACGAGAAGGAAAAATGTTAACGTGAAAATGAAAGAGAGAATTTGGCTGAAGGTAGGAGTTATGGCAGCAAATATGGAAAGGTGTTGGTTGAAATGTGAAAAGGTGTGAATACAAAAAGACTTGAGCAAATCAAAGGTCAAAAACTCTTTGAATTACCATATTTTCTTTTTAAATTTTATATAACTGAAAAATATATATATACATTCAGATAAAAATACGAAAATTTAGTAAATAAACAAAAATAAAAAAATAAATATTAATTATATATAATTAAATTAAGAAAATAACAAAGAAAATGTAAACGAGTCTTGAAAATTTGAAAATAAATGAAACAAACTTTGAAATTTTTTTATGTACTTGAAAAATATTTATAAATAAAGATAAGAACACAAGATAAAAATGCATTCACAAAAATAAATAAATAAATTTTAATTAAATATAATTTAAATGAAGAAAATAGCAGAAAAAAGGAAACTACGCTTTAAAAATAGAAAATAAATACAATAAATTTTGGAAATTTTGTATTATCACTTTAAAATATTTAAAAGAATAAAATATATGTAACATAACATATAATACAAATTTGAATAAGATATGAAAAATAAAAAGATTATTTATATAATTTAAAATAAACAATATTGTTAAAAAAACAATTTACACCCAATATTGAAAAAAACATAACTTTCACAATATAACTCCAATTTCAACGAAACGAAAAGCAGTATTATTGAAATTTAATCTATTTTCATAATTAAAGATAAAATTAAAAAATTTAAATATTTAAATTTAAAATTTAAAAGTCAAAGTTTGACCATTTGACCAAAAATTAACTTTCTAGAAAAAATATTCAATTTTATTCAAGTTTGGAAATATAATTCACATAATAATCAAAATTTATATTTAAATAACAAAATGTATTATTTTTAATAAATAAAATAAAGTTTATAACCAGGAAATTCAATTTAACATAAATAAAATATATAATAAAATAATCACAAAATACAGGGTTGTTATAATATAGATTTATAAATATATAGATAGTTATCTGCTTGCATATATAACTAAACTAAGATTTTTTTATAATATGTACACATATAAAGTTCACTTATTCCATTTATCTGCATCAATCCAGTTTCGATTTGTTTCATCAATACCAAGTCATCGGCTTTGTTTTCATCAATCTATAGCTTATCTTGATTTGTTTCCATCGATTTCAGCTATAATTCACTTTGCCTTGCTCATATCTGTATCCCTGTGCATGTCCATGCCATTATCTCTATTGTCGTTGTCTTCATAGCCTCGAAAGGTGAGCAATCACTCACGATTAACGTTCTTATATTTATTAATTTTGATTTCAATTGAAACGATAATTGAAATATGCTGTTGTTAATTATTTAAATTGTTATATATGATATGCATTTATATGTACTTATTCACCTATGGGATATGACACCATATCATATTGTTTATTTTATTTAATCACTGATGATATATGCCTGTTGTTATTATTATTATCATCATATTTGTTATCACTCGTAAGTTCCCTCTTACTATAGAATTCCCTATGGGTTGAAATGATACATACCCGAATGATCTGTAGGATATGAGAAAATCGTTATAGGTTGAAATGACAAACCCAAGCGATTTTCATTGAATTGAACTTGGAATTGCGGGTTGAAATGATATGCCGTATATATTTAAATTGCGGATTGAAATGATAAATATCCGTATCACTTGACCATAGGATAGAAAATTTTATACAGACACCGTTAGTCTATATATCTGTAAACAAATATTTTGAAAATGATCTCTATGGTTTGGAAAGGAAATATATATGGTTTTACTTAATATTGAAAATATTTTATATATCTATAAGTTTTAATATAAAGTAGATTCAATAATAAGCTTCAATTTAATAAAGTTTGATTTAATTTATATATAGTATGTATAAGTATTTATTTAAAATTCTATTTTAAAATAGTTTTTTATAATGATTTTATAAGTTAAGATTGGGACGATAAATTTGAAATTTACTTGAAATTGTATTTAATTAAGAATTTTATTTAATTAGATTGATTTGATACTATTGATTTTAAATTTAAAGATATGAATTTATAACTTAATTTTTGATTTTAGCAATTTAATGAATATTTCACATTTAAATAAATTGAAGAAAATATTTAGTAAAATGTAATTTAAGGCTATCTAAATAATATTGAATTTATTAAGTGAATATTTCAAGACTAAAATAATAATCAAGTTAAATCAAGATCTATATGAAATTGTTGAATTTAGTTTTGAAAATGTTGAATATTTAAAGCTTTGAAATATAATGAAATTTAAATGGTTTATTTTGTGGTTCAAAGCTGTATTTGAAATCGATATAATTTGAATTTGTTTATTTAGAATCTGACTTGAATTAAAATTGATAAATTGAGATTGAATTAAATTTGAATTTCGAATTCGTGTTGATTTAGATCATTTTGTGAAATTTGAGAAAATTATAATAGTATACTTTATAAATTATTTAATATATATACTATTTTAATATAAAACTATTTTAATATTAACTATTTTAATGTACTAATTATTTTAATATAAACTACTTTATTTATAAACTATTTTTTTATATACTATTATTTAATTGTTCAAGTAGTGGAAGTTGTGATTTTAGAGTTATGGTTTTCCAAAGAATTATAATTTCAAAGTGTTTTGGTTTCGAAAGTGTTGTAACTTTGGAAGTGCTATAATTTGGAAATAGATATATTTGAAATGGAAATGATATTTTGGTTTTGAAGTATAAATTATTTGGAATGACCACGGTGTTATAATGACGTTTGGTTCCATGGATTCTTAGAGGATGGTTATCCTAAACATCCTTTGAGTTACTTGTATTTTAGTTGATATTTCACTAGATTTGGATTTATTGATATAAGAATGTTAATCCTGACTCGAGTGTTTATGTTTTTCTTTACACTCGAGTTAGACTGAGTGATACAGCATTCGAGACTCACCTTTGAAGTTCGGAGCTTTGCTTGGAGATCCAACTATCAATTCAGCTTTCGTCTTTTCCACTTGATTTATTCAGAGATGCAATCAGTTTGTATTTGAAACTTTACTATATTTGAGATATTCTGTTGTATTTTATTTTAAACTCTATTATGTATATAGTAGCTTCATAAACTACTATTTATCTATTCCGCTGCATTATTATCATATTACTCTGTGTTTGTGATTCTGTGATTGATTTGTTTACTGCATATGCTGAGTTTTGCCAAATATAAATTAACAATTTGATATTTTGAGCAATTCAAGTCCGACATGTGCAGATGTTAATGGTTGAAAATACCGGGATATTACAACATCTCACTTGTACAGATTTTGAATGAGCATGATTTCAGATATACCAGCTATCGCATACGTCAAACAAAAAAAGTCTTTGGGATGCTAGTATTGAATGTATATGTTCTATATGTGAAAAGTTTTAAATTCATAGACCACAACATACTTTTGGTGTTTTAGGAAATCTTAAGCATATATCGGGTTTTAGGAAATCTTAAGCATATATCGGGTTTGGCACACGAAAAAAGGATATCAGGTCCAAGTTTCGGGAAAAACTAGATGGTGTCGAATGAATTAATTGATATCGTAAGTTATTGGTGACTTCGACCATATCGAATAACATCATGGATGTCGGCTACATCAATGGACTTATATGCATTAAGTGGTTTCATACACGCTAATTTCGTATATCTAAATTTTCCCATACACCACTTTATATAACATGATTTCAAATACATATATATTTATGACTTCGAATCGTGAAGTTCTGTAAAATAGACCCTCTTATGCTAGTGAAATTCTACTGGTGAAACTCTGATTTTCCATTTCAAAACCAGAATTTATATATGATAATATAAGTCTTTATTATAAATCATTTTCTAGATAAAAGTTATTTCAAAAGAAGGGATTCTTATAGAAAAGCATGTTCTTGTCTACGGAGTCTATCAATTCATAGATCATGACTTTTCAGACTTGCAAAGAAGATATTTCTTTTCGCTAAGAAAAAACTGAGATGGGACAATTGTAACGACCCACTATTTTGTACCATTCGAATTCGACAATAATAGAACATGTCGAGCTGGAATAGTTCAAAATAATAGATTGTAGAATAAATTTGGCAAAACTCGGAATATACAATAAATAAATCGCAGAATCACATACACAGATATCAGAATCTCGCATCGGAAATTAAAAATTTAGTGGTTCATGAAGCCACTGATACATCTTTACAAAACAGAACTTACATTGTCTATAATCCTCAATACAAATTTTAACATACACAGATAGAGAGTCTTCAAAGTCTTGAATTCCAGAAAGGATAAAGGCTGAAACAACTTCCAATAGCACGAATGATCTACTGAGTGTCCTAGCTACGGAGAAGAAACTGAAGCTGCAACTCAGGCTGACCCGAGCGTACAATAAAACAAAACACTCGAGTCAGGACATACATACTTATATAATGTAAGCTAAATCAAGTGTACTGTAATATATAGCAAGTAACTCAAAGGATGCCTGGGACCGCCCATCCTCTAAGGATCCGTTAAACTATTTACTATGTAGTATATTGCGCTATTATAATAGTGTCTATTTATAAAGTAAACATACTTATTTCTTAGCATTAAGGGGTTACCCATATAGCCCTTAACACGTAATAGTCCCAGTAGTCCATCCAATATCATAGCTCCTCCTACTCGGGAAGCAACTAGAGGATACCACACGGGCTACGGGAGAAAACCAAACTCGTACAAGGCTCGATATGGTAGGTGACACGGCACAACTAGGCAATGCCAGGGTAGATATACCAATTGCTATCCGGACCGGTGGTAACGCGAAGCCGCAGCAACCGCCCACCTCGAACAACACTCCCAAATCAAAGGGTGCACCCAAACAATCACATAAGCAATAGAATGGTATACGAAGAAGTGCGTTCGATCAGAGGAGCTACCTCATTAATCCGAGAATCGCTCCTGTTTTAGCCACCTTATGCCAACTCACGGGAGTCGGGTCCACGTATATACCTTTCAAGAAACCGTCACCACCAACCTACTTCATTCTGGAATCTCCACCGCGTACACGGTTAGTCAAAGTGGTTTTCGGTATCGACAGAGAGTATGTCCATATCCGATCCCGGTCTCTTTGCCAACCCTTCGTTATTATAACCCGTGGTTATTTAAAAACAGTTTATACTTTAAATCAGAATAAACATTTCCATTTCAAAACTATAGATACGATATCATTTTAAAACCCAAAACAATAGGATATCGTTATATTCAAATATAATTCTTTCCAAAACCATACTGTTTATAATATCTGGAGACCAAATATTTGAATTATATCTTCAAAGGATAATGTTTTGGAAACTTTACTTAAATCCATAACTCCCAAACACAATGGTTTGGACATTCAACGGTATATATATAAATGGGTTAACTTTATGGTTACTTTGTAAAGAAGATAATTTACATAGCTTCACAAATATATTTCTTTATTTAAAGTTTAACCATAATTTAAATATCCTTTTATGTTCCCAAAACCATTTCAATTTTTATATATATCCAATTGGAGTATTTACTATTCAAAACTTAGTTTGGGTTTTATTCTTTCACAAATCAATGTTTTATATTTTTAGTCTTGAATATTCCCATAATTTCCATAAATAAAACTCCAAATTTTAACCATTAAATTTTTCCCAAAATTTACTTAATACCAGAATATTTATCTTTAATTTATTTAGGAAAATACAGTTATAAATATTATGTCTTAAGTTTTTCCAAAACTTAAGGTAAAATAAAATTTATCAAATTCCATAAATTTTAGAGCAATCAAATTCTAGATTCCATAGCACTTAGGAAATGCTACCTAAAGTTATGGGTAAAACTAGTCCAATTTCAAAAGACAGCATTTAAATGCTGTAATAGATTGTTTAACTTGATAAATATTTCCAAATATAACCTATTTATTTATTCATTTATTAACTGAAATCTTATTCTTTCAAAATCCCGATTTACCAAATAAGTTATATTCCATAAATTTATTCAAATATTTATTTATTTCTTTATTTATAACTTATTAAAAATCAATATAAATTCCTTTAAAGATATAAATCAAATATTTAACTTCCAAAATAATTTTAAATATTTCAGAAAATATTATAAGGACCACGGGCCTGTATATAGTTTTCTAGCCTAGGTCAAGTGGTACGGATTTATATCATTTCAATCCGTAGTTTACAAATATCCCGGGTCCTATCATTTCAAACCCGCAATCCCAAGTTTAACAGTTTAACAGTTAACAGCATAATTTAACAATAATAATCATTTAGGCCTATCATTTCAGCCCATAACAATCTACGTATAACAGGGAACTTGCAGTGTGATTTAAGCAGTAAATAAACAATAACATAATATAACTGCAGATATAATACAACAGATAATAACTGATGAGGTGTCAATTTAAATGGGGTTCATCATTTTATATTACACTACAGACAGATAATAGTGACATAAAATTTTACACATACACTTGCAATAATTTACGAAATATAAATACGTATGTCTGGTGAGAAATACTCACCTGAAAGCTGCAGAAAATTTGAATTTCAAAACGACGATTCACCGGTAAAGAACGACAGAGAATAACGATCAAATTTCTTCTGATGTCGCCTAGATTCAAATCTAGAACAAAATTCAAATATTTTGAAACGCGACTTTAGAATTTATGGTCGAAGAAAAATTAAAATAGGGAGAGAATTGGTTTGATTTGCTCGACCACTCCACCGTGCAATATGGCCAAAATATACCCAAAACGTGAAACGAGTTAACACAAAATTTCGACAAAATCTTTCCTAAAACCACTGCGGCAAAAGTTGAATACATACTTGTGCATAAAATCTGATCTCTGCCCAGGTTGCACGTACGTGCACACTCTACTTTCTGGTTGTTCATGCACACGGCAATATCAGGTGCAGACTACCTCCCCTTTGGTTCCAGTTCCAACTTTATACATTCCCCTTTTTTTTTTCTTCTTCTCTGTAAATCTCCAGCCTGTCTTCCACAACCCGAGCCACCACTCACTTTACTTCGAGAAATATATGCCATACTTCGAGAAAAATTATTCAAGTCTTCGAGTCGACTATACTCATGCTCCGAGTCACCTTCACACCAACTTCTTTCTTTATATAAACCTTCTCAAACTACTTCTCCCAACACTGGAGCTTCAACATTCCAACATCTCCTCCTATTTAGCCTTCTCACTGACCATTTCTCTGCCACATCAAGACACGTGCACGCATGCATCACTTAAACCTGCACAGACTTGCTCACTTGGACATGCCCACCAACTTCCAGCCTATTTCTACTCTATATTTTGCATTATAACCATTTCTAATACCTACCCACCTATACTTCCTACTGGTCCAACTACTGATTTATCAAAACAACCTATCACCTAGTTTCTTAGTTTATATGCATGCATCTAGTACAGGTAAGTTATCTGATGTATGCAAAAAGGACAAAGCTTCTCACTGATACACGTCGGCACCCTCAAATCTCTCCCTTCTTTCCAAGTTTCTGCATTTATACAACATGCACACCGTGATACTCAAATGCATGGCCTATCATGCAGACCTTCTGGTCTTCATACACGAACTAATACTGCCTTAACTTCTTTGCTCAGATCCAACTTGTTGCCTTGATGCACTTAGGTTTCACCACTTCAGTTTCACAATCACTCAGTTTTGGTCTACAAACAATTGCTTTACAGTCTAAATTTTAAATCTCCCTACATTCGAGCTGCATCAGTCAAAACATTAACTACCTATACAAAACAACTCACCTTATGTACAACTGCAACCCAACATCCCATCTTCTTTTCCCCAGATCTGCATTGCCTTCCCTCCAATCAGTTCAGACAAACAAGCTCACTGGGTTACAATACAAAGATATGCACTGCCTATTATGAATCTATATATGCAGACTTCCACCCACCCAATCTTTACTTAATGTCTCTGCACCACTGCTTCATTTCACTCACCCAGACAACAGAGTATCATCTGATGCTTAACTAGAGAATCCATCCTTCACAAACTCCCAGCCTAAGTCTTTTATTCTAACTGTGCAACAATGTTTGGAAGAAAAACTATGCAACTCACAACTAAAACAGTATGAAAGCAGACAACTTTTAAGCATAATTGCAACCTGGAAGACTCCCCTGATACTTAGTGCTAACAAGTTTATTATGATACATAAATAAAGCAAGGAACCTTCCCTTTGAAATAACCCTCTGCCCTGTTATTTTTACTTCTTCATTTTCCAGTCTAATCCAGTCCCATTCCCCTTAGTTTTTAAACTTATAACAAATCTTGGACAAAATGCAGACGGTACCATAATATTCATGTACGCATTTATTTAGTCAAAATGCATCTCAATTATGCTTGCTGGTTTCTTAAATTATATGCATCACCACTCTTATACTTTATTAAGAGTCACCTATTCTGTTTCAGATGTAAACTAAGTGAGTCTGGTCATGTAATATGGTGGAATTGGTCGAGCAAATCACAGAGGAACACAAGAATAGAAGGGAACCAAATAGGAGAAGCTATGAAGGAGAAAGAAAATGAAAGAAAACAAAAGCCTGGAAATGTTTACCTGATGAAGCTCTGCACGTGAAGAAGATGTGAAGTCTGAATGTTTGGTATGCAGAGGAAAATCTTATGTGAAGGAGGCAAGAAATTCATAGGCCGTATGCGAATTTAAAGGGAAGAAAAGAAATGGAAGCATCAGTTTCTTCAAATAAATTCGTATGAATTAAATGAGAGGCCGAGTGTTCACACGTAAAGCTTGATCAAGGGAGGAAAATGTATCAGTTTTCAAATTATAGGAATCTGTTATCTTCCATGGTTTTGATGTTACGAATGGAATTAAAGGAGGGCCGAGAGATTTATGCATATTTAAATGACTTTGAAGGAAGGCTGAGATCGGAAAAACACAAACTTATTTCTTAGCTCAGTTTGCAAGAGACCTGAATGTATTCGCATGTACATTTATGTGTAATATTTGTTTTCAGTTATAAATCTTGATTCTTAAATCTGATAGACTTTCATATGGAACGGCAAGGCTAAAATAGAGTTTGAAGAAAGGAAACGTATGTGCATGTTTTGGGAATAAATGAAAGTTTGGATTTTTGTTTGATAGGAAACGAAATGTTGATAAAATAAAATCTGATACTTAAATTTAATTGCAATAATTGAAATGGAAAAATCTATGCAAGGCTTTTTAGGAAACGAACGTATATAAATTTATTTAAAACCAACCTGTCAGTTAAAACGTTGGGTAGAAATTTACTGACTGATATTTTCCTTCAAAAATATTTGAAAACTTGATTTTTACATTACGTTAAACAGACGCAGTCTAAAACATCAAAAATTTTCATAAAATATAACATTTTAAAAACACACGTTTTATTGCGTCGCTTATACCCTATAATTGACGCGTCTTTTAAACGCGAAATCTACCAATTTAAAAATAGCTTAAAATTCTACAGTTATTATTAGACTTTATTGGCATACAAAATTTTATAAAATATATCTTCCAATTAAATATTTAAACTATATTGCTAATCATAATTTATATAAAATATTATTTCAAAAATTAAAAATAATTAAATAAAATAAATAGTTATAAAACTAGGGCTGTTACACTCTCCCCCACTTAAGAACTTTTCGTCCTCGAAAAGGAACGAAAGAAGAGAAACAAAGGAAGGTAAGCTAGATAACAAAAATCTTAAACGGATAGTTCCGGATTTGAAGCACGAAGAAGATCCTCTAGAATCGGTTTTACCCCTTTCAGTTTGACCTCCAGTCTATGGGTAATGCTCCGATAGAGATTTTCAAAGATTATAGAAAGATTTCTAAATAGACTGGTATAAGCGATAGCCTCCCCCTTCTGTAGCAGATAGGGAACCCAAGGACACTCAAAGATAGTTCGAAAACAAAATAAGATAATAAATTTGAAATCATAATACTTTGAAAATCCTTAAGATATTATAGAAATTATCATTTGGAAATCATACTACTAAAATCATAACATTTTTTTTTCTTAAAATAATCTTCATTTTAACAAATAACCTACCACTTTGTTTGAAATACCTATTTTATAAATCAGATATTCCTTCAATAAGTTACCCTGAAAATTCCATTTGAAAACCAATTCTCAATTATCAAATTTTAGTGATATTAACATACGTCTTAACTATTTAAATCATAGTTATTCATTTAGACATCAATTAATCTATGATTTAAATTAAATAATCCTTACTACAGAAATATCCCTTCAATATTTTCTTTATTTACCTCTATCAATCTTTTATAATTAAAATTTAAGTGTATAACATTAATTATATCCACTCAAATTTTATTTATAAAAATCCTTTTATCCTGTATATTATCCAATTACGTTGTTAGCTTTTGAAAAATCAAGGTGAGTTATTATTGAAATGAAATTGAGTATTATACACCAAAACTTTCAAATTCAATTATCTCCAATTGGAATTTCTTATTCAAAATTTTATTTTCCTCTTTCTTTTATTGAATTTTTCTTAAGATAAAATTTAAGAATTGAATTTCTGATTCCCTTCAAACCATTTAGAGATAAATAAATATATATACATAATATGTCAAATCAAGTTTAAATTATATATCTATATATATTAAGTCATACTTTAGAAATTCAAATCATTTAAATTTTCAAGGTAACACTGTAGCCAGACTACAGAATGGTCTTTTCACATCGAAACTCGAAAATGAATGTCGATGATGCTGCAGTCATCACCGAAATTATTTTCCAGTGACAAAGAGAAGAGCACTAAAATTTTTTTAAAATTCTTTGGAAACAAATTTCTACTTTGAAAATACTTTAAATAATATAACCTTTTTCTAAATTTTTTTTTTTTTTTTTTTTAAACACAAGGTTCGAAACTATCAGAAATTGAATTCTCAAGTTCTTGTTTTAAATTCGTTTTTGTTTCCAAATTATTTTATAACCATAGCTTATATCCAATTATTTATAAGACAAAACACCTGGTTTACAAAACCATAAATAAAACCAAACTATTATCTCTTGACACTAGTTAAATTAATTATAAAATTTTCTGAAAATTATACTTATATATATATATATATTAGATTTTCTTTCAAATATAAGAATAAATTTCCAAAACAAGGATAGAAATTCAAATTTTGATGGACTCAAATCAAAGAGATTTCAAGATAAGTTGGAAACAGCAGATCAGATGATAAAATAAGGAACTGGGTAAGTCTACATAAATCGCGGACAACCTTGACCTGGTCAACCGTGACTTAAAGAGTCAGATCGATGTGGTTGAGTAAATCTACATTTGATCTGAAGAGATAGAGTTCGAAATAACCAAAGATACTAGCATATAAACCGAGGATAGGTATAAATCTCCGGTGAATCAATGCTAATTGTAAAAGAGTTCCACCCTTTATTAGAGAAATGGCGAGGCCGCCGATTCGCTAAAAGATCATCCGAAGTGGAGTTATGAGACACTCCAGAATCTATAGTAGATGGAAAGAGTGAGGGACACGAATGACTTTGGAACCACAGGGA
The DNA here is from genome assembly GCA_030765085.1 of Allium cepa. Classification (NCBI taxonomy): domain Eukaryota; kingdom Viridiplantae; phylum Streptophyta; class Magnoliopsida; order Asparagales; family Amaryllidaceae; genus Allium; species Allium cepa. The sequence goes on along the minus strand of CM060937.1, from coordinate 105,035,467 downwards.
ATGTTCCAAAATTTGAAGAGGAAGAGATTCACGCTCGAATGAATGTGATTCTATAAACCAAATTTACCATACATTCTAAGTTATGCCTAGAGCCAAAGCTCTGATACCAGCTGTAACGACCCACTATTTTGTACCATTCGAATTCGACAATAATAGAACATGTCGAGCTGGAATAGTTCAAAATAATAGATTGTAGAATAAATTTGGCAAAACTCGGAATATACAATAAATAAATCGCAGAATCACATACACAGATATCAGAATCTCGCAGCGGAAATTAAAAATTTAGTGGTTCATGAAGCCACTGATACATCTTTACAAAACAGAACTTACATTGTCTATAATCCTCAATACAAATTTTAACATACACAGATAGAGAGTCTTCAAAGTCTTGAATTCCAGAAAGGATAAAGGCTGAAACAACTTCCAATAGCACGAATGATCTACTGAGTGTCCTAGCTACGGAGAAGAAACTGAAGCTGCAACTCAGGCTGACCCGAGCGTACAATAAAACAAAACACTCGAGTCAGGACATACATACTTATATAATGTAAGCTAAATCAAGTGTACTGTAATATATAGCAAGTAACTCAAAGGATGCCTGGGACCGCCCATCCTCTAAGGATCCGTTAAACTATTTACTATGTAGTATATTGCGCTATTATAATAGTGTCTATTTATAAAGTAAACATACTTATTTCTTAGCATTAAGGGGTTACCCATATAGCCCTTAACACGTAATAGTCCCAGTAGTCCATCCAATATCATAGCTCCTCCTACTCGGGAAGCAACTAGAGGATACCACACGGGCTACGGGAGAAAACCAAACTCGTACAAGGCTCGATATGGTAGGTGACACGGCACAACTAGGCAATGCCAGGGTAGATATACCAATTGCTATCCGGACCGGTGGTAACGCGAAGCCGCAGCAACCGCCCACCTCGAACAACACTCCCAAATCAAAGGGTGCACCCAAACAATCACATAAGCAATAGAATGGTATACGAAGAAGTGCGTTCGATCAGAGGAGCTACCTCATTAATCCGAGAATCGCTCCTGTTTTAGCCACCTTATGCCAACTCACGGGAGTCGGGTCCACGTATATACCTTTCAAGAAACCGTCACCACCAACCTACTTCATTCTGGAATCTCCACCGCGTACACGGTCAGTCAAAGTGGTTTTCGGTATCGACAGAGAGTATGTCCATATCCGATCCCGGTCTCTTTGCCAACCCTTCGTTATTATAACCCGTGGTTATTTAAAAACAGTTTATACTTTAAATCAGAATAAACATTTCCATTTCAAAACTATAGATACGATATCATTTTAAAACCCAAAACAATAGGATATCGTTATATTCAAATATAATTCTTTCCAAAACCATACTGTTTATAATATCTGGAGACCAAATATTTGAATTATATCTTCAAAGGATAATGTTTTGGAAACTTTACTTAAATCCATAACTCCCAAACACAATGGTTTGGACATTCAACGGTATATATATAAATGGGTTAACTTTATGGTTACTTTGTAAAGAAGATAATTTACATAGCTTCACAAATATATTTCTTTATTTAAAGTTTAACCATAATTTAAATATCCTTTTATGTTCCCAAAACCATTTCAATTTTTATATATATCCAATTGGAGTATTTACTATTCAAAACTTAGTTTGGGTTTTATTCTTTCACAAATCAATGTTTTATATTTTTAGTCTTGAATATTCCCATAATTTCCATAAATAAAACTCCAAATTTTAACCATTAAATTTTTCCCAAAATTTACTTAATACCAGAATATTTATCTTTAATTTATTTAGGAAAATACAGTTATAAATATTATGTCTTAAGTTTTTCCAAAACTTAAGGTAAAATAAAATTTATCAAATTCCATAAATTTTAGAGCAATCAAATTCTAGATTCCATAGCACTTAGGAAATGCTACCTAAAGTTATGGGTAAAACTAGTCCAATTTCAAAAGACAGCATTTAAATGCTGTAATAGATTGTTTAACTTGATAAATATTTCCAAATATAACCTATTTATTTATTCATTTATTAACTGAAATCTTATTCTTTCAAAATCCCGATTTACCAAATAAGTTATATTCCATAAATTTATTCAAATATTTATTTATTTCTTTATTTATAACTTATTAAAAATCAATATAAATTCCTTTAAAGATATAAATCAAATATTTAACTTCCAAAATAATTTTAAATATTTCAGAAAATATTATAAGGACCACGGGCCTGTATATAGTTTTCTAGCCTAGGTCAAGTGGTACGGATTTATATCATTTCAATCCGTAGTTTACAAATATCCCGGGTCCTATCATTTCAAACCCGCAATCCCAAGTTTAACAGTTTAACAGTTAACAGCATAATTTAACAATAATAATCATTTAGGCCTATCATTTCAGCCCATAACAATCTACGTATAACAGGGAACTTGCAGTGTGATTTAAGCAGTAAATAAACAATAACATAATATAACTGCAGATATAATACAACAGATAATAACTGATGAGGTGTCAATTTAAATGGGGTTCATCATTTTATATTACACTACAGACAGATAATAGTGACATAAAATTTTACACATACACTTGCAATAATTTACGAAATATAAATACGTATGTCTGGTGAGAAATACTCACCTGAAAGCTGCAGAAAATTTGAATTTCAAAACGACGATTCACCGGTAAAGAACGACAGAGAATAACGATCAAATTTCTTCTGATGTCGCCTAGATTCAAATCTAGAACAAAATTCAAATATTTTGAAACGCGACTTTAGAATTTATGGTCGAAGAAAAATTAAAATAGGGAGAGAATTGGTTTGATTTGCTCGACCACTCCACCGTGCAATATGGCCAAAATATACCCAAAACGTGAAACGAGTTAACACAAAATTTCGACAAAATCTTTCCTAAAACCACTGCGGCAAAAGTTGAATACATACTTGTGCATAAAATCTGATCTCTGCCCAGGTTGCACGTACGTGCACACTCTACTTTCTGGTTGTTCATGCACACGGCAATATCAGGTGCAGACTACCTCCCCTTTGGTTCCAGTTCCAACTTTATACATTCCCCTTTTTTTTTCTTCTTCTCTGTAAATCTCCAGCCTGTCTTCCACAACCCGAGCCACCACTCACTTTACTTCGAGAAATATATGCCATACTTCGAGAAAAATTATTCAAGTCTTCGAGTCGACTATACTCATGCTCCGAGTCACCTTCACACCAACTTCTTTCTTTATATAAACCTTCTCAAACTACTTCTCCCAACACTGGAGCTTCAACATTCCAACATCTCCTCCTATTTAGCCTTCTCACTGACCATTTCTCTGCCACATCAAGACACGTGCACGCATGCATCACTTAAACCTGCACAGACTTGCTCACTTGGACATGCCCACCAACTTCCAGCCTATTTCTACTCTATATTTTGCATTATAACCATTTCTAATACCTACCCACCTATACTTCCTACTGGTCCAACTACTGATTTATCAAAACAACCTATCACCTAGTTTCTTAGTTTATATGCATGCATCTAGTACAGGTAAGTTATCTGATGTATGCAAAAAGGACAAAGCTTCTCACTGATACACGTCGGCACCCTCAAATCTCTCCCTTCTTTCCAAGTTTCTGCATTTATACAACATGCACACCGTGATACTCAAATGCATGGCCTATCATGCAGACCTTCTGGTCTTCATACACGAACTAATACTGCCTTAACTTCTTTGCTCAGATCCAACTTGTTGCCTTGATGCACTTAGGTTTCACCACTTCAGTTTCACAATCACTCAGTTTTGGTCTACAAACAATTGCTTTACAGTCTAAATTTTAAATCTCCCTACATTCGAGCTGCATCAGTCAAAACATTAACTACCTATACAAAACAACTCACCTTATGTACAACTGCAACCCAACATCCCATCTTCTTTTCCCCAGATCTGCATTGCCTTCCCTCCAATCAGTTCAGACAAACAAGCTCACTGGGTTACAATACAAAGATATGCACTGCCTATTATGAATCTATATATGCAGACTTCCACCCACCCAATCTTTACTTAATGTCTCTGCACCACTGCTTCATTTCACTCACCCAGACAACAGAGTATCATCTGATGCTTAACTAGAGAATCCATCCTTCACAAACTCCCAGCCTAAGTCTTTTATTCTAACTGTGCAACAATGTTTGGAAGAAAAACTATGCAACTCACAACTAAAACAGTATGAAAGCAGACAACTTTTAAGCATAATTGCAACCTGGAAGACTCCCCTGATACTTAGTGCTAACAAGTTTATTATGATACATAAATAAAGCAAGGAACCTTCCCTTTGAAATAACCCTCTGCCCTGTTATTTTTACTTCTTCATTTTCCAGCCTAATCCAGTCCCATTCCCCTTAGTTTTTAAACTTATAACAAATCTTGGACAAAATGCAGACGGTACCATAATATTCATGTACGCATTTATTTAGTCAAAATGCATCTCAATTATGCTTGCTGGTTTCTTAAATTATATGCATCACCACTCTTATACTTTATTAAGAGTCACCTATTCTGTTTCAGATGTAAACTAAGTGAGTCTGGTCATGTAATATGGTGGAATTGGTCGAGCAAATCACAGAGGAACACAAGAATAGAAGGGAACCAAATAGGAGAAGCTATGAAGGAGAAAGAAAATGAAAGAAAACAAAAGCCTGGAAATGTTTACCTGATGAAGCTCTGCACGTGAAGAAGATGTGAAGTCTGAATGTTTGGTATGCAGAGGAAAATCTTATGTGAAGGAGGCAAGAAATTCATAGGCCGTATGCGAATTTAAAGGGAAGAAAAGAAATGGAAGCATCAGTTTCTTCAAATAAATTCGTGTGAATTAAATGAGAGGCCGAGTGTTCACACGTAAAGCTTGATCAAGGGAGGAAAATGTATCAGTTTTCAAATTATAGGAATCTGTTATCTTCCATGGTTTTGATGTTACGAATGGAATTAAAGGAGGGCCGAGAGATTTATGCATATTTAAATGACTTTGAAGGAAGGCTGAGATCGGAAAAACACAAACTTATTTCTTAGCTCAGTTTGCAAGAGACCTGAATGTATTCGCATGTACATTTATGTGTAATATTTGTTTTCAGTTATAAATCTTGATTCTTAAATCTGATAGACTTTCATATGGAACGGCAAGGCTAAAATAGAGTTTGAAGAAAGGAAACGTATGTGCATGTTTTGGGAATAAATGAAAGTTTGGATTTTTGTTTGATAGGAAAAGAAATGTTGATAAAATAAAATCTGATACTTAAATTTAATTGCAATAATTGAAATGGAAAAATCTATGCAAGGCTTTTTAGGAAACGAACGTATATAAATTTATTTAAAACCAACCTGTCAGTTAAAACGTTGGGTAGAAATTTACTGACTGATATTTTCCTTCAAAAATATTTGAAAACTTGATTTTTACATTACGTTAAACAGACGCAGTCTAAAACATCAAAATTTTTCATAAAATATAACATTTTAAAAACACACGTTTTATTGCGTCGCTTATACCCTATAATTGACGCGTCTTTTAAACGCGAAATCTACCAATTTAAAAATAGCTTAAAATTCTACAGTTATTATTAGACTTTATTGGCATACAAAATTTTATAAAATATATCTTCCAATTAAATATTTAAACTATATTGCTAATCATAATTTATATAAAATATTATTTCAAAAATTAAAAATAATTAAATAAAATAAATAGTTATAAAACTAGGGCTGTTACAACAATATACACCAACGTTTGTTCAAAGGATTTTCTTTAAACACCTCCATTAGAAAACATTTTCAATGGAATTATTACCAATTAACCTACGGATCGGGAAAATATGTATGGCATTATTTCGAAAGGAATTTATAAAATCTTTAAAGTATGTACTATTGAAAACTATGTTTCTTAGAAAAGTTTTCAAAAATACCATGTCCATTTGTGTTATTAAAACTCTAATTAGAAGAGTCTAATCTCAATTAAAGGACTATTAGTTATGAATCATGACCGCTTAATCCCTTATTCGAGATTTACATTTCTGTTATGAGATTATAAGTTTTACAAAGAAAAATTTTGAATTTCAAACACTAGGGTGGAATCTCTCACTTATACCATTAGGATGCACTAGATGACTTTTGAAAAGCTAAGGAGTGAAAAGGCATCCATTAAGGGTCATGATCATGAGCAGCCAAAAAGGAAAAATTAATCAAAACGATATTTGTTAAGAAAGGAAGGATCCAAGGCCATTAATGAATTACTTCATAATCACTTCATTATCAAAAAAGGGAGGATCTTTAAAGGTTTTACCCTTACTTCAAAAAAGAAAAGACTTAAGAAAGGATTTTATGTGGATTGTCTTAGCCAGGTAGAGAAAATAAAAAAAAGCATCCTTAGCAAGAAGATCAATACATCGAGACAAAATAAGGGAGAAATTTGAGTAAATCTACAACTTAGGAATAAAATCATTGTTTAATGTTGATCTAATTCGATCATCTGAAAATAAATTAATAAGATTACAAAGTAGTAAAAGATATATCGAATTATAGCTTTCTTTGAATTCCAAAACACTCATAGTCACGATTTCTACTTAGATAAAATTGTTCTACATAGATTGACTCTGGGATTGTGTGACTTCAACATGACTATGTTTATAACTTCTATCAAATTCTAAAAGCATTTATGATCCTATATTAGTACAATTCAACATGAACCAATGCAAAGTATCCTGAATAATCATGAGATTTTCATCTACAAGGCCGAGAGTATTAATTATAAAAAGCTAGTCCTTGATTACCAATGAAACCATAATATGTATTTGAGTATTAAGTATATCATAAAGGAAAATTACCTCTAAAAGCATGGATTTGCTAAAGAGTTACATATAAATGGAGTACTCCCTAGCTCTTACTATATAATTTATGAAAAGCAAATTGAATGGAATAACTATCACTCACACTTTAGGTATATCAAGCCACAACTGGGTGAATTTCTTACGCATAGGAAATAAAGCTTCCAATCGCAGTTGAGATTGCATTCCATCAAATGATTAAGAGATAAAGGAAAATCCCTAAATTTTATCAATAAACTAAGGAATAAGATGGCCAAGTAATTGTCCGAATATTAACAAAGGATATCAAACACAAAGACTACGAATTCAAAAAGACCATACTAAAAGGAGATTCGATATTTTGAAAAAAATTATGCTTGGAATAATCTTATCGAAAATTTACCAACTATGCCAATATGGTGGCAATATGTAATAAAAGTGAGATACCAAATGTTTGAGGCCATATTTCCCAATAGTGGATGAATAAAGGAAAAGCTCGCAAGTGTATCTACTGGATCAACCATAAAAAGGAGTAAGACCCTCCTTAAATAAAGGAAAAAGCTTTTATCCCTGCCAAGATGGTCTGGTCAAAGCACCTCTTGGAGGGAGGTCAGAGTAAGCCATTGGTCCAGTCTTAAAAGGTCCAATCAAATATTTGCAAGCCTTTTGTGTCATCATCAAAGGCTTCACTAAAGTGCTTTCTAGAGGAGGTCGGGTAAGCCTTTGGTTCTGCTTAAGATAGCTACCCAAAGCATCGGACCAGCCTTCAATGTCATCATCAGATGCCTCACTGAAGCGCTTCCTAGTGGGAGATCAGATTAGTCTATGGTTTTGCTTAAGATAGCTACTTAGAGCATCGTACCAGCCTTCAGTGTCATCATCACAGGCCTCACTATAGCGCCTCCAAGAGGGAGGCCGGTTAAGTCTCTAGTTTTTCTTAATATTGATACCCGAGCACAAGACCAGCCTTTAGTATCATTATCAAAGGCCTCGCTGAAGTGCCTCCTAGAGGGAGGTCGGGTAAGTTTTGGTTCTGCTTAAGATAGCTAACCAAATGCACCGGACGAAAGGCCTAAACCATCATCTAAAATGGTGATAAGGGGTTTGATCCAAGTTGAGATCATCACCTAAAGATTGTGACAAATAAAGCAATTGAGATCTGTTATCTATTGTGGATATCAGGAATCCAAAGCAAGATCAACACCTAAAAATGGTGACAAAGAAACTTTGTCCTAAGGAATGGATCAAGGCAATCTTCTAAAGTAAGAACAATCAAGCATGAGAAATTTAGTCCCGAACAAAAGATAAATTAATCTTCAGAACAAAGATGGAGTTCTGAAAGAGATTATTACTACCTGATGGATTTTCTGGTCTTCTATTCTTATTGCCAGATGGATTTTCTAGTCTTCTGTTATTGCCAGACGGATTTTCTGGTCTCCTATTATTGTTAGATACGTTTTCTGGTCTTTTGTTATCGCCAGATGGATTTTCTAGTTTTCTGTCATTATTATCACCAAATAGATTTTCTAGTCATCTATTATTATTATCATCGAATGATCCTCTATTATTACAATATAAATTTCTAGTCTTGTATTACTGCCAAATGATTCTCTAGACTTCTATTCAAAATATTGTCCTTATTACCAGATGATTTTCTAATCTTCAGTTTAAGATATTATTCTTATTGCTATTAGCCTTTCTAGTCTCCTAATTAAGAGATTATTATTATCAGACAGGTTATCAGATATTGTTAGAAGAATTTCTAGCCCTCCCTCTTATGATGTTTTCAGATGATTTTTCGATTATCTATGCAATTGCCAAATGGTCTTTTGATTTGACGTTTATGGAATCATTATCGCTAAAAGAGATAGTATCACCGAATCGACTCCTAGACTTCCGTTCAAGAATTATTACTATTTATTAATTCAGTAAAACTTATAATATCCTAAAAGTAATCTTGACTTATATAGAAATATATGGGGGATTCTCCACACAAAAGAGTATATATCAATTCATAGCTCAAATAAATCCAAGAAGGATTGCTCAAAAATGAAACTGAATTTATGGTTTATAATAAATCATCACTTATTTTGTGCTTTACAGAAAAACAAGGTTAGGAAAAGCCTCACAGAGAATTGGGATAATGACGAAAATCTCGGTTTTAAACTAAAGTGTAAAAAGCATCTTCTATACAAGGATGGGGGAAAATGTTATCCACATATTTTCTAAGGGAGGCAAACAAAGGAATAAATGCCGGAACTAAAGATTTATGTCAAAGTTTTTGGCTTTGGATGCTAAGGCAAGGGGGTAGTTTACATCCCATATCTGGGGGCCTGAAGGTAAGTGCTACTGATGCTGCAGTCATCCATAATATTAACTTCCCGTAACAAAATACGGTAATGTTAGTGGTATCCATAATATCATAAGCACATGAATATGAAATAAAATCAACACAAAGATACATAATCCAAAAAAAATTCCCAGGTTTCGATCAAATATAGTTATGACAAAATACGCCAAGAGCGACATATGAAGATGCCCCATTGGATGATCAAAGTACTAAATAAATGCATAAGTCTTAATACATCACAACAGAAATAAATCTAAATAGCTTTTTATAACTAACCTTGCCTCCTGCACGTCTTCGGAAGCTTTATTAGTTCAACCTACTAAACCTAAAAAACCTTAACTCTCAATCTACTCAAATTAATTTTGAGCATCCAAGAGTTTAAGGGAAAAAAAATAAACATTGAGTTAGACATATAGCCTGGTGTGAATAATATTATACATCTTGGTTTACTGATATTAAGTAAGACCACATCACTTAGTGGAACGGGTTTCCCCTCACTGATATCCTTTTTAAAATATATCTTTTACAAATCAAAATCCTACAACCAAACAGGTTAAAGCAATAATAGCAATATCATGTATGCGTACAAATCAGGTAATCAATGGACTATTTGTCCGAACACTATAGTTTTGTTTGGCTAAATACTAACCTTTGGCTAATTCTCGCGCCCACACTACTACAAAACATGCCATTTGCATCGGTTGTTTACCCCCTTTTGCATCAGTTCAACATCCGATGCATATGGAACCGATGCAACAGGCTTAACAGTTTTGCATCAGTCCTAAAACCGATGCAAAATCGTCCTTTTTTTCATCGGTTGTTACTAACAACTAGTGCAAAATACGATTGGTTTCTTGGACACAGCCCTCATGTTGCATCGGTTGTATTGAAAACCGATGCAAAAAAGGAACTTGTTGCATAGGTTGTTATTGGAAACCGATGCAACATAAGAGTCTTTGGGTTTAAAAGGCTTCTTTGTTGCAACGGTTTTTTATAACAACCGGTGCAAACTAATCCCTCTATTGTATCAGCTATCTATACCTGATGCAAAAAATCCATTCTCAGAAATCATTATTACTGCATTCAAATAGACAATATATATATGTATATGCCAAGTACTAGTGGTCCAGTGGTTTACGACTTAGTGGATGTGGCTACATCTTGTTGTAGTGGCACCGGATCGATTCCCAGCGGCCACAAAGTATGAGGCATGAGTGGTCTGGGCACTATAAAACCAGTCTAACCAAAGGTCAGGGCGACATAGTCTCCCTGTCCCCAAAGTTTTCCACGAAATTCTTCCCATGTCCGCTTCTTCCCATGACCATGCCGCTCCTGTTCCTTCCATCACGTCCATAGCCATACCTGTACCTCCCTGCCAATATGTTCCATCTTCCCCCGCAAATCTCTCCAGCTTTCACGAGTCTCGTACCCTAACCACTGACAATCACCTTCCATCCACCTGTGCCATCAATCTTGATCCGTCTCTTTCTGATCCCCCTCCTCTTCAACCTCCAGACCCACTTCTTACTAAGCCTCCTGATGTTCCTGCTCTGCCTATTTCCACTGTCCTTTCTACCCCATGTCATGATGAACGTAAATGGACTTCCTTATTCAAGCATAGACCTAGAAATGCTGGGAAGTACATTCCCGTTGATCTTACCCCACTGTATGAAGACGATGTGATGGTGCCTCCCATATGTGTTCTTGACGCTGGTGCAAAAAATTGGACAGATACAGTGGTTGGTTTTTTCTTGGATAAGCCGCTGTCGTATACTGCTGTGGTACAAAAGCTTAAAGGAATTTGGAAACTTAAAGGCTCAGTCAAAGTAAAATCTGATGGTATTGTATTTCTGTTTAATTTTTCTTGTGAGGAAGATAGAAGAAATGTTCTACGGAATGATCCTATCATTATGAACAATAAGATGTTCATAATTAAACCATATGATGTGGCAGTTAGTAATATATCTGGATCTGTAACTTCTGTACCAGTTTGGGTGCATCTCTATAATCTTCCACTGTTTGCTTGGTCGCCATTAGGAATCAACTGGTTGTGCAGTCGTTTGGGTAGATTACTTTGCATGGATGAATTAACTGAGCAACAGAATAGGTTAACTTTTGCTAAGTGTCTCATTGAAGTGAAACCAGACAAGGAGTTAGTTAATGAATTTAAAGTTAAACTGGTGGAAGGTGGCTATCAGAAGATCTATGTAGAGTATCAATGGAGGCCGGATGTTTGTGTTAATTGCAAAAAATTTGGTCATTCTACAAATCAATGTGAGTATAATGAAAAGGTAGAAAGTGTCAGAGGTGACGAAGAACAAAAGAATAGAGAGATAGGAAACAGTAAAGGCAGAAATAGGGAGGCTGTGCATGTTATAAGAAAGGTTAACCCTTTTCAGGTGAAAGTCGCGAGAAGATGGCAACGTGTGAGCAGAAACAAAAAGGAATTGCCTGTGAATGACACTAACAAAGATAATAAAGAGGGAAGCAATGAAGGAGTAGTCTGTGACAAAACTAGTGGAATGGATGTAGTTGAAATACATAATGCTGATAGTAATAGAAATGAAAAAGAAAGTGAGAGAAGTAATATGCCAAAAAAATCCTGTGAGAAGACTGCACCACATGTAGAAGCAAACAGCCAAGCTAATAATGAGGGTTCTGGAAGAAGAAAGTATGGGAATAATAATAATGAAGATAAAGAAACAACTGGTGAACTTATTACTTCTAATAAGTTTGAAGCATTAATGGGAATGGAGAATGATGTTATTACAGATATGGCAATTAATGTAAGTGATAGTGATAGAAGAGATGACAGAGGTAAACATGTAGTACATAATGTTTCTGCTGTTAACTATGATGTTGAGATTGAAGTGCAAAAGGAACAAAGGAATACAACCACAACTGAAGATGAAACAATACACATATCACAAATGCAAATGCCTAATAACACCATCTCAGACATATCTATGAACAGCGTTGGCATAAATGAGAATGAAATAGAATGTGAGTATACAAATGATAAAGGAAAAAGTGCTGATGATGGGAAAAACAACCAAAGTAAAAGTGGAAAATCTAAAAACAAAAGGCATGCATGGAAAAGTTCTGACATGCACAAGAATGCAAACGAAAACACTGACACATCAACATGTCCCCCTGATTCTCTACATTCCACTACAGGCTCTTCTCATAATATATACTCCAAAATTCAACCTCCTTTAGCATTCAAACCAAATCCCAATGCTTCTCCTCCTTCTACCAAACCCAAACATCAAACATCAACCCCTATCCATGCTCATAACCAAACATCCTCTACACAACATCCCAATGTTTCTGACAATAATGAACACACCCCATTATTAGCTACTATTCCAAACTACTTGTCTTCAACTCAGGCAGTAACGAGGAAAATGAAGATTGAGATTCTTAATGCTAAAATTCCCCAATGATGTTACACATTGGAGCTTGGAACATCAGGGGGGCACACCTCATCATAAAACAAGATCAGTGTAAACAACTTATCTCCACCCAAAATTTATCTGTGTTGGCAATTCTTGAGACAAAACTAAATCATAATCTCACTATCAAGGCTGCGGAATATATCAGCTTGGGATGGAAAATAATTCATAATCTTAACGAATCTCCATATGGTAGGATTCTGATTATTTTCAATCCACGAGTTGTCGAAATTTCTCCCATTCTCTCCACCTCTCAACTTATTCACTGTCACGCAATTGATACAACTGATCAAACTTCCTTCTATATCACATTTATATATGCTTTTAATTCTAACGCTGCTAGAACCTCTTTGTTCTCTGTCATTCCTTCTCTGAGACAATCCACTCATCCTTGGATCATATTTGGTGATTTCAACTGCTGCCATACTCTCTCTGACAGAGTGGGTGGTAACCCACTGTCTATTAATGAGATTCTTCCCCTCAATAATGTGATTACTGATGCTGATCTTATTAACATCAAATCAGTTGGAATGCAATACTCTTGGAACAACAAAAGAAAACAAGGAACCAGAACATACTCTAGAATTGATCACTCCTTCTCCAACCATGCTGCACTATCTAAATGGCCCCTTCTTTTCAACTACCTTCCTCCCCCTCTCCTATCTGACCACTCCCCTCAGATTATTCATCTTCATGGAGTGGATATGAGAAGAAAAACAAATTTTAAATTTTTTAATTCATGGACAGCTGATAATGACTTTAAACCTACTGTGTTAAATGCGTGGAATATTAATAAAAATGGTAACCCTCTTTTTGTCTTGCAGGAGAAAATTAGAGAGACCAAATGCAAACTTAAAATTTGGGCACACAACAAATACGGCAAAGGAGACAAGATGAGTTCCAATATTATGATTAAACTAGCTGCTGTTCAGAAGTCTATGATGCATAATTATCATGATGCTAGTTTATCTACAACTGAAGCCTTTTTGTCTCAACAATACTCTGAAGCCCTCACACAGGAAAGTGAAATGATTCGACAAAAGTCCCGAATGAAATGGTGGAAAGAAGGTGACAAGAACAGTGCTTTCTTTCATGATAGTCTTAAAGACAAGCACAGAAGAGAGAACATTGCATCCATAATTGATATGAATGAGACTGATCAGACTTCTGCTGGTAAAATCAACTTAGCTTTTGAGCAATATTTTTCTACTATATATTCCAATGCCAATAATTTCAAACCTGCTATTGATGATATCCCTCTTGACATCATGCCTATGTTGACTGATGATAACTATATAATGCTATGTGAAGAGGTCACCAATGAAGAAATTGTCAATGCTATGTTTTCTCTCAATTCTAATTCTTGCAGTGGCCCTGATGGTTTGAATACACACTTTTACACTAAATGCTGGAGTATGGTGTCTGTGGATGTTTGCAAAGCTATTTCTTATTTCTTCACTAAATGCAAGCTCTACAGGTCTTTCAACTACACTAACATAGCTCTTGTTCCTAAAATCAAAAATGCGCACCATGTTAAAGACTTTAGGCCCATATCATGCTGCAACACCATATACAAATGTATATCCAAGGTTATTGCTTCTCGTTTGAAGAAGGTTCTCCCATCTCTTATTTCAATTAACCAAACAGCCTTTCTACCAGGTAGAAACATACTTGACCATATTCTTCTTGCGCATGAAATTATTAAAGGATACCAAAGAAGTAATACTCCCCCCAAAGCTATGCTGAAACTTGATATTATGAAAGCTTTCGATATGTTACAATGGGATAGTATAGTTCGAATTATGGGGTATATGAACTTTCCTCCACACTTCATTGCGTGGATCTATGAATGCATCTCATCTCCTACTTACTCTATTATTGTCAACGGTTCTCCTACTGGTTTTTTCAATAGCAGGCAAGGCATTAGGCAGGGAGACCCCATGTCAGCCTACATTTTCATTCTTGTTATGGAATTGCTTACGAGAATGATCAACAAATCTGTTCAACTGGGGAAGATTAAGCTTCATCCAGCATGTAAAGACCCTCAAATCACAACATTAATGTTTGCTGATGACTTAATCATGTTTTGTTCTCCTGATCTTGAAACTATTGAAAACATCATGCTGACTTTAGAGCAGTTTTATACTATGACCGGGTTAAAAATCAACGTCCAAAAATCTGATATTGTTCTAGCAGGTGTCAGCCATGCTCATGCCAACTTGATTTATCATGTTACTGGATTGAATAGGAATCTTTCCACTGTCTCCTACCTTGGTCTTCCTCTGACTACTTCCAGAATTACTACTAATCAATGCTTACCTATGTATGAAAAAATCACAGCTAGATTAAACTGCTGGACTGCGAGGAGGTTAAGTCAAGCTGGTAGACTTACCTTAATAAAGTCTGTTATTTTCTCAATGCAAGTGTATTGGGCAAGATCATTTGCTCTCCCAATAAAATTAATTAAAATGATAAGATGTGCAATGATGAAGTACCTGTGGAGTGGCAAAACTACTGGTAGATTTATTGCTCCTATAAAGTATGTAACTGTCGAGAAACCATTAAACAAAGGAGGCCTTGGTATGATTAATCTAAAACAGTGGAATACGGCTGCTTTTGCTAGACATATTGACACTTTATACAATTGCCCTGATAGTCTATGGGCTGTTTGGTCTAAGAAGAAGGTCATGAAAGGAAGAGGGTTATGGAATATGTCAACCCAGCAAAATGTGAGTTGGACATGGCGTAATATCCACAAGATCAAAGAACTGTTTCTCCCTATGATACAAATGAAGACTAATAATGAGAACAATGTTTATTTTTGGGATGACCCATGGCTTGAACAAGGCCTTATTCTTAGGAGGCAGCTAACTTATAGTGAGATCCAACACACTGGAATACATGCCCGCACGCTTGTCAGAGATGTTATACATAACTTCCAAACGAGGAATATTTTTTCATCGAACCAAAGAGTGCAAATTATTTGGGATAAAATTAAGTCTTTTTCTCCTCTGCCTTCTTCAAACAATGATATTGTCTGGGGCCAGCAGAAGGGAAAGTTTAAAACTGGTTTGACATATGAGTTCCTGATGCTAAACAACATGAAACAGAATTGGAGATGGTGGAAGAGAACATGGAGCAGTGACAGTAGCTTTAGACAGAACTTAATGCTGTGGAAGTGTTACGAAGTCGCTTTGGTCTATGGTGATGGATAAATTATGTAGAAGAAGACCTTTAACTGACAATAAGGAGGAATGGGAAAGAATACATTCTGAGACAGGTGATAAACAAGAAGGGAAAAGGATATTTGGTGTTGCTCTCAAGTGTTTTGTTGCAGTGGTATGGAAGGAACGAAACAGTAGGGTTTTTGACTCTACTAATGCCAAAACTGATGAAGGTTTGAAGCTATGTGTTTTACAAGAGATAAATTATTCATTCAAGATGCTATTTGCGTTTGATCCTGGAATATCAGTGCCTTATCTATGCTAACAGTTTGTTGTCTGTCTGTTTGATGTGTTTTTTCTTTTTTTTTTTTCTTCCTAGTGTTTTGTAACACCATGTTCGTCTCAGTTTTCTTTGAGCTTTTTGCTCGTTGTTGTATTGTGTAGTTCTTTTTGGTGTTACAATAAAATGGTCGGGGACCATCCAACCCCGTCGGCCTTGCCAAAAAAAAATATATATATGTATATATATATATATTATTGATTGTAACAAACAATTATTGCATGCAATATTACAATCATTCAAAATTAAATTTGATGGCAAATACAAATCGAATAACATAATACCAAAATAAACATATATCAATTATAGTGTTAATAATCTATACAAAATAATGGTTCACACATTCATTTTAGCAGCATAATTCAGATCTCTAGTACAATCATTAAGTGGTACAGTCTTAATTCAGATCTTTAATTAGTACAACCATTAAGAAATAGTATAGTGAAAACATTAAAAATTTCATGGAATCTTGAAAACCCAAATTTTTAGGCTTCATCTCAAAACCATATGTTGCATTCCATGTTTCCAGTGTCAACTTGAACCTGGAGAAACAAGAAATAACAACTGTTTAACCCTGCTTGATAGTATCAGTTACCTGCGTAGTACTCCATTTTATAATTCAGAAAATATATGAGGTATTTGTACAGTACATTTTCTGACAAAAAATTAACTGTTTCAATTCATCCCTTTTTACATATTCTTTTTGCTGGTCTTTTGATTCTACAATTGCCTGTATGGCCGTATTAATATCACTAAAAACATTAAAGGTTTTTCTTTACATAATAGTACACGATAATATGTGATATATGATAAATTAAAATTTATAGTATGGTATACTACTGAAAAATTCACAACAATAACAATAAGATGGATGCATTATTGTAAGTTTCTTAAACAAAACTTTTAAGTATGTCGTAATTATAAAAATGAATCTGATTATTACTTCATATAAACCAGATTCGATCCAAGAATCTTGATATACCACTTTTGTTGAAAATTAATTAACTACGTAATGGCAACAGAAGTGGTATGCTTCTGTTTTTATATGTATTGTGTTTGCTTTAATTATGATAAATTTTGATATCCCTCCCACGTTGTTTGACATAGATATTAAAAACCCAAAATCCGAAATTTGTTTTCAAATCAAACACTACCTTCTTTTTTTCAGTCTTACGGAAAATAATCAAAATGCGGTTTTTAATTAGTTAATCGTTTTTATTGAAAATATAGGGTATTCCACCTTTGATCCAGAAAATGCTATGATTTTAGCCTTTGAGATGTGCTTTAATGAACCACCATCAAACACAGGCGATGCCAGAAGCACCACCGGAACTTACAGCAACTACCTCATTTTACCCTGAAATATGCAAAATCTGATAACTAAAAAGAGAACCGGAACGGAGAAAGTAAATTTACCTCGAACCGCAAAACTGGTAATCCTTGTCATCAATAGGAATAGTTAATATGTTTTTCTTAATGGGGCATACATAGTCCTTTCAGCGACATATATTTCACTAGCACTTGAAAATTAAGCAATTGGCCTATATGCTTGAACTATATGATGAGAAGTTTTACGGTGTACATACATACATACTATTAATATTCCATAGGCTACTGATCTACATATGTAATCTTCTTGAAAACCATGACTTTATTTTGGTTTTTTGTTCGGTCACATTGAGGCTCACAATTTTCTTTACCTATAATACAACCGTACCCTATTTTTTCTGAGTTGAGATGATAATGTAAATGTGGTTGGCTGTAAAAGGGTCAGTCATCCTTGCTATGTATTGATACTCTAGACAGTCCGTAAATGTGTGAGTGTGTAATGGTGATGTCCTAGTGCCTGGGAGTCTGAGTGCCTTGGGTTTTAGTTTAGGTATCCATTCTCTTGTATGTATGCGTTGCATGTATGTATCTGGGAGTTGCAATGTGTTTGTATAGGATGTAGCTGTGTAAGATCATGTGAATGTGTTTGAGTAGGTATGTGTATATGCATGTGTCTAAGCAGTGTGAAGTGTGTCCTTTTGTGTATGGGTTGGTGATGGTGTGCGTGCATTTGAATATTTATGTGTAGATGTAGGTTTGTGCATGTTTAGAGTGTGCTCATGGCTGTGTATTTTTAAAGTAAAGATGAGATGGATGCAGGAGCAATACATTCAGTGTGAGTATGAAAGGAAGCTACTAATTTCTTCTGTGAGGGTATATAATCCAATATACATGTGCACACGAATTATACCATTATGAGGAATTCAGTTTTGTGTTTTAGATTATTTATGCATGAGTTTATGTATGTACATACCTATATATGTGTGCTACTTACATTTTACAATTAGCCCAAGCTTGCCAATCAAAGTGGTTATCACTTACTTTCCTTTTCGCTCTATGTTAGCTGCTGCCTTATTTTATATACCATTTTGTTGCTTTGACAAGTAATACATACACATACACACATACACACACAGATGTGTGTATATATATGTGTGTGTGTATGTAAATTATTTTCACAGTTCTTGACTGCAACAGTTTAGTCACATGTTTATATGATCCTCTAATATAAAAATTGGGCCCTAAAACTAGTCACATGTTTATATGATCAAAGTCATAGCCGGCCACATAACTTAAACATATGGGGGCAAAACATTTTGATTTTTTTTAGGTGTAAACAATGATATAAACAAGGTTAATTTAAATCATGTAATGCTAAAAGTATGAAAGATACAAGAATAAACTCACCATATAGTAGTATATAAGAAGACTACATTTAGTTATGCATGATATAACTAGCTAAATTATCACGAACCTCATCTATCTCTTGCTGGCTATAAGAACCATCTTGCACAAAGTACTGCAATTACAAGATTTTTTCGAAACATTAATCGTATAACTACTTAACAAAAATTATGAAGGAAAAAAATTAAAGTGGTACCTCATGTATATCAGTGCTTTGATTGTGGTTTTTTACTATATCATACATATACCTCATGGCATAATATACACAATCCATCTATCTAGATCGTTGAGGACACTACAACAATATTACACAATAATTTAATAGTTAGGTTAAGTTGAATTCATATCCAACATAGAAGTCTATTTTTATGTTGTACAATATAAATCACCTTAACAGTCATCCATTTCAAGTAAGTTCCTCGAGATTTGCCACCATATTCCTTATAAGTTTTAAAGGCCCTACACATAAAAGAAAAATTTAAATACAGTGTAGATATTCACTTGCATCAGGCAAAAAAGATATCAGAAGGCAAATAAATAAAACATACATATTCACTTGTGGTCTAGTTTCCAGTTTAGATTTACGTTCGACTTGGGGATCCAAAACATAAACCTCATTCTTTTCTATACGAAAAACAAGCAGTAGACAATGTTTCCTACATTATAAGATTTATGTGAAGTTAATATCATAATTAGATTTGTAAACTAGTTTCTAAAAGTTTATTGTTCATACCCTTCGTAGTGTGGGGCTAACAGTAAGCTCTTCGATTGTGACGCACTCCATGTGTTCGAAATATATATTTGTCGCGTCTGATATTTCCACACTTGAGACTGCTTATATGGACACATAACCCGATGGTCTCCACTCCAAGGTCATTGCACATATGATTTAACCACCTAAAAATAAGTACAACAAACAAATATTGTTATTCCACCATTTCATGTATAATACATGATATAAAATAGAACATATACAATGAATTTATAAGTTATTTGTTGTAAATGTAACCTAGTATTTCACATAGTAGCTATATTGGTACACAGATAGAAATATTCGTCTTATATATATATATATATATATATATATATATAATCACATGATGCAAATTTGCAAACATTCTCCATTCAACCATCCCATACTAAGGAATTGGATAATGTCATCCATAGTGATATGGATTTCAAAGTCCCTATCATATGTAAATAAATCCTTGTTCACATGAATTGCATTGATGAAATTATTATCATGGGATGGCACTTGAACTATCAGGTCATGGAAATATCTGCACTCATCCATTAAAGTATTGATGATCTCTTCACCAATGATCGTCCTACGCTTTGCAGGCTCATTTGTCAATTTTTTTGTTTTTATTCATGTCCATAGCAACACACTCTTCCACTTTGTCTTTGCTCCCAATATGTGTAGCCTGCACAAAAAAATCATAAGCAGCATGGAGTCTGCATATTTTATTTAACTATAGCAACATGGAGTCTGAATATAGCATTTATTTCAATTTAATACACTATTCTAAATTATTCATGCAACAAATTTAAAGAAAATATCAAAATTCATAAATTTTTGGATAGGTTGTATTGCATAGGATAAGCAGGAGATTGCTTTGAATTTTGATAAATTTTAGGGGATCGCTTTATAATTTGAAAAGGCTAAATGATTTTCGACAATGTAAAATAAACAATAGGGAAAACTTACTTACTAATTTATACATTTAATGATATTGTAAAACTTGAAAATGTGGTTCTCGATTGTCCACAGACATATCTCTTGTCTTCATAATCCAACCACCAACCAATTTTGTTTTGAAATCTTTCCATCGTCCATAGACATATTTTAACACGTTATCTTTCATGTTGTCGTCAATGTGGTGCTCGATATGAGATAATAAAAATCATAGTTACATACACCTTATAAGATGTGACGACCCGGGATTTTCAAGCATTTAAAATTGGGATATTTAATTGATTTTAAATATTCAATGGAGTAATTTTAACTTGAATTACGAATATCACGATTTATTTGATAATTAAATTATTGAATTAAATAATTTGAAATTGAATAAAATATGAAATCTAAGATTTTAAGCCTATTAAAAATAATTTGAAGGCTTATAAAATTTATATTGATAACACTGAAGATAATAAAAGTTGTAAAATTGAATTTAACAGTGGTTTGTTCAGTTTTGAAATTTTATATCGTTTAAATTGAATTTTAAAATAGCCTTCCGAGGCACAGCCTCAGAATTCGATGAAACCAGCTCCATTGGATCCGTAATATTGAATTAATATCGGATTTCAAATTTCGTATTTATCAGAGTCAGTGTGTGAGCGTACGATATATGAACGCGTTGAAATTTATATCGAAATTCAATATAATATCATATCCAAAAAGCTATCTTCCCCTTAGGATCGAATTAGGATTCGAAACCCTTTCCATTGCGATCGGGATAGGTATATAACCCTAGGAACGCTTAGCGGCACGCCTCGATAGAATTTTGAAATTTTAAGTTGCATTTATCGGAACGGTTTGAATTTGAGTTTAAATTAAAAATTTATACTAATCAAACCTTCAGCCGTATTCTTTCACATCTAAAATTTTCGCTGTCGCTGCAGCCTTCCTTTGCAAGCCACTTTCTGATCGACATCACATCTTATTCCCTTTCGTTTACTTTTATCACGCTTCCTGCTCACAACTCAAAGCCATGTCGAATGAGAAAAAAAAATAGAGATCTCGTTCCTGTTCTTTTAGATATCTCGTCCCCTTTCCTTCTCAAACGAGATCCCCTTCTTTAAAAAAAATATATAAAACAAAATCGATCTGTTCGTTTCAATATAAGAATGGCCGCACCCTCTCCTTCCTCTCAAAGCCCCAATCCAGTTCGAGAAAAAAAAACATATAAATCCTAATTGGTCGAAAGTCATCGCGACTGTGAGACTGGGAAGGGTCGAGCATCGTTAGGCGTCTGGCTGCAAATTTTGATTCTTGCGCTTCATCGAACGACGGCTGGGGTCAGGGGTGAATCGCGATCGATTGCGATGTGGGCTTCGTTTTCGAGACCTACGGGGCTTGGCGCGGCAGCGATTTGGAAGCGCGGTAGTTGGGTCGAATGAGGAGTCGAAGATTGAGGCAACGCAAGCGGGCTGTTACTTGGGATGATGGTTGCGTTGCTGCGATTTGGGTCGAGGGGGATGGCCCGGGCTCGTTCCTGTAGGTATTGGTTTAAATTTTAAAATAAAAATAATTATATTGCAGTAGGATGTTGAAACAGTTAAGAGATATTTGGAAGTATTTTATCAAAGGGGATTTGTCTTTACAAATTTAGTTGGAAATTTAATTTTTCTAAATAAAATTTTGGGTTGTTTGATTTAAATCTATTATAGAATTTTTTTCGATTTATAGGAAGATAATATAAAAAGGGATTATCATATTTTATAGTTTACTGTAATAAGATAATTTTGTTTTAATATATAGGTTAAAAAGGAGATAGTATTTTATAAGACTTTATATATATATATATATATATATATATATATATATATATATATATGTATATATAAGGTTCGAAGCATGGAATATGCATATACATAAGCTTTGGCATATATAATTTATTTTTATATCAATTTGGATGGGAAATTATTGGTTTAAACTAAATTATTAATTGATAAAAATATTTTTTTATTTAAAAAGGAAATTAAGTTAAAATTAAACTATTAGTTTAAAGAAACATTTGTTGGTTTAAATTTAAATGAATAAATAATAATAAATTGTTCGATCAATTCAAGTATTAATAAAATCCTATAATGTTTATTTAAGGTCAAAAATCTGGAAATCCAAGACAATATTGAAGTGGATTGCAAAATAAAATCGAAGGTGAGTTAATCTCACTCAGTTTAAATTTAGATTTAAATGATTAAATTTAAATAATTGTGTGTATGGTTAAATTGACTGATGTGATATAGTATAGTATAATTTGAAATTGGTATATTATGTGATGCTAACGTCTGTGGATGCAGGGTTAACAGGTTGGAGGGATCCAACTGGACCCCTCAAAATTATTTAGATTTTTGAATATTCTGTGTTCTGAATATTTGATATCCCGTGATGATTATATGAGTAATTGAAGTATTGGATGGTATGGTTGGATTGAATATCTCAGTAAAATAAATTATCAAATCTCTAGAATTGTAGTTTCGAGAGAAATAAAAGAGTAAATTTTTAAGTAAAATAATTCTAGTGAATTTGGATAAATTAATAATGAATTGAAAATAAAATAAATAAAAGTGATTGCAAAACTCTAACAAATTTTTGAATAAGAGGGATTTGAATTATTGGGGGTAATAATAAATTGTAAAGCTTAAGTGATATTATTTGAATGAATAAAGAATTTTTTAAAATGAGATTTTGGAAAATTTAAACTGGGATATCAGGTAAAATAAAATATCAGTGGATATTTTAAATATGAATTCAAAGTGGGAATTTATCAAGGAATGAGAATTCGTTTAAAAATAAATAGTGATTCATTTTTAAAGATGTGAAAGAGAGGAATGTTTCCCTGGATAGCCAAGTACGATTTTCAAGCAATTTTAACTATAAGTTAAAGGTTTTAATGTTATTTTAAAAAGCATATCTTAGAAAACTTATTATTTAAAAATGTTTAAATTCTAAAATAAATATTTTTTTCAAAACTATTATCGTAGTAATTATTAAATGACTTGGTATTTGTTTTACAGAATAATCTACTTTTATATTCTATAAAAGTAGCCTTAATTATTAAATATTACTAAAGTATATATTTTAATTAAGTATTAAAGTAGTTTTAAATTCTAAGGCTATGAAGTATATTTTATAACTAAGTGCTTTTTAATTATATTAAAACTTAAAGTATTTTATACCTGGCGTTTCAGTGGAAATAAATATTGGAAAATTATTCCGGGAAAGGAATATGTTTGAAACTGTTTTCAAGAAGGGTTTGAAAGTGAAATATATCTTGTGAAGATATTTTTGAGATAAATAAATAATTTGGGAAATTATTTATTGTTTGATGGATGTTTGTGAATATAAATTGATAGTTAAATAACCGACTATCAATATTGGACAAATGCGTTGATCGTTTCGAAGAGACCGGGATCGAGATTTAATTCTCGAAAACCACTTCGATCCGATTTGTACGTTTCGTGAAAACGATTTTGGAATCGAAGATGGAGCAGTGAAGTGCAAGGGCTAGTCGTTACTAATCCTGAGGATATTTCCAAAATGGATGTAGTAGGAATAGTGCATTCGGTTCCGTTCGAACCTGGGACGGACTTGTATGGATGAATGCTTGCGAAACATCGTCAGGTGGACGATGGGCATTCCAAGGGATATGTTCTAAAAAGTTAACGCTTAGCCTCAAGCCTCTTCAAATGGGAATGACTGAAAATCAGGGGTTATGCAGCAAGGCTAGGTGGGTAGCACCCAAGCAGGGTGAGGTCATTCCAGTCTAGATGTCCCTTTCTATTTCGTCTTAGTGGGCGGTTGCTGATCCCAACCGCGGGGTGATCTCACTCGGGATTATCCAGTAAGGGGTAGTCCCGGCCTTGTGTTGCAGGGGAGTGGGCGTACTCCTCGGTACGATGATCTAGGCCCCGTACTGTGACAGGTGGTACCCCAGTGCCTAGTCATTGGTTGGAAATCCATTCTCCCTACGAGCCTTGTACGATTTTTATTTGTATTACCCACTCTGTGGCTAGTAGCTGGAATTTAATAATGTAACAATTTCGGCTATTTTATAAGTATTTGTATATAGACCCTATTATAATATCAGAGGATTTCTATAAAAGTTGTTTTAGCTATCGTAAGGTAAAAACCCGACATGTTTATGTGTGGCGTGGTCTTACGAGATGCTTTTGTTTTCAAAGGATTTTTGAAACTTTAACAATCAATTGGGTGTGATTTTCTCACGCTGGTATTCCAGACTGACTCAGGTATTATTTAACTGTATGCTCGGGTCAGGCCGAGTATTATATGATACAGGTTATGATGCTGTGGAGCTCAGGAGACAGGCAAGATGACGATACGTACATTCGTACTTGTTTTATATATATATTCCGCTGTGTTGTGTAGCTGTGTATCCAGTTGTATGTTATCGATATGAGCTGTGATTGATGTACTCTAATGATGTAATATATGTAAACAGATATATTTGATGTTAAGTAAAGAGTATTTATTATCTATTATATTTTATCCCGCTGCGATGGTTAGATTCTGCTGTTGATTTCTATTTTCTTCTTCTACCTCTTCTTCTTTAACCCAAATGGTTCGTATTTCTGTACAACTTGAGTTGATTATTGTAGAATGGTGTTGACTCAAGGGGTACGGATTTGCGGGATGTTACAGTGGTATCAGAGCTTAGGTTGGTGATAACCATGGCTCTGGTGGGAATTACTCATTTAAAATAGAGTCCGTAGTACTCTAGAATGAGTTTGAGCATATTAATAAATATGAGCGCGTATTTGTTAGTGAATATAAATTGTTTTAATTTTGTGTTGATTGGTTTATTGAGTGGCATATGAACCTTTTGTCGACACTGTCTGCGCAGCTGTATCGAAGGGGTTTTTAAACAATTGAATAGAACAATCGACACGATATTGTTTTAAATGTGGGTAAATGAAATAATTTTACCCAAAATATATTTTGATATAAATAAAAGTTTTGTAAACTATTTTAGCTGATATATGGTTGCTTGGATGTTAGGAAGAATAATATTGAAGTAATATCATTGTTAAGTGAAAATTTAATTAGAAATTGAAAATATAACCGAAGTTTAAGGGAATAAACTCATTATAAAATGAAACTTAAAAATATGAATTATAATTGTAATTTATAAATTGAAATATAATTAAATAAGAATTTGTATGAGAATAAGCTGTGCAAATGAATTATAGTAAAATTGATTTAAGCAGGATTGGAAAATTTAAATCCTGGAGATTTTGGAAGTGTTTTGAAAATAAATAATAGCACAATTGTTTTGGAGATATTTCTGAAAGGAAATTGTTTTAAAGGGATTTTGAAAGTGATACAACATTGAAATCACTTGGATTATTGGAAAATAATTCTGATGATGATGACCGCATCATTAGTATTCATTTTCGAATTACTAAGTGACGGATTGCTGCCAAAATTGATTTGTTTAGAAAAGCTAGTTGTTTTTGAAAATTTCAAAGGAAAGTTGTTGAGGGTAAAACCAGGATTGGTTTGACTTTTGAGAAATGTGATTTGAGAAGTTTGAAGATTTCAAAATAAATTTGAAACCAAAGACGGGTGTTTAAAAATCCTGATAAGATAAGTTGTAAGCTTATAAATGGAAATGATTTTTAAATCAGGAAGAAAATATAAGCTTTGAATGTTGGAATTTAAATTTAAAGTGAAAAGTTAAAAATGGAATTAACTTGGATTGGGAACTAAAATTTAACTGGATTAAAATTAATTAAATAGGCTGAAAATAATATCCAGTTGTATTCAAATTAAGTTGAAATCGAATTGAGGTAAATAAATTTGAGTTAAAATAAAATTGAATTGGAATAAGAATTCAATTAAGTTATTGAATGGAATTAGATTATTACCTTAATAAATGAAAAATAAACTGGATAAGGATTGGGATTGAAATAAATAAACCGGAATAACTTGTAAAAGAATTAAAATGCATGAATAAACTATGCTTGGGTTATAAAGAAGCATACGGCTTGAGTTAAAATAAAAGAAGAATATATTCAAGCTTATGATGAATGGAATTGTATAAAACAATAAGTTGTGACTTATTAAATTGAAAATGGAATACAAAGCCCAAAATCAATATTTTGATGAATTGAAAAATGAAAAGAAAATCCAAACTTGAATTATAAAATAAATTTGAACTTAAGAAGATCAAATGAAGTAATATTTGGAAATAAAATCAAGTATTGAACTATAAATAGGAGAGAACTAATTTTATAATAAATTAGTTAATAAAATGTGTAAATGGTAACGTAATGTTGTTTAATTGAAGCTAAATTGTGACATTATGATGAAGTTTGGAACTAAAACTCAAGTTATAAATTAATTCGATTTGAATTAAGAGTCAGGAAAATTGGGTGGTAATTTGGAAATGGATAATGGATCTAGAACTTGAGTTATAAATTGAAAATTTAACTTGAAGTGTTAACAAATTAAATATAATTAGGAAAGTATCGAAGAAAAAAATGGAAATGGATTTAAATAGCAATGATTTGTATTACGAATAAAATCCAAATATGTGAAAATGAATTGGATATGGCCTTATAATAAATTGAATGAGCTGAATCTAAAAAGTTAAGATGTATAATAATTGATCAAATAAATTTGTAGTTTGAAATGAGATTTAAGTGAGAGAGGGAATTAAGTTGAATAGAAAAGAGAAAAATTTACTTGTAAAATGAAAATGAACTTAAGTATAAAATTTGAATAAATTGAAGAAAATTGACTTAAGCTGAATAGATGGAAGAGAGTTGAATTTAATTCAACTTAAAACTAAGATTAAGAATATTGGATTGGATTTTAATCAGGTAAAAAAAATATATTTTTAATCGAAATAAAATTCGGTGAGTTATAAAAAAATATTAATGGAATGAAATTCCTAAATAAATAATTGTAAACCATTTAAAATGTTAAGGAATTGAAATAACTTGGAGACAATGTTAACAATTGAATGTTTTCAAGTTAAATAGAATAGTTTTAAATGAATTGTAAATGAAATTTAAATGGAGTGTGTCGAGCTAAATAAATGCTTGTGAATGGATTAAAATAAAAAGGAAATTTAATTGGTAATGGAGATGGAACCTAAGTTGTTAATGGTTTTGAATGGACTAGTTTGGTTAATAAAATTGAAATGCAATGAAACTGAGAATATATGGATTGTGAATAAATCCGAAATGGAATAGAATTAAGCGTAAGTTGAGTTGGAGTCAATTTAAATTGATTATAAAACTCAAGTGCTTATTTATTCACATAAATCTCGTCAAATTGCAAAGAATAAATTATTATTGAATGTAAATAGAAGTTATTAAAATGCCTTGGATGGTAGGAGTAAAATAAATTGGTTTTGAAAGCAATTGAATTAAATATGAGTTCAATTTGCTTAAGAATAAATTAAAAGTAAGCAATTGACTTCTAAACCATTCAAATTGATGAAGTGGTATACGAATGGATTGAAAACCATTCAAATTGAATGAAAATGGTTTATAAATTAATTGAAACTGTTGAATTAGTATGAAAGTTGTAAAAATTGTTTACGGAAAGTGTTGGATGTTCATTTCTTTAGAATCCATATGTTTTAACCATTACAACTAAGTGAAGTATAGTTAAACTGCATATATTTGGCACTTACATGTTTAAATTGAGTAAGTACAGGTACATAGAAGCCGTATGGCTGGATTTGGGTTGCATTAACTGCTAAATAAATAAGCTGTCTGCTTAAAAATGCTAAATAAGGTACGCCTACGCAATACAAAATAGGAAATATGAACATTTTTTGGTTTTTCCGACCGTGTGGGTCGATGTATATATATTTATCTCTTTTGTCAAATTGCAAAAGCTCCTCCGTATAAAGGGGACTCTGCCAAATAATTTCAGAGATTTAGGGAGTTAGAAAATTTTTGAAAATTTTTGGAAAATTTTGTTAACGACAAAACGATTTACAATTGGAGGTTGAAACAGGTTAGTAAATGAAACTAATTAAAATGTTGACATGAATTAGTATAAATGAAAAATAAAATTTAAAATTTAGAGTTTAAGATAAATTTGAATTCGTATGGAAATGAAAGAATTAATTTGAATAGGAATGGATATAACCTAAAGTGGTAAGATGAAAATAAATATAAGAAACATATGAAACGCTTATGTTAACTTAAGTAAGGAATGGTCAATTCTTAATTGGAAATTGAATATTGCAAATGTATTCTAAGTTGATATTTGGAGAAATATTGACATTCGTTAATGAAGTCGATAAAATGTTCCGGAATGTTGAGATTGGATATTAGTGCTAAGCAGGATATGCAGGTATTATAAAAGGGAAAAAAGAATTGGTTTTGATTTCAGAAGATAGATTTGAAATGCTCGACAAAAAGGTATGTATTTAAATTTGGTGTGAAATTTGATTGAAAATTTGGATTGAGTCACTTGGCCTTTTGTTTTCTTTTTGGATTTGGGAGGCCGTAGAGCCATTTTGTAGTTGTACCGAGTCAGCCGCGCAAAGGAGATGCTGGCGAAATTTTTCGAAAATTTAGGGAGTTAGAAAAATTTTGAGAAAATTTTGATAATTCAAAATTTGGTTTTAAATTGGAACTCGAATGATTAAACGAATGGTATAGTTTGAAACTATGGGAAAGTTGAGAAGTTAATAAGAATAATAATGGGTCTTTTATAAAAAGATAGTTAGTAAAATGCTGGATTGTTTGGTTTTGGAAATAAGTAAATGGGTATTGGACCATTCTTCCTAACTAGTAATTTCGGGGACGAAATTCTTTTAAGGGGGGAGGAATGTGACGACCCGGGATTTTCAAGCATTTAAAATTGGGATATTTAATTGATTTTAAATATTCAATAGAGTAATTTTAACTTGAATTATGAATATCACGATTTATTTGATAATTAAATTATTGAATTAAATAATTTGAAATTGAATAAAATATGAAATCTAAGATTTAAAGCCTATTAAAAATAATTTGAAGGCTTACAAAATTTATATTGATAACATTAAAGATAATAGAAGTTGTAAAATTGAATTTAACAGTGGTTTGTTCAGTTTTGAAATTTTATATCGTTTAAATTGAATTTAAAAATAGCCTTCCGAGGCACAGCCTCGGAATTCGACGTAACCGTTCCATTGGATCCGTAATATTGAATTATTATCGGATTTCAAATTTCGTATTTATCAGAGTCAGTGTGTGAGCGTACGATATATGAACGCGTTGAAATTTATATCGAAATTCAATATAATATCAGATCCAAAAAGCTATCTTCCCCTTTGGATCGAATTAGGATTCGAAACCCTTTCCATTGCGATCGGGATAGGTATATAACCCTAGGAACGCTTAGCGGCACGCCTCGATAGGATTTTGAAATTTTAAGTTGCATTTATCGGAACGGTTTGAATTTGAGTTTAAATTAAAAATTTATACTAATCAAACCTTCAACCGTATTCTTTCACATCTAAACATTTCGCTGTCGCTGCAGCCTTCCTTTGCAAGCCACTTTCTGATCGACGTCACATCTTGTTCCCTTTCGTTTACTTTTATCACGCTTCCTGCTCACAACTCAAAGCCATGTCGAATAAGAAAAAAAATAGAGATCTCGTTCCTGTTCTTTTAGATATCTCGTCCCCTTTCCTTCTCAAACGAGATCCCCTTCTTTAAAAAGAAAAATATATAAAACAAAATCGATCTGTTCGTTTCAATATAAGAATGGCCGCACCCTCTCCTTCTTTTCAAAGCCCCAATCCAGTTCGAGAAAAAAAAACATATAAATCCTAATTGGTCGAAATTCATCGCGACAGTGAGACTGGGAAGGGTCGAGCATCGTTAGGCGTGTGGCTGCAAATTTTGATTCTTGCGCTTCATCGAACGACGGCTGGGGTCAGGGGTGAATCGCGATCGATTGCGATGTGGGCTTCGTTTTCGAGACCTATGGGGCTTGGCGCGGCAGCGATTTGGAAGCGCGGCAGTTGGGTCGAATGAGGAGTCAAAGATTGAGGCAAAGAAAGTGGGATGTTACTTGGGATGATGGATGCGTTGCTGCGATTTGGGTCGAGGGGGATGGCCTGGGCTCGTTCCTGTAGGTATTGGTTTAAATTTTAAAATAAAAATAATTATATTGCAATAGGATGTTGAAACAGTTAAGAGATATTTGGAAGTATTTTATCAAAGGGAATTTGTCTTTACAAATTTAGTTGGAAATTTAATTGTTCTAAATAAAATTTTGGGTTGTTTGATTTAAATCTTTTATAGAAATTTTTTCGGTTTATAGGAAGATAATATAAAAAGGGATTATTAAATTTTATAGTTTACTGTAATAAGATAATTTTGCTTTAATATATAGGTTAAAAAGGAGATAGTATTTTATAAGACTTTATAAAAATATATATATATATGTATATATAAGGTTCAAAGCATGGAATATGCATATACATAAGCTTTGGCATATATAATTTATTTTTATATCAATTTGGATGGGAAATTATTGGTTTAAACTAAATTATTAATTGATAAAAATATTTTTTTATTTTAAAAGGAAATTAAGTTAAAATTAAACTATTAGTTTAAAGAAACATTTGTTGGTTTAAATTTAAATGAATAAATAATAATAAATTGTTCGATCAATTCAAGTATTAATAAAATCCTATAATGTTTATTTAAGGTCAAAAATCTGGAAATTCAAGACAATATTGAAGTGGATTGCAAAATAAAATCGAAGGTGAGTTAATCTCACTCAGTTTAAATTTAGATTTAAATGATTAAATTTAAATAATTGTTTGTATGGTTAAATTGACTGATGTGATATAGTATAGTATAATTTGAAATTGGTATATTATGTGATGCTAACGTCTGTGGATGTAGGGTTAACAGGTTGGAGGGATCCAACTGGACCCCTCGAAATTATTTAGATTTTTGAATATTCTGTGTTCTGAATATTTGATATCCCGTGATGATTATATGAGTAATTGAAGTATTGGATGGTATGGTTGGATTGAATATCTCAGTAAAATAAATTATCAAATCTCTATGTAGTTTCGAGAGAAATAAAAGAGTAAATTTTTAAGTAAAATAATTCTAGTGAATTTGGATAAATTAATAATGAATTGAAAATAAAATAAATAAAAGTGATTGCAAAACTCTAACAAATTTTGGAATAAGAGGGATTTGAATTATTAGGGGTAATAATAAATCGTAAAGCTTAAGTGATATTATTTGAATGAATAAATAATTTATTTTAAATGAGATTTTGGAAATTTTAAACTGGGATATCAGGTAAAATAAAATATCGATGGATATTTTAAATATGAATTCAAAGAGGGAATTTATCAGGGAATGAGAATTCGTTTAAAAATAAATAGTGATTCATTTTTAAAGATGTGAAAGAGATGAATGTTTCCCTGGATAGCCAAGTAAAATTTTCAAGCAATTTTAACTATAAGTTAAAGGTTTTAATGTTATTTTAAAAAGCATATCTTAGAAAACTTATTATTTAAAAATGTTTAAATTCTAAAATAAATATTTTTTTCAAAACTATTATCGTAGTAATTATTAAATGACTTGGTATTTGTTTTACAGAATAATCTACTTTTATATTTTATAAAAGTAGACTTAATTATTAAATATTCCTAAAGTATATATTTTAATTAAGTGTTAAAGTAGTTTTAAATTCTAAGGCTATGAAGTATATTTTATAACTAAGTGCTTTTTAATTATATTAAAACTTAAAGTATTTTATACTTGGTGTTTCAGTGGAAATAAATATTGGAAAATTATTTCGGGAAAGGAATATGTTTGAAACTGTTTTCAAGAAGTGTTTAAAAGTGAAATATATCTTGTGAAGATATTTTTTAGATAAATAAATAATTTGGGAAATTATTTATTGTTTGGTTGATGTTTGTGAATATAAATTGATAG
Organism: Allium cepa; assembly: GCA_030765085.1. Classification (NCBI taxonomy): domain Eukaryota; kingdom Viridiplantae; phylum Streptophyta; class Magnoliopsida; order Asparagales; family Amaryllidaceae; genus Allium; species Allium cepa. Next base: position 105,002,881 of record CM060937.1, on the reverse strand, counting down.
TTAAATAACCGACTATCGATGTTGGACAAATGCGTTGATCGTTTCGAAGAGACCGGGATCAAGATTTAATTCTCGAAAACCACTTCGATCCGGTTTGTACGTTTCGTGAAAATGATTTTGGAATCGAAGATGGAGCAGTGAAGTGCAAGGGCTAGTCGCTACTAATCCTGAGGATATTTCCAAAATGGATGTAGTAGGAATAGTGCCTTCGGTTCCGTTCGAACCCGGGACGGACTTGTGTAACAACCCAGAATTTTGAACAATTTAAAAATGAAAATATTTAATTAATTTTAAATATTCGAATGATGATTGACTTGAATTTTAAATTTTCAGGATAAATTGGCGATTCAATTTTAGAATTTAATTTATTTAAAGTTGAATAGAATTTAAATTTGACTTTGAAGTTGAATTGAATATTGAATTTGTATTTTAAATTCAAACTAATGACTTAGAAAAATAATTTGGATACAAGAATTATTATTTATTTTTATTTATGTAAATTAATAAATTGATGGTTAGTTTTAATAACATTTTTCTTAACTTAAATAAAATGGAATAAAATTTTATCAATATAAAATACAAGTATAAAATCTAATTGTGAAACACGTTAATATAAATTTATGTTTGATAGTTGAACTGCAAAACGTTTATATGTTTATTAAAGAAAATAATTTACAAAACAAATTGGATTTAGAATAAAAAAAATGAAAAAATATATATATAATAATATATAAAAATAAATAAAAAAAAGAGAGTACATTGCCTTACTTTCATCAGCTACATACACGCCCCAATCTATGCCTTAACTTACGCCGTAACCCACGCAAAAACACGTTTCTCCCCTACTCTTTTATACCCGTCCCCTTTACCTTTCTCATTCAAAACCCTAAACAAATCAAACCGAGGAAAAAAAATGGCGTCTCTCGTCTCCTCTTCGTCATTCAAAAATTAGGGCTTCAGCTTCATCTTCGTTCGTCTTCCTTCAACAATTAGGGTTTTTCAAAATCAAAGGCGCCGGCTTCGACTTCCTTGATCGATCCTTTGGTTTTCGTTCATCTCTGCTTCGATCTGCTCTTCGTGCTAAGGTGAGTGATTATTTATCGCTCACATCTAATTTCATTCTTCAGTCATTCGAGTTTTGTTTTAATGATTGATGATTTTGATTTGTTTTGGTTCGACTTATGTTTACCACGACACTGATTTTGTTTGAGTTCTGCAAACTTGATTTTTGTTGGCAACCTACAGTTTCTTCACTTATATCATTTTTTTAACCTGATGCTTGATATTGACCATTATAATCGTGACACTATCATTACACTTGGACATTGTTGGATCTGTTGCATTCAATTGTTGTTTTCCAGTCTGCACTATATCTTTGAGTTGTATCTTGATTCATCTGGTTTGGGGCTGTTGCATTGTGTTGGTCTGGCCCTGTTGCTTGGTGTTACTTACTTGATGCATCTGTGTTCTGACCTTATTTAATTTCATTGTGTAGTTTACTTGAGTCACTGATTCTTGAAATAAGCGCTATAACTGACATGTTGCACTATTTAGACGTCTTGACTTCATACTGCCTTGACCTATTGCACTATAACTACACATGTGAATAAGCACTTTGCATTTTTGAAATGTTTTACTTCCTAGCTGAATGCTTGGGTAATTGTTTTTGCAGACATTGAAATGTTTATCTTTGATTTGGTTGAGCTCGACACTGTGTTGCACTTGCTTTACCCAGTTTGGTAGATGCACTTTGCATTTATGTGCTTACTGTCCCATGTACTTATGATCAATTTTATGGCAGTTTCTTTTTGTTGCCTTTTTGGATTTTACTGACTTGAGCTCGAATATTGCTGTGCCCTTGTATTCATGTGGTGACTGCATTTTCGTTGCAGTCTTGCCCTTGAATGTTTGTGGTGGCTGCAGTGCTTTTTGTTGAGATTTTTCCCTTGGTTGCATTGCATTGATGCACTGAGATTATTTGCAGTTTTTCCCTTGAATATCTGAGTTGGTTTAGACTTGCATTTGTGGTGGCTGTAGTTTACGTTTGCAGTTGCCCTTGCATACTTATGGTGGTGCATTTTGTATTTGCTGTGCCCCTTTTGTATATTTTGCCTCATTCTTGGTTGTATCTGGATTTGTCTCCTTATTTATAAAGCATGGCTTTAACTTTGGTACTTTGATGCCTCTGAACTTGTTTGCAACTGCTGGCCCCAGTGTTGTCTTCAGTTGCGCACTTGTTCTTCTCGTAATATGAACACGAAGTATTACATATATGAATTGCAGATTTTTGGAAGATAGTTTCAGGCTTATATGACCTAACATGACTGTTCATTGTTATTATCAGTGCATCGTCACTGTTGCATTCTTGTATATGCATTTGTTGAGTTGTTCACTGATGCAATACTAGTTGCCCTTCATTTAAAACCCTGTTGCAGTTGGGTTAGTGGCTACATTAAGTTGTTTTCATGTGTGATACTTGTGGTGACTACAGTATTTGTCGCAGTTTGCCTTTGTATCCATTTGCGACTGCAGTTTCGTTTTTATATGCAGTTTTGCCTATGTCGGTTTGCGTTGCATCGACATTTGATTTCATAAATTTCGGTTCATTGATCTTTTGGGTACATCATCACTATAGTGGTGAGGCAGTGCACACAAGCGTGAACTGCAGCCACACAGTTTTAACGTTTTATATGTGGCGAGGCAGTGCACACGTGCGTGTACTGCAGCCAATTGGTTTTGATGTTTTTAAGTAACTTTTCAATTATTTTAATTGATTTGATTTAAACTGATGATTTTGTTGTAAACTACCGTTTAGGCAAATTTTGATGTTTTCTAAATTATCTTCATAAATAATTCCTTCATCTATCTTCATTGATAATTTGAATCTACTGATTTGTTGATTAACACTGTTAAGTGTTATATTTACCGTTATCCGATTTTTTGTTAAAGGATCGGATAGGTAAATTTATATTTGACTGTCGTCTAATTGTTGTTTGATTATTATTGCCTCTATGCACTAATAACTGAGTTTGAATTAGACTGACCCGTGTATTATTTTCTTTTGAATGTAATACTCGGGTCAGATCGAGTATTTTACAGCTTGAAGATTTTCAGGCAGCGAAGTTACAGAGAGGGGGATACCGCTTCACTTTAGCTTTTCGAAAAAAATTTGTACTTGTAAAAGATATATTCCGCTGTATAAAATTTAATGCATTGTACAAACTCTGATATATGTATAAAAAATTCATTTATGTAAAATATTATGATTATTCTGTGATTCTGTGGCTGATTCTGTTTAAACTCTATAAACTGAATAACAATCCATCATTTTGAACGTTTCAAGTTGGTTTAATTACCGACTGGGGGCGGTCAGAACGGCGGGTCGTTACAAAAGTGGTATCAGAGCTTTGGTTTACACAAAGCTCAGTTTATGATGTTTAATATGAATAGTTACTAGGATCACTTTAAAGAAAAATGTTTTCAAATCTAAATAAGTATGAAATTGTTTTCTTTGAAAAACAAAAGGTATTTTGAAAATTCAAATTTCTTCAAAAATTCCCCTCTCTAAATTTAGGTTTGCGATAGTTTCTCATTCGAAAATCCATTATCGAATTATTGAGATTTATGAAAAAATAAAATATAAGTGAAGTGAATTAATGAATTGGTTTAAATTAAATATTTTGAATATCTCCAAAGTAATAATTGGAAGATAAAATGACATGTTAATTTGGTTATAACCAAGCGGATCATTGAGTTATAACTTGAGAATTTGATTCTGAATTCTTTTGAAAATTGATTTCAAATGTTTTGAAGAACGATTTAGTAAATAAATGGATTATAAGTATTTAACTTATAAAATGGACTTTTGATATATAATTGAGTTATATAAATTGAATTGAATTAATAAAGAAGATTTATAAATCGATGTTTATAAATAGAAATGGAATTTGTAAAGATTGTTTATAAATTCGAAACCAAATTGAATTTGATAAATGAAAAATAGAAGTTATTAAAGGAGATATATTCGTGATTTTGGACAGTGAATTATCCTTTATGTTAGATATTGTGATAGTAAATGTTGGTTGGGAATTTTATCCACGATTTTGGACAGTGGATAATCCTTTAAATAAATGTGTAGAAACATTGAATTGAATAAACGAAGTATATTCACGATTTTGGACAGTGAATAAAATATTAAAAGATATGTCTTGGGAAAATGATTGAATAATCCAGCCTCTGCTAATAAGAATTTTAAATATTGATAGGAAACTTCGAAAACATCTTGTTAATTATAATGGCGAAAACCGAAGCACAAAAAGCAGCACGCCGTGAACAAAGAGCAATTGCCTGTAGAGAAGCAGAAGCGACACGTGCGGAGATTGAAAGGAGATTCAGTGAAAGGCAAGCACCTGGTCCATATGATGAGGTTATTTGTTATCGATGTCATAAAAAGGGACATTATGCCATTAAGTGCCGAGTAAGGAGAAAGAAAAGGAATGTGGATGACCGTTTCGCTCGTCCTGAGATTGTGTGTTTTAAATGTCGGGAAAAAGGGCATTTTCTTAGTCATTGCCCTAAAGTGAAAAGGAAAAAGTGCATACTCGATTTACCCGTCGATAAATTGACAATCTGCTACCATTGTCATCAGACTGGACATATAGCCAGAAACTACACCGAAAGACAGCATGGAAAGCAAGCTATTGCCCGACCAGCTAGAGCGAAAAGTGTTAAGGTGATAGATAAGGATGGAAACATCTCATATTTTTGCAGTAACTATGGGGATTAGGGACATGTTGATTTTGAATGTGTTAATTCTCCTTTAATACAACCTGAAATAGTGCCATCTGAAGATGAAAGTTTGGCGAAGATGCGTACTACCAAACGAGAAGTCGATAGTCCTTAATAATTCTGCATCTTAAACCAATCAATATATTTTGTAATACTATCTTTTGTAATCCACAATCTTCTGTGTACATCTTTTAAAAGTATTAGGCTATGTAAAATTTTGTACTGAAGGAAATATTTTAATGAAATAGCATCTTGGGAAGGAAGTTTATTTGTTGACTTAACTATATGAATCAAACTAATTTTGACGAAAAGCTTATATTTCAAGTTAAACTAATGCCTAAAATGGTTAATGTGGAAATATAAATTTAATGGAACCAAGTTGATGAATGGCTTGCTAAAGAACTAGTTGATTATTTTTGAAATAGAAAGCAAATGCAAAATTTAAATAGAATTTAAATTTCAAATTTGAAGTTGTCAACATTATAATCCATTATAGGTTTAATAAATTCAGTGATGAATTTGAATTTAAACGTGCGGAAAATTAAATTAAGTGAAAAACTTAATATTGAAAGGTTTGAAATCGGTTTAAAACTAATATTATGAAAAGTATGAGGAATTCAAACTATGAATTAAGTTGAAGTTGAAAAATTTAATGGTTTTAAAGATGTTTTAAAATGTATTAAGTATCGAATACATAGATTTCAACATTCATTGTTGAAATAGGCGTTTTCGAGAAATAAGGAAATGGTAGACTATAACACTGTTGTTATAGTAAATAGTTTTCGAAAGGAAATGTTGTTTATGGTATTGGGATTTATATATCTATCTTAAATTTCGAATCCCTATACTAGTGATTTTTGAGTTGTCGTAACGATGTTTTACGCAACATTCGTTTTGACTCAAATAAATGTGTTTAAAAGAACGCCTTCCTTAAAGAATGGAATATATACTTAATTTTGATTCAAGTATAATGAATATTTTCCGTGTTGAAAATAAATGAACTTGTGAATTACTTATTAAATAAGTAAGGAAATGTTTTTCAATATGAAATGAAAGGTTTGAAATTTTATCTTTTAAAGATAAATTGAAAAAAATAATTATTTGAAATTTATTTCAAATGGTTAAGTTGGAAAATTATATATATCTTGTAAAGATATTTTTGGGAAATTTGAACGATCAGTTCAACTTGAATATTTTCCAAAAAGATTGAATCTTGAGTTAAATTGAGTTTAACTTTGACATCAAAAACAATATAAGTTGAACTTTGAATTTTGGATAGTCGATTTGGATTGTATGTCTAGCATTGTGAATTGATGACATAGCAATTGATCTCTATTAAATATATATCTGTTGGTGGCGGAGAATTTATTCTTTTAGCTTAACACCCTTCTCTGAGACGTACGAGCTTAGAGGTTATATATCGATAGACACCAATTATGTGTTGAGAATTGACGATGTAACGTGAAATCCAAATCGAATGTGAAGTCGATAATGAATTGGATTATGAATGTGAATTGGGTTTGAGATAACCTTAAATTTTCAAATCGATTTAGAGGAAAATTTTAAAACGAGATGGAAAATTTAGAAATCCTCTATTTGTTATGAATGTGAATTGAGTTTTCGTAACTTATGTATGTGAATGTAATAATTCGAAAACCATCAGTTTGGAAAGTCATTATTATGAAAAGTTCTATGCAAGTTTACATAGGTATGATATGTACAAGATGTGAAATGAAGTACTATATGTATATGACATATGTTTTCTAAAACTGAGGATATGGAAATGTACCTTCCATTTATTATTTGTGAAGGTGATTGGAATTCGGTGTGAGTGTCCATTGGAAATCGTAGCTACGTAGAATTTCCATTAGTGGAATGTCCATTGGGACTGGAATCCCCTACGATGGATCATCGTGTTGGGATTATGTGAATTGATGCTGGCGTAATTCGTGGGGTGTGATGCCTACAGTTACAAGCGATTCCACTGGGATAGTGGCGCAACCGCCGCGCAAACTGCGATCTAGAGGCCGAAGCCTAATTTGAGGGGCGAGATGCCTACGGTCACGAGCGATTCTACTGGGATAGTAGCGTAACCACCGTGTGAACTGCGATCTATGGCAACAACCATGGCGAAATTCAAGAGAGATGTGAAATCTACAGTTACAAGCGATTCTACTGGGATAGTAGCGTAACCGCCGGGTAAACTGTGATCCATGGGGGAACGTGCTTTCCATATCCATTTTTAAAAGAATTTTTAAAAGTATTTTCACTGGAAGTTGAAGCAAGTATATTTAGTACTTGGAGATTTTTAGACTTGCGCCTGGCCAGCGTATGCCTAATGTCTGTGAGAACGACGATGGACTTGTTAAACTTCGAGTTAGCAAGTATTTTCAAACTTTGAATAGAAAATCAATAGTCTGAAATTAGAATTACATAATTCTAACCTAATGAATTAAGGAAGAAGATTTTTAAAATATCTTGAAAGCACACAGCTTTGGAAAAGATATGATATGTAAATATTTAGCATGAAGAATTTCAAGTTTAAAAATCTGAGTTTTGTAAGTCGAAAATTTTGGTAAAAGACTTTTGCGTCTTGATTGTAGAAATAGATGAATAAAGCTAGTGAAATAAAATAAAGGGAATAAATCCTATATTTATTTGTGAGTTTGGAACTTGGCAAAAATTGTGTAGGGTATAAATATCGGTGAGATTTTAGCAATCGTTTTTCCTAACTTATAATTTCGGGACGAAATTCTTTAAGGGGGGAAGATTGTAACAACCCAGAATTTTGAACAATTTAAAAATGAAAATATTTAATTAATTTTAAATATTCGAATGATGATTGACTTGAATTTTAAATTTCCAGGATAAATCGGCGATTCAATTTTAGAATTTAATTTATTTAAAGTTGAATAGAATTTAAATTTGACTTTGAAGTGGAATTGAATATTGAATTTGTATTTTAAATTCAAACTAATGACTTAGAAAAATAATTTGGATACAAGAATTATTATTTATTTTTATTTATGTAAATTAATAAATTGATGGTTAGTTTTAATAACATTTTTCTTAACTTAAATAAAATGGAATAAAATTTTATCAATATAAAATACAAGTATAAAATCTAATTGTGAAACACGTTTATATAAATTTATGTTTGATAGTTGAACTGCAAAATGTTTATATGTTTATTAAAGAAAATAATTTACAAAACAAATTGGATTTAGAATTAAAAAAAATGAAAAATAAATATATATAATAATATAAAAAAAAAGAGAGAGAGAGTACATTGCCTTACTTTCATCAGCTACATACACGCCCCAATCTATGCCTTAACTTACGCCGTAACCCACGCAAAAACACGTTTCTCCCCTACTCTTTTATACCCGTCCCCTTTACCTTTCTCATTCAAAACCCTAAACAAATCAAACCGAGGAAAAAAAAATGGCGTCTCTCATCTCCTCTTCTTCATTCAAAAATTAGGGCTTCAGCTTCATCTTCGTTCGTCTTCCTTCAACAATTAGGGTTTTTCAAAATCAAAGGCGCCGGCTTCGACTTCCTTGATCGATCCTCTGGTTTTCGTTCATCTCTGCTTCGATCTGCTCTTCGTGCTAAGGTGAGTGATTATTTATCGCTCACATCTAATTTCATTCTTCAGTCATTCGAGTTTTGTTTTAATGATTGATGATTTTGATTTGTTTTAGTTCGACTTATGTTTACCACGGCACTGATTTTGTTTGAGTTCTGCAAACTTGATTTTTGTTGGCAACCTACAGTTTCTTCACTTATATCATTTTTTTAACCTGATGCTTGATATTGACCATTATAATCGTGACACTATCATTACACTTGGACATTGTTGGATCTGTTGCATTCAATTGTTGTTTTCCAGTCTGCACTATATCTTTGAGTTGTATCTTGATTCATCTGGTTTGGGGCTGTTGCATTGTGTTGGTCTGGCCCTGTTGCTTGCTGTTACTTACTTGATGCATCTGTGTTCTGACTTTATTTAATTTCATTGTGTAGTTTACTTGAGTCACTGATTCTTGAAATAAGCGCTATAACTGACATGTTGCACTATTTAGACGTCTTGACTTCATACTGCCTTGACCTATTGCACTATAACTACACATGTGAATAAGCACTTTGCATTTTTGAAATGTTTTACTTCCTAGCTGCATGCTTGGGTAATTGTTTTTGCAGACATTGAAATGTTTATCTTTGATTTGGTTGAGCTCGACACTGTGTTGCACTTGCTTTACCCAGTTTGGTAGATGCACTTTGCATTTATGTGCTTACTGTCCCATGTACTTGTGATCAGTTTTATGGCAGTTTCTTTTTGTTGCCTTTTTGGATTTTACTGACTTGAGCTCGAATATTGCTGTGCCCTTGTATTCATGTGGTGACTGCATTTTCGTTGCAGTCTTGCCCTTGAATGTTTGTGGTGGCTGCAGTGCTTTTTGTTGAGATTTTTCCCTTGGTTGCATTGCATTGATGCACTGAGATTATTTGCAGTTTTTCCCTTGAATATCTGAGTTGGTTTAGACTTGCATTTGTGGTGGCTGTAGTTTACGTTTGCAGTTGCCCTTGCATACTTATGGTGGTGCATTTTGTATTTGCTGTGCCCCTTTTGTATATTTTGCCTCATTCTTGGTTGTATCTGGATTTGTCTCCTTATTTATAAAGCATGGCTTTAACTTTGGTACTTTGATGCCTCTGAACTTGTTTGCAACTACTGGCCCCAGTGTTGTCTTCAGTTGCGCACTTGTTCTTCTCGTAATATAAACACGAAGTATTACATATATGAATTGCAGATTTTTGGAAGATAGTTTCAGGCTTATATGACCTAACATGACTGTTCATTGTTATTATCAGTGCATCGTCACTGTTGCATTCTTGTATATGCATTTGTTGAGTTGTTCACTGATGCAATACTAGTTGCCCTTCATTTAAAACCCTGTTGCAGTTGGGTTAGTGGCTACATTAAGTTGTTTTCATGTGTGATACTTGTGGTGACTACAGTATTTGTCGCAGTTTGCCTTTGTATCCATTTGTGACTGCAGTTTCGTTTTTATATGCAATTTTGCCTCTGCCGGTTTGCGTTGCATCGACATTTGATTTCATAAATTTCGATTCATTGATCTTTTGGGTACATCATCACTATAGTGGCGAGGCAGTGCACGCAAGCGTGAACTGCAGCCACACAGTTTTAACGTTTTATATGTGGCGAGGCAGTGCACGCGTGCGTGTACTACAGCCATTCGGTTTTGATGTTTTTAAGTAACTTTTCAATTATTTGAATTGATTTGATTTAAACTGATGATTTTGTTGTAAACTGCCGTTTAGGCAAATTTTGATGTTTTCTAAATTATCTTCATAAATAATTCCTTCATCTATCTTCATTGACAATTTGAATCTACTGATTTGTTGATTAACACTGTTAAGTGTTATATTTACCGTTATCCGATTTCTTGTTAAAGGATCGGATAGGTAAATTTATATTTGACTGTCGTCTAATTGTTGTTTGATTATTATTGCCTCTATGCACTAATAACTGAGTTTGAATTAGACTGACCCGTGTATTATTTTCTTTTGAGTGTAATACTCGGGTCAGACCGAGTATTTTACAGCTTGAAGATTTTCAGGCAGCGAAGTTAGAGAGAGGGGGATACCGCTTCACTTTAGCTTTTCGAAAAAAAATTGTACTTGTAAAAGATATATTCCGCTGTATAAAATTTAATGCATTGTACAAACTCTGATATATGTATAAAAAATTCATTTATGTAAAATATTATGATTATTCTGTGATTCTGTGGTTGATTCTGTTTAAACTCTATAAACTGAATAACAATCCGTCATTTTGAATGTCTCAAGTTGGTTTAATTACCGACTAGGGGCGGTCAAAACGACGGGTCGTTACAACTTGTATGGATGAATGCTTGCGAAACATCGTCAGGTGGACGATGGGCATTCCAAGGGATATGTTCTAAAAAGGTAACGCTTAGCCTCAAGCCTCTTCAAATGGGAATGACTGAAAATCAGGGGTTATGCAGCAAGGCTAGGTGGGTAGCACCCAAGCAGGGTGAGGTCATTCCAGTCTAGATGTCCCTTTCTATTTAGGCTTAGTGGGCGGTTGCTGATCCCAACCGTGGGGTGATCTCACTCGGGATTATCCAGTAAGGGGTAGTCCCGGCCTTGTGTTGCAGGGGAGCGGGCGTACTCCTTGGTACGGTATCTAGACCCCGTACTGTGACAGGTGGTACCCCAGTGCCTAGTCATTGGTTGGAAATCCATTCTCCCTACGAGCCTTGTACGAGTTTTATTTGTATTACCCACTCTGTGGCTAGTAGCTGGAATTTAATATTGTAACGATTTCGGCTATTTTATAATTATTTGTATATAGACCCTATTATAATATCAGAGGATTTCTATAAAAGTTGTTTTAGCTATCGTAAGGTAAAAACCCAACATGTTTATGTGTGGCGTGGTCTTACGAGATGCTTTTGTTTTCAAAGGATTTTTGAAACTTTAATAATCAATTGGGTGTGATTTTCTCACGCTGGTATTCCAGACTGACTCGGGTATTATTTAACTGTAATGCTCGGGTCAGGCCGAGTATTATAGGATACAGGTTATGATGCTGTGGAGCTCAGGAGACAGGCAAGATGACGATACGTACATTCGTACTTGTTTTATATATATATTCCGCTGTGTTGTGTAGCTGTGTATCCAATTGTATGTTATCGATGTGAGCTGTGATTGATGTACTCTGATGATGTAATATATGTAAACAGATATATTTGATGTTGAGTAAAGAGTATTTATTATTTATTATATTTTATCCCGCTGCGACGGTTAGATTCTGTTGTTGATTTCTATTTTCTTCTTCCACCTCTTCTTCTTTAACCCAAATTGTTCGTATTTCTGTACAACTTGAGTTTATTGTTGTAGAATAGTGTTGACTCAAGGGGTACGGATTTACGGGTCGTTACATAAGATTTCGAATGTCCAATTGGGTCTAAAAGCCAGATAAGTAATAAGTGAACAAACGAATTTATAATACCTTAACATCTTCCTAGATAGTATCTTTAAGCCCTTTACTAACGCCATCCCAATTTTTAACATTGATATCAATTTTAGATCTAGCAGTATCGCCCACATACGCCTTATAAGACTTTGCCCACTTTCCAATAGGTTTGCCATTATCACTCCACTCAATAAATTTTGGTTCTTGTGTTTTATAATTCTTCCCGGTTGTTGGGCCTCTTCGCCTCTTCTTAGATAATGACTGTGAAGTAGAAGGATCATGTTCTTCATTTTGTCCAAATTGTTCTGTCTCCATTATTCCTGTATCACTAAGAATAAATGCTACTTTATTTTCTATTGCTAGAAACTTGATAGAATAAACAAATAGATTTGCACATAGTATACAAATAAATAATGTTGTTAAACTTAATTATCAATGCAGAAGTCCTATATTTATTTAACTCATATCTTTTATTTATAGCATATCTTATTTACAGTGTGATGTAAGTGAAAACAGCGAAAAATGTGTGAATGTTCAAATTAAAAACTCAAATGCGAAATGCTAAATAAAATTTTAAACCGAAAACTGAAACGTGTGCAAAATGAGACGTGTGAAAATGCAACTGAAATGCATGAAAAACAGACAATGTAATGGTAACAGTAAACATTGCCAAAGCCCCTGTATTAGATGTAGATTCCAGTAACCCAAAGACCTTATTTTTAGGCCTCTCACCACATAAAAACTCCACAACTACTGCCAAGAATCCCACCAGAACTTGGAAGGTGGTGATTACAAAGGAAAACATCCTCAGCTCTACATCCTAGAGTTCTATTATCCAATGAACTTTAACCAGAAGGTGATGAACTCAGCGGTCAAAGCAGTAACAAGGTATTGGGAAAACTTGATTGTCATTTACATAATTAGATTGCTTCAATAATATCATTACTTTAGAGCATACATCGAAAGAGTTTAGCAACAAATGGTAGAACTTTTCATACATGCCAACTTTTCTAATATACCAAGGAGAACAGATTTTATGTCATTAAATTTGAAAACAAGAATGAGTGTTAGAGATTTCCAGTAGGCGGTCTTTATTTTTACGATATGAAGTGGTGGACACCAGAGCTTAACTTATCAAAATAAATGTTACAATCGATTCCAGTCTAGTCTAGGTGCGTTTACCAGGATTAAAAGTAGAATTTTGATTGGAAAAGGACATTAGTAGAATTACTTCTAAATTAGGTTCTTGTATTTGTTTAAAATGGACTGCTAGCTCAAAGATATGATTAAAATATCGTACGTCCAGGTATTAAAAGAAATAAGCGGTAATTTTAGTTTCCCGAATGAGGTGACAAATAATTGAAAATAGTGAGATGTTTACACAACCTGTTGAATATGAATGGCAGCCTATTGTTTGTCCTAACTACTGCTGTTTTGGTCACCCAGCGAAGATCTACTCTTTTGAAACGGTATAACAATAATAACGGGGCTATAGGAACATCAAATTTGACACAAATGTCCTAGGCTTCAATAGATAGCAACAACCAGAATCAAATGAATGCTAAGGAGCAATACCTAACAAATGTAACCACCCACTATTTTGTACCATTCAAATCGACAATAATCCACACATGTCAGACTTAAATGATGCAAAATACCAGATTGTAATATAATTTGGAGCAAATAAAATATAATCACAGAATCACAGACACAGAATTATCAGAATAACTGGCAGCGGAAATTAAAACACCATAGTAGTTCATGAAGCTAATATAACAAAATCTCAAAACAAAATACATAATACCAGTCTGAAACATATATAATAGAAATCCTAAATACATAGAAGTTTATAAATACAAGAACTGAAATAGACAATTGAAACTGAAAGGGATAGATAACTAGATAAGAAAAATCTCCAGCGATTCCTAGCTCCAGAAAGAGAAATCCAAAGCTAAGATGTGAATACTCATGCTGACCCAAGCGTAAAGTAAAACACAAAATACTCGAGTCGGGACATACATACTTATATAATGTAAACCAACTCAAGTGAACTGTAGTAGTAATGCACAATAAATTAAAGGATGTTTGGGATCGCCCATCCTCTAAGGATCAGTTAGACCATCAATTTAAAAGTAATAACGCTATCATAGAAATGTCTATATTAAAGTAAACTATGCAAATAACAGTGTTAATATGGATAGGGTAGCGCAGAGCTGCAGCAATAGCTCACCTCTAATCACACTCTCAAATTGAAGGCGTATATCCAAAATCACAAGGCATACAGAGAAGTGTACCCATGGTTAAAATTCCAAATGATATTTTATACTTCGAAAATCAAATATCATTTAAAAATTCAATATCATTTCAAATTCATTTTAAAATATCAAAATATCATATCCTTCCAAAACCTCATTCATCTTTATTTAATTTAAATACCTTTCCAAATCACATTTCAAAATGGTTTATATTTAAAATCAAATATTCCATTTAAACTAATTAAAATGAAGTTATTACACTTTAGAAAAAAATATTCAATTCCCAAAAATTTAGTCTTTTCAGACTTCATTTATTCACTTAAATTTATTAAAATGGTGAAATTTCAGCTTTCGCAGCATTTAGAAAATGCTACGGTAAGTTACATTTAAAAACAATTCAATTAAACAAAGACATCATTTAAACTGCTGTATAGTGTTCAAGTTTAGTTTCTACAACTACAACACTTACAAAGTACTGTAATAGCCCGTAGCTCATTTTAGCCTTTTAGTTCATTAGTATCAACTACAGCACTTAGAAATGCTGTAATATCCTTTACCTCGGAAATGATAGCATTTCTGAAATGCTGTTAATTAAATTCCAAACTTTCAATACAATTTCATAAACAATTAAAATTTAATTTAAATCATTTTAACTTATAAAATTTAATATTTTTCACTTTAAAAACAATCATTTAAATACCCTTTAATTTATGATTTTTATATAGTGAAATTCTTATACGAAAGACAAATTTTATTAAATATTCAGTCATTAAACCTAAGCATTAAATTTTCTATTCTTTATATTTTTGAAATATTAAATTAACACTTAAATTTAAATTACCATTTCAAAATATAATTTTTTTCTCATTTTATTTACTTAATCTAAAATTCACTTTTAAAAAAAATTCTCAAATTTCAAATTTACGTTATATTTCAAATTTCAACTTAACCATTTGTTTATTTCACATTTTAACTTGTACAAAAAAATTATTAATACTTTATAAAATCATTTAAATTCAAATTTAAATTAAATTATCATAAATTAACATTTTAAAATACTTTAAAATTTCCAGAAAATATATAAACCACGGGTTTGTATAATATTTTCTAACCTAAGTCAAGTGATACAGATAATATATCATTTCAATCCGTAATTTGCAAAGAAAAATCCGGGTTCTGTTATTTCAAACCCGCAATCCTAAGTATAATAAAATGAATAAAAAATCGCTCAGGCCTATCATTTCAGCCCATAACGATTTTTCCCTATTCTAAAGTCCGTTCGGGTATGTACCATTTCAACCCATAGTGATTCTATTCTACAGGGAACTTGTAGTGTGATAAACAGATATAAATAACAACGTAGCAACATATGGCAGTAATAGATGATATGACAGGTTTATAAACATGGCGATCATCATATAAATAATATCACAGGCAGATATAACATGATAATATTATATTCTGCATATTCACTTGCGATCAATTCACTATTATATAAGTATAAATGTCAAGCGTGATTCCTCACTTGTTTCAAGCTGGAGATAGCAAGACAAAGCACACAAACGAATTCCAAAAAGCACGATAACACGACTTTTGACTTGAGTGGAGTGGAGAGCCAAGTGTATAATCTTGTGAACAACAAATAAACAAGACAATATAAATATTATTTCAACCCAAATATACTTATGAAAACAACTTAAAATAAAAGTAACAAAAGAACACAACAACTTGACCTTGCCTAAACACCCAAGTGCTCGTCCTAGGGGGCTTATGTGCTCGGCCATAGTGGTGTGTATGGGTCGGGTATGGGTCCATATGGCTCGGTCGAGTAGGAGATGAAAGAGTTTATGGTGATAGCATGAATCAAATAGAAGTCAGGGCAACATAGTGGTTTTTGGTGTAACAACAAGGCGCGGCCATGGCCATAGGTGGCTCGGCCTTGCTTGGTCGTGGTCAGGTGATGGTGCAGTAGTGGCCTAAGTCAGTTAGTGGCTGGTGGAGGTGGTTCTAGGGGTGGGCGAGAGGAAATGTGAAGGGGTAATGCATGTAGGGGTCGGCTAGGCTTGCTTTTCAAGTATGCTTGCAATTTTTTTTGTGGAGTATTCAACACGGGGAGGCCACAGCCTATTATGGTCAATGGAGGGAGGGTGATGTGACCGTAGGTAGTGGTGGTGCTGGTCAGTAGAGGTGATGGAGGAGCTATGGCCAAGCAACATTAGGTAAAAGAAAGGAAAAATTCATGTAAAACAAAGAAGAAAAAGTAAGAAAAAGAGAAAGAAATCACTACCAAATAATTTCAGAAATGATGGCCGAGCTTTTTGAGATAAAGAGAAGTTTTCTTACATGAAAAAAATGAGAAATACACGGCTGGAGAAAGTAATATGGTCGGCACATCAATGCAAATGCCAATTGAAAATGAAAAGGTAAAAGGTATATGTAAAGTCATGGTAAATGAAAAGGTTTTGACCTTTTATATTTCTTTTTCTTTTATTCATTTTAAACAAATAAAAATGTAAGTAAATAAAGTAAAATATGAAAAAAAAATAAAGTAAAAAAGAAATCATAAATTATTTTAAGGAAAAAAATAGAAAAATATAAGAAAATAGTTTAATATATGTAAACTAGTATTGAAAATTTATAACAAAATATAACTAGTTTTTGGAAAATTAACTACTACACTTTAAAAATGTTTTAAAAATAAAAATATATATTTAACATGCCATGTAACACATATTAAAACCTGATATGACAAATAAAAATATTACTTATATAAATTAAAACCAATAATTTTATTAAATAAATCAATTTACATACAATATTGTAAAAAGCATAACTTCTCACAATATAAATCGGATTTCAACGAAAAGAAAAGCAGTATTCTTGAAATTTAATTTATTTTCATAGTAAAAGATAAAATGAAAAAATTCAAATATATACATTTTAAATTTAAAAGTCACAGTTTGACCATATTGACCAAAATTCACATTTTTGGAAATTATTCAATTTATTCATGTTTGAAATTATAATTCACATAAAAATCAAAATTTATATTTAAAATAATAAAATTTACCCATTTTAATAAATATAATAAAGTTTTAAATCAAGAATTCAAATAAAATAATCAAAACAAACAGTTAAAATAAATCACAAAATACAGGGTTGTTACACTCTCCCTCACCCAAATCTTTTCGTCCTCAAAAAGAACGAACAAGGAAAATAAGGAAAAGCAAGATAAAAAAAAAATAGTACCTAAAAAAACAATTCCAGATTCAAATCACGAATGCTCTTCTCCTTCTCCCAGGTACAATCTAAATCATCAGTACACCACTGTACTTTGACCAGATTAACAGATTTCCTTCTTAGTTGCTTCGTACCTCTGTCGAAAATATGAAGTGGCTTCCTCTCGACGGTCAGATTAGGCTTAATATCCAAACTATCAAGAGTAGAATTCTGTACAAAAAGAGATGGGTCATAAAGATACCAGCAAAGATGTGAGACGTGGAATACAACATGCACTCCAGAAAGCTTCTCGGGCAAATCCAAACGATAAGCCAAAGAACCAACTCATTCCACAATGCGGAAATGACCCTCGAAGAGGAAGAAGGTAGGAGGATAGGAATAGGTAGAAGGGAAAATACGTTGAAAGACAAGGATGAATCATTATTTTAAAACCATATAAATTTCAATTTAAAATTTTATATTTATAACATTTTAAACATTTTATAATACGATGAATAGTCATTTGATTGAAATTTGTTAGTTCGAAGTACACAATTAAAACATTTTTAAATTATTTAGAAAAGAAAAATAAATGATCAAAATATACTTTATATAATACTTTATCAAAATACTTTTATAACTCGATGACTTAATAAGTTTACTCTCGTTCATACAGACTCTGGCCATGCGTTGATCAGGCACAAAGCTAGAATTCTCCAGGTACTTAGTAGACTTGTTTCAACACTCAGTGAAAATACTGGAAAACTTTTAAAAACAGATATGGAAATTACAATCCAAACAAAACAACCAAACCAAAACATTGTCTAACCATGGATCGCAGATACATAATGGTTACGTCTGGATCCCCCAGTAAACATCCGTATCCATAATCTATCTCAGCTCTACGGATTATGCCATGATGACTAATAGATCGTAGATACACAATGGTTACGCCTGGATCCCCCAAGAAACATCTATACCTTTAAGTTATCTCAGCCAGCGGATTTCGCTACTAAATACGACCTACATAGATCTCCGATACACAATGGTTACGCCTGGATCCTTCAGAAAACATCCGTACCTTCAAGCCATCTCAGCCAGGCGAATTACGCTATGCAGTCACGCTCATAAGACCATGGAGCGCCATGGAATTCGATGGACACTCGAGTATCATATCCGAAAAACCCAAATCAAAGAGAATAATATCGATAGAATGAATCCATAATGTGGCCACAAAGCGGATATCAAGCAGAAGGCACTTTCCATATCTTTACTTCGAAAATATGTATCATATAGTACCTTTTCAAATCACTTTCAATTACCATACTTATACAACTTCCATTTTATATTATGTTCCATTTTCAAATCGAATACTTTCCAAATCAATAGTATATCAAATCACACTTATATAGATTTCGATTACATAAGATTTCTCTTTCCAAATTGAGTACCTTTTCAAATCAATAGTTTTCAAATCAACTTCATACTTACACAAATCAATTTCATATAAGTTCGATAACTCCCAAATCAAGTATTTAATAAAACAAGGTTCTCAATTCAATTCCTTTCAATAACGTTTCAGTTTCAAAATCATATATGATTTCGCCAAATCATTTCTTCCAAATTACATATATTCAATTTCAAAGTTTCTTAAAACAATAGATTTAGAAAATAATCCAAATTTCCAAATCAACAAAATTTAAGTCAAACAAATTCATTTCCAAAACCATCATATACATACTGGGTTTTACTATCCATTCTATTTTAAGAACCAAATATCTATCTTAAAATCAATTATCCCCAAAATGATTTCCAAGTTTAGTCCCTTTAAAACCTTTAAACTATTTATTTCCATATATGGAAGATCCAATTTACCTTTTGAAAATTACATTGCTTTAAAATTTTAAACCTCGATTTGGAAGTGTTCGAACTTTAAAAAATAGTCGAAGAAATCAAATTCTTCAATCCAAGTGTTGGAAATCAGCAACAAATCAGCAAATCAATTCCAATAGATAAGGTTATACCAAAACAAATTTGAAACTCGAGGACTGAACACTGGCTTACTTTAAATCATTTCAAATATATATATATATATATATATATATATATATATATATATATATTTCGAAAATCAAATCATACTTTGAAATCTGAAATCAAAATTTGGTTTCACAAAATCACTTGCATAGCAAAGTTACTGAAGTGGCCTCTCCCCCACTCAGAAACTCGAAAATCAGTATCGATGATGCATGCACTCATCACCGAAATTATTTTCCAGCGACACAAGTGAGTTTTGGACTTCTATTTTCTTGAAACTTCTATGAAATCTCTTCGAAATCATTGGAATTCATTCGAATACATTAGAATCTTTCTTATTCGGAAAATATCTTTAAATCGTATTATTATTATATATTTTGCAACATCTTAAAACCAATTTCAAAGCACCGGAGTTCGATTCCTTGAAATTCAATTTCAAAACCTTTCAGTTATAAATCATTTTTGTATGAGTCAAATTTCTTATAAATTTTCAAAATTTCAAATCCTTTCGAAATTTTAAATTTTCATTTTAAAACGGTATGTAATCCTCCTTAAAAACATTTCACTGTTTATATATAAAATGTGATCATCCTTATCAAAATAATAATTTCGATGTATGCACAATTTAAAAATACAACCAACACAAATTTCCTAGGGATGATTCAAGGATAGATTTCAAACAAATAGAGATTCAAATTTAGAGGAACTCTAATCAAATAGAATTCTGATTCGAAGATAAGCTCGAACGAAGATGAGAAAATTTAATTACCAAATGGAAGATGGATAAGCCTTTATAAATCGTGGGCGACCTTAACTGGTTAACCATGACTTTAGGAATATAATCAATGTGGAAATCTAAGGAAAATTGAAATTCGAATGCCAAAGATAGAATCCAGGTATAGCAGAAGGTAGATAGCATCGTAAACCGAGGATACATAAATCTCCGGTGAATTAATGCCAATTGTAAGGGAGTTTCACCCCTTTACAAATCATTCAAAGATTTGCGAAATCACTGCTCTTTATAGAGGTCATTTAAAGTGGAGTTATGGAATGCTCCAAAATCAAAAGGATAAAATATGGAAGACAAGATTGGATTTCAGAACAAGTGGGAGCGTTCCAAAGTTCAAGGAATCCTCGTCGATAAGAATCCTAACCAAGAGATTACTAACAAGGTGGATGCAGAAGGGATGAAGTTTAGAAAATCTTGATTTCAAAATAAGAAAAATTTATACCAATATAATCTTTGAAAATCCTTTAAAATCATTTGGAAATCATTTTATACTTCGAAAATACGTCCTCTCACAAAGAAATGATTCTGAGATTGATTTCACTCATTCTAGGGTATTTCTACCTTATCTCTAATGAGTTTTTTCTCTACAGGCTAAGGTTTGCCTAAAACCAAAGCTCAGATACCAAATGTAACGACCCACTATTTTGTACCATTCAAATTGATAATAATCCACACATGTCAGACTTGAATGATGTAAAATAACAGATTGTAATAAAATTTGGAGCAAATAAAATACAATCACAAAATCACAAACACAAAAATATCAGAGTTATTCACAGCGGAAATTAAAATACCATGTAGTTCATGAAGCTACTATAACAAAATCTCAAAACAAAATACATAATATCAGTCTGAAACATATACAATAGAAATTACAAATACATAGAAGTTTATAAATACAAGAGCTGAAATAGACAATTGAAACTGAAAGGGATAGATAACTAGATAAGCAAAATCTCCAGCGATTCCTAACTCCAGAAAGAGAAATCAAAAGCTAAGCTGTGAATACTCAGACTGACCCGAGCGTAAAGTAAAACACAAAATATTCAAGTCAGGACATACATACTTATATGATGTAAACCAAGTCAAGTGAACTATAGTAGTAATGCACAATAACTTAAAGGATGCTTGGGACCACCCATTCTCTAAGGATCAGCTAGACCATCAATTTAACAGTAATAACGCTATCATAGAAATGTCTACATTAAAGTAAACTATGCAAATAACATGTTAATGTGGCTAGAGTAGCGCAGAGCTGCAGCAATCACTCACCTCTAGTCACATTCTCAAATTGAAGGTGTACATGCAAAATCACAAGGCATACAGAGAAGTGTACCGTGGTTAAAATTCCAAAATGGTATTTTATACTTCCGAAATCAAATATCATTTAATATTCAATATCATTTCAAATTCATTTTAAAATATCAAAATATCATATCCTTCCAAAACCACATTCATTTTTATTTAACTTAAATGTCATTCCAAATCACATTTCAAAATGGTTTATATTTCAAATCAAATATTCCATTTAAACTAATTAAAATAAAGTTTTATACTTTAAAAAATAAATTTTCAATTCCCAAAAAATTAGTCTTTTCAGACTTCATTTATTCACTTAAATTTATTAAAACGGTGAAATTTTAGCTTTCGCAGCATTTAGAAAATGCTACGGTAAGTTACATTTGAAAACAATTCAATTAAACAAAGACAACATTTAAACTGCTGTAATAGTGTTCAGGTTTAGTTTCTACAACTACAGCACTTACAAAGTGCTGTTATAGCTCCTAGTTCATTTTAGCCTTTTAGTTCATTTGTATCAACTACAACACTTAGAAATGTTGTAATATCCTTTACCTCAAAAATGATAGCATTTATGAAATGTTGTTAATTAAATTCCAAACTTTCAATATAATTTCATAAACAATTAAAATTTAATTTAAATCATTTTAACTTATAAAATTTAATATTTTTCACTTTAAAAATAATCATTTGAATACCCTAGAATTTATGATTTTTATAAAGTGAATTCTTATACAAAAAAATCAAACTTTAATAAATATTCAGTCATTAAATTCATGCATTAAATTTTCTATTCTTTATATTTCTAAAATATTAACTTAACACTTAAATTTAAATTACCATTTCAAAATATAATTTTTGTCACATTTTATTTACTTAACCTAAAATTCACTTTTAAACAAAATTCTCAAATTTCAAATTTAAGTTATATTTCAAATTTCAACTTAACCATTTATTTATTTCACATTTTAACTTGTACAAAAAAATCATTAACACTTTATAAAAATCATTTAAATTCAAATTTAAATTAAATTATCATAAATTAACATTTTAAAATACTTTAAAATTTCCAGAAAATATATAAACCATGGGTCTGTATAATATTTTCTAACTAGGTCAAGTGATACGGATAATATATCATTTCAATCTGTAATTTGCAAAGAAAAATCCGGGTTCTATCATTTCAAACCCGCAATACCAAGTAAAATAAAATGAATAAATATTCGCTCAGGGCTATCATTTCAGCCCATAATGATTTTTCCCTATTCTAAAGTTCGTTCGAGTATGTATCATTTCACCCCACATCGATTCTATTCTACAGGGAGCTTGCAGTGTGATAAAGATATAAATAACAACATAGCAACATATGGCAGTAATAGATGATATGACGGGTTTATAAACAGGGTGATCATCATATAAATAATATCACTGGCAGGTATAACATGATAATATAATATTCTACATATTCACTTGCGATTAATTCACTATTATATAAGTATAAATGTCAAGCGTGATTACTCACTTGTTTCAAGTTAGAGGTAGCAAGACAAAGCACACAAGTGAATTCCAGAAAGCACGATCACGCGACTTTTGAATTGAGTGGAGTGGAGAGCACAACAACTCGACCTTGCCTCAACACCCAAGTGCTCGGCCTAGGGGGATTATGTGCTCGTCCATAGTGGTGTGTATGGGTCGAGTATGGGTCCATATAGCTCGGCCTAGTAGGAGATGAAGGAGTTTATGGTGATAGCATGAAACAAATACAAGTCAAGGCAACATAGTGGTTTTTGGTGCAACAACAAGGCTCGGCCATGGCCGTAGGTGGCTCGGCTTGCTTGGTGGTGGTCAGGTGATGGTGCAGCAGTGGCCTAAGGTCAGTTAGTGGCTGGTGGAGGTGGTTCTAGGGGTGGTCGAGAGGAAGTGAGAAGGGGTAATGCATGTAGAGGTCGGCTAGGCTTACTTTTCAAGTATGCGTGCAATTTTTTTTGTGGAGTTTTCAACATGGGGAGGCCACGGCCTGTCATGGTCAATGGAGAGGAGGGTGATGTGACTGTGGGTGGTGGTGGTGCTAGTCAGTAGAGGTGATGAAGGAGCTATGGTCGAGCAACATTAGGTAGAAGCAAGGAAAAATTCAAGTAAAACAAAGAAGAAAAAGTAAGAAAAAGAGAAAGAAATCATTACCAAATAATTTCAGAAATGATGGCCGAGCTTTTTGAGATGAAGATAAATATTCTTACGTGAAAAAAAAAATGAGAAATACATGGCTGA
The DNA here is from genome assembly GCA_030765085.1 of Allium cepa. Taxonomy (NCBI): domain Eukaryota; kingdom Viridiplantae; phylum Streptophyta; class Magnoliopsida; order Asparagales; family Amaryllidaceae; genus Allium; species Allium cepa. The sequence continues at coordinate 104,979,198 of CM060937.1, read as the reverse complement.
AGAAAGTAATATGGTTGGCCACATCAATGCAAATGCCAATTGAAAATGAAAAGGTAAAAGGTATATGTAAAGCCATGGTAAACGAAATGGTTTTGACCATTTATATTTCCTTTTCTTTTATTCATTTTAAACAAATAAAAATGTAAGTAAATAAATTAAAATCTGAATAAAATAAAGTGAAAAAGAAATCAAAAATTATTTTGAGAAAAAATAGAAAAAAATAAGAAAATTTTAATATATGTAAACCAGTACTGAAAATTTAAAACAAAATATAACTAGTTTTTGACAAAATAACTACTACACTTTAAAAATGTTTTAAAAATAAAAATATATTCCTAACATGTCACATAACACATATTAGAACATGACATGACAAACAAAAATATTGTTTATATAAATTAAAACTAATAATTTTATTAAATAAATCAATTTACATACAATATTGTAAAAAGCATAACTTTCACAATATAAATCGGATGTCAACAAAACGAAAAGCAGTATTCTTGAAAATTAATTTATTTTTATAACAAAATTAAAAATTCAAATATTTAAAATTTAAATTCAAAAGTCAAAGTTTGACCATATTGACCAAAATTCACATTTTTAGAAAATATTCAATTTATTCATGTTTGAAATTATAATTCACATAAAAATCAAAATTTATATTTAAAATAAAAAAAATTATCCATTTTAATAAATGTAATAATGTTTTAAAATCAGGAATTCAAATAAAATAATCAAAATAAACAATTAAAATAAATCACAAAATACATGGCTTTTACAACAAAGGTGTCAAACTCAATAGAAAACGCAAACAGTACCTTAGTTCAGCATGGTGATATGGACATGGGCTTAGAACGCTTAGAGAATATTTCAGAATCACCAATGCATGTTAAGTAGAAATTGTTTTTAACTCCATGTCTAAGAAAAGGAAATGCATAAAAGGAGGGTAACGGACAATGAATTTTAAAATAAGTTTTAAAATGAAAAATCAGTACTCATTGGTGTATTTGCTTCAATGGTGAAGAATTTTGAAATAATGGTAAAAATATATATATGTGTGTGTTTGATAATGTCAGTATAGAACTGATCTTAAAATCTAAATATCAGTTTTTTGATAAAGAAGTCATGTAAAAGAGTTTTTTGTGGAAGCTATTTGAATAATTGGTAAGTATATATTGTCAAATATGACTTAGTAAAATTAATTACTGCAAATGGACTTTTTTACTATATACATGATTAGCTATAGAGAAATAATGGTTGATATTTCCATAGATTGTGGCTAAATTATAAAAAATAATACAACGAATAGGGAAGGAAATGCACATAGGATAATTATCAAGCAATGCATATTATTTTATGCCCACAAAAATGTAATGCATAAAAGGAAAGTATCATAGTTGAAAGAAAAAAGGGAAAAATGGACAAAAGAAAAATCTCTACCTAAGAGCAAGCAGTGATACAATGTTCGAAATCTGCAACAAAAACAGCAATTAAGTATCCCTGTAAAATATCTTATTAGTAATTATTCTCAAAAAACTAAAGTATCACATAAAATGAAAGATTTCAACTGGCAACTAAAGCATGATGAGCATAAAATAATTACCCAACTATCCAAACCCCCTTATCGTGATCAGAATGTGCATAATTTGCATGTAAATCAACTTCTTCTAGTAGAATTTAGCCGACGGAGAAAGGTGGATTCTCATCAAATTGATTATACTCTTCTTCATCCACCACATCACTAATCCCAACAATACGTCTTTTGCCGGGAAGAACAACAGACCACTTATTATCAGCAGGATCAGTCACGTAAAAAACTTTTTTTGCTTGAGATGCCAAGATGAGTGGATCATTATCATGACTCACTTGACCATAGTCAACCAGTGCGAATCCATGTTCATCCACTCATACAGCACGACAATTATCAGTCCATCAACATCGAAATAGTGGGATTGTGAAGTCTTTATACTCATGTTCCCAAATATCCTCGATTATCCCATAATATAGCATTGTCGCATTTATTGGTCTGTTATCTTTTAGCACTAGCAAATTCTCTTGAAGATGCAACGATGCTAACTCCACTATTTTGCATTTTGCTCTTCTCATCCATACGCTTCATAAAAGACATACCCGCTCATATCTTATCCTTCCCATAAATTGACATGAAATCGAGACCCATATGCTAACCATTTTATTGTATCTGAAATATCATGGTTTATTAAGACAATTGAGACATTACCGTATGTTTAAACCAATGACAAAAGAGAGGTTATGTTCATTCGACAACTACCTTTCGTTCTTTGAAGGGTTCTGGGACCTTAGAATTGCCATATGCTCCTCCAAGTAAGGATGTACCTCACTAAGGTGCTGCAAAACAAGTAGCTGAGCTTTATGAAGCATGTCATCACCAATTGAAATCAATTTTGATCCAATTATGCCCTGGCCGTCAAGTCATCCTTCATGTCGAGACTTGCAAAGTCCAATAGGTTCAACACCAGTTAAGTATGGAGTGAAATTCAATAACCTCCTCAACTACAGTAGTTTCTAGGATACTGGCTTAGGTCTATATCTATTTTTTGTTTTTCTTTTTAAAGTTCCCATATGCATTTCAAATGGATACATATATCTCATAAATACAGGAACACAAATTTTGTTTTCTCTTACAAGATGTAAAACCAAATGCAACATAATGTCGAAAAATGAAGGTGGAAATTACATCTCAAATTGGGATAAGGTAACAATAACATAGGCTTGTTGAGCATCCAACGTATCAGCATCAATTACCTTGCTACAAATTATATTAAAAAAGAGATAAAGCTTTGTAATAACATGTCTAACGTGTTTAGGCAATATACTCTAATTGCAATAGGTAATAAATATTGCACTAACACATGGCAATCATGAGACTTCATATCGGTCAATTTCAAATCCTTCACTGATACACGACTGCTAATGTTTGAAGAATAACCTTGTAACGACACGCCTTTTTGAACAGTTTAAACCGTCGATCAAATACACATGCTGATTCCAAACCATTCAAAAGGGCAGATGGTTATTGAGGTAAATAAGAAAAGAAAAGAAAGAGAAATAAAGGAAATGAAACAACACAGAATCTCGCAACGGAATGATAAAATATAATAGTCAAATAAACAATTCATGAAGCTGTTTACTATACTTTGACAATTATTTATACAACATTTATCAGAGTTATACATATACAACAGAACAATTAAAATAATGCAGCAGATAGCATGATGCAAAGGTAATAATAGTAATAGTATACCAAATCATCGTCTTCATCCTCCAGAATAGATCTTCAAAAATCTAAAAAACTCAGGACTGACCTGAGCATAATGAAAAGACAAAACACTCGAGTTAGGACTAAAATATCCTTATGAAAGTTAAATCAATCGTAAATAAATATGAGTGTAACGGCGTTAGAGATGTTTACGGGATTTGACATCTCATATCCAGTGTCAACGTGCATGCAATAACTCAAGAGATGTTACGGGATTTTCCATCTCTTAAGGATCCGTTTAACTATCTACTATGTAGTAATGTACGCTAAGTAGATAATGCCTATCAGTAATGTAAAGTATCAAAATAGCGTTAAGGCGTTACCGTAATCCCCCTTAACACATTTTTATAATGCCATAGTCTATACAGCACCGTAAGCCCACCGTAAACTGGTGGTTATCAGAGGGTACCCCATAGGTATAACACAAAACATAACGTAGTGGTCGCGAATAGGATAATCAGTATGACAAGGTACATGAGGCGATACCAAATAGGATACTAGTAGTTGCGTGATCCGGACCGATGTTGAGCATAGCCAGCAGCTACCTCAACACCGCGAAACAACACTCACAAATCAAGGGGTGCACCCAAATCGAATCACAAAAGTAATAGATATGGTATCGAAGAAGTGTGTCCGCTAGAGATGGCGAACCTCAATGGCCCAGCGTGGCTCCTATTTTAGTCATGTCAGGGGTCATCCAATATCGTTCTCTGTCTTCAGTCAACGCGTTCAGCAAACCATCCACTTCATTCTGGATCAACACTCCACGTATAATAGTTACTAAAGTGGTTTTCAGTATCGACAGAGAGTATGTCCATATCCGATCCCGGTCTCTTTAATAACTACGTATTATTACACCGGTGGCTCTTTTATATTTCAAGTCGATTCATAATTGATATCAAAATATCACATTCGCTTCAAAAAAATCAAATCCATTTCAAATATCATCGTATCTATTCAAATGTAAGATTTCGTTTCAAAAATCATTTTTCGCCTTGATATCTCATTTCGATTTCAAAATCATTTCGAATTTCAATTTAGGTTGCAACTTCATTTAACCCAATTCGTATTTAAATTCAAGATTTAAACATAAACATTTCACCTTATTAACCAGCTTGAAATTTTAAAAAATAGTTTTAAGTAGTTTAAAAGCAGTTTAAATACTTAAAATAGTCAAAAATACTTAAAATATTCAAATGGATTTCAAATAGATAAATTAGTTTAAAATAATTTAAATTGGGTTAAGTAGATTTAAAATAGATTAAAATAAGTTAACATGGTTTAAGATGGGTTAAAAATAATTTAATATAGTTAATATAGGTTAAAACGGTTTAAGTATTTAAAAATGGTTTATATAACAGAGTAATTTGGAAAACAAAATGAACAGCTTCAAAACCAAACCATTTCAATTATAACTTACCAATTCAAATCAATTTCAATTTCCATTCTAACGATTCAATTTTGATTTCAATTAAAATCAATGTCAACTTTGACTTCAAATTAATTCAATTCTACATTCACCTTCAATTAATTCAATTTCAATTTATATCAATTTGGAGCTTGATTTTTCAAAATATCAATTTATAACACTTAACAAAATTATCCTTCAATATTCAAATTTAAATCCAAATTTCAAATATGGTTCAATTCCAATCTCGAATTCAAAATATCATTTTTATATCACCTTTACTTAGTAATATTCAAAGCTCGAAATAATGTTCAATCTTTAAAACAAACAAATTTCGAAATTCAATCATATCCCAATTTTTAAATTTCAAAGTCTCAACTTAAATTATTTAACAATTTATTTTAACCAAAATTTATTTCAACATTCCAAACTCAATATTTCGATAAATTTGATTTCTATTTATAACCTTTAAATCAAAACATTTAACTAAATTTCAAATCGACGATTTTAAAATTTTTTAATTTAGCCAATCCGGTGTCCGTATATAATCTTCTATCCTATGGCCAAGTGATTAGTTATTTCAATTAAATGTCAGGGATGAATATATATTACTTAAACCAAATCACAGTGTCATATGTGTGCATAACAGTATATATATAAGCAAATAAACATCCAAACATTTAAATATCAACCAATAACATCCATCGAAATACATCATCCCATAAACAATACAATTCATGGCAATTTCATAGTTATCAATGTCAGGTAATTTAATCGCAATTCAATTTTTATTTCAATTTAACTGTCAATTTAAATTTCAACGGTTAATTCAAATGACAATCTATATGACAATTAAAATTTTATCAAACAACGACAAATAAAATCATAACACTTCATAACGTCACATTTAACTAGCATAAAGATATCTAGTACGCTGTGAGCGTTATAAAACACTCACATTGATTTCAGTGTAGTTCCAGCGTTTTATTTCGAATAAAATTAAACGAGAATTTAATTTTACCTGAAATTTTCACTAGCTCCAAACGACTCCAATCCAGCTCCATTGCGTAGTGCTCGACAAAACGATGCCAACGCAATTCGTTTCGTCCAAAACGGACCTCGCATCAACAAGTTATGATATTTAGAAGTTAATACGAATTTAAATATAAATTTTTTTACACTTTATTTTTAATTTAAAACCCTATCTCACATCATAGCCGTAGATCTCCATCCCCCATCCATCAGGCCGCACGCACGAAAATCATCTTCTTCCCAGTAAAACGCAAGCACAAAACCCATCTTCAAAAACTAGGGTTAACCATCGCTCGACCACCATTCGTCGAGAGTCCATCACACCAGCGCCGAACGAAGCGCCAAGGTCCGCTCCACCTACAGCCGCCGTATGGCCAAGCTCGGCCCCTCCTAAGGCTTGGAAATCGTGCTCGAACGCACAGCCCACGCGCCCCTCTAGCGACCACCGCACTGCTCCAAATCCAATCTCCACCGTTGATTAGCTAGCTCTCCTTGCCCTCTTCGATGTTGTAGTTGACAACTTTGCGTAAATGTCGACGGATTGGAGGGAAGTTGGAGGAGAAGGGGACGAAATTCTGGTCGTGAGTTATAATAAGAGGCGGCCACGAAAAATGGAACTAGGGTTTGCTGATAACGTGCCTTTATAAACAATTTTAATCATTATTTTAATATTAGATCCACTTATAAACCATTTTCTCAAACGATCTCCAAACAACGCGTGCCGGCTGGCGTTTCTAGGGTTTACCCCACGTTCCGGACACAATGGATTAGGTTTTGGAAGCTAAATCGATCGTATGTGCGAGTTACGGAAATAAACGATCAAATTTAAATTAAACCGATTAAACGAATTTCTATGCGTTTTGACTTGCCCCGGACAAACGGTAAATCCGATTGACACGAAATTTGAAACCATATAATAATATCACATTACGGATCCGATGAAACTAGTTTCGTCGAAATCCGAGACTGTTTGAAAAATGGCTATTTTAACTCGTCAAATAAATATTAAAACAATTTAGATGCGTTTCGAGCTGCCACGGTCAAACGAAAACTCTGATTGCTATGAAAATTGAAATCCGACAATAACAAACTATTACAGATCCAATGGAACTAGTTTCGTCCAATTCTGAGACTGTTCGAAAAAAGGCTAATATCACTAGTCGATTTAAATATTAAAATATTCAATTTTCACAAATTTACCTTTAATTCGATTTTAAAAGTTCTACAACATCATTCTAACTTTAATATGATAAAATAAAATTTTACAAATCATTTTTAATCATATCAAACCCGTTATTCAATTATCCAATAATTTCCAATTTTAAAATCTTATTAACTCAATTATACTCCCAATATAACTTACATTCACTTTGGAAACCAATTTGAATCATATTAAATCAAATGTCAATTATTCACTTTATTTTCATATATTAAATTTCAATATCAAATTAATCATATCAAATTCGGAATTTAATTATTCAAACATTTGTAATATTAAATTTAAACAAATTTGATTATTCTTAAAACACTATCTTTTGAAATATTCAAAATGAACTTATAAGATAACCTTTAAAACTAATTCAAATTATAGAACAACCATTTCCATTAATCAGCTATCCAATTTCCGTTATTAAATTATTCAATAAATTTCAAATATTAAATTTAAACAATTTCGATTATCCAATAATTCATTATCTTTTTAATATTGAAATTGAACTTATAAGATTCAACTTTTAAAACCAATTCACAATTTAGAACACTATTTTCATTTTGCAGTTATTCAATTATGCAATAAGTTTTAAATATTTAATTTAAACAATTTACCTCTTCAATATTCAATATTTGATTTAAATAGATTTTACTTATCAATCAATTACTCTATTATACCCAATGGATTCAACATTTATTATTATTCCAAACGACTTACAAATTTTTTTCTAACATTAAATCACGAAATCTTATTAAATTAGCTATTTTAATTATCGAAAATTTACGGGTCGTTACACTCTCCTCCACTCAAAACTTTTCGTCCCCGAAAAGGAAAAAGAAGGGAAAAGGAACTAAGTATAGAATTCAACATTAGATATATTTTATTCAAAGTTACCAACTTATAAAATAATGAAATTCCATTTATAAAGTCATAACTACGCTTCCACTAAGTTACTCCGAACGGCTTTCTAACTTAAAAGTTAGTTATCAAAACAAGTTATAAATTTATTTTTTTTAAACTTGAAATTTTTTTCTAACACCCGGATTTACGGAAAATTTCGGCAGAGTCTCCTTTGCGCGGCTCGATCGAAAAAAAAATGACAGTATATATATCACAAATATACATCTCATCAAGTGATGAGGCATCCCGAAGGGAAAAAGTGTAAAAGTACGGTATGTAATCCGAGATATGTACCTTATATATTATTAGCGAGCACGTACGGCTAATATAGCGCGAAAGCGAGCTCCAAATGCGAAGCAAGCGCAATCCGCACCTACTAAACACTCAACAAACCATGAGAAACATGCATATATGAAAATAATATTAATATACATCATATAGAAACATAACAACTACATGTGCTAACATAGCAAATGCAACAAACAACAAATGCATCCAACAAATCAATTATCATCCAACTATCATCCAACAAATCCATAACAAATCAATATATATTCACTTCTCATTAATATTTATTGACTTGGGTTTCAATTTTAATCACAGTTGATTCATTAACGTTGGATTTTACTAACATTCATTCTTAATTCAATTAGTTAACATTCACTAATTTATGTTTACATTAGTTCACTTCCAATTTGAATCAAATTAAATTCTATTTAAATTCATTTAGCTTCCAATTTGATTTCAATAATTTATATCTTTCAATTTCATTAACACTTAATGAATTATATACAATCAACTAACAATCATATAACAACCAAAATCATACCCAACATAACCAAATTATAAATTTTACATTCAATTTGGTTTATCTCTTATATATATATATATATCCTGTTATATAATTTTAAAAGAATCATTTTATATTTGGCATCTTAAATTTCCAATGTTAACTTTAATTAAGTCCGTAAGCCATACATATATCATCCGTGAGCAAAATCAATCTAATCGCTTATTCGATCACACAATTTCACTTCCAAACTATTATCGTTCACACGACTCTCTAGTGCGGACTCAGATTTGGTTCCTTGATTGGAAACTATTACTCTCCTTGCATAGTCATATACTATGATAGAGAATTCCAAAATCAAATTAAAAATCCATATCTAGGGTTCGCCGTCGAAAATCGAGTGAAAAATCCTAACTTGGATCGATATAAATCATCTCGAAATTTTGTGCTCGAATTTGGATCAAATCGTTATGCGAATAAAATAATATACGTACAGTCTCACGTATTACCTTCCAATGGATTTCTATCCAATTTATCTATACTAAATTATTTTATTGGCTTTTATATTTTTTTCACTTAATTACTCACAATCCATTATTCAGTTAGTATATTCATTTCTTTACATAGCATATTCTTTAACATTATCTTTTCTTAAACATCATATCAAAGAGTTTGCTTACTCAAGTTTATTTCAAACATTCTATATAATTTAATTAAACTCAAATCCTTTCCCAATTGATTCTTAGCGATACCGAATTTTTTTGTTTACATTTACTTCAATTTCATAATTTTAGTTAATAACAAATTTATTTATGAAACATTTTATTAACCAGCACTTTAGTTTATTAATCATCCTATAAAAGTCTAACCTCTCATAAATGACTTTTCTTAGTTTACAGTAATCTTAAAGGTTACAAATTCAAAAAAAAAAATTCGATCCCTTTGCAATTTATATTTATTTTCTATAACCAATTTACAAAGATATAATACGATTCATTTATCTTCTTTCTTAAGTTCACTTACTTGTTCCATTTATCCATTCATCATTTCATGTTATATTTAAGTATATAACATTTTTATCACAACCAAATTTTCATTTATATACATTTTAATTCCCTTTGAGTTTTCCTTACTTGTATGCTTCAATTATTTTCAGGTTCTGTTTATTTGTACAATATCTCATTACATATCCAAAACATCATTTTAACTTTTTACATTTGGTAAGTCTTGTTATATGTGATCAGAATGTAATTTTGGTATTATAGAAATTTATAGAATTTCATTTTTCTTAACTAGAAAGTTTACAAATTTAATTTGTTTAAATCCTCTTTACGTTTCAACTTAAGAGTTTTCCTAAACAATAGCTTAGATATCTTAATCTTCTTATTTTATAAATTCTGGTTATTCACATTTCATTCAAATAATTTGAAAATTACTCATTAACATACCTTAGAAATTTAAATGCCCGGTTCTTTTCAAATCGTTTGAAATAAATTTATTCACATATATCTTTAATATATCAAATCATACCTCTGGAGTTTAAACCAAAACCCAGTTACCCAAAATAATTTCAAAGAAAAGCAAAGCTTTTTAGAAGTCTCCCCCACTTTGAGACTCGAAAATGAACGTCGATGATGCTGCGCAGTCATCACCGAAATTATTTTCCAGCGACATAAGAGAGGAGTACCGAATTCATTCCTTCTTAAAAATCCTTTCAAAATATTTCCATAAACATTTTCCAAATAATATTACTATATATTTCTTCAGAGCTTTGAGAACCATTTTCAAAATCCCGGGTCTTAAATTCAATATTTCTCAATTTAAATCTATTTTAATTTATAAGTCACCTTTATAAAATATTCTTATAAGATTTTCTTTCTTAAAACATTACACTAGTGTTTTATCACTGTTCATTTTGTAATTCATCTTATTTACTAAATTACAATATTCAATTAATGATAATAACCAATATTATCATTCCTAACAACAGGTAAGCTAGATAAGTCACAATAATTTCTGAAATTTTCTTTATATTTAAAATATAATTGGAGCAAAATTATTTCATTTACCCCATTTCAAACAATACTATATCGAATTGTTCTGTTCGAGTGTTTAGAGATCTCTGTCAATGACGTTAATTACTCGTATTGACCGGAATCCATAAGCCACTCAACAAATCAACTGACACAATATATAAAACATTTTATATCACTAACAAATACGCTCTCTCATATATATACACTCAGCGACTCATCATAGGGTATATAACTACCCTATTTATAAAGAGTCAGACCCCACAAAGCTAAGGTTATCGCTAAACCAAAGCTCTGATACCAACTGTAACGACCCGCCTTTTTGGACAGTTTAAACCAACGATCAAATACACATGCCGATTCCAAACCATTCAAAAGGGCAGATGGTTATTGGGGTAAATAAGAAAAGAAAAGAAAGAGAAATAAAGGAAATGAAACAACACAGAATCTCGCAGCGGAACGATAAAATATAATAGTCAAATAAACAGTTCATGAAGCTGTTTACTATACTTTGACAATTATTTATACAACATTTATCAGAGTTATACATATACAACAGAAAAATTAAAATAATGCAGCAGATAGCATGATGCAAGGGTAATAATAGTAATAGTATACCAAATCTTCGTCTTCATCCTCCAGAATAGATCTTCAAAAATCTGAAAAACTCAGGACTGACCCGAGCGTAATGAAAAGACAAAACACTAGAGTCGGGACTAAAATATCCTAATGAAAGTTAAATCAATCGTAAATAAATATGAGTATAACGCCGTTAGAGATGTTTACGGGATTTGACATCTCATATCCAGTGTCAACGTGCGTGCAATAAGTCAAGAGATGTTACGGGATTTTCCATCTCTTAAGGATCCGTTAAACTATCTACTATGTAGTAATGTACGCTAAGTAGATAATGCCTATCAGTAATGTAAAGTATCAAAATAGCGTTAAGGCGTTACCATAATCCCCCTTAACACATTTTTATAATGCCATAGTCTATACAGCACCGTAAGCCCCATCGTAAACTGGTGGTTATCAGAGGGTACCCCATAGGTATAACACAAAACATAACGTAGTGGTCGCAAATAGGATAATCAGTATGACAATGTACATGAGACGATACCAACTAGGATACTAGTAGTTGCGTGATCCGGACTGATGTTGAGCATAGCCAGCAGCTACCTCAACACCGCGAAACAACACTCACAAATCAAGGGGTGCACCCAAATCGAATCACAAAAGTAATAGATATGGCATCGAAGAAGTGTGTCCGCTAGAGATGGCGAACCTCAATGGCCCGGCGCGGCTCCTGTTTTAGTCATGTCAGGGGTCATCCAATATCGTTCTCTTTCTTCAGTCAACGCGTTCACCAAACCATCCACTTCATTCTGGATCAACACTCCACGTATAATAGTTACTAAAGTGGTTTTCGGTATCGACAGAGAGTATGTCCATATCTGATCCCGGTCTCTTTAATAACTACGTATTATTACACCGGTGGCTCTTTTATATTTCAAGTCGATTCATAATTGATATCAAAATATCACATTCGGTTCAAAAAAATCAAATCCATTTCAAATATCATCGTATCTATTCAAATGTAAGATTTCGTTTCAAAAATCATATTTCGTCTCGATATCTCATTTCGATTTCAAAATCATTTCGAATTTCAATTTAGGTTGCAACTTCATTTAACCCAATTCGTATTTAAATTCATGATTTAAACATAAACATTTCACCTTATTAACCAGCTTGAAATTTTAGAAAATAGTTTTAAGTAGTTTAAAAGTAGTTTTAAATAATTAAAATAGTTAAAAATACTTAAAATCTTTAAATGGATTTCAAATAGATAAATTAGTTTTAAATAATTTAAATTGGGTTAAGTAGATTTAAAATAGATTAAAATAAGTTAACATGGTTTAAGATGGGTTAAAAATAATTTAATATAGTTAATATAGGTTAAAATGGTTTAAGTATTTAAAAATGGTTTATATAACAGAGTAATTTGGAAAACAAAATGAACAGCTTCAAAACCAAACCATTTCAATTATAACTTCCCAATTCAAATCAATTTCAATTTCCATTCTAACGATTCAATTTCGATTTCAATTAAAATCAATGTCAACTTTGACTTCAAATTAATTCAATTCTACATTCACCTTCAATTAATTCAATTTCAATTTATATCGATTTGGAGCTTGATTTTTCAAAATATCAATTTATAACACTTAACAAAATTATCCTTCAATATTCAAATTTAAATCCAAATTTCAAATATGGTTCAATTCCAAGCTCGAATTCAAAATATCATTTTTATATCACCTTTACTTAGTAATATTCAAAGCTCGAAATAATGTTCAATCTTTAAAATAAACAAATTTCGAAATTCAATCATATCCCATTTTTTAAATTTCAAAGTCTCAACTTAAATTATTTAACAATTTATTTTAACCAAAATTTATTTCAACATTCCAAACTCAATTTTTCGATAAATTCGATTTCTATAAATTGATTTCTATTTATAACCTTTAAATCAAAACATTTAAATAAATTTCAAATCGACGATTTTAAAAATTATTAATTTAGCCAATCCGGTGTCCGTATATAATTTTCTATCCTATGGCCAAGTGATTAGTTATTTCAATTAAATGTCAGGGATGAATATATATCACTTAAACCAAATCACAGTGTCATATGTATGCATAACAGTATATATATAAGCAAATAAACATCCAAACATTTAAATATCAACCAATAACATCCATCGAAATACATCATCCCATAAACAATACAATTCATGGCAATTTCATAGTTATCAATGTCAGGTAGTTTAATCGCAATTCAATTTTAATTTCAATTTAACTGTCAATTTAAATTTCAACGGTTAATTCAAATGACAATCTATATGACAATTTTAATTTTATCAAACAACGACAAATAAAATCATAACCCTTCATAATGTCACATTTAACTAGCATAAAGATATCTAGTACGTTGTGAGCGTTATAAAACACTCACATTGATTTCAATGTAGTTCCAGCGTTTTATTTCGATTAAAATTAAACGAGCGTTTAATTTTACCCGAAATTTTCACTAGCTCCAAACGACTCCGATCTAGCTCCATTTCGTAGTGCTCGACAAAACGATGCCAACACAATTCGTTTCGTCTAAAACGGACCTCGCATCAATAAGTTATGATATTTAGAAGTTAATACGAATTTAAATATAAATTTTTTACACTTTATTTTTAATTTAAAACCCTATCTCACATCATAGCCGTAGATCTCCATCCCCCATCCATCAGGCTGCACGCACGAAAATCATCTTCTTCCCAATAAAACGCAAGCACAAAATCCATCTTCAAAAACTAGGGTTAACCATCGCTCGACCACCGTTCGTCGAGAGTCCATCACACCAGCGCCGAATGAAGCGCCAAGGTCCATTCCACCTACGGCCGCCGTATGGCCAAGCTCGGCCCCTCCTAAGGCTTGGAAATCGTGCTCGAATGCATAGCCCACGCGGCCCCCTAGCGACCACCACACTGCTCCAAATCCAATCTCCACCATTGATTAGGTAGCTCTCCTTGCCCTCTTCGATGTTGTAGTTGACAACTTTGCGTAAATGTCGACGGATTGGAGGGAAATTGGAGAAGAAGGGGACAAAATTCTGGCCGTGGGTTATAATAAGAGGCAGCCATGAAAAATGGAACTAGGATTTGCTGATAACGTGCCTTTATAAACAATTTTAATTATTATTTTAATATTAGATCCACTTATAAACCATTTTCTCAAACGATCTCCAAACAACGCGTGCCGGCTGGCGTTTCTAGGCTTTACCCCGCGTTCCGGACACAATGGAACAGTCTTCGGAAGCTAATTTGATCGTATGTGCGAGTTACGGAAATAAACGATCAAATTTAAATTAAACCGATTAAACGAATTTCTACGCGTTTTGGTTGCCCCGGACAAACGGTAAACCCGATTGACACGAAATTTGAAACCATAAAATAATATCACATTACGGATCCGATGAAACTAGTTTCGTCGAAATCCGAGACTGTTTGAAAAATGGCTATTTTAACTCGTCAAATAAATATTAAAACAATTTCGATGCGTTTCGAGCTGCCACGGTCAAATGAAAAATCCGATTGCTACGAAAATTGAAATTCGATAATAACAAACTATTATGGATTCAATGGAACTAGTTTCGTCCAATTCTGAGACTGTTCAAAAAAAGGCTAATTTCACTAGTCGATTTAAATATTAAAATATTCAATTTTCACAAATTTACCTTTAATTCGATTTTAAAAGTTCTACAACATCATTCTAACTTTAATATGGTAAAATAACGTTTTAAAAATCATTTTTAATCACATCAAACCTGTTATTCAATTATCCAATAAATTCAATTCGATCGTATGTGCGAGTTACGGAAATAAACGATCAAATTTAAATTAAACCGATTAAACGAATTTTTATGGCTTGCCCCGGACAACGGTAAACCCGATTGACATGAAATTTGAAAGCATACAATAGTATCACATTACGGATCCGATGAAACTAGTTTCGTCGAAATCCGAGACTGTTTGAAAAATGACTATTTTAACTCGTCAAATAAATATTAAAACAATTTTGATGCGTTTCGAGCTGCCACGGTCAAACGTAAATCCAATTGCTACGAAAATTGAAATTTGATAATAACAAACTATTACGGATCTAATGGAACTAGTTTCGTCCAATTCTGAGACTGTTCGAAAAAAGGCTAATTTCACTAGTCGATTTAAATATTAAAATATTCAATTTTCACAAATTTACCTTTAATTCGATTTTAAAAGTTCTACAACATCATTCTAACTTTAATATGATAAAATAAAATTTTACAAATCATTTTTAATCATATCTAACCCGTTATTCAATTATCCAATAAATTCCAATTTTAAAATCTTATTAACTCAATTATGCTCCCAATATAACTTACATTCACTTTGGAAACCAATTTGAATCATATTAAATCAAATTTCAATTATTCACTTTATTTTCATATATTAAATTTCAATATCAAATTAATCATATCAAATTCGGAATTTAATTATTCAAACATTTGTAATATTAAATTTAAACAAATTTGATTATTCTTAAAACACTATCTTTTGAAATATTCAAAACGAACTTATAAGATTTAACCTTTAAAACTAATTCAAATTATAGAACAACCATTTCCATTAATCAGTTATCCTATTTCCGTTATTAAATTATTCAATAAATTCCAAATATTAAATTTAAACAATTTCTATTATCCAATAATTCATTATCTTTTGAATATTGAAATTGAACTTATAAGATTCAACTTTTAAAACCAACTCACAATTTAGAACACTATTTTCATTTTACAGTTATTCAAATATTCAATAAGTTTTAAATATTTAATTTAAAAAGTTTACCTGTTCAATATTCAATATTTGATTTAAATAGATTTTACTTATCAATCAATTACTCTATTATACCCAATGGATTCAACATTTATTATTATTCCAAACGACTTACAATTTTTTTTTCTAACATTAAATCACAAAATCTTATTAAATTAGCTATTTTAATTATCGAAAATTTACGGGTCGTTACAAACCTGTTGGAACCTTCACACCAAGAAGACACTCACATATTTTTGGACAATGTATAACATGCGGGGGGCAAATAGGTACGTTTACCTTTTTACACCGGTGCTAACTCCTTCCGGATACCCATTTTTAACATATTTTGCATAGCTTTCTCACCATTCTTTGTCTTACCAGGTATATTCAAGAGTGTCCCAATGATACCGTCGCAAATAATTTTTTCTATATGCATTACATCTAGACAATGTCTAACTGTAAATGTCTCCAATACGGAAGTTCCCAAAATATAGATTTCTTCGTCCACGAGCCTTCTAAAAGAGGAAATACTTTGCCAAATGCATTTTCAATATCCTTCGTAAACATCACTTCCTGTTAATGGCAAACGTGTAACTCCATTCTCTATCTCCCCATTAAAAGCCGTCTTCTTTTTACGATAAGGATGATTATGAGGGAAAAATCTACGATGATGCATATACTTTTTTTTTTGCAATAAAGTAAACGCTCAACAACCATATCATCTTGACAAATTGGGCATGCTTTGGCACCTTTTGTACTATAGCTAGACAAGTTACCGTACGCAGGAAAATCATTTATGGTACAAAAAATCATGGCGCGTAATGTAAAATTACTTTGACTATATGCATCAAACACACACAACTTTTGTCCCATAGAAGTTTTAGATCATCAATAAGAGGAATTAGGTAAACATCGATGTCGTTTCCTGGTTGTCGTGGTCCAAAGATTAGAAGAGACAACGCAATATACTTGCGCTTCATACTCAAATGAGATGGAAGATTGTAGATCACCAAAAGAACAGGCCAAGTACTATGTTGACTACTTAAGTTGCGAAATGGGTTTATGCCATCTGTGCAAAGACCAAGTCTGAGATTTCTAATTTCTTCACCAAAATCATGATACATTGTATCAATGTTTCTCCACTGTGGAGAATCAGCTAGATGCCTCAATAATCGTTCATTTTTCCTCACATCTGCATGCCACCTTAAGTTTTTTAAATTTTTTTATTTGCAAATAAACATTTAAACCTTGGTATAATTGGAAAATACCATAAGATTTTTACTGGACGCCATTTCTTATCTGGGTAATTGTGAACGTTCCCTCACGACTTGTAATGGGATAATCCACACTTAGGACACTCGTGCAAGTTCTCATATTCATTTTGATACAACATACAATCATTTGGACATGCATGTATCTTTTTATATCCTATACCAATTGGGCACATAATTTTCTTTGCCTCATAATTAGAAATTGGAAGCTCATTACCTTCTGGAAGCATGTCATTCAAAAGTTCAACCAAATATGTAAAACTTTTATCACTCCACCCATGCTTCGCTTTTAAATTGAAAAGCTTGAGCACAGCAGACAATGTTGTGAAGTTAGCACAATTAGGAAACAAAGGCTTCTCGGCATCAGTTAATATTCTTTCATACAACTTTGGCTCTTTCATCAAATGTTCTTTAGCATCATGAAACATCTCATGAACACAATCATTCTCATCATTCGCCTCATTATTCATGTTATCTTCCTGGTCATTCTTATGATTATTAGAACTAGCTCTACTAAGTATACTTCCACCATGCCATATCCACCGCGTATAATTTTGCTTAAATCCATAACGGATTATGTGATCTCTAATCCGATTTATGTTACGAAGTCTCCTCTTATTTTTGCAGTGTCTACAAGGACAAAAAATAGTTTCTTCCCCTCTTCTTAATTGATCATTCAGTGCACAATTAATGAACTCTTCAATTTTGTTTAGGAACTCATCATCGTTACGTTTTATGTTGTACATCCAACTACCATCCACGTGCAAATGCTAGAGACACACTACAAAAGCAAAAAAAAACATTGGATAAGTCAAGCAAGAACTGAAATTATATGTTTGTTGAGGCCATAACTGGACTCTGTATAATATTTTGTTTATTTAGTCCTTCATCCTTTATATTTATGCAAATAGTTTGCTAATATTGAGACTAAATTATTTTATGCTTATTCTATTATTTTGCAGACTTTATATCTTGAGCAATGATGCATAAAATAACCAACGTCTTCGGTAATGCTTATTCTTTTTCACTTTTCGTTTGATTCTCTGTCTATTCCATTTGTTTTCTATGTGTTATTTGTGTGTGTGCATTTCTGCATTGCTCTTTTCAACCAAAAGAATCTAGAATTTTGATTACTACATTGCATTTTGTTTAAATTGCTCTTTACATTCCATTTCTGCATTTTACTTTACACTACATTACATTTTCTTTGAATTTTGATTTACATTGCATTGCTCTTCTAATAGTTATCTCACCCTTGCATCTCCTTCTAAACACCCGTCCACTTGCTTCATCTCTGAAACCACATACACTGCCTCTGCCTTGTTCCACCTCACTGTCCAAACAGCATCACATTACCATAACATATACTTCTACAACCATCAACCCATCTTGCACACTCCACCACAAAATACTTCACAGCCTGAACTTCACTACCCAGATTCCACCACAAAATACTTCACCGCCCATTCACCTCCTTCCCTCCACACCTCTACAACCATCAACCCAACTGCTACACTCATTATTCAGAGGCTATTAAAAGAAAATCGGCACCCTTAGACTAACTAAAAAACCTTATGTATCTTAATAAACAAGATCGGCATATAAACAAGATTAACAAGTACTCAGAGCTTGGAAATAACAAAAACATTTATACATATAATCAAGAATAAATTATAGAGCATTCAATTAAACAACAAAGATTAACACAGTGAATGAAATACTAAATGAATGTGAGTCATTAAATTTGTGAATGCATTTTCAAGATCCGAGGAGACATATCTCAATGAAACTCATAAATAAGGCATGTAAGATTATCGAATACAACAAACAAATTTAGATAGAGTATGGTACAAGGAAGTACCAAAAACTATACTCATATAACCGAATAAATATATTAGAGGAATAACATTGTGTGAATGAGAATCAACTTATTGAGCAACTTTATCAAACGCAAAGGTCCACAGTGTGTTAATGAAACGAGCAATCAACACATATGGAAAAACAAAAGCATATATACATATATTCAATTATATAATTTAGAGCATTCATATATTGTGGTGACCCCTTTAATTTTTACACATAGATTTTTTTTTTAACAAAATGAATATATAATTAAATCCCATACTGTTAAGTTTGAATATTTAGAAAATTCATAGATTCTTTTCCCAAGATCCTGGATGACCAATATAATTATATCAGTTCATGATTCACCTTAAAATTGCTCTACATATTTGATGATATGTTTGCTTCTTTTGTTTTGTATGAGATGAAATTTACAACAAGCACAATGCATAAGTGATTGAAATACACAGTGCACCTTTGTATTTTTTTTTTATTATTTACTAAACTTCCTGCCTATACATGTATATGCCTGTAATCACCTAAAGTAATGTTTGAGTATTAATCTAAAAGTTTAACAGAGTTTTGGGGTGAAGACACTTTGAAAATACTTAGTTGCAGGCTTAAGCAAACAAAACTGATTTTTATTTCCAGGTTGAACCACTTATAGTTTTCACTACATTTCAAGACAGGCTGGAATGCAAACTGGTGTGCTTGGAGTTTGTATTTCAAAAACTTGGAGTTTTTCTATCTTTTTCTTTGAACTGGAAGCACTTGCACAACATGTATTCGTAGGGAAGTGATTCCAGGCTTATAAGGGTTTGACCCTTGACCATCTAGGCCGGCCATGATCCCATACTTACCACTTTCAAAACCTTATCTTTTATGTAAATAAAATTTCTACAAATGTTTTTCCTATCACAAGTTTGCTTCTACCATATCAAAGTTTTTCAGAGAATTTACTTTCTCAGGCTTTCAACACAAAACAAAAATATTTCCAAGTCCATTTCTTTTAAAACCCTTTTTATTTTGAAATCAAATGCATAAATATGAGTCATGCATTTTCTCAGAGATTATGCATCAACCAATATCTATTACAGGCCATGCATAATCCATTTTATTCAAAATTTGCAAGCTCATTTTATTTTCTAGAAATCAGATATACTTGACTGTTTTTAATTGCCATCATTAAATCACAAAATAATTTCAAACCAAAGAAAACAGGGGCCAACATGCACACATATCATACTGATATGTCATATCAGTTTTCTCAGTTCCAAAAAAAAAGATGACCAGACATTTATAAGAACATCAACTAATTACTTGCCATCAGAAATCATTCAACAAAGGTTTAGCTAAATACATGTCATAATCCAAGCACTCAGAAAAATCTCCTTACAGTTTACTTTAACTACTAATGATAACCAGATCATTCACTACAAGCATCTGCAAATACAAAGCAAAGTTTCTCTTATTTATACTAGCAGCTAATGCTTCCTTCATCCATCAAGTCAACCTTAATTACCTGCATGCAATTCACTGAGCTGCCCCATTTAATTGAGACACCCAGATGATTGCAAAAGCAACCAAAAGGGTCAGTTTACACTGGTATGAACATTAATAAATTTTATACACATGTTTACAGTTTTTTTTTATGAACTTATAACACTTGCATAATCTAGCAGTTTGTGACTTATGCACATCAGTAAAAATTGCCAGATAACTTCAAGAATACAACCATTCATTCAACAAATGTTCAACAAGCAATGCATTATTCATAACTTCATAAATAAACCCAGGTTTTGTTCTCCCAATTTCTCCCAGTTTTTTTTTAATCAGGGCATCATATTAAAACATATTTAATTCAAATCCCTGTCCAGATGTATATAGCTTAGAGATTTAAATCTCATACCCCATTTTATTTTATGGTCTAAATCCCCCTGTCAAATGAACACAAGTATGCATTGTGAAGGAATCACCCAGATTTTTTTATTTATTCCAACACACAAAGGCCTCAGGGTGCACTTGCACCATGCATATACTTCCTCCCACCTGGAGCAAGCAGATCATTGACTAACCCCCAAATGACCAATTTAATTTTCTTTCATTTATTCATAGGGTTTATTAATTTAATAAGTTCCCCCTCCAATTCTCTGCTTAATTCATTAAGCACCTGTTTATGAGTTTACTCATAAAATCTCCAACCCGTTCATGTTTCAGAAAAACATAAATACTTTCTAGTACAATCCTTTGTTATCCATTTAATTTTCTTACTAAAGAGATTTACAACAGGTTTGTGGGCTTTCCAAAATAATTTAAGCATCATGATCCTACTATATTATTGTAAAAATATGGACAGAGGTGTTTGTTAAGAAAATTCACCAAAAACTCAGAAATCCTCCTGCCTTATTATTTAGAAAATAAACATGAGCCAGATTTCTATCTTGCTGCCTATGTCCTAAATAATTTAAATCCATACTTGACAATAATAAGAATAGAATAAAAAAAATGCTCAAACCATTTTAACTTGGAAAAACTGTCATACAAAACTCCAAACAGAAATGCACAATAAACATCCATTTCATTCATATCAAACCATTTCAAAGATTTAAACAATTCTTATAATACTTTAGGCTGCCTACCAGAGGACTTAATGCCATTGCATAAAATGGATTAATGCTCACCTAGTATTTTCTTTTACTATCTTGCTCCTCCACACAGCAAATCCCTTCAGAGCTGCTTACCCATATTTCTCCTATTTTATTTTTGTTTTATCTTTTTTTCTTCTGAAATGATGATGGTTATGATGGTGTACAGGTTTTATAAAGCTATTTTAGGGTTTAAGGAAATGGGTAATTCCTTTGATACCCCTTTATTTTTCATGCACAGATCATACTTATGTATGGTCCTCAATCGGAATTACACTCATCTGATTTCCTTTAGTAGTTATTTCGGGATTCCAGCAGTTTAATTACTGCATGCTATTTCCATGATCTCATTCTATTCATGCCATATGCATGTGACCTTTGCTTATTTTATTTTCTGCTCAGTTTTTTAAAGAAACTTTAATCTTTTTGCACTTTCTACTTAGCCTCCTTTTCTTATACAATTCATGTACACTGTCATACATATTTAGGTGGTGTAAAAATTATTCATACTATATTGTTTTTGTTACTCCCTTTAAAACAACAACTCCTTTTTACATATCTATGTGATAAAAATTATACACACACAAGATTATTTATTTTCTTTTCTGGCAGCATGATTATATAAGTCATTTGAAACTTCATAAAACTCCATTGTATTTTGCTTATTTAAATTAAGTAGAAAATTTCCCTATATATTAAATACATGTGCTTATATAATTGTTTAGACATGGAACTATATTTGTTTTAAGTCCCAATTTTTGATCACCTTAACTCCTTGCATCTTTATCAAACAGAAACTCCTATGCACATTTTTATTTACTAACAAGCTTTTCTGTTTTGATGCATCTTTTATTTTAATTTTTATTTTAGGGTCATTACATACTCTCCCCCTTAAAGGAATTATGTCCCCATAATTTCTTTTAGTTTCTCCAAATAAAAATACTAATCCATAGTCTGTTTTAATTCCATAACCCCATACTCACATTTTATGAAAGCAAGCAATGCATAAGAATATTCAGAAAATCATCATAAACTAATTAAACATACCTCTCCATCAGTAAACAAATTGGGGTATTTAGCCCTTATTTTGTCCTCCACCTCCCATGTACAATCATTGGTGTCCAAGCTCCATTGAATTTTTACTAGTTTAATCACCTTGTTCCTCAACTTTTTCTCCTCCTTGGCAATTATCCCTACTGGTTCAATTTCATAGACCAAATTCTTTTGGATTTGAATTTGAGTAGGTGACTTCAGAATTGCTCCTTCATTATGCACCCATTTTCTCAATTGAGAAACATGAAACACTGGATGCACACCACTCAACTCCTCAGGTAACTTAAGTTTGTAGGCCATAGCACCAATTCTCTGCATAATTTCATATGGTCCTACAAATCTTGGTGATAGCTTACCAGATTTCCCAAACCTGAACACCTTTCTCATTGGTGATACCTTCAGAAAAACATACTCTCCTACCTTAAACTCCATTGGCTTTCTCCTTTTATCTGCATAAGACTTTTGTCTTGATTGTGCTGTCTTCATCCTATGTCTAATTAACTCAATCATGTTGGAAGTTTCTTTAACATGATCTGGTCCTAGTAGTATACCCTCTCCCATATCCAACCAACAGGCATGAGATATGCAGGGTCTCCCATACAAGGCTTCAAAGGGAGCCATTCCTATTGTTGACTGGTAGCTATTGTTATATGTGAACTCTGCCAAATGAATGTGATCCTCCAAATTACCCCCAAAGTCAAGCACACATGCTCTCAACAGATCCTCCAATATTTTATTTACTATCTCTGTCTGCCCATCACTTTGAGGATGGTAGGCAGTGCTTAAGCATAGTTAAGTTCCCATTGCTTCTTGGAAGCTTTCCCAAAATCTTGAGGTGAACAAAGTGTCTCTATCACTTATAATGGTCTTGGGTATACCATGTAGCCTTACCACTTCCTTAATAAATAATTGTGCAAGCCTAGTTGCATTTCTATCTGACTTGACAGGGACAAAGTGAGCTGATTTGGTTAGTCTATCAACAATTACCCATATACTATCATTGCCTTTCTTAGTTCTAGGCAAACCATTCACAAAATCCATGGAAATACTTTCCCATTTCCACTGAGGTACCTCCAAAGGTTGAAACATGCCAGAAGGCTTTTGGTGATCTGCTTTAATTTGCTGACAGGTGAAACACTTTGCCACATATCTTGCCACTGCTTGTTTCATTCCTGGCCACCAGTAGCTTCTTTTTAAATCATGATACATTTTAGTACCACCAGGGTGTATGGTATACTTGGTTTTGTGATGCTCATTCATGATTTCTTCCTTCAATTCTGCAATGTCTGGTACACACAACTTCTCATTCTTCCTCAAATACCCCTTGTGATCTATTTTAAAATTTTCCAACTCAATGTTGCTAAGTAACATTTCCTTCTTCTCCTTCAAATTTTTATCTTGGTCTTGCATGCCACCAATTTTCTCCACTAGATTAGACTTTACTGTAATCAATCCTAGTGTACCATATTCTACCATGTCATCATGCTCTCTAGAATTCTTTTCATTCTTGCTATATATATCTGCCTCCCCAAGCATTACAAGGTTTTTAAATTCATCAATTATTAGACTTTCTAAACTAACTTGATGCCTACTCAAGGCATCTGCCACCCTATTGTCTTTTCCAGGGGTGTACAAAATATATAGATCATATGCAGTTAGAAATTCCATCCACCTTGCTTGTCTCATATTCAAATCTTTTTGAGAAAATAAATACTTCAATGCTTGATGGTCTGTAAATAATTCAAATTTTGCTCCAAGCAAATAATGCCTCCAAAGTTTTAATGCAAACACTATTGCAGCTAATTCTAGATGATGAGTTGCATATTTGGTTTCATTGGGTTTAAGCTGTCTTGATGCATATGCCACTACCTTGCCATGTTGCATAAGCACTGCACCTAACCCAGACCCACTAGCATCAGTATATACAACCATTCCTTCATTTGCTTCTGGGATTTGCAAGACAGGAGCTTCCACTAGTGCTTGTTTCAATTTCTCAAAAGCTTGTTCACACTGCTCAGTCTACACATATGGTTGGTTCTTCTTTGTCAACTTGGTCATTGGTGTGGCTATTCTTGAAAAATCCTTGATGAACCTTCTATAGTACCCTGCCAATCCCAAGAATGATCTCACCTCAGTCACTATTCTGGGTCTACTCCATGATTGAACTGCAATCACTTTGCTTGGATCCACACTTACCCCTTGCTGTGACACTATGTGTCCTAAGAATTTTACTTCATGTTGCCAAAATGTACATTTGGATACTTGGCTTCTAGTTCATGTTCTCTAAGTCTGGATAATACTAGGTGTAGATGCATAGCATGATCATTTTCTGTCTTTGAGTAAATTAATATATCATCTATAAATATTAGAACAAATTTATCCAAAAAGTCTCTAAAAATTCTATTCATCAAATCTACAAAATAGGAGGGAGCATTGGTCAAGACAAATGGCATTACTAAAAATTCATATAGGCCATACCTTGTGTTAAAGGCTGTGTACTCAATGCTTTCCTCTGCAACTTTCATTTGGTGAAATCCAGAGGCTAAATCTAACCTTGAAAATATTTTAGCTCCATGCAATTGATCAAATAGATCATCTATTCTAGGCAGTGGGTACTTATTTTTAATGGTTACCTTGTTTAAATCCCTATAGTCTACACACAACCTCATTGTTCCATCATGCTTCTTAACAAAGAGCACTGGGGAACCCCAACTGGAACTACTCGATCTTATGAATCCTTTCTCTTCTAATTCTTCTAGTTGATGTTTTAATTCTACTAACTCTTTTGGACCCGTCCTATAAGGCTTCTTAATGATTGTATTTGTTCCTGGCATTAACTTAATTTTGAATTCAACTGGTCTATTCTGAGGAATTCCTCTCACCTCTCCAAACACATCTATGTATTCATTAACTACTGGAATTTCCTCTATTTTTAATTCCTTTTGAATTTCATTTATACTCCAAATTTTATTAAAACATGTGTTCTTTTCTATTTCACTTAGAACTGTAATTCTTTTGCCTTCATTTGTCTCCAAAGAAATAGTAAGGTTTTCTAAATTTAAAATTGCTTTATTTTTCATTAACCAATCTACCCCCAAAATAATCCCAATACCAGGATAATTTAAAGTATATAGATCTGAATCAAAGCCATAACCCCCTATGATTAATTTCAGACCTATACACTTCATCCCTAATATACAATGACTCCCTATGGGGCTGTGTACAGTTAAGGGTTGTTCAATAGAAACACAAGCAAGTTCTAACTTCTTTACAATTTCCAAAGATATTAGTGAATGTGAGGCACCAGTGTCATATACCACTGATATTGGTTGGGTATTGATTAGAATTATACCTTCAAGTTGCCCAACATTTCCAGTGGTGTTTGTTGCCAAAGCTCCTACCCTTGCTGTTTTCTTATGAGTCTCTGGGCAGTCCTTCTTTAAATGTCCTATTTTCCCACAGTTATAGCAGCTTCCTTTAAGTATTTTAGGGTCAGGGCATTGGTTACTATAATGCCCAGCTTATCCACAATAAAAACAATGAGTAAATTTCTTGCTTTCAGGTGCTATTGCTCCTTCCCCTTTCTTAACTCCTTTACTTGCATTTCTCTTGTCATAAGGTTGCACTTTGTTCTGACCTCCCCTCTTCTTATTGAGCTTCATGTTCCTGAATTTCTCTCTTGTGGTATCATGTTGCTCAAAGGAGAGAGTTAGATCAATCACTTGATCAAAGGTTTTGTCTTTGTATGGCAACATTGCCCTGGATAGATTAGGGTTCAAGCCTTGAATGTATCTTGCATTCTTTGCTTCTGCATTCCCTATCAACACCATTCCATATTTTGACAATGCTTCAAACTTCTGAGTGTACTCATTTACACTCATGCCTCCTTGCCTTAACCTAATAAAGTCTTCAAGCAGTGTGGCTTTGGCAGAAGCTGGGATAAATCTGGCCTCAAGCATGTCCTTGAAATCATTCCAAGTAATGTTATTCTCTGGCCTTCCTACTATCACAACCTCCCACCAATCCAGTGCAACCCCCTTCAATTTCCTTGAAGCTATTTGTCTTTTCCTTTGGTCAATGATTTGCATATCTGTAAAGACCCTCTCCATAGTCCTTATCCACATTTGAACACCCATAGCTCCTTCAGTGCCTTCAGAATCCTTTCCTCCCAAATTGGTACAAGTCTTAAGCAGTTTGGAGAGCTCCCCATGAGGATTGTCTTGCCTTGGTGCCATTCCATCCCTCAAAGCCCTCACAAAATCCTCCATGCTT
Source organism: Allium cepa (assembly GCA_030765085.1). NCBI lineage: Eukaryota > Viridiplantae > Streptophyta > Magnoliopsida > Asparagales > Amaryllidaceae > Allium > Allium cepa. Next base: position 104,952,034 of record CM060937.1, on the reverse strand, counting down.
ATCACCGGTGGCTCAGGTGATGGTCCTGCACCTGTGTGATGTCTTGGTCCAGCCATAATGCTATAGATATAATTTTTTAGTTAGTTTATTTACCCCTATTATTTTTAGTATCTTTAATTTGTTTATTTATTTTATTTAGGTGTACTCTGTACATGTATCTCAAGCATACATTTCATTCAGTCATACAAAAGCATCCAACCCCAAGAATTCAATCAATGCATTCAATCATCCATATGCATACAATAATGTTTACTATGTTATTTTAAAACATAGCTCTGATACCAACTGTGGTGACCCCTTTAATTTTTACACATAGATTTTTTTTTTACAAAATGAATATATAATTAAATCCCATACTGTTAAGTTTGAATATTTAGAAAATTCATAGATTCCTTTCCCAAGATCCTGGATGACCAATATAATTATATCAGTTCATGATTCACCTTAAAATAGCTCTACATATTTGATGATATGTTTGCTTCTTTTATTTTGTATGAGATGAAATTTACAACAAGCACAATGCATAAGTGATTGAAATAAACAGTGCACCTTTGTATATTTTTTTTATTTATTAAACTTCCTGCCTATACATGTATATGCCTGTAATCACCTAAAGTAATGTTTAAGTATTAATCTAAAATTTTAACAGAGTTTTGGGGTGAAGACACTTTGAAAATACTTAGTTGCAGGCTTAAGCAAACAAAACTGATTTTTATTTCCAGGTTGAACCACTTATAGTTTTCACTGCATTTCAAGACAGGCTGGAATGCAAACTGGTGTGCTTGGAGTTTGTATTTTAAAAACTTGGAGTTTTTCTATCTTTTTCTTTGAACTGGAAGCACTTGCACAACATGTATTTGTAGGGAAGTGATTCCAGGCTTATAAGGGTTTGACCCTTAACCATCTAGGCCGGTCATGATCCCATACTTACCACTTTCAAAACCTTATCTTTTATGTAAACAAAATTTCTACAAATGTTTTTCCTATCACAAGTTTGCTTCTACCATATCAAAGTTTTTCTGAGAATTTACTTTCTCAGGCTTTCAACACAAAACAAAAATATTTCCAAGTCCATTTCTTTTAAAACCCTTTTTATTTTGAAATCAAATGCATAAATATGAGTCATGCATTTTCTAGAGATTATGCATCAACCAATATCTATTACAGGCCATGCATAATCCATTTTATTCAAAGTTTGCAAGCTCATTTTATTTTCTGGAAATCAGATGTACTTGACTGTTTTTAATTGCCATCATTAAATCACAAAATAATTTCAAACCAAAGAAAACAGGGGCTAACATGCACACATATCATACTGATATGTCATATCAGTTTTCTCAGTTCCAAAAAAAAAAAGATGACCAGACATTTATAAGAACATCAACTAATTACTTGCCATCAGAAATCATTCAACAAAGGTTTAGCTAAATACATGTCATAATCCAAGCACTCAGAAAAATCTCCTTACAGTTTACTTTAACTACTAATGATAGCCAGATCATTCACTACAAGCATCTGCAAATACAAAGCAAAGTTTCTCTTATTTATACTAGCAGCTAATGCTTCCTTCATCCATCAAGTCAACCTTAATTGCCTGCATGCAATTCACTGAGCTGCTCCATTTAATTGAGACACCCAGATGATTGCAAAAGCAACCAAAAGGGTCAGTTTACACTGGTATGAACATTAATAAATTTTATACACATGTTTACAGTTTTTTTTATGAACTTATAACACTTGCATAATCTAGCAGTTTGTGAATTATGCACATCAGTAAAAATTGCCAGATAACTTCAAGAATACAACCATTCATTCAACAAATGTTCAACAAGAAATGCATTATTCATAACTTCATAAATAAACCCAGGTTTTGTTCTCCTAATTCCTCCCAGTTTTTTTTAATCAGGGCAACATATTAAAACATATTTAATTCAAATCCCTATCCAGATGTATATATCTCAGAGATTTAAATCTCATACCCCATTTTATTTTATGGTCTAAATCTCCCTGTCAAATGAACACAAGTATGCATTGTGAAGGAATCACCCGGATTGTTTTATTTATTCCAACACACAAAGGCCTCAGGGTGCACTTGCACCATGCATATACTTCCTCCCACCTGGAGCAAGCAGATCATTGACTAACCCCCAAATGACCACTTTAATTTTCTTTCATTTATTCATAGGGTTTATTAATTTAATAAGTTCCCCCTCCAATTCTCTGCTTAATTCATTAAGCACCTGTTTATGAGTTTACTCATAAAATCTCCAACCCATTCATTTTTCAGAAAAACATAAATACTTTGTAGTACAATCCTTTGTTATCCATTTAATTTTCTTACTATAGAGATTTACAGCAGGTTTGTGGGCTTTCCAAAATAATTTAAGCATCATGATCCTACTATATTATTGTAAAAATATGGACAGAGGTGTTTGTTAAGAAAGTTCACCAAAAACTCAGAAATCCTCCTGCCTTTTTATTTAGAAAATAAACATGAGCCAGATTTCTATCTTGCTGCCTATGTCCTAAATAATTTAAATCCATACTTGACAATAATAAGAATAGAATAAAAAAAATGCTCAAACCATTTTAACTTGGAAAAACTGTCATACAAAACTCCAAACAGAAATGCACAATAAACATCCATTTCATCCATATCAAACCATTTCAAAGATTTAAATAATTCTTATAATACTTTAGGCTGCCTACCAGAGGACTTAATGCCATTTCATAAAATGGATTAATGCTCACCTAGTATTTTCTTTTACTATCTTGCTCCTCCACACAGCAAATCCCTTCAGAGCATCTTACCCATATTTCTCCTATTTTATTTTTGTTTTATCTTTTTCTTTTCTGAGATGATGATGGTCATGATGGTGTACAGGTTTTATAAAGCTATTTTAGGTTTTAAGGAAATGGGTAATTCCTTTGATACCCCTTTATTTTTCATGCACAGATCATACTTATGTATGGTCCTCAATTGGAATTACACTTATCTGATTTCCTTTAGTAGTTATTTCGGGATTCCAGCACTTTAATTACTGCATGCTATTTCCATGATCTCATTCTATTCATGCCATATGCATGTGACCTTTGCTTATTTTATTTTCTGCTCAGTTTTTAAAGAAACTTTAATCTTTTTGCACTTTCTACTTAGCCTCCTTTTCTCATACAATTCATGTACACTGTCATACATATTTAGGTGGTGTAAAAATTATTCATACTATATTGTTTTTATTCCTCCCTTTAAAACAACAACTCCTTTTTACATATCTATGTGATAAAAATTATACACACACAAGATTATTTATTTTCTTTTCTGGCAGCATGATTATATAAGTCATTTAAAACTTCATAAAACTCCATTGTATTTTGCTTTTTTAAATTAAATAGAAAATTTCCCTATATATTAAATACATGTGCTTATATAATTGTTTAGACATAGAACTATATTTGTTTTAAGTCCCAATTTTTGATCACCTTAACTCCTTGCATCTTTATCAAACAGAAACTCCTATGCACATTTTTATTTACTAACAAGCTTTTCTGTTTTGATGCATCTTTTATTTTATTTTTATTTTAGGGTATTACATATATAAAACAAGTGAATGAGATATTGAATGAAATAATGAATGAATACATACCATTAAATTTATGAATGCATTATTCAATAACTGAGAACATAAAATCTTGGTGAAGCTCAAATAAAAGGCAATAAAGAGTATCAAACTCAATCCGGTACAAGTAATTGCAATATCATATACTCATATAATCAAATATATATAAGAGTGTTTGAACATATAACAGTGAATGAATGTGAATAAGTGTGTTAAGTAACTTAACCAAGCTTAAATGTACACTATGAATTAGCGAAGTGAGGATCAAAATCATCAACCAAAAACTTAACCTTATGAAATCCAACTGAGTAAAACTATTTCAAGAATCTCATTATTTAGAAAATTAAATGAAACCTGATTTGAACTAATTATGATTGAAATCAGAGTTACAACAAAGCAAAAAATCAAATCAAATATATATACGTTTGAGTATTCAATTATATATCGATAACTTGAACAAGTCAGGACATTATATAAACATTTGATTAGAAATCTAACTAAAAAAGAAAAGTTAAAATGTTAAGATTGAAAAATAAAAAAACTAGGGAATCAAACCCTATGAATAACCCCAAACTCATCATCATTCTATGGTCACAGGTGACATTGTTGTTGAGAGTATGGTCAGAAAAGCATCTGGCTTAATTAGACATACACAACCGAATCCAATTTTTTAATTTCTAGCTAACAATAGTATATTTTAAAATTGATTTTGTAAACTAGATTTACTAAACGGAAAACTAAATTTGAAAACAATTACAAAAACAGTATAGCAAAGTAAAAATAAGAATATTTCCACATTTTTCAAAATTAATTTTTTTAATTAAAGCAATAACGCTACAATGAGCTCACACAAGACCTTGACAACTACGGCCTTGCATTTTAAAAGCCATTGTTAAATAAACATAAGCTTAATGACAACGAAACTTCTTGTACTTCTAAGACTCATGACAACTTAATCTTGTTATGAAATGTGAAAAAGGAATGTTACTAAACAACATATGTTGCTTCAGATGAAATGAATTGTACTAAACAAAAGTGCTAAAAATATAGAGAACGATCAACAAAAACAAAAATACAATAATATATAGGATTTATAGTAGACTAATAATCAGAATAACGAGAATAACTAATAAAATGAATTGTACTAAACAAAACTTGATTTAAGCAAATCATGATCGAAATCAGAGTTACAGTAAGGCAAAAAATAAAATCAAACATATATACGTCTGAGTATTCAATTTTATATCAAAAACTTGAACAAGTCAAGACATCATATAATCATTTGATTAGGAATCTAACTAAAAAAGAAAAGTTAAAATGTTCAGATCGAAAAATTCAAACAAAATAAACAGGGAATCAAACCCTTAGACTAACTCTAATGCAACCACCTCCCTAAGCGGCATCAAACTCAACACTACCTAAGACGTCACCTTACACTTTAAACTCCATCACCATTACATCAACCAAATAGCACCACTACCTAGCCTTCATAACCAATCACTCATTCATCTCCCCAAAACCTTGACAATAACTACCATTCATTCACGAAATCTAATTCGACCAACTTAAAAAGGAATACAATTCGAGTAACGTAAAAAAGGAAGATTTGGCACCTTGATAATGAGAGGTCGTGGCCAAATCTAATCGGTGAAATCACATTTGAAATTAACGGTGAAAATCAATTTCTAGCGTTTTTTTATTTTGAAGCAGGCAAAATACTTTTTTGGGGAAACGAATGGGAAAATAAGTGGCAAAAAAATTAGGATGGCGGGAATTAACGGGTGCGTAATGAAAGTGGTTTGATCTGACCTTGACAACCTAAATAATTTGAAATTGCATCGCCTTCGCTAGTGAACCGATGCGAAAATGATAATTTTTGATCCACCAAACAAAACAATATATGTTGGTAAGGGATGCAAATTAATGTAGTTGCATCGGTTGACTTTGAACCGATGCGACTTAAACTATTTGCATCAATGTATTTTCTTCGGTTGTTGGTGAAAACTGATGCAAAATTGATTTTTTATTACCTATTGCTTTCCATGTACCAATTGCACCGGTTATTAAGATAGAACTGATGCAAATAGTTCTATTTGCATCAATTTTTACTTCATCTGATTCAAATGAGGCTAAGCAATATGCACTTTTGTACTAGTGTCACTAGACAAAATAAACAAACAATCTAACTTCTCTTAAACACACTCCTGGACGGTCTGTCCCTAACTTACTTCTCTCAATGTCAACTGATCCTAATGGTTTTGCGGGCTCACCAATAACCTATCTTTACTCTGTATATTTCTTTCTACGTATAACATCATTTTAGTCTTACTTATGACAAAGCTCTACACACTAGAATTTTGGACTTTTATTAGCTGGGGGCTACTAGCTAAAGTATAGGGCGACCACATACCGGTCCCATCTGGTATTCTAATACCTGAGTCATTTACTTAGGGTCAACTACCCCATCAAATTTTCCTTGAAAACATTTCTTTCAAATTGTTTTAACCCTATAAATAGTACTTAAACAAGGAAAATATACTCTAAGCTTATGCCATGTTATCTATACTTTACACAAAACATTGTTGATGAAAACATTCGAAATCTTTGTTTAAAACCTATAAACAATCTCTTTTGAAATATTGAAAGTACCCCTTTTGAAACCATTGAAAGTACCGCTTTTGATACAAGTAAACTAATTTACTTTATATCCTTAGGCCGAAAGGCCAAAACATACGATTCAAAATCATTTACAATAGATCTTTCGAAAACGTTAAAGTATCCTTTCGAAAGCTTTATAAAACCCTAGACATCCTCTTTTCAAAACACTTTAAACATGTATTTTGCAAAAATTGGAAACCCTCCATTTAAACACTAAGATAAACATTTCGAAAACATTAAGGAACCACCCCTTCGAAACTTTTATTATATACCTTTCGAAAGCATAAAGTCCTTTGCATAAATCAAACCTTTCGAAAGCACCGGGTTCAAGTAAAAATACGTGGAACATAGTTTTGAAACTATTTAAAACCATTCCTTTCGAAACCTTTGGGTTTAACTTTCAAAATCTCAAAAGGGTTTCAAAAGAACTAAGTCGAAAGAAACTCTTCGAAAGCAATTTCCTAAGTAAAATAAGTGGATGGTGTCGAAACCGCCCCTCGAAAGCATTGGAGAAGCGGCTCAGAGTTTAAAATGGAAGAACCATTTTGAAGGTATTGCTTCAAAAGGTAAAATGCAGCAGTAAAGGTTTCGACTCCTTCCAAAGCATTTTCTTAAAATAAAGGCGGACACCTCTTTCTAAAACTCTTTTCTTTTAAAGCATTTGACTAAGTCTAAAGATATCTCATTCTAAAGCAAAGCAAGCGACATTTCCTTTTGAAAGCAAAACAAGGTTTCGACCCCTTCGAAAGCCCTGTTTTGACATTATACCTTTTGCCTATCTCTAATCCACTATGTACCAAATCTTTGATACCCTATGCATTGGTTTTGAACTAGTTGGAGGTGGAAGAAGTCGAAAGGTGCTGCCGAAAGTGGCGAAACAGCAAAAGACTTATAAAACTAATTTTTAACTTTATAAAGTAATTCTTTTTCAACTAATCCACCCATTTGTCATTATATAATTGATTGCCAATTTCTTTTTCAAAATCTTTTTTAAAAGTGCTGTCAAATTTCAGAGATGAACAATTTAAAATATTTACAAATTGCTCCTTCTCCTTTTATAAACATATAAAACATTTAGTCCCGTACCTTAAATAATTTTGTACACTTATTAAAACACTTAGGAAAATTTTACAAAAATTCCCATGAATCACTTTTAATATATTTTTCTAACATATTTTAATTTCTGACCCAAAGCTAAGATATAATAGTCGTAATTAACTTTTAACCCAATTAACCATTTTCTTCACTAGAAAATTCATAATAAATCCACATCAATTCATAAAATTATGAAACTTGAAACCCAACCCCAAAATAATATTTCTGACCTTATATCAAAGTTGCAAGACATTTAGATATCATTTAATAGGTTTTTCAAGTTAAACCTTAGCATATTTCTATATGAAATAGCATAAATCATCAACAAGCATATATATCATTTTAAAGAATCAAAACATGGAAAATCATTTTACAAAATAAATTCGAATCTCATCTAAAATTGAAATAATAAAATGGGAGATAACCTTATTCACCTTTAGCTTGTTGATGTGCACGTAAATGTGCATATTTTTATCATCATATTTATTCTTTTTAAATTAAATAAATGATCATATTGGGTATTTTAACTTGTTTAAACCAAAATTCATATTATTTGAAATTGTCACATATTCATCTCCATCCAAGGGCAAAATGGTCATTTTTGTGCGTATATTAATTTGAGAAAAATTAATTGAAAATTTGTATATATTTTTGTAGGAATTTGATCTCAAATAGAAGTGGTTTCATGAAGATATGCATGCACAAAATTAATGCAAAGGAATGAAGATGGAAATAATTCAAAGTGAAGAACATGGAGGACCCCACCTACCCACCTACCTTAATGTACAAATTAAAGGCTAATGCACATGCTTTTGGAGTTAATGGCTTCATGTACACGTAATGGGGGATTAAGACATGTTAATGATTACTTGGCCTCCACACTTCCTAAGGGGCATTTTGGGCATTCCCTAAAAATAAGAATTAGGGTTTCATACATGTATAAATACCCATATGTTTCATGTAACCCTCTCCTCCCTCTTCACTTAGTCTCTCTTAGGCCTCTTCCTCTTAGTTAGTTAGTTTTAGTTTAGAAAATAAATCAAATCTCTCTTTCTTTCCATGGCTACTTAGCCATTTCTTCTCTTATGTAATTCTTTTCTTTTATGCAATGTTAATTATTGTCTCTTTTTTATTACATGTTCATTTCCTTTTATGCAAGTAGTGTAGATTTTCCTTTATGCAATTAGAATAGTTTTTCCATTTCACTTTGCTCTCTTTTCCTTTTCTTTTTATCTCATGTTGCAAGCTACATTTGTTCATATGATAACAAATATGAGAGGCTAAACCCCTTCAATTTAGGGGCAATGAAGCTCTCTAATCATGTAGCTTCAACTTAATTTGATGTTTATGCTCTCTTTTTATGCTTAATGAGAATGAATGAAGTGGTTTAATGATGTTGTTTAGCTTTGAATTTGATAGTCTATGTTGTTTATAACAAATAGGCTATGCTTAAATAAACAAAACACAAATTGCCTCTTCATCTACATATGATTATGGCAAAGAAGTGATTGTTGAAACTAAAATTTGATGGCTTATATTTCTAATTATGGTTAATAGGACATGCTTAAAATAAATTTTGCTTTCAACTTTGTTGTCATATTTTATGAGATTTAAAAGTATATTAGTCATTGTGTTATAGTTTGATGGTTTATATTGAGCTAATTAATAGCACAAATATACCATACTTACGATAAGCACATCAACTAATTCACTAATGATAAGAAAAGAGAGATCATAACTTCATTTTGTTGATTTATGTGATCTAGAGAGTGGAAATTGCCTTTAAATTGTCTTAACACTCTCATATTTTAATCTATTTTCTTTTGTCATTTTTCTTATTTTTTTTAGTTAATCACTCTCTCGACTTTGGTATAATTTGATTGAGTAGGAAATTTTAAAATCATCAATTCCCTACGGATCGACCCGTATTCGCCGCGTGCAACATTCGTACACTGTGCGCTTACGGCTATTTTTATTTCAAATTCGTTCGACGGTTTTCTAAGCCGATAGAATTTCCGTCGACGAACACTTGTGATTAAGGAGTTTGAGATTTGCTTCTTAAATTAGATTGATTAAGCTTCCTTCCACTTGATTTTAACTAATCTTTCTCTTGGCTTCTCCTAATGGTGGCCGGCCACTTCTTAGATTTAGTTTTATTTATGAAAGTGTAAAATTAAATTGGCATGAAGGGTTTAGGGTGTATGAATATAACTTATTCCTATTTTGCCCTTATCTATTAGCCTTTCCTATTTCATTTTAATTCCCTTTAGTTCATTGTTTATCTAGGCACGACTACCCTTCTATTATTCAAATCTCAATTCCCTTAAACATTTACATTATTTCATTTAATTTAACTAATTAAATATCCTAATTAATGATAATCAAAATTAGGGTCGTTACAGACTCCCCTCCTTAAAGAATTTCGTGCTCGAAATAACGATAAGGTATACATCAAATCAATCATTAGGGTAAAACATACCATGAAAAAAGTCAGGATAAACGTCTTTAATTTTGCTCTCAGTTTCCCATGTACAGTCTCTCTCGTCGTCGCTCCATTGGACTTCAACTAATCTAAATGTCACATTCCTTAGCCTCTTCTCATCTCTCACGACTATTCAAACTGGCTTTCTAACTATAGTCAAATTCGGTTCCACTACTAAGTCCTCTAATATATTTGGTGCTATAGTAGTCTCTAGATCTCAAACATATTTCCTTAGATGAGAAACATGAAAAAATTGTGGATTCCTACCAAACTATTCGATAGCCCTACCCTATATGCGAGTTTTCCAATCCTTTCTACAATAGGAAATGGTCCAACGAACCTCGGCGCCAATTTCCCTGATTTCCCAAATCGAATTACACCTTTCATCGGTGATACCTTGACAAAAATATGATCTTCAACTGAGAACTCCAAACCTTTCCGTCTCTCATCAGCATAACTCTTCTACCTACACTTAGCTTCTTTCATTCTAGCTCTAATTAACTCAATCTTTTCTGCAGCTTCTCTAACTAAATCCAGACCAAGAACTAACCTATCCTTGGTCTCTAACCAACAAACGAGATATTTGCATGGCCTTCCATACAAAGCTTCAAATGGTGCCACCACTATACTAGCCCGATAACCGTTGTTATACGAAAATTCGACTAAGTGTAGATGGTCTTCCCCTGATCCCCCAAACACTAGTACACAATCTTGTAATAAATCTTCTAGGACTTTATTAATCCTTTATGTTTTCCCATCTGTCTGTGGATGGTAAGTGATACTCATCTTGAGCTTGGTACCTAATGCCTCACGTAGACTCTTTCAGAACTCGCTAGTGAATAAGGAATCTCTATCGCTTGCTATACTACTAGGAATTACATGTAGTCTAACTATATTCTTCATGAATAACTTAGCCAAAATAGGTGTTGTCCTGGTTGACTTAACTGGAATGAAATGGGCACTCTTGGTCAACCTATACATATGACTCATAAGTTTTCATTTCCTCTGTTTGACCTTTGCAACCCGTCTATAAAATCCACTGAGATAGAATCCCATTTCCATACTGGAACATCAAAAGGTTGAGGTAACCCACTTCGTTTCTAATGTTCAGCTTTTACATGTTGACGGTTCAAATGTTGTTTCACCCATAAGCTTACATTTCTCTTCATACCTTCCCAGAAGAAACTTCTTTTCATATCCTGATACATCTTAGTTCCTCCCAGATGAATAGTGTACTTCGAATGATGCATTCTTCTAGCACTTCCTTTCTAATGTTTCTCTCATTCGGAATGCATAGTCTTCCTTTCTTCCTCAACCACCCATTCTGGTCAAGACTGAAATCTTTCATGTCATCGCTCTCTGTTTCATCCCTTAACTTTTTGATCCATTCAACTAATAATGGATTCTCCTTCTGCTTAGAAGCAATCTTTTTGATCATCACCAATCGAACTTCTAAACATGACAACATTACAGTTTCCTTGTCAGATCTAGCTTTATATCTCCACTATATCCCACATATAGTCAATGATTCTAAATCTTTCCACTCAACTATCATTGCCAACACTGCATTTTGATATTTTCTGTTAAGTGCATCCGCTGCCTTGTTGCCTTTTCCTAGTGTGCACTCAATACCAAAGTCATAAGTGGCTACATACACTACGCCATAGATGACCTTCTGCAACATTTTTGCAAGGTGTTGCTAACTAAAATGTTGCGACAGCTACAAAATTTTGGTCCTACTACAACGTTGTATTTTTGGTGTTACCTTAGCCATAAAAATGTGTTGCTCTAGCTAAACAAGTGTAACACGATGCAACATTTTTATATAGTGTTGCCATAGATATATTCTAATTAAAAAAATTTAAAATTTTTTTACACCTCAGCGATCCACACCACCATTTAAAACAAAATCTCAACCGTCGATTCACACCATCGATCCACACCTTACCCATTTCCATTTCCCGCTTTACTTTTCTTTCTCATTCCTCTCTCTGTGAAAATTAGGGCATGCGATTTTTCTTTCTCGTTCCTCTCTGTGAAAACTAGGGCACGCGATTCCAGTTGCTTTGATGCTCTGATTGATCGAATCTAGTGTAAGAAACGTTCCTGGTAGCTTGCTCCTTCATTCTCCTTGATTGATTGCTCGAATTGCTTTGACTTCGTCGTCGGGTGCGATGTGATATTATTTGGTATGTTTTCTGCCTTCTAGTTTACTTGATTATTCTCAATTTTGGTTACACTCGCACGCTTTTGCCGATGATGAATTGGGATTTATTTATAGGCTTTATTTCCTATAATCTCGAGTTTAATCTTTCTGTTGGACTTTGAGAAATCTGGTATGTTGGATTGCGATGATGTATTGGTATGTTGGATTTTGGTCCACTGGCTTGATTTTGCTTTGCCAATGATGAATTGCGATGTGATATTATTTGGTATGTTGGATTTTGGTTCACTAGCTTGTTTTTGATTTCTGATCTGAGCTTGTTAGCTCCTTCTGCTGCATTTGTTAAACCAGAACTTGAACCTTTGTTAGACTTGTTCACATACCTTTGTACCTTGCTGCATTTGTTAAACCAGAACTTGAAGTATTTGTATTCTGCTGTCCTCTTGAAAACTGCTTCACTTGAAAACTTCTGCATTTTTGAAAATCAGAACTTTGAAAGTGATCTTTGGTTTTATTAAACTGTTGACTAATCTGAACATTGAGTTTTGGTTTCCACGATATATACAAACATATGTGTGTTGAGCTTTGTTGGTTTTGCTTGGTCTGGACTGAACTAGTACCATGCTAACCTTGTTCTTTAACATGAACTAATGCTCCAAGTCCTCTGTATATCATATTACTGCCTATGTTTCTCTTGTACATGCCTGATGCATTCACTGTTTTTGCTTGATGGGCTGTCTATGTGTACTGCTGTGTTTCTTACACTAGCTTGTCTACATTTTACTGAACCTGGTTCTTGTTTATTTTGTTGGTTGCTTGGCCCTGAGTTGAATCCAGTCGATGACTCGGGTTTGATCTTGTGCCGTGTCCATTTTTTTTGGCTTGTCTACATATCTGGCTGCACTTGAGTATGAACTTGCACTTGAGTAGTTGCACTTGAGTAGTTTCTTGTACCAAGCCTTATGATGCATGTATGTTCATCCATGTACATGCATTTCTTGGTCATGTTATGTTGCTTGTTGTGTTAAGTACTACTTTGTGCACTTGGCTTCTCCTTTGTGCATTTTCGCCTGAACTGTTGCTTGCTGTCTTCCATACTGTCTTGTATCCATGTGTTGCATTCATGTTTGGCTTATGCACTTGTGAACAGCTAACTTGTGTATTCACAGGTTGTCCGTGCAAATATTTGGTCCCTGTCAGAAAAAAATATGAAAAGAAACAACCCAAATACCTAAGGCAAATAATATAACAAAAATATTTTCATTTTCTGTTCGAGTTAAATATTATTTTCCAGATTGCTGCTTTTGAATTATATGTGACAGGTATTGAAGACTGGACAGCTGTATACAAGCTTGAAGACAGAGTCAAATCAAATGTGCTTGAGCTTGAAGACTGGACCCATTACTCGGCTCGCCTTCGGCTCGGCACTCGGCTCGTCATATATTTGTCGGTGTCGGTGTCTGTATAAATTGAAACCGCATATGTAATGAGTGAACTGAGTGATGTTGTGAGGAATATTTGTATATGTGAATATCAGTGTTATATATCATTGAATTGTAAAATAGTGGAGTCAGGAATTTATACTATTTCAAATGTTGAAATAAAATATATATTTAAATAAATTATTTTTGAATATCAAATTCTATGCAATAGCATTTTATTAAATAAATATTTATTTCTATTAAAAAATCAAATATGCTCTACATTGTGGGCCCCACAAATTTAGAAAGTTAATATCTATAGCAACATTTTGGAATGTTGCTACAGACACATATGGATGTTGCTATAGACCCAAATAGGGTTCTATTGCAACAATATTACTTATGTTGCCTTAGATAGTCAAAATGTTGCCTTTGAGGTCTAAGACAACGGCAAAAATTGCATCACCCGAAAAGTGTTGCCATAAACCTATGGCAACATTTTTTGGGCCTTACCCAACATTTTTTTGTGTTGTAGAAGGCCATTTATGGCGTAGTGATACTCAAACCACCTCTATTGTCTCGCATTCAACTCCTTCTGAGAGAAAAAATACCTCAGAGACTTAGGATCGGCATACAACTCGAATCTTTCTCCCAACAGGTAATGTCTCCACACCTTTACTGCAAAAATTACCGCGGCTAATTCCAAATCATGCGTTGGATATCTAACCTCATGTTGTCTAAGCTGCCGAGATGCACAGGCAATCACTTTACCTCTTTGCATTAACACGGCTCCTAATCATGTTTCACATGCATCTGTGTACACCACTAAGTCATGAATCCCATCTGGAAAAACTAACACATGTGCATTCGTCAATAAGTGTTTCAGCTTCTGGAATGCTTCTTCACACTTATCGAACGAACTTCGCATCTTTTCGTGTTAGCTTGGTCATCGGTGCTGCTATCTGTAAAAAATCATTAATGAATTTTCAGTGGTAACCAATTAATCTAAGAAAACTCTTTATCTCGGTCACTGTCTCAGGTCTCTTCCAATTATTCACTGCCTTGATCTTAGTTAGATCTATAGATAACCTTTTTTCTGAGAATACTTAACCAAGAAACTTCACTTCCTTTTTCCAGAATTGAAACTTCGAAAATTTCGTCTTCAATTGATGCTGTCTCATCGTCTCAAGCACTACTCTAAGACAAACTTTATGCTCTCTTTCATCTTTAGAGCGTATCAAAATATCATCTATGCATACCAACATGAACCTATCTAAGTGCTCTCGGAAAATTTGGTTAATCAAATTTACAAAGAATGTTGCTGCATTAGTCAGTCTGAAGGGCATTGCTAACCATTCGTACGATCCATATCTGGTCTGAAACATCATCGAAGGAATACTATCCTCTGCCACTCTAAGCTGATGGAACCCCGTTGCTAAATATAACTGGGAAAATACTTTAGCTCCACTCAACTGGTTGAAAAAATCATCAATTCTAGGTAACAAATATCGACTCTTTATCGTCTTCTCATTCTACTTACGATAATCGATACACAACCTTAACAATCCGTCCGATTTCTTAGCACACACCACGGCTGCTCCCTAAGGCGAACTTCTTAGTCTGATAAAATTCTCACCTTTCAAATCCACCAATTACATCTTAGTTCCTTCATCTCGGTAGCTGTCATTCTGATTGGCGGTCTACTCACTGGTTCTGCTCTTGGTACTAAATCTACCCGAAACTCGATAGCTCGTTTCGACATAATCCTATGACAGGTTCAAAAACATCGGCGAATTCTCTAACAATGAAAACTCGATTCAACTTTTCTTCTACCTCCACAACATCCCAACAAAGCAATAACCTCAAAACTTGGGTTTCCTACTGGTTATATGATCTGATCACTACAGTTAGGGTGTCTAAGTGATACTTTCCTATCATGGTAAAATATCTTAGCATCATATTTACTAAACCAATCCACACCCAAAATAATTCAGAACCCCGTGAAATCAAACACATGCAAACTACAAACAAAGGTATGATCTAACAATTCAAACTCTAGATGGTCACATCTCATCCCAAGAGTCGCATAACCTCCAATTGAATTTGCAACCCTTAAGGAAGTAACTAGGTATAAGGGTTCTAGGTTAAGCTTATCTACCAAACAATGAGATATAAAAGAATGTGATGCACTGATATCAAATGGAACACTAACTGACATACCATGAACCATAAGCGTACCTCCCAACATGGCCTTTTCCTTTTCTTCTATTATTGGCCTCGAGGTAGTGGGCTCCACTTTGCCCTTTCCATCCTTGGCTGGCTCCTTGCACTGGTTCTTATAATGTCCAATTTGATCGTAGTTGAAGCATCTAATATTCTTCTTCCAGATCACCTTCTTTCCATCTCCCTAGCGACATTCATTTGTGAAATACAATTTCTTGTAACATTTATAATAGACAACCTTCGGCCTTCCCTTCTTGGCAGCTCCACACTTCTGAGCTCCATTTTATGGAAAATCTTTCTCTTCTAGTTTGGTCCTTCTCAAGATCCACCTACCTTGTTACCCTCAAGAAAAACAAGCATCTCTTCATGCCTTAAGGCCATCTCAACGACAACATCACTTGGATCTCTAATATGTGGTAATATGGCCTTAGCAAGCTCAGGCTTCAACCCACAAATGAACTTTTCATTCCTCTTAATTACAGTATCGATCATAGCATAGCCATACCTCGTTAACTCCTCAAACCTGGTCGCATACTCAAGTACTGTCATGTTCCTCTGCTCCAACTCGGCAAACTTCTTGAGCAGAGTAGACTTAGAAATCTCCGACATAAACCTTTCTTCAAACCTCCTCCTATGCTCAGCTTAAGTCATAGTCTCCTCATTGATCCCATCAGTAACACTGTTCCACCAATACAGTGTTGCTCCTTATAGCTATCTAGAAGCAAGTCTTCTCTTTTATTCATCATTAAGCCTCAAATTAGCAATGATCCTCTCGAAATGAAGTAACCAATTCTCCACTTCAATTGCATCCTCGGTACCTATAAACAGCTTTCCTCCCAGCCGAGCATAATCTCTACTCAAACCAACATAGTTATTCACCACCAAAGCTTCTTGATTTCCTCTTCCAGCATTTCCTCCAACTACTCTAGCAGTAAATAATGCTTGCATCATGTTTACAAAGAACTGATACATTTCTCCCATATCGACTCCAGCACCCACATTTACAGCTTATGCCTGACCTGGGTTCCTCATGGTATTTGGTCTAGCATTTCTATTAGTTGTGGTGCTTCCCCCACCAAGTTTAACTCTTCCACTTCTAGCATCCATATCTGCATTTGGCTCTTTCTAAGATACTGAAGAATAGCCTAAGAGAGATGTAAGAATAGAGATAAAGCATATGCTTATATATAGAAAATGTAAGTAGTAACTATAGTGTTATCCCATACCCAAATCTTTTCTCAAATTCCTTAGGATTATGTTTTCAAAATCATTTTAACGTTAAATTTTTTCATAAACCTATGCTCTGATACCAAGTTGAAACATCCCCTATCTTGAGGCCTGGAGCTAGGTGCTACAGATGCTATAGTCATCCATAGTATTAACTTATGGTGATAAACTACGGTAATGTTAATGGTATCTATAATATCAGAAACACATGATTATGAGATAAAATCAACACGGATTAAAGCAACTTTTCTGATTACGTTTCAAATCGATATTTCATATTCAGATACATAATCCCAAAATGATTCCCAGGTTTCAATCAAATATATTATTACAAAATACACCAAGAGCGACATATGAAGATTCCCCTTAAACCTATTAGACAACTCCTAGATGGTCCATCCCTAATTTACTTCTCCTAGGATCAACTGATCCTAATGGTTTTACAGGCTCACAAATAACCTATTTGGACTTTAATATTCCTTTCTGTATGTAACATCATTTCAGTCTTACTTGTGGCAAAGCCCTGTATACTGGAATTTTGGACTTACATTAGCTAGTGGCTACTGGCTAAAGCATTAGGCCCGACCCCATACCAGTCCCATCTAGTATTCTAATATTGGAGTCATTTACTTAGGGTCAACTACCCTATAAAAACTTCCTTGAAAACATTTCTTTCGAATTGATTTAACCCTATAAATCATATTTAAACAAGGAAAATATACTCTATGCTTTACTCGAATCACTATGCCATGTTATCTATACTTTACTCAAAACATTGTTGATAAAAAAAATTCAAAACATTTGTTTTAAACCTTTGAAATACCCCTTTCGAAACCATTGAGAGTACCCCTTTCAATATAAGTAAACTACTTTGCTTTATAACCTTAGGCCGAAAGGCCAAAACATACCATTCGAAACATTTACAATAGATCTTTCAAAAACATTAAAAGTATCATTTCAAAAGATTTATAAATCCTTGGACATCCTCTTTTCAAAACACATTAAACATTCCTTTCAAAAACATAGGAAATCCTCTATTTAAACACCAATATAAACCTTTTGAAAACACTGGGGAACCACCCTTAGAAACCTTTACTGTATACCTTTCAAAAGCATTAAGTCCTTTACATAAATAAAACCTTTCAAAAGCATTAGGTTCAAATAAAAATACGTGGAACATAGTTTTGAAACCATTTAACAACATTCCTTTCAAACCTTTGGGTTTAACTTCCAAAATCTCAAAAGGATATCAAAAGAAATAAGTCAAAGCAACTCATTCGAATGCAGTTTTCTAAGTAAAAGAAGCGGATGGTGTCGACACCACCCTTTCGAAAGCATTGGAGAAGCTGCTCGGGGTTAAAAGCGAAAGAACCCTTTCGAAGGAATTGCTTCGAAAGGTAGAATGCGGTAGCAGGGGTTTTAAACCCTTCGAAAGCATTGTCTTAAAACAAAGGCGAAAACACTTTCGAAAACTCTTTTCTTTTAAAACACTTGACCAATTCAAAAGTTATCTCATTCAAAAGCATTCTTTTCGAAAGCAAAGTAAGCGACATTTCCTTTTGAAAGGAAAACAAGGTCTCGACCCCTTTGAAAACCCTGATTTCCCTCTATACCTTTCACCTATCTTCAATCCACTACGTACAAAGTCCTTGATATCCTGTGTATTGGTTTTGAACTGGTTGGAAGCGGAAGTATGGTGTCGAAACATGCTACCGAAAGTGGTGAAACAGCAAAAGCCTTGTAAAACTTATTTTTAACTTTATAAACTAATTCCTTTTCAACTAACCTGCTTATTTTTCATTATACATTAGTTGCCAATTTCTTTTCTATCTAAAAGTGCTGCCGTACTTCAGAGATTAACAATTAAAAATATTTACGAATCTCCCTTTCTCCTTTTATAAACATATAGAACATTTAATTCCCTTACCTTAAATATATTTATGTACTTATTAAAACACTTAGGAAAATTCTACAAAAATTCCCACAAATCAATTTTAATATGCTTTCAAACTTGTTTAAATTTCTAACCCAAAGCTAAAATATAATAGCCGCAATTAATTTTGAACCTAATTAACCATTTTCTTCACTAGAAAATTCATAATAAATCATCATTAATTCAGAAAATTATGAAAATTGAAACCCAACCCTAAAATAATTTTTATGACCATATATCAAAGTCGCAAGGCATTTGGATGTCATTTAATAGGTTTTTCAGGTCAAACCTTAGCATAAAATCTATATGAAATAGCATAAATCATCAACAAGCATATATATCCTTTTAAACAATCAAAACATGGCAAACCATTTGCAAAACAAATTCGGATATCATCTAAAACTAAAAATAATAAAATGAGATGTAACCTATTATTCATCTTTGGCTTGTGATTAACGAGTTTGACGTTTACTTCTTGAATTAGATTGATTAAGCTACCTTCCTCTTGATCTTATTTTATATTTATCTTGCTTTCTCCTAATGGTGCTCCGCCTCTTTGTAGATTCAATTTTGTTCATGAATAGGTAGACTAAAACTGGCAAGAAGTTTTTAGGGTGTATGAATATAACTTATTCCTATTTTTCCCTTATCAATTAGCCTTTCCTATTTCATTTTAATTCCCTTTAGTTCATTGTTTAACTAGGCACGGCTACCCTTCTATTATTCAAATCTCAACTAACTTAAACATTTACATTGTTACATTTAACTTAACTAATTAAATGTCCTAAATAATATTAACCAAAATTAGGGCCGTTATTGTTTAAGGCTTCGGATGCTAAGGCAAGAGAGTAGTTATTATCGAAGGCCAACAACTGATAATGACACCACACTAATTCTATGCCGCACTTAATCAATACCACATAGATTCCATGGCGCATTTTATCAATACCACATCTTGCCATTGTCGCACTTAGTCAACATTACATCTCTTTAAGGTTGCCTCTTCTCTAATGGTGCCTATGCCGCCTCTATCTCACATCACCACTCTTCAATGTCGCCTTTCAAGTTATATCGTGCTCATTCCATGCCATGCCATGATTTATTAATGCCTCGTGTCATTAAATTAACAATGAATGTTGACTATAGTCATATCATACAGCCACGAAGAAAGTCAATATCGAAGAGTGTCAATAAGAGGTTATCGAATGATATCAAGGTGAAAGAATAATGAAGGGTTACGATGATGATGTCGAAGGTCATGTAAAGAAAGGGGGGTAAAATCATTTACAAGAGCAAAGTCAAGAGGATTTGCAGTATTTCCTTCATAAAGCTTCCAAGGTTGTCACACTCTATCATATGGTCCATATTGAGGCCACCACTAAGATAGTAACAAATGGCACCATAAGTCCCACATCATCAACAAAAGCAAGTGAGCCTCCTTTCAACCATTATAAATAGATATGCACCCCTTTATGGAAAGGGGCCCTTAACTTCTTCCTCCCTCTTATCGCTTTTCCAATTAGAATCTTCTCCAAGTTCTCTTCATTGAGAGCTTGAGGACAAACTAATGACATAAAGGCTAATAAGGGAGAAGATGATATAGATATTTACATATAAGGGCTTGAACAATTATAAAATTGCATTTTTGCACATTTTGTGACATACTTATGGGCGAATAAAAATAAGACTTGAGCATATGGCCTATTATTGTTTGGACTTGCCTATTTTGTCTTATGAATTTATGAACTGCATTTCGTACAATCTTGTAAGTTATTATAAAATCAAGGGGTATTATTGAAATTTCTTCGAGCATGCTCCTTGTATATACATATTGAACGTTAAGCCAAATTTCGGTTTAACATTAATTAATAAAATGTAATGATTTTAGTTGTATGTATCAGTTAATGAAAAATTATTTATTTATGATCTTACAAACATATATACGCATAACCAATCAATATGTGACAACATCAATATCTATAGAAATCTCATCTAACTAACAATATAATAATCACAACATATATATATATATATGTATGTATGTATGAACAATATACAATTATACAAAAGTTATGTATCATACACACACACACACATATATATATATACATACTCAACACTTACCTAAAACTAATGCCCTTAAGTCCACCTTGTAAAGATGAGTTCTCCTTTTCTGAAAACTTCTCGATTCTATAGATTGCTAGCTTTAGATAGCAAAAAAATTTGCTATCAAATAACTATTTATTTGACTTAATTTGATCTATGTTTTATTGGAGCTTTTGGAGGTGTAATTCAGCTAAGATGAAGGAGATATGAGGCAGCAAATGGCCTTTCTAAAGTTAGGGTTAGAGTTCCTTTTATAATGGTTAAATCAGAGAGAAAAGTGGATCACATCACATACCTTTTCTCATTATATATCTACCATCCATCGCAAACCTTACTACCCTATTCTGGTTGCCCCGTATATCTAATTTTTTCTGCCAAAATTTTCCTCCAACTTCATAGGGTAATAGCCCACTTAGGCCGAAGTAAATATATCTAATTAAATTCAATTTAATTCCTTATCGATAGCCCATATCGATCGATATATTTATAACCATTATAAATATACATACAACAATATTTATTTCTCAAATCAAATTCATATTTTATAATTAATAGTTCATAAATATTTATTAACTTAATTAATTTATAACAATTATAAAATAATTAAATCGTTTGGTCTAAAAAGAAATCATTATTTCGGTAATTCAATTTCACTTTATTAAGCGTTACCCGATTTTTACATTTTTTACACTAATTCTCTTCGTCAAAACTATATTACTTTGGACTTTTGGAATTTGGTAATAGCCAAAATTCCAATATCATTTATATTCAACTCTATTTCCAAAACACAAATTTCTCGGTTCATAATAATAATTATTGTTAACTGAAATGTTCTGGCCAGTGACTTTGAGTTGACTTGAGGTAACCATAATATTAACTCTATACAACTGAGGTGACGAATCCTCTCTTGAATAGTGCTTCACTTCCAATACTTCCACTCGACCCAACTATAGTCATTCGATGGAATATCATGCGATGATTTGAGAATAATCAAAGCGAAACTTTCATATTTAAATTCCATGGTATTCTCAATCGAGAAAACCATGTAAATCAGTTGCAATAATGTTTTTTGTATGAGCTTAGTTGTATTAACCAACAGAAAAGTATCCAATGAGTCATTTCATAGTTATCTAATAACTACCAGTATGTAACCTCCAGGTACTTCCAACAGCCATGAGCAATACACTGCCCAATATTTGGAGAGCATTATGTATTCTAGTCTCAATGAATACATTGATATCTAGTCTTGGTGCATCTTGACTAGCAAACATTTAAAATGATATATTTATTTCGTTATGATAAATTACTCATGGTTACCAAATTATGTGACTACAATCATAATGTACCATTTATGGATTTTCTATTAAACATAGTTTTAATTAAATTAATTAATTAATATAAAATATTATATCAAGTATATAATAGAAAGGAAATACCTTTTATTTCGAACAAGATTGGTTATCGAGTTACATATATGTAACAAATTACATATTTCCCCTAGTGCGCATCCCTAACTCTACCAATGTACATATCTAATCAAAGCTGTTTAACCTAATTTAATCTGTCATTTCTAGTGTTTATAAAAGAAATGACTTCCGAAGCTTATGAATCTGCTTGTGTTTGACTTTACACTAGGATTAATGACATTTACTTAAATAAGCTTGCATATGCAAAATGCATGTGTGCAGGTACCTGGAGATGGGTGCCAACCAAACTTCCCCGGTCCATGATTTGACGCATCAAGCTCAACCACACTTAGCGTCCGGAGAGATGCCAAACAACTCCTCTAACCCACGAATTGGGGGCAGATGTATAAACATTCAAAGGTTGAACGAGACATTTTGCCTCTACTACTCGTGCATGGAGTCTTGAACAGCATGCACTCCTTGCTCGGAGCAGGTAGAAGAAAAAGATCTACATCTAGAGATAGGCGAGATCTTGCTTACATCGATCAGTGCCTGGAGTTAGGCATGATTGAAGACAAACACCCTAGAAAGGGATGTTTAAACCACTATGCTTAAGTGGTAACTCCGACCGATGCCCAAAGTTTGGCATGGTCAAGGCATGCATTCTGGAGAAGGCTGTCCGAAGAGACATCCAAAGATATTATCTCGATTGATGCCTAGAGTTAGGTGCGATTGCACTCAAAACGTCCTTGAAATGCATGTTTGAGTTAGCTTTCTAGCCAAGTGGAGTTTGACCATGTTCTAGAGTTGAATATGGTCATATGCAAACAAACATTTTGGCGATCATTCTTCACTCACAAATGATGGAACAGACTAATAACTTAGTCTGATGATGATGAGAAGTGGAATGCAAGTACATTCAATGTAAAGTGCATTTATCCAACACTACGTCAAACTGCAACAAGGTATCAAATGTATATTCTCATCGTTAAGACAGTGTCTTGGCCTCTCTCTCTTCTTCTGGGATTGCAAGGAGTTGTCTGTTAGTCTTTGCCAAAGCTGCATTGTTAAACCTGCATGGAATATCTGCAAAATTAAAAAAGACGTTTAGCGATAGCAGAAATTATTAACCCGAGTCTATACGTAAAAAGGGGTACCAAACCTATGGGAGTATAGCCATCATCGTGCAAATCTAGGAAGACAGTGAACAAAAAATAATTCTTCCTTGAAATTGCTTGGTTTATTCCAAGTGCCAACTATGATTCAGCAACCCTTCGATGACTCTAAGAAGATGTAGGAAGGATTTCCCTTGTGATGCTTAAAACTAAACAACTATCAGATGTAACAGCCCGATAATTTCAACCATTAGCATCTAAACATGCCGGAATTGAATTGCTCACAATATCAAGTTGTTAATTTAAATTTGGCAGAACTCAACATATATAGTAAATAAAAATCACCGAATCACAGACATAGTAATATAACAATAATGCAGCGGAAACAAAATGATTAGTAGTTCATGAAGCTACTAATATGTCAGAGTTAAATAAGATACAATAGAAGTCTCGAATACAATAGTCAAATACAAGATCAGAATACATCACTAAAATCAACTGAATATCTAAAAGCTGGATAGATAGCTGGATCTCCAAGCGAAGCTCCAACTCCAAAGGTGAGTCTCAAAAGCTATATCACTCAGTCTGACCCGAGCGTAAAGCAAAACACAAAACACTCGAGTCAGGATTAACATTCTTATATCAATAAATCCAACTCAAGTGAAATAACAATAGAAATACAAGTAACTCAAAGGATGTTTGGGATAGCCATCCGCTAAGGATCCGTTAAACTATCTACTACGTAGTAATATACACTATTATAATAATGTCTAAAGTAAAGTATAATATATTTAAAAATAGCGTTAAGGAGTTAGCTAATATCCCCCTTAACACATTTTATAGTACCAGTAGTCTATACAATACCGTAGTCCCTCCTGATGGGGAAGCAACCAAAGGATACTCCATAGGTACGGCACAAAACCAAAATCGTACAAGGCACGCTAGAGTAGGTGACACGGCACAACGAGGCAATGCCAAGGTAGATATACCAATTACACTTTCGGGCCGATGGTAACGCGTAGCAGCTACTACCGCCCACCTTGAGCCACACTCCTAAAAATCAAAGGTACGTACCAATCAATCACAAAGTAATAAAATGGCTTACGAAGAAGTGTGTCCGATAAGAGGAGCGACCTCATTAGCATGTCAATTGCTCCTGTTTTAGCCACCTTATGCCAACTCATGGGAGTCAGGTCCACGTACATACCTCAATAGAACGTCGTCACCACCCTACTTCATTCTGGTATCTCCACCGTGTACACAGTTGTTAAAGCGGTTTTCGGAGTTGGTAGAGAGTATGACAACTTCCGATCTCGGTCTTTTTAACAACCAAACGTTATTATAACACCACGGTCATTTCAAAATAGTTTATATTTCAAAACCAAAATATCATTGCCATTTAACATCATATCAATACGATATCGTTTCCATTTCAAAACCAAATACGATATCATTTCCATTCAAATGTATCATTTTCCAAAATAATAGCACTTCCGAAGTTATACACTTTCGAAACCAAACACTTGAAATCATAACACTTTCAAAACACAATATTTGAAATCAAAATACTTCCCACTTAACCGATTTAAATATTAAAATAGTATATATAATAAAATTATTTTCCTCAAAATTCCACAAGTCAATTTCAAATCAACTCAAATTCCAAAATTCAAATTTAATCAGATCTCAAATCGATAATTCCAATTTAGCTTCTAAATAAACCATGCAAAATTATATCAATTTCAAACATAGATTTGAACCACAAATAAACCATATCAAAATATATTCAAAGCTTTAAATATTCTATAATTTCAAAACTAAATGTGATAATTTTATATATCTTAATTCAATTTTCGATTATTTAGTTTCGAAATATTCACTTAATAAATTCAATATCATTTATATAGAACTCAAAGTTGAAATATTTATTAATCACTTTAAACCAACATCTAGTCATAAAATCATATCCTTTAAAATCTCAAATTCAGTAAGTTCCAAATCGATTTTAATTAAATATCATTCTTAATTAAATACAATTTCAAATCAATTTCAAATCTATCTCTCCAGCCTTAAATTACTTACAATCATTATGAACTCTCTATTAATATATAATTTAAATACTTAACCATAATTATATTCAGTAAAATCAAACCTTATTATTAACTTATTTTATTTTAAAACAAATCTATACATTGCTTAAAAATCAAGAGTTTAACGATATATAAAATAACAGTTATATAATATCTGAAATCAATATTTATATAAAACCATATATTTCTCTCCAAAACAATAGAAATCATTTTCAAAATATTTATATATAGATCAGCAGTGTATGTATATAATTTTCTATCATATAGTTAGGTGATACGGGTATTTATCATTTCAACCCGTAATTTAAATATATATAGGTATATACCATTTCAACCCGCAATCCCAAATTCAATTCAATTGAAAATTGCTTGTGTTTATCATTTCAACCCATAACGATTTTCTCCTATTCTAAAGTCCATTCGGGTATGTATCATTTCAACCCATAGTAAATTCTATACTAACTGGGAACTTGCAGGGTGATAACAGATATGATAATAAAATAACAGGTATATATCATTAATATAAATAATAGATATTGGTGTCGGATGTCACAGGTGAACAGACATGATAATAGTGTATATATATATATATAGCAATGTAAATAACTAATAGCAGCATATTTCAATTGTCGTTTCAATTGAAATCAAATTTAATAAATATAAGAACGTTAATCGTGAGTGATTTCTCACCTTTTGAAGCTAGAGATGAACAAAGTACGATGAGTTACGAATCCAAAGCAAGGTGAGATGAGAACGAATTTGACGATCAAAGCTGGCAGATAGAATCGATGAAATAAATCAGAATCTGAATAGATGAAGATAATCAGTATAACTGAACTTACATATATAACTACATATAACTATATATAAAATCGTATTCTAAATTCAAATATATATTAAATTAAACATACACTTGTATTTCAAAATCCATTATTTTAAATGAAACACATATAATACAACAAACATATCTATATGATAAAAATTTGAAATAAATATGTATACTTTTCAAAATGTTAATATAAATGTAAGTATAACATATTATATAAATATAAAATTTTCAAAACACTTATATAACTGATATGCAATACACTTGAAAACATATATATATACTCAACTATATAAAGAGACATTTATTTTTAAACAAGATATTGCATATATTACCTAATATAGGAAACAACTTGCAACATATACAAATCAACAAATACATCCGAAAGTAAATGCAGACAACTTGAAATTTTATATGTAAACATATATAAGTATATATATATATATATAGTATATATAAATAACAAAGAAGGCTGCTTGTACGCCTTATATATTGTATAATATACAATCATAAATAAAATTCCACTTTTTATACTTCAAATACAAATAAAACATACAGCAGTATATAATATATCTACATACTTATATATAATATAGACAATATGCTTTTACACATATTTATCTAACGGTAAATGAAAAACTTGTAATACCAATTATATGTATAATATATATATATATCAAACCAGTAAACGAACTGGTAATACAAAATATATACAATGTATCTAACCGTAAACTTGAAATGCAAATTATATAAAGTATATAGTTAACAATATATGAAACTTGTTAACCACTTTAATTAATACTCTAAACATAAATATATATATATATATCTTGAGTGTGAATTCTGTGTGATAGACAATATACACATATATAAAACTTAATGAGTTGCAAACTGTACGTGTAAACAAACTTATACAAACCTATATAAATATAACACTCGAAAACCCAAACACACACACATATATATATAACAGATTATAATATACCATAACTTATAAATAAACTAACTTTTATAAATAGCAGATATTACGAAACTTATTCTATACAATGGAACACTGGTGTATATATATAGTTGAAATTATATAATACTTGAAGAACCCAAACGTATATACAGTTAAACATAAATATACCCTGACATGATATATATATATATATAGCGCAATTATATAAAAACCCTGTATACTTTACTCATTGTATATGAATATATATATATATATATATATATTCTCCTAAATATATACCTTTAAGAAAGATGAGAAAGTGGAGGGCTGTGCTCGGCCGAAGGTGGTGAGTTCGGCCAGAGGATGATTATTGGTAGGCCTGGTTAGGGCGCAGAGGGGAGAGATAGGCGAAGCAAGGAATGGAGGCAATTTCGGGTCGGCTTGGCTTTGGATCATTGGCCAGTCGTAGGCCAGATGGAGTGTGGAGGCCTGACTGAACGTGGGTCTGAGCTCAAAGCTACGGGCGGATACGTCTCCTGTTGGGTTGTTCGAGCATCGGTAGGTAGAAATAGGAAGAAAATGAAGGTATGTTTTCTTTTATATATATATATATATTATACATTAGTATTCAAATGAAAAGATAGAGCAAAAGAGGGAAGGAAACCGGCCAGTCATAGGCGAGATGGAGTATGGAGGCCTTAGTGGACGTAGGTCTGAGCTCGGAGCTACGGGCGGATGCGTATTCCATTGGTTTGCTCGAGCATCAGTAGGAAGAAATAGGAAGAAAACGAAAGTATGTTTTCTCCTATATGTAATTTATATATATTAGTATTCAAATGAAAGGACAGAGCAAAAGAGGGAAGGAGATCCGGTCAATATAAACATTGGAACCAGTAAAATATTGAACAGCTGGAATGAAAAAAGTCAGGCATACTGAATTTCAATGAATAATAGCTAGTGACTGTTTATTATCTCTCAACTATACACAGAAAAGACATGGTGAATAAATGAACGGACAAAAGAATTCAGAAAGTTCAAAACCGTACCGAAACGAAATCGTTTTGTCGACCCTTCAGCGAACCGGACTTCAAAACACAAGATTGAATATACCGCAAAGATCAGTAGGACGAGACAATCAAAATGGTGTATAGATATTAGTGGTACGATCATCCGGTCAAAAGTCACCGATATATGTTGCTATTCCGTACGGAAAAATCCAAAAGGAGCTAGAAACATTGGAATTTCACGAAACGAATTTCGCAGTCTGATTTAGAGTGTTCTAAATAAATTTTCTCATGTTGACATATATACGTTTCGGAAAACTTTTAAATTCGACAGCTATTAACTGATTTAGATTTAAATAAGATTACACAATAAAAATAAACTTCCATATCATCTGATGAAATTTTACGAGTTGCTATGTTAAAACAGACATATTCCAAATATTAAATTTTTATTTCAAATTTTTATTATTTAAAATTTCATAATTTTTCTGTTAAATATAAATAAAAAAATAAAATTATTATAAATTTACGGGTCGTTACACTCTCCCTCACTCAAAACTTTTCGTCCCCGTAAAGGAAGGAGGTAGGAGAATAGAAACAACCAAAAAAGGAATTAAATTGGAAACAAAATAAAACAATTAGTTTAAACCATATAAATTTCAATTTTTAAACAAATTAATATTCAATGATTGAATTTAAATTCGAAGTATTTCACTGATTTGGATTGATTTCAATTTATTAATATTTGATACCTAAAGGTTTCTTTCAAAACAGAATTTTATTCAATTTTTCTCATTTACCATTCAATCAACTTATTATTCCATTTATCCCTATTAGCATTTTAAAATTAAAAGTTAAGTGTATAGCATTTATTATAAAAACTCAAATTTTATTATAAAATCATTTTATATTGTATATTATCAAATTACATATTCAACTTCTGAATAATTTAGGTAAGTTGTACAAAGTTGTACTGGATTGCAATTGAGTATTATACAAGTGAAATTTTCCAATTCAGTTGTTCAAGTTTAAGTGTATGTTAAAAATTCTGGTTCCATTTTATAATTGAATCCACCTTCAACATAAAATTCAAGAATTAAATTTTTCGATTAACTTCAAACAATTTAGGGATAATATATATACTATATGTATGAAAGAAAATATATTTATTAATACATACCTTTATGTATTATAAATCAAGTCATATTTAAGAAATTCAAATCAAATTGATTTTCCAAAATTGAGTGTAGTAAAGCTACGAATGGTCTCATCACTACGAAACTCGAAAATGAATGTCGATGATGCGGCCGCCATCACCGAAATTATTTTCTAGTGATAAAAGAGAAGAGCGCTGATTTAGTACCTTTTAAAAATTCTTTGAAAATAATTTCTATTTGAAAATACTTTAAATAATACATTTAAAACTTTAGAATCCAAAGTTTGAAATTTTCGAAAATTAAATTCTCAAATTCTTATTTTAAATTCATTTACATTTCTAAATAAATCTATAGACAAAGTTTTGATAATTCCATTTATTTTTATGTTGGTAAAGTCAATGGTTTACAACACAATAAATGAAAATCAAATATTATTATTTCTACTAACCAATTCATTTAACTATATAATTTCAGAAAATTATACTTATATATATTATAATCATACAAGATTATTTCATTTACTAAATTTGAAAATAATATTGTGTCAGTTTACTCTGTTCAAGTGTTTTGGAAATCCTTTTGATCGCATTGATCAGATGAATCGATCGAAAACCCAAATCAACATCAACTCAAACAACAAGTGTTCAAGATCTTTTTAATATTAATTTACAATTACACTTCCTCGCTCGAAGATGCAAAAATGGATTTCAAAGCAAGAATAGAGATTCAAATTTGATGGACTCAAATCAAAGAGAATTTTGATTCGAAGATAGGTTCGAAACAAAGATAATATGAATAAATAACAGAATATGGGGATAGGTGGACTTATACTGATCACGGGAAACTTTAACCGGGCCGTGACTTCAAGGATGAAATCGATGCAGAATTCCGAGGTAAATCGGCATCGGATCTCAAGGGATAGAATTCAGGTATGGCAAAAGATAGATAGCATCTAAACCGAGGATACAGTAATCTCCGGTAAATCAATGCCTATTGTAAAGGAGTTTCACCCTTTTACAAATCATTCGAATATTGGCGAGACCACCGATTTATTATAGAGATTATTCGAAGTAGAGTTATGGGACACTCCAGAGTATGAATAGGGATGGACAGAATGGATTTCAGAACGAATGGGAGAGTTCCAAGATTCGAAAGAACTCTGGACCAAAGGGAAGGAAATTCAAGCTCAAACGAAGTAATTTTGTAAATATTTACCATATATGCTAGGTTTTTCCTAGAATCAAAGCTCTGATACCAAATGTGACAACCCGATAATTTCAACCATTCGCATCCAAACATGCCGGAATTAAATTGCTCACTGTTTGCGCAAAAAATGGGCAAACACCTCAAAGTCGTACGATTTAGTTGATTATATGTTGTTCTTAGCGATATGGGTGATTTATGCAAATATGTAAAAAGCAGGGACTAAACTGTAAAAGACACACAGATTTATAGTGGTTCGGCCAGAACGTGCCTACATCCACTTTATATGTTATTCTCCTCTTTCTCCTCAAGTACAAAGCTTTGATTACAAGTATATGAAAGTTGTTTGAAAGTTCCTTCTGTGCTTGAGCTCTCAAACTTGTCCGCCATTGTTGTACCCCTGCCCCTCTATTTATAGAGTGAGGCTGGGGGCAGGGGTCCTGGATGTCTATAGCTGCTGGTGGGCTTGGGCTGAAGCAATCTGGTCTGGCGATGTTGGTTCGGTATCCACTTGGTCCGGTAGTGGTTGGAGTGAGTTGGTTCGGCATGGCTTGGGTGAAGAGTTGGTTCGGCTCGGCAGGGAGAGGTGTTGGACCGGTAGAGGTTGGTCCGGTGATGGATGCTTGGAGAGCCGGTCCGGTTGTCACCTGGTTCGGCAGGAGTTGATTCGGTGGAGGCCGGTCCGGTGAGGCCTTGGACCGGTGGAGTTGGTTCGGCGTTCCTTGGAGAAGAGCTGGTTCGGCAGGCACTCTGGTTCGGCATTGCTTGGAAGTGGGGTTTGGACCGGCTATGCAGGGAAGGAGATGGTGGAAACACACCCAACAGTAGGTGGAGTGGCTTTGCCAAAAAGCGGAATAACATTTGCCCCCCAAAACATGTCTTGCGGTAGGAAGGCGTGTTTTGTAATGTCATGAGCTGGATGTTCATATCCTGCTAACAACCTGTAAAGAGCTTGATAGTTTTATATGGCCCCAAATGATGACCGTTCGGGATCGATCTATTTGGGATGAAGCACGGCCGTTCATGGTCAAGCGCCTAACTTCAAATGACGACCGTTCGCGATCGAGTCATTTGAGGTGAAGTGCGACCGTTCGCGGTCAAGCGTCTAAATCCATGCGACGATCGTTCGAGATCGAGTCATTTGCGGTGGAATGTGATCGTTCACGGTCAAGCGCTTTACTTCAAATGACGACCATTTGGGATCGAGCCATTCGAGGTAAAGTGCGACCGAGCCCGGTCAGAGGGCAGACCTCAACTGGCGACCGTTCGCGATCAAGCCACTTGGGGTGAAATGTGACCGTTCACGGCCGGTGCCGTTCGCGGCAAAAGATGGAATGGGACCGTTCGCGGTCAAGCGCCTTACTTCGAATGACGATCGTTCGAGATCGAGCCATTCGTGGTAAGGTGCGACAGTTGGCGGTCAGGAGGTGGACCTCAAATGGCGACCTTTCGCGATCGAGCCATTTGTGGCGAGATGAGTTGTGCCGTTCGAGGCGAGTTTGTGACTGTTCGAAGTCGGGTGCCGTTCGAGGCGAATTGTGACCGTTCGAGGTCGGGTGCGTTCGAGGCGAGTTTGCGACTGTTCGTAGTCGGGTGCCGTTCGAGGCGAATTTGCGACTGTTCGTAGTCGGGTGCCGTTCGAGGCGAATTTGTGACTGTTCGTAGTCGGGTGCCGTTCGAGGCGAGTTGTGACCATTTGAGGTCGGGTGCCATTCGTGGCAAATTGTGTGTGCCCGGAGGGGACTTAATATTATCAGTGTCGGAGTTATTGTTTGGGGGAGTCTCCGAATCAAAGACTTCGGCAGTTCGCTGCCATGCAAGAGGTGCTCGTGGACCGTTCGCGATCCAACGGGCATACAAGTAAATTTTTCCATAAAATTGTAAATGTTAAAGCAATAATCATATGAACCTTACGGCAGAAATGTCCAAACAGGAAGAATTTAAATGTTCAAATCAAAATCAAAGAAAAAAGCAGAATGAAAATGTCAAAGCGCAAACTCTTGCTATAACGCGGTTGGTAGTCATTCAGAGCATGCCTATGGATCGTGCGCGATCGCTCACATGTGTAAATGATTTAACTGCGTTAGCGAGAGGTTTACAACTTGTTCATCGTTATTTTAATCAAGCAGTCAATGGATAATCAAACGGTGCCCCAATCCAGGGTCACCTCTAGCCGATGTAGACGGTGGTCGCTCTGGCTCCACTGCTGGAGTTCGCCTCCTCACATACTGAAGGAGCATACGGTTCCTGATATGCCCTTCCACCTCGTCCTTCAAATGTCTACAATCATTAGTGTTATGACCGTTTAATTCATGGAATAAGCAATATTTGTCTGACTTTCTCTCGTCAACAGTGGGGTCCCTTCGTATTGGTCTACGGTATGGAACTTGCTCTCGTGTATCTTGGTAGATTCGCTCCAAACTCTCATTCAGCTCTGAATAGGTGGTGAATCGTGGCTCTCTTCGTAGCCGCTTTGTCCTGTCATCATTATCCTCAGCCTTTCTCTTTCCTTTGCTAGTCTCCGCACCCTTTCCAGGTGGGTTTTCGCTCTTGATTGCGTAAACGTCATCTTCTTCCTCTCTTTCTGCACTAGCATCTTCCAAACGCAGAAACTTTTCAGCCTCATGATAGAACTCTCCCAGATTCATAGGCGGGTCCTTGGTTAATGAATTCTTGAACTCTGTACTATCAGCTATTCCAGATACAGCCACCATCATGACCATAGATGGATCTGGTCGATCCACTGATGCTGCCGTCGCATTAAATCGCGTTAGAAAGCTCCTCAAAGTCTCTCCAGTTTTCTGCTTCAAGGTTGCCAAAGTCATCACATTCTTGGGTCTCGCAATATGAACCCTGAATTGCCTCATGAATCTCTCAGTTAAATCTGCCCACGTTCCTATGGAGCCACTCTCCAGTTGCCTAAACCATAACGCTGCAATGTCCGTCAAATACAGTGGAAAGCACCAGGCCATGATCTCCTGTGATGCCCCCAGCACTTCCATGTGCCTCATATACTTAGTAAGATGGACCGCAGGGTCTGCCCTCAAATCGTACATCTCTACTGATGGTAGCTTGAATTCTGGTGGGTTCCTAGCCATCCTAATCGCAGAAGAAAAAGGACTCCTGTTTACATCTTCCAAGTCTCTGTTTACTAAACCGCCTCTCATAGCTCTTCTAACCATCTCTGCTAATCTGTCATTGTCTCCAAGCTGTAGTCCTCGTTCACTGCCTTCGACCTGCCCCCCCCCCCCCCCCCCCCCGAGTCCGCGGGAGTTTTCATGTGTATGCCTCCCTAGCTGAACGTTCATTCCTCTATTGCTACCAGGTGGCTCGGATGCCCCCATCTCTCTTCCCGGGGTCGGATCAACATGCTCTGCGTGAGTGCCCCCTAGCTCTGGTGCTACGCCAGATGGTCCTGCTCCGTTCTGAACTCCATTTGCTCCTTGGTTTTGTGCTCCAAGTTGCCCAATTTGCTAAAGCAAGTTCTGGATCATCTCTTCTTGTCTTCTCATCATAGCCTCCATCTCATCCCTGGTGATGAAGGCTGAAGCTTGGTTTGCTCCTGAGGAAGCCTCTTGACTCCCTTCCTGTTGACTCTACTCTGGCCTTGGCCTTCTGCTTGATTGTCTCGCCATGACTCTTCCAATCTGAATCTCTAAACTCTCAAATTCAACTTCCAAGCGGTAGGTCCTTGAGTTCAATTCTCAGTGAAAGCACCAAAAATGTTTGCGCAAAAAGTGGGCAAACACCTCAAAGTCGTACGATTTAGTTGATTATATGTTGTTCTTAGCGATATGGGTGATTTATGCAAATATGTAAAAAGCAGGGACTAAACTGTAAAAGACACACAGATTTATAGTGGTTCGGCCAGAACGTGCCTACATCCACTTTATATGTTATTCTCCTCTTTCTCCTCAAGTACAAAGCTTTGATTACAAGTATATGAAAGTTGTTTGAAAGTTCCTTCCGTGCTTGAGCTCTCAAACTTGTCCGCCATTGTTGTACCCCTGCCCCTCTATTTATAGAGTGAGGCTGGGGGCAGGGGTCCTGGATGTCTATAGCTGTTGGTGGGCTTGGGCTGAAGCAATCTGGTCTGGCGATGTTGGTTCGGTATCCACTTGGTCCGGTAGTGGTTGGAGTGAGTTGGTTCGGCATGACTTGGGTGAAGAGTTGGTTCGGCTCGGCAGGGAGAGGTGTTGGACCGGTAGAGGTCCGGTGATGGATGCTTGGAGAGTCGGTCCGGTTGTCACCTGGTTCGGCAGGAGTTGATTCGGTGGAGGCCGGTCCGGTGAGGCCTTGGACCGGTGGAGTTGGTTCGGCGTTCCTTGGAGAAGAGCTGGTTCGGCAGGCACTCTGGTTCGGCATTGCTTGGAAGTGGGGTTTGGACCGACTATGCAGGGAAGGAGATGGTGGAAAAGCACCCAACAGTAGGTGGAGTGGCTTTGCCAAAAAGCGGGATAACACTCACAATATCAAGTTGTTAATTTAAATTTGGCAAGAATCAACATATATAGTAAATAAAAAT
Organism: Allium cepa; assembly: GCA_030765085.1. NCBI lineage: Eukaryota > Viridiplantae > Streptophyta > Magnoliopsida > Asparagales > Amaryllidaceae > Allium > Allium cepa. Next base: position 104,916,842 of record CM060937.1, on the reverse strand, counting down.
CAAAGAATCACAGACACAGAGTAATATAGCAATAATGCAACGGAAGCAAAATGAATAGTAGTTCATGAAGCTACTATATATATCATAGTTAAATAAGATAAAAAAGAAGTCTCGAATACAATAGTCAAATATAAGATCAAAATACATCACTAAAATCAACTGAATATCTGAAAGTTGGATAGATAGCTAGATTATCAAGCGAAGCTCCAACTCCAGAGGTGAGTCTCGAAAGCTGTATCACTCAGTCTGACTCGAGCATAAAGCAAAATATAAAACACTCGAGTCAGGATTAACATTCTTATATCAATAAATCCAACTCAAGTGAAATAAGAACAGAAATACAAGTAACTCAAAGGATGTTTGGGATAGCCATCCTCTAAGGTTCCGTTATACTATCTACCATGTAGTAACATACACTATTATGATAGTGTCTAAAGTAAAGTATAATACATTTTGAAATAGCATTAAGGAGTTACCCAATATCCCTCTTAACACATTTTATAGTACCAGTAGTCTATACAGTACCGTAGTCCCTCCTGATCGGGAAGCCACCGGAGGATACTCTATAGGTACAACACAAAACCAAAATCGTACAAGGCGCGTTAGGGTAGGTGAGACGGCACAACGAGGCAAGGCCCGGGTAGATATACCAATTACACTTCCGGACCAATGGTAACGTGTGGCTGCTATTACCTCCCACCTCGAGCCACACTCTCAAAAATCAAAGGTGCGCACCAATCAATCACAAAGTAATAAAATGGCATACGAAGAAATGTGTCTGATAAGAGGAGCAACCTCATTAGCCCGTCAATTGCTCCTATTTTAGCCACCTTATGCCAACTCACGGGAGTCGGGTCCACATACATGCCTCAACAAAACGTCGCTACTATCCTACTTCATTCTGTAATCTCCACTGCGCACACAGTTGCTAAAGTGGTTTTCGGAGTTGGCAGAGAGTATGACAACTTCCGATCTCGGTCTCTTTAACAACCAAACGTAATTATAACACCACGGTCATTTCAAAATAGTTTATATTTCAAAACCAAAATATCATTGCCATTTAAAACCATATCAATATGATATCATTTCCATTTCAAAACCAAATACAATATCATTTCCATTCAAATATATCCTTTTCCAAAATAATAGCACTTCCAAAGTTATACACTTTTCGAAACCAAACACTTGAAATTATAACAATTTCGAAACATAATACTTGAAATAAAAATACTTCCCACTAAACTGATTTAAATATTAAAATAGTATATATATAATAAAATTGTTTTCCTCAAAATTCCACAAATAAAATTCAAATCAACTCAAATTCCAAAATTCAAATTTAATCAGATCTCAAATCATTAATTCCAGTTTAGCTTCTAAATAAACTATTCAAAATTATATCGATTTCAAATACAGATTTGAACCACAAATAAACCATGTCAAAATACATTCAAAGCTTTAAATATTCTATAATTTCAAAGCTAAATGTGATAATTTTATATATCTTAATTCAATTTTCTATTATTTAGTTACGAAACATTTACTCAATAAATTCAAAATCATTTAAATAAAACTCAAACCTGAAGTATTTATTAATCACTTTAACCAACATCCAGTCATAAAATCATATCCTTTAAAATCTCAAATTCAATAAGTTCCAAACCGATTTTAATTAAATATACTTCTTAATTAAATACAATTTCAAATCTATCTTCCTAGCCTTAATTTACTTACAATCATTATAAACTCTATACTAATATATAATTTAAATACTTAACCACAATTATATTTATTAAAATCCAACCTTATTATTAACTTATTTTATTTTAAAAAAATTTATACATAGCTTAAAAATCAAGAGTTTAACTATATATAAAATAACAGTTATATAATATCTAAAATCAATATTTATATAAACCATATATTTCTCTCCAAAACCATAGAAATCATTTTCAAAATATTTATATATAGACCATCAACGTCTGTATATAATTTTCTATCCAATGGTCAAGTGATACGGGTATTTATCATTTCAATTCATAATTTAAGTATATACGGGTATATATCATTTCAATCCGCAATCCTAAATTCAATTCAATTGAAAATCGCTTGGGTCTATCGTTTCAACCCATAATGATTTTCTCCTATTCTAAAGTCTATTCGGGTATGTATTATTTCAACCCATAGTGAATTCTATACTAATAAGGAACTCGCAGAGTGATAACAGATATGATAATAATATAACAGGCATATATCATCAATATAAATAACAGATAATGGTGTCAGATGTCATAGGTGAATAAATATAGATAATAGTATATACATAGCAATGTAAATAACTAACAGCGGCATATTTCAATTGTCGTTTCAAATCAAATTTAATAAATATAAGAACGTTAATCATGAGTAATTTCTCACCTTTCGAGACTAGAGATGAACAAAATACGATGAGTTACGAATCCAAAGTAAGGCGAGATGGGAATGAATTTGATGATCAAAGATGGTAGATAGAATCGATGAAATAAATTAGAATCTGAAACGATGTAGATAATTGGTATAAGTGAACTTATATATATATATATATATATAACTACATATAACAAATATATAAAATCATATTCTAAATTCAAACATATATTAAATTAAATATACACTTGTATTTCAAAATCCATTGTTTTAAATGAAACACATATAATACAACAAACGTATCTATATGATAAAAATTTGAAATATATATATATATATATATATATATTCTTTTCAAACTATTAGTATAAATGTATGTATAACATATTATATAAATATAAAATTTTCAAAACACTTATATTGTGATATTCCGGAATTTCAAACCAAATTTAAATGTGATAATCTCTTTAATAAGTTAATTAAAATTGATAAAATTGTTATTTTAAACAATACTAATAATTGTGTTTTAAATATATTGATTTAAAATGGAATTAATATATACAAATGGAAAATGGATTTGTTAAAATTATATGCATATATCATATTGATTTTTAAATTTAATTTGAAATTTAATTTGAATTTGGATTGTTAAATTAAAATTCAAAATATAGTTATTTATAGCTTAAATCATACTTTAGTTTTAAAGTGTATTTTTATGATTTTATTTAGAATATAAATTTTTTTATATTAATTTCTTTTAAAAAGAATTGATTTATATAATTAAAAATGTATTTTAAATTAGAAAATTAATTATAAAAACATTTAAAAATCTATTTTTGCATGAGAATTACATATGTTAATTTGTAAATCCCTCTTATAACATGTGTTAAGAAAATAAACATGTTTAGTGGCAAGTGTCACATTTATATATTATTTTCTTTAATTTTAATAAAACAAAAATTTAACCTATAAAAGTTTACTTCATCTTCTTCATTTAAATTTTCTCATCTCATTTTCTAAAAAACAAGAAATAAATCACTACTTCAAAACAAATCAGAAATTTCATCAATCTCCACCCTTTCAACCCAAAAAGTAAAACAAAAACTCAAATTCATTTCAACGTTTCCAAATCTACAAACAAAAATACAAAAAACCTATAAAATCAAATTCCAGTAAAAAGCAATTCAAGCTCTCTCCACAGTTTCAAATCTAAAGCTTAGATTCAAATTCAAGTTAAGAAGCAAACAAGAACACCTGAGTTTCAAAGCATTTCCTCCGCAATTCAAATATGAATTTCCAGTTTGTGAAGATCTGCAGAATAACTTCTCCAGATTTTGCAAAAAAAAATGGAAGCGCTGCTTTTAAAAAAGAACCAGGTGAGTAAACACATAAATTTAAAAAGAATTTAGGAAGTTAATATCCTGCATGTGACCTCTCTGATGAATCTTTGCTTGCATGTGTATGTTTACGCTTCTATGAATATGCATGTTGATTCTGTGTATATTGAAATGAGTATTCATCTCTGTTTTGAAATTACAGAGTCCAGAGAAGAAGAAAAATTTCAAATCTCCTAATCCAGTTACAAATGGACTTAAAGTTTCAAATCAAACATGATTATAGGATCATAATCTAAGTTTTAAAATTTTGGTTAAGGATTTTAAATATGAAACTTTCTGAAACAAAGAAAAACGGTAAAAATCTTTTAAATGTGATAAAATCAAGCATTTTATTTTCTAGATTCGAGTATGCAACTAGAATCAACATTGAAAAACTTGATTTTTAATAACAAAACTAAGAGTTTTAGATTGTGATTTTTGAAGCATTTCTGGGATGACCAGAAATGACATATTGATCAAAATCTGGTGACTGGGTGGATTCGAGTGGTCGCGGCTTGGGTTGGAGCTTGTATGGTGATCGGCGAACCTAAGAAAAATTGTGGAGGAAGTGATCGATCATCGTGGAGATGGAAATTGGGTGAACTAGGGTTTAACACTGTGATTGGGTTGCGATTGGAAATGTGGTGACTGGGGAATTTGTGGTGAATCGAGTGGCGCAAGATGAAGGGGATAGTTACGTGGAAGGCTTGCAGTGTTGTGGCCCGAATTTAAGAGAGTACGGTGGTCGACGTCGTGGGTTCGATGGATTTTCTGGTGTAGTGATTGTTCCAAATGTGTGCGAGCTGCCTCAATTTCGATTGGGGTTGCACGATGGATGGTCAAGGGTCGGAATCAAATCAGTTGTCGATGGGGGACATGTGCGTGGTGTCGCTGGAGGTGGCGGCGACATTGTCGCTTCGTGCTCGTGCATGGTTTCAGGGGGTTGTGTCAGAGAGGGAATGTATTGTTGTAACTCGAAGTGTTGATCGACTAAGAGAGGTTTTTGCTCGCGTTGATGCTTGGGTTGGTGTTGTTTTGTTCGTGCCTGGATTCGAGTATGGAGTTGTTTTCTTTCCAGTTATATGAAGTTTAAATTTTTAACTTAAGCTAAAGAAAGAAAAAGGAAAGGGAGAAGAAGAATGGAACTTGAGTTTGTCTCGAGTTTGGGTCAAGTCGAACCCAAAGCGAAGTTGAGGTTTGAAAAGTTTTTCAAACTAGTTTTAAAATTTTAAATTTAAATTGATTTAAAAACATTATGATAAATGTTAAACTATTTGACTTAAAGAAGTTTTATACTGTGATAACTAAATTTGAGATGTTATGTATCCTTTTAAATTTAACTTTTAAAAAGTAATTAAGTTTAAACAAAGTAGAAATGTTTTAAATATGTGATAATTTTAAGTAATTAATGAAATTGATTTTGTTTTGAAAGTTAATTAAGTTTTTATGGTTAAAGATTACTTTAATTAATAAAGTAATTAAAGTTAAATTAATTAATAATTTTAGATTAATTAATTTATAAAGATTAATTAATTAATTAATTGTGGATAAATTAATTGATAATTGAGAATTAATTTAATTAAGTAATTAAGGATTTATTTAATTATAATTAATTGATAATTAATTAATAAATGATTAGTAATTAATTAATTAAGTGATTAGTGATTAATTAATTAATAATTAAGAATTAATTAATTAATAATTAAGGTTGATTAATTAAGTAATTAAATATTAATTAATAGTTAATTAATTAATGATTACGAATTAACTAATTAAATGATGAAGGTTAATTAATTATAATTAATTAAGTAATTAAGATAAATTAATTCATAATTTGTAATCAATTAAGCTATTAATTAAGATTAATTAATTGTTAATTAAGGATTAATTAGTAATTAATTAAGGAATGATTAATTTTTAATCAAGTTTTATTAGAGTTATTAATTAATAGTTAATGGATAATTAATTAATTAATTAATTAATTAAAGAATAATTAATTGATAATGAGGTTAATTAGGAAGTGATTAATTAATTAAATGACCGTGGTTAATTAATTAATGATTGGTTAAGCAAGGTAAAGTGATTAATTCTTAAGTAATCAATTTAATTTGAATTAATTAAATTAATTATAATATGAATTAGAGATATGCTTGCTTATGGATGATTGTTTGAATTGAATGTCTGGATTTGGTTGATCTCTGTTGGATAATAATCTGAGGTATTCTGTGATGAGGTATTGTATATATCTGTGATAGATGTTGTTATTATCTATGATAATGTTGTGTGAATTCAATGTTTAAAACTGAATTGAATTGTTTAAACCTTTAAACAACTTGACCTTTAAGATGGCATTTGGATTTCGATGAGACCGGGATCGGGAATCAAGTTTGATTTTTCGAAAACCACATCTATCCAAGTTAAACGTTAGGTCGTGACATCTCAAAGTGAAGATCGAGATGGAGTTTCAAAGTGCAAGGGTTATTGTCGTTAACTCTGAGGGTGATTCCAAAATGAGTGTAACGAAATAATGCCTTCGGTTTCGTTCGAACCCGGAGCGAACTTGTATGGATTGAATGCTTTCAACACATCGTCAGGTGGACGATGAGCATTCTAAGAGATGTGTCTATAAAGGTAATCGTAGCCCCAAGCCTCATCAACCGGTGTTGGGCGAATTCTCACCCAGAAGATCTCGAGACCAAGAAGTCACAGTTTCACCCGGGCTCACAACCTCCACTTCATTCGACAAACGCAAGGCTCAATACAAGCGTGGAAGACCATTCGGCATTCCCATTCGGCCACCGAACCAGCCTTCGTGGAAGACCATTCGGCATTCCCACTCGGCCACCGAATCAACCTACAACCGGACCAACTTACAGCCGGGCCAACCTACAACCGGACCAACTTACAACCCAAACCTCTCTCCTCCCCAACCGGTCCAAACAACCACCGAATACACACCTACCACTGGTCCACACCACCACCGGTCCAAGCTCCGTGCCGAATGAAGCCTCGCTGAACCAGAATTGCCAGTCCAGATTGCTTCAGCCCGGGCCCACCAGCAGCTATATACATCCAAGACCTCTGCCCCCTACCTCACTCTATAAATAGAGGGGCAGGGGTACAACAATGGCAGACAAGTTTGAGAGCTCAAACACGGAAGGAACTTTCAAACTACTTTCACATACTTGTACACAAAGCATTGTACTTGTAATTTGAAACAAAGAAGATAATAACATATAAAGTGGATGTAGGCACGTTCTGGCCGAACCACTATAAATCTGCGTGTCTTTTACATTTCAGCCCCTGCTTTTTTCATATTTACATAACTCATCTAAATCATTAAGAATCACATAAAATCAACTAAATCACACGACTTGGAGGTGTTTGCCCATTTTTTGCGCAAACATTTTTGGTGCTTTCACTGAGAACTTCGAACTCGAAGCTTCAGCTTCCCTCATTCAACCTTCTTTCCCAATAGCATCCTTCATTGCCTAGGAAACATGACTTCCAGACCAAGAAAAGACGCCAACAAGGGAAAGAACGCTGCAACTAGCAGCGCTCCAAATCCAGTGGATCCAGATCAAGAGAACCATCCCATTACAGCAGCAGTGCCACAGGTAGATCAGGCAATTCCAACAGCCCCTGCCGCGGAACAACCGGCAGTAATCACTAGAGCAGACCTAGACAGAGTTGTGGTGGAAGTGACTAACCGCTTCGCATCCCAACAAGAAGCTTTGGTGAACCAACTCATGTCACGCTTGAGGGATGTCGAAGAATCCAACCGCAACACTGAATCATGGGATGAATCTCAATCTGGAGGATCTCGGAGACAGCAAAGGTCTTCCCTCTTCGAGGAAGCCATCAACAGGAACAACAATGATAGGGGCCGCCCCCGGACTCAGCCCGAACTCCGACTCGAGGAAGCGCTCAGAACCGAACCCAGTGGGGGAGGCGCCAGGCGAGGGTCGGATGTAGCTGAGCCAGTCATGCCAACTAATCATAGAAACCACGCTGAACGGAGCCGAGCTAGAACCCAGCCCGAAGTTGACCCCATGGAAATGCTCGAAACAGAACCCCACAGGGAAAGATCAAGGCAGGGGGCAACTGTAGCTGGTCCTAGCATGCATCCGAGCAGCCAGAGGCAACCACTGGATAACGTCAGAAGTGATAGACTATACCATCCCTACAGGTCATCTGGACGAGATCGATCCCGCAGGGAAGAACCAAGTTCATTTCTATCCGCTCCAAATTCTGATGAAAGAATGGCACGATTATTCAGAGAATGCGTCCAACGGGAGCAAAGGGACCGAGGAATAGGCGCTAGGGTCACCAGCCCCTTCACCTGCAATATCGAAACTGCCATCACCCCCCGGGAATGGAGGATGCCAACCATGGAACCTTACAAAGGAACTTCCGACCCCATCGTACACTTACAAAGATACACCCAGCATATGCTCATGAGCGGAGCAACAGAAGGGGTGCTGTGTAAATGCTTTCCGCTATTCCTAGCAGATCTAGCTACCTCCTGGTTCTGCCATCTACCCCAAGGGTCTATCAGCTCATGGGAGATGTTGAAAGAAAGGTTCATTAGCCAGTTCCGCATCCACGTAGAACAACCCAAGGATGCTTATTCCCTATCCAATGTCAAACAGAAATCCGGAGAGACACTGCAACAATATCTAACCCGGTTCAACGCCGCAGCGGCCGCAGTCCAAGATGCCGATGAAAAGCTCACCCTAATGGCCCTCTGTAGTGGTGTACACCCGGATACCAAGTTCGCTAGAAGGTTAACTAAGGAAAAACCAGCTACTTTACCTGATTTCTTCCATGAAGCTGGAAATTATATGAGACTTGAAGACGCCGCCACTGAGAGGCAGTCAGGGCAACAAGGTAAGACAACTTCGGACAAGGTTCCCGCTGCAACCAAGGACATTCGAAGAAATGAATCTAGAGACAATGCTGGGGGCAAGAAGGTTGAAAAACGCCAATATCGACCAGGACCAAGATTTGACTCCTACACTCCTTTGAATGAAACAATCGAAAACATCTTTCTAGCCACTCAGCGCGAACTCGGATACAAGCGCCCCCCGCACAAGAAAGAATCTGATAACGCACTCAAGTCTGGAAAGTTCTGCCGCTTCCACGAATCCCACGGACATGACACCAATGAATGCCACCATCTCCGGGACTTGATCGAAGAACACATCAGAAGAAGAAGGCTGGAACACTGTGTGAAAGGTCAGAACAGGACTCCAACTCCTGCCAATGAGAACTCAAAGCGACCCCTCCCAGAAGTAGGCGGAGGGAATCGCAACACCAGTGGCTCTAGTCAAGAGAAGATAGTGGTCCATACCATCTCGGGAGGACCACACATCGCCGACAGAAGCTGGGCAGAGATGGAAAAATACGGCAAGTCACTTAGAAATGCTGAAGGCTATGTTAACTCCATTATGGAAGAACGCCACCCGAAACGGAAAGAGAGTGAGGACATCGTATTCAGTAGGCGTGATTTAGAAGGAAGACAGTATCCGCATATGGATCCCATGGTCATCTCTGCCTGGTTCGGTCCAGCTAAAGTTTTCCGAATTCTAATAGACACAGGGAGCTCCGTAAATATCCTATTCAAGCATGCTTTCGACAAAATGAAGCTGTCAATGAAGGATGTGTCTCCCTGCAACAAACCCATGCACGGTTTCACTGGAGATGCGAAAATGCCGCTCGGGCAACTTGACCTCTTCGTCGAAATAGGAAGTCATCCCCGCTCCGTTGTGCGAAAACAAACGTTCATACTAATAGAAAACCACTCGGCCTACAACGCCTTCTTGGGAAGACCAGCCTTGTCTGACTTCCAAATTGTCCTAGCCCCGTGGTGCCTAAAGATGAAATTCTCAACAGATGACGGAACAGGAGAAGTTGAAGGAGATCAAGACGCCGCTCGAGATTGCTATGTAACTGAACTTCGCAATAACCATAGAAAGAATAAAGGAAAAGATGCAGAGACTACTCTCTGCATGAAAAGCTTGGAAGCATAGCAACTAAAGAAAGCCCCTCCTCTTCGATACACCAGCGATCCTTTCAATGAACTAGACCCCAGGGATAAGGAGGAGGAGGCTACCGCTGAGCCTGCAGAGGCCATGGAATTCGTATCAGTAGACAAACATGATTCAAACAGACTATTAAAAATAGGATCCCAGCTAAAAACAGAATTGAAGGATCAACTCATTGACTTTCTCCGCCACAACTTAGATGTATTTGCGTGGACACATGCTGATATGACAGGAATCTCCCCAGACATAGCATGCCACATGCTGAACATCGATCCCACCAGGGCACCGATAAAGCAGAAAAAGAGAAGCATGGGAGCAGAACGATCAGCAGCCCTCGACGAGGAAGTAAAGAACCTACTTGCTAATGACTTCATACGAGAAGCCATCTACCCCGAGTGGATAGCTAACCCGGTACTAGTAAAGAAAGCTAATGGGAAGTGGCGAACATGCATTGATTTCTCCAACTTAAATGACGCTTGCCCGAAAGACTGCTTCCCGCTCCCCCGAATCGATCAACTTGTGGACAGCACTGCCGGGCACGAACTTTTATCTTTTATGGACGCATACTCCGGATACAACCAGATTCCCATGCACGCTCCCGATCAAGACCACACTAGCTTCATCACTGACCGGGGATTATATTGTTACAAAGTCATGCCTTTTGGACTCAAAAATGCCGGAGCTACCTATCAACGCCTCGTCAACAAGATGTTCACGGAATTAATAGGACGAACTATGGAAGTATATGTGGATGACATGTTGGTAAAGTCCAGGAAAGCCGACGATCATGTAAGCCACCTGAGCGAGATGTTTCAGCTACTTCGCCGATATGGAATGAAGCTGAATCCTCTAAAGTGCTCCTTCGGAGTGTCATCGGGAAAATTCTTAGGATTCATTGTCCATTCCAGAGGAATTGAAGCAAACCCTGAACAAATCCGGGCTCTAAAAGAAATAAGGATACCTTCCACCCGAAAAGAAATGCAGAGCTTAAACGGAAAGGTGGCCGCCCTAAGCAGATTCATTTCCAAAGCAACTGACAAGTGCGTCCCTTTCTTCGAAGCTCTCAAGAAAGACAAAGGAAAGTTCGAGTGGACCGATGAATGCTTAAAAGCCTTCCTTAACCTGATCGAACACCTTCAGAAACCACCAGTACTCTCAACTCCGAATGAAGGCGAAGAGCTATACCTATATCTCGCTGTATCATCTCATGCTTTAAGCGCTGCCCTAGTAAGAGAAGAAGACCGCACGCAACGCCCGGTGTACTTTATAAGTAAGAGATTTACGGGGGTAGAAGCCAGATATCCTAAACTTGAGAAATTGGCATATTGTTTATTGATCGCGTCACGAAAACTACGACACTACTTCCAATCTCACTCCATCAGAGTTCTAACCGATCAGCCACTAAGACAGGTGCTCCATCGTCCCGACACTTCTGGACGACTCCTCAAATGGTGCATTGAACTAAGTCAGTATGACGTCACCTACCATCCTCGCACTGCTATCCTGGGGGCAAGCCCTGGCTGATTTCATTGCCGAATTCACTACCAACGAAGGCAAGGATCAGTTTGAAATAGCAAAAAACATCAAGTGGAACCTCTTTGTAGATGGAGCATCAAACGAACAAGGCTCGGGGGCAGGTATTGTGATAATCACCCCCAGGGGAAGAAAGCTGTACTATGCATTAAGGTTGGAATTCGCGGCCACTAACAACGATGCGGAGTACGAGGCAGTAATAGCGGGATTGGAGCTTGCCTTAGAAATTGGAGTCAATTCTTTATGTCTTCATAGTGATTCTCAACTTATCGTAAACCAAGTACTAGGAGAATTCCAGACACGAGGAGAACGACTCACAGCATACCTAAAGAAAACCACACTGCTGCTCGACCAATTGGACCATTATCTAATCAAACACATTCCTCGAGAAGATAACCAAGAGGCCGATAAACTAGCAAAGCAAGCTAGTATGAAGAATAACACCATTTTCGGAGCACTAGCCATCTCAAGGCAGCTAGCCCCAAGTTTTGAACAAGTGAATCTGATAACTACAATTGAAGAAGCAACTTGGATGACTCCTATCCGGAAATATTTGCAGGACGGCACACTACCAGACAAACATGATGAACTCAGGAGAATTTTGAGGAAAGCTCCCCACTACACAATACAAGAAGGCATCCTCTATCGGCGTGGCTTCTCTAGCCCCTTATTCAGATGCGTCGCTGGAAGGGAAGCCAAGGAAATCTTATTCAACATCCATCAAGGAAGTTGCGAAGATCACACTGGAGGGCAGACTCTAGCGAAAAAGATACTCCGATATGGATATTACTGGCCCACACTAAACAAAGACGCCTTAGACTTCGTCAAGAGATGCGACAGATGTCAGAAATTTGCCAAGATTCCTCGACTACCCACAAATGAGATTACTCAAATGACCAGCCCTTGGCCCTTTGCTGTATGGGGAATTGATTTAATTGGCGAACTGCCAACGGGCAGGGGCGGGGCCAAATATGCTATAGTGGCAGTCGATTATTTCACCAAATGGGTGGAAGCGGAACCCCTAAATAAAATATCTTCAGCAAAAGTTATCAACTTCTTGATCAAAAATATTCTGTGCAGGTACGGAGTACCACTCAAGATCATATCAGACAACGGACTCCAATTTGACAGTGAAGAATTCGCCGACTGGTGCTAAGAACATGGAATTCGTAATAGCTTCTCATCAGTAGCTTATCCTCAGGCAAACGGACAAGTCGAAGCTGTCAACAAAATCCTCAAAACCCTAATCAAGAAGAAACTTGAAAAGTCAAAAGGCGCTTGGGTGGACGAACTTCCTACGGCACTTTGGGCCTACCGCACATCTTTCAGAACATCAACGGGACATACTCCTTTCTCTTTGGCATACGGATCGGAGGCAATGCTCCCTGTTGAGACTATTGTTCCTTCCCACCGTAGGATCCACTACAATCCAGAACAAAACGAAGAACTCCTCCTCATGTCTTTGGATCTGATTGAGGAAAGGAGAAATGATGCAGCACTTAAAGCAGCGGCTCACAAACAAAAAGTGGCAGCACTATACAACTCCAAAGTCAAGCATCGCACTTTACAAGAAGGAGATCTTGTCCTCAGGCGAATCTTTCCGCGCCCCGGGGCACTGGACCCCATCTGGGACGGACCATATGTAATTCATAAAGATCTCCACAACGGAGCTTATATTTTGTCAACAGTGGACGGAGAGGTGTTCCAGAGGGCATGGAACATCCGACATCTCCGTCGATACTTTTCTTAACTTGTACTGCCCATATGAAGTGAATTAACAAAGAGAATCAGTGGACGTAGGCGTTTTCATGCCGAACCACTTTAAAAATCTTGTCTCTTTTTAACTTGTTCCTTTATATCTTGGCTGCTTGTTAAGCTTTATCCTTTTCTGTTGAACAAAATCTTATGGCATCTCCACTCAAGACGCACCACGGCCTCATCTGGACAAGGCCTAACAGGTACGCTACGATTCTATGCACTCGCCAATGAGACTCTTTTGCTCCAGCATCCCTCTGCTGCGAGTTAACTCATTGCTCGCGCCTGCCCTCAAAGCCAACTGTAATGAGCCGATTATAAGTCATCATAAAGGCCGATTATAGCCGATGGCAGCTCATTACGGCGTTCGGCTCGCCGGCAACTGTGAACCTACTTTAAGCCCCAACATAAGGTGTGGCCAGCCAGGGGTAGTTCACGGCCAACGGCACCCACGCTAGCCGGCCACGGTAAATCGAATAATACCCACGATTACGGACCATAATGGTTCGGGTAGTTACCGTGCGCGATCTCGGCTCCGATGTGTCTTAAGTGCGGCTGTGGTAAAAAAGAAAACTCCCCGCGGAGGCGTAAGATGGGTGACAAATGTCTCCAAGACCCACAGCTAGGGAAAGTGACTACAAAACCCGTTTGCCACGAACATAAGCACATCGACGGCCTTCCGTGACTGGAAGTTTTACTTTTTCTATATTTCCATTTCATTTAAATACTTTTCTCCTATCCTGTATAATAAACTCTAAAGTACAGGAAACCGAATAGGGAGCATTCACTCATGAGAATCTAAACCTGCGTACTGGGTGGCAAGGTACTCAGATATATTCATGATCAGTTACACAAGACGCTCAAAACTACCGCCTGCAAATAAAACATGAAAGGCGGTACTCTCTTCTCTTGTACATAAATACATAACTATAGCCTATTCATATGTCACACTAACATTGCAAAACATGAAATTATATTTCAAGCAAAGGCTTAACGTCAAACACAACTAGTCACAGGCATATACATAGTTATACTCCTCACACAGCACATCAACATGACAGCAACGTTTAAACATAACAAAATCAGCTTATATTATAAAATTACACCAAGTTATTCTCTGCAAATAATATTATTACAGTCACATCAATGTTTTGGACTAACGTAAACAACAGCAAAAAGAAATAAAAAGCGGCCGAATCCGGACAAGTAACCAGCTGCATCCACACTCCATCACCAACTTCCCAAGTCTACTTGGCCGCAGGGCCGGAACCCCCGGCATGTTGATCGGAAGTTCCACCTGTCCAATTCAGAACAGGAATTCATTAAACAAACGATAAACGATCAAGTTATGGAAACCCAGAAAGAAAAGGAAAAGAGAAGAATAACTCACCAGCGTCCGCCGCTTGATCTTCATCCTCCAGTTGCACACCTGCTTCCTCCGCAGCAAGCAACCGCATCCCCTCCTTCACCGCCGCTTGCTCCTCTTTCGAGAACTGAGCAATGACCACATCCAGGCTAAAAGCCGCTCCACCTTCCTTACCCGCATCGACCCTGGCCTCCTCTAAAGCCCGAAGATATATCTTGGCCATGACCCGGGGATAGTCATCCATCCAAGACAAGCTGCCCTCCTTCCAAGTGCGGAAGTACATGTCCTGTAGCATCTCGTCCATCATCCCCTCATTCTCCTCGAACTCCCTCACCCGGGCTTCGGAAGCCTGCAACTTGGCGACAGCGACATCCCTCTCTGATCGGTATCTCAAACAGTCAGCCTGGAGAGACCTCCTCATCTCCTCCATCTTCTCCTTTAACTTGACTTGAGCCATCTCCGCGGCCTCAAGCCTTCCAGACAACTCCTCTACCTGCTCGAGATCCGCATTCCGAACCTCATCCACTGTCGCAATGGCCATGTCAATCCGCTCCTTACAGGCGGCCTCCATCTTCCGTAATTCCGCCCTACTAGCCTTTTCCATGGTCTCTTTCAGACGCCTGGAGGCTTCCTCGTGCCGAGAAATCTGAACGGCTTGACCGGCAAGCTGTTCGGCCTGATCGGCCACCTTCAGCCGCAACCGAATATTGGCACTCCCAATCTCCTCCCCGGCCTTGACCAATTGAGCATGATACTTCATTAACTTCTTGGTCTCTTCAGCCACCCGATCGATATTAGCCTTGGCCTCGTCTCCCATGGTTACTACCCGAGTGGTAAGCAGATCAAGATCTAGGGACTTAGCCTCGTCTAACACTCGTACCATGGGGTTGCGGGGAAGGAGATGTTCACCCGTGGCCTCATCAAATGAAATATCCCGAGAGCTTGGGTCTAAATCAGGATGACTAGCAAAGGGGTCACGAGGCACGTCAGGACGCCTTATACGGATAACTGTGGGATTCTTGGAAGGAGGTGGAGGGGGGATAAACTCCGTGCTCCCCTCCGTGGCATCACGAGGAGGCTGAACAGGAAGCTGCGGACCAGGGGAAGGCTCAAATAAAGAACGACTCCTCTTCTTTTTCTGAATGCCCTCTTCGATGACCCCAAGAAGAGGACGGTATTTGACCACGTCCCCAGTACGACCAGTGGGAGGCTTCGCAGAAGCTCTCATCAACTTGAACTGTTCGAGGCGGTGTCGAACGTCTGACGTTTTAACCACCTGGCCTGCCCCTGGAATAAAGAACAAGTGTTACGAACATACAATGGTCCACAATTCAGGAAACATGTTAAGTAAAAAGAAAGAAAAGTGTGAAGGCACGTCTATTATACAAACCCTACGGAGGAGTGGGGTACTGCAATAAGTCCTGAATCTCATTCCAGGACGGGAGTGAGCCATAAAATATTTCTAAGTCCTTATCGAAAATGGAATCGACAGAGGACAAAAGTTCACCTTGCACCGCCGAAGTCACCCTGGCTGAGGAACCCCTGGGGGATAGATCGGCACCAGCCCCGACCTTGCCAGTCTCCTTCACCTTCTCCGCTCCCGATTCCCCTTCCGATTCCCCGAAGGCCTGGCGGAGGGCCTCATCCAGCTCAGAGTCTTGCCCAGAAGTTAAGGCACCAACACCACTACCACCCTGACCATCTCCATCTCCTCCTCCTTCCGACTCTCCTTCCATATCGCCTCCTTCGCCCTCTTCCACACCTTCCTCCTCCGGAATGATCGGGCAAGTACTAGGAGAGGGGCCCTCCGATTCTTTAAGCTTCTTGCCCCCCGCGACGGGATGTTGTGCAAAGGGTTTTCTCTTGCCACTCTTCACCGTGACCCCCTCCTTAGCTTTAGCATCCTTCTCCTCAGCCGTGTCCCTCTGCTTAACAACGGACTGGTGCGGCTGGATCAAATTGTACTCCAGGAGGGTAGCGTTCCTGATCAGGAACGAAGCCGACCTGTCCCGCGCAGGAATGGCCTTTATTCCAGTAGCCATCCGCGCCAAAGAATCATCTTCCACGACAGCAATGCCACCTGTCGCTAGCAAGAAATAGAAGCGTGTCAGAAGAAGCACTACAGTCAGAACATGGAAAATATAAATGAAATTAATCTTACATCCGGAAGTGAAAAGGCGGAAAGAAACAGAATTGTCCTTGACAAAAAACCATTCCTTCTTGAACATGGTGAACTTTGAATATAAGTCCAAGACCGGTTTGAAGGGCACGGCCGCCTCCAGACTAATATACGGAGACCCCTTCTTGTAGCCCCTCAGGTTATACAAATATCGAATTTCCCGGTTAGAAGGAGGGCGCCCGTACCTCCTTTGGAAGATGACGAAAAGGCTTACCAAAATGGCATAAGAGTTCGGCTGAAGCTGGAAGGGAGCCACTTTCAAATATGTGGTAAAGCTGACTATCCAGGCATTGATAGGAGGGACAGCACCACACATGCAATGGTACCTGCTGTAAGCGAAGTAACCTTCGGGGGGATTATACAGCATCACTCCCTCTCCCGGCAGCAGCATGAGAGCCTTGTCTATCCCAAATGAACGAGAGATGACATCAAGTTGCTCCTCCTTTAGGGAGCTAGGAAAGCAATCGGGAGGTGAGACCAGAAGTTCCTGGGGACCGTACCCGTCCACTAACGACCTCGGAACAGGTCGATGTTGCCCGGATCCTGGTTGGGCTGGGGGCACGGAAGAAGACTCTCCTCCATCCTTGGATTTCCGTCTGGCTGATCGTGTTTCCGCCTTGCGAGACATTTATCTGCATACACAAAAGTGAAAAGACAGGTTGTTAGAACAAAGAATACAGAGATGTAAGCAAAAAAGAATGCATAAGTCCGGAATTCTGCTAAAATATCAAGTTCATTCGGCAGTGCAAGTGAGTTCATTCGGCAGGGAGATAATAAGTTCATTCGGCACTAAGAGTTCATCCGGTATACGTGTCGTTTGGCACTAAGGCCTTAGGCTCATTCGGCAAACTAAGACACCTCGCGTGCATTCGGCATAATCCCATTCGGTAATAAAAATCATTCGGCAAAAGAGTATATACCTGATTCGGTGAAGATTTGATTCGGCAAAGATTTGGTTCGGTGGTCAGTTGATTCGGCTCTCTCTGGTTCGTTAAGAAGAAACTAAGGGGGCTGTAGCCTCAATATATAGGTGAGCTCAGGATTGCCGAACCAACTGGTTCGGCCTACTGGACCAGAATACCGGACCAACCAAGAAACCGAACGAAACCATCTCTACCAGCAAAGACCGGAAACAGGGGGCATGCAGAGCGCTTCACTCAGATAAGTACCGAACCCTAGGACCTACTAATAAAATAGAGGTTATGATAACAATGAACAAGTCGTAAATCTCTCACTAACATGGGTTAATCATTTACACGTGTACGCGACCACGAACGGTCCATAGGCATGCTCTGAATGGCTGTTAACCCTATCATCGTGAGAATTTACACTTTGACATCCCTTTTTAAGCTCATCGGTTAAATGGATATTTGATTCTGATAATTAGGAAATGGCTAAGCCACTTACACATGTACGGGGTCACGAACGATCCTTAGGCATGCTCTGAGCTGGCGATAAACCACCTTGGCAAACGATCCAGGAACACACTCGAACGTGAACCTGGCATTGATAATGCTAAGCCCCCTCGGGGCACACACCTCGTCCCGAACGACACAATTCACTTCATCTCAAATATTTCGATCCTGAACAGTCGTCATTTGAAACCACACTAAAACTATAAGTTCCTTTGCAGGACACCAACAGGATATGAACGACCAGCCCACGGCATTGCAAAACGAGCCTTCCTACAACAAGGAAACAAAGCGCGACACATGCAAACACGTGCCCCACTTTGGGGGGCAAATGTTGGGCGAATTCTCACCCAGAAGATCTCGAGACCAAGAAGTCACAGTTTCACCCGGGCTCACAACCTTCACTTCATTCGACAAACGCAAGGCTCAATACAAGCGTGGAAGACCATTCGGCATTCCCATTCGGCCACCGAACCAGCCTTCGTGGAAGACCATTCGGCATTCCCATTCGGCCACCGAACCAGCCTTCGTGGAAGACCATTCGGCATTCCCACTCGGCCACCGAATCAACCTACAACCGGACCAACTTACAGCCGGACCAACCTACAACCGGACCAACTTACAACCCAAACCTCTCTCCTCCCCAACCGGTCCAAACAACCACCGAATACACACCTACCACCGGTCCACACCACCACCGGTCCAAGCTCCGTGCCGAATGAAGCCTCGCTGAACCAGAATTGCCAGTCCAGATTGCTTCAGCCCGGGCCCACCAGCAGCTATATACATCCAAGACCCCTGCCCCCTACCTCACTCTATAAATAGAGGGGCAAGGGTTCAACAATGGCAGACAAGTTTGAGAGCTCAAACACGGAAGGAACTTTCAAACTACTTTCACATACTTGTACACAAAGCATTGTACTTGTAATCTGAAACAAAGAAGATAATAACATATAAAGTGGATGTAGGCACGTTCTGGCCGAACCACTATAAATCTGCGTGTCTTTTACATTTCAGCCCCTGCTTTTTTCATATTTACATAACTCATCTAAATCATTAAGAATCACATAAAATCAACTAAATCACACGACTTGGAGGTGTTTGCCCATTTTTTGCGCAAACAACTGGGAATGGCTAAAACAGGGGAGGTGCACCAAGGTTAAGTGGGTCATGCCCAAGTAGGACGAGATTTACCCTATCTAGAAGTCCCTTATTATTTCAGCTGTGTGGGAAGTTGTTGGCCACAACTACGGGGTTGTCTTGTTCAAGACTGTCCAGTAAGGGATGGTTCTGGCCTTGTGTTGTTGGGGATCGGGAGTGATCCTTGATACGGTGATCTAGGCCCCGTACTGTGACGAGCGGTATCCCAGTAGCCCTGCCATTGATGGAAACTCATTTTCCCTACGTGACCCTACGGTTTTGATTTGTATTACCCACTTTCGTGGCTAGTAGCTGGAATTTATTAGATGTAATAATTTTGGGTATTTCCTATTTTCTTGAAAACCCTAGACCTTATTATAATATCATTGGATTTCCTATCAAATGTTTTGGTTAGCGTAAGGTAAAAACTTACCCATGTTTATGTGTGGGAAGTCTTACGTGATACCTTTTGTTTTCAAATGATTTAAAGTTAAACGGCTTTAACCTGTTTACTCACACTAGACCCATGTCTGACCCGAAGTTTTTTTTTTCTTAAACTCTTGGGTACTCAAATTTTTATGACTAGCCAAGTGATCAAGTTAGGATTGTCAGATATTTTGGAAGTTGGAGCTGGGGCAAAAACGTATCTATCTATCTATTCGCTGTAGTGACATTTTGATGTTGTATTTTGGGTTGTATGGTTAGGCAGAATCTTAAATGTCTAATGTAAAGAAGTCGTATTATTTTGTGTACTCTGATATTTAAAACTATGTAATGGATATGTGTAATATTATATTTTGTTCCGTTTCCGCTGTGAGATTCTGATGTTGTTGTTCTTTTCTTTCTATCTTTTATATTTCTATCTCTTTCTTGCCTTATTGATGACATGTCTTTCTATGGATTGAAAGACGGGTCGTCATAGTTGGTATCAGAGCATAGGTTGAGAAACACCTAGGCTTTGGAGTAGTATTTATCTTGAGAGTGCGTGTTTGTAATTTTCTTATATAACTATATCTTTATCTAAATTGGTTGGGTTACCTGTCTAGGTAGCCAAAATGAGTTCAAGAGGCAGAAGGGGAAGGGTTGTAGGAAGCACATCGACCAATGATAGAAGAGGTCAGACTGATAATGAGGCTGTTAATCCAGCACCGCCTCCAGTCAGTTTTGATGCCTTATGCAAGGACTTTATCAACCTTGGAGGAGAACCATTTAAAGGGTCAGAGACTATAATTGAGGTCCAAGCATGGCTATGCTCTTGTGAGAGAATCTTTAAGAGCATGAAATTATCGGATGAGCAGAAGAGGGTAATGGCTTCATGGCAATTACAAGGAGGTGCTGCAGCCTGGTGGGATGCAGTGACAGCAAATATCCATGAGGATGAAATTTCTTGGGACAGATTTAGAGAGTTATTTGAGGAGAAATTCATGCCAACATCAGGGAAAACTCATCTGTATCAGGATTTTCTGAATTCAAAGAAAGGGAGCATGACTATAGCGGAGTACGAGACCAAATTCAACGAGTTATCTTGCTATGTTCCAGGGATTATAGACACTCCTCTCAAAAAGAAAGAGATGTTTGTGCAAGGATTGAGGCCAGAATTTCATGAAAAGATGACGGTGCACTTGAAAGGATCTTTTATGGAGTTAATTGATATGGCATTAAGATATGAGGATTTGATGAATAAGAGATCAGTGGCACCAGTAGCATCATCAGGACAGAATTCTTTCAACCCAAATAAGAGGAAATTCAATCCCAATTGGAGGAAGCAAAACAAGAAGAAGCCTGGAAGAAACAATGGACCTCGCAAATGCTATATATGTCAACAAGAAGGCCACTTGGCAAATAAGTTTCACAGGAAAGGATCTCAGCAATAGCAGCATTATAGTGGGCCAAGTTCGGCTTTGGTTCATAAATCTCTATGCTTCAACTGCCACCAACCAGGTCATATTATCAAGGATTTCCCGCTCCTTCATAAAGTCCAGCAGAATAAGGTATTTTTTTTAGAAGGTGCACCATCAACTTCATCTAAGGGCAAGGGAGTATTGGAAGGTACATTACATTTAGATGGCAAGTATATTAAAGTTTTGTTTGATTCTGGTGCTTCTTTGAGTTTTATTTGTCTGGAATCTGTAGAGAAGTTCTTTCTTACCCCTAGTAGTGTAGACAATCCCATCTTTGTATCTAATCCTATAGGAGGGGTAACCAAATTACATATGATCTGTAAGGATTTGAGGATTTACTATCTAACCTATAGTTTTTATTATAACCCTTATGTGTTGGATTTTAAGGGGTTTGACCTTATATTGGGGATGGATTTGCTTGATAAGTATAAGGCTATCCTAAATTGTGATGAGAGAATAGTTTCGTTGGAAACTGATCTGGGTAGAATTGCTAGAGTAATTTGTGATAACTCTGGAATTCACTTGATTAGTCTTTTACATGGAGTTGAGACTTTTCAAGAGGAGGTTGAAGATATCGAAGTGGTCCAAGATTTCTCAGATGTATTTGAGGAAGTCAAGTGTTTACCTCCACACCGAGAGATAGAGTTTCGCATAGATTTGGTTCCAGGAGCAGTATCAGTAATTCAGCCTAGTAGAAGGATGGCTCCTAGGGAGAGGAAGGAGCTTGTGAAACAAACTCAAGATCTGTTGGAGAAGGAATTGATTAGGCCCAGATTTTCTTGTTGGGGTTCTGCTGCTGTGTTTGTCACCAAGTCGGATGGGTCGCTAAGGTTCTGTGTAGACTACTGAGAGTTGAACAAAGTGACCATTCGAAATAAGTATCCACTTCCTCGTATTGATGATCTCTTCGACCAGCTGCATGGAGCTTTAATCTTTTCTCAATTGGATTTAGCATCAAGTTTCCATCAGTTAAGGGTAGCTGAGGACAGTATTCCCTTAACTGCATTTAGGGGACCTAATTGTTTCTATGAGTGGTTGGTTATGCCTTTTGGGTTAAGCAACGCTCCTGCCTATTTTGTCGACCCGATGAACCGAGTCTTTCGAGATATATTGAATAAGTTCGTTCTGGTGTTCATCGATGATATCCTGGTCTACTCTAAGTCTAAAGAAGAGCACAAGCAGCACTTGAGAATAGTATTCGAAACTCTGAGAAGGCATGTTCTGAAGGCGAAGTTCTCTAAGTGCCATTTTTGAAAATCAGAAGTAAAATTTTTGGGACACATTGTTTCTGGTGAGGGAATCTCGGTAGATCCAGTGAAGGTTGAGAGTATATCGGAGTGGAAGCAGCCTCGGACACCGATTGAAGTTCGCAGTTTTCTGGGATTGGCTGGTTACTACAGGAAGTTTATTAAGGATTATTCCAAGATCTCTTCGTATCTAACCAAGCTGACAAGAAAGGGAGCTAAATTCAAGTGGACACCGGAATGTGAGAAGGCTTTCCAAAACTGAAGACAAAATTGACTAGTGTTCCTGTGTTGGCTATTCCAGATCGAAAGGGCAAGTTTGAGGTTTATACGGATGTCTGTATAGTTAGGTTGGGTGCAGTTCTGATGCAAAATGGTAGGGTAATTGCGTATGCGAGTCGACAATTGAAGCCACATGAAAGGAACTATGTTACGAATGATCTAGAGTTGTTAGCCATTATTTTTGCTTTAAAAATCCAGAGGCATTATCTTTTGGGAGAGAAGTTCGAGTTATTTTCGGATCACAAACCGTTGAAATATCTTTTCTCTCAAAAGGATCTTAATCTGAGGCAGCAGCGATGGGTCGAGTTTTTAGCGTCGTATGATTTGGATATTCTGTATACCCCGGGAAAGGCGAATGTTGTGGCAGATGCTCTTTGTAGGAATGCATTTCTGTCTCTTTTGGAAGTGGTTCCATCTCTTTTGGAAATGATTTCAAGCAAGCAAGAATCTGATAAAATGTTGAAAAGAATCATCAAAAGAGTTAGGAAAGGTCAGTGTCCTAGTTTTGAGATTGATGGCCAAGGAACATTGAGGATTAACGGGAGGATTTGTGTTCCGAATGATAGGGATCTGAGACAGGAGGTGTTGTCAGAGAGTCATCGTTCCAGATTAAATATTCACCCGGGAATCTCAAAGATGTATAGAGATATGAGAAGAGTTTTCTGGTGGCAGGACATGAAGAAAGATATTGCTAGATTCGTTAATAGTTGTGCTATCTTCTAGCAAGTTAAAGGAGATCAGCAGAAGTCAGCCGGTTTGTTGCAACCTTTGGAAATCCCGATGTGGAAGTGGGAGATTATTTCGATGGATTTCATCGACGGTTTACCTAGAACCATGAAGGGAAATGAAGGAATATGGGTGATTGTTGATCGCCTAACTAAAAGCGCTCATTTTATATCGGTTAAGGCAACTCGTGCTGCAGCTTCTCTGGCAGAGATTTTCTTGAGAGAGATAGTCAAATTGCATGGTGTACCAGTTAGTATAGTAAGTGATCGAGATTGTATCTTCACCAGCAAGTTCTGAGAGGCTTTGCAATCAGCTATGGGAACGAGTTTGAGATTGAGTGAAGCATATCATCCCCAGACTGATGGGCAGACGGAGAGGCTTAATCGAATTCTAGAAGATATGTTGAGGGCATGTGTATTGGATTTTGGTGGATCGTGGGAATATCATCTACATCTAGTGGAATTCTCTTATAATAACAGTTACCAAGAAAGTATTAAGATGGCTCCCTATGAAGCTCTGTATGGAAGACCGTGTAGATCCCCAGCCTGTTGGACAGAGTCGAAAGACCGTCTTGTGCTTGGACCAGATCTGACCCACGAAGCATCTGCTAAAGTTGAGCTTATCAAGAAACGGATGAGAGCTGCTCAGGATCGTAAAAAGAAATATGCAGATAAAAGACGAAGACAATTGGAGTTCGAGATTGGTGATTTAGTCTTTGTCAAAGTTTCACCTATTAAAGGAGCAGTAACATTTGGGAAGACAGGGAAACTCGCCCCGAGATGTATCGGTCCATTCCAAGTGCTCGAGAGGATTGGTGGTGTAGCATACAGGATTGAATTGCCAGTCCGAATGGTTGGAATTCACAATGTTTTTCACGTATCTCATCTGAGGAAATACGTGCCCGATCCATCTCTTATTGTGGAGCCAGCTGTGTCGGAAGACTTAGAGGTTGAGCCGGACTTATCAGTTGTCAGACATCCTATTCAAATTTTTGATCAAGACGAGAGGCAACTCAGGAGCAAGATAGTGAAGCTTGTTAAAGTCCAGTGGAGTGAGGATCCCAGAGATTGTACCTAGGAGACTCTGGATAGTTTTAGGAAGGCTTATCCGGATATGTGTCTGGATAGCTAACGATGTTTCTGTTGGATGTATTATTGTTTGGATGTTTTGTTTGTTGGTTGCTTATGTATGGATAATATATATGCTTGAATTGTTGAAATAAAATGAAAATTTTGGATTATCTTTTGTTTAAATTTCGGGGATGAAATTCTTTTAAGGGGGGAGGAATGTGATATTCCGGAATTTCAAACCAAATTTAAATGTGATAATCTCTTTAATAAGTTAATTAAAATTGATAAAATTGTTATTTTAAACAATAATAATAATTGTGTTGTAAATATATTGATTTTAAATGGAATTAATACATACAAATGCAAAATGGATTTGTTAAAATCATATGCATATACCATATTGATTTTTAAATTGAATTTGAAATTTAATTTGAATTTGGATTGTTAAATTGAAATTCAAAATATAGTTATTTATATCTTAAATCATACATTAGTTTTAAAGTGTATTTTTATGATTTAATTTAGAATATAAAATTTGTTTTATATTAATTTCTTTTAAAAAGAATTGATTTATATAATTAAAAATGTATTTTAAAATTAGAAAATTAATTATAAAAACATTTAAAAATCTATTTTTGCATGAGAATTACATGTGTTAATTTGTAAATCCCTCTTATACTGTGTTAAGAAAATAAACATGTTTAGTGACAAGTGTCACATTTATATATTATTTTCTTTAATTTTAATAAAACAAAAATTTAATCTATAAAAGTTTACTTCATCTTCTTCATTTAAATTTTCTCATCTCATTTTCAAAAAACAAAAAATAAATCACTACTTCAAAACAAATCTGAAATTTCATAAATCTCCACCCTTTTAACCCAAAAAGTAAAAAAAACTCAAATTCATTTCAAAGTTTCCAAATCTACAAACAAAAATACAAAAAACTGTAAAATCAAATTCCAGTAAAAAACAATTCAAGCTCTTTCCACAGTTTCAAATCTAAATCTCAGATTCGAATTCAAGTTAAGAAGCAAATAAGTGCACCTGAGTTTCAAAGCATTTCCTCTGCAATTCAAATCTGAATTTCCAGTTGTGAAGATCTGCAAAATAACTTTTACAGATTTTGCAAAAAAAATTGGAAGCTCTGCTTTTAAAATAAGAACTAGGTGAGTAAACACATAAATTTAAAAAGAATTTACGAAGTTAATATCTTACATGTGACATCTCTGATGAATCTTTGCTTGCATGTGTATGTTTAAGCTTCTATGAATATGCATGTTGATTCTGTGTATATTGAAATGAGTATTCATCTCTGTTTTGAAATTACAGAGCCCAGAGAAGGAAAAAAATTCAAATCTCCTAATCCAGTTACAACTAGACTTAAAGTTTCAAATCAAACATGATTATAGGATCATAATCTAACTTTTAAAATTTTGGTTAAGGATTTTAAATATGAAACTTTCTGAAACAAAGAAAAACAGTAAAAATCTTTTAAATGTGATAAAATCAATCATTTTATTTTCTAGATTCGAGTATGCAACTAGAATCAACATTGAAAAACTTGATTTTTAATAACAAAATCAAGAGTTTTAGATTGGTATTTTTGGAGCATTTCTAGGATGACCAGAAATGACATATTGATCAAAATCTGGTGACTGGGTGGATTTGAGTAGTCGTGGCTTGGGTTGGAGCTTGTATGGTGATCGGCGAACCTAATAAAAATCGTGGAGGAAGTGATTGATCATCGTGGAGTTGGAAATTGGGTGAACTAGGGTTTAACACTGTGATTGGGTTGCGATTGGAAATGGGGTGACTGGGGAATTTGTGGTGAATCGAGTGGCGCAAGAAGAAGGGGATAGTTGCGTGGAAGGCTTGCGGTGTTGTGGCCAGAATTTCAGGAAGTACGGTGGTCGACGTCGTGGGTTCGATGGATTTTCTGGTGAAGTGATTGTTCCAGATGTATGCGAGCTGCCTCGTTTTCGATTGGAGTTGCGCGATGGATGGTCAGGGGTCGGAATCGAACCAGTGGTCGATAGGGGACATGCGTGTGGTGTCGCTGGAGGTGGCGGCGACGTTGACACTTCGTACATGTGCACGGTGTCAGGGGGTTGTGTTAGAGAGGGAACGTATCGTTGTAACTCGAAGTGTTGATCGAGTAAGAGAGGTTTTTGCTCACGTTGATGCTCGGGTTGATGTTGTTTTGTTCATGCCTAGATTCGAGTATGGAGTTGTTTTCTTTCCAGTTATATGAAGTTTAAATTTTTAACTTAAGCTAAAGAAAGAAAAAGGAAAGGGAGAAGAAGAATGGAACTCGAATTTGTCTTAAGTTTGGGTCAGGTCGAACCCAAAGCGAAGTTGAGGTCTAAAAAGTTTTCCAAACAAGTTTTAAAATTTTAAATTTAAATTGATTTAAAGTATATTATGATAAACGTTAAAACTCTTTGTTTTAAGAAGTTTATACTTTGATAACTAAATTTGAGATGTTATGTATCTCTTTACATTTAACTTTTAAAAAGTAATTAAGTTTAAACAAAGTAGAAATGTTTTAAATATGTGATAATTTTAAGTAATTAATGAAATTGATTTGTTTTGAAAGTTAATTAAAGTTTTATGGTTAAAGATTACTTTAACTAATAAAGTAATTAAAGTTAAATTAATTAATAATTTTAGATTAATTAATTTATAAAGATTAATTAATTAATTAATTATGGATTAATTAATTGATAATTAAGAATTGATTTAATTAAGAAATTAAGGATTTATTTAATTATAATTAATATATAATTAATTAAGTAATTAAATATTAATTAATAAATGATTAGTAATTAATTAATTAAGTGATTAGTGATTAATTAATTAATAATTAAGATTTAATTAATTAATAATTAGGGTTGATTAATTAAGTAATTAAATATTAATTAATTTATAATTAATAGTTAATTAATTAATGGTTAAGAATTAATTAATTAAATGATTAAGGTTAACTGATTATAATTAATTAAGTAATTAAGATAAATTAATTCAAAATTTGTAATCAATTAAGCTATTAATTAAGATTAATTAATTGTTAAGTAAGGATTAATTAGTAATTAATTAAGGAATGATTAATTTTCAATCAAATTATTAGAGTTATTAATTAATAGTTAAAGGATAATTAAGTAATTAATTAAAGAATAATTAATTGATAATGAGGTTAATTAAGAAGTGATTAATTAATTAAATGGTTGTGATTAATTAATTAATGATTGGTTAAGCAAGGTAAAGTGATTAACTATTAAGTAATTAATTTAATTTGAATTAATTAAATTAATTATAATATGAATTAGAGATATGTTTGCTTATGGATGATTGTTTTGAATTGAATGTCTGGATTTGGTTGATATCTGTTGGATGATAATCTGAGATATCTGTGATGAGATATTGTATATATCTATGATAGATGTCGTTATTATCTATGGATAATGCTACGTGAATTCAATGTTTAAAATTGAGTTGAATTGTTTAAACCTTTAAACAACTTGACCTTTAAGATGGCGTTTGGATTTCGATGAGACCGGGATCGGGAATCAAGTTTGATTTTCCGAAAACCACATCGATCCAAGTTAAACGTTAGGTCGTGACATCTCGAAGTGAAGATCGAGATGGAGTTTCAAAGTGCAAGGGTTATTGTCGTTAACTCTGAGGGTGATTCCAAAATGAGTGTAACGAAATAATGCCTTCGGTTTCGTTCGAACCCGGAACGAACTTGTATGGATTGAATGCTTTCAGCACATCGTCAGGTGGATGATAGCATTCTAAGAGATGTGTTCTATAAAGGTAATCGTAGCCTCAAGCCTTATCAACCGGGAATGGCTAAAACAGGGGAGGGGCAGTAAGGTTAAGTGGGTCATGCCCAAGTAGGACGAGATTTACCCCTTTCTAGAAGTCCCTAATTATTTCGACTGTGTGGGAAGTTGTTGGCTACAACTGCGGGGTTGTCTTGTTCGGGACTGTCCAGTAAGGGATGGTTCTGGCCTTGTGTTGCAGGGGAGTGATTCTTGGTACGGTGATCTAGGCCCCGTACTGTGACGGATGGTACCCCAGTAGCCCTGCCATTGATGGAAAATCATTTTCCCTACGTGACCCTACGGTTTTGATTTTTATTACCCACTTTCGTGGCTAGTAGCTGGAATTTAATAGATGTAACAATTTCGGCTATTTTCTATTTACTTGGAAACCCTAGACCTTATTATAATATCACTGGATTTTCTGTCAAATGTTTTGGTTAGCGTAAGGTAAAAACTTACCCATGTTTATGTGTTGGAAATCTTACGCGATACCTTTTGTTTTCAAATGATTTCAAAGTTAAACAACTTTAACCTGTTTACTCACACCAGACTCATGTCTGCCCCGGAGTTTAATTTTTTTTTCTTAAACTCTTGGGTACTCAAATTTTTATGAGTAGCCAAGTGATCAGGTTAGGATTGTCAGATATTTTGAAAGCTGGAGCTGGGGCCCAAACGTATCTATCTATTTATCTATCCGCTGTAGTGACATTTTGATGTTATATTTTGGGTTGTATGGTTAGGCAGACTCTTAAATGTCTAATGTAACGAAGTCGTATTATTTTGTGTACTTTGATATGTAAAACTATGTAATGGATATGTGTAATATTATATTTTGTTTCGTTTCCGCTGTGAGATTCTGATGTTGTTGTTCTTTTCTTTCTATCTTTTCTATTTCCATCTCTTTCTTTTCTTATGGATGACACGTCTTTCTATGGATTGAAAGACGGGTCGTCGCATATATAACCGATATGCAATACACTTGCAAACAAATACATACTCTACTACATAAAGAGATATTTATTTTTAAACAGCATATTACATATATTACGTAATATAGGAAACAGCTTGCAACATACACAAATCAACAAGTACATCCGAAAGTAAATGCAGACAATTTGAAATTTTATATGTAAACATATATGAGCATATATATATATATATATATATATATATATATATATATATATATATATAGTATGTATAAATAACAAAGATGGTTGCTCATAAGCCTTGTATATTGTCTATTATACAATCTTAAATAAAATTCCACTTTTTATACTTCAAATACAAATAAAATATACAACTGTATATAATATATCTACACACTTATATATTATATAGACAATATGCGTTTACACATATTTATCTAAAAGTAAATGAAAAACTTGTAATACCAATTATATATATATATATATATATATATAACCAGTAAACGAACCGTTGATACAAAATATATACAATATATCTAACGGTAAACTTGAAATGCAAATCATATAAAGTATATAATTAACAATATATGAAACTTGTTAACCACTTTATTTAATACTTTAAACATAAATATATATATATATATATCTGGAGTGTGAATTCTATGTGATAGACAATATATACATGTATAAAACTTAATGAGTTGCAAACTGTACGTGTAAAAAAACTTGTATACACCTATATATATAACACTCGAAAACCCAAACACACACACACAGATATATATATATATATAACAAATTATAATATACCATAAATTATAAATAATCTAACTTTTATAAACAGTAGATATTATGAAACTTATTCTATATGATGGAAAACTGGGGGGTGTGTGTGTGTATAACTCAAATTATATAATACTTAAAGAGCCCAAACGTATGTACACTTAAACATAAATATACCCTGACATGATATATATATATATATATATATATATATAGTGTAATTATATAAACACCCTGTATACTATACTCATTATATATATATATATATATATATATATGTTCCCCTAAATATATACCTTTAAGAAAGATGAGAAAGTGGAGGGTTGTGCCAATCCGAAGGTGGCGAGTTCGGCCAGAAGATGATCGTTGGCAGACCGGGGTAGGGCGCAGAGGAGAGAGATAGTGGAGCATGGTGGTAAATGCGGAGGCGCGGGCTGGCGTTGGAGAGCTTGTTGTCGGAGAGGAATAGAGGCGATTTCAGGTCGGATTGGCTTTGGATCATCGGCCAGTCATAGGCCAGCTGGAGTGTGGAGGCCTGACTGGACGTGGGTCTGAGCTCGGAGCTACGGGCGGATACGTCTCCCATTGGGTTGTTCGAGCATTGGTAGGAAGAAATAGGAAGAAAATGAAGGTATGTTTTCTCTTGTATATATATATATAAATTATACATTAGTATTCAAACGAAAAGACAAAGCAAAAGAGGGAAGGAGAACCGGTCAATACAAACATTGGAACCAGTAAAATATTGAACAGCTAGAATGACAAAAGTCAAGCCTACTGAATTTCAGTGAATAATAGCCAGTGACTGTTCATTATCTCTCAACTGTACACAGAAAAGACACGATGAATAAATGAACGGACAAAAGAATTCAGAAAGTTCAAAACCATACCGAAACAAAATCGTTTTGTCGATCCTTCAGCGAACCGGACTTCAAAACACAAGATTGAATATATCGTAGAGATCATTACGACGAGATGATCAAAATGGTATACAGATATAAGTGGTACGATCACCCGGTCAAAAGTCGATAATCGGTACTGATATTCGTTGCTATCCCATATGAAAAAAATCCAACTGGAGGTAGAAACTTTTGAATTTCGCGAAACGAATTTCGCAGTCTGATTCAGAGTGTTCTAAATAAATTTTCTCATGTTGACATATTTAGGTTTCAGAAAACTTTTAAATTCAACAGTTATTAACTGATTTAGATTTAAATAAAACTACGCAATAAAAATAAACTTTCATATTATCTGATGAAAATTTACCAGTTGCTATGTTAAAACAGACGTGTTCCAAGTATTAAATTTTTATTTCAAATTTTTTTTATTTAAAATTTCACAAAATTTCAGTTAAATATGTAAATAAAACAAATAAAATTATTATAAATTTACGGGTCGTTACATCGGATCTCTTGATCATTAAGGATCCGGTCATGCTGTTGAGGAATGCATAGTTGTTCGGATGAAGCTGAGCTAAAGCCAGTCTCGTAAAACGAGAACTTATTGGATATATTGATTAAATG
This sequence comes from Allium cepa, assembly GCA_030765085.1. NCBI lineage: Eukaryota > Viridiplantae > Streptophyta > Magnoliopsida > Asparagales > Amaryllidaceae > Allium > Allium cepa. Next base: position 104,885,340 of record CM060937.1, on the reverse strand, counting down.
GTGCGACGCCTTCTGCCAAGCAGATATACCTATTACATGTTGTATACTCATCTAGCCGATGGTGTGCTCTTTGGTAGAGCATCAGAACCAGCATGTCCTCAATCAAAATACTATATTTATTGCAAACTCTCCTAGGATATCATTCTTTGATTTTTGTTGTGACGAAATAACATAGATCATCTAGTATAACTGCGCTATCAAGAGTACTAGGGGTAGTTCAACTTCTAGGCCTTCTACAGGCTCTACTCAAACTTTTGAATAGGTTATTCTACTTGTGGATTTTTAGGTTATGGTACAGGCTGCACTAGAGTTTTTTGATCAGATGGAGCTAGAGTCAAGCTTGACTGGGTGTTTAATTCAGCATATCTAGACATTGATGGACCTGCAGCTTGAGCAAAGAGATGCTTATAATGTTTATAAGCCATAGATATCAAAAATCAACACGTAATTAATATCCGATTAATTAAAAGTGGTGCCCCAAGCTAGAGTGAAAGCCTAGTGCAGTGTCATGCGGTGATGATTTTCGATGTTGTGCAATAGTTCATTTGCAATTTTGGGCGTTATCTGAAGGAATTGTCATTGCTGATTATCCCAACAGAACTTCGCATCATTGATCATGCCTTAGAAATGCTCAAGAATTCAGGGGATGATTTGAACAGTGACCAATAGTACAACTCCCATGAGAGTATTTAACCCTTGGTGGATTTCGTTCCTTTTTCACTTTATTCCTCCATCCAACGCACTGCCATCGACATGGAGTTCATCGATCACTATTGCAGAAAAATCATTTCACAGAGTTGAAAAAACGCTACCAAAACTTTTAGTAGCGTTTCGACAAACGCTGGAATACGACATGCAACTAAAAGTCTGAAAGTTTTAGTTGCGTTGTAATAAAAGCTACCAAAAAAAACATATTATTGTGTTTCTGAAACCCTACAAAAGTTTTCTTTTGGCCATCTTCAAAATGCAACAAAAGTATTACTTTCGTCCTTTTTTTCTTAAGCCTTTTTTCACGCTACTATAATATTTTCGCAGCATTTCATCTATCCTGCTATATATTTTTTGCTACATTTTTTCTCCGCTACAATATTTCTTTGTAAATTGCATTTTTTTCCCCATAGCACTTTTGAAATGCTAGTAAAACTTATTGCTTGATGCACAGTAAATTTTAATCGTCCATTTACTGTTAATGGCTTGTATCATTTTCGACAATCACTTATAAATAATAATAGCCATATTAAAACCAACAACCAGTCAAATAATTATCATTTTCAAACCAACATCGATAATCAACATATTCAAATAATTGAAAAAACACGTTAACCGCATATCAAGTATAATATCCATAATCATTTCAATAATAGTATTTCGACAAAAATGCGAATTCACATACCACAATCGTTTACAAACAAGTCTGCACAACTAGTATGAACAAAATATTATAATATACAACGGTTAAAGTCTTGTTCATGGCTTAATTACCATAATTCTTTGATGTGGCTATTCTTCACTTCGGAAATGCTAATTACATGTACACAAGTATAACGGTCAACGGTTAGAATACAAGTCCTGATAATTTACGTGTGCTCATGATGTATGAACTACATGCATAATTACGTATAATATATATATATATATATATATATATATATATATATATATATATATAAGAATAGCAAGAGCATTACTCTTGACATTAACATTAGCAAGAGCATTTGCATCCTTATTGACCATACTTATTGACATTAACAGCAAGAGCATTAGCATAAGTATTTTAATTCATTGGCTAAGAAAGAACGTTTTATGCTTCTTCAAGATTCGTGCAACTAATTCATACAAGCTTCTATGTGATATCCAATTACTTCAGCAATTAGCGCACTTCCCTATGTCACTGATATGAGGAGGAGAACAGTGAACAAGGATAGGCCAACGATTTTAAATTGTTTAATAATAATAGCAAGAAGATATACATTTAAAATGCAACTGGTGGTGTAGGTTTTTATTAAATTAATTATCACACTATTTTATTTTTTTGTTTGTAGGTACACACGCTTTTAACATAGAGCATCAAGAAGGTGGACTTCTAAAGCACTTGAAAAAATTAAATTCCTGATTTTGACTTTGAGATGCAGCCTTACACCTTCAGCTGTAAAGTGATTTATATTGCATTATTAGCGTGGTAAAGTACGCATGTTAGAGTTTCAAGTTTTAGATTATAGGCATGTTAAAGATATTATTTTTATAATTAAAATGCTCTCACAAGTCACAGCTCATGACTACAAACTAGTGTGAAATAATTTTTATTAAGTTACCCTACCTGTTAGAAAGTATATTTAGCGACAGAAAGCAAGATTGGTTCTTCTTTTACCAGAGAAGATTTTTGATTTCAGAATAATAAGTCCTTGGTTTGAACTTTGACTTTTGCATTTGCGTTTTCAATATGTAGTTCAAAAATTGTGGAAGTGGACGGGGTGATAAATCATAGCTATTACAACAAATGGGAGAAAGATGAAAGGAAAAGATAGTTTGACGTGTTTTTCATGTTTCCCAAAAGTTGGAAAACAAGTATCAAATTTTTTTAATTTAATATTTCAAAAATATTTTCCAAATTGATCGTTTCAGAAATCCAATAAATTTCAATTGTCAAATAAAAGACAAAATTGAAACATGCAAACCAAACAAGGCCTAATAAGCTGAAAAATGAATATTCTTAGTTTAGTTTTTAGATATTTTCGTTCAAAGAGGGTTGAAAATATAGTTAAAAGTAATATTTTAATCAAAATATACATTTTGTATGCTATCCAACCATACCCTAAATGAAATTTCATGAATGAATATGCAGGATAAGGTCGGATCATGGTTCAGCAATCCAGAAATAGGAGCAAGTGGCGTGACAGTGGGTGGTTGGGTTGGAAAATACCTCAAAGCAAGGAATACAACAAATAATGATTTAGAAGATTATGATGTCATAGCTTCATCTGAACTTTCTATCAAAAAGTGAAAAGTAGAAACCTTTACCATTTAGTATAACAACTTCTCTGGATGGTGATAATGATTTCAATGATCCAGGAATTATTGATAGACCACAACAATGGTCTATAGATGACAACCTATCTACATGTTGGTATAATCGATATGCATACATGATATAAATAGGTGATAAAAAGAATAAGACTAGTAAATGATTTGAGATGTGACGACCCGCCCTTCTACTCATAGAAAGACGTATCATCAATAAGAAAAGAAAGGGATAAAAATAGAAAAGAAAAGAAAGAAAGAATAACAACATCAGAATCTCACAACGGAAACGGAACAAAATATAATACATCACATAACAATTACATAGTTTTACATATATCAGAGTTATACAATATCACACACATGATAGTGATGCATACATCTGTCACTACATACATCCAAAATACAACATACATCAACTAACACAGCGGAACTAGATATATATATATATATATATATATATATATATGTATGTATGTATGTATGCCTTGACTCCTGCTCCAAACTCCTCCAGAAACTATCACTCCAAAATCTATCACTTGGCTACTCATAAAAATTTGAGTACCCAAGAGTTTATAGAAAACAGAAATAAACTCTGAGTCAGACATGGGTCTGGTATGAATAAACAGTTTAAAGTTGTTTAACTTTGAAAAACATTTAAAAAAAGGTATCACGTAAGACTTTCCATACATAAACACAGGTTACCTTAAGCTAACCAAAACAATTTTATAGGAAATCCAGTGATATTATAATAGTGTCTAGGGTTTTCAAGTAAAATACAGAAATAGCTGCAATGCTTACATCTCACATTCCAACATAGTTGGGCATAGTCAAAACGTACGACACTTATTGGAGATTGGATTCCATACAATGGCAGGGCTACTAGAGTACCGCCCGTCATAGTACTGGCCCTAGATCAACATACCGAGGATCACTCCCGACACCCTACAACACAAGGCCGGAACAATTCCTTACTGAACAGTCCCAAACAAAATAACCCCGCGGTTGTAGCCAGCAACGCCCACTTAGCCGAAATAAAAAGGGACATCTAGACAGGGGTATATCTCGTCCTTCATGGGTGCTACCCACCTAACCATGCTGCACATCCCCTGTTTTAGCCATTCCCGGTTGATGAGGCTTGAGGTTACGATTACTTTAATAGAACATATCTCTTCGAATGCTCATCGTCCACCTGACGATGTTCTGAAAGCATTCAATCCATACAAGTTCGTTCCGGGTTCGAACGAAACCGAATGCATTATCTCGTTACACTCGTTTTGGAATCACCCTCAGAGTCAACCACAATAACCCTTGCATTTTGAAACATCAACTCGATCTTCATTTGGAAATTTACGGCCTAACGTTTAATTTGGATCGATGTGGTTTTCGGATAATCATAATTGACACCCGATCCCGGACTCATCGAAATCCAAACGCCATTTTAAAGGTCAAGTTGTTTATTAGTTTAAACAGTTTAATTCAACACTTTGAATTAACATAGCATTTATCATAGATATATCATACACAATCATCATAGATATCAATTTATTAGTTACTTCTTAATCAATTTATTAAATCTTAATTACTCAATTAATTACCCCTTAATTATTAATAATAACCTAATTATTAATTAATAAAACTTAATTACCATTTACTAACCACTGATTACTTAATTAATCAATTATTAATTCTTAATTAAATTACTTAATTAGTAAACTACTAATAATACATTAATTAACTTTAAGTAGTTAATTACCATTTATTTATCACTTAATCGTTACTTAACCAATCTCCAGTTACAATTATAAAGTAATCATTCTTAATTGCTTTCTAAAATAATTAATTAATATTAATTATTTATCTTAACATTTAAAAGAAATCTTCTTTAACCTTTGAAAATCAATTTATTTACTAACTACAAAACTTAAATGTTAATTAATTTAATACTTAACTTAAATTAATTACTTAATTAAAATATTAATTAAGAGTTAAAAACATTGTAAAGTATTAGCTAAAATAATTAAAACTTGTATTAAAGTCTTAACTTAAGTTATTAAACATTTATTCAGTCGACAATGCTTAAACTTGTTGGAAAACAATTTACTTAACTTTATTATTTTTATTATTTGCAGTTCTGAAAACCCGAGAACTTCCCCTGTTTACTCGAGTAACACTTTGAGTTTCTTACTGTTTCACCCTAGACATCCCTTGTACCCTCTCTTACTCCATCTTCTTCTTCTTCTTTTTTCTTTCAGATAAGTTGAAGTTTAAACTTAAGATATAGTATCAATAAATCATGTTCACTCACTCGATTATAACCCGAAGCAACCCCTTCGTTTACTCGAGTAACAACTCGAGATCGATCACCAATAGCGACACTGACACACACTCGCGCCGTACACGTGCACGGCGACGCACCGTAGCTCCGGCGAACTCCATCACCTCAAGTAAGTCGCGAATCTCACAAATACTCGAAAACCAAACACGATTCGCCTCCAAAAAATTTCAAATCGAAAATAAGCCTCCTACTCAAAACCTGAAGCTCAACCCAACACACAAAACCACCTCACCTCCGTCGCTCAGGCCACCGGAGATGCTCATAATCCATCCACACCACGATAACACCCTATGCTACCATTTTCCAGAGTTGCGCGATGCATGATCACGTATAGAAGACGAACTTGTCTCATTTCTTAACCATAACAAAAATGAACCTTAAACCCTAAAATGATCTCGACCCATCAATATATGCAATGGAATTTTTTTTTGATAATTTTCTCGAAATAATCGATGTTCATACTTGCTTCAAACCAAATTCCAACATTTAAAATTGATTCGATTGTCAAAAAATGGATAAAATGCAAATTTTGTTCAAATACAAACTGCTCTTAGAATTCTAAACTAAAAATCTTCATTTTTGTTTTAAAAATCTTAATTTGCATTGAAGATTCAAGTTATGAACTTGAATTAATATTTTACAACAATCGAATTTATCAAAATACTTCTTGTTTGCCTGTAAAACATGAATCCAGTAGTGTATTTCTCTAACAGGTTTAAAACAGCTTTTAAAAAATCCTGATTAAAGTTTAATCATCTTGTTTTGTTGAAAAATTAAAGCTTAGCAATGATTAGAAGAAAATAAATTTGAGTTTGAATAATATTCAATCCTGTAACTAATAACAGAGGAGATCAATATATTCATTGAACAACATGTATATATACACAGATCCATATTCAAAAATGAGATACATACAACACCATATAATCAGTGAATCATCTTTACTGTTTTCAATTAAACTTAAAACTTTAAAGATTATGTTTACTCACCTGAAAATTCTGTGAACTGAGAATAATTTATTGTTTTGAAAACTGCAGTATGAATCTGCCCTGAGTTATTTCTGTTCTTTTTTGAATTGAGTGATGTTTTTAGTTTTGAAAAAAAAATGAAGATGCTGATTATATGTTTTCTGGTTTTCTTAAGTTGTTACTGAACGAACTAAGTAGAAGATGCATGCATATATATAGAAGAGCTGTTTTCTTCTTCTTCTTTTTTGTTTTGATCAGATTTTCTTCCTGAAAATGAAAAGATTTGTAAAATTTTGAATTGACTTAATTTTGGCTGAGATGATGGCATTTAATGCCTTGGTTTCTTAATTTGTTTACATACTATTATTATTTATTTTTGATGTATATAGATACTTTGTATAAAGATATTTGTTTTATTATCTTCTAGCTTGCCACCATATACATATTTTTGACTGGTATTATTTTATACCTTATGCTTACAAATTTTCGGCTTATGTTGCAAGCATACGATAACTACTTAATTCTTGCTTTTATTTTTATTTCTATTTTGTATTTTAACTATCAACATTTAAATTATATTCATATGTTTTACTTATATTTTATACTTATATTTTATATTAATAGAATTTCATTTTATTTTAAACATTATCATCTATATTGCATTTATATATATTTACCAAATGTTAATAAGATAAAGCATTTTAATTCAATTATATAAGAGAGATTTCATTGTACATATTTTTAAGAGATTTATTTTTAAATTTCCAAATCAAATTTTCCTTTTCAATATACAAATGTATATAAGTAAATGGCAAATATTTCCAAAAGTCTTATTCATTTTAAAATGATAAGTTTACTTTTTATTTAATTGGATTAAATATTTATTAAAATTATGGCCAAAATTCCGGGTCATTACATTCCTCCCCTCTTAAAAGAATTTCATCCTCGAAATTTAAGACAAAAGATAATTCAAAAGCTTTGATACCAACCATTCAAACATATATATCATTCATACATTAGCAAACAGCCAAACAATTCATTATAACAAACATCACTAGCTATCTGGATGCAAATTCGGATAGGCTTTCCTAAAATTATCCAAAGTTTCCCAGGTGCAATCTTTGGGATCCTCACTCCACTGCACTTTGACAAGCTTCACTACCTTGCTTCTGAGTTGCCTCTCGTCTTGATCAATAATCCGAACTGGATTCTTGACCAGGGTCAAATTCGACTCGACCTCCAAATCTTCCTGGACTACTGGTTCTACAACTAATGATGGATCAAGAACAAATTTCCTTAGATGGGATACATGAAATACATTATGAATTCCAAACATCCGTTCTGGCAATTCAACTCTGTAAGCTACAGCACCAATCCTTTCCAAAATCCAAAATGGTCCTATATATCTCGGGGCAAGTTTTCCCGTCTTTCCGAATCTAATAGCTCCATTGATCGGGGAAACTTTGACAAAAACTAAATCACCAATCTCGAATTCCAATTGTCTCCTTCTCTTATCTGCGTACTTCTTCTGACGGTCCTGAGAAGCTTTAATCCTTTTCTTGATAAGCTCTACTTTAGCAGAAGCTTCTCGAATCAAATCTGGTCCAAGCACAAGACGATCTTTCGACTCTATCCAACAGGATGGGGATCTACGCCGTCTTCCATAAAGAGCTTCATAAGGTGTCATCTTAATACTTGCTTGGTAACTGTTATTATAGGAGAATTCTACCAGATGAAGATGGTCTTCCCACGATCCACCAAAATCCAAAACACAAGCTCGCAGCATATCTTCTAAAATACAGTTCGGCCTCTCTGTCTGTCCGTCTGTCTGAGGATGATAGGCTGTACTCAATCTCAAACTTGTTCACATAGCTGATTGCAGAGCCTCCCAGAATTTGCTAGTAAAGATAGGATCACGATCACTTACTATGCTAACAGGAACACCATGCAATCTGACTATCTCTCTCAAGAAAATCTTTGCAAGAGAAGCTGCAGTACGAGTTGCCTTAACGGGTATAAAATGGGCGCTCTTAGTTAACCGATCCACAATAACCCATATTCCATCGTTTCCTTTCTTGGTTCTTGGCAAACCATTGATGAAATCCATCGAAATCATCTCCCATTTCCATTCTGGGACTTCCAAAGGCTGCAACAAACCGGCTAACTTTTGTTGATCTCCTTTAACTTGCTGACAGATAGCAGAACTATTAACGAAAGTAGCTACATCCCTCTTAATTCTCGGCCACCAGAAAACTCTTCTCATATCTTTATACATCTTAGAGATTCCTAGGTGGATATTTAGCATGGAGCGATGACACTCAGCTAAGACATCTTGCCTCAATCCATCTATATTAGGCACACACAAATGACCATTAATCTTCAAAACACCTTGATCGTCCACCTTGAAATCTAAATATCGATCATCCTTGGTTCAAAGAATTAGTTCCTCAAAAGATCTATCCTCTATTTTCTTACTTATGATTCTATCCTGAAGAGATGGAACAACTTCCAAAAGAGACAGAACTGCATTCCTGCTAAGAGCATCAGCCATAACATTAGCCTTTCCCGGGGTATACAGAATATCCAAGTCATATGATGCCAGAAACTCGACTTATCGCTGCTGCCTCAGATTAAGATCCTTTTGAGAGAAAAGATATTTCAACAGTTTGTGATCCGTGAATAACTCGAACTTCACTCCCAAGAGATAGTGTCTCCAGATCTTCAAAGCAAAAACAATGGCTAACAACTCAAGATCGTGCATAGCGTAGTTCCTTTCATGTGGCTTTAATTGCCGACTCGCATACGCAATTACTCTTCCATTCTGCATCAACACTGCTCCCAATCCAACTATACAAGCATCTGTATAAACTTCAAATTTGCTCTTCCCATCCGAAATAGCTAGCACTGGTGCACTGGTTAACCTCGTCTTCAATTCCTGAAAATCTTCTTCACACTGGGGTATGCACTTAAATTTAGCTCCCTTCCTTGTCAACTTGGTCAGATGTTAAGAAATCTTGGAATAATCCTTGATAAACTTTCTGTATTAGCCAACCAATCCCAGAAAACTACGAACTTCAGTCGGTGACTTCGGTTGCTTCCATTCCGGAATAGTCTCCACCTTTACTGGATCTACAGAGATACCTTCTCCAGGAACAATGTGCCCTAAAAATTTGACTTACGTTTCAAAAATGGCACTTAGAGAATTTCGCCTTCAAAACATGCCTCCTCAGTGTCTCCAACATTATCCTCAAATGCTGCTTGTGCTCTTCTTCAGACTTAGAATAGACCAGAATATCATCGATGAACACTAGAACAAACTTATTCAATACATCCCGAAAGACTCGGTTCATCAGATCAACGAAGTAAGCAGAGCGTTGGTTAACCCGAAAGGCATAACCAACCATTCATAGAAACAATTTGGTCCCCTAAATGCAGTCAATGGAATACTGTCCTCAGCTACCCTTAACTGATGGAAACCTGAAGCTAAATCCAGTTGAGAAAAGGCAGAAGCTCCATGCAACTGGTCAAAGAGATCATCGATATAGGAAGAGGATATTTATTTCGAATTGTCACCTTGTCCAATTCTCTATAATCAACACAGAACCTTAGTGATCCATCCGATTTAGTGACAAACACCGCAGCAGAACCCCAAGAAGAAAAACTGGGCCTAATGAACCCCTTCTCCAAAAGATCCTGAGTCTGCTTAACTAACTCATCTCTCTCTCTAGGAGCCATCCTCCTACTAGGCTGGATCACCGGCACTGCTCCTGGAACCAGATCAATGCGAAACTCTATCTCTCGATGTGGAGGTAAACACTTGACTTCCTCGAATACATCAGGGAAACCTTGGACCACATTGGTATCTTCATCTTCTCTTGAGAAGTCTCAACTCCTTGTAAAAGACTGCTCAAGTGAATTCCAGAATTATCACACGACACTCTGGCAATGCTACCCAAATCATTTTTCAAAGAAATTGTTCTCTCATCACAATTCAGAACTGCCTTATACTTATCAAGCCAATCCATCCCCAATATAAGGTCAAACCCCTTAAAATTCAACACATAAGGATCACAAGAAAAACTATGGGACGGATAGGAAATCTTTAAGTCCTTACAGATCATATCTAATCTGGTTACCCCTCCTATAGGATTAGATACCAAAATGGGACAGTCAACAGTACTAGGGTTAAGAAAGAACTTCTCTACAGATTCCAGAGAAATAAAACTCAAAGAAGCAACCGAATCAAACAAAAATTTAATATACTTGCCATCTAAAAGTAATGTACCTTCCAAAACTCCCTTGCCTTTAGATGAAGTAGACGGTGCACCTTCCAAAGCAAATACCTTATTCTGCTGAGCTTTGTGAAGAAGCGGGCAATCCTTAATCATATGTCCTGGTTGGTGACAATTGAAGCATAGAGATCTCTGAACCAAAGCCGAACCCGGTCCACTCTAATGTGACTGCTACTGCTGTTGCTGAAATCCTTTTCTAGGACACTTATTTGCCAAGTGGTCTTCTTGTTGACATATATAGCATTTGCGAGGTCCGTTGTTGTTTCCAGTCTTCTTCTTACTTTGCTTCCTCCAAATGGGATTGAACTTCCTCTTATTTGGATTAGCAGAATTCCCTCCCAATGCTGCTATTGGTGCCACTGATCTCTTATTCATCAAATCCTCATATCTCAATGCCATATCAATTAACTCAACGAAAGATCCTTTCAAATGCGCCGTCATCTTTTCATGAAATTTCGGCCTCAAACATTGCACAAACATTTCGTTCTTTTTGAGTGGAGTATCAATGAGTCCTAGTCCGTAGCAAGAAAGTTATTGAATTTGGTCTCATACTCCGCTATAGTGAAGCTTTCCTACTTCAAAATCATGAAATCCTGATACAAACGAGTTTTCCCTGCTGTTGGCATGAATTTATCGTCAAACAACTCTTTAAATCTTTCCCAAGAGATGTCGTCCTCGGAAATATTTGCTACCACTGCATCCCACCAGGCTGATGCACCTTCCTGTAATTGTCATGAAGCCATTTCCCTTTTTCGCTCATCAGACAACTTCATACTCTTAAAGATGCGCTCACAAGAGTGTAGCCAAGCTTGGACCTCAATTATCGATTCTGACCCTTTAAATGGTTTACACCCAAGGTTGATGAAGTCCTTGCATAAAGCAGTAAAACTAACCTGAGGCGGTACTGGATCTACAGCCTCACTAGCAATTTGACTTCATCCATTATCAATCGAGGTACTGCCCCTACCTCTGCCTCTTCATCCAGAACTCATGTTGGTCACCTAAACAAGTAACTCAACAAATTTAGATAGGTATATAATTATATGAAAATACAAATACGCACTCTCAAGATAGATATTATTCCAGAGCCTAGGTATTATCTCAACTTATGCTCTGATACCAACTGTGATGGTCTAGGCTTTTCAACCATCGATAGCGGCTACAACTGGTAGGTTTTTCAACCATCCCAGCCCCACCATAGCTTACAGTGATACCTTGGGTTTGCTCTTACGGCCAGCCTCTCGACTCGCAACCAACCCCAAAAGGCCTTATACTACCCCCAGGGACATGTAGGGGTAAGAGTCTCCCGTTCACCACCTAATGCAAAGCGAGAATCCCCTATCATGTTGTAATATAGCAAACCTGATCCTCTACAACACAAGGCCGGAACCATTCCTTACTGAATAGTCCCAAACAAGATAACCCCACGGTTATAGCTAGGAACCGCCCACTCTGCCAAAATAAAAAGGGACATCTAGACAGGGGTATATCTCGTCCTACTTGGGTGCTACCCACCTAATCTTGCTGCACTTCCCATATTTTAGCCATTCCCGGATGATGAGGCTTGAGGTTATGATTACCTTAATAGAACATATCTCTTAGAATGCTCATCGTCCACCTGGCGATGTTCTGAAAGCATTCAATCCATACAAGTTTGTTCCGGGTTTGAACGAAACCGAAGGCATTATCTCGTTACACTCATTTTGGAATCACCCTCAGAGTCAATGACAATAACCCCTGCATTTTGAAACACCAACTTGATCTTCACTTGGAAATTTACGACCTAACATTTAATTTGGATCGATATGGTTTTCGGATAATCATAATTTACACCAGATCCCGGTCTCATCGAAATCCAAACGCCATTTTAAAGGTCAAGTTGTTTATTAGTTTAAACAGTTTAATTCAACACTTTGAATTCAAATAGCATTTATCACAGATATATCATACACAATCATCATAGATATCAAGGCATATCATAGAGTATCAAAGAATATCATCAAATATATATCACAAAATTAGATATTCTACTTATACAACATTCATAAGTAAACATCTTTAATTCTTATTGTAATTAATGCAATTTAAATCTATTACTTGAGGATTAATCACTTAATCTTGTTTAATTAATCATCAATTAACTAATTATTCCTTTTCAAATCATTTAATTAATTAGTTACTTCTTAATCAATTTATTAAATCTTAATTACTCAATTAATTACCCCTTAATTATTAATAATAACCTAATTATTAATTAAGAAACCTTAATTACCATTTACTAACCACTAATTACTTAATTAATCAATTATTAATTCTTAATTAAATTACTTAATTAGTAAACTACTAATCATACATTAATTAACTTTAAGTAGTTAATTACCATTTATTTATCACTTAATCGTTACTTAACCAATCTCCGGTTACAATTATAAAGTAATCATTCTTAATTGCTTTCTAAAATAATCAATTAATTTTAATTATTCATCTTAATTAACATTTAAAAGAAATCTTCTTTAAACTTTGAAAATCAATTTATTTACTAACTACAAAACTTAAATGTTAATTAATTTAATACTTAACTTAAATTAATTACTTAATTAAAATATTAATTAAGAGTTAAAAACATTGTAAAGTATTAGCTAAAATAATTAAAACTCGTATTAAAGTCTTAACTTAAGTTGTTAAACATTTATTCAGTCGACAATGCTTAAACTTGTTGGAAAACAATTTGCTTAACTTTATTATTATTATTATTATTTTTGCAGTTTCGAAAACCCGAGAACTTCCCCTATTTACTCGAGTAACACTTCGAGTTTCTCACCGTTTCACCCGAGACATCCCTCGTTCCCTCTCATACTCCATCTTCTTCTTCTTCTACTTTTTTTCTTTTAGATAAGTTGAAGTTTAAACTTAAGATATAGTATTAGTAAATCATGTTCACTCACTCAATTATAACCCGAAGCAACCCCCTCGTTTGCTCGAGTAACAACTCGACATCAATCACCAACAGCGACACTGACACACACTCGCACCATACACGTGCACGGCGACGCGCCGTAGCTCCGGCGAACTCCATCACCTCAGGAAAGTCGCAAATCTCACAAATACTCGAAAACCAAACACGATTCGCCTCCAAAAAAATTCAAATCGAAAATAAGCCTCATGCTCGAAACCTGAAGCTTAACCCAACACACAAAACCACCTCGCCACTGTCGCTCAGGCCACCGGCGACGCTCAAAATCCATCCACACCATGATAACACCCTATGCTACCATTTTTCAGAGTTACGCGAAGCTCGATCACGTATAGAAGACGAACTCATCTTATTTATTAACCACAACAAAAATGAACATTAAACCCTAAAATGATCTCGACCCATCAATATATGCAATGGAAAAAAATTCTGATAATTTTCTCGAAATAATCGATGTTCATACTTGCTTCAAACCAAATTCCAACATTTAAAATTGATTCAATTGTCAAAAAATGGATAAAATGCAAATTTTATTCAAATACAAACTGCACATAGAATTCTAAACTAAAAATCTTCATTTTTGTTTTAAAAATCTTAATTTGCATTGAAGATTCAAGTTATGAACTTGAATTAATATTTTAAAACAACCGAATTTATCAAAATACTTCTTGTTTGCTTGTAAAACATGAATCCAGTAGTATATTTCTCTAACAGATTTAAAACAGCTTTTAAAAAATCCTGATTAAAGTTTAGTCATCTTGTTTTGTTGAAAAATTAAAGCTTAACAATGATTAGAAGAAAATAAATTTGACTTTGAATAATATTCAATCCTGTAACTAATAACAGAGGAGACCAATATATTCATAGAACAACCTGCATATATACACAGATCCATATTCAGAAATGAAACACATACAAATCCATATAATCCGTGAATCATGTTTACTTTTTTTAATTAAACTTAAAGCTTTAAAGATTATGTTTACTCACTTGAAAATTCTGTGAACAGAGAATAATTTATTGTTTTGAAAAATGCAGTATGAATCTACCCTGAGTTCTTTCTGTTCTTGTTTGAATTGAGTGATGTTTTTAGTTTTGAAAAAAAAATGAAGATGCTAATTATATGTTTTCTGGTTTTCTTAAGTTGTTACTGAACGAACTAAATAGAAGATGCATGCATATATATAGAAGAAAACAGGATGTATAAGGAAAGGTTTAACTGGTCAAACTGTTTTCTTCTTTTTTTTTTTTTTTTTTTGATCAGATTTTCTTCCTGAAAATGAAAAGATTTGTAAAATTTTGTATTGACTTAATTTTAGCTGAGATGATGGCATTTAATGCCATGGTTTCCTAATTTGTTTACATAATATTATTATTTATTTTTGCTGTATATAGATACTTTGTATAAAGATATTTGTTTTATTATCTTCTAGCTTGCCACCATATACATTTTTTTGACTAGTATTATTTTATACCTTATGCTTACAAATTTTCATCTTATGTTGCAAGCATACCATAACTACTTAATTCTTGCTTTTATTTTTATTTCTATTTTGTATTTTAACTATCAACATTTAAATTATATTTATATGTTTTACTTATATTTTATACTTATATTTTATATTGATAGAATTTCATTTTAATTTAAACATTATCATCTATATTGCATTTATATATATATATATATATATATATATATATATATATATATATATTTACCAAATGTTAATAAGATAAAGCATTTTAATTCAATTATATAAGAGAGATTTCATTGTACTTATTTTTAAGAGATTTATTTTTAAATTTCCAAATCAAATTTTCCTTTTCAAAATACAAATGTATATAAATAAATGGCAAATATTGCCAAAAGATGATAAGTTTACTTTTTATTTAATTGGATTAAATATTTATTAAAATAATATGGCCAAAATTCTGGGTCGTTACATGAGAAGAAGACTAAAAACTGGTTTATAGACCACAACCTATCTACATGTTCCTGCAACCTATTGACAGGTGGTTGTAGCACATGTTGCCTTCTTATGATTAAGTTGGTATAATTAATGAAAAACTATCAAACTAAGTTGTTAAAGTCATTAATAGCATAACAAACTCCATTCATACTAGAATGAGGGCGATCGATTACCAACCAGATCTAGAATTTGTGTATGAGTATCAGTGTAGTATATACAAGTGAAAAGTGATCTTATAAAATAGTGTTGAAGATGTATTATAAAATAACATAGGTTCTATTACAATTATAAGAGATAGTAAAGAGCCTATAATATTCAGATGTTTTTCTAATTTTATTTATCATTTCATTTTATTCTTGTTTTTTCTGCAGTGCCAATGGTCAGTATTCAACAGCCAAATCTACATGGTTACTGCATTTGTGTTACATTTACATGACCTTAGTTCGATTTAGTATACAGTTGGAGGATTTAAATTAAGCCATACATTGCATATATGATACTTGGGATAGAAAAACTGTTACAGAACTGTAGCAGTGCCAATAGCAATGAATATAAGATTTATTGTGTCTGCCATTTGATTGCTTCCGACATAGTTTTAACAAAGTAATTGTATGCTATTAGATTACTTCTGACCGCAATTTTAACATAGTGTTAATAGACGAAGCTTGTTTATTTTATAAACTAATGGAAAACAACTGTTGTCTGCCATTTGATTGCTTTCCATTCATACTAACAAAATTTGATTCCTGTAAGTGATTAGCACTGTCTAATACAACTTTATTAACAGCATAACAAACTCCATTCATACTAGAATGAGGGCGGTTGATTACCAACCACACCTAGAATTTGTGTATGAGTGGGTGTATATATAAGAAACACTTTTCATAGGCCCTTGAATTTGTGTATGAGTATCAGTGTATATATAAGTAACTGGGTGTATATATAAGAGACGCATACAAGTACCAACTAATACTTACTAGAACTTGATTCCCCAATGAATATGCGACCAGCTAAGCTACGGTAGCACCAAATGCATCTTCCATGTACGTACACTCTGATGTAGGTCTTCGTAGCAATACATCATTGACTTTCACAAACTTTACCAAAACTTTTACTGCATCTTTTCCCAATGGAACAAAGTGAACCATTGCTGTTGGATCGGTTGAAATGATAGTTTCTTCAGCCACTACTCGTCCCGTTTCATCCACATCAATCAATTTGCATTTATTATTTGCTACCATATTTGCACTTTGTTGGGTAAGCAAAAATGCATGAATTATCATATTTTTGGATAACTATATTATACTAGGAATATAGCAACACTACAAGGGACAACAAAGTTACCCGAGGAGTTGTTGTAGCCTTACAAGGAGAAGTCACAATGCTTGCTCTAGCCTTGCAAGGAGTAGTCACAATACTTGCTTTTTCAACTACAACTTTTGATTTCGGCCATGTTATTTTCCTACCAACGGCCTCTTTAATGCATGAAATATCAGTTGTGGGTTGCCACAAGAAAGCATCTCCTTTGTTGGCGTAGTTTACCCAAACCACAACGGAACGTACCAAGTGGAATACCATTTGCAATCATTTTTGAATTGCTAGAGAAAAGTCTTCCTTCGGCAACTAACACTTCACCCTCATTCCAATCATAAAGCTTGTATTTTTTGTTTGTGCTACTAGTTTTACTCTAAAAAGAACGATAAATTTAATGGAAAATGTATGTATACAATTACAAATAGTTACAGTGAATTATAAATTTTACCATAATGTCTTCCTCCAAGTATCCTCGCAGTGCATCAACACAATTAGCAGGCCATGCTACCGACTTATTCTCGGATTCTCTTAATAGTGACAAACTTGGTGTAGGCCTCCATAAATTAACATCTGCTTTCTTGACACAATGTACAACAACTTTCATAGCATGTGGTCCAATTCAAATGTCATTGACAACATCATTAGGATTAGCAGACACTACCCTCCATTCAGCAACGATTTTGTCGGTTCCATCCCAATTCAATAACTCACATATGTTGTCATTGCCCTATAATCATTCAACCAAAAATTATATTAATTATTGGTTTGTAAACTAAACTACAAATGATGTTATATCGGTAATATAAGTGATCTTTACCATTTCAATTGTGCTCCCTTTTTTTGAAATTTCTTTACCCTTTCAAAGCAAAAATAGCAATAGCAATGGTTAAAGTTTAATTCTGAAATTCTAAATAAAAATTATATTGATTATTGGATTACAACTAAACTACAAATGATGTTGCATCAGTAATATAAGTGATTTTCCATTTCAGGTGTGTTCCCTCCTTTCGAACATTCCTTCTCCTATCAATGGAAAAAATAACAGCACTAGTAGTTAAAGGTTTAATTTTGAAATTTAAAGAAATTCAAGAAAAATCAACGATGTAATAAGTGAACCTTCTGAGGTTGATTTTCCAGCTTGTTCGTTAGCATGTGTACCATACTCTCCATTTCTGAAATTTTTTTCTAACATTGAGTTATTTGCTTATCTCTACATTGTCATAAAGTTAGCATGGTTAAGGTGTAGCTCCTTCCTAGTGCTCTTAAGCATCCTGGTTTATCGAGCCCCGGTATTTGCAGCTACATCTTCATTGACATTATTTGTCGAGTCAGATTGTCTTGTGTTATCAATTTTTTTAATCTCCTCCTACGTAAATTAATATACATATAGGCTATGTACGATAGTAAATTATCGCAATGTTTAGTTGCCGACAAATCAAATAGTCTTACAAAAATATTTGCAACATTCGTGTTCACTGGTTCACCATTTTTTTTAGTGTGAGATTTAACCCAAACATCAACTCTACATGCGGACAATGAACCTTAATTTTGCTTTTTCTACATTTAAAAAGACATTGAATAAATCAATCGATAGTTAATTAAATACTGGATAAATTATGCTACAATTAATTAACTAACCAAATCGTTAGTCAATCTAGCTATTCCTCTACGTCCAGTCGTGTGCGGTAATTCTTTTTGCCTAATGACAATATATTTCTCACTTCGTGCCTGAAAGAAGCTAAGGGATAAAAAAAGTCAGAGGATATCAAAATAATGTATAGTTTATCAAAAAATATAGCAGTTTCTCGAGATCCCTAAAAACCTATCAGACTTGCTATATCAGAATTCAACCAACAAACTTTTCACAAAGATTATTTCCATTAAAAATGAAATTCACAGTATCTTTTAAGATCAAAATCATTTTTTAATTGCTATTTATTGAGTGATTTTGTGTTGGGAAGAAGTGGTTTGTTTGTTGTATGGTGTAAATGTTAGTGAGTTCAGTGAAAGTTTATATGAAAAACGAACTCATTTGCATTTTTATGTTGGGTAACAAAACTTCAAAGAAGTTTTAGTACAAGGTTTGTAAGTTTGCTACCTTATGACAACCAAATGTCAATTCATCAAAATGAACACCAGAAATCCTATATATAAAAAATAGAATGTTTGCACGTATGTCAATACATATACAATATTGTGACCTATAGAATCTTGAAATATCTATGTCTATGATGTTTACTCGTTAACATTACATGGTCAACTGTTAAACCTACATTATAAACTTCTAACATAACATTCCCCGACGCATACACCACATGGTGAAGGTAGATGAATAAAGTCAATTACCCAAAACTTGTAGCCATAACTTTTGATGCTGAGTATGAGGTTAAAAAAACTTACGTAAAATCCCCTCTAACAATAGAGGTATCAATATTAAGCTTGTTAATAGATTGCAAAAGGCGATTGAAATTCACAGAGGACAAACTAATTCTTTAAACAAATATGTATTGTTATATATTTATTTGGTAACCAAGTTCATTAGATATACAGAGCAACATCAAAGTATTGCACGCATAGCCATAAAATTAATCGAACATACATCATATGCTAAAACAAGAAAGTATTTGTGAGAAAAACACAGACAATGGACAGAGTGCAGCTAAAGAAAATAGTTTAATTTTATCCAGTGAACATGAATGGATGCAGCTCCATGAGTGGTATGGCTGCAACAATTGGTTAATTCACAGCATCCCAGTAAGTTAATTATTTTTACGTGTAGTTTGATAATAAGTTGTGCAGCTGCTCAAAATAAATAAACATATGAAGTCAAATGACCTGCAAAATTCTTTCCTAAAAAACTCAACAGAGAGAAATGCCTTATACTTGAAAATCACGTCACATAAATTAATTTTACCATATGGTATAGTTGTCTAGCATGAACCCAAAACATTTCTGATGATGCATAACATATTTACTCATATTGTACCCAAAAGGGCATATATCTAAGAGCTTGTATGCAATACTCAAAATGGTTATTGCATCACAATTCTAAGAAGGATGGATTAATCAATGATGAAGTCAGTAGTATTCATATTCGATTTACGTTTGTCTTTTTATCGTGCCAGCCATTTATGCAACAAAATGCATGTAAGGTTTTTAATATTTAGACATTGGTTAGTCCAAGATTTTTCATGTTTTAACATCAACTATTCATTAAAATAAGTCATAAAAATTATTAAAACTGTATGATGTATTTCCTCTACAAAAATTTTAATTCCAAACAATTGTTACCTTAAACTCCAAACTTGTTTTTCAAACTACTTTTTGATGTTTTCCAAATGGTTTCCATTAATTGAAATATTGAGGTTTTTTGCCATTCGTCATCCACTTTAAATCTAACCTACAAATCAGAATGAAAAAATCGGTGTTATTTCATATTAAAATAAATTTAAAAGGGCATTCTACTAAATAGATTATTTTTGTAAATAAATCTATTATTATGCAACAAAAATAGTAATTTTTCATGCTTGAATGGAATCCCACAAGACAGTTTTTAATTCATCGCTTAGAAGCCTCCACTCACTAAGTGCAACCGGAACATGCTTCCGTACTAGCGGTACAAGATAAGAAGTTAAGTGTACCAAGCCGTCTCCTATCGGCACATCTGCCTCATTGAATTCAACTTCAGTTCGATTCACAAGATTTAATGAAAGTCATTTTTACTTTCGTTGGACCTCTATCATGTTTTTTTACATTTATATTTACAGTTCCAGCTTCGATTGGCCTCTCGATTTCCATCTCGGCATCAACATTTTCTTCACAAGCCATTTCATATTCTTCACGCATTTCATTTTCTTTATAAGGCATTCCAATTTCATCACGCATTTCATTTTCTTCGCAAGGCATTTCATTTTCTTCATGTATTTCATTTGCTTCACTTGATATTCGCGCGGTGGCGTGCCCTAATTCTTGTTCCTTCTCTACATGGCAAGATTCATCGGTTGGCACAATATATTTGACCTTTGGCTTATACTTTTGGGATTTCTCATTCTTCAATTGTTGGCAAGTGCATACACTGCTAGTATGCATATCCGTTTTCTGTAAAAACATTTTACAAAAACAATTTTAATGTTAAGGTCATCACATATTTTACCGATAGTAACAATAATACACCCAAAGGTAACAGCAGTGAAATAAAATTGATGATATAATTCAAAACTAAAACATAACATGCAACCACTTCACTGATGTACAAGTTACTGGTACACTGCTAGTTGTAAATATAATTTGAAACCGCTGGTTGTACACTACTACTAGAAAAGGGTAAAATAGCGACAGGAGGGCGATGGCTTTCAACGGCCATTTTCCGACGGTTTCCGACGGACCGTCGGCGGCTGTCGGAAGCCGCGGAAAATCACGTATTACAGGCTCCACCCGAGCCTCTTCTTCCTCATTTAAGCAAAACCAAAACATAATTACAAATTCCCAAATTCACTTCTCAAGCCTCCAATCACTAATTTCATATTTTTGCATCATCCCCGGCTACGAATTCAACCTCTCTTGCTTTCTAACTCAGGTATAATCTCTTATTTTCGTAAAAAATTCAATTTTTATCCTACTTTTAGATTTGCATAAGTTGATAAATTAGGGCTAATTGTTGATTGAAATTGTTTCCAATAGTGTTATAATAGTTTCTAGCATTTTATAGTATACTTATTTCATCTTTTATCGTGAAATTGTGAAAAATATGTATAATTTGTGGTTGTTCGTGTATATGTAAATCGTTGTGTATGCCTTGATTCTACGATTGTATATGTGTGTAGCGCTGCTATCATTGTATTGTGTTGGTTGGAATAAGATAAAATGAATGCACAAGCTAGGAGTATTATATTGTACATGTATTGGCTTATGCGACAAAAAAATGCAGAAGTTTAAATTATAATTGTGTGTATTGAAAAATGAAAAAAATGTTAAACCAGCCTTAAGTTGATGTAATACGTCAAATAAATTTGTTAAATTAAAATATATTTTTGTAAATGTGAACAGTTAGTACAAATGTATTTTTTCGTAATATGCGCACATTTAATTAACTAATGTCCCTCAGAGAGTTTTTGGCTCCGTCTGACAAGTGTTGTACATGACCATTATATTAATAGTCTTTTTTTCAAAAAATGACCATTTATATTCATCGGTACAATGTTTGTTGGATTTGTCTCTGTTTTGGACAAATTATGAACACAGTAAGCATTTACATTCTATGTACTACTTCGTCTCAAACGGTTCATAAAATTTCGACCTAACTTTTCTTTTTTGTTTTCTGCGTACACGCATTTGTGTACAATGCAGGGAAGAAAAGGGAAATGCTGTCGAGATTTTGTTGAATAATTTGAGACGATGTAATATACAAAATGTAAATGCTTACCGTGTTTGTAATGAGAAATAGGATGCCTGACCATGGAAAAAAATATCTTTTTGTATAAAATTTTGTATCGATACGTTAAAAAATAAAATGTGGCATATTTGAAAATATTTTTTAATTTGTGAAATAGTTCTTTAAATTCAAATATTATACTACCATGAAATCTTTTTTGAATTTGTATTCTTGAAAATAAATATTAAATTTTGAACTTGTGACTCATTTTCTCAAATAGGAAAAATAATTGATTATTTTGTTGATCGGAGAAGATGGATGTACCAATGAAAAGGACAGAGAGGCTCAATAAAAGAAGATTTTTGTAATTGTATAAACGTATTTGTTGAATTCGCTTTAAGTAATAACGGAAACGATCCAGAAATTCGTTGTCCGTGTAGTAGGTGTAGACATTTGAAGTATTTGTTACCAGATATTGTGAAAGTTCATTTGTGTCAAAACGATTTCGTACCCGAGTATTAAGTTTGGAATCGGAGGGTCGAAGTCATTTCAACAGTATTGGCAGAAGTTGGTAAATTTACTGAATGCAAATTGTAAATAGTTTGTGCTATATAATTTTAAATGTACAATTATATAATAGTATGTAAAAATCAATTTCAGAAAGCTGAAGCGCATGGTCCCGTGGGGTGTATGAACGTGTTTACTCGTACGTATGCTGTCGAGCATGTAAATCCGGACGGGACAGTTTTGTATATATGGCGCAACGATAAATCCAACAAGAGTATGTAAGCATATTTCATTTTATGTAGTATTAGTAACTGTTCTACTTGTTAAAATATAATGAAATGAGATATGATGATATTAATTTATTAATGGAGGAAAAGTTTATGAAACAGCGACTTGCTGATACGGGTCGAGATCAGCTGACGACGGATGAGAAGGATGCTATTTTTGAGTCAGTCATGGATCCATCGAAGCATAGCAGACGCTACGGATTTGGCAATCAAGTGGTAAATAAATAATATATTAGATATAACATAAGTTTTCAAATTCAGTACATTGGTTTTGAGTCACTTCGTTATGAAAGTATTATGCATTACCAAACTATATTAATTCGTTACTTGAATGTCATTTCAAAAAAAAATAACGAAAAAGATATATTATTTAATTTAGTTTGCCTGATATGCTGTACACATGCATAAATTTTGTCACATTTACTGTTAAAGAGATCAAAAGCGGTGATATATCGTAATGTAACGTACTATTATTTTTGCTAATAAATTTCTCATCATTCCCTATAGTTACTTTACTTATGCTAAACTTTCCAAAGTTATAGTATTTCAAAATATAAATCAACAATATTGTCATTATAGTTATTTGGTGTTACCACAATCTAAGATGTTATCAACATGCACATACACTTACATAAACATACGTAAACTAAATTAAGTAACATTATCACACTGCTAATCATTCACATAACTGCACGTAAACTTATAGAGATCACACAGCTAAATTAAATATTTATTATAGACCAGGAGTCGGAGATGGGGTAGGCAGGCTAGAGCTCAGATAGATCTAGCAGAGATTGAAGATTTGCGGCTAGAGTGGCGCAGCTGGAGGAGCATAACCGTCTGCAGGCCATAGAGACCACACAGTTGCTAGACCAATGTATCGCCGAATACATGCAGCAGTATGGTTGTCGCTTTCCTTCCTCTGTTGGCTTAAGTTCTGGAGGAGGTTGATTGGTTGCTTTGATCGGTATGTTTTTTTTCTCTGTTTTGTATGATTTGGTAGATGGTGGAGGTAGTTGTTGATTTATATACCATGTTATGGTATATTTAGCTATTTTGTTGTATAATTATGTGGATGTTGGGGTTGTGGATGTATGAATTGATAGAACATTTGGTGTTGTCGATATTATTATGTATTGTACATTAATTTGGATGATGATTATGTGTTTTGACTTAATTTTTGTTTTTTTTTTGTTTGGTGAAGTATGTATAGTTTGGTTTTTAATATTTGGTTGGAATATTATATATTGGATTCTGCGGTATTGGTGAAATAATGTTTGTATGGGAAATGTGGATGAAATGCTATATTGCAGAAGACATTTAAATGAAAATACAGCAGATTTCCGACGGTTTCCGATGGCTTTTAGGTTAAATTTTTCCAACGGCTTTCGACGGCTTTTAGATCAATTTTTTCAAGGGTTTCCGACGGCTTTCAACAAGTGTCGAAATCCGTCGAAAGTCGTCGGAAATATGAATGGCGATATGTATCGGAAGCCGTCGGAAACACTGCCTCCGACGCTTTATTTTCCTACGGTATATTTCAATGGCCGCCGACTATTTTCTGCCGTCGAAAAATACCAGTGTACTGATAGTTACAGGTACATTGCTTGTACATATAATTCAAAACTCACAGATATACTGCTTGTACACTGCTGGTTTGATGCTGCGTTTGAAAACAAGTTATTCACTTTATCTTGGATAAGTTAGAAATAAGAAAACATATTTTACCGTGCTATAATATATTGATGTTATAGAATTAGAAATAAGTTAAAAGGCATATTTTAATTGTTATAGAATTTAATTTTTGTATCATTTTTTACATACATAGATATGAGGTTTATAAGAATATAATTTGCATCAAATTTTACAACCAATAATATTCTCTGGTTTTCTATTATAATTTTAAAGTGGTGCAAAATATGTTTGACTACAAAGGAAAGGTTTTGTGGCATTGGCAGTGGCTTCTGACATTAGCGAACGTAATTAAAATGTAAATCTTTGTTATACGTGTAGTATACCAAAACAGAGAATAATCAAATATAAACTCGTCGCACAAGTTTATAACTCAGATTTCCACTACGCTGGAATTCTGTAGTAAATATTATAACAATATGAATGTTGTAAATGAATTACAACAACAGCGTTATAATATTTTGAATAAACAGTATAACAAAATAGAAGAAAGAATTGAGAATTCTAACCGGATAATGTCTGAGGCTCGTCGTAACGATTTCCTTAAGAATTTTATTCAAAATTCTCCCAAGATACAACAAACGTAATCTGCACGAGATTGTGATGTGTATGATCTTCTGTGTGATAGGACTGAAGATGATTTTAAGAGATGAAGGGATAGAAGAGATAGTTCGGTTTGGAAAAAATGAGTGAGGAAAGCGATCAGGTTTCCTCCTTATTTATAGTCGAATTCCCAACTGCTGCATCCGTTGGAAAAAGCCGCATCTCTTCATTTGCAATGTCAAAAAAGCGTTACTGTTCGCAACAGTCACTTCCTTTCATTTGCAACGCTCCAGAACTGTTGCTGTTTGCAACAGTCGCGTCCGTTCATTTGCAACGGTCCAGAAGTGTTGCTGTTTGCAACGCTCCAGAACTGTTGCTGTTTGCAACAGTCGCGTCCGTTCATTTGCAATGGTCCAGAACTGTTGCTGTTTAAAACGTCGCATCTCTTCATCGTTCAAAAAACCTGCATCTATTCAAACAGTAAAACTGTTCACTTTTATTTACCAAAAATATAACCGGGTCGGGTCCGCTCATATTAGACCCGCACCCGCCCCGGTTCGGTCGGTCGGACGGGCGGCGGCGCGCGCGTTTGTGTTAGTCCATGGCCATATAGGTCCTCCCCCTCGCACAAAATATACTTGACCCTAAGGGCCAATATAGGGGATGAGAGTATATAATATATACAAGAAAATGGACATATTTTTGGTGATATGGGATATATCTCATTCACCATCTGAAAGGAATTCCAACAATCTTAACTCAGACTTTATTCTTAACCCAACTTAGACATTTTCTTAGGTAAGGTAGATTTATAAACATCTCATTCTAAGTTGCAACCAATAAGATTCTTGCCAACTAGTTTATTATTAAAATGCGAAACGTCATTTTATTTATGTTGTAAATTTTTGGTACTCAAGCTTTAGTTGGTAAGATAGTCTTATTTCTCCTCTATTACTACTGTCTCATTTTACATGTATTTTTTTTTCGTGGTCAAGAACAGTGTCAGCAAAAGATTTTTAGGATGTATTAGAAGTAAGCGAATGCGGTAAATATCGTTCATCCAGTTTGAATTTTGTGATTTAAATATCCTTCTACACATAATTTGTTGCTAATCTAATCTTTTCTATTATTTATTGTTATTTTTACTTCATAGCACTGGCCATTGTCTTGTATAGTGTAGAATAGAATAATTGACTATTTGTAATTTTTGATCTTCATTATCATGTGGTCTCATAGCTCATACTAAATGTGCACAACTCAATTCAATTATTTATGATTTATAAGAATGGAGAATTCAAGGTATATACAAGCTTTTACATTCGCAAATGGACTATTATACTAGTAAAGCTAGTAGAGACACCACAAACCTTAGTATTATATTTATATTGGAAGCCAATTTTTTTTTCCTAAAATGTATGTATACATGTATATATGTGTATATATTTATGTATATATGTATGTGCGTTGCATGAGAGTGTTCAAGTGGTCATAATATAACATGCTTATAGCGAGACACGACATTTTACTACCTTAGCCTATGAAAATGTGAGAATGCAATAAAACATAATTGGATCATCATCTTCCAGGTCTTAATCCAACTAGGTGTTACAAAGCTCATTAAAATTAGTAATTATGTCAAAGTTCAAGTCACTAAATGTAATAGATCTATATTAGTTAAATAGCAACAAGTAACACTTCATTAGTTATTAATTAGAAATTAGAAACCATAATGAGGCTCAAAGAGGGAGATGAATTTTGCACATACATGTCGATAAAAATAGACGAGGCTCAAATTTTATTTTTTATTTTTCTAACATGGTTAATTAGTGTGATCCGATATTTGTAGAGTGATGATGGCATCGCATTAAGGACATCATTAACTTTTCTGAAATATCACATATGGAAATGTGTATTACATTGAAGAATTTATGGAAAACATCAACACATATGCAATTTCTAAAATTCTAAAATAAAATAAAAGACAATATAGATACCATCATGATGAAGATTGAGTATGCCTTAAAGTATGTAGATCTCTATGATAATCAATAACTCAATACCTACATACGAGAAATATTAATTGGTTATCAAACATATTATTAAATTTGTCTAATTTAAACACAAATAATAATCACATTTACCATAATTACAACATCATTTCTTACACAACAATCATTGATCTTAGGAGCAGACAATGGAAAAACAAATAAGAATGACATGTCCATGTACTCGAAAACAATTCTTATAATCAAAAAAAATATTTAAACTATTTAATTATGCATTCGCAGTCCTCTCTAACATAATTAACATCTTCAACATCTGTATCGGTCATATCGCAATCTTCCACGACGTTGATAGCTTCTTCTTCGCAATCATTTGTCTCTAAATCATGAAAACCTTTTAATAGTGCTTTTATTACAACATATCAACTCGACAAATCATTTTCTCTTGAATAAAATACTTTTTTCGCTTGAGATGCAAGGATGTATGGATCTTATGAAAATGATGCTTGATGTTGATCTAAATTGACAAGAGTGGAACCATCTTCATCAACTTTTACTCCATTTCCTATATGTGCCCAACGACACTTAAAAACGGGAATATAAAACGCATGATAATCTAATAAAACTATAACAGTCAATATTCCATAATAGACGACCACATCAACTACTTGAGAAATATCTTTTGCACTTGCTCTATATATAGTAGTCGCATCATAAGTAACTCTGCTATTTTGAGTTTCTCTCCCTACATCTTTTATATGAAACCGTTGATCATTGATGATATAT
The DNA here is from genome assembly GCA_030765085.1 of Allium cepa. Lineage (NCBI taxonomy): Eukaryota > Viridiplantae > Streptophyta > Magnoliopsida > Asparagales > Amaryllidaceae > Allium > Allium cepa. Next base: position 104,857,277 of record CM060937.1, on the reverse strand, counting down.
CCTTTGTAAGATAAAGCATCATTCTTCAAACCGTATGCAATCCACTATAATATTTCATTGTGATCATCAGAGTTAATACGTATCCATAAAAAATTTCATTTACAACAGATATTTTAGAGTAATATTCTTAGGAAAATGAGAGTATATTTAAAAAATCATTTAAACTTTTTTTAATCCAATCAGCAAAATATTTTGTATGCGTTTTCCAAAGTAAGGTTGAATTTCTTTCCATGTGCTTGCTTGAATTTTGCAATTCCTCCAAATGCAGACTAGTGTAAAACAAGGCATGCTAAGTTATATTTATTAGTACACACACATCAAATAATTGAAAATTAATGTAACATATACTTGCTCTAAAAATGGTTCCACCACGACCATATTCATTAGCACAGCTAAATGAACACTTTTTCTCTCATGGAAGGATAGTGTAACTATCTTAGCCAATTAAATTGGACGTCCTTTAAGTACTACATTGCTTTCTTAATCTTCATTTTAAGCCACTGTGTCCTCAGCATGTCTTGATTTTTTTTTTAAATTCACTGAAAAACCTCATGCATTCATCTACGAGATAAGATTTTGCAATATATCCCTTGATTCGTGAATAGTTTTTTACATAATCTTTAAGTGTCTTCATATATCTTTCAAATGGGTACATCCAACGAAATTGAACCGGACCACATATTAGTGCTTTTCTACCCAGATGAATTGACAAGTGTGCCATTATGTCAAAAAATGAAGGCAGAAAATATTTTTCAGGCTCACACAAAATTTCAAAAATCTCAACGTTGATTTGTTACAACTTCTATTTGTCAAGGACAAGTTGACATAATTTGTTGAAAAATAAACATAAACGAATTATTGCTTTTCTTGCCTTCTTTGACAATGACCCTCTTATTGCTACCGGCAACAAGTGTTCCATTAAAACATGGTAATCATGTAACTTCAAGCCACTAATTTTACAATCCTCCAACGATATACGATTTTTCAAATTTGAACAGTAGCCATCGGATCCTTTGAAATCGTACGACATTCTGCAAAATATTTTTTCCTTGGAATTTGACAACGTATAAAGAGACGGCGGAAGATATGTTTTCTTCCCACGAGGTTGTGTATGGAGCCCATGCCAAATTCCCCAATCCTTTAAACCCTTTTTGGGGTTGGTTCTATCTTTTGATTTGTTATCATGCAACATTGTGACTCATATGCTTTCACTAATATTTTTCTTCACATGCATTAACGTAATGGCAGTTCCTATAAAAATAAATAATGTAACACATAATTATATATATATTTAATTCATTTTAAAAAAACCACTAACCTACCAATATGACAAATCAAAGAAAATTGATCTCCTTTTCCACGTTGATACCTCCAATTTTGTAGGATCGTTATCTTTATCGCCTTAATTTTCCATATCATGGGTACTCTTCCTCATTTTCAGCTTAATGGTATCTTAATGGTCTTTTTCTTATTGCTTCTCCTCTCCCTTTTTTCTTTTCTTTCTCTTTCCCAAAATCATTTGGAAAATCCTTTAACAATACAGAAATATTTCTTCCGATTAGTATTCTAGGAGCATTACCTATCTCCACGGTGTCATCAAAGCAAGTCTTTTGTGTCCTCCGTGAATTTGACATAGGTAGATATCTTTTTGACCCATGTAGATATTCTTTCAACTATAATTCAACCAACGATGATGAGTATTCACACCACACAATGGACAAGCTTTTTTTTGAAATGGAACTTTGTATACAACATGTCACTAGGACAACATATCATGTGTCAATAAACGTTCGAATCATGTTATGCAAGTTTCGAACTTGTGACTTCTCACACCAAAATCGAATCGCTTAACCACTTGGACAATGGTGTTTGTCGAGGACAAGCTTTTTGTCCCTACACACAACATCCAACAAGATTTCCATAAGCTAGAAAATCATTTACTGTCCATAGAAAAATTTCTTTCATTTTAAATAATGTTTTACTAAATGCATCATAAGCATCAACTTCATTACTCCACAAATAATGCAAGCCTTTAATCGAAGGTGCCAAATATACATCAATATTGTTCCCGGGCTGCTTTGGACCAAGAATAAGTAATGTTAACAAAATATTTTCCTTCTTTATACACAACATTGGTGAGAGATTGTGTCATAAGAATTACTTTCCAACAACTATATTTGGAACTCAACATAGAAAATGGATTGAATCCATCTGTAACAAGACCAAGACTACGATTGCGTATATCGGCTGAAAAATATTTCCATCGTTCATCCACCATATTCCATGCCATAGAATCCATCGGATGACACATTTTTCTGTTATTGCTTCTTTTATTGAAATGCCATCTTAAATCTTTGACCATCTTATGAGATCTAAACATTGTTCTAAATCTTGGAATTATTGAAAAATATCTCAATACTTTAATTGGAACACTTTTCATAATCTCCTTGGTATCTTGATTTATCTTCCATTTGAAGAACCACATTTTGAACAAGTTTCTCCATCTTTTTATTCTTTTCTAAAAAGGCAACAGTCATTCTCACAAGCATGTATCATTTCAATACCCATATCAAATGCTTTAAGAAATTTTTTTACTTCATATAAAGTTTTGGAAGTACGTTATCCTTCGGCAAAAACAATTGTTACACATTTAACAGCTTGTCAAACCCACTATCGGACAGGCCAGACTCACATTTAAGATTATATTAGATAGTGATGGCGGATAATTTTGTATGGTCTATGCGTCCGGGATAAAATGGAGTTTCTGCAACTTCCGAATTCTTAAGTAATTCATCCTATCTTCTTTGAGAATCATCATTATCCTTATCATTGGCAAAAATCATGATTCATAAAATCTTCAACTTTATAGTGAATCATCTTGAATAAGTCATATTTGTCAAAGGACTTTATTTTTTATCTATATTTATTTTGCTCGCCATGGCAATACAATCCACTGCTCTTATATTTAGAATCCTTTTATAATTAAATGCTGAATAATGATGTGGTCACTATGCGGACTAAAATTTCTACAATCTATACATGGGCATACAATTTTCTCCTCGTTTATTTGATTTCTTTTTGCCACATGTATGAAACCAAAGCTCCTTGTCGGTAATCTGTACTAGTCCTATGATAAAAATTAAAAATATTAAAAAATGACTTTTAATATTAACATATGTGTGTTAATTCTCAAATTACATTTTAAGTTAAGCATTATATAGTCACCTGTTTAAATACACCCAATCTTTTTTCCATTGGCATCATAGGCAATCAAATAAGTTTCCAAACTTTAATTTAGAATTTGATTTTCTGTTATAATCAAACAAAAACAACTTATTTCAAAATTTTAATTTCCATGATTCAAACTAATTCCAAAAGAAATCCAAACTAACAACAAAACCGAGGATACATCAGCATATGCTATAGTATGTTACATAAATTAATTTTAAATGTATAAAATGGATTGTGGAGTGTCACTGTAAACTATAAGTGACAATACATTACATAAACTCAATTTAACCTAAACTTTGGATAGGTTGGTCCGCAAATCTTTCAAATATGCAAAACTATGATATTTAGGACTATGTTCTCCATCTCTATGTTCAAGTTGTGCACTTGGTATCGGCTGAGAGGTTAGTTCCCTTCCTCCATAGTACATATTATTTTCTTATTGTATCTTTGAAATTTTTATTTTGCTGCAATAGATGTGTATTGAATAGACAATCGAAATATAAATGATCACAGTTTCCATTAGTTTTTTTTTACACAAAATACACATACTGCCATGGCCAATCCCGTATTTTATTAATTCATCTTTGGTTAATAATCGATTGCTTAGGGCTTTAAAAGCACGCCAAAGAAGTCTTATAGTTATTACTTCTCAGTCCAATCATTTTTGATCATTCTTTTGTTTCAAATTTTATTTATCAACTTGGTTAACTGAATTAAGAGTGAATTTAAATGCTTCCATGTTCATGTGTCAACCTCGTGTCTAGGAAATTTTTTAATGTACTCTAATTTTCTCATACCATAAATTTCTTACAAAATTTCTATAGCCCACTGCCCAGTATTACTACTGCCCAATAACTTGTGATATCCTAAAACATATGCAGAGAATTCATTCTATCTCAGTTCAAAATCAAATTTTTATGCCTATCTAAGGATCAAACCACAATGACGTTCTCTTGCCATTAGCCATTCTTGCTCAACCATACTCATTACTTGTTCTTTTTTCCATAATAGACTTCCATGTTCCAAATGCATTAATATCTACCTAGATTGTCCAAAAGAACGTTATTTGACATGTAATGATTTTGCTTTCAAGTTGCACATCGATTGCCAGAACTAATTAGTATCCATGCCATTGTGAGACTACTGGCCTCTCAATTTCTTCAAAAAATTTAAATCCTACTCCTCCCTCATTTCTTAGTTTGCAGAAATTTTTGCAACTCACTTTAGCCTTCCCATAAACAATAGAAATTAAATCAAATATTTAACTGTATAAATTGTTGACAATTCTAAAGAGATGAATGAAATATGCTTTAGTCCCACATTGACAAAATGAAAGATTAAATCGTGTATATATGTAGGATCCTCATTACCTATATTGGCTCTTAGGGTCAGGTAATTTTGTGCGAGGGGGAGGACCCAAATCTGATGAACACACGCACGCCGTCCGCCCGTCCCGTACCGGGCTTGGACTATGAAATCTTATTTTTGCTACAGAAAACACTGCAATTTTCTACGGGTTTGAATTTGGACTGAAACGGGTGCGACCCGTTGGAAGAAGAAAGTAAACGGATATGTCTTGAACAGACGCGACCGTGACCGTTCAGCAACTATAAATTAATGATAGATCCTGATCAAATCACTCATTGATTTTACATCTTCTTCCTTCAATTCGTTTCTATTGCCATCGACTCGGACTGACGTGCTCGTTACACTCTCGCGCGGTTCCGTCGGTTGTACCCTGGGAGACTTCAAGTAAAGTCTTAAGGCGATTGTCACGACAAGCCTCCGACGAACTTTGGTATCTTCTTGCTTTCGTTTCTGATACACCCAAATCAGTAGCTAAATACCGTTGTTGCTTTTCAAATCTGTTGCGCTTTCTGCTTTTGTAACGCTTTAAACTGTTGCTGATTCGTTGTTGTAACATACAGTATTGTTGCATTGCGTTGTATGGTGACGGATATACACTGTTGCATTCTGATCTTTAACCAATTTGCTCTACATAAATAGGTAAAGGGCAAAATAGTCATAAAGTTTTGTTTTAAATGTTATACTATTGGTTTTAGAAATAAATTTACGACTACAAGAAGGAAAAAATTGCACTAAGAAAACAGATAAAAACATAGAATGAAAAATACATAATGTAAATAAACTCTAGTGCCAATGTCTTCAATTGGACAATAGAAATAATCAACTTCACATCAATAAAATATATTAATGAAAATGACACTGCCAAAGTTAGATTAAACAAAACTGATTGATACTGAATCGATACTAAATCGTATTTTCAATTCAAATACCGAAGTTAAACAGAATTAAAAAAATTTAGTAAACGAGCATTGGGATTACCTCGATCTGGTGATTCAAGGGGAACAAATAGCAAGGCTGCAGATACGAGTGGTATCCCGCTTTTTGGTAAAGCCGTGATACCAAAAGATTGTTCGAAAACAAGAAACAGTTCATCTTAGAGATTGATTGTACTTCGCTTCGCTATGGATATCGACAAATTTTGTCCGAGCTCGGATCAGGCCACATTTGATAAGATATGACAAGCAAAGCTGTAGAAGCCGGCGTTTCAAGTTTCAAGTCAATCCGAGTTCGTATGCTCAAGATATGATGGTTTCAATTTGAGAAAGATAGCCCCTTGTTCGGTTCGAACCCATAGGGCACCCATGGTTCGAATCGAAGGCCAGAGGTTACCTTCGAACCCATTGCTTCGAAACCATCTACTCCGAACCCATCTGGTATCCTTCCTTCGAACCCATCTAGTTCGAATCCATCAACCAGTGCCTGCCTCACAACCATCAATTCGACTCCATTAGCTTCGAAACCATCACCTTCGAATCCATCGAGTCGAGCCCATCCTCATATACCTTAGTTCGAGTCCATCCTCGCAAGTATGTTCGAATCCATTCAAGCCTACCAGCTTCGAATCCAAGTCGCTTCGAATCGATCTTGTTCGAATCGATCGAGTTCGAACCCACGAGTATACCTTGGTTCGAATCGGTCGCGTTCGAACCCAGGAACATTCACTTGTTCGTATCCACCAAGTCAACTAACTTGGATGATGTGTCGCTCCACGATACGAAGTTGGCAAGATTCACAGAGGCGAAGCGCTCAACAAGGAGGGAAGGCCGGATCGACTCGAAGAACGCGCGCCACGTCAACCCACTATCGCATGTTTGCATCGATTCGAATCAATCGATTCGAATTGATCGGTTCGAACTACACAGCCATCCAAGCTACTTCAATTCGAATCGATCATATCTCCTAAACCACTGATCCAAATGCAACGAAATTTTCACAGTAGCTTCCATACATGATAAAGATTGTTCCTGCCAAGTTTCAGCTCGATTGGACCATTTCTTGATGGGTTCGAAATCACTTCGAATCGATGTCAGATCGAGTCGAAACTTGGTGGGGTCGGTCGCGTGGGCCCACTCACGTGCCAGAAGAAGTCTCCCTACGCCTATAAATAGCACCCTGAAGCCTTCAGAAAAGGGGATCTTTTGGAGCTTCCACCATTGAACGTCCAGACTCTGCCAGATTTAATTCCATACCTTATTATCGCTGTTGTATTCAAGATTTCAAAGCTATCATCAACTGTAATCCATTGTAATCGACTAATATCATCAAGTGAATCAATAAAGAGAGAACCTTCAAAGTGGACGTAGGCAAGATCGCCGAACCACTATAAATCCTGTGTTTGTGATTGTTATCTATGAATTATTGTGATTGTTGTTGCTTAGATCTGAATTCTATATTGATTGTTGCTGATCTGTATTGATAACCGGGTGCTTTCACGACAATGGGTGTTTGTGGTCAGTTTTGACGCAAACATTTTGGTGCTTTCACTGAGAACAGCTGATTCAGGATAATTTGAATTTGAAAGCTTAAAGATTTAGATCTAAGAACCATGACGAGACAAACAAGTAAGAAACAAAGGCCAGAGAGGAGCGAACACCAAGGAAGTCAAGAGGCTTCTTCAGGAGCAAACCAAGCTTCAATCTTCATCACAAGGGACGAGATGGAAACAATGATGAAGAAACAAGAGGAGTTGATCCAGAGTTTGTTTCAACAAATAGGAAAGCTTGGAGCACAGAATCAAGGAGTAACCGGAGTCCAGAACGGAGCAGGACCATCCGGCGTAGCACCTGAACTAGGGGGCACGCCCATAGAGAACGTTGACCCAATTTCAGAGAGAGAGAGAGAGAGGAACATCTGCACAACCCGGGAGTAGTAGAGGAGTGAACTCTCGATCAAGGAAGCAGATCCCAGATTTCCCTCGTGGACTCGGGGGGGCAGGTTGAAAGTGATGAGCGAAGGTTACATCTCGGGGACAATGACAGATTGGCAGAGATAGTCAGACGAGCCATGAGAGGCGGATTAGTGAACAAGGATTTGGAAGATGTTAATAGAAGTCCTTTTACTCCAGCAACCAGACGAGCTAGGAACCCACTGGATTTCAAATTACCATCATTGGACATATATGACGGGAGAACGGATCCCACAGTTCATCTAACGAAGTATATGAGGCATATGGAAGTGCTGGGGCATCAGAGGAGGTTATGGCCCGGTGCTTTCCATTGTACTTGGCGGATATTGCAACATTATGGTTTAGACAATTGGAGAATGGATCCATCGGAACGTGGAATGGCTTAGTTAAGAGATTTATGAGGCAATTCAGGGTTCACATTACAAGACCCAAGAATGTGATGACTTTGGCAACCCTAAACTAGAAGGCCGGAGAGACCTTGAGGAGTTATCTAGTGCGATTCAATGCAGCAGCAGCTTCGGTGGATCAAGCAGATCCATCTATGGTGGTGATGGCAGCTGTGTCCGGAGTAGCTGATGGCACAGAGTTCAAAAATTCGTTGACTAAGGATCCACCCGTGGATCTAGAGGAATTTTACAACGAGGCAGAAAAGTTTCTACGATTAGAGGACGCGAATGCAGAAAGAGAAGAGGGAGAGGGAATAGAAGTTTGCGTGCTTAAAGACAAAAAGCCTCTCGAAATGGACTCAGACAAGGATAAAGGAAAACGAAGGGCTGAGGATTATAATGATAGGTCAAAACGGCAATGGAGGGAGCCGCGATTCACTACTTACACCGAGCTGACTGAGAGTTTGGAGCGGATTTATCAGGATACCAAAGAGCAGGTTCCCTATCGTAGACCGATACGAAGGGATCCAACCTCTGACGAAAGGAGATCAGATAAGTTTTGTGAATTTCATGAATTAAATGTTCATAACACTAATGATTGTAGGCACCTGAGGGACGAGGTGGAAGGACATATCAGAAACGGTATGATCCTTCAATATGTGAGGAGGCGAGCTTCAACGGTGGAGCCAGAGAGGCCACCATCTACATCAGCCAGGGGCAACCCTGAACCAGGACATCGTTATCAATTAATTAAAATAACGGTGAACAAGTCGCAAGCTTCCACTAACACAATTAAATCATTTACACATGTACGAGATCGCGAACGTTCTCCAGGCATGCTCTGAATGATCATTGATTGCTTCGTAGTAGGAACTTACACTTTGACATCCTTGCTTTGATGTTGTTTCGTTTCGATTTGAACATTAAAATTGGTTTGTTTGGACATTTCTGTTTTTTAAATTCACCCGTTGAATAGATATTTGATTCTGATAACTCTGAAATGACTAAGATGCTTGCACATGTACGGGGTCGCGAACGGTCCTTAGGCACGCTTTGAGATAGTGATATACCCTAACAAATGATCCAGGGACCCATTCGAACGTGAACCTGGTATCAACAGTACCAAGCCCCCCTGGGCACACTTATTCGCCTCCAACAGGCACACAAACAATCCAGGAACTCACCCGAACGTGACCCTGGCATCCATAAAATCAAGCCCTCTCGGGTACGCAAACTCGCCTCGAACGGCACACGATCACGAACGATCACAACTCGCCACGAACGGCACTCGACTTCGAACAGTCACAACTCGCCACGAACGGCACCCGACTTCGAACAGTCACCACTCGCCACGAACGGCACCCGACCTCGAACGGTCACAACTCGCCTCGAACAGGCACGATTAGCCCCGAACGGCACAACTCATCTCACCTCAAATGGCTCGATCGCGAACGGTCGTCATTTGAGGTCCACCACTTGACCGCGCACTGTCGCACTTTACCTCGAATGGCTCGATCACGAACGATCGTCATTTGAGGTTAAGCGCTTGACCTTTAACGGTCACATTTCGCCGCAGATAACTCGATCCCGAACGATCGACGCATGGATTTATGCGCTTGACCGCGCACGGTCGCACTTCACCTCAAGAGACACGATCACGAACGATAGTCATTTGAAGTTAGGCGCTTGACCATGAACGACCGCGCTTCACCCCAAATAGCTCGATCTCGAACGATCGTCATTGGAGGACATATGAAACTATCAAATTCTTTACGGGTTGGTGATAGGATATGAACATCCAACTCAAGGCATTGCAAAACACACCTTCCTACCGCAAGGCATGTTTTGGGGGGCAAATGTTATCCCGCTTTTTGGCAAAGCCGTGATACCAAAAGATTGTTCGAAAACAAGAAACAGTTCATCTCAGAGATTGGTTGTACTTCGCTTCGCTATGGATATCGACGAATTTTGTCCGAGCTCGGATCAGGCCACAATTGATAAGATATGACAAGCAAAGCTGTAGAAGCCAGCGTTTCAAGTTTCAAGTCAATCCGAGTTCGTATGCTCAAGATATGATGGTTTCAATTTGAGAAAGATAGCCCCTTGTTCGGTTCGAACCCATAGGGCACCCATGGTTCGAATCGAAGGCCAGAGGTTACCTTCGAACCCATTGCTTCGAAACCATCTACTCCGAACCCATCTGGTATCCTTCCTTCGAACCCATCTAGTTCGAATCCATCAACCAGTGCCTGCCTCACAACCATTAACTTCGACTCCATTAGCTTCGAAACCATCACCTTCGAATCCATCGAGTTGATCCCATCCTCGTATACCTTAGTTCGAGTCCATCCTTGCAAGTATGTTCGAATCCATTCAAGCCTACCAGCTTTGAATCCAAGTCGCTTCGAATCGATCTTGTTCGAATCGATCGAGTTCGAACCCACGAGTATACCTTGGTTCGAATCGGTCGCGTTCGAACCCAGGAACATTCACTTGTTCGTATCCACCAAGTCAACTAACTTGGATGACGTGTCGCTCCACGATACGAAGTCGGCAAGATTCACGGAGGCGACGCGCTCAACAAGGAGGGAAGGCCGGATCGACTCGAAGAACGCGCGCCACGTCAACCCACTATCGCATGTTTGCATCGATTCGAATCAATCGATTCGAATTGATCGGTTCGAACTACACAGCCATCCAAGCTACTTCAATTCGAATCGATCATATCTCCTAAACCACTGATCCAAATGCAACGAAATTTACACAGTAGCTTCCGTACATGATAAAGATTGTTCCTGCCAAGTTTCAGCTCGATTGGACCATTTCTTGATGGGTTCGAAATCACTTCGAATCGATGTCAGATCGAGTCGAAACTTGGTGGGGTCGGTCGCGTGGGCCCACTCACGTGCCAGAAGAAGTCTCCCAAAGTTTGAACGAGATCTGGGCCTCCTACGCCTATAAATAGCACCCTGAAGCCTTCAGAAAAGGGGATCTTTCAGAGCTTCCACCATTGAACGTCCAGACTCTGTCGGATTTAATTCCATACCTCATTATCGTTGTTGTATTCAAAATTTCAAAGCTATCATCAACTGTAATCCATTGTAATCGATTAATATCATCAAGTGAATCAATAAAGAGAGAACCTTCAAAGTGGACGTAGGCAAGATCGCCGAACCACTATAAATCCTGTGTTTGTGATTGTTATCTGCGAATTATTGTGATTGTTGTTGCTTAGATCTGAATTCTATATTGATTGTTGCTGATTTGTATTGATAAACGGGTGCTTTCACGACATTGGGTTTTTGTGGTCAATTTTGAGGCAAACAATGAGAAAAATGAAGAAGAATTGATCGGGCCATGAATAGGAAGCCGTGAACGAAGAAAACAGCGATTACCTCGATTAGTAAATTCATGGCTTATGAAGAAAGAGGAGGGAGCAAATCGACGAAGTGGATGGGACCCCTATTGACGAAGCGGAGGGAAGCAAATCAAGGAGGTGGCATGATGGAAGCAGGTAGACGAAGTAGTGTGCGCATGCTAGAAGATGAATCGAGAGGAGGGTAGAAATCTAAGCGAGAAGAGGGAAATTTTGTTAGAAAAGGAAGAAAGATAATAGTAGGGGGAAAGAAGAGGGAAAAACATGACGAGTCTTCACTAATTGGTGGGCAAGGCGGAAAAATCCGACAACCTCAAAATTAAAAAAATCAAACAAAAAATGGAAAAATAATGTTGATTATAGTAACACGGCAAACACTACCAATAAATGCATCTAAATGAAGGTTTTCTTGTAGCGGACATTCGTCTCCATTCATTGCCACCGACCTACGTGTGTTCAAGTTTAAGAAAGTAATCGATTCAAGGTCTGAATCATGATTTTGTTAGAATGCAAGATGGAACAGTTGTACCCCAAATGTACTAAGTAGCGGTTAAGGTTTGTAGGTCGCGGTGATAAATGATGGCGGCGGCAGTTCAAAAGTCGGGGAGAGGTGGTATCAAACCTGACTAGGATATCAAAGTTCCTTAATGGTAGACAAAAGCTTAAACATGATAGAAAAATAAAGTGAAAAAGAAATGGAGTTCAATGGGTGTATAACACTCCTAACCTAAGAAAATAGGCGTCAAACTCGCATATCTCTAAGGCCATGGATCGATACAGATCCATGCCATAGATCGATATAGATCGATTGACATGTAAAAATAAAATAAAAATAAAATGCTAAATGTATGTTCATGTATGTGTATAATATATATATGTGTGTGTGTGTGTGTGTGTGTGTGTGTGTGTGTGTGTATTTAGTGTTTTACAGAAGCCAATTGTACATGGAACCAAGTCATGATGGAAAATCAAAGCATTCGTGTGTGTGCATGCTCAACGTTTAATAACTGGCACCGAACAAAAGCAGATTCAAACCTAAATAATTTGGAAAAGGATTCATTTCACAATTAACAAGCTTGGAATGACAGATCATGCAAGCACACTCCACTTTTTATAGTCCCAAATGCTAATGAAGCATCGTAATGAATGACTATAGACATAACACTTCATCGAGAAGGTCTGAAATAATTTAAAGCATGGACTAGTGTCCGATATGGCAATCCCGACTTGTTTCGATTCAAAGCACATCATGATTGTAACAAGAAGCACTTTGGGGGAAAGTGTTATTCCAAACTTATGACCAGGCAGTACCTAGACTGACTTGATGAATAGAACTTGAAAGCTATCAAGGTAGAAGACCTAGAATGATCACAAGAAGAAGAAAAGGTCACTCCAAAAATTGGAAAGCCCAATTCCACCATCTGATGGATAGGTACCGATCCATCCCCATGGATTTGTACCAAATGAAAAATGTGCATCCAAACCACTCCAACTACTTCATATGCCCAAGTATTGATATTTGCAACCAACTTTGAACTCTATTTCCTATTGTTTTCTATTGAGCTCTTCGAGCGCTAGAAATCAACAAGTCTGCTCCTCCACCGATCCATCTAACCAACTAAGAAACAAGCTCAAAACTGTACAAACTAGTTTGGAATCACAAAGATAATAGTGTATTGCTTCATCTCAAAGTGACAAGAACAATTAATAAGTCAATCCTATTGGTCGATATCGATCCATGCCTATGGTTCGGTGCTAATCCACGCCTATGGTAAAGTGCCAATCCATAGCTGATTATTGGCTTGGCTATGTTTCCTGGAGAGAAACTACTGTTAGATCGTAAAGAACGTGGAGGAAGACATGCTAAAGATTTTCTCGGCGACCTACAGCTATAAATAGGCATTGAGGGGAATCATTTGGGGGATCTATTAGCTCTCTTGCAATTTTTACACAATCTTTTGTAATTGCCTATGCAGTGGTACCGAACCTTAAAAACAGCACTTGTAAAATAACTATATCCTAAATAAAATTCTCAAGTGGACATGGGCAACGATTGACCAAACCATTATAAACGTATGTTGTTCTGTTTTTGCTTATTTTTATTTACTTTTCATCACTTTTACTCTCTACTTAATCTTTGGGTGTTGGTGCCACATTTTGAAACTAACGGTAATCATATAACTAATATTTTTTATGTCTAATTCATCGAGTTTCGACATAAAGTAGGGTTATCATCATTTTAACAAGACTAAACTTACTGTAAATTCCGTTAACTCAATTTAATCCATATTAATCATTAAATTCATATATTAGTTCGTTATTCCACCATAATTAGACTCCCACTAGTGTTTTACACCTTAATTGCGTTATATACAAATAGAGATGATCCACTTGCCAAAAACTATGCTCTAATCCCAAAATTGCTTGCTATCCATATTATTTCATGCTGACTTTCAAATTTCATCCTAATTCTTATTCCCAATCATAGCTTTATTTTCCCCCTCGATTCTCCACTGGTTTTGTAACAACTAGCACCTTAATTACATATATAATTATTTTTGAACTGAAATATTCAAATGATAATTCCTCAAGGACTGAATGATAATTCTTATACAAGTAGAGATGTTTCCTAGCCAAATTTTGATGTTTATGGAAATTCCATTTTTGGCTATACTAACTTTTAATTAATTCCCGTTCAATTTATGGGGTGTTACATTCTCCCAATTTAAAAGAATTTCATCCCCAAAATTCCTCAAGGATTGAATGATATGAAAGGCATCAATTTATTATTTTTTTAGCACACATATCATACGCGTTGTGATACACTATGAACTTGTACACGATCGGCTGAAAATTTGGTTGTACACTAATTGGATGGTTAACTTAGAATGATTGTATGCTAAGTCACATGCTTCAGTCCTTGAGGAATTTTAGGAACAAAATTCGTTTAAAGGGAAGAATAAACACCCCGTAAATTGTTAATGAAAAAGAAATTAATTAATAATTAATAAAACCAAAAATGTAATTTTCACAAACGTCAAAATTAGGTTGCGAATCATGCATCATTACATTTGTGGAAATTTTTCGATCAATTTTTATATACAAAGTTTTAAGGTCGAAGTTCAAATGAAAAAGTTATTAACATATGAATATTTCAGATCAGAAATATTAAGGTGCGATTTGTTATAGGTTTTGTCAAAGTTTGTTTAGATTTGAGAAAGTTATGATATTTTGAAGTTTAAGAATGAAAGAGGGAAAGAGAAACAGTCTGGCAAAGTAGTAGCTATTCTCTGAAAAGGAACATATGTTCGATTTTCTGGGCCTGTTTATAGATAGTGAAATGTCCATTGAGAATTTAAATTTAAAATTCAAATTTAGCATAAAGCTCACTTGAAACTTGACACCTATTTTCCTCATATCTTGTACTTATGACCTTTGAAATGAATAAGTAAATATATGGTTCAAAAAAGAGACGCGACCAATAGCACAAGTCATATCATCGAATTCCAAAGTTGTAAAAATGATCATTTTGTCCCTCCAATATTTAAATTAACAAAATTTTCAGTTAATACAATATTATAAATTATTAAAAATACTAGGAAATTAGAGTATGCTTTCCATTCATGATATTCTCATTTGAGTTTTTTTGATACTGGGTCTTCAAATTCCTTTATATTTGGCAGTTAGTAGATAGATAGGGATTGAGATCGAAGATATTTTACCGACCTTTGATTGTGATGGCCCTATTTTAGGCTCAGCCAACCTGTGCATGATTTATCGAAGCCTAGTGTTATAAAGTCATTTACTTCTCTTGTTTGTGATTGTTTTATTTTGAGTTTTTGTGGATTTTGGTATTATTTTAATAATGGGCTAGCTGAGGAAGTACAAAGTAGTGGTGGACCGTGAGAGGTTGAGGTCATTGGTGATGATTGGGACTAATGATGGGCATAAATTGGAGATAGATTGCCTAGTTAATGATGAGTTGATGTTTAGAATTTTTTATTCCCTTGAGATCCCGCATAATGAGTTTCCATT
The DNA here is from genome assembly GCA_030765085.1 of Allium cepa. Lineage (NCBI taxonomy): Eukaryota > Viridiplantae > Streptophyta > Magnoliopsida > Asparagales > Amaryllidaceae > Allium > Allium cepa. The sequence continues at coordinate 104,841,976 of CM060937.1, read as the reverse complement.
GGTGCCTATAATTAAGGAATATCTAGACATATTTGAGAATGTGACCGGATTACCACTACACTGGGAGATAGAGTTCCATATTCATTTGGTCAATAATGTTAGACCAGTAGTTATGCCATTTAGGCATATAGCACCCAAAGAGTAGAAAGAAGTGGTAGTAGATGTGAATGACTTATCAATGTGAGGGTTTATTCATAATAATATAGGAGTGGGGAGGATCTATAGTATTCGCCACTAAGGTAGTTGGCACTTTGAGGCTATGTATTGATTAACGTAAGCCAAATAAAGTGATGAAGAAGATCAAGTATCAACTTCTGTGTATTAATGACTTGTTCAATCAGTCCCATGGTGCGAAGGTATTTTCTTGATTAGATTTGGCAATATGCTTTCCCCAACTAAGAGTGGCTAGAGAAAGTATGTTTATTATGAGGATTCGTACGTCGTTTAGATTTTATGAGTATTTGGTTATGTCGTTTGGGCTAACCAATGCATTGGCATACTTTGTTAATCTCACGAACTATGTTTTTAAGGATCACTTGAATAAGTTTGCATCTGTTTTCATTGATGATATTCTCCTTTACTCATGGATGGAAGAGGAACACAAGACATGTTTGAGGATTGTGATGGAGGTGTTGAGGAAACATTGATTGAATGTGAAATTTCTAAAATGTCACTTCTGGAGGAAGGAAGTGTGATTCTTAGGTTACATTGCTTTTGAGCAAGGCATTGTTGTAAATCCTAAAAAATTAAAATGGTCCAGAATTGGAAGATACCCAAGAGTTTTTATATGTGAGGAGCTTCCTTGGATTGAGGGGATACTTTAGACGTTTTATCAAGGACTTCCCAAAGGTAGCTGCACCGTTAAAAAATTTGATGGGAATCGATCTTCTGCTTATGATGCAAACTGTGAGCACGTGCTTGTGAGTATGAAAGAAAGGTCGACGAATGCATGGTGTTGGTCTTTCAAAGTGAGAATGAGGAATTGGTGGTATACGTGGATGCCTATTGTACTGAATTGCGTGTGGTATTGATGCGAAGGTGAAAAACTGTTGCATATGCTAATTGACCACTGAAACTGCATGAGAGGAAGTACCTAAATCATGGTTTGGAGTTGGCGGTGGTAGTATTTGCTATAAGATTTGGAGGAACTACTTGCTTGGAGAGAGATTTGAGTTATTCATGGACGACAAATTGTTGAAGTACCTCCTTTCCCATAAGGACCTTAACCTTCGTCGGTAATGACGGTTAGAGTTTTTGGCCTCTTATGGCTTTGATACTTCTTGTACATCTGGTAAGGGAAATACAGTTGTTGATACTCTGAGTAGAAGACATGCCAACTTGGGAGCGATGTTCTTAGAATGGAAGTAGGTTGATTTTATTATCGTTTATGACTTCGGTCCTCGATGTGAGCTAGAGTCGGAGGTGCTAGCTAGTTTGACTATCAAACCTACTTTGACTGAGTGGATCTTTAGTAGTCAGAGGCTTAACTCTAGGCTAGTAGAGATCATGGCTGAGTTATAGGAAAGAGTAGGGTCTGAAGATATGAGGCAATATGGATTTGACCGATATGGTTAGCTCCATATAGATAGGAGATTGTTTGTACCTAATGTTTATGAGTTAAGAGATGATGTGCTATCGGAGTGCCACCATTCAAGATTTACTATACATCCTGGAGGCAAAAGGCATACATTTTATTAGGAGCGGATAAAGAAGGACATTAGGTAATTCATCTCATGATGTATGAACTGTCATTTAGTAAAGACTGAGTAGAAGAAGCCACGTGGTTTGATGCAAGCGCTTATGATTCCGGAATGGAAGTGGGAATAGATATAAATGGACTTCATCGATGGGTTGCTAAGGACTAAAGGAGATTACAGTAGCATCTGGATCATAGTCAATAAGTTAACCAAGAGTGCTAGATTTATACCTATTAAGTCAAACAGAACGATATTTGAATTGGCCGAGTTATATGTGAAGTGGATAGTATGATTTCATGGTGTGTCAAAGAGCCTTATCAGTGGTCGTGGCCCATTATTTACTAGCGGGTTTTGGAATAACTTATAGGAGGCTTGGGGAAAGACTACATATAAGTATAACTTATCACCTACAAACTTACAGATATACTAAGAGGGTCTTGGAGGATCTCGTATGAACTTGCATTCTTGACTTTAGAGACTCATGGGATGAACACTTGCAATTAGTAGAGTTCACATACAACAATAGATATCAGTCTACCATTAGTATGGCACCATTTATGGTATTATATGGTCAACCGTGCAATGCTCCTTCATGTTGGTAGAAGGCGAGCGAGAAATTGATATTGTGCCAGATAAAATAAAGGAAACATTGAAGTATATAAAGATCATTCGACAATGATGAAGGTTGCTCATGATCGACAAAAGAGCTACACTGATAAGAGACATTGAGATTTAGAGTTATCTATCGATGATATGGTTTTTGCTAAGATCTCTATACTGAAGAATTTAGTTCTATTTGGTACTAAGGGGAAGTTGGCACTGAGATTCATCGGTCATTTTTCGATACTCAAGAGGATCGGGAACCTTGCTTATAAAGTCGACATAGCCTAAAAGATGATCGGTATGCACAATGTGTTCCACATTTCTCATTTGCGGAAGTTTATGCACGATCCAGCTTTGACTATTTCACTAAATTAGTTTTACGTTCTCGATATAGAATCAAAAGCTTCGAGACCGCATAGGCATATTCGTATAGTTTGGCATGATATGAAGTAGCTGAACAGAAAGATGATGGAGTTAGTGAAGTTTCAATGGAGCAAGAAAGAACGTGGTTGCACATGGGAGACAAAGGATAGCATGAGGACCATTATTTGGAGCTCTTCACTTGGTAAGATTTCCATTTTATCGTTAGCTTTCACATTTGATGTTATATTAGATGTTTTTATAGAGTATTTTAGTTTTCTGCATGTTGGGATAGACATAGACTACATTAGAATGCTTATGACTACATGGCTATATGTTTAATCATTGAGATGGTTGGTTGTGATTATTTTCCTTTACCTTGTTTGATGTAGGGATATCAGAGGCAAAATTTCCAATGAGGGGAAGGGTGTAAGGATCCACCTTTTACATATTTCAAGATATAAAAATATTATTTCTTAATTCACATTGAGTCATATGACACTATAACTTTGACAAATGTTAAGTAATGACATTTCCGACCTTTATTAATTTTATTGGATGATTATGACCCCAAAAACTTGTAAGGCCTATAACCTTTGATTGAAGCTGAATAAGGGGTCGAGATCACCTCAATTGGAAAGATATGATAGCTTCTCTTTCCATAAAGCAGGCATAGTAACTATTTGGACTTACCGTTTAGGAGATACGGCTTTTTGAAGATCGGATAGTTAAGTGAGTAATTAGTGCGACATAGGTTAGGCCCAAGAGCCCATTTCTAGAATTGTGCTAAGTGGAGCTGATGGGACATTCTCTTCTTCATTACATACTTCCCAAAAATAGTAAAAACCTTCACTAATCTCCCTTTTCGCCAAAAAGCATCCTTTTCTCTTACTTTAATTAGCCAAATCATGTCATTAAGGGGTCATTAGCAAGGTATAAACTCAATTACTATTGGGGTCATCCTAGTGCATGCACTATTCACTCATGTATTTGCATTGGTAACCATTCTCGGTTTGAATTAGGTGAGTGATTTTGCATCTCTCACCATCTTATGTTGGTTAATACAGAAAAAAATGTTTTTGGATAATTTTAAATGTTAAAATGTTTTCAAACTGATATCTAATTTCAACAACATCTTTAAACTTTTTAAAAGGATAAATGCATATTTTGATTTATCTTTTTTACCATTTTACAAAACTCATCGCTTTATGTATGGTTAGATCTAGAACAAAATGTATGTTTGAATTTTGATTTGATTGCTTATATATGATGTTTGGATGTCATGTAATACCTGTATATGATTGTTCATTATTCTTTTAAGTCATTTTAGCGTAGTTAAAGAGTGGTCATCGTCGAATGAAATTGATAAAGAAAAATGATCAAAACATGAAACAACCATAGTATGTTGCTCTTTGAGGTCTAGTGGAGCTACAAAAAAGGTCACATGAAGATTTTAATCTTCTTTTGCAAATATGTATTTTTCTGAGGAGGAGCTCATGATTTTTCATGAACCTAACAACTTCCATAAGAAGATTTTAACCATCTTTTGTAAATATGTATACACTACTTTACAACTAATGCATCACATTATGACTGTGTGGAGACTGTTGAATTTAAGAGTGTGTGGGTGGAAGGAGGGGAATTTTCCTTTTTTTTTAATTACAACATCTAAAAAAATCATCCTTTTCATTTTCTTTCTCGAAAAGAATTGATAAATAAAAAACATTTTGTGACTGAGTTGATTTCACTAATGTAAGAATAATATAGTTTGCATATGATTTCAACAAAAATTGATGGAAAATTTGGTTATCATGGAATTCTGAATTGAAAATAGAATAAAAAGTTTTATATTATAAATGCCCAATGAGAAGTTAGTAAATTGGTTTAATCCTAAATGTTGAATATGAAATTCGTTTTTGTAGATGTCACTATACATTTGTGCTAATGACAAAATTGGTCGAAATCTTAAGTTCATGGGTATAATACTTTATCTTTGAATAAGAAACTCTAAATTACTAACACATTTCTATTTCAAGAAAAGAGAAAAAAATGAAGAAGAAGAAGAAGAAAAGGATATATGTATGTACGTATGTACGTACGTACGTATGTATGTATCCATGTGTGTGTGTGTGTTAAAAAGAATTTTTAAAATGACCCCATTAGTTGGTTCTGGGGCATTATACCATTTGAGTGAAAAAAGTCTGAAGGGTGCTTCATCACCTAGTAAACTCTAGCCAATTGGATAGGAGTTTACTACTCTAAAGATAAAGGATTGTTAAGTAGACTTAATAAAACTAATATTGCACGACCGAGCATTATATTTTTGTAAATAGTTAAATAATATAGATTTATTTAGTTAGTTTAGAAGAATTATTTTGTTCAAGTGAAAAAAGTCTAAAGAATGCTTCATCAAATAGTAAACTATAGCCAACTTGATAGGGATTTACTAACCGAAAGTTCGCTAAAGGATGAGTAAATAGACCTAATAAAATCTGGATTGCACAATTGAGTCGTGATTTGTAAGTAAAAATAACTGTATCATATAAAAAATATGATAAAGGTAAATTTGTTTAATTTAGTTTTTTCTACATTTCATTAATTAAGTTCTTATGTCCATAGAAATAGAAATTCCAATTTATGAAAAGTTGATTATCCTTGTAGAGTTTGATTCAATTCTACACTATGTGAAAACTGAATCAATTATTTATTTAGAGTCATGAATGATATTTGAGTTTTGTTCAAGATCTCACTTAGTTAATGCACTGAATTCCACGATTTTGCTTATAACTTTTATACCATACTCTAGAAAAACTTATAGCTATTTAATTAACAAAGTCATAATGTGGTCACTTCTACTATCTTTTTGTTAATATTTTCGAACACTACATTATGTAGTCTCATTTAGGATTGGATTTTGCGTGTAATTCTGCCGAAAACCCACACAAGATAGCACTCATCCTACCAGGGACACCTAGGGGTGTAAGGTCTTATTACGTACGCTTATTGCAATCACATTTTCTATAAAGTGGACCTTCTTAGTTTTAATTTGTTCGAGGATGAATAAAAGACGAATGTATGGGTGTTTGATAAACATGTAAAAATTTATACTTTTACGCTCATATTTTATCCTGTTTTAGTCAATAAATGTTACATAATGGGTACTTGTATGCATTTTTAACAAATTTTAAAATTTCTTATAAACACCATCCATACATTTACTTTTAACATTTTGTACGCCAAATTTATTTTAAGAAAAATTAAATGCACATTTTAAATATTTGCTTCGTTGTTATAGGCATTTAAGTCCAAAAAATCAACATCCTTATATCATGAATCTAAATGGATCACCAAGAATAGGAATGTTCATGAACTTTGGTGCTAAATTCTCATACAATTCAATTCTATGTAGGAAGCCCAAGATTTAAGAATGAAGCTTTATTTTCAACATGGATGAGGCTCATACACCCACTCATGATAGATCATAATTATTAAAGAAAGCACTTTAAATTGATCGTTAAATATTCATTTTATGGTTAGTTGGAAAGCATGCTTCCTCATGGTAATGGTAATCCTATGGTTATTTGAAAAGCACACGTCCTAAGGTGTATTTTGGTTATTTCTTAAGGGAGAATTAGGGTTTTAATGCATGTATAAATATATTCTTATGTAGCATGAAACGGGAACTTTTTTTTGAGAAAACATTAGGCCATAAAATCATAAATAAAATAGCTTATTCACTCTTTAGCCCCTTTTCTTTATTTCATGATTGTTGCTTTTATGCACTTTAATTTCATGCTTTAATTTACTTTGTGCAATTTTATTTTATGCAAGTAGAATACATTACTTTCTTTGATTTTACGCAAGTGGATTAGTTCACTTTTTTATTTATGCAAGTGAAATAGTTCTCTTTCTCGACAAGCATCATTGTCCAAGTGGTTAATTGATTCGGTTTTGGTGCAAGAGGTCACAAGTTCGAAACTTGCTTTCGAACGTTTATTGACATGGGATATGTTGTCCCAATGATTTGTTGTATATAAAGTACCATTTCAAAAAAAAAAATAGTTCTCTTTCTCTATTCTTTACTTTTCTATTATTTATAAAACTAAAAAGGGATAAAATAAAATATAGGATGAGTAGGTAAATACCTTCAATTTATGGACAATAAAGTTCTTATAAGTCACACAAAATCAACACTATGATTTCTTATGTGATCTCTTTCATTTTATGCTTTATGTTGATTTGGATCTCTATGGAATATTGATTTTTGATATGATATATGATAATCTATTTTATTTGATATTTTAGTATCATAAATAGGCTATGCTCAAATTAATAATAAACTCAAGTTTAATTTTAATCTAAACTATATGGTTTTGAGCATCATGTTGGAAGTAAAGTTGAAATAAATTGTTATGTTACTTTACCTTTGTTGTAAATAAGACATGTTCAAATAGATTATTTCTAATCTCATAACCATTTTCATATAATTTAATAAGTCAGTTGGTTTATGTACTGAAATTTGATGGTTTATGTAACTTGATTAAGTAGCATAGATTTCAAGCTCAGATCAAAAACATCAATTAATCCCACTTATTCCTTGAATGAGATCATACTTTTTATATGTTGATTTTTATGAACATGTTAGTGAATTTTTCCATAAATTGACTTTTCAATAAAATCTTGTTAGTTCTAGTTTTTTTAGCTTTTTTCTTCTAGCACTTTTAGTTCTTGAGTATGCTTTTCTAGTTTTTTTTAATATATACCAAACATCAATTTTCTTTAGGTTAATTTGATTGAGTAAACTACAATTAAATGTTTTCCTTATGGTTAAACACATACCAAACATCAATTTTCTTTAGGTTAATTTGATTGAGTAAATTACAATTAAATGTTTTCCTTATGGTTAAACACATATCTTCATACGTGCTATAGTTATATGTCATGCACTTTCCATAATTATTGTGTATCACGCTTTTCTAATTCGATGGAAGAAATGTCAAACAATGCCCAAGAAAGTGCACTTTTTTTTACTGGCATTTCGAAATCTTAGCTCTAAGCTAGTGTTTCCTTAATGTCTTCAACAACTTCCTAAGACGTAATTTGTTATCTTCTTCGTTTATAGGATAGATCAAAAGATGTCATCGATGAATACAATTACATTCTTGTTGATGAATTTTTCAAAAATCGACTCATATGATCGACAAAGTACAATGGTGCATTGGTTAAATCGAATGTCATAGTCTTCTACTCAAAGAATCCATTTAGAGTCCCAAAACCAGTCTTTTCCAAGAAATCGTCTACTACTCTCGAGTGATGAAACCCACTGGCAAGATCAAGCGGGGAGAATATTTTTGCATCGCTTAACCGATAAATCAATGTGTGGCAAGCAATACTTATTCTTCCATATTAGCTTATTCAACTCTTGATGGTCGATGTAAAGTCGTAGTGAGCCGTCAATCTTAGTAGCAAAAGCTACCATTAATCCCTACTTCGAGGTACACTTGTGTATGAAATCATTCTTAAACAAATCACTAGTTTGAACTTTACTGTAGCGACCCTAACTTCAAACAGTTCGATTTTGAATATTGTAAATTTTGAATAAGTTAAGTGTTATAATGTGATTTTAAATATTGTAAATTTTGAATAAGTTAAGTGTTATAATGTGATTTTATGACCATGTTAAACTTCTTTTAATTAATAAATAACGACAGGAAACTTGTTTATAAAAACAAATACTTCGAAGAAATATCGATAATGTGACAAAAAATTGGTTTATTGTTAAACTGCTTTTTCTTCAATATAATTTGTTAAAAAAGTTTTTACATACACTAAATAACTTAGGAAATCATTAATAAATAAGAAAAATATTTTACACCAAATCCCTTAAGAAGCTTCTAGAAGCTTTTATAAGATACGGGGATATTTATGAGCGGAATGAGATATTTGTTCTAACTTTTGAGGTGGGAAGTAGAGCATGTGCAAGCACATGGAGGGGTGATCCTTCCTTGACCAGAAATGGGAGGAGCGTGGAAGGTTAGAGTGACTATATTGATGCCTATATAAGTGTGCGCATATCCATTAAAATCATTTTTCATATTTTAAATATTAAGCCGGTTCATATTATATCTTCTCTTCATAATTTCCTAAGATCTAAACAATTCAAATCAACTCTAATTATGATCAAACTTCTTCTATAAGATTGCTACAACATTAAAATACTTTCATCAACTTGGATCTTGTAAGATTTGGAGCACACAGCCCAAACTCTACATCGAACATGAGAAATTTTGGGAGGCAATATTGCCTAGGCAAGTGCAAAGCATTAAGAGTAGAAAATTTGGTTACAAGGTTGAGGTCAAAAGTGGAAACTTGGACTTGATTTTATGCTTATTTAAGGGTGGGATAAATTTAATTTGAATGAATATGAGGTGTTTATATGCTTGTGTTTGATTGTTTATATGTGCTCGAGTTTATATTTCATTTTTTTTTTTTGTGATTCTTGCTTTGGAAAGAAAACGACATATGTAAATAATGTGTATGACTTGAATGACTTGTTTCATAGCCTTGAAACAAAGAACATAGGGTTTGGCTGAACATAGGTTAAATCAAACTTGAGTTTGGAAGTGGTTTTATTGCCATAGCCGCTATAAACACACTTTGAAAATGTCTTATTTCGGCATTTTCTATGATTCTTTGTAGAGAGATCCTTAGGGGTTTCTCACCATATTTGTGATGTATCTAATACTATTATTACTGAGTTAACTTTTTAAAGCGCACAAGCCTCCTTGGATTTTGTGTGAACTCTAAACTCAAAGGGTTGCAAAATATTTTTCCTCTATCTTTACTGTCCCTCTCTCGCGTTTTCAGCTCTAGATACTAAACTCACCTTCGTTTTGTGCCTTTTCCGATCTATCGCCTTCTTCCTCCCCTCCTACCACCTTCCATCGCAATCATCCTCTCCTCCTTCCACCGTCGCTAGGACAATTTGCTCTGAGTCTTTTGACAATTTCCTTCACCTATCTATCACTTTCGATTTTCCTCATCCCACCAACCACTGATCTCTCGCAATCGCCCTCCCCTAACTTCTACCGAAGTCGCCATCCCTACTGTCTCTGGCCCATCGCCAGAAAGACTAACAACCCCCTTTGCAGCAATACATCTTACCGTCTCCTTCCTTTCAAAATAGCCGAACCCTAGCCTACATGCATCTTTGCTTCCACTACACTTTGGTGGTGGTGAACGGAAAATATGGTGGCAATACAAGGCATAATCGTATTACCCTTCATACTTTTCCTTCTCAGACCGTGTTACATGATTTATTTTTGTCATAAATTTTTACGGTGATCCATTCATAAATTACCCTCACTCACACTGTTAATTCAAAAATTGCTGTTAGTCTCTGAGGGTTACTTATGCATTTCAAAAGTCATTCTACTTTTACTCCTTTAATTTTTCTACTATTGGTTATAGGACACTTATAGATAAGGCTTCTTCCAACTTTCAATCTTCTTTCAATTTTTTTCCATTGCTTTGGCTGATTCTCACACTTAATAACTGTATGTTACACTAATTTTTATTTGGTTGGGTTCATGTTAACTAATGTTAATGTATATTTTGACCATGTGCCATCATCTTAGCTCTAACGTTAACATCCACATAATAATTGATATTTCTTCCATGGTTGGAAATCTGTTGCTTTTAATTACATGATGTTAGCTTTTTATATCCCTAACATGATTGAACCATGATAGATATATTTTCAATTTTTAACTTGAAGTTGTGTGAAACAAATAACCATGATCATACCTTTTGTCAAACCCCATGAATTAAAATAATCGAATTATAATCTTCAAAACTATTCAAAAATTAATAAACCAGGTTTAATTTCTAAATCTGTAGCTAAATTTATGAAATAAGATGATTTAGATGTGCACTTTACACTATTTGTACAACCGCTCTACATTTCTTATTATTTTTAAAAATTGTAATTCTTTAAATATTAACTTTTTAGGTATCTTCTTCATGCTTGACAATCAAATTTAATTTTTTTTATACTAAATTTTGAAATTCAGCCTTTTATATTGAAGAACATCTTTGAATTTTTGTTCATTTTCTTGTTTGTCATGAGGCCAAATTAAGATTTATTGCACAAAAAATTCATCTGGGTTGCCGATACTAATGTATTATATTTATAGAGCAACCTTAACACACTCGATATTGTAGTTTAGGTGTATAAACTAAAATCCTCTATCGTGTTTATAAAACTCTATGGTTCAGAGGATTCCTTTACCATGCCATCATTTCTATGTTGCTTTCGATGTCAATGAGTTAACAAGGAGTAAAAAAGTTGTGGCTTTGACCTTAGTAAATCAACATGTTACCCATGCATAGTTGAAAAAAAATGTTCTTCCCGATTATGGTTGTAGTTTTCGTGGTGGTTCATTGTCACGAATTTCAAGTTTATATTCATTCATTGTTGTTGGTTTCGTTGAAGTTTTCTCCTATGATTTTGGTAGCATTCAATCATTTTTTCCCCATGCAATCCATGATTTTCTCTTTATTCTTCTTTTGTGCAAGCCTAATTCAAATCTATCTCTTCTATTTGCATCAATTTTTTTATTTTGTTCTAATGTAGACTTTGTTCCGCTATTTTAAATATTGTACTCAATTTTGTGTTTGCTCCTTGCAGTTTTCTTCTGAAATCTGTATTGAAAATTATTTGTGCTTTTTGTTACTTCATTATATATAACTCTTTTATTTGTTAAAAATATTAGGCAATGTTAATCGGTTTTAATACAAAAATGTTATCGAAAACCAAAAAATAAATGATGCTCCCTTGTGTTGCTTTTACAAACCGTTTTTCAAGTTATATCTATACTCAGCTAGTTGTTGATAACAAACCTATACTTGCAGGCCAAGTATGATTGGTAATTTTGTTACTATCATGCTTTTGGTAATGTTGCTCTAGTGGATAAACATGTTATTCCCTTTATGCCTCATAATATTTTCTATGCTGTTAACAAAATTTTTGCTGCTATGGTTGAAGAGCTTTCTCACCTTTGAACTGCATCACTCTTTATTTCTAAACTAAAACGATTTTTCTTTATTTGTTGCTTCATAAATCTTTCCCTGGTGATCTCATGATGCTTTTGTGTTCCAAACTCTGCAAAATAGATAACCTAATTTAAGGGTGGATGTATCCACTTTACAAATACTAATTCATTACAGTTTCATTTAAAAAATGTTACATAATGTTTTAACAGATGAAAGATATCATATGTTTTCCCTTAACTTATTCTACCCTCATGTACAGTTTTCTTCCTGTTAATGATATAAAACTTTATTTTTCATGTTTTAGGAGTGTAACATTGTTATGATGAGGAAAAGAACATGGCAAATTTGTTCAAAGTTGTTCGTGTTTCATCGTGCATGTTTGATTACTGTCGCATCCAGATAAAAGTGAGAAAATTTTAGGAGTTATATTTTTATTAATTCTTATCTACTTCTAGCCTTTATTACTTCAATGCACATTTTCACTTGAATGATTTTGTCCTCTGCGTCATCATCGGAAAAAAGTTTGCAGTGTATTTTATTCACTTTGGCCCAAAGTGGATACTACATGTTCAATAGTATTTCTTTAGTAACGAAGTATTACTGTTTAATTTGACTTTCCACTACATTTTGCGTTGTCACATGTGATGCTTGAGGGTCTGTTTAACTTCGGACCATTCTTTTGCAACATACACACACAATTATAGACACACAAATATATGTATGTATGTATGTATGTATGTATGTACGTACGTATATAATTTCACATGTCTTTATTTTCGCTTTAGGTCGAAAATATCTCAACTTATATGCTTCATTATATTTGAGTGCATCAACCAATTATAAACTAGTTTTAGTTCATCATAAATTAAGCAATGCCGGTTGGATTTGTAGATTTAGGTCATAGTGATAAAATTTTGATTCTTTATGGTTTTATGGCTTTATACAATATTTTCAGTAAAAGATTATAATTTAATAACTTGATTAATATTTCATTCTCATTTCTTGATCGGTGGATCTAGAACTTAATGAGAATAATTCTATTTATATAATAAAAATTTGACCATAACTATTTATGATATCAAGTAAGAGAACATGAATCATTATTGAATGAAATAAGAAATTTGAAGTCCAATTTAGGAGGAATTCATATTTTCAATTTGACATTTTGAAAAAGTCTCCAAATTGTATATGATTAATTATCTATTTGTCATTTCTGTACTTCAAGAATATGTAATCAAATGCAATGTATAATTAGCCTTTTGTTTATTTTTTCAATGCAACTCATTTATTTTGATTGCATAAGTATAAAATCACTGACAAAGTGCTTAAAATTTTGATACTAAACATTGCTGATGTAAGGTTCTTTAATATTTGCAGAAGTGAAACAAAAGTAAGTACAATATTACTTTCCATTAACACACAGACACACACACACATATGTATGTATTACACGGGAATTAAGCTACTTTTTCCTTATCTAAAATATGTACATATTTTCTTTTATCTTAATAATTTTTCAATAAGAGGATTTAATGGTTATCTCCATTTTATGAAACCAAAAATTAAAACCCATCATTTTAATGCCTAACATTGTCTCTTACTATGCTTATTATTTTGTTTTATTATTAAATTACAACCATATTAACAATGAACACAACGAGGTTCAAACGAGGAAAGGCTTACGGTGGATACCTAGGCACCCCGAGACGAGGAAGGGCGTAGCAAGCGACGAAATGCTTCGGGGAGTTGAAAATAAGCATAGATCTGGAGATTCCCAAATAGGTCAACCTTTCGAACTGCTGCTGAATCCATGGGCAGGCAAGAGACAACCTGTCAAACTAAAACATCTTAGTAGAACCCCGAAACATAACCTAGAATTAGATCTTCATTATATAAAATATAAACGGATTCGGGAAGCATACATTGGGAAATGATTCAGTAATTAAACCTTCATGAATCATCTTTTTCATTCCAGGAATCTTTTTTGAAGTATCAACTAATGGAGGAAGAGTTATATAACTCACCTTTCCTCTCTATTTCACAAATAGGAAGTTACAAATAAAATTAGGATACCAGAGGAGGATCACCATATATAACATAAAATTTCTCCTCCACTTTTTTCTAGTCTAGCTTCTCGATCTATCATTATCGTTCACAATAACATTTGGTTAAATGAAAGAAAAGGCTCCGGTGTATAGAGAGGACCTCACCGTTTATGAGGTAACCATAGAAACGATGGAACCCACTATTTTTTTGCTACAATTTATTCTTTTCGGGTAAAATACCCAGAAAGAATAAAAGATCATGGCTGGGATGGTCATAGTAGCAAAAGCCATTGGAATTTATATTTTATATAAGGACAAAAAACAATAAGGAAGAGACAAGCATCTTTGTCCAAGTGGTTAATTGATTCAGCTTTGGTGCAGAATGTCACAAGTTCGAAACTTGCTTTCGAACGTTTATTTGACATGGGATATGTTGTCCCAATGATTTGTTGTATATAAAGTACCAGTTCAAAGAAAAAACAATAAGGAAGAATATCGACCCTTCCTGTATTACAAAGCACGCTCTAAAAATAATAGGTACTAAATAAGACCACTTAGTCTGAGATAAATTATACTAGTAAAGACCCCTTAACCATATTTTCCATTTATTCATTCTATACTTATGTATTTTCTTATGCTTTGGTTTGGAACCAAATATTGCTTATGTTCTGCCCCGAAGAATAACTAAGACCAATTTATTCACGTTTTCACATTCCAATTGAACACTTTCCATTTAGGATCAAAGAAGAAGATTATTCTTTTTACCAAACATATGCGAATCAAATCATGCACTTCCAATTCCTTCGAAACCTAAGGATATTTTTTTACTTTTTCGTACATAGTTCTTTATACAATTACATATTTTCTCATCTTCTTGTAGACCTACAGAAACAAAATTGGTTGTGTGTTGTCAAAAAAAATCTTAAGAATCAAAATTTTTGTAAATTTGTCCATCGGTCAGATTGTAATATCATACTAATATGTTAGGTAGAAGTTGGACCAATTTTGAACAAGGCTCCATAAGTGTAGGTAATAGAATTTTTTCCAGAAATATTTTTTTCAATTTAACCCGTCGAAAATTTCAACCTACGCCCAAGATGTTCTTTTCCGCCATTCCATATCCATTCATACGTTTGAAATAGATATACGAAGTTGACTAAAATTTTATGTGATTCAGTAAGTAGAATATACATTCTATTATTGCTATTCTACATTTTCACAGTTTTGGTTGTCTATTCACAATAATGACGTCCCTAAGATATGTTTTCAGATACCGCTATGCAATTATAGCCTATCTTTTCTCAATGGATACAAAACACCCATGCTTTAGCACTTGGCGTAACAGCTCCCGGTGCAACAACATGTACCAGCTTAACTTGGAGGGGGGTGATGAGTTAGTGGCAGTAGGTGGCAAAGTAGCTTTGTTACCTATTCCGTTAGGAACTGCAGATTTTTTTGTCCATCACATTCATGCATTTACGATTCATATACATCAGTAGCTCAGTGGTAGAGCGGTCGGTTGTTAACCGATTGGTTGTAGGTCAAATCCTACTTGGAGATATTTTATTGATTCTTAATTTCATTAAAGAATGAATAATTGAATGAAAGGGCTCGCTTTGACCATTAGGGGTAGGTAACCCATTCCCTGTCTTTGTTTCTATTGCATTCTATCTCATCGTATCACATTCTGTTTTACGATATTTGAGAATCACCGTCAATACCTCGGCATAGATCCAAGGTAATCCCATGTAAATAGCCCTATGTATATAGAACAAACTTTGGAATTGGACATGGTATCAAAGATATTTTACAAGCACATACTCTTCCGGGGGGTCGATTAGGATGTGGATATAAGGGTCTTTATGATACAATCAACAATTCGATTCATTTTCAATTAGGCCTTGCTCTAGCCTCTTTAGGGGTTATTACTTCTTTAGTAGCTCAACACATGTACTCTTTACCTGCTTATGCATTCATAGCACATGACTTTACTACTCAAGCTGCATTATATACTCATCACCAATACATTGCAGGGTTTATAGTGACAGGAGCCTTTGCTCATGGAGCTATATTCTTCATTAGATATTATAATACGGAGTAGATAATATCCATATTAATGATTTAGTGAGTCACTCACGATTGGTCATGGTACCCTTTAATTTGAACTAATTATTCTTTCAATGAATTTATATTAAAACTAAAATAAATTCATTAATTTCTGAAATGACCATGTAGTCCCTTGAATATTCAAAACTGTTATACTTTCTTCTTGATATGTATGTTTTTTATCCGTATATATAGGGAAAGTCATGTGCAATGAAAAATGCAAGAACGAATATAAATTCCAATGGATTTTGCTACTATGACCTTCCCAACGATTTTTTATTCTTTCCGAGTATTTTACCTGGAGAGAGAGAAAGTAATATCGAATTATTCATGGAGATCTCCAATATGTTCCCTATGGTGACCGAGTTCATAAGTTTTGGTCAACAGCAAGACGGGCAGCAAGGTACATTTGTCAAAGTTTCATAATTACCCTATCACATACAAATCGTTTACTTATAACTATTCAATATCCTTATGAAAAATCTTTCCACGGTTGAATTCTGCAAATAGGATTTAAAACTATACTTAAAAAGGGGAATGACAAAGCATCGGGGAATAAACGATTAATTTCTATCAATAGACTCGCTAAATACCCAAACTATAAAGTAGTTTGCATACTTGTGCAGGCCCCCGTCAATTCCTTTGAGTTTCATTCTTGCAAACGTATTCCCCAGGCAGGATACTAATGCGTTAGCTACAGCACTGCACGGGTCGATACGCACAACACCTAATATCCATCGTTTACGGTTAGGACTACTGGGATATCAAATCCCATTTGCTCCCTTAGCTTTTGTCTCTCAGTGTTAGTGTCGGTCCAGTAGAGTGCTTTCGCTGTAGGTGTTCTTCCCTATCTCTACGCATTTCACCGCTCCATCGGAAATTTCGAATCGATTCGGTGAAAGATGGGATCGGTAAATGGAAAATAAACCACTGATATGTTATATTTTTTGTGAGATCGTCAATTTTGTATCAAATGTGTATTTCGAGTATACCGAATCAGTATAGCTATCCTTCCACTGGCGCAGCAACGTAGTCTCGATCAATATGGAAATGAATGATTCATAACTAGAGAGATTCTCTGGTCCTTCACTTCACTAATTGGCGCTAAAATTATGGAAATTACAAATGCCAAAATAGAAATAACACCCGATCTTATCAGAAATGCCTAGAAAATATCATTTTCGTGAAGCAGAAACATAAATGACTCCTATTAATGTGGAATAGGTTGAACTATTCGATTTGAATTTCAATTGCAAATTAATCTAGGACTTCTTAAAGGAAAAGGATGGACCCGAACCCAGATGATCTATCCATGACCAGGATAAAGCTTGGGTGAAACTAAGTGGAGGTGCGAACCAACTGATGTTGAAGAATTGGCGGATAAGTTGTGGTTAGGGGTAAAATGCCACTCGAACCCAGAGCTAGCTGGTTCTCCCCGAAATGCATTGAGGCGCAGCAGTTGACAAGACATCTTGAGAGGGAAAGAGACAAGCAATTGAGGCGAATCTAGCTCTCAGACGAGCTAGGACACGAGTGGAGGATGTTAAGGTTATACTCAACTAGTAAAAAAACACACATAAAAATAACAAGAAGAAGTTATTTAGAGGTTATTATTATATACCATATTTTGATTCTGCCAATTGAATACAATCAATTCTAAATGATACAGCAAAAAAAATAGTACCTAAGGAACCCAAAAAATCCCTAAATAGAATTATGGCATTCAATTCTTTTGCCGTGATGTTATATTTCGAACCATTGGATGGACATGGGCCAACTCGAGAACAATTAAATGATGACAAAATTATCAAAGCCTTATTTTGATTCAACAATGTACTAATAGTTGCTTGATGCTAAGTAACTGCTGCAATCTCACTTTAAAAAAAAAGGGTTGATATTGGTGCAAATTAATTGTTGTTCCCCTACAGAAAAATGATGTTGCAATGTTATCAACATATTAGAACATGCCAATCAAATCATGCTCTCTTCTACTTCAGACATTACAAAGTACACTATTTGTTCATATAGTTTATGTTTAATTACCATCATGTTGAAATATGGCATTAGAACACTGTTCTTTGAGTTTATGTAACTCTATTGTAAATGTCTTCTATTAAAATTTTGTACGTTATATTATCCTTCGGTACACTATATATACTAACATATGGTCATTGTATGCACTGATATATGCAACCAAAATTTTGGTACTTTATAATATTATGGTATTTACACTTAATATTATGAGTTATTTTGCTTGCCTAT
Organism: Allium cepa; assembly: GCA_030765085.1. Taxonomy (NCBI): domain Eukaryota; kingdom Viridiplantae; phylum Streptophyta; class Magnoliopsida; order Asparagales; family Amaryllidaceae; genus Allium; species Allium cepa. Next base: position 104,823,849 of record CM060937.1, on the reverse strand, counting down.
AGGAAACACAATATATATATATGTACGCTTTTTGTTCTCATTTTTTATGCAATTGTGTATGGTAATAGTGAAAATTATTTTTATTTCATCCTGAGATCGAACTTTCCATTAATCGTAGCATGTGCTTGGTAGTGTTATTTACATGATGGTTGACTTTTAGTAGTAATGACTCTATAGGTGAAAGTTCCATCGGTTTTTTCTTCCTTAAATATTGATGAATTTTAACCATGATTGTATCATAATTGGTATATACAAAAATAATATACATATGACTAAAAGGAACCCACTTCCATGGTTAAATTGTACCATAAATATCGATAAGCCTCGTCATTTTTATAGGAACTAAACCCTTCTAAAGAATGATGATGGCGGTATGTTTTTTTTATCTTTTTTGATTTGTGATGTTTAGAAAAAAAAAACCTCCTTATTCTTGGCTCGACTCGGTTTCTATACTGCTTCTTCTATACAATAAAATGCATTCATTAATTTTCCACCCAGTTTTAAGTTTTGAATTTAACACACTTAATTTTTGGCTAACTTATCTCTCAAAAAGAGAGATATGCTATAGGTATGGATGTATGTAAATATGTATGAGCTTTTCAATAAGGTATTATGTGAAATCTATAACACCGTATATGTGGTAATTCCTTTTAGTGATAACGACTCCTTTGTAAGGAGTTTTAAGTGTTTAGATATTGGTGGATTTTAACATTATTTTGAATCTTGATTGATAAAATTTAAGCGTAGCATCTTACTACTTGATGGTTCTGTTGCGCCCAGATATTGCCAAGCCTCATCATGTTTATACGAATCAAACCCTTCTAAAGAACAATAATGATGGTACGTTCTCCATGTTTTCCAATTTATGTTGTTCAGCACATATATCCTCAATTCCTCAATAAATTTTTGGTTTTTTGCCTAATCGTGGCCTAATTAAGTTATTGTATTGCTACTTTTCATGCAAATTTCTTGGAGCTAGCTAATAAAAATCATTTTAAGTTTATACTTAGATAAATACAAAACTCAAGCCCTTTGAAGAAAAACTAATTTTTAAAAGAATATTTTTAAAACTTATATGCACAGGTATAAATGAATGTGGCTGTGTGTCGATTAGGAACATAGATATATCCACTTATTTTATTAGTAATCGGGTGGAATCTTTAGCTTTGAAGCCATACAAATGATGAAATTTTCAATTGGCATAAATAATTTTCGACAAATAATGAAATTTTCAATTGGCACAAATAATTTTCGACAAATGATGAAATTTTCAATTGGCACAAATAATTTTCTATATGTACTATCTGATTGTTTTATTTAAAAATGCATGAATGAATGGTTTTCAGTCTAAATATAAATTATTTGTCCTACTCCCAATATTTGATATATAGAAAAATCTATTATTTTATGACCATGGAAATATTTAATATTCCAAATCAAATATCCTACATTAGATGCACCTGATTTGGTACTAAGAGTGGAAGACCAAATTCAAATACTAGGATTTAGTCACATTACAAAGTTTAAAAAGAGAAGATTAGACCTTGGTGAGTGTGTCTTTCTCATGTTGATGTAATTGGAAATTTAGATACTAGTGTGTCAGTTATCATTGCAACTGAAAGGATATAGCACCTACTGCTACAACCTTAGAGAAGAGCGAATGCCTTTGTAAGATGAAGGTGTTACTCTTAGTTCATGAAGCGTCATGCATACTTCGAGATTATTGGTTTTAAAGGTTGTTTGCTTTTTAATTAGGTGCCGAAGTCAATGCTTGGCTCAAAGAATCTTCTTCATGCAAGGTACATCATTATACCATTCTTTAACAATAAAAATTGGTCATATGCCATTCTTTAACATGAAAAATATATTTTGAATATTTTAAAATAATTAGGCATGAAGATTTGAAACACTTTTGAATATAAGGCATTTGTTGTGGAAAAGATTTATGTTTGTCATGAGTACTTTTATCTTCTCCTTTTGGCACTTGGATCAAAACTAATACACGAGAATTTCAATATGTTGTCCCTTTTTCTGCTCCAAGTAGCCTGCCTACCACTTCCTGAACCATTTAGAGTCTAAAATTGTTGGAATTGTATATAAGTGTTTTAAATTCTAGATTATCGGGCTTTAATTTTTAAATTTTTGAAAAGATTTTTTGTCACGGTTGTTTTGTGTTATTACATTTGTGTAGTGGAATTAAAGGATAATTTGGTTAAAATTAATATCTAATTTATCTAAGTTTATGACTATTTTGATATGATTCACCCGCCAATTCTTGGACAAAGAATCATGTATATATAGCACGCCATGGGCAAATTCATGTAGCCCTACAAAATGCTATCTATACCAGGAAAAGCCCATTCTTGAATAGTTAATTTTCCAATATGAAGGAATATTCAAATTCTTCTAAAATATGGTACAATATTCTTATGATATATAATCAGTCAGAGTTTGTAACATATAAAGTAGATAAACATTCCTTAAAAAATGCAATATTTATGTAAAATGAATTACTTGATGGACATTATCAACAACAAATAGTTTGTTTGCTTTCATCATACGAATTATTACCAAGAAAATAAACGAATGTGAGTGCTTTACACTTTATGTGATTATTGTAATATTACCTCTTTTTACCTATTTTCTCCTTACATTTTTTTTCACAACAAAGATAAATATATAGCAATAGGAGAAAAAAGCCTTTCTCTGGAGGCTCACAAAAGGAGGCAAGGCATACGGAGAACAAAAAGCCTTTCTCCTTACATATTTATTGTACTCTACCATATACTCTTGCATACAATTTACCATCAACAAAGTCTGACTACAGTGGTTTGTCCACTACATGGCTATGTTGAGCCAAATTACATGAGCGGGTATAACACCATGCACACGTCCACTGTCTATAACCCACTTTAAACACCAAACATCTATACCTATGATTTTTCCACTGTCCTAACCTGACAAGTACAGCCACCTCATTTTGATCCATTCATTACCTCCACGGACCCTTAAAAACCAATAATAAAACATATCATAAAAAATCTAAATCATCATTTGTCGGCAATAAGGGCATACATTTTAAGTCCGCACAGGTCTTTTTTTCAAAATGGTTACTATAATTCTAAAAAAAATATGTGCTTATTCCGTTCGAATGTTAACATAGAAACCGCTATTGTATTTGAACAAAATATTCACATTTATGCAATATGACTTTGACTCTACTCTTCCCCACTATTTACCTTTTTGAAATTGTTTGCTTGCTTTGTGACTCACTACCCTATAGTGAAATTTAACTTAGCCACTCTATTACGCCTCGTGGCTATTCTCTATATAACACTGGAAACAACTACAAACTGCTTCTTCCATACAATGCAACATCATACCTACTTCTGTTATTATCTACTTTGATTTTCAGTGCACTGAATGTTAGACACAATCTGCAATTACTTTACTGAATAAATAAGTTTGTTTTTTAGATAATGTCAATCTATTAGTGAGTTAACTTAGACATGTAATTGTTCATCTTATCTTCCTTTTCTCATTGGTTATTTTATGCATCGTTTAAAATTAGTGCGTACGCTCCCTACATAGTTTTTCATATATAGACATTATGAAATGTTGTTTTGTACTTTAATTTTTTATGGCATCGTTATTTACTTTGCGGATCTGATAATTTTATACCACTTTCTTTTGTTACCCTGCCGTTGATGCACATGCATACACAGTTGTTTATGCCAAGTTCACATTGATTATATACAAGCACATCATTATTATTTTGAATACAACGTCCACAATATATGCCAATATGTAACGGGTCTACTGAACTATGATCTTTGATGTGCTGTAAAGCATCAATTATATTTACATGTATTCTAACTACTACCTTACTTTGTAAAATTTCTGCTAAGGCAACTGAGATACACTGTCACTTTAATTGAACTACGACATTTGGTGGAGATGGATAGAAATATTAGAGTGCATTAGAGCTTTACCTGTGTTACTATGCTTCTTACATTATAATTTTTTTTAACTACATGTACCGTTATAAAGTACTTGAATTGTGAATCGTATGCTACTTTTTGCCTTTTTATGTCTTTAACTTAATGGCCATGCTTTTTGCCTCTAACTATATTTAGCTTCCTTTGTGTGCAATTATTTTCATCAAGGACTGTAGAGTAGGTTTTGAGCATGTCCTACATTAGTTGTTATCGCTTCATTAATTACATTACTTCTTTCTACTGCTTTTTTTTTCTCAAAAACTACATATGCATGTATGGCTCAATGGACATTAGATTATGACGCTCCCTGACTTTGGTAGCTGGGTAGCCGAAATGAAATTAGGACAGTCAATGAAATTAACAACCCTAGGCTTTAGTGTCTTCTATTGCATTGGAAATTATGGAGTCCATGGATGACCATTTTATGAAAAGAATGGAGGCATGCAAAGACACTTGCCTAGGATGGGTTTTTTTTTATAAAAGGTCCTATAGGCTCATGCATGCTTTTTGGAAGTTGTAGTAAAAGATAAAAAAATTTAGTATTAGTGGGTTAACGAGGATATTTCATAATTAATTCATATAGTTGTAAAATATCCGATCTTTCCAAATTTGTTACTGCCTTTGACTGATTACAATTAGATAACAGTGTGCAACGTTTTGATTTTTACTTGAGGTTCCAAGTTGTTTGAGCAACCGAAACATCATAATTTAGCATATTTTATATATTTTCTATAGTGGGAAAGTTGTTTGTCTTCCAAAGGCTTTGTCATCGCATGTGCATCCAACAGTCTTGGTTGAGACACAAACATAGATAAAATACTTCTCATTAGATAGGCTTTCATTTACAGAGTATTAAAATAGTAGTCATAATGTAATGTGATTGTAAACTAAATTTTATTTTCAACCACCTTACGTTATATTGATTACACAATCAGTAATAAGTACAAATTTGATTTATTTGCATCATGTATCCTAAGTAGGTATTTGACAGTTTTGAATTTGAGTATAATATTGCTTTTATTAATAGTAAATCAAGAATTGGAAATACTTTTGAATTTTTTATACTTAATATCCAAAATTTTGCTCATTTAAAATTTTCACTTTGATATTTATCACATGTTCCTTTTTTTATCATATTTGTGCATACAAAAATGTATTACTCATGTTTCTCAACAACGCCGTGTGCAAAGCACCGGTTCGCATTAGTTATGTGTACACTAGTTACTGTAAAAACTTTGGATGCTAAATAGTTTGTTATCATATCAAAACGAAGTAAAAATTTCATGCTTATAAAACTGGCCTAGTTCATAGCCATTCACAACAATCAGACGTAGCACTTTAAAAATTCTGTCTTTGCCTTTATACCACTTTTTACTTCGTTCAATAAATGCTGTATTTTTTGTTGAGTGTTTAATTTGCTTTGGAATGAATTTAAACTTTAGTATTTACCTTCAATCTGTTTACAAGTTTTTTCTAACATATATTAGAGTATTTTAAAAATGGTTCTGAATTGTTATATATTTTGAATAATTTTTTATGAATTATTAAAGTAAGACGTATGGTTTTAAATAAAGGAAAACATGTTATTTTTGAAATTTTTAATAAATTATAAATAGATATTTTAAGTGATACTTTAAATAAATGTTTTAAACCATATTATAATTACTGTAAAATATATTTTAAGAGTATGTAGTTTATAGAAAATTTGTTAATTATTTTATTAAAATATTAAATATAATATCTTTTAAATTATTTTTAGATATCTTATCTTATAAGTAGATTACTCTATATACATATTTATCATTTTTAAAAGGTTTTTAAATTATAAAAAAGATGTTTTATAAAAGAGGTTTAGCAGCACTTAAGTGGCTTAATCATATATGTTTGTTTAAACTTAAGGAAAGTCATTAATGCTATATTTAACACTAAAAGCCGACGAAATAGGCTTATCTATTTGTGAGAGTTAAGAATGTTGTTTGAGAAGGTGCAGCAACCACACCTTTGTCGGCCTAAATTTTTGCTAAATGGAAAATCCATGTCCATAATAGTATGAACTATTGGCATTTTGTATCCTGCAAATAACAAAAGTATATCAAAGCACTATCGATATAAACTCACAGTAGAACAGTAAAGTATAATAAAATATGATTACGAAGCCCTGATTGCAGAACTCAAAATCACTAAGGAACTAGGAATAAAGACTTTGCATATTTTCTACGACTCCCAACTAGTGGTGTGCTAGTCCGGAAAGAGTATCGGGCGAAGGAAGCAAGGTTAACTCCTTATATAAACCGAGTTCTTAAGCTGCTCAACGACTTTGAATACTATATGATATCACATATTCCTAGAAAACAGAATGAAAAGGCAGATTCAATGACTAAGTTATCTAGTTTTGGTGATACGCAACTTATTAGCTTGATTCCAGTGGAAGTACTTTCAACTCCGAGCATCGACCAAATGGATGTTGATTGGATGTTGGTGAATGAACCCGAAAGGGAGTCATGGATGAAACAGATTTGGAATTGTTTGCAAAGAGAAATCCTTCCAAAGAGAAGGAATGAACGACGAAAAGTCCATCGCCATGCTTCGAGATACATCATGCAAGAAGGATTACTGTATCAGAGGGTTTCTCTGTCCCCATGCTTTGGTGTGTCGCTTACAATGAGGCCAAAAAAGTCCTAAGAGAAGTTCACGAAGGGGCTTGTGGCAACCACACTAAGGGGTAAACCTTAGTGAGGAAGATTCTTCGATATAAATATTTTTGGCTAACCGTCAATCAAGATGTGGCTAATTATACCCGAAGATGTGACAAGTTGCCACAGATTTGGTAAAATTCTGAGAACTCCACCGACGAAAATTACTCTAATGGTCAGTCCTCGATGATTTGCAGTCTATGGCATTGATATGATCAGTGTTCTACAAATATCTAAAGGTGGCACGAAGTACGCTACCGTGGCGGTTAACTACTTTACAAAATGGTATGAGGCAGAGCCATTGATCGTGATTAGTATGAAGAAAGTAATAACTTTGTAGTTCGAAATATTATTTGTTGCTTTGGAGTTCCATAGGCAATCGTTACCGATACTGGGACCTAATTCAACAACACAGGATTCAAGGATTCCTACCGTTGAAATCACATAGAGAAGAGATTTGCAAAAGTAGCACAGCCATAAGCGAATGGACAGGTCGAAGCTATAAATAAATTTATCAAGTTCATTCTTAAGAAACGATTGGAGAAGTCCAAGGGAAAGTGGGGTCGACGAACTTCCATTAACACTTTGGATTTATCAAACCACCTACAAGTCAGTGACTGTTCACTCTCCATTTGCCTTGGCATAGGATTAGAAGTTATTAATATGGTCGAGCTTGAAGTACCTTCTCATTAAGTGACGTATTACAATCCACGGATGAACGAGAAGCTCCTTCTAGAGTCCCTCGATATTATTGATGAGAAGCAGACCGAACCTAAGCTGAAAGCAGCTGCACGTAGACACCAAATCGCTTGATATTACAATGCCAAAGTTAGGAGTCGAACCTTTGAAATTGGTGACTTGGTCCTCAAACGAATTGTAACAACCAACATATTTGTCGATTTTATATTTAAATATTTTATTTAAATATTTTATCGTTAATCGGATTTTGGTCCGAAAAGCTACTTTTTGCAAACGGTTAAATTAGGACTCGAGACCACTTCCATTGAGTTCGAAATGCCGTTTGCAACTTTTTTAAGTATAAGCATATGTCTGGAGTTGGTGGAATTTCACCACTTTTTCACTTGAGACCAATAGTTGGGCTTTTAACCTATTAAACCCAAACTCCACCCTCCCCTCTTCATAACTTTCTAATTGCTTTAAACCTTCAAGCTTCTTCAAAAATGGTAGTGGGAATGGGAAATTAAAACTCCAAGCTCAAATTCAACTTCAAATCCATCGTTCAACTCCAAATTCAACAAGAAGACATTGGATTCACGCTTCTTGCATTGGGATTGAAGAGGGATTGGTTCTTGCTTGCTTTGTTCTTCATTTTCATTGGTTTTTGGTGCAAAGGTGAGATTTTTATCTCACAATTATAGTCTATAACTATATTGGACTATTGGGAATGATTCCCCATCACTTTAGCATGCACATTTGCAATTGATTTGGATTATATTGGCGAAAAACTCCAATTTTTAGTGTTTTTGCTAAAATTCTGCACTTAGGTCGTTCTGCCAATGCTAGGTCGTTCACGTGGAAAAGTATCGGCCTTCAAATAGCTCGTTTTTGGCCTTAAAACCCATTAGCACGTGTTAGGTCGTTCGCCTCGGAATTAGGTCGTTGGGTTTAGGTCGTAGGTCGCTCGACCTTTAGGTCGTAACTCTTTAGGTCGCTCGACCTTTAGGTCGTAACTCTTTACGTCACTAAGTCGTTCGACTTTAGGTCGTAACTCTTTAGGTCGCTAGGTCGTATGACCTTAGGTCGTTAGGTCCTATGGCTTTTAGGTCGCTTCCACACTAAGTCGTTCGACTCTTAGGTCGTAACACTTAGGTCGCTCGCCTCTTAAACCGATAGGTCGCATGACCTTTATACTTTTAGGTCGTTAGACCCTTGAGTCGTTAGGTCGTTTAGCCTTTTAGGTCGTAGGTCGCGAGCCCTATAGGTCGTTTGGCCTTGTTCCTTCATTAGGTCGCTCGGCCTTATTAAACCGATAACTCGCGAACCTCTTAGGTCGCTCGACCAGTTCGTCCACTAGGTCGCGTAAACCACTAGGTCGTTGGGCCTTATTCTTGTTAGGTCGTTGGGCTTTAACTCGTTGGACCTTTTTCCTTTATGCCGTTTCCCCACTTAAGTCGCATGTCCTTTATAGGTCGCGTTTTCTGCATAGGTCGCGTGCCTTTAGGTCGCGTTCCTCTATTAGGTCGCGTGTCTCTATTAGGTCGTTGACCTCCTTAACTCGCATGACCTAACCCGTAGGTCGTTGGACCTCGATTCTATTAGGGTCGCTGCTTCTTATAGGTCGCTCGGCCCTTTATTTTCTTTAGGTCGTTTGTGTGTTAAGTCGCGAACCCATTTTAGGTCGCATGACCTTTACCCTTTAGGTCGCTGGACCACTAGGTCATGTCCCTTTAACCACTAGGTCGTACCGTTTTGGACGGGGCGCTGCCCACTGTACCCCCGCGACCTGACCGGGCAGGTCGAACCCCGTAGCAGGGGGGTTGCCACCACCTTGGAACCCCACTCCGTAGGGGATCTTATCTGAAAAACATTCAACAAAACTTACTTTGTTGAGATACTGAGTTGACCATTCTTCGAGACAAACTATCTTTGGCTTCTCGGTCGATTTTATGGATTTTTGAATATCTATTTCGATGGATTCTTTATCGGTTTCTTTGGATTTTATTCACGTCTTCGTATGTGAATTTTTATGATTGATTGTTTCTACAATCACTTCTATGATTTGCCACTTTAAAATATGAAGGTTTCAATACTATTAGTAAATATCAAAACTCTTTCAACAAAATGATTTCAATTCTATTTTCAATAACGAAGCTCTTTTCTTAAACCATTTTCCAATCTACTAGTATATACAAACCTTTACCTCACTCGTATGAGAAATTGAATTAAACGGCTTAGTAAAACAAGTGGTATGAAACGCTTGCGTTTGCTTCATCGGTTAACTCTTGGACTTGTTCGATTGAACCTTTTTGTGACAATTTTCTAGTGAAGATTTACAGTTTGTTCGTAAATATTTAAGTTAAGCAAGTGGTTATGGGACATGAAGCTAAACTTTTATATTTACTAGCTTAGTGTAATTGACACTTCTCGTTGATCATAACGATCATTCTTATGATTTAGACTAGCAATTGTGCGATGTCTCTTGTTTGCTTGGTTAGACTAGACACCACTTGTGTGATTTTATTCACACATACCTTTTTACCTTCTTGGTTAGTCTAGACACCCTTGTGTGATTTCACTCACACATACGTTTTTGTTTGCGAGGTTAGACTAGACACCACTTGTGTGATTTCACTCACACATACCTTTTTTATTTTTGGTTAGTCAGGACCTCATCTGTGTGATTTCGACTCACACATATGGGGTAGCTCCCCATGGTCTTCGGACCGTCATGTGATAGGCCTCTTTCCCTTTTTCTATGATTTCTGGATTTCCTGTGTTGATTTCTGGAATTTATGTCATTGACTTGCTATGAGTACAAGTTTAGGGTATGATGCCCTCTTTGGATCTTTGAGAAGATTCTTGTGATATTGATTTATCTCTTATTGATTGATCTTCTGTTGATCATCATTTTCATACTTATAGTAGTATGTCAGTATGGATATTTTATGTTATGCCATATCCTTTATTTTATACCATGTCTGATATTTATAGCTAGACTGATCCGTTTATTATTTTCTTAAATAATACTCGGGTCAGACCGAGATGTTACAGGTGCTTCTGCTTGACTTCTCCCCGGGGGTTTGCTACTCTGACTTTTGGCTAACTATTTAGATTAGCAGTTTTTGTTGTATACACTTGAGATATATACTCATAGTTGTATTCTTTTGTATAGCACGTGTTGCTATTCTTTTGATTATTGTGGATCTTTTTGACCACTACTCTGATGTACACTTTCATGTGTTAGTTATATATCCATATCTTCTTCCGCCTTTGTGATATGGATGGCTGTGACTGATTGTGTTATGCTTATTTCTATGTTTGTTTCTGAAGATTATTTATAGCCACCATGTGATAGGTTTGAGTTTGTATCGGTATGTTGGACTTACTCCTTAAATGAAATGCATGCTATACTATCTGACATAACGGTGCTCACACAAAGAAGTTACATGGATGGTCGCTCCTCAACAGCCTTATTCTCCGTGCTAGTTGACAGCACTACATCGTAGAGTTCTTGGCTAGCGTGGGTATAGAGGTGGGGCGTCACAGCTTGGTATCAGAGCCAAATTTCGGAACAATGTAGAATAACTTAACAAGGATCATCGTCCTAAGTCCATCTTAGGACCTACCTTAGGATTAATTCGAGTCTTAGTACCGATTCATCCTAATTTCTTTTGTGATTCCTTGTTCTATCTATCAAGATTTCTTGATATTCACTCTGAGAATAATCTTTTCCTTCTTCTTCCTTTCTTTCTTGAAGGAAGAAGAGATGGTTAGTTCTGGCAGTCCTAGCGCTGGTCAATCCAGTAGTCTTTCTCTGGATGGCATATTCATGTCTGCCCAACAACTTTCGGATCTTGCTCAGAATCAAAGGTTTATCTGTGCTTTGAGTAATAATCCCACAAAGATCTTACCTTTGAAACTAGAAGTTCCTTTCGACCAACTTGTAGATATCACTCTACAAGAAGAAGAGGCTGATAAAGGAATTGATAGTGATATTGGGATGTCCAAGAAGAGGCATATTAAGTTCAAAAGCCCTTATCCCGATAAGAAGGTGAAGCAACCTGCTTTTGTAGCAAAGACTCCAATCCTTCATCATGGACAATGCTACAATTGTGGTTCTAGGGACCACTATGCGAAGGACTGTCTGGAACTACTCTTTTGTCGTTATTGCAAAGATTCCAGTCATCATATTTCTGTCTGCCCCATACTTCTAAGCAAGAAGAGGGTGGAACCAGAAACTTCGGTAGCCAAGCCACCTACCTCTAGTCGGAAACGATGTTACAATTGTGGTTCCACAGACCATTATGTAATTAAGTGCTCGGAACCCCTCTTTTGCCGCTATTGCAAAGGCTCGGGCCATTACTTGTCTTCATGTCCCAAGCGACCTAGCAAGAGAGACGGAAAGCTAAAAGCTTCTAACGAAACTCCTCTGGGTCAAGGTACTTCTTATTTAATCCTTGATTTCATTTGTTTTCGATTATCCGATTTGAGTTCTTTTTGATATGGGTTCGTCTCATCATTTTTATATCAAAAGAAATTGTTGATTCTCTTTCTTTTTATGTTTTGAGCTTGATGACTTCTTTGAGGATTGCGAATCCGGATTAGTGGATCCGCAACACTCTACTTGCTTTTTATTTATATCGAAAATTATTTCATGTGAATTTTTCTTTTCGAACCAATTTTCATGTTATGCATTGCTAAGGTTTCGGAATTGATTTGCGTGAAAGGATTGGCTTATTGCAAAGCCTAAATTTTTCCAAAAGGACTATTCATTTTCGATATTTTCGATCTGTTAAGCAGATTCATATTTTTCCTTTGTGATTTCGATTTCAAATCGATGGCATCATTTTGCTCTTTTAGCTTACATGTTGAGTAAAGAGATATCTCTCTCACTCTTATCGGTTGAGAATTTTCCGGTATTTTTGAGTTTGCTTAGGATTATCACCTAAGCAACCTTTTTGAGTGGTGTTAAGGTCTTTCCTGTTTGACCTTGCCACCAAATTTCAATTGCTACGAGTTGCGGAGGTTAGCCTTCCACATACTGCATTCTGCACTCGTTAGGATTTATATGAATGACATATTGTGTCATTCAGTTTATCCAGTCTATTTCATCCCTTTTATAAATCGAGTATTCTATGAATATCTCAATAATTCCAATCTTGTATTTATTAATTTTGGATGGGAATAGAAATTTAAAATTTTGCAAATCTTTTTAAGAAGATATTTTAAATTCCTATAAAAAGATAATTTTGTGTTGCATTGCCCATTTAGTGTTTTAAGAATTCTGATCGATGCGCTTGATCAATGCTATCGATAGGGATTTCCTAAATGCTTTGATGAGACAATCAGACACAATAAATTGACTTGTAAAATGTAAGTTTTTTTATAAAGGTGATTTTGATTTTGAAAGTTTTAGCTTTTGAGAAAATAAAAATTAAAATTCTCTCTTTTTGATACTCTTATTCTTGTGTTTCCCAAAGGGAACCAAGACTTTAACTTTAGTACCAATGCTTATTGTATTGGTTTGGATGCCGTTCTCTTGCGAAAGAGAACGTGCAATCACTTTTGCTTCTAAATCTTTAAAGCCGATCGAGACTAGGTATGCCACTAATGATCTGGTGCTTGCGGCTATTGATTTTGCTTTTAATATTTGGCATCATCATCTTTGGTGGAGAAATTTGTTCTCTACCTCGATTGTAAATCATTGGGATATCTATTTTCTCATAAGAAACTTAATTTGTGTCAACCATGTTGGCTCGAATTTCTTGCATCTTATGATCTTGATATTCTTTATACTCCCGGAAGGGAGATCGTGTTGCCAATGCACTTAGTTGTAAGCAACAAGCAGTTGTTTATAGGATGATATCCGAATGGAACGATCTCGAGACTCTATCCACTTGTTAGATTCGAGATCGCAAAAATCTGATTTATGTGCATCCCTGGTTTTATGTAGTCTAGAGGCTCCTCCTTCTTTTTAGACTTCATTCTTGAAGCTCAAAGGGCTATATCCCGAATTGGCTCTTCATAGCCAACGTCGTAGGGATGAAATTAATATTGAAAGCTTAAAAGACTTTAATATTGATTTTCGTGGCGACATTTGAAAGTTTGGTAGACTTATCGTACCAAATATTTGTGATCTTCGTCATTATATTTTAGAAGATTCACATCGTTCTAATACTATCATTCACCTCTGTTGTAGTAAAATGTACGCGGATATGAAGCGACTTTAATGTTGGGTGTGAATGAAATCTGATATCGCTAACTTTGTTAAGTGTTGTATGACTCACCATCTTGTCAAGGCCCTACCCCAAAGGCCTGGTAGGTTATTGCAACCTTTAGAAATTCCAATTTGGAAGTGGGACCAAATTTCCTTGGATTTTTTAGATGACCTTCCCCATTCTCGTTCGGGTCATGATAGCTTATGGGTTATAGTAGATAGACTTACTAAATCCACCCAATTTATCCCTGTTTGGTCTAACCGAACCGTTCTTCTTTGGGCCAAACTCTTTGTTAAAGGAGTTGTTAAATTCATGGTGTTCCTACTTCTATTGTTAGTGATCCATTGATCACTAGTGGACTTTGGAAAAGTCTTCGAGATTTTATCACCGCTTATCACCCCAGTCCGATGGACAAACCGGACGTGTGAATCAAACTCTTGAAGATCTCCTTCGAGCTTGTGTGCTTGATGTCGGTCGAAGTTGGGAAGATCATATTCCTCTTGTTGAATTTTCCTATAATAATAGCTTCCAATCTAGTATTGGTATGGCATCTTTCGAGACACTCTAGGGAAGGCCATGCCGATCTCCTTCTTGTTGGCTTGAGGCCGGTGAGAAGCTGGTTTTAGATCCAGAATTTATTCATGTTTCACCTAGGATGGGTGTTGTACATTTCAGTCGATCGGGAAAATTAGCGCCTCAATATATTGGGCCATTTCCTATCACCGTACGCATGGATTCCATGGCTTATCGCCTTTTATTACCGGCTCAGTTTTCTCCTATTATATGACGTGTTTTACGTTTCTCAATTATGGAGATGCTTTTGAGATTCCGATTCTATTCTTGAGCCAGGTGTTGTGGAAGAAATTAAAGTTTCACAAGATCTCTTTATGGTGAACTTCCTATTTCAAATTTCTTTTGTGTTAATATGCTTTTATGGTTGTTACTTTTTATATCCATCTTATATATTGCGAGGACGCAATTTCTTTAAGGAGGGGAGTCTGTAACAACCCGCATATTTGTCGATTTTATATTTAAATATTTTATTTAAATATTTTATCATTAATCGGATTTTGGTCCGAAAAGCTACTTTTTGCAAACAGTTAAATTAGGACTCGAGACCACTTCCATTGAGTTCGAAACGCCGTTTGCAACTTTTTTAAGTATAAGCATTGATATGTTTGGAGTTGGTGGAATTTCACCACTTTTTCACTTGAGACCAATAGTTGGGCTTTTAACCTATTAAACCCAAACTCCACCCTCCCCTCTTCATAACTTTCTAATTGCTTTAAACCTTCAAGCTTCTTCAAAAATGGTAGTGGGAATGGGAAATTAAAACTCCAAGCTCAAATTCAACTTCAAATCCATCGTTCAACTCCAAATTCAACAAGAAGACATTGGATTCACGCTTCTTGCATTGGGATTGAAGAGGGATTGGTTCTTGCTTGCTTTGTTCTTCATTTTCATTGGTTTTTGGTGCAAAGGTGAGATTTTTATCTCACAATTATAGTCTATAACTATATTAGACTATTGGGAACGATTCCCCATCACTTTAGCATGCACATTTGCAATTGATTTGGATTATATTGGCGAAAAACTCCAATTTTTAGTGTTTTTGCTAAAATTCTGCACTTAGGTCGTTCTGCCAATGCTAGGTCGTTCGCGTGGAAAAGTCTCGGCCTTCAAATAGCTTGTTTCTGGCCTTAAAACCCGTTAGCACGTGTTAGGTCGTTCGCCTCGGAATTAGGTCGTTGGGTTTTAGGTCGTAGGTCGCTCGACCTTTAGGTCGTAACTCTTTAGGTCGCTAAGTCGCTCGACCTTTAGGTCATAACTCCTTAGGTCGCTAAGTTATTCGACTTTAGGTCGTAACTCTTTAGGTCGCTAGGTCATACGACCTTAGGTCGTTAGGTCCTATGGCTTTTAAGTCGCTTCCACGCTAAGTCGTTCGACTCTTAGGTCGTAACACTTAGGTCGCTCGCCTCTTAAACCGATAGGTCGCATGACCTTTCTACTTTTTGGTCGTTAGACCCTTGAGTCGTTAGGTCGTTTAGCCTTTTAGGTCGTAGGTCGCGAGCCCTATAGGTCGTTCAGCCTTGTTCCTTCATTAGGTCGCTCGGCCTTATTAAACCGATAACTCACGAACCTCTTAGGTCGCTCGACCTGTTCGTCCACTAGATCGCGTAAACCACTAGGTCGTTGGGCCTTATTCTTGTTAGGTCATTGGGCTTTAACTCGTTGGACCTTTTTCCTTTATGTCGTTTCCCCACTTAAGTCGCTTGTCCCTTATAGGTCGCGTTTCCTGCTTAGGTCGCTAGGTCGCATGCCTTTAGGTCGCGTTCCTTTATTAGGTCGCGTGTCTCTGTTAGGTCGTTGACCTCCTTAACTCGCATGACCTAACCAGTAGGTCGTTGGACCTCGATTCTATTTAGGTCGCTGCTTCTTATAGGTCGCTCGGCCCCTTATTTTCTTTAGGTCGTGTGTGTGTTAAGTCGCGAACCCATTTTAGGTCGCATGACCTTTACCCTTTAGGTCGCTGGACCACTAGGTCGTGTCCCTTTAACACTAGGTCGTACCGTTTTGGACGGGGCACTGCCCCGCACCCCGCCGGGGGAGTTGCCCACTGGACCCCCACGACCTGACCGGACAGGTCGAACCCCGTAGCAGGGGCGTTGCCCCCGCACCCCCACCTTGGGGGGTTGCCACCCCCCCGAAACCCTCCTCCGTAGGGGATCTTATCTGAAAAACATTCAACAGAACTTACTTTGTTGAGATGCTGAGTTGACCATTCTTCGAGACAAACTATCTTTGGCTTCTCGGACGATTTTATGGATTTTTGAAGATGGATTCTTTATTGGTTTCTTTGGATTTTATTCACGTCTTCGTATGTGAATTTTTATGATTGATTGTTTCTACAATCACTTCTATGATTTGTCACTTTAAAATATGAAGGTTTCAATACTAGTAGTAAATATCAAAACTCTTTCAACAAAATGATTTCAACTCTATTTTCAATAACGAAGCTCTTTTCTTAAACCATTTTCCAATCTACTAGTATATACAATCCTTTACCTCACTCGTATGAGAAATTGAATTAAACGGCTTAGTAAAACAAGTGGTATGAAACGCTTGCGTTTGCTTCGTCGGTTAACTCTTGGACTTGTTCGATTGAACCTTTTTGTGACAATTTTCTAGTGAAGACTTACAGTTTGTTCGTAAATATTTAAGTTAAGCAAGTGGTTATGGGACATGAAGCTAAACTTTTATATTTACTAGCTTAGTGTAATTGACACTTCTCGTTGATCATGACGATCATTCTTATGATTTAGACTAGAAATTGTGCGATGCCTCTTGTTTGCTTGGTTAGATTAGACACCACTTGTGTGATTTCATTCACACATACCTTTTTACCTTCTTGGTTAGTCTAGACACCACTTGTGTGATTTCACTCACACATACGTTTTTGTTTGCGAGATTAGACTAGACACCACTTGTGTGATTTCACTCACACATACCTTTTTGATTTTTGGTTAGTCTGGACCTCATCTGTGTGATTTCGACTCACACATATGGGGTAGCTCCCCATGGTCTTCGGACCGTCATGTGATAGGCCTCTTTCCCTTTTTCTATGATTTCTGGATTTCCTGTGTTGATTTCTGGAATTTATGTCATTGACTTGTTATGAGTACTAGTTTAGGGTATGATGCCCTCTTTGAATCTTTGAGAAGATTCTTGTGATATTGATTTATCTCTTATTGATTGATCTTCTGTTGATCATCATTTTCATACTTATAGTAGTATGTCAGTATGGATATTTTATGTAATGCCATATCTTTTATTTTATACCATGTCATCTGATATTTATAGCTAGACTGATCCGTTTATTATTTTCTTAAATAATACTCGGGTCAGACCGAGATGTTACAAGTGCTTCTGCTTGACTTCTCCCCGGGGGTTTGCTACTCTGACTTTTGGCTAACTATTTAGATTAGCAGTTTTTGTTGTATACACTTGAGATATAGAAACATAGTTGTATTCTTTTGTATAGCACGTGTTACTATTCTTTTGTATTATTGTGGATCATTTTGACCACTACTCTGATGTACACTTTCATGTGTTAGTTATATATCCATATCTTCTTCCGCATTTGTGATATGGATGGCTGTGACTGATTGTGTTATGCTTATTTCTATGTTTGTTTCCAAAGATTATTTATAGCCACCTTGTGATAGCTTTGAGTTTGTATCGGTATGTTGGACTTACTCCTTAAATGAAATGCATGCTATACTATCTGACATAACGGTGCTCGCACAAAGAAGTTACATAGATGGTCGCTACTCAACAGCCTTATTCTCCGTGCTAGTTGACAGCACTACATCGTAGAGTTCTTGGCTAGCGTGGGTATAGAGGTGGGGCGTCACACGAATCTTCCCTGGCCCTAAGAGTTTTGGCCCAAGTTGGGAAGATTTGTACGCAATAGAGGAAAAGCTTGGAGATGGTACTTTCAAGCTAGCAACCGTGGAAGGGATTTCACTCCCAAGGGGTTGGAATAGCAAGCACTTACCATACTATTTCACTTAGAAATAAACTTGTAAATAATTGGCTAGAGCCATGTAATAAGACAGATCTTGTCATTTTAGGAATTTTATGAAATAAAATGGCTTTTCCACCTCGAAAATCTATCTCTTCGTTATTTAAGAGTTGTGTCTTGACCAACTCAAATGAATCTGCATATGATTAATGCAGGTGCGTAGGTACCCGAATATAGGCATCGATCAAACTTCAAAGGCCCATGATCGGGCCCATGAGATCCTTTTTGGTGTCCAGAGATTGATGCCAACCAATTCTTGCCTTTGGATTGGAGGCAGGAGTATAAATGTAAGGTGGACATGACATGACTGTCTGCATGCTCCTTAGACTGGGGTGGGAGTATAAAAGGAAACAAATATGATACAACTGTGCATATATTAACTCTCGTCCTCGGATTGGAGGGAGTTTAAACTCAAACCAGACATAGAAGGCCATCGGTGGACATGATAAGACCGTCCTTGGACTAGAGGCAAGAGCATAAACCGAAGTGGTCATGATAAGACCGTCCAACTCTTAACATCTTGCCCGAAGTTGGAAAAAGGAAGATCCATGCCTAGAGTAAAGCGGGATCCTACTTTCAAGCCTTTGATCGATGCCTGAAGTTGGGTGTGATTGAACATAAACATCCTTGACGAGGATGTACAAACTATGATCTTGAGTAGTTAAACCTAAACAAGCGCCGGGAGTTTGGCACTGTCAGCAGTCTTAATCTTTGAAAAGGATGTTTAAGTCACCGGTTCTAAGCAACTGATCTTAATTAATGCCTGAAATTTGGCATTTCAATGATTACTCCATGTTTGCCAAAGCAGCGAAAGCCAGTTAATTACATAACAGGCCAAGGACTTAGTCTGAAAGTGATTACGAAGTGAAGTAAACCGCAAATACATTGAATGGAAAGCATAGTTCAAAAGTACATGGATGATTTTAACACAATGACTTAATAAAAAAAAGGCTTTTGTAATTCGCACGGAGTTCGAAAAGCTAAGTACAAATGGTTATTAACACTAGAAGCAAAAAAAGAGGGCCATCTCTACACAAATCCGGCCAACAAACCAAAATAGACTACTATTATTTCAAACCACAAGAGAGTCTACACATACAACCCAAGCCTACCATTACTTCTTCGATGTTTTTCTTCTTTGATTTTTTCTTTCCAAAGCCGGGGGAAACATTACTCGAGCTCTCTCCACATCTTTTTCCCCCTTTTTCTCTGCCTACTTGGCCTTTGACTTGAGACTCTTCGATGAATCGACAGGCACACTTTGAACACTTTCAGATGGACAAAAAGAGGCTAAGGTACTCTATGAGGATCCGATAGGTACGCTTTGAGCACTCCCGGGTGGAGGAATATAGACTGGAGTGTAAACGGTCTACCTAGGCAAAGCAATGGATAAGGAGGAGGAATGAATTCCAACCTCTCTTGCTTGATCTGTGCGGCAAGGAGGATATACATCCTCAGTGTCAACTCAAGTTCGGTCATGGTGTAGCTCGATAAAGACTTGGAAACCTTGGTAATAGTCACGTCATCATCGAATTTGGCTCCCTTTAAGTCAACAGATCCCTCACCTAGCAAAGAATCAATCACCCGCTTATCAAGGCCGAGAGTCTCTTTAGCCAGAGTGTTGGGGATTATTGTCGAAGTAGTGATGGTTACTCACTTCATCATAGGCACTTATCGCCCCGTTCGGGAATCTTTAGAAGGAAGCGAGGCAATGACAGGCTACTTGAATCTAGTGAGACACAAAAAGAAAAGTTAGTGATGTTGATCAACAACACGTCAACTCTTTGAAATACAGGAGAGGTCAAGGAGATACCTTCTTCAGTTTGGAGCTTTGCATGAGCCGAAGTGCCATCGGAGGCCCCTTTTGGGATAGGAGAGAGAACATCATATTTTCGAATCTAAGGCCTCTCTAGACTATATATCCCGAATCAATGCTATAGTCAGGAGCAGCTTGAGTCCCAAGAGCTTAATTTTGACGACTAACTTTTCTATCGGTTTAGAAAACAGACAAAAAAATTAAATTAAAGATAACCGCAAAGGCACCGCATACAATCCTAGTACATGGCGAGTACATGTCGATCCTCCGGGAATTGTTTAAATTTTAGAATTTCTATTCAATCAAATTAAAACAAGAATTGAAAACTGTTTTAAGCTAGAGAAAATGTAAAATCTAATTACAAGTAAAAGTAGATAAAAATATGAGAGTCTGAAGGCAATTTAGAGGCAAATCCTTCTCATGATCACATAAATCAACAAAATGAAATTATGATCTCACTTTTGGTCCATAGTGAATTTAGCTGATATGTTTATTATAAGCATAGAATATTTTTTCTATTGATTAGCCCATTATAAACCATCAAACTTTAACATACCCACCAAAACCACTTCTTAATTTCATAAAAATTGAAATGAAATTAAACATAAAATTTATTTTAAGCATGGCTTATTTACTACTGAATTAGTAACGTAAACCATCAAATTTTGATTTTAAAATTCACTTCATTACCATAAGCATATGTAGATAAAGAGGTAATTTGTGTTTTTGTTTATTTAAACATAGCCTGTTCGGTGTCAACAACATAGGCTATCAAATTTAAAGCTAAAACAACAATGTTAAACCACATCAAACATTGTCACTAAGCACAAAAAGTGATCATAGCTAAAGAAATGTTGAATCTACATGATTAAGAGAACTTCATTACCCCTAAATTGAAGGGGTTTAGCTTCTCATATTGTTATCATGTCAAAAAATGTAGAATTCAACATGAATATAAACAAGAGGAAAAGTGAGCTAATTAAAATGAAAAGAGAGATAATCTATTTGCATAAAAATAAACTAAGCTACTAACATGAAAGGAAATAAACAAGAAAAGAACATAAAAGAAGAGTGCATGAATTAAAATTGCATTAAAGAAAATTACACAAGAGAAATCGCTAAGAAGCCATGAAATAGAAAAGAGAGCTTTTGTTTATTTTTGAGCCTAAAACTAAAATAACTAAAAAACAGGCCAAAAGGAGGCTAAGAGATTAATTACATGAACATATGGGGGTATTTATACAAGCCTAAAACTCTAATGCATATGTTAGGGGACTACCCAAAATACCCCTCTAGGAAGTATGGCCCCCAAGTTGTCATTAGCATGAGCATAGTCCACCATTACATGTGCATGTACTTTTTTCTTCATTAGCATGTGCATTAGCTCCTAATAGGGGATCATGGTAAGTGGGTAGGTGGGGTCCTCTATGATACATGAGTTTGAATTATTTCCATCTTTATTCCTTTGTTTTTCTTTGTGCGTGCATATTTTTCATGAAGCTCTTGTAATTTCCATCCAATTTTCGTACAAATACAAATAAAGTGTAGAAATAAATATTCTCAAATTAATATACGCACAAAAATGACCAGTTTTCCCTTATATGAAGATGAATAAATAAAGATTTGAAAATAATTTGAATTTTGGTTTAAACATGTTAAAATACCTTATATGCTCGTTTATTTAATTAAATTAGATTAAACATGGTGGTAAAAATATGCACTTTTACGTGCACATCAAATACCCCCATAGTTATCTTTTTATTCGTCTTTAGATAAAGTAAAACTAAGGTAAATCCATTTTCGTTGGGAGCACGATTGCATTAAGCATATGCAATAAGATGTTAAACCTCTAGATGTCCCTAATAGGATGAGTGTTGTTTCATAAGAGTTTTCAGCAGATACTATCCACAAAATTCAAATGCAAAGTGAAAAACCCCTAAATGTAAGATTTATATACAAAGAGATGAATGTAAGTTTTTGAAAATATTTACAAATGAATAATTTACTTTCATATAGACATGAATAAGTTAAATATAAATTTTGGTCATTATCGAGAAATTTATGTCCTTTTACTTGTCAAAACTTCCAATAAAAACTAATTTATCATAACAAATAGACTCTAGTTTGGCTAGTTGTTTCGGTTGATAACATAGTGCAACTATGAAATGGATCCTTAGTTGATTAGCAAAGTTTTTCAAAGTGGTATTTTCATTTCTTTTGAATAACAAGGAAAATCACATAAATGAAAATAGTGTCTGGATTTCAATTTCTTACTCTCTCTTATTAATTTTTTTTATTGATATTAACAATATTTACATATGCTTAACTAAGAAAACTGAGGCCAGATATATTACCCATGCACTGCCTTGCAGGCTTACGTGAGGGAAATACAAAGCATGGCGAGTGAACACACGATTGTGTACACTTATCGACTGTAGGCATTAATAAAATAATTTTTATATACATAAACCCGACTTAGATAAACTGAGGTCAGATATACCGATCATGTACTGCCTGTAGGATCGATTTCACCCTAGAGGGGGGGTGAATAGGGTGATAGTGTAAATTATTAAAAATTAATCGCGGAAGCTTATAAATTAATTTCAATTCAGATCACAGAATAGCAGCACAGATATCGCAGAATATAAATAACAGAATAAAACAGAACAACACAGATTTTACCCAGCTTCGGCAAAACCCTGCCTACGTGCTGCCCCCAAGGTTTCTACTAGAAATTAGATAGTCCCTCGCTTACACACGTAAACTCGCTATACACCGCTATTGACTAATCTAACTCTACGCTCAAAACCTTGACCACAACTCTACTACCGAGTTGCAAATTCCCAAACTACACACCGTAGTTTGCACCCTAGTCACACGAGTAGGCGAGGCAGTGCACACAGTGTACTGCAGCCACTTTTGTTCCTGATAAAATACTGATATGCACAGATACAAAAATATGATGACGAACAACCCAAATAACTGAGGCAAACAATGTTTTCAAAATCATCTTTTATTTTGAATTGCAAAAATATTTTATTTTCAATTTTACTGCGTTAGTGAATATTTTTGCAGATTTCTCAGATGCTGGATTCAAACTGGAATGCAGTTGTAGATAAAAATACGAGTGCGAGTGGTATGTAGTGAGGTGAATATGTAAATGTGAAATGTGATGTAATTGTAATCAAAGTTGTATAGTTATAGTGAGAGCTTGAAATTGTACTAAAATTGTAATAAATATTTGTTTGAATAAAATATTCATTTGAATTCAAAAACTATGTTATTTATTTTTATTCAGCAAATATTTATTTATTCTGTGAAGATTAAAATAGTACGTTAACAAATACATTTAAACGAATGTATATATGTTTATTATCATCAAACAAAAATCATATAAACGCATATTCAACAATCTCCCCCTTTTGATGATAACAAACATATATTTAAGATTTTGAATATTTAAATGTATTTGATAATTTCATTTGCTCCCCCTATTTGAATGCTTCCTTTCTATATGATACTCCCCCTACATATATGACTCCCCCTACGTATATGCATACAAATAAAAATGTGCAAATGAGTCTATATGCATATTGAAAACTTCTTTGACCTTTTCTCTCCCTTTTTACAAAATCTTAACTTTTCTCTCCCCCTTTTGTTATCAGCAAAAGAATAATAGTAATAGAAAAATAGAGATATAGTGATCGATATTAATTCAACATTAAAACTCAATTGAATATAAAAATTAAATTTCGATAAAAAAAAATCAAACAAAAATCATAAATCCTTTAATTGACGCATATTCCACTTCAGAATGGTATGAGTGATTTCATCAAATAAAACCATATAGTCATGTCTATTTGTGGTATATTTATTTCAGGAAATTTGAATATCTACTAACCATGCATAACCGTTAGGACTTTTAAATGAGATTAGTAGTATTCACAATTTTTATTTTTATTTTAAAAAATGAATTCAAGTATCTTCTAACCACGCATAACCGTGAGGACTTTTAAATGGGATTAGAATCAACTTGTCTATTTAACCAATTAATTTTGATATGCGTTCCATACATGCATAACCGTGAGGACTTTTAAATGAGCATGGAAGCACATAATCAAAAATCCAAGTAATTCACCCATGCATAACCGTGAGGACTTTTAAATGAGAGTGAACACTTTGGATATTTATTTTATTGCTAAAAATATAAAAAATTGAAGCACAAATGATTTCCCGTTTAAAATACCACATATTGACATATTATATAGAATTTTGATGAGTGATGGTCGAAAGAAAAATGAAAGAAATAGAAATGGTCATGGAATATTTATCAACAAAAAAGTTTTATAACTCTCATTTAAATTTCTAAAGAAATTTACTAATTATACCGTCTTGAGTTATAATATATAATTAATATCAACACTCATCTTATTTTCAATCACTATATATCTTCTCGATAATTTTTAGGGGAATCAGATTAGTTAATATAGTTATTTAAAATCGATTTCAAAAATAGTTATAAAATCAAGTTTTCTTAAATAACTAATCCGATACAAGATCAAAAATGTTTTTTTTTTTTAGAAGGAGTTTTATAAGAAAATTTTCTGCTATTAAAAAAATATTTCAAATGAAAAATATGCAGACATTTTCTTTGAAAAACGATGCAGCAAATGAATGTGTCAAGTAATAATCACGTTCCACTAGTAATTTTTCTATCAACTATATTACCAGTGTAATCTGCATCTGAATTACAATTTCACTCAAAATTCACTCGTTGAATGTCAAAGACCAGATTATGAAATTCAACAAATTATCTCATGATTATTATCAACAAATTTTAAATGAAATTCTCTTGGATTTGAAATGAAAACCGTGTCAACAATCAATCATATATTAAAGTGTCAATTTTAGAAGCCATCAAACGTTATTTTTATTTCAAAGCAATTTCTTAATAGTTTCAACAATTTCAAAAAAATTAACATCCTTTTCACAATTTTTAAAATAGAATTCATTAGGATTTTAAATCGAGGTCGTGTCAAAACATGAATATAGATTTAGCCAAAAATATTATAACAACAATATTATTATCCAATCAAAACACTATTTTTCTCTCAAACTTATATATCAAGTAATTCTAGAGAATTTTATAGTGTTTTTGGCATAAGAATATAAATGGCTAATCAATTTTGAATAAAGTCAGAATCAAAATCATCATTAAATCATCATCATATCATAATTGGCTGATTTTATTCAGAAAATGGTACAGATTATCACATTTAATATATCGTACAAATAAATATACTTTTACCTGTCTTTACCTTTACGATATTTCTCGTCGTTGTTCATTGTGATTCTGTCACCCTTATACTAGGCTAAGGAACTTAGCTTTGTCGCCCGTTGTGTTTCTGGAACAGCCAAAAATCCAGGTAACACTATTGTTGTTCCTTAGCCCGCCACCACACCTACACGATGAAAATTTTATGTGACCTATTTGTTTTTATAGGTCCATGGTTGTTAGTGGCAAAAAATTTTGAAAAATAATTTTGTGTAGACCCAAAACTATTTATAATTGTTCCCTTTGGCACCCAAATTTGTTTAACTTTGAGAGATTTTATATTTGTGCCTTTTGGAACCCAAATCGGTATAGTTTTCACATGTTTGGGTCTATACCAACAATTATTGTGATCGTGTCCAAATTTTCTACAAATTGTGCACATAGAATTAACTTGATTAATCTTGTTTTCAACAATTTTCGAATTATTAAATCCAAGTCCTTGTCTAACCGTATTAACAATTTGCTTTCCTAATAGCATATTCAACGATTTTTCACTTTTTGAAAATTTATCTAAAGTCGTAGACAATTGTTGGACTTTTGATTTGAGAGATTCATTTTCGTTTAACAACTGTGTGCACTTTTTAATAGAATTCTCTCTCCTAGTATTTTCATTTTCCTTTAAAATCAGAATTTCATTTTCAAGCGATTTTATTTTAATTTCTGATTTTTTTAATTTCCTCATCAAATGTTGGACACTTATCACACTTAGGGATCCTACTTTGATAGGTTTTAACTAATTGATCAAGTTGTTTATTACATTCTATCAAAGTATCTTTTTGAGATTCAAGTTTGGCGTATTTTTCCCTAAGTCGTTCAAAACAACCGTTTACTTCATGAAAATATATAAGCAACTCAGAATGGGTAAGTTTTGATACCTCACTTGGCTCGTCATCGTCACTGTCAGTTGTATCACCTCGAAGACACAATTCTGCCTTTTCGCTTTCACTTCCAGTGCTTTGATCATTCTCGTCTATTTCATCCCAAGTGGCTGCAAAACTTTTCTTTTTCTGTTTCTTTCTGTGGCTGGATTTAATTTGTGGACAATCGGGCTTGATATGGCCGGGTTTGTTGCAATTATAACAGATAAACTTTTGTTCTTCTGAGTAGTCTAGTGCTTTGGCTATTCTGCTTTTTGCTTTATGAATTCGAGCTGAATTTCCATGTTTTTGATTCCATTTTTTGAATTTCCTTATTAACAGCTCCAATTCTGCTGCTCCATCATCTTCATCGTTATCATCATCACTTTCGGTTGTTCCTTTGAGAGCTATTGATTTCTTTTGAGTGTCACCTCCTTCACGCTCTTCTTTGAATTTCATTTCAAGCTCATAAGTGGTGAGATTTCCGATGAGTTCCTCAACTTTAAGTAGTTTTAAATCTTTTGATTCTTGTATGGCAGTTACTTTTGCTTCAAAGCTTCGTGGAAGGACTCTGAGGATTTTCCGGACTATTTCTAATTCGGTGTATGTTTTTCCGAGAGCTTTTGATTTGTATATGATATTGGAGAGTCGTCCGTACATCTCTTTGACATTTTCTTCCTTCGCCATTTTGAAGTTCTCGTATTCGCTGCTTAGCATTGCAAGGCGAGATTCTTTGACTTGAGATGTTCCTTCGTGAGTCACTTCTAGTATGTGCCATATTTCCTGTGCAGTTAGACAATGTGAGACACGATTAAATTCAAATTGATCCAATGAACAGATAATAGAATTCATAGCTTTGGCATTAGTATTCTGTAATTTATTTTCTAGTTCTGTCCATTGTTCCTTTGGTTTCTCTATTTCCTGATCATCTACAGTTATAGTTGGTATTCTATAACCTGTCTCAACAATATCCCAAGCGTCAATGGTTTTCAAAAAAATTTTCATCCTATTTTTCCAAAAAGCATATTCACCATTGAACATTGGTGGTCTAACTATGGATTGACCTTCTGCAAAAGCATTATTAAAAGAAGCCATTTTAAAAATTCGAATTTTTAAACAAAAACTGATTTTTTTTTTAAAAAAAATAGAATTTTTAAAACAAATGTTGACTTCTATTCCTAGCTCTGATACCACTTGTAGGATCGATTTCACCCTAGAGGGGGGGTGAATAGGGTGATAGTGTAAATTATTAAAAATTAATCGCGGAAGCTTATAAATTAATTTCAATTCAGATCACAGAATAGCAGCACAGATATCGCAGAATATAAATAACAGAATAAAACAGAACAACACAGATTTTACCCAGCTTCGGCAAAACCCTGCCTACGTGCTGCCCCCAAGGTTTCTACTAGAAATTAGATAGTCCCTCGCTTACACACGTAAACTCGCTATACACCGCTATTGACTAATCTAACTCTACGCTCAAAACCTTGACCACAACTCTACTACCGAGTTGCAAATTCCCAAACTACACACCGTAGTTTGCACCCTAGTCACACGACTAGAAAATAAACTGTTTAAAAATAAATACAAATTAAAAAACAATTTAAAATAAAAATAACCCTAATTAAATTCAAAACCCTTAAATAAAAAATTTCTCCCTTTTAAAACAATAGGCCGGCCTCTTTTATATTCTAGCCCGTCTCTTCCTTGTTCGTGATGGCGGCTGTTCCTTTTTCAATTTTAGGGCTTCGTCCCTTCAATTTAGGGCTTTCGTTCGTGATTCAAATTAGGGCTTTCGAAGCGCCTATTGGATTTGATTGAATCTCTGGTTGGTGTTCCCTTGCTCGATTGATTCGCGTTGCTATCTCTGGCGACTTCGAGTTGATGAAGTTCGACTTTGATTCGGTATGTGATTTATGCTTTGTTGCTGTTTGATTTTCGTATTCGAACTTCACCATTATTGCCGATGATGATGTAGGGTTTTATATAGGAGTTGAATTCCTATTTTTGCGTTCGTTTGATTTCTTCAATTTTATGCTATCGGCCCTCTGATATTTGTTGAATGATGATGATTGATTCTGACTTTGTCAATTGCGTATTATTGTTGCTTAATGCACACGGTTTTGAATTTTGACTCGGTCAGATTGCTTCGGCCTTGAACTTTATTTTTGAGAATTTCTGGCTTTGATTAAAGAAAAGACTTTGATTTTGTTTAAGCATCACCTGACTTGATCATGTTGCATTCATTGTAGCTTGCTACTGTGTTGTACTTGTGTTCTTTGTTGTTGTACCATCCACGGCCATGTTGCATATTGGATATTTGCAGTTGGTATTTGAATTTGAGTTGTGGCTTTGCTTATTTGTAGTTGCACTATTTTGTCCACTGTCGTGTTTCAGTTGCTCGGCCCTTGACCGTGCATAGTTGTGGCATGGTCATTTGTCTGCACTTTCACTTGAACTTGTAATCATGTACGAACTGATACTGCACTTGGTCTTTGTTGTAACTGGAACCGTTGAGTTTGTTTCGACTTTTGATCATTTGGTTAGCTTGCATCTGCTTGTAGTCACTTTGATCATCTTGCAATCCTGATGAGATTGATACTGTACTTTTATTGTTCACTGTTTTAACACTGTTGTTAAATGTTCTTGTTGACTGCATCACCATACTCGATGTTTTGAACTGCATTGGTGCAGTTTCCATTCATGTTGCCTCTTTGTGTATGCATTTGTATCACTAGTTGTTCACTGTGTCTCTTGATGCATATGTTTGCACTGTGCATTGACTTAAGCTTGGTTCTTCACTTGGAATTGCACTTCTGTTTGCTGTGCTTGTGTTGTAGTTGTTGTCGAATCATGTTGCTTTCATATGCATATTTGTGTCTTAACTTCATTGGTCTCTGATCTTAGTTCATTGGCATAATTGTGTGGTCTGGTCTGGTTCTTGATCATCTTGTAAGCTTTAGTGCAGTTCCAATTCATGTTGCCTTAGTCCTGTACTTGACATTGCCACTGATGTTCACTTGAACATTTGTATTCATGCATGTGTATATATATTTGTTGATCATGTTGCCCATTTGGTCGAGCTGTAGCCCCCATGTCTTGTGTCTTGCCATTCTTTGTTGCCTCTTGAATGAATAAATGTTAATGATGTTAACATGTGCAGTTTTGACTTGAGTCTGGACTCTACTTGCTGCTTTGATATGAATCCACTGTCCTTTGCCTTGGTTATATGGATTTGATGCAGGCACATGTTCACTGCCTTGTATATATTCTTGCAGTTGTATTTGGACTTGTTGTTTGCAGTCATATTGATTTGAAAGAATAAGTGCAAGTGATATTAACATGTGCATTTAGCATTGTTTAAACTTGTATCACTTGAGTTTGTTTCAACTTGATGTTGCTTTAACTGCCACTGTTGTTTACTTGAGTTGAACCTGTCTGGGTTTGACCTTGTACTTGATTTGTTAGCTGTGCATTTTGTTTTGCACACACGAGTAGGCGAGGCAGTGCACACAGTGTACTGCAGCCACTTTTGTTCCTGATAAAATACTGATATGCACAGATACAAAAATATGATGACGAACAACCCAAATAACTGAGGCAAACAATGTTTTCAAAATCATCTTTTATTTTGAATTGCAAAAATATTTTATTTTCAATTTTACTGCGTTAGTGAATATTTTTGCAGATTTCTCAGATGCTGGATTCAAACTGGAATGCAGTTGTAGATAAAAATACGAGTGCGAGTGGTATGTAGTGAGGTGAATATGTAAATGTGAAATGTGATGTAATTGTAATCAAAGTTGTATAGTTATAGTGAGAGCTTGAAATTGTACTAAAATTGTAATAAATATTTGTTTGAATAAAATATTCATTTGAATTCAAAAACTATGTTATTTATTTTTATTCAGCAAATATTTATTTATTCTGTGAAGATTAAAATAGTACGTTAACAAATACATTTAAACGAATGTATATATGTTTATTATCATCAAACAAAAATCATATAAACGCATATTCAACACTGCCTTTCGGGCTTATGTGATAAGGGTACAGAGCATGGCGAGTGTACACACTTGCTGTGGACACATGACGCTTGGTGTTTATAAAATATATACATATATCAAAAAAAATTCCTTTTGTTTTTTTGTTTTTTTAAGAGAGAGTTTTGCAAAATCATCTTAGCACCATTTAACTTCGAAGACAAAAAATGTTATATCCTTTACTTTCAATCCACCACTTTTTTTAAACAAAGATTTTCAATTAGGATATACTTCATAATTACCACCCATGAGTCTTTCTATATACTAGTTAAAACATCGTTACTTGTGATCAAACTTTATTTTTGTTAAGACAAATAAATTTTCAAAAATTTCAATTTAATAACCAAAATCTTATATTTATCCGATAGTTTTTCTTCAAAAATAAATCAAGATTCTTAAAAGAAAATTTGATTTTGGGATTTTTTTTGAGTTTTGGAAGGAAAATGCAAAAAATAAACCATGAAAAAAATAAAGAAAAAAGATGAGACCCCCCTACACTTGATTTTGACTGTGTCCCCATAATCAACCCAAGTGATAGGAGAAAAATAGAATAAAAATAAAAATATGACCTACATTTACATGGAACGTTTACTATTTACACGACACCAGAAAATATATCGTCAAAAAGTAAATGAACCGGTCTTCCATAGACCAATTCATTTGTCTTGTCAAGTATGAGATACACAGCTTAAGCCTGGAAAACAAAACCATACGAAATTCAAAGTTGAATGTTGATTTGGAAAAACGAATATCGTTTTATTAAAAATCATATGAGTTGTTTTATTTTCAATGATTTTCGGGGTTGATAAAATAATTGGTTGAAATTCAAGTTTATTTTCACCAAATTGGGAAATTCAAACTTATCATTGAAAACTTCTTCAGAATTATTGATTTCAAAATCAAAATGGTGATTTAAATCTTCCCTTCAGAATTCAACAACTCATCTTCGAAATGTCCAAAAGTTTTGTGTTCACAAAGTTTGTCTTCCTTTGTTGAATTATTCACTACTTCATTGCATGTATCGCTTTCAAAATCCAAAGTTGTTGTATTCAATTTTTCAAAATCGAAAAAAGGAAGATCGAATTTTAAATCGAGTTTCTAACCGTCAAAAGAATTGAAATCCAACCCATTTACCGTATTTTCAACCACTTCATTAAGTTTGTCATTTTCAATTTCAAAATTTGTTATTTGAAAATCATCAATTTTGGTAAAAGATGGATTATTATTTGACTTGTCACGTATTGGGATTTGGTTTTGTTTCTCACATTGTTTCATATATGTTTCAAACAAATCCGTGTGGTCATTATGAATTTCGTTCATTTTCTCAACAAAATCCAATTTATAATTATTAATTCGAGAATTTTCAATTTGAAGTTGTTAAGAACAAAAATTGTCCATTGAACTATAGTTGAGATTATTCTCATTGCCAAAATTATTTGAAAAGTGGTTCATATTTTCATTTTGACTTTGAAATTTATTTTGGAGTTCGAAGTTGTATCTGCATGAGTTATAATCGAAATCATTTGAATTTTGAAGTGAATTCAAATTTGATTATCTTGAAAAATTTGACTCGAGTTATTACACAAATATGAATAACACAAATAATTTATCCTTTGATATTTTGTGTAGGAGCTCAAGTAAAGCGAAATCGTTTCAATACTATTTTCAGGAGTTGAGGGTTGGTCATTATTTTGAAAATTTTATGATTCAAAATTCGAATTCTTTGTACAATAGTTATCATTAAAATATCCATAATAATTTTGTGTGAAATTATATGGATTATATTGATTTTCACAACTATTGGAAAACTCTAGCGAGTATGAAAATTCTGACATTTTCAAAATGCTTTTTATTTTCTTTTCATAGAGGAAAAGCAAAAATAATATTTACCACAGGGAATTTATTTAAAAAAGAAAATTTGATTTTTGTTTTTCAATTTTTTTTGTTTCTTGAAAAGATTATTAATTTTTTTGGATTCTTATTTTTTTTTTAAAACTAACTTAAACTTTTTTTTGATTTGAAAATTTCAAAAGAAAGGATCTAAAAACTAAATTAAGGAATATTTACACTTTTTTAGTTTTGGATTTTGAAATCTTTTTTAAAAAAATACGCATGAACTAATCCAACTAAATGAATGCAAGAATTTAATTACAAATTTTCTATCCTAAGTAATACCTAACCTAAAATTGTATAATCACACTTTTTCTTAATCCAATAAGATAGTTCTCAACTAGGTAATGGACATGAGTTATCGATGTACCATGAACCACTATAGCAATGCAGCCAAAGGTTTAAGTACCTTCAGAGAAATAACCAGTATAATATTTATGAACCACCGTAATATTTATAACTGATTGTTGTTCTACCGTAGCCTAAACACCAAGAAATTAAATTGTCGAAAGAGGACAACTTGTTAATATATAATTAAGCCCTAGTTGAGCTCGTGACACCCTTAAAGTTTGATGTCTAACCGTTATTATTAGCAAATTTAAAATGAAATGCAAAACTGAAATTAAATGTGTGTTAACAATGCAACAACGAATGAATTTTTTTTTTGATTTTTTTTCATATATATAAATGCAAGCAACAAACAACGAAAGCAAATAAAAACAAAAAATAATAGCACGATACCAGAGCGTGCAGAAATTATTAGTAACTTATTTTAAAGAGCAGCAACTTTTTTTATATAAGCAAGCAAGCAATTTATTTTTGAACAATCACTTCTGCCATACGCAACCTGAAAATTTGAACAAGAATTATATATACAAGTAAATAGGCACAAGGAAGAACTTGCAAAATATTTAGTCTTAAGGACAACAAGTTTGCTTTTTAGTTTGAAAGACACTTTTTAATATAAACTGAAAATGATAGTTACAACTATCATTATATGAATTACACTAAAAAGTGTCTTTCGGCCTAAAAAACAAACTTCTTGTCTCTAAAACTAAAATTTTCTCTATATTTTTCCCTGAGCCTAAATACCCCTTATATATACATATATTGTGTGTGTGCGCGCGCGCGTGTGTGTACATGTATATGTATATGTGTGTGTGTAAGAGCAATATCAAGGAAGAACTAGAATAAAACTAAACAAAACAAACGAAAACAACACAAAGCAAAAGAAAACAATGCAAATTTTTTTTACATGTACTAAAGCTTTAACACAAATTTTTTTCCTTTTTTTCAAGGAAGAATGAAAGAGAAGGATGGCTAAAAAAAAGAAATAAAAAAAATGTAAACAATCCGGCCCACTTTTAAACCACACCGTTTAATAAAATAAAAAAAAATAAAAAAAACAATCCCAGCAACTTTTTTTTTTCTTCGACCGCTTCTGCTATTAACTTTTCCCCTTCACGAATTCTTCAAATTCTATCAATCTCGAGTCCAATCTCTACTCACCCAAATCCACACCTAATTTCCCAAATCAATGAATCCCGCAAGCAATTCAGATTCGTAAACAATATCCACGATTGGTTTTGAGGGGTTGCGATAGTAGTGGATGAGGATGAATCGAATTTGGGTAGTTGTCGCGGTCATGAGTCGCTTGTTATAAGGCAATTGTCAGTTTGGGTTTCGGTTGGCGAATTGAGCGATGGGATCGTGGTGGCAGATGATGAATTACAGTGACGGTTTGTACGGGGATGGTGATTTTTGGGTACGAAGAGAGCAGTGCAGTTTCGATGGGTTGTTTTGGTTGCGTGGAGTAGCGTAGGTTCGTGGGTTGGAAGTGATGGTGATTGAAGTGAGGTAGCTGTTTTGAACAGAGGAAGAGGAAGTGGGTAAGCAAGATGCAGAGGCGGTTGTTTGATATTCTCTGTTGGTCTGGAGTGATATGCACGCGATGGAGCACTGGTATGTCTGACAGTTACGTATGATGATGGTTTTGATGATATGAAGCAGCAAGGTAGCGGTGGTGAAGTGACAGCAGGGGTGCAGTTGCAAGTATGGGGATATTAGGCTGCTTGTGCGTTAAGTTTATGGGGGATAGTTGATGATATGAGGTGATATGGAAGTTTTTTGATGATAGAATGCAACGGCAGTATTGTATGCGCAATGAAAGAAGGGTATGTTGCTGCTGTGATGTAGAGAAGCAGAGGGGTGCTCTGGCAGGTGGTATGCAGTGAGAAATAGTAAAGGAGGAAGGCAATGTGACAGGCAGAAGTTGATCCAAAAAGGGGGTAGTGACTGTGAAGTGTAGTTGTTGGTTTGTTGAACAGGCAAGATGTTGTGGTATTGTAAGGAAGATGGAGGGTGTTGGCAGGTTGATGTTAAATGTGGTGGTTTGATGTATGTGGCTGTAGTTGTGCAGATATGCACAGTGAATGTTACTGGAAATAGTCGGTAAGGAGATGTGGATGAGGACAGTTAGATTGTGATGGAGTTAACTGGTAGGCAATTGTAACGTGCATACGCAGTAGTGTTGATCTAAAGTGAAGTAGGTAGAGGCAGTGGCAAGGCAGAAATGAGAACAGTAGTGGTAATGAAGTGTTGGCAGTTGCTAAAATGTAAATGTAAATTGAGGCTGTAACTGAAAATTGTAACAGTGCTGTAAAAAAAATTGAAATGAATTTTTAAATTTTTTGTTTTGAAACGTGTATGTTTTTCTTTAATATGCAAATGCAAATAGAAAACAACAACAAGCACCAAATCAAATGTAAAAAATTCGCACAAACTCAGAACACTAGTTTTTTTTTAAATGCAAGTTAACACTCAAAACAAACATACAGTAAAAACAAACAACAATAATTCGAAGAATAGAAAATAAAATCAAATCAAATTCCCCAGCAACGACGCCAAAAACTTGTTTAACCGCTAATTTTCTATCGACTTAAAAAATACCTGAAAAATTTAAAGTAAAAATAACCGCAAGCGCACGACGTACAATTGTAATACGTGGCGCGTACGGATCGATCCGTAGCGAATTGTTTAGATTTTAAAATTTCTATTCAATCAAATTAAATCAAGAATTGAAAATTGTTTTAAGCGAGAGAAAATGTAAAAACTAACTACAAGCAAAAGTGGATAAAAATATGAGAGTTTGACGACAATTTAGTGGCAAATCCTTCTCAAATTATGATCTCTCTTTTTATCCTTAGTGATTTTAGTTGGTATGTTTATTATGAGTATAGAATATTTGTGCTATTAATTAGCCCAATATAAACCACCAAACTTTAACATGACCATTAAACCACTTCTTAACTCTCATGAAAATTGCAATGAAATTAAATATAGAATCTATTTTAAGCATGACTTATTTACTATTGAATTAGTAACATAAACCATCAAATTTTGATTTTAATATTCACTTCATTACCATAATCATATATAGATGAAGAGGTAATTTGTGTTTTTGTTTGTTTAAACATAGCCCATTTGGTGTCAACAACATATACTATCAAATTCAAAGCTAAAACAACAAAGTTAAACCATATCAAACATTGCCATTTAGCACAAAAAAAGATCATAACTAACAAAATGTTGAATCTACATGATTAAGAGAACTTCATTACCCCTAAATTGAAAGAGTTTAACTTTTCATATTTGTTATCATGTCAATAAATGTAGAATTCAATATGAACATAAACAAGAGGAAAAGTGAGCTAATTAAAATGAAAAGAGAGGTAATCTATTTATGTAAAAATAAAATAAGCTACTAACATGAAAGGAAATAAATAAGAAAAGAACATAAAAGAGGAGTGCATGAATTAAAATTACATTAAAGAAAATTACATAGCAGAAATGGCTAAAAGGCCATGAAATAGAAAAGAGAGTTTTTGTTTATTTTCGAGCCTAAAACTAACCTAACTAAAGAGGAGGCTCAAAGGAGGCTAAGAGATTGATTGCATGAACATATGTGGTATTTATACAAGCCTAAAACCATAATGCATGTTTTTGGGGACTACCCAAAATACCCTTTTAGTAAGTGTGGCCTCCAAGTTGTCATTAGCATGAGCATAATCCACCATTATATTTGCATGTAACTTTAATCTTCATTAGCATGTGCATTAGCTTCTAATAGGGGATCATGGTAAGTGGGTAGGTGAGGTCCTCCATGATACATGAGCTTGAATTATTTTCATCTTCATTCCTTTGTTTTCTCTTGTGCATGCATATTTTCCATAAAGCCTCTTGTAATTTCCATCAAATTTTCATACACATACAAATAAAATGTGAAAATAAATATTCTCAAATTAATATGTACACAAAAATGATCATTTTGTCTCTGTATAAAGATGAATAAATGATGATTAAAAAATAATTTGAGTTTAGTTTAAACATGTTAAAATACCATATATGTTCATTTATTTAATTAGATTAAATATGGCGGTAAAAATATGCAAATTTACATGCAAATCACTTAATTAGCCGAAGCATCATGTTGTACTGATCTAGAACCTTTGCCTATTTCCTTTTGCAGGGTTGTGGCAATTTCCGGATGGATAAGAAGCAGGCCGTCGTGTAAAATATGGGTCTCATCTTTCACAGGATCTCCTTCTCCAACTATTCCAGATTTACCTTAACACCCTGGAGAAATTCTTTCTCTACCTCGATGATATGTTCCCAAGCGCGCGCAAGGAGTTTGGAATAATCATTTTTAAGCCACTTTAGGTTTCTTAACTTGAGCACATTAGCATTGTATTGAGTAAGCAATGGCTCTAACCTCTTTATAACCCGTTCCTCTACCCGCTACTCTATAGCTTTAACTTCTCTCTTCACAATAGCAATCAACATCCATGGCTAGTTCGAGCACTCTGTCCCTCTCTTCCCCACAGTGACTAGCTCGTCACATGATTCTTAAGTAATTTGTTGTGCTTTTTCATTTTCCTTTGTCTCACAATCGAGCTTGGTCTTCGGCTCAACCGCATTCCTTCTGACGGCATCCCTTTCGAGTACTAACTCATGATTTCGGTGATGAGCCTGCTCGATTTCATTAAGATGCATGGATTTTTCAGCTTCGAGTGCTTTGATAGCTTCCTTTACTTTCTTCTCTACTTCAGCCTGTTCAAATTCTCGGCCTCAGCATCAAGGGCGGTTATGATTCTTTTATTATCGGCCTCGACAAGCTTTTGATTCTCGATCTCCTATAGGCTATCTCTTGAAACTTTAGAAATATTTTCAACAACTCACACCCACTCATTATACTGGTGGTGAATGTCGGTCACGCATTCCATAGTCCTTTGCTAGACTTCTATTGGAACTCTCTTTATATTGGGTACGAGCATAAGCCATCAAAATAGATGTTTGGGAATTGATCCTTAAGCTCGACCATACGAGTGTTGGCCGCAAGTTTTTCTACTACATTGACCAAAGTGACAACAGTCTCTTTGTCAGGCCTTTGATGAGGAGTCTCGGAACCACCTTTATGATGTTTGTGCTTGGAAGATTGACTGGAACGAGACAGAGTTGTAGGTTGTATAGGAATAAAAGTAGGAGGTAAAGCTCGAGAAGTATCAGCCGATGGAATCTCGTTATGGCAATCAGATTTCCTATTTGGACCTCTTAGAGGAGGTGATCTAGATCTAGACCGGTACTTAGAAGTAGAGTCGTGTGACCAAAGATCCCAACCGTAACAAGTCATGTCCCGTTCATCCCTATTGCGGCTAGAGCGATGGCTTGAATTGTAATCTCGACCACTCCCTTGATGGTATGAACCCAACCGACGCCTTTGAGCTAGATACTCTTTCTCCTCCAAGGATTAGTATGTATATTTTCTTCTTTATAGAACCTGCCATGGAAACAAGAATGAGTTAGACTCGATGAAAAAGAACATACAGCAAGTGCAAGACAGTGACGTGAAGTGCATGTGCACATAAGTGGCCTGTTATCCCTCAACGAACCACGTACTAGAGCCTTGCTCACAGGAATAATCTCTCCTACATTAAAAGGAATGGTGTCATCATGAAAATGAAGAGGAGAACCCCCTATGCTTATGTTTCCTGTATCAAAGGCACAAAACTCAGTAGGAACGTCCCATCTTTGAAAATGTAACCATGAAAGGAAGAGATGGAGTCTGCTCTACTATTGTAAATGATGGAGGCTATTTAGAAATTTTCCCTTTATGAAGCTTAACAACGAGCTTCCTCCTAGAAGCAAGTGTTTCTCTTCTAATGACTACTTAGCCACTGTTTTGTGACTTGAATTTATGCCATCATCGCCAGTGTAATTGCCACCCCCTACTATTTCACCTTCCTCGACATTGCCTTGAGCCTCCTCGACTTGCTAGGAACTGGGGGCACGTCATGGCCAACATGACATGCTTCTGGCTGAATACAGCCATTTACTACTACTTCATCATCTCCACAGTATGGCCGATGCTTTGACCCTCTTCTAGAAGGTTAAAGATCCAGGGACACTCATCAGTAATAAGGGACCTGATTCCCCATCTTCCTCTGGAATGTTCCGGAGTGTTTTAACAGCCTTTTGATAAACATCATCATCGGGTTCTAGGAGGAACATCTGTGTAATTCAGAAAATTGTGTTAATCAGATTGCAAATTAACTGAAGCTTTCATGCTATAGTTTGTAAAATCACATACGTCCTACTAACGACCATTGTGCAAACTGGGTGGAAAGCGCACATAAAACCATTCGCTTTAAAAATAGCTAAGCTTATTTCAAGCACCAGTCACAACCTGATAACCGCTAACTGGATCAAAATAAGTGAACGATAGACTTCCTTTTCATTGCTTGAAGTTGCAATCGAATATCTTCGTTGGTCGGCTCGCGATTTAGGAATTCAAGGAAAACCATGTATCTGTTCTGG
This sequence comes from Allium cepa, assembly GCA_030765085.1. Classification (NCBI taxonomy): domain Eukaryota; kingdom Viridiplantae; phylum Streptophyta; class Magnoliopsida; order Asparagales; family Amaryllidaceae; genus Allium; species Allium cepa. The sequence goes on along the minus strand of CM060937.1, from coordinate 104,784,857 downwards.
ACAAATGTGTAGCTGTTCGGATGCAGTTGAACTGGAGCAAGTCTCATAAAATGAAGCATTTGATGGATGAACGGATTGAACAGTGGTACACACCCAGCTACGCACATATACCTATTACAGGCATAATACACTTTTGGAAGAAGATGAGGCATTTAGTCATGAGACGGGACTAATAAATCGCTTTATGGGATTCCTTGCTTGATGTAAATTCGATGAAGAGATGCCTCATCAAATTTCGAAGCAGTGAAGTTCGCTGGATCTTCTAAGAATACGACATCCTCAAATGTATCAGGAGTTGGCTCTATAATATCATCTATCCTTGGATTTGAAGGGTTAGTTGGAGCATGGTAAGGGCTTTCAGGTTGTTCTGATTGTTTAACATTAGAGTGTGTGGAGTAGAAAGTGTCACTTAACTTGACTCAGCATCTGATTTGACATGAGTGGAAGCTTGATCACCAATCATTGCAGGTAAACGCTCGGAGCGTCTGGAACCCATATTTATTAAACTTAGCAGCTACTCATAATTAGATGGATTAACTTGTCCCTCTGTGCTAACTGTAATCTAGTGTGGTGTTGTGCAATGCAGTGTTATATAGTTTAGAATTATATGATAGTGATGATGAGATTCGAAAGTTCAACTAGAGTGACCGTTATCAATGACCGTCGTAATCGTCTTTCATGTCAATAACATTACATAAGGATTTTGTCCAGGTTCAAGGATCAGCTATTGGCATGTTAGAGTGTGATTTTCGAATTTGAGCCAAGTGTATACATCTAAATTCAAGTCCATACGCGCATACATGTGCATACATGTCTAAGTGTTCAAGTCCAAGGTCATATGCAGAAGCGCAAGGCGAATCTAAAAATCCACCTAAGTATGTGATCGACACCGATCCCGTACCTAGAGGACTTTACCCTTATATGATTCCAACCATTCCACTTCCAATAGCCAATCCCAAACCTAGGTCCACCAATGTAAAGCATTTCCTAAGTCGATCTCATGTCCACTATATTCGCCATATACCTAAAGTCTAAAAGCCACCTATGTTTGAAATTGCAATCAAATCAATTCAAGAATCGACCTAAAGCGGGTTGGGTTTTGAAACTCGGAGTGATTGAACCCCAAGATCTAGGCGACTATAATGTATATTGATGGATTTAGATCATGGACAAGCGATGGTGATGTAGGAGGTGGTTCGATCAGGTTGATGATGGGTTTAAATGGTTAGTCGATTTTCTCAATCTTAAGATTTTAATGGTGGCCTATGTAGTAAGGTTCCTTGATGGGCAAATGAAGATCAGTGGGGAGAAGGAGTTAAGACAATGGGTTATATACCCAGGTACAACCCGATATATTCGGGTCCAAAATGTCTAAGTATGGGATCGATACTAATCCCCCCATAGGGACCGGTACAGAATCCTACCATGTAAAAAAACAACAATCTTTTGATTTCATTTCCATAAAACTTAGCAATGACCTATAAGAATATGAACATGCTTAGGAGCTAATGACAATAGTGTGTACATGGACCTATGCATGTGTGCATACTTGATATTCGATTTCCTAAATCAATGGAAATTGAATTCTTACTCGAAACCTTTAGAAATGGAACCGACTTTGATAACTGAGGCCTACTAGCTTAATCAATTAGCTCAATTGAACCAAGCATAGACAATTACTAAGAGAATGCTTTCCAGTATTTGCAATGTTAGATACCGACCAAAGCATGGAGGTAAACAACTGGAGATACGACTCTTAGTAAAGGTAACTTAACACAAGAAATCGCAAGACCCAATATTACATATAAAGGGATTGGTATCGATCTCCCTATAGGGATCGTGAAACCTCAACTCCGTATCACCTATGGTTGGGGATCGATACGATCCCCAACCATAGGTGATACGGAGTTGAGATTTCATTCTAAAGATCTTTATGCTACCATTACACTACAACTTTCTTGTATTCAAGGATCTATTCCGATCCTACTCTTTTGTAATCACAAAAAAAAGTGCAAAAGCAGTAAAATCATTTAATTGGACGTAGGCCAAGATTGTCAAACCACTATAAATTTATGTGTGCTTGTTTTCTATCTGATTTCCTCTATTTTTCATTTACTTTCTTCATTTACTTTCTTCATTTAATCTCTACTACTTACTTTTTAGGCAGTATCAATTTTGGTTCAAATATTTTGGTGCTTTCACTGAGAACGATATTCACAAGCCATTTAGATCCATCATCTACTATAGGATTTCGCACATCCAAGATATAGATCCAATTTCTCTACCTACTAATTCTACAACTATAATTTTCATAGATCTACTAGAAGCTTTTTGACATGTCAATTGATTCAAGAGAAGTAAATCTAGGGAAAACAAGATCAAAGCGTAAGGGAATCAAATCAAATACAAATCTCAACCTTATTAAACCATTCAAGGTGAATAATAGTTATGCATCTCACCTTTTAAATTGTTATTTTCATTTTTATGTATAAATATGATTCTTTTGCTCATATTATATCATGCTATTATAGTTTGAGTGATTATATGTTTATTAGTGAATTTATAGAATTTATTTATGAAATTAAGTGATATGTTTGAGTTAGAAAACCTATCATATGACACCCAAATGACTTGAAATTTTGATATAAATTTGGAAATATTATTTTTAAAATGGGTTTTTTAATTTCATAGTGTTCTGATTTTAATGTGAATATTTGGTGAATTTCCTAAGGATGAAAAATGGCTTATTACGAGTTTAATTATTTATAATAATTAAATAATGTTTTTGGTCCCAAAATTTTCATATATTAAACGATATAATAAATTGGAATTATTATGATTTTTGAGGATTTTGTCCAATTTGTTTATGATTAGTATGAACTAATTGAGCTAGAAAAGCTTAATTATTATATTAAAATATTAATATAAATGTATGGTTTGCAAAATATTTTGGAAATGTAAAATCTGCTCTATAGAAGTTTTCTGGAAAATATTTTGATAAAGAAGTTTGTTATCCAATAGTATATTAGCAAATACAAGGAGTTGGTGAAAAGAAATTACTTTGAATAGCAAAATTGCAGGTTTTAGGTTATTTACGACATTGCCACATCGAAGTCGTGGTTGCCCAAGTCCGTGATGCTGGATTATACGTTGCCGACCTTAATGAATACAGATGATATCATTTTAGATGATATGGAATGAATTCAGGAAGGTTATAGTTTACGTTAGCATAGATATCATTGACATCATGAGCTTCGAAGAGAATGACGTCGCTTATTTCCTTCAAAAACTTCAACTATGCCGCTTTTATCCTTGTCGACATTACCGAAAGCAACGCCACTTATTTTTATTAAGGACACCAACTCCATTAGTTTTGAAGTGACTTATAGCAGCAATAATGATGCTGCATGTTTTAAACATATCAACTCCGACTCTATACGCAACCGCTATTAATGACTTTGGCAATATAGTATCGTGTGTTATGACTTCCACTTTAATGGTTACCACTTTTAATCCTAGTAACCTGTTTTGAAGAGGGTTATGATGCCGCTTACATTGACTTCGATTCTAATGACGCCGCTTAGTTTCAGACCTCAAAAGGGGGGATGTTACATGCGTACAATTCAACTTACCTAAAAGAAACAATTGTTGGATGCTACACTTCAACATCAATTGACATCAATGATGTTGTGGCCTTATCACTTCATACTTAGATTAAATGGACCTATTTAACATTTCTGTAAAGACCCAGAATTTCAGTCATTTGAAATTGGTATATTTAATTGACTTTAAATATTCAACAGTAAATTTTATAAGCTGAATAACTTATGTTTCGAATATAGTGATTTAATTAGATAATTAAATTGTTAATTTAACATTTCAAATTGCAGAAATAGTTGGAATTTGAATTTAATGTGAATAAAAATGATTTATAAAGTTGAATTAAATTCTACTTGAAGTAAAATGATGTTGGAAAACTTTTGAAATTGATTTAAAAGTTAATTTACAGAAATTGAATATTTTAATATTTAATTAACGTGTGAAAATAGGCATTTTTCATACAGTCTCAGAATTCGACGAAGCCAGTTTCATTGGACCGTAATGTACATTATTGTAAGATTTCAAATTTCGTGTCAACCGGACTTTCAGATTGTTAGGGGCAAGCTAAAATGCGTAGAAATTTGTTTAATTGAATTTTTAATTTTAAATGGTCGATTTGAAAACCTATCTTCCAACTACGGTCAAATTTCTCTTGATATATATTCCATTACATTCGGAATAGGGGTAAAAGATTATAAATGCCAGACGGCACGCTTCGTTTCAAGTTTGAAAAAATTTCGAATGAATAGTATTGCGAAATTTTATATAAAAGGACCTTAATTCTTCACATTTGCAAAAACGCTAAAGAAACTAGGGCAAGCCGCCACTTTCATTTTCAATGGCCAGAATTTCGCATGCTTCTTCCCTCGATCTCTTCTCATCCGTCGACTTTCATCAAAAACTTTCTATTGCAAAGTTGTAGAGGCCAGCGAGCTCTACAAATTCAACGGCTACGATCGTCAATGGCGCAACAGATCAGTGGAAAATTGACATCAAACGTCCCATATTCGAGCTCGAATATAGAGGCCAGGGGATGACCGAATTCAACCGATTTTAAGGGGTAGGTGCGTGTGGGCAAGAGCTTTCGAGTGGCTATGGTTGAACGTCGTCTAAATCGGCGATGTTGGAAAATTCAAGCAAGAATGGCGGCGTTGGGTTGTTTCACACGTTCAAAAGCTTGAGGGAGAGGAAATAGATAGCAGCTGAGATCTCATTAGGGAAAAACTAATGGCCATGATGGTTTGTGGAAAAAAAATTAAAATTGAAATTGATTTATATATTAATTCGCATAAACTTTGTAACGTCGTAACTTCTTCATACGAGCTCCGTTTTTTACGAAACGAACTGCGTTGGGTCCGTATTGATGAGCAATGCATTTTAGAGTTGGTTTGGAGTTTATTGGTGCTAGTGTAAATTTTGGATAAAATTAAAAGGCTATTTAATTTTATTCGGAATAAAACACTACAACTGCTATTGAAACCAATGTGAGTACAACTCACTCTTTCCGACTCACTGATATTTTTATATAAGTGAGAATATTTATTTTATGTTGATTGATGATTATTTGGATGATATATGATATATATTTTATATATATTGATTGGTATTTGGATATATTCCTGCCTATTGGAGTAGATGAGACTCTATACGTTCCCGTATATGAGTGATGACCCTTTGTACATGCATCTGCCTCGAAGCGGATATTGTACACATATTCTAATATGTATATTTGTTGCAGGTGATAGGTTGGAGGGTTCCAACTGGATTCCTCACTAGAATTGGTTTATTTGCAGATATTGTGATATATGCTGTTATCATGTGATATATGATGTTTGGTTGTTGTGATTGATGTATTTAGTGCTGTTGCAGTATTGGGCCTATTTTTGATAATTTAAAAATGTTAAAGTGATGATTTTCAAATTAAATAGGATTTTCAAGTAATTTGGAGATATACGTTTTATTAAATTTTGAATTGTTAAGGAATGCATTTATTTCAAATAAATAAAAGTTATAATTTTTATGTTATAAAAATTATGCTTTTTGGGAAATATAACAGAATGTGAATTTTGAAATATGAAGTTGATTATTTTATAAAATAATTTAAATTGAGAATTTTTGAATTTATTAGAAATGGTGTGCATATAAGATTTATAAAATTGATATTTTATAAATAAAAATAATGGAATTATAAAGGAGTTTTGTAAATGTTAAAATGAAGTTATAAATGAGTTTTATAAGTAAATAAGATTTATGGATTTATGAATTGATGATGTTATAAAATGAATGAATTTGTAAATAAAGGGATTTATAAGTAATTGAGTAATTAACTTATAAATTGGATTTTGGCATGTAAATGTGTTATAAATAGAACTGGTAAATAAAGTGATTTTATAAGTTGAAGTTTTTATAAAATATAAATGTGAATTTATAAACATTGTTTTATAAATCTGAAATCAATTGAATTTGATAAATTAAACATAAAAGTTTATTAAAGGAACTTCATCCACGATTTTGGACAGTGGATAATTCTTTAATAAATATGTAGAAGTAACGAATTTGGGAAAGGAGATATATTCACGATTTTGGACAGTGAATTATCCTTTAAATTAAATGTTGCAATAATAAAGAATTTGGTTAGGCATTATATTCACGATTTTGGACAGTAAATAATATTTTAAATTAAATAAATATTTTTGAAAAAGTGATATTGTGAATTGAGTTAAATGTTGAAGATATTTTAAAATGTGTTAAGTATCGAAACCATGGATTTCAACATTCATTGTTGAAATAGACATTTTCGAGAAATAAAGAAATAATGGACTATAACACTGTTGTTATAGTAAATAATTTTCAAAAGGAGATGTTTTGTATAGTTTATGTGATTTATAGAACTATCTAATTTTCAAATCCCTATACTATTGATTTTGGGTTGTCGTAACGATGTTTTACATAACATTCATTTTGACCTAAATAAATGTGTTTAAGAGAATGTTTTCCTTAAAGAATAAAATATATACTTAGTCCTGATTTAAGTATATGTAATATTTTCTATGTGTTGAAAATAAATTGATTTGTGAATTACTTATTATTAAATAAGTATATGGAAATGTTTTCCTGTATAGAAATGGGTTTTGAGATTATATCTTTTTAAAGATAATTTGAAGTGAATATTTAGCAACTGATTTAATTAATAAAAGATTAATTAAAAAGGGCCTATTGATTGCTTATGGCACTAAATATTTGTTTGTTTGCTTTGATAGTTAAATAACCGACTATCAAATTTGGCCATTTTAGTTCCTCGACTTGATGTGGGAACTATTTAGTCATACACTTTGTATGTAGCCATATGTGTAGGCTTGATTATCGTTTGTGTTGAGGATGTTGATTCGTGTAGTGCGGAGTATTACTCTAGTCTATCGAGCTTCCTTCTTGGCCCAATGGATAGCAAGTTGACAGTTTGAAAGTGATAAGTCTATGAGACTTAGTTTCTTTGTGAGGTCGAGAAACGCTTTTGCATTGTTGGTGCGAAGAGACCGTGATCAGTTTATCCAAAAACCACTTCGGACCAACATATATTCGTTCACTTGTGCAGACCGTGATGATATTGATATTCTGAATTTTCATTATGGAGGACTCTTGTTGATCAATATTCATCAAGTAGCAGTAATCTCTTCGTTATGAAATATCCAATGCAAGATCTATTCGTTACTGATCCTAGAGATTTTCCGACAGAATATGGTAGGAAAGTACCTTCGGTTTGTCCTGTTCCTGGACAATTTGTATGGATGTTTGTCTGACATTGCATTTCTAAGATTACTCACATTGGTTTCTACAATCGTACATCAGTAGTGGCGGAGAAGGCAACTTCTCTTAGCTTAATACCCTCCATGAGACGTATGAGCTTAAGGATTGTATTGTTGTGGAAGACAATTAGTAGTCAACGGAAATGACCATGTGGCATTCAAAGTGATGTGATTGTGATTTGTGAAAGGTAATCGTTACCTCAGGCCTCATCAACCAGAAACGACGGAAACAGGGTTAGATGCAGCAAGGCTAAGTGGGTCGCTCCCAAGTAGGATATGATCATCCTCTTCTAAATATATCTTTACCAGCTATGACGTCGTATATCTGATAATTGTGGTTTGTACGCATCGAGGGCCCTCGGTAAAGGTCGGTAACGACTGAAGGATGATATATTCGGTACCATCTAGTTATAGAGCTGGGACGGTCTTGTGTTTGCAGAGAATTCTTTGTGATGGTCCTCGGTACATTCCTCTGGAGATGTACTGCCGGAAGATAGTCCCTTCACCTAGTCATTTGTATGGAAATCCAAAATCCACTACGTACCTGCCATTTTATTTGTAGAGCCTAGTATGCTGGAATTTAATAATGGTAACAATTTCGGCTATATTAATATTATTTGTGCAATAGACACTAGTATAATATCAGATGATTTGATATGAAATGTTTTAGTTATCATAAGGTAAAAACATGTCCGTGTTTATGTGTGGGCTTGTCTTACGAGATACTTTAGTTTTGAAAAGGAAAAGCTTAGGTAATTTAATAAATTCAGTTGAGTGTGTTTCTCACGCTGGTTTACTAAACTGATCCGGACGTTCTTCCCTTTCAATGCTCGGGTCAGACCAAGCATATTTACAGGTTCAGTTTTGGTGCTTTTGGAGCTTCAGCTGGAGAGCTAGACATCTTTATTTCATATCCACATATCTATTTTATTATCCGCCGCTTAGTTGTCGTATATTATCAGAAATTATTAGGACAGGTTATTATAACTGTCTAGGCTGATAACTGCTGATTGATTGTTGTCCTTTGATTGATGTATGTATATATAATTTCTGTTTTGTAAAGATCATTGATATGATATTATATGTTTTCCGCTGCGATGTGAGATTTCGTATTGTTCTGTTTGGTTCTATCTTCTCTCTTTATTCTCTTCTCCTCTTCTCTCTTCTTTTCTTTCTCCTGACTTTCCATCAATCTGTGCTTTCTGGGTTGGACATGTGTGGTTTATTGTCGATTTAAAGGCTACAGATTTCTGGGTCGTCACACGTGGTATTAGAGATTAGATTTTATATATTCCTAAGCTTTGATGTGTACTCGGTATAGATAAAGACAGTAACACCCTAGATTGAGTTTGAGTGTATTATATATATGAACGCGTATTTGTTAGTGAATACAAAATGTTTTATATATTGTTTACTTATCCGTTGAGTTTGTGAATTCTGGTCGGTATGTGGGACGCCATGTTATCGATAGGGATTTCTGAACACTTAAACGAGGCAAGTCGATATAGTATTATTTTAAATTGGGTAAATGAAATAACTTTACCTCGATTATATTTGTATACAAAGGAATTTTTTTTCAGAAATATTAAAGTGTAAATAAATTGATTATTTGGTTGTTTAAAAATGTAAATATATATAAGTTAATAAAACTTGTTCGAATAATCTAAATAAATAAAAAATTGTAAAAGAATTACTTATATAAGTAAGTGAATTATAAAGTATGGAATTATAATTAAATGATTTACAATTGTGAAATAATCTTATTTATAAGAAATAAAACAACATGAGTATATTTAAAAATATGAGTTATAAATAAATACAGATGGATTTAAACTAAGAATTTGGAAATGTTGAATCCCGTTGATTTTGAAAGTTATTTTTCAAATTTAAAGATGTTATATTATTATAAATCTAAATAAGATAAATAAATTTGAAACGAATCTTAAATAAGTGAAGTAAAATAGTAAAGTTATGTAAAAATGTGATTTATAAATAATAAAAGAATTTTCAAAAGAATATAAAGCACTGAATTCACTATTGTTGCTGGAAAATAATAAGGGTGATGACTGCAACACTATCAGTATCATTTTCGAGTATCTATTTGATGGATTTGCTAGAAATAGTAAATTGAAATTGAAATTTTGATGTGATAAATAAATTTGAAATTTAAAATCCAAGTTGGAATTGGTAAATATAAGTAAAATGAATTTTAGACTTATAATATGAAATGGAAATTTTAACTTTGGTAAAGTTGAAATAAATTTGGGTTAGCATAACAAATATATGATTTGAAATTTAACTAAAAGAAAGTTAAATAAAGTGAATTATGTTTGAACTAGATTAGATAAGTTATTGAAATGGAAATTTAACTTAAGTGCTTTTAAAATATGAATTTGGATGTTTGAATAAATAAGTTTTATAACTTATAAAATGAGAAAATGTAAGTAAAACCAATTGTTGAAATGGTTAAATAATTTTATTAAGTAGAACAAAGTCTGAATTTGAATAGTGATATGAATTTGGCTTAAGTAAAAGTTAAACAAAATGACTTTAGAGTTGAAATTTAACTTAAGTCAAAAAGAATGAAATGTTTTGAAGAAATGTAACTTAAGTAATGTTAAATGAAGTTGAATTTGGTATCAAAATGAATTAATAAAGTGAATTAATGAGATGAAGTAATTAAATGAATATGAATTTGAGCTATGTAATAAAATTCAACTTTAGTAGTAAAATGAATTAGCAATTGAATAATTGAATGAAAGTCAATTGAATATTAAACCAATTGAAATTAGAAGTGCTAAACCAAAATGAATGTTGAGAGCAAATTAAATAAATTCGGTTATGTTGGTTATACATTGGTTGTTAATGATTGAATAGAAGTTCACTAAGTGTTAATGAAATTGCAAGCTAAAGTAATCGAATTCAAATTGGAAGTGAAGTAAATCTAAATAGAATTCAATTTGATTGATTTGTAAGTGAACAAACTTGAATATAAATTAGTGAATGTAAACTAATTGAATTTGAATAAATGAATGTCAGTAAAGTCTAATGTTAACGAATCAAATGTGATTAAATTGAAAATCAGTTCATTGTATATTAATAAGAAATGAAAGTATATTGATTTGGTTGTGGATTGATTAGATAGATATTGGTTTATTGGATGTTGGTTGGATGATAGTTGTTTGATGGTTGAATTTGTTGCTTTTTGTTGCATTTGCTATATTGGCATATATAGTTATTGTATTGGTATATGTTGTGTATGTTATTACTTTCACATATGCATGTTTCTCATTGGTTGTTGAGTGTTTAGTAGGTGCGTATGGCGCTTGCTTCACATTTTGAGCTCGCTTTCGTGCTATATTAGCAATATATGCTCGCTAATAATATCTAAGGTGCATATCTCGGATTACATATCGTACTTTTATATTTTTTCCCTATGGGATGCCTCATCCTCGAAGATGAGATGTATATATCACATATATATATATATATATATATATATATATATATATATATGTTGTAATCCTACTACGATCGAACTGCGCAAAGGAGACGCTGGCGAAATTTTGAAAATTTAAGGCGCTAGAAAATTTTGAGAATTTTGGAAATTTTTGATACCTAAAGTTTTGATTTTGAGTTATAATTTGAAACAATATTAGTTGGTTTTGAAAAGATAACTATGAATGGATTTGAAAATTTAGAAAACGTTTTATAAGAAGTTTAATGGATGGATTTTGGAAAAGTTAAAAGGTCAAATGATTTTGGTAATCTAATTTGAACGATTTGTTTTGAAAAGTTAATGGATTTTGTGGATTTTTCTTACTCGGTAATTTCGAGGACGAAATTATTCTAAGTAAGGGAGAATGTAACGACCCTGAATTTCAGTCATTTGAAATTGGTATATTTAATTGATTTTTAAATGAACACGAGCAAATTTTATAAGCCGAATAACCTATATTTCGAATATAGTGATTTAATTAGATAATTAAATTGTTAATTTAATATTTAAAATTGCAGAAATAATTGGAATTTGAACTTAATGTGAATAAAGGTGATTTATAAAGTTGAATTAAATTCTATTTGAATTAAAATGACGTTAGAAAACTTTTGAAATTGATTTAAAAGTTAATTTACAGAAATTGAATATTTTAATATTTAATTAACGTATGAAAATAGACATTTTTCATACAGTTTCAGATTTTGAAGAAACCAGTTTCATTGGATCCGTAATGTTATATTATTGTAAGATTTCAAATTTTGTGTCAATCAGACTTACCGGTTAGGCTAAAATGCGTAGAAATTTGTTTAGGTGAATTTTAAATTTAAATAGTCGATTCGAAAACCTATCTTCCAAACACTATCGAATTGGCTCCCGATATATATTCCATTGCATTCGGAATAGGGGTAAAACATTATAAACGCTAGGCGGTATGCTTCTTTCAAGTTCGAGAAATTTCCAAATGAATTGTGTCGCGAAATTTTATATAAAAGGACCTCAATTCTTCACATTTGCAAAAACCCTAAAGAAAATAGGGCAGGCCGCCACATTCATTTTCAATGGCCAGAATTTCGCCTGCTTCTTCCCTCGATCTCTTCCCATCTGTCGACTTTCATCGAAAACTTTCTACTGCAAAGTTGTAGAGGCGAACGGGCTCTAAAAATTTAACGGTTACGGTCGTCAATGGCGCAAAAGATCTGTGGCAAATTGACGTCGAACGTTGCACGTTCGAGCTCGAATATCGAGGCCAGGGGATGACTGAGTTCAACCGCTTTCAAGGTGGAGGTGCGCATGTGCAAGGGCTTTCGAATGGCTATAGTTGATAGTCATCTAAATCGATGATGTTTTCGTGAAAATTCAAGCAAAAATGGCGATATTAGATTGTTTCACACATTCGAAACCTGGATGGAGAAGAAATAGATAGCGGTCGAGATCTCATCAGGGAAAAACGAATGGCCAGGATGGTTTACGGAAAAAAAATTAAAATTGAAATTGATTTATGTATTAATTCGTATAAACTATGTAACGTCATAACTTCTTCATACGTGGTCCATTTTTGACGAAATAAATTGCATTAGGTCTGTATTGACGAGCACTGCATTTTAGAGCTAGTTTGGAGTTTATTGGAGCTAGTGTAAATTTTGGATAAAATTAAATGGTTGTTTAATTTTATTCGGAATAAAATGCTGCAACTGCTATTAGAACCAATGTGAGTACAACTCGCTCTTTCCGACTCACTGATATTTTTATATAAGTGAGAATAAATTTATTTTATGTTGATTGAGTGATGGAAACTTCTCCCCTATATATCAACTCAAACATCATCAAGCTTAAAAGAAGCTGATTTAAAACAAAAGAAAGAAATGGAAAACTGGAAATACAAAAAAAAACCCAGAAATGATCAAAGTAAAACAAATCAAATTCTTACCTGATTCAATGCAAAGATCAAAAGGCAGAGCAACTCAAATGCAAAGTCTTCGGCCTGGGGATGATGGTCTGGAATCCAAGAAATTGAACCAGAAACCAATATTCAACCTGAAAGAAAAAATTCAATTTTTCCAGGCATAAATCTTCTCTCTGTTCAAACTTCAAGGTGAGTAACATCACTAATAACAATTTAAACATATAATTCTGATGCATACATATGTGAATAAGTGTGTTTATATCCTTTTACAAGAATGTGCTATGAATGATAATATTTAAGTGCAGGCTAGTTATCATATAAACTCTATGTTTGAATTTTCCCAATGCCATGCTTTAAAAATCATTTCTTCAAAATCTACACAATGTTAGGACTTAAGATTAAAACGAATGATGTTTGTTTTATCCTAAACTAAGTTCTAAAAATAAATTTAAGTTAAAAACAATATACAAATATCACTGAAAAATCAAGAACTGAGCAAAGTTTGATTTTATCAAAATTTCGAAAATCTTAAATCATAGATTCAGGTATGAAAATTGAATTCTCATGCATTAACTGGAACTGTAAGGCAAGAATCATGATTTTTCGATGAGGGAGTCGAGAGCAATCCTTGGTTGAACGGAAATGGATTTTCGACCAAATTTCGGTGATCTCGGTGAAGGGGGAGGTCGTGGCTTTCTGGGTGGTAGAGGAGCGGGCGTAGTGTCTAGGAAAAATAGCGGGGAGGTGGTCAGACCTCGGTGGTGGCAGCGGCAAGCTTGGTAAGTTTCTAAACCTAGTTTGGAGTGGTCGGGAAAATTTGTTTCGTTTGTCGCCGTCAGGCGATCGAGTGCCGTAGGGTTTCGTAAGGAGGTAGCTCGATCGTAGTTGAGTTCATGGCCGGAGCTATCGACCCTCAGGTGGTCGGGGTTGCGAGAATGCGGTGATGACAGGTTTGGGTAGTGGTGGTCTTGTGTTTTTCAGGTTTGAGAGAGTTTTAAATAAGTTTTGAATTTGAATTTTTAAATTCAAATAGTTTTTGGAAATAAATTAAGTTTAATATGAAAAGCTTTTGAAAAGGTATTTTAAGAATGAAAGTTATTTTGAATAACTTAATAAAGATTTAACGAGTTAATCCAATTGAAATAGAAATTGTTTTGAAATCCACGAATGGAACTTTGTGAACGTGGTGCACTTTGTGAATTAAATATTTCGTTTAAAAAGATTAAAAGTATGGAAATTTTTTAAACCATTCAAGGTTGTTAAAATAAATATTTTTATTTAAAATATTTGAAATGGTAATTTGTTTAACCATTCGAATAAAAGATTTTGGCTTTAAGCTGTGATTTAACTGAGACCCCAGTATCCATATGATTTTTAATATTTCGCTCGTTATTCGGTTTAGCCGGGGAAGGACCTTTATGTCATATAACCCATTCCGAATAGTGATACGACGTATATGGATAGCATTTGAAGACTGGTGGTGAAGACCGAGTATTTACGAGAGCGATAGGATGACCTATCAGTTGTCTCTGCACCTAGTCACGCCGGTATAGAGATTCCCTAAGTGATGGGAAGTCTGATCGGGATTGCGGATACCCAGATTGCAAGGGCCTCTTTGGAAGCGCCTTCGGTTCTGTTCGAACCCAGAACAGACTAGTATGGATTGTGTGTCTGACATTACATTTTGAGATATACAGCAGATTTCTTTCAAATTCATTTCTTTTGGTAGCGGAGGATTTATTCTCTTAGCTTAACACCCTTCTCTGAGACGTACGAGCTCAGAGGTTATGTAGTTGAAGGTTATCAGCGATATATTCCCAATATGGTAATGTGGCATGCTGAGTGTTGCTGGTCATTTGTTGATCAAAGCATGGCTTTTGTAAAAAAAAGCGTAGCTTTGTGGACGAGACTTCGTCGGACCTCACACCCCGGAATGGTCGAAACAGGGAAGATGCAGCAAGGTCATTGGGGGTAGCGCCCCTTAGGGTATGTGCATTTCCTTCTGGATAGAAGTGGTATCATGGTATGGAGCCCAGATACTTAACTTATGTGGATATCGCAGATATATATATTACTTTGTGATTTGTTGGTGAGGCCCCGGATAAAGGTTGGTTACGACCGGGGGATGGCATACTCGTGTCAGTAGTTATCCAGTTAGGGGTAACCCGGCCTTGTGTTGGCAGTGATCCAGTTAGGTTCTCGGGGCGTCCTTCCAGAGACGTACCCATGTGGCAATGGGAAATTCCTTGGCCTGACCATTTGTTGGAAATCCAAAGAAACAATACGAGCCCTGTACGGTTTTAGTTGTAGAACCTGCCATTTAAAATGGTAGCTATAGTAGGCATAATATAATGGTACCTATGCTGGCTAAGATTTATATTCTACTTTCGAAATGTTTTCCTGCACTTTGCACTTATAGTAATAATATCAAAGAAATTCACGTATCAAGCATGTTTGACTATCATAAGAAGAAATCTCCTCCAAGTCTGCGTTTGCATTGTGTGTGTGGCAGGAGGTCTTATGGTAGTTACATTTTCTAAAAAACATTGCGGATCTATTTTGAAATATTTCTTTGTTTGTTTTTAAAGATAAACTGTTTTTGTTACTTATACCAGTCCCATGACTGATCCGGAGCTTATTGTTTCTTTCCTAAACTCTGGGTGCTCAAAATTTTTCCACACGAGCAGTCTAGAGTTGAGTTTTTTCAGATAGTCAGGTTTAGTAGATTATTTGGAGCTTGTTCAGGGCATTTGGTTGCAGATGAGACTTGCTTGTCTTAGTGCATCGTGATGTTGGTTCGAGCTATTTCTGGATTGGTGCCTTGGAGTTCTCTTTTGAAGACTATCTTAGAAATTATCCACTGTTGGTGTTATCTATTTTCTTTTCCGCTGCTATTTTATCGTATCATATCTCTGATGTATATTGATCTCTATTGTATCATATGTTGTATCAGATATTATAGCTATGATGTATATCAATGTATTATTCGTTTTCTTCCGCTGTGTAGTTTACTTAATTGTGTTATAAGCTCCGGCGACTCGGATTTGAACGGTTGAATCTGCGGCATTCAAGTACGATGTAAAGTATGTATGTCGATTTTCGAACGCGAAAATATGCATCGTTACATTTGGTATCAGAGTTAAGGTTAAAATTTAGCTCAGGAGTATAACACATTAAGTAGCTCATTAGAGGTAGGGTGAATTATCCCTAGAATGAGTGTATCCCTAAGATATCCGTTCGAATGTCTCGGTAAATTCTCTTACTATCCATTGATAGTGAGTATGAGTGCAAGAAGAGAACGAGATAGGGGTAGGGAAGTACGACTATAAATGGTCGATACTCTGTAACAACAGTGGAAATAATTTTCTCTATCAATCTTCTTTAATTCGTCTTTCCAAATTCTTTTGATTGCTTCGTACCAGCTCTAGAAAGAAGTCTCTGTGTGATGGTGGCCCTACGAATCATTGTAGAAAATCCTTCCTTCGTATCTTCATCGGTTTCTTATCAGTTTTTTCATTTAAACTTTAACGAATATGAATTGGAAATTTGGATTTGAAAATTTTAAATAAACTGGAAATTTTAAATTGAGTTAACTTAATTAATATAATATGAAGGATAATTTGAATTGTATCGATAAAATGATTTCGTTTAAAACCGAATTTGAAATTCTATTGTAATTTCTTGGGTAGATCGAAGCCCTCAGAGGGACAAATTAGTATATATTTTGGGGTATTCCGACTTGGATTTGGAATCCATATCTTGTATATGAGAAATTGTAGAGATTGAATCTATCTCTGTTTTATTTTCGTGCCTGTAAATTTCAGGGACGAAATTTCTTTAAGGAGGGGAATCTGTAACGATCCCAGATTTTGACTGTGTTTGAATTTATAATTAATTTAATTTTTTGAATAAAAATTGTGTAATAATTTGTAATTTATATAGAATGTTAGTTAAATTTAAATAATCGAGAATAAATTTGAATATTTGAAAATAAATTATAAAACGGTAGATAGTTAAACTTTAAAGGGAAATAAAGTTTGTGATGAGAATGTAAACTATAAAATATAAAATATACACATTAAACAAATTAGTTAAAATTTTAACAACATAATTAAAATAGAAATTGTTTATAGTATAAAGTAAGAAGATAAAGCAAAAGAAATATGTTAAAAATAGGATTCATTCATATTTCAAGCAACAAAGAGGATAATACCAATATCTGTGAATAAACAGATAAGATAAGAATGAAGCTTGGAGGAGAAGACAGCAAAATATATTTAAATGTGAAGGAAGATAGTAGAATACATTCAAGCATGAACAAATACACAAATATGAACGAATTGGATAAGTATGAACTGAAAAAAACAAGTAAAGAAAGGTTATGCACGCAAAAAAAAAGTAAGATAATATACAAAGTAATAAATGCAAAGATATGAGCCACCATATCTAGATTAAAATATCTAGAAACAAAACACAAGGTACTTAACAATAAATGCAACATACCTCATGTATTTAATACAAACATCTCAACGCATAATGCACAGATGCTCAGCAATGCTTGTTGTACAAACATATCACCTATAGCTTGTTTATTAATATCAACCTGTAAACTTCTCCCCAATATATCAACTCAAACATCATCAAGCTTAAAAGAAGCAGATTTAAAACAAAAGAAAGAAATAGAAAACTGGAAATACAAAAAAACAAACCAGAAATGATCAAAGTAAAACAAATCAAATTCTTACCTGATTCAATGCAAAGATCAAAAGGCAGAGCAACTCAAATGCAAAGTCTTCGACCTAGGGATGATGGTCTGGAATCCAAGAAATTGAACCAGAAACCAATATTCAACCTGAAAGAAAAAATTCAATTTTTCCAGGCATAAATCTTCTCTCTGTTCAAACTACAAGGTGAGTAACATCACTAATAACAATTTAAACATATAATTCTGATGCATACATATGTGAATAAGTGTGTTTATATCCTTTTACAAGAATGTGCTGTGAATGATAATATTTAAGTGCAGGCTAGTTATCATATAACTCTATGTTTGAATTTCCCCAATGCCATGCTTTAAAAATCATTTCTTCAAAATCTACGCAATGTTAGGACTTAAGATTAAAACGAATGATGTTTGTTTGATCCTAAACTAAGTTCTAAAAATAAATTTAAGTTAAAAACAATATACAAATATCATTGAAAAATCAAGAACTGAGCAAAATTTGATTTTATCAAAATTTCGAATATCTTAAATCATAGATTCAGGTATGCAAATTGAATTCTCTTGCTTTAACTGGAATTTTAAGGCAAGAATCATGATTTTTCGATGAGGGAGTCAAGAGCAATCCTTGGTTGAACGGAAATGGTTTTTCGACCAAATTCCGATGATCTCGGTGAAGAGGGAGGTGGTGGCTCTCTGGGGTGGTAGAGGAGCGGGCGTAGTGTCTAGGAAAAATAGCGGGGAGGTGGTCAGACCTCGGTGGTGGCAGCGGCAAGCTTGGTAAGTTTCTAAACCTAGTTTGGAGTGGTCGGGAAAATTTGTTTTGTTTGTCGCCGTCAGGCGATCGAGTGCCGTAGGGTTTCGTAAGGAGGTAGCTCGATCGTAGTTGAGTTCATGGCCGGGGCTGTCGACCCTCAGGTGGTCGGGGTTGCGAGAATGCGGTGATGACAGGTTTGGGTAGTGGTGGTCTTGTGTTTTTCAGGTTTGAGAGAGTACTCGAATTTGTCTTCCAGAATGGAGTGAGAACTTTGTTGGACGGAGATGGGTCTGGAGGCGATCGCCAGGTTGCTCGACGTGGTGACGATGATTTGAGGGGCACGGCGCCACCGTGCACTTGCACGGTGCACTGTCCCTTTCCTGTTTTTGTTTGGTTGAGAGGGTGGCCTATTAGTCTCGGGTAACTCGAGAATTTTCTCGGGGATTTAAAGTGTTTGGTCCGAAGTTTTCTTGTTTCTAGCTCGGGAATGTGTGTAGATCAACCTGAAACTGTTTTTGTTTCTGGGAATTTTAAAAACCAAATTAAAATTTATGAAGCAGGGTTTTAAATCTAAGTTTAAATCTAAGAAGTAAATGTAATTCAAGTTTGGATTAGAATTCAGTTTAGGCAAATAAAATTTTAAATCCAAATTGTTTAATAACTTAAAAGTAGTTAAGGGTATTGAAAGTAATTTGAAATTTAAAATGAATTTAGAAATTGTAGATGGAAGATTTAAACAAGTCGAAAGTTAAAAGTTTAAACCTAAAATAAAATTTTAAACCAGATTTCCAGATTTTGAAATTAATTAAGATTTATAACTTAAGTGTTGAAGTAAATTTTGAATATGTTAAATTTAGAAAGAAAAGTGATATTAAACCCTTTAAAATTTTCCTTTATAACCAATTGTTATTTTTACATAAAAATGTTGGAAAATTTGCTTTAAACTTTATTAAAAAGGAAATTTGAAATAAATGTTTTCAACATATTGTAAGTAACAATTAAATACTAAATATGGATGAGTTTACTTTAATTAATGAATATTAATGATTTATAATCCATTAATTAATGAGTTCTTAATTATTTATCACTTTATCATCAATAATGATCATGTAAGTAAATTTCTTTAGAAAAGTGATTGAAGAAATTAAATAGTTAATAAAGATTTTTAACTAAGATTATTCAAATAAATAATCAATGTGATTAATTTGACAAAAATTAGAATAATTAATCTGAACAACCATTTGACAATTTGGAAAATATAATTACTTAGAAAGGTAATTTATAGATGATTATCGGATGTAATTAATTAAATGATAATCAATAATTTGGGTATAAATATTGTTATTAATTAAGGGGTTAGTTAAACTTATTAATTAAAGGGTTAATTAATAATTGTGATTAATTAAGATAATTTAAATAATTGAAGGTTAATTGGTTCATTAATTAAGGTTTAAAGATTAATTAATTAAGGAATAATTAATTTGTACATAAAGGATTAAATAAATCTGTTAACTAATAAATTTTACTTGTGAATGTTTGGACTTGACCGAATGATTTAATTGTTTGATATTCCTGATATGTGATGCTTTGTGATATATCCTGATTTACGTTGTGATCTGTAATGTAATTAATTATCTGCGATGTGATTTATTATCGGTGATATACATATCTGTGTTACGTGAATGAGCGATAAGCGTTATAGCTATAACGCTTATCAACTATATTTCTGTGTTTTAATCTGTGATGATTGAATGATGTTTCACTATTGTGTTAAACCCCTGGACCACACTCATACACACACAAATATGGATTTCACGTGGAAATCGGTTAAGTCACAGATTTTTAAATAAGTTTTGAATTTGAATTTTTAAATTCAAATAGTTTTTGGAAATAAATTAAGTTTAATATGAAAAGCTTTTGAAAAGGTGTTTTAAGAATGAAAGTTATTTTGAATAACTTAATAAAGATTTAACGAGTTAATCCAATTGAAATAGAAATTGTTTTGAAATCCACGAATGGAACTTTGTGAATGGAGTGTAATTTATGAATTAAATCTTTCGTTTAAAAAGATTAAAAGTATGGAAACTGTTTAAACCATTGAAGGTTGTTAAAATAAATCTTTTTATTTAAAAGATTTGAAATGGTAATTTGTTTAACCATTCGAATAAAAGATTTTGGCTTTAAGCTGTGATTTAACTGAGACGCTAGTATCCATATGATTTTTAATATTTCGCTCGTTATTCGGTTTAGCCGGGGAAGGACCTTTGTGTCATATAACCCATTCCGCATAGTGATACGACGTATATGGATAGCATTTGAAGAATGGTGGTGAAGATTGGGTATTTGCGAGAGTGATAGGACGACCTATCGATTGTCTCTACACCGAGTCGCGCCGGTATAGAGATTCCCTAAGTGATGGGAAGTCTGATCGGGATTGCGGATACCCGGATTGCAAGGGCTTCTTTGGAAGTGCCTTCGTTTCTGTTCGAACCCAGAACAGACTTGTATGGATTGTGTGTCTGACATTACATTTTGAGATATAAAGCAGATTTCTTTCAAATACATTTCTGTTGGTGGCGGAGGATTTATTCTCTTAGCTTAACACCCTTCTCTGAGACGTACGAGCTCAGAGGTTATGTAGTTGAAGGTTATCAGCGATATATTCCTAATTTGGTAACGTGGCATGCTGAGTGTTGCTGATCATTTGTTGATCAAAGCGTGGCTTTTGTAAAAAAAGCGTAGCTTTGTGGACGAGACTTTGTCGGACCTCACACCCCGGAATGGTAGGAAAGATGCAGCAAGGTTATTGGGGGTAGCGCCCCTTGGGGTATGTGCATTTCCTTCTGGATAGAAGTGGTATCATGGTATGGAGCCCAGATACTTAACTTATGTGGATATTGCAGATATATATATATATATTACTTTGTGATTTGTTGCTGGGGACCTGGATAAAGGTTGGTTACGACCGGGGGATGGCATACTCGTGTCAGTAGTTACCCAGTTAGGGGTAACCCGACCTTGTGTTGGCAGAGATCCGGTTAGGTTCTCGGGGCGTCCTTCCAAAGGCGTACCCATGTGGCAATGGGAAGTTCCTTGGCCTGACCATTTGTTGGAAATCCAAAGAAACAATACGAGCCCTGTATGGTTTTAGTTATAAAACCTGCCATTTAAAATGGTAGCTATAGTAGGCATAATATAATGGTACCTATGCTGGCTAAGATTTATATTCTACTTTCGAAATGTTTTCCTGCACTTTGCACTTATAGTAATAATATCAAAGAAATTCATGTATCAAGCATGTTTGACTATCATAAGAAGAAATCTCCTCCAAGTCTGCGTTTGCATTGTGTGTGTGGCGGGAGGTCTTATGGTAGTTACATTTTCTAAAAAACATTGCGGATCTATTTTAAAATATTACTTTTTTTGTTTTTAAAGATAAACTGTTTTTGTTCCTCATACCAGTCCCATAACTGATCCGAGCTTATTGTTTCTTTCCTAAACTCTGGGTGCTCAAAATTTTTCCACACGGGCAGTCTGGAGTTGGGTTTTTTCAGATAATCAGGTTTAGTAGATTATCTGGAGCTTGTTCAGAGCATTTGGTTGCGGACGAGACTTGCTTGTCTAAGTGCATCGTGATGTTGGTTCGAGCTATTTCTGGATTGGTGCCTTGGAGTTCTCTTTTGAAGACTATCTTTGAAATTATCCGTTGTTGGTTTTATCTATTTTCTATTCCGCTGCTATTTTATCGTATCATATCTGTGATGTATATTGATCTCTATTGTATCATCTGTTGTATCAGATATTATATCTATGCTGTATATCAATTATTATTCTTTTTCTTCCGCTGTGTTGTTTACTTAATTATGTTATAAGCTCCGGCGACTCGGATTTGAACGGTCGAATCTGCGGCATTCAAGTACGATGTAAAGTATGGATGT
Organism: Allium cepa; assembly: GCA_030765085.1. NCBI lineage: Eukaryota > Viridiplantae > Streptophyta > Magnoliopsida > Asparagales > Amaryllidaceae > Allium > Allium cepa. The sequence continues at coordinate 104,762,637 of CM060937.1, read as the reverse complement.
CGATTTTCAAACGCGAAAATCTGTATCGTTACACTATTGGAGTAGATGAGACCCCGTGTATGAGTAGATGACCCTTTGTACGCGCATCTGCCTCGAAGCGGACATTGTACACATATTCTAATATGTATATTTGTTGCAGGTGATAGGTTGGAGGGTTCCAACAAAATTCCTCACCAGTATTGGTTTATTTACAGATATTGTGATATATGTTGTTATCATATGATATATGATGTTTGGTTTTTGTGATTGATGTATGTAGTGCTGTTGCAGCATTGGGCCTATTTTTGATAATTTAAAAATGTTAAAGTGATGATTTTCAAATTAAAAAGGATTTTCAAGTGATTTTGGAAATATACGTTTTATTAAATTTTGAATTGTTAAGGAATGCAATTATTTCAAATAAATAAAAGTTATAATATTTATGTTATAAAAATTATGCTATTTGGGAAATATAATCAAAATGTGAATTTTGAAATGTGAAGTTGATTATTTTATAAAATAATTTAAATTGGGAATTTTTGAATTTATTAGAAATGGTATGTATATAAGATTTATAAATTTGATATTTTATAAGTAAAAATAACGGAATTATAAAGGAGTTTTGTAAATGTTAAAATGAAGTTATAAATGGGTTTATAAGTAAATAAGATTTACAGATTTATGAATTAATGATGTTATAAAATGAATGAATTATAATTAATTAACTTATAAATTGAATTTTGGCATGTAAATGAGTTATATATAGAATTAGTAAATAAAGGGATTTTATAAGTTGAATTTTTTATAAAATATAAATGTGAATTTATAAATATTGTTTTATAAATCCGAATTCAATTGAATTTGATAAATTAAACCTAGGAGTTTGTTAAACGAACTTCATCCACGATTTTGGACAGTGGATAATCCTTTAATAATATGTGGAAGTAATGAATTTGGGAAAGAATATGTATTCACGATTTTGGACAGTGAATTATCCTTTAAATTAAATGTTGCAATAATAAAGAATTTAGTTAGGCATTATATTCATGATTTTGGACGGTGAATTATCCTTTAAATTAAATGTTGCAATAATAAAGAATATTTTTAAGCATTATATTCATGATTTTGGACAGTGAGTAACATTTTAAATCAAATAAATATTTTAGATAAGTGATATTATGAATAGAGTTAAATTGTAGAAGATATTTTAAAATGTCTTAAGTATCGAAACCATAGATTTCAACATTAATTGTTGAAATAGACATTTTTAAGAAATTAGGAAATGATGGACAATAAAACTGTTATTATGGTAAATGATTTTCGAAAGGAGATGTTTTGTATAATAACGATATTTTACGCAACATTCGTTTTGACCTGAATAAATGTGTTTAAGAGAATATTTTCCTTAAAGAATAAAATATATGCTTAATCCTAATTTAAGTATATGTAATATTTTCTAAGTGTTGAAAATAAATTGATTTGTGAATAGCTTATTATTAAATAAGTATATGGAAATGTTTTTCTATATTGAAATGGGTTTTGAGATTATATATTTCTAAAGATAATTTGAAGTGAATATTTAGCAAGTGATTTAATTAATAAAAGATTAACTACAAAGGGCCTATTGATTGCTTATGGTGCTTAATATTTGTTTGTTTGCTTTGATAATTAAATAATCGACCATCAAATTTGGCCATTTTAGTTCCTCGACTTGATGTGGGAACTATTTAGTCGTACACTTAGTATGTAACCATCGGTGTAAGCTTGATTCTCGTTTATGTTGAGGATGTTGATTCGTGTAGTGCGGAGTATTACTCCAATCTATCGAGCATCCTTCTTGGTCCAAAGAATAGCAAGTTGACAGTTGAAAACATGATAAGTCTATGAGGTCTAGTTTCTGTTTGAGGTCGAGAAACGCTTTTGCATTATTGGTGCCAAGAGATCAAGATTGGTTTATCCGAAAACCACTTCGGACCAATGTATATGCATTTGTTTGTGCAGATTAAGATGATATTGATATTTTGGATTTTCATAGTAGAGGACTGTTTGTTGATCGTTTGGGGTTAAAATCCCAATATACATCCAATAGCAATAGTCTCTTTGTTACGAAATATCCAATGCAAGGACTATTCGCAACTAATCCTAGGGATTTTCTGACAGGATGTAGTAGGAATGTACCTATGATTTGTCATGTTCCTAGAAAACTTGTATAGATGTTTGTCTGACATTGCATTTCTAAGATTACGTACATTGGTTTTTACAAACGTACATCAGTGGTGGTGGAGAAGGCAACTTCTCTTAGCTTAACAGCCTCCTTAAGACGTATGAGCTTATGGGTTGTATTTTTGTGGAAGACAATTAGTAGTCAACAAAAATGGCCGTACGGCATTCAAAGTGATGTGATTGTGATTTGTGAAAGGTATCGTTGCCTTAGGCCTCATCAACCGGAAATGACCGAAACAGGGTTAGATACAGCAAGGCTAAGTGGGTCGCTCCCAAGTAGGGTATGATCATCCTCTTCTACATATATCTTTACACGTTATGACGTCGTGTATCTGATTACTATGGTTTGTATGCTTTGAGGGCCCTCAATAAAGGGCAGTAACGATCAGAGGATGATATATTCGGTACCATCTAGTTATAGAGGTGGACATGTCTTGTGTTGGTAGAGGATCCTTTGTGATGGTCCTCGATACATTTCTCCAGAGATGTACTGCCGGAAGGTAGTCCCTTCACCTGGTCATTTTATTGAAATCTAAACTCCACTACATACCTGCCATTTTATTTGTAGTGCCTAGTATGCTGGAAATTAATAATGGTAACAATTTCGGCTATTTTAATATTATTTGTGCAATAGACACTAGTATAATATCAGATGATTTAATATGAAATGTTTTAGTTATCGTAAGGTAAAAACATGTCTGCGTTTATGTGTAGGTGTGTCTTACGAGATACTTCTGTTTTGAAAAGGAAAAGTTTTGGTAATTTAATAAATTCAGTTGAGTGTGTTTCTCACGCTGGTTTACCAGACTGATCTGGGTAATCTTCCCTTTCAATGCTCGGGTAAGACCGAGTATATTTACAGGTTCAGTTTTGGTGCTTTTGGAGCTTCAGCAGGAGAGCTGGAGATCTTCATTTCATGTACATGTATCTATTTTATTATCCGCTGCTTAGTTGTTGTATATTATTGGCAACTGTTAGGACAGGTTATTATAACTGTCCAGGATGATATCTGTTGATTGATTATTGTACTCTGATTGATGTATGTATATACAGTTTTTATTTTGTAAAGATTATCGATATGATATTATATGTTTTCCATTGCGATGTGAGATTCTATATGATTCAGTTTGGTTTTATCTTCTCTATTTCTTCTCTTCTCTTCTTCTCTCTTCTTTTCTTTCTCCCGACTTTCCGTCAATATGTGTTTTTTGGGTTGGACGTATGTGGTTTATTATCGATTTTAAAGGTATGGATTTGCGGGTCATCACAATTTCATTGTACTATAACTCACATATCTTAACTTTCCTTTCTGGATTCTATAAATAAGGTCCATCCATTACTTCCATTATCACAACCAAATGTATCACTATCATCTTTCAATCCAAGTCTCTTGATAGTATTCTCAAATCTTGGTAAATACTTTCTTTATTTTTAATTTTTCATGTGGGTATACCCTAGATATCACAAAAATGTACTTTGAAACCATTTTCCATTTCCTTATGGATTTTTATTTATGGTCTTCACACATGTTTATTGAAACATCCTAGGCTCATAACAATATTCTTTATATCCAATGAAGGCTCACTACTACTATTTCTACGAGCAATCATCATCATTTTACTTAAGAAATCATTCCCATCTACTCCATATTAAAATTTTGGTTTATTTTCCACCACTCTTTCTAAAATTAAAGCTTCACAATCATGAAATGCTTAATCTCAAAATTTTTATCTTTAAAAATATAAACTTAGAAACTTTTTATTTAAATCCTTCGATGGATTGGTTTCAAAAAAAATAAACCACGAAAATATCCTTATTTAACCAATATTAATTATAGGTGTCTTAACTTATAAACTATAATTTAGGATTTATCTAAGTGGAAATGTTCGCAATTTAATATTTAGAAGACCGTTTCTTTGTTTTTCAAATAAGAATCGAGTTTTATTACATAAACGGCCATTAAAATCCACTTTTCCTTTATAGCCTTTTAACAATAAAATTTTACTTAAAAGTGAAATTTTAAGCCAAACAATTTATTAAGTTTTTCCTTCATAAACTTAATTGTTAAACCAAACCATTTCTTTTCAAAATTGCACTATACATTGTTTCTAAAACATCTTTTATAATTTTTAACAATAAAAGCTAGGGTAGGTAAGTACAACTTTCACTCTATTATTTCTCCTATCACTCATCCTATCTCCACTTTTAACCTCACAGAGGCGCTAATAACATATTATGAGGGCTTTTAAAATAATATGTGTCGTTGCTGCACCTATTATGAAAACTATCCATTTTTTTATGTTATTCCTAATTAGACTATGAACATTATTTAAATATAAATTTCTAAAGTTGTTTCTATTTATATGTCATAATGTTTCTATTTATGAATTTTAATGGCTGTCAAAGGAGGAGTTAGCCCAAAAGGAGAAGATGCATAGGGACCACAAGGAGAAGAAGATACCTGTAATGAAGGTTGCCTGGTGTATTTATAGGGGAGAATGATGAAATATCTTCCTCAAATCTCATGTACAGATGCTCCTTGCCAAGATGAAGTCCTCCAAAAACCTAGCCTCATACGTGCTAAATATGAGGATCGGTATCGATCCCTATAGAGAGATAGGTACCAATCCCTGAAGAAGGGGAGCGGGGCCCTGTGACTCCTCATAATGGTCCCTTTCAATGTTCGTGTTATGAATCCAAGCCTTGTTTGCAAAATCGCCTAGTGTTTTTTGAAGATATTGTTGGAGTTGTAGAGGAACAAAATTGCTTATTCAGTAGTTTGCAGAGATCGATGGAGAATTGCATTGAATCAACAAAACAACTTTGAATATAGGCTCTCGGCCTTAAGATTGACGTGTAGGAAGAAGATGGGATCCACCTAAATAATGTTTGGGAGTCGGTACAAATCTGCAGGTGGGAGTCAGTACCGATCCCCAACTTGGGGTATCCCGTTGTTGTGTTTTCTTGATTTAGGTTGTTTTAGCTTTGGTTGAACTTGCTTGGAGTTCGGCCCGAGAAATTTTAGTGTTTGCTTGGGGCTCAATCTGAAGATTTCATGTTTTGAGTTTTCCTTTGCTACTTGGAGTCAAACCGATATTTTTGTGTCTGACCCGAGTTCGACCCAAGTTAGCCTGCATGGAGTCATACTTGAGATTTTTATGTCTAGTTCGAGTTTTCAAGAGTTGGTACCGATCCCCAAGTAGGACTCGGTATCGACCCTTAACTTGGGGTTTCTGCATGGTTTGCTCTAGACCGCGCTTGGAGTTTTTCCATGGCTCTCCTGCTTCGAGTCAGACTTAAGGATTTTGTGGGTTTACTTCAAGTCAACCGTTCCAAAAACTTGAACTTTTGAATTTTCAACTTTTTCACTCACTTTTTATATTTCCTTTTACTTTCCTTTTATGATATTCTCAAAGTCCTTATGTCATTCCTTTATCATTCGCTCATTTGATTCGATTGTTTAAGTTTATTCGATATTTCCTAGTCAAAAGGTTGGATAACATTTGCTCTCTAAAGTACAACTTGTTGTAAACATGATGTGCTTTGTATCAAGACAAATTAGCTGGAATGGATTTCACTCAGTACCTTGAATTTTTTGGAAATGTGGATTACGGATCTTAAGGCTGGATTAACACTAGAAGGGTAGTGAATAGTGTTTAATGGATTTTATGGAATTTTTGAAATCTTTTCAAATTAAACACAAATGTATGTGATTCACAAACACAAAGACAATCATAGAACCATACACAGATGCAAATAGTAAATAAAAGCAGTAAAGGAGAGAACATACCAGAATTTTATACTAGGTCGGAGTTACCCTACATCAAGTCCCACACAGTTTCTTGTGCAGATTTCTTTTCAAATATAGTGTCGATATTACAACCTGTGTTTCAAGGCCATGAGATACACCCTCCTATCTCCGAGCCTAAAGCAAACTCTCTTGATTTAACCAGGCTACAAGCTCACTTCATTAATCTACGGGCTACAGTCACACCCAATTGATTTACGGGCAACAATCACACCATTTCCAATCACACTTTGATAGAGAGAACCACACCATGTCCAATCATATATTACATGCCATATTCAAACAATCCAAACCATACTATTCTAAACCAAATTAAATCAAACTAAACAATTCAAACCAAATCAAAGTAAATCAGACCACATATGTCAATTTAAATATTTTGGAACTTGAACCCATCCTTCTTCATTGAAGATAAGATCTGCCTTTATAACATCCCATTCTTCATTATCTTGGTTCAGAGTTCCTTCTGCATTCGCTTCAAGTTCTTCTTTGTTGAGGGCAGAGATCATCCATTGAATGGCATCGAAGTGCCTTTCTTGTTCCTTTATCATCTGCATTTGACTTAATTCTAAGTGTCGTTGATTGCGAAAGATAAAAGTAAGTATGTTCTTAAAGGATTTGAGAGTTTCTTCAAGATTCTCATTTAGATTATGAATAAGAGAGGCCATTTTTTAATACAATATGAAAAATTTCAATGGAAAATAAAGAGAATTGAAAGTATGCATTTTCTGAAAGAAATAGGTATTTAAAGAGTTAGAAAATCGTTTGAAATGAAAATAACAAGGTAGTTGTGTCAATTTCAATTTTAAAACAAAAAATAGTTTCTGGCTATTACATTACGACATGGGGGTAGGGGGATGTCGACATGCCCCTGTTAATTTTGCAATTTGCATTGTTTCTTTATATTACGTACAATTATATACATAAACTTATATAATATAATAACAAGCATTCCAGAGATATTTTAGAGCTAATAAATAGAAATAAAGGATTTTCATTGATAATTTTAGTTAGCTGTGACGCCCCACCTCTATACCCACGCTAGCCAAGAATATTACGGTGAATGCTGTCAACTAGCACGGAGAATAAGGCTGTTGAGGAGCGACCATCCGTGTAATTACTTTGCGCGAGCATCGATATGTCAGATAGTATAATATGCATTTCTTTATCAAGAGGGAAATCCGACATACCGACACAAACTCAAAGCTACTACACAGTGGCTATAATATCTTTAGAAACAAATATAGAAATAAACATAACATAAATCAGTCACATACAATTCATACCACAAAGGCGGAAATAGATATGAATATTACACTAGGAAGTGTACATCAGAGTAGTGGTCTAAAAAGATCCACAATATCCCAAAAGAATAGTTACACAAACTACACAAAAGAATAAGTATACATTATGGAGTCTATATCTCAAATGTATACAACAAAAACTACTAATCTAAGTAGTTAACCAAAAGTCAAGGAGGTAATCCCGGATGTAAAGTCAAGCAGAAGCACCTGTAACATCTCGGTCTGACCCGAGTATTATTTAATAAGAAAATAATAAACGGATCAGTCTAACTATAAATATCAGATGAAACGGTATAGAATAAGAGATATGACTAAACACATAATAGTCACCATGCCAAGCTGTGATATATATAAGTAATTGAAAATCAACAAGAGATTAATCAATATCACCAAATCTACACAAGAATCAAAGAAATGTCATACTCCTTATTTCGTTCACCAAACTATAAATATTGACGATTATATCAATGTCAATCACAAAAGTCAATGACACACGAATTCACCAATGCACAAATATTGATAAAACTTATCAATCGAAATCATGAAAATTGGTGAAACACAAATTCTAGAAATCATCTCAAGAAATCCAGTCAATTACACACGAATTCACCTATGCACAAAAATTGATAAATCATATCAATAGAAATCACAAAAAATAGGTGAAGAAGAAATTCCAGAATTCGACACACGAAATCCTGAAATCACAAAAATAAGGGGGGAGGCCTATCACACGAACGGGAGCATTAAAGCTCACCAACATATGTATCACACGAACGAGAAGCTATCTCATGGTAGCTAGCCATTAATTTTTGACACACGAACGGCCCGAAGGCCATGGGAAGCTACCCCACCAATTTGAGTCGAAACTCCACAAAACGAGGTTTAGTCTCCCTCGCAGACAAAGAGATATCACACATTGCTAGTCTAAACCACAAAGATGATCGTCATGATCAACGAGAAGTGTCAATTACACTAAGCTAGTAAATATATGAGTTTAGCTTCATGTCCCATAACCACTTGCTTGACTTAAATATTTACGAACAAACTGTAGATCTCCACTATAAAATTGTCACAAGAGATTCAATCGAACAAGTCCAAGAATTAACCGACGAAGCAAACGCAAGCGTTTCATACCACTCGTTTTACTAAGTCGTTTAATTAGATTTCTCATACGAGTGAGGTAGAGGTTTGTATATACTAATAGATTGGAAAACGGTTTAAGAAACGAGCTTTGTACTAAAATAGTGTTGAAATCATTTGAAAAAGAGTTTTGATATTTACTACTAGTATTCAAAACCTTTATATTTTTGAAGTGACAAATCACGAAGAAGATTGTAGGAACAATCAATCACAAAAATTCACACACGAAGATGTGAAAAAAATCCAACGAAACCGATAAAGAAATCCATCGAAATGGATATTCAAAATCCCTTAAAAGGAGTCATCAAATTCATAATAAATGATAACAACAAATAGGAAACAACACGAATCGATTAAAGTTGGAAATTCAAACAACTAGGCGAAATAGGCGAAATTGCATCAGGTCGGTCGACCGGCTACAGAGCTCGGTCAACCGGACCAAAAACAGAAATGTTCGGGGTAGCAGGTCGGTCGGCCGAACCCTGTAATCGGTCGACCGAACCTGAGACAGAGGAGTGCTTACGCACTCTGGAAGCAGGTCGGTCGACCGGCCACAGGGCTCGGTCGGCCGAACCTCTTCCCAGTCCCCTCCTAGCCCATCGAATACAATGGCCAATCATAAAAATTTGCAACCACTCGAGCATCGGCACTAATGATTTATGCCAATCGACTACCTGACCCTATGAGCACCTCGTTGCATCACCAAAAACACATTTGAACATCAAAGCCATGATTTTTAAAGAATTGAACCCAAAACACCAAAAATTAGAATATTCACAAAACCAATCCAAATCCATATCAATTGCACAAGAATAAGTGTTAGGAATTCATACCTAACAATCGAAGATAAATATAAGCATAGATGTGAGATAAAAATATCACCTTTGAACCCAAACAAATGAAGATGAAGCTTGAAAGCAAAGGAGAATCAACCACTCTTCAAATCCAACTCAAGAAGCTTGATTCTAAGCTAAAAAGAGAAACATTTCCCAACTTAGGTTTAGGAATTTTCTGAAATCAAAGAGAGAATGAGTTGGAGAAGAAGAAGAGAAGCTTACCAATGGGTTCTTCAATTAGTTTGGAGCTAGAGTTTGATTTGCAAAAGAAAACTAGGGTTTGGAGTTTTAATTTCCTCTTCCACTCTCCATTAACATAAAAGCTTGAGTATTAGAAAATGAGGAATGAAGGAATGAAGAGGAGAAGGGGTTGGGAGTGAATACATAAGTGGCTCAGCCCAAACCAAAGCCCTAGGTAAAAAGTAGCAAAATTCAACTTTCTCCAAACATATCGAAGCTTATACTCAAAAAGGTCGCAAACGGCATTTTAAACTCAATGGGAGTGGTCCCGAGTCCTAATTCGACCGTATGCAAAAAGTAGCTTTTCGGACTAAATTTCGAGTATCGATAAAATATTCAAATAAAATATTTAAATATAAAATCGACAAATATGCAGATTGTTACAGACCCCCTCCTTAAAGAAATTGCGTCCTCGCAATATTTAAGAAGAAGATATATAGTAACAACCATAAAAGCATATTCAACACAAAAGAAGTTTGAAATAAGAAGTTCACCTCAAAGAGCACGAGAAAGTAAGTCCGGATGTGTTCGCTCGATGAACTCTCTAGATTCCCAAGAACAATCCTTAGGATTTGAAGACCATTGAACTTTCACAAGGGGAACATCTTTATTTTGAAGGCGCTTGCCCTCCGAAGCAATAATACGAATAGGATGTTGCTCATAAGTTAAATTAGGTGAAACTTCAATTTCTTCCACAACATCGGGCTCAAGAATAGAATCGGAATCTCGAATTCCGTAATTGAGAAACATGAAACACGTCATGCATGGCAAAAAACTGAGCCGGCAATGATAGGCGATAAGCCATGGAACCAATATGTTCAGTGATAGGAAATGGCCCAATATATCGAGGCGCTAACTTTCCCGATCGACTGAAACGTATAACGCCTTTCATAGGTGACACACGAATGAACACAAGATCTCCCACAGAAAACTCTAACTTCCTTCTCCGGTTATCGGCATAGGATTTTTCTCTACTCTGGGCTTCTTTCATCCTATGTCGAATAAGTTCAATCTTTTCTGTGGAATCACGAATAAAATCTGGACCTAAAACCAGCTTCTCACCGACCTCAAGCCAACAAGAAGGAGATCGGCATGGCCTTCCATAGAGTGCCTCAAAAGGTGCCATACCAATACTAGATTGGAAGCTATTATTATAGGAAAATTCAACAAGAGGAATATGATCTTCCCAGCTTCCACCGAAATCAAGCACACAAGCACGAAGAAGATCTTCAAGAATTTGATTCACACGCTCGGTTTGTCCATCAGACTGGGGGTGATAAGCGGTGCTAAAATTAAGCTTCGTTCCTAAAGCTTTTTGAAGACTCTTCCAAAATCCACTAGTAAACAATGGATCACGATCACTAACAATAGAGGTAGGAACTCCATGCAATTTAACAATTTCTTTAACAAAGAGTTTGGCCAAAAGAGAAACGGTTCGGTTAGATCGAACGGGAATAAAATGGGCGGATTTAGTAAGCCTATCAACGATCATCCATAAGCTATCATGACCCGAACGAGAACGGGGAAGGCCATCGATAAAATCCATGGAAATTTGATCCCACTTCGAGATTGGAATTTCTAAAGGTTGCAATAACCCACCGGGCCTTTGATGTACGGACTTAATGAGTTGGCAAGTCATGCAACACTTAACAAAGTTAGCAATATCAGATTTCATTCCCTCCCAATAATAAAGTCGCCTCATATCCGCGTACATTTTACTACTACCGGGATGAATGGTAAATTTAGAACGATGTGAATCTTCTAAAATATCTTTACGAAGATCACTAATATTTGGTACGATAAGTCTACCAAATTTCCGAATGCCGCCACGAGAATCGATATCAAAGTCTTTTAAACCTTCAATATCAATTTTATCCTTAATATTTTGGCCAAGAAGAGCCAATTCAGGATCTAGCCCTTGAGCTTCAAGAATGCGGTCCAAAAGAGAAGGATGAGCCTCAAGGCTACATAAAACAAGAGATGAACATAAATCGGAAACACAGTCTCGAATTTCGCAAGTGGATAAAATCTCGAAATCGTTCCATTCGGATATCATCATAGAAACAACAGCTTGTTGTTACGGCTAAGAGCACCGGCGACACGATTACCCTTACCGAGAGTATAAAGAATATCAAGATCATATGGTGCAAGAAATTCGAGCCAACGCTGTTGACGCAAATTAAGTTCCTTTTGAGAGAATAAATACTTCAAAGATTTATGATCGGTATAAAGAACAAATTTCTCTCCTAAAAGATAATGACGCCAAATACGAAGGGCGAAAACAATAGCCGCGAGCTCTAAATCATGAGTGGCATATCTAGTCTCGGCAGGCTTTAATTGCCTAGAAGCATAAGCAATAACACGTTCTTTTTGCATAAGAACGACACCCAAACCAACATGACTAGCATCGGTATAAACAACAAATCTTGATTCCCCTCGGGAATAACAAGAATAGGAGCATCAGAAAGAAGTTCCTTCAATTTCTGAAAAGAAGCTTCACATTTGTCCGACCAAATGTATTTAACACCTTTCTTCGTTAAGCTAGTGAGAGGCACGACAATCTTAGAAAAGTCTTTGATAAAACGGCGGTAATAACCTGCCAATCCAAGGAAACTACGAATCTCTGTCACACTCTCTGGTCTCTTCCAATCTTGAATCGCTTCAATCTTTGAAGGATCCACGGAAATTCCGGATTCGGAAATAATATGACCGAGAAACTTCACACGAGATTGCCAAAAATGGCATTTAGAAATTTTTTCTTTTAATTGATTACTCCTAAGAGTTTCCAACACAATCCGAAGATTTTTTTCATGCTCCTCCTCGGTTTTAGAATACACAAGAATATCATCAATAAAGATGAGGACAAACCGGTCGAGGAAGTCTTTGAAAACTCTATTCATAAGGTCAACGAAATAAGCCGGAGCATTCGTTAGACCAAATGGCATAACAAGCCATTCATAAGATCCATAACGAGTACGAAACGATGTCAAAGGAATGCTATCCTCTGCAATACGAAGCTGATGAAATCCAGTAGCTAAGTCTAATTGTGAAAAGACTCTAGCACCACTAAATTGATCGAATAGATCATAAATCCGAGGTAAAGGATATTTATTTTTGATAGTAAGATCATTAAGCTTGCGGTAGTCAACGCAAAGCCTAAGTGTACCATTGGATTTCTTCACAAAAATAGCCGAAGCTCCCCAAGGCAAGGAACTAGAGCGAATAAATTGCTTCGTCTCCAATTCGGATAATTGTTTACGCATCTCCTCGTTTTCTTCATTGGACATACGATAAGTAGGACGGGTAATAGGTTGAGCTCCAGGGATAAGATTAATTCTGAATTCAATTGCTCGCTTAGGTGGTAATCCTAAAACGGGCTCAAATATGTCGGAAAATTCACGAACAACGTGAATAAGAGAAATAATGTCTCCCTCATCATCATTATCGTCATCATGAGGATTTAAAGAATATAAAGATGCAACCAAGCTGGAATCCGAATCTTTAAGATTAATAGAAACCTGATTAACAGATTGAGGATGTCGAAGATAAATGGTCCGCTCAGGACATAGGATATGAGCTTCATAATGGTTAAGCCAATCCATTCCCAAAATCATTCCAAAGCCTAAATAACGCATGACATGCAAATCGGCTAGGAAAGGAAAATCACACAAAATAATCTCCACATCTTTACAAAGCAAACTAAGAGTTGCGGATCCACCAACCGGATTCGCAATTCTCAAAGAAGTCATTAAAGCAACAACATCCAAAGAAAAAGTATCAACAAGTTCTTTTGATATAAAAGAATGGGACGCACCCGTATCAAAAAGAACTCGAATAAGTTGATCACGAAATAAAATAATACCATCAAGAATGGAATGAGAGATACCTTGGCCACGAGATGTGTTGCCAGGGGCTTGAGCAATGTTTAACTTTCCCTCCTTCCTGTCCTGAAGCTTGGGGCAAGAAGATAATTAATGATCCGGGCTTTTGCAATAGCGACAAGTGCGAGGCTTTGAACACTTGTTCGCGTAATGGTCTTTCAAACCACAATTATAGCATTTCCCTTGAGTAGAGAAAAAGGTCTTTTCAGCAGGAGTTGCTTGCCTCCCTTTCTTATTGGGATAAGGGCCTTTGAATTTGTTTGGCCTCTTCTTGTTGTTGAAGTTTGGTTTGGAACCCACCACTTCAACATCATTCTCCCTATCCGCCTCTTCAAGACGAAGAGCGATATCAATGAGTTGGTCGAAAGAAACTTCTAAATTTAGAAGTAATGGCTTGTTGAGATTTTTGTTTAAGCCATAGACGAACCTCTGGTTCTTCTTTAAAGGGGTGTTGATGTATTCAACCCCATATTTGGAAAGCGACTCGAAGGAGGCGACATAATCAGTCACGGAGGACTCACCTTGAACAAGGTCTATAAATCGTCGAGCCAATGTCACTTTCTCAGCTTCTGGTACGAATTTTAACTCGAAGCGCTCTCGGAATTTCTCCCAGGTGAGATCCGCTTCATTAATCTCAGAAATAAGAAGTTCGTACCAGTCCAATGCTCTTTCTTGGAGCATACTAGAGGCCACCTGAACTCGGTGAAGGTCAATAAGATTCATGTGAGAAAAGATTCGATCGCGTGACCTTAGCCAAGCCTGTACTTCAATAACAGTTTCGGAACCTTTGAATGGCTTCCCACCCAAATTAGTATAATCACTGCACAAGCATGAAAATCCCGACTTTGGGTGAGTAGGTTTCGGATTAGAACCAGCTGCTTGAGCATTCATAACAAGGTCAAGAAGTTGCTGGGTAGTCATAAAAACTCCATCTTGGGGTGGAGCACTAGTTGACCGACGCTGCGACGGCCAGGTCTAACCATTTCTCTTCCTTTAGAAAAAGAAGAAGAAAAAGGTTATTCACAAAATGAATATCAAGCAATCTTGATAGACAAAACAAGGAATCATAAAGAAAATAGGATGAATCGGTACGAAGACTCGAATTAAATCCTAAGGCACGACTCCGAAGAAGGAATTAGGACGATGATCCTTGTTAAATTATTCTACATTGTTCCGAAGTTTGGCTCTGATACCAAGCTGTGACGCCCCACCTCTATACCCACACTAGCCAAGAACATTACGGTGAATGCTGTCAACTAGCACGGAGAATAAAGCTATTGAGGAGCGACCATCCGTGTAATTGCTTTGCGCGAGCATCGATATGTCAGATAGTATAACATGCATTTCTTTATCAAGAGGGAAATCTGACATACCGACACAAACTCAAAGCTACTACACAATGGCTATAATATCTTCAGAAACAAATATAGAAATAAACATAACATAAATCAGTCACAGATAATTCATATCACAAAGGCGGAAATAGATATGAATATTACACTAGGAAGTGTACATCAGAGTAGTGGTCTAAAAAGATCCACAATATCCTAAAAGAATAGTTACACGAACTACACAAAAGAATAAGTATACATTATGGAGTCTATATCTCAAATGTATACAACAAAAACTACTAATCTAAGTAGTTAACCAAAAGTCAAGGAGGTAATCTCGGATGTAAAGTCAAGCAGAAGCACCTGTAACATCTCGGTCTGACCCGAGTATTATTTAATAAGAAAATAATAAACGGATCAGTCTAACTATAAATATCAGATGAAACGATATAGAATAAGAGATATGACTAAACACATAATAATCACCATGCCAAGCTGTGATATATATAAGTAATTGAAAATCAACAAGAGATTAATCAATATCACCAAATCTACACAAGAATCAAAGAAATGTCATACTCCTTATTTCGTTCACCAAACTATAAATATTAATGATTATATCAATGTCAATCACAAAAGTCAATGACACACGAATTCACCAATGCATAAATATTGATAAAACTTATCAATGGAAATCATGAAAATTGGTGAAACACAAATTCTAGAAATCATCTCAAGAAATCCAGTCAACTACACACGAATTCACCTATGCACAAAAATTGATAAATCATATCAATAGAAATCACAAAAAATAGGTGAAGAAGAAATTCCAGATTTCGACACACGAAATCCTGAAATCACAAAAATAAGGGGGGGAGGCCTATCACACGAATGGGAGCATTAAAGCTCACCAACATATGTATCACATGAACGAGAAGCTATCTCATGGTAGCTAGCCATTAATTTTTGACACACGAACGACCCGAAGGCCATGGGGAGCTACCCCACCAATTTGAGTCGAAACTCCACAAAACGGGGTTTAGTCTCCCTCGCAGACAAAGAGACATCGCACATTGCTAGTCTAAACCACAAAGATGATCGTCATGATCAACGAGAAGTGTCAATTACACTAAGCTAGTAAATATATGAGTTTAGCTTCATGTCCCATAACCACTTGCTTGACTTAAATATTTACGAACAAACTGTAGATCTCCACTATAAAATTGTCACAAGAGATTCAATCGAACAAGTCCAAGAATTAACCGACGAAGTTAACGCAAGCGTTTCAT
The DNA here is from genome assembly GCA_030765085.1 of Allium cepa. Lineage (NCBI taxonomy): Eukaryota > Viridiplantae > Streptophyta > Magnoliopsida > Asparagales > Amaryllidaceae > Allium > Allium cepa. The sequence continues at coordinate 104,746,606 of CM060937.1, read as the reverse complement.
ACCACTCGTTTTACTAAGTCGTTTAATTAGATTTCTCATACGAGTGAGGTAGAGGTTTGTATGTACTAATAGATTGGAAAACCGGTTTAAGAAACGAGCTTTGTACTAAAATAGTGTTGAAATCATTTGAAAAATATTTTTGATATTTACTACTAGTATTCAAAACCTTTATATTTTTAAAGTGACAAATCACAAAGAAGATTGTAGGAGCAATCAATCACAAAAATTCACACACGAAGATGTGAATAAAAATCCAACGAAACCGATAAAGAAATCCATTGAAATGGATATTCAAAATCCCTAAAGAGGAGTCATCAAAGTCATAATAAATGATAACAACAAATAGGAAACAACACGAATCGATTAAAGTTGGAAATTCAAGCAACTAGGCGAAATAGGCGAAATTGCATCAGGTCGGTCGGCCGGCTACAGAGCTCGGTCAACCGGACCAAAAACAGAAATGTTCGGGGTAGCAGGTCGGTCGGCCGAACCCTGTAGTCGGTCGACCGAACCTGAAACAGAGGAGTGCTTACGCACTCTGGAAGCAGGTCGGTCGACCGGCCATAGGGCTCGGTCGGCCGAACCTCTTCCCAGTCCCCTCCTAGCCCATCGAATACAATGGCCAATCACGAAAATTTGCAACCACTCGAGCATCGGCACTAATGATTTATGCCAATCGACTACCCGACCCTATGAGCTCCTCGTTGCATCACCAAAAACACATTTGAACATCAAAGCCATGATTTTTAAAGAATTGAACCCAAAACACCAAAAATTAGAATATTCAAAAACCAATCCAAATCCATATCAATTGCACAAGAATAGGTGTTAGGAATTCATACCTAACAATCGAAGATAAATATAAGCATAGATGTGAGATAAAAATCTCACCTTTGAACCCAAACAAATGAAGATGAAGCTTGAAAGCAAAGGAGAATCAACCACTCTTCAAATCCAACTCAAGAAGCTTGATTCTAAGCTAAAAAGAGAAACATTTCCCAAATTAGGTTTAGGAATTTTCTGAAATCAAAGAGAGAATGAGTTGGAAAAGAAGAAGAGAAGCTTACCAATGGGTTCTTCAATTAGTTTGGAGCTAGAGTTTGATTTGCAAAAGAAAACTAGGGTTTGGAGTTTTAATTTCCTCTTCCACTCTCCATTAACATAAAAGCATGAGTATTAGAAAATGAGGAATGAAGGAATGAAGAGGAGAAGGGGTTGGGAGTGAATACATAAGTGGCTCAGCGCAAACCAAAGCCCTAGGTAAAAAGTAGCAAAATTCAACTTTCTCCAAACATATCGAAGCTTATACTCAAAAAGGTCGCAAACGTCATTTTAAACTCAATGGGAGTGGTCCCGAGTCCTAATTCGACCGTATGAAAAAAGTAGCTTTTCGGACTAAATTCCGAGTATCGATTAAATATTCAAATAAAATATTTAAATATAAAATCGACAAATATGCGGGTTGTTACATTAGCATTGCATAACACGATACATAACATTAACAAAAGAGAGATACAAACTAATACAACATAAAATGAAACTAGTATTAGTTGGAGGATGATGATAATCCAAGCTTGCGACTCACTTTCCCAAAGACCTTGTTCATTTTGGTGGAAATCTTATCCAACTTTTTACTAATGAATATTTTGATAATCCGTTGGTTTACTACGATAATCTTTTGGTTCTTGAGAAGCATTTTGTTGGATGAATTTGTAGGAGTGATATGGTATTCGATGCGTTACAATAAAGTCTCTTCCTCCTCCTCCCATTCTTCTTCAATTTCCATATCCTCCCCTTATTCTTCCTCCTCCTCTTTTCTTCTCTCTCATGAGTCAATCTCTTATCCTTTTCGGAAAGTATTTCATATGGTTGAAATATAAGCGGAATTCTCATGAGAAAGATGTTAGCTTGGTTAAACACTTTTCTAGAAATGAACTCCTCTATCTTATAATCAACACCAAAGTAGTTGAAAATTCGAGTGAGGTAAATTCCATGGTATAAAGTGTTTTCACCTAAATTAAAAATTTTGGGACGAAGTTCATCCAAAATCACTTACGCCCAATTAATGTCATAGTGGCCAAAAATAGCAAAAAGAGCCTTACAAACTTTTAAGGTCGGGTGATTGAAATTTCCCGATCTTGGAGTTATGGTATGTTGCAAAATAAGGTTTACAATTCTAGCTTTAGGATGGAAATTTCAGTTTATAAACTCAAAGTTATCATCCCCTTCAAAAATTTGATGAAATGTCTAACGATCATGTTCATCAATTTTAAAATCCGAAAGATCCATTCCCATACTCTTACAACAAAGAATGTTACCTAAGATATCACTATTAAAACAATATGCATTCCTTTAACGCTACTCCACACTTTCCTTCAAAACCACGATTCAAATTTGCATAAATTTTTTGATAAAATTTGGATAACAAACAAAATCATTTTAGGAATCATCAATTAAGCTAAGATTATGATTCTCTTCGAAAAGAACTTTGGCCTCATATCAAGGAAAATCACTAAAAATAAAAATTTTTCTCATATGGACCTTTCCAAAGTTTACATAGCTAATGTAAGCTTTGATAGCTTCCGGATCATTGTAGAGGAACTCTTTGGTGGCTTTGACAATCTCATAGTGGATGAAGTGCTTAAGGAAGCCATTTTTGAAGAAAGTAGAGAGCTTGATAGTTTGAAAGAGAGTTTGAATTTTGAAATGAAAGTGAAAAGATAGGATAAAGTTAAGGAGATTAATAGATATCTGATTGCCACGTTCTCTGGTCAAGAGCTACCTTTTCAGAGCTTTGGAATTGGTGAAAAGTTCGAGGGAAATTCAAAGATTTAAATTCAAATTTGAACTTCAAATTTTCGACAGGATGTCGGTATGAGGGAAAGGGTCATGTCAACATGGGTCCCCTAAATCATGTGACTTATTTTTCCTACTTTAGTTAATATCTATATCTTTATATCCTATATTCTAAATTATATTTTATCCAAAATAATATAAAATATAATAACACTTTAATATTAATATTTTAATATTGAAATGATATCAAATTAATATTATTTTTTTAAAATCAAAATTTTAAATTCAAATAACAAGCAATTTCAAAACATGCAAACAACCAAACATTCAAACAAGCAATTTCAATCAATATACGTGTATCTATTTTTAGATCCATATTTTCGAGATCATCAGACTCATGAATAGCTGTAAAGCACATGTTTTAATTTTCTATCTCTTGATCTTTAATACTAGAGGATGAGTCTGAATCATCTAGTATAGTAGTATATGCTCTCTTTCTTTTCTTTGACGAATCATTACTTAGAGAAAATTTCTGTTTATACGGATGCGGACAATCTCTTTTTAAATGGCTTGGTTCATCACAATTGTAGAATCTTACATTTTTTAGAATCTCGTTACTATTTCTAGAATTCTTGTAATCATTTCTCTTGTAACTGTTCATCTTCCTGTATTTTCGAAACTTTCTAAAATTCGTTGTCATCAAGGCTATTTCTTAATCATCGTCGCTGTTTGAGTCTGAACCATCTGTTATTGCATTGAACGCTATTGACTTCTTTTCTGAGGCCTTGCTTTCTCTTCTCCCTTGCATTTTTACTTCAAACGACATCAAATTCCCGATCAATTCTTCAATTTTTAGAGTACTAATATCATTAGTCTCTTCAATTGCTAGAGTCATCTGATCCCATTCCAGAGTGAGTGAGTTTAGAATTTTTCTAACTTGATCTTCTTCATAAAAGTTCTTTTCTAATGTAATTAGTGAGTGCACAATGTCTTGAAATCTATTGTACATGTTTGAAATGGACTCATTTGGATTCATCTTGAATAATTGAATCTGATTGGTCAAGAAAGATATTTTGGTCTGTTTAACTTTGCTTGTTCCTTCATGAGTAACTTGCAGAGTTTTCCAGATCTCATATACAGACTTACAGACAGACACTACATTAGACTCATTCCTATCAGGTGAATTGAATAGAATATTCATGGGTTTGGAATTTTTTTTTGCAGCAGTCTTTTGCTCAGCAATCCACTATGAAAAATCAGTTGTGGGTTCAATGTACTTAATTTATGTGATATTCCACCTGTCTAATCCTGTTGAGTGTAAATAGATTTTCATCCAACATGCCCAATATGCATAGTTGCTTCCATTAAAAAGTTGTGGTCTGGCAGTAGACTTACCCTCTACTAATGAACTAGTGAAAGTGTTGACATTACCAGTGTTGGCAGCCATTTGAAAACTTTTCAAAAATAAGATTATGAAAACTTTGAAAACTAATGCTCTGATAACAAATTTTGGAAATGCGGATTACGGATCTTAAGGCTGGATTAACACTAGAAGGGGGTCAATAGTGTTTAATGGATTTTATGAATTTTTGAAATCTTTTCAAATTAAACACAAACAGATGCAATTCAAAAACACAGAGACAATCATAGAATTAGACACATGTACAAATAGCAAATAAAAGAAGTAAAGGAGAGAACACACCCTAATTTTATACTGGTTTGGAGTTGCCCCACATCCTGTCCCACTCAATTTCTTATGCAGATTTCTTTTCAAATATAATGTCGATATTTCAACCTCGATTTCGAGGCCACGAGATATACCCTCCTGTCTCCGAGTCCTGGGAAAACTCTCTTGATTTAACTAGGCTACAAGATCACCTAATTGATTTATGGGCTACAATCATACCCAATTGATTTACGAGCCACAATCACACCGTTTCCAATCACACTTTGATAGAGAGAGCTTGATACACTTCAATCTTTTGATCTTTGATCACAAATGATCCTATAACTTTGAATAACATTGAGATCTTTGAGAGAGAATGGCAGAGAATCAACTAGAGATGATACAGTTTGATTCAGTTAGGATTTTGGCAGAGTTTTGTTAAAGCACTTGAAATATAGGAAAATATTTGAGTGGAGAAGGAGTGAAAAAAGGAAGAAAACTAACTTAGAATTCTTTGAAAAAAACTAGTATATATAGGAGAACAACAATGGTCATGTCCATTCGTGAAAGGTTATGACGAATAGACACTTTTTTTGAAAATTCAAAATTTTGAAATCTACGGCTACCATTTGACATGGGGGGTATAGAGATGTCGACATGCTTATGTTATTTTTGAAAATTGATTTTGCTTTGAAATAATTTCTATTCTAAACTTGTCAAAATAATTTCTAAACTTTGTAAACCATTTTGAATATAGTTTAAACTTATAAAAGAGTTATATGAAGTAATCTTAAAATATATAATCTATAATATAAAAGTAATATTAATAACCAAGTATAGACTTCTTCGAAATATATTTTCTAGATTTAAAGCTAAAATATTAAAATCAAGAGATAGTTTAAAAAAACAAGAGATGATTTTGAGATCAAAATATTGAAAGATGATGAGAGTAGTTTTTGAATTGAGGCTAAAATATTTAAATTGATAGAGATGACTTTTAAAAAATAATTTTGGTAAAATAGTTAAAATAAATTATTTTGAATATTTCGTGGATTCCATTCCACTAGAGAAGGTCGTGGTTTCCATCCCATTAAAGTGGTCGTGGGTTCCATCTTACTATTAAAGCGAGAAGGTGGATTCCATTCCACAATTAAAATCCGAATAAAGATTTTAGTGCTATTATGAAGATTTAACATAAGTCTAGACTTTATTACCTTTCTTGATATCTTGAACTCTTGATACTCATGAGACTTCAGTCTTGATATCTTCAATCTTGAATTCGTCAGTCTTGAATCTCTATAATGTAAAGTCTTTATTCTCAGTGTCTGCATATATATACCCTGCATATACATATATATCTAGACAATAATATTAGTATTTATATTTTATAACAAGTCCTAAGGTTGTTGTCATCAAAACCATCATCTTAGGAACTAACAGAATTGTCGTTATCCTTTCGTTGAGTGGCTTTCATGAAGAGTGTTACCTCTAATTGTCCGCTATAATGCTTGGACAATATTTATCATTGTAAACTTGGAATGTATTTTCTCAACAATTATCTATGATCAGTTCCATTGAGCTAGTTGACTCAGTTAGTAGGCCTTGATTATCTGAATTGGTTCTTTTTCAAAAGTTATAGGTGAAAATTCAATTCATGTCGATTTAGGAAATTACATGTCGAGTATGCACATATGCATGTACATCCATGCACATACTTTTGCCATTGCCTCCAATCATGTTCATGTGTCTACGGGTGGTTGCCTAGTTCCATGGAATTGTAACAATTTTTTTTTATCCTAAGGCATCCTTTCGATCATAGCCTTAAGTCGTATCGAATACTAGTCACGAGCCATAGTGTTAAGCTATCATTCCAGTGTTTGGGTGATTATACCCATGCCCCTAGTCTTAGGTTAACGAGTTTAGCGCACATACGGTCAAGTCTCGTCCTTATGAAGTTATATGTTTCCAGTCAAGTCTAAGGTCAGAATTAGCGAATAGGTGGTCAATTCACACCCATCCTTAACTAGTACTCCCCCTATTGGATCAAAGGTAGGAGTCGGCGAATGTCCAGATCGTAGGTAGTCCAACTGATGGATGGTCAGATCACATCCATCTTAGGTTGTGCTTTTGCTCTTGTGTCAAAGGCAGAAGCCGATGAATGAACGGTCAAGTCACATCCATCTCAGGTTGTGCTTTTGCTCTTGTGTCAAAGGCAGAAGCCGAGCTAGCCGATGAATGAACGGTCAAGTCACGTTTGCCTTTTCTAGTCAAATCAAGGGAGGGAGTAGGCTGATGGATGATTGGATCACATCCATCTAGAATCGGTCGATCGAGTTACGTCATTTTTATGAGTTGTGCTCTTCCTGTTGAGTCAAGGAAATGAGCTAGGAGCTGGATGGTCAGATCACATTCATTCCAAGTTAGACATAGACGGTTGGATTACGTCCTTTTATGTTTAAACTCCCCTTGTCAGGTCAAGGGAAAGAGTTAAGTTGATGGATGGTCAGTCACATTCATTTTGGTTCGAACTCCCCTTATCGGGTCAAGGGAAAGAGTTATGGGATGGACGATCTATCACATCCATATTGGATAATGTTTTGTGCCCCCTATCCAGTCGATGGAAAGGGCTAGGAGATGGAAAGTCACTCACATATATCTCGGATTACGTTTCGGGCTTCCTTATCGTGTTAAGGAAAAGGGCTAGGAGATGGACAGTCGGTCACACCCATCTCAGATTATGTGTTGTTGTTCTCCCTATCGGGTGAAGGGAAAAGGCTAATAGATGGGTGGTCAATCACATCTATCTTGGATTATGTTTTGAGTCCCACATGGAAGGCAAGAGGTAATGCATGGACGGTCTTGTCACATCCATATTGGATTAGATTTCGAGCCTGCTGAGCCTCAGGCAGGGCATAAGTGTTTTGACTAAAATTTCGAGCGTGAATTTTAGAGTGGATGGTTGGGTCACATCCACTTTAGATCATGGTCTTGCCCCAAAGTTAGAGGCAAGAGTTGGCTAAGGAGCGATCGAATATCACTTATCTTGATAAAGCTCCGAAGGTTAGGCCATAGGCCGTGAAAATTTGGTAGGTACCTAACCTTCGGTACCTGCATTGTTCGTATGAAGTTTCATTTGAGTTGGCTGCATTCCATGATTCACATGGCATGCAAAGACAAAGTTGCATAAGTGGAAATAAATTCGTTGAAAGTAGAAAATAATAGAGTCTATATTGTGAACTAGTTAAAAAGAAATAGAAATGAGACTTATTCTCAAGTGAAGTAGCATCGTAGATGATTGCTACTCCATTCTGCTCTATCCTTTTCTTAGTTGGAAGATGATCGTAAGTGGTATAGTTTATAACCAATCTTCTTTTAGGCCCCCCAAATTAGTCAGCACTTGAAGCGCTCTATCCTCGTTGAAGGTCAGATGTTCCTCGGCGCCATCCTGTTGGGCTTTCACAAATTGTTGGAGCCTTTATTTCGAGATCATCTCTTCAATCATATCTCGGAGGTGTCTGCATTCTTATGTGTTGATACCGTGGGTCTAATGAAGTATGCAGAACTTTCCAGACTTTCTCAGGCTTTCAGTCGATTCTCTTAGGGTTGATTTCCTGTATTGCTCCGAGTCGCGAGTGGTTATGAAAATGTTTTTAGTTTTATCATTCAGGGAGGTGTGTGTGTGTCAAATCTTGGGACTCTTGGTCATCTCCTAGAATTCGAATTCTTGTCTGGGGCCCTATTGCAAACTTTGTTTTGATTCCCATTCTTGTTCTGTACATTCATGTAAATGTTCTAGGATTTGCTTCGGACTATTTCAAGGCAATGTTGTTCTGAATTCCTTCAGTTGAGTAGCCTATTCTATCTCCTTGTCTGGTTTATTAAGCCTTCTCCTTGCATAAGTATTGGGCTACCTTGTTGAAAAAATAATTCAAAGCAGCAGAAGGCTTTCTTGATATCCATTCACCAAAGTATGTATCGGGGTGGACCCCCCTGATCAAAGCCATCAAGATTATGTTGTCCCGAGGGTTGCTTACCTCGGTTACAGTGTGTAACATCCCCCATTTGGAGGCCCAAAACTAACTGCTATGGATGCTGCAGTCATCCATAGTTATTAATTCTCAATGTCCGAATGCGGTAATGGTAGATATATTGATATAATAGAAGCACATGTATTTGAAAAAAATTAAATTGTAAAACAAATTTCTCATTCCACTTCAAATCATATTTCAAATTCATTACATAATCCTAATTTGTAAACCATGTTTAGAGAAATATAATTATTACAAAATACGTTAAGAGCAACATATGAAAATGCCCCCTTAGTTGATCAAAGTCTAAATATAGGGAAGTAAACATTTTTTCCATTACATCCAAAGCACAACAGAATCAAACAGAAAGAACTCCTAACAGCAAGCTTGCCTACTGCACGTCTTCGGAAGCTTATTTGTCTAAAGGAGAACCTAAAAACTAGAACTTTTAAACTACTCAAAATCAAATGAGCACCCAAGGGGAAAACGTAAACTTCGAGTAGAGAAAAAGTTTGATATGAATAATAATCTACCATCTCGAACCATATAGATATCTAGTGAGAACACGCCACTTAGTGGAACGGGTTTTCCCTTCACTAGTATCTTAACTCAATTTATAATAACCATATACTGTGCATCTGCGTCCACAATGGTCAAGACATAACATAATAAAATGTATAATGATGATATGAAAACATGCAATATGCTCTGGATTTCTCATCCCCATTTACCTGACTATTTTTTTACAAGGCAAGCGGGATTGACTGGACCACTGCTTTATTAAATAATAAACAAAAGAGAAAATTGATTATGAACATGATCATAACCAAGGAAAACAAAGAAACAATACACACAACAAAAACAAGCAAGAAAAAGCGAAGAAAAACAAAAAACAAGGCTACTTCCATTTCTTCATATCTACTACAGAGAAGCCATATTTACTAAATGCCATCCCTTCACGAATAATGTAGCATAGGGCAAACCATAATTGAGGCAATGACTTTGATTTGTGCTCAAAACATCTCAAATTTCTTTCCTCCCATATTAGGATAAAATACTTCTTCGAAATGAAGAATAGCATATTCCTTTCTTTTCTCCTCCATTTCATAACCTTCCTAATCCAGTTCCATTCACAAATAGGACCACCAGAAGTTGTACTCATCCCCAAATTATTAACCAGTCTGATCCATAGATTCAAAAGCAATAGGCAAACAAAGAAAAGGTGCCGAGTGCTTTCTATATATAAATTGCAGTATACACAGAGAGGCTCAACTCCCATACCATACCTATTTATTTTCTCCTTAGTCAATAATGCATTCATCATTACTTTCCACATCATAAGGTTATCTATACTTGTTGAATTAACACTCTAAACCACTTTATTCCACCCACGGTTCCGCATATCATTGTGCTCAATTATCAATTTATAAACATGAGAAATGGTATGAGGCTTACCATTCCAGAACATCGCTTCTTCTTCTGCAGCAGGATAAGAATTGGTACTCATAGCATTCCACAGCTGCCTTATGACGTGGTTCCTAGTGTATGGGAGTTGTAATTTACCATTGATGATATGATCACTAAGTCTAGCATTACTGCTAATACCAGACTGTAAGATATTCTGATGAGAAAACTTTAGAGATAATTTCAGCCCATTATCCATCCATGGTTCATCCCACAAACTCCTGTTGTTGGCATGCCTGAGAGAAAGCTTTAAATATGTCAAGAAAAAGCTTCTCAAATTAAGAATTTTTCTCCATATCCAGCTAGAACTCTAAGGCACGGGCATTGTCCAAAAACATTTGGAACCAATGTTATTCTTTATAGTCCATTCAGTCCACAAACTTGCCTTGCCACTGAACAATGAGTTAAAATGCACACTTACTACAGCTTTATTCCAACTAACCATATTATAAATTCCAAGTCCTCCCTTAGATTTTGGATTCTCAAATTTAGTGAAAGAACATGGCACTGTTTTTTTGGAATTCATTGATCCTGTCCAAAAAAAAAATTAACAGAGCACTTCTAACCATTTTAATTAACTTCAAGGGAAGAATAAAACACCTGGCCTAGTATACCATCATAGAGAATATAAGTGATTTAACTAGAACCAACCTTCCAGCCTGAGATAGGAAATTGCTAGCCCAGCTGTTCATTCTAGAGGTGATCTTATCATACAAAGGCAAGCAGTTAGCAACTGTTACTTTGCTTATGCATAAAGGAAGGCCCAAATATGTCATGTCATTACTCATTGGCTGCAGACTAGGAAATGAGGTCCATATGCTTGATGCATCATGGGTGATTCTAGATAAAAGAATGTGAGATTTATTATTATTTAGTTTCAGACCTGTCATGAGGTAAAAGGATTCAAGAGTGCTCTTAATACAAGCCAAAGAATGCAAATCAGGCTTGGTAAAGAGCATTATGTCATCAACAAATAGCAAGGATGTTATAAGAGGGTTAGAGCACTTAGGGTGGAGCTGAATTTTATTATTGCTATACTTGTCTGCAATCATATTGGAGAAGTCTTGTATGACAATGATAAATATGTAGGAAGATAATGGGTTACCTTGCCTTATTCCTTGCTTGCTTCTAAAGTAACCTGTGGTACTGCCATTGTATTTAAGTGAAAAACATGGAGTGGTTATGCACTCATACACCCATGCATATAAACTTTTGGAAACCCCATAAGAGACATTATTCTAATAATAGATTCCCATTGGACACTGTCATAAGCTTTCCTTAAGTCAAATTTCAGCATAGCACTTGTGGTTGCATGAACTCTACTGTATCCCTTAAGTAATTTATGAGCAAGCATAACATTATCTATAACATGTCTCTTGGGAAGAAAAACTGCCTGGTTCTTTGTGATAATTCTATCAAGCACTTGAACCAGCCTTGAAGCATGTATCTTAGAGATACATTTGTACATGACATTACAACATGACATGGGCCTAAAAGATGTGACAATTGTTGTTGGCTTTTGCTTGGTAACAGACTAGGTTAATTGCATTCACCTTACCTAACAACTTAAGCTTATCAAAAAAGTTGTGAACAACATCACAAAATGCATCACCAATAAATCCCTGCTGTGGGTGAAGAAAATAACATTGAAACCATCGGGGACTCCTAAAGACTTTTTATTCATAGAGAAAAAGGTTTTTTAATTTCCTCATTGGTAACCTTGCCGACTAGCGTTATAGCTTCATCAGCCTGCACTGTAGGAAGATGTACCTGAGACAAGTTCTCCAAATTAGGCAAAAAAATTAGATGCATTACCATGCAATTCCTCATAATATTGAGCAATGCATTATCAACTTCCTTTGGTAAGCTATGCAACACCCCCATTTCATCATAATAGTACTAACTTGCTCCTTGGATTTTTTTATTTTCAGAGAGGCATGGAAATAAGCTGTATTCCTATCACCCTGTATTGCCCATTTCTGCCTTGTTTGATGCCTTCTCATGCTTCCTTCCACTGCCAGAGCATCATTGAGAGCTACAATATTTTTGCTTCCTCATTAGTAGCATCTAGGTCATCGGGATTGTTCATCATCAGCTGCTGTGACTGCTTGAGTTGAGACCTTAGATTGAAAGTTGCTTTGCTTCCATTTCCATATTTTTCTCCTGCGTAGCCCTTTATTGCATACTTGATTGCTTTAAATTTCCTACAAAAAACATATATTGGGTTGCCAACAAAATTAATAGCCCATGCATTAAATTTAATATTATTATAATCAGGTGCTTGGACCCAACCATTATAGAATTTAAAGTTTTTTTTTTCTCATTTAATGCCTTTATCCCAGTGGCAATAATTACAGAGGAATGGTCAGAAAGGATAGGGTATGATAGGTAGGAAGATAAGGTTGGCCAGGCCTGCATTGCTTGGAAATTGGCCAAAAAGTATCTATGGTTGTGAAGGTTCTGATGCCAGATCTGCTTCTATTATTCCATGAAAATTTTGCACCAGAACTGCTGATATGGATCAGGGATGATGTAGAGATAGAGTGGTTTAAAGGGTATATGTCTCTTGGCTAAGGAGGAACCCCTCCTTGTCTGTCATTAAAATTAAAACAATAATTAAAATCACCTACCACCAACCATGGATGGGTATCTTGTCTGAAGGCAGGAAGAAGATTGAGGAAATTTTGTCTTGAAGCTAGAGAATTGTGAGCATAAACAATGCTGTGGTAGAAAGAATTTGGACAAGGTTGTTTTGTAGCATGAAAATGCATAACACGAGAGGTAGAGAGAATTGGAGAAAGAGTAAGAATGGAAGGATAATGAAGCAACATAGTTCTACTATATGCTGCTTCATTGAGGTTGTGATTAAGGGACCAAAGTGGATTGATTCTTATGGCAGCTGCTTTGGTTAATTGCAGATTTAATTTGTTTCCAAAATAGCTAGGAGAGATAGTTTATTCTCATATATCATACTTTTTTCTTGGTCTAACTTGGTGTTGTTATGAGCACCCCTGATGTTCCATGCTGCATAGTTTTGTACCATAAATTATATAGGGATAAAAGAACTACATTTTTCATGCTTCTTGTTGCAGGGGATTCTGCTCTTGGTATAGGTTTGAGATTAGAAGCATTCAGTTTTTTCTTATATTTGCTATGTTTGGATGTGGAGTTAGCTGACATAGTTTCATTGATCCTTGGTATTTGAGACGGTGATTTCCATCCAGGATTGCTTCCCTTGAAAGTATATAGGGATGTTGGACTATTCGGTTGTGAGGTAGATAGTGCTGAAGCTAGTGGTTGATTTTGCTGAATGGAAAGAATTAGATTAAAGGAACTAACTTGCAATTCAAAATATATAATTGCTTCAACGGTTGATAAACTATTTTCACGTGGACTTGCTGCATTTGCATGGTTTGGGGAATGTGGTTGGCATGGGATTTTACATTGATACAATAAATCAGTGACCTGCACAGCTATATCCTTGTGCATGTGCACAACAATTGCTCTTTCCTTATTAATACTATCAATAACTTCTTTGCTCTTCCCTACTTTTTCCAATTCAAATGCTTCCCTTAATTTATCTTCACAATCATCCTTCTGCTCACCAATCAAAACATTAAAAGCATCATCTTCTTTATCGTTTTCATTATACAGTACTTCAAAACAGTTCTCCAGATTATAATCATCATCAACATCCAATATATTGTCATTATCCTGCTCCCAAATTTCACCCTCCTCAATCTGCACTTGCTTTCCTTCACCCAAAACATTATGCGCAACATCATTATCATACTGTAAGACTTCAAAGCTATTTCTACTTATTAACTCTTCATTATGATCATTAACTATTGCCCTTACATTCTCTGCACTTCCGTCATTTATAACAACACTCATTATTCCAATATGACTTACTCCTTTCTCATTTTCTCCAATCACCTTCTAATGCTCATTGCCCTTATTTGGAATTTTACTTGTATTTTTATTTACTACCTTTTTCCACACTTGTTTATTCTTTACTTGTGATATCCTAAAATTTCAAGAAATTTAAAATGTGATAATCTCCTTTATTTATTATTTAAAATTGGTAAAATTGTTATTTCAAATAATAAATAATAATGCGATGTTTATATATATAGATAAATAGATTTTAATAGAATTATTATTTAAAAATTTAATTTGTGTTTGTTTAAATTAATATATGTATTTATTTAAATTGATCTTAAATTGGATTTTTAAATTGAATTTGAATTTAAATTTGAATTTAAAGGATATATATCTTAAAAATATTTTGGATATAAAAAAAATATATGAATAAGGTTTTTATGTAGAATAAGATTAGTTTTATATTATTTTCCTTAGATAATTTTATTTATATAAATTAAGAATGTATTTATTTAATAGTAAAATAAATACAAAAGTTTTATATTAACATTTAAAAATGAATTAAATATTATATATGATTTTATTTAGGATATAATTAGTTTTTATTAATTTTCTCTAAAGGATTTTATTTATATAAATTAAGAAAAGCATTTATTAATTAAGAATTATACTTATTAATTAGGAAATAAATACAAAAGCTTTTAAATCATTTTAAAAATAATTAAAAATGAATAATTACAAGTGTTTAATTATAAAGGCTTGTGATAACATGTGTAATGTGATTAAGAATGGTAATGAAAAATGTTGTTGAACTGAACAAGTGTCACTTTTTAATTTTCATTTTCTTTAATTTTTAATAAATCATAATTTACATTATATAAACATACATCCCCTCTCTTCTCTTTCTTTTCTTATCTTCTCTTTTCAAAAGCAAGAACTCAAACCTGAAAACGTTCTCAACAAATCAAAACCTGTAAAAATATTTTACAAACTCAAGTTCAAAACATAAACCGTGTAAACAAATTCTCAAACTCAAAATCAAAACAAAGGAGTTCAAAGCCTGTAACAGATCAAGAAATTACCAAACCTGAGATTGTTAAAGCAAATTCAAGAAAATCAAAAGCCCAGAACATCTCAGTTTTCAAAGATCATCAAAGTATTTCACTTTTCAAGGATCATAAATTTCCGTTTTTCAAATCAAAGCTTCCCAGTTTTCAAGCCCTATGCCTTTTTAAAACAAGCGAGTGGACATTTATTTAAAAACTTAAGTAAATAATTGTCTGTTGCTTATGAAATTTCTGAGATGAATGATGTTTGCTTATGTATATATATAGCTATATCTCTGTGTATATGAATGTATTTAAGCATGCATGTCTGATATATCAGAGTGTACCTCTGTTCATCTTACAGAGTTGAATTTTGATAAAAATTCAAATAAAAATTTATCTGTTCACTGTTAAGCTTTGGATTTCAAACAAAATATTTTAGTTTAAACATCATCTAGGTTTTAAAAATAAGTTTAAGCAAAATAAGTTTGAAAAGCCACTGGAATCAAGAAGATATAGTAGATTTTTAAAAAAATGTTAAAACCAAACATCTTAAATTGCTGATTCAAGAATATAACTTGAATCGATCTTGGAAAATATGATTTTTAAGATGAAAATCATAATTTTTAATATGGTATCGAGAGTGCAATTCATTGATGACCAGAAATGGAGTTTTGGATTTTTCCTGGTGATCAAAATGCTTGGGGTGGTCGAGAACTTGGCTGGAGGTAGGAGGATGTCATGTGGCTTCGGAAAAAATGTCTGGTGGAGTTCCAGATTGTCGAGGCGACGTCGCGGGGATGATTTGGGCTTTAAACCCTAATTTGTCAAAATCTGGAAACAAGATCAATGCAGTGTCTTAGGGTGATCGAGTGGCATCGGACCTAGGGAAATGTGTGACCATGGTTGCGCGTTATCTGGTGATCGGAGACGTGAGTTCGAGGCGCTTTTCCGGCATAGTGTCTGGTTCCAGTTTCATCTGAGTTTCTCGATTTTGGATCCTGGCTTGAGCTAGTGGTTTGAGGGTCAGGATCGAAGGTTTGGACGATGGTTGATGTGCCAGAGGGTTCATCGGAGGTCGGAGGCGGTTCTGACGCCGATGCACGTTAACGGTGAATTTTTTGTGTCTGTGGGTTTTGTTGTGGGTTTGACTCGAAACTTCGAGTGTTTGGGTTTGTGACTCGAGTCGGAACTCGAGTAGATTCGTGAGTGATAGCGTGCTTCAGGATTATAACTTAAAAATTAACTAAGTATTTTTTTAAATGGAAAAGTAGAAGGAAACTCGGGATTGACTCGGGGGGTATTCGGGTTAGACCCGAAGCAGATTTAAACCCATTTTAAAAAGTTTTTAAAAT
This sequence comes from Allium cepa, assembly GCA_030765085.1. Taxonomy (NCBI): domain Eukaryota; kingdom Viridiplantae; phylum Streptophyta; class Magnoliopsida; order Asparagales; family Amaryllidaceae; genus Allium; species Allium cepa. Next base: position 104,730,369 of record CM060937.1, on the reverse strand, counting down.
AAAAGAAAAGCAAGTTTTTAAATTTGAATAAATTTAGTTTAAACTTTCTTAAATAATTTTTTTTATAAATGGTTCCCTAACATTTGATTTGAGAAGTTATAAAATTTGGTTAACTTAAATTTTTTAAGTTAAAAATTATTTTTATGTTGTTTTAAACTAAATTTAGTAATATAATTAAGTGTTAATCAAGATAAGATGTTTTAAATCTAGTTTAAACTATTTTGTGATAAATGTTTTTTTAAATTATTTGATTAAGGAAGTTATGGTTTGGTAACTTTAATTTATCAAGTTAAATTATTATTTTATTTCAAAACTTAATTAATTGATTTAATTAAGGAAGTTAATTATAAAGATAAAATGTTTTAAAATGTTTTAATGATGATTAAATCATTAATGAAGATAATTTTTAATCTTAAGGTTGATTAAGGTCTTAATGAGTTGATATTAATTAAGTTAATTAAGAAAATCAAGTATAATTAATTAATTTGATTAATTAATGATTAAGAATTAATAATTTAAGGGTTACAAGTTAATTAATCAAAGATTAATAAATTTGTAATTAAGAATTATTAATTAGATAATTAGAGATTATTAATTAATGATTAGAAATAATTAATTAAGTAATTGGAGATTAATTAGTTAAGTAATTAGAGGTTAATTAACTGGTAATTAAGAAGTACTTAATTTGTAATTAAGTTTTATTAATTAATAATTAGGTTTTAATAATTAATAATTAAAGGATAGTTAATCTTAGATTAAAGATTAATTAAGGATTGGTTAACTGTTAATTAAGGATTGATTAACTGGTAATTATGGATTAATTAATTTGTAATTAAGTTTTATTAATTAATAATTAAGGTTTATTAATTAATAATTAAGTGATAATTAATTAGTTAATTTAAGATTAACTAATTGATTATAAAATTAATTAAGGATTAATTAATTTTTTATTAAGGGATATTAATTAATTATTAAGGTTTATTAATTAATAGTTGAAGGATAAATAATCTGAGACTAAAGATTAATTAATTGGTTTAAAGAGTAATTAAGGAATCATTAATTAAATGGGTTGTAATTAACTAATGATTGATTGAGCAGGATTAGGTGATTAATTCTTAAGTAATTAATTTAATTTAAGTTAATTAAATTAATTATAATATGGATTAATAATTCCTGTTTGTGGATGATTGTTTATAGAATGTCTGGATTGGTTGACATATATTGGATGATATTCTGTGTCGTGATATTGGATATATCTGTGATAAATGTGTGATATTTATCTGTATCAAATATTGAATTGAATTAAATTGTTTAAACCTTAAACAACTTGGCCTTTAAGAAACGTTTGGATTTCGATGAGACCAGGATCGGATATCAGATTTGATTATCTGAAAACCACATTGATCCAAGTTAAACGTTAAGTCATGAATTCAAGTGAAAATCAAGTTGAAGACTCGAAGTGTAAGAACTATTTGTCGTCAAAACTCTGAGGGTGATTCCAATACAAGTACAACGAAGATAGTGCTTTCGAGTTCGAGATGGAGATTCAAAGAGCAAGGGTTGTTGTCGTTAACTCTGAGGGTGATTCCAAAATTAGTGTAACAGGATAATGCCTTCGGTTTCGTTCGAACCCGGAACGAACTTGTATGGGCTGAATGCTTTCGGAACATCGTTAGGAGGATGATGAGCATTCTAAGATAGATGTGTTCTATAAAGGTAATCGTAGCCTTAAGCCTCATCAACCGAGAATGGCTAAAACAAGGGAGGTGTAGCAAGGCTAAGTGAGTCGCGCTCAAGTAGGATAAGATTTTCCCTGTCTAGAGTCCCTTTTTATTCGGCTGTGTGGTGGTTGCTGGCTCCAACCGTGGGGTTGTCTTATTCGGGATTGTCTAGTAAGGGATGGTTTCGGCCTTGTGTTGTAGGGGATTTAGGGTGGATCCTCGGTACAGTGATCTGGGCCACGTACTGTGACGGGCGGTACCCCAGTAACCCTGCTATTGATGGACATCATTATCCCTACGTGCCTTTACGTTTTTGATTGTATAACCCACTTTGTGGATAGTATGCTGGAATTTAATCATGTAACAATTTCAGCTATGTGAATATTTATTTGTAAACCCTAGACCCTATTATAATATCACTGGATTTCCTAGCAAATGTTTTGGTTAGCATAAGGTATAATTTTACCCATGTTTATGTGTGGGAAATCTTACGTGATACCTTTGTTTTCAAATGATTTTTAACTTAAACAGTTTAACAGTTTACTCACACTAGATCCATGTCTGACCCGGAGTTTATTCTATTTTTCTTAAACTCTTGGGTACTCAAATTTTTATGAGCAGCCAAGTGATCAGGTTTTTCTTGACGAATTTTGGAAGCTTGGAGTGGGAGTCCAGACGTAGCTATATATATCTATCCTTTCACTGTGTGATGTCTTTGTCTGTTGTATTTTGGTTGTAATGGATAGACAGATCTTTATAACTGCCTAATGAGAAAATGTTGTGTAATCTGTGTAACTCTGATATAAAGACTATGTAATAGTTATGTGATATATTATAGTTTGTCCCATTTCCACTGTGAGATTCTGATAGTGTTTAGTTCTTTCTTCTATCTATTCTATTTATACCTCTTTCTTTCTTATTGATGATGCGTCTTTCTTTGGAATGAAAGGAGGATCGTCACATTACTATTGATTTCACCACCTCTCTACTTGCTCTTTTTTCACTAACTATAACTTCTCTACCTTCATCCTCTACATCAATTGGAAATTCTGAGCTCTTATAATTCAAAAATTTCACTGTTAAGTGGCCAAACTCCTTACATAGAGCACAAATTTCAGCCTTCCATAGGTATTCTACTTATGTCATCTAGACTTAGCCATCAAGCAGTTTCACTGGGAATTCATCAAGGAACTCATTCTAAGGTGTTACTTCAGCCATACGCTTAGCATAACCAATTCTTTCCCACATTTTAGTTGATTCATCCACACATAACAATCTGCCAACCCTTGCTGTGAACCAGTTGATTCCAAGATGAGACACTGCCTTAATCCAACTGCAATTATTGCCTACCGTTGGATCCCATTGCTTAATGATGAATAATTTGTTCCTTATAATAATTGGGTCAAAAGCTAATATTTTCTTTCTATCCTCCTCACAAGATAGATGGAAAATGAACAAGAATCCATCAGATTTTACAGCTATACTTCCCTTGAGTTTCCACACCTTATTAAGGCATTGAATCACAGTTATGTAGGACAGCAGTTTGTCCAAGAAATAGCCTACCAAGCACTCACTCCACACATCATTGCCCGCTTGTATTGCATTGTTTAGCGGGACCAAAACATGGCCCTCAAAGCAGAGAGGGATTTTAATTGGGATGTAGCCACTTGCATTGCTAGGTTTGGATTTTAACAGAGAATTCCATGGTGGTTTGGGGTGAGGAAGAAATAGCTGAGGAAAAGTGGCTGAGGTAGGGCACGGTCAGATAGTGGTAGGGGAGGAAGAGGAGGTGGAAGGTGGTTAAGGCAAAATTAGCACTAGAGAGGGGATGGATAAATAGTGTTTAATTAATTTTATGAATATTTTTGAAATCTTTTCAAATTAAATCAAAACAGATGCAATTCACAAACACAGAAATAATCAAAAAACCAGACTTAGATGCAAATAGTAAATAAAAGAAGTAAAGGAAAGAACACATTAGAACTTTATACTGGTTCAAAGTTACCCTACATCCAGTCCCACACAATGTCTTGTGCAGATTTATTTTCAAATATAATATTGATATTACAATAGTGATTTTAAGGCCACAAGATACACCCTCCTGTCTCCGAGTCCATGGCAAACTCTCTTGATTTAACCAGGCTACAAGATCACCTAATTGATTTACGGGCTATAATCATAGACAACTGATTTACAGGCCATAATCACACCGTTTCCAATCACACTTTGACAGAGAGAGACTCGATACACTTTTTGATTACAAATGATCCTATAACTCTGAATAGTGTTAGTCCTTGAGATGATGGTTTTGATGACAACAACCTTAGAATAAGATTATAAAATATAAATACTAACATTATAGTTTAGATATATATGTATATGCATGATTTAACCATGCAGGTATCAAGAATGAAGACTGTACAATATAGAGATTCAAGATATCAAGATTAAAGACTCATGAGTATCAAGAATATCAAGATTGTCAAGATTTCAAGATTTCAAGAATAAGTAATTTAATTAGGAATTTTGTTAAAACTCCTAGAAAAGCACTGGCATCTTAAAATCCAATTTATTCATGTAATGGAATCCACTTCGAGCATGTTAAAGGGATGAAACCCTAAGTAGGATGGAACCTACAAAAAATCTAGTGGAACATTGTTTTGTATCCACTAAATTTTATTCAAAATGATCTTATAAAATTGTATCTTGTTTTCAAAATGTTTTCAAAACCTTCCTTTTAAATGAATCAAAAACATCTATATCCGGATTTTAAATACTTTTAGCCTCAAAATAATCTTTAGTTTCAAAATCAAATTATCCTTAGATTTAAACTATCTTTTAATAATAATATATTTAACTTTTAATATTTATATTTAGATTTAAATATAAAATTATAGTAAATTTTATATACAACAAAATATTATTCTCTATATTTATTTATGTATTTTAACTATAGTTAAGTATATTTATAAAAGTTTAAAATAGTTTTAATATAAGATAAAAGTTATTTTCAAAGAAAAACTAACCACCAAAATTTCCTTTGGGATGTCGACATACTCAATATACCCATGTCGACATAGTGTCAGTTAATTTCAAAATTTAAATTTCAAAAGAAGTGTCCATTCATCATATCTCTTCACGAATGGACATGGCTGTTGTTCTTCTATGAATAGGGGTTGTTTTGAATGAATTTTCATTCATATTTTCTGGTTTTCATTTCTCTTCTTCTTTCATATTTCTTTATACATATTTCTACCATTACTCTGTCGAAATCAACATTGAATCTAACTAGATTATCTCTGGTTTGATTCTCTGTCACTATCTCAACAAGATCCTTAGTGCTATTCACAGTTATAGGCTTCTTTATAATCAATTAAACGAGAAAAGATGTGATTGTAGCCTTGGAAATCAATTGGTGAACTTGTTGTCCGTGAAATCAAGTATCTCTACCGAGAGGATTGTGAATCTGGAGTAGTGTACCTCGTGGCCTTGAAATCGAGGGTGTAATTATACAATTGCTTTTGAAAGAAAATCCATACTTGTGTACGGGACTGGATGTAGGGTAACTCCGAACTAGTATAAAATCCAGTGTGTTCTTTCCTTTACTGCTTTTATTTTATTTCTATATCTGTGTTTTGATTCTGTGATCATACCTGTGTCTGAATATTGCATACATTTGTGTTCAAATTAACAAAAACTCAAAAAGATTTAATAATTTTTAAAACACTATTCACCCCCTCTAGTGTTTATCCTAGCCTTAAGATCCATAATCAGCATTTCTCACATTTTGTATCAGAGCGATGTTTTCAAAGTTTTCATAATCTAATTTTTGAAAAATTTTAAAATGGCAATTTTTTTTATAAAATTATTAACATTATTTTTATATGAATATGTCACATAATCATCAGGATATTGTTGTTTAAAACTATATTTAGTTTTTTTGAAAAGTCACTTGATTCTTTAAAGGTTATGTTGTTTTGCAGGAGAAGAGTTATGTCTAATGACCGTTGGTTAAAAGATACTAGGTAATCATTCATCGATCAAGAAGAACAAATGGATATATAATGACAATCGACAATGAAATGGGTATCAGATCAATACAAAGCTTTTGATTCTCATTTACGACTTGATATGATACTGTACTTCTCCCATCTACTTCACAATTTCACTGGTTTCGTGCGAATCCGTTAAGAAATGACCAAGTTATGGTCATATGAAGTTTTGGTGAACAAAGAGAGAAAGAAAGCAAAACTGTCAGTGGTATTCTTCAAATTGCATCTAAAGATTTGAGTATTTTGTCCCAAATCCTTTATCAGATTGTATTTTGTCCCAAAACTGTCAGTGCCTTCCTCTTCGATTTTCCGCTGGTTTCATCCAATTCCGTTAAGAAACGAAGGAGATATGCCTTTTAGAAGTTTGATAGTATATAGAAAAATGGGAAGAAGAAGAAGAAGAGGAGGAATTTTTATGAAAAGTGGTGACTTTTGGGTCTATTTACAGTGGTTGAAGTGTCCATTCATTCAAAATTCAAATTCAAAGTTTTGGCGCCAAGTTGGTCAATCTACTAAATCATCTGTATTTTTCTCATACAGTCTTCAAATTCAGCAAACGAATATACTACACTGATAAAAAAACGAGCCCGTCGCAGTAGAACAGATCTCGTCATTAAATTCTGAAAGTTATAAATGTGTGATTGACGACAATGAAAGAACAACAAAGTTAGAAAGATGGAGTGCAAAAATTGGTACGCTTTACTATTATTTCATCTTCATTGTTGCATTTAGGAATATATATTTATGCATTTAGTTAGGTATAGAAATTTATCTCTTTTATAAGTTTTGATATTTAGGTCCATATATTGACACACCATAGTATAAATTTTGGTATACCAGTCTAAATTTTTTTTAAAGTTTTTTAAAAATGCGTTTTCTTTCAAATAAAATCTTACTACTAATTTATTACAACTATATTAAGTAGAAAAGCATTTTTACATGCATAATGTCAAGTGTCTTTACACATGTTTTCTCATTATTTTTTTACTATAATAAATTGAGTAAAAAAATCAATTATTTAGATTTCAATATCTAGTCGTAAAATTAGTACAAAATTATGTTAAAATCCGGCCAAGAACAATAGATAGTATATCTAAAATGCTGTCTTTTTTCTAGAACGTTTCTTAAGTGCTGCAAATTCGTTTTTATAGCATCTCTGTACTTTGAAATACTGCAGTGTTTTAGAAACTTTTTGCGGCAAATACTGCAGATTCTGTTTCATAATGTTTTGAATATTTTTTACTGCGAAAACTTTTTACGGCATTCTTTAAATGTTGTGTTTTCTACTTGAAAATTTGAATTATGTAAAAATAATATTTAAATTAAGAATATTTCTCTATTCTTTTTAAAATTTATTTTCTAACTTATATCGGAATATTTTAAAATTAATGTTTAGATATTTTTAGTAATTAATTAAAATTTTAAATGAAAGAGGCCTTAACATAACACATATTTATTTTATTTTTTCAAATTTTGTTATTTTTAATATTTCATTATGATTTTTTTAAAAGATGTTTAAACATGTTTCTAAATATTTTAATAAATAATAATTTAATAAATAGGTTTTAGTTAATAATTTAAGTATTTTATAAACATGAAAGTCTGGATTCTTAAAAAACAATTAAGTTAAAAAATATATTTTTAAAAGAATTAAGCAAGGAGGATATTAATTTTTATAAAAACCATATTTGATCATATATAGTTTAAGTCCATATTTCTTAGCATTTGATTTTGATATTAGGTTTGATTACTACCTTTCATTAATATGTTATAGTTTTAATACCATTTATTACCTTTAAACTCTTGTCTTTACTACTCTTTCAGTCCCATATAGTTTCCTTAACCTAAGTCTAGTAATTGGCATTTATTACCTTTGTTTGGTTGAAGTGATTTATAATAAATAGTTTGACATATGTATACATACATATATATGCTTGTCAATTAGATATTTCTTATCACTCATATTTATCTTATAATCTGCATATCTCTTACCATAGTATATATCATCATATCATTCTGCATATTATTATTTTTATTTTGTTATCATTTTATTTCATATTACATATCATTGTGCATCCTATTTCATATCACATTTCATTGCATATTACATCATAAATTACAACGCGTGAAATATCATAATCATTTGCATCACAAGTTGCACTTCATTTTGCATATTATCTCATACTACATTGCATATGTCATACATTCATACTGCATTACAAACTACATATTGCATACATGTATACATAACGAGTGTATTTTATTTAGGGGGAGTTTGTAGTATTGTCTTATAGTTTAGGATTATTAGTTTTTGATTTTCTTAGTATGTTTTGATTGACTTAATTGTCTTGTTTGACTTGTTAGACTTGTTAGACTTGATTGGCTTGATTGACTTGTTTGTCTTGATTGATTTGTTTGACCTTTGATTTGTTTGATTTTTTTTGACATGATTAGATTTGATGTGTGTGTTGATTGGACTGTCTGAGATATACTTATACATATTTTTGAATAATTATAATATAATTATGTTAATGTCTTTCACATTCCATTTACTATACTTTGTTCTAGTACTAGTTTAAGGGGGAGTTGTATAGTTTTATGGTTTTAGGATGGTTTTTGTTGATGACAAAGGGGAAGAAATATAAAATAGGATAGTTCGGCATAGATTAAGGGGGAGTTATTAGTTTTAGGGGGAGTTATTAGGATAGAAGCAATATTTTATAAACAAAGGTTGTCATCATCAAAAAGGGGGAGATTGTTAGTATTTGAGATGATGGTTTTTATGACAAAAACCTTAGAATGAGATTATAAAATATAAATACTAACATTATAGTTTAGATATATATGTATATGCAAGATTTAACCATGCAGGTATTAAGAATGAAGACTGTACTGTATAGAGATTCAAGATATCAAGATCGAAGACTCATGAGTATCAAGAATATCAAGATTATCAAGAGTTCAAGATTTCAAGAATAAGTAATTTAATTATGAATTTTGTTAAAACTCCTAGAATGCACTGGCATCTTAAAATCCAATTTATTCGTGGAATGAAATCCACTTTGAGCCTGTTAAAGGGATGAAACCCTAAGTAGAATGGAACCTACGAAAAATCTAGTGGAACATTGTTTTGTATCCACTAACTTTTATTCAAAATGATTTTACAAAATTATATCTTTTTTTCAAAATGTTTTCAAAACCTTCCTTTTAAAAGAATAAAAAACATCTATCCGGATTTTAAATACTTTTAGCCTTAAAATAATCTTTAATTTCAAAATCAAATTATCCTTAGTTTTAAACTATCTTTTAATAATAATATATTTAACTTTTAATATTTAGATTTAGATTTAAATATAAAATTATAGTAAAATTTTATATACATCAAAATATTATTCTCTATATTTATTTATGTATTTTAACTATAGTTAAGTATATTTATAAAAGTTTAAAATAGTTTTAATATAAGATAAAAGTTATTTTCAAAGAAAAAAAACCACCAAAATTTCCTTTGGGATGTCGACATACTCAATATACCCATGTCGACAAAGTGTCAGTTAATTTCAAAATTTAAATTTCGAAAGAAGTGTCTATTCGTCATATCTCTTCACGAATGGACATGGCTGTTGTTCTTCTATAAATAGGGGTTGTTTTCAACAAATTTTCATTCATATATTCTGGTTTTCATTTCTCTTCTTCTTCCACATTTCTTTATACATATTCCTACCATTGCTCTACCGAAATCAACATTGAATCTAACTAGATTATCTCTGGTTTGATTCTCTATTACTATCTCAACAATATCCTCAGTGCTATTCAGAGTTATAGGCTTCTTGTAATCAATTAAACGAGAAAAGGTGTGATTGTAGCCTTTGAAATCAATCAAGCAAGAAAAGGTGTGATTAGAGTCTTGAAAATCAATTGGGCGAACTTGTTGCCCGTGAAATCAAGTATCTCTACTCAGCGGATTGTGAATCTGGAGTGGTGTATCTCGTGACCTTGAAATCAAGGGTGTAATTGTACAATTGCTTTTGAAAGGAAATTCATACTTGTGTGCAGGACTGGATGTAGGGTAATTCCGAACCAGTATAAAATCCGGTGTGTTCTTTCTTTACTGCGTTTATTTTATTTCTGCATCTGTGTTTGATTCTGTGATCATATCTGTGTCCGAATATTGCATACATTTGTGTTCAAGTTAGCAAAAACTCAAAAAAATTTAATAATTTTTTAAAACACTATTCACCCCCCTCTAGTGTTTATCCTAGCCTTAAGATCCGTAATCCGCATTTCTCACAAATAGCACAGAGATCTTTGAGAGAGAGTGGTAGAAAATCCAAGAAGAGATGATCGAGTTTGATTCACTTAGAATTTCGGTAGAATTTTGTTAAATCATTTGAAATATAAGAGAATATTTGAGTGGAGAAGAATGAATGAAGAAATGAAGAAAAACTAACTTAAAATTCGTTGAAACTAACTGGTATTTATAGGAAAATAATTGTCATGTCCATTCACGAAAGGTTATAACGAATAAACACTTGTTTTGAAAATTTGAATTTCAAATTCTATGGCTAGTATGTCGACATGGGGGTAGGAGCATGTCGACATGCCTATGTTAATTTTGAAATAGATTTTGCTTTAAAATGAGTTCTATTTTAAAATTGTCAAAACAATTTCTAAACTTTGTAAACCATTTTGAATATAGTTTAAATTTATAAAAGAGTTTTAGAAAGTAATCTTAAAATATATAATCTATAATATAAAAGTAATATTAAAACTAGTTATAGACTTCTTTAAAATACATTTTTTAGATTTAAAGCTATTAAAATCAAGAGATAGTTTAAAAAACAAGATATGATTTTGAAATTAATATGATTAAAAATATTTTTTGAATTAAGGCTAAAATATTTAATTTGATAGAGATGACTTTAAAAGGATAGTTTTGAAAAAATAAATCATTTTGAAAATTTCATGGATTCCATTCCACTAGAGAAGGCCGTGGCTTCCATCCCACTATTAAAGCGAGATGGTGGATTCCTTTCCAAAATAAATTCAGAATAAAGATTTTAGTGCTATTATGAAGTTTTAACATAAATCTAGACTCTATTACTTATCTTGACATCTTGAACTGTTGTACGCTTGATACTCGTGAGTCTTTAGTCTTGATTTCTTCAATCTTGAATTTGTCGGTCTTGAATCTCTATACTCGGTCTTGAATCTTTATATTCAATCTTGAATCTTTATATTGTACTGTCTTCATTCTCAGTACTTGTGTGTATATATATATATATCCTGCATATACACACACACACACACACATATATATATATATATATATATATATATATATCTAGACAAGAATATTAGTATTTGTATTATATAACAAGTCCCAAGGTTGTTATCATCAAAATATCATCTCAATAACTAACAATCTCCTCCTTCTTGATGATGACAATCTATGTTTATAAAATCTGCTCCAACAAATTTCGTTAGTCCGATTCCTCCTTATTCCAACTACTCCCCCTTAATCTACTAACCCCCCCTTAATCTAAGCCTGAACTGCCCCTTAATCTAAACCTATCTAGCCTATTTTATAATTCTCCCCCTTTGTCATCAACAGAAACTAATCCTAAACTACATTACTTCCCCTTAAATTATGAAACTAAAAGCTAATAATGAATATAATAAGAGAAAATCTAATTTTATAAAATATAAGGTTAGCATATAACAATCTAATGAGAGTCCTTGACAATTTGACAATTGGTGACTTGTGAATCAAAAAATTAGGGCAATGGAGACAAAAATTTCCATGTTGTTCGACCAAATTACAATTTTTTTCAAAACAGACATCTCCAACGCAAATAGCTTTATCGTCTTCATCCATTTGTGCTTCTTCCTCTTCTTCGTCATATTCTAATGGAATATGAATATGTATGTTAGAGGAATCATTTTCAACCAAAATAGGGTCTGCATGATTATCTATTAGAAATTTTTGCAAATTTCTAAGAATCTTGCCCCGTTTCTCTTGTTCCTTTGCCATCCTTGTTTGAGTGACTTGTAATTCAGTTAGCATTTGAAGAGAATCCTTCATAATTTCCTCAATCTTCATTACTTGAGCCAATTTAGTTCATTGAAATGGACTAGAATTAGGAGAAGGGAAGGAAAAGGCTGGATGTTGGTTTGATTTAGAAGTGGAGGCCATTATTTTATTTTTTCAGAAGTTTATTACAGATAAAATGAAGTAAGAAGATAGAAAAATTCTAAATGTTGTGATTATATAACCACCAAACTAATTTTAGAGGGAAAATTAAAATTTCAAATTTTACCGTTGAATGTCAATATGGGGGTAGGGGCATGTCGATCTCCCTTTGAAAATTTTGACAGTATTGTTTTTCTTTATTTATTTAAATATATATGTTACTGCATCTATATTCTACGTCTCAGTTATTGAACAAATTCGTAGTTCTCTTCTTAGTTTAATAAAGGTTGACTGATTCAAGGGTTTGGTTAGAATATCAGCATTTGATAATCAGCTATTTGAAATTGTTGTGGTTTGTGAAAGCAAGTAGAATACTAATGGCTTCTAATCTTGCTACGGGTGCAAAGGTTTCATCATAGTCTATTCCTTCTTCTTGACAATAACCTTGAGCGACTAACCGAACTTTATTTCTAACAACTTTACCTTGTTCATTCATTTTATTTTTATAAACTCATTTAGTTTCTATTATAGTTTTGTCCTCAGGTCTAGGAACAGTTCCCATACATCATTTCTGGATAATTTATTCAGTTCTTCTTGCATAGCAAGAATCCATGAATCATCAGATGATGCTTCCTTTGGATTTCTTGGTTCAATAGTTGATATAAAAGCTACATTACTCATCTTGTTTAGTTGATTTCTAGTTCTAACAACATATTCAATATTTCCTAGTATATTTTCTATAGGACGATCTTTTAAAAGCCTGATTCTTTTATTAGGATAAACAGTTCCACAATTTGTTTCATTTGATTCGTTATTTTAAGTAACAAAATCATCTTCATCCTTTATTTGAACAAAATCTTTGAAATTTTCATCAAAAGATACATGCATTGTTTCTTCAATAGTGTTAATTTCTAAATTGGAAATTCTATATGCTTTATTTCTATTAGAATATCTGACAAAGATCCTTTGTCGGATTTAGGATCAAATTTATCCAAATTGTCCTTTGTATTTAGAATAAAGCATTTACTTTCAAAAACTTTAAAATAATATACTTTGGTTTCTTATAGAAAAGAAGTTCATATGGTGTTTTATTGGTTAGAGGTCTAATTAAAATCCTATTCAAAATGTAACAAGCCGTAGCAACTGCTTCAGCCCAAAAATTTCTTGGTAATTTACTATCTGAAAGCACAGTTCTTGCACACTCTTGAATCATCTTATTTTTACGCTTTAGTACTCCCTTTTGTTGTGGAGTTCTTGGAAAAGAAAAATTATTAGTTATTCCTTTTTGTCTATAGAATTTATCAAAATTTTCATTTTCAAATTCTCCACCGTGATCACTACGAATAGTTTTGATTTTTAAAGAAAATTGATTTTGAATTATTTTTGCAAAAGTTCTAAATAAATCAAAAAGCGTCACTTTTATGTTTCAAAAAAATTGTCCATGTAAATCTAGAATAATCATCTACAATTACAAAAACATATTTACTATGATTTATTGACTGAATTTGAGATGGACCAAAAAGATCTAAATGAAGTAACTCAAGAGGTTTTGAAGTTGAAATCATATTTTTCAATTTACATGAACTCTTTCTAAGTTTTCCAAATTGATAAGCATCACATATACTATCTTTTTTAAAATCCATTTTAGGAAGACCTCTTACTAGATCAAGTTTTGAAAGTCTAGATAGGAGGTTGAAATTCAAATGCCTAAATATTTTATGCCAAATCCAACGGTCACTTGTATTAGCCAAAAGAAATAAGTTATCATTTGAGATTTTCATACTGAGAATATAAATATTTTTCTTCCTAATTCCTTCAAAGATAATATTTGATTTATTATCTTCGATGTGACACATACCCTTTTCAAATTTAGTTTTGTCTTGTCACATAGTTGACTTGTGCTAAGTAAGTTGTGTTTTAAATTCCTAACTAATAGAACATCAGAAATATTAGGAGGTTTAGAGTTACCGACATTGCCGATACTAATCACATATCCTTTTGAATTGTCTCCAAAGTTGATGATTCCTCCATCTTCATAAATTATGTCATTCATTATCTCTGGATTACCGACCATGTGTCTTGAACATCCACTATCAAGTATCCATTTGTTTTTCTTGATTTGCACCATTTTTCCATTGAGTGTTGATTCATCAAAAGCCATATAACATATCTGTTCCTGCACAACACACTAATTCGGTAGATAACTTGATTTTCTATAATAACAATATGCAGACTTATGTGACAATGATGATTTGGACAATTTTGAAAAAGTGTTAATAAAATCTCCAAAATTCGGAAATTCAAATTATGGTAACTTTGAAAATTAACGCTCTTATACCAAATGTTGGAAATGCTGATTACAGATCTTGAGTTAGAATTAACACTAGAGGGGATGAATAGTGTTTAATTAATTTTATGAGTCTTTTCAAAATATTTTCAAATTAAATCCAAATAGATGCAATTCACAAACATAGAAACAAACATAGAATCAGATTCAGATGCAAACTGTAAATAAAAGTCGTAAAGGAAATAACACGCCGAAATTTTATACTGGTTCGTAGTTACCCTACATCCTGTCCCACACAATTTCTTATGCAGATTTCTTTTCAAATATAATGTCAATAGTACAACCTTGATTTCAAGACCATGAGATACACCCTCCTATCTCCGAGTCCAGGGAAAACTATCTTGATTTAACCAGGCTACAAGATCACCTAATTGATTTACGGGCTACAATCACACCCAATTGATTTACGGGCCACAATAACATTGTTTCCAATCACACTTTGATAGAGAGACTTCATACACTTCTTTGATTAAATGATGCTATAACTCTGAATAACACTGAGATCTTTGATAGAGTATGATAGAGAATCAAACAAGAGATGATCGAGTTTGATTCACTTAGAATTTCGGTAGGGTTAAAGCATTTGAAATATAAGAGAATATTTGAGTGGAGAAGGAGTAAATAAATAAAGAAAAATTAACTTAAAATTCATTGAAAAAATCTGGTTTTTATAGGAGAATAACGGTCATATCCATTCATGAAAGGTTATAACGAATAGACACTTCTTTTGAAAATTTGAATTTTAAATTCTACGGCCACCATGTCGACATGCCTATGTTAATTTTGAAAATAGATTTTTCTTTAAAATGATTTCTATTCTAAAACTTGTCAAAACAATTTATGAACTTTGTAAAACATTTTGAATATAGTTTAAAATTACAAAAGATTTTAAAAAGTAATCTTAAAATATATAATCTATAATATAAAAGTAATATTAAAAATTAAGTATAGATTTCTTTAAAATATATTAAAGCTAAAATATCAAAATCAACAGATAGTTTAAAAAACAAGAGATGATTTTGAAATTAATATGATGAAAAATAGTTTTTGAATTAAGGCTTAAATATTTAAATTGATGGAGATGACTTTAAAAAGATAGTTTTAAAAAAATACATCATTTTGAAAATTTCGAGGATTCCATTCTACTAGAGAAGGTCGTTGGTGTCATCCCATTAAAAAGGTCGTTGGTTCCATCCCACTATTAAAGCGAGAAGTTGGATTCCATTCCACAATTAAAAGAAGAATAAAGATTTTAGTGCTATTATGAAGTTTAACATAAATCTAGACTCTATTACTTATCTTAATATGTTGTACTCTTGTACTCTTGATATTCATGAGTCTTCAGTCTTGATTTCTTCAATCTTGAATTCCTCAATCTTGAATCTCTACACTCAGTCTTGAATCTTTATACTTAGTCTTGAATCTTTGTACTATAAAGTCTTCATTCTCAGTACCTACATATATATACATACATACATATATATATATATATAAATATATATACACAATATATATCCTACATATACACATATATGTAGACAATTAACAAGTCCTGAGGTTTTGTCATCAAAACCATCATCTCAGGAACTAATAATCTCCTCCTTTTTGATGATGAAAATCTGTTATCCCACCTTTTGGTCAAGGCTGGAATATCAACACATTGGCAAGGAAGAATGGATATCAAGATTGAAGATCGATTGGAAACAAGGCTGCAATCGATGTCGTTAAAATTTGGCTGAGCTCCGATCAAGACGGAATGGATTAAAGATGATGATCAAGGCTAGGAGGGGCAACATTTCATATTTCAGGTTAATCGAAGTTCGTATGAAAGAGATATGATCGATACAAGGTAGAAGGGATATATTGTTCGTATCGATCGGTAGGCAGCATTTCGTATCAATATGTTTCGTATCGATCGATATTGGTTCGAATCGATGACGTTCGTATCGATCAAGATGGGGACAAGTGGTGCACTTCGAATCCATGATTTCGTATTGACCATAGGGGCTCAGTTCGCATCCATCGACTCTACAGACCTCTGTCATATCCACCAGGTAAGGTTTCGTTCGTATCCATCTATTAACCTTGTTTGTATCAGTGCCAGCTTCCTCGTATCGATCCTACATACATCATCTAAGGTCGCTTCGAATCGATCAGCATGTATATGATCGATGCGAAACACACTACAGGCATCGATACGAAAGCACGCACTTTGATGGACATGGACCAAAAGTACGAATAAGGGTCGAGGTAGATGAATGCGAATGAAAAGATGTGGATGGATCTGGGTGGAGTTCAAATAGGAACGACTTGGTCGATTCAACAAAAAAGGTGGAGCGATCCATGAATCTCGCACTATGTCACCCCACACGCACGTGCCTCGATCGAGTCGAACATGAGGGATACGAAAGCATGGATTCGAAGACAACAGGCTACGAAAAACGTGATCTTGCATCGATCATATCTCCTAAACCACAGGTCTAAATGCTACGGAATTTTCACAGGAGCTTACGTACAAGCTAAAGAACAATCCTGCAAAGTTTTAGCTCAATTGGATCATTTTTTTATCGATATGAAATCGGTTCGTATCAATCACGAATGGAGTCGAAACTTTCCGGGATCGATCGCATGGGCCCACTCACGTGCCAGAAGGAGTCTCCCAAAGTTTCAGCGTGATATCATCCTCCTACACCTATAAATAGCCCCCTGGAACCTATGAAAAAGGGATCTTTTGGCTATTCAACGTCCGGACTCTGCCGGATTCAATTCGGCACCTTACTATCACTGTTGTACTCGACATTCTTCATTGTAATCCGCTGCAATCGACTATAACCAGCGAAGAACATCAATAAACGATAATTATTTGGAGTGGATGTAGGCCGGAGATAGCCGAACCACTATAAATCTTGTGTTTCCGTTCATTATTTCTGGATTGTTGTTTGTTGTTTACTTAGATCTGTGACTTGTGCTCGAATATTGTTGATTTACATTCATATATTGGTGCTTTCACGATACTTAGGGTTTGTGACCAATTTTAGCACAAACACTTTGGTGCTTTCATCGAGAAGGACTAGCACCTGTTACACTAGATTCAGAGTTCAGATTCGAAAGGCTTGAAGAATTCGGGTTTTGAAGATAATGACTCGACAAACAAGCAGAAGACAAAGAGCTGAGAGAAGCCAACAAGAAGGAAGTCAAGAGGCATCCTCCGGAGCTGGAGAAGGGCAAGCTTCTTTCTATATTACTAGGGACGAGATGGAAGCTATGGAGAATTCATTGCATGAGATATTGTTGAAGAGTCAACAGGATATGATGCAAAGTTTCTTTGAACAGATAAGAGCTGCAGGAACACAGAACTTAGGACCAACTACAGCGGCTGCGTATGTGGAACAAGGAGCTAGGGTTGCGAAACCCAATGGAGGATAGAATACAGAGCCAGGAGGCGATCAACGAAGGATTGGGGGCAGACGCGCAAGATTTGACACTGGAAGACCTATGAATGGAGCTCAACAGGCTAGAGATGATCCATACGAAGAATACGTAACAGAATTCCCTCGAGGGCATGGGGGGCAACCTTTGACAGACAATGCTGGATTAGCTAAGATTATTAGGAGAACTATGCACGAAGGTTTAACCAATGGAGATCTGGAAGGAGTGAACAAGAGTCCGTTTACTCGAGAAATCAGGATAGCTCGAAATCCATCTGATTTCAAGCTACCTAGCATGGAAGTCTACAATGGCGAGGCTGACCCGACCGATCATCTGATGAGATACACCAGACACATGGAAGTGGTGGGGGAATCGGAGGAAGTTATGTCCAGATGTTTCCCTCTGTACTTGATGGATATAGCTGCGACGTGGTTCAGGAAGCTGGAGGAAGGATCTATTAGGACGTGGATAGAGTTGGTGGACAGGTTTTTGAGGCAATTTCGGGTTCATCAAGAGGCCAAAGAACGTGATGACACTAACGTCAATCAAGCAAAGGGAGGATGAGTCATTCAGAGCTTTCCTGACTCAGTTTAATGCAGCGGTTGCTTCGGTGGATCGGCCGGATCCATCGATGGTTTTGATGGCAGCAGTATCAGGAGTCAGAGAGGATTCGGATTTCAAAGTATCTCTAATACGAGACCCACCACGGGATCTCGGGGAATTCTTTCACGAAGCTGAAAGATTCCGTCAGCAAGAGGACGCGGGCATAGATTTAAAGTTAAAAGAAGTGAATGTGAATGAGGGTGGAGGACCATCCGGTGGAGGCTTGGACAGAGATAAAGGAAAGGGAAAAAGGAAGCTTAATGACGATTCGGAAAAGGCCAGGAAACGATGGAGGGAGCCGATGTTCTGCACCTACACTGGATTGAATGAAACATTGGAGCGGATATACACGGAAACCCGGAATCGCCTTCCTTACCGAAGGCCAGCTAGGAGAGAACCCTCTGAACGTGAAAGGGCATCAGGAAGGCACTGTCTCTTCCATGATTTGGATGGACATGATACCAACAGCTGTAGGCACTTAAAGGACATAATTGAAGAGCATGTGAGGAATGGACCTTTGAGGCAGTATGTTGGGGATCGGAATGCAATGGTGGAGCAGGAGCAACCACCGTCTACCTCAAACCATGATTGTGTGAGGCTCAGGGATGAAGGTCGATTGGTTATCAATTTACTGGGACGTTATGAAATAAGTAGCAAGCCACCGGCAAACGACAAAATCATTTACACATGTACGGGGACAAAGATGGCCCCTAGACATGCGCTGAATGGTGATACACTGCGATGTTATGGTTTGTGAAATCTGTTTTCCATTTATGGACTGGAGACTCGTTTTTTCTGGTTTGGTTTTGGCGTTTGGTTTGAACTCCTGATTTTGTTTGCTTTCTGGCTTGGATTCTCGTTTGGATGTGATATGCACGTAAATGTGCATATTTGTACCACCATATTTATTCTATTTAAATTAAATAAATGATCATATTGGGTATTTTAACTTGTTTAAACCAAAATTCATATTATTTGAAATTGTCACATATTCATCTTCATCCAAGGGCAAAATGGTCATTTGTGTGCATATATTTCTTTGAGAAAAATTAATTGAAAATTTGTATATATTTTGTAGGAATTTAGCTTCTCATATTAGTGGGTTCATGAAGAAACATGCATGCACAAAATGGATATAAAGGAATGAAGATGGAAATAATTCAAAGTGAAGATCATGGAGGACCCCACCTACCCACTACCTTAATGTACAAATTAAAGGCTAATGCACATGCTTTTGGACTTAATGGTTTCATGTACATTTAATGGGGGATTAAGACATGTTAATGGTTACTTGGCCTCCACACATCCTAAGGGGTATTTTGGGTATTCCCCAAAAATATGAATTAGGGTTTCATACATGTATAAATACCCATATGTTTCATGTAACATGATCTCCTCTCTTAGTCTCTCTTAGGCCTCCTTCTCTTCATTAGTTTAGAGAAAATAAAAGAAAGCTCTCTTTCTCTTTTCATGGCTACTTAGCCCTTTTTATTTTATGTAATCTTTTTTATTTTATGCAATTTAATACATGCTCATTCCTTTTCATGTTCATTTACTTTTATGTTGTAGTGTAGATCTCTTTTCTTTTATGCAAGTTAATTAGTTTATGTTTTCATTTTTCTCTCTTTTTCCTCTTCATTTTGCTTTCATGTTATTAGCTACTTTTGTTAATAAAATGACAAATATGAGAAGCTAAACCCCTTTAATTTAGGGGTAATGAAGCTCTCTAATTAATGTAGCTTCAACATTTTGTCAATTCATGCTCTCTTTTTGTGCTTAATGATAATGATGGAAATGGTTTACTAGTTGTTTTTGCTTTGAATTTCGATAGCCTATATTGTTGACACCAAATAGGATATGCTTAAACAATCACTAACACTAATTGCCTCTTCATCAAAATATGATTATGGCAAAAGAAAGTGATTTGAAATTAAAATTTGATGGTCTATGTTTCTAATCAATAGTTAATAGGCCATACTTAAAATAGATTTCATTTTCATTTTCTTTGTCAAGTTTCATGAAAGTTAGTAAGTGTTTTAAGGGGTGTGTTATACTTTGATGGCTTATGTTGGCTAATCAATAGCTCAAATATGTCATACTTATGATAAACACATCACTTAAAACACTAATGACCATAAAAGAGAGATCATGATTTCATGTGTTGAACTACATGATCTAGAGAGTGGATTTATTCTCTAAATTGTCATTTAACTCTCATATTTGCATTTCTTTTCTTTTTGTTAGTTAGTTCATATTCTCATTTTCTAGCTTAAAGACACTCTCGACTTTGGTATAATTTGATTGAGTAGGAAATTTAAATCAACAATTCCCTGTGGATCGACCCGTATTCGCCGCGTGCTACATTCGTACACCGTGCGCTTGCGGTATAAATTTTATTTCAAAATTCATTCGATGGTTTTCTAAACCGATAGAATTTCCGTCGACGAATAAGTTTTTGGCGCCGTTGCCGGGTAATAGTTTTGATTTTGATTTTCTATTCTTCGAATTATTTTTGTTTGGTTTTGTGTGTTTATTTTGTGTGTTTGTTTGCATAAAAAAAATTGCGTTGTGTTTGTTATTTGATTTTGTTTGCATTTTGTTTGTGTGTGTGTTGTTGTTTTCTAGTTATTTGTTCATTTGCATTTCATATTTTTTAAAAAACATACAGAAAACAAAAACAGAAAAAAAAATTCATTTTCATTTCTCATTTACAATTTCTGTCTTAAGTTACATTGCATTTATATTTTTGTGCACATTACTCTTCTTACTGCAACAGTGCAACAGCAGCTTCCATCAAAACACACTGCCTACATTTCACTCTTCATCCACCCAATATACCTGACCCTTTTCTTCTCAAAACAATTTGTTCCTCTTCACAACTTCTCTGATCAAAACCACTAACTTGTTACTGCTGCAAGCAACATCTTCTTTCCACTACTGCTTCAACACATCCCATACTTCAAATACCACCACCAAATACTAGCAGTTCCTTCACAACCCACTGCTACGACACAAACATACAACTCCCTGACCTCCTGCATTTTGCGACTACTGCTACCGTTTCAACAAACATTCCCATATACCCCCACATTTCATTTCATCACCACACTTCATTTCATCAACTACTAGCTCCAGAAATTCCAGACTCCACCACACATTCAAAGCAACAATCAAAGCTTCAACAGTTCATTGCATTCAAAACAGCCTCCCTCTATACATTGCCTACCTGCACATTACAATTCACCATCAATACTTCCCCCACAAACTGTTCCTACCATCAGTGAAAAACTGCCTCTGACAAAACCACCCTTCTTCAACTTCGACCACTCCAATTACAGCAACTGCAACTGCACACATAACATCTCACCTCACAACTTTCATCCACCCACTGCCTGTCAATAGCCAATACATCTCACCATCTCTCATCTACACACAACAAACTTTCTCCTACCCACAAACCACTACTTTGCTTGCAGCCAACTCCATCATCGCAGCAATAAGCGACTTCAAACTTCCACAATAACACTTCATTCACCACTTCGACAACCCTTTGTCACTACTCCAAGTGCACATCAGTGCACAGATCTCCTTACATCACTTTCCAGCAACACAGTCGTCGAACCACTGTCTAACTCCAGACTCACTCCAAATCACTGCAGCGCCACAACTGTCTTGCTCTCTGTTCACCTTGAATCCACTGCAGCCACCATCAATTGACAACAAAAACATACTCACTGTTACATCCCATCTACCACTACCCAAACAATACCACTTCCAATCAGCAACCACTCTACTTACCTCTCCGCCCTTACAAACCAGAACTTGTTATTGCCCTGACCATCACACTTCAATACCCTGGTGCCATACAAATACAAACGTTACAACACTGATCACCACAGTTCACTGCTCAGTCACCAAAATCTGCCTGAGACCATCTTCAACACTAAGAGCCTGTCACCTCCTCTGTCAAAATTCAGAGCAACGAACCATCACTATACTGTGCCTCAAATCAGAAGACCACAACCAAGAAACAGAAGAAAAAAAACTGCTTGCCTACACTACAAACTTCAGCATACCTGATCAACCTGTGCAGTTCATCAACAAAATCTTCCCTGTGCGACTGCTACCACCCACACTCTTCAACCCAACTACTCAAAATTTACATCCAATCCAATTCATCTCACAACAGTCACTTCAGCCACTGCTTCAGCCTTCACTACGGCCTGCATCAAACACGCGATTTCAACTGCAGCCACGCCTCTAACCACCAAAAACCCAATCGCATCACCACCCAAATCGACTGCAGCCATATTCGAACTCACAACCACCGCGACCTTCACCAACGCCTGAATCGAACTCGACATCCCGAACACCCCTTCTTCCAATCATAGCAAAACCCAATCGACGAACTCCTGAAACACAAAACCCAATCGACGAACTCCTGAAACACAAACCCCTAAAATCCTGAACCATCACCGTAAAATTGAAGCCACAGCCGAACCGCACCTTAATTGTAGATCCAAAATCACAACCTACTAGGATAGTGAATTCTGATTTCTGTTGTTTCGAATTTTGATTTCGGTAGTGCTAATTTTGATTATTTTATTTGGGTTGAGGATTTTTTTTGAACTTGATTTTGGGGTAAAGCATTTTGTTTCGAGGGAAGTGTAAATCGGCAGTTGTTTGAATTCATTCGACAGTGAGTCTTGTGCCTAGCTGCTTGGGCCGGAGTTTTGTGATAAGTTTGTGCGAGTTTGCTTTGTTTAATCTTTGAGTGTTAAGTTATTATTTTTTAGGTTTCTTTAATTTAAAAAAAAATAGACAAAAAAAAAATTTGTTTTATTTTCCATTTGTTTTAGTTCTTCTTTGATAAACATATATTAATTTTTTTTTTCTTAAGTAAAACCCTACTTTTAAGTTTCCTTTCAAAAAAAAAAAGTTTTATATATCTTGCTTTATTTCAGGTTACCAAAGCAGAATTACGGAAAGAGGAGAAGTGCTGGTTAAATAAATTGCTTGATTTGAAGTGCTTGCCAAAAAAAAAAAATAACTGCTTGTTTGCTTATAAAATTTTATATTTTAGTTGTCTTGCATTGTTGTTTGCTTTCATTTTAAGAAAACAAATTTAAAAAAAAATTCAAAATCAAAAGCTAAAACAAAATTTCTTTCTAGTTGCATTGTTAATACACGTTTATTTTCTGCTTTGCATTTCATCTTAGATTTTGATTAATAATAACGGTTAGAAATCAATAACACTTAATTGTATATTGACAATTTGTCTTCTTTGAACAATTTAATTTCTTGGTGTCTAGGCTACGGCAGAGTAATAACCATTTATAAATATTACGGTGATTCGTAAATATCATAGTGGTTGTTCCTCTGAAGGTACTTAAACCTTCGGCTGCATTGCTACGGTGATTCGTGGTGCACGATAAATCCTGCCCGTTACCTAGCTGAGAACTATCTTGTTTATTTAAGACAGTTTGTGATTATACAATTTTGGGTTAACTTAGGATAAATCATTTGTAATTAGACCCCTGCATTCATTTAGTTGCATTAGTTCATGCATATTTAAAAAAAAATTCAAAATTCAAAACTAAAAAAATTGTAAATATTCCTTTTCTTTTGAAATTTTTAAATCCTTTTCTTTGAAATTTCAAAAAAATCCAAAAAAAAATTAGAAAAACCAAAATTCGAAGAAAAAAAATTTGAAAAATAAAAACAAAACAAAAATCGGTTTTCCTTTTCAAAAATAAATTTTCTTTGTAAATATTTTTCGTTTATAAAAAAAAACCAGAAAAAAACATTCTTTAAAATGTCTGAATTTCCATATTCACTTGAATTTTACAATAGTTGTGAAAATGAATATAATCCATATGATTTCAGTGCAGATTCGTATGGATATTTTAACAACAACTGTTGTGTAAGTAATTCAAATTTCGAACAATAAAATTTTCAAAACGATGACCAACCTTCGACTCTTGAAAATAGCATTGAAATGATTTCACCTTTACTCGAACTTTCTACACGACAAAATCAAGAGATAAATGATTTATGTAATTCTTATTTGTGTAATAACTCGAGTCAAGGATTTCAAAATTTGAATTCAATTCAAAATTCAAACGATTACGATTATAACCCATGCCAATTTAATTTCGAACTCCAAAATGAATTTCAAACTCAACATGAAAATGGAAACAACTTTTCAAATGAATTTGGCAATGGGAATAATCTTAACCATGTTACGAGTGAAAATTTTTGTTCTCAACAAATCCAAACCGAAAATTCTCAATTTAATAACTACAAATTGGATTTTGTTGAACAAATGAATGAAATTTACGATGATCACACGGATTTGTTGTTTGAAACTTATATGAAACAACGTGAACAACAAAATCAAATCTCAACGTGTGACAAGTCAAGTGATAATCCACCTTTTACCCAAATCGATGATTTTCAAATAGCAACTTTCGAAATTGAAAACAAAAATATTAACGAAGTAGTTGAAATCATGGTAATTGAGTTGGATTTCAATTCTTTTGAGGGTGTGGAACCAAATTTAAAATTCGATCTTCCTTTTCACAATTTCAAAAATTTAAATACAACAACTTTGAATTTTGAACTTGAGACATGTAATAAAGTTGTTGATACTCCAATAAAGGAAGTGGAATTTAATTGTTTGCGCCAAAATTGGTCACAAACCCCAAATACCATGAAAGCACCAGTGTATGAATACAAATCAACAATATTCAAACACGAATCACAGATCTTAGCAAATAACAAACATCAATCCAAAAGTAATGAACAAAGACGCAAGTTTTATAGTGGTTCGGCTATCTCCGGCCTACGTCCACTCCAAATTTTTTATCCTTTTATTGATTATCCTTGAAGATTACAGATGATTACGGATGATTACAGCAATTTCGAAGTCCAAATCCAAAATTAAATAGCAGTAGTGATGGTATGAAATGATCCTAGCGGCGTCCGGGCGTGCTTGCTTTCTCCAAATTTTCTGACCCCTTTCCTGAATGACCAGGGGCTCTATTTATAAGCGTAGGAGGCTGATATTTCTCCTAAAATCCGGGAAGACCGCTTCAGGCACGTGAGGGGGCCCACATGCCCGAAATCTGGAGGTCCGGGCCCACATCAGGATCGATTCGAAGTAAGGTTCGAATCGATCAAGAATTCATCCAATTGAGCTGAAATTTGGTGAGAACATTCTTCAACATGTATGTAAGCTCCTGTAAAAATTTCATTGCATTTGGATCAACGGTTTGGTAGATATGATCGTTTCAAGTTCAAGGATCCGTGCGTTCTGAATGGTTCGAACCCATGCTTCGAACCCACACTCTTCGAATCCATGCCCTTCGAATCCATGCTCTTCGAATCCATGCTCTTCGAATCCATCCCTTTCGAATCCACGTCCTTCGAATCCATGTCCCTCGTATCCATCTCCTTCGAATCCACGAAGCTGACTCCCCTCCTTCGAATCCCTCTCCTTTGAATCCATGGAGTTCCCATGGATTCGAACCACCATCGATGCGAACTAACCAGTATACACCTTTATGCCTCTCCATCGAGTCGAAGTCCATCGATTCGAAGAACCATCGATGCGAACTTTACCAAGCCGAAACCATGCCATTCGATACGAAGTGTATCGATTCGAACTGTCCTTGCGCAACGCCTCTTGATCGATGCGAACCTGTTGGGTTCGAATCCATCCTGGTGGGTTCGAATCTGATCGATTCGAACCGAGCACCACTTTGTCCCTTTTGATGGATTCGAACAACATGCATTCCCCACCTTGAATCCATCATATTTCCTCCATACGAACTCCGATTAACTTGAAATTTGAAACATAGCCTTTCCTAGTCCTTATCATCATCTCCAATCAATTTCGCCCCGATCGGAGTTCAAAATTTTTTGACGATATCGATCGTAGCCTTGATTCCAACCGATCTCCAATCCTGATATTCATAATTCCTTGCCAATTTGTCGATATTCCAGTTTTGACCAAAAAATGGGATAACACTTTGCCCCCCAAAACATGTCTTGTGATAACAAGGCGTGTTTTAAATAGTTCCGAATCCAATATCCAAAGTCCATAGCCATACTGCCAGAGTATATCATCCTTGACTGCTCCGAGTCGATATCCAATTCCAAACCCAATAACCAAAGCTTGAGCCAATTCCCTGTCCATCCGAGCTCGACAACCGAGTCCCGAACCATCCTTATCTAATAGCCAATAAACGAATCCAGGACCTCTCCGGGTCGATATCCATATCCATAACCTCTCCGGGTTCTTGCCGAGCGCAGTCCATACTTAATGTCCTTGGTCCAGTGTCCCTGGACGTTGAGCTAACCTCTCCGGGTTCTCGCCAAGCGTAATCCACACTTGATGACCTTGGTCCAGTGTCCCTGGACGTTGTACAATGCCGTGGCTTAAGTCCTAAGCCGAATCCTGGTCTCTCCGGACCCTTGTTGAGCATAGTCCATACTTAACGACCTGAAAATATTAATTTATAATATAGGGCCTAAGTCCTAGGCCGAATCCTGGTCACTCCGGACCCTTGCCGAGCACAGTCCATACTCGACGACCTGAATGAGTCAATTTACCACGCTAGGGCAAAGTGACTCACCCCTTGCCAGGCATAATCCATACCCGACGATCGTTTATCAAAAATCAGATAAAAATCCAATCAAAATCCACATCCAAAATCCAAATCAAAACCAGAAATCCAAACCAGCATCCAAAACCGAAAACAATCATCCAAAGGAAAATCCAAATCAAAAAGCAAGAAAAACCAGGAGCTCAATCCAAGCTCCAAAACCGAAAACCAAAAAGAAAAGCAGTGTCCAATCCAAAAGCAAAAGACAAATTTCACAAACCATAGCATTGCAGTTTATCATCATTCAGAGCATGCCTAGGGGCTATCTCCGTCCCCGTACATGTGTAAATGACTTGGTTGCTTGCCAATAGTTCGCTACTTATTTCATATTAATATGGTCAATGGATGATCAACCGACCATCATTCCTGGGCCTCCCACCATCGTAGCTTGAGGTAGGCGGCGGTTGCTCCTGCCTCACCGTTGCATTCCGAGGTCCAACATATTGTGGTAGCTGTCCATTCCTTACATGCTCCTCAATTATGTCCTTTAGGTGCCTGCAGCTGTTGGTGTCGTGTCCATCCAAATCATGAAAGAGACAATGCCTTTCTGATGTCCTTTCCCGTTCTGTTGGTTCTCTCCTAGCCGACCTCGGGTAGGGAAGGCGATTTCGAGTATCCAGGTATATCCGCTCCAGCGTCTCGTTCAATCCTGTGTATGTGGAAAACTTTGGATCCTTCCATTGCTTCCTAGCATTTCTAGAATCATCGTCCAACTTCCTTTTTCCTTTGTCTTTATCTAAACCTTTGCTGGATGGTCCTCCAATCTCAACTGCATTAACCTATTTTAACTTTAAATCCGTACTCGCATCTTCTTGCCGAAGGAACCTTTCTGCCTCGTGAAAGAATTCGTCGAGATCCCGTGGGGGATCTCGTATCAGAGATACCTTGAAATCCGAGTTCTCCCTGACTCCTGATACTGCTGCCATTAAAACCATCGATGGATCGGGCCGATCCACCGAAGCAACTGCGGCACTGAATCGAGTTAGAAAAGCTCTAAGTGATTCATCTATCCTTTGCTTTACCGATGTCAATGTCATCACGTTCTTCGGTCTCTTGACATGAACCCGAAACTGTCCCAAAAACCTTTCCACCAATTCCCTCCAAGTCCTGATAGATCCTTCTTCCAGTTGCCTAAACCACATCGCGGCTAAGTCCGTTAGGTACAAAGGGAAGCATCGGGCCATCACTTCCTCCGATGCCCCCAGCACCTCCATGTGTCTGGTGTACCTCATCAAGTGATCCGTAGGGTCTGCCTTGCCATCGTATACCTCCACGCTAGGTAGCTTGAACTTAGGTGGATTCTGAGCCATCCTTATTTCCCGAGCAAACAGACTCCTGTTCACTCCTTCCAAATCTCCGTTGGTCAAACCACCTCGCACAGTTTTCCTAATCATCTCTACCAATCCAGCGCTGTCTGTCAGGGGTTGCCCCCGAGGGAACTCCGGCACATACTCTTCATGTGGCTCGTTAGTAGCAACGTTGGTTCTAGCCTGTTGAACTCCTTCCAGAGGTCCTCCTGTGTTGGATCCTGTGGGTCTGCCCCCAAGCCCTTGTTGATTGCTTTGTGGCTCCATATCTCGTCCTCCATTGGGTTCCACGACCCTAGTCCCCTGTCCTGTATCCACAGCGGATGTAGCTGTTCCTAAGTTCTGCATCCCTGCAGCTCTTATTTGCTCGAAGAAAGTCTGCATCATTTCCTGTTGGTTCTTTAACAATCTCTCTTGCAAAGAATTTGCCATAGCCTTCATTTCATCCCGAGTTATGTAGATTGAAGCCTGTCCTTCCCCTGCTCCGGAGGATGCTTGTTGACTTCCTTCCTGTTGGCTTCTCTCAGCCCTCCGCCTTCTACTACTTTGCCTGGTCATTGTCCTTGAATCCAAACTCTTTAAAATCTTCAAATCCAAACTTCAAATCCGATGTAGCGGGTGCTAGTCGTTCTCAGTGAAAGTACCAAAGTGTTTGCGCCAAAATTGGTCACAAACCCCAAATACCATGAAAGCACCAGTGTATGAATACAAATCAACAATATTCAAACACGAATCACAGATCTCAGCAAATAACAAACATCAATCCAAAAGTAATGAACAAAGATGCAAGTTTTATAATGGTTCGGCTATCTCCGGCCTACGTCCACTCCAAATTTTTTTATCCTTTTATTGATTATCCTTGAAGATTACAGATGATTACAGATGATTACAGCAATTTCGAAGTCCAAATCCAAAATTAAATAGCAGTAGTGATGGTATGAAATGATCCTAGCGGCGTCCGGGCGTGCTTGCTTTCTCCAAATTTTCTGACCCCTTTCCTGAATGACCAGGGGCTCTATTTATAAGCGTAGGAGGCTGATATTTCTCCTAAAATCCGGGAAGACCGCTTCAGGCACGTGAGGGGGCCCACATGCCCGAAATCTGGAGGTCCGGGCCCACATCAGGATCGATTCGAAGTAAGGTTCGAATCGATCAAGAATTCATCCAATTGAGCTGAAATTTGGTGAGAACATTCTTCAACATGTATGTAAGCTCCTGTAAAAATTTCATTGCATTTGGATCAACGGTTTGGAAGATATGATCGTTTCAAGTTCAAGGATCCGTGCGTTCTGAATGGCTCGAACCCATGCTTCGAACCCATACTCTTCGAATCCATGCCCTTCGAATCCATGCTCTTCGAATCCATGCTCTTCGAATCCATCCCTTTCGAATCCACGTCCTTCGAATCCATGTCCCTCGTATCCATCTCCTTCGAATCCACGAAGCTGACTCCCCTCCTTCGAATCCCTCTCCTTTGAATCCATGGAGTTCCCATGGATTCGAACCACCATCGATGCGAACTAACCAGTATACACCTTTATGCCTCTCCATCGAGTCGAAGTCCATCGATTCGAAGAACCATCGATGCGAACTTTACCAAGCCGAAACCATGCCATTCGATACGAAGTGTATCGATTCGAACTGTCCTTGCGCAACGCCTCTTGATCGATGCGAACCTGTTGGGTTCGAATCCATCCTGGTGGGTTCGAATCTGATCGATTCGAACCGAGCACCACTTTGTCCCTTTTGATGGATTCGAACAACATGCATTCCCCACCTTGAATCCATCATATTTCCTCCATACGAACTCCGATTAACTTGAAATTTGAAACATAGCCTTTCCTAGTCCTTATCATCATCTCCAATCAATTTCGCCCCGATCGGAGTTCAACAAAATTTTGACGATATCGATCGTAGCCTTGATTCCAACCGATCTCCAATCCTGATATTCATAATTCCTTGCCAATTTGTCGATATTCCAGTTTTGACCAAAAAATGGGATAACATTAATGAACACGAATTTTTTGGACTTTTGGATGACGAGTTGTTAAATTCCAACGGGGAAGATTTAAATCACCACTTTGATTTTGAAATCAATAATTTTGAAGAATTTTTCAACGATAAACTTGAATTTCAATCAATTGTTTTATCAACCCCAAAAATCATTGAAAATAAAACAACTCGTTCAATTTTTAATAAAACAAAATTCGTTTTTCCAAATCGACAATCAACTTCGAAATCTTTTACAATTTGGTTTTCCGTGCTTAAGCCGTGTCTCACACATTTGACGAGACAAATGAATCGATCTTTAGAAGACCGTTTCATTTACTTTTTGACTGTATACTTTCTCATCTCTTGTAAATAATAATCTTTCATGTAAATATAGGATTTTTATTTTATTTTTCTCCTTCCACTTGGGTTGACTGTGGAGACACAGTCAAAATCAAGTGTGGGGGGGAGACTCACCTTCATTTTTTTTTCATGGTTTATTTTTGCTTTAAAATCACAAAAACAAAAAAACAAAAAAATCCCAAAAACAAATTTTCTTTTGATTTATTTTTAAAAGAAAAACTATAAGATAAATATATGGCTTTGGTTTATTAAATTGAAATTTTTGAAAATTTATTGGTCTTAACAAAAATAAAAATGAAGTTTGATTACAAATAATAATGGTTTAACTAGTATATAGGAAGATTCATACGTGTTAATTATGAAGTACATCCTAATTGAAAATCTTCGTTTTAAAAAGTAGTTGATTTAAAGTAAAGGATATAACATTTTTTTGGTCTTCTAAGTTAAATGGTGCTACGATGATTTTGCAAAACTCCCACTCAAAAAAATATAAAAATAAAAAATAATAACACCCAAGTATTCACTCTCATTTAAAAGTCCTCACGGTTATGCATGGGTGATTACTTGGAATTTTTGATTATGTGCTTTCATACTCATTTAAAAGTCCTCACGGTTATGGTGTATGGAACACATGTAAAAAAAAACAAAAAAGACTTAATAAAAACCACTTACGGTCGATAGTGTATGCATGAAAGTGTGTGCATTCGCCATGCTCTGTACTCCCCTCACATAAGCCCGAAAGGCAGTGCATGGGTGGTATATCTGGCCTCAGTTTACCTGAGCTAGGTGTGTAATTTTTCTTGCAAATAATGAGAGAGCAAGCAATTGAAATCCTAGCACTATTTTTACCTATTTGATTTGATTTGTTATTGAAAAGAAATGAAAATACCACTTTGATAAACTTTGATAATCAACTAAGGATCCATTTTATAATTACACTTTGTTATCAACCAAAACAACAAGTTAAACTATTGTCTATTTGTTATGATAACTTGATTTTTGTTGAAAATTTTGACGAGTAAATGACATAAATTTTCAAGATAATAACCAAAACCTATATTTAACTTATTTGTGTCAATTTAAAAATAAATCCTTCATTTGTAAATATTTTCAAAAATTTGCATTCATCTCTTTGTAAATAAATCTTGCATTTTGTAAATATTTTCATCATGCATTTGGATTTTGTAGGTAGTATCCGCTGAAAACCCTCACGAGACAACACTCGTCCTACTGGGGACACACAGAGGTTTAACGGCTTATTGCATACGCTCAATGCAATCGTGCTCCCTACGAAAACGGGTT
Source organism: Allium cepa (assembly GCA_030765085.1). Taxonomy (NCBI): domain Eukaryota; kingdom Viridiplantae; phylum Streptophyta; class Magnoliopsida; order Asparagales; family Amaryllidaceae; genus Allium; species Allium cepa. Next base: position 104,698,394 of record CM060937.1, on the reverse strand, counting down.
TATCTTAGTTTTAGTTTATTCGAGGACGAATAAAAAGATAAGTGTGGGGGTACTTGATGAGCACGTAAATGTGCATATTTGTACCACCATATTTATTCTATTTAAATTAAATAAATGATCATATTGGGTATTTTAACTTGTTTAAACCAAAATTCATATTATTTGAAATTGTCACATATTCATCTTCATCCAAGGGCAAAATGGTCATTTGTGTGCATATATTTCTTTGAGAAAAATTAATTGAAAATTTGTATATATTTTGTAGGAATTTAGCTTCTCATATTAGTGGGTTCATGAAGAAACATGCATGCACAAAATGGATATAAAGGAATGAAGATGGAAATAATTCAAAGTGAAGATCATGGAGGACCCCACCTACCAATGCACATGCTTTTGGACTTAATGGTTTCATGTACATTTAATGAGGGATTAAGACATGTTAATGGTTACTTGGCCTCCACACTTCCTAAGGGGCATTTTGGGTATTCCCCAAAAATATGAATTAGGGTTTCATACATGTATAAATACCCATATGTTTCATGTAACATGATCTCCTCTCTTAGTCTCTCTTAGGCCTCCTTCTCTTCATTAGTTTAGAGAAAATAAAAGAAAGCTCTCTTTCTCTTTTCATGGCTACTTAGCCATTTTTATTTTATGTAATCTTTTTTATTTTATGCAATTTAATACATGCTCATTCCTTTTCATGTTCATTTACTTTTATGTTGTAGTGTAGATCTCTTTTCTTTTATGCAAGTTAATTAGTTTATGTTTTCATTTTTCTCTCTTTTTCCTCTTCATTTTGCTTTCATGTTATTAGCTACATTTGTTAATAAAATGACAAATATGAGAAGCTAAACCCCTTTAATTTAGGGGTAATGAAGCTCTCTAATTAATGTAGCTTCAACATTTTGTCAATTCATGCTCTCTTTTTGTGCTTAATGATGATGGTGGAAATGGTTTACTAGTTGTTTTTGCTTTGAATTTTGATAGCCTATATTGTTGACACCAAATAGGATATGCTTAAACAATCACTAACACTAATTGCCTCTTCATCAAAATATGATTATGGCAAAAGAAAGTGATTTGAAATTAAAATTTGACGGTCTATGTTTCTAATCAATAGTTAATAGGCCATACTTAAAATAGATTTCATTTTCATTTTCTTTGTCAAGTTTCATGAAAGTTAGTAAGTGTTTTAAGGGGTGTGTTATACTTTGATGGCTTATGTTGGCTAATCAATAGCTCAAATATGTCATACTTATGATAAACACATCACATAAAACACTAATGACCATAAAAGAGAGATCATGATTTCATGTGTTGAACTACATGATCTAGAGAGTGGATTTATTCTCTAAATTGTCATTTAACTCTCATATTTGCATTTCTTTTCTTTTTGGTAGTTAGTTCATATTCTCATTTTCTAGCTTAAAGACACTCTCGACTTTGGTATGATTTGATTGAGTAGGAAATTTAAATCAACAATTCTCTGTGGATCGACCCGTATTTGCCGCGTGCTACATTTGTACACCGTGTGCTTGCGGTATAAATTTTATTTCAAAATTCGTTCGACGGTTTTCTAAACCGATAGAATTTCCGTCGACGAACAGGATGATTATTTTATGTTTTGGATGTTGGTTCGGATTTCTGGTTTTCTGATTTGATTTGGATTTTGGATTGGATTTTGATTGGATTTTCATCTGGTTTTTGGTAAAGGTCGTTGGGTATGGATTATACCTGGCAAGGAGTGATTCGCTTTGCTCGAACGTGGTAAGTCGGCTTACTCAGGTCGTTGAGTATAGACTATGCTCAGCAAGGGTCCGGAGAGACCAGGATTCGGCCTAGGACTTAGTCCCTATGTTATCGGTTATTATTTCACATTGTCGGGTATGGACTATGCTCAACAAGGATCCGGAGAGATCAGGATTCGGCCTAGGACTTAGGCCCTATGTTATTGGCTATTATTTCAGGTCGTCGAGTATGGACTATGCTCGACAAGGGTCCGGAATGGCCGGGATTCAGCTTAGGGCTTAAGCCATGGCATTATTTAACGTCCAGGGACACTGGACCATGATCGTCAGGTGTGGATTGCATTTGGAAAGAACCCGGAGAGGTTTCGAATTTGGACATCGACCCGGAGAGGTCCTGGATTCGGTTATTGGTTATTGAATAAGGATGGATTACAACTCGGTTATCGAGTTAGGATGGACATGGAATTGGCTATGGGTTTTGGATATTGGATTCGGAGTTATTTTTCTTATCACTAGGTATGTTTTGGGGGGCAAATGTTATCCCACCTTTTGGTCAAGGCTGGAATATCAACACATTGGCAAGGAAGAATGGATATCAAGATTGGAGATCGATTGGAAACAAGGCTATAATCGATGTCGTTAAAATCTGGCTGAGCTCCGATCAATATGGAATCGATTGGAGATGATGATCAAGGCAAGGAGGGGCTACATTTTAAATTTCAGGTTAATCGGAGTTCGTGATCGATACAAGGTAGAAGGGATATACTGTTCGTATCGATCGGCAGGCAGCGTTAGGTATCAATACGTTTCATATCGATCGATATTAGTCCGAATCGATGACGTTGGTATCGACCAGGAAGGGGACAGGTGGTGCACTTCGAATCCATGATTTCATATCAACCATAAGGGCTCAGTTCGCATCCATCGACTCTACAGACCTATGTCATATCCACCAGGTAAGGTTTCGTTCGTATTCATCTATTGACCGTGTTCGTATTCGCGCCACCTTCCTCGTGTTGATCCTGCATACATCATCTAAGGTCGCTTCGAATCAATCAGCATGTATATGATCGATGCGAAACACACTACAGGCATCGATACGAAAGTATGCACTTCGATGGACATGGACCAAAAGTACGAATAGTTGTCGAGGTAGATGAATGCGAATGAAAAGATGTGGATGGATTTGGGTGGAGTTCAAATAGGAATGACTCGGTCGATTCGGCAAAAAAGGTGGAGCGATCCAAAAATCTCGCACCACGTCACCCCATACGCACGTGCCTCGACGAGTCGAACGGGAGGGATACGAAAGCATGGATTCGAAAACAACAGGCTATGGAAAACGTGATCTTGCATCGATCATATCTCCTAAACCACAGGTCTAAATGCTATGAAATTTTCACAGGAGCTTACGTATAAGCTAAAGAGCATTCCTGCAATGTTTCAGCTCGATTGGATCATTTTTTGAATGATACAAAATCGGTTTGTATTGATTACGAATCGAGTCGAAACTTTTCGGGATCGATCGCGTGGGCCCACTCATGTGCAGAAGGAGTCTCTCGAAGTTTGAGAACGATATCGGCCTCCTACACCTATAAATAGCCCCCTGGAACCTATGAAAAAGGGATCTTTTGGCTATTCAATGTCCGGACTCTGCCGGATTCAATTCGACACCTTACCATCACTGTTGTACTCGATATTCTTCATTGTAATCCGCTATAATCGACTGTAACCAGCGAAGAAGATCAATAAAAGATAATTACTTGGAGTGGATCTAGGCCGAAGATAGCCGAACCACTATAAATCTTGTGTTTCTGTTCGTTATTTCTGGATTGTTATTTGTTGTTTACTTAGATCTGTGACTTGTGCTTGAAATTTGTTGATTTACATTCACATATTGGTGCTTTCACGATACTTGGGATTTGTGACCAATTTTGACGCAAACACAATCTATGTTTATAAGGCCTACTCCAACAAATTTCGATTCTACTTTGATTCCTCCTTATTCCAAGAACTCCCCATTAATCTACTAATTCCCCCTTAATCTACTAACTCCCCCTTAATCTAAGCCTGAACTGCCCCTTAATCTATGCCTATCTAACCTATTTTATAATTCTCCCCCTTTGTCATCAACAAAAACTAATCCTAAACTACATAGTTTTCATATATAATTTTCATGGGCTTACTAAGAACCTACCGGCCTTTCCAAGAACCTACCGGCCTTTCCCAATAACAATTTACATACATAGTTTTCATGGGCTTACTAAGAACCTGTCTAACCCAATAATCCTTTGATCAGTCCTTGAGCATCCTATATTTTGGTCTGTCTAACCTCTTGGATACAGTTCTACTCACACAGGAGTTAACTTAATGTATATTCACTACTGGGTCAACCTAGCTGGTTATTATACACTTAACATCCCCGAAATGCTGTTATGTGTTAATTATGAAGGAATATGTTTATAAAAGCATACATGATAACTGATCTGAACATAATAATGCAAACCACTGTGATTTAGTTCCTTGTAATCATTTTCAAGTGAAATATGGTCCATACCCTTAACCTACTATCTTTAGCAAGGAAAGCTTCGAAAGTTCCAAAGTAAAATGCCATTTTAAAACTCTTTTATATTATCATGGATTAAAATTGAGAATGGGTTTCTTATTTAAAATCTAAGGCTTTCGACTACATTTTTATCTCATTACTTAAAACCTTAGGCCTTCGCTTTTGAAACCATTAAAGATATACCTTCCGAAACACTTAAAGCTTATCTTTTGAAACCTTTAAAGATATACCTTGTGAAACACTTAAATCTTATCTTTCAAAACCATTGAAGACATACCTTTCGAAACACTTAGAGCTTGTCTTTCGAGGATACTTAATTCAAGTAGAATTTATGGAAGCATAGCTTCGAAACCATTTGAAAGTATCCCTTCCAAAATCATTGGGTCTAACATTAATTATAACTTCCGGGTCAAAGAGAACAAAAGTGAAAGTAACCCTTTCGAAAGCATTGATCTTCATATAAAAGAATTGGGGAAAAGGAAAGCTTCGAAACCAACCTTTTGAAACCATTGATAAAAGCGATTACAAGGACCCTTTCGAAAGTATTGCGAAGGCGGCTTTGGTATTAATAAAATGAAAGCCTTCCTTTCGAACTCATTATTATAATGTCATAAGGAAATGCGGCCTTTAACCAATTCGAAAGGTACAAAGGAAGCAACAAGGTAACTAATAGGTTCATAATGCAGCAACTCATTCAAAAGCTTCTTAGAAACAAAGTAAGCGGCAACTTGTTTGAAAGCCTCTTTTTTTGAACAAAGGCAAAGATTCAAAGGCTTCAACCCTTTAAAAGCATCTTTTAAATACAAAGGCAAGTAATGTATTCAAAAGCTTATAAGAATAACTTCAACCTTTTCGAAAGCATGCCTTCAACACAGTCCCTTCCACCTTTCTCCTATTCACTACAAACCAATGGATTGATACCATATGTATTCGTTTCGAATGGGTTTATTAGCAGATGTATGGTGACGAAAGCTAGCAAATGGAAGTAGCGAAGTTGTAAATCAAAACAAAACTGGTTTTGTTGCCTTTCAAAGCCTAACTTACCCAATTTGTCAAAACATGATTGGCTGTCAAATTCTTTATCAAAATCCTTTTCTAAAAAGGCTACCGAATTCAATAATTACTAATTTAAATTATTTAAACAAATAATTCATTCCTTTCAACAAAACATTTAAACATTTAAGTCCTTCAACTTAAATAATTTAATTACCATATTAAAACACTTAGGAAAAATCCCCAAAATCACCATAATTCACTTTTACTATATTTTCTAACATACGTAAATTTCAGACTCGAAATCATTATATAATTGCCTTAGATAGTTTAAACCCAAAATTGTTTATTTCTTCCATTTGAAATTCATAATAAATTATCCATAGCTTGGAATATTATGAAAATTTAAACCCATGTCCAAAATAATATTTTACATAACACATTCAAACATCATGACATTCAAAATCAATTTTCACAATTTTAACCATAAAATTGACTTATATCATTACACAAAATCCTTGTTTAAATCAAAACGTAGCATATAATCAAAGAATATCATCATTCATCCATCCAAATGGTTTTAAACCTTAAACCTAGAATTAAAAGTTTAAAAAAACTTATATGAGATGGTTTAAAACATTGTTCACCTTGTTTGGATAAGGAACTTGAGATTTGTTGTTTTAATCTTCTTAGCTTGAACCTTAGCCTCTAATTCATTTTGAGCTCAGTTTCTCCTCGAATTATGGCCGGCCTTGTTATTCCTTTGTTTATGTTTTTTATTTACGAAAATGTGAATGAGAATGAGGTGAGGGTTTAGGGGTTATGGTATACGGCTATCCCTACATTACTCTTTGCCTTATTCTCTTAAGCATTTAACTTATAAACCATTTATAAATCCATTTAGTTAAGGCATGACCCTAATTAGTTTTCAAATCTCAATTCCCTTATCACTCTAATCTTTACATTATTCTATTTAATTTTATCTAATTTAATCTTCTGAATAATTCTATTTAATATTATGGGTGTTACAAGCTTCCCTCATTAAATAATTTCATCCTTGAAATTCAACATGGACTAAATACTCAGCATAGTAATTATTTGTAGCATCTCTTAACTCCATACTAGCTTACCTGACTAGCTAGCTGTCTATATAAAGGAAATATAGAACACAAATGTAGAACATACCTTTAAAGCAAATTACGATAAGTATCTCTAATCATGTCTTATGTCTTCCAAGTATAGTCCTTCTCGTTGTCGCTCCACTGAACTTTCACCAACATGACTGTTTGGTTCTTAACTTCTTCTCATCTCTCGCTACAACCTGAACAAGTTGCTTAACAAAGGTTAGATCTAGTTCTACTATTAAATCTTCCAATGCAGTTGGAGGAATAGTATTCTCTAGATCATGCATATACATACGAAGATGAGACACGTGAAATACATTATGGACACCTATCAAACTGCTCGACAACTCTACTCTATATTTGAGCGTTCCGATCTTCTTTTTTTGGGAATAGTTTCTAGTTTCCCCGACTTTCCGAATCGTACCACACCATTCATTGATGATATTTTAATGAAAACCTTATCTCCAACTGAGAACTCTATATCCTTACACCTCTTATCTTCATAACTCTTTTGTCTAGACAGAACTTCCTTCGTCCTACCTCGGATCAACTCAATCTTCTCTATTACCGCTTTTACCAAATCTGGACCTAAGACTAATCTATCTATAGTTTCCAACCGACATGCTGGTGACTTGCATGGTCTTCTGTAGAAAGCTTCGAAAGGCGTCATTTATATACTAATCTGATAACTGTTATTATAGAAGAACTCAACTAAGTGTAGGTGATCTTCCCATGATCCACCAAAATGTAGTATACAAGCCCGTAACCAATCCCGGGTACCTTGTTGACTCTCTCTGTCTGCCCATCTGTCTAAGGGTAGCAATACTCATTTTGTAGGCTCTTCCAAAACTCATTAGTAAACAAAGTATCTCTATCATTTACTATACTACTTGGATCCCATGTTGTTTAACTATGTTCTTCATAACCAATTTAGCTGAAACAGGTGACGTGCTAGTTGAATTAACTAGAATGAAATAGGAACTCTTGGTCAACCTATCCACTATGACCCATATACTTTCCTTTCCTTGATTCGACTTTGGAAACTTGTCTATAAAATCCATGGATAACAAATCCCATTTCCAAACTGGTATCTCCACATGTTGAATCAACCCACTCAGCTTTTGATGTTCGGCTTTTACTTGTTGACAGTTCATACACCGCTTTACCTACAAGCCAGCATCCTTCTTCATACCTTCCCAGTAGAAACTCCTCTTCATGTCTTGATACATCTTGGTTCCCCCACGATGTAAATTTGGATTGATGACATTCCCTAAGAACTTCTCTCCTTAAGTCTTCAACATTTGAAACACACAACCGTCCCTTCTTTCTCAACCATCCCCTCTGGTCAAGATTAAAATCTTTTAGATCATCAATCTCCGATCCAACCTTAAGCCTTTAATCTTCTCAGCTAGCAATGGATCCCCTTTCTGCTTAGAAGTAACCCTTTCGATCAGAACTGGTCGGACTTCCAAACAGGATAACCTGGTAGAGCTCTGACTAGAACTAGCAGTCGGCATTAACTGCACACTACAAGTATTCAAAGCCTATAGATCCTTCCATTCCGTTAACATAGCTAACATAACATTCTAATGTTTTCTGCTAAGAGCATCCGCTACTTATTTTCCTTCACAGGTGTATACTCTATACCAAAATCATAAGCTGCTAAATACTCCAACCACTTCTGTTGTCTCATATTCAACTCCTTCCAAGAGAATAAATACCTTAAGTTCTTATGATCAGTGTATAACTCAAATCGCTACCCTAAGATACAATATCTCCATACTTTCAGTGCGAAGATCACCGTTGCCACCTCTAGATCATGAGTAGGATATCTCACTTCATGTGGTCTAAGCTGTCGTGAAGCGTAAACATTAACTTTACCTTTCTGCATCAGCACAACCCTTAATCCACTTCCATATGCATCGGTATACACTACTAATTCTTGATTCTAGTTTGGAACTACTAATATAGGCGCGTTGGTCAACAAATCTTTAACTTAAGGAATGCTTCCTCACATTTTTCGGACCAAATAAACTTCATGTCCTTCCTGGTTAGCTTAGTCAAAGGCGCTGCTATCTACGAGAAATCCTTAATGAATCTTCTCTAATAGCCAGTGGGTCCAAGAAAACTTATGATCTTCACACCATCTCTAGTCTCCTCCAGTTGTTAACAGCCTCGATCTTATCCAGATCAACTGATAAACTCTTCTCTGAAAGCACGAGCACCTAAGTCTAATTATCCATCGAGTATATAATTCGGTTATGATTATTGGGGTGACTTAGCAATATTTCCTTATCTTGGCAAAATATCCTAGCGTCCTATTTATCTAACCAATCCATAACTAAAATGATCCCGAAGCCTGTGAAATAAAAAAACATAAAACTACATGTGAACTTATGACCTAATAATTCAAGTTCTAACTGGTCACATCTCATCCTAAAAGTTGTAAACCCTCACATTGGATTCGTAACCCTTAAGGAAGTAGTAAGGTATAAGAACATAAACTATCGTCCAAACACTGCAACGTAAATGAATGTGATGTAATAGTATCAAATATTATCCTAACTGGTATGCTATGAATCAAAAGTGTACCTTCCATCATAGTCTTTTCCTTCCCAGCAGCAGTTGGTCTAGAAGAAGATGATTCCAAAGCAAAAAACCTTTCCTTTGTCCACTCTGACTGGTTTTGGACACTGATTCTTGTAATGTCCAATCTGGTCACAGTCGAAGCATTTCACTCCATTCTTATACACAAACTTTTTCCCATTTCCGGTTCAACATTCATGAGCATAATGTCCTTTCTTGTCACATTTATAGCAAACTACATCGGCATTTCCCTTCTTGGTAGCTCTTCTTTTCTAAGCTCCTTTATATTTATAGAATTTCCTCTTCTTGCCATGAGAATCCTAGGTTCCAACTTGCTTCTCCTTCCAATAAGTAGAAAGCATCTCTTCATTTCGATTGCCATTTCCACTACAACTGTACTCGGATCATGGAGGTGTGACATAGTCGCCCTTCCAATCTCGAGTCTTAATACTCAAATTAACTTCTTGTTCCATTTAATGGCAGTATCAATGGTACCATATACGCATCTGGATAACTCATCAAAACTTCATAGCATACTCAATTGCTAACATCTCACCTTTCACTAAGTCCATGAACTTTCTCAACAAAAATGACTTGGCAACTTCAGACAAGAGCCTCTCTTCGAATCTCCTTTGAAATTCTGTCCAATTCAACTCTTCCTTAGGGACTCCCACGGTAACACTATTCCACTAATAAGTGTTGCTTCCTGCAATAATCTAGAAGCAAGTATCCTCTTCTGCTCATCGTCCAATCCCAAGTCAGCAAAAATCCTTTCACAATGCAAAAGCCAATTTCTACATCTATACCATCCTCTGTTTCCAAAAACGGTTTCCCACTAAGACTGGTATAATCCCTTCTCAACTTAGCATAGTTATTGCCAATTGGGACTACGAGATTAGCTCCTCCAACATTCACAGCTTTTCCCCAACTACTTCTACAGCTGCACCAGCTTGCATCAGATTGACAAAGAATTGGTACATCATCCTCATACCTACTGGTGGGGTTCCAACACTTATGTTTTCATTTGCATTTGGATTAGCATTTTCCTACCGATCCGGATTCCTCCTGGTATTTGGTCAAGCATTTCCATTAGTCGTGGTGCTTCCTCTACCAAGATTTCCTCTCCCTTTTCCTACCTCCATATCTTCCTTTTCTATAAATATGCATACGAGCCTTAGTAAGCTATAGAAGAACAATCTAAGAGAGAGAGGAATACGTACTTATATATATATAATAATTGCAAGTACGTTACTATAGTGTTAACCTAAACTCCGGTCTCATTTTCAGATTCATTGGATTATGTTTTGAAATCTTCTAGGGTCAAATTTCTTTTAAATTTACACAAACCTATGCTCTGATACCAACTTGTAACATCTCCCATTTGGAGGTCCAAAATTAACTGCTAAGGATGTTGCATTCATCCATAGTTATTAATTGTCGATGACCAAATTCGGTAATGTTAGATACACTGATATAAGAGAAACTCATGGATTTGAAATTTTTTAAAATCATAAAACCATTTTCTCATTCCACTTCAAATCATATTTCAAATTCATTACATAATCCTAATTCGTAAACCACGTTCAAAGAAATATAATTATTACAAAACATGCCAAGAGAGATATATGAAGATGCCCTCTTGGTTGATCAATGTCTAAATATAGGCAAGTAAATATCTTTTCCATTACATATGAAGCACAATGGAATCAAACGGAAAGAACTCCTAATAGCTAGCTTGCCTATTGCACGTCTTTGAAAGCTTATTCATCTAAAGAAGAACCTGAAAACCTTAACTCTCAAACTACTCAAGATCAATTGAGCACCTGAGATTTTAAGGGGAAAATATAAACTTTGAGTCAGACAAAAAGTCTAGTATGAATAATAATCTACAATCTTGAACCGCATAGATAGCTAGTGAGACCACGTCGCTTAGCAAAAGGGTTTTCCCTTTACTAGTATCTTATCCCAATTTATAATAACCATATACTATGCATCTACATTCACAATGGTTAAGACATAACATAATAAAATGGATCATGATAATATGCAAGCATGCAATATGCTCTAGATTTCTCATCCCATTTACCCGACTATGTAACTCAAGTTATAGTTTCTAGGGTCACGATTAACCTATTAGTTTTTATTGGCTAAATAATAACCTGTTAATTCTTTATGGAAATTCCATCCACTTCCAAAGTTTTCATGGGATCACAATGAACCTATTGGTTCCTACTAATACTATCATCCAATCGTAGTTTTCATGGGATCTCTATAAAAATTTGGTATCTACCAACAACTTTCTTCAATCAAAGTTTTCATGGGCTTACTATAAAACTATTTTATTATTCAGTAACGTCTCTCATGTCATAGTTTTCATGGGTTGACTATGAACCTATTGATCTCTTTCAATAGCTTATTCTTGGACGTAGTTTTCATGGGATCGCTAAGAACCTATTGGCCCTTGCCAATAAAAATTTCCATACATAGTTTTCATGGGCTTACTATGAACGTGTTTAAACCAATAATCCTTTGATCGGTCTTTTGGCATCCTAAATTCTGGTCTGTTTGAGCTCCTGAATGCAGTTCTACTCATACAAGAGTTAACTCAATATATATTCACTATTGGGTCAACCTAGCTGGTTATTTTACTCTTAACACCCCAAAATGCATTTATGGGTTAATTATGAAGTGAATATGTTTACATAAGCATACATGATAACTGATCAGAATAGAATAATGTAAACTTCTGTTATTTAATTCCTTGTAACCATTTTTCTAATAAAACATGGTCAATACCCTTAACCTACTATCTTTAGCATGGAAAGCTTCTTCAAAAATTCCAAAGTAAAATGCCATTTCAAAACTTTTTTATATTGCCATGTTTACCTTTAAAAATGAGATTGGGTTTCTTATTTAAAAACTAAGGCTTTCGATTATATTCTTTGTATCATTATGTAAAACCTTAGGCCTTCAATTTTGAAACCATTACAGATATGCCTTCTGAAACACTTAAAGCTTATCTTTCAAAACCATTAAAGACATACCTTTCAAAACACTTAAAGCTTATCTTTCGAAACCATTAAAGATATACCTTTTGAAACACTTAAAACATATCTTTTGAAACCATTAAAGATATACCTTTCGAAACACCTAAATCTTATCTTTCGAGGGCACTTAGTTCAAGTAGAATTTATGAAAGCATAGTTTCAAAACCATTTGAAAGTATCTCTTTCAAAATCATTGGGTTTAATAGTAATTTTAACTTTTGGGTCAAAGAGACGAAAAACAAAGTAACCCTTTCGAAAGCATTGATCTTCAAATAAAAGAATTAGGGAAAAGGATAGCTTCGAAACCAATCTTTCGAAACCATTGATAAAAGCGGCTACAAGGACCCGTTTGAAAGCATTAGGAATGTGGCTTCAATATTAATAATAAGAAAGCCCTCCTTTCGAACTCATTATTATACGTCCATAAGGAAAAGCGGCCTTTAACCAATCCAACAGGTACGGCTGCGGCAACTAGGTAACGACTAGGCTCAAAAACTGGCAACTCATTCGAAGCTTCTTCAAAAACAAAGTAAGCAGCAACTTGTTCGAAAGCCTCTTTTTTTTTAAAAATAATGGTAAAAATTCAAAAGATTCAACCCCTTCAAAAGAATCTTTTAAAAACAAAGCCAAGTAATATATTCAAAAGCTTATAAAAATGACTTTAACCCCTTCGAATGCATGCCTTCGACACAGTCTCTTCCACCTTTTTCCAATCCACTACGTACCAATGGCTTAACAACATGTGTATTGGTTTTGCATGGGTTCATTAGCGAAAGTATGGTGACAAAAGCTAGCAAATGGAAATGGCGAAGTTGTAAATCAAAACAAAACTGGTTTGGTTACCTTTCAAAGCCTAACTTACCCAATTTGATAAAATATGATTGTTTGCCAAATTCTTTATCAAAATCCTTTTCTAAAAGGCTGTTGAATTCAATAACTGCTAATTGGAATCATTTTAACATATAAGTAATTCCCTTCAACAAAACATTTAAACATTTAAGTCCTTCAACTTAAATAATTTAATAACCATATTAAAACCTTAAGAAAAATCCCCAAAAATAACCATAATTCACGTTTACTATGTTTTCTAACATATGTAAGTTTCAGACCGAAATCATTATATAATTGATTTAAATAATTTAAACCTAAAATTGTCTATTTCTTCCATTCAAATTCAAAATAAATTATCCATAGCTTGGAATATTTTGAAATTTTAAAACTATCTCCAAAATAATGTTTTACATAATATATTCAATCTCGTGGCATTCGGAATCAATTTACACGATTTTAAACTTAAAATCGAAGTATATCATTACACCAAATCCTTGTTTACATCAAAACATGGCATATAATCAAAGCATATCATCATTCGTCCATCCAAACGGTTTTAAACCTTAAACCCAAAATTAAAAATTTAATAAGACTTACATGAGATGGTTTAAATCATTATTCGCCTTATTTTGATAAGAAACTTAAGATTTGTTGTTGCATTAATCTTCTTAGCTGTAATCTTAGCCTCTATTTGTTTTTGAGCTCCTCTTCTCCTAGGATTATGGTCGACCTTGTTTATCCTTTGTTTATGTTTTTGATTTATGAAAATTTGAATGAGAATGAGGTAAGGGTTTAGGGGCTATGGATACGGTTATCCCTATATTTCCCTTGCCTTATTCTCTTAGGCATTGAACTTATAAACCATTTTTATAAATCCGTTTAGTTAAGGAATGACCTAGTTAGCTTTCAAATCTCAATTCCCTTATCACTCTAATCTTTACACTATTCTATTTAATTTATCTAGTTAAATCTTTTGGATATCCTATTTAAAGTTAGGGTTGTTACACAATGGTATTAAATCTTTGTAAAAAGTCCTTGAGCGATTTCTCGATCCTTGGAATAAGTTGGACAATGACATGACATCCTTGAGGCGAGTCACGTGCATTTTGAACTGCTTGATGAAGTTCCTTGCCAAATGATTGAAAGAAGAGATGAACCTAAGCGGTAGTCAAGTAAAGCACATGATCGCCACTCCTTCTAGGAAGATTAGGAAGCTCCTGCACTTGATTGCATTTGACGCTCTAGCGGAGTCCATATGCCACTCATTTGGACTTAAACTTAGGATAGACAGATCAACTCTGTAGCATTCCTCTTCACAACCACTTTCAAAACATAGAACTTTTATACTAGTTTTATAGTGGTATTTGGTAAGTAAAATGCTTACCAATCCCGGTCTCTATAAAACAAACTAGATGAATTTTCAGTAAACTCAATTTTGGTACTTTCAGAAGTGAACGAACTATATAAAGAGGAGTCCTGCTAAGGGGATCTCGTATATATAAGTTCTTAAAGCTAGACATTTTGTTAAAAGAAATCTTGTCAACACCTTTAGAGATAAAAGACAAGGTCAATTCCTTGAGGTTTCTTTTATATGAGTTGAGGTGAATAGAATGTGAATATTCACTTTGGTTTCCTTTCGATCCGGTTGTTATAACGAAAACTTGTTCAGATCGACCTTTCGATCCAATCGAAACGATTAATTTTTTTTACTTTATCGCCTTTAGAGCTTGTTGAGATGATTTGAATGTCCCTTTGAAAGCCTTCCTTTCGAAGCGGTTGTGAGACTCAAATGGATCACTTTAGTAACCTCTGGATAAGGTTAATCTTAGTGGGTTCCGATCTAGTTAAAGGTTTAAGTTATTGAGTGTTTATGGCTTTAATCTAGAATCTGGGATTGAGGTTTCGACCTTGTCGAAAGATGAACCCTTAGGTACCTTATGTTAGGATTGGGTTTCTAAGGTTTAAGTGGATTGAAGTTAGGTTTTGACGCTGTCAAAAGCAGAATCCTTAAATGTCTTGGTTTGGATTTGGAATCAAAGGATAAAGCGAGTTGGTATGGGGTTTCGACCTGGTCGAAAGTAGAAGACCTGGGAAAGGTGACCTAGAACTAATAACTTGTGTTTCTTGAGAATATATGGTTTTCGATCTAGTCGAAAGAGACCCTTCGATACAATTAATACCTGTAACATAAGGTTAGACCAGATAAAAGCTTGAGAATAAAATAAGTAATTAGAAAAACTATAGACTTCTTTTTCTCAACTTAAAGAAGCTCTTATTAATCAATTTCCCCAAATCAATTCACAAATTAGGGTTTTGATGCTTTTGGATTTAAGAAAATACAAGTTTAGAACCATTGAATTCGGATCCCTAAAACAAGACCTCTTGGGTCTTATTTATAGATGTGGGTCAGCACCTTTCAACCATAAGGTCGAAAGGTGGCTACCATATTGACTTTATATGCCTCCTCCTTTATCGAAAGGAACGATTGCGCTTTTCTCCTCTATGTTGCTTTGTAAGATCTTTCAACTCTGTCGATAGGCTTTATTCAATTGTTTCATCGAGTTGAGATGCTGATGGTTTCAATGTTGTTGGTTGCTTCTGAACTCTTGCCTGTGACTTAATGCGAAACCTCTCTGGGCAATTATAGATTTGACCGGTTCGAAAGGCTTTGCTTAGCTTTTGAAAGGTTTGTCAGGCCAATACATGCTTCTGAGTGGTTTGAGTGAAGGAAAAATCTTTGGTTTCAAAAGTTTTAGCGCATATTTGAAGAATTGTCCTTCATTGTCTTCAAAAGATATTGTTTTCATTTGAAAGGTCTTCGTGCATATGGAATCACCTGCTTCGAAAGGTGGTCACTGAAGGCGGAAGGATGATTTCGACCCCTTCGAACCCTTCGAACCCTTCGAAAGATAAAGAATCTTCTAGCCTTTGGCTATAGCATCCTTTTGACCCCTTTGAAAGTTTTTGAAGCTTTTGGACTTTGGTCGTAGCACCCCTTCGACTCTTTCGAAAGGTCTAGCTGGAGTCTTTTCCTCTTGTTCTTCTTTATCCTCTGCTCAAATATGTCTCGACTTAGTCGAAAGGAATTTTTGGAAGTAACATTCCCCCCACCCCTTGCGAAGAGATGCACTTAACTTTCCATGTCAACTATGTCGAAACCTAGAAACTTCCCGCCTTTTGGAATTCCCACGTGAATCTAGACCGTCTATTTAAATTTAATCTAACAGGCTGCCACCTTTGCTGAATTTTCTTATAAATTACGTCTTCTTCTTCCTCTTCACTTACCTGCAATTAAATCAATCTCGAGAGAAAGTAAAGAGATTTTAAAATTTTCCTAACCACCTTTTCCTCAATCAGTGAATCAATCGTAAGTAAAATCATTACATTCTGCAAATCTCTTTCTCTTTCTCTTTCTCTTTCTTTTTTCTACATATTTCATAGTGGATTTTAATCTCTTGGATCTTGTAATCGAGGTTTTGATTTTTGATTTTTACTTACTTAGAATTCGTACGAGTTTTAGCTTAATCCGAAAGTAATTTTGATTCCATTTATTAGTTTGATTTGGTATATAATTATTCTTTTTTGTGTTAATTTAGTTTTAAACTCAATTTCAGATTTTGTGAATTTTTCTACTTTTTTTTGTAGAGAATACGAATTCTCATTTTATAGATTTCAAAGTTTAATAGGTTAATTCCTGTTTAAATCTGCTAGTTTAATGGGTTTTAAGAGTTTTCAGGTTGAAATTGGTTTTGGGGAAGAAAGGACTTCATGTACTCTTCGCCTGGAAGCTTTAATTTGTAAGAATTAAAAATTGGCGCTAAAAATTACTTTTATACCCCTTCGAAAGGGTTTAAGGTGGCAACTTTCATTTTGCTTTCTTAACCTCTTTCGATGGGGTCGAAAGGTGTTGTGGCGCTAATTTAACCGACCTTGTCGAAAGGCTATATAGTGAAGTAGCATACAGTTAACACTTTCGAAAGCAAAACGTTTCGACCTAGTCGAAACCCTTTATGTTGACTAAAACTTTGTTTTTAATATGCTTTCGAATCCATGATGCCCTTTCGACGCTTTCGAAACCTTTTATATTCATCTTTTTCCATTATTGTCGAAATGTACCAAGTTCATATGATTTTGACTTAGGACCTTTTGACTCAATGGGTATATAACATTTCGATGACATTTATATTTCCCTTAGAAAGGCTTAAGCTATGGGTTTCGACAATGTCGAAGGGTTTTGTTACCTTGTTTATTGAGTATTAGTAGTGTATATACTTTGTTCAAATTTTTAAGTTGGTTTTAATCATTTCCTTTTGACAATATAGTTTTTGCCGAGCTTTCGGCATTGTTAAAGGGTGCCGATTGGACCTACATTTAAACTCTCCCTTTCGACCTTGTCGAAAGCTCGGTGGATGTTCATGTTTAAGCTTTTGACATTGTTAGAAGGTGTTTGCTAAATGCTATTTTTTCCATCCCTTTTGGCTCTGTTGAAAGCTCTTAATTTTTTTTACTTTAACATCTTCCAAGAACTTGAAGTTTCATGTTTGGATTTACATTTTAAGTTGCCATAGTAGGTTTTTTTTTCAATTCTCGAAAGAATGTTATGGTTATACTAAACTAGAAATTTTAACTAAAACGTTTTCACCTGGCCGAACCATGAGCTCTCCAGAAAAGGTCGAAGCTACTCAAAGCATTCTCTGATATCTACATAAGATGAAGTAGACGCCATCCTCAATGACTATGGAATCACCGGTGTGGAAGTTATCCTTCCTGGGGAATCTGACACCATCAGCAACCCTCCTAAAGGGTTTTTTTGCTTATACTGCCATTCATATATGGCACGAAGGGTTTCTGCCTTTTCTAGAGTTCTTGTCCAAGTTTCTTTCTTTTCTTTGAATTTCTATAATCTAGCTGTCCTCGAACGTATACACTTACCTTCTATAATTGGAGTTAATGGCATTAGAGTCTGGCCTTCCCTCTTTAAATGTTGAAGTATTGAACTACTTGGTCCATCTAGTTAAGCTTAGCAATCTCAATAGCCAAATCTTCAGGGAAAACCACCAAAGAAGGTGATATCAAAGCGGTTAACAGGTTTAGACACTGGGAAAACTAGTTACTCTTTATTAGATACTTCCAAATATCAGTGGAACCTTCTCTACTCCCCGTAAGTTCAGTCTTCCATAATTTTCCTTCTATTTGGTGGTTTTTCTTCTCCAATCTTTGCTTTTATCAGGTGCCTCTGCTAAAGAGCTAAATGAGGAAATAAGAAAATAGTAGAGTCTCTAATCGCAGCTTCAACCAATATCTGGAGTAGGTTAATGCTGCTAAATCCAAAAAATTTGCAAAAGCATTTCCTTCTTCTGATAGGCCAAAGGATTCTTGGAAATCCTCCTTCAGTCCAATACATCTCCTAAAGAAAATGCTTCCTTTCTCTGGGAGACCCATCAAACTTCTCTCCCGTGTCACCCATCTGTGCTGACCACTCCGGTAAGTTATGGATGTTTCACTTGTTGTATATTGTTGTGCAGTCTTTCCAAATTATTCTGCTAATTTATAATCTGTTTGAATTCTTTTCAGTTAATCCTCAAGTTAAAGGGCCTGTTAGTGGTCTAGCTCCTTCTCTTGTTGCTTCTTGTACGCCAGTCATCGTTCAATCTCTTATGAAGGCTTAGATGGCAGTAAAGAGGAAGTCGGCGCAATCAAATGAAGTCGAACAACCTTGAAGATGGCTAAGGTAGTTGAAGTACTTGACTTGGAAGAGGAGGAATCGTTATCTCTTAATAAAGCATCGGAGAGCCTAACGGTTGAGTCCCCTTATGATAAATCCAAGCAGATTCCATCCACAGTCGATCTTCTTTCATGTATCACTATTTTAAGCTCTCCGGGTGCACTCGAATAGATGCAACATGCTCTGGAGATGACTGCCACTCAGAAGCGCATTCCTCCAAGACCTACATCTCCTTCTTCCTCCATTAATTTTGAACATATACCTAGTCTATCATAAATTCTGAGTCTTTTTTCTCCATTCACCCGCCTTCCTCCATTTCTGACTTGATGGGTCATTATCGTTCTCTAATAGAACAACAATTTGTGGAAAGTTTCACTTCATATGACTTTTTCATTACTAGTTTTCTTTAAATCTCTAACTTGCGATGTACTTCTTCTTTCAGATTTCCAAGAGTTGGCTAGTTTTGCATGAGTAGGAATCTAAATCTTCTGTTGAGTCCTCCATGTTTCAGGAGGGTATTTCTGGTTTAAAGATCCAAGTTTCTTCTTTATTTGTGGCAAAAGACGAAGCAACGTCTGAACTGGAGCAATTGAGAACTTCTCTTGCCCAGTTGGAATCTGCTACTTTGGAAGAAAGAAAGGCTCGCGAACTCCTCATCGATGAAAACTTTGCAATGCAACTAACCATAAAAGAATCCAATGAGAAGAAGGCCCGAATGGTAGCAAAAAATTCTTCTTTGAAAGAGAAGTTGAAGAAGAAGGCTTCCTTGAAACTTGTTGTTGATACCATCTCTGACACTAAACAGCGAGTATCATCGTTTCTCGATACCACCCTTGATGAGATCATGTTGAATTCTTTAGAAGAAGCTTCGATGCTTGCTTATGTAGACAATATCAGCAAATGCCTCGATCTAAGTTTTCCCTCGCTAGACTTTGCCCTTGTTGATAGAGTCATGGGCAATATCAGTCAAATGAAGCAAGGAGTGGAATCTGCTAAAAAGGAGAAGATCAGCGCCTCCAAGATCCTTTCCTTTGAAGTCCCTTCTTTTGAAGTCTAATCTAACTTAGAAGATGAAGCTGTCAAAGACGATGCTACCGAGGAAGAGGGGAATGATGATGACAACGACGACGACGATAATGATGACGACGACAACATCAATTGCAGTCAAGGTTCACGTGGTGACTGAAGGGGCCACACTAGGACTTCTAACAAAGATGGAGATGATAATACTAGAGCTTCGAAAAAAGATCCATCTCCCCATAAAGGAGTCCCACCTGAATCTGTTGGGCTCTCTGCTCCTCAAGAAGAAGAGCATGCTCTTATTGAAGTTGAGGCATCGAAGGAGAAAGAACAAGATTCCCAATCCTCACTCCCAATATCTCAGGTATGGGATTCTCTATTTAAACATTTTTCACTTCGAGAATAATAATAGTGTAAATCATTCATTTTAGATAAGAAAGAAATCTGTCCTCCCCTATAAAAACCAAACTTGAAAGAAAACAAGTGGAGGTAAACAGATTACATGGGGAGTTAGACAAGCAAATAAGGGAGCACAATGTACTTTCTGATAAATATCATTGGCTTAACATAGTGCATTAGGTTGGCGTCTTTTAAGCATCAAGAAGCTGCCCTCCACTAAGGAGAGCGCATCTTCGCTAAGATGCTGTCTTAAAAGAAAACGAGGAGTTAATCACCTTATTCTAGATGTTGATTGAAGAGAGGGACATTCTAGTAAACTTCTTATATAAGGCCTATTGTTGACACCTAATTGTTGACTTTTCATATTTAGGTGAATTTTTCGGGGGTCTAATTAGGCATTTTCATAAGAAATACTTTGGCGAATTCGGATCTGACCAGCATCCTGGGGCTTGTTGGAATTTACCACGAGTCAGATCCATTCCCCAAGATCATCCTCCTAAAAAACTTAAGTATTATAAGGATAAATTTGTTTATGAACTATTTAATAAGTCTATCTTGTATGAACCGAGTGAACAATTGTAAAAATGTAATAATATATTGATTTGTAAATGTTTGATTTAGTCTTGCTTTTATGCTTAGCTTCATTTCATTATGTTAACACAGATTGACTGTTCATTAGGCCAACTTATTTCTAAAGACAATCTGGGTTAGTATGTTAAACTGAGAAGATTTTATCTTGAAAAAGGATCAATTTTAAAGTCTTCAAAATTATCAAGGTACTGTTTTCTTAGAGACTTACAAAATTTTTACATGGAGCATCCTCGTCTCCGCTTCGATTTCCTCGGTGCTGAAAAAGAGACGCTACTTAAGGAAATCAAGGCATTCCATACTAAGTTAATTTGTGGCTATGATAGTCCTCCATCCGAGGAGTGGGACTATAGCAAATGTCCTCCGGTGATTACTCCGGAGGAACTAAATATTCCTTTTGATTCTACAACCATTCTTTCTTCCAATGCTTTAGATAAAATTAGAGAGTTGTTTCCCATCTTTAGATATAAATCCAATGTCTAATGTATCTTTTATTTTCATTGTCCTTTGAATTGTAATCTTTTATCGTAATAATAAAGAGATTCTTCATTCTGATTTTGACTTTATATTATTTCTTTTTCCACTTAAATAGGAGTTAAAGTTATCAGCAGCTCCTCTCTCACTCGATTCAACGTCACATTTTACTAATGATAGAGATAAGCTGTTGATAGAATTTGAAAGGAGAAAACTCCCTGATGACACCTTGCTCACATGCTTTCACGGCAACATTGAAGCTTTTGAATGGCACAAAAGATACTTACTTCAGAAAACTATTATTAGCAATCTTAAAGATCAAATTGCCATCTTGGAGGCTGATATCAAAAGTAAAGATGAAATGATTTCCGCATTGAAGTGACAAGTAATGTCAAATCCTTCAATCAAATTTGATTAGAAAATGTAGGAACTCCTTCAACAAATAAGTGATTTAGAAATAAATCCGAGGGATAGCCAAGCTCATTGCAAATTGCTGGAATATACTATCAGAGATAATATTCAGAGTATCGATTTACTGGCTTGCTACACTGCTCCTTCTGTCACTAGACCTACAAGGTATACTTCCCTTGCTGCTTAGAAATTCCTCACAATGACTAATCCCTACTCTGGCTTAGATGAGGGTAGTGGGCAAACGGTATAGGAAATTCAAGTTTGAAGTGGCAAAGTATTTTGATGAATGACAAAGGATCAAATATTCGCAACATATAAACGAGTATGCTGCCAAAATTCAGGAACATGAGCGCGGCAACTACTTCCTTCAAAAGCGCATCGTGGAATTAGAAAGGGAAAATAAAACCTTAAAGGTGCAACCAGAGCTTTCAATCGCACTCTGAAGACTAACATCGATGCAATCGACGATTCAGACAGGATAAGAAAGTAAGAAAGAAACTAAAAGAGGTCTTCTGCATCGCAATTCATCACATATTTGATCCTTCAATTGTTAAGAATCTAAGCAAGGCTACTCAAGATTTGTGATTAATTTGTATTCATGAAATGTGTAGACTTGTTCTATATATCTGTAATAAGTTTCATAAGTTTTGTAAATAATTTCATGGGTTATGTAAATTATATAAACTTGGTAAATATCACCTTATTTGTATTCCTTCCTATAATGTCATTTTTGAAACGCTTGTTTGATAGCTCATAATATAATTTTTGTATTTGTTGAGTCCTTCATTTTTCTTTGTTGTGCTGATTTCCCAAATGTCTCAATCCCATCTCTAACCATGATGAGAAATAATTAAGAATTTAACTTCAACCCATTTTGCTTGAATATATGAAGTTTGTTGATAGAAAATTCCACCTCGAAGTAGGGTATAAATGTTAGAGAGTAATTATCTTGAGATAGTTAATAAAGAGCTAAATATGGAACAGCCCAGAAATCATTATCTAAATATTTGTAATAGAAACGCAATGACCCATTCTCGGGTATTAATGAAATTTGAAAACTTAGAAATCCAAAACCCAGATTCGGGTGTTAATGAAAACTTATAATAATGATCTTCTTAATAATATTCTTTGATATGCAACCACTTGTCTCTAATCTGATTCTACATCAAGATTGAATATTCAAGACCGTAATTCATCATAATGTCGGATTCTAGCTTGTTAGAGAGTAATTCTCTTGATTCTAACTTGTTAGTGCACTGGTTGCATATCAAAGCCTTTCCTAGACACTCCGTTCTTAACTCTCATAGATAAAAAAGTTTACCTCGTCGGCTTTTAGTGTTAAGTATAATATTAATGACTTTCATGCACGAGTAAGTAATCAACAAGATTAACACATTTCTGATATTCTAACTTAACTATTCCTCAACCAAGAGGGAATTCGTAGACTAAAGCACTGCTGCTTTTATTCCTACACGAACATCTTTCTTAACTCTCACAAATAGAGAAGTCTACCTTGCTTGGCTTTTAGTGTTAAGCATAGTTAATTACTTTTAAAACAAGTAAATGAAGCACGATTTAGCCACTAAGAAATTCCTAACCCAAATCATTTGGTTATACTTTTAAAAATGATTTTGAAATATTTTGAAATACTTATAATACCTATTTTAAAACATTTTCTTAAAATATTACTTTAAGATAACAAGTTTATGCAACACTTTGAAACTTGGAAAAACATGTTTCCTATATATTTAATTTCGAACCCTCTTCGTCAAAAATTCCTAACTAATTCTTAAAAATTTATTAAAAAATATAACCACTTTTAAAATACTCTAATAAGGTTTACCAAAGACTTGTAAAAATAATGAAATAAAATACTTAAACTTAAATATCTTTTCAACTTTAAAGTCCAAAACAAAGGGTAAAACTAGGCAGTTTTGTATAAGTGTAAGTTTGGCCATTTTTCGATATGTTACTAAACCTTTTAACATTAAAACTTTTTGTGGAAGAAAGCATACATATAAAAAATCATACATATGCAAGAAACCCCTAAGGATCATTTTACAAAGTTCCATTGAAATTGGTGAACGCAAGGCAATTCCTAACTACATCTATAGCAACTATCACTATAAAAGCACTTCCAAATTGAAGTCCAACCTAATCAAAGTTCAACTACAATCTATATGCTTTATTTCAGTGCTATCTACAAGTCCATAAGTCCATTCAAGTCCGTACATTTGGATTACGTATGCCATTTCCTTTTAAAGCAAGAACTGAAAGAATATTACAAAGAAACATTAGTATTACAACATATATCAATATCCGTTCAACCATAAAGAAATACTTGACCACAAACAAATATGCATAATATATTTTCATTCAAGTGTTTCCTCACCCTTAAGCAAATAAATGAGCAAGTACAAGCAAATCAAGTCCAACCTCTACCTTGCAACACCTAACTTCCTTCTTTCTTATGCTTTTGCATTTGCTTAGGCTATTATAAGCCTATGATGCTCATGGCCTTCCCTTGAGAGGGGACTTGTTCTTTGTTTCTTCCAAACATAACTTAATTAAAGGTGTTATGATGTTGTAGCAAGGATCTAGTCTAAGTTTGAGTTGATTTAGATGAGCTTTGAAATTATTTTGTATACGAAATTATGTGCAGAAAAGAGATAAGAGAGTGATAACTTTAGTGTACAAAAATTTGTAATGAATTCAAGGGTATGCCCCTCCTTTTATAGGCTTCATATGATGTTGTTTAAGCTTGCTTTCACCATGCCATGGAAGGCTCACCCCTCCACATGCCCATCACTTCTCCTTTATTTCTTTTACATTATCTACTGATCATTATACCCCTTGTATGATAATATCTCTTAACCACTTAGAAACTTCTAGAAAATTCCAATCATCCCATGTTGCAAGTGTGTTAATTAGGTTCTAATGCGTTCATTTGATCGTTATACAAATACAAAAGAGTTCAAACAACTTATATCGATCAAAAAAGCGTTTATCGATAAACCGATTTCCAGTCACATTATCGATATTTCTTCGGAGAATATATTTTTGTAAAAAAACTTTAAGGACAAGTTTCCTTCCATTATTTATTAATTAAAAAATGTTTATTAAGGTCATAATATTTCATTTACAACACTTAATTATATTTCAAAATGTTAGGATATTCAAAGACAAAGTGTTCGAATTTCGGAATCACTACAAATACAATATATAATCTCACACATAAAAACCGGTATATCATGCATAACTAAAATAAAAATATACATAACTTTGATCATCATGCCTCCAAAATTCCACCTATCTAACTAGCATAGCCCTAAAGAAGGGAACTATCAGCCTACTCATAGGAGTAACTTAAAGTTATTCATATGGAATACAAAAGAGAGAAAGTGAGGTTTGGACAGAAGTCTGGTGAGATGAATGAGCATTATAGATAAATAAGCACATGTACATCCTAAAAATGCAAAGGTTTGTATGATATTCCTACAATAAACAGTTCATTCCTTAAAGGATGTGTTACTAACAACATGATAGACAACTGTAGTGGTAATACCGCACTACATGGTAAAAGATCTCAAAGGTTCCTTAATCTCAGTCAACTAAAATGTGAAACAAACACAACGATATAATATTTCTACATACAAACATTCAAACACCCATCTGTGTATATAAGTCTTTCATGAGTAGTAATCATAGGTTAACACAGGTTTGATAGCAAAGGTTGTCCATGTGATGAAAAAATCATTATACCCATAGGGAATGCACTAATAAAGAGTCACCATGGTTCCACTAAGACTCGTAGGCCAATCGCACTAGCCTACTTAGATTAGCTTCCTCAATCACTCTTCAACCATGGTTGTGAGCTCACGTACTTGGCTGTGTCCTCTCGTGGTACACTAGAATTATTTTACAAGCTTCCATACCTATTGATGGACTATGGGATTAACCCTGTATCTTATTCCTCTAGTTCCCCAAACCTAGACATAACAAAGTCTAATGGATTGCCTAATACCGCATGTACACACCCACCCACCGTCATGCACATATACATAAGAATAAACTCTTATTATCTCTATGTTAATCGTACAAGAGCATCTCTCTATCTAGTCATCGTCATACCTTTCCAAAGTTCCCTGGATTCACTATAAATCCCATATATCTATTAAATCCACATCATTTCAGTTGACCGGTGGACACGACCAATCGACTGAAACATGCTCGATTTGAATGATGTTTTCTTTATCTTGGATTGTTAATCTACCAATTGACGGTCTTGTTAACCAGTCGACTTGTTGGTACTGCCGACCTAAGTTATAATGTGAAGTCCATTTTTTCCATTATATCATTCGCACTCCTTCGTTCTATTGTGCCGACTTTGCCATTTGACTCGACTTTACACTACTACCCTAACTCCACTTCACGGTCATTGCTCAAAGTTGTTTCATTATCGGTAAAATGGAGTTTTTGTGATGTTTGCCGCTACTTCACATTTATACAACCATATTTGACTAACATACAAAATATCCCTAAATAAACTCATACACACATACAACTACAACAAACTACTTAATCATTTTGACATCCATACGAGTTTATAAATCTTATAACTATTTAACATCACTCAATATATGTACATGCATCCATTTCCATAGATATATACACATACTTGCATATATATGCACATATAAATACATATACTCCCAAATCAACATTAAAGTGATTAAGATCCCTCAACGTATCAAATGAACTCCTATAATACCCTTTCCAACACATTTTTACCTGTTTTATAACATACTCAATCCATTTGTTAGTTCCATACTTATTCTATATATTTTAACTTAAACAAATTCTCTTCCCCTAAGTTACTAGCTTTCCCTAACTTAGAAATCAACTTATTACTTCTATAATTGATTCCATACACGTTCCTAACACTTAGCATGCATTTACTTCAATGAACATCATCTTTAGATCATAATTAATATAAGACATGTTTATTAGATGCCCCTCTTTTGGTTACTAAATTGGCAATTAACATTAATAGCTTCAAATAAACTAAGTGATATACTTCTCCTTTTCATGGTAACTTCATAATCTTCATTCTACCGATATCAATTGGTAACTAGATTCCTACTGTTTATTAACTTCTCAAAATGGTAGGCTTTCATCATTAATTCAATATGAAAAAAATGTTCCACTTACTTACACAACATATACCAAAACCAAATTCAATCAAACTCAAGAAATTAACTTCACGAACATCCATAACTAAAGCATATATATTTAATTGAACACAAGCTACAAAGTTCTTACCACTCACCCAAATCCAAGCTGTGGCTGAATAGGAATTTTCCACCAATTTCTACAAAGATTCTACAAAGTTAAGACCAACTTCTCCTTCAAGCTTTTGAGATGAAAAGGGTTTTCTCTAAATGCCTCTATTTGAATTATAGTGATTCTATTAAAATTTGTAGAATTTTAATTAAAGGTAAAAGGATGATTTAAGAGGAGGTTGGAGCTCATAGAATAAGAAAAGGAGTTAAGAAAATATTGAAATGAATTAGATTTTGAGAGGTGAGTCCTCTTTTAAAGAGAAGTGCTGGCCAAGTAGTTTTAGGTTTATTAGTCTGAATGACTTCCCACGTCTCAGAAACTTCTAGCTCCAAATCAGTCACTTCAAACTAGTAGGTCCAATATGTTTTCAAAGTCAAAATTATATTCTGGTTCTTATGCGAGAAGTCTCAATTATTAGTTCATTCATATGCAAAATTTTGTGTTTTTGACCACTTATCGATGAGTTTCAACTTTTATCCAAAATTCGTAACTTTCAACATATCAAAGCTTGTATTTAAAAGACTCTGAAACAGCTTTCCAAACACAATGAAAGTAGTCTTGGGCCCTTATTCCATCATTCTAAAATTTGATGTTTCCCAATGCTATTAAGTTAACATACTAATAGTTTAATTCAATTCTTTAAAATTCTTAGGTTTTTAACGATTGTTATAAGTTTGGTCCTGATATGGAAGCAGCTTATGATATTGGACACATTCGAGGCTGATAAGGAGAGGGTTTGAGCTTGTTTCCATGAGGCCAAGTTTTGGGATCTTCTACTATTTAGGCCAAGAGTATTCTTACGAGGACCACTTAATGTGGGCTTTTGTTCTATGCAAGACGAAATCGTATGACACTCATTTAGGTCACCAGAAGGGGACATAAATATCCATTCATGGAACTCAGTAGACGATGATCGAACTAATAATGAAAAGATGCTATACTTATGATATGATGTGTAGGTTAGTGTTCCGGGTCAGGTCATGGAGAGAGGATGGAAAACTCATCAGTGCAACCCAATAGACTGTGCTTGCTAATGAGAGGTAATATTATATTAAGATTACAAATGAATGTGTACGGTTATAGGTGTTACTTTTACATTTAGTGGGCTAGAAGAGTCCTTGACGGTGCTATCCTTTAATTGTAGTATTACCCTATAACTACTAGAACTGTGTCGGTCTATAACAAGTGAAATAGTATATTTCAGAAAATTCCTATTTTGGACCTATGAAGTCTAATGGGTTATATTAAATCTAATCTAACTAACTTAAATGCAATCCAATTATATTTCATTTTCAGAATTATTTAATTAATGAATTTAATTAAAATGGTTTTATATAGTGTATGAGTATATCATTATATACTCATATGTGTATAATGTACACATGCACCATAGCGTACTGTGTACGTTGTCAAATTTACACATAAATAGATATTGGTACTTATATCTACTATGCAATACTCCATACAAAGATATTGTGTACAAAATGTTAACTATAGACAAGCATATGTGTGTGTGTGTTAAATGTCATTTAGAAGATAACTCATGGATTTTAACTAAGTATATATTTCAAATTTTAGTTATAATAAATATCTAAGTTTTAATTACTTAACAAAAAAATTAAATATAAAATTAGGTCTAGGATCCAAAATTTAAAAATTATTAGATATCTTAACAATTGACTTTGAATTACTCAATAAAATAAATTTTAAAAAATACTTATATATATAAGAATTATATGCCAAAAATAATTTGGTTAATAATATGTACATAGACACACACATGAATTTATAAAGATATAATATAATAAAATGTTATAATATTAATATAATATATTTCAGCCAAAAATAAAATGTTATTTTTTATCAAACTACCGAAACCACTTTTAGTTTTATATAAAAATACATGAATTTAAACCATTGAAATCAATTTATTATAATAAAATACATTTAAGTGTAAGATAATTATTATTCAACTAATCTTTTTAATTCCAAAACATAAATGACAATTTATAATATATATATATATATATCACTTATTTAATTTGAATTTATTGTATATGATGATGAATGAATGAATAAACATTATTTTAGACTAAAAAATTATATTTTGAAATAAAAAATTGTTTTTTATAAAATATCAAGGCCAAAAATATTATATGTATATGTATATTTGTGTGTGTGTAAGTATATATATAGTTGTGTTAAACATAATCTATTTATTATAAAATAATAATCGGTATATAACCAAAATATTATATTACAATATATACATGTGGTGGTAAATGGACATGTATATAATCTTATTAGAACATCACCCCACACACACACACAGATATATTGTGAACATGAACATATCTGATGATATGTTGCCTTAGATTCACACGTTGATCTAGTCTGCCTCCTTGATCTCTTAAAGTATACCCGCTGTTACAAACATATAGCATGCCAACAACATTTCTAACTTGTTTTAATTGACTGAAGGTAAATGGAGTTTGAAAAATAGATTTTTGGTGGAAAGGATTTTTAGCCAAGAATAAAAGGGGATGGGACCAAAAAGTAAAAAAAAAATGAAAAAA
The DNA here is from genome assembly GCA_030765085.1 of Allium cepa. Classification (NCBI taxonomy): domain Eukaryota; kingdom Viridiplantae; phylum Streptophyta; class Magnoliopsida; order Asparagales; family Amaryllidaceae; genus Allium; species Allium cepa. The sequence continues at coordinate 104,668,960 of CM060937.1, read as the reverse complement.
ATGGATCAAGGTTTGAATTTATAGTGAAGGCTAGAAAAAATATCTACATATCTTTCTCTTACCATTATAAAATCCAAAGCCTCCTTTTCCTTCCCATTTAGGCCAACCATAACAAGATCCATAAAGGACTGGTCCCTTTCCCGATTCAATAGTAAATTATTTAATTTAAAATCCAATTTAAATACTTATTGATATCGATACACACGTATATAATTTTTATATACGCATAGAATAAATTGCTAACGCCCCAAACAATCCTAGAGGTAAATCCATTTAACTAAACACACCTTATACGATATAACTAATGATAAATAATATTTCATAAATATTAATTAATTTATAAATATTATAAATTAATCAAATCAACCGTGTTTCGGAGATTGAATAGATTCGGTTATGTGACTCACGGTGTGAATTTTGTTAGCGATTAATGTTAAAAAAAATTTCAAATACTAATGTGCACACACCATCTTAGCTAGTGGTGTGATAGTTTGACTTAATTCATCGCTTACAAATCTCATTGGTAAAATCCAGTTTTATTATTTAAGTGGAACCTTTTGGTAACGATTATTTCATCAATTTCTTCGTCAACACTATATTACATTAGGATTTATAGAATTTTATATTGGTCAAAATTCCAATACATCCGCATTTAACTTCATTAGTCCTTAAATATATTCTTTGGATCAATTAAAAATTTGTCATTACTCGTACTACTCTAGCAAGATATTTTAAGATTGAGTTGACTATAGTTGATCATGATACTAAACTCATACAACCGACGAATTATCTATCGAATAATGTTTCTCTTCCAATGCTTCAACGCAGACCCAATTATAGTTGTTCAATGGTCACTATGCCATGATTTAACTGTATTCAAAGTGGATTGTCCACATTAGTATTCTCGAGTCAAGATACTATGTAAAATCATCACTCGAGATTTCCTATTTGACCCATTGTTAACCAAAAAGAAACTCTCTGACGATTCATTCCATGGTTATCCAATAATTATTAGTATGTAATTTCTTGGTGGCCCCAACAACCATGAGTAACATGCTATCCAACTTTTGGAAAGCATTATAAATTTTGATCTCAATGGATGTATCAATATCCTTTCTCGAAACATCTTAATCGAGAAGTTTTAAAATAATATATTATTTTGTGATAATTTTCTCATAATTACAACTCCTCGTAGTTATTATCATATAACATATGATTCAAGGATTTCTATTTAATATGTAATTTAAATTAATTACTTGCACTACATAACAAAGTATAATAGAAATCAAATACTTTGGTAAATAAGATTGGTTGGAGACTTAGATATATGTAACAAATTACATAATTACCCTTAGGTCACACCTCTAACACTTCCAATCTCCCATTTGAATTTAGGTTCAATTATGAAATCATAATCCCATCATTTCAATTAGTTTTCTCAAAATCAATCGAGTTAGCCCTTTAGTAAATCAGTATGAGATATTGTTTTAATTATCTACTATGCCAATTAACTCTCTCCAATGCAGATAAACTACCTTTATCGAATGGAAATTTTCAGCGTAAGTTTCTCGATTTTTAGTGAGTGCTAGGATCGTTCGTAAACCACATCACAATATTGCTATCATATAACAATGTCATGGGATTCTCAACATTTGGAATCACCCATAGCTCATTTATATATCTGTCATAAATACACGTGCGTGTGCACACATTGCTTCTTTTGTTGCACTTATTCAAGGCGATGTACATAGCCTAATTGTTAAATTAGCTACAACATCTTGTTTGGAACATTTCCAACTTAAAGCTTCTTAACTAATATTGATCATGAATTTAGGATTGACAGGCTATACTCGATATTACTATTGAAGTTCGATTCTGAATATACCTTCATAAGGAGTTCATTATTTATATAGATAATTTTCTGGTATTTCATAAATCCTTGAGAACATTCTAAACTATTATTTTGTGAGCTTAATTCGGATTTGATACTTGCTTTATGTGTGAAATACATAAATGATATGCAATATTGTAGAAATACAACGTGTATTGTAATTCCTATTGTCAGTGCATAAGGAATCCATCTTACATGCTCCATATTAAAAAAATTGATACGATGTCCATGTATATCATTTAGGACATCCCCAACAACCTTTTATATGAACAATAAAAGATTTATTTTCAAATCCCACACTGGGAATTAAACAACAAAATTAAAACTGATTTTAACATAAGTACATTGTTAACAATCAGTAGTTGTATGTTGTTTTATTTATAGTTTTGCAATTTACCAATACCTTATAAAGTTTTTTCTTACATACACATGCTTTTATTGCATTTTGAAGAAAATCAAACTGTTTGGTTTCTTTATCAAAATATTTTCTCAATTTTTGTCGCTCCTATTAACTTTGAGAAACTTAGGTTGTATTGGAAAAATAGTCTATTCTAAATCATTATTTAGAATTTCTACTTCAAAATATATGTATCAAAACTCAAAATCATATCGGGTGATAATTTGTGAGTAAAATCCAAATTAATTTAAGAACATTGAATGACGAATCTATTACATTAACTTCAATAACTAAAATTTACGATGTTATTCTTATCAACTTGCTTACTTTATCCAACTACACTGGTACTTTTCTCAAAAATGCATTTGCGGCTGATGGATCATATCCCTTCAGGTATAACTATCAAATCGTATTTTATAAGATACTTGGAATCCATTTTGGATTTGTGCTTGATGCCATATGGCGAGTCAATACTCTTTATGTCTTATTGATTGCTAAGGAAGTTTTTTCTTGACAACGATATGAAACTCATAGTTTTTCTTCAATGTGTGGGAGTTCTTATTAGACATTCCAAAGAAGTCGTGTCTATTTTGGCTTGTTTAATATCATTTTATCTTACGTAATCACTTTTATCTTGGATCATATCCAAATCTATTTTATTACCAATAATTTCTAAGAGAAATTCCTTTGTCATGAAGTTGTTTCTTGGTACAACGGAATAGGTATTCATAAGTATTCCATGAACTGCCTTTACATATGTATAAAACTAATTTAGTTTTTTGTTTAAAAAAAATCTATATCCATAACATAAATCAATCAACCAATGTTGGCCGATCCAAAACTCTTTTGGGGTGGTCCACACAAGATCCCTCATGAATGAAAATTATGTGCAATCTCTTAACTCAAATAACATGTCAACCCCTTGATCTGGGATATGTTGTGATTGCTTATCAACTCTTATGTTGTATGATCTTGTAAACTATGCTTTAGATGAAATTAATATAACTTGTGTACTTACTCTTAGGTACACGTCTTTCTAGAAAGAAGTTAACTTCACCGCCATTAACCGTGCTTTGCCCAATAAAGTTCGATTACTCCTTGTCAATGTATAATGATGTATTATAGGGAGGAATGAATTTTGAGATTGGCTATTATTCATGTTTAAGTACTTTTGGAACCCTTTTCCAATACACTCACTATTCGATCAAATTGTATTCTTTTGTTTCCTTTAAATGTTATTTTTCTACTTTTGTTTTATATTTTATGAACTTATTATTGGCACAGTAGTTGTATATCAATATATATATATATATATATATATATATATATATATATATTTGTGTGTGTTTATTTCTATGATAATTCATTAGTTGATTTATCGAAGTAAGTGAATCAATTTTGGTATCGTTAGACCTTCGACTACATGCATCAATATGTATCAATCTGGAAGTTCATTAACTCCTTTTTCGCTCTTACTAAATGGGACCATTGCCCTTAAGGGTTTGAGATATAATTCACTAATACCATACGATTTATAATCATATGATCAAATAATTATTTCTCAAAAAATATATCTTAGTCTATAATTTAAAAATAATTGTAAAAGTTTGGATACTACGGTATATTCGAATGAATCGCTTTTGTTATGAAAACAAATACAATTCTTATAGATTTATCTTATAACGAATATTCATTACAAATAAACTATATCTATTTTTAATATTTGAAAATAGTTATTAATTCATAAATAATATTTCGTATATCTACAAAATAATTTTCCATACCTTGATGTATCTAATGGTAAGTGTTATATAGTATGCTCCTACTATTTCCATCGTTACAATAACAAGATGTAAAATATAAAGCTCTATTGGACCACTTAGAATAGGATATTAATTTAGTTTACTATATGTAACGACCCATCTTTTTTTACGATTTAAGTTGACAATAAACCACACATGTCTAATTCAAACCATTCAAAAAGGCAAATTATCAATAGATTTTAATAAGAAAATAAGAGAAAAGAAGGAAAGCGAAACACAGAATCTCGTAGCAGAATGAAAAAATATAATAATAAAATAAATATTCATGAATTTGTTTTACAATATACATTTGATTCTAAATTTTTACAACATAATCAGAGTACACTCAACAAACATATCAAACTAATGCAGCGGAATAATAATAAATACGATTTAGCAAACTCCATCTTCATCTTCAAGGAATAATGTCTTCAAACACTGAAATATTCAGGCAAACCCAAGTGAAATGTAAAGACAAAACACTCGATCGGAACAAAAAGTTCTAATGTAAGTTAAATCAATAACAAGTAAATATGAGTGTAATAGCTTCAAAGATGTTTACGCGATTTTCCTTCTCCTATCAAGTGTACTACATGAGTGCAATAACTTAAGAGATGTTATGAGATTTTCCATCTCTTAAGGATCGGTCAAACTATCTATATATAATAAGATATGCTATATATGTAATGTTTATTAATAAAATGAACATTATTCCTAGTGTTAAGGCTTCACATTAATCCCCCTTAACATATTTTTAAGAAGGTAGTCTATGCAGATCCTGTAACACAACCGGTTACATCGGTAGCTAGTGAGTCCCCTATAGGTACCATACTAATACAAAATCGTAGTGGTGCATATAAGGATAAAAGTATGATAAGGCATGTGAGGTAATGCCCAAGGTAGGATTCTACCAATTTACTCTATCTAGCTTGTCATAACACACCGTAGCAATGACTGCCAACTGAGTCCACCACCCCAAATTCAAATCAATGTGCACCAATCAAGTCAAAAATCAATATAATATGAAGGGGTGATGGCCCCTGAAGGTAGCTAACTCCTTGGCCAGACATAGGCTCCTGCTTTAGTCATTTCAAATTGACAGAAGTGTCAGGGTCATCCATCATCGTTCTCTTTCTTCGTTCTAGTAAACGTTGCCAATTCAACCTCTACATTATGGATAACATCCACTGCGTACAAGGTTGTTAAAGTAATTCCAGTACTAATAAAGAGTATGCCAATATTCGGCCTCGGTCTCTTTAACAACCAAACGTCATTTTTCACACCGGTTAGTTCTTTTAAATTTCAAGAACAAGTCATATTTCATATCAAAATATCCAATTCACTTCAAAAATTATTTTGAATCCAAAATAGGTTATACCTTCATGTCAAAACATTCATATTTAAATCAATGATTTAAATATAAATAGTTCCCAATTTTAAATAGTTTGAACATTGAAAATAGTTTAAAATAATTAAATAGTTTGTATATTGAAATAGTTTGAAAAAAATTGAGTGCTGAAAATAGTTTGATAATTCAAAAATAGTTGAATATTGAAAATAGTTTTGATAAATTAAATAGTTTTAAAGATTGAAAATAGTTTGGAATAATTTAAATAGTTTTAAAGATTGAAAGTAGTTTGAATAATTAAAATAGTTTATATATTAAAATAATTTGATCATTTATATATTAAAATAGTTTATATTAAAACTGTTTCTTTACTCACAACAATTTGACCTTAGGCTCAAATTCCAAATCAAAACAAATTCAATTTTTGAATTCTAATTCAAGTCAACTTCATATCCAGAATTCAATTTAAATCAACCTCAATTCCAACAATTTCAAACTTTACTTCAAACTCAATTTAAACGGTTCTATTCAAATGGCTAAAAGTATCAATTCATATTCTCATTTTTTTAAAATTTAGTTTAAATCCACTTCACATCCAAAACCTTGAAATGCCAATTTAAACCACTTTAATTAAAGTAAATTCAAAGCTTAAATTAAAATTTAAACCTTTAAAATAATTCACTTCTAATAAATTCAAAATTATATCTCAATTTCCGCTTTAAGATTTCAAATAAATCCCTAAGCAGCTTCATTTAAGTGTTTTCAATTTCTACTTTTCAAAGCTCGAATTAGAAAAAAAATTAAATTCATATAAATGCAATTCAAGATTTAAAACCATTTAATTTAAACAAATTTGGTGTCCATACAAAATTTTCTACCCTATGGCCAAGTAATAAGTTATTTTAATTTTAGTTACAACCATATTTAAATGACATAGGTATATATCATTTCAACCTATTTCTTGGTTCATTTCGAATATTATAAGTGACAATTTATAAGATGTCAGTAATAAATAGGGTAATAGCAGTGATATTCCAAATGAATAAACAACTATACATCCAACATATCAATCAATAGGCATCCAATTACATTCAACATCCAAATCCACCAATATCACAACATTCACTAATTATCAATTGTCCGTGTTTAACTAGCAAATAAATCCAATATTAATGTCAATTTAATTCAATATAAAATTCAAATTAATTTAAATGTTAATTTAAACAACCAAACATCAACCAATAAAATTTTATCACTTCATGATTTCAATTAACTAACATCAGAAAATTTAGTAGTTGGTTTAATTATTCGTCTTTGATTTTAAGCCATTTAATATCCAATAGAAGCCCAAAATCTCAATAGTCTCTAAATCCACCTAAACTAGTTTCATATTGTCAGGAATTTCAATACGAGTCCAATGGGAGAAACCACGCATACTCCGGAGTTCGTATGCAAAAGTTATTCGAGTTAGAAGTTTGAACTTTAAAAATTAAATTAAAATAAAATGAAGGGAAAATATGTAATTACCACTATCTCCCTCAAACCCTAAACGGCACGATTAGACCCACATCAGCTGTCATCATTTGACCGCCACTACACATCGCTTCACCAGGTCCGACCACGCCATGATCTTCCTCATGCCAAGCCGCGCATGTTGGACACATCGCGACGCCTCCGCCTCCGCCGCCAGCGATCGAACCGCCGCTGCTGCCACTTCATTTTCCAATCCTGGCGAATCCCTACACCTGTGACAAGATCAAAGCCGATGGATGAACTTGTCTTGGTCGCCTCTACACTGCAGTTCTCACCGATCGTCGAATGGTCGGCGTCTTGCCGTTGTACTACAAACCCTAGGATGAACGTTCGAGAATGATTCACCAATTTCTGGACAAATGGAGCCTCCGCTCGAAACATGAAATGCAGACGCTGATTCCATTCGTCAAGAGCTTTGCGATGATATATAATATGATAGGATTTGAGTAAAATGATTTTGATTTTGAAATTGGAAATTAGGTTTTTGGGATATTCGCCATTGGAAAGGAGAAAATTAGATTTGAAAGTACGGACCAAAAAATAGAATAAACGGCTGCTAGGGTTTCCATATTTATAGACAAAAATGGATAGGAATAGACGAAATAGATATCAATTGGGCCAAAACGATAACAAAGGCCTGAAAAGCCCATTTCATTCCCGAAGCAAAAACAGGTCATCCTATATGTTGAAATATATGTTTTTAATATTTTTAAACTCATGAAACCAAATTCAATCCCTAATTCTATTGTATATAGAAGTTAGCTTTAAAAATCAAATTATATTTAATTGTGTACATTAGTTAAACAAACTATTATTAAACTGATTTAATTACTTTTAAATTCTAAATTAAAAGTTTTCTATCATCATTCTTTGTTAAACGGGAATTAATAATCGCTCAAAATTAAAAAAATATTCATGTTAAACCAAAGATTTTATTTATTAAATTAATTCCAACATTTAATCTTAACAGTTATAAAATCCGTTCATTATATTTTGACTTTCAAACAAATTCTTTTATTTTGATTTACGTGTTCTTTATATTAAATCAACAATCCCCTTATGTGTTTGTTAAACATAAGTTTTTATTTATTACACTCATTACTCCACAGTTAACATCTTTTCTTATATCAACTACAATATTTCAATTATATTTAATTCATTGATTACTAAATTAATTTCAAAACGTATTAAATAATAAGATGAGAAATAAAACAATTGTTACATTTAACTAATTTAAACACATTTATAAATTTATCGTTTACAAACAAGGGTTAATAAATTTACGTACTAAATAGTTGATTTCTTATTGTATGCTAACATATTTAGAATATTGTTTATCTCTTTCTTTATTAACATTTATTATTATAATCAATGGAATTTACATTCAAATAGTTATTAATTATATTCAAATAAATATCATTAAATTATATTCTAATATGCATTAACATCTTTACCTCATTGGAATTTGTTGTGCAGCTCAACATTATACTTATGATGGATTGGATGGATACGGAAGACAAATAGGGAACTCGATGGTGTGCAGCTCAACATTATACTTATGATGGATTGGATGGATACGGAAGACAAATAGGGAACTCGATGGTGTGCAGCTCAACATTATACTTATGATGGATACGAAGCAATGGTTATGGAGGTTTGGAAGTGTATTTCGTATCGATCACTTATCGATCGTTACGAAGGACACATACGTAGGAAGCTATGCTGGATGGATTCGAAGGCATATTTCGTATCGATTGATACGAAAGAAGCAGTCAAGGAATGGAGCGCAAAACACAGATCACTACATAAGACTCAGATTGATGCGACAGCTATGGATACGGGATGTGATAGATACGAGATGATGGATATGAAATCCTCAGCCTATACTTGCAAGCTGGAACTTGGATCGATCTTATCTCGCAATCTACAACTTAGAACTTCATGAAATTTGGAGAGCAAGGACTTTGTTGAAGGATTTATTTCACCCTAGGGGGGGGGTAAATAGGGTGATACTAATAATTATAAAAATTTAATGTGGAAGTATATAAAATATGTGTAGCACAGATATTGCAGAATAATAGCAGCACATATAATAACAGAATATAAAAGTAGAAATAGAACAACATAGATTCATCCAGCTTCGGCAAAACCCTACCTACGTGCTACCCCAAGTTTCTACTAGAAATTAAGTAGTCATACACTTACACGTGTAAACTCGCGACACTCGCTATCGATTAACCTAGCTCTACGCTCAAAACTCTGCCATAACTCAGCCACTGAGTTGCAAATTCTCGAACTACACCACCGTAGTTCGTCCCCAGTTACATGACTAGAATTTACAAAAGTTTAATAAAGAAATACAAATTAAAAAACAACTATAAAAAAACTAAAAACAATGAAACCCTAATCTAAAACTATTTATAGTAACCGGCCCAAATAAAAGTAAATCCCTTTTTCTTTTATTTCTTCGGTCTGATTCCTTCTTCTCTTTTTGTTAAACAAATGGCTGCTTTCTTCTTTCTTCAATCTGAAATAAGGGCTTCTGATAAATGATTCCACCGCTTGAAAATTGTTCAATTTCAGTGATGAATTTTCTTTCTTTTCAATCGTTCCTTTTTCTGGTCGATGCTTGCGGCTGCTCCACTTTGTCGAACGTGTATACTTTGTTGAAAAAGGGCTACGCGATATTCCTTTTATATTTTGATTATGCTCAACTTTTGATTCGAGTTACTGATATGATTTCGATTTAAATGTAAACTCTAAATATTTGTCTTGAACTCGAACGATTTCAAGTGCCGATGATGGTATGGGTTATATATCTTTCAATTGCCTAAAACAACATTCTTATATAATGTTTGAATTCTTCACATCATTCATATATAATGTTTGAATTCTTCATGTGAATTTGTTCTGCCATTCGATTTGTAATTGAGTGTTGGTGATGTTGTCTAACTAGTTCAATTCGTACATTTTGTGTTTACTTGATTGTCACGGCTTTGATTTTGAACTTGCTCGATTCCTTAGTCGCCACAGCTTTGAATTCTCTGTCATTTAAACTTGACTTTGGTTGTGGTTCCGTTCTTTTCTCTTGTGACATCTTTGATTTCGGCACTTGACATTATGATAATATTTTTGACTTTGACTTCGTTCAACCATTTACAACTTCAGGTGAATTTTACGGTCGATTTCGACCTGATGCTTGAAGTTATGTGTGATATTGGTTTGAGTTGCATTGCTTGCATATCCATAACTTGCTATCACTACATTGCATATTGATCACTGTCACTGCATATTGGTTCTAATTACATATGCACTGTCTATATGTGTGTGTGTGTGTTTGCATATGTACATATATATGCTTGTTGTACTACATGATGTGTTATTCACGTTTTTGGTTTGGCTGAAATTTGTGGCCTTCATTGTTGAGGCTACATTTTTACATGATTTTGTTCTCGAATCAATATCATGTGTACTTAGTTCTTGTATACTTTGTGGACACCATGCACTGTTTCACTGCTTATATCATCCATGCTTATAATTTTTATGTCTGCAACCTTCTTGTTTAGTTGCCACTATTACTAGAAGTGATCTTGGTTGAGAATGTTTCAAGACTTCACTGTGTACATATGAGCATGTTGAACTGTTGTTGATCTTCATGTATAGTTGTTATGCACTTTTATTTCACTGGCTTGTGATTTGCATTGAGCTGTACTCGGTTTAACTTGAGTCATGTTGCACTTTGGTCTTTGTTAGACTTGAAGTCTAGTGTGTGTATATTGTATATAATCATTAAAGTCTGTTGATCCTGCTTTGTTGTTTTGATACATGTCCTTATACATATGTATATTGCACCACTGTATCCTGCATACATGTATATATGTATGTTTTCATATAATGGTTTTATATGGAGCTTGATTGAGGTTTCACTTGCATGCTCTAAACCCTGTATTGTGATTTTTCATTCGCGATTGCATATATATATATATATATATATATATATATATATATATATATATATATATATATATATATGTCTCTAGCATTTCTGAACAACATACATGTATAGTGTAGCTGCTATGATAGTTTTGCATTCCACTCTGTTTTCATGTGTACTGATCAAGTGTGTTGCACTTGTGTCATCGCTGTTGTGTTCACTGTTTTCTGGTCATGTTCATTTGAAAGTGCTTGGTTCTCTGGCATTGTACTGGTTCAACCTACACTTTGCCTTGATTTTTGGAAACTAATTTGGTTGGGGTGCTGCCTTTGTGCTCACATGTCCCTGCAATTTTATCAAGTGTATATCGGTGTGCACGGCCTTGTGGCATGTACAGTGATACACTGTGCACGTCACAAGTTGTTCGTGTTTGATGAATTCAGAAATGAATATGATGACGAACAACCCCAATAACCGAGGCAAATAACATTTTCAAAATACATATTTTATTTTATACTTCAAAAATAGTTCTTTTTCAATTTTACTACGTTAGTATTTATTTTGCAGATAACTCAGATGCTGGATTCAATCTAGAATAGAGTAGAAGAGAAATATGAGTGAATGAGTGAAATGCAGTGAGGTAAATATTATAAACGGAAAATCGTGATGTGATCAAAATTGTATTGTAATTGAAATTATGTGTATATATATAGTGAGAGCCTAAATTTGTACTATTCAAAATTGTAATAAAATATTTGTTTAAATAAAATATTTATTTGTGTTATTTATTTTATCCAGTAAATATTTATTTAATTATGTGAAAAATAAAATATTATAATAATAAATACATTTAAATGAATATATATATATATATATGTTTATTATCATCAAATAAAAATCATATGCTTGCATATTCAACAATCTCCCCCTTTTGATGATAACAAACATATATTTAAGATTTTGAATTTATTAAATGTATTTGATCATTCAATTTTCTCTTCCTATTTGAATGCTCCCTCTCTACAACAAAACTCCCTATTTACGTATGCATAAAATAAATAAAAATATGCAAATGAACCTAGATGCAAATAGAAGATACAAAATAAAATATTTGACCTTTATTTTCCAAAATCTTTACTTTTCTCTCCCCGTTTTGTTATCAGCAAAAGAGTAATAGTGTTAGAAAAATAGAGATAAAGTAATAGACATTGATATAAGATTAATACCAAATTGAGTATAAATATTAAATTTAATAAAAAATCAAATAAAAATCATAAATACTCGGTTTGACGCATATTCCACTTTAGGGTGATAGGGATAATGTCGGTATACAAAACCATATAGTTGTGTCTATTTATGGTATATTTATGTCAAGGATTTGAATATCCACTAACCATGCATAACTGTTAGGACTTTTAAATGAGATTAGTAGTATTCCAAATTTTTATTAAAAAAATGAATTCAAGTATCTTCTAATCACGCATAACCATGAGGACTTTTAAATGGGATTAGAATCAACTTGCCTATTTAATTAATCAACTTTCATATGTGTTCCTTACATGCATAACCGTGAGGACTTTTAAATGAGCATGAAAGCACATAATCAAAAATTCCAAGTAATTCACCCATGCATAACCGTAAGGACTTTTAAATGAGAGTGAATACTTTGGATGTTTTTTATTAAAAATTAAATAAAATGAAAACGAATAATTTCTCGTTTAAAAATACCACATATTGACTATTATATTGGATTTTGATGAGTGATGGTTGTTAGAAATAGAGATGGTCATGGAATTTTTACTTATCAAAAGTTATTATTAATCTTGTTTAAATTTGTAAATAAATTTGCTAGTTATACCGTCTCAAGTTATAATATATGATTAATATCAACACTCATCACTTTCTCAATCACTATTTAACTTTTCGGTAATCAGTAGGGAGTCAGATTAGTTAATGTAGTCATTTAAGATCAAATCCAAAAATAACCAAATTTTCTAGAATGACTAATCTGAAACAAGGTCAACAAAAAATGTTTTTTGGAAAGGGTTTTATAAAAGAAAAATGTCTGCTAATTGAAAATCAATTGAAATGAAAAATATGCAGATATTTTCTTTGGAAATGTGATGCAATCTTTATAAAACTCGTTCCACTAGTAATTTTTCTATTAACTAGATTACTAGAGTTATCTGCATTCAAATTTCCCTTTGACTCAAGATTATTATGTCATAGACCAGACCGTGTGCAACAAAATATCTTAAAATCATTTTTAACGGCTTTTAAATGAAATTGAATTAACGCCATACAAATAAACAGATAGTGAACATAGTGATGATCCAGAAACAAATATATCCACGTGTACCATAAGTAATCTTCAACCAATAAAACATCATCATTAATCCATACAAATCTATATGGAGTAGTTCAAAGACACTAGATGTACATGTAGAGTTCTCGACATAAAAAGTTAATTGGCCAACAACTTTGAATAAGTCAGAATCAAGATCAACATTTATTTCTTTATCACATAACTGATTGATTAATTCAGATTATGGTGTAGATTATCACATTTAATAAATCGTTCAAGATAGTTGTACCATTACCTATTTTACCTTTACGATAATTTTTCGTTGTTGTCCATTGTGATTCTGCCACCTTTATACTAGGCTATGATTTGTCACTTATTGTGTGTCTGGAATAGCCAGAATCCAGATAACAATGTTGTTGTTCCTTAGCCTGCCACCACACCTACACAAGAAAAGATTTTCATGACCTATTTGTTTTTATAGGTCCATGGTTGTTAGCGGCAAACGTTTTTGAAAAATATGTTTGAGTAGACCCAAGAGAATTTATATTTGTTCCTTTTGACACCCAATTTTTTTTTAGCTTTGAGGGATTTTATATTCGTGCCTTTTGGAACCCAAAATGAAATGGTTTTCACTTAGTTGGGTCTATACCAGCAAATGTTGTGATTGTGTCCAGTTTTTCCACATATCGTGCACTTTGGATCGACTTGATTAATTACACTTCAAACATGTTCAGAATGATTATACCCAAGTCCTTGTCTAAAAATATTAACAGTTTGTTTTCCTAATGGCATATTTAACGATTTTTCTCCTTTGGAAAATTTTCCTAAAGTTGTTGACAATTGTTGGACCTGTGTTTTATGAGATTCATTTTCCTTCAATAATTGTTTGCACTTTAATAGAATTTTATGTCCTCGCGTTTTCACTTTCTTTCAAAATCAAAATTTCATTTTCAAGTGATTTAATTTTAATTTTTGATTTTTTAATTTCCTCTTCGAATAATGGACACTTATCACACGGGCTCTTGTTTTGATAGTTTTTAACCAGTTGGTCAAGTTGTTTATTTAATTCTATCAAAATATCTCTTTGTGATTCAATTTTAGTGTATTTCTCCCTAAGTCATTCGAAACAGCCATTTACTTCGTGAAATTTATAAGCAATTCTAAATGAGTAAGTTTTGATACCTCGCTCAGCTCGTCATCATCACTGTCAGTTATACACCTTGAAGACACAAATCTGCTTTTTCACTCTCACTGCTAGTGCTTTTATCATCTTCATTAGTTTCATCCTAAGTGGCTGCAAAATTTATCCTTTTCGATTTCTTTTCATGGCTAAATCGATTCTTGTGGGCAATTGGGCTTGATATGACCAGGTTTATTGCACTTGTGGCATATGATCTCCTGCTCTTCTAAGTTGTCTAAAACTTTAAATGTTCTGCTCTTGAGTTGTTGATTTAGAGTTGGATTTCCGTATCTATGATTCCACTTTTTAAATTTCTTCATTAACAGCGCTAGTTCAGCTTCTCCATCATCACCATTATCACTTTCTGTTGTTCCTTTAAGAGCTATAGATTTCTTTCGAGTGTCACCTCCTTCGCATTCTTCTTTAAATTTCATTTCTAGCTTATAAGTTGTGAGATTTTCGATGAGTTCTTCGACTTTAACTTGCTTCAAATCTTTTGATTCTTGAATAGCAGTGAGTTTTGCTTCAAAATTTCGTGGAAGGACTCTAAGGATTTTTCGGACTATTTCCAATTCTGTGTATGATTTTCCAAGAGCTTTTGATTTGTATACGATATTGGAAAGTCATCCATACATCTCTTTGACATTTTCTTCCTTGGCCATTGTGAAGTTCTCATATTTGCTACTAAGCATGGCAAGACGAGATTCCTTAACTTGAGATGTTCCTTCGCGAGTCACTTCAAGTATGTGCCATATTTCCTATGCAGTTAAACAATATAAGACACGATTTAATTCAGTTTAATCCAATGAAAAAGTAGTAAATTCATAGCTTTAGCATTAGCATTTTATAGTCTATTTTCTAAATCTGTCCATTGGTTTATCTATTTCTCAATTATCTACAACTATAGTTAGTGCTCTATAACCTATCCCAACAATATTCCAAGCATCAATGGTTTTCAGAAAGATTTTCATTCTATTTTTCTAGTAAGCGTATTCACTATTGAACATTGGTAGTCTAACTATGGACTGTCTCTCAACAAAAGCGTTACCAAAAGAAGCCATTTTAAAAATTCAAATTTTTAAAACGAAAAACGATTTTTGAAAAATCGAATTTTTTAACAAAAATTCACTTCTGTTCCTAGCTCCGATACCACTTGTAGGATCGATTTCACCCTAGAAGGGGGTAAATAGGGTGATACTAATAATTATAAAAATTAACATGGAAGTATATAAAATAATTGCAGCACCGATATTGTAGAATAATAGCAGCACAGATAATAGCAGAATATAAAAGTAGAAATAGAATAACTCAGATTTACCCAGCTATGGCAAAACCCTACCTACGAGCTGCCACTAAGGTTTCTACTAGAAATTAAGTAGTCAGATGCTTACACACATAAACTCGCGACACCCGCTACCGACTAACCTAACTCTATGCTCAAAACCCTGCCACAACTCAGCCACTAAGTTGCGGATTCTCAAACTACACCACCGTAGCTAGTCACAAGACTAGAATTTACAAAAGTTTAATAAAGAAATACAAATTAAAAATCAATGAAACCCTAATCCACAACTATTTATAATAACCGGCCCAAAATAAAAGTAAATCCCCATTTTCTTTTGTTTCTTCGGCCCGATTCCTTCTTCTCTTTTCGTTAAACAAATGTTCTGCTTTCTTCTTTCTTCGATCTGAAATTAGGGCTTCTGATAAATGATTCGGCTGCTTAAAAATTGTTCAATTTTAGTGATGAATTTTCTTTCATGTCATTGTTCCCTTTGCTGGTCAATGCTTACGGCTGCTCCACTTTGTCGAGCGCGTATACTTTGTTGAAAAAGTGGTATGTGATATTCCTTTTGTATTTTGATTATGCTCGACTTTTGATTTGAGTTACTGATTTGATTTTGATTTAAAAGTAAACTCTGAATATTTGTCTTGAACTCGAATGACTTAAAATGCCGATGATGATGTAGGTTACATAGGGTTCAATTCCCTAAAATATGGTTCGTATATAATGTTTGAATTCTTCTTGTGAATTTGTCTGCCGTTCAATTTGTAATTGAGTGTTGGTGATGTTGTCAGACTAGTTCAATTCGTATGTATTGTGTTTACTTGATTATCATGGCTTTGATTTTGAACTTGCTCGATTCATTGGTCACCACGGTTTTGAATTCTCTGACATTTAAACTTTTAGTTGTGGTTCTGTTATTTTCTCTTGTGACATCTTTGATTTTGGCACTTGACTTTGTGATAATATTTTTGACTTTGACAACCACTTACACCTTCATGTGAATTTTACTGTTGATTTCGAACCGATGCTTAAAGTTATGTATGATATTGGTCTGAGTTGCATTGCTTGCATATCCATAACTTGCTGTCACAGCACTACATATTAATCACTGTCACTGAATATTGGTCTTGGTTACATGTGCACTGTATATATATATATATGTGTGTGTGTGTGTGTGTGTATTTGCATATGTATATATGTGTGCTTGTTGTACTACATGATGTGTTATTCATGTTTCTAGTATGGCTGAAATTTGTGGCCTTCATTGTTGAGGCTACACTTGTACATGATTTTGTTCTCGATTCATGTATCATTGTAATTCATATGTACTTAGTTCATATATACTTTATGGATCACCATTCACTATTTCACTGCTTATATCATCCATGTTTATAATTTTTGTGTCTGCGACCTTCTTGTTTAGTTGCCACCGTTACTAGAAGTGGTCTTGCTTGAGAATGTTTCAAGACTTCACTGTTTACATATGAGCATGTTGAACTGTTGTTGATCTTCATGTATAGTTGTTGTGCACTTTTGTTTCACTGGCTTGTGTTTTACATTGAGTTGTACTCGGTTTAACTTGAGTCTTGTTGCACTTTGGTTATTGTTAGACTTGAAGTCTATTGTGTATGTATTGTATATAATCATTTAAGTCTGTTGATCCTGCTTTGTTGTTTTGATACATGTCCTTATACATATGTATATTGCACCACTGTATCCTGCATACATGTATATATGTATGTTTTCATATAATCTGGTTTTATATGGAGCTTGATTGAGGCTTCACTTGCATGCTCTAAACCCTGTATTGTGATTTTTCATTCGCGGTTGCATTTGTATAAATGTCTGTAGCATTTTTGAACTATATACATGTATAGTGTAGCTGCTGTGATAGTTTCGCATTCCATTCTGTTATCATGTGTGCTGATCTAGTATGTTGCACTTGTGTCATCTCTGTTGTGTTCACTATATTCTGGTCATGTTCATTTGAAAGTGCTTGGTTCTCTGGCATTGTGCTTTTGTGTGCACTGTCAACTGCTTGTACTAGTTTCAACCTGCACTTTGTCTTGATTTTTGGAAACTAATCTGGTTGGGGTGCTGCCTTGATTGGTTTATGACCTTGGTCGATGTTGTTGTCTTTATCATGGCATTCATGTGTACATAACTTAATTTTTGGTGGAGGCTTGTTTTAGTTGTCTTTACCATTTTATTGAACTTGTACATTAGGATTGCACCTGTGCTAAATCCAACTTATAGCTCAAGTTTGACCTTGTGCTAATATCATGACTTTATTTGTATTTCACTTTAGTTGAACCCGGCTTTTGATTGGGTTTGACTTTGTGCTCACCTATCCCTGCAGTTTTATCAAGTGTATATCGGTGTCCATGGTCTTGTGGCATGTACAGTGATACATTGTGCATGTCTCAAGTTGTTTGTATATGATTACTTCAAAACTGAATATGATGATGAACAACCCAAATAACCGACCCAAATAACATTTTCAAATTACATATTTTATTTTGTACTGCAAAAATATTTCTTTCTCAATTTTACCGCGTTAGTGTTTATTTTGCAGATAACTCAGATGCTGGATTCAATATGGAATAGAGTTGAAGAGAAATACGAGTGAATGAGTGAAATGTAGTGTGGTGAATATTGTAAATGGAAAATTGTGATGTAATCAAAATCGTATTATAATTGAAATTGTGTATATAAATAGTGAGAGCTCAAATTTGTACTATTCACAATTGTAATAAAATATTTATTGAAATAAAATATTAGTTTTAATTTAAATTCCATGTTATTTATTTTATCCAGCAAATATTTATTTGATTATGTGACAAGTAAAACAGTGCAATAACAAATACATTTAAATGAATATATATATATATATGTTTATTATCATCAAACAAAAATCATATACTTGCATATTCAACATTTGCACTATCATCTTTCACTATGATCAATCTCAGTTGATTCTAATGTGGGGATTATCGATACAAAGGCTTATAGATCGATCAGGGAATGAGGATATAGGCCCCACCGATCCTCATGCGGGCTTATATGGACCAAGAGACTTCTAGCCGAAATCTCAGCAAAATATATCAGCTCCTTCACTTATAAATAGAGGGGGCATGGCTCAGGAAATGGACCTTCTGCTCTTTTGGCTAGACTCTGCCATTTTTGGCTATTGATATTCAAAGGATTGTAACTATAATCACAGTACAAACGAAATAAAAGGATCAATTCAAACTAGATGTAGGCCACAGATAGCTGAACCATAATAAATTTCTTATGTTCTTTACTTTCTTGCTCAGTTTACATTTGTTATTTCTTCACTTTTACACTCTACATTATCTGGATCTGTAGTCTGTGTTTGGATATTGAAGATTTGTGTATAAACACTGGTGCTTTCACTGCTTTTGGGGTTTGTAACCATTTTTAGCGCGAAAACTTTGTTGCTTTCACCGAGAGCTCTAGCACCCACAGCTTTGAAAGAGGATTTGATCTGAAGCTATGGTTAGGCAATTGGCTAGAAGGCTTTGCCAAAAAGAAGCCATCGGGAGGGAAGTCAAGGGGCTTCCTCGGGAGCTGGAGCAGTTCAGGCATCCATCTACATCATAAGGGATGAGATGCGGACAATGATGGATTTTATGCAGGAGAGATTATTGAAGAGCCAACAATAGATGATGCAGAATCTCTTCAGGCAAATGGGCATAACTGAACCAAAAACCCAGGAAATGGAGCACCTGCAGCTGCCGGCAATGTAGAACAAGGAGTTGGAGCTGTAGATATCTCTGGAGGTCAGATCCAAAACTAGAATGGAGAACGTTAAGGGAATCAGCAAAGGCCTGGGGCAGACCCTCGGGATCAGATATTGGAAGGCCCATGAATGAAGCTCAGTAGGTTGGGGCCAATACAAACGTGAATGAGCAACATGAAGAGTGCTACCCAGAATATCCTCTAGGATATGGAAGCAGGATGGAAACACATATACAAGGCCACCCTCGGGTGAAGATAAACGGATGGCTGGACTAATACGTAGGATTATGAGAGGTGGATTACAAAGTAGAGGCTTGGAGGAAGTTAGTCAGAGTCTGTTCACTTCGAATATCAAAAATGCAGGGAACCCTCCAGAATTCAAACTAACAACGCTAGAGGCCTATGATGGGAAGTCGAAACCAACTATGCACGTAACCAGATACATCAGACAAATGGAAGTGCTGGGGGCATCCGAAGAAATTATGGCAAGATGCTTCCCTTTGTATTTGATAGATTTAGTTGTGCTCTGGTTTAGGCACCTGGAGAGTGGATCAATCAGGACATGGGACAAACTCGTGGAACTCTTCATGAGGCAATTCAGGGACCACGTTACACATCCCAAGAACAAAATGGCATTGGCGTCGATGAAGCAGAGGACGGGAGAGTCTGTAAGGAGTTTTCTAATGCGGTTCAATGCAGTCGTGGCTTCGGTGGATCGCCCGGATCTATCAATGATTTTGATGGCGATGGTCGTAGGAATTGTAGAAGGAACTGAGTTCAAGGACTCATTGGCACAGGATCCACCATAGGATCTTAGGGAGTTCTATCATAAGGCAGAAAGGTTTATACGATTAGAGGATGCACGCACCGAAAAGCACGAGGTGAACGCCGCGTAAGGTGAAGGAACATCTGGAGAAGGACGTGGGATGGATAAAGAAAAGCGAAAGAAGGATGATGGATATGATGGTTCTAACAAATGAAGGAGAGACCGAGAACCCAAATTCACCACATACACGGACTTGATGGAGAATTTGGAACGAATGTACTTAGAAATATGGGGCAACTCCCCTATCGAAACCACACAGAAGGAATCTCACAGAGTGGGAGCATAGGAGAGGGAGGTACTGCCTATTCCATGAGCTAAAAGGGCATACCATGGATGAATGCCACCACTGGAAGAATATGGTGGAAGAACACATCAGGAGTGGAAGATTGCCACAGTATGTGAGGAACCGGACAATATCGATGGAACATGAGCAGCTACCGCCTGCACCAAACAGGAATGACCCTGGATCGGGGTCACGACTCATTATCAGCTGATCATGATGGCAAGAGCCGAGTTCAGGGTTTGAACTTTGGTCATCAAATAATCTTTCTGGTTTTGTTTCTAAAAATGAAGCAGCTATTCCACTTGTAAGTGAACTGGAGCGATTTCCAAGCATGCTCTAAGGTGGTAATAGATCGCTCTGCCCGGAGAGGCAGCACTTAGTTTTTTCTGTTTTTTCAATGAACATTCGAAATTTGGATTTGATAAATGGATTTGGATTTTATGAAACAAATTCTAACTGGAAAGTTAAGGGATGGATATTAGAAGCCAGTTGGAAATTGATCGCTTTATGCCCCCCGACTGTAAAGGCAGGCACCGATTGTAGGAAGTGAGTAGCTTCGCCAGAGAGCGACAGGATCGGCTCACTTGACATTGTTTCCCTTTCACCGGAGAGTGATTGGATCGTGGTTCGGCAAGAGCCCAGAGTGGCTGTAATCGGTCTAGGACTCAGGCTATGGCATTGCTTAATGTTCAAGGATACTGAACTGGAGTGCAGGGAGTGACTTCGCTTCGCCAGAGAGCGATAGGATCGGCTTGCTCGACGTTGTTTCCCCTTTACCGAAGAGTGATAGGATGGGATCCAGAAAGAGCACAGAGAGGCTATGATCGGTATAGGAGGACCATAACATTGCTATATTCCCCCACCGGAACCGGAGTGCAAGGGATAGGTTGCTTCGCCAAAGCGCGACAAGATCTGCCTATTCAATTGTTAAGTTTGGATCGAGCTTAGCAAGGATCCAAAGAAGGTCGTTAATGATCCAGAGAGATCGTAGGATTCGATTACTTTCTTCCAAGATGTGAAATGGATATTGATTCAGCTTTGAATGGCTGAGGATTGGACATGGACCCGGAGCAGTCCTGGATTCGATTGACGACCGGGAAAGGTCATGGATTTGGATATGGATTTAGTTATGGTTATGGATTCAAATAGTGGCTTTGAACAGCTAAAGATTTATCTATGGACCCAAAGTGCTTTCAGATTTGGATATCGACTCGAAATAGTCGTGGATTTGGTCATGGCACTTGGATAGAATGACTTGGATTATGGATCAGATGATATGGCTATGGACTTTGGATGTCGAATTTAAAGCGATTCAAAACACACCTTCCTATCGTAAGGCATGTTTTGGAGGGAAAATGTTACCCTACCTCTTGGCCAAGGCTGGGATATCAACAAATTAGCTAAAAAGGATGGATACCAAGATTGGAGATCGATTGAAAACAAGGCTATGATTGATATCGTCAAAATAGGACCAAGCTCCAATCAAGGTAGGATCGATCGGGAATGATAAGCAAGTCTCGATGAGGCTACACTTCGAATCTCAGGTCAATCGAAGTTCATATGCTCGAGTTATGGATGGATCAATATTCATGAAAAACTGGCTTGTATCGATTACTATGGATACAGATTTGGATTAACACATGTGCTTTTCATTTGGTTCGGATCGATCGATATTCATATCAATACATCTCGCATCGATACAATTCGTATTGATTAGGTCGCTCCATGAAGGATACAAGTTGATGGATGTGGATTGTTGTTTTTGTATCGATACTTTTATATCGATCAAGATGGACATGGCTGTTTACTTCGGATCGATACATTCGTATCGATACAGGCTTATCGATTGGATGGATACGAAAGACAAATAGGGAGCTCGACGGTGTGCAGCTCAACATTATACTTAGGATGGATACAAAGCAATGGTTATTGATGTTTTGAAGTGTATTTCGTATCGATCACTTGTCGATCGATACGAAGGACACATACGGAGGAAGCTACGCTGGATGGATTCAGAGGCATATTTTGTATTGATATGAAAGAAGCGGTCAAGGAATGGAGCGCAAAACATAGATCACTGCATAAGACTCGGATTGATGCGAAAGCTATGGATACGGGATGTGATGGATACAAGATGATGGATACAAAATCATCATCCTATACTTGCAAACTCGAATTTGGATCGATCGTATCTCACAATCTACACCTTGGAACTTCATAAAATTTGGAGAGCAAGGACTTTGAACTATCATCTTTCACCATGATTGATCTTAGCTGATTCTAACATGGGGATTATCGATATGAAGGGCTTATAGATCAATCCACGAATAAGGATATGGGCCCCACCGATCCTCATGTGGGCTTCTATGCAAGCCAAAGAGACTTCTAGGTCAAAATCTCAGCAAAATATCTCAGCTCCTTCACCTATAAATAGAGGAGGCATGGCTTAGGTAAGGAACTTTCTACTCTTTTGGCTAGACTCTGCCATTTATGGCTATTTATATTCAAAGGATTGTAACCGTAATCATCATAGTATAAAAGAAATAAAAGGATCAATTCAAAGTGGACGTACGCCGAAGATAGCCGAACCACTATAAATTTCTTGTGTTTCCTTACTCATTTTCTATTTCTTCACTTTTACCCTCTACATTATCTGGATCTGTAGTCTATGTTTGGATATTGAGGACTTTTGTGTAGACACTGATGCTTTCACTACTTTTGGGGTTTGTAGCCACTTTTGGCGCAAACATTTATAAATCATAAATTTCAATTTCGGACAGTATTAAATTCCAAAGTCTTATTTAATTTAATATTTTTAATTGCTAAAAATATGGGTCGTTAGAATCTCCCCTACTCAAAACTTTTCATCCTCGAAAAGAAACAAGAAATAATCAAGAGATTTGATATATTTTATTTAAAATAATTAATTTATAAATAATTAATATTATGTATTTAAGTTTAATAAAAATTTGAAAATAACTCAACTTCCCTAAAAAAAAATTCTAAGTCCTAAATTCATGAAAAATTTCGACAGTATCTCCTTTGTGCGGCTAGGTCCGAAAAAATAACAATATCGACAATTTCATGGTATACAACTTATTTTAATAATAAAGCATCATAAACCATGGGAAAATAATAAAATACCGCTACAAAAACCGTAATCCGAAAGTGTACCTGTTTGTCGGGCAAACAAAACTCTATTTATGAAACCAAAGGCAAGAGCTAGCCTTTGCCTCCATAAACTTATATCTTACTCACATAATCCAAAAGAGTTAAACTATGTAGAAAGAAAAATATGTTGTTCCAGCAATAGCACAAACAACACAACATATATAATAATCATATGCAAACAAAAGTAGTACGACCATTATGTGCAACAGAAGAATCCATCACACATCCATTACAAGCAAAAACTAATGGTTTGTCTTGGTTTAGAAACTTTTCATTATACAAAGGTGATAAATAAACTACCAAATGTACCTTATGCTCAACAGCCTTAGGTAATTACACGATAGATTATTCATACAACCTCAAACGATTTGAAGTGTCATTTCCCAAATTCTCATCAGCCAAATAACAAAGAATTTCAATATTATTTAAGTTTGTATGATTTACATATATCATTCGTACACAAATCAATTCTAATCGCTTGCTTGAATACACAAATTTCACTTTTGAACTAATATTGTTAAACTCGATTACTCTAGTGCGGGCTCTGATTTGATTTCTTGATTAGAAATCTCCATTCTCCTTGCATAGCCATAAACTATGATAGAAAACTTCAAATTCATATCAAAAATTCGTATTAAATGTTTACCATCAAGAATCAAGTGAAAAATCCAAACTCGGACTGGTGTGAATTTCCACAAATCATGTATTCGAATCTGGATCAGAACTATTATGCGAACAAAATGATCTACGCACAACTTACATATTTTATTCTATTGGTTTCTCTTTACATCGTTCACTTTTCATCTATTTTCAATTCCCATTCATTTATACATCACCTTTTATTGATTTACATTCATTTACTTACATAGATTATTTCCTATTCAATATTTAAAATAATTCATGGATAAATTCTTAAAGTATTACATAAGTTTCTTGCAGTTTAATTCATAATTATTTATTTATATAACTTGATTTCCATTTAATACTAATATTCATTATTGAATCATTTCATACTTAAGTTTTTCTACCTTTTTATTCATATTTGTTTCTTCGTATATAGTATCATTTAATAATAAATTTATTTATGAATCATTTCAGCATTTTCTTGAGTTTATAATCATTTACTTAAATAGTATTTTCTTTTTACTATTCAATTTACAAATTAAGAATTTCAAAACATTAACTTAAGTTTATAATATTTCTTGTGACATCTTAAATCTTTATTTATATACATAATTTCATTTTGAAACATTTTTTTACTTAAGTTTTTACTTTTATAATATTCCATTAAATCCTAGAAGCATATACCAAAGTCTTAATCATTTTACTTACTAAAAATGTTCAATAGTTTAAATCTTCTTAATTTTCATTATCATTTAATTTAAGAGTCACAAAACTACCTCTTTTATATTTTCATTAAACACTTAGCTTTTAATTTCAGATTTCAATTTGGAAGTTTCCGACCATTTAAATCGTCGAAAATTCCATTTCATTTCAAAAGTTGAAAATCACTAATTAACCGAAAAGTTAAGAACTAAATTCCAGGTTTCATTGCAAATCATCTTGAAATAATATATAGTTATATCCTTTTTTTATATCAAATCATACTTAGGAAGTTTAAATTAAAATTTGTTTCACTAAACAATTGTGTAGCAAAGCTTCTATAGTAGTCTTCCCACTTTGAAACTCGAAAATGAACGTCGATGATGCCGTGGTCATCACCGAAATTATTTTCCAGCTACAGAAAAGGAGAGTATAGGACTTATTTTCTTTAAAATTCTTTTAAAACATTTCTTTCAAGTACCTTTTGATAATTTTCTATGCAATACTTCCAAATAATACTAATATTGTTTTTCCAAAATATTTGAAAATAATTTCAAAAACGCTAAAACTTAAGATCTCAAGTTTTCAATTTAAAAACCACTTTTTGTAAATCCTATTTTATAATCCATATTTACCTATTACATTTTCTTATAACATATAATACTCAATGGTTTTAAGAACCTTGACTAACCAATAATAAATGATTATAATGGAATATCATTTACCAACAACACACCATAAACTATATCAATTTATAAAAATATATTATTTGAAGTATAAAATATAATTCTAGGTAAAATTCTTTCATTTACCTATTTCAAAAACAATATTGTGTCAGTCAACCTTATCCAAGTGTTTAGGAATCTCTATCGATGCCATAGCATTTTATGTATGATCGGAATTCATAAATACTCAACAAAACAAATTAACACAATGCAAAACATTTTTATAGCACTAACAAATACGGTCTCTCGTATATATACACTCAGACTCATTCTAGGGCATTGCTAACCCCATCTCTAAGGAGTTACCCCAACAGGCTAAGGTGTCTTTAAACCAAAGCTCTAATACCAACCATGAGGACCCATCTTTTTATACGAGTTAAGTCGACAATAAACCACACATGTCTAACTCAAACCATTCAAAAAGGTAGATTATCGATAGGGTTTAATAAGAAAACAAGAGAAAAGAAGGAAAGAAAAACACAGAATCTCACAGCGGAATGACAAAATATAATAACCTAATAAATAGTTCGTGAAGCTGTTTTACAATATACATTTGATTTCAATTTTTACAATATAATCATAGTACAATCAGCAAACATATCAAACTCATGCAGTGGAATAATAGTAAATTTGGTCTAGCAAACTCCGTCTTCATCTTCAAGGAATAATATCTTCAAACACTAAAATACTCAGGCTAACCCGAGCGAAATGGAAGACAAAACATTCAAGTCAGAACTTAAAGTTATAATGTAAGTTAAATCAATAACAAGTAAATATGAGTGTAATAGCTTCAGAGATGTTTACGGGATTTTCCATCTCCTATCAAGTGTCCTATGTCAGTGCAATAACTTAAGAGATATTATGGGATTTTCCATCTCCTAAGGATCCTCAAACTATCTATAGATAATAAAATATGCTACATATGTAAGTCTATTAATAAAATAAATATTTTTCCTCGTGTTAAGGCTTTACATTAGTCCCCCTTAACACATTTTTAAGTACGTAGTCTATGCGGGTCTTGTAATACAACCGGTAACGTCGGTAGCCAGTGAGTCCCCTATAGGTACCATACTAAAACAAAATCGTAGTGGCGCGTAGAAGGATAAAAGTATGACAAGGCATGTGAGGTAACGCCCAAGGTAGGATTCTACTATTTTACCCTTCTAGCTGGTCGTAACACATCGTAGCAACGACTGAGGACCGAGTCCACCACCCCAAAATCAAGTCAATGTGAACTGATCAAGTAAAAAATCAATAATATACGAAGGGGTGATGGCCCATAAAGGTAGCTATGCCTTTGGCCAGACATATGCTTCAGTTTTAGTCATTTCAAACTGAAACAAGTGTTGGGGTCATCAATCATCGTTCTCTTTCTTTATTCTAGTAAACTTCGTCAATTCAACCCCTACATTCTAGATAGCATCCACTGTGTACACAGTCGTTAAAGTGGTTTCGGTATTGAAAGAGAGTATGCCAATATTCAGCACCGGTCTTTTTAACAACCAAACGTCATTTTTCACACCGGTTGGTTTAAATATCAAGAATATATCATATTTCATATCAAAATATTAGATTCACTTCAAAAATTATTTTGAATCCAAAATAGGTTATACCTTCATGTCAAAACTTTCATATTTAAATCAAAACAATTTAAATATTAACATTAGTTTAAAATAATTAAAATAGTTTGAATATTGAAAATAGTTTAAAAAAATTTGAATATTGAAAATAGTTTAGATAATTAAAATAGTTTAATATTAAAAATAGTTTTAATAACTAAAATAGTTTTTAAGATTGAAAATAGTTTGGAATAAATTAAAATGTTTTGAAAATTGAAAGTATTTTAAATAATTAAAATAGTTTATATATTAAAATAATTTGATTATTAAAGTAGTTTATATATTAAAATAGTTTATATTAAAACTGTTTCTTCTTTCAAAACAATTTGACCTTAGGTTCATATTCCAAATCAAAACGAATTCAATTTTTCGAATTCCAAATCAATCAACTTCATATTCAAAATTAACTTTAAATCAACCTCGATTCCAACAATTTCAAATTTTACTTCAAATTCAATTTAAATGGTTCTATTCAAATGGCTGAAAGTGTCAATTCAGATTCTCATTTTTGAACAATTTAGTTTAAATCCATTTCACATCCAAAACTTTGAAATTTCGATTTAAACCTCTTTAATTAAAGTAGATTCAAAGCTCAAATTAAAATTTAAATCTTTAAAATAATTCACTTCCAATAAATTCAAAATCATATCTCAATTTCCACTTTAAGATTTCAAATAAATCCTTAAACAACTTCAATTAAGCGGTTTCAATTTCAACTTTTCAAAGCTTGAATTAGAAAATAATTAAATTCATATAAATGTAATTCAAGATTTAAAACCATTTAATTTAATCAAATCCGGTGTCCATATAAAATTTTCTATCCTATGCCAAGTGATAAGTTATTTCATTTTTAATTACATAGATGGAAATGTTTGTGCCAAAATTGGACACAACACTCTTTGGATGTGTTTGAAGATATAAAATAAAGAAAGTAAACGTAAAATGAGGCAGATCTAATAAACACACCAATCAACAGATAAGAAAAAGTAAACAAACACACAATTTTAGAGTGGTTCGGCGTATGGCCTACATCCACTATGAAATGATTTATGTTTATTGATAATAATTCGCTGGTTACAAGTGGATTACAATAGTACAATTAAGGTACAACAACCATTTTGGTAGAGTATCGACGTAGCGAGTCCAAAAGTCCCTTTTCTAAAGGTCTAGGGCCACTGTTTATAGGGTAGGCAGCAAATATCTCGCCCGGGTCTAAGAAGACTTCTTCATGTGGGTGGGGCCATGGGATTGAGTTCAAGAGATTTTGACTCGATCTTGGAGCGATGCGAATTGAGTTCGTATCGATCCATAATTGGTACTTTTGGGCTGAAATTGATCATATACATTCTTGAGGTTGTAGGCAAGCTCTTATGAAAATTTGGTGGCACTTGGACTTGTGATCTCGAGTTATGATCGATGCAAATTTGGATTTTCAATGTGTTCGACTTCATATCGATACACGTTCGTATCATTCCGTTCGTATCCATGCTTGCACGTGCTGACCAGATGACATGGCGCTACATTTTAGGATCGATCCACTTTTAATGTCGATAGATCGAGTCTTTCTCCCTTTTAGGCTTCATTCATATCGACCTGATGCATCTCTTTCGTATCCATGGCCCTAACTTCATTTCATATCGATGCTTAAGGCCACTTCATATCGATGACTTAGGGGATGTTTTGTATCGATGGAAGATGGTAATTCAATCGACTGCCTGGTGACCCATTCGAATCGATTGTTGGCGGATTGATATGAATAGTGCAATTGGAATCGATACGATTTAGTTTTAGCTGATGGATATAGAGTAGATTAATGTGAGGGATATGAAATGGAGTAGACGTAATGGATACGAGATAGCACTAACAAGGTGGATACAAAATGAAGTGGATGTGACGGATATGAACCGAGGCTTTCTTCATGGATAAATACGAGGTTGCAGGTTGGCCATGACTACGAAGTGGATGGACATGAACAAAATGGCTATGAATGTATGATTCCAAACAAGGTTGCCTCTTCCCCTGGACACGAATCACTTATATGCCTAGATGGATACGAACTTGTAGGTATCTTCCCTGGTTTTGATTAACAAATATCTTGAGCATACGAACCCCTATTGACTTGAGATTTGGAACTCTGACCTTCATGGCTTTGCTTGACGTACCAGATCTATTGTAGCTCGATCTGGACTCAGGCAAAATTTATCAGTAACCATAGCGAACCTTGTAGGTAATCGATCTCTAGGA
Organism: Allium cepa; assembly: GCA_030765085.1. Classification (NCBI taxonomy): domain Eukaryota; kingdom Viridiplantae; phylum Streptophyta; class Magnoliopsida; order Asparagales; family Amaryllidaceae; genus Allium; species Allium cepa. The sequence goes on along the minus strand of CM060937.1, from coordinate 104,639,329 downwards.
CAGACTATCCTTGGTTTCTAGTCGAGTTCTTGGTGTCACGACCTTGCCACAAGGCGGGATAACATTTGCCTCACAAAGTACGTCTTGTGTGAACATGATGTGCTTTAATAAGTTGTAACCTTCTGTTTGAAAAGTTCTATCTGATTTGATGTATAATTGTTGTCCTTTTATCAAAATATGTAACCTTCGATTATTTCTCAATAATATAAATACTAAATTGCTGACAGCCAATGATTGCACTATGCATTGTTGTAACTAAGTGTCGAGTGCCAGAAATCTGTTGTTTATTATTGTAATTAGGTGAGCATTCAATTCCTATGATTTTTAAAATTTTGATGTTAATCCATTACACAAATAAATGCATGTTAACCTGACTCTCGTTAACATTTGCATGTTCATGTGAGAAATGCGAATTATGGATCTTAAGGTTAGAATCAACATTAGAGGGGGTGAATAGTGTTTTAAGGAATTACTAAATCTTTTTGAGTTTATGTTAATTTGAACGCAAATGTATGCAATATTCAGACACAGATATGATCGCAGAATCAAACACGGATGTAGAAATAAAGTAAAAGCAATAAACGAAAGAACACACTGGATTTTATACTAGTTCGGAGTTACGCTACATCCAGTCACGCACACAAGTACAGATTTCCTTTCAAAATAAATTGTTACAATTACACCCTCGATTTCAAGGCCACAAGGTACACCACTCCAGATTCACAATCCTCTTGGTAGAGATATTTGATTTTATGGGCAATAAGTTCACCCAATTGATTTCATAGGCTACAGTCACACCTTTTCTCACTGAATTTATTACAAAGAAGCCTATAACTCTGAATGGCACTGAGATCTTGTTGAGATAGTGATAGAGAATCAAACCAGAGATGATCTAGTTAGATTCAATGGTGATTTCGACAGAGTAATGGTAATATATATAAAGAAATGTGGAAGAAGAAAATGAGTGAAATCAGAGAAAATATGAATTTAAATTCGTTTAAAACCGTCCCTTTTTATAGTAGAACAACAACCATGTCCATTCGTGAAAGGATATGACGAATAGACACTTCTTTTGAAATTCGAATTTTTGAAATCAACTGCCACCTTGTCGACAGGGGTACCTAGGGGTAGTTGACAAGCCTATGGTATTTTTGATGATTTGTTTTTCTTTGAAAATAACTTCTATCTTGTACTAAAACTATTTTTAAACTTTATAAATATACTTAACTATAGTTAAAATACATAAATATTTATAGAGAATAATATTTTGATATATATAAAATTTTATTATAATTTTATATTTAAATCTAAGTATAAATACTAAAAGTTAAATATATTTTTATTAAAAGATAGTATAAAACCAAGGATAATTTGAATTCGAAGATAAAGATTATTTTGAGGCTAAAAGTATTTTAAAACCAGGATAGATGTTTTTGATTCTTTTAAAAGGAAGGTTTTGAAATCATTTTGAAAACAAGATATACTTTTGTAAAAACATTTGAATAAAAGTTAGTGGATACAAAACAGTGTTCCACTAGATTTTTTGTAGGTTCCATCCTACTTAGGGTTCCATCCCTTTAATAGGCTCGAAGTGGATTCCATTCCACAAATAAATTGGATTTTAAGATGCCAGTGTTTCTAGGAGTATTAATAAAATTCCTAATTAAATATTATTATTGAAATCTTAAACTCTTGATAATCTTGATACTCATGAGTCTTCAATCTTGATATCTTGAATCTCTATACTATACAGTATTCATTCTTGGTACCTGCATAGTTAAATCCTGCATATACATATATATATATATATATCTAAACTATTATGTTAGTATTTATATTTTATAATCTTATTCTAAGGTTGTTGTCATCAAAATCATCTTCTCAGGGACTAACAATCTCCCCCTTTTTGATGATGATAACCTTTGTTTATAAAATATTACTTCAGTCCTAATAACTCCCCCTAAAACTAAAATTTCCCCATAATCTATGCCTAACTATCCTATTTTATACTTCTCCTCCTTTGTCATCAACAAAAACTAACTCCAAACTATATAACTCCCCCTTATTCTTGTACTAAAATACCTGCATTAATATAATATTCAATGGAGTATATAATAGATAGATTAAGAAATAATTATACTGATAGACATGATAACTAATCAAAGATCATATAAATATCAATGTGTTTTTATACATGTTTTTCACACCAAATACCAATCCTCACCAAATAACAATCCACACCAAACCAAACCAAATCAAATCAAATCAATCCAAGCAATCAATTAAAATGAAACAAATCAATTAAATAAAATCAAACATTACCAGGAACTTCCACCCATCCTTCTTCTCCAAATATAGGGTCTGCTTTAATGGCATCCCAATTTTCATTTTCATTGCAGAGAGAGACTGGAGGATGTGATTCATTATCATCCTTGTGTAGGGAGGAAATCATCTATTATATCGCATCGAAATGCTTTTTTTGTCCTTGATCATCTGCATTGACTCAACTCTAAGTATCGCTGGTTATGAAGAATGAAAGAAAGAATATTCTTGAAAGAATTAAGGGTTTCTTCAAGATTCTCGGTTAAACTATGAATTGGATTGGCCATAATTGAGTTTGTGAGAAGAATTAGAGATAAAGTAGATAAGAAATAATTTTGAGTTATGAATTTTGGAAGAAATAGGTATTTATAGGTGTAGAAATTCGTTTGAAATGAATTGACATAAGGTAGTTATTCAAATTTCAAATTTAAAATGAAAAGTCATTTCTGACCAGTACATGTCGACATGGTCTAGCTAGGGTTGTCGACAGGGGTTAGTTAATTTTGATGACTTATTTTGATTTTGTGAATAATTGTGTGTGTGTGTGTGTGTGTGTGTGTATATATATAATATACTAACATTTATTCTGGAGATAGAATAAGCTAGATAACAGAAAAGTAATTCAATTTCATTTCATAATAGAACGATACAATGGTTAAACATTAAAAACCACACGAACATTCAAATCAAAACAAACTAAAACTAATACAACATGACATGAAAAGATAGAAATAGTTAGAGGATGACGAAGATAAAGATAATCCAAGCTTCTTGCTGACTTTGGAGAAAAACTTGTTCATCTTGGATGACATTTTATCCAATTTCTTACTAACGGACCGTTTAAGAATCCGTTGATTCTCGATAATGGTATTTTGATTTTTGAGAAAGGTTTTGTTGGTTGGATTAGGAGGATAGTCAATGCTTTCCAAAGATGTTTCACCTTCTTCTTCTTTTGTTTCCATTTCATCCCCTTCTTTTTCTTCCTCCTCCTCTTCCATCTCCTCATGAGCCAAACGCTCTTCCTTTTTGGCAAGAGTCTCATATGGTTGAAAAAAAAATGAAATTTTCATAGAGAAATGTTTGAGTAATTAAAAACCTTTCATGAAACAAATTCTTCTCCTTTGAAATCTACTCCAAAATAGTTAAAAATCCGAGTGAGATAGATTCCATGATACAAAGTGTTTTCACCCATTTCAAGATTTTTGAGACGAAATTCATCCAAAATAACTTGCGCCCAATTAATATCATAATTTCCAAAAATAGCAAAAAGTGCTTTACAAACTTTTGAAGTTGGATTGTTAAAACACCCCGATCTTGGGATCAAAGTATGTTATAAGAAGATTAACAATTCTAGCTTTTGGTCGAAAGTTTCGATTTTTGAATTCAAAGTTATCATTTCCTTCGAAAATGTGATGAAATGTATCATGATCATTTTCATCGATATTAAAACTAGAAAGATCCATTCCTGTGCTCTTGCAATTGAGAATGGTACCCAAAAGATCACAATTTAAAATGATTCTAGTGCCTTTGACACATTCATCATCATTTCCATTATAGAATCCACGGTTGAGATTTGCATAGAAAATTTTAACAAGATTTGGATAACAAACAAAATCATTTTGAGAAGAATCAATAAGACTAAAACTTAGTTGTTTGCAAAAAGAGAATCGATTTCATAAGTAGAGAAATCCTGAAATAAAGCAAACTTTCGGGGATGGACTTTTCCATAGTTAGCATAGTTGATATATGCTTTTATAACCTCCGTATCATTGTAGATTTGCTCTTTATCTTTCAGGAAATTCTCATTATGGAAAGGTTGCTTGAAGAAGCCATTAGAGTAGAGAGTAGAGATTTTGATATTTTGGAATAAGAGTTTGAATTTGAATCAGAAAGTGAAAAGTTTTGATGAGAGATAGTGAATAAATAGATTCTCAAAGGACATGTTCTCTGGTCAAAAAGTGACTTTTCAAAGAATTGAATGAAGCGAAAAGATGGAGGGAAATTTAACATTTTGAATTCAAATTTTGAATTTCAAATTTCTGTACCCTTGTCGACAACATGGTGGGGACCTTGTCGACAGGTGCCTCTGAATTTTTATGATTTATTTCTCTTAAGTATTTTAATATATATATATATATATATATTATTTTTAATGTTTATATATATATCTGGAATATTACTAGAATTATAGTATATTCCATAAAATATTATGATACTATAAAAAACAAAAAAAAATAAAAAAATTTTAAAAATAAAAATTTTAAAATTCAAACAACAACACCAATTCAAAATCAATCAATCAAGCATCCAATTCTAAGCATGCAATTTCAACAAATGTATTGTAAACGTGTACCTTTTTTGAGTTCGTTTCTCTGAATTCGTCGGAGTCGTGAACTGCCGTGAAATACATATTTAAATTATCTATCTTCTGATCATCATCGCTTTAAGACGAGTCTGAGTCATCTAGAGCAGAAATAAATGCACGTTTTCGTTTCTTTGCGAAATCATTGTTTATAAGAAGATTTTGCCTATCTGGTTACAGACAGTCTCTTTTGATATGGCATGGTTCGTCATAGTTGAAACATTTGATATTGTTTGGCACTACATTCTGATTTCTAGAGTTATTATAGTTGTTTCTCTTAAGATTATCTGTATTTCAGGAATTTTCGAAAATTCTTGGTCATAATGGCTATCTCTTCATCATTTTCGCTGTTTGAGTCTGATCCATTGGTCAATGCATTGAATGCCATTGATTTCTTTTCAGATGCTTTGCTTTCTCTTCTCTCAATCATTTGGACTTCAAACGACATTAGATTTCCAATTAATTCTTATATCTTTAAGGTACTGATGTCATTTGCCTCTTCGATCGCAAGTGTCTTTTGATCCCATTCTGGAGTAAGAGAATTTATGATTTTTCTGACTTGATCTTCTTCTGAAAATTCCTTTCCCAGGGATATTACAGAATGCACAATATTCTGAAATCTACTATACATATCTGAAATAGAGTCATTAGAATTAATTTTAAATCATTGAAACTGGTTTGTGAGCATGGAAATTTTGGTCTATTTAACTTTGCTTGTTCCTTCATGAGTAACTTGCAAAGTTTTCCAAATTTCATATGCAGACTTACAAACTGACACTCTATTAAATTCATTTCTATCAAATGAACAAAACGAAATATTCATAGCTTTAGAATTGTTTTGTGCAACGATCTTTTGCTCAGCAGTCCACTGTGCAAAATCAGTCGTGGGTTCAAAATATTCAATCTGTGTGATAATCCAAGTGTCTAGTCCTATAGATTGTAAAAATATTTTCATCCTACATGCCCGATATGCATAGTTACTGCCATTAAAAAGTGGTGGTCTGACAATAGACTGACCTTCTACAAATGAACAAGTGATAGGGAAAATAGAACAAGTGTTGGTAGTGTTGACAGTACCAGTGTTGGTAGCCATTTTGAAATTTTTTCAAAATTTAGATTATGAAACTTTGAAAACCTTGCTCTGATACCAAATGTGGGAAATGCGGATTACGGATCTTAAGGCTAGAATTAACACTAGAGGAGGGGTGAATAGTGTTTTAAGGAATTACTAAATCTTTTTGAGTTTATGTTAATTTGACCACAAATGTATTCAATATTCAGACACAGATATGATCACAAAATCAAACATGGATGCAGAAATAAAGTAAAAGCAATAAAGGAAAGAACACATCGGATTTTATACTGGTTCGGAGTTACCCTACATCCAGTCCCGCACACAAGTACAGATTTCCTTTCAAAAGCAATTGTTACAATTACACACTCGATTTCAAGGCCATGAGGTACACCACTCCAGATTCACAATCCTCTGGGTAGAGATACTTGATTTTAGGGCAACAAGTTCACCCAATTGATTTCACAGGCTACAATCACACCTTTTTTCGCTTGGTTGATTTCACAGGCTACAATCACACCTTTTCTCACTCAATTTATTACAAAGAAGCCTATAACTCTTAATAGCACTGAGATCTTATTACGATAGTGATAGAGAATCAAACCAGAGATGATCTAGTTAGATTCAATAGTGATTTCGGTAGAGTAATGTTAAAAATATATATAAAGAAATGTGGAAGAAGAAGAGGAGTGAAATTATAGAAAATATGAACATAAATTCGTTTAAAATTTCCCCTATTTGTAGTAGAACAACAACCATGTCCATTCGTGAAAGGATATGACGAATAGACACTTCTTTTGAAATTTAAATTTTTGAAATCAACTGCCACCTTGTCGACAGGGGTACCTAGAGGTTGTCGACAAGCCTAGGATATTTTTGGTAATTTGTTTTTCTTTGAAAATAACTTCTATCTTGTATTAAAACTATTTTTAAACTTTATAAATATACTTAACTATAGTTAAAATACATAAATAAGTATAGAGAATAATATTTTGATATATATAAAATTTTACAATAATTTTATATTTAAATCTAAGTATAAATATTAAAAGTTAAATATATTTTTATTAAAAGATAGTTTAAAACCAAGGATAATTTGAGTTTGAAGATAAAGATTATTTTGAGGCTAAAAGTATTTTAAAACCAAGATAGATGTTTTTGATTCTTTTAAAAGGAAGGTTTTGAAATCATTTTTGAAAATAGGATTACTTTTGTAAAAACATTTGAATAAAAGTTAGTGGATATAAAACAATGTTCCACTAGATTTTTCGTAGGTTCCATCCTACTTAGGGTTCCATCCCTTAAACAGGCTCGAAGTGGATTTCATTCCACGAATAAATTGGATTTTAAGATGCCAGTGCTTTCCTAGGAGTTTTAACAAAATTCCTAGTTAAATTACTTATTATTGAAATCTTGAACTCTTGATAATCTTGATACTCATGAGTCTTCAATCTTGATATCTTGAATCTCTATATTGTACAGTCTTCATTGTTGGTACCTGCATGGTTAAATCCTGCATATACATATATATCTAAACTATAATATTAGTATTTGTATTTTATAATCTTATTCTAAGGTTGTTGTAATCAAAACCATCTTCTCAAGGACTAACAGTTCATGAGTCATGTTATATTTTTTTTTCTTTTTTTGTATCGGATTTCGTATCGATCCTCTCCTGAATCAATGTGAAATTTGAGGTCTAACAGTGCTTGATGGTTGCTTTGGAGTATCAATCCTCTCCTAGATTGATGTGAAAAGTTGGAAAATTGTGTCCGCATCGATGCTGGTCGACATGGATTTGGTTGGTGTTTTAATATAGTTCATATCGATTTGAACCAATGGATACAAATGGATGTGGTGCTAGATGAACACGAGTTGAGCATCTCGTATCGATGAACCGAGGGATACGAAAGACTTGATGTTTATCTACTTCATCTCGATTGTTTGATGGTTACGAGTGGGGAGTCACTTAGGTAAAGCTTGGTTACGAAGAGGCCTTCACAGTAGCAGCATCAGACCCACCTCGATCGAGCTATTGGATACGCGTGGATTGACTCGTATCATTCAATAGTTGACCGTTTCAAATGGTAGGAGTGACTGGGAGATAAACGATCATCCCCTATGTATATATAGGCTTGTTACTTAGAAAAAAATTTACTTTCTCATTTCCTTACCCCCTTCCTTCGTATTATTCCCAACTGAAGGAAAAGCTACGGTACTTTTGCCTTCGAATCAGTTAACCCACTAATTCATTCGACTTGCTTGCTTGAATTAGGTAATTGACCTATACCAAACAATTTAAAATGACGAGATTCGAATTCTCATGCCATTCGATATGCATTCGTGACTGACCTTCGCAATGTGGTGGCCATGGATGGCCAGAGTTTGATGACGAGCACTGATAGCCTTCATGTTGATTGGGGAAGAAGGACTGAGGAGGGATATGAAAGAGTTGGAGTGATAGTGGTTCATCCTGGACTTTGTATCAGTGAAGGAGGGAGAAGACTTGTATCGACTTGGACTGGCAGTTATTCGCATTGAGTGAGTGGAGTGCTTAGTATCGGTTGGTGACGAATCTTTCGTATCAATTAGCCAATCACGTCTCTCATATCGATCGTTAATAAATGGCATACGTATCGATATCCCTTGATCAATATGAATTCTGAGAATGGAAACAAATAATTTGACCGATACGTCTTAGTGGCTTGCTGATCGATATGAGAGAGTTTTCTCTAAATGGGTACGAAATGGATAACTTAGCATTGATACGAACCATGGCTCCTTGATCGATATGAAATGGTGCTTCCCTGATCGAGACGAAGTGGACTTTGCTGGTTGATTCAAGTTTAAACTTTTATCTATACGAATTGCATTCTTGAATACTTGATTCTGACTAGCTTTTGCCTTGCATAATCTAACTTAAACATTCTATTGCATACTTAACCGCACTTTGAAGCTCACTGATGGAACTGTAATATGATAACACTTAAAAATTTCAATTTGAATCGATCTCCAAAGTTTGGATGGCACGGTTGAGATGGTCAATGATGACGGTCACTCCGATCGAATTCTGAAGTCTTGTCATTCAAATACCTTGCTAATCTTCGTAGAATATTCTTAAGTAACTCACAACACTGCACAACACATTCATGCATTTCACATTAGGGAGCACATAGGATTATTGTCACTTAACGATGGTTTTTGATGAGTATATTAGCTATGGAACCCGGGAGTTCATAGCAACAGGAGGCTCAAAGTCCACCTCTTCCGATAATAGAGATGTCGGCCATCGCAGTCGAAGTCATAAGTCCAGCTCCAGACAGGCTACCAAGAGAAACCTTTATTAGGAATCCACAAGATTATGTTCCATCCAATCACTACACCAAAATAGTGATTTTGCGACATTTCCTATTTGTTAATTTCTAACACTTATAAATGTTACAGCCTACTGACAATAAAAAAGTGCCAGGATACCTGAAAAGTGTTGGGAAATATAAATAATGTTTTTTATAAACTTTCCAACACATCAGTTATAATTTACAACACAAAAAAGTGTTAGAACAGTTGGTAAATTTGTAAATAACTCACTAAAAATTGGACCCTTATGTAATCTTGCATATATTGCATTTTCTAACGCTTTCCCTTTCCATCACCCCCGTCGACCGCATAATTTTTAATTAGATTAGGGTTACCCTTCGCGCATTCCATCATCATTTTCTGACGCTTTCCCATTCCCATTCCATCACCAGCGTTTCGCCATTCGCACATCCTCCAAGCTACCAAACATCCAACTGCTCTCTTCCCTCATTGCAAAATACAGAAAACTGCTTCTTTTTGACCCATCCAGCCCTACTTATGAAACGCTGCATCATTCGTCTAAGATTTCTTCGTCTACCGTTCAGAGCCACACCTACGACCCAAACAACATCGTCGATTTCACAAAGGTACGTCAATTTAATGTTCCTCCTACCCAAATTAGCAACAAATGGGTTTTCTATGCTGAAAATAGAGTCATTGCCCTCTCCCTTGCGATCCTCATGCTGGATCGCTTGGCCTAACTGGCTGTCTTGATCCATCTATTTCGCGGCTTTCAATACTCACTGAGCTGTTGTGAAATCAGAACTTGGTTTGGGTGTCCATATATTAGTTAAAGACGCAACCAATTGGAAGTTGGGACTCGTTGGTATTTGATATATTGTTCATCATACTTTAACTTAACTTTATTTGGTTGTGCAAGGAGATCTTGAGGTATCACCATCTTACTAAACTTACATTTAAGTTGTGTTTTGTTAAACTATTGTTTCATATTAGTTCTTATAATTAGGGCGGAAAACACTATGCAATATGGAAGGATCTATTTAGAAAACCCTGTTATTTATTTATGTTAATTGCTAGTTAGTTGGAAAGTAGAGAAGATATCTTCATGACTTGTTCTGGACGAAACGTTGTCTTGAGAATTTGGAACCCATCTAAAGATGTACCAAAAACAATCCATGAAATGTATTCACTTAAGGCAGCAAAAAGTGGGATGAGGAAGTCAGTATATTTTGCCTAGGCTTAGGCGAGCATTTGGGCGTGAATATGACCTTGATATGTTTAATATTATTATTGTTCCCGACTTCAACATGTAAGTTAGATATGTCCTCTTAGCTTGCGCAATATCTTCATTGACTATGAAAATTATTACATTTCTCTCTGTTGGCTAAAGATTAAATTGTTGATGCAAATAATTTCTTTTCCAATAAATTACTCGTATTTGTACCATAGTTCCTATGTTTGCATTTCTTTGAAGTGTTAATACCATCATTGTTTTAGATGCTGAATGCATGATGTGGATTTGATAGTATTCCTTCATCCATGTTATAATCCATTATTTCGAGCTCTTAGTTGATCTTTCTAATCTTTGTGGTTTGCAGGGAGGCCATGGAGAATAAAAGCTTAAATGTATGTTTTTTAATGTCCTTCTACCTTTTTCAAACCCAACCTACTTATGTCCCTCTTCCGGGTAGGGATTTCGGATCAATACTCGAATCCATCGGTCAGTGCTCCGAGCTTCATTCCCTTGCATTAAGCAAAAACTTCCTTTCAGGCCCAATCCGAATTCCGTATTTAATTACCTATTGGAAAGTTTATTGCTGTAGAGGAATACGTTTTTTAGGCCAGTGGTACCGTAGAATAAGGTGAGCATGCTAGTGGTGGATCTAAGCTAAAATAGGTTGTCTGGGAGTGTGTCGCCTATGCTGGCTGCCGCTAGAAGTTTATATTTGAATAGTAATAAATTTACCGAGGAGGTTCGTGCAAGGTTTGTGGAGAGATGGGTTGGAGCTGGAATGCAGCATTTTTCATTATGATTTTATTTTGATTTTATGTTTTCAGCTATGGATACGTTTTAAGTTTGATATTTTTAATGATGATCGGCCTTAGGTTAATATATTGTTATTTAATTTATTATCTGCATCAATAGTTTTATATTTTGTTGCATTTGTTTTACATATAAAGTTGTTCAATTGCCTTAGGTCAATATATAGCGGTTTATTAACTGGATTAGAGGTGTAATGGTACATGTTTCCTTGTAAATCTTTAGTTCAAGGTTCACTTCCATAATTCTAATAATCAGTCATTTATATTTCATCACTAATCGCTGTTGCTAAATTTGGAAGGATCTCTGCCATGCAGAACCAAAGTTGCTGACCTCCCTTTGGACCCTGTTTCTGCCTGATACTGATGTACTGTTGCCTAGGTACACACATTTTCTATTGAGATTTCATTTGTAATGTATTTTATTCTGTGATCCCAACATATTTGCGTTTCACAGGAAATATCAGGCGACCATAATGACTTGTTTACGTTTTGATCATGTAATGAAGGTAACTTCCTTTTGAACTTCTCTTCCTTATTCTGTGTATATTTATTATTGTACTGAAAGTTATTAGCTTAACAGAATGGAAAATGACTTCCTTTTGTCTTAATATTGATACGTTAAACGACTCATCATTATGGCATTTAGAGCTGATAGCTAAAGGCATATTGAGAAATGCTAGCAACACTCTACCTTTGAGAGAGCATTACTATACTCCCTTCCCAGCTTACCACTCCATCAATCTGTTATCATCGATTGCTTACCACTTCTCACAAATCAGCTAGCAAGTATAAGCAACTCTTCCCAGCTTAGCATTTCTCAAGTAATTATATAAACATTAATGATTGTACTATGGAACCCACTAATTTCCATTTCTTAAGATATATTTCCGAAAAGATTCCTAGCGGACCCTTCATTGCTTTCATAAACTTTAGAATATGTTTAGCATAAACTTAATAGTTCGTTTTTACTGGTAATTGCTTCGGGTAAAAAAAATTACATTTGTTAGGATTTTTTCCTGAAAGGGCTATAACAAGGGACTCAAACCTGAACTAATTTGGTTTCTAATGACACATGTTTCGCCAATATTTTTGTTACTTATACATGCATTATTGGATCTGTGTTTACAAATATCAAACTGGTGATGTACTGTAAGTGAAACAATAATTCAACCACGTATTTTGGATTTTGCCGGTTTACTTACTCATTATTTGGCATAGCTTTTCATTCTAGATGATACTATATATACACATATATGCACACTTGACTTTGGGTGTCATTTCTTCTAGTTACCATATTGGATTATTATTATTGGAATATGCATATGAATATTAAAAATAATTGGAATGTGGGGCTAGATAGAAATGATCAGTAGTTACGTCGATCCTACTTACTGAAAAGTGTTTTTTTGTGGAATGTGGGGTTAATTAATAGTGTAATGAACAATGCTGTGTTTGCTGTATTTTGCTGGCAAGATATGAGTAAGCTCATTTTACTCTTAATGCACTAATCAAAGATTCAAAGTTGATGGTTGTTGGATCATCTTTATTAATAAAATTCATTTATCGCACCCTTCTCTATGTGTACCAGACTTCTTATATAATTTCATGCAACTTCCATATAAATAAAGAAAGTAGCACTACTCTATAGCTAATCATATCATATGGAGCTCTCTCTCTTACAATCAACTGTCATACTTCTCTTCATATCTCTAATCCTATTGTACAAACTCTTTTTGATAGGTGGAGAAACAGTAGTTGTTACCTCATTGACTACATGTGTTATAAACCAACCGATGATCGTAAAATTCCTATCGACTTTTGCTGTGAAATAGTGTTGCGAAACAAATGCCTTGGACTGGAGGAATATCGTTTTCTTTTTAAAATGATAGTTAGTTTGGGCATAGGAGAGCACACTTATGGCCCTCGTAACATCGTTAGAGGCGACGAGGACTGCCCTACTCTTGATGATTCCATGTATGAAATGGATGAATGCTTTTGGGGGATGCTTGATGCTCTTTTCGAGAAGACATGGTTCAAACCCACTGAAATAGATGCTTTGGTGCTTAATGTCTCCATGTTTTGTCCTGCTCCTTCTCTATCAGCTCGAATTGTCAACCATTACAGGTGAATACAGTTAACCTTATATATGTAAATCTAGTTAATGTACACAAAACTTGTTAAAGCGTGGTTTCGTTGTTTTTAAGCTAAAAAGAAGTTGAGATCTCATGTCCTTAATGCAATTGTGTTTTCATATGCACATATCATCTCATCCTTTCATTAACTAAGCAAACTACAGATAAAGAAGATAGATGCACTGACGGGGACATGAGACCATAATAAATGAGGGCAAAGTATCCCAAATGCTAAAAAGAAAAGTTTATCATATAAAATATTGATGGGGTTTATCATAAGAAATAGTTTGCACTTGGTGCCCAGTGTTAAAATTCAACTGTAATACCTTACTGTTATCAAATCCTCTACTCTGGCATCCGAAGATGCTGTCAAACATATAAAATATTGATAGGGTTTGTTAGTTTCTTTGAGTTGATGTGCTATCTAGTAATCAGTCTTTAACTTTTAGACTCCTTACCATTCCTTCCTTGTAATTTAGTTTAATAGTTCAATTTGTGCTTCCATTAATTTACTCTATTCACACACACAAACACACACACACACACACACACACGTGTTTATCCTGTTGTTATCATATTTTTGTGAACATCAATTGGGTTAGATTCATAATCAGGACTGTCGTTAAGTAAGGAGTTGATTAGTGGTGTATTGGATGAGTATAGTTGCTGTGGGTACTCCCTGTTCAAGATATAATTTACTGTTGTGCAACTTAGATATTTACAGTGGGAAGCATGAAAGGGTTACTTTGTTTATATATGATAAATGTTTCATGTATGGTAGAGGGGAATAAATTATGAATGTAGAGATTGAGAATAAATAGCATTGTTAAATAAACATGAATCCTAATATTTACATGTTCTTCGTATATTAATTGGTAAGTCATATTGTTTATACTCTATAGGTATACATGTATTTCTTTCTATATTATATAGAGATGATGTGTCAATTTCTCCTTGGTTTTTATTGAAATTGCTTTATGCCTGGCAGATGTCACTTTGAAATCCCATGCTCGCCTTAATGTTTCTGAGACCACTTTTTCCTGGCAAGAGGTACACATTTGAAATCATCTTTCTTTCTTTGTTTTAAATGTCAAGGTAGTGGTCAATATCATCATTTCCTTCATCTTATTTGGCCCATTAGTTTGTAAAATTTCCCAAGATTGTTCTTATAAATTATTCCAAGTATAATTTAGATGTGTTGGGAACTATATTGGATAGACTGATTTAACCTTTAATTATTATAGGGTTACTGGATGGGTTTGCCTTAAATGTAAATGCAACCCAGTTTGCTTAAGCTGGCAGTGAGTTAAATCTCGAGTAAATCCCATTGAAATATTAATTATTTTAAACAGAACTTGATTTTGTTGGTAACATTCAAAGACCACTTAATGATGCAACTTGTTGGTGCAGCTGAACACGATTCTCAATTGCATTTGCCACTGAACCAAGTTGTTTAGTTGGAAATGCAACTGAACTGGGCACAGTGCTCAATTGTTGCAACTGAGCACTGCTCAGTTCATTTGCAAATGAAACTGAGCACTGCTCAGTTGCAAATGCAACTGAACTGAGCACTACCTAGTTGCATTTGCAATTGGAAACAATGCTAAGTTGTTGCAACTTAGCACTGTTCTTAGTGTGCTGGGTTTGTAATATTAGGTCTCAACGCTTTGTAAAACAAATACTCCTCCGTCATGGCACAAATTATTATAGAATTGTTCGTTCCTAGAGTATAATGCAACATGTTTAGCATGAACACTACTATCAACTTTACATATTTTGAACGATAATTTATATAAAATCAAGACCCAAGTTTATATTAAATGATGTAGCAAAATTGATGCAAATTGGGTTTGCAAACTCAATTCGCAAATGCTAATTGAGTTTGATTAACATGTATTTTGCATACTAAGTTTGCGAATTCGTAAATACAAAAAAAAATTAGAACCTGAGTCGTAACTCAGTCTTTAACCTTTTGATTTTGAAGGTATAAGTTTTATCGAGTGTTTATATTAAATGCAGGAACTTGAAGAATGACGCTTTGGATTGTTGTATTGGACGTTGAAGAATATTCAAAACCATTAGAGTTTGGAGTGGATGATCATGAATGGTTAGGTTAACCGTAAGTAAAACTTTAAGTGTATTTTGAAAAAATAAAATTAAAGCTTATGTTGTAAAAATATCTGAATATATGACATTGTGGTATTTTAGATATGTAAAGAATTTTTTATGATATATTATACTACATTTGCAGAGCGTTTAAACTTTGCATTGAATATGTATGATGAATTATTTGTGATATGGAAATCATTATTTACAGAGTGTTTATATTTAAACATTGCGTTTAAGTTATACATACATACATACATATATATATATATATATATGTTACTGAATAGTCATTTTCCAACACTTATAAGCGTTACCGTATATTTCTGTACCAACACTTATAAGTGTTATTGTATATTTCATTACTAACACTTATAAGTGTTACCGTATAATTCTGTACCAACACTTATAAGTGTTACCGTATATTTTGTTACCAACACTTATAAGCGTTACCGTATATTTAGGTACAAACACTTATAAGTGTTAGTAATACGTATGTTTGTAACACTTACAAGTGTAACAAATTTGGCCGCTTCATTCCTCACAGTCCATTAGCAACACTTAAAATGTGTTACTGAAATTATTTGTAACACTTATAAATATTAGAATTTTCCTGTTTTGGTGTAGTGAATGTTTTCGAAGATATGTTGGCGAGAATTTGTTTGAGGCACGGGATATCGTTAAATGATATCCGACTAGTAGGGACGAGCGATATGCCGCATACTCCTTTGAAGGGTATACCACTTTCAATAGACTTTCCTGCACAGCCGAGACACTCCACCATTCAATCAGTATATCCAGGAGGTATTATCTTATTTAGGGGTTGCCGCATCACAGTTGTATTCGAATGGGTACGCTTTGCTGAACAGCCTATTCATCGTCTTCATGGAGCACCCTTTCTTGTCCACGACTCCATAGAAAGTCAGATTCTTGTTCAATGTAAAGAGTCGGGGAGATAATCCCTCTTTCACATTCTTAGAGGGAGCCAGAAACTGTAAAATTGTGATTGGGACTTGAACCAAACTTAGCTACTTTAAAACAAATTGGTTCTACGCTCGTTTCCCGCCAGGATTCGCTAAACGGTGGCTAGATAGACGTAAGTGTTTCAATTCCTCCGGCGACTAATTGGTTATTACCCATTGATACCGAGCTTAATGGTATTTCCTATTTACTTCTTCTGTAACGACCTGTAAAATTTTCAATAATTTAATTTATTGAGTTAATAAGTTTTGGTAAATTAATATGAAAAAAAACCTTATTAATTTATAATTGAACGATGGTAATTAGAACTAACTAGTAATAATTGAAATGAAATTAAAATTTAGTAAAGTAATAAAATTGGTATACTTTATAAATTAATGTAAGAAAAATAATGTAAACATTTAAATTTATAAAAGGAATAATATGAAATAAATGACTCTTGAATAAAGATTGGGTATATAAGAATGGTAATATTTATGGTGAACAATTAAATCGCAAGTGTGAATATTGAATCATTAATGAGATAATATATTATTAATATAAATTGAAGTAAATCAGTGTTAATTAAGTAATTTTAACATTTGATTTGTAAACAATAATGAATTCATTAATGTGACTTAAAGTAATAGTAACGGTTGTAAGTTACTATTTAATTGGCCTATTAGTTTAGTTGTAACTGTTAGATTTAGGTATAAAATTTGAATATAAGAAAATAAGGGTAAGTGTGGTGCAAACAAATGAATTGGTATAATTAATAGTAATTGAATGAATTCAACATTAGGTAAGTAATTATAACAATTGGTTGAATATATAATAAACTTAAGTCTAAATTAAAGGGTAATGGAAACAGCAATTATAAGTAGTCTATTTAGTCTATAAATTAAATAGGAAATCTTTAATGTCATTAATGAGAATTAATGCAGTAAAGGGAGGTGTGAACGTATAAATTACGTAGAAACGTATATTTATTTATAAAGTAATAAATTGGTAAAAAGAATGGAACTAAGGTAAATTTATTTAATTGGTTTCAAACCTTAATTAATGTGTACAATTGACAAAAGTACACGTTATAAAAGTAACATTTATAAAAATCTAAGATGTAAATAGGGATGTATTATTGTAATGGAATATAAAACTACTGTAAGCACGTTTTTAGAGAAATAGTGGGCATAGTATAAAGATGGAAATTAAATCAAATCAAATTATGGGAATCAATTTTAATCAACTGGAATGTAATCTATAATAAATGAATTAGAAATCAATTGTATTCAAACGTAAACAAATGTTCATTAATGAGAGCAAGAACCGTAATTGTAAAATGTGAATGTAATAAAGCAATGGGAATGCGTATTTCATTCATAAGATAATATGAAAGAATGAAACCAATCTGAATGAATTAATTGAGGATTCAATCATAATAAAAGTATACATTTGACAAATTCAATATAATTGAAAATAACTGTTAATACAAAGGAAAGATGGATATTTGAATATATATTAATGTAATGAAAGATAAATGAATATTAACGAGGTTTATAGAGTAGTATAGTGTGACGACCCGCCTTATTCTCTACAATAAGACACATCATTTTTAAGAAAGAAAGGGATAGAAAAGAGAAAAGATAGAGAAGAAAGAAGAAACAGCAGCAGAATCCCAACAGCGGAACGAATAAATTATATTAATCATATAATATATACATAGTATCATATATATCAGAGTTACACAGCTTATACAACACATACTAGACAGTTATAAACACCTTTCTAGTTATACAACTAAATATACAATACAGATAAACGACTCAGAGAGCACACAGCGGAATATTATATATCTATACGCTGAAGCCTCCTGCTCCATTGCTCCTCCAGGATTCATCAAACCTAACCTAAATCCCTTGGCTACTCGTAAAAATTTGAGACCCAAGAGTTTAATAAAAATAGAATAAACTCCGGGTCAGACATGGGTCTGGTGTGAGTAAACGGTTTAAGTTGCTTAACTTTAAAAACCTTTTGAAAATAAAGGTATCACGTAAGACTCCCCACACATAAACATGGGTAAGTTTTTACCTTACGCTAACCAAAACATTTGATAGGAAATCCAGTGATATTATAATAGGGTCTAGGGTTTTCAAATAAAATACAGAAATAGCTAGAATGCTTGCATCTCACGTTCCAACATAGTTGGGAACATCTAAAACGTACAACACTTATTGGAGTTTGGATTGCATTTAATGGCAGGGCTACTGGGGTACCGCCCGTCACAGTACGGGGCTTAGATCACCGTATCGAGGATTACTCCCAATCCCCTGCAACACAAAGCCGGAACCATTCCTTACTGAACAGTTCTGAATAAGATAACCCCCCGGTTGTAGCTAGCAACCGCCCACACAGCCGAATAAAAAGGGATTCTAGACAGGAGTTCATCTCATCCTACTTGGGCATGACCCACTTAGCCTTGCTGCACCTCGCCTGTTTTAGCCATTCCCGATTGATGAGGCTTGAGGCTACGATTACCTTTATAGAACACATCCCTTAGAATGCTCATCGTCCACCTGATGATGTGCTGAAAGCATTCAATCCATACAAGTTCGTTCCGGGTTCGAACGAAACCGAAGGCATTATCCCGTTACACTCATTTTGGAATCACCCTCAGAGTTAACGATGATAACCCTTGACCCTTGCACTCTGAATCTTCATCTTCACTTGAGCTTCATGACCTATCGTTAATTTGGATCGATGTGGTTTTCGGATATCCAAATCTGGAAACCCAATCCCGGTCTCATCGAAATCCAGAACGCCATCTTTTAGGTCCAAGTTGTTTTAAAGTTAAAACAATTCAATTCTATTCTATATTCACACAGATAGATAATTCACACCATCATCACAAACAAATAATTCACATTATCATCATAAACAGATAATTCATATTATCATCATACTTCAACCAAAGCATCTCATATCATATATCACACATCACATCAGAGATATCAATCAATCAAGCCATCCAATATCAATCAGCCATTCATAAGCAATGATCTATTAATCACACCATCTATAATTAATTTAAAATGAATTAAATTAATTACTTCATCTTTAATTAATTTAAATAAATTAAATTAATTACTTTTATCACAATAAATCTTGCTTACATAATCATTAATTAAACCAATTAATTAATCATTATCTTATTTAATCAACCTTGATTAATTATCCCTTAATTACATTAAGAAATTAACCCTTAATTAATTATACAAATTAATTATCTTCAAACCATTAAGTAATTAACCTTAATTGCTTCATTAATTATAATTAATTACATTAATACTAAATTAATTACAATTAATTACCTTATAATAACTTATTATGGATTTATTAATCTTGACTAATTAATCCTTAATTATTCTCATTAATCACATTAATCAATGATCCTTAATTAATTACTTCCATTAATCAACTTTAATTAATCATAAAAAGTAATTACCATCATGTAATTACTTACCTTAATTAATTAATTCCTTTAGTTAGTTATATTAATCCTTTGATTAATTACACCAAGTAATTAATCCTTAATTAATTACAATTTATTAATTACCTTATAATCACTTATAATTGATTAATTACTCTTAATCAATCCTTAATTTCTCTCATTAATTACATTAATTAATGTTCCTTAATTAATTACTTCCATTAATCAACTTTAATTAATCATAAAAAGTAATTATCATCCCATAATTACTTACCTTAATTAATCCTTAATTAATTACAATAATCCTTTGATTAATTATACTAAGTAATTAATCTTTAATTACCTCCTTCAAGTAATTACCCTTTAATTACTTCCTACTAATTAATTACATTCTGTAATTATACATTAATTACATACCTTAAGTAATTACACTTATCTAGCTCATTAAGTAATTATACTTAATCAATCACCAAATGATTATCTTTAGTTAATCAACTCATTTGATTAAACCAAATTAATCACACTTATTTGATTAATTACAATTGGGTGATTCATCCCTTAATTACCCCCTTTTAAATAAATAAATTAATCTTCAATTATAGATTAGTTAATTCTTAATTATTAATTAATAAACCTTAATTTTCAATTAATAAAACTTAATAACAAATTAATTAATCCTTAATTAACAGTTAATCGATTCTTAATTACAATTAATTAATCCTAAATAATAGTTAATTAATCCTTAATTAACTTTTATTATAGACTAATAATTTCTTAATTATTAATTAATAAAGTCTAATTATTAATTAATAAATCTTAACTACAAATTAAATTCCTTTTTAATTACAAAGTAATTAATCTCTATTTACTGATTAATCAACCTTATTACTTGATTAATTTATCTTTAATTATTAATTAATAATCTCTAATTATCTAGTTAATAATTCTTAATTATAAATTAGTTAACCTTTAATTAATTAACTTATAACCCTTAATTATTAATTTTAAATAATTTAATTAAAACAATTAATTATTTTTAATTAATTCCTTAATTAATCTTTAATCATTATTAGTTAAATTAATTAATTAATTAAATTTAATTTCCTTAATTAACTTAATTAATTTCAACCCATTAAATCCTTAATTACCATTAAAACATTTTAACCATTTATTTTAATAAATTAATTTTACTTAATTAAATCATTAATTAAGATTTAAAACAAAATGTCATTTTAACTTGACAAATTAAAGTTATCAAAACTTTAATATACTTAAAACATTTATCAAATGATAGTTTTAAAAACTGGATTCAAATTTAATTTAAATCTTGCTTTTATATAAACCTTTTAAAAAAATCCATTCCTAGCTTAAATTAAAAATCACTTCAAATTTACTTAACAAGATTTAAAATTAACAAATTCAATCTTCTTAATAACATGTTAAAGAAAACATTTATATTTAAAAATAGAATTCAAAAACCCTATTTACTTCAAAGGTTAAAAACTTCCTTTATTTGAATTCAATTTTTTTTTATATAAAACTTTAAAAAATAAACTTTTGACAATTTCCTTTAAATCAAACCATTTCATTTTGAAACCTGAGAACCACTCGAGTCATTCCAAGATCACTTCTTTTTCTTAAATTTCAATAGATGGTTTAAATTTAAATTTTAAAAACCTGGAATCAAATCTATTACAGGTTAACACTTCAGCTACTCGAGTTCCCACTCGAGACATAACTCAAACGCACGAACATCTCTTCGAGCCACAACCAAACCCAACCACCAAAATTCTACAAACAACAAATCATCCTCATGCATATGCACCAGCACTGGAATCACCTTCCACCTCCGATGAACCCTCCAGCATAAAGAACTTCAATGTAGCAACCATCTCGGATCCTCCAAACGCCATCACCAGACTCAGATTCAAATTGAGCTACCCAGTTAAAAACTAGAATCAACAACCATGGCCAACATCCACTTCGAAATCACATCTCCAATCATCTGGCAACTTGCAACTCTGGCCACTCCATCTCCAATCATCCACGAACCCATCCCTAAAGTTTGATGCAACTCGATGCATCAGGGAAGTAGCACTAATCCCCTTTTCACAGTTCGACCCAATTAGGTTTACAACTTAGATTTCTTCACTGACGATGCACGACCATCAAAATCCTTACCTACCATTTTTGCTTGACAACCTGATCACCTAATAAGCTTCAACAGGAATCCCGACCTCTCCAGTCACCAAGATCATCAGAATTCGACCAGAGATTAAATTCCAGAAAACCCCAAAATTCACATTCAATAATTTACTTAAAATTGTGATTTTGATTTTAAAAATCATAAATTCCCAGGCCAATTCAAGTTATGTATTTAAATCAGAGAATTGTATCAGTTGATTTTTAACATATTTATAAAATTTTACTATAACTCTTGCTTTCCAGTTACTATATATATAAACATGTTTAAACTATTTTTAGATCCAAGTTCATACTTAAACAAACTAAATTTGTTTGAAAACTAAGGCCTATCAGAGATCAGAGATGAAGAAAGCAGAATTTGAACAAAATTTAACTCTGTAATATGAAACAGAGGGGAAACATGGATATAACAGACATGCACACTTAAATAAAATCATATTTCAAAATTTTACACTTATTTATACACATGCAGGCATCATCATCAAAGATATTTATAAGCAACAACCATAAATCTACTTAAGTTTTAAAATTAATCGTTTACCCACCTTATGAAAATAGAATCTTTGGGAGGAATTGAATTGAATCTGAAGCTTTTGAAACAGAAATGCTTTGGAGGCTTTAATTGAAAACAAAATTGCTTTGAAACTAGAATGTTAGAAGGCTCTGATTCACTTCAGGTGTTTTTCTTGCTTGAAAAACTGGGACATGATGATGATTTAGGACTTTGAAAACCTGTTTGGTTCCAGGCTTTGAGAAAATGGTTACAGGTTGATGACATTTCTCTGTTTTGAAGAATTTGTTACATGCTTTAATTCATTTCTAGTTTTAGAAATGAACTCAGCTTCTTTGATTACAGGGTTTAACTTGAAAATGATTACAAGTTTGTATTTGTTTTTGAGGAATGAATTCAGGTTTGAATGACAGTGTTTTGCTTTGAGGATTGATTATAGATTTGCTTTAATTTATTTCAAAGGAAATGAATTATAGGTTTTAAACTTTGGGTTAAGGAAGGAACTTCAGGTTTGAACTGAGCATTGGTTTCAGATTTGTTTTCTTGAGGAGTGAATTGAGGAAATAAAAAGAATTAAAGCATGAAGGTATGTGTTTATATAAGCTAATTTAGATTTTATTAAAATTTGAAGAATAATAAAATAAATGTGACACTTGTCTCTTGCCTTAATTAATTACTTAACACATGTTACTTAAGAGGTTTAGATCTCAACACTTGTCATAAGTTATTATTATATTATTTATAAATGATTTTAAAAGCTTTTAAAAATGATTTCCTAATTAACATATACATTTGTAAGTAAATAAATGTTTTTCTAATTTTATATAAATGCAATCTTTAAAGAAAATAGAATATAAACCAACCATGATTTAAATAAAAATCATACATAATATTTTAAACTCATTTTTAAATTCTAATTTAAAAACTTTTCTATTTATTCCTATTAAATAAATTCTTTTCCAAATTTCTATAAACAAATTTCCTTTAAAAAAATCATATAGAGCAATCTTATTTTAAATAAAACATTATCCATATATTTTAAATCCAAACTATATTATTATTTTTATTTTAAAGATATATATATATATATATTCCTTTAAATTTCGTTTTTAAATTCAAATTCAAAGTCAGTTTAAAATCCAAATTTAAAGTTAATTCAAATACACATATAAATATAGAAATCAATTTTAACAACACATTATTATTTATAAATAAATTTATTCTATTTAAAATCAATTTATAATCATAATTTAAAACATCACATTATTAATTGTTTGGCTATTTATATTTGAGAATAACAACTTTATCAAATTTAAACAATTTATTAAGAGATTATCACATTTTAAATTCCTTGAAATTCCGGGATATTACATTCCTTCCCCCTTAAAAGAATTTCGTCCTCGAAATTTAAAACAAAGATAATCCAAAGTTTTATTTTATTTCAACTAATTCAAACATACATATCAGCCATACATAACCAATCAAACAATTTCATCCAAACAAACAATTCAATCAAACAACTCCAGCTATCTGGACACAGATTCAGATAAGTTTCCTAAAATTATCTCTAGTTCCCCATATACAGACACAGGGATACTCGCTCTACTAAATCCAAACTAGCTATACTACTAAGCTACTGAGCTCCTACTCATCTAGATCTATAATCTGCACAAGATATCAGACCACAGACAAGACTGATCAACAGCTAAATCCTTCAGGACTACTAGTTCCAAAACCAGTGATGGATCAGACACGTACTTCCTTAGAGACACGTGAAATACCTTGAATCCCAGTCTTCCAAACTGGCAATTCAACTCTCTTCAGACAAAGCACTGATCCTTATAAAACTCAGAAGAATCCAATATACCTCGGAGCTAACCTCATAATCTTACCAAATCTTATTACTCCCTTCCATTGGAGAAAATCTCAACAGAAAACAAAGTCTCCAACTTCGATTCCAAATCCCTTCGTCTCTTAACCTCAAAACTCAACTTTCGATCCTGGGCTGTTTACAGATCCTTTCCGATCAGCTCAATCTTCGCTGATGCTTCTTGAAACAAACTGGATCAAAAATAATCCAACATAAAGATTCTCTCAAGATCTTCCCAAAATCAAAATCACAAACTCTACTCCATAAACATCTGTAGACTTCACACTTACTTCTCCTATCCGGAAAAGACAGAACATGATCACTCGCCAACCTGCTTCAGATCCTGAAAAATTCCAGTAGAAACTCTCTAATCCAAAATACTGCAACTTCCAGTTGCTTCTACTCAAGAATAGCTGCCACCTTGCTTCCGCTGCACAACTCTGATCGGGATCAGATGAGAATGTCGTCAATGAACACAAGCACAGACTAGACAGCATATCCCAGAAATAAGATTCAACAAATCCATAAAGAGAAAATTCAGAAGTTCCAAGAAATATAGAGCTGCTTCACCAAAACCCCATCCTAGGAGACATCCTTCTACCCAGCCGAATTACCGGTATCACTCCTGACATTAAGTCGATATAGAACTCAATCTCCAAAACAGACAAATCTATAACTTCCCTGAAGATATCCGAAAAATCTTCAAAAACTCCATAACTCCTACATCCTCTAGAGATGCCTCAAACCTAAGAAAAAGATTTTCCCAAGATAATCACCCAAATTATCGCTAGTCACTTTTGGGATCAACCCAACCTAAATTCCAAAGATACCGTTCTCTCTTTACCAATCAGAACAGCTTATCCTCGAGCAACTAATCCATCGAAGAAAGGGTCCTTTCTACTGCTTCTGATTTCCACCTCTAGAAAACCGCTAAGCCAAAAAATTTCTGCTAGGCTGCACCGTTGACACGGATGCTAAAGACTTCTTATCCAAAGCTCCTTGAGAAACTCGGACCTCTAACTAAACACATACATCCTGCTGAACTCAGCTGCGACACCGAAACAGACACACTTCCTTAAACTTGCGCCAAAAGAAAACATCTTCAGAGACATCCGTAGTCACTGCGTCTCATCACGTAGCTACTACTTCCTGAAGTTGCCAAGATACCATCACTTGCTTCTGCTTAACTGACAGATCCAAACTCTCAAAAATCTGCTCACACGAGCGCGACCAAACTTGCACTTCAATGATAGACTCTGAACCTTAACAGGTTTCCTTCAGAGATCAATGAAATCCTTACACCAAGCCGCAAAGCTTATTCGAGACAGTATTAGGTCTACAATATCAACAGATACACTTCCAACCTCAAACATTCAGACTCCAACCATTGGTAGTCGTGCTACACACTACTACCCTATCTACCTTTATAACTTATGTTGGAAAACCCGAAACAGGTAACCCAACAAATAGGTAGAAATATATATATACATATATATATAGTTATATATAAAAATTACAAGTACGCTCTCTCAAGAAAGACACCATTACAGAGCCTAGGTATTTGCTCAACCTATGCTCTGATACCAAGTGTGACGACCCGCCTTATTCTCTACCATAAGACACATCATTTTTAAGAAAGAAAGGGATAGAAAAGAGAAAAGATAGAGAAGAAAGAAGAAAGAAGAAACAACAGTAGAATCTCAACAGCGGAACGAACAAATTATATTAATCACATAATATATGTACATAGTATCATATACATTAGAGTTACACAGCTTATACAATACATACTAGACAGTTATAAACACCTGTCTAGTTATACAACTAAATATACAATACAGACAAACGACTTAGAGAACACACAGCTGAATACTATATATCTATACGCTGAAGCCTCCTACTCCATTACTCCTATTGATTTCGTCAAACCTAACCTGAATCTCTTGGCTACTCATAAAAATTTGAGTACCCAAGAGTTTAATAAAAACATAATAAACTCCGGGTCAGACATGGGTCTGGTGTGAGTAAACGGTTTAAGTTGCTTAACTTTAAAAACCTTTTGAAAACAAAGGTACCACATAAGACTCCCCATACGTAAACATGGGTAAGTTTTGACCTTACGCTAACCAAAACATTTAATAGGAAATCCAGTGATATTATAATAGGGTCTAGGGTTTTCAAATAAAATATAGAAATAGTTGGAATGCTTACATCTCACGTTCCAACGTAGTTGGGCACATCTAAAATGTACGGCACTTATTGGAGTTTGGATTCCATACAATGGCAGGGCTACTGGGGTACCGTCCGTCACAGTACGGGGCCTAGATCACCGTACCGAGGATTACTCCCAATCCCCTACAACACAAAGCCGGAACCATTCCTTACTGAATAGTTCTGAATAAGATAACCCCACGGTTGTAGCTAGCAACTGCCCACACAGCCGAATAAAAAGGGACTCTAGACAGGGGTTCATCTCATCCTACTTGGGCATGACCCACATAGCCTTGCTGCACCTCCCCTGTTTTAGCCATTCCCGGTTGATGAGGCTTGAAGCTACGATTACCTTTATAGAACACATCCCTTAGAATGCTCATCGTCCACCTGACGATGTGCTGAAAGCATTCAATCCATACAAGTTCGTTCCGGGTTCGAACGAAACCGAAGGCATTATCCCATTACAGTCATTTTGGAATCACCCTCAGAGTTAACGATGATAACCCTTGACCCTTGCACTCTGAATCTTCATCTTCACTTGAGATTCATGACCTATCGTTAATTTGGATCGATGTGGTTTTCGGATATCCAAATCTGGAAACCCGATCCCGGTCTCATCGAAATCCAAAACAACATCTTTAAGGTCCAAGTTGTTTTAAAGTTAAAACAATTCATTTCTATTATCTATATTCACACAAATAGATAATTCACACCATCATCACAAACAGATAATTCACATTATCATCATAAACAGATAATCCATATTATCATCATACTTCAACCAAAGCATCTCATATCATATATCACACATATCTCATCAGAGATATCAAACAATCAAGCCATCCAATATCAATCAACCATTCATAAGCAATGATCTATTAATCACACCATCTATAACTAATTTAAAATGAATTAAATTAATTACTTCATCTTTAATTAATTTAAATAAATTAAATTAATTACTTTTATCACAATAAATCTTACTTACAAATCATTAATTAAACCAATTAATTAATCATTATCTTAATTAATCAACCTTGGTTAATTATCCCTTAATTACATTAAGAAATTAACCCTTAATTAATTATACAAATTAATTATCTTCAAACCATTAAGTAATTAACCTTAATTACTTCATTAATTATAATTAATTACATTAATCCTAAATTAATTACAATTAATTACCTTATAATAACTTATTATGGATTTATAATCTTGATTAATCAATCCTTAATTATTCTCATTAATCACATTAATTAATGATCTTTAATTAATTACTTCCATTAATCAACTTTAGTTAATCATAAACAGTAATTACCATCCTGTAATTACTTACCTTAATTAATTAATTCCTTTAATTAATTATATTAATCCTTTGATTAATTACACTAAGTAATTAATCCTTAATTAATTACATTTATTAATTACCTTATAATCACTTATTATTGATTAATTAATCTTAATCAATCCTTAATTTCTCTTATTAATTACATTAAGTAATGTTCCTTGATTAATTACTTCCATTAATCAAATTTAACTAATCATAAATAGTAATTACCATCCCGTAATTACTTACCTTATTAATCCTTAATTAATTACATTAATCCTTTGATTAATTATACTAAGTAATTAATCTTTAATTACCTCCTCCAAGTAATTCCCTTTAATTACTTCCCATTAATTAATTACATTCTGTAATTATACATTAATTTCTTACCTTAAGTAATTACACTTATCCAGCTTATTAAGTAAATATGCTTAATCAATCACCAAATGCTTATCTTTAATTAATCAACCCATTTGATTAACCCAAATTAATCGCACTTATTTGATTAATTACAATTGGGTAATTCATCCCTTAATTACCCCTTTTAAATAAATTAATTAATCTTTAATTATAGATTAATTAATTCTTAATTATTAATTAATACCTTAATTATCAATTAATAAAACTTAATAACAAATTAATTAATCCTTAATTAACAGTTAATCGATTCTTAATTACAATTAATTAATCCTAAATAATAGTTAATTAATCCTTAATTAAATTTTATTATAGATTACTAATTTTTTGATTATTAATTAATAAAGTCTAATTATTAATTAATAAAACTTAATTACAAATTAAATTCCTTTTTAATTACAAAGTAATTAATATCTAATTACTAATTAATCAATCTTAATTACTTGATTAATTTATATTTAATTATTAATTAATAATCTCTAATTATCTAGTTAATAATTCTTAATTATAAATTAATTAACGTTTAATTAATTAACTTATAACCCTTAATTATTAATTTTAAATAATTTAATTAAATCCATTAATTATTTTTAATTAATTCTTTAATTAATCTTTAATTATTATTAATTAATTAATTAATTAAATTAAATTTCCTTAATTAACTTAATTAATTTCAACCAATCAAACCTTAATTATCTTAAGATAAAACATTATTTAATAAATATTTTAATTACCATTAAAACATTTTAACCATTTATCTTAATAAATTAATTTAACTTAATTAAATCATTAATTAAGATTTAAAACAAAATATCATTTTAACTTGACAAATTAAAGTTATCAAAACTTTAGTATGCTTAAAACATTTATCAAATGATAGTTTTAAAAACTGGATTCAAATTTAATTTAAATCTTGCTTTTATATAAACCTTTAAAAAAACCCATTCTTAACTTAAATTTAAAATCACTTTAAATTTACTTAACAAGTTTTAAATTTAACAAATTCAATCTTCTTAATAACATGTTAAAGAAAACATTTATATTTAAAAATAGAATTCAAAAACCCTATTATACTTCAAAGGTTAAAAACTTCCTTTATTTAAATTCAAAATTTGTTTTATAAAACTTTTAAAATTTTTTTTTAAAATTTCCTTTAAATCAAACCATTTCATTTTGAATCCTGAGTCCCACTCGAGTCTTTCCAAGATCACTTCTTTTTCTTAAATTTCAATAGATAGTTTAAATTTAAAATTTAAAAACTGGAATCAAATCTGTTACAGGTTAACACTTCAGCTACTCGAGTTCCCACTCGAGACACGACTCAAACGCACGAACATCTCTTCAAGCCACAACCAAACCCAACCACCGAAATTCTACAGACACCAAATCATCCTTGTGCATATGCACCAGCGCCGAAATCACCTGCCACCTCCGATGAACCCTCCAGCATAACAAACTTCAATGCAGCAACCATCTCCAATCCTCCAAATGCCATCACCAGCCTCAGATCCAAATTGAGCTACCCAGTTAAAAACTGGAATCAACAACCATGGCCAACATCCACTTCGAAGTCACATCTTCGATCATCTGGCGACTTACATCTCTGGCCACTCTATCTCCAAACATCCACGAACCCATCCCCAAAGTTTGATGCAACTCGATGCATCAGGGAAGAAGCACTAATCCCCTTTTCACAGTTCGACCCAATTAGGTTTACAACTTAGATTTCTTCACTGCCGACGCCATGGCCATCAGAATCCTTACCTACTATTTTTGCCTGACAACCTGATCACCTAATAAGCTTCAACAGGAACCCCGACCTCTCCAGTCACCAAGATCATCAGAATTCGACCAGAGATCAAATTCCAGAAAACCCCAAAATTCACATTCAATACTACTTAAAATTGTGATTTTGATTTTCAAAATCATAACTTCCCAGGCCAATTCAAGTTATGTATTTAAATCAGAGAATTGTATCAGTTGATTTTTAACATATTTATAAAATTTTACTGTAACTCTTGCTTTCCAGTTACTATATATATAAACATGTTTAAACTATTTTTAGATCCAAGTTCATACTTAAACAAACTAAATTTGTTTGAAAACTAAGGCCTATCAGAGATGAAGAAAGCAGAATTTGAACAAAATTTAACTCTGTAATATGAAACAGAGGGGAAACATGGATATAACAGACATGCACACTTAAATAAAATCATATTCACAAAATTTTACACTTATTTATACACATGCAGGCGTCATCATCAAAGAGATTTATAAGCAACAACCATAAATCTACTTAAGTTTTAAAATTAAACGTTTACTCACCTTATGAAAGGGAGAATCTTTGGGAGGAATTGAATAGAAACTTAAGCTTTTGAAACATAAATGCTTTGGAGGCTTTAATTGAAAACAAAATTGCTTTAAAACTAGAATGTTAGAAGGCTCTGATTCACTTCAGGTTTTTTTCTTGCTTGAAAAAATGGGACATGATGATGATTTAGGACTTTGAAAACCTGTTTGGTTCCAAGCTTTGAGAAAATGGCTACAGGTTGATGACATTTCTCTGTTTTGAAGAATTTGTTACATGCTTTAATTCATTTCTAGTTTTAGAAATGAACTCAGCTTCTTTGATTACAGGGTATAACTTGAAAATGATTACAAGTTTGTATTTGTTTTTGAGGAATGAATTCAGGTTTGAATGACAGTGTTTTGCTTTGAGGATTGATTACAAATTTGCTTTAATTTGTTTCAAAGGAGATGAATTACAGGTTTTAAACTTTGGGTTAAGGAATGAACTTCAGGTTTGAACTGAGCATTGGTTTCAGATTTGTTTTCTTGAGGGGTAAATTGAGGAATGAAAAAGAATTGAAGCATGAAGGTATGTGTTTATATAAGCTAATTTAGATTTTATTAAAATTTAAAGAATAATAAAATAAATGTGACACTTGTCTCTTGCCTTAATTAATTACTTAACACATGTTACTTAAGAGGTTTAGATCTTAACACTTGTCATAACTTATCATTATATTATTTATAAATGATTTTAAAAGCTTTTAAAAATGATTTCCTAATTAACAAATACATTTGTAAATAAATAAATGCTTTTCTAATTTTATATAAATGCAATCTTTAAAGAAAATAAAATATAAACCAACCATGATTTAAATAAAAATCATACATAATATTTTAAACTCATTTTTAAATTCTAATTTTAAAACTTTTCTATTTATTCCTATTAAATAAATTCTTTTCCAAGTTTCTATAAACAAATTTTCTTTAAAAAAATCATAGAGAACAATCTTATTTTAAATAAAACATTATCCATATATTTTAAATCCAAACTATATTATTATTTTAATTTTAAAGATATATATATATATATATATATATATATATATATATATTTCTTTAAATTTCATTTATAAATTCAAATTCAAAGTCAGTTTAAAATCCAAATTTAAAGTCAATTCAAATACACATATAAATATAGAAATCAATTTTAAACAACACATTATTATTTATAAATAAATTTATTCTATTTAAAATCAATCTATAATCATAATTTAAAACATCACATTATTAATTGTTTGGCTATTTATATTTGAGAATAACAACTTTATCAAATTTAAACAATTTACTTAAGAGATTATCACATTTTGAATTCCTTGAAATTCCGGAATATCACATATAGACTTAATAAAAGGGATTAGAATTGAATTAAATCAGTTCATTTGAAATTAATTATAACTTATGGGAATTCAATTCATAACAAATAGATTTATGGTAAGAGAATGAAATTAATTACTTTGCTAATTGAAATTTGGATGAATTGGGAAGTTATTAATGATTAGTATATAAACCAATGTTAATATGGATTTATTGGGAATTTAAACTTAAATTTTTAAATTTGATAAAAATACTGTGTTTACTCGCAATGACTTTTTATATTTTATTTTCTATTTCCCTGTGTTTGTTTCTCTAATTATTATTTTCTATTTTATTTGTATAAACTTTGAATATATTTATTAGATTTTTGATTTATTTTACTTTTAATAATAGCTTAGGAATTTCAAGAGATATAGGTTACCTATCTTGTTTATTTGTTGCCTTTTTCATTGCGTGCAAACAAAAAAAAATAGACAAGATTCTTTCTCCTTAAATTGTGCCTTTTAATTTGCTAGCCTTTTAATTTTATAACCTCTTTATTTATTCTTAACCATTTCTCACCTATTACAGCCGTGCATTACTCTATCAAATCACGTACAAAATCTTCCCAAATATCTCACTTCTTCATTTGCCTCTTCTGATTGAAAGATGTTACATAGGTTTCTTTTACTAAATAGGAAATAAATCACATTCATTCACTAGCCTCTTTATTTCTTGTCTTTTTATTTCCTACCTCCTTAATTACCTTCTAGCCGTGCATTTTATTTTCTTTAGGCCATGAGAAACTTTCCATTCACTTCATTTGTCATTTGCGTGCAAACAAAGAAAAATATACAAGATTCCTTCTCCTTAAATTGTGCCTTTTAATTTCCTTTCCATTCATTTTCTAGCCTTTACATCTCTAGCCATCCTCCCTCTATATCTTTAGCCGTTCATTGTTTCTATAACCCTAGCCGCCTCTTTTTTTTATTTACATGAAAACTTTCTATCTCATTTCCATTTGCATGAGAGAAAAATAAAACAAGCTCTAAATTTTCATGGCTTCTCCTTACTTTCTTCTTCCTTTTTCTTTTGATTTTCTCTTTGGTTTTCATGCTAGCTCTACCTCCACATCCTAGCCTACCTCTCCTCCTAATCACCATAACATGGCCACAAACATCCCTAGCCGTGAGTTTGTGATGCCTAGACCCTACCCAGACCCAATGGCCCAACCCACTTGGTGGTTGAAAGCAAGGTTATGTCCTCTTTTGAATCATAATTGCATTGTTTAATCCATCTTTTTTGTGTTGAATCTTATGATTTGTGTATTTGTTATATACAAGATATGGATCTTGACTCTCCATCTACTCAAAAGTTTGGTCATGTCTTGTCGTGCTTTGCGGAGTTTCAATTGTGTATTGTGAATTTGATTCTAGCTTTTAAAAGGTGAGTTTTATCACTCTAGACATATGTACTTATATTATTATGGAATAATGACAAGTGGATCTGCATAAATTGATATGTTATTCATACATGCCTATGATATGTTATATGATGTTAAATGCTATTTATATATTTCTTACATCATCTAATATATTATTATATGATATACTGTTCATTTTATTTACTGTATCATTATTGCAAGTTCCCTACCACTATGGGTTGAAATGATACATACCCGAACGGACTTTAGAGAAAGGAAAAATCATTATGAGCTAAAATGATAGGCTCAAGTGATTTTTATTGTGATTTATATTGCATTTATTTTACTTGGGATTGCGGGTTTGAAATGATAGAACCCGGATTTTTCTTTTAAATTACGGATTGAAATGATACATATCCATTTCACTTGACCTAGGTTAGAAAATATTATAGAGGCCCATGGTTATATTTTAAATGATATTTTCCTAAAAATTTACTAAATATTTTAAATATTTTCTGAAAATTATTAAGTAATTTGGAATTATAAATATATGAAAATTTTAACTTAATTTGATTTAACGCTTTAAAGTGTAAAGAAACATTCTTTGTCCATAAGTTAAAATTTTTATAAGTTAGTTGGCTTTGGATGGAGTTTAAAGAGTCTTATTTATGATAAATAACTTAATAATTAAGTTTGATTTAATTTGGAATCTTAAATCTAACCTAATAATTTTAATAAAGGTTATTTCCTAAAATGGACATATTTTGTATAATAAATAATGCAATTTTGAATAAATAAAATGAAATACATTTTATGGGACATTTGTAATAAGTTTATTTAACTTGGAATCATAGTTAAATTGATGTCTAAATGAATAGATCTATTAAGGAAATTTGATTGTTATATTAATTATGATAAATGTTCTTTGCGAAATGTTATGTTGGGTAAGACAAATAGTTATGGTTTTAAAATGGGAAAATGTAATTTAAATAATGACTTAACTTGGAAATTTGAAATTTGGTTTTAAATGGAAATATTAAGTTAAGCAAATAAATGGAAGTTTAATCTATTTATGAGATGGGTATGTTAAATAAATTATTAAGTCATTTATTGGAATAAAGGTTAAGCAATTTATCAAGTATTGACTTAACAAATGGATGTTTAATTTAAATTGGATATTTATTAATAAATGTTATTTTACTAAAATTTATAAGTTAAGTAATATCCAAATAAATTTTTTGAAAAGTGGAATAAGTTTGATAATTTAAAAATGAGAAAATTGAAGATTTAAGAATATGGCTTTATAAAGTGGTTTGATTTAAGATGATTTAAATGAATATTTCAAGTTTAATAAATTGAAGGAAATATTCAGTGATTTGACATTTAGGTTTTATTTAAATAATGTATGGATTTGGTTTGGAATTTGTATGATATATTTTATTTTGGTTTTTTAATGGAAATGATACATTGATTGGTTTTGAAATAAAATAATATATTATCTAGTTTTGAAAGTGGATATTATTTTGGAAAGTATATGGATTTAGAAATATTACCATTTTTGAAAATGGATATTATTTTGGAAAGTAATAATATTTGATTTTAAATTGTTTTGTAATTGAAAAGGTTTTGAAATAAATATCCATGGGAAATAATAACGTTTGGTTGTCAAAGAGACCGGTATCGGAAGTTGTCATACTCTCTGCTAACTCCGAAAACCACTTTAACAACCGTGTACACGATGGAGATTTCAGGATGAAGTAGGATGATAGCGGCGTTCCTTTGAGTTATATACGTGGACCCGACTTCCATGAGTTGGCATAAGGTGGCTAGAACAGGAGAGATTCCGGGCCAGTGAGGTAGCTCTTCTTATCGAACACACTCCTGCGATATCATATTCTGACATTGAGATTGATTTGGTGGCCACTTTTGAATTTTGATTTTGGGGGTGTGGCTCGAGGTAGGCGGTAGCTGTGCGCTATGCATCACCATCAGTCCGGATAGTAATTGGTATATCTACCCTGGCATTGCCTAGTTGTGTCGTGTCACTTACCCTAACGAGCCTTGTACGAGTTTGATTTGTGTCATACCTATGGAGCATCTTCTCGTAGCCTCCCGATCAGGAGTTACGCAGGTGTTGTATAGACTATTGGCACTATTACGTGTTAAGGGGAATATTGGGTCACTCCTTAACGCTATTTAAAAGTAAGTTTATTTTACTGTAGACATCATTATAATAACGAAATATTACTACATAGTAAATAGTTTAACGGATGCTTAGAGGATGGGCGGTCCCAAGCGTCCTTTAAGTTACTTATACCTTATATTACAGTTCGCTTGAGTTGCTTTACATTGTATAAGTATGTATGTCTTGACTCGAGTGTTTTGTGTTTTTCTTTACGCTCGGGTCAGACCGAGTGATACAGCATTTGAGACTCACCTTCGGAGTTGAAGCTTTACTTGATGATCCAGCTATCTATTTCATTCTAGTTATCTAGTTGATTCCGGTGATGTATTCATATTTATACTTGCTGATTCATCTTGTTACTTCTGTTGTATCTTGTTTAACTTTGATGTATATTTATACAACTACTATTTCTTTGCTTCCGCTGCATTATATAACTTTGTTTTTGTGATCTGCGATTTATTTATTTACTGCATATTCTATGTTTTGCCAAATTTTAAATTACAATTCTATATTTTGAAAAATTCAAGTCTGCCATTTGTGGATGCAAATGGTTGAAAATATCGGGTCGTTACAGTTGGTATCAGAGCTTTGGCTCTAGGAAAACTTAGCATATATGGTAAATTTGTTTGCAGAATCACTTTCATTCGAGTGTGAATCTCTTCCTTTTGACTCGGTCTCCTTTGAATTTTGGAACGTTCCCTGCGGTTCCGAAATCCATTCTTGTCCCTGACTATTCATCTTCTTTTGATTTTGGAGTATCCCAGAACTCCACTTCGAATGGCTTGTAAAGGGGGTGAAACTCCTTTACAATAGGCATTGAATCACCCCGGTTTAGATGCTAGTATCTCTTGTTATCCTGAATTCTATCTCTTGAGATCGAATGTAGATTTTCCTTAGAACTCCACATCGATCTAATTCTTGGAGTCACGGTTGACCTGGTTAAGGTTGCCCACGATTTATGTGAGCTTATCCATTTCCTTATTCGGTTTGTTAATCATCCCATCTTTTGTTTCCAACTTATTTTCAAATCAGAATTCTCTTTGATTGAGTTAATCAAATTTGAATCTCTATCCTTGCTTTGTAAATCAATTTTTAAAATGTTTTATATATTGTGTTGTTTGAGTTGCTGATGTTGATTTGGGTTTTCGATCGATTCGTCTGATCAACGTTATCGATAGGATCCCCAAAACACTTGAACAGAGCAAACAGACATAGTATTGTTTTCAAACTTAGTAAATGAATAAATTTTATATAATTATATCATATATGTATAAGTATAATTTTCTGAATTTTGAAAGTTAATTGAATTGGATGTTGAGAAATAGTATTTGACTTTGTATATCGCTTGTAACCATTAACTTTTGTTCATAGATATAAATAATTGTAATACAAACATTGTTATAAATTAGTTCGGAAATATAAATGAATTTAAACAAGTAACTAAGAATATAATTTCCGATAGTTTCAAACATTGTGTTTAAAGTTTTAAAGAGTGTATTATTTAAAGTATTTCGAGTAGAAATTTTTTTAAAGAATTTTTTTTATTATTTGTAAATCAGTGCTCTTTTCTTTGTCGTTGGAACATAATTTCGATGATGATTGTAGCATCATCGACATTCATTTTTGATTTTTGAAGTAATGAGACCATTCTGTAGTTTTGCTACAGTCTTGATTTGGAGAATTGATTTGATTTGGATTTCTAGAATATGACTTGATTATAATATATGTGATTTAAGAATTGGAGTTGATATATATTGTGTATATTTACTTATCTCTAAAATAGTTTGAAGTTAATCAGAAATTTAATTTTAAAATTTTATCTTAAAGGAAAATTTCAATTATAAAAGGAAATCAAATTATGAATAAATATGTAAGCTTGGATAATTTAATTAAGAAAATTTTTATTTGTATAATATTCTATTACATTTCAATATAACTTACCTTAATTATTAGAAGTTAACAATGTAATTGGATAATATACAATATAAAAGGGATTTTTATAAATAAAATTTGAGTGTTTATAATAAATGTTATATACTTAAATTATAGTTGTAAAAAGGATTAACTGAGGTAAATAGAATAAAAGGTTAATTGAATAACTTACAATATAAAATGGTGTTAAAGGAATTTTTAAATAAATTGGTATTTTTATTCAAATTAATTAATTTTGTAAATTTATTTGTTTATAAATTAGTATTTCGAATAAGATATATTGATTACTTATTTCTTTCTTTTCCTTTCTTTTCCTTTTCGGGGATGAAAAGTTTTGAGTGGGGGAGTGTGTAACAACCCGAAATTTTTTCAATAATTTAATTTGTTAAGTTAATAAGTTTTAGTAATTTAATATAAAAATAAAACCTTATTAATTTAAAATTGAACGATGGTAATTAGAACTAATTAGAACAATTGAAATGAAATTCCAATTTAGTGAAGTAATGAAAATTGTATACTTGGCTATAAATTAATGTAAGAAAACTAATGCAAATATTTAAATTTATAAAGGAATACTATGAAATAAATGACTCTTGAATAAAGATTGGGTATATAAGAATGGTAACATTTGTGGTGAACAATGAAATCACAAGTGTGAATGTTGAATCATTAATGAGATAATATATGATTAATATAAATTGAAGTAAATCAGTGTTAATTAAGTAATTGTAACATTTGATTTGTAAACAATAATGA
Source organism: Allium cepa (assembly GCA_030765085.1). Taxonomy (NCBI): domain Eukaryota; kingdom Viridiplantae; phylum Streptophyta; class Magnoliopsida; order Asparagales; family Amaryllidaceae; genus Allium; species Allium cepa. Next base: position 104,601,042 of record CM060937.1, on the reverse strand, counting down.
ATTCATTAATGTGACTTAAAGTAATAGTAACTGTTGTAAGTTACTATTTAATTGGCCTATTAATTTAGTTGTAAATGTTAGATTTAGGTATAAAATTTGAATATAAGAAAATAAGGGTAAGTGTGGTGCAAACAAATGAATTAGTATAATTAATAGCAATTGAATGAATTCAACATTAGGTAAGTAATTATAACAATTAGTTGAATATGTAATAAACTTATGTGTAAATTAAAGGGTAATGGCAACAGTTGTTGTAAGTCGTCTATTTAGTCTATAAATTACATAGGAAATCCTTAGTGTCATTAATAAGAATCAATGCGGTAACGGGATGTGTGAATGTATAAACTAAATAGAAACTTAAATTTATTTATAAAGTAATAAATTGATATAAAGAATGGAACTAAGGTAAATTTATTTAGTTGGTTTCAAATCTTAATTAATGTGTACAATTGACAAAAGTACACATTAAAAAGGTAACACTTATACAAATTTTAAGATGTAAATAGGGGTGTATTAATGTAATGGAATATAAAGCTAATGTAACCAGGTTTATAGAAAAATAGTGGGCATAGTATAAAGATGGAAATTAAATCATATTAAATTATGGGAATCAATTTTAATTAATTGGAATGTAATCTATAATAAATGAATTAAAAATCAATTGTATTCAAACGTAAACAAATATTCATTAATGGGAGTAATAACCGTAATTGTAAAGTGTGAATGTAATAAAGCAATGGGAATGCATATTTTATTCATAAGATAATATCAAAGATTGAAACCTATCTGAATAAATTAATTGAGGATTCAATCATAATAAATGTATACATTTGACAAATTCAATGTAATTGAAAACAACTGTTAATACAAAGGAAACATGAATATTTAAATATATATTAATGTAAAGAAAGATAAACGAATATTAAGGAGGTTTGTAGAGTAGTATAGACTTAATAAAAGGGATTAGAATTGAATCAAATCAGTTCATTTGAAATTAATTATAACTTATGGGAATTCAATTCATAACAAATAGATTTATGGTAAGAGAATGAAATTAATTACTTTACTAATTGAAATTTGGATGAATTGGGAAGTTATTAATGTATTAGTATATAAACCAATGTTAATATGGATTTATTGGGAATTTAAACTTATACTTTTAAATTTGATAAAAAATATAGTGTTTACTCGCATTAGCTTTCTATATTTTATTTTCTATTTCCCTGTGTTTGTTTCTCTAATTTTTATTTTCTATTTTATTTGTATAAACTTTGAATATATTTATTTGATTTTTGATTGATTTTACTTTTAATAATAGCTTAGGAATTTCAAGAGATATAGGTTACCTGTTTTGTTTATTTGTTGCCTTTTTCGTTGCGTTTAAACAAAGAAAAAAATAGACAAGATTCTTTCTCCTTAAATTGTACCTATTAATTTGCTAGCATTTTAATTTTATACCCTCTTTATTAATTCTTAACCGTTTCTCACCTATTATAGCCGTGCATTACTCTATCAAATCACGTACAAAATCTTTCCAAATATCTCACTTCTTCGTTTGCCTCTTCTGATCGAAAGATGTTACATAAGTTTCTTTTATTAAATAGGAAATAAATCTCATTCATTCACTAGCCTCTTTATTTCTTGCCTTTTTATTTCCTACCTCCTTAACTACCTTCTATTCGTGCATTTTATTTTCTTTAAGCCGTGAGAAACTTTCCATTCACTTCATTTGTCATTTGCATGTAAACAAAGAAAAATATACAAGATTCCTTCTCCTTAAATTGTGCCTTTTAATTTTCTGGCCATTTATTTTCTAGCCTTTACATCTCTAGCCATCCGCTCTCCATATCTTTAGCCGTTCATTGTTTCTGTAACCCTAGCCACCTCTTTTTTATTCACGTGAAAACTTTCTTATCTCATTTCTATTTGCGTGAGAGAAAAATAAAACAAGATCTAAATTTTCATGGCTTCTCCTTACTTTCTTCTTCCTTTTTCTTTTGAACTCTTTGATTTTCATGCTAGCTCGGCCTCCACCTCCTAGCCTACCTCTGCTCCTCATCACCACAACATGACCACAAACATCCCTAGCCGTGAGTTTGTGATGCCTAGAACCTACCCAAACCCAATGACCGAGCCCACTTGGTGGTTGAAAGCAAGGTTATGTCCTCTTTGATTCGTAATTGCATTGTTTAATCCATCTTTTATTGTGTTGAATCTTATTCTTATGATTTTTTTATTTTTTATATACAAGATATGGATCTTGACTTTCCATCTACTCAAAAGTTTGGTCGTGCCTTGTCGTGCTTTGCGGAGTTTCAATTGTGTATTACGAATTTGATTCTAGCTTTTAAAAGGTGAGTTTTATCACTCTAGACATATGTACTTATATTATTTTGGAATAATGACAAGTGGATCTGTATAAATTGATATGTTATTCATACATGCCTGTGATATGTTATATGATGTTAAATGCTGTTTATATATTTGTTACATCATCTAATATGTTATTACATGATATACTGTTCATTTTGTTTACTGTATCATTATTGCATGTTCCCTATCACTATAGGTTGAAATGTTACATAATCGAACGGACTTTAAAATAAGGAAAAATCATTATGAGCTGAAATGATAGGCTCAAGTGTTTTTTATGGATGCGAATGGTTGAAAATATCGGGTCGTTACAGCTTCAGTTCCTCGACCGAAGTTACTAAATTTAGGAAAATCATAAGGACCTTCAGGAGGTGTCGGGCGAGTTTAAAGAGATCGAAGCGGTGCTTACGGATGAAAATCTGATGGTCTTCGAGCCGATTGATGGGGATCAAAGCATCGAACTTGAAGGATCTCTCAAGGTAGCTCCAGCAAGACAAGCTAGACGAAGAGCGCCCGGAGTTGTAATCGCTAAGCAGGGTGGCGAAGAAGATATGCCCACTGAAGATGAACCCATAGCTGGGCCTTCAAATAATCCTGGACTTTCAAAAAGGATAAGGAAAGGCAAGGCAGTTACTCGTAAACTTCGCAAATCTACACGACGGAAATCAGTGGTTGTGTCTCTGCCAACTGTCGACGTTATAATTGCGGAGGCTCCTTCCTCACACATGGATAACCCCTTCGAAGAACTTGTAGATATTCCAATCCCAAACTATGTGTCGCTCCAACAAGATATCAGATTGGAAGAGCTTCAAAGCGCTTTAGATTTAGGCAAGCCAACTCCTTCGAGTACAGCCGATATAACTAGTTGGTCGGGGGGTTAACACATACATGTATACACTTCATGACATTAAATACTCAGTATTAACGAGTTATCCAATCTCTGAAGATAACTAACATTACCTTACTTTTAATTTTGCAGATTCGATGTTGAAGAAACCGTCTATGCTCAGCAGTCTCCGCGTTGCATGTGAATCTTCCAGTTCTTATAGGGAATCACATTGGCGTGATTCTGACTATGAATGCCACCACTCTAGTCAAGAGAGGGATTATTACGATAAAGAAAGAGCCGGGGAAAGGGAGAGGAAACGAGAAAGAGAAAAGGAGAGGCAAGATAGACGCCGCTCCCGATCACGCTCTCCTCCACCAAAGGTTTCGTTGCCACCTCCCAGTTTAGGGACACAGACTGTTGCGACTTTGCGCCAACTGGCGCCTACGGTAATTTTAGGACTCGACGAACATCGTCGTACGACCAGGGCGGACACCTCTATTGGCGCTAGTTCGGCGGTTACAGAGTTGATAGGTGAGAAAGCCGTTTGAATAGCCCAATTAAAAAGAGAGTTCCCGAACATATGCTTCCACGGCTTCCATTTTCCTCCAAATTTGATGGTGCTTCCAGATGGAGCAGAAAAAATCATTCATGATTATGTCTATCACGCTTTTGGCCAATACCGAGAGTGGAAAAAAACCACTAAGAAAGCTTCAACTATGGTGTTTGAGTGGACAAAGAAAATCAAAGAATTACAAGAAACCATCCACTAAAAGGATCGGATCGTCACAATGCTTACTAGAGAGAATGATACTTTAAGGAATTCTGAAACGGAGGCCTTGAAAAAGGTTAACAAGGCCAATAAGGAGTTGGAGCGAATGAGGCAGTAGAATTTAAAGTTAGTAGATGATATGGGCCACAGGAACGCCATAGTCACTGCTGAAAAAGATAAAGCACTCCAAGAGCTGGTAGAGCTTAAAGCCAAAAACCACAAAGTCGTTAAGGAAAAAGATGAAGCTAACAAGATTGCTCAGAAGGCCTGCGACCAAACCGTGGAGGCTCGGAACGAATAAGATGCGGCGAAGTTGAAAGCTCAGGCGGCCGAGGCTAGGGTTGAAGTTGAGGCCAGGGCAATAAAGGCCAAACTTGAGAGTGACATTGAAGATCTTTTAATCACCTACAATGTCAATGTTCTGAAATACCATGACTTGAGCTGGTTCAACGATTATCCAACTCACTTACATAGTGCCTGGCACCATTTTGGCCGAGGAGAAGGTAGAGCATCATACTAAATCCCTCGATGAATTCGAACTGGAAAACCGAGTGTTGAATGAGGAAGAGAGGAGAGTTCTCCATGACGCCACTGTCGCATTTGAGAAAGAGAAGCTCGCTACTCAGCACTTAGAAGTTGGAGAGGGCTCTGATGTTCAAGATCATAATACAATCTCTGGGATTGCTATGCCAACCTAACCTGAATCTACTTCTGTAGTTGACCCGCTACCTATGTCAGCCTATGATCTGGTTCGACCACAGCTATCTCTAGCCCGGGAGCACATGTCAGGAGGAACCTCGGCACCCGCCGTGAGCCAACCTGAGGAAAGTATTCTGAACATTTCTTAAACTCATTCAATGTTTGGAGTACCATCAAAGGAAATTTCTAATATTTTCTCTTATCTCCATTCAGTTATAGAAGCAGCACCGACCATGACTCTTGCAACTCGAGAACAAAACCAAGAGCGAGAGGCTATCATAACGGAGGCGACGATGACCACCACTATTAATGTGGCCGGGGAATTTGATGTGAGCGCTTTCACTTTTAACGAGAGAATGACGGATGAGCTCCTAGGAACCCACGGCGATCCACTTTCTGACTTGCATTTGTTATGAGTGAAAGTGCGTTCATGGCCAGCTCTTCGGCTCCAACCGCTAACATCCCAACTGATACTCAAGCAGCTCATGATGATGCAATAATGCCAGAAATTAGTGCTGAGATGGCAGGCGCAACAATAGGTAGCACCACAGGAGGTGGAATGGCAGGACCTGGCCCGGCCTCTTTACTCATGATCTCTCCGGGTGGCACGATTATCGTTACTAGGGTTCCCCTATATCCTCTCATATGGAAAGTTCCCCCGTCCCTTTGTCCATGCACTTTGAAAGCATCCCCATTTTGATGAGTTTGGAGGAGGAAACCATAACACTTCCCTCGGCCATGGACAAGCCTAGTAAAGGCAAAAGCTCGAAGCAGCATCATAGTGGCAGCTCTAGTGGATCGACTCCAAAGGACAAGAAGCATAAAAAGAAGAAGCCCAACGAGTAGGTGTGAAACTTGGCATCCCTTTTTTTGCAGATAGTTAGGAGCTTTCTCTTCATTCTTGTAGGACATGTATAGATGCGGGTTTGGCCCCTGCTAGTAGAATTTTTTGGCATAGACTCCTTGTATCTATTTTGCTTTTAAAGGATAAACGAAATAGAATTTCCTTCTATTCTTTGCACAACTCCAAGTTTATTATTTAAGTGTTGCATCATTCTAGTTTTCTTTCGACACACTTGTGAAGCATCAGTCTTTGGATCGGACTTGTGTTTGGTTGTTAAGTTCTGGAGTCATGGCTTCGGGTCATAACTAAACGTCAAGTCGATCCTCAACATTGTATTGTCTTGTTTAGTAGTTGGTACTAGAGTCATGCCCCTAGTCCTGGGGATGAGCTGAAGTGGTCGGACGGTGGTTGCTTTTCACCTTCAACGTTTTTAGCTTCATTTAATTGGAACTAAGCGGTAGAGAGATGAGTTCGAGTGGTCGGGTTACACTCGCTCACTTATTGACAATCGCATCCATACTCTAGGGATTGAACTCGCATGCGGGCGATCAATCACGCCTGCTTAATGTTTAAAGTTACGTCTACACTCAGGGGACTCAAGTTATTTTTCAAGCGGTCAGTCGCACCCATTTTAATGATCAGGTCTCTGGGGACTTAGGTTGATTTGTGGGCGGTCAGTCACACCCAGTTGAAGTTTGTACTCTAGTGCGCGCTCCGGGGACTTAGATTTAGTTATAGGTGGTCAGTCACACCTAGTTGAATTTTATACTCCAGTCCATGCTTTGGGGACTTAGAGTTAGTTGTGGGTGGTCAGTCACACCCATTTGAAGTTTATACTCCAGTCCATGCCTTGGGGACTTAGAGTTTGGTTGTGGGTGGTCAGTCACACCCGACTGAAGTATATACTCCAGTCCATGCTCTAGGGACTTTAAATTAGCTAACAGACTGTCAATCACATCTGTTTTGAGTTTTAGGATTTTGTTCGCACTCTAGGAACGATAGATTTATCAAGATCGTGATGGTCGGGTCACATCCATCCTGAGTTAACAAGCAAGGTCATTTGATGGACGAATCCACCCTCCTCGAGGTTGCACTGAACACGGGCGAATTCGTTAGGTGGACGGATCCACCCTCTTCGATCCCACATTTGTAAGTTTATACTCTAGCTCGCACTCTGGGAGCCGGAGTTGTTAGAGGATTGTCATGTATCAATCCTATTTGGCTTCAATGTGACAACTTGCCCACGAGCTCGGGTTTCACTTAGCGAGTGACCGGTCGTATCATAGTCACTCTCCATTTGAATAAGTCTCCCCGTAGGGTGGAACTTAGCTCTCCGTGCATTGTGGTGGTCACATGACGCATTTTAAGAATCACTGCTCTGGCTCGAAGAGATTGCATTTTATTGCTGAAATAAGAAAGTTTGGAAAAGTCAATTGCCTTATTACAAGTTCAAATTTCAAAATGCATAAACAAATTGCAAATGAAAAGCAGACTAAATGAATAAACAAAGCCCGTTATGTATAATAGCGATGAAGACTTTCGCTATTCCAAGCTCTCGACGATGTGAGATCATCAACAGTTGATAATTTGAATGTCCCATCTTCAAGTCTTCGTTCAATAACATATGTTCCTTCGCATGTTGGCTTCATTTGCAAAAGGACTGAGTAAATTCTCTTTAGCACGAGATCGCCAAGTTCAAAGGTCTGGGGTCGAACCTTGGCATTGTACAACCATGCGAAACTTCGGTGTGCGGCTGCCCTCAAATCAGCCTCTTCATGCTTCTCATCTAATAAGTCCAGAGATTCATCAAGCAATATAGTGGATCATAATATGTAACATGATGATAAGGTACCTCCAGTTCGACCGGAATGACGGCTTCCGAGCCGTAAGAAAGTGAAAATGGAGTGTCACCGGTCGTGGACTTGTGGGTGGTTTGATATTCCCATAGGGACATAGGAAGTTCATCGACCCATTTGCCTCTAGCTTTTTCCAATCGTTTCTTCATAATGGACTTTATAACTTTGTTAATAGCTTCGACCTGTCCATTTGCTTGAAGGTGTGCAACTGTAGAGATTTTCTTTTGGACATGGAATTGTTAATGGAAATTCTTGAACTCGACGCTATCGAATTAGGCTCCGTTGTCAGTGATGATGGTATGTGGGAGACCAAATCAACAGATAATATTTCATACCACAAAGTTGATCACTTTCTTCATCGTGATAGTAGCAAGGGGCTCGGCTTTCGCCTATTTGGTAAAGTAATCAACTACAACGATGGTGTACTTCGCACCACCTTTAGCCAGAGGTAGAGACCCAATACTATCGTTGCCCCATATTGCGAATGGCCATGGATTGATACGAGCATGCTTCTGATATCTGTCACATTTCCTGGCATGATTTGATACGTCGTGATTTACAGTCGGCCAATAATTACGGTATCGGAGCACTTTCTTAGCAAGAGCTTTCCCCTGGTGTGATCTCTACATTCTCTTTCATGCACATCATGTAATACTCTTTTGATTTCATCGTGGGCGATACACCATAGTAAAGGAACAGAGTATCATCTTCTGTACATGACTCCATTCTGAATAGTGAATAGTGAAGCCTTCCGGAAAACCTGTCTTTTCTCGCTCCTACGCTCTTGAACGGTCCCATACTCAAGATAGTTCCTGAATGGAGTCATCGATGATTCCTTATCGGGTATTATTTCATGTACCCAGTCGGTCCCTATTTGATTAATATTTTGGGAAGATAGTGTCTCAACGGGAACGAGTCCCATTTCCTATGCCTCACCGGTGCTGGCTAATTCTACCAAAGAATCGACCTTCTGATTTTGTTCTTAGGGTATGCAATAGATGGCAAAATAAATGAACTGATTCCATATTTCCTGGACCCGAGCTAGATAAGCAACCAGTCTCTAGTCTCTGGCCAGGTATTTCTCATGAACTTGGCACTCGGACAATTGTGAATCGCAGTAAATCTCCACAGCGATAATTCTTAAATCTCTGGCAAATCTGTGTCTAGTGAGCAGGGGTTCGTATTCAGCCTCGTTGTTGGTCGCACGGAAATAAAACTTCAAAACATAGCATATGGATCGGCCTTCAAGAGTCTCAAGCACAACTCCAGCGCCTGAGCAGCGGTCATTTGACGAACCATCGGTGTATAACTTCCAGACATATTTGGGAGATTCACTAGTTTCGGGCAAGTCCTCTGAGATAGTAAATTCATCGATAAAATCTTCCAGGACTTGTCCTTGAATAGCTCGCCTTGGTATGTAAGTGATCAAACTGACTCAACTCGATATTCCACTTGAGTAACATACCAGACGTCTCAGGCCTCGTAAGGACCTATCATAATGGCTGGTCAGTGTAGATAGTGATAGGATGAGCCTAGAAATATGAGCGAATCTTCCTCAAGGCAATAACAAGGTAGTAAGCTAACTTCTTCAACTTCGGATAATTTCTCTCTGCTCCGAGCAGTCGTTTGCTAATGTAATAGACCAGCCGTTGTATCCGATCCTCCTCCCGAATCAATGCAGCACTGATTGCGTTTTTTGACACCACCAAGTAGATGTGCAATCTCTCATGATCAATAGGTCTCGATAGAATAGGTGGCAAGGATAGGTGTTGAACTAGTGCTAGGAATACACATTCACATTCTTGGGTTCATTCAAAGTTCTTCTTTCCTTTTCTGATATTGTCAATGGATTTTGAGATGAACCTGCTCAGCGCTGCTACCTTACCGTTGAGGCCCTGCACTTGTTTTATGGTTCTTAGAGTCTTGAGATTTCGAATCGCCCAGATCTTCTTAGGATTGGCTTCGATTCCCCGAGCATTACCGATGAATCCAAGGAACTTTTTGGACACGAGCCCAAAGTGAAACTTCAACAGGTTGGGCTACATTCTACACTCTCGGAGGATGTTGAACATCATTTCCAGGTCTTTGATATGATTTTTAGAATCATGACTTTACAAGCATGTCATCCACATATATCTCCATAGTTTTTCCGATCTGGTTAGCAAATATTCGATTGACTAGCATTGGTAAGTTGCTCCGGTGTTTTTGAGTCCAAATGGCATGACTTTGTAGCAGTAAAGTCCCAGATCGGTAACAAAGCTAGGATGCTCCTAATCGGGTAGGTGCATGGGAATCTGATTGTAGCCGGATTATGCATCCATGAAAGATAAAAGCTCGTGTCCGACTGTTGGGCCTACAAGTTGATCAATCTGAGAAAGTGGAAAACTGTCTTTAGGGTAAGTTCTATACAAGTTTGAGTAGTCGACGCAAGCTCTCCATTTCCCGTTAGGTTTTCTAACAAGTACAAGGTTGGACACCCATTTTCGATATAGCATGTCTTGGATAAACCCATTCGACTTGAATTTATCTACCTCTTCCTTTAGGGAGGCGGATCTCTTTGGATCCATTCCATGCCTTTTTTGCTTGACCGGGACATGCCGTGGGTCAATATTAAATGTGTGGCTCATGATGTCCAGCGAGATCTCACACATGTCAGAGTGCGTCCAAGCAAACATGTTGAATCGGCGGAAATTCTATCGGATTAGAAAACCGTTGAAAAATTTAGAAATAAAAATTACCGCAAGCGCACGGTGTACGAATGTAGCACGTGGCGAATACGAGTCGATCCGCAGAGAATTGATGATTTTAAAAATTTTATTCAATCAAATTAAATCAAGGCTGAAGAGAATGTTAAACTAGAAAAAAAGAAAAACAAGCAAATGAAAATTGATAAAAATATGAGTGTTAAGATAATTTGGAGGCAATTTTCACTCTCTAGATCACATAAATCAACAAAATGAAGTTATGATCTCTCTTTTCTTGTCATTAGTGAATTAGTTGATGTACTTATCATAAGTATGGTATATTTGTGCTATTAGTTAGCTCAATATAAACCATCAAACTATAACACAACTACTAATACACTTTTAAATCTCATAAAATATAACAACAAAGTTGAAAGCAAAATCTATTTTAAGCATGGCCTATTAACTATTAATTAGAAATATAAGCCATCAAATTTTAATTTCAACAATCACTTCTTTGCCATAATCATATGTAGATAAAGAGGCAATTTTTGTTTTGTCTGTTTAAGCATAGCCTATTTGTTATGAACAACATAGACTATCAAATTCAAAGCTAAACAACAACATTAAACCACTTCAATCATTTTCATTAAGCATAAAAAGAGAGCATAAACATCAAATTAAGTTGAAGCTACATGATTAGAGAGCTTCATTACCCCTAAATTGAAGGGGTTTAGCCTCTCATATTTGTTATCATGTGAACAAATGTAGCTTGCAACATAAGAGAAAAAGAAGAAGAAAAAGAAAGCAAGATAAAGAAAAACTATTCTACTTGTATGAAAAATAAATCTACACTACAACATGAAAGTAAATAAGCATGAAAAGCAAAAGAACATGTATTGAAGTTGCATAAAAATTTCATAAAAGAAATGGCTAAGTATCCATGAAAAGAAAGAAGAGAACTTTTTTTTTATTTTGAACCTAAAACTAACTAAAAAGAGACTAAGGAAGAGGAGAGACTACATGAAACGTATGGGTATTTATACATGTATGAAACCCTAATTCATATTTTTGGGGAATCCCCAAAATGCCCATAAGGTAGTGTGGCCACCAAGTAATATTATCATGCCATAATCCCCATTTAAGTGTACATGAAGCCATTAATTCCATAAGCATGTGCATTGGCCTTTAATTTGTACATTAAGGTGGTGGGTAGGTTGGGTCCTCCATGTTCTTCACTTTGAATTATTTACATCTTCATTCTTTTGTATCTTCTTTGTGCATGCGTATTCCTTCATGAAACCACTTCTATTTGAGACCAAATTCCTATAAAAATATATATAAATTTCCAATTAATTTTTTCTCAAAGAAATATATGCACACAAATGACCGTTTTTCCCTTAGATGAAGATGAATATGTGGCAATTTGGAATTAATATGGATTTTGATTAAAACATGTTAAAATACCCAATATGACCATTTATTTAATTTAAATAGATTAAATATGGTGGTAAAAATATGCACATTTACATGCACATCAAAATATATCGAGGTTTGCCTGAACAAATACAACCAATCCCATGTTCATCTGTTGGATTAGCTGAGATTCAATCTTTATCATTCTAGAATCATCATCATTATCAATCGGAACATCGATCGTCGGCTCTGTCAAAGAAGCCTGACTGTCTTTAACTTCGTCCTCCCTTTCATTATCTCTTGAGTCAAGATCACTTGGTAATTGGTTGTGATGCCTGGGCCTAGGCCCAGGCACTAGCTGTTAATTATATGCAAAGCGGACGTAGAGAGACTCCTCTACGCCCTTTCCCTCCTCCTTTCGATGCGCCTCCTGCAACTCAGCAAAATAACAGGCCCGTTCAGCCGCCTGGTCTCCCTGCAAAACTCCGACTCCATTGTCGGTAAGAAATTTCAAACCCATACACCAAGGAGGTGATAGCAGCCCTGAACTCGGATAGGGCCGGTCAGCCCAAGAAAGTGTTATACGATGTATCAATATCCAATACAATAAACTACAGTATCCGGACTCTCGGGCGCTCTCCAACTCCCAACTCCACTGGTAACACTACCATCCCAGTGGGAATAGTCGCACTTCCATTACAACCGTGAATACGAGACTGATAAGGCTTTAAATCTTTCGCTCCTATCTTTATTTGATCATAGGCTCGCTTAAATTGTATGTTCGTTGAACTTCCACTGTCCACTAAGCTCCTCTTCATCCAAGCAGAACCTATCCAAGCTGAAATAACTAGTGGATCGATGGTGGGAGCTTCAATTCTTTCGGCATCCCTGTCATGGAAAATGATGTCATCTGTCATCGTCTTCTGTTGTTTGGCCGGAGCCTCGTCTTCCAAGTTACAACAACATTCGAAGTTCGCATGCATAATAAACCTGGCATATGACTACGTTTGCCTCCAGCTCTGATCCTCTATATGAGGACCACCACTAATAGTGTTAATCGCTAACCTTCCGCCAATACGCTCGGGTTCCTCTGGCCTAACCTGATTCGGTATTGATTTTGATTCGATGGGCCCGTGCCTCCCGCCTACTACGCCCGAATGAACTGCTTCAATTTTCTTTCTTGGATTAACTTCTCGGTAATATCCTGTAGATGACGGCACTCGTTCGTGTTGTGGCCATAACTGTCGTGAAATCTACAAAACTTCCCAGTTTGAATCTATTTCTCTGACGATTGCTTCAGATCAGGTTTCTTATATTAGATAGTATTACAAGATTGCAAGTACACATTCTCTAGGGATGTATTTAAAGGAGTATAGGTGTCAAACATGGGAGCTCTACATCGTGGTCCGCGATTCTAATCCTGCTCCTTTGATTTCCATCACCTTTCTGTTGATTCTTCTTATTCTGTATATTTAACCGCACCTTTTAAGGTTTGTTTCACAACGATATTGCTCTGGATTCCTTCTACACTAGGCCCTACGTCATCCTTTTTCCTAGACAATTTCGCATCCTCTCTCCTCAAGAACTGAGCTGCCTTGAAATAGAAACGGTCCAATGACGCAGGGGGTTCCCCAGCGAACCAATTGCCAAATTCAGAATCAGGATCGATTCCCTTAGTCAGTGCCAACAATACTGAATTATCATTAGGGTTACTAATCTCTAAGAAAGCGGCATGGAACCTTTCCAGGTAACGTCTGAGTGTCTCTCCAAAAGCTTGAGTGACACTGGACAAGGTATTAACATCTTTAGGCCTTATGACATGCGTGCGAAACTGCTCGACAAACTTCATAGCCAACTGGTCGAAACATGAAATAGATCGAGGTGGCAGGCGAGTAAAGCACGTAGTCACGATGCCCCCTAAAGAAATTGGGAAACTTCAGCATTTGACCACATCATCAGTCCGTGCGGCATTCATCGACCATTCATACTTTAAAAGGTGCTGGTTAGGGTCGGAGCTCCCTCCATAAATAGGTAGAGTTGACATTTTGAATCGCCGAGGCAGTTCAGTGTAGAGAATGTCATCGGTGAATGGGGTGTGACTTCGGGAGGTTCCCTAGTCATCATTGGTGAGGCCTTGGCTCTCACGGATCATCTGGCGGATCATAGTCGGGATATCCGGCATTTGTACATTTTGGGCATGCTGGGCCAAGGTGAGGTTTGGTTCCACAATGCGAGGACGGTACGGGCGCGGTCGATGGTCCAACCTCGCCTCCTTGGCTCTAGGTCTTCGGGTATATAGGGTTCAAAAGTATGATAACCTTGACGAAGGGTCGGATCCGTTTGGTTCTGAGTTTAAGCTTCCAAGTCGATGGCAGCGACAGCAGTGCACTTGTCAGTAGCATGATAGGGAACCATCCCTCCTTGGGAGGCGGGCCAGGTCTGGTGACTGGTTGATGGACCAACTCTCTCTTGTCCAACATTCAAAGTGTGTTGTGCCCAGTAGCCTGTACAAAACCTCCGTCCAGCCATAGCGGCATGGATATGTGATTGTAATAAGAGGAAGCTGAACTTTAAGTAGATAAGTAGGAAGCCTGCTCTCGTCTAAATCTCCTTCATCTTTCTCGGTTCAGCTGATTAGTTAACTCCGTGTTGGCATGGAGCTACTAGTTAAGCTGCTAGTGGCTTTGGGTCAGCTCTTGCATAAGTAGTTAGAACTCCTCCCTGGTGATAGGGCCTTGTGAATCTGAAGGTCCGGCAGCGTTCTGATATGCAGAGGGAAGTTGTGTGGGGTTCTACCTATCCCGTCCTTCTGGATCTACAATGGTTGAGGTAGTCCTTGAAGCGACCATAGTGAATAATGAAGTTATCTCCTAGACTTGATGCAAATCTGAATAGGAAGGAAGAACTTCTAGGCTTGAGATCTGGATCTTCTTCTTAGATTCTTGCAATCCGATATTGGCAGTAGATATAATGAGCAGGAGAAAAGCTAGGTTTTCTCGGTGAAAGGATCAAAGTGTTTATACTAAAATTGGGCATAACACTCTTCAGATGTGTTTGAAGAGATAAAATGAAGAAAGTAAATGTAAAATGAGGCAGATCAAACAAACACACCAATCAACAAATAATAAAAGGTACAAAAACACACAATTTTAGAGTGGTTCGGCGTATGGCCTACGTCCACTGTGAAATGATTGTTGTTTATTGATTATAACTCGCTGTTACAAGTGGATTACAACAGTACAATTGAAGTACAATAGAAATCCGGAAAAGTATCGGCATATCGAGTCCAAAAGTCCCTTTTATGAAGGCCTAGGTCCACTATATATAGGAGTAGGCAGTAAATATCTCGTCCAGATCTCAGAAGACTTCTTCTCTCACGTGGGTGGGCCCATGGGATCGAGTTTAGGTGATTTTGAATCGGTCTGGGAGCGATACAAATTGGGTTTGTATCGATCCATAATTGGTCCTTTTGAGCTGAAATTGATCAGGTACATTCTTGAGGTTGTAAGCAAGCTCCTGTGAAAATTTGGCGGCATTTGGACTTGTAGATCTTGTGTTATGATTGATGCAAATTTTAATTTTCAATATGTTGTTGACTTAATATCGATACGCATTTGTATCATTCTGTTTGTGTCCTAGCTTGCACGTGCTGATCAGATGACGTGGCGCTACATTTTAGGATCGATCCACTTTTAATGCCGATAGACCAAGTCTTCCTCCCTTTTAGGCTTCATTCGTATCGACCTGGTGCATCTCTTTCGTATCCATGCCCCCAAACTTCATTTCGTACCGATGCTTAAGGCCGCTTCATATCAATGATTTAGGGGATATTTTGTATCGATGGAAGATGGTAATTCGTATCGATCGACTGGTGACCCATTCATATCGATTGTTGGCAGATTGATACAAACAGTGTAATTGGAATCGATACGATTTAGCTTTAGCTGATGGATTCCAAGTAGATTAATGTGAGGGATATGAAACGAAGTAGGCACGATGGATATAAGATAGCACTGACAAGGTAGATGCAAAATGGAGTGGATGTGATGGATACGAACCGAGGCTTTCTTCATGGATATGGACGAGGTTGCGGCTTGGCCATAACTACGAAGTGGATGGACACGAACGAAAAAGCTAAGAATATATGGTTTCGAACAAGTTTGCTTCTTCCCATGGACTCGAATCACTTACATGCCTAGATGGATTAAAACTTGTGGGTGTCTTTCTTAGTTTTGATCGACCAACATCTTGAGCATGCGAACCCCGATTGACTTGAAATTTGGAACGCTGACTTTTCATGGCTTTGCTTGTTATACCATATTGATTGTAGCTCGATCCGGACTCGGGCAAAATTTATCAATAATCATAGTGAACCTTGTAGGTAATCAATCTTTGGGACAGACTATCCTTGGTTTCTAGTCGAGTTCTTAGTGTCATGGCATTGCCAAAAGGCGGAATAACAGGATATATATCATTTCAACCCATATTTAAATGACATAGGCATATATCATTTCAACTTATTTCTTAGTTCATTTCGAATATTACAAGTGATAATTTATAAGATGTCAAATAATAAATAGGGTAATAATAATGATATGTCCAAATAAATATATAGCCAAACATCCAACATATCAATCAATAGGCATCTAACTGCATTCAACATCCAAATCAACCAATAACACAACAGTTACTAATTATCAATTGTCGGTGTTTAACTAGAAATTAAATTCAATATTAGTTTAAATGTCAATTTAATTCAATATAAAATTTGAATTAATTTAAATGATAATTTAAACTAACAGACAGCAACCAATAAAATTTTATCACTTCATGATTTGAATTAATTAACATCAGAAAAATTATTATTGCATGAGTGGGTTTAATTACTCACATTTGATTTTAAGTTCATTAAAAATTCAACAGAAGTCCAAAATCTCAACGGTCTCTAAATTCAACCAAACTAGTTTCATATTGTCCGAAATTTCGATATGAGTCCAACGGAATAAACTGCACGTCAATTGGAGTTCGTATGCAAAATTTATTCAAGTTAGAAGTTTGAATTTTAAAAATTAAATTAAAATGAAGCCAGGGGAAAATATGTAACTACCACCATCTCCCTCAAACCCTAAATGACATGATCAGACCCATATCAGCTGTCGTCGTTTGACCGCCGATTGCTACCGCTACACATCGCTTCGCTCAGATTCGACCACGCCACGACTTCCCCTATGCCAAGTCGCGCCTTTTGGATCCATCGCAGTGCCTCCGCCGCCGCCGATCGAACCGCCGCCACTACCACTCATTCTCCAATCCTGGCGAATCTCTGCACCTATGACAAGATCAAAGCCGATGGATGAACTTGTCTTGGCCGCCTCTATGCTATAGTGCTCGCCGATCATCGAATGGTCAATTTTTGCCGTTGAACGACAAATCCTAGGATGAACGACCGAGAATGATTCACCAATTTCAGTACAAAAGGAGCTTCCAATAGAAAAATGAATTGCAGATACTGATTCTACTCGTCGAGATCTTCGCATCGATATATGATATGTTAGGATTTAAGCAGTTTGAATTTTTGAATTTGATTTTGAAATTGGATATTAGGTTTTGGGATATTCACCATTAGAAAGGAGCAGACTAGATTTCAAAGTACGTACAGAAAAATAGAATAGAAGGCTACTAGGGTATCATAATAGCTTATATATAGACAAAGATGGACAAGAATAGATGGAACAGATATCGATTGGGCCAAAGCGATAACAAAGGCCTGAAAAGCCCGTTTTGTTCCCAAAACGAAAATAGGTCATCCTATATGTCGAAATATAGGTTTTTAATATTTATAAACTCGATGAAACTAATTTCAAGCCCTAATTCTATTGTATATAGAAGTTAGCTTTAAAATAAAATTTATATTTATTTTTGTATATTAATTAAACAAATTATTATTAAACTGATTTAACCACTTTTAAATTCTAAATTAAAAGTTTTCTATCATCTTCTTGGTTGAACAAGAATTAATAATTTTTTAAAATTAATTTTTTTTGATGTCAAACCAAAAAAACTTAATTATTAAATTAATTCAAACATTTAGTCTCAACAGTAATAAAATACGTTCATTATATTTTGAATTTCAAACAAATTCTTTTATTTTGATTTACATATTTTCTTTATATTAAATCAATAATTCCCTTACGTGCTCATTAAACATAAGTTTTTATTTATTACACTCATTACTTCACAGTTAACGTCTTTTCTTATATTAGTTGTAATATTTTAATTATATTTAATTTCATTGATTACCAAACTAATTTCAAAACAGATTAAATAATGAGATGGGAAATAAAACAATTGTTACATTTAAGTAATTAAACACATTTATAAATTTATTGTTAACAAACAAGGGTTAATAAATTTACGTACTAAATAATTGATTTTTTATTGTATGCTAACATATTTAGAATATAGCTTATCCCATTCTTTATAACATCTATTATTATAATCGATGGAATTTACATTCAAACAGTTATTAATTATATTCAAATCAATATCATTAAATTATATTCTAGTATGCATTACCATCTTTACCTCATTGCAATTTGTCATTCTAAAATTCATTTAAGATCAATATTATTCTAGCTGTTTTTTTTATATTTATAAACCATAAATTTTAATTTCTAATAATATTAAATTCCAAAGTTTCATTTAATTTAATATTTTAAATGCCAAAAGTACGATTCGTTACACTATAACTAGTTATAGTCAAGAGTTTTAGATCAAATCTCAAATTAAAAAAAATGGTTCTTATAGAAAATAATTTTCTATGAGTAAAATTAATTTGGAGTAGAAGTTACATTTCTCATCCCATTTTAAATATCTTATAATATTTTATATAATTCTCGTTTGCAATACCTCTCCATGAAGCAGAGGCGACCAGGCCCCCTCTTTTTCCAAGCATGCATAATATACATCCACTCTCATACATTTGCTTTCTTTTCAAAAGGTTGAACCATTCAAAGGAAATGTTCGCCATAAGATCATACCGAACTCCCTACAAAAGTACTTTTGGTCATCCTTGACATTTGAGGATCCAAACAATTTGCAATGTATGTAAACTGATCAAATTGGCATTTTAGTGATCAAATTCCTAAGTCCATCCTATGCTATTAGTCTAATGCTATATCTAACACAACATGATTCTTATTGCAGTCAATTGTGTTGAGTACACGATCTCACATCATGGTTTACTTTCTCATATCAAATGAACTAATTTCATATAGATTTTATACATTATGAATTGCAACTGTTCACCATATAACAGTAATGAGAGATCAAATATGGATCAAATATCCATATTTTTGTATTACTAAATATTTCAAAACTCATAGAAGACAATAAATAGTCTCGAACAAAGGAAAATTTTAAGCAATTGGGACACAAATATTTTAGTAGTTCTAAAATATGTATCTTGCATGGGTCTCGAAGTGACGATGTGCTAATTTTTTCATCAATAAGTTTATTTTATATTTCAACGTCAATCTTAGTTTAGTTCATTTGTATATTTAACCGGTAAATGTTCTATCAAATATATTATTTGTACAAATTTATCGAAATAAATTTTTAACTTTATATAGCATTTGTTCTTATAATATTAGAATGGTTAAATTTGTTTATTTTGTTTTTCCAAAAGGCCCTTATTGGATTTTTATATTTCTCAAAAGCCTAAGAGTAATATAGAAATCATTTGATTTATCTAATGGGTGTTAGGACCTGCTTTCCTTTGGATTGTAACCTTGAGTTAGCTCAACAAATCATGAGCCTACAAGCGATAGATAACTCTTTATTGGTTGTAGCATATACAACTCCTAACCACGGTCTTTGTTCTAATCTCGACCTTAACCTTGAGTTTGCTCAACAACTGGGAAGAGATATTATTCACTCATGCCAACCATTTTGCAATGACCTAAGTATAATGCACGTACCTTGTGTTTCCTCAATAAATACATGCATGTATCTTACCTCATGTAGTCGGTATATTGATAGTACTATACATATCAATCCTGGCTTGAGTTTGCTGAATAACTAAAGAGTATGCAAGTAATCCATTACTATATAAAAGGTAGAGGATAACTTTATATGTTAGAGATTCATAATGTTTAATATATTATAAATTTCTAAGTGATACGGTTTAAGGAATAATATGTCTCTTATAAAACACCCTCTGTTTCAAGTGTAGGACACATCTAAAATCACGATATATGCACTATACGTATTTACTTACTCCAAAAATATGCTTTGGGCTTATTTTAGTTCAACTTACATTATTTTACATATATATAGCTGTATAATTTTAATTATTTTACAACTTATATAATTTAATTCAATTGTATAATGTGTATATGTAACGTATTTTATTAACTAAATCATATTTAGTCGATTTTAATTTTTATTACGAAATCATATGTAATTAGTTTTAATTTATTAATCAGATCATATTTAATTAATTTTAATTTATTAATTAAATCATAATTAATTAATTTAATTTATATAAAGTTTTTGAAATGTAATATTATTCATCTTAAACTATTTAAGACAAATAATTAACTGTGACATTTATAGTTTGTATATATATGCATATCAGTATATGTATACATTTAATAAATTAAAATTTAATTAATTAATTAATTAATTTACATAATTTATTTTAATATGATTAATTCAAAAAAATTAATATAATTCGTCTTAAAAATTTTAAGATAAATATATAACTATGATAATTATAGTTATGTGCACATATCAATACACACACATATATATATAATTAATTAACCTTTTAATTAATTATTTGATTTAATCAAATTAATCAAACCAATGAAATTTTTTGAAATATTTAAAGTTATTTTGTAACCTTTATAAAATTTCATTTTATATTATGAATTTACAATTTAAATTTATATATATTTTTAAATATTCAAATTGAATTTTGGAAATTATCCCAAGGTTCCAAATAGTTTGGACTTACAATTGGACTAACCAGTTGGACTTACTCTATCCATTGGGCCAGGGCAGTAGTCAAGGAGGGAACAATACTTGATTATCAAATCCCAAGCCTAGACACTACTATTCTTGACACCCTTCAGATAGATAGGCTTTATTAGTTGGTCCTAAAGTTGCTAATTTAAATTTTATAGACCATTTGAGCTCCAATACTACTGTTAGAATCATGTCTGCCTATAGTAGAGAAATAGGTTGATTTCAAAAATAAATTATATTCTGGATTATTTTGGGCTTATGAAGTCTAGTGGGTTGTATTAGACCTAGTCTGATTAATTCAGATAAAACCAATTTTATTTAATTTTCTAAATTATTTAAGTAATGAATTTAATTAAAATGATTTCATATAGTATTTGTGTATATCATTATACACCATATGCATATAATTTGCACATACATTATATCATATGGTGTACATGGCCAATTTCATATATAAGCAAATATTGGAATTTATACATACTACGTATATATATTACATACCGCACACAACATAGATTTTTGTTTTTGAAAATTGGTACACTTTATTATTAAAACCAATCATATATTTTCCTTATATGCCTCATCGAAACCTTGCAACCCCCAACCTAAGTAAGTATCTTGCAAGGGAAAAGAGCACATATAAGGTACATATATTAACAATACATGACATGCCAATGAAGTAAATATATGAAATACATAAAAAAACTTAGAAAAATTCAAGTCCTACCACTATCATATCAGACTCGAAAAGCCCATCGTATGCTTCTTCTTCGTTCCTATCTACTCGAATGCCATTAACCTATATCTTTCAAATCAATCACCCATCTTCGAAGCAGCTCAATATTTCTGACAATTCTCTCCATGATGCTTCTATTATCATTCACAATGTACATAATCTCCCTCTCGATCTCCTTGAATTTTGTTGAACTATCCATCTTTCGGTTGTGAAAGATCCACTTATCATGTTCTTACCAGGTATAGCAAACCATAGCTGCTAAAGCTGCACAAGCTAAATCTTGAATCTGACTCTTTCATCGAAATTTGGTCCTCAGCTGAATCATCTTATCCTTTATTGTAGGTAGAGTGCCAGGTACTATGTCTAGTTTAAATTTCATCGAACATCAAATATAACTTGTGTATGGACATTGGAAAAAAAAAGATGATGGAGTGTCTCTTCTTCCTTTTTTCCGCCAAAATTGGTCACAAACACCCAATTGTCGATGAAAGCACCCGTTTACAATCACAATCACACATAGCAAGTATATAGAGAATATAAAAGTGAAGTGCGCTCAAAATTTAAAAGGAAAGTAGTAATAACACACGATTTATAGTGGTTTGACGTTGTAGCCTACGTCCACTTTGAAGAGTTATCGTTTTATTGATGATTCTCAATTGATTTACAATAGTATAATTGATAATATTCAAATTACAATGGAGTTCAGTAGAGTAAACGTGTAAAAGAGCCAAAAGATCCCTTTTCAGTAGGTCCTAGGCTTCTATTTATAGGTGTAGGCAGCAAATATCTCGCTCAGATTTTGGAAGACCTTTTCTCCCACGTAGGTGGGCCCACATGATCGATCCTCGGTTGTTTGGACTCGATCTGTGATCGATATGAATGAAATTCATATCGATCAAGATTTGGTCCAATCGAGAAGAGATCGATTATGAATATTCTTGAGGTTTCACGCAAGCTCCTGTGAAAATTTGGTGGCATTTGGACTTATAGATTTTGAGTTATGATCGATGCAAGTTTGAATTTGTTGAAGGCTGTTGAGTTCGCATCACTTCTCTTCGCATCGATCTGTTCACATCGCTTCTGGACACGTGATGCCTGATGACGTGGCGCTAACTTTTTGGATCGATCCACTTTTTATGCTGAGTGACCAAGTCTCTCACTTGAATGCACCATGTTCGTATCCATCCATTGCTTTTCCATTCGTATCGCTTCTGTACTTCACTTTGTTTCGCTTCACGTATATATTGCTTGGTATCGCTTCACATACACATTGCTTCGTATCGCCTCACATATACATTGCTTCGTATCCATAGGTGTGGCTTCATTCATATCGATGATTTGAAAGCGCTTTATATCGATCACTGCATGCGTTCTTTGTATCGCTTCCTTTAATGGTATGCCTCGTATTGATAGGTTAACTGATCGATAAGAGTTAAGTTAGTGTGATCGATACAAAACATGACTTGTTGATGGATACGAACTAAAGTGCGCATGATGGATACGAAGCAGCATGCACTTGATGGATACGATCAAGTGCTCTTATTATGGATATGAAGCAATGCGCATTTGATGGATTCGAACTAGTGCTCACCTGATCGATACGAAGCCATGCGCATTTGATGTATTCGAACAAGATCGATATGAAGGAGGTTTCTTTTTGATGGATATGAAGTGGAATGTGCGTGGGTGGTTACGAACTGATGATTGCTTAATGGATGTGAACAAGATTATTGTTTGATTTGCATCGATCATATCTTGAGCATACGAACTTCGATTGAAATTTGGAACATTGGAACATTAACTTCCATAGCTTTGCTTGTCGTATCATGTTAACTGTAGTTCGATCCAGACTTGGACAAAAATTTTCAGTATCCATAGTGAACCATTGTATAACTAATCTTTGGGATTGATTACCTTTGATTTTCAGTCAATTCTTTGGTGTCACAGCCTTGCCAAAAGGTTGGATAACACTTCTCATATGACACAAGTAACCTATCAGTGATCACCCCAAATTTGCAATGTCTATCTTTTGTGTGTGGTCAGTTTAACATAGCAAGGTAGGTAACGAAGAACATTTTTTCCTACTATTCTTAGAGTGCCAAATTAAATCACACCAATCTCTTCTAATTCCTCGATCTTGAACTTTATCCCATGCTTTATGGAATGAAAACTGGCCACCTTCACTCCATTTATATTGGTCTACATTTCTATTGCCACTAATATGTACATTCTTAATGTCATTTTCCACTTCTCTGGTTGTTGCAAGTAACCTGGTCTGAATTTACCACTTTATATAATAGCCGATACCTTAATGTGATCATCCCCTATATCTTGAAACCTATGCACTCCCAACATATCAATTAGGCATTTGCAATTAATCTAGGGTTCCAACCATAGTAAAGTGTTAATACCATATGATGTAGCTTTGTTGAAGTACTGTCTAACCCATGTTCAAAACCTCAGTACAGATTTCCATGTACAAGAAGAATTATTATTAATGTGCATCGACCATAAATGCCTATCCTTACAATACCTACTTTTCATCCATTTACTCCATAAATTATTTTTTGTCAACAAGTTCCAAAGTAGTTTTAGACAAGCAACCCTCTTGAGATCTAAAAATAATTTGAGTCCAATACCTCCCTCTGACTTCAGTTTACAAAAAACATTCCATGCAACTTTATGCTTTCTTCCCTCTCAAAAAAAATCTGTGCATAAGGCATTAAGTTTATTTATAGTGAATTCTGGCATTTGATACACAAATATCCACTATAAAACAACAGGGGTTATAACTGAGTTGAGCAACTCAGCTTTGCCTGCAAAGCTTATGTATTTTGCATCCCGCTCCTACAACATTAATTGAACCTTTTGGAGTAAACTCTAACATTTCGAGTAATGAAGATATATGGAAGAAAATGGCACTACCAAATAAGTTATGGCCAGCGATCATTCCTTAAATCTAGTATATTTATAATAGCTAGTCTTTAAGGTGCTGTTTGGTTGAAATACAATCTACTTTTCATTGTATTAACATTTAGACCCGAATATATGCTAAGCTTATCGAATATATCCTTCAATGTAGTAGCCTCAGTCATACAAGTCTTACCAAAAACCATAAGATCATCAGCATAAAGCAGATGAGCACACACATACACACACATATACATACATACATATATACATATATATATCATTTGTCGTAAGTAAAGTTCCACTATTTGATTAATTCTAATGAAATATATTTTGGAATTTAATTGACAAATAATGACTTAAAACTAGAATTTAAAATTTGAATTATAAATTTTAAGGTCCAAAGATTGTTTAGAAATCTATTTTGGTAAAACAAATAATATTTGTGAAATTTTGGAACTATTTTGAAATAAAACAATTATTTTATAGTGATTGAATACTGAAAATTGAAAAGCAATATTTTAATATAAAAAAATCATTTTAAGAATAAATAAAATTTGGATAAAATTCCTTGAGCGGATTTTTAAGTGGATGTAAAATGATGGTTTAAAGGCGATTCGGGTTATAGGGCAGTTAGGGGTGCAGATTTGTTTAAAGAATTAAAAATAAAATAGAAAATATTTTATTAGACCACACTTGTTAAACTTATCCTAATCAACATTATAATTTAACATATACTCCTCCCTAAACCCTATAAATACATGCTTTATTCGTTGCTTTCTTCCTCTATATTGAATCAAAGGATTAACGTAGTTTATTTCCAACATCATCAAGAAAAACTAGGGTCTATTTCTTTAGTAAAAATTAAAACTAGGATGTGAGTATCACCTTTAATATTATTTTATAGTAAATATAAACATTTAAATGTACACTATGTTATAATCATCTGCATTATTATTTTTATCTCTATTAGCGATAAGCCTAAAGTAGTATATGTAGTGGAAAACTTAGCTAAAACCATCCCCGAAGTCATGTCAAACTCAACCACCGAAAGGCAGGAAAAGATAACCGAAACTAGTGAAGTTTAGGCACTTGGCCTAGAGATCATCACCACCAATTGACCATCCCAAGCATGAGAGGTCGATCGATTAGGTTGAATTCTGGACGGTGATGCCTATAACTTTGCCCTTTTTATTTTTTTTTCTAGTTTGCTTCCTTTGGTTTGTTTGTATCGCTTTGATGAATTTGAGCTAGGTTTATATTTCAAAAACATGATAAACCTCTTTGGAATCATGATTTAAAGTTTTCGTATAAGTTTTGAAGGTTATTGTATGTGTGTATTTTGAAGAGTATAAGTCCCAGAGCAAAAGAAGTGCATTCTATTGTAAGTCTTAACGTTATAGAATTAAGATTTGATTACTTTGAACTTTTGATTTTTTTTAAAATAACTTTGAAATATATATATATATATATATATATAACATTTTAGAAATTTTAAATTTGAAGATTTCAAAGAAATTTAAATAATTTGGATTAAATTCAAAAAGGTTTTTTAATATTCAGTTATTGCCAAGTTAAGGAAAATACTAAAAAAATGCATGTTAATTGATTTGAAAAACTCAGAAAGTATATTTGAATTATTTTGAGATAAAATACACATTTTAAGGTTAAATTTTGAATTATTAAAAATATATATTTAAACAAAAATATAGGATTAAATCCTATTTTAAAATAATACAAATATTATATGTTTTGAATAATATGAATTTTTGATGGTGTGTGGTTGCATTTATGGTGTTATGCTTGTTTATTTGTATTTGAATTCGAATTCCATTGATTATTACAAGTTATTAACTTTAAAATGTTCTTAATATCAATATTTGATGAATTTTACTATGTTGTGTCTTATCAATGCTTATGTTATAAATGGTATTATAATTGCAAGTTAATGCTATATTGCATGAATACGACATCCATATGTGATATAAAATGGGACACAATACCATTTCGAGAATAAATGCTATTCTGGGAGGATAAATACAAATGATTTTATATAAATTTAACCTACGAAGAAAATGAAACAACGTAAGATTATTGGAAGCTAGAATTCATCCTTAGTGATAGATTTAGGGCCGCATCCTGAATCATGATGACCTGGCCCCATCACTTATTATCCAAACGATATGTTACACGGACACAACCACAAAGATAGGTATGGTGCAAATAGGAAATGGGGAAGAGTTAAGAGAAATCTCATTGATGGATGCATTATGGAATGAAGGTGAAGATTATAGCACAATGAGTGTGAGCACCAACGATGAACGGGAGAGGATGGTGTAACTTATAGATCATGTGGGGGCATCCACAATATTTGATCAAGGAATAGACGAATGAAAAAGGTTGTGATCCGACTTGAGGCAGAGTCTAGTGAGAGTGAATAATGCATGAGATTCGCTAGTGACTATGTACCTCGTACATAAATAACTTGAGCGGTGAAAAATTTACTGAATAATGATTACAGCTTGTAAATACGAATAGAATATGATATGCTAATTGATTAAAGTCATTTTAAACAGTCCTAACAAGTGTATTTAAGTTGATATGATTTGATTTGATGGAAAGCCGGTGGGTTTAGGTTATGTATTTTGTGACATATTTATTTCTTTGAATATCACATATATAATTCGACATCACACGATTATATATATCTTCGTTGCACTATTATACTCACAGCTAGTTTCTATCCTAATTTGAGGTTTTGTCTAGCGACATCTTCTAGAGTCGGATTGAAGATTTGTTTTAAGGATGATATCATTTTCATATTTCGAATTTATTTCCTATGAAATTGAGATAGATGGAGTCTGAAATAGTGTTTATAAATTCATAGTTACAGTATATCTATACCATCATGGGCATGCCTTGTAGATCGGAGTTAGAGGAACTGTTAGAGTTATATGGAGAAAGAACACCCATCAGACCCATCTCGAGTTAGTAGAGTAATGTTAATATGTATGTAGGTACTATTTTATATAGTTGACTTATGGCTATGGTTGGATGTCATGGTTGGGATAATTTTGTAGATAGTCTATCAAGTGGATGATGCAGTGTATATATTCTGTTTTGATCGACGTCCAGATGTATTATAATTTTGATATGTATATTTTTGTTTCCGCTGTAATAATTTATCTATCATTAACTTATGATCTATGATGTGAATTACTCAAATTTCTGATCCACTCCTTCCAACTGCTTTGATCCAAGCTATCGAATGGTATGTTCCCTTTGATAATTCGGTCACTGGTGCCAAGACATCACATCGTTACTGCACCAAAATTGATACGGTACTCAAATATCAATAGGATTTGAATCAAACAATTATAGAGAAGATGAAAATGAAGAAAAAGAGAACCAAAAACAAAGTTTTATAGTAGTTTGGCAAAACTCCGGCCTACGTCCACTTAATCTTCTTATTTGATAAATTCTATCTAGAATGAACAATTCATAATAAATTTCCAAAGATAAACTATTAGATGTCGGGTTTACTGCAAATTTTAAGAGACAAACGAGAAGAAGATCGATCCTTTTTTAGTTGAAGGTTCCTTGCTTGTTATAGACAAAACCTAGCAAAAATCTTGTCAGTTCAGGCTTGAACGAGTCCTTTTCCCTGGATCTGAATTTCCAACACATAGAATAGGCCATCGCGCACAAATCCTAAGAACACAAAACCACTCGGTACTGACCATAATAGGTCAATATCGACCTACTTTATGTGTGCTAAACTTTGATCTTTGTTCCATAATGGTTCCTACCTTACCATGCAGGCAATTCAAGGTGGTGAAATAGATCGATGCTGATCTATTTGTGGTCGCTACCGACTTGTTTTCATGAGCCATAACTTCCTAGTTTTCCTCACATCGAATGCCTAAGTCCTAAGGTATGCAAATAAACACAATAGAAAATGATTAGTACCACTCAAAATAACCGGGTACCAATTTTTTTAGCTTGGCCCAGTCATGGTCAATTTTTTTGCATGCCCGCCCTTTGTCGTAGTTGATGTTCCTTAAGTCTCCAAATCCATTTCTACATCATTTCATAGTCTGGTTTAACTGTTTGAGTTTGCTTCGAGACCATGGAAAATTTCCCGAAAACACTCACCCCTACCCCCTTCCCAAAGTGTGCTTTTGTAAATACAAAGTGTGCTTTGATCAATGGCTCATATTCGGACTAGCGAATTATCATTTTTTGTGCTCTTTTGCTATTTACTCTATCAATTGCGATGAATCATTCGGTTCCTTTGGATTCACCTATAAATTAAAGGTCGTTCCAGGCCCATCGTAGGTAGAATCAAGTCCATAGCCAAGTGTCAATGCAAATCATAATCATCTCGCGTTCCCTTGGGATTTAACTATGGGGAAGTCACTTATCGAGTTATCACACATCATTAATCATAGGGTACATTGCCAATGATATGAACATTTCTTAAAAATCAGCAAGTAGTGTCTGACATCCTATCATAAGTGAGTTCAACAAAATCGAGGCAATTACTTTCATCAATCATTCAGTTTTTATTATAGAATCATTTCAAATCAGAAGGCATTTAAATCTTGAAATTTAGTTCTTGATCTGCTTGGATCATATAATCATAAATCTAGAGTGATCCCATTCGCTCGCTCATTGGCAAGGGGACTCAATATCCAAAGCATGTCCATCCATTCACTCTTCGATGAGGAGCCTTGTTATCCTATACAAGTCCATCCGCACACTTTCTAGTGAGGTGTCTTTCATTTCCTATTACATTGCCCCATCTCTTTGGTCGGGGAAACTATTATTTTTCTTTTTATTTATCAAACACTAGAGATAACTATATTTCAATTGTTAGCAAATAAATTTACTAACCCTAAGATTATATGGAAAACTTGGTTGTTCAAGAAGAGGTTCTATAAAGGCTCATCAAAGTTAATAGTGCAGCAAGAGTTTTAGTGATAATTCTTGATGTTATAGCCACTATTAAAAGTCATATATGCCAGGCAAATGCAGGTTTGAAGTCATATATGCAAGGTAAGATTAATTTCAAAGCTGTATATGCAAGGAAAGTTCAAGTTTGAAATCAAATAATTATTAAAATCGCAAGTCACAATCATGTATGTTATGCTGTGTCCTTGTTTAATATTCAAAATCATATGTGTACAAAATTCCAAAATTATAATATACACTAAAATCCCCAAGTTTATTTAAGGTTTACAATATAAGAAGTGAGAGGAGAGAATTCGGTCCTCTAAATGCAACCCTTATGGTCGTATTTATAGAGATGAACGACCCTCTCTTCACATCTTGGGTCTTCGTAAGGCTCCCGTTGGTGCTTAGCATTAGCCTCTCCACTGGTATGCTTTTGGCGGGATTGACCTTAATAAGGTTTGACTTCGATTATGCTAACTTAAATTTGGTCTTCATGGCTGGAAATCATATAAGAGAGGCGGCATTGTCTCATCCTTGTTGACTTCGACACTGGTATCAATTGACTTTGGTAAAGAAGGATACCTTTAAAGTACTGTGACATGTAATGCCGTTTCTTTACAATATGAAAGATTTTTATAACAGTTCATAACGAACTTGTCACCATGCTTTGAGTTCCCGTGGATGTTGATAGTGCTCTCTATCAACACTGCTTAAACAATGTCCTCGACGTGCTAACTTTCGGAGAGCTTGCAAAGTGAATGTTGCTTTACATGGACGAAGTGCCAAATAGTTATTATCGATGTGAGACAACCATGTGTGATAATGCCATCGAAGAGCTTATGTAGTGCGATGTGGATAGGATTTTGCATCGATGAAACATGTTATGATCACACTGACACTACCTAGTAACTTGAGAAGTGGGTTGTATTTGGCCTCTTCGCTTGCTTGATCACATGCGACATTGTGTATACTCTATTATGGTGCCCAACCTCTTCGACATTGATCTATAAGCATTTCGCTAGCAAAATGACTTCGATGTTGTTTGTTGAAGAAAAGTCATAGCACATCAAATCCTTCGATGAAAATTATAGTAGTAACATTTGCCCTACCTAGTGTAGAGAAGCCATTGACTTTCCAATTCAATAGTGCTGGAATTGTATGTTTTCCACCCTTTGGTCATCCTACGTCAATCTTAGTTATTCATTTTAAAACGATCTAACGACTCCAACTGCAAGCTCACCACGTCTTATAAATACATGGGCTTCCTTTACCTTCTTTTTGCCTCTAATTCAAAATACTTAAATAATAATTAAGTTTCCAAATTCGTCTATGAACTCAAGCTCTTTAACAGTAAATCTTCTAACCAAGGTACGATTTCTTTATAAATTAGTCTATTTGGCTTTCATTTTCGAAATCTTAATTAGTTTTTGGTCAAAATATAGAATGATTTAAATTATTAAATTTTAAATTTTAGATTTCTTTGTTTGACTCTAATTACCAATTCCATTAATCATTCAACTTATAACATCTTCTTCTTGAATTTTAAAATGGTTGACTACTTAGAAATGTTGATTTAGAAATTTAGGGCTTTTGGTTTTGAAGTAAGTTACATATTAGACCCGAAACCGTTATCATAACTCTGCTTCAAATTGGTATAAATGTTTTTTAATTGTTGGCTCATGTTTAAATTTCTTGGATTAGCTTGATTATAGAATCTGTCATTATTTTGAGTTCAATTAACAAAGAAGGCATTCATGACTTCAAACCTTACCATTTCAGCTTTAACCCTAATCATGTCGTTACCATTTATGAGATCACTGGGTTTCCATAAGTGACGTAAACCTTATATCATTCTTCTTTTTATTATCTAAAAGTTTTTATATTACAAATTATTAGTAAAACTCGTCGAAACAGTCGAAGTCATCGATTTTGCTATTGTTAGGATATCCTGGTTGATCAAAAGCAGTGTTACTTGGTTCAATATTAGTTTGCAGTAACAATTAGTACTCTTAAATTAATCCAGGTTGATAGTGTCACTATCATTCACGTCTCATTGACTAAGTCAAAGTGAGGTTGCTTTTAATCGAAAATCTAGAGGTTATTGACAATAAATTTTTCGGTTCACCTTGTCGACGCTCTTATTAATACCCATATTGATGATGTTTGCTCCGTTTAAATGCGACAGTAATAAGCTTATTAACAATAACAACTACCTTGCTTTTTATATTTCCATAACTATTCTTAATATTGTAAGTAAGGCTTTATATGATTTTGACACTGTTGACACCTTTTTGCTTTGGAATTAAAGACGATTATGAGGGTTATTTGCCATCAGTTTTAATATAGACTAAGTTCTATATTATATTACTACTCTCGACCTTCATATTATAACGGGTTGCAAACTGTTTAGCTCATATTCTCATGAACATCTCATGTTAATTTCCATCTTAGTTTTTTCATGAAGTTCTTTATCAAGAGTAATGTTCATGCCCCGTTAAATATTGTTATCAAATGTTACTTGAATGTCATTGTTTCATGTCAATATACTTACAGTCATTTTGGCAAATGGTAGAATATCTAAATAACAACTTCTAGATCTAGTATTAGCATGCAAGATTTTTTTAATAGTTCATGATATTTTCTCAAGTTTGGATTAATATCACGTAGCAAGAAAATGGAAAGTCGCCAGTCTGAAAAGAAATCTTCAAAGAGAGCCATCAAAGAGACAAAACCTTCACTCTCAAGTGACAAGAAAGAAGACCTTATTTCCAAGCCATCATATATCACCTCTCAGCCTAAAGTGGACTCGATCCTTAACCAATTTAGAATAATTAGGGTTGAAACTATCCCAGCAAGATCCTAACAGTATTTATAACCCACCTGAGTGACATTTCACCTTCTTCATTATACATACCGGATACCTACCTTTCCTCGATTTCTTCTTGGATACTTGAAGCATCTAGATATTGCGCCAATTTAGTTCTTACCAAATTCTTATACATATTTAACTTTCTTGGAAGTATTGGCTTGAGAAGCTGGTCTCCCATCTCTCAATCCCGACATGCTTCATTATATATATAGCTGGCCCTTCTAAAGTTGGTGATCAACCAGGCTGTCAATTATATTGGATACACCCTCATCCAAAAGGCCTAATTTCTGAGACTCTCAACAAGGAAAAAGTATGGAAGTCTCAATTTTTCTTTGTAAAAAGCTTCTTTGGTCTTAGGGGAACTTTTTCTATTATTGGTGAGCCTCTCTTTCTCTTTTTCTTTTTTTACCGATACTGGTTTAC
The DNA here is from genome assembly GCA_030765085.1 of Allium cepa. Lineage (NCBI taxonomy): Eukaryota > Viridiplantae > Streptophyta > Magnoliopsida > Asparagales > Amaryllidaceae > Allium > Allium cepa. The sequence goes on along the minus strand of CM060937.1, from coordinate 104,568,648 downwards.
CATTTTTTGTTGACTAGGATTCCTTTTTCAGACCATGTCCCCTAAAAGCTGAACTTAGAAGATCAAAAACCTGTATAGCCATTGACCAAAGCAGCAGGTGCAATTAGGTACATGCTCAGACTAATAATCCCGACCAAGCTTTGCCAATTCTCTATTATTTCTAATGGACATAAGAACCTAAGGGAACCTCCAATGGTAAAACATAACTCTAAGGGCAAGGGTTCGTTAGTAATGGGCAAGCCCGAACTTTTCGTCTAATTCCCCTGTTCAGCTTGGGATTCTTTATCAAGAGTGAAGTTCATGCCCCTTTAAATATTTTTATCAAATGTTACTTATGCATCATTGTTTCATATTAATATACTTATAGTCATTTTGGAAAATGTTAGAATATCTAAACAGCAATTTCTAGATCTAGTATTAGCATGCATGAATTTTTTTTATAAATCGTGATATTTTCTCAAGTTTGGAGTAATATCACGTGGTAGGAAAATGGAAAGTCAGCAGTCTGAAAAGAAATCTTTAAAAAAAGCCATCAAAGAGACAAAGCCTTCACCCTCGGGTGATAAGAAAGAAGACCTTTGTTTCCATGCCGTCATATATCATCTCTCATGCTAAAGCCGACTCCATTCTTAGCCAATTCAGAATAACTAAGGTTGAAGCTATCCCAACAAGATCCTCACAGTATTTGCAACTCACCCGATTGATATTTCACTTTCTCTGCTATATATACCGAATACCTTCTTTTCTCCGGATTTCTTCTAGGATACTTGAAGCATCTGGATATTGCGCTAATCCAGTTCTTACCAAATTATTATACATATCCGACTTACTTGGAAGTTTTGGCTTGAGAAGTTGGTCTCCCGTCTCTCAATCTCGACATGCTTCGTCATATATATAGCTGGCCCTACTAAAGTTGGTGATCCTCCAGGCCATCAATTATATTAGATACACCCTCGTCCAAAAGTCCTAATTTCTGAGACTCTCAACAGGGAAAAAGTATGGGAGATTCAATTTTTCTTTGTAAAATGCTTCTTCGAACTTAGGGGAACTTTTTCTACTGTTGATGAGCCTTCCTTTTTCTTTTTCTTTCTTTGCCCATACCGATTTACCATTTTTTGTTGACTGGTATTCCTTTTTTAGACCCTGTCCCAAAAAAGTTGTACTTAGAAGATCAAAAATTTATATAGTCATTGACCAACGTAGCAGGTGCGATAAGGGACATGCTTAGATGACTAATCTCGATAAAGCTTTGCCAATACTCTATTATTTCCAATGTACATAGGATCTTAGGGGAACCTCCAATGGTAAAACGTAACTTCAAGGGCAAGGGTTCATTAGTGATGGGAAAGCCTGAAACTTTTTTCATCTGTTTCCCCTGTTCAGCTTGGGATTCCTAAAAGGTATCATTGCAATCACTAGAAATTTATTATAATATCATCTCACAAATTTATTCCTTTGGTCCAGAATCATCCTTTTTGGTTGTTGCTCCCACAGGAAAGGAAGTAACCGTTGACACCTCTAGAGATAAATCAAATAAGGACAATGCCTCTGTTTCAGTTCAAGCTCCCAAGTCTCAATCTCTTAAAGAGGCTATTTCTAGTTTGTTTTATCTTGTCAAAAGAAAGATGGTTGATAGTTCTGTTGTTGCGTCAACTCCTAGCAAAAAGCCAATGGTTGGGGACATGCAAGTCCTAAACATTATATAAGAAGAAGGGTCGGTTGTACTGACTCAAAACTGATATTCCAAATCTTGATGCAGCCGAAGACAAAATGAATCTTAATGTTGTCATAAAAGAGACCCAGCAGTTGATTGAAGCAGAAGGTTCTCAGGACTTACGCCACCATGTTACAATCCCAAGCTCCTCAGAAGTCTTGAATCATATTTGTGAAGAGCTTGAGTTTTTTTTTTACTCGGAAGAGCTCTCTTCTTTTAAGCCTCACTCGTCCGCTTCTATCAATAAATTTAATGACCTTCTTTTATCGATAATTCAATCCCCTTCTTTCTATACCTAAAGCCATCGGTATGCTTTCCTAAGACAACTTTTGCAGGTACGTACCCATTTCATCGTATTTCTTTAAACTATTAATATCTCATGTATTGCATTCTAACTCAAGTCTTGGTATTTGTTTTAGGTTGCCGAGCATCTGCTTCACTTCAAGATTAGGCGTCAGGGTGGTCAAGTGAAATATCTAACTTAAGGAGGAAAAATCCTCACTTAATAACCATATTATTGACTCAACTACGGGAAGAGACGAACTGGTGAAGGAGAAAGACAAGCTGGCTACCTCTCTTGAAGAAATGAAATCCCTACTTCAAACTTCAAATGATAAGACATGTCTTTAGAACTTGCATTAAAGGAAGCTGAATTGAATGAAGCTAAGCTTGTGGCAGAGAAAGCATCTCTTAACAAAAAGCTAAAGAGGAAGGAGGATCGCCTAGGCAAGTTGAGGAAAGTGATTAAAGATGCAAAGTAAAAAGTGTCCTATTTTCTTATCATGCCCTTCGATGCCATTATCAAAAGATCTCATGAGAAGTCACTCTTCATTGCTTATGCTGACAGTGCTTATATGTGTCTGGAATTCGGTTTCCCCTCCCGTCCTTCAAAATGGAATGAAAAGTTCATGAGAAAATTTAAAGAGATGTTATAGGGATCTCATTATCCTGAGGAGGAGCAGGAGGTTAATACTTCAAAGCTGCTAACTTTTGATGATCCTCTGGTTGATGAGAAGACTAACTCATATGAAGAGGGGAAGGATGATGATGAGTACAGGGATAAATAATGATATTGATGGTCCTGATGACGACGATGATGATAATGACAATAATTGTGGAGGTGGTGGAAATGACATTTTGGACCATCAGTTGATAAGGACGGGTCAGAAGGTGTTAATCTAGATATAGTTCCCAAGGTACGGGGGCTATTGAAATTCCTAATCTTTCCTAGACAAGTTTTCCTAAGAAGGACAACGCTTCCCAAGGCCAAAGATAAAGGGAAAATCTCATCGTCTACTATTCTGCTCTCTCAGGTATAGATTTCATTACATAAATGTTATTGACTATCAGGTAACCTTTACTTAATACATTAATTACTTTAATTAAGGTGAAAATCAAAATACCTTTATGACGTCATGCTCGAAAAGAAACAATCGGATATAGAGTGCAAGTATATGGAATTGGACAAACAAATAAAGGATTAAAATCCATTATCTAAAAAATACGAGAAGCTTGTTATGAGAACATCAAGGTTAAGTTATTTCAAAGAAAAAGAAATTGCTTCCCACATGAAGAAAGCTCGTCATCACCAAAAAAGACTTATGAAAGAAAATTGTGAATTGATGACTCTATTTTGGATGCATTGATGAAAGAAACGTCCTGGTGGATTTTCTGTACAAAGTTTATTGCAAGGGAAATTTTTTTGATTACTCATATTTAGGTGACAACTGTGGAGGTATGCTCAGACGCTTTCTTCGTAGATATTTGGAGTAAGGGTCCAATCCCCATCCAGGAGCATGTTGGAATATTCCTAAAGTTACTCCTATTCCTCTTTCTTCTCATTCTCTTTTCCTGGAAAATTTAAGTATAATAGGAAGAGATTTATCTTTAAAATGTATAAGAAATAATTTTTTTATGAACTTGAATAATTGTACAATGATATGTTTCATGGTTTACTTATGGTTTCATTGTTTTAGTTTTCATTATTGCACAGATCAAAGACTTCTCATGCAGTCCAATCCATAAGGATCTCTTGAATAAATTTGTTAAGTTGAGGAAGGATTTTAAGGAGAAATCTTCAATTACCAAGACATCTCAATCAGCAAGACACTTTTTCCTTAGAGATTTACAAGAAATTTACATGCGGTTTTCCTATATCCTCTTTGACTTCCTAGGCGATGAGAAGGAAATATTACTTAGCGAAATCTGATCTTACTACACAAAATTAATATGTGGTCGTGATAGCCCTCCAGTCGGGAAATGGGATTATCATCGTTTTCCTCCAATTAATACTCCAGATGGAATCAAGGCTTCTTTTGATTCTACACTTACTTTGTTTGCCAGGTCATTCAGAAAGGCTAAGGCTGGGGTTTCAAAACTTTGAGCATTAATTGAATGTTATTGAAATGGAATTGCAATATAACCTTAACTCTTATTATTATTTGTAAATTTCGTTTGTTATTAATGGAAGAGTTTGTGCTTTACATATAAATTTTTGTTTTCTTTAATAGGATGCTCAGTTGGTGCGTAAATGATTCCTTAGACGCCTTACAAATTATTGAAGTTAAAGATTGGCCATTTGCATATATGGAAGGGAAAAGATCATCTCAAGATAACTCGGCTTTAGGGTTCCTAAATAACCCTGAGTCACGAGAGTGGCATAGGAACTATTTCCTATTAAAACCAGCTTTTAGTGCTTGCAAAGAAATAACCACTCTCATGGAGGCAGAACTTAAAGAAACAAAGAACGAGCTTCAGTTGCTGAAAAAGAGAAAGGACACGGTTTATGGATCTAACTTCTCAATCGAAGCTGGCATTAAGATAGCTAAGCTTCATCGGAAAATAAGTGATCTCGAATTAGAGCTAAGAAAAATCCAAGTATCATGCCAACCTTTGGGGCTTACTATAAGTGGGATGATTCTAACATTCCTTTTCCTACCCAGAGACGGAGAACAAGATCCACATCCTCGACTAATCATGAGTTTTTGCTAAACCCTTCTTCAGGTTTTTGTAGTGCAGCGATCTTAAGTGGGAAAATTAAGTCAAATTCGAAATGATGTAGTATTTCAGCAAGAAGTGGGAGGAAAAGATATCCCAATGCATCAAAGAATATGAAAATAAGGTTTAAAAAGTCGAAATCAAGAAGTATGATCTTAATGAAAAATAAAAAAGCTGACGAGTATGGTTCAAACTTTATGAGGAGCTAATATGACTCTTCATCATACCCTGAAAAGGGAAAACAACTCGATTCATGATGCAGACACCATTCGTAAAAGGTAAAAGGAACTTAAGGAACTCGTGGACATGTCGACTTGCCACATCATTGATCCATTAATTGCCAAGGGTTTGAATAAATTGGCACAAAATCTTAGGCTGTAACATGGACCGACCTTGAATAGATTTTATTTCTTTTATCTATCTTTTACGCCTACAACTGTGTAAATAGTGTATCAAATTGTAAACAATTTTCAGTTAAATGAATATTGCCTCGGATATGTGGCCAAAAACTAAATTTTGATTCTGACTGGAAACTGCGTGATGCTTAGTATTTCACTTCTCCATACTTTGAGCTTTTAGCTCACTTTCTGCTTGTTTGTAAAATTGAGATTACAGTTAATTGAGCATTTAATAACTCAACGTGGATGTTTAATAATGAAGATTCCCATTTAAATAATATTAGATCCAGTAACAATATAACATATCAAAAACCCCCATTTGGAAGGTTGCAAATACACGTCTGGAATAATAGAAAACCAAAAATCCGTATATAGGATAATAGAAGACCGGAAATCTATATCAGGTAATAGCAAAAAATCAAAAACTTATATTTGGCAATGGAATATTATAATATCTTTTCTTCTTGGAGGTTAGATAGATTTGAAGCGGTACTTGGCTTGGATTTCGTCATATCTTCCTGTGGAAGACTGACCTGTCGAGAGTATTAATTGGCTCAAAGTTTGTTAGATATCACTACTTGGCTATGATTTTGATTAATTCGGTAGCACTTCTTTGGCTTAAATTTTGGTACATTTCAGAGCGCTGTTGGGCTCTTAGTTTGATTCATTCGGAAGCACTTCTTTGACTCAAATTTTGATAGATTTAAGAGCACCATTTGGCTCTGATTTTGATTGAATTGGTAGCACTACTATGGCTCATACCCCCTATCACCATCTTAGGTGATGGTTTAGGTCTGATGTCTGGTGTGTTTGGTTAGCTATCTTAAGCAAGACCAAAAACTTACGTCACCCTCCTTTAGGAGGCGCTTAAGTGAGGTCTTTGATGGCAGATAATGAAGGTTGGTTCGATGCTTTAGCGAGGCCTTTGATAATGGCATTAAAGGCTTATTTATCCTCCCTCTAGAAGACGCTTCAATCAGACCACGTAGGCAGGGGTTGAAAGCTTGCAGAAAGTTTAGACAGGCCCTTTCGGACGGGACCAAAGGATTACTCTGGCCTCCCTCTAGGAGGTGCCTTAACTAGGCCTTTGATAATTGGGTTAAGAGCCTATGCTCTAGCTGGGCCATGTAGGTAGGACCGAAGGCTTAGTTGTTGCTTTGGCCAGGCCCTTTCTGACGGGACCAAAGGTTTACTCCGTCCTTCCTCTAGGAGATGCTTTGTCTAGGCTTGTGATAACTGGAGACAAAGGCTTTTGCCCCTTATTACCATCTTAGGTAGTGATTTAGGCTTTTCATTATATTAGAAGAATTTTACTCCTCAGCCATGTAGATTACTTATTCGAAGAACTTCTTTTATTATCAAACTTGTCTAATATCTTTATACAAAGTCGTATCTTTTTACAAAGTCATTGAGCTTTCATTGACTCAGAAAATTGATGATTATTCCTTATAGGCTTCTACACTGATTAGTATCATGCCCATTTGTAAGATGATAGTGGAAATATGAAATTCCATGATTCCTTTCAAACTTAGGCCTTCTCTTTTGCAAAGGCTAATAATCAAGCTTTTCCCTAGTCAAGAAGTAAAAAATTTCAAGAGAAGTAGCGAAATTTCAATCTTTTGGAAGTCGGGATTTGAATGCTAACCTTCTTGACTATAGCTTGATTCTTTTTCTGTTTACCATTGGTATCTCATCCTCCATAGCCAGCTTTCTTTTCAATGTCCTTTGAACTTCATTAGAGGCCAACGAATGATTCATGACGCTGTGCCATTTCTGAGAGAAAATATCGAAATAATTTGTTATCTCTTTCTTGAGTATAGTCCCTTTGGCTTGAGATTGGAAAGCTCTCCTTATATTTAGGAACAATTATCCTTCCTTAGGATATCTCTTCCTAAAGCAAGGGGCCTACATGAAAGGGATTTATGCTCCAATTATCTAGATCATGAAGGGCCACCGGCTTCTTTTCATTTATGATCTATAAGGCCTTTAATCTCAATAATTGTTCTTTATAAATTGTGGATCATTAGTGACTTGATAAGTGGGCCTAATTATTAGAGGCTCCAAAGACCCCTGCTTGAACTTCTTAACATGATTAAGCAGTATGTTGTCAGGTATTAAAGTTGGTTACCTTTGGATTGGTATATGCTTGGATAGGAATGTTCTTTATGACCTAATATGCAAGCTAGGGCAGTTCAATGTAGGTTGAAGTGGTTCCACTTAGGGTTTCAACCAAGTTGGCAGTTTGAGCCCTCCTTCTAGTGCCAAAAATGTTAGCAAATAATTTTGCTAACCCCAAAAATGTTGGAAAATTTGGTTGTTCAAGAAGAGGTCTTATAAAGGCTCATCGAAGTTAATAATGCAGTAAGAGTTTTGGTTATCATTCTTGATGTTGTCGTCAAGTAGAAGTCGTATATGCAAGACAAGTACAAGTTTAAAGTCGTATATGCAAGGTAAGTTCAAATTTGAAGTTATATATACAGGGCAAGTTAAAGTTTGCTTGTGAAGGCATGTCGAAGTTAACAATGTAGTAAGAGTTTTGGTTATCGTTCTTGATGTTGTCATTATAGTAGAAGTGTATATGCAAGACTATATGCAAGGTAAGTTCAAGTTCGAAGTTTTATATGCAAGGCAAGTTAAAGTTTGAAGACAAATAATTATTCAGATCACAAGTCACAAGTCACAATCAAGTATGCTATGCTATATCCTTGTTTAATATTCAAAATCCTATGTTTACAATGTTCCAAAATTAAAATATGCTCTAAAACCCCTAAATTGATTTAGGGTTTACAATATAAGAAGTGAGAGGAGAGAAAATTAAGTCCCCAAAATGGCACCCCTTGGGTCGTATTTATAGAGATGAGTGGCCCTCTCTTCGCATCTTGGGTCTTCATAAGGCTTCGATCCCATCGGTGCTTAACATTAGCATCTCCGTTCATATGCTTTTAGCAGGATTGACCTTAATGAGGAAGACTTCAAATGTGCTAACTTAACTTTGGTCTTCATGGCTGGAAATCATATATAAGAGGCAGCATTGTCTCATCCTTGATGACTTTGACACTAGTATCAACTGACATTGGTAAAAAAGGATATATTCGAAGTGTTGTGACATGTGATGTCACTTCTCTACAATATGAAGGTCTTCGTTACAGTTCATAAGGAACTCGTCACCATGTTTTATGTCCCTGTGGATGTTGATAGTGCTCTCTATCGACACCGCTTAAACAATGTCTTCGATGTGCTATACTTTTGGAGAGCTTGCGAAGTGCAGCGTTGCTTGTACATGGATGGAGTGTGAAATAGTTATTATCGATGTGAGACTTAATCAAGTGTGATAATGCCATCGAGGAGCTTGTGCAGTGCGATATGGATAGGAATTTGCATCAAAGAAACATGCTATGATCATAACGATATTTTCTAGTAACTTGCGAAGTGGGTTGTATCTAGCCTCTTTGCTTGCTTGATCACATACGACATTATGAATAATCTATTATGGCTGAAGTGCGGTGCCCAACATCATCGACATTGATCTAAAAGCATTTCGCTAGTTAAACATCTTTGATGTTGTTCACTGTAGAAAAGTCATAGCACATCGAATACTTCGATGAGAATTATAGTAGCAATACCAATGGCATCCGGTAATGATACTATAGTTAAATATCCATTATCAAATAATTCATATATCCTTATTTAAATCAAAATGCATCGAATGTAAAAATACCTAATTAATCAAGAATTACTCTCGGACTTCATCCTAGAGCTTGCCTTGGTATCCATTGTGATCCAGTACATGAGTAAATAGTTTGCTAGTAATCCTTCATGGTTTATTAAAATCAAAAAGTGAAGTGTAGAAAGTAATATCAACACCAATCCATCCCAATCATGGGATTACTATATCCGCTTCAAATCCTCGACTGCGATCGAGTATATCTACCATAAACGGTGGTCGATCCTGTGGCACTACTACGGTTTGTGCTATTGTAATTTGATTCCAAAATATTACTATAAATGGTTACGCCGAACATGCTCTTCAATTAAATCTTATGGATGTCAGCGTCCATTGGTCAAGTGCATATCTAACTTATGGAATATGAGGTATGTTAATCGGTGCCTTGACCTGGCTATATTGGGTTGATCATACAGGCCAGACTCGACTGCTGATGAGAAAGATGATTATGAAGCAATGGATGTATGACCAAAATATATACTCTAGACAATTGTACGGAGCCCGGATTGGATGGAGTTGATTGATGGACAACAAAGGACGTCAGAAAGATAGGAGTGAGCTTATATGAGAGAGCGATCGGCATCGTGGATGACAGATATGAATGAGATGGTATAGGGTTTGATGTAACATGAAGAGACCATAGGGGTCAGTATGATCACTTGGTTAGGTAGTCAACATAGGTAGGGATGTAGAGGGATCGACATAAGAAATGATACCTAGTTTAACATGGCTCAGCAGCGCTATATGGGTTGGTGTAATATGATGGATAGACAGGGGACGGCATGGTGTATTCGTAATGATGGATCGGATGGTAAAGTTGTGTATGATGGATCAGCATGGCTCACTCGTAGGGGATGAATGGCATACATTTTACAAGAAATAAGGATTGGCATACATTAAGAACCAAGAGGGTTCAGCGTATATCCTACAGATGTAAGGATCGACGTGGTATGCAATGAATGGAGGGATTGGCTTAACACGATATGGATGGTTAAAGGTTGGCATTCTTCAAACTACTATGAAACTAAACCAAGGAGCTCTATGCATCCAAACGCTTTGATATTTGAAGCATAATCACGCTGGAGCATACAGGAGTACCGTAGGGATCGCTGGCTGAAACTCAATACATGGAGGGATCAGTACTTATCCCTATCCATTAAGAGTTGGGCCTAACCCTTCCTTTAGTTGGCCCATATGGTCAAGGAGCTCCTATTGTCGAAGTTCCAGTCAGATTGTGGGTCGCCTTCATCTATAAATACAGGCTTAATGGGCCATTCTGGGGACTCTTAAGCTGTTAGTTAAATTCCAATATTATTGTAATTAACTTCCTCCATTCCTTTCTGATTTCTGGCTGTTTCTTATTATTTTTTATTATAATCAAGTGAATTAAGAAGCAATAAAGAGAATATTCAAAGTGGACGTAGGCAATCAACGCCAAATCACTATAAATCTTGTTGTTTTTTGCTTTTTGCTATGTTTTTCTTGATATTTTATGATTTTCCTCTATTTTCATTTAGTTTTTTCATTTATTTCACTATATAAATCTGTTCTCGGGTGTTTGTGGCCAATTTGGCTGCAAACATTTTGGTGCTTTCACTAAGAACCCTGATTCTCAGCCTGTTAGGATCACCTTTATTGTTATTGGATGGAGGAAATCCCCTAAAGGAGATCTAGATTCATCTTCAGAAGCTTGCAAATACTACTCATATTTACCAAGATCTAAGCAAAGAAATCAAGAATGGTGAGGTGCACCAGATCTACTTCCCAAAATGTTGAGGCAAACGAAACTGCCAGCGTCCAACAAAGGGGTCTAAGCAATGAGCCTGCTAATGTGAATGTGGAGCCTGTCGTAGTCCAGAACCTCGCTGATTCCATAACCAGAGCTAAATTCAATGACTTGATGAAAGAGCAGATGGAGAGTCATAGGCAGCTAAATAAGCAAATCCAGACTAATGCCAACTTAATGAAGCAGATTGCTCAACACCAACACCAAAGCGCCAGAAGATATCTTGCTTCTTACTCGACGTTAGATAGTTCAACTTCATCAAAGGAACATCACAAAAGAAGGCTTCATAGATTTGTAGCGGCGTGAACAGGGACATGAAGCAATGCTTGGTAGACTAACATTGTCTTCCAAGATGGGTTGGTACCGATCCCTTCCTAGGGATCGGTACCAACCCATCTTGGCAGACAATGTTGGCCTACCAGGCTAGAGGGATTGCTCCTCAAGTGCGATCGGGGAGTCATGCTCATGCTGGATCCTGGAACTTGGACGCTAGAGTATGTTTGGATGTTGACTGATTGCCTCTACGGAATGATAGTAAGGTGAATGCTCAAGACGCACATCAGAAGGACGATAGGCCAAAGAGGCGTGAAATGGCCCGTAGACACCGACCGGAACATTTATGCAAGGTAAAACACGACCACCACTTGGCGCAACTTATCCAGACATCGGACTTATCAGCAATGGTCAGACAGCTGGTGAGGGAGAACCAGGGTTTGACGAATGATAATTAGGGAGTCTCTAGGGGCCACATCCTATTTACCGACAATGTTTTACATGCGGAGTATCCTAGAAGATTTTACATGCCTATGATACCTGCCTATAAGAGGAAAACTGACCTAGGCGGCACATTATGAGGTATGAATGGTAGATGGACTCAGAAAGAGTGAATGATGCCACCATATGTAGATGCTTCCCTATAACTCTCTTTGGTATCGCACGATGTGGTTCACAAGATTGCCTCCACGATCAATCTCAAGATTTGACGAATTAGCAACAAGGTTTGTAGAGCAGTTCTGGATCCACGCTACTCAAAGTAAAGATGTGATGTCATTGTCAAGTGTAATCCAGGCTTTGGGGGAATCACTAAAGGACTACTTGTAGAGATTTCATGTTGCAGCCACTGAAGTCATTAACCCAAATGACCATGTTATACTCATGGTTGTGACGAGAGAGGTCGACCCGGAATTTGAAATTGGTGACTCGCTAGCTAGAAAATCACCGACCATGTTGGAACGTTTCTATTCAAAGGCAGCCCAGTTTATGAGAAAGGAGGAAGCCAGATTCTCTAGAATGGGTAATGCTGCAGGGCCTAGTAGGGTAGCGGTACAAAGCAACATCGCAATAAAGCAGTCTGACAAGATCTTTGGGAAGATGTAGGTCAATGTTCAAAACAAGTCGAATCAGCAAAAAAGAAGTGGTGAAGGGAATCGAGATCGGAAGAGGGAGCCCGAAAGGCCGAAGCCCAGGTTTCCTATGTATAATAGCTATACATCTCTGAATGCATCCCTAGAGAAAATTTATCTGTCCACCTATAACGACCCGCAAAATTCGATAATTAAATTAGTTATTTTAATAAGATGTTTGTAATTTAATTTAGTGAGAAATAAAAAACTTTATAATTTATAACGAAGTGAATGCTAAAAATGAAATGTATATTTTATTCATAGATAAAGATAAAAGAATGATACTAAGTTGAATAAATTGATTAAGGTGTTGCTTATAATAAATTTATATATTTGACAAATCCAATATAATTTAAAATAATAGTTAATATAAAGGGAAGCTGGAAATTTGAATATATTAATGCAAATGAAATGTGAAACAAGTGTTAACTGTGTTATAGAGTAATAATGGACCTAGTATAAAGATGGGAATAAAATCAAATCAATTTATTGGAATTATTATAATTAATTGGAATTCAATCTATAACAAATGGGTTAATGGCAAGTAAATGAAATTAAATACAATATTAATTGAAATTGAAATTGAAATTAAATGCTGTAAATTGAGAAATGTCCAGTAAATAAACTGATATAGAAATTTGTTTAAAGGATTATAAATTTCCAAGTAATCCAAATTTACAAAATTTGTAAATAATTAAATTTGAATTGGAAATGTGATTTAATTAATTTAACACTGTTACCTGGAAAATCAACCAGGCAACTAGAACGTTCGGTATTCAGAGTTGCACTCGGCATCGGAAAACTTTCGGCCATTCAGAATTACACTCGGCATAAGGAGCGCTCGGCATACGTGACAGCCGGCATCTATAGACAGTCGGCAGGCAAGAACATTTGGCACCAGATAGTGCTCGGCAGTCCAAGATCGCGCTCGGCATAAGATCGTTCGGCATGAAGAAGCAAAGGATCGTTCGGCCTCTAGAAGATCGTTCGGCATCCCAGCATCGTTCGGCGTAGTTCACTCAACACAAGTGCTCCCCAGAGAAGTCATCATGCTCGGCTTGAGATCGTTCGGTATCCAGGAGATCGTTCGGCCTTGAGTCGTTGGTCTGAAGAAGCCATTCGGTCAAACCCTTCACTCGGCCAAGCCCTTCACTCGGCATTACTATCGTTCGGCATTCCTGGCCCATTCGACCTGCATCTCTCATTCAAACTCTCCCCTCGCTCGGCCTAAAGAGGGGAGACTCGGCATGCTTCGTTCGGCACAAGGGGTTCGGCTCGGCATGCCTTGTCCGGCCTCCCTTGTTCGGCGTACAGTACATACACTACTTGGACCAAGTTATTCGGCCACCTGGCCCACCAGGGAAGCCCAACCCACTTTCGTCTATAAATAGAGAGGCAGGGGCACAGAAAACGGGATCAGATTTTAGAGAGCACTGGGGAGACTCTGCCACATTGAATCCTCATATCAGACATTAGAGAGCACTGGGGAGACTCTGCCACATTGAATCCTCATTCAAGACTTATTTCTTTTACCTTGCAATTGTATTCTAATACTTAAGAACGGATTGTATCTATAATCAAGTATCAAGTGGAAAATAAAGATCAGCTTCAAAGTGGACGTAGGCCACTGCTCCGAACCACTGTAAATTTGGTGTTCATACTTCCCGCATTTTAATTTATGTTTTCTTCTCTTTTTCAGTTTGTTTTCAAAATTATTCTCTCTGCACAATCTTTCTAAGGGTGTTAGTGACCAATTTTGGTGCTAACATTTTGGTGCTTTCACCGGGAATTGAATTCTCAGGCTATTAGGATCTACTTTGTAGCTACTGGATTGCGTAATCCCCCGAAGGAGATCCATAATCATTCATAAGGCATCTGTTGATTCTACTCAGAGTTACAGCCAACAACTCTATCATGGGAAGACCACGAACCAGATCGGCCTCTCAAAGTGCAGATGTCCGTGAAACTGCTAGCATACAACAAGATGGTCCTAGCAAGCAACAAGTGATTCGAGGCGTAGGACCCTCCAACAAAAATCAAGCGGAAGTTGTTTCCCGAGCAGAGTTCAATGACTTAATGAAAGAACTTAGGGAAAGCAGGAGGCAACTTGCTGAGCAAATACAGACCAATGCTAACCTCATGATTCAGCTTACTAAGCAGCAGCATCGGAATGCTGGAGGTAGCCCTGCCCCTTACTCAGAAGAAGATAGTTCGACTTCAGCTGATGAACCACCTAGGCGTAGACGCCACAAGGATGAAGGTGCACAAGCAGGTGCCACCAATCGATCGACTAGGGATCAAGCTCGTGAAGAGGCTGGACACCATACTCACCAAGATCCCAAAGAACCCAACCTTCCATCTTCCATACCTACCCCCGACTTGACAGCTATGGTTAGGCAGCTGATGAAAGAAAACCAAGGATTGACTAATGAAGATTGGGGAGTTTCCAAGAGTCATACTCCCTTCACAGATACCATCCTACAGGCTGAATACCCAAGGAAGTCTAACATGCCCACCATTCCTGCCTATGAAGGGAAAACTGACCCTAGACGACATGTAATGAGGTATGGATGGATGATGGATTTAGCAAGAGCCAACGACGCAACCAAGTGCAGGTGCTTCCCGATAACTTTATCCGGAATCGCAACCATGTGGTTCACTCGACTTCCTCCACGGTCAATCTCCAGCTTCGACGAATTAGCAAGAAAATTCATAGAACAATTCAGGATACACACCACTCGTCCCAAGGATGTGATGTCTTTGTCAAGTGTGACCCAAGCTCCAGGAGAATCACTGAAAGCATACTTGCAGAGATTTCATGTTGCCGCCACTGAAGTGAGCAATTCTAACGATCACGCAATTTTGATGGCAGTAATGCATGGAGTGGATCCGGATTCTGAATTTGGAGATTGGTTGGCAGGAAAGCCCCCAGCCATGCTGGAACGTTTTTATTCGAAAGACCATCAATTCATAAGGAGGGAAGAAGCTCGGTGGACAAGGAGAGACAAGGCACCGGGGCCCGGTCAGGAATCTGTAAAGAGTAACATCGCTGCGAAGACAACCGGAGATAACCCTGAGAAAGCTCAAGCCAACGTCCAGAACGAGCCCGGGCAGTCTAAAGTAACTGGAGGCGGAGATCCCGGAAAGAAGAAGAAGGAAACGGGGAGATGGAAGTCAAGAATCCCGACCTACAACGAATACACTACACTGAATACATCTCTTGAGAACATCTACTTGTCGACCTCCAACACTTTTCAATACAGAAAACCACGCCCAAAGGAATCAACAGAGGAGCAGAAGCGGACTGGGAAGTATTGCCTCTTTCACGAGTCCTACGGACACAACACTGACGAGTGCAGGCATCTTCATGACTCTATTGAGAAATTGATTAGGCAGAAGAAGCTACAGGAATTTGTCAGAGACTCGCCAGAGAGTAAACAGGAGACATCGGACCCCGGACGCGGGCCAGCTCCACGCCAGCCAGAATAACCTGCTCAAACTGTGGGAAGATTGGTTATTAACACAATTGCTGGTGGACCTCATCCCGCGGATAAAAATTGGCAGGAGATGGAGCGATATGCTAATTCTCTGAGACATACGGAGTATGAGTGCTGTTCAAATGTGGAGGATGGAGCTCCCGCAAAGCAGCAGCGTACGATGAACGACGATATTGTATTCAGGAATAGAGATGCGGATAAGGTGGAAGCCCCTACTATCGATCCGATGGTCATATCCGCGACCATTGGACCGGCATTCGTAAGAAGAATTCTAACCGATTGCGGAAGTTCCATTAACATCATCTTCAAGAAAGCATATGACCAAATGAAGCTGGAGACTAAGAATTTGAAACCATCTAAAGCCCGAATCCATGGCTTTAACGGCGCAGCAACAGACGCAGTAGGATATGTGGAGTTACCAGTTGAACTGGGACAAGGAGAACGCAGGAGAGTGCGAATCCTGCCATTCATAGTGTTGGATGTTGATTCACCATACAACGTATTCCTGGGACGACCAGCCCTCACAGACTTCAGGGCAGCCTTGGCCCCGTGGTGTTTGACGTTAAAGTTTCCCACAGACAAAGGAGTAGGAGTAGTGCATGGTGATCAGGCAACCGGACGTGCATGCTACGTGGCTGAGCTCAGAGAAGCGCAGCGTAGGGAGAAAGGAAAGGTCGCAGGCAGCTTTGTCCGCATCCAAAATTCTGATGATTGACAACTAACGCCCGAGCCCTGGCTCGGGCAACATTCTCGGATCCATAGAGACTTAGATCCGAGAGATGATGATGGGGAACCCAGGGAAACGAATGCAGCACCAGCTGAACTAACTATTGACATCTCAGTTAGCCGCAATGACCCATCACGATTTCTTAAAATAGGATCACGACTAGACCCCATGACAGTTGAAAACCTTATTGACTTCCTCCGAGCGAACCTTGATGTGTTTGCTTGGACACATTCTGATATGAGCGGGATTTCTCCTTCAACCGCGAGTCATATGTTGAACATAGACCCAAAACACGTCCCCGTGAAATAGAAAAGGAGAGGCATGGATCCAAGAGAGGTCCGCAGCTCTCAAATAGGAGGTGGACAAACTCAAAACCAACGGGTTTGTCCGCGATGCCCTCTACCCGGAATGGGTGTCCAACCCAGTATTGGTAAAGAAAGCCAATGGGAAATGGAGAACTTGTGTTGATTACTCTGATTTAAACAAAGCCTGCCCAAAGGATAGTTTCCCGCTACCAAGGATCAACCAACTGGTCGATTCAACAGCCAGACACGAGTTACTATCATTTATGGATGCGTACTCTGGCTATAATCAAATTCCGATGCACATCCCGGACCAAGAGCACACCAGTTTTGTCATAAACGTCGGGTTGTATTGCTACGTAGTAATGCCCTTCGAATTGAAGAACGCAGGAGCAACTTACCAACGTGTGGTAAATCGAATGTTCAAAGATCAGATTGGAAAAACAATGGAAGTCTACGTGGATGACATGCTTGTGAAGTCACGACAATCAAACGACCACATCCGAGACTTAGCAGAGATGTTCGATATACTGAGGCACTTCGGGATGAAGATCAATCCTTTGAAATGTTCGTTTGGCGTGGCATCAGGAAAAATCTTGGGTTTCATTGTGAATGCACGAGGAATTGAAGCTAACCCGGAAAAGATCCATGTCATCCGAGATATACGAGTACCCAGAACCATCAAACAGGTGCAAAGCTTGAACGGGAAAGTGGCTGCGCAGAGTCGACTCATATCCAGAGCTACAGACAAGTATATTCTGTTCTTTGAAGTTATAAAGAAAGGAAAGAGAAACTTCGAATGGACCACCGACTGTGACGAAGCGTTCCGGGCTCTGGTAAGACACCTGGAGAGTCCCCCGGTGCTGTCGAAACCAGTAGACCACGAGATGTTGTACGTATACTTAGCGGTCTCTCAACATGCCATCAGCACAGCCCTGGTCCGCGAGGAGGACCGAGTACAAAGGCCAGTTTACTATGTTGGTAAACGCCTGACGGGGGCGGAAAGGAACTATCCAAAGATTGAGAAACTCGCCTATTGCTTGGTGATTGCATCACGCGAGCTTCGTCCATACTTCCAGGCACACTCGATCAGTGTCTACACTGACCAACCATTGCGACAAGTACTCCAACGACCGGAAACTTCTAGAAGGATGCTAAAATGGAACATTGAGTTGAGTCAGTTCGACATTGCCTATCTGCCGCGAAGGGCTATACAAGGACAAGCACTAGCTGACTTCATCGCCGAGTTCACTCTGCCAGATGAATCGAGCGGACACAGGGTCGCACCTCCCGTTCGATGGAAGATGTACACCGATGGGGCATCTAACGACCATCGCTCGGGGGCAGGTATCGTCCTCATAACCCCAGAAGACCGATCAATCTGCTACGCTTTGAAGCTTGAATTTGCAGCAAAAAATAACGAAGCCGAATATGAGGCATTGATTGCTGGCTTGAAACTCGTTATCGAGTTGGGAGTGAAGTCAATCGAAATCTTTTGTGACTCACAGTTGGTAGTTTATCAGGTGCGGGGAGACTATCAAGCAAAGGGGCAGAGACTGGCTCCTTACCTTGCTCGCACTCGAGGACTACTGGAAAATCTCGAATATTATGACATCTCCCATGTCCCACGCGAACAGAATAGAGAAGCTGACTCGTTAGCAAAGTTCGCAAGCACTGGCGATGCACAGCAGATGGGATTGTTCCCTGTCGAGACCCTACTTGCCCCAAGTATAGACATGATGGAGATAGATTTCATCTTGGAGACCGAACTCGAAATGGAATTGTGGTTGACCACGATCAAACAATACTTTCTACATGGGGATTTGCCTGAGAAGAAGAGCAAAAGACACCAAGTCCTTCGTAAGGCCTCGCGTTATGTAATACAGAACGGAGTAATGTATCACAAGGGATTCTCGACCCTCTTACTCCGGTGCGTAGCCCATGACGAGATAAAACGGGTACTGGAAGAAGTCCATGAGGGAGAGTGTGGTGATCATGCCGGGGGGCAAACTTTGGCAAAGAAAATCCTCCGCTACGGATACTATTGGCCAACCGTGAACCGCGACGCCGCAGACTATGCGAGGAAATGTGACAAATGCCAGGTATACGAAAAATTCCGAGAGCCCTGCCGATGGAACTCACGCAAATGGTTAGTCCCTGGCCATTTGCAATGTGGGGAATTGACCTGATTGGTTCTTTACCCTTAGCCAAAGGAGGTGTGAAATATGCAATAGTGGCAGTCGATTATTTCACCAAATGGGCAGAAGCAGAGCCTATGGCCAAGATCACCACCAAGAAAGTCATTAATTTTGTTGTACGAAATATCATATGCCGCTTTGGTCTTCCACAGACCATCATAACAGATAACGGGACTCAATTCGAGAGCAAAGAATTCAAAGAATTTTGTCAAAAGTATGGCATTGAGAAAAGGTTCGCAGCAGTTGCTCACCCGAAGGCGAATGGGCAGGTAGAAGCTGTAAACAAAATAATCAAGTCCATATTGAAGAAGCGTTGGGAAAAAGCCAGAGGCAAGTGGGTAGATGAACTCCCGACAGTGCTTTGGGCCTATAGAACTACCCACAAGACCGCGACTGGCCACACACCATTCGCATTGGCGTACGGCACGGAAGCCGTCATACCCGTAGAACTTGAAGTTCCATCACATCGGGTGACTCATTACGACCCCGCGTCGAACCAGGATCTCTTACTGGAATCATTAGACTTTATCGATGAAAAACGCGAAGAAGCTGATTTGAGAGCAGCCTCGTACAGACATCGGGTCGTGAGATATTATAATGAGAAAGTCCGACCAAGAATCTTTGATGTGGGAGATCTCGTTTTGAAACGAGTTTTTCCAGTCCCGACACATATGAACCCCGCATGGGAAGGTCCATACATCGTCGAACGGAGGCTTGGAGAAGGAACTTTCAAGCTAGCGACCGTCGATGGTGTGACACTCCCCCGAGCATGGAACAGCGAGCACTTGCGGCGTTACTACACTTAATCTATTTCCTTTATGCAGTAGTTGCACTTATTTCCAGTATGTTTCCATTTCCAGTTCTTGGCATGTAATAAGACAATTTAGCCTGCTCTCATTAATAAAGGCTTGAAGCCACCTTTTTCATAAATGATTAATGCCTCTGCGTATGATATTCCTGTGACAAGCGACTGAAAATTATGATATTCTGACTAGCGTACGAATGCTCAGAAAAACTTAACATCTCCAAGTCCCCGGAGTGCAGACTGGAGTACTCGGAGTCCCCGAAGTGCGGACTCGAGTATAAACGATTCTAAATCTCCAAGTCCCCGGAGTGCGGACTGGAGTACTCGAAGTCCCCGGAGTGCGGGCCCGAGTCTAAACGATTCTAAATCTCCAAGTCCGCGGAGTGCGGACTGGAGTACTCGAAGTCCCCGGAGTGCGGGCTCGAGTCTAGACGATTCTAAATCTCCAAGTCCCCTGAGCGCGGACTGGAGTACTCCAAGTCCTCGGAGTGCGGGCTCGAGTATAAACGACTCAAAATCTCCAAGTCCCCGAAGCGCGGACTGGAGTACTCGAAGTCCCCGGAGTGTGGACTCGAGTATAAACGACTTAAAATCTCCAAGTCCCCTGAGCGCGGATTGGAGTACTCGAAGTCCCCGGAATGCGGACTCGAGTATAAACGATTCTAAATCTCCAAGTCCCCGGAGTGCGGACTGGAGTACTCCAAGTCCCCGGAGTGCGGGCTCGAGTCTAAACGATTCTAGATCTCCAAGTCCCCGGAGCGCAGACTGGAGTACTCGAAGTCCCCGGAGTGCGGACTCGAGTATAAACGACTTAAAATCTCCAAGTCCCCGGAGTGCGGACTGGAGTACTCGAAGTCCCCGGAGTGCGGACTCGAGTATAAATGATTGAAAATCTCCAAGTCCCCGGAGCACGGACTGGAGTAATCGAAGTCCCCGGAATGCGGACTCGAGTATAAACGATCCAAAATCTCCGAGTCCCCGGAACGCGGACTGGATTACTCGAAGTCCCCAGAGCGCGGACTCGAATGTAAGTGATTTAGATCTCCAAGCCCCTTGAATATGAACTATGACACAAATGGCTTGGATATGCCAAGTCCCCGACATGCGGGCTAGGAAATATTTTAAATACATGAAGCAAAGAATGGAGATTGAACAACTCCAAAGAATTCCCAAGCTATGTTAAGGTGAACCAGGAGGTCTATGTTATTCACAGCAGTTCAGATTTCACTTACAATCACAATCACAAAGAAAACTGAATGACAAGAATCTTTTGAAAAGACAGAAAATGAAACTGAACTTTATTCCTGAAAAGCTTTTCGCTACAAAAGCGCTCCAAAGTCCGGAGTCGACAGCCTATTAACATAGTCTGCAAAAATCATTACATGACCTAAATTAACTCTCGTTAAACGAGGACGTTGGTCACTTCTTATGTTTCTTTGACTTCTTCCTGGATGATTCCTTCCCAGAGCGCTTACCCTTGGAATCCTTCCCTGATGGAGGGGTGACGACCGAAGATGTAGGGGGAACCTCCATAGGCTTGGACCCGCCAGGGAGGATGGCCTTCAATGGTTTGTTCAAGGGGTCGTCCAGGTCCACATCCCGAGGCTCAGCCTTAACTCTGGCTGTCACTTCCTTCTCTTTATCGAGCCAATCCTTCATGCTCGGCTCAGATGCATGCTCAGAGGCGCCCGTGATTTCTATTTCAAAACTCTCGGAAGAAGAGTCGGACTTTCCTTCATCGAGTGCCCCGATTACTTGGGCATCTGGGCCAGGACCCTCGCCAACTCGAACAGCCTCACTCGTTTCTTTCTCCAGCTCCTTGGCGACATCGCTCCTCGGAGTGGGCTCGGCGTCAGAACAACCTGCACAAAGTCACAAGAGAACAAATGTTAGAGCACGACAGCTTCTAGAAAACCACAGAAACCCTATAAAGCAAAGAAGTTGCTTACCGGGTGCCGGTGGAATCTCGGTTGTTAGAGGGGTCTCACCCTCCGGGATGGGAGATAGAACATGAACGCCAAGCCCGGGGGCATCCAGGTCTTAGCCAAGGTGCTGCTCGAAGGGATCAAGTACCGGTCGGCTAGCCGGCTGAGTAGGCGCACGAACTGGAGGCACGATGCCGGATGGACCAATAACCGCTTCCTTTCCTCGAGGGGGAACCTTTGCTGTATAGGGCCTTAGCCGCTGATAGGTCTGAAGGTTCTTTTCCCTTCAAGAACTCCTTAATCAAAGCTTCCTCGTTGACCTTTTCGACGCCGCTCTCGGCCTTCCTGATTTGAATCAGGGTCTCCCACGCCTCGATCAGAGACTCAAGGTAGCCCTCGCCCAAAAAAGTTAGATCTCGATGCATGAGAATTCGGGCGTTGAATTCAGCGATGAGCGGGTCGAATTCAGTCTTGATCTCTTCCCTACCTTCCTCCTTGGCCGCCTCAAGGCGAGAGTCGATGTCGGCAGTTTCCATCTTTTTGCCCTCCTCGAGAGCCTCATTCTTTAGTGCCTCGACTTTGGAGAAATCATTCTCGAGTTTCTCCTTTAGGAGCCGGGTGGCGACGATCTCATCGCAATAATGTTGTGCCTCAACCTGGGCGGCCAATTTTTCTTTCTTCTCCTCTTG
This sequence comes from Allium cepa, assembly GCA_030765085.1. Lineage (NCBI taxonomy): Eukaryota > Viridiplantae > Streptophyta > Magnoliopsida > Asparagales > Amaryllidaceae > Allium > Allium cepa. Next base: position 104,546,483 of record CM060937.1, on the reverse strand, counting down.
GAGTTGCTCTTCGAGTTCCTTGACCCGTTGGCTGAGTACGTCCCGCTCCTTCTAAACGGAGTCCTTCTCCTAAGCTAGAGCACCACATCGTTGGACTGACTCATCAAGATCTTTCTTATGAGTTAATTCAAGGCAGGAAACAGCCTCGGCGGTGTCCTTAGCGCGCTGATGGGCGACCTTATGCTCAGACTTATAAGCGGTCAACTCGTCATCCTGGGCCTTAATGATATCCCTATCATGAATAGCTTCAAGATTTAGGCGGTCAATTTCGTGCTGGCACTCCACAGAGACTTCAAAAAGCTTCTCAGCCGGATGAACGAATGTGTCATGTTGAACATTGACGTCGTTGGTACAGGCAATGGCATTTTGCTTAACATCTCTGGGTATAGGATGAATCGCTGGGAGAAACTTTAGCCCATCAAAACAAATCTTCGGAAATTTGGCCTTGAGTTCGGTCAGTTTCTCTAACACTGTCGGGCCTGTCGCTGGAGCGGGAGGAGATGGCTTTGAAAGTTCGCCCCTCCTAAGAGAGTCTCGGGAATGCCGGGTAGAAGAGGAGTCAGAGTGTTGGTCCCGAGGAGCATCGGAATGCGACCTCTTATGACCGCGCTTTTCTTTGCTTCGCTCCTGATGAGAAGAGGTCTCCTGGTGGAGTTTGGGCTAATAATGAGTTTTCTTCCGGAATGACGAGTCCCAGGAATGATAATCTCGGTCGCTGTTGCTATCTCTGTCTCGACGCTTCTCGAGACCTGAGTCCCGACCGGATTGGCGTAAAGTCGACGAACCGCGAAGGCGGTCATATCCATGCGAACGCCCCATGTCACCTGCAAAGAATTCAAACAATAGCGAATCAGCGAGGAAACAAAATGATGAAAGAGAAAAGTAGGTGCAAAGTGAAGTGCACGTGTCTGTGTGTGTCCTAGTGCCCCCCCCCCCCCCCCCCCCGACGGACCAGTGGCTTTGCTAACGGGAGTCTTTTCCCGTCGGTTCGGGGCCGGGACACTCGCATCCCCCCTGGCGGGTGAGCGAAACTTAAACAACTCTGGGTCATTGAAATCATAGTTGAATAAGTCATCGGGAATGGAGAGGTTCGATAAGCCCTTCAAAGAACTTTCAACGTGCTGTAAAGAAGCCTCTTTCTCTGGCTGGATAGGCGTAACTTTGGAAGTCCCGCCAACCTTCTCCTTCCTCAACTTGCACGCCGGCTTCTTTTTCCCCTTCGAAGGGGAAGATGACGTTTCAATATCATGAACTTCGACCGTAGGGCCCAAATCCTCACCTTGCTTTTGAGGTGGCTCGATTGGAATTTCCTCCTCTTCCTTTACTTCAAGAGAAGGGCGAATAGATGATTCAGGCAGTTTTTTCCCTCTAGCGGGTACGGGTTTGGGAAACGAGGCACCCTCAGGAAGACTAATCCGGCGGCCAGGAGATAGCAGACCGAACCTTGATAATGACTCATTGGAAATTAGGGCTCGGATATCTCGTTCCTCAGCAGGAAGGGCTCTAATGGCTTCGACAGCATCAGAGTACCCTCGACTCTCGGGACGTGGAACGGAATCTGAAAAGATGAAACGATAAGTTAGCAGAAGCTTAAAACCGATTGGGAACGGACATCAATTCCGGAAGAAGACTTACTTCCTTCAACCCATCTCCTCGCAAAACCCTGTGGGCAGCGCACGTAAAACCATTCCTGTTTGTACTGGGCGAATTTGCTGCTCCACGCGCTGGTGAAAATTTGGCACTTCCGATGTGGCTCAAGAAACATGTAAGAGGGACTGTCTCCCTGTTTCTTGGTAATGTATATGTACCTAATATCACCAGGGGTTGGGGGCCTAGAGAAGACGGCCATGAAGAGCACGTACGTGCCATAGATGAAGGCGTGACCGTTTGGATGTAGCTGTGATGGGGAGACGTCAGGATACCGCAGCACATCTCGAAGAAATAGATTAAACGGTGGTACGCTGCCAACCCAACACATGAACTTGCTGCACGCTGTATATCCCGTTGGGGGCAGATGTGGACGGTCGTGGCCCGACGGAACTGACACGTCGAAGAACGGGATACCGTGAATAGAACATATCCGTTGAAGAGCGGCTTTGGTGACCCTCGAAGCCTGTGAGTCAACCGGGCTATCCAATAAGATCGACGACTCCAAGGCATCAGGAGTCCAGTCGTGAGCGGGAGAAACTGACGGGTCAGATGTATCGGCGGCTGTTTTCTTTGAAAACGGCCCGGGTCTGTCGAAAAGTGTAGCGGAACTGGATTTTTTTAGACATCTTGAATAAATAGTGGATTCAACTAAGCACCTGCGTGAACTATACTTGAAAAATGACCAATGTTAGAGTTAGCAACGCGAATAATCCCCCAACGCGGTGTGTGAACTAGTGTGTTCAACCGTGTATAAGCATTTAGAATAAAACTAAGCTTGTAATCGACGCCTCTGAAAACCGTCATCGATGACCGTCTCCAAGAGCCTTCTGTATGGCGATTACAGTTCCAGGTTAAGCAAACGCTAAAAGAAGTTATTCGGTTACGGCAAGTAAAGTTCGGTTATGAAATTGGACAAGATGTCAGTATGTTCGGCATTTGAGTTTGGTCGGCATGTCAGTATGTTTGGCATTCGTGTTTGTCCGGCCTAAGTATGTTCGGCATTAATGTTTGTCCGGCCTAAGAATGTTTGGCATTCATGTTTGTTCGGCATGTTAGTATGTTCGGCATTAATGTTTGTCCGGCCTAAGTATGTTCGGCAAAGTCCTTGTTCGGCCTACAACCATGTTCGGCCCACCTTCAGTTCGTACCGAGTGAGTATCGCTCGGCCGAAACAACACCCGGCCTATCCACTGGCTCACATCTAAACCCATTTTTCGGCCAACAATATGTCGTGCCGAACCAAGGTTATGCCAAGTCTTAACACTCGGCATGGCCTCCATATTTTCCTCTCCTCCACCTAACTCTTTCCCGTGGCCTTATCCAATACACAGAGGCCGTGCTGAACCACAACGTCCCTCTCAAACAACGAAACAAACCCTACGAATCGTTCGTCCCGAACCATCTCTCCCTACCTCACAACGATCGGCCTTGGAAACATAATTTGATTCCTCCACACAGCCTGTTCGGCAACGACTCGGTCCTATGCAAATTTGTGGAAAAGAGTTGGGCAAAGGGATTATACCTAGTTCGTGGATCGAGCTTTAGGAAGGCTTAAAAAGTACTTGAAGTCCGATTGCAAGGATGGTTCGAAGATTCGGGGTTGAAAGGTGAAGGTGAAAAAAGAAAGGAGGAAGAAGAAGACAGGCTTTATAGGGAAGAAGAAGAAGGTGAAGAGACTCTGACTGGTTCTACCGGTCAAAACGGTGTCGGTCGGTTACTTCAAATCGCTCGGCATTCGTATCGTTCGGCAAAAAATGTTCGGCATCCAAAGCACTCGGTGGCATTGCGCGAATTCTGTAGTACAAAGCACACCCTCATCGAATACACGGTGTACTTTGGGGGCAAAATGTTACCTGGAAAATCGACCAGGCAACTAGAACGTTCGGTATTCAAAGTTGCACTCGGCATCGGAAAATTTTTGACCATTCAGAATTATACTCGGCATAAGGAGCGCTCGGCATACGTGACAACCGGCATCTATAGACAGTCGGTAGGCAAGAACATTCAGCACCAGATAGTGCTCGGCAGTCCAAGATCGCGCTCGGCATAAGATCGTTCGGCATGAAGAAGCAAAGGATCGTTCGGCCTCCAGAAGATCGTTCGGCGTCCTAGCATCGTTCGGCATAGTTCACTCAGCACAAGTGCTCCCCAGAGAAGTCAGCATGCTCAGCTTGAGATCGTCCGGTATCCATGAGATCGTTCGGCCTTGAGTCGTTCGGCTGAAGAAGCCATTCGGTCAAACCCTTCACACGACCAAGCCCTTCACTCGGCATTACTATCGTTCGGCATTCCTGCCCCATTCGACTTGCATCTCTCATTCAACCTCTCGCCTCGCTCAGTCTAAAGAGGGGAGACTCGGCATGCTTCATTCGGCACAAGGGGTTCGGCTCGGCATGCCTTGTCCGGCCTCCCTGGTTCAGCGTACAGTACATACACTACTTGGACCAAGTTATTCGGCCACCTGGCCCACCAGGGAAGCCTAACCCACTTTCGTTTATAAATAGAGAGGCAGGGGCACAGAAAACGGGATCAGATTTTAGAGAGCACTGGGGAGACTCTGCCACATTGAATCCTCAGATCAGACATTAGAGAGCACTGGGGAGACTCTGCCACATTGAATCCTCATTCAAGACTTATTTCTTTTACCTTGCAATTGTATTCTAATACTTAAGAACAGATTGTATCTGTAATCAAGTATCAAGTGGAAAATAAAGATCAGCTTCAAAGTGGACGTAGGCCACTGCGCCGAACCACTATAAATTTGGTGTTCATACTTCCCGCATTTTAATTTATGTTTTCTTCTCTTTTTCAGTTTGTTTTCAAAAGATTCTTGTCATTCAGTTTTCTTTGTGATTGTGATTGTAAGTGAAATCTGAACTGCTGTGAATAACATAGACCTCCTGGTTCACCTTTACATAGCTTGGGAATTCTTTGGAGTTGTTCAATCTCCATTCTGTGCTTCATGTATTTAAAATATTCCCTAGCCCGCATGTCGGGGACTCGGCATATCCAAGCCATTTGTGTCATAGTTCATATTCAAGGGACAAACACTAAATCATTTAATTAACTGAAAAATAACCATTTTGGCCACCGACTCGGATTTCGACAAAACCAGTTTCATCGGATCCGTAGCGGTGAATTATTGTAGGATTTCAAGTTTCGTAGCAATCAGACTTGTCGTTTGATCGTACGGGCTCGAAATGCCTAGAAATCAATGAAATTGAAATCAATTTGAAATAAACTGATTTTAGCATATTTCTTCATACGATGGAATTTGGACTTGAAGCCTATTCCATTGATTTTAAAACATCTATGATATATGGTTGACCCAATTTCGTTTCGGAGTCAGAACGGGCTTTTCGGGCCATCTGTCGTTCAACGGTCCAAACCAATCGTATCCATTCCTCTATTTCTCAGCTCTACCTATATATATCCGGTTATAAACCCTAGCAGCCTTTCTATTTCTCATTTCTATACGTACAGAAACCTCTGTTGCTCCTCTTCCTCAATGGCTGAAACCCTAAAACTCCTCAACCCAATTTTAATTCAAAATCCAACTTCAAAATTTAAACTCCTCAATATATATCGAATTATATATCGATTTGAAGCTCTAGACGAGCACATCTCAAATCTATAATTCGTTTTTCATTTTGGTTCATCGTTTTTTCAAAAAACATCAAACTATTCATGGTCGTTCATCTGGCCTCAATCAAACTTGTCTGATCGTCAAATCTATTTGTGGGTATGTAGGTGGGACTGAGGGTAGTCGATCTGAGTGGTTCGTTTGGTGAGTTGATGGCTAGATCGTCGGCAATTGGTGGATTATAGTTTCGGCAACCACGTGTTTCCCTGGCGGCGCTTGGCGATTTGGGCGTTCGGAGGGGTATGGTTGGTGGCGCCTCACCATGGGTAAGACAATGGTGGCGATGGTTTAGCGAATAGTGGTCGGGGGATGGCGTATTCGATGGTCAAAGATGGCTTAGGCCTGCGTGCTTTCTTTCTGGTGAGATCGGGTTTGCGCCAGTAGGAGAGAGGGAGACGATGACATGGCAGGTTATCTATTTTATTTTCTTTTCTTTTATTTGACAATCATTGAACTTCTAATGATAATAACTTTTATATACGAGGTCCAATTCATGTGCGGTTTTCTCCATGAGGATCATATCGAAATTCTAGACCTTATGACGCCTGTTTGGATGGATTCTGAGACTGTTCAAATTTTGGGTTTAAATTGGATTTAAATTCAATTTAAATTCAAAAGGTGAGTGTTTTAACCCACTCACAACTTCTAAAATTCTTATGTTTGTTAAATTAATTTATGATGTGATTAGAAATTTATTTATGACTGTTTGGCATATTTTGTATCATCATCTCAGTTTATTTAAATTTATTTGGATAAAATAGTTATTTAATTTATTATTGAATATAAACTGCCAGTAAATACCTGTTATTTATTATCTGTTCCATTTTGATGCTATTGATTGGATTGGATGATGATTGTGATAAATGTTGATGGTTGACATTGGATGAATGGACGTTGTATTTTATATTGTTACAAACTGCAAGTCGTTATGGATTTTATTTCTTTCGAGATTGCGGTTTGAAATGATATATAACCGTATTTATATTTTAAATTACAGATTGAAATAATAAATATCTGTATCACTTGACCATAGGATAGAAAATTATATATAGACACCGTGGTCTATATAAAAAATATTTTGAAATGATTTCTACAGTTTTGTAAATAAATATATAGTTTTATATAAATATTGATTTTAGATATTATATAAATGTTTTTGATTTAAGCTATGTATAATTTGTTTTAATATAGAATAAGCTTAATAATAAGCTTGATTTTTATTGAAGAAAATATGGTTAAGCATTTAAATTATATTTAAATATATAGTTTATAATGGTTTAAATAAATTAAGGTTGGAAGATAAATTTGAGATTTATTTGAAATTGAATTTATTTAAGAATTAAACTCAAATAAGCTTGATGTGAAATTTATTAAATTTGAAATTTTAGAAGGTATGATTTTATAACTTGATTTTGGTTTGAGGTGAATTAAATGAATATTTCAAGTGTAAATAAATCGAAGAAATATTTGGTTATTTGTAATTTGAGTTTTATTTGAATGATAATGGATTTATTAAGTAAATATTTCAAAACTAAATAATAGAAAATTGAATTGCGAAATTTTAGTTATCAAACTTAGTTTTGAAATTGTTCACTTAAAGCTTGAAATATACTGAATTTGAAAGGTTTATTTTGTGGATCAATCGGTTCTGAAATCAATATGTTTTGAAATGGTTTAATTGGAAACTGAATTGAGTTGAAATTTATGATTTGAGATTTAGTTAAATCTAAAATTTTGGAATTCGAGTTGTTTTAGAATTGATTTATGAAATTGAAAAAAAAAATATTATATAAATTGTTTTATTACTTAAACCATTTAAGCGGTGGAAGTATGTTTCAAAGTTACGAGTTTCAAAGTATTATGATTTGAAAGGGTTATAATTTAAAGTGTTTTGGTTTCGAAGTATATAAGTTTGAAAGTGATATGATTTTGAAACGGATATATTTGAAATGAAAATGATATTGTGTTGATTTGGTTTTGAAAGGGCAATGATATTTGGTTTTAAAGTAAAACTATTTTGAAAAATGACCGCGGTGTTGTAATAACGTTTGGTTGTTAAAGAGACCGGGATCGGAAGTTGTCATACTCTCTGCCAACTTCGAAAACCACTTTAACAACTGTGTACGCAGTGGAGATTCCAGATGAAGTAGGATGGTGGCGGCGTTTCCTTTGAGGTATATACGTGGACCCGACTCCAGTGAGTTGGAATAAGGTGGCTAAAATAGGAGCGCTTACGGGCCAGTGAGGTATCCCCTCTTATCAGACACACTCCTTCGATACCATTATATTACTTTGTGATTGATTGGGGCCCTTTGGTTTTTTTGGGGGTGTGGCTCGAGGTAGGCGGTAAGCTGCGCGCTATGTGTCACCATCAGTCCGGATGCGTAATTGGTATATCTACCTCGGCATTGCATTGTGTGTCGTGTCACCTACCCTAGCACGCCTTGTACGAGTTTGGTTCCTGTAGCCCGTGGAGTATCCTCTGGTGTCTTCCCGATCAGGAGGGACCATGATACTGGGTGGACTACTGGGACTATTATGTGTTAAGGTGGAAAATGTAAAGCCATAACGCTATTTAGAAGTAAGTTTATTTTACTATAGACACTATTATAATAGCGTATATTACTACATAGTAATAGTTTAACGGATCCTTAGGAGATGTGAATCCCGAGCATCTCTTAAGTTACAACACTCAAGTTAGACACTGGATAAGAGATGTCAAACCCCGTAAACATCTCTGACGCCATTCCACTCATACTGCTTATCGTTGATTTAACTTACATAAGATCTTTTAGTTCTGATTCGAGTGTTTTGTCTTTTCAATTCGCTCGGGTCAGTCTGAGCATTTCAGGATTCGAAGTCCTTATTGCTGAAGGACGAAGATGAAGATTGTATTACTATTATTTATTATATTATCCCGCTGTATTCATACTGTTCCGCTGCATTATTTATTATTCTTTGGTATGTGTAACTCTGATATATGTTGTATAAGTATAATCAAATTCTTTGTAAAACAGCTTCATGAATTGTTATTTGATTATTATATTTTGTCATTCCGCTGTGAGATTATATTTTGCTTTATTTCTTTCTCTGCTTTCATATTTACCCCAATAACAATCCGCTCTTTTGTATGGCTTGGGTCTGACGTGTGTGGTTTATCATCGATTTAAACGTATAAAACGGCGAGATGTTACACCATTTGTAATACTTTTCAATATAAGAAGTCGCATCCTAAAGAGTCGATAGAGGAGAAAAAGCAAATCGGAAAGTATTGTCAGTTTCATGAGTATTACGGGCACACTACGAATGAGTGTAGGCATCTCTAGGATGCCATTGAGAAATTAATTTAGGGGAAGAAGTTGAGGTAGTTTGTGAAAAATCCATAGGACAGTGGGCAAGGGACGTCTAACCCAAATCGAGGGCAGGCTCCGTGTAGGGCTGAGGAGCCTGCACGGGCCGTTGCAAGGTTAGTAATAAACATGATAGTTGGTGGACCGCATCCTATGGACAAGAGTTGGTAGGAAATGGAGCGCTATGCAAGTTCGATCCAGACATGTGTTCGAATACGGAGGATGGAACTCCAGCCAAGCAACAACATATGATGACGGATGATATAATATTCAAGAGCAGGGATGCCGATAGAGTAGAGGCCCACACTATTGATCTAAGGTTTACCTCAGCCATCATTGGCCCAGCTCTGGTGAGAAGAATTTTGATTGATTGTGGAAATTCTATGAACATTATCTTTAAGAAGGCATGTGATAAAATATGGATGGAGGCTAAGGATTTGAATCCATCTAAATCTCGTATACACCATTTCAACTGTTTGGCTGCTGACGCAGTAGGTTATGTAGAATTTTTGGATGAGTTGGGAGAAGGTGAACGCATGAGGGTACAAATTCTTTCATTATTTTGGATATTGATTCACTGTACAGTGTTTTTCTAGGCCGTCTGGCCCTGGCTGAATTTCGAACAACCTTGCCCCATGATGTTTGACGTTGAATTTTCCGACTGATAATGGAGTACATGTTGTGCATGGTGATTAGGCAACTGGACGTGCCTCTTATGTGGCTTAGTTGAGAGGGGCTCAGCAAAAACATAAAGGAAAGGGTGTGGACAAGTCTGTCCGCGTCCAAGTTACCGAAGATTGACAAATGGCGCTTAAGCCTTGGCTTGGGTGCCACAGTCAGCTCTATAGAGATATAGATCCCATGGATGATAAGGAGGAACCCAAGGAGACCAAAGTGGCACTGGCTGAGGTGATGATTGATATAACAGTCAGCTACGAAGATACGTCATGACTGTTGAAGATTGGATCGTAACTCCACCCTTCGATGATGAGAGAATTTACTGATTTTCTCCAAGCAAATTTGGATGCATTCTTTTAGGCTCGTTTTGACATTTGTGGAACCTCGCCTGCTATTGCAAGCCATGCATTAAATATGTAGGATCTAAATTAACCCTAGAGGGGGGGGGTGAATAGGGTTATAGCAAATTTTCTTGATTTAAACACAAAAATAAACTGCAGAAATAAATATACTGAAAAGTAAATCACACACAAGATTTACCCAGCTTCGGCAACCCCTGCCTACTGCTGCATTCCCAGATTTCTATTAGAATTAAACAGTATCACGCTTACAAACACTCTAACAGACTTGCAAACCCTGCTACCGCCTATAGAGTTTTGCAAACTCGCAACCCCTACTTACTGAACTAACTCTAAATAGACAATCAGACACAACCTAAAACCTAGGTGGTGATTTTCCTAAACTCTTTGATTCGTAGAATAAAAAAACAATAATTAAGAACAAAATAAAATAGCCCTAAACTAATTAACAATATTATTATAAGTTTATAATCAAACAAAACCCCCTTTTGTTTTTTTAACACCGGCCCACTTCCTTATTTCACCCGATCCTCTTTTTGTCTTCGTTCGTGTGAAATAATGGCGGCTTCGTTCCAGTTAGGGCTTCGTTCCCTTTTGATCCAGTTAGGGCTTCGGCTCTTTGTTGCAATTAGGGCTTCGGTTTCTTCAATTGATCTGTGATTGGTTGCCCTAGCTTGCTTGCAGTTGCTCGATCGAGTTTTGATGCTTGTGAGTTCGGTATGTGCTGTCTCCTTTTGCTTTTCTAAATTGATACTTGAACTCGATCGAATCTAAATGCCGATGATGATTAGGGTTTTAATAGGATTTGATTTCCTATTTTTGCGTTCGACTGATTGCTGCAAAAATTCTTGTTTTGCCGTTCGATTATGCTTTGATGCTGAGGATTAATCTGACTTTGTCAATTTCGTATTTGTAGTAACTTGATTCTCACGGCTTTGAATTGATTTCGTGATTTGAGATATTTGACTTTGTCAATTTCGTATATTTTCGACTGTTTATTTTGGGTATGTGAATTCACTACTCTATATTAGCTTCGATCATCACCATTGCAATTAAATTTTTCTCTGCTGCATACCACTGCATTGCACTGTTGAAATTTTGTGTCTGCATTTGTTATCTTTGGAACTCGATTTGCACTTGCTCACTGCTTGATAGTCTTGTGGCTATAACTGGGCATTTTGAGTTTGTAACTTGGGGTTAAGAACAGTTGCTTTGTCTCGACTTTATTGGTGCATTGTTGCTGTATCTTTTTGAAGCTTGAGTTTCTGGTCTTGATACTTGCAGTTGTATCACTTGATATTCATTGCTTGGTCTCTGTTGTTTCTTTGATAGTTGCACTCTGTCTACTGCATAGTGGTCTGCTGTCATGTTTGATGTCATATCTTTGGTGCACTCACTTGTGTATATGAGCAGTTTAAAGTTACTGACTTGTAGTCGAGTTGCTTCATTATACTTTGGTTTGAACCTTGTTGTATTGTATACTTGGGCATTGTTCCACACTGTTACCTGTACTGTCTGATCTTTGTTTGCTTGGTGGCATTTTGTGGTCTGTACTGTGCATATGATCTTGGTCATGTTGTAGTCCAGTCCACTCATGTACATGCTTCACTGCAGCCTTCACTGTCCACCTGTTGCACTCTGGTCTCTTGTTCACCATAGTTTGTACATGCATTTTGTTGTTTCACTTGTGTACTGCCTTCACTGTCCACTTGAACTGTTTCACTATGGTTTCATGCCTTGTAGTTGTATTTGAGTCAGTGCTTCACCATATCACTTTTTGATTTATGCTGCATCACTTGTAGCTTTATGTATTCATGTACTTGTCTGCATTCACTCTGGCTTGTGTTATGATTGCTGTGAAGTTGCATTGATCTCTGTAGTACTTTATGTTGACATTTTCTTTGACGCTGTTTTGTTGGGCTGTGTCTTCATTGTTGTGTCACTGCATACATGTGTACTTGATTCTTTGATGTTGTAACCTCTGGTATGCTGCATATTGTCACTGTATTGGTTCGAGTCAGTTTGCATGGTCACTTATGCAGTTTGAAGCTTTGAACTGTTTTCAACTTGATACTGTTGTACACTTTGGTCTATTGGGCTGCATTTGTGTATATTTTATCATTTTTGCAACCTGGTCTGGTGCACCTTGTTTCATGCTTGAGACTGTGCTTGCATTGTCTGGTCAGTGGTGCTTTGAGTTGAACCTATCTTGGGTTTGACCTTGTTTTTGATTTCTGTGCTTTTGTTTGATTTTTGCACACGAGTTGGCGAGGCAGTGCACACGTATACGAATGTACACGTGTGTACTGCAGCCACTTGTAATTACTTGTCCTTGATAAAATGCTGATATCCACAGATACAATCAAAAATGATGACGAACAACCCAAATAACTGAGGCAAACAATGTTTTCAAAATCATCTTTTATTTTTGAATTGCAAAGAATTTTTTTTCAATTTTACTGCGTTTGAAAATATTTTTGCAGATTACTCAGATGCTGGATTCAAACCGGAATGCAATTGAAGACAAAATACGAGTGTGAGTGATATGTAGTGAGATTATCAATGTAAAAATATTTGTGATGTAATCGTGATGTAATCAGAAATGTATATGTATAGTGAGAGCATGAATTTGTACTATTCAAGTTTGTAATAAATATTTGTTTGAATAAAATATTCGTTTGAATTCAAAAACTGTGTAACTAGTTCTGTTTGAATTCAAATTCAAATTCTGTGTAATTTATTTTATTCAACAAATATTTATTTATTCTAAAAAATAAAATAGTACATTACCAAATACATTTAAATGAATGTATATATGTTTATTATCATCAAACAAAAAATCATATAGCGCAAGGCGCATATTCAACAATCTCCCCCTTTTGATGATAACAAACATATATTTAAGATTTTGAATATATCAAATGTTATTCGATAATTTCAATTTGCTCCCCCTATTTGAATGCTCCCTCTCTACACAATACTCCCCCTACATATATGCATAGAAATATATAAATGAGCCTATATGCACAGTGAAAATTATTTGACCTTTGCTTGATTCTATTCGACAAAATCTTAACGTTTCTCTCCCCCTTTTGTTATCAGCAAAAGAATAATAGTGTTATAAAATAGGGATGAAGTGATAGACATGAATCAAACATTTAACTCAATTAAATATAAATATCAAATTTCAATAAAACTCAAACAACAAATCATAATTACCCTTGTCAAGCGCATATTCCACTTTCAGAAGTGATGGGGATAAAAATCATCAAAAATCATACAATTTTGTCTATTTGTGGTGTATTTATTTCAGGAAATTTGAATCTCTACTAACCATGCATAACCGTTAGGACTTTTAAATGAGATTAGTAGTATTCACAATTTTTTTTTAAAAAAACGAAATCAAGTATCTTCTAATCACGCATAACCGTGAGGACTTTTAAATGGGATTAGAATCAACTTGTCTATTTAATTAATTAATTTTGATATGCGTTCCATACATGCATAACCGTGAGGACTTTTAAATGAGCATGGAAGCACATAATCATAAATCCAAGTCCATGCATAACCGACTTTTAAATGAGAGTGAATACTTTGGATATATTTTTTTAATTGCTGAATATAATAAGTTGAAGCACAAATAATTTCCTTCACAGATTTAAAGGTATTGAAGAACAAATGATTTCCTTTGTAAACTACCACAAATTTACATACTAAATATGATCTTGAAGAGTGATGGTCGATAGAAAGATGATAGAAATAGAAATGGTCATGGAATTATTACCCAACAAAAATTTTATAACTCTTGTTATGAAATTCTAAAGAAATTTTCTATTTATACTTTCTCGAGTTATAATATATGATAAATATCAACACTCATCACTTTTTCAATCACTATTCATCTTTTCGATAATCATTAGGGAGTTAGAAAAAAAATGTCATTTAGAATCAAATTCAAAAATCAAAATTTTAAAAAAAATTAGTCAACCTCTATAATTCCCAAATCTAAACGTAATTTGGAAAATCTGTCTTCGGGGAGAGGTTTTGTGAAAATATCAGCAAGTTGAGTTTCTGTTGAAATATATTCAATGCAAATGTCTTCTTTAGCAATGTGATCTCGAAGAAAGTGGTGTCTCACATCAATGTGTTTTGTGCGAGAATGATGGACAGGATTATTTGACAAATCTATAGCACTCTTACTATCACATTTTAATGGAACTTGTTTATAGATTAAGCCAAAATCAAAAAGAGTTTGCATCATCCATAGAATTTGAGCACAACAACTTCCCAAAGCAATATATTCTGCTTCAGTGGTGGATAATGCAACACAATTCTGTTTCCGACTTGACCATGAGACTAATGAATGTCCTAGCATGAAACATGTCCCACTAGTGCTTTTTCTGTCAACTAATGAACCAGCATAATCAGCATCGGAATAACCTACTAAATCAAAATTTTCACAAGAAGGGTACCATAGTCCAAATTTGTGTGTGTGTGAAAGATATCTCAAAATTCGTTTAGTAGCTTTTAAATGAGATTCTTTGGGATTAGCTTGAAAACGTGCACACAAGCACACAGAAAACATAATATCAGGTCTAGAAGCAGTAAGATAGAGAAGTGAACCGATTATCCCTCGATATTTCTTTTGATCAATTGCAATTCCTTTCTCATCTTTGTCCAACTTTGTTGATGGGCTCATAGGAGTTCTCAATGGCTTGGAATTTTCGACTCCAAATTTCTTCAATAGCTCCAACACATATTTGGATTGTGAAATGAAAATACCATCACTACTTTGCTTAATTTGAAATCCAAGAAAGTAGTTCAATTCACCAACCAAACTCATCTTAAATTTAGCCTGCATGACTTGTTCACAATTCTCACACAAAAGCTCATTAGTAGCACCATAGATAATATCATCCACATAAATCTGAACAATCAAAAAACCATGTTCTTTATGTAATAGAAACAGAGTCGTGTCAGCACTTCCCTTTTTAAAACCATTTTCCAAAAGATATGTACAGAGGCAGTCATACCAAGCTCTTGGTGCTTGCTTAAGACCATATAATGCTTTTTCTAGCTTATACACATGATTTGGAAATTCATGATTTTCAAAACCGGGTGGTTGTTCAACAAAAACTTCTTCTTTTAAATCACCATTCAAAAAGGCACTTTTTACATCCATTTGTTTAAGTTTGAAACCCTTGTAACATGCAAAACTTAGCAAGATTCTAATGGCTTCTAACCTAGCAACTGGAGCAAATGTTTCATCAAAGTCTATGCCTTCTATTTGGTTATAACCTTTTGCAACCAACCTAGCCTTGTTTCTAATTACATTTCCTGATTCATCAAATTTATTTTTAAACACCCATTTAGTCCCTACAATTGGATAGTCATTAGGCCTAGGAACTAAATTCCAAACTTTGTTTCTCTCAAATTGATTAAGTTCATTTTGCATTGCTAAAAACCAATTTTCATCATTAAGAGCCATTTCAACAGAATCAGGTTCAATTTCAGAAATAAAACCACTATGACAACAAAACGCACACAAATTTTCATCAAATGAGGAACGAGTACGTATACCTTCCGTAGGATCACCAATAATTGATTCAGGAGGATGATTAGGTTTGAACCTTAATTTATCAGCATCAACAGTCCTTCTTTCAGTTTTCTCACTAAATGTCCCTTCTTCAGTGCCTTCAGGATCTACTCCATCGTCAACCATCCTTTCAGTCGTTTTTTCCAGATCAGATTCATCAAATTTCACATTGATTGACTCAACAATTGTCTTTGTTCGTTTGTTATATATCCTGTAAGCCTTACTCCTTGTTGAATAGCCCATGAAAATTCCATCATCAGCCTTTGATTCAAATTTTCCAAGTTGATCACCTGTGTTAAGAATGAAACAAGGACACCCAAATATACGAAAATAAGAAATATTAGGTTTCCTTTCATGCCACAATTCATAAGACGTTTTGCCAAGTATTGGTCTAATCATTACTCTGTTCATTACATAGCACGAAGTATTCACTGCCTCTGCCCAAAAGATTAGAGGTAGCTTATACTCACTTAACATGGATCTAGCCAATTCCTGTAATGTACGATTTTTCCTTTCAACCACCCCATTTTGTTGAGGTGTTCGTGGAGCAGAAAATTCATGTTTTAAACCATTTTCTTTACAAAAATTTTCAAATTCAAAATTTTCAAATTCGCCTCCATGATCACTTCTCAAGGTTTTAATTGTAACTCCTTTTTCATTTTGAACAAGTTTTGCAAATTTTGAAAAATATTTGAAAGATTCAGACTTTTTGGCTAAAAAGTAAACCCATGTAAATCTAGAATAATCATCAACCAATACATAACAATATCGTTTTCCATTCAAGCTTGAAATTTCATTTGGTCCAAATAAATCCATGTGAACTAGTTCAAGGACCCTTGATGTGCTAACAATGTTTTTAGGACGAAATGATGATCGACTAAGCTTGCTCAAGGAACATGCTTTACACACTTTATTATTTTTAAATTTCTGATGTGGTAACCCTCTGACTAATTCTTTTGATTCGAGTTTTTCTAAGAGACTCATGCTAGCATGTCCAAGTCTCTTATGCCATAAATATGCCTCTTCGTCAGTGGCTACCAAACATCTAGAAAGATTTAGATTATCAAATGAAAGTGAGTAAACATTCCCTTTTCTTTTGCCCATAAAAACAATGTTATTAGAAGATTTATCAATAATTTTGCAAGTATCACTATCAAAAATCACGTTCATACCTTTGTCACATAGTTGGCTAATAGAAATGAGATTGTGATGCAGATTTTCAACGTATAAAACATTAGTCAAGGAAAAAATACCGTTACCAACTTCACCTTTGCCAATAATCTTACACTTGCTATTGTCTCCCATGATCACATTTCCACCTTTAAAATTCTCTAAGCTAAGGAACTTCGATTTGTCACCTGTCATATGTCTAGAACAACCTGAATCTAGAAACCATTCTTGTTGTTCCTTAGCCCGCCAACAGACCTACATAAGAAGAGAGGAAGATGACCTAGAGAAACTCTTAGGTCCAATGTTATTAGTGATAGAAGCATTGTGAATAAACAATCCCTTTGGAATCCATACTTGTTTAGTCCTTTTATTTTTATTCCAATAAACATGCAATTTGTTTGTAGAATTCTTAGGAACCCAAACTTGTATAAATTTTGTGTTCTTGTTCCTATGACTATCATTTTCAGCACGACATCTAAATATTTCACATCTATTAAAGACATTCTTATATTTTGCATTAACATCAACTTGTGTTTTCCCAAAACCTAGTCCTTTCCCGTTGTTAGCAAAAATTTGATTTCCCAATAGCATGTTGAAAGATTTTTCGCCTCTTGAAAAGTTCTTCAAAGATTTCTCAAGATTTTGGACTTTGGTTTTTAATGTTGAGTTTTCAGTAACAAGTGAGGTGCATCGATTAATAAAATCCTTTCTCCTAGTGTCGATGGTTTCCTTAAGATTCAAGTTTTCATTTTCAAGACTTTCAAAGTTATTCCTCAGTTTTGATAATTCTGAATCTAAAATCTTACATTTTTTACATTCTAGGTTTTGAATATTTTCAATTTCAGTTTCTAACCTAGAATTTTCATGGACAAGTTCTCTCCTATCAGATTTTAGTTTTTCAATTTTAGATTCAAGAGTATCAATCATTTTAGTAAAATCACAACACATTGAAACAAGTTCTTTATAAGAATAGTTACTTACCTCACTAGATTCCTCTAAGCTTGCTTCTGAATCCCGATTTTGACATAAGACACAAGTTAGCCTCCTCTGAGCTATTATTTGAAACTTCCTCTCCTTCTTCATCATCCCAAGTCGCTGCAAAAGCCTTCTTTTTCTTTTTCTTTCCTTTGTTGTTTTTGAGAAGTGGACATTTTTGTTTGAAGTGGCCAGGCTTCTTGCAGTTATAGCATGTCAATTCATTATCGGAATCGTCAGAATTCTTTGACTTATTACCACTTATTTTCTTCTTTCGTGACTTGAATCTTGACCATTTTTTAAGATTATTGACAGCCATTGCAAGCTCTTCAATTGGATCTTCTTCTTCTTCATCGCTTTCTTCTTTGCTCTTTAAGGCAATCGTCTTCTTCTTTGGTTCGGAGTTATTGCGTTCTTCCTTTGCTTTTAGCTCAAGCTCATATGTCATCAAGTTTCCAATCAACTCCTCCATGCTTAGTTTGCTCAGATCTTTCGATTCTTGAATTGCTGTGACTTTTGCCTCAAAGTTCATTGGTAAAACTCGTAGTATCTTCCGCACAAGCTCTACCTCAGTGAATACCTTCCCAAGCGCTCTAGCATTGTATACCAAGGTTGAAAAACGTCCAAACATATCCTTTATGCTCTCGCCTCTGTCCATCACAAAGTTTTCGTATTCATTGCTGAATAGGGCTAGCCGAGACTCCTTGACTTGAGAAGTTCCTTCGTGTGTCACCTCCAAAGTATGCCATATTTCCTGTGCTGTTGTACAATGAGAAATTCTATTAAATTCATTTTTATCAAGAGCACATATCAAAGCATTCATGGCTTTAGCATTTGTTGTTTTCAATTTCTTATCGTTAGCATCCCACCTATCCTTAGGTTTAGGAATCTCAGTATCACCAACGATTATAGTGGGGGGTTTATAGCCAGTTTCAATAATATCCCAAACTTCATAATCAACAGAACTGAGATAGATACCCATCCTAACTTTCCAATAAGCATAATCGTTCCCGTTAAACATGGGTGGCCTAGCAATAGATTGCCCCTCAGAAAAAGCATTATTTTGTAGACTCATGACTCTAGAGTTAATAAAAATATACCGGGCTCTGATACCACTTGTAGGATCTAAATTAACCCTAGAGGGGGGGTGAATAGGGTTATAGCAAATTTTCTTGATTTAAACACAAAAATAAACTGCAGAAATAAATATACTGAAAAGTAAATCACACACAAGATTTACCCAGCTTCGGCAACCCCTGCCTACTGCTGCATTCCCAGATTTCTATTAGAATTAAACAGTATCACGCTTACAAACACTCTAACAGACTTGCAAACCCTGCTACCGCCTATAGAGTTTTGCAAACTCGCAACCCCTGCTTACTGAACTAACTCTAAATAGACAATCAGACACAACCTAAAACCTAGGTGGTGATTTTCCTAAACTCTTTGATTCGTAGAATAAAAAAACAATAATTAAGAACAAAATAAAATAGCCCTAAACTAATTAACAATATTAATATAAGTTTATAATCAAACAAAACCCCCTTTTGTTTTTTTAACACCGGCCCACTTCCTTATTTCACCCGATCCTCTTTTTGTCTTCGTTCGTGTGAAATAATGGCGGCTTCGTTCCAGTTAGGGCTTCGTTCCCTTCTGATCCAGTTAGGGCTTCGGCTCTTTGTTGCAATTAGGGCTTCGGTTTCTTCAATTGATCTGTGATTGGTTGCCCTAGCTTGCTTGCAGTTGCTCGATCGAGTTTTGATGCTTGTGAATTCGGTATGTGCTGTCTCCTTTTGCTTTTCTAAATTGATACTTGAACTCGATCGAATCTAAATGCCGATGATGATTAGGGTTTTAATAGGATTTGATTTCCTATTTTTGCGTTCGACTGATTGCTGCAAAAATTCTTGTTTTGCCGTTCGATTATGCTTTGATGCTGAGGATTAATCTGACTTTGTCAATTTCGTATTTGTAGTAACTTGATTCTCACGGCTTTGAATTGATTTCGTGATTTGAGATATTTGACTTTGTCAATTTCGTATATTTTCGACTGTTTATTTTGGGTATGTGAATTCACTACTCTATATTAGCTTCGATCATCACCATTGCAATTAAATTTTTCTCTGCTGCATACCACTGCATTGCACTGTTGAAATTTTGTGTCTGCATTTGTTATCTCTGGAACTCGATTTGCACTTGCTCACTGCTTGATAGTCTTGTGGCTATAACTGGGCATTTTGAGTTTGTAACTTGGGGTTAAGAACAGTTGCTTTGTCTCGACTTTATTGGTGCATTGTTGCTGTATCTTTTTGAAGCTTGAGTTTCTGGTCTTGATACTTGCAGTTGTATCACTTGATATTCATTGCTTGGTCTCTGTTGTTTCTTTGATAGTTGCACTCTGTCTACTGCATAGTGGTCTGCTGTCATGTTTGATGTCATATCTTTGGTGCACTCACTTGTGTATATGAGCAGTTTAAAGTTACTGACTTGTAGTCGAGTTGCTTCATTATACTTTGGTTTGAACCTTGTTGTATTGTATACTTGGGCATTGTTCCACACTGTTACCTGTACTGTCTGATCTTTGTTTGCTTGGTGGCATTTTGTGGTCTGTACTGTGCATATGATCTTGGTCATGTTGTAGTCCAGTCCACTCATGTACATGCTTCACTGCAGCCTTCACTGTCCACCTGTTGCACTCTGGTCTCTTGTTCACCATAGTTTGTACATGCATTTTGTTGTTTCACTTGTGTACTGCCTTCACTGTCCACTTGAACTGTTTCACTATGGTTTCATGCCTTGTAGTTGTATTTGAGTCAGTGCTTCACCATATCACTTTTTGATTTATGCTGCA
The DNA here is from genome assembly GCA_030765085.1 of Allium cepa. Classification (NCBI taxonomy): domain Eukaryota; kingdom Viridiplantae; phylum Streptophyta; class Magnoliopsida; order Asparagales; family Amaryllidaceae; genus Allium; species Allium cepa. The sequence continues at coordinate 104,526,211 of CM060937.1, read as the reverse complement.
TCACTTGTAGCTTTATGTATTCATGTACTTGTCTGCATTCACTCTGGCTTGTGTTATGATTGCTGTGAAGTTGCATTGATCTCTGTAGTACTTTATGTTGACATTTTCTTTGACGCTGTTTTGTTGGGCTGTGTCTTCATTGATGTGTCACTGCATACATGTGTACTTGATTCTTTGATGTTGTAACCTCTGGTATGCTGCATATTGTCACTGTATTGGTTCGAGTCAGTTTGCATGGTCACTTATGCAGTTTGAAGCTTTGAACTGTTTTCAACTTGACACTGTTGTACACTTTGGTCTATTGGGCTGCATTTGTGTATATTTTATCATTTTTGCAACCTGGTCTGGTGCACCTTGTTTCATGCTTGAGACTGTGCTTGCATTGTCTGGTCAGTGGTGCTTTGAGTTGAACCTATCTTGGGTTTGACCTTGTTTTTGATTTCTGTGCTTTTGTTTGATTTTTGCACACGAGTTGGCGAGGCAGTGCACACGTATACGAATGTACACGTGTGTTCTGCAGCCACTTGTAATTACTTGTCCCTGATAAAATGCTGATATGCACAGATACAATCAAAAATGATGACGAACAACCCAAATAACTGAGGCAAACAATGTTTTCAAAATCATCTTTTATTTTTGAATTGCAAAGAATTTTTTTTTCAATTTTACTGCGTTTGAAAATATTTTTGCAGATTACTCAGATGCTGGATTCAAACCGGAATGCAATTGAAGACAAAATACGAGTGTGAGTGATATGTAGTGAGATTATCAATGTAAAAATATTTGTGATGTAATCAGAAATGTATATGTATAGTGAGAGCATGAATTTGTACTATTCAAGTTTGTAATAAATATTTGTTTGAATAAAATATTCGTTTGAATTCAAAAACTGTGTAACTAGTTCTGTTTGAATTCAAATTCAAATTCTGTGTAATTTATTTTATTCAACAAATATTTATTTATTCTAAAAAATAAAATAGTACATTACCAAATACATTTAAATGAATGTATATATGTTTATTATCATCAAACAAAAAATCATATAGCGCAAGGCGCATATTCAACAAAATATTGATCCAAAGTATGTTCAAGTGAAACAGAAAAGGCGGGGCATGGATCTGGAGAGATCCATTGCCCTTAAAGAGGAGGGGATAAACTTAAAGTCAATGGGTTTGTTTGCGACGCCCTCTATCTCGAATGGATATCTAATCCCGTGCTGGTGAAGAAGGAGAATGAGAAGTGGAGAACGTGCATTGACTATTCGGACTTGAATAAGGCATGCCCTAAGGATAGTTTTCCCCTGCCTAGAATTGATCAACTAGTTGATTCAACTATATGGCACGAATTGTTATCATTTATGGATGCATACTCAGGGTATAATCAAATCCCGATAAGATGAGGAACATACCAGTTTTGTCATGGATGTTGGGTTATACTGTTATGTAGTGATGTCGTTCATATTAAAGAACGCTCGAGCAACCTATCAATGTCTGGTTGACTGAATGTTTAAGGATCGGATTATAAGGACGATGGAAGTCTATGTGGATGATATGCTCGTGAAGTCACGACGATCAAACAACCACTTGGGACTTGGCGGAGATGTTTGATATCCTTCAATTCTATAACATGAAAATCAACCCTCTAAAGTGTTCAATCGGTGTTGCGTCAGTGAAATTCTTGGGTTTTGTAGTCAATTCCCGAGGAATTGAAGATAAACAAGAGAGGAATCAAGATATTAAGGATATACAAGCACCTAGAACCATTAAGCAAGTGCAGAGTTTGAACAGGAAGGTTACTGCTTTGAGTCGATTCATCTCCAAGGCAATTAATAAATGCATTCCTTTCTTTGACGTAATAAGGAAGGGAAAGAGGAATTTCGAGTGGACAAAATATTATAAAGGCGCATTCGGAGCTTTGGTGGATCATTTGGAGAGACCCTTTGTCTTGTCAAAGCCGGTAGATCATGAGCAGTTTTATATTTACTTGACTGTATCGTCACATGCCATAAGTGCCACCTTTATTCGCGAGGAGAACCGGATTCAGAGACCGTGTATTTCGTCAGTAAATGATTAATGGGTGCATAAAGAAACTACCTAAGGATAGAGAAATTGCGTGCTTCTTTTTAATTGCGTCTTGCAAAACTTGGCCCTTATTTCCAGGACCATCCAATTAGCATTCATACCGACCAGCCATTATGACAAGTCCTACAGCGACCTGAGATGTCTGAAAGGTTGCTTAAATGGAACATCGAGTTCAGCCAGTTTGACATTACATATCTGCCGCAATGAGCTATCTAGGGACAGATATTGGCAGACTTCATAGCAGAGTTTACCGTGCAGGACGATCCCCCTTAGAACGATGTATTCCCTAATGTACGATGGAAGATGCACACCAAAGGAGCATCTAATTATCAATTTTCCAGAGCTGGGATTGTTCTTGTAACCCCTGAGAACCAGTCAATTCACTACGCTCTGAAGCTTTATTTTCGTGCTATGAATAATGAAGCTGAATATGAAGCATTGATCGCTGGGCTAAAACTTACTAGAGAGCTCGGAGTAAAGTCTCTTGAAATCTTTTGCGACTCAAAACTGGTGGTGTATCAAGTAAGAGGAGATTATCAGGCTAAGGGACAATGACTTGCCCCGTATCTTACCCAAGTTTAGGAACTGTTAGCGGATATTGAATACTATGACATGTCGCATATCCCGCATGAACAGAACGGAGAAGCCGATTCATTGGCAAACCTCACGAGTACTGATTATGCACAATAGATGGGCTTTGTTCCAGTCGAGACATTGCATACCCCAAGCATAAATATGATGGAAGTTGATCAAGTGTAGCGGGGCCTGAAAGGGAATCATGGATGATTCCATTCATAGAGTACATATTGCATGGAATCTTACATGAGAAGAGAAACGAAAAGCGGCAAGTCCTTCGTAAGCTTCACGATATATAATGCTGGAAGGAACTATGTATAGAAAGGGGTTTTCTATTCCCTTACTCCGATGTATCGCTCATGATGAAATAAAGTGTGTCTTGAAATAAGTCCATAAGGGGCAGTGTGGGGATCACGCTAGGGGGCAAACTTTATCAAAAAAGATACTATGTTATGGATACTACTGGCCAACTATGAACCGGGATGCTGCTGATTATGTTAGACGATGCGACAAGTGCCAAATAAATGCAAAGGTACCAAGATCCCCACCGACGAAGATCACACAAATGGTCAGTCCATGGCCATTCGCTATGTGGGGTATTGACATCATCGGCTTTTACTAATCTCCAAAGGTGGCGCGAAGTACGTGATTGTTGCAGTTGAATACTTCACTAAATGGGCTGAGGCGGAGCTGTTAGCCACGATTACACAAAAGTTATTAACTTTGTTGTTCAAAACATCATATGTCATTTCAGTCTTTCGCGACCTATCGTGATAGATAATGGGACTCAATTCGATAGCGCTGAATTTAAAGAATTTTGTCAGAGGTATCATATTGAGAGGAGGTTTGTGGCATTCGCTCACCCTCGGGAGAATGGACCGGTTCAAGCTGTTAACAAGATTATCAAATTTATTCTAAAAAAGCGATTGGAGAAGGCTAAAGGAAAGTAGGAGGATGAGCTTCCTATGGCACTTTGGGCTTATAGGACCACTCATAAGTCCGCGACTGGCCATACTCCATTCGCTCCTGCTTACGGAGCCGAAGAAGTTATTCTAGAAGAACTCGAAGTTACTTCTCATCGAGTGACTTACTACTACCCCAGAACGAACCAAGACCTTCTCTTGGAAATTTTGGACTTTATTAATGAGAATCGCGAGGAGGCCGATTTGAGAGCAGCTGCACATCGACATCGAATTGCCCTATATTACAACATGAAAGTCTGATCAAGAACCTTCAAAATGGGCGATCTTGTCCTAAAATGAGTTTTTATGATCCCTTCGCACATGAATTCGACATGGGAAGGACTATACATCATTAAACAGAGAGTTGGAGAAGGAACTTTCAAGCTAGCGACTGTTGATGGCGTGACACTTCTAAGAGCATGAAAAAACGAGCATTTACGACACTATTTCACCTAGAATATTTCTTTTGTATTTCAGTGTAGTAACTTCGGCATTTGCTTTAGCATTTGATCTTTTCAATGTGTAATAAATCAATTGTTTTGTTTCTTTCAATACGAAGAATAAAATCTACAGCCTCCTTTACATAAGCTGTTGTTATTGCATTTTATGCTAAGTATACAATGAAACTGATTGATATCGATATGTGCGATGTGTGAACAAATTCATGGAGTTCGAAGTCGATCAATCGTACCGATCACAGATAGGATCGAACAAGGTGGACTCCATAAGTTTGCTTGGCTGACGACTCCCATAGACGAACCAAAGAGTGGTGCTCGCAATAAGGGACAACGGTCGTCGACGATGAGGAGATGAGAAAAACTCTAAGTCCCCAGACTACGGGCTGGAGTATAAATCATTTGGTGGAAAAACGATTTCCATATACTATGACATAGAGTATAAATCATTTGGCAGAAAAATGACTGCCACGGGTGGAAATACGATGCTCACGAGAAAACTCTAAGTCCTCGGACTGCAGACTGGAATATAAACCATTGGGTGGAAAAACGACTGCCACGAGCAGAAATACAACTGCCCATGAGAAAAACTCTAAGTCCCTAGACTGCGGGCTAGAGTATAAACCATTTGGCGGAAAACGACTACCCACGAGAACTACTCTAAGTCCCCAAACTATGGGGTGGAGTGTAAACCATTTGGCGGAAAAATGACTGCCACGGGTAGAAATACGAATGCCCACGAGAAAAACTCTAAGTCCCCAGACTACGGGCTGGAGAATAAACCATTTGGTGGAAAAACGGCTGCCATGGGCGGAAATACGACTGCCCACGAGAAAAAACTCAAAGTCCCCAGACTGCGGGCTGGAGTATAAATCATTTGGTGGAAAAACGACTACCATGCACGGAAACATGACTGCCCACGAGAAAAACTCTAAATCCCAAGACTTCGGGCTGGAGTATGAATCATTCAGTGGAAAAACGACTGCCACGGGCGGAAACACGACTGCCCATGGAAAAATTCTAAGTCCTCGGAGTATAAACCAAAGCAAGAACATAAATTGAGCAAGGATCGATCGCTCACAAAATAACTCCAAGTCCCTAGACTACGGGCCAACTCCTAAACTCAACGGGTGGATGGACGAATTTCGACTATTCTTTATTCCATGATTTCCAATCTCAAATCGACGAAAGAAATTCGAACTGCTAAAGGCGAGATATGACCATTCATTGTAGTTCTGGCTTAGCGCTGCTTATGACTTAAGAAAATGACTACAGAGAAGCCTTGAGATGGATAGTGAATCATTAACGAGACTTGTGAAAATTATTACAAGTATATGGAATGCGAAGTAATTATTTTACTATTGAAGTAATGATTCGCATGATGACTAATAAAAAAACCTTTTATTCACTATCCTAAAAATCGATTAAAAGTTATTTCAAAAGTTCGGGATTCACGACCGTACACTTACTACTAAAAAAAGGAATACATATCTAAATTATCCAAACTGTGTACAATGACACAAGTACTAACTATTTCTTCGACTTCTTCTTTTTCTTCGGTTTCTCAGGAGTAGGATCGGTTGAGCATCTTTTCCGGGACCCTTTGTCGCCCTTGGTAGAGACGCTTGAAGAAGGAGGAATTTCAAAAAGGATTTCCTCCTCGGTTGGAATGACCTATAGAGGTACAGAACTAGGATCTTCGACTACGACCTTAATGGGCTCCCCTTTGACTTCACGCTTCGATTTCTTTTCCTCTACAATATGCTCCTTCATACTACTTTTGGTGATGTGCTCCGAAATGCCCAGGATCACTACATCGTCTAACTCTTCAGCAAGGGATGGGTCCTCAAGCTTATCCTCATCAAGTGCACCTATTACTTGAGCATCGGGCCCCAAAATATCTGCGGTAGTCGGAGCTTCAGTCATTTTCTCTTGTTGCTCCATGGCAACATCGCTCGTAGGAGTTTGCTCTGGACCAGGATGACCTACAAAATTCATTTAAAGCACAGGCATTAGTCAATGGTCGTTATGCGCCGAAAATAACAAAATTTTAAAAGGAATTTAGTGCGATACTAGCATCTGGTTGACGCTCAATGGTCATTGGAGTGCTCCCTTTGAGGATGGGAGATAGCATCTATGGAAAAAGGTTGGGTCTATCTAGATCATGGCTGATATATTGCTTCGTGATTTGAGGAGATGATGTTCCGACCATTTGGGTAGGAGAAGAACCCTTGAGTTTGGTTCCAGAAGATCCAATAATGTCCTCTCCTTCCTTAAGAGTGCCTCTTCATTAAGCTTTGCTATTCCCAGTTCTTCCTTCTTGATTTTGGTAATAAGCACGCAGGCATCAGCGATCAATTCAAGATAGCCTTTGCCTAGAAAGGCAAGTCACGGTGCAGAAGAAATTTCACATTCTATTCAATGAGTGGATCGAACAAGTTCTTCATCTCATTTCTACCAGACTCAGTGGAGGCTTCTACTTAGGAGTTAGCTTCTTCAAGCACTTCTTTTCTGCCCTCTTCGTAGGCTACTTCTTTTAAGGCTTCGATCTGGGAAAATTGTTCACCAAGCTTCGTTCTTAAGTTTCTTGCCTCAACAATCTCCTTGCACTATCTCTGCGATTCTTCCTGCCCTCAATCTTTTCCTTCCTCTTTTTATTCAATAATTTTTCAAGCTCTTCAACACGGTGAATTAAGACCTCTTTCTCCTTTTGCAAGGAGTCTTTTTCTAAGGCCAGAGTGCTACTGCGATGAATCGTTGCATCCAGTTCCTTCTTGTGTGAAGTCTCCAAATGACTTACCACCTCTGCCGTTTCTTTCACGTTCTTCTCTGCCGCGATAAGTTGGGTTATATATTCAAGCAGTTTAGCGTCCTGATGCTTGATGATGTCCTTGTCATGAATAGCCTCTAACTTTAGGTGGTCAATTTCATGTTGGCACTCGACGGAGACTTTAGAGATTTTCTTAGCCAAATGAATAAATGATTCATGTTAGACGTACACGTCATTCATGCATAATAATGAGCTCTCTTTGGCACTTTCGAGAATGATGTGCATGGAAGGGATGAAATTAAGTCCATCAATGTAGATTTTTGGAAAAGTAGCTTTGAGTTTAGCTAACTTTTCCATTGTAGGAGGACCATGAGCAGGAACCAGTGGAAAGCGGATCAGAAGTAACAAGCGGGTGCTCTTCCTAAATGGCGCTCGTGTGATTGCCTTGAACTTAACGACCCGAAAAGTTGGTCATGAGGCACAGCAGCCTGAGAACCCCGATGTGAGGACCTTTCTCCGCTATAACCGAGAAGGTGTGACTGATCATCATTGCGAGGAGCGTGTGGTTAAGACTTCCATTTGGATGAAGAGGAAGACTCTCGAGAATAATAGTCTCTGTCTTTCCCATCATCTTTGTCTCTGCGTCTTTCGAATTCGAAATCTCTGCTCAAGCAACAATAAGCAGAAGAACCGCGAAGACGGTCGAAAGCATGGGAATGTGACATTGCACCTGTAAAGAGCCAAGCAGGAGCATATTAAAAGTTGTAACATGAAGAATTAATAACGAGTGTATGGTGGAGTGCAAGTGTTTTTGTGTGTCCTAATATTTCCCTCTGACGGACCGGTAACATTGGTTTTACTCATCGGAGTTTCTTCCCCTCTATTGGAAGATTGCACACCTTCACCGCTTCTGGCGGGAGAGTTTAGCCCTTTGACGTCAATATCAGGGAAGTCGTGATTTAATATATCATTTGGAATCGGAACGTCGGAGAGTCCCTTCAACGAACTTTCCATTTGTTGGGAAGATGACACATTTTCAAGTAGGGTTATGAAGAATTCTGGATTTGCCCCGGCTTAATCTTTCGCAGCTTGTACAAACAACCTTTTTCTCCTCTTTGGGGGAGTTTGCATTTGGCTATTTGTGGCGCTTCGACTAGCGACACTTTTACAGGGCATATATCTTCGCTTCTCGGCCCAACGTCTTGAGATTCATTTATCTCTCCCTCTTTGATGTCTTCCCGGTTCATTCAACAAGGGGCACCATGAGGTCGCTTACTTCTAACCTTTTTTCGACAATAATTTACGGGACTACTTTACTCCATAGAAGTCCAATTTTACGACCGTCTTCCAACAACCTACATATTGGAAGCGGCTCATCAGTGACAAGAAGTTTGATGTCCCAATCCTTAACGGGGGTAGCACGAATGGCAGCAGCGGCCCTAGAATACTCGACCCCTTCGGGTCAAGGGTGAACACTTGAAAGAACTGGGGATGTTAGTATGTTTAAAGAAGAAGCTGAGACCTAAATAATCAAAATAAAGACGAAGATAGGAATAACACTTACGTCCTTCCAACCATCTCCTTACAAAACCAGGAGGACGCTATACATAAAACCACTCGTGCTTGAATAGAGAGAGCTTGTTCCATGCGCCCGCTAAGACTTGGCATTTGGGTGAGGGTTCAAGAAAGACATATGAAGGGATCCCTATCCGTCTTTTGAAATTGTAGATGTATCTGATGTCTTAAAGTGTTGGCAGATGGAACAGAACGTTCATGAAGGGAAGGAAGGCTCCATGAATGAAGGCGTAGCTGTTAGGGTGCAACTAGGTAGGAGCGAACCCTGGGTACCTCAGCATTTCTCGAATGAAGGAATTGAAAAGCGGCACGCATCCAGCCCATTACAAAAACTTTGCAAGCGATATACTCGGCTGGGGGCAAGTGAGTTCTGTCTCACCTCGATGGGACTAAAATGTCTTCAAACGGAATTCCATAGATGAACACAATCAACGAAGAGCAGCTTCACCGATTCTCGATGCTTATGAGTCAACAGGATTATTTAGAATGATAACACCCTCAACGGCATCGGGAGCCGGACTGATAACTTCTGCAGGAAGGACTAGAATGTTGGAAAAGAGATTTAGTTTTGGGTCAAACGCCTCTACTTGTTTTGTATGGTGATTCGGAAAAGGTTTATCAGATATGGTGGCGGAGCTTGACTTGCCTTAGAACTAATGTGTTTTGCGACAGACTTGGAAGACATTCTGACGGAGCGCATCGTGCGGCTTGATATCTATGTCAGCTATACTCAATAGATAATCAACAACAGAAATAATAACCCGCTCCCCCCATGTTATGTGTGAACTATAGTGCAGTGCGTTGTGGTGTGAAACAAGTATGAGCAGTTCAGAATCATAAAAGAAAGAATGAAATGGCAAGACGTAGAATTACATCCAGAGGGAACGTCAGCGCTGACTATCTCAACCAATAGGAAAGTTGATTGGCAGCAAAAACTTTAGGATCGGTTATTGACATGTTAAGCTATGAAGTTTTTTGTCTAGGTTTTTTATGTAGTTTTTCATTTGGTCCATGTCAAGAAGTACGGAGATGTGCTTATTTAAGGTTAAGTCTAAGAGTCCAAGTTTGAGCAAGGCAATATGTGATTCAGTGTATAAAATACTTAAGCTAAAATTAACATTCATTATAAATACCGATCCCTTGGTTCCTTATGTTGATCCCTTTCCTTTAGCCTATACGCTGATCCTTATGCTTTAACTCTTATGTCGATCCTTAAAACAGTTAGCTATTACTGATCCCTTATCCTAGCTTCACTACTAACCTCTCCCCGCAAATGTTACTAATCCCTATAACTCATCTACCAACACCGACTCCTACACTTAAGTCACCGATATCTATCCCTTATTCACTCGCATGGTTAGCCGAACCTACTCGCCTGTTACGAACTCCAACCAATCCCTCGTAAAGCCTTTCCCTACGCCGATCCCTAACATTAACCACTTTCCATCCCATTGCCAAATTACCAAGTATCAAACCCTCCTTCTTCCTTCCTCCTTCCTCCTTCTCCAACACCTTCATTTTCTCCATGTACCTCACCCGACTTAGCAGAACCCACCAAATCGTTTGCCTAGACACACCTCAAACACACGTAAACACCAAATTCATGACTCAACTAACATGATTATATAAGCGAAGCATCCCTATCTGAATTAAATTGTGAGCGCATGGTCGAAACTTTGGATTAAGGGCAAGTTGCTGATGGTTTTGATTGAGAGTGATGTTTCACGTTTGAGTTTAGTGTTAAAGGTGAAGATTTTTTCTTTCAACCGTTTGGCTATGTGCTTGTGCAAAGAGAAGGAGAAAAGGTTTAAGTGTTGTGAAGTGTAAAGTGAGGAGAGAAAGGAAAGGGGTGCGAGTTTATATATGAGCAATGGAAAGGGAGTCGAACCGGTCATTGGGGGTAACTAAGTCAAAGAAGAAAAAAAGAAAAGAGAAAGCGTCGGCATTGAGGCATGCCGAACCCTATCCGTGTATCTCTAATGATGGATCGGTAAGTGGGATACCGATCCCTCCAAAAAATAGGAAAAAAGGGGAGAGATGTGTCAATGATGGATATGGATGGGATAAAAAATGAAGTAAAGAAGTGATAAACAATTAGGAAGTGACAGATGATCATCATCGTGAAGATTTAGTTGTAAACATGAGTATACAGGACACTATTAAATTTGACAATGACCTACGAATGTTTGAACATGTCTGGAAGCCAACAATAGGAATGTACATGTAAATGAACACGGGAATGATTTAAGATTTCAACCTTTTCAAATTAACTGAAATTGCGATCTAGCCTAAAGCGATCAAGTTTGAGATCGAATCATAAGAAAGCCAATAAATCTCGCATGACCGGATCAGTACACACTAACAAAATACGACATCAAATTTGTGACATTGAAGATCGATAAAGGAACAGAAATCAACCAAAAAGTTAGACAGACTTACTTGTGCCATTGAAGATCGATAAAGGGACGGAAATTAACCAAAAAGTTAGATAGACTTCTTCCCAGCAACTCAGACTATTTTCAATTCAAATCACGTCATGTTACCCACAAGACGTACTTTGGGGAGGCAAGTGTTATCCGATGCCTTGATCCGACTATATTGGGCTGATCATGCAGGCCAGACTCGACTGTTGATGAAAAAGATGATTATGAGGCAATGACTGCATGACCAAAATATAAAGTCCAGACAATTGTACGGAGCCTGGATTGGACGGAGTTTATAGATGGATAACGAGGGATCTCAGAAAGATAGGAGTTGGCTTATATGAGTGAGAGATTAGCATAGTGGATAATAGATATGAATGAGATGGCATAGGGTTCGGTGTAACATGAAGAGGCCATAAGGGTCGGTATGATCACTTGGTGTCAATATAGGTGGGGATGAAGAGGGATTGGCATAAGACATGGTACCTAGTTCAACATGGCTTAGCATCGCTAGATTGGTTGGTATAATATGATGGATAGACAGAGGTCGACATGGTGTATTCGTAATGGTGAATCGGCATGGTAAAGTTCATGAAAAATGGATTGGCATGGTATGGTTTGTGTAAGATGGATCGGCATGGCTTGCTCGTGGGGGGATGAATCGACATACATTTCTCAGGAAATAAGGATCGACATGCATTAAGAACCAAGAGGGTTCGGCATATATCCTATAGATGTAAGGATCGACGCGGTACGCAATGAATGGAGGGATTATCTTAACACGAAATGGATGGTTAAGGGTCGACATTCTTCAGATTACTATAAAACTAAACCAAAGATTGAGAAAAAGTAAGAGCTCTGCGCATCCAAACACTTTGTTGTTTGATGCCCCATCACGCTAGAGCATATGGGAGCTACCATAGGGGTCGCTGGCCCAAACTCAATACATGGAGGGATCAGTACCGATCCCCATCCATTGAGAGGTTGGCCTAGCCCTTCCTATGATGGGCCCATATGGTCGAGGAGGTCCTGTTGTCGAAGTTCCAGTCAGATTGAAGGTCGCCTTCGTCTATGAACACAGGTATATGGGGCCATTCTGAGACTCTTAGGCTGTTGATTAAATTCCACCATTATTGCAATTAACTTCCTCCATTCCATTCTGATCTCTTGATGTTTCTTGCTATTTGTGATTTTAATTAAGTGAATTGAGAAGCAATAAAGAGAATATTTAAAGTGGACTTAGGCAATCAACGTCGAACCACTATAAATCTTGTTGTTTTTGCTTTCTGCTGTGATTTGCCTCTATTTTCATTTAATTTCTTTATTTATTTCACTATACAAATATGTTCTTAGGTGTTTATGGCCGATTTGGTTGCAAACACGGTACTATCCGTATTTCCTCTCTCATTTTGGGAGCTCTCGTTTAGTAGGTTTCCTATAGGGAATCCGCCTCTAATATCAGGGTAGATCAACTCCGAGCTCTCGGTCGAATCAATGTAGGAGGAAAACGTTAGTTCCCTCTTTTGCCACTTCGGTCCTCTGATGCCATCATTGGCTTTTTCTTTCCCTTTTTCCTTTCCACATCTTGCCTTAGAATGTCCTCTATCCTCCACGGCATACAATTCACAATTTTTAGCATATATGTCCTTCTGATGTAGGTAACTCTTAGCTTGATAGTAGAAATCTGCCAGATCCACCGACGGATCCTTTTCCAAAGCCTTTTTAAACTCGGTCTTATTAGCAACTCTAAAAACCATGGCCATCGAAACAATTGATGGGTTGGTTTCTACACTACAGTGGCACATGCATTGAACTTGGTTGGATAACTCTATAAAGCTTCACCTTCCTTCTGTTTCATGCTAAGTAGCCTCATTACATTCCCCAATTGAATGATGTGAACTCTGAACTGGTTCATAATATTTTCCACTAGCCCAGTTCATATGTTAATGGACTCATTCCCAGTTGACGAAACCACATGGTTGCCAAATCTTTTAAATGTAGTGGAAAGAACCATCCCATCATTTCCTCTAAATCTCTCAATTCTCCCATATATTGGATATATATCATCAAATGAATTATCAGATCCGTACTTCCATCATACGGGTCCAAAGTTGGTCGCCTAAAATATGGTGGATTCCTAGCATATCAGATGTTCAGGGTGAAATGTTTTGATTCACATCCTCCAAACACCAATCTGGGATTCCACCGTAAAGCACTTGTCATACCATTTTTGTCATGCAATCATCTGGATTCACTTGAAATTTTTGTAGCTCTACACAACTTTGACTCAAATCATCATCATGCCCCTCATTCCGTTGGAGAACCCCCATTTCTAGTCCTAGTGAGTATACATTCATGTTCTGATCTTCGTTTAGTGACTTAACTTTATTTTTCTTTTGCACTCCACCTTGTTCGATATCTAAATCCATTACGCCTCTTTGACAATAATGATTGTTGTCGACTTGTCTGGATAGGTCGGTACCGACTTGTTGCATCCTCCAGGGTTTGGCCTAACTTGTTCTTCTCTTCTTCCTGGTGATCCTGTACCATGTTCTGGCCTCCAGTCCAGATTTACAAATGCTTCGGCTGTTCATCACTGCTTCATCCTTTGGAAGAATTCATTTATCATATCTTCTTGCTAAGTCATCAATCTCTCTTGCATCATTATCATCATCCCTTCCATCTCCTCTCTAGCAACGACAATAGAGGGTGGATTAGAACCAGAAGACAGCTACCCATGTGCTCTTGTTAACTTCCTTTTGCTAAAGCTTTCCTTATAGATGGCATCTTCATCTACTCTAATATCAAATCCAAGTTTTTCTCAACGAAAGCATCAAAAATGTTGCAAAACAAATTTACACAAAACCACAATAATAATAGGATCAAAATCAAACAAATATAAAGGAGATGAAAATAAAGAAATAGCGAACCAAACACAAAGTTTTTATAGTGGTTTTGGTAAAACCTACGGTGTGCATCCACTTAATATTTTTATATGATGAATTTTCTCAAGAATGCAAAAATTCATAATCAATTTCCAATTACAATCTAAAAGATCTTGGATTTTATAGAAAGTTTGAGAAAAGGGGGAAGAAGATTGATCCCTTTTTAGTTGACGGTCCTTTGCAATTTATAGACAAATCCTAGCACGAGTCTTAAAAGTTCAGGCTTAAACGAGTCTTTTTGTCCAGATCCAAATTCCTAGCACATTAAACGGGTCATTGCGCACAAATATTGAGAGCACGAAATAACCTGGTACCAACCATAATGGGTTGGTATCGACTTACTTTATGTATACTGAACATTGGTCTTTGTTCTATGGAGGTCCCCACCTTACTCCGCATGGGATCAGAAACGCTCCACACCCCTTAGTATACCCAAGAAGGGCACACCAAAGGATATGGTGCATTATAGGTATAGCTAAAGCATCATAGAGACTAAGATTCACAAGACAAATAAGTAAAAATAGTGGAAACATTTAAATAATAACTTGTCATTCAAAATTAAACTTCATTTCGAAATAAATCATAAAAACATGACATGTCTCAACATAGCTCAAATTCATGTCTCATGAAAAATACATCTTAGTCTTACATTATCAGAGTGCAAAAGTAATAATAATAATAATAATAATCCTACTTACAAGTGCCAAATCCATCATAAGCAAAACGAAAAAGATGAAAAGTAGAAGAATACATCTAAAACGAGAAAGCTTCGAAAATAAATCTCCAAGCAACTTGAATCAGCTCAACTCTGCTGGCCTATTGGGGGAGGAAAATGGGAAATAGAGGAGTGGGTCAGACAATAAGTCTGGTAAGTGAAAGTAATTAATAGCATTTCTAATCAAGATAAAGATAATAGACTAAGCAATAGTCCTAGCATGAAAGGAAAATACAAAAAAGATAAAACTGGGGTGAAATCCTGTTTCCAATTCTGTTTGACTGTTTGCTTAGATTATTTGATTTGATTGTTTGCACTTGTCTTAAACTACTGTGATTAGGCTAAAAACCGTAGTCCTATCTCAACTGTTAACTTGATTAGGCTGAAATCCTAATTCTACTCATTGATCGGCTTATTCTATCTCTGTTGTGCCACTATGAACCAATCATGATGGTCATAGAAAAAGACACCTCTTTAGCGTGTAACGCACGAGGATTTTCGTTGCCGAAAAACCGAATAGTTATGGGTTTTAAAAAGAATTTAAGAAAAGAAAAAGAAAGAAGAAGGGATAAGAAGGTAGAGAATGGAGAGAAAAGAAAAGAAAATAGAAAATAGAAGAAGAGATAGAAAATAGGAAAAAATAGAAAATTTTAAGATAGAAGAAAAAGAGAATAGAACAAAATAGAACGGAACAGAAAAACAACAGAACAACATCAGAATCTCACAATTCGCAGCGGAACAACATATAATAATAAATGAATAATCTTTAAACAAAGAACTATATCAGTTATTACATTACATACATTTCATTACATCATATCATCAGAGTATACAACATCAACAACATCAAACAGTGCAGCGGAAAAAGAAATACTATATAGTAGTAATACGCCATGCCATCCATCTTGCCTCCAGCAACTCCAGAATATCCAGAATATCCTGATAAACCTTAACTCTTGACTGCCCGTGTGGAAATTGGTGGGCACCCAGAGTTTAGGAAGGAAAACAATAAACTCCAAGTCAGTCATGTGACTGGTGTGAGAACTCAAAACAGTTTATTTACTTTAAAAATCAAAATAGAGGAATATTTTTAAATTCAATTCGCAATGCTTTTAAAAATGAGACTACCATAAGGCCTCCCGCACACACACACATGCAAACGCAGAATCGGAGGAGATTTCTCCTTATGATAGTCAAAGATGCTTGATACGCATTTAAAATAACATTTTATATTATTACTAGTGCATAGTGTAGGAAAAATTCATTTCGAAAGTAGAATATAAATCTTAGCCAACATACGACCATTATCGTATGCCTACTATAGCTACCATCCAAACAGTGGTGACCACCATAAGTGAATGGCAGGTTCTACAACTAATACCGTACAAATTTCGTATTGGGAATTGGATTTCCAACGAATGATCAGGCCAAGGAACTTCCCATTGCCACATGAGAATGCCTCTGGATGGACATCCCCGAGAACCAAACCGGATCTCTACCAACACAAGGCCGGGTTACCCCTAACTGAGTAACAACTGACCGAATATGCCATCCCCCGGTCCTTTGGGACCTTTTCACCGAGCGCTCGTAATCAATTCACACAATCATAACAAAGTGTTTTCAACATGAGTAAGTATCTGGGCTCCATACCATGATACCACCCTTTTCCAGAAGGAAATGGACACATCCTAAAGGGTACTACCCCTCATAACCTTGCTGCTTCTTTCCTGTTTTGACCATTCCGGGGTGTGAGGCTCGACGAAGTCACGTCCACAAAAACATACTTTATACAAAAGCCATGCTTTGGGTCAACAAATGATCAACACAATGATCACAAGGATAGACGATCAAATAAACGATCCTATCACAAATAATCAACACAATGATCATTTCAGCATCACTCAGCATGTCACATTACCGAATTGGGAATATATCGCTGATAACATTCAACTACATAACCTCTGAGCACGTACGTCTCAGAGAAGGGTGTTAAGCTAAAAGAATAAATTCTCCGCCACCAACAGAAATATATTTGAAAGAAATCGGCTTTATATCTCAATTTGTAACGTCAGACATACAATCCATACAAGTCTGTTCCGGGCTCGAACAGAACCGAAGGCACTTACGAAGAAGTCCTTGCAATCCGGATATTCACAATCCTGATCGGATTCACCATCACATATGGAGAACTCAATACCGTAGCTACTCGGTGCAGAGTCAATCGACAGGTCATCCTATCGTTCTCGTAAATACCGGGTCTTCAACACCGATCTTCAATGCAATTCACAACGACGTATCACATATTCGGAATGGGTTATACAACCCCATGGTCCTTTCCCGGTTAACCCGAATAGTGAGCGCTTATTCAAAAATAAGTGTGACATTCACATTCAAACAATCACATCAATTACCCATTCAAAGGGAAATATTGATAGTCGGTTATTGAACTATCACTGGATATGCACACATCACCAGATTCCAAATAATTTTCCAAATTATTTATTTTCCAAAATATCTTTACAAGATATATAATTTCAACACTTCAAAAATAAATCAATATTTATTTTTAAACAAATTCCACTTTTCATTTATAAATTCCATAATGAATTTATATTCTAAAATATCCATGCATATACGATTTCAATTATCCATTTTCAATTTATCTTCAAAAGGATAAATTCTCTATATTCACTTTATATTGGAAAACAATTCCATACTTATTTATTCATAAGTAATTCACAAATTTTATTGATTTTCAACACTTAGAAAATATTCAATATACTTAAATCGAGATTAAGTATATATTTCATTCTTTTAAGGAAATCATTCTCTTAAACATATTTATTTGGGCCAAAACGAATGTTGCGTAAAACATCGTTACGACATCCCAAAATCACTAGTATAGGGATTCGAAATTAAAATAGATATATAAATCCCAATACTACACAAAACGTTTCCTTTCGGAAATCATTTACTATAACAACAGTGTTATAGTCCACCATTTCCTTTTATTTCTCGAAAACCTCTATTTCAACAATAAATGTTGAAATCTATGGTTTCGAATCTCAACACATTTTAAAACATCGTTAGATCGTTTTAATTCTATTTAAAACATCACATCTAAAACAATTTCTTTAACATATTATTCACTATTCAAACGTGAATATACTTCATTATCCAATTTCATCATTTCTATACCTTTTATTTTAAAGGATTATTCACAGTCAAAAACGTGAATATATTTCATAAATAAATCATAACAATTTTCTTATCAAAATAAGTCGTTTGTGAATTTATAAAACAACGTTTATAAATTCTATTTCTATTTATTTATAACAACTTCCTTTTATAAATTCCTTTATTAACCTATTCGATTTATAACTCAATTATAAAACAAAAGTTCACATTATAAGTTAAACACTTATAATTTATTTGTTTACAAGAATCGTTCTTTTAAACATCTCAATTCATAAATCTTATAACTTATAAGATTTGTTTATTTATCAAAACTCCATTCTTTCAATAACTTTATAAATTTTATAAACCTACTGTTTATAAAATTTCATTTATAACTTCACTGTTTATAATCCTGTAAATTTTATTCATTTACTAAATTCATCTTCACTTCATTCAAACACTTATAAAAACTCGTTTTATAATGTCTATATTTCAATTTATAAATATCCATTTATAAATCTCTTAATATAAATCAATTTATATTATTCTTTAAAAACATCTTTAAATTCCTTTATAATTTCCCATTCTCTTGATTTATAAAATAATCAAATTTTATAAATCCTATATTTAAACTCTTTATAATAAATTCCAAAATCTCAATTTAAACTATTTTAAAAAAATCAATAGCATCATATTCTCAAAAATCAGTTTTTAACTATATTTCTCAAAAATTATAATTTTTATAACTTTAAAAATTATAACGTTCATTTATTTATAATGGATCAATTCCAAACATAAAGTATATTTTCAAAAATCACTTTATAAATCATTTTAAAATCCCAAAATCTGGTCCAATGATGCTACACACCAAATAGTCAATCACGACTACAACGATATCATATATCGATATGATAATCCGTCAAATATCAAAATATCTGAAATCAAATAAAAACTGTTGAGGAATCCAGTTGGATCCCTCCAACCTGTTTTCCTGCATCCAAAAACATTAGCACAATACCAATTTCGCTCCAGTACGAAATTATCGCGGTATATGTTTTTAATAAATATTATCCGCTTAATAACGGCGTAATAGGGTCTCATCCGCTAAAAAATGCGGGGAATCAACAACTGCAATATATACATATGCCAATATATATATATATATATTGATATTATATATAATACCAATTTCACTGTTTATGAAATATTCGCGGTATATGTTTTTAATAAATAACATCCGCTTACTAACGGCGTATAATGTCTATTTTAACAATCAATAGATATCAATCAACATTCAAACATGCATTCAAATATTTTAAATCTAACTATTTAAAATAAAACCGAAACTGATTCGATTGAGTGAGAAGTTCTCACCTTGATTTTAATTCCGTTTTAGCGATTTATTTCGAATAAAATTAAACGCGCGTTTAATTTTACCCGAAATGCTCACTAACTCCAATCGACTCCAAACCAACTCCATCGCGTAGTGCTCGTCCATACGATTCCAACGCAACTGAGTTTGCATTTTTTCGACCTCGTATGAAAAAGTTATGAATTTTTGAAGTTACACGTATTTAAACTATATATATATTACAACTTTTAATTAAATTTATAACCTAACTACCATCCACCGTTCATTCCACCCCTGATGAATCACAGCCGCATGCTTCTCTTCCATCTTCCTCTTCACCTTCACGCAATTCTACAGATAACCCAACCCATCGGCCGCCCCCCCCCCCATCAAATTAACGCGACCACCACGAGTATTTTTAAGACGATCCACAACCACCATTTCGAAGCCCCCATCCTCGCGCACCACCACCCCTGAGCACGGCGAGCTCGGTCACGAACTGGGCATAGAAAGTCATGCGCAATGAAGGAAGAACGCGAGCCATTATCTCACGATCCACTCGCCCATATTCAATCACAGCCGTTCAACTTGAAGCTCTCATCGAGCTCTTCATTTTGTTAGTTGAAAGATTTTCGAATTGCTTTGTGGATTGGGAGAAAAATGAAGAAAAGTAGGGGAGCTTCTCAGCCATTGAACGTAGAGGGGGGCGGCGGCCTGAAAAGGACCCTAGTTATTTTTATTTCCTATTTTTGTGAATTTCATGGCCTTTATATAGGAAATTTTTCAATCACTATTCATCCCGGAATTACAAACTCCGATTTACGCGTCGAAACTGACGTTCCTAAGGTTTATCCCGCGTTCCGGACACAACGGAACAGGTTTCGAAAGCTAATTCGGACATCTGTGCGAGTTATGGCTAAAAACCCTCAATTTAAATTAAACCGATTTAAACCGATTTCTAGGCGTTTTAATTTGTACAGGACAAACGGTAAATCCAATTGACTTGAAATTTGAAACCTTACAATAATATCACATTACGGATCCGATGAAACTGGTTTCGTCGAAATCCGAGACTTTTTGAAAAATGGCTATTTTCACTCGTCAAATTAAAATTAAAAATAATTCGATGCGTTTCGAGCTGCCACGATCAAACGATAACTCCGATTGACACGAAAATTGAAATCCGGTAATAACTAACTATTACGGATCCAATGAAACTGGTTTCGTTCAATTCTGAGACTGTTCAAAAATTGACTATTTTTACTAGTCGATTTTAATATTAAAATATTCAATTTTCACAAATTAACTTTTAATTCGATTTTAAAAGTTCTAAAATATCAATCTAACTTCCATATGATAAAATAAAATTTTACAAATCATTTTCAATCATATTTAACCCTATTTTCAATTATTTCCATAATTTAACATATTAAATTATCGATTAAATTATTCAATAAAATCCAAAAATTCAAAATAAAATTTATTTGACTTATAAATTCACTTATTAATATTTAAAATTAATTAAATATTCATATTTAAATTACTAAAAATTCTGGGTCGTTACAATCTTTCCCCCTTAAAAGAATTTCGTCCTCGAAATTAACAAGTAAGAAAAGTTACAGAATCCATTAACTTTCCAAAATTCATAGTTAAACTTCTTATAATACTTTACTAAGTTTTCAAAATCATACTTAGTTATCTTTTCAAAAACAACTACTATTGTTTAACTTTCAATTCCAAAATCAAAGTTTAAGTTTTCAAAATTTTCCAATTTTCTCAAATTTTTTCTAACGCCTTAAATTTTCGGAAAAATTCGTCATAGTCTCCTTTGCGCGGCTTGATCCGAAAAAAAAATGACAGTATATATATCACAAATATACATCTCATCAAGTAATGAGGCATCCCGCAGGGAAAAATTTGTAAAAGTGCGATATTTAATCCGAGATATGTACCTTATATTTTATTAGCAAGCATATACGGCTAATATAGCGCGAAAGCGAGCTCCAAATGCGAAGCAAACGCGATCCGCACCTACTAATCACTCAACAAACAACATGAGAATCATGCATATAGACAATAATCTCAATATACAACATATAGCAACATAATAACTATATATGCCAACATAGCAAATGAAACAAACAACAAATGCAATATATTCAACCATCAACCAACTAACATCCATAACCAATAGATATTCATTCATATTTTCATTAATATTAATGAATTGGTTTTCAATTTAAATCACATTTGATTCATTAACAGTGGATGTTCTTACTAACATTCATTCTCAATTAGTTTATATTCACTAATTCAATCCAATTCACGTTCAATTCTATTCAAATTTATTTACTTCTAATTTGAATTTAATTACATATCTTTAAATTTCACTAATTCACTTTCATTAATACTTAATGAATTATATACAATCAATCAACTAACAACCATATAACAACCAATGTATATTAATTACAACCAAATTGCTTTGCTTACAATTGGTTTAATTTAATTGATTTTTATTCAACTTTCTAATAACATTAGATTTTAATGAATTACACTTATAATCATTATTTCATATCAACTTAATTTACATTCAATTGATTATTATTCAATCCATTCATTTATATAACTCAAGTTTATATTCATCACTTAACTTTAATAATTTACTTTGGTCTAATATCAACTTCATTCAACATCTCTTAAGTTATATTCCATTTAACTTTAAATTCATTTTTTTGTTTACAACTCATATTCATATAGTTTCACCTCTTATATATATAAGTTTATTTCACAATTGTAAATCACATTAATTATAATTCAATTCTTTATAATTCTTTTTACTTATACAATTCCTTTATTTAGATTATTCAAACAACTAAACAATCAACTTATATACTCTTTAATAATTTTGAAAAATTATTTCTTCATATATAAAATATACTCAAGTAAAATTATTTCATTTACCCAATTTAAAACAATACTGTGCCGAATTGTTCTATTCAAGTGTTTAGAAACCCCTTCGGCATAGTTGTACATACCGTGCTGACGAAGGTTCATATGGCACTCAACAAGCCAATCATCACAATATAAAACAATTTTATATTCACTAACAAATACGCTCTCATAGCTATTATTACACTCAAACTCATTTTAGAGTACTGCTGACTCTATCTCTAATGAGTAATACCCAAGAGAACCATGGTTGTCGCTCAACCATAAGCTCTGATACCAAATGTAACGCACGAGGATTTTCGTTGCCGAAAAACCGAATAGTTATGGGTTTTAAAAAGAATTTAAGAAAAGAAAAAGAAAGAAGAAGGGATAAGAAGGTAGAGAATGGAGAGAAAAGAAAAGAAAATAGAAAATAGAAGAAGAGATAGAAAATAGGAAAAAATAGAAAATTTTAAGATAGAAGAAAAAGAGAATAGAACAAAATAGAACGGAACAGAAAAACAACAGAACAACATCAGAATCTCACAATTCGCAGCGGAACAACATATAATAATAAATGAATAATCTTTAAACAAAGAACTATATCAGTTATTACATTACATACATTTCATTACATCATATCATCAGAGTATACAACATCAACAACATCAAACAGTGCAGCGGAAAAAGAAATACTATATAGTAGTAATACGCCATGCCATCCATCTTGCCTCCAGCAACTCCAGAATATCCAGAATATCCTGATAAACCTTAACTCTTGACTGCCCGTGTGGAAATTGGTGGGCACCCAGAGTTTAGGAAGGAAAACAATAAACTCCAAGTCAGTCATGTGACTGGTGTGAGAACTCAAAACAGTTTATTTACTTTAAAAATCAAAATAGAGGAATATTTTTAAATTCAATTCGCAATGCTTTTAAAAATGAGACTACCATAAGGCCTCCCGCACACACACACATGCAAACGCAGAATCGGAGGAGATTTCTCCTTATGATAGTCAAAGATGTTTGATACGCATTTAAAATAACATTTTATATTATTACTAGTGCATAGTGTAGGAAAAATTCATTTCGAAAGTAGAATATAAATCTTAGCCAACATACGACCATTATCGTATGCCTACTATAGCTACCATCCAAACAGTGGTGACCACCATAAGTGAATGGCAGGTTCTACAACTAATACCGTACAAATTTCGTATTGGGAATTGGATTTCCAACGAATGATCAGGCCAAGGAACTTCCCATTGCCACATGAGAATGCCTCTGGATGGACATCCCCGAGAACCAAACCGGATCTCTACCAACATAAGGCCGGGTTACCCCTAACTGAGTAACAACTGACCGAATATGCCATCCCCCAGTCCTTTGGGACCTTTTCACCGAGCGCTCGTAATCAATTCACACAATCATAACAAAGTGTTTTCAACATGAGTAAGTATCTGGGCTCCATACCATGATACCACCCTTTTCCAGAAGGAAATGGACACATCCTAAAGGGTGCTACCCCTCATAACCTTGCTGCTTCTTTCCTGTTTTGACCATTCCGGGGTGTGAGGCTCGACGAAGTCACGTCCACAAAAACATACTTTATACAAAAGCCATGCTTTGGGTCAACAAATGATCAACACAATGATCACAAGGATAGACGATCAAATAAACGATCCTATCACAAATAATCAACACAATGATCATTTCAGCATCACTCAGCATGTCACATTACCAAATTGGGAATATATCGCTGATAACATTCAACTACATAACCTCTGAGCACGTACGTCTCAGAGAAGGGTGTTAAGCTAAAAGAATAAATTCTCCGCCACCAACAGAAATATATTTGAAAGAAATCGGCTTTATATCTCAATTTGTAACGTCAGACATACAATCCATACAAGTCTGTTCCGGGCTCGAACAGAACCGAAGGCACTTACAAAGAAGTCCTTGCAATCCGGATATTCACAATCCTGATTGGATTCACCATCACATATGGAGAACTCAATACCGTAGCTACTCGGTGCAGAGTCAATCGACAGGTCATCCTATCGTTCTCGTAAATACCGGGTCTTCAACACCGATCTTCAATGCAATTCACAACGACGTATCACATATTCGGAATGGGTTATACAACCCCATGGTCCTTTCCCGGTTAACCCGAATAGTGAGCGCTTATTCAAAAATAAGTGTGACATTCACATTCAAACAATCACATCAATTACCCATTCAAAGGGAAATATTGATAGTCGGTTATTGAACTATCACTGGATATGCACACATCACCAGATTCCAAATAATTTTCCAAATTATTTATTTTCCAAAATATCTTTACAAGATATATAATTTCAACACTTCAAAAATAAATCAATATTTATTTTTAAACAAATTCCACTTTTCATTTATAAATTCCATAATGAATTTATATTCCAAAATATCCATGCATATACGATTTCAATTATCCATTTTCAATTTATCTTCAAAAGGATAAATTCTCTATATTCACTTTATATTGGAAAACAATTCCATACTTATTTATTCATAAGTAATTCACAAATTTTATTGATTTTCAACACTTAGAAAATATTCAATATACTTAAATCGAGATTAAGTATATATTTCATTCTTTTAAGGAAATCATTCTCTTAAACATATTTATTTGGGCCAAAACGAATGTTGCGTAAAACATCGTTACGACATCCCAAAATCACTAGTATAGGGATTCGAAATTAAAATAGATATATAAATCCCAATACTACACAAAACGTTTCCTTTCGGAAATCATTTACTATAACAACAGTGTTATAGTCCACCATTTCCTTTTATTTCTCGAAAACCTCTATTTCAACAATAAATGTTGAAATCTATGGTTTCGAATCTCAACACATTTTAAAACATCGTTAGATCATTTTAATTCTATTTAAAACATCACATCTAAAACAATTTCTTTAACATATTATTCACTATTCAAACGTGAATATACTTCATTATCCAATTTCATCATTTCTATACCTTTTATTTTAAAGGATTATTCACAGTCAAAAACGTGAATATATTTCATAAATAAATCATAACAATTTTCTTATCAAAATAAGTCGTTTGTGAATTTATAAAACAACGTTTATAAATTCTATTTCTATTTATTTATAACAACTTCCTTTTATAAATTCCTTTATTAACCTATTCGATTTATAACTCAATTATAAAACAAAAGTTCACATTATAAGTTAAACACTTATAATTTATTTGTTTACAAGAATCGTTCTTTTAAACATCTCAATTCATAAATCTTATAACTTATAAGATTTGTTTATTTATCAAAACTCCATTCTTTCAATAACTTTATAAATTTTATAAACCTACTGTTTATAAAATTTCATTTATAACTTCACTGTTTATAATCCTGTAAATTTTATTCATTTACTAAATTCATCTTCACTTCATTCAAACACTTATAAAAACTCGTTTTATAATGTCTATATTTCAATTTATAAATATCCATTTATAAATCTCTTAATATAAATCAATTTATATTATTCTTTAAAAACATCTTTAAATTCCTTTATAATTTCCCATTCTCTTGATTTATAAAATAATCAAATTTTATAAATCCTATATTTAAACTCTTTATAATAAATTCCAAAATCTCAATTTAAATTATTTAAAAAAAATCAATAGCATCATATTCTCAAAAATCAGTTTTTAACTATATTTCTCAAAAATTATAATTTTTATAACTTTAAAAATTATAACGTTCATTTATTTATAATGGATCAATTCCAAACATAAAGTATATTTTCAAAAATCACTTTATAAATCATTTTAAAATCCCAAAATCTGGTCCAATGATGCTACACACCAAATAGTCAATCACGACTACAACGATATCATATATCGATATGATAATCCGTCAAATATCAAAATATCTGAAATCAAATAAAAACTGTTGAGGAATCCAGTTGGATCCCTCCAACCTGTTTTCCTGCATCCAAAAACATTAGCACAATACCAATTTCGCTCCAGTACGAAATTATCGCGGTATATGTTTTTAATAAATATTATCCGCTTAATAACGGCGTAATAGGGTCTCATCCGCTAAAAAATGCGGGGAATCAACAACTGCAATATGTACATATGCCAATATATATATATTGATATTATATATAATACCAATTTCACTGTTTATGAAATATTCGCGGTATATGTTTTTAATAAATAACATCCGCTTACTAACGGCGTATAATGTCTATTTTAACAATCAATAGATATCAATCAACATTCAAACATGCATTCAAATATTTTAAATCTAACTATTTAAAATAAAACCGAAACTGATTCGATTGAGTGAGAAGTTCTCACCTTGATTTTAATTCCGTTTTAGCGATTTATTTCGAATAAAATTAAACGCGCGTTTAATTTTACCCGAAATGCTCACTAACTCCAATCGACTCCAAACCAACTCCATCGCGTAGTGCTCGTCCATACGATTCCAACGCAACTGAGTTTGCATTTTTTTCGACCTCGTATGAAAAAGTTATGAATTTTTGAAGTTACACGTATTTAAACTATATATATATATATTACAACTTTTAATTAAATTTATAACCTAACTACCATCCACCGTTCATTCCACCCCTGATGAATCACAGCCGCATGCTTCTCTTCCATCTTCCTCTTCACCTTCACGCAATTCTACAGATAACCCAACCCATCGGCCGCCCCCCCATCAAATTAACGCGACCACCACGAGTATTTTTAAGACGATCCACAACCACCATTTCGAAGCCCCCATCCTCGCGCACCACCACCCCTGAGCACGGCGAGCTCGGTCACGAACTGGGCATAGAAAGTCATGCGCAATGAAGGAAGAACGCGAGCCATTATCTCACGATCCACTCGCCCATATTCAATCACAGCCGTTCAACTTGAAGCTCTCATCGAGCTCTTCATTTTGTTAGTTGAAAGATTTTCGAATTGCTTTGTGGATTGGGAGAAAAATGAAGAAAAGTAGGGGATCTTCTCAGCCATTGAACGTAGAGGGGGGCGGCGGCCTGAAAAGAACCCTAGTTATTTTTATTTCCTATTTTTGTGAATTTCATGGCCTTTATATAGGAAATTTTTCAATCACTATTCATCCCGGAATTACAAACTCCGATTTACGCGTCGAAACTGACGTTCCTAAGGTTTATCCCACGTTCCGGACACAACGGAACAGGTTTCGAAAGCTAATTCGGACATCTGTGCGAGTTATGGCTAAAAACGCTCAATTTAAATTAAACCGATTTAAACCGATTTCTAGGCGTTTTAATTTGTACAGGACAAACGGTAAATCCAATTGACTTGAAATTTGAAACCTTACAATAATATCACATTACGGATCCGATAAAACTGGTTTCGTCGAAATCCGAGACTTTTTGAAAAATGGCTATTTTCACTCGTCAAATTAAAATTAAAAATAATTCGATGCGTTTCGAGCTGCCACGATCAAACGATAACTCCGATTGACACGAAAATTAAAATCCGGTAATAACTAACTATTACGGATCCAATGAAACTGGTTTCGTTCAATTCTGAGACTGTTCAAAAATTGACTATTTTTACTAGTCGATTTTAATATTAAAATATTCAATTTTCACAAATTAACTTTTAATTCGATTTTAAAAGTTCTAAAATATCAATCTAACTTCCATATGATAAAATAAAATTTTACAAATCATTTTCAATCATATTTAACCCTATTTTCAATTATTTCCATAATTTAACATATTAAATTATCGATTAAATTATTCAGTAAAATCCAAAAATTCAAAATAAAATTTATTTGACTTATAAATTCACTTATTAATATTTAAAATTAATTAAATATTCATATTTAAATTACTAAAAATTCTGGGTCGTTACAATCTTTCCCCCTTAAAAGAATTTCGTCCTCGAAATTAACAAGTAAGAAAAGTTACAGAATCCATTAACTTTCCAAAATTCATAGCTAAACTTCTTGTAATACTTTACTAAGTTTTCAAAATCATACTTAGTTATCTTTTCAAAAACAACTACTATTGTTTAACTTTCAATTCTAAAATCAAAGTTTAAGTTTTCAAAATTTTCCAATTTTCTCAAATTTTTTCTAACGCCTTAAATTTTCGGAAAAATTCGCCATAGTCTCCTTTGCGCGGCTCGATCCGAAAAAAAAATGATAGTATATATATCACAAATATACATCTCATCAAGTAATGAGGCATCCCGCAGGGAAAAATTTGTAAAAGTGCGATATTTAATCTGAGATATGTACCTTATATTTTATTAGCAAGCATATACGGCTAATATAGCGCGAAAGCGAGCTCCAAATGCGAAGCAAACGCGATCCGCACCTACTAATCACTCAACAAACAACATGAGAATCATGCATATAGACAATAATCTCAATATACAACATATAGCAACATAATAACTATATATGCCAACATAGCAAATGAAACAAACAACAAATGCAATATATTCAACCATCAACCAACTAACATCCATAACCAATAGATATTCATTCATATTTTCATTAATATTAATGAATTGGTTTTCAATTTAAATCACATTTGATTCATTAACAGTGGATGTTCTTACTAACATTCATTCTCAATTAGTTTATATTCACTAATTCAATCCAATTCACGTTCAATTCTATTCAAATTTATTTACTTCTAATTTGAATTTAATTACATAGCTTTAAATTTCACTAATTCACTTTCATTAATACTTAATGAATTATGTACAATCAATCAACTAACAACCATATAACAACCAATGTATATTAATTACAACCAAATTGCTTTGCTTACAATTGGTTTAATTTAATTGATTTTTATTCAACTTTCTAATAACATTAGATTTTAATGAATTACACTTATAATCATTATTTCATATCAACTTAATTTACATTCAATTGATTATTATTCAATCCATTCATTTATATAACTCAAGTTTATATTCATCACTTAACTTTAATAATTTACTTTGGTCTAATATCAACTTCATTCAACATCTCTTAAGTTATATTCCATTTAACTTTAAATTCATTTTTTTGTTTACAACTCATATTCATATAGTTTCACCTCTTATATATATAAGTTTATTTCACAATTGTAAATCACATTAATTATAATTCAATTCTTTATAATTCTTTTTACTTATACAATTCCTTTATTTAGATTATTCAAACAACTAAACAATCAACTTATATACTCTTTAATAATTTTGAAAAATTATTTCTTCATATATAAAATATACTCAAGTAAAATTATTTCATTTACCCAATTTAAAACAATACTGTGCCGAATTGTTCTATTCAAGTGTTTAGAAACCCCTTCGGCATAGTTGTACATACCGTGCTGACGAAGGTTCATATGCCACTCAACAAACCAATCATCACAATATAAAACAATTTTATATTCACTAACAAATACGCTCTCATAGCTATTATTACACTCAAACTCATTTTAGAGTACTGCTGACTCTATCTCTAATGAGTAATGCCCAACAGAACCATGGTTGTCGCTCAACCATAAGCTCTGATACCAAATGTAACGCACGAGGATTTTCGTTGCCAAAAAACCGAATAGTTATGGGTTTTAAAAAGAATTTAAGAAAAGAAAAAGAAAGAAGAAGGGATAAGAAGGTAGAGAATGGAGAGAAAAGAAAAGAAAATAGAAAATAGAAGAAGAGATAGAAAATAGGAAAAAATAGAAAATTTTAAGATAGAAGAAAAGGAGAATAGAACAAAATAGAACGGAACAGAAAAACAACAGAACAACATCAAAATCTCACAATTCGCAGCGGAACAACATATAATAATAAATGAATAATCTTTAAACAAAGAACTATATCAGTTATTACATTACATACATTTCATTACATCATATCATCAGAGTATACAACATCAACAACATCAAACAGTGCAGCGGAAAAAGAAATACTATATAGTAGTAATACGCCATGCCATCCATCTTGCCTCCAGCAACTCCAGAATATCCAGAATATCCTGATAAACCTTAACTCTTGACTGCCCGTGTGGAAATTGGTGGGCACCCAGAGTTTAGGAAGGAAAACAATAAACTCCAAGTCAGTCATGTGACTGGTGTGAGAACTCAAAACAGTTTATTTACTTTAAAAATCAAAATAGAGGAATATTTTTAAATTCAATTCGCAATGCTTTTAAAAATGAGACTACCATAAGGCCTCCCGCACACACACACATGCAAACGCAGAATCAGAGGAGATTTCTCCTTATGATAGTCAAAGATGCTTGATACGCATTTAAAATAACATTTTATATTATTACTAGTGCATAGTGTAGGAAAAATTCATTTCGAAAGTAGAATATAAATCTTAGCCAACATACGACCATTATCGTATGCCTACTATAGCTACCATCCAAACAGTGGTGACCACCATAAGTGAATGGCAGGTTCTACAACTAATACCGTACAAATTTCGTATTGGGAATTGGATTTCCAACGAATGATCAGACCAAGGAACTTCCCATTGCCACATGAGAATGCCTCTGGATGGACATCCCCGAGAACCAAACCGGATCTCTACCAACATAAGGCCGGGTTACCCCTAACTGAGTAACAACTGACCGAATATGCCATCCCCCGGTCCTTTGGGACCTTTTCACCGAGCGCTCGTAATCAATTCACACAATCATAACAAAGTGTTTTCAACATGAGTAAGTATCTGGGCTCCATACCATGATACCACCCTTTTCCAGAAGGAAATGGACACATCCTAAAGGGTGCTACCCCTCATAACCTTGCTGCTTCTTTCCTGTTTTGACCATTCCGGGGTGTGAGGCTCGACGAAGTCACGTCCACAAAAACATACTTTATACAAAAGCCGTGCTTTGGGTCAACAAATGATCAACACAATGATCACAAGGATAGACAATCAAATAAACGATCCTATCACAAATAATCAACACAATGATCATTTCAGCATCACTCAGCATGTCACATTACCAAATTGGGAATATATCGCTGATAACATTCAACTACATAACCTCTGAGCACGTACGTCTCAGAGAAGGGTGTTAATCTAAAAGAATAAATTCTCCGCCACCAACAGAAATATATTTGAAAGAAATCGGCTTTATATCTCAATTTGTAACGTCAGACATACAATCCATACAAGTCTGTTCCGGGCTCGAACAGAACCGAAGGCACTTACAAAGAAGTCCTTGCAATCCGGATATTCACAATCCTGATCGGATTCACCATCACATATGGAGAACTCAATACCGTAGCTACTCGGTGCAGAGTCAATCGACAGGTCATCCTATCGTTCTCGTAAATACCGGGTCTTCAACACCGATCTTCAATGCAATTCACAACGACGTATCACATATTCGGAATGGGTTATACGACCCCATGGTCCTTTCCCGGTTAACCCGAATAGTGAGCGCTTATTCAAAAATAAGTGTGACATTCACAATCAAACAATCACATCAATTACCCATTTAAAGGGAAATATTGATAGTCGGTTATTGAACTATCACTGGATATGCACACATCACCAGATTCCAAATAATTTTCCAAATTATTTATTTTCCAAAATATCTTTACAAGATATATAATTTCAACACTTCAAAAATAAATCAATATTTATTTTTAAACAAATTCCACTTTTCATTTATAAATTCCATAATGAATTTATATTCCAAAATATCCATGCATATACGATTTCAATTATCCATTTTCAATTTATCTTCAAAAAGATAAATTCTCTATATTCACTTTATATTGGAAAACAATTCCATACTTATTTATTCATAAGTAATTCACAAATTTTATTGATTTTCAACACTTAGAAAATATTCAATATACTTAAATCGAGATTAAGTATATATTTCATTCTTTTAAGGAAATCATTCTCTTAAACATATTTATTTGGGCCAAAACGAATGTTGCGTAAAACATCGTTACGACATCCCAAAATCACTAGTATAGGGATTCGAAATTAAAATAGATATATAAATCCCAATACTACACAAAACATTTCCTTTCGGAAATCATTTACTATAACAACAGTGTTATAGTCCACCATTTCCTTTTATTTCTCGAAAACCTCTATTTCAACAATAAATGTTGAAATCTATGGTTTCGAATCTCAACACATTTTAAAACATCGTTAGATCGTTTTAATTCTATTTAAAACATCACATCTAAAACAATTTCTTTAACATATTATTCACTATTCAAAACGTGAATATACTTCATTATCCAATTTCATCATTTCTATACCTTTTATTTTAAAGGATTATTCACAGTCAAAAACGTGAATATATTTCATAAATAAATCATAACAATTTTCTTATCAAAATAAGTCGTTTGTGAATTTATAAAACAACGTTTATAAATTCTATTTCTATTTATTTATAACAACTTCCTTTTATAAATTCCTTTATTAACCTATTCGATTTATAACTCAATTATAAAACAAAAGTTCACATTATAAGTTAAACAGTTATAATTTATTTGTTTACAAGAATCGTTCTTTTAAACATCTCAATTCATAAATCTTATAACTTATAAGATTTGTTTATTTATCAAAACTCCATTCTTTCAATAACTTTATAAATTTTATAAACCTACTGTTTATAAAATTTCATTTATAATTTCACTGTTTATAATCCTGTAAATTTTATTCATTTACTAAATTCATCTTCACTTCATTCAAACACTTATAAAAACTCGTTTTATAATGTCTATATTTCAATTTATAAATATCCATTTATAAATCTCTTAGTATAAATCAATTTATATTATTCTTTAAAAACATCTTTAATTTCCTTTATAATTTCCCATTCTCTTGATTTATAAAATAATCAAATTTTATAAATCCTATATTTAAACTCTTTATAATAAATTCCAAAATCTCAATTTAAACTATTTTAAAAAAATCAATAGCATCATATTCTCAAAAATCAGTTTTTAACTATATTTCTCAAAAATTATAATTTTTATAACTTTAAAAATTATAACGTTCATTTATTTATAATGGATCAATTCCAAACATAAAGTATATTTTCAAAAATCACTTTATAAATCATTTTAAAATCCCAAAATCTGGTCCAATGATGCTACACACCAAATAGTCAATCACGACTACAACGATATCATATATCGATATGATAATCCGTCAAATATCAAAATATCTGAAATCAAATAAAAACTGTTGAGGAATCCAGTTGGATCCCTCCAACCTGTTTTCCTGCATCCAAAAACATTAGCACAATACCAATTTCGCTCCAGTACGAAATTATCGCGGTATATGTTTTTAATAAATATTATCCGCTTAATAACGGCGTAATAGGGTCTCATCCGCTAAAAAATGCGGGGAATCAACAACTGCAATATATACATATGCCAATATATATATATATTGATATTATATATAATACCAATTTCACTGTTTATGAAATATTCGCGGTATATGTTTTTAATAAATAACATCCGCTTACTAACGGCGTATAATGTCTATTTTAACAATCAATAGATATCAATCAACATTCAAACATGCATTCAAATATTTTAAATCTAACTATTTAAAATAAAACCGAAACTGATTCGATTGAGTGAGAAGTTCTCACCTTGATTTTAATTCCGTTTTAGCGATTTATTTCGAATAAAATTAAACGCGCGTTTAATTTTACCCGAAATGCTCACTAACTCCAATCGACTCCAAACCAACTCCATCGCGTAGTGCTCGTCCATACGATTCCAACGCAACTGAGTTTGCATTTTTTCGACCTCGTATGAAAAAGTTATGAATTTTTGAAGTTACACGTATTTAAACTATATATATATTACAACTTTTAATTAAATTTATAACCTAACTACCATCCACCGTTCATTCCACCCCTGATGAATCACAGCCGCATGCTTCTCTTCCATCTTCCTCTTCACCTTCACGCAATTCTACAGATAACCCAACCCATCGGCCCCCCCCCCCCCATCAAATTAACGCGACCACCACGAGTATTTTTAAGACGATCCACAACCACCATTTCGAAGCCCCCATCCTCGCGCACCACCACCCCTGAGCACGGCGAGCTCGGTCACGAACTGGGCATAGAAAGTCATGCGCAATGAAGGAAGAACGCGAGCCATTATCTCACGATCCACTCGCCCATATTCAATCACAGCCGTTCAACTTGAAGCTCTCATCGAGCTCTTCATTTTGTTAGTTGAAAGATTTTCGAATTGCTTTGTGGATTGGGAGAAAAATGAAGAAAAGTAGGGGAGCTTCTCAGCCATTGAACGTAGAGGGGGGCGGCGGCCTGAAAAGGACCCTAGTTATTTTTATTTCCTATTTTTGTGAATTTCATGGCCTTTATATAGGAAATTTTTCAATCACTATTCATCCCGGAATTACAAACTCCGATTTACGCGTCGAAACTGACGTTCCTAAGGTTTATCCCGCGTTCCGGACACAACGGAACAGGTTTCGAAAGCTAATTCGGACATCTGTGTGAGTTATGGCTAAAAACCCTCAATTTAAATTAAACCGATTTAAACCGATTTCTAGGCGTTTTAATTTGTACAGGACAAACGGTAAATCCAATTGACTTGAAATTTGAAACCTTACAATAATATCACATTACGGATCCGATGAAACTGGTTTCGTCGAAATCCGAGACTTTTTGAAAAATGGCTATTTTCACTCGTCAAATTAAAATTAAAAATAATTCGATGCGTTTCGAGCTGCCACGATCAAACGATAACTCCGATTGACACGAAAATTGAAATCCGGTAATAAATAACTATTACGGATCCAATGAAACTGGTTTCGTTCAATTCTGAGACTGTTCAAAAATTGACTATTTTTACTAGTCGATTTTAATATTAAAATATTCAATTTTCACAAATTAACTTTTAATTCGATTTTAAAAGTTCTAAAATATCAATCTAACTTCCATATGATAAAATAAAATTTTACAAATCATTTTCAATCATATTTAACCCTATTTTCAATTATTTCCATAATTTAACATATTAAATTATCGATTAAATTATTCAATAAAATCCAAAAATTCAAAATAAAATTTATTTGACTTATAAATTCACTTATTAATATTTAAAATTAATTAAATATTCATATTTAAATTACTAAAAATTCTGGGTCGTTACATAGCGCTTAAGACGTAGTAGCGAATTATTTACCCTAATCAATGTCGCACGCTCGGTCATCGTCGGTACACATTAACTGTCGCCCCCTACTTCACTCTTTATTTACCTTAATCAGCATAAGCGTGCCCAGCCTCACCTAACTGTTGTGAGACCATCAGTCCTAGACCTAAAAGGGAATGCTGTCTAACCTCACCTAACTGTTGTGAGGCCATTAGTCCTAGACCTGAAATGGAATGCTGCCGGTACTGGTCCTAACAAATAATCTTCTAGCTTTGCGCCTCTTGCCCTAATCCCTAGATTTGAGCCTCTATCTATTGGCTACTTATTACCCTAATCAGCAAAAGCGTGTCCTGGCCTCACCTACTATTGTGAGACCATCAGTCCTAGATCTGAAAGGGAATGCTGCCAGTACGGGCCATTACTTCTATATTTTCTTATTAACTTAATCTAAGTTTTAAAATAAGCCTCTTCTATTATTTCTACTGTATTTGCTTATTAACTTAATCCAAGATCTAAGTTTTAAAATAAGCCTTTTCTGTTATTTCTTTCTAATTATAACATGTGTTATAATTGTTTTCGCAGTTGTTATTCTTCTATTTTGCCTTTTTAGTTATGACTACTTATCATAACTATGCTTGCAAATATCTTAAATTTTCCTATTTCATCCCACCTATATTTTTATTTTAGTTTTTCTCATTTTACATTGGATTTCTATAAATTTAGTGTTATTCTATTTTAATCAATATTAGCGAATTCTTCTCTTTTTAATTTATTCATGTAAAAAGGGATTAAATCTCTATAAAAAGAAACTAACATTTACAGGCTAAATTCCAACTTAAAACGGATGTAAATAACTATAAATAAGCGAATAAAATAGCTGAATAAAGTAGACTGAAAGAACTTCTGAAATTTACTTAAAAACTAATTGTAAATAAACTTACATAAAAACTGTCTCAAAATTGCAGAAAAATTACAACTATTGAAAAACCTATTATTTTAAATTGCTTACAAATCTAAAATAATTACAAAACACTCACCTGTGGTTCCTTATCTCTAATCCTTGGCCTACCTGGATCCACTTCTATAGCGTAGGATATTTTTATTAAAAGATATTCTCCTTAGAAAAATTTCTATTCAAGGTTCAGCCTTAGGCAATGAACCCAATTGGGAGAAAATCTGAATGAGAAAAATAACTAGGCGTAGGGTCTTATTCATAGTGTGGCTTAGGGATCTCAGGCCGTAAGCTTTAAGGATTAAATCCGGTGCAACCACATCATAGGCTCACTAGGAACCGTTAGATGCAGCTACAGACGCATTAGATCGCTCGAAAATCAAATTATGACGTGTTTGCTCATACGTGGACGAATCTTCGTCCATTAACATAGGTGGGTCGACCTAACTTCATTGGGATTGACCTATAGGTCAACCCAACCAATGCAAGGATCGACCCCTATGGGGTCATTTTTTTTCTTTTTCTTTGTTTATTAAATTTTGAATTCTCGTTTCACTCGTAACTTCTCTATACTAGCTTGGATTTCGACAAGATATAGACGAAAATCGATCAGAAAATCGCAACGGACCCAATGGTGTAACTCTCGCATCTTGATTCTAAAAGTTTCACAAACTTATTTTGTTATTTAATCAATTTGTTAATTAATTATTATAGCCTAAATTTTGGGTTGTTACATTCTCCCCTCCTTGAAGGATTTCGTCCCCGGAATCTCCAAGTACAGAACAATGAAATAAATATTTTCATCCAAATTCTACAACCACATATTCAACTATCATCCACTACATCCATTGTCCTTAAGATTTATAATGCAACTTATGTTATATGCAATAGTGTAGTGTCTATGTCCCTAACTAATGCAAAATATTAGGCGGTCTACTGATTCAGTCGACCTTCTTTTTGTGCAATCATGTACGTGCCATGTATCCAAATGAATGCTTTTCTAATGATAACTGATAATTCTACATGCATGCTACAATCACCATCCAAATGCAACAGTCATGTAATGATCACTCATTATAGAAACCACGGAAATAAGAATGCAAGTGCACACACATCCATATGCATATGATTTAGTAACCTAGTTAGGCTGATCCCTAAGAGATAATAGTGCCTAGTGTGTGTGTATGCGTCCATTAACATCCACTAGCAAACACTTGCAAACACTAGCGTGCAACATACATAACATGTTCTAGTAACATGTTTACAAGTAGTCCTACCATTTATAGGTTAAATCCTAAGATCTACGCTCCCAAAGGATACTAAAGGAAAGAACCTATTCAAAATTAAAGACGAAAATAGGAAATTTAAGACGTACCATCGAAAAGATGCGAATAAGAGGTACGTATTTTCTCCTCAGCCTTCCACGTAGTGTCCTCAATACCATCGCCCCACCGCACCATAACCAAAGGGACTTCTTTGATCCCGAGCTTCTTGATCTCATGTCCAACAATCTCGGTAGGACTGCGATGAATCGATGCTTCTCTCTCCACTTCAACTTCCTCAAGTTGGCTAGGTTCCACTACCTCTGCTAAATCATGTAAGCACTTTCTTAAGCATGAAACATGAAAAACATCATGAACTCTCGCGAGCCTCTCCGGTCGCTTTATTCGATACGCCATCTTCCCTACCCTTTCCACAATGGGGAACGGTCCTACGAATCTGGGAGAAAGTTGCCCATTTGATCCAAACCTCACTACCTTTCTTAGCGGAGACACCTTAATGAAATCAAATCTCCTAACTTGAGCTTAATATCCCTTCTTAGTTTATCTGCATAGCATTTCTATCTACCTTGTGCAGTCTTCGTTCTTCTTCTAATCAAACCAATCTTTTCTGAAATCTCTCTAACTATGTCAGGACCAAGTAGCAATCTTTCTGTAGACTCTAACCAACATGAAAGCGACTTGTAAGGTCTTCCACAAAGGGATACAAAAGGAGCCATCCTAATGCTAGCCTGAAAACTATTGTTATAAGCAAATTCCACTAAAGGAAGGTGCTCCACCTGAATTCCTCCAAAATTAAGAATGCACATCCTCAACAAACCCTCAAGAACTATATTAACTCTCTCCTCCAAAAGCCTCTTGCAAGCTCCTCTAAAAATTGCTAGTAAAGATAGGGACTTTGTCGCTCACTATGCTAGAAGGAACTCCATGAAGTCGGACTATCTCACGAACATGTATGGATGCCAAATAAGTGTTGTCCTCTTACTCTTGACCGGAATGAAGTGGGCGCTCTTAGTCAAACAATATACAATCATCTAAATACTGGTATTCCCATTCCTAGATTGGAGTAAACCATCTATGAAGTCCATCGAAAGACTATCCCACTTCCATTCGGGTACATTAAATGGTTGAAGCAATCTGCCAGGCCTCTGCTGCTCCGCCTTAAATCTTTGACACACAAGACACTTATCCACAAAATCTACTGCATCCTTCTTCATGCCATTCTAATAAAACACTCTCTTCATGTCCCTATACATCTTATAGTCACCTGGATGAAGTCATCCGAGAATGGTGTGCCTCTGCTAGAACTGCTCTTATTAAATCACCAGTGCGGGGAACACTAAGTCTTTCATCTCTCCTTAGCCACCCTTTACCATCGATGGAATAAGGTTGGAGATGTCTAGAGACCTCTCCTCTACTAATCCTATCTAGAATATCCACAAGCTCTGAATCTTCTCGCTGCCTCGAGCCAATCTGATCTATAAGGGTAGGCTTAGACTCAAATGCTGAAATCTTAGCTAAATCTCTAATAAACTTCCAATAATAACTAGCCAAACCTAGGAAGCTTCTAACTCTAGTAGCATTCTTGGGGTCCTTCTAATCTTGTACTGCCACTATCTTAGCGGGATCCACAGCTAAACCCTTTCTTGAGACTACATGCCCCAAGAAACGCACCTCCTTACACCAAAAGTGGCACTCCGAGAACTTTGCTTTCGACTGATGAACACGATGTGTACGAAGAACCTCCTCAAGGTGAATAGCATATTCTTCTATACTCTTGGAAAACACCAAAATGTCGTCTACAAATAGTACAACAAACTTATTTAGGACATCTCGAAAAACACGACTCATCAGATCTACAAAATAGGCCGGGGTATTGGTCAGCCCAAATGGCATAACCAACCACTCAAAGAATCCATCGGGTGTCCTAAATGCTATCTTATCGATGCTATCGTTAACGTCCCTGAGCTGATGAAATCCAGTGGCCAAGTCGAGCTGAGAAAATTCTAAAGAGCCAACCAACTTGTGATATCTCGGAATTTCAAGGAATTTAAAATGTGATAATCTCTTAATTATTTATTTAAAATTGTTATTTTAATAATACATACAATGAGTTGTTTTTAAATATAGTTATAAATAGATTTTCAAATGGAATAATAATTTACAAATTAAAATTGTGTTATTTTATAAATAGATTTTAAATAGACTTATTATTTTCAAATTTAATAAGTGTGTTTATATATATGTGTGTGTGTGTTTAAGTTATTTTAAAATAGAATAATTATTTACAATTAATAATGTGTTTGTTTAAAATTAATATCTATATTTACTTGAATTGATTTTAAATTGGATATTTAAATTGAATTTGAATTTGAATTTGGATTTAAATTTTGAATTTGAAAGATATATAGCTTAAAAATATTTTGGATATATAAAGTTTTTATTTAAAATAAGATTATTTTATATTATTTTCTTTAAAGAAAATTTATTTATAGAAGTGTGGAAAATTATTTATTTAATAGTAAATAAATACAAAAAGTTTTATATTTACATTTATAAATGGATTAAGTATACCATATATGATTTTATTCAAAATATGATTGGTTTTTATTTTAGTTTCTTTTAAAAGTTTTATTTACTTAAAATTAGACAAGCATTTATTAATTTAGAAAGTTATCTATTAATTAGAAAATCATATTTAAAAGCTTTAGAAATCATTTATAAATAATATATAAATAAGTTATTACAAGTGTTAAGTTATAAACTTCTTAAGTAACATGTGTTAGCATATTAATTAAGGTAAGAGACAAGTTTCATTTTCTTCTTATTTTAATAAATCATAATAAACAATAATACAAACTTACATCTTCCTCCTTCATTCTTTTTTTTCTTATCCTCTTATTTTCATAAGAAACTAAACTCAAAGCATTTTCAAAAAGCCTGAAACCATTTTTTTCAAAACCAGAAAATCCACAAACCAAAACCCTGTAAAAAACTTTCTCAACAAGAAAAATCAAAACAATACTTAGTTCAAAATCAAAAAGCTGAATTCATTCCTCAAACCAAAATACAAACCTGAAATTCATTCCTCAAAACAAATGGAACTCAACCTGTAAATTTTCTTCAAACTAGAAACTCAAGCATGTAACATCTTCGGATTTCAACCTGGAATCAAGTCTTGAATCATCTCAGTCAATAAATCAATTTTGTTTTCAATCAAAGCTTCAGGAATCAAAGCATTGACGGCTTTCAGCTTCAATACCCTTCAAGTTTCCAGTTTTTCCACTCTCTTCTTTTTAAAATGGTGAGTAAACATTTTTATTAAAGTTTAAATAAGTTAATGAGGGTTGCTTATGAAATCTATGTGATGCTGATGCCTGCTTGTGTATAAATAAGTGTAGAATTCTGTATATATGATTGTATTCATGTGTGCATGTCTGTTATATTCATGTTCTTATCTGTTTTATATTACAGAGTTTAAATTTAATTCAAATTCCACTTTCTTCTCCTCTGATCTCTATTAGGCCATAGTTTTCAAATAAATTTAGTTTGTTTAAACTTGAACTTGGATCTAAAAATAGTTTAAACGTGTTTATATATATAAAGTCTCTGGAAATCAAGATTTACAATAAAAATATATGAACATGTTAAAATCAATTATTACAACTCTCTTATTCAAGTATATAACTTGAATCGGCCTGGGTAGATATGATTTTAAGATAAAAAATTATGATTTTTAGATTAGAATTGAATGTGAATTTTGGGGATATCTGAAATTGGGTTTTTGAGCAAATTCTGATGGTCACAAGGTCTGGGATGGTCGGGATCTTGGCTGGAGATAGGTGAAGGTACGGGAAGTATGGAAAAGTGGAAAAGAGGGTGATAGTTCATTGTGGCATCGGCGATGTGGTGATCTTGTTTTAAACCCTAGTTTGGGTTGAGGTTGAGTTTGTGGTCTGTGCAGCGCCTCTAGTTGATCGAGTGTTGCGTAACTCAGGGAAATGAAGGCGTGGAGGGTCGGCAAGCCACAGCCGGAGTTGTAGCAGTATTCGTGATCGAAATTGAGGGTTAGGAGGGTTTTCCTGATGATGGTTTTGGGTCTCTGTTCATCTGGGACGCTCGATTTTGAATCGAGGCGTGAGATGATGTTTGGATGATCGTAGTTGCTCGTAGGGATGTTCGGTGTCTTGACGATGGTGTCCTCGATGGTCGGAGGAGGTTCCGACGCTGGTGCATGTGGACGAGGTGATTTTGGTGTTAGTGGTTTTGAGGTTGAGGTTTGCTCGAAGAATGGCTCGAGAATTTGGGATTGTGACTCGAGTGGAAACTCGAGTAGTATGTGTTGTTTTAACTTGTAATTGTTGAGTTGTTACAGGTTTTTAAATTAAAATTTTGAAAATTTAAGAAAAGAAATGGAACTTGAAGTGGCTCGAGTAATACTCAGGTCCAAACTGATGCAGATTGTTTTGAAAGAAATTTTCAAAAGTTTTAAAAAGTTTTATAAAACAAGTTTCAAATTAAAATAAAGAAAGTTTTAAACTTTTGAAATGAATATTGTTTTTGAATACTATTCTTTATAAAAAATAATTGTTTTCTTTAATACCATTTAAGAAGTTTGAAATTTTGTTTAATTTAAAATTTTGTTAAATAAAGTTAAAGATATTTTTAAACTTAAGTAAAAATGGAATTTTAGAGACAAGTTTTAAAATCTAAATTAAATTTTTGTTTAAACCATCTTTTGATAAATTTTTAAGATTATGGAAGTTATGTTTTGTTAACTTTAATTTATCAAGAAATGATTATTTTATTTCAAAACTTAGTTATTGATTTAATTAAGTATAGTTAATTATTAAGCTATAATGGTTTAAAAGTGTAAATGTTAATAAAGGCATTAATAAGATAATGTTTTATCTTAAGATTAATTAAGGTTTTTAATATCTTGATATTAATTAAATTAATTAAGGAAATTACTAATTTAATTAATAATGATTAAAGATTAATTAAGAAATTAATTAAGAGTAATTAATTGATTTAATTAATTTAATTGATAATTAAGGGATTATAAGTTAATTAATTAGAGGTTAATTAATTAGAGGTTAATTAATTTACAATTAAGTATAATTAATTAGATAATTAGAGATTATTAATTAATGATTAGAGATTAATTAATTAAGCAATTAAGTTTGATTAATTAGTAATTGGAAATTAATTAACTTGTAATTAAAAAGTACTTAATTTGTAATTAAGTTTTATTAATTAATAATTAGGCTTTATTAATTAATAATAATTAAGAAATTATTAATCTATAATTAAAGTTAATAAAGGATTAATTAACTGTTATTTAGGGTTAATTAATTGTTATTAAGAATTAATTAACTGATTAATTAGGATTAATTAATTGGTTATTAATTTTTATTAATTGACAATTAAGGTTTATTAATTAATATTTAAAGGTTGATTAATCTGTAATTAAAGTTGATTAATTTATTTAAAGGGGTAATTAAGGGATGAATTACCCAATCGTAATTAATCAAATGAATGTGATTAATTAATTGGTTGACTAATTATAGATGATTGATTAAGTATAATTACTTAATGAGATTGATAAGTGTAATTACTTAGGGTAAGTAATTAATGTATAATTACTGGATGTAATTAATTAAAGGGAATTACTTAAGGGGAAGTAATTAAAGGATAATTACTTAGTAGAAGAAATTAACGATTAATTACTTGGTGTAATTAATCAAAGGATTAATATAATTAATTAAGGAGTTAATTAATTAAGGTAAGTAATTATGGGATGGTAATTACTATTTATGGTTAATTATAGTTGATTAATGGAAGTGATTAATTAAGGATCATTAATTAATGCAATTAATGAGAGTAATTAAGGATTGATTAACTAAGATTAATTAATCAATAATAAGTGATTATAAGGTAATTAATTAATTGTAATTAATAAAGGATTAATGTAATTAATTATAGTTAATGAATTAATTAAGGTTAATTACTTTAATAGGTTGTAGAAAATTAATTTGTGTAATTAATTAAGGCTTAATTACTTAATGTAATTAAAGATAATTAATCAAGGGTGATTAATTAAGATGATGATTAATTAATTGGTTTGTAATTAATTAATGGATAAGTAAGCAAGATTTTAGTGATGGAAGTAATTAATTTAATTTATTTAAATTAATTAGAAATGAAGTAATTAATTTAATTCATTTTAATTTAATTATAGATGGTGTGATTAATAGATCATTGCTTATGGATGGCTGATTGATATTGAATGCCTTGATTGTTTGATATCTCTGATGAGATATGTATGATATGTGATATGAGATGATTTGGTTGAACTGTGATGATATGGATTATCTATCTGTGTATATGTGAATTATCTATCTGTGTGAATATAGATAATGTTTTGAATTGAATTATTTTAACTTTAAAACAACTTGGACCAAAAAGATGGCGTTTTGGATATCGATGAGACCGGGATCGGGTTTCCAGATTTGGATATCCGAAAACCGCATCGATCCAAATTAACGTTAGGTCGTGAATCTAAAGTGAAGATGAAGATTCAGAGTGCAAGGGTTATTGTCGTTAACTCTGAGGGTGGTTCGAAAATGAGTGTAACGAGATAATGTCTTCGGTTTCGTTCGAACCCGGAACGAACTTGTATGGATTGAATGCTTTCAGAACATTGTCAGATGAAAGATGAGCATTCTAAAATAGATGTGTTCTATAAAGTTAATCGTAGCCTCAAGCCTCATCAACGGGGAATGGCTAAAACCGGGGAGGTGCACCAAGGCTAAGTGGTTCATGCCCAAGTAGGACGAGATTTACCCCTGTCTAGATGTCCCTTTTTATTCGGCTGTATGGGCGGTTGCTAGCTACAACCGTGGGGTTGTCTTGTTCGGAACTGTTCAATAAGGAATGGTCTCGGCCTTGTGTTGCAGGGGATTGGGAGTAATCCTCGGTACCGTGATCTAGGCCCCGTACTGTGACGGGCGATACCCCAGTAGCCATGCTATTATATGGAATCCAATCTCCAATAAGTGTCGTACGTATTGATTGTGCCCAACTATGTTGGAACGTGAGATGTAAGC
Source organism: Allium cepa (assembly GCA_030765085.1). Classification (NCBI taxonomy): domain Eukaryota; kingdom Viridiplantae; phylum Streptophyta; class Magnoliopsida; order Asparagales; family Amaryllidaceae; genus Allium; species Allium cepa. The sequence goes on along the minus strand of CM060937.1, from coordinate 104,481,723 downwards.
ATTCCAGTTATTTCTGTATTTTATTTGAAAACCCTAGACCCTATTATAATATCATAGAATTTCCTATCAAATGTTTTGGTTAGTGTAAGGTAAATACTTACCCATGTTTACGTGTGGGGAGTCTTACGTGATACCATTTCTTTCCAAAGGTTTTCAAAGTTAAGCAACTTTAACTGTTTACTCACACCAGACCCATGTTTGACCCGGTGTTTATTATGTTTTTTTTAAACTCTTAGGTACTCAAATTTTTACGAGTAGCCAAGGGATTCAGGTTAGCTTTGACGAATTCTGGAGGAGATATGGAGCAAGAGGCTTCAGCGTTTATAGAAATATAGTGGTTCCGCTGTGTTGATATCTGTATGGTATATTGATTTGTATAACTAGACATGTGTTTATAACTGTCTAGTATGTGTTGTATAAGCTGTGTAACTCTGATATATACGATACTATGTAATATGTATGTTATTAATATAATTTATTTGTTCCGTTATTGAGATTCTGATGTTGTTTCTTTCTTTTTCTCTATCTTTTCTCTTCTCTATCCCTTTCTTTCTTAATAATGATGCGTCTTTCTATGGAGAGAGAGGCGGGTCGTTTCACTTGGTATCAGAGCGATAGGTTGAGTGAATACCAAGGCTCTGGAGTGGTGTCTTTCTTGAGAGAACATATTTGTACTTTTTATATATAACTATATATATCAATTCTACCTATTTATTGGATTACCTGTTCGGGTTTTTCCAATGTGAGTTTTAGAGGTAGGAAGGGTAATGGTGCGTGTAGCACGACTACCAATGGAAGGAGTCCAAGTGTTGAGGTTGGAAGTGTATCTATCGAGACTGTAAACCCAATACCGTCTCGAGTGAGCTTTGCAGTATGGTGTAAGGATTTCACCAATCTCTGAAGGAAACCTGTTAAGGTTCAGAGTCTATCTTTGAAGTGTAAGTTTGATCACGCTCATGTGAGCAGATTTTTCTAAAGTTTGGATGTGTCGGTTGAGCAGAAGCGAGTGATGGTATCTTGGCAACTTCAGGATGGAGTAGCTACGTGGTGAGACCTAGTAACTATGGATGTTCCCAAAGATGTTTCTTTAGAGAAAGATTAAGGAAGTGTGACTGCATCAGTGCTGAGGCTTGGGTCGGCAGGGTGTTTGTGTTTGGATTGAGGCCCGAGTTTCTTGAGGAGATGTCTGCCTATCTTAAGGTTTTGTGTGGAATTGGTCGATCTGATTTTGAGGATCAAAGAAGTTTTGGATAAGGAGTCTTTGGCATCTGTGGCAGCGTTGCGGCTCGGAGTGTTCCGTCTGCCAGCAGGAGTCTTTGTCTGCCAGCAACAGAGTGGACCCTTTTCTTCAATGGATTGGTCGAGGATAAGCTATTTTGATTTGTAAGGAGAATAGTATATGTGGATATTGGATTGGATAGGATCGCAAAAGTGACTTGCGATAGTTTGAGTGCTCTCTTGAGTTATCGAAGTTGTCAGAAGTTTGTCCGCATTAGAGATTGAGTTCCATATCGACTTGGTTCAGCTAGGTAGATGGATGTCTCGTAGAGAGAGGTTTTTGGTAAAGCAGCTCAGTATTTCTTAGTACTTCTGAGTTTTCACTTTGTGGATCTGTTGAACCATATTTCTGGGATGTGTTGTTTAGTCTGTGTTCGTGTTTATCGACGGCATTCTCATTTGCTCCAGATCAGAGTTGTGCAGCGGAAGCAAGGTGGCAGCTATTCTAGAATGGAAGCAACCGAAAATTATAGTGTTTTGGATTAGAAAGTTTCTACAGGAAGTTTTTCAGGATTTGAAGCCAGATTGGCGAGTGCACCTGTTTTGTCTTTTCTGGATAGGAGAAGTAAGTTGAAGTCTACTGATGATTATGGAATAGAGTTTGTGCTCTTGATTTGGGTAGATCTTGAGAGGATCTTTTTGTTTGGATTGTTTTTGGTCCTGTTTGTTTCGAGAAGTATCAGCGAAGGTTAAGCTGATCAGGAAGGATATAAGCGGCTCAGGATCGTTAGAAGAGATTTTGTGGTTAAAAGACGGAGGAATTTGGAATTCGAAGTTGGAGACTTTTTTTTGTTGAGATTTTCTCTGGTCGAGGGAGCAATAAGATTGGGTAAGGCTGCGAAGTTAGCTCCGAGGTATATTGGATTCTTCTGAGTTTTTGTAAGAAATAAGTCTTTGGCTTGTAAGGGTTGAATTGCTAGTTTGGAAGACTGGGATTCAAGGTATTTCACGTATCTCTGAGGGAGTACGTGTATGATCTACCTCTGGTTGTGAAACTAGCAGTTCAGGAGGATTTGGTTCTTGAGTCGGTCTTGTCTGTGGTCTAATATATTGTGTAGATTGTAGACTAGTTGTGTAGGAGCTTTATAGCTTAGTTGTGTAGCTAGTTTGGATTCAGTAGAGCGAGTGTTTCAGTATCTGTACCTGGGAAACTCGGAATAATTTTAGGAAGCTTATCTGGATCTGTATCTGGATAGCTAATGTTGTTTGTTGAATTGTTTATTTGGATGAAATTGTTTGTTTGATTGATTGTGTATGGTTGATATGTATGATTAAATTGTTAGAAATAAAATAAAATTTTGGATAATCTTTTGTTTTAAATTTCGAGGACGAAATTCTTTTAAGGGGGAAGGAATGTGATATCCTGGAATTTCAAGGAATTTAAAATGTGATAATCTCTTAATTAATTATTTAAAATTGGTAAAAATTGTTATTTTAAACAATAATAAATATGATGAGTTTTTTTTAAATATAGTTATAAATAGTTTTTTAAATGGAATAATAATTTACAAATTTAAATTATGATATTTTATAAATAGATTTTAAATAACTTATTATTTTCAAATTTAATAAGTGTGTTTAAATATAAGTGTGTGTGTATTTTAGTTATTTTAAAATAGAATAATTATTTACAATTAATAATGTGTTGGTTTAAAATTAATATCTATATTTATTTGAATTGATTTTAAATTGGATTTTTAAATTGAATTTGGATTTAAATTTTGAATTTAAAAGATATACATCTTAAAAATATTTTGGATATAAAATATGGAAAAAGTTTTTATTTAAAATAAGATTGTTTTATATTATTTTCTTTAAAGAAAATTTATTTATAGAAATTTGGCAAAGTAAGTTTTATATTTATATTTATAAATGGATTAAGTATATGATATATGATTTTATTCAAAATATGATTGGTTGTTATTTTCTTTTCTTTTAAAAGTTTTATTTATTTAAAATTAGAAAAGCATTTATTAATTTAGAAAGTTATTTATTAATTAGGAAATCATATTTAAATGCTTTTAAAATCATTTATAAATAATATATAAATAAGTTATTACAAGTGTTAAGTTATAAACTTCTTAAATAACATGTGTTAGCATATTAATCAAGGTAAGAGACAAGTGTCATTTTCTTTTTATTTTCTTTTTATTTTAATAAATCATAATAAACAATAATATAAACTTACATCTTTCTCCTTCATTCTTTTTTTTTTCTTATTCTCTTATTTTCATAACAAACTAAACTCAAAGCATTTTCAAAAAGCCTGAAACCATTTTTTTCAAAATCAGAAAATCCTCAAACCAAAACCCTATAAAAATCTTTCTCAAACAAGAAAAATCAAAACAATACTCAGTTCAAAATCAAAAACCTGAATTCATTCCTCAAACCAAAATACAAACTTGAAATTCATTCCTTAAAACAAATGCAACTCAACCTGTAAAGTTTCTTCAAACCAGAAACTCAAGCCTGTAACATCTTCAGATTTCAACCTGGAATCAAGTCTTGAATCATCTCAGTGAATAAAGAAATTTTGTTTTCAATCAAAGCTTCAGAAATCAAAGCATTCAAGCCTTTCGGCTTCAATACCCTTCCAGTTTCCAGTTTTTCCAGTCTTTGCTTTTTAAAATGGTGAGTAAACATTTTTATTAAAGTTTAAATAAGTTAGTGATGGTTGCTTATGAAATCTCTGTGATGATGATGCATGCATGTGTATAAATAAGTGTAGAATTCTGTATATATGATTGTATTCATGTGTGCATGTCTGTTATATTCATGTTCTTCTCTATTTTATATTACAAAGTTTAAATTTAATTCAAATTCCACTTTCTTCTCCTCTGATCTCTGTTAGGCCGTAGTTTTCAAACAAAATTAGTTTTTTTAAACTTGAACTTGGATCTAAAAATAGTTTAAACATGTTTATATATATATATATATAAACTATCTAGAAATCAAGATTTACAGTTAAATATATAAACATGTTAAAATCAATTATTACAATTCTTTGATTCAAATATATAACTTGAATCGACCTGGGTAGATATGATTTTTAAGATAAAAATAATGATTATTAGATTAGAATTGAATGTGAATTTTGGGGATATCTAAAATTGGGTTTCTGAGCAAATTTTGATGGTCACAAGGTCTGGGATGGTCGAGATCTTGGCTGGAGATAGGTGAAGGTACAGGAAGTACGGCAAAATGGCAAAGAGGGTGATAGTTCACTACGGCGTCGGCGGTGTGGTGATCTTATTTTAAACCCTAGTTTGGGTTGAGGTTGGATTTGTGGTCTGCGCAGCGCCTCTAGTTGACCGAGTGTCGCATAACTCAGGGAAATGAACGCGTCGAGGGTCGGCAAGCCATAGGCGGAGTTGTAGTAGTATTCGTGATCGGAATCGAGGGTTCAGAGGGTTTTCTTGATGATGATTTTGGGTCTCTATTCATTTGGGATGCTCGATTTTGAATCGAGGCATGAGATGATGTTTGGATGATCGTAGTTGCTCGTAGGGATGTTCGGTGTCTTGACGGTGGTCTCGTCGATGGTCGGAGGAGGCTCCGGCGCTGGTGCATGTGCACGAGGTGATTTTGGTGTCAGTGGTTTTAAGGTTGAGGTTTGCTCGAAGAATGGTTTGAGATTTTGGGATTGTGACTCGTGTGGAAACTCGAGTAGTCTGTGTTGTTTTAACTTGTAACTGTTGAGTTGTTACAAGTTTTTAAATTTAAATTTAATTAAAATTTTGAAAATTTAAGAGAAGAAATGGAACTTGAAGTCGGTCGAGTAATACTCAGGTCCAAATTGAAGCAGATTGATTTAAAAGAAATTTTCAAAAGTTTTAAAAAGTTTTATAAAACAAGTTTCAAATTTAAATAAAGAAAGTTTTAAACTTTTGAAATGAATCTTGTTTTTGAACACTATTCTTTATAAAAAAATAATTGTTTTCTTTAATATAATTTATTAAGAAGTTTGAAAATTTGTTTAATTTAAAATTTTGTTAAATAAAGTTAAAGTTATTTTTAAACTTAAGTAAAAATGGAATTTTAAAGACAAGTTTTAAAATCTAAATTAAATTTTTGTTTAAACCATCTTTTGATAAATTTTTAAGGTATGGAAGTTATGTTTTGTTAACTTTAATTTATCAAGAAATAATTATTTTATTTTAAAACTTAATTATTAATTTAATTAAGTATAGTTAATTATAAAGCTATAATGGTTTAAAAGTGTAAATGTTAATAAAGGCATTCATAAGATAATGTTTTATCTTAAGATTAATTTGTGATGACCCGGAATTTTAAAAGCAATATCAATTTAATAATCTGAATTAAAAATTAAATTGATTTGATAATCTTTGTGATGAGATTTGAATTAATTTAGTAATTCAATAAAATAAGTAGTTAATTGATAAGATTTTATCTTTTTAAATCTAATAATTGTTTTATATTTATAATATATATAGAATATTGTATATATTATAGATATGTATTGTTTTAAATTTAATTAATAAATAAAACTTATTTCCTAAATATATATATATATATATATATCTTTAGTAAAATTGGAAATTATGATTTTATTTAAAAGTTAAACTTTTTAAATAAATATGGTTTTAAATACATAAGAAAAATATTGAAATGATTTAAAATATGTGTAACTCAAGTTTAAAATTTAAATAAATAACAATGAGGTTATTTTGAGTTTCTTTTAAATATAATGTGATAAAATAAATAATTTATTAATAAGGAGACAAATTCTTTTAATAAGTCATTTATGGTTATTAAATGTGGTTATTTTTAAATATATAATAATACATTGTTTCAACAAATAAATTTCTAATAAAAATTATTGTTTTTCAAAATTCAATTTGAACTTGAATTCAAAGTTTTTAAAATTTAAAGTATAAATGTTTTTAATTTGTTTTGATTTTGAAATATTTGTATAAGTTTGATTTATTCATTTTAAAATCTATATACATATGAATAAATACATGATTAACTAATTTATTTAAACAAAGGTTTACATTTATCTAGTATTAACATCTAAATAAATAACTAATTAACATTTAATTATAACTAATTAACATTTGTGACAAATGTAAACATCTTACAAATTAAATAAGCATGTGTTAATTAATTTACATACTTACTTCACAAATGTAATATGTAGGGACAAGTGTCAAAATTTTAATTAGCATTTTCTTTTGATTTTTTTTTATGATTTCAGTTTTTATAAACAAACCCCTTCCATCTTATTTCTTTTTGAAATCAAAAGCTAAGAAACAATGGAAAACAAATTTCTGAAATCATTTTCAAAGCCACTTCTCAAATCAAAACAAAATCATCTTCAAAAAGCCTCAGTTCAAGCATGCAAATCTGCTAAAGCATTTTCAAAAATCAGGCTAAAACCTGTGGTCCATTTTCAAATGCAATATGGAAATTGGTCTTCTGCATGCAAACCTGTAAAAGCAATTCTGTTCCAAAATAAGCAAAAGCATGCATGCAGTTTTTAAAACAAAGAACATTCAGGTGCAAAGTTTTTGAAACAAGGGATTTCAGTTTTAAAGTGTTCAAAAAGTTTCAAAATTGAGGAAGCAATTCAGAGTTTTGAAATGAAGTTTCCAGTTTGATAAAGCAAAATCTTTGTCAAAATTCACTGCTCTGCCCATCTAATTAAGGTGAGTAACATCCTAATTAACGAAGTTTAAGCATTTTAGAAAGCTGCTTGTTGATTTTCATGTTTCAGTATGAATGATATATGCACTTGTATCAGTTGTTTTCTGTAGAAGTGTTTGAGTAACTTGATCATGATGTCTCTGTATTTTCTTTTCCAGATGCAAGAATCTGTTCTAACGCCATTAACACATAATACAATATATGTTAGTGTTTTCAAGTATCTGTGTTGTAGAATCAGGAATCATAGTTTAAGATTTTGTTCAAATTAAATAATCAAAATTATTTGAAACTGTCTCTGGAAACTCAGGGTTACAGGACTAAATTGCACATAAATGAAATACCAAACACATTGATTCATTCTTCCAGGAATAAGATCTAAAACAATATACAAAATTATGATTTTTGAAACTAAATTCACAATTTTTAAAGCTAAGTTTAACATGCAGACCTAGTTAGAACAGATAAGGGGATTTTTGAGCTTTTGGGTAATCTAGGCGAATTTAGGGGTTGGGATTCTTCTAGTAGAAGGAGGTGTGACCAATGAAGCTTGGAAAAATGCTGGATGGCGATGAACTTCATCGTGGTTTCAACGGTGTGGATTTCTTGTATGTAGCCCTAGTTAAACTAGGTTAGGTTGATCGATCCTTCTCGTATTCTACTGTAGATCGAGTGTATTGGTATTTTAGGAGATGGTAGTTTGGGTGATGATGAAGGGGTGGTCGGAGTTGCAAGGCTTATGATGGTCGGAGGATGGTGGTTTTAGTGTTGACAGGTTTTGGTGGTGATGTCTGTTTTATTGTTCCAGGTTTTGGAGTTGATTCTCGAATTCGATTTCGAGAATTAGGTTCCAATCTGATGGTCGGCATAAGTTTGAGAGTTGGTCATCGATGGGGTGAGACCACCGGAGGTGGCTGGTGATGATCGTAGGCACGGTGCATGTGCACCGTGCAAATGTAAATTTCTGATGATTGCCTGGGTCTAAGTAGAGGGTAAACTCGAGAATCACTCGAAGAATTATAGGATATGACTCGAAGCATTGGGCTTGTTGACTCGAAGAGAAATTGAGTGGGCTCGGGTGTATGTAATATTACAGTTTGCTGTAGAAAACTGTCTTCAGTTTTAAAATTTTAAATCAAAATTTAAAATGAATTAGTAGTTGTGATAAGGTTTAAATAAGTTTAAATCTGCAGAAGAGTTTTAGTTTAAATGATTTTGAAATCTTATAAGTTTTCAAATTTGAAAATGGTTTTCAGTTTTAAACAATAAAAAGGAACCTGGCAGTTTTTTGTAAATTTTAATTTCAATTTAAATCTGAAAGCTAATTTTAAATTAGCAGTTTGAATTCAAATTTAAGTCCAGTTTTCATACGGATCTTTAAATCTTCAAGTTTTTATTTTAAATAAGAAGTTTTAAAATCAAGGTGTAAAACAAGAACTCAATTCAAGTTTAAATTTCAAATAATTTAGATAAGGAATGGGTTCAAATGTATTGAATTTAAAATCTGACATTTGAATAAGTTTAAAATTTGAATGTTTTTCATACAAGTTTAAATTTAAATTGTTTATAAGGAGTAAATTTGTTTTCAAACAAATATTTTTAAACTTGATTTTCCTTTTGAATTAAGTTATTTATAAAAGTTTTATAATAGAAAGTTAAATGATTATTAACTTGAATTTGAAATTTAAATGGTAATGTATTTTAAACATAATTTTTAATTAAACTAATTATATTAAGACTTATCTTATATAAGTTTTAATTATAAGTAATAATGTTATTTACATTTATTTTAAAGAATAATAAATGAAAATTAAATTGGTTAATTCTTAATATCATTATGAATTTTTAGATTCAAAATGAAATTTGAATTTAAAATTTTAAAATGAAATGTTCTAAGTACATTTAATATTAATAAAATTACTAGTAAGGAATGGTTTATTTTAGAAATTATTAAGATGTTAAAATAATTAAATAAATTGGACAATTAAGGGATAACTTATTAATTTAATTTAATTAATTAATAATTTGGATTAATTCAAATTAAAGATAATTAAGAAGTAATTAAAGAAAAATAATTAAAGAATTAATAATAGTTAACGATGGTTATTAACTAAAGTTTATTTAGTAATTAATTAATACAATTAATTTTTAATAATTAATTAGATTGATTAATAAATGCAATAAATTGTGAAATTTATTACTTAAACGAAGTAATTAAGACATTAATTACTTAATGTAATTAATGGGGTTTATTGAGATTGGTTTAAATTAATTAATTAAGTTTAATTAATTCTAAACATTTGATTTGATAATAATTACTTAATGTAATTAATAGAATTACTCGGTAAAGTAATTAGAGATAATTACAGGATGTAATTAGTGGATAATGTTGGAATTGTGAATGTAATTTGAATTAAATAAATTTGTATAATTAATCAAGAGATTAATTAAGAAATTAATTAAGGGATAATTAGTTGAATGAAGTAATTAAGGGTAGTTAATTACAGAATGAGTTTAATCAAAGGTGATTAATAATTATGGGATAAGTAAGATTAATTACTGGAAGTAATTAATTTAATAGAGTAATTAGTTAAATATAATTAAGGGTCATTAATTTATAATTAATGATGTAATTAAGATTGATTAATTAATATTAATTAATCAATAATAAGTAATTAAGAGTAATTAATTAATTGTAGTTAATTAAGGTTAAATGTAATTAATTATAGTTAATTAATTTATGAAGTAATTAAAGATTAATTACTGTATTTGGTTTAGAGTAATTAATTTTGTGAAATTAATTAAAGTATGATTAATCAGGATTGATTAATTAAGATGATAAATTAGAGGTTAATCAATTAATTAATTTGTAATTAATTAATGATAATATAAGCAAAATTTATATTGTGTAAGTAATTAATTTAATTCATTTTAAATTAATTAAAGATGATGTAATTAATTTAATTCATTTTAAATTAATTATAGATGGTATGATTATAAATCATTGCTTATAGATGGTTGATATTGGTTACCTTGAATTGTTTGAATCTTAGAGATGAGGTTGGTAATGTTGTTTGATATGGATGCATTGGTTGCGTTGTGATATTGATATGGATTATCTTTTGATAGTGATAAATATGGATTATCTGTGATTATGATAATGATAATTATCTGTTGTGAATCTATGAATTATCTATCTGTGTGTATATAGATAATATAATTGAATTGTTTTTAACTCTAAAACAACTTGAACCTAAAAGACACGCTTTGGATTTCGATGAGACCGAGATCGGGTTTCCATATTTGGATATTCGAAAACCACATCGATCCAAATTAATGATAGGTCGTGAATCTTATGTGAAGAGTGAAGACTCGAGGTGTAAGGGCTATACGTCAGTATAACTCTGTGGGTGATTCCGTAATGAGTTTGATGGAATGGTACTTATAGATTCGAGATGGAGATTCAGAGTGCAAGGGTTATCGTCGTTAACTCTGAGGGTGATTCCAAAACGAGTGTAACGAGATAATGCCTTCGGTTTCGTTCGAACTCGGAACGAACTTGTATGGATTGAATGGTTTCAGAACATCGTCAGGTGGACGATGAGCATTCTAAGAGATGTGTTCTTTAAAGGTAATCGTAGCCTCAAGCCTCATCAACCGGGAATGGCTAAAACAGGGGAGGTGCAGCAAGGCTTCGTGGGTAGCTCTCACTGGAGAGCAAGATTGATCCCTGTCTAGAGGTCCCTTTTTATTCGGCTGTGTGGGCAGTTGGAATTGCGCACCTACTGCGGGGTTGTCTTGTTCGGAACTGTTCAGTAAGGAGTGGGTCCGGCCTTGTGTTGCAGGGAGTTAGGGTGGCTCGATACGTTGATCTAGGCCATGTACTGTGACGGGCGGTACCCCAGTAGCCCTGCCATTGTATGGAATCCAAAATCCAATAAGTGTCAACGGTTTTTATTGTATTACCCACTTTTGTGGCTAGTAGCTGGAATTTAATCATGTAACAATTTCAGATATTTCATATTTACTTGAAAACCCTAAACCTATTATAATATCACTGGATTTCCTATCAAATGTTTTGGTTAGCGTAAGGTAAAAACTTTTCCATGTTTATGTGTAGGAAGTCTTACGTGATACCTTTCTTTCTAAAGGTTTTTGAAAGTTAAGCAACTTTAACCTGTTACTCACACCAGACCCATGTCTGACCCGGAGTTTATCTTTTGTTTTCATAAATACTTGGGTACTCAAATTTTTACGAGTAGCCAAGGGATTCAGGTTAGCTTTGACGAATATTGGAGGAGCAATGGAGCAGGAGGCTTCTGCGTTAGATATATAGTATTCCGCTGTGTGTTCTGTGTTGTCTCTGAGATGTATTATGTTGTAAATACTAGACAGGTGTTTATAACTGACTAATATGTGTTGTATTATCTGTGTACTCTGATAGTCGTTGTAAACTATGTAATATTTTATGTTATTAATATAATTTATTCGTTCCGCTGTTTAGATTCTGATGTGTTGTTTCTTCTTCTTCTCTTTCTTTCTCTTTTATATCCCTTTCTTTCTTATTAGCGATGCGACTTTCTGGTATGAGGAAGTTGGGTCGTCACATAATTAAAGTTTTTAATATCTTGATATTAATAAAATTAATTAAGGAAATTAGATATAAGTAATTAATTTAATTAATAATGATTAAAGATTAATTAAGGAATTAATTAAGAGTAATTAATTGATTTAATTAATTTAATTAATAATTAAGGGATTATAAGTTAATTAATTAGAGGTTAATTAATTTACAATTAAGTATAAATAATTAGATAATTAGAGATTATTAATTAATGATTAGAGATTAATTAATTAAGTAATTAAGGTTGATTAATTAGTAATTGGAAATTTATTAACTTGTAGTTAAAAAGTACTTAATTTGTAATTAATTTTTATTAATTAATAATTAGGCTTTATTAATTAATAATAATTAAGAGATTATTAATCTATAATTAAAGTTAATTAAGGATTAATTAACTGTTATTTAGGGTTAATTAATTGTTGTTAAGAATTAATTAACTGATTAATTAGGATTAATTAATCGGCCATTATGTTTTATTAATTGATAATTAAGGTTTATTAATTAATAATTAAAGATTAATTAATCTATAATTAAAGTTAGTTAATTTATTTAAAGGTGTAATTAAGGGATGAATTATCCAATTGTAATTAATCAAATGATTGTGATTAATTAATTGGTTAATTAATTATAGATGATTGATTAAGTATAATTACTTAATGAGATTGATAAGTGTAATTACTTAGGTTAAGTAATTAATGTATAATTACTGGAAGTAATTAATTAAAGGGAATTACTTAATGGGAAGTAATTAAAGGATAATTACTTAGTGGAAGAAATTAAGGATTAATTACTTGGTGTAATTAATCAAAGGATTAATATAATTAATTAAGGAGTTAATAATTAAGGTAAGTAATTACAGGATGGTAATTACTATTTATGATTAATTAAAGTTGATTAATGGAAGTAATTAATTAAGGATCATTAATTAATGTAATTAATGAGAGTAATTAAGGATTGATTAATTAAGATTAATTAATTAATAATAAGTGATTATAAGGTAATTAATTAATTGTAATTAATTAATGATTAATGTAATTAATTATAGTTAATGAAGTAATTAAGGTTAATTACTTTAATGGGTTGTAGAAAATTAATTTATGTAATTAATTAAGGGTTAATTACTCAATGTAATTAAAGATAATTAATCAAGGGTGATTAATTAAGATGATTAATTAATTGGTTTGTAATTAATTAATGGATAAGTAGCAAGATTTTAGTGATGAAAGTAATTAATTTAATTTAGTTTAAATTAATTAGAAATGAAGTAATTAATTTAATTCATTTTAAATTAATTATAGATGGTGTGATTAATAGATCATTGCTTATGGATGGCTGATTGATATTGATTGTTTGACATCTCTGATGAGATATGTGTGATATGTGATATGAGATGATTTGGTTGAACTGTGATGATATGGATTATCTATCTGTCTATATGTGAATTATCTATCTGTGTGAATATAGATAATGTTTTGAATTGAATTTTTTTAACTTTAAAAAACCTTAGACCTAAAAGATGGCGTTTTAGATTTCTATGAGACCGGGATCGAGTTTCCAGATTTGGATATCCGAAAACCACATCGATCCAAATTAACGTTAGGTCGTGAATCTCAAGTGAAGATTAAGATTCAGAGTGCAAGGGTTATTGTCGTTAACTCTGAGGGTGATTCCAAAATGAGTGTAACGAGATAATGCCTTCGGTTTCGTTCGAACCCGGAACGAACTTGTATGGATTGAATGCTTTCAGAACATCGTCAGGTGGACGATGAGCATTCTAAGATAGATGTTCTATAAAGGTAATCGTAGCCTCAAGCCTCATCAACTGGGAATGGCTAAAACAGGGGAGGTGCAGCAAAGCTAAGTGGGTCATGCCCAAGTAGGACGAGATTTACCCCTGTCTAGATGTCCCTTTTTATTCGGCTGTGTGGGCGGTTGCTAGCTACAACCACGGGGTTGTCTTGTTCAGAACTATTCGGTAAGGAATGGTCCTGGCCTTGTGTTGTAGGGAATTGGGAGTAATCCTCAGTACGGTGATCTAGACCCTGTACTGTGACGAGTGGTACCCCAGTAGCCCTGCCATTGTATGGAATCCAATCTCCAATAAGTGATGTACGTATTGATTGTGCCCAACTATGTTGGAACGTGAGATGTAAGCATTCCAGCTATTTCTGTATTTTATTTGAAAACCCTAGACCCTATTATAATATCACAGAATTTCCTATCAAATGTATTGGTTAGCGTAAGGTAAAAACTTACCCATGTTTATGTGTAGGGAGTCTTACGTGATACCTTTTCTTTCCAAAGGTTTTCAATGTTAAGCAACTTTAACCGTTTACTCACACCTGACCCATGTCTGACCCGGAGTTTATTCTGTTTTTCTTAAACTCTTGGGTACTCAAATTTTTACGAGTAGCCAAGTGATTCAGGTCAGCTTTGACGAATTCTGGAAAAGATTTGGAGCGGGAGGCTTCAGCGTTTGTAGAAATATAGTGGTTCCGCTGTGTTGATCTCTGTGTTGATATCTGTATGGTATATTGAGTTGTATAATTAGACAGGTGTTTATAACTGTCTAGTATGTGTTGTATAAGCTGTGTAACTCTGATGTATATGATACTATGTAATATGTATGTGATTAATATAATTTATTCGTTTCGCTGTTGAGATTTTGATGTTGTTTCTTTCTTTTTCTCTATCTTTTCTCTTCTCTATCCATTTCTTTCTTAATGATGATGCATCTTTTTGTGGACTGAAAGGCGGGTCGTTTCACAATTGATCGAAAAGATCGTTTATCCTAGAAAGTGGATAACCATTTTTCTTCGTAAGCTTATTCAGCTCTCTATAATCTATGTAAAGTCGAAGGGAACCATCTGCCTTTGCAGCGTAGACGACTGGCACTCCCTACTTAGATATGCTTTGTTTGATGAAGCCTTTCCCCAATAGCTCACCAATCAACTCCCTAGGTGCCATATATCTCACGGGTAATGCCACTGGCTTAGCATTGTCATTCAGATAGATCTTAAAGTCAATCTCTCCCTTAAGGGGTAGTCCCCTAACCTCATCAAAAACGTCTGGGAAAATATCTATCAACTAGAAATGGATCTAACTCTCCTAGTGATAGGCTTGTCAACGAATACTTTCGAATGCAGATGGTGTCATATTCACATCCGCATCCGAAATGATTTTCGGAATCGGATATCCACATCCGCGGATACGGATGGATATCGACAATTATCCTATCCGCTAACGACTTATAAATCAAGAAATATAAATATAAATTTAATTTTAACATACATTTTTTTCAATCCAGTTGATCATAAAAGTGTTAAACATAAACAAATATGGCGATAATAAATAGTTTTGAGCAGTTAGTAAGCATTAATTGCATATAATATAAACTACTAACTTAATAAAACAATAAATAAACAAATATCTTTCGTTACACTAAATACACATAATTTATACTATAATCTTGACAAAAACCGGACGGATAATTTTTGGATGCGGATGTCTTCATATCCGCATCCACATTCGTTTTTTCGGATAACAGATATTATCCGCTTTTCGGATACGAATGCGACGGATTTCGGATTTTTCGGGTATCTATTGACAGCCCTATCTAGTGATGAATCAAGGGAATAAAGGAAGCTCAACATGACTGACCCTTATGGTTCACAAGAAACCTCGAGAGTCCTTCGGCTACATGTCTCTAGTCTAATGACTCTCCTCTCACAGTCTAATATCACATCATAAGTGGATAATCAGTCCATCCCCAAAGTCATCCCATATCCCGAAAATCCTAGAACATAAGCGTCACAGTCAAACTTGACGCCTTATAAAAAAAATTTCAAACGTCTAAAAATCATTGATAAATGTGTCGATCCTCTTAACAACTATAGGGTCTACTATTAGAAAAATATCTAAGTGCAAACAATCAACCAAGAAACTTGAAATGAAAGAATGCACTGTTCCGGAGTCAAAAAGAGTCCTAATAGGAAAATTCAAAATAGAGATCAAACCTTATACAGAGACTTTCCTACATCGATCCGGTCCACTACTAGAAGGCGCTGCATCCAAAGCCTGTACTTGCACTGTAGGTGTGTCTGCTTTCTGCCCCCATCTTCTGAGGACAAGCTCTACTAAGGTGTCTAGGCTGTCCATAGTTGTAACACCTCCCCTTCATCATGTCCTTCTTACGGTCCTTTATGAAATTCCCAACCAATCCACAACTATGATATTTCTCGCCTTTCTTGATTTGTCCCTTTTGAGGTCCTCCTACTTTCTTCTTGTCCTTATCCTTCTTATTCTTCCACCACTACTTCTTAGAGTTTTCTGATTTGAGAGCCTCCTTAACCTCTTCTTTCTTAGCAGCATCTAATATGGAAGCCATTTCCACAAGTGATTTGTATGGCACTCCCATAGGTACATGTGTCAATGCTAACCCTTGGAGGGGCTGGTTCAAACCCTTAGCAAATTTGGTGGCCTTCTTATGCGATGTATTAACAAGCTTCATCCCGAACCACGATAACTCATTAAACGGATTTATAAACTCTTTCACCGAAAGACTCTCTTGCTTCGAACTAATGAACTTCTTGTTAGTTTCTAAGACGATGGTTTTAATGACAACAACCTTAGGACTTGTTATAAAATATAAACACTAATATTCTTGTCTAGATATATATGTATATGTAGGATATATATATATATATATATATATATATATATATATGCAGGTACTGAGAATGAACAATGTACAGTATGGAGATTCAAGACTGATGAATTCAAGATTGAAGAAATCAAGACTGAAGACTCATGAGTATCAAGAGTTCAAAATATCAAGATAAATAATAGAGCCTAGATTTATGTTAAAACTTCATAATAGCACTAAAATCTTTATTCAGATTTTAATTGTGGAATGGAATATACCTTCTCGCTTTAATAGTGGGATGGAACCCACAATCTTCTCTAGTGGAATGGAATCCACGAAATTTTCAAAATGATTTATTTCTTCAAAACTGTCTTTTTAAAGTCATCTCTATCAATTTAAATATTTTAGCCTTAATTCACAAACTATTTTTAATCATATTAATTTCAAAACCATCTCTTGTTTTTTAAACTATCTTTGGATTTTAAAATTTTAGCTTTAATATATTTTAAAGAAGTCTATACTTAGTTTTCAATATTACTTTTATATTATAAATCATATATTTTAAGATTACTTTCTAAAACTCTTTTATATAAGTTCAAACTATATTCAAATGGTTTACAAAATTTAGATGTTGTTTTGACAAGTTTTAGAGTAGAAATTATTTTAAAGCAAAATCTATTTTCAAAAATAACATAGGCATGTCGACATCCCCCATCCCCCCATGTCGACATGGTAGCCATAGAATTCAAATTTCAAATTTTCAAAAGAAGTGTCTATTCGTCATAACCTTTAGCGAATGGACATGACCATTATTCTCCGTTAAATACTAGTTTTTTTAATTGAATTTTAAGTTAGTTTTTCTTCACTCCTTCTTCTCCACTCAAATATTCTCTTATATTTCAAATAATTTACCAAAACTACCAAAATCCTAAGTGAATCGAACTCGATCATCTCTAGTTTGATTCTCTGCCACTCTCCCTCAAAGATCTCAGTGCTATTCAAAGTTATAGGATCATTTGTAATCAAATAAGTACATCGAGTCTCTCGCAATCAAAATGTGATTAGAAATGGTGTGATTGTGGCCCGTAAATCAATTAAGTGTGATTATAACCTGTAAATCAATTAAGAGATCTTGTAGCCTGGTTAAATTAAGAGAGTTTTCCCTGGACTCGGGGATAGGAGGATGTATCCCGTGGCCTTGAAATCAAGGTTGTAATATCAACATTATATTTGAAAAGAAATCTGCACAAGAAATTATGTGGGACTGAATGTAGGGTAACTCCGAACCAGTATAAAATTCTGGTGTGTTCTTTCCTTTACTGCTTTTATTTACTATTTTCACCTGTGTCTGATTCTGTGATTGTCTCTATATTTGGGAAATTGCATCCGTATGTGTTTAATTTGAAAAGATTTCAAAATTCCATAAAATCCATTAAACACTATTCACCCCTCCTCTAGTGTTAATCCAGCGTTAAGATCCGCAATCCGCCCTTCCTACATTTAGTATCAGAGCCAGCTTTCAAAGTTTTCATAATCTGATTTTTGAAAAAATTTCAAATGGCCGCCACACTGGTAATGTCAACTCTGTCACTGTTTCATTTGTAGAGGGTCGGTCTACTGCCAGACCACCAAATTTTAATGGTAATAACTATTCATATTGGGCATGTAGGATGAAAATCTATTTACAATCAATAGAATTAAACACTTGGAATATCATAAACTGAGTACATTGAACCCACAACTGATTTTTCACAGTGGACTGCTGAGCAAAAGACTGTTGCACAAAACTATTCCAAAGCGATGAATATTATATTTTGTTCACTTGATGGGAATGAGTTCAATAGAGTGTCTGTCTGTAAGTCTACATATGAGATCTAGAAAACTTTGCAAGTTACTCATGAAGGAACAAGCAAAGCTAAATGGACCAAAATATCTATCTTGACCAATTAGTTTCAATTATTCAAGATGAATCCAAACGAGTCCATTTCAGACATGTACAGTAGGTTTCAAGACATTGTGCACTCACTAATTGCATTAGGAAAGAAGTTATAAAAATTCCAAATTCACTCACTCCGAAATGGGATCAGAAGACTCTAGAAATTGAAGAGGCTAATGATATTAGTGCTCTAAAAATCGAAGAATTGATAGGGCATTCGATGTCGTTTGGAGTACAATGCAAGGGAGAAGAGAAAGCAAGGCCTTAGAAAAGAGTCAATAGCGTTCAATGCAATAACAGATGGTTCAGACTCAAACAATGATGACAATGAAGAAATAGCCATGATGATAAGGAATTTTAGAAAGTTTCTGAAATACAAAAAGGTGAACAATTACAAGATAATTGATCACGAGAATTCTGGAAATAACAAACTCAAAACAATGGCAGATGCTATAATTGTGATGAGCCAGGCCACTTAAAAAGAGATTGTTTGCATCCACGTAAACAGAAATTTTCTCCAAGTAATGATTCATCAAAGAAAAGAAAGAGAGCATATACTGCTACACTGGATTATTCAGACTCATCCTCTACTAATGGAGATCAAGAGACGGGAAATTCAAACATGTGCTTTACAGCTATTCATGATTCTGATGATCTTGGAAATATGGATCTAAAAATAGGAACACATTTAAATTATATACATTAAAATTGCTTGTTTGAATGTTTGATTGTTTGCATGTTTTGAAATTGCTTGTTATTTGAATTTAAAATTTTGATTTTCAAAATAATATTATTTTAATAATATTTTAATACTAAAATATTAATATTAAAGTGTTATTATATTTAATATTATTTTAGATAAAATATTTAGATTATAGGATATATATATATATATATTACATAAAATAAGTCACATAATTTAAGGGACCCATGTCAACATGACCCTACCCCCCATGTCGACATCCCTCCTGAAATTTGGAATTCAAATTTGAATTCAAAACTTTGAAATTCCCTCCACCTTTTCACCAACTCCAAACACTGAAAAGGTGTCTCTTAACCAGAGAACATGGTTCTAAGATATCTATTTATCTTCTTAACTTTATCCTATCTTTTCACTTTCATTTCAAAATTCAAACTCTCTTTCAAACTCTCTACTTTCTTCAAAAATGGCTTCCTCAAGCATTCCATCCACCAATAGACTGTCCAAGGCCATCAAAGAGTTCCTATACAATGATTCGGAAGCTATCAAGGCTTATATAAGCTATGTAAACTTTAGAAAGGTCCATATGGGAAAATTTGCGGTATTTAATGATTTTTCTTCCTATGAAATCAATGTTCTTTTTGAAGAGAATGAAATTCTTAGCTTAACTGATGATTCTCAAAATGATTTTATTTATTGTCCGAATCTTGTCAAAATGTTTTATGCAAATTTGAATCGTGGTTTTTATGAAGGAAATGAATGGGGATCGTGGAGTAGCGTTAAAGGAACACGTATTGTTTTAAATAGTGAGATTTTGGGTAACATTCTTCGTTATAAATATACGGGAATGGATCTTTCGAATTTTCTAATTGATGAACATGATCGTGAGACATTTTATCACATTTTTGAAGGAAATTATAACTTTGAGTTTATAAACTGAAATTTCTGTCCGAAAGCTAGAATTGTAAACCTTCTTT
Source organism: Allium cepa (assembly GCA_030765085.1). Classification (NCBI taxonomy): domain Eukaryota; kingdom Viridiplantae; phylum Streptophyta; class Magnoliopsida; order Asparagales; family Amaryllidaceae; genus Allium; species Allium cepa. The sequence goes on along the minus strand of CM060937.1, from coordinate 104,461,899 downwards.
AGTAACATACGATAACTCCGAGATTGGGAAATTTCAATCGCCTTACTTTAAAAGTTTGTAAGGCTTATTTTGCTATTTTTGGGCACTATGAATTAATCGGGCGCACGTGATTTTTGATGAACTTCGTCCCAAAAATTATACTTTTAGTGAAAACACTTTATATCATGGGATTTATCTCATTGGATGTTTAACTACTTTGGTGTTGATTTTAAGAGGGAGGAGTTCATTTTCAGAAAAGTGTTTAACCATGCTAACATCTCTCTCATGAATTTTTTTTTTGTTTCTACCATATGAAAAACTTGCCGAAAAGGGTGAGAGATTGTCTCCTAAGAGATGGAAGAGGAGGTGGAAGAAGGGGTAGATATGGAAATTAAAAAAGAAGGAGAAGAGGAGGAAGGGACTTCATTGGAAAGCATCGAATACCGTGTTACTCCTAACAATCCATCCAACAAATGCTTCTCAAGAATCAAAAGATTATCATGGAAAACCAATGGATTCTCAAAAGATCCATTAGTAAAAAATTGAACAAGATTTCTACCAAAATGAACAAGTTCTTTGGCAAAGTGAGTCGCAAGCTTGGATTATCATCATCTTCATCATCCTATAACTAATACTAGTTTCATTTCATGTTGTATTAGTTTGTATCTCTCTTTAGTTAATGTTTTGTATGGTTTATATAATGTTAACTAAATTTATCAATGAAAATCTTTTATTTCTACTTATTAGCTCTAAAATATCTCTGGAATGCTTGTTGTTATATCATATAAGTTTATATATATAGACTTGTGGATAATATAAAGAAAGAAAGCAAATTGCAAAAATTAACAGGAGCATGTCGACATCCCCCTATCCCCATGTCAACATGTAACAGCCAGAAAATGGTTTTTGTTTTGAAATTGACATAACTACCTCGTGTCTTTTTATTTCAAATGACCTTCTAACTCTTTAAATACCTTTTCTTCTAGAAAAATGCATGCTTTAAATTCTCTTTATTTTCTGTTGAATTTCTTCATATTTTATCAAAAAATGGCCTCAACTATTCATAATCTAAGTGAGAATCTTGAAGATACTCTCAGTTCCTTTAAGAACAAACTTACTTTTATCCTTCGCAATCAACGACACTTAGAATTAAGCCAAATGCAGATGATAAAAGAACAAGAAAGACATTTTGATGGCATTCGATGGATGATCTCATCCCTCACCAAAGAAGAACTTGAAGTGAATCCAGAAGGATCTCTGAATAAAGATATTGAAGAATGGGATGCTATAAAGGCAGATTCTATCTTTGGAGAAAAAGGATGGCCTCAAGTTCCTAGAAATGTTTGGTTTTAAATTATAGTTTGATTTGCTTTGATTTGGTTTGAATTGTTTGGTTTGATTTGATTTGACTTGGCATGATTTGAATTGATTTGAATATGGTGTGTAGTATAGGATTGAACATGGCGTGGTTTATAAGAACATGATGTATATGTTAATTTATTATGTTTGAAATTTTCATATCTCTCACATTTACCTTACTATATTTTATTCATATTATTATCTGTCTCATTTATATTCTACTATACCATATTATTATCCTATACAGTGTTATAGTATAAGATTTAGGGGGAGTTATGTAGTCTAAGATTAGTTTTTGTTGATGACGAAGGGGAAGAAATATAAAATAGGTTAGTTAGACTTAGATTAAGGGAGAATTAGTAGATTAAGGGGGAGTTGTTGGAATAAGGGGGAGTCATAATAGAATCAAAGTTCGGTGGAGTATATTTTATACACATAGGTTGTCATCATCAAAAGGGGGAGATTTAGTTCATGAGATGATGGTTTTGATCACAATAACCATAGAACTTGTCATAAAATAGAAATATTGTAACGACCCGGTTTTTGGATCCCGAAATTTCCATATAGTTAAGAAAAGAAAAAAAAAACGGAAACAAAACACAGATCCTCACATTCGAAGTGGATAAAATATAATATCTCATAAAATAACATTTATACAAAGAAGCTATATCAGTTAAATTTCGTACAATACAACAGAGTTACAATATTTACACAAACACTGGACAGTTAAAATTAACTAGTTCCAGATAAACTACAACATGTTACAGCGGAATACACTTCATACGCTCCTGCCATCCAGCTCGCCTCTTGAGCTCCAGAACGTTCCTTCCTGAAAATCTGTAATACTCGGTCTGACCCGAGCATTACATCAAAGTAACACCCGGGTCAGGCTAGAAACCAGCGTGAGTAAACCTAAAAATTTGAAATACTAAGTCTTCGTCATAAATGAAAACCAGGATAACTCGTACGTTCTGCGAGTTCTTGACTTATTTGAATTACTTATTACAAACAATGTCCAAAAATCACTACTTAATTTAGATATCCATGATTCATAACTTATTTCATTCTAGTATGTTTACTTCTAAACTCAAATTTATAAGAATCGAAGTGGTTTCGGGTATTTGTTGGTATTCGACCCCGGCCTCTTCGAAACCAAAGTTATTCATTTAACCAAGTGTATAAGTTAAACAATACAATTTATATTCAGGATTTCATATTCACACAACAATTTATCTCAGGTAGATAAACCATAATATCACAGTTCAACCAAAGTATCTCAAAGCATCACATCTCAGAGATATTAACCAATTCAAGTCGTTCAATATCATTCAACCATCCATAAGCAAGATTTATAAGGTATATAATTCTTAATTAATTTATTTAATCTCCAATTAAATAAATTACCAACTTTAATCACTTGAATTACTTTAATCCTGCTTATTTAAGATTAATTAATTACAACTTAATTAATTAATCATTCCTTAATCATCATCTTAATTAGTCCTCCTTGATTAATTATTCTTTAATTACATAAAGTAACTAACCTTTAATTAATCACATAGATTAATTATTCTTAACCATTCACATTAATTAATTTCTAATTGATTAATGACATTTATTAGTGATCCTTAATCACTTCTAGTAATTAATTATTCTTTTAATTAATTACATTTAACAAGAAATTTTTAAATTATTCACATTCGTTAGTTAACCTAAATTAGCCTCATTCAGTAATTAATTATCCCGTAAACATTAATTAATAACCTTAATTATTAATTAATGAAACTTAATTACAATTAATTAATAATTAGTTACTAGTCAATTAATCCTTAATTAAAAATTGATAAATCTCTAATAACTTATTTAACTAGACTACAACTTAATTTCTTAATTAATTAATTAATTAATCTTCAATTATCTAATTAACAACCCTTAATTATAAATTAATTAATCCTTTGCTAATCAATCTTTGATTATTTAATTAATTTAACCCCTAATAATTTTTAAGATAAAACATTATCTTATTAACTACTAAATTTTCATTAGCATATAGTTTAAACATTTTATTCTTTTAATCAACACTTAATTATATTTCGAAATTAAGTTTTTAAAATAACTTCAGAATTTAACTTAACAAGTTTAAGTTAAACAAATCACATAACTTTCTTAACCCAATCATAACAACATTTATTATATGAAGAAATAGATTTCAAGAAATAGATTTAAAAACTTGCTTTATTAAATTTAAAACGGTTATAAATCATTTACTTTGGGTTCAACCCGGATGTGCTCAAATCAAAAACCCGAGTATTCTTCTTCCTTCTATTATATTTTTAAAAGTAAAACTAGTTTAGTTGAAAATTTAAAAACTGTTAAAACCTTAACAGTTTACGCTTAAATTTCTTCACACACTTGAAGACGAAACCCGAGCCAAAACATCTCTTACGCAAGACCAGTCCCGAGACAACTGCTCCTTTCCCCCACAACTCCAAAATGGACATTACTAACACACCGTGCACCTGCACCATCCACAGCACAGCTCCGACCACCGCCGGTCCTTCCCATACATCGACGATCACCTACGCCAAACCCTTAGTAATCCAGATTGATGGAAACAACAACCAATCCAAATCGACGCATCCGATCGTCAACAGCAAATCGAACCCAAATCAAAAATCCATCACCGGCCTTAACCTCCGATCACTAGATCATGCGACGATCATCCTGAAGCTATGCCACACTCTAACGAACAATTTTCCCCTACTCCGATCATCTTTGATGAGCCAACGACGACATATGATCACCAGCAACCTTGATAACCAAACCCGGCCTCAAAGCCCTAAATCACCTTCGCCAGAACACACCGGCAATAAATAAAATACCAGAGTATTTTTCTGATGATCCCCGCTTCGCCAGCCTCCTCTAGTCCCGACCACGACACCCAACTCCTCCTTGATCACCTGCAAATGCCAAAAATGCTATTTCTGATCAACTGGGAAATTCCAAACATCCATAACTATAAAAATCATGAAATTCATTCCATAAATCATGATTTTGATGCTCGAATTCATTCATGAATTCAAAACTTAAAATTTCAGCATTTGATTTTTCATCTAAAAAATTAATATAACTGTTATTTCATGTTTTCACATCATTTTCTTCGTATTTCTACCTGGAATTCTTTTTAAAAAAAACTTCATTGCCATGATCAATTCCCTTTTAAAAATCTTAGTCTAATAATAACTATATAATGAGAAATTAAATTTCGAACTTGATTTATAATTCTGTAACCAAGAACAGGAGTTTATATATATGATTAAGCATACAGGTTCAAACATCTGCATATTATCCATATACAATTATATTTCATCATGCAACAAATTTTCACAAGGTTATTTCCATGATTTATCGCGAGCATCAGTTTAAAATAGGTTTAAGCACTAGGGAGGAAAAAAATAATATAGCAGTTTACTCACTGTCAAAGAAGAACGGAGCATAGTATATCTTGGAATCTAAAATCTGATTTTTATCTATTGAATCCATCTTGCCATTGAACCTTGAATTGTTAGCTTACTTGATCTGAAACTTGACTTGCTTGTATATTTTTTTAGAGTTGAACTTGATCTCGATTTATCTTTTATTTCCAGGTTTCAATTTTACTATCTTTGGGGGTGCTTGTTTCTTTGAAAATAAAACAAAAGAGAACATGAAAAAGAGTAGAGATATATGTACCTTATTCATATCTTATTTATCATTTATTTTTATTTTTATAAAAAAAAGACACTTGTTAGTTTTAATCACTCTAGGTTTACAAATTTCATATGTGTTGTTATTATTGTACAAATGTCATAATCTTCATTTAAATATTCCAAATGTTTATATCCATTTTCATATTAATTATTCTAGCTTTTCTATTAATATGATATGTTTATATATATTCTTTAACACATTTCCTCTTCACTTGTAATTATACCTTTAAAGAAAATTTTAAGATATTACTTTGAATTTCAAAATTGAATTCTACTTACAATCAACTTATATATACACAAAATTAAACACATATTTTGTTTGTAAAGGATGAATTTTTCCAATTTAAACAATTATATAAATATGTTTATTGTGATTGTATATTCACAATGGATTTGTATATATACTAACATAAAAAAAATCATAGAGTTTCATACATATATTTATATATTTAATAATTTATTATAAGATTCATCATTTATATATACATCCAAACATCTTAATCATCTAATTTGTTTGTTCAATCCAAATAAAATCAGTACTTTAATAGTTTAAAATCAGTTAATTATCAAATTATCAGCAGTTAAAAATTCAGGCTATCAAAAATATTAAAATTCTTGTCTAGATATATATGTATATGTATGATATATATATATATGCAGGTACTGAGAAAGAACACTGTATAGTATAGAGATTCAAGACTGATGAATTCAGGATTGAAGAAATCAAGACTGAAGACTCATGAGTATCAAGAGTTAAGAGTTCAAGATATCAAGATAAGTAATAGAGTCTAGATTTATGTTAAAACTTCATAATAGCACTAAATTTTTTATTCGGATTTTAATTATGGATGGAATCCACCTTCTCACTTTAATAGTGGGATGGAACCCACGACCTCTTTAGTGGGATGGAACCCATGATCTTCTCTAGTAGAATGGAATCCATGAAATTTTCAAAATTATTTATATTTTTAAACTCTCTTTTTAAAATCATCTCTATCAATTTAAATATTTTAGCCTTAATTCAAAACCCCTTTTTAATCATATTAATTTCAAAATCATCTCTTGTTTTTTAAACTATCTCTTGATTTTATTATTTTAGCTTTAATATATTTTAAAGAATCTATACTTAGTTTTCAATATTACTTTTATATTATAGATTATATATTTTAAGATTACTTTCTAAAACTCTTTTATAAGTTTAAACTATTTTCAAAATGGTTTACAAAATTTAGAATTTTTTGGAAAAGTTTTAGAATAGAAATCATTTTAAAGCAAAATATATTTTCAAAAATAACATAGGCATATCGACGTCCCTCATCCCGCGATGTTGACATGGTAGCCCTAGAATTCAAATTTCGAATTTTCAAAAGAAGTCTCCATGCGTCATATCCTTCCATGGATAGACATGACCATTGTTCTCCTATAAATACCAGTTGTTTTCAATGAATTTAAGTTATTTTTCTTCATTTCTTCACTTCTTCTTCTGCACTCAAATATTCTCTTATATTTTAAATGCTTTAACAAAACTCTACCGAAATTCTAATTGAATCAAACTGGATCATCTCTAGTTCGATTCTCTGCCACTCTCTCCCAAAGATCTCAGTGCTATTCAGATTTATAGGATCATTTGTAATCAAAGAAGTGTATCGAGTCTCTCTCTATCAAAGTGTGATTGGAAACAGTGTGGTTATGGCCCGTAAATCAATTGGGTGTGATTTTAGCCTGTAAATCAATTAGGGGATCTTGTAGCCTGCTTAAATCAAGAGAGTTTGCACTAAACTCGGAGTCATGAGGGTATATCTCATGGCCTTGAAATTGAGATTTTAATATCGACATTATACTTGAAAAATTGACGGCCGCAGGTGGATTAACGGGATCTCCCCTACTACTGGTGCATTAGGCGCTTGCCCTTGCACCTCCGGTGCCATAGCTTGGAGGTATCTATGGAAGGAGCCAGGGACTTGGGCACCCTCTAGAAGATTTGGGACGTCCACGATTCTATGCAAAGAAAAAGAGATTTTAGGCTTGAAAGAATCGAAAGAAGGTTGAACTGGACTTTAAGGGGATTTTTATAAAAACTCTTTTACATTTGAAAACTATTTCTATAATAAGAGTTTCTTTCTAAAAAATACTTTTAGTTGAATATATGTTACCTTTGAAAAATACTTCACTTTTCAAATAAGTTTTTAGGAATCCTGTAACCATAGGCTTTGATACCAAGTGTAACACCCCATACCCCATAGTAACCCAAGAAGGGCGCACCAAAGGATATGGTGCGCTATAGGTATAGCTAAAGCTTCATGGAGACTAAGATTCACAAGACAAATAAGTAAAAACAGCGGAAACGTTTAAATAATAACTTGTCATTCAAAATTAAACTTCATTTCGAAATAAATCATAAAAACATGACATGTCTCAAAATAGCTCAAATTCATGTCTCCTGAAAAATACATCTTAGTCTTACATAATCAGAGTGCAAAAGTAACAATAATAATAACCATAATAATCATAATCCCTCTCATGAGTGCAAAATCCATCATAAGAAAAATGAAAAAGATGAAAAGCAGAAGAATGTATTTGAAACGAGAAAGCTCTGGAAATGAATCTCCAAGCAACTTGAATCAACTCAACTCTACTGGCTATTGGGGGAAAGGGGAAATAGAGGAGTGGGATTGACAATAAGTCTGGCGAGTGAAAGTAATTACTAGCATTTCTAAGAAAGTTAAAGATAATAGACTAAGTAATAGTCCTAGCATGAAAATAAAATACAGAAAAGATAAAACTTGGATGAAATAATGTTTATGATTCTACTTGACTGTTTGCATAGATTGTTTGATTTGATTGTTTGCACTTATCTTAAACTGCTGTGATTAGGTTGAAAACCCTAATCCTATCGCAATTGCTAACTTGATTAGGCTGAAATCCTAATTCTACCCGTTGATCGGCCTATTCTATATCTGTTGTGCCACTGTGAACCAATCCTGTTGGTCACAGCAAAAGATACCTCTTTAGCGCTTAGGACATAGTAGCAAATTATTTATCCAGATCGATGCCGCACGTTCGACCATCGCCAGTACACACTTACCGTCGCCCCTATTTGACTCTCTATTTACCCTAATTTGCATAAGCGTGCCCAGCCTCACCTAACTATTGTGAGACCATTAGTCCTAGACCTGAAAGGGAATGATGCCGGTACTGGTCCAAACAACTAATCTTCTAGCTTTGCGGCTCTTGCTCTATCTATTGGCTACTTATTTACCCTAATCGGCGTAAGCATGTCCCAGCCTCACCTACTATTATGAGACCATCAGTCCTAGATCGAAAAGTGAATGCTGCCGCTACGGGCCACTACTTCTATATTTGTTTATTAACTAAACCTAAGTTTTAAAATAAGCCTCTTTTGTTATTTTTTCTATATTTGCTTATTAACTTAATCCAAGATCTAAGTTTAAAAATAAGCCTCTTCTGTTATTTCTTTCTTTCTAATTATAAGTTGTGTTATAATTGTTCTTGCGGCCATTTGTTATCCCGCCTTTTAGCAGGGCCATGACACCAAGGAATTGACTGGAAACCAAAGACAGTTCGTCCCGAAGATCGGTTGTACGATGGCTCGCTATGGATATCGATGAATTTTGTCCAAGTCTGGATCAAGCTATAATTGACAAGACATGACAAGCAAAGTCGCAAAAGCCAACGCTCCAAATTTCGAGTCAATCGGAGTTCGTATATTCGAGACATGATCGATACGAGTTAAGGAAAATACGTTGTATGAATCCATCATGAAGCCCTGTTCGAATCGGTACTATTCACATCTATCCAGAATTATACTGTTCGCATCCTTCTGTTCGTGTCCACACTTCATGTCCCTCTGTTTGTATCCGTCAAATGTCCCGCTGTTCGTATCCCTCGCGTGTCACTCTGTTCATATCCATCCACTGAAATCGATGCTAATAGAACCATTCCTATCGATACGAACAAGACCACCACGATCGAAACGAACTGAGCCATAGTGAATCGAGTTGAACAGAATGATACGAGATTGATCGATACGAATAGTACATCCTGCTCTTATAAGTGATCGATGCGAACGAGCCTTATGCACAAGGAAGACTCATCGTTCGGCACAAAAAGTGGATCGATCAAAGAACTCAGCGCCACGCCAAGATGTAGACATGTGCTCGGATCGATACGAAGTGAGCGATACGAAAGGATCGATACGAACCAAACAGCCTATCGAAAGACTCAAATTTGCATCGATCATACCTCACAATCCACAAGTCTAATTGCTATGAAATTTTCACAGGAGCTTACGTACAATCCAAAGAATGTTCCTGCCAAATTTCGACTAGATTGGATAAAATCTCGATCGATACGAAATTCGTTCGTATCGATCACGGATCGAGTTGAAAGTGCCCGGCATCGATCACGTGGGCCCACCCACATGCCAAAAGAAGTCCTCCGAGATCTGAGTGAGATATTTGCATCCTATGCCTATAAATAGCACCCTAGAGCCTACAGAAAAAGGATCTTTTTGCTCTTCGATGTCCAGACTCTGCCGGAACCATTTTCATACTTCAAGACCGCTGTTGTACTCGAATTTTATCACTGTGATCCACTGAAATCGGTTGTAATCAGCAAGTGAATAGCAGTAAAGTCATCAACTTCAAAGTGGATGTAGGTCGGATTGCCGAACTACTATAAACTCTGTGTTCTTTACTACTTTAATCTAAATTTGCTGAGTATTCCTCATTTTTTAAACTCTCTATGTAACGACCCGAAATTTTGGGCAATATCAATTTAATAATATGTATTGGTAATTAATTTGATTTGATGATTTTTCTTTATAATTTTAATTTAAATTGGTAAATTTAATCTTTTAAAGGTTAATAAATATTTAATCTGGAAATTTTGATCAATATCTTTTTAACAATTTAAAGTGGATAAGATTTATTTTTCCAAAGCTAATAAAATTTTATTCTATTTATAATATATATATTTGTTATATATTGTGAATAGAAGATCTTTTGTTTTAAATAAAAGATGAATTTTCAAATTGTAATATATATGTATGTATATGTTATAATTTGGAGTTGTTTTGAAATTTAATTTAATCTGTTGATAATTTATATATGAATGGATATTGTAATTTAAAGCTTTGTTTTAGAATTAATATTTTTTTCAAAAGTTAATTTAATTTTAATTCAATTGTTTTCAAATATAAGATAATTGTTTATTTTAAATATGATAGTTTAAAAAGGGATTTAATCAATGTTTTATTTTTGTTTTCTTTAAAGTGCTTAAATTTAAATGATTATAAATGTATAAAAATAAATGTTTTAGATTTTAAATTACATGTATAAAGATTTATTTGTATTATAATTAGTTTTACAATATTTTCTTTAAAATGTAAGCTTATATTATCTTTTAAATTAAATAAAAATTTAATTAAAAATACTTATAAACATTTTATATACACATAAATATACTTCATAAATACCTTTATAACTTAAATAATTTAAATAAAGAAAGTTAACACTTGTTACTCATTCAAGCTAGCTTATGACAAATATTGGCAAAATGAACATGTGGCATCATTTTCTTTTATTTAGAATTTAAATTTATATAAAAATAATAGTTTGAAGAGAAAATTTGTTTTTCACTTTCAATTTCAAAATCTTCTTCTTCTCAATGTCTTTCCTTCCATTCTTACAAATTAATGGAAACCAAAAAACCTGAGATTTAAAACCAAGTCAAACCTGAAAACTAAATCTGCAAAAACATGTTTGAAAGTAAAAGCTGCAACCAAAAACCGCAACATCAGATCACCTGCATTTCAAATGGGATTAAGATCAACTCAGCAAGTAATCTGCAGTTTCAAATTTTTAAAACATCAATTTGAGGCATGAATTAGAATTTCAACAGCAAATCAAAACATTTTCCAGAATTAAAGATTTCAAGCCTGGAATGAATCAAAACCTGCTCTGCGTGAATAAGGTGAGTAAATATTTTTAAAAACAGATTAATCTTGTTTAACTTAAGTGCATGTGATGGTGTTGGATTGAATTAAATTCTATAGTTTGAAACTTATCTTTATTTGCAAATTTATGTATGTGAACGTGACAGTATATGTTGATGTTGTTCTCTGTTTGATAAAAACCTATGACCTTTGTTTTTTTTCAAAAATCCAAATTTCTAAATTTGATCCATATTAGCCTTGAATATGTGAATGAAATTTGTTTGTAATTGTATGATGAAGATTATAAAATAGTTCCAGGAATTTTAAATACCACAAATCATGTTTAAAATAAAAATTAACAGAGAAACTAAAATCTTTGTTAAAAACCAACAATCTTAAATTCTATTTTTAATTACATGCATGTAATCATGATGAAGAATCGTGAATTTTGATATGAAATTCAAAATTTTTAGTTGGGTATTTCGTGTGTATTTTGGGGTTTGTTCGAATTGGGGTTTTGTTGTTTTGCCGTTGATCGGCGTGTTGATCGGAGTTGTAATTTTGGTCGAAGCTTGCTTATGAATCGTGGATGATGGAAAAAATGTTGTAAATTTTTTCCTATGATCGAATCGTTTGAATTTGTTCAAACTAGGGTTTTATGTTAGTTTCTGTTCGGCTTGACTGTCGTGCCCTTTCGCGTCGTGGAAGAAGGACAAGGGGTGGTCGCGATGGTGGAGTGTTGGGCTGGGGGTTGTGACGAGTTGATATGGGCATTGGCGAGGTTCATCGGTGTAGAATGTGATGACCCGACTTCCTATCACCAGAAAGTCGTATCGCTAATTAAGAAAGAAAGGGATAGAAGAAGAAAAGAAAGAGAAAAAAGAAAAATAACACTTCAGAAATCTCACAGCGGAACGAATGAAATATAATATAAAACATATATATAGTATCATATACATCAGAGTACACAACTTATACAACCTATATTAGACAGTTATAATCATCTGTCTAACTATACAACTCAAGTACAACAGATACAAATACCATACAAAACACAGCGGAACCATAATATATCTACACATGGAAGCCTCATGCTCCATAACTCCTCTAGAATTCGTCAAGCAAACCTGAATCACTTGACTACTCATACATAATATGAGTACCCAAGAGTTTAATAAAACAGAAAATAAACACTCGGGTCAGACAGGGGTCTGGTATGAGTAAACGGGTTAAAATTGCTTAACTTTAGAAAACCTTTGAAAGAAAAGGTATCGCGTAAGACTTCCCACAAATAAACATGGAAAAGTTTTTACCTTACGCTAACCAAAACATTTGATAGGAAATCCAGTGATATTATAATAGTGTTTAGGGTTTTAAGTAATAAGAAATAGCCGAAATTGTTACATTATTAAATTCCAGCTACTAGCCACAAAAGTGGGTAATACAAACAAAACCGTAGGGTCTCGTAGTAAGAATGGGTTCCATCAATGGCAGGGCTACTGGGGTACCGCCAGTCACAGTACGTGGTTTAGATCAACGTACCAAGGAGTACGCCCGCTCCCCTACAACACAAGGCCGGAACCGTTCCTTACTGAACAGCTCCGAACAAGACAACCCCGGCAGTTGTTGCAATCAACCGCCCCACACAGCCGAATATAAAGGGACTTCTAGACAGGGGAAAATCTTGTCCGGAAATGGGCACTACCTACCTAGCCTTGTTGCACCTCCCCTGTTTTAGCAATTCCCGGGTTGATGAGGCTTGAGGCTGTGATTACCTTTATAGAAAACATCTATCTTAGAATGCTCATCGTCCACCTGACGATGTTCTTAAAGCATTCCATCCATACAAGTTTGTTACGGGTTCGAACAAAACTGAAGGCACTATCTCGTTGCACTCGTTTTGGAATCACCCTCAGAGTCAACGACCATAGCCCTTGCACTCTAAATCACCATCTTGAACCTATAAGTACTATTCCGTCAAACTCATCACGGAATCACCCACAGAGTTATACTGCCGTATAGTCCTTACACCTCGAGTCTTCACTTGCTCCACTTGGATTCACGACCTAACGTTTAATTGGAATCGATGTGGTTTTTGGATTATCCAATATGGAAACCCGATCCCGGTCTCATCGAAACCAAACGCCATTTTAAATGTCCAAGTTGTTTTAAGGGTTTAAACATTTAACTTATATCCAGGATGATATAAACAGATAGATGAATCACATTATCACAATAGATAATTCATAACAAACATTCATCTCACAACACAGCATATCACATATCAAAGATATCAAAATCATCAAATATCAACCAATCACCCAATATCAATCAATCATCCAACATTAATCAATCAATATTAACCAATCATCACAAAGCAGAATTGATTAACTCTAAATCAATTGGATTACTTAATCCTTCTTCATTTATTTATTCCAAATAAATAAATTAATCATCTCTAATGATCTTCCTTAATTAATCTTTCTTGATTAATTATCTTTAATTACATTCAAGTAATTATCCTTAACCATATATAGTAATTAACCTTTAATTACTATCATTAATTACAATAATTAATGATCCTACATTTACTTCCATTAATTAATCAACTATAATTAATTACATTAAACCGTAATTAATTACAATTAATTAATCACACTCAAATTAATTACTTTTATTAATCAACCTTGATTAATTAATTATATTACTAGTGATCCTTATTAATTAATAATTAACTTGTAATTAATTATCTCATTAATCAGTCTTAATTAATCATAAACGGTAACTAATAATTTGTAATTACTTATCTTAATTAATTTCTTAATTAATTATATATTAACCCTTTGATTAATTATTCTAATTAATTAATGTTGATGTTGATTATGTTTTGGAAACATAGTTAGAAACTATACTGCATAAATTCCATTTTGGACCATTTACCTTACACGCTTGTTTAGGCGAAGTTGTTTTTAGCGAAAGATTCGGTCATCAGATTTGTGTTGATGGAAATATGCGAACGCCTCTGCCTCCTATTGTTCCATCTATGCCACGGGGGCAATGACTATGTCCAAATTGTTATTGTGGAGATATGTATGTGGTTGTCATTTGCGGAAAGTAAAAGAATGTCAGGCAAAGATTTTTCAGTTGCAGTTCGTACAAAGAACACGGACCGAACCGTCATGAAGTTGATCTTTGTAATTATTTTAAATGGATTGATCAAACATTATGTGAAAAGGGACTCGAATATGTCTATGAATTGCAAGTCAAAATAAGGCGTTTCAAAAAGGTGAATGAATAACTAAAGGGAAACCAGTTGGAGGCCAAGATTTTCGAATTATTTGTTGATGTTTTAATATGAGTTGTGTGCTATTTAATCATTTGGATAAACAATGAGGTGATTTTGAGTTTGAATGTAATGTAGAACTATAGTCTTGATAATGTTGGTGAAATATATCAGTTATGTCATTATATTGATTTGCTTGGTTGCTTTTGCTTAAAGATTGATTTTACTGCTTTTGGTTGAAGATTGTCTACAGAAAGAAAAGAAAATAAGGTATTAATTCAACAAATTTGTGCTTAGGATTTTGTCACAAAATCAAGATTTTGAAAATAGTCTTGTAACTGATTTTGTAAATAATGTCAATGGTTCCAATTATATTTTACTATGATGGAGAATTGTTGGTTGATGAAGAAGGTAAACCTAGATGTGTTGGCGGAAAACGAAAAGGATCGAAAATAATAAATTATTGTAGTTTTTTAGTGCCTAAACAATGGGCATTTGAGGCGACGAAAGTCAATCCTCTTGAATATGATTTAAAATTAGCAATGAAATGGGTTAGAGGTGATGGTTCATCCACTATTGATTTGTAAGATGATGGTGATTTGAACTCTACATTTTCGGTTTTGTTGTGAAAGCATAACATGTTAATGTGGTAGAAACACATCTGTCTGTAATTTTTATGGATAAGCATGTACCCACCACACAGTTTCAAGAAACGCAATGGTCGGCATATCCTTCTTATTTTACAAGTCATCAAGGTGGGGTTTTACAAATTTATTGCATAGGTACAATGGAATGGTTGGAGTATCTTCACATCAAGCGCAAAACATGATGCATAACTCTATACATCCAGATCAATCGCAAGCATTGGGAAAGTGGATAATAATACACTCTAGCACTTGCATTTTGATTTGTGTTCATGGAATTTACTCTTACCATTATTTTTTGTACTCGTAGTGTCGAAATAAATACATGGGAAGAAGCATTCATTGGTTATGCTGATGGCGACGATGACGATCATGTTAATATTGCAACTCAGAGTGTAGTCAATTGGATAGCATGCTAGTAGCTTGTGTGAATGATATAGATAGAACTTAGGTCGATCAAATGGAGGTTAACAATGATACAATCATATATGCAGATAGTGAGCAGGCTGATGATGGAAATTGTAACGACCCGGAAATTTCGATCCCGAAAATTCCAGATAGTTAGGAAAAGAAGAAAGAGAAAGAAGAAGAAACAGAAACAAGTCATAGAAACCTCACATTCGCAGCGGATCAAAATATAATATCACATAAATAACAGTTTTACAGAGAAGAACTGTATCAATACACTTATACATTTATACATCAGAGTTACAACTATTACACACCACAGGACTATTTAAAAACATGTCCCAGATAATCAGCAATAATATACACGGGAGAAAACACTCCATACGTCCCTGCCATTCAGCTCTCCTCCCGAACTCCAGAACGTCCTTACCTGAAAATATGTAATATTCGGTCTGACCCGAGCATTACATCAAAGTAACACCCGGGTCAGGCTGGAAACCAGCGTGAATAAACTCATCTAACAAGGAATACCAAAACATACAACATTTTTAAAACCCGGGTAACTCATATAGATTTACAACTTCACAAGTTGTTAGACATCACTTATTTCACATATCAATTTCTAAGTACCAAAACTTAGATTGAATGATCCAATTCACTTAAATCATTCCATTTTAGCCTATTGATTTCACATATCAATTCATAAAGAATCAAGTGGTTTCGGTTATTTACTAATACCCGACTCCGGTCTCTTCGAATCCAATGTCATCTTAACCCAAGTTATTCGAGTGATTAAATTCAACTACTAGGTGTCACTTTTATACAGCAATAACATAGATAAACATCATCCATTTATCATTGATATAACCAATACCATATCAATAAAATGTCACAGCATATGATCCAATAGGTATCATTCAATTTATTCACAACAATCATCCATAAGCAAGCATTATCAATTAATATCATAATTAATCATCTAATCCTGCTTAATTAACCATTAATTAATTTACAATCATTTAATTAATTCATTGCTTCTTGATTACCTTATCAATCAACCAATTAATCTCTAATCATAGATAAATTATCCTTTAATTATCAATTAATAAACCTCAATTATTAATTTATCTCCTTTAATACAAGGTAATCAATCCTTAATTACTTTATAATTAATTAATTATCCTCTAATTAATTGATAAATTAACCATCCACTATTGATTAATAACCTTAATCAATATCTCTTAATACAAATTAATTATTCCATAATAATTCTTATAATTTATTAATTAATCATTAACTAACTAATCAATTATATCTTAATTATTAATTAATAAAACTCAATTATTAATTAATAACCTTAATTACAAATTAATTAATCCTTAATCACCAGTTGATTAAACAGTTAATCAACCTTTAATTAATATTGATTAATCCTTAATTAATTATTAATTAAACCAATTAATTACTCTTAATTAATTACTTAATTAATTCTTTATAATTAAATAAATAAAATTAATTAATTATACTTAATTTCCACAATTAACTTAGTTTATCTCAAGGCATTACCTTTAATCATCTTAAGACAAGACATTATCTCATTAACACCTTTATTAACATTAACACTTAAAAATATTTTAACATTATAATTTATCTTTTACTTAATTATATCATTAATTATGTTTTAAAATAAATAATCATTTAACTTGATAATTTTAAGGTTATCAAAACTTAACTTCCTAAAAGAAAACTTAAAAAAACACATTATCAAGTAAAAGTTTCAATTCAAGTTGTAATATAAAAACCTACCTTTCTAAAAATCTTAACTTACATTTTAAATTAATGTTTAAAAATCACTTTAAAATTTCATTTAACAAAATTTAATTTAAACATCCTTTAAAACTTCATAACCAATTATTTAAGAAATACTTATTATATATATAAAGTAAGTTTAAATTATATTTAACTTTAGATTCAAAAATATTTGATTTTAAAACATCTTAAAAACTGTTTAAACAGTTGCTTCGGGTTTTACCCGAAGGCCACTCGGGCCTATTCCCGAGTCAATCTACTTTCTACCCATTTTTTTTAAATTTAGTCTAAAGTTTATGTTTAAACTTACAGGTTTATTCCCACTAAATCACTCGAGTATGATCTCGGGTTATCTGCCTCAAAACCCGATCACCCATTCGAGCCAAAAACTTACTCGAATAAACCGACACCAAAACTCCCATGTGCACCTGCACCACCATCTTCGACGACGACGATCACCTCTGGCATCATCGACATACCGTCCATCATCTCAACTTCAATTTCCGATCGAACAAACACATCCACGAGCCTCCATTCAAAATCGATAAATGCAAGAGAACCAAAAACCCAACCATCGCCAGAAAATGCCACGATCACCTTCCTCCGACCACCAGAATCGCCGTAACTCCAGCCACTTCATTATCAGACTTCCACGAACCAATTTCCAGAATCTCATTATGCTCGACGCATCAGAGAAGATGCAGAAGTCCAATCTTCCAGCACAGCCCAATAGGGTTATAAACTTGATTGCCTCACCACCAACGCCTCGATGATCAAGCAACTCATCTTCCATTTTTCCCAGCCTCACCACACAGTCCTCCACCTCCAAACCAATTCCCGACCACCCTAGACCCTCTGGCCATCAACAGTTGCTCAGGAACCCAAATCCAGTCAACTTAAAATTTCTCACCCAATATAGTGTTAAAATTTTTGAATTTCACTTTAAAAATCATGTTCTACTCAGACAATTCAAGATATAAACTTGAATCCACTTAATTTAACAGTTGATTGAATCATGCATTTTAAACTTTTGTTGCATTCCTTGGTTCCAGAACAAAATTCAAACCTATATTGTTTTAAATAAATTTCAAACTTAAATTTATGATTTAACAAACATATATTGTTTGTATCTCTAAACCTAACAAATATTGCATGATTTGATTTTTATTTTTGATCAAACTTTCATTTCCTGAACCAAGAACAGAGATATAAAAATACAGCAGCATGCACGTATACAACACTCAAAAATTCAGAGATACAATTCATGTATAAACAAAGCATCAGTCATCTCAGTCATTTTCATAGCAACAGTCTAAAGTTTACTTAGCTTTTTAAATTTTAAAAGTGTTTACTCACTGGATTTTGAAAATGCAGAGGCTTGAATGCTAGAAATCATGAAGACTGAATTTCTTGGGGCTTTTGATTTCTTTAAAACTGCTAGTTGAAGCAAATGCTATTGAGAAGATTTCCTGTCCTTGTACTTCAGGTTGCATGCTTGCTGCAGACTTGCTAACAGATTTGAAAGATGTGTATACATGCTTGCATTTTGAAAATCTGAAGTTATAGGCTTGGCCAAAAAAAATGGTTTCAGGTTTGCATTTCAGGCTCTGATTGTTGAGTTTGAGGTGTTTGCATTTGAAAATCTAAAGTTTTGTATTTTGAAAACCTGCTACAGGCTTACTACTTTTAGGATTCGATTTGTTTTGAAGAGGTGATTACAGGGTTGCTTGCAAATCTCTGATTTGAAAAATGACTACAGGGTTTAATTTTGGGTTTGAGGAGGTGATTATATGAAAAAGGTTTTAGATTTGATTCTAAAGAATTTCTGGTTTGAAGATAGTTTAAAATGTTGAGTATCTTTAGAAATGAAATTAGAAAGAGATGGGAAAAAACAAGAGATAGGTTTATAAAATGTGATTTAGAACTTATTTAGAATTAAAGAAAAATAAAAATAAATCTTGCCACTTGTTTCAATTACTAACACTTGTCATTATTCATAACTACTTAACTTACATGTATACTTAAAAGCTTCATTATTCAACACTTGTAATTATTCATTTTGTATTATTTTTTAAAGACATTAAAAGATTTTTAAATTAATTTTCCTAGTTTATAGATACATTTATAAATTAATGAATGCTTTCTAAATTTATATATAAATAAAATCTTTAAAAGAAAATAAAGTGTAAACTAATTATAATTTAAAAAAAATCGTATAAAATATATTTAATCCATTTTAAAATGTTAATATAAACCCTTTTGTATTTATTTAACAATTCAATAAACACTATCTTAATTTATAAAAATAAATTCTTTTTAAGGAAAACAAATTCTATTTTAAATAAACACTCATTCATATTTTTTTTATATGCAACTATTTTAAAATAATTAACTTTAAAGATTCAAATTTTAAATTCAAATATTAGATTCAAATTCAGATTTTAAAATCCAATTTAAAATTAACTTAAACACACACACACACACACACACACACACACACACACACACATATATATATATATATATATTCAAACTAACACATAATTATTGTGTGAAAATATCAATTTTTTTCCAATTTAAATAAATATACTAGGAGGATTAACAAACCAATACTTATTCAGATATATATTTTATTACCAGAATTGATTACTTAACTTATAAATCAGTATTTATACTAATTAAATCCAGTTAATTTATCAATTATTGATGTCTAGAATTCCAGGATATCACAGAAATGTCGAAGATAAGCAAATCACATATAAAGATTCCCCTGCCGATGATTTATGCACTGCAACAATGATGATGAACTCGATTATCGATAACCTTTTTAATTAGAAGTGGAAGTGTTTAGAAGAGAATGTGTTAACAAAGGACCATGAGTCGGGTTAATTTTTGAAAGTAAACAGAAGCTCGTTGAACAATTATGTGATTGGGCGATTAAATGTTCAGTTTCATTTCAAGTTCTAAAATCGTGTGCAAATCAATACATGGTTCATTGTGATGTGGATAAAACATGTCCTTGGAGAGTGCATGCTAGCCTACCGGTGAGAAAATTTCAAAATCCTGGAAAATAACAACATACGGTGGCAATCATACTTGCTTAAATGAAACCGTCAACTCAAACCATCGACAGGCAACATCAAAGTTTATATGTAGCAAAATACTTCTCTTGATTAAAGCTGGAAAAAAATATGACTGCAAGAACAGTACAAGAGAGAATGTCAAATATGTTTCACATTAAAGTGAATTATTCTTAAGCATGGCATGGACTACAGATAGCGGTTGCAATAATTTATGGAGATTAGGAATCGCGATACGTAGAATTGCCAAAATATCTTCGAGCCCTACAACGTACCAACCCTGGAACTGTATATGATGTTATTCATAATCGTGGCGTTTTGATGGTGCAATTTCATCTTTTGAACCTTCTATCGATGGTTTCAACCATTTTCGACCTGTATAGTGTATTGATGTCACTCCTTTATATGGAAAGTATCTAGGTACATTACTAGTAGCTACTGGTGTAGACGCAAACCAAAGTCTCTTTTCGTTAGCCTTTGCTATTGTACAAACAAAGTCTTGGCAAACGTGGAGTTGGTTTATTCGTTGCATAGGGAATTATATTCCATCTGTACGTACCTAATGTATTACATTTATCTTAGATCGTATGAAAGGAATTCCACGTGCACTAAGATAAGCTTGGCCAATCAAGCATCATCATCGCTATTGTATTCATCGTATTAAAGCAAATTTCAAGAAAGCAGAGTTTGGTACGGTTGAGCTACAAATTTTGTTACATGCATGTGCCACGACATCAGAGGTTATAAAATATAACGAACTACTAAAACAGTTGAAGGCTGCAAATCGAGAAGCCGATGCATGGATTGAAAGAAATTTTGAAAAATCAGGAATCAAGCTGGACTCTTTGTCACGATGCCGGCGTAAGATTCAATATTATGACAGCTAATGTTTCTGAAAGCTTTAACGGTGTGCTGAAAGGAACTAGAAATTTACCTGTTAGATCATTGGTAGCATGTACGTTTCATCGATTAAACCATTACTTTTTTGAACTTCGAACTCAAGGAGATGAGTGGATGTCACAGTTGACACCGAAGTGGGAAGCATTAGCAAAGAGGAGAATGGAAGAATCAAAACTCATTCTACAGAGAGATAAGCTTCACAGAATGGTAGGTGAAAGATGTTCATATGTTTGATTACACGGTGAATATCGATGACAATGTCGCCAAGTGTTTGTGCAACATGCCAACTTTAGATCATTTTTCGTTCTCCCATGTATTAGCGACATGCTCACGTGAGTCAGGCAGTGCAAATTAAGCGTGTTTTCACTTAATCTCAATGTGGTACACAATGGCTAAGTATACCACTGCTTATGCTTCTTTATTTCACCCTGTACCTGATAGTCGACATTGGGATGTCTATGAAGGTCCTACTATACAACCACCACCGGTGCGTAGAAATTCAGGACATCCACGATCTACTCGAGTAAAAGGTTTCATGCATCCGCCTTCTTTAACCGACCATAATAGATGTAGCAAATGTGGTGCTTTTGGCCATAAGAAAAAAACATGTTCTCGTTGAATTGTTTCCTATGTATGAGTTTTTGTATTTATTTCTTATTACATATGTAAAAAATGTTGGACTCTAGTCCTATTGTTTGTTTTAAGAATTGTTGAACTCTACTGTTCTTTTCAATGTAAGAACTATTGAATTCTATTCTCATTTTCTATGTTGTAGCAATATGGAATATAATTCATGATATAAGATGTTAATTGGTTATATGGTGTCCTATTGGTGCAACAGCGGTGAGTTTTGAGGTTGTAAATATATGTGGGAATGGAGCAGCAGGTCGCTGTCTATTGGAAGACCATGATATAACTTGCGCACTTTTGAAATGCACAAGCTATATTTGCAAACACAACTTGCGCATTTTTGAAATGCGCAAGCTATATTCGCAAATATATCTTGTGCATTTCAAAAGTGCGCAAGCTATATTCTGTTGTTCTAAAAGACAGTGAGCTATTGCTCCTTCCTCCCCTACACAACACCCTCATACCATCAACATTTCATCAATGTAAAATCATTTATACACCAACATGAACAATAAACTATCATCAATATAACTGAGTGTCATCGACACAAACCATCAACATTACATATCAAGACAATTTTCCAACAAATCAACACACATACCAATGCCAACATGAAGTTAAACAAAATATACCATCCATACACTACATAAACATCAACTACTACATAAAAAAAACATCAATAGGATATATCATCTAAACAACAAAATAACTCAATCGTAAAGCCATCTAACCTCAAGAGGTGTGTCTCTTTTCTTCTTCTTCTTCCTTTTATAAGTGATGGGATATGAACTTTGGGATTCGTTAAAGGTTGAAACGGGCATTTCTTGTTCTTGAGTTGGACCAAAAATTAATTCTTCTTATTGTCTCTCCCACTGCGGTCACTCTTCATTATTCTCTTGAGTTGGTTAGCCAACATACCTAGATTGTTGTTCATCTTCATTCCAAACAGACCACTGAGGATGAATTTCTCCCCCGACGTCATGTGTTCCCTCCACTTCTTTATATGGTTCCTCCCATGCCATTTGTCCTTCCTTCGCTTCCTTCACTATTGTATATGTCTCCTCCCAAGTACGTGGTTGTTCTTTTGCAATATGAAAAGCTTTTGTTGGCTTTCTTAACTTGTTTCTACCTAGAATCGTATTCAGCATACGTCGTAGGTCAATACATTTAGTTTTCACCTTCTCCAGCTCCATACGATTCTCTTTAATTTCATCAACCACATCCAAAGTGCTATACATCCCGCTTACCTACGCGAAATAAAAAATAGTGTAACAACAAATATGATCTAAAAATATGGATAATCAAAATTTATGAATTAAAATACTAACCACATCGCGCTTTAGTGGAGCTTAGGGAATGTATGCAACCAATTTGCTAGCCGACTTTTTCAAAATATAACGGTATGTTATTTTCCAATACCAATTCTCATACTCACTCAATGATGTTGGAGGATTATGTGCCTGTTCATCATGATCAATTCTTGAATTCCATAAAGCGATACTTTCCTGAAGAAAGTCCATCCGACACTAGGTTCTAGGTCTAATGGCACTACAAGATCGGGAATATGTTGGTAGTCAAAGCCAAACTATCTCATCACTCGGTCCGGGGCAAACAATTCAAAGTCCATAAAAAGGATTAGTCTACTCTTAGCGATCCAACCTGCATACATATACTCAACGTTAGGATGCCCAAACTGAATCAACAAAGAATATGGTTCCCAAGTCACGACATCATCCGCTAACAAATCCAATTCATTTTGGTAAAGTTGTACATTTTTAGGAGTGTCGCGCCAATTCCTAGCACAATTCCACCTACACTCGAATGGAAGATAAGGATCTAAATCCATAGGAATTCTTACAGAAGGCCGTCCAATAGCAATATGAGACCAAGACCACATTTGCAACAATGTTGCAGAACTGCCTAAAGCTTTTGTTTTTTCTAAAGCAACATTTGTCAGCTCACTATATAAATAACAGAGTACAGCACTACCCCATGAATGGTAACCATAATTTTCTAAATCTTCCACAAATGGCAAAAATTTAAAATTTAATCTACCTGTTGAATGATTTGGAAAAAGACGACAACTTAAAAGGTTCAAAATAACATCACGATTACGATGAAATATATCTAAATCCATCGCACCTTTAGCTAGTGGTTTGGAAAATTCACTTTCAAATCAAGTCATTACTGGATCACTTTTAGATTTTACTGCCTCTTTTGGTGGGAAAATACTAAGCAAATCATGACACAATTCCATAATCAATATCCAATTTTGTAAACATACTGGGAAACCATCCATGCCTAGACTAAACAAAAAGTAAACATCGGCTAGAGTTACAATCATTTCTCCCACTTTTAAATGAAAAGCATTTTTCTCAGGTCTCCATCTATCACACAATGCTGTAATAAGATGATTATCTATTCTAATGTAATCAACTTGCATTCTTTCCAAAACCCGGCTATTCTTAAGTTTTTTTCCCCTTGGGATCTTTAAAATCTACTTCTTTAATATTTCTTAAATGATCATAAAGTTTAATTGTTTCTACATCATGCTTTATAACAAAGAATTGCAATTAGCAATTCATATTTGCATTTTGGATTAACGATAATTCAGTGTGTTTAAAATAAATACCTTCATAAGAGAATCATTTTGACTTCTATGATGACCTTAAAGATAAAGAAAACTTCTATCTTCGGGTTCGAGAGGAAATTCTATAATACATTTACCACCCAACTATTCATTCAAAATCAATTTTGCAACTAGGGTTTTTGGAATGATTTATCAATAACTAAAATTTCAACCATGACAACAACCAAAGGCAATAGTTGTCATCAACAACACCAATAATACTTAGTACATTACCAACAACAATCACTTGTTAATTTAACATCAATTTCAACCAAATTTTTTTAACCTCTAATTGCCATGGATGAAGAAGTTCCTTTCATTTATAGCTAAAACAATTAATTACCTCAAAGTACTTGAGATTAATGTGAATTGGAGGTTTGACTTGGGAAAATAGTTGGGTTGGAATGGGGATTGAGATGATTTTAAGAAAAAACGAGAGGGGGTTTGAGAAGTGAGGGACAGATTCTACGCTTGCTGGAATTTTGAAGCCCAATCGATAGTTTGCGCATTCCATATTTGCACAAGTTATATACAAGCGGGGCCTATTTTTGCAATTAGTTTTCCACTGAGCCTATTTGAGAAATTAATTTCAAGGCCAAGCCAAATTTTAAAATTTGTCCATAAATAAGTTGCATGTATAAGTAAAAGAACTTCACCATGCAATTAAATTATTTCATAGTCCTAAATTTATGAAGTTACACTAACTTGAGCACAAGAACAATTTCTTTAGCATTACAATTTCGTTTTGGACATTGGTATGATGTTCATGTAGATACTTCAGTGTACTAATTAAATAAAGTGTTGTCAAGGCATGCTCATATGCAGACTAGCTTCCAGGAAAATAGAACTGGCATGTAGAAATCCCCTTTAATGCTATATCTTTTTGTTTAAATTTTAAAAGTGCATATTATATTGTTTGTTTGTTATTCTTAGGATTTCTAATGTTTAGAAAAACTATGAAAGCAATGTTTGAAGTTGTTTAGACTATTTAAATTTTGTTTCTTTGATTCACATAATATGAAATAATTTCAAATGGTTCGATATATCATTTTATTCTCCTAAACTTTAAACATTTTGATAATAACAATATTGATCTGTGAAACTTGTTGCTTTTATGTTGATTCTTATGTTTTGTCATAATGATATTTTCTTTCTCAACCAATATTTGTTTGCAGATTGCATGTCAGATATGTTGGTTAACCAATATTATTAGTTGATCCTTATGTTGCATTATACTTACCCTTATGTTAATCTTTTCATGTTAAACCTTGGGACCTTATTGTATTATATTTGGATAATCGAACTTTAAAGCTGAATTAGTTTACAATTTTCATTATCAGTTTCTAAAACCCATTCAATTTTGTGTATTTTATAATTTAATTTGGACTTAAACTAATTTCAGACCTGTGCATTTGCACTGTGTTTGAATAGGCATAACTTTCAAGCGACTCATTCGATTTTGATAATTTTACCCATTCGAGAAAGCCAAGAGTATGAGCTACAACTTTTATTTTAAGTGTTTTGCGAAATTTCATCATTTTCTAGTCTAAAAATGCAAATTTCAAAGGGGGGTTATGCACTTTTGAAAAATCTGAGCTATGTGTTTTTAGTATATCCTCCGTCATTTGAGTTGTAATTCATATTTAGCAATCCAAAAATGTTTTGGAAAGCTAATACACTATATGAAAAATTTATTTTTAGAAACGGTAATTTGATTTAGCCATTCAAAAACTTCTCAAAAAGTGGTAAAAATATGAAGTTGAATTCTTGTGCATATTTAAGTGCATACTTATTCTATTTCTATATATGAAGCTAATATTTGAATTTGAGTTGAGATGGGTACAGAAGATGCTTTTTCGGACTACTAGTTATGATATTTTTTGCTTTTGCTCGTTTATAATAAGCAAATTTGCTTAAAATTCTAATTAAAAGGTACGTTTTTATGATATATCGATATATATTACGATATTATGTTGTTTCCCCATAAATTAGCATGCCCTGTATTGGGATGCCTCATCGGAGATGTATATTATGTAATTATATCGCGTTTTGATTTTTCAGAACGCCCTCTGTACAAAGGAGACTCTGTCGAAATTTTCTGAAAAATCTAGCGCTTGGAGAATTTTCACAAATTTATCGTATGTGAAAATAGAAAGCCGTTGAATGAATCTGTAGACAAGAAAAGTATGTGAGAGTGCCACATAGAGGATTAAGTAAGTTTATAGAAGATTGTAGAACATGAGGAAAGTCAGGGTATGAGTAGGTTGATGTCGCCTTATAAGAAATTACGATAACATAATTGTTTTATAAGGGGGGAGTCTGTAACAATCCATTTTTCTATGCCTTATAAATAAACATATTTTGTTAATCAAATTTTATTTAATAAAATAGTTTTTTAATGAACCAAAACTAAATTAATAAGTACTTTTTAGACAGTATATTGAAATTGAGCAAACCGTTTTAATAAATATGGAATATTTATTTTCAATGTATAGCAAATAAATTTTAAATCAATATATTTATAAGTATTCAAAATTTAAATATAAAGGAAAATTAACTAAAACCAAATGATTTAAATGAAGCCCAATCTTATTAGGCCCATCCTCTTTGACTTCCCTTTTTCCTTATTTCTACTTCAACTAGCCCATGTTCTTTGAGAAAATTCGACAGCCATAAAATCCCCTATAACTTTCTCAAATAAAAATCGAATTAGGAAAGAAAAAAATCATGTGACGCTCGAAGCCTGAGCAAATGGTTGATGGAAGGAGGAAATTCATCTTAGTCGAGGGTTACTGGAAGTGGTGAGACGATGCTCGGTGAAGTCGCGTCTACTGTAATGGAGACGAATTCGAAGACGCGGTGATTGGAGGCATAGCTGATAATGTCGAGCTTCCAATTTAAGGTATGTACACGCTAGAGATGATGACAGAGGTTCTGATGTGAAGTACGGTGTTTATAGGTTGCATGATGAAGGCAGTTGTGACTCGTTGCTGGTAGCGTTGAGTGTGAGTTCCTCTGTTCTACAAATCTGTGAGTATTTCTCACTCATTGCTATATCTAAAATTTATTATCTGATACATACGTACATACATACATATATATATATATATATGCATATGTGTATATATATAATCTCGATGTTGGTTGAATTACTAGTCGAGATGTATGTTTGGGTTTTGATTGATTGTGCATGTTGTTTTGATTACTTGAATAAATTGTCTATTGCGATATTTAGTTAATCGTGTGATATTGGATGGCCCTGAATGTTTAGCTATTATTTTGGTAATTTAAATTGGAGCTTTATTTTTGTTGGGCGTCTAAAATGTAAAGGAGATAATGACCGTTTGTATTATAATTTTATAATTTATTTATTATACGTACAGTGTATCGATGGTCGAAATTCGATTCGGCCACACGATACAAAGTTATATTAATCATTGTTGATTTTGGAGAATTTACTCCTTAATTCATACTGTTAGACGTTCATTTGATTTTCTAGTTTTAAAATATCTTTGAAAGCTTTGATAAATTATTTTTGGTTTATTAAAATTAAATTGAAGTTATCTATAATTAAATAAAATTGGTTTGTAAAAAAAATTCTTGGAAATTATTTTGGATATCAAAAGTTGTTCTAACAATAAAAATTATTTTATTTCAATTATTAGAATATAAAGTGAAGAATTTGATTTATATTATATAGTTTGAAATAGATATAATTTATTTTTGTAATTTATAAATTTATTTTAAAGCATTTATTTTTGTTATAATGATTCATTATTAAATAATGAGTTGTTAGTTGTTATGTTATTTGTTTGAATAATTTAATTTTTGTTACTTTTTTTTCATTTCTCTTTTGTATATTGAATTGGATAATATAAGTGTAATGGCTTAATGGTAAACTTTTATATTTAAATCATATTTTGTAAAGTATATATTGTATATACCCAAAGAATTGTCCGATGCTATATTTTTTATGAATTATTTATAATCAATATGAATAATTAAATGAGATGTATATTATATACGTTAGAATAAGTAACACTATATTGCATTATTATCATTTTATTTCTTCTTCATTGATTTATTTGTTATGAATGATTCATTATTGATATTGATTTGAGTTATATTTTAAGATGATACAATGATGACATCTTTCCATTTGATTTGTAATATTTATTCTATGTGATGAGAAGTCCGAATAAACGGTTTAGTGATACCGTCTAGCATGAGACTTTCGGTAACCCTTTTTCGTTTATTTTTTAGACTCGTTATATCAAAGGAGCGAGTATGTACGAGTAGACCTATCAAAATATGACCCTACCCATTTAACCTACTTATAAATGGGTTGTGTCAACCCATTTATGAATTTTATTAAATGGGTTATGGGTTCGGTTGACCCATTTTTAAAAGGGTTATAAATGGGTAACCCATTTACCCATTTATTAAAAATTTAAAATAGGAAAATATAAATTTTGAACACACACTATAGTTCTCCATGGAAACTGATAGTTGTACTTAGAAAATAACATGCTGCCGCATCCTCGTATTTGAATTCCGTCTAATGCAGAAGCCGCTATTTTTTTGTTCGGACTTCACTAACTTCTTCATACTAAAATGGAATCAGGCGAGACTTCGACCGATGAACTCCACCTAATTTACAGATAATATGGAACACTCGGATACTTCATCTTGTGAACGCACACTGTAGTTCTCCATGGGGACTGACATTTGTACTTAGAAAATAGCATGCTACCACATCCCCATATTTAAACTCTGCCTAGCGCTGAAGCTGCTATATTTTTTGTTCAGACTGTAATACCTTCTTCATAGTAACTCAAAATATGGCGCGACTTCGACTGATTAACTCCCACCTAAATTACGGACGGTATGGAACGATCAAATATTTCATCTTATTAATGCACGTTGTAGTTCACCATGGAGACTGACAGTTGTACTTGGAAAATAACAGGCTACCATATCTACATATTTGAATTTTGATGAATATTGGAATTAAAATTTTCAATTTTGATTTTTATCGAAATTCAAAACGTATTATATCTATTTGTTTTTTATTAGTCAAATCAAATTTAAATCTTTAAACGGGTTAAATGGGTAACTCACTTATTAAATTGGTTGGGTCATAAGTGGGTCAAAAAGAGTGGGTCATAAATGGGTTGGTTCAAACTCGAACCAACACATTTTGACCCAACCCAACCAGTTTGACATGTTTATATGTGAGCGCCAAATAAATCGAATAGTAACACGCGGTAGTATATGATGAAGTTGCATTATTTATTCAATTATTTTTTGCTCGTGGATTACACTCATACAGGGGTACGTTGTGAGTAACTTGCTACGGTGAGAATACATGAAGGATACTTGTTATCCACGTGTTTTATATATATTATGTATCTTTCTACCTTTGTTTAACTTCCTTTATGTTTTAGGAGTGAACCAGAATGGCTAATATCCATCCTGTGGCCTGATCGAGGAGGTCGTGCCCCTTATTATGACACCATCGTTGTATATTATATTCGATGTGCATCATGAGATTGGTAGTTGGTAGCCCCTTGTATCGCATAGGCCAGAAGTCAGGCACCATAGGGGCACATATCGATAGTCATGATTAAAGAGGCTACGCATTGTTGATCCTATGATGGATCATTGTCATGGTACCGAGAGGGCAGAGGTAATGGTAATTGATGACTATAGGAGTCGTGTCATATAGATCACGTGTGGCTCCTATTGCAAGAAAACATGTTGTCAGTCCCCCATCTGGTTCCGGTGTAGGTGTATATGTATGGGTGGTAGATAGACATACACTATGTATGGATAAGATTATATCTAAGACTGTGCCTAGAGTATGATCAACCCCGCATCCATCTTAGGCAGACGGGCTACTTATTATTGATTATGTTTGGATATTACCATGAGATGGTTCAAATCTTTCTTTTTATTTTGGTTATGTGATAACGACATTTTATAATGTGAGATTGAGGGATATATTTAGGCATTGCTTCGTCCTTGCCTAAGTTTGCTTGAGGATATCTCCTTATTTATTGTTTATGGAATTTGATGATGATTTCAGATATGGATGATTCATCCATTTGTTATTGTTTTGACATGATGTGAATCATACGGGTGATGACATCTTTATATTGGTTTGTTGGTTGTTGCTATTTTGTTATACTATTGTTTGTATGTCATCACCATTATATTATGCATATTCTATATCTATATCACCCTTGATTAGATATAGTCTGAACCGTTTTATTATTTATATAATACTCGGGCCATTCAGAGACATTTCAAGTATAGGACGATGAGACCGGCTTGTTTACTGGGTACAGTGGAGGCTAGTTATACAGTTTAGTTGTATGATATTATATATATGATGTATTTCATGGACGTATATTCTTGAGATGTTTTCTGGACATGCGTTGTATATTGTATATTATATATTATCGCTGCGATTGATTCTGTGATCTCTGTTATTTACTATACATCGTGTAATGTTCTATCCTAGAGGCATACATTTCTATTCTTTATGTCGATACTGTGTATGTATAGGTGAGTTATTTATTCGATGTTTAAATACATACCGATGTTATCCCAAGGGAATATTCACATATGTACCCTATATCACCTCATTCTCCGTATTATTCGACAATATTACTTTGTAGTACTCTTGAATAGTATGGACATGGAGGTGGGGGTGTTAAAGTTGATGACATTTTGCTCCTACCATCATAGGCAATAACCTTCTACTAAGGAAAACATGGTGTTTATGTTCACCATATGAACCAAGAGACATGTACTCTTATACTTTGCATGGTAGCTTTAAGACTTTAGTGGCAGATGTGTTCATCCGTAAATGGAAAGGTGTAATATTGCTTTTTAGAAGAGGGGTTGCATTGAGTTGTGTGGTTTCGGCCACTTTTTCTTAATGAGAGTTATTACAACATTAAATATTACTACTTAACATGTGTTAAACATTAATTTTGTAAGATTAAAATAATGTTCTATCTTAGAATATTTGGTATATTTTTATTGGATGTTTGATCAATTGATCATTTATTCAAAAAAATTACCCTAATTTACTAAATGGATTAAGTATTTTTCATAATACTAAACATTTATTATATTTATATATATATGAAACATGGAATTTCCATGCGTATATATTTAATATTTAACATATACTAGTTTCTACTGTTTTAGCTATGTTATTTTCTTGTATCACTTTTGTTATTCATGTTCGGTTTATCCACATGTTTTTTAACTGGACTATATAGTCCGACTCGTATATTATTTTCTTAAAATACTCAAGTTAGTCTTTGAGTTACATGGAAAGTTAGGTTTATCTTATCAGGTGGATCTTTGCAGAGGATTTATCTTTTCATTACTACGTATTTTGTTCAAATATATTGTACTATTTAGTCATGTAATCAATGAGATATCTTATGTATATGTATTAATGCTGGGAACTGA
The DNA here is from genome assembly GCA_030765085.1 of Allium cepa. NCBI lineage: Eukaryota > Viridiplantae > Streptophyta > Magnoliopsida > Asparagales > Amaryllidaceae > Allium > Allium cepa. The sequence goes on along the minus strand of CM060937.1, from coordinate 104,429,982 downwards.
TTATCCGTATGATGTATTATTATTGTGGAAGATACATGCTTGTATCAAACTATACACTCTATCATGTTTTTATTTCTGTGTACTTTCTATTCTGGAAAAATCCATACGCAATCGCTTCATGATAAAACATAATATAATATTTTGGTAAGTAAATCGTTCGATGTTAACTTGAGAGAAAGCGTACATCGAGTCACACATCAAGTGCTTCATTCTCAACATTTTCCAACAATATTACATTTTACTGGTTAACCTGGTTATATAGGTTGAGCATTACATAACCATCCTTATATTATTTTCCAAATCTTTTTTTCAGGTAATCATGTTCCTAATAATAATACTCACACATCTTTTTCATATTACCTTTTTTGATTTACCCTAGTTTTCTAAGCGAATTTCCACTTTTTTCCACCCATGGTCCACTAAATCAAGTATTCACAAATGACAAAATTAATCCATATAAGGACAAGAAAGAAACCGTTGAATGCACATTTAGTGAGGTGGATAAGCAGTACTAACACATATTCTTATTTGCCAAAGATAAATTGAATCTTCTATATATAAAAAATTAAGCAGCTTAAGGCAAGAAAATCTTACTTTTGGTATGGTATGGAAAATCATTTTGTGAGAGAGTGTATGAATGGTTTCATGTTCTTTTCTTCTAAAAATTTTTGACATAGATCTTCGAATTATCAAGATAGGTTTAAAGGTTCTAATTGAAAAGGGAAAGGGAAAATGTTGAGTAAAAGAGAGCCCGAGAGGAAGGAGGAAGCTGCGAGGAACAAGAAGAAAGAGTCGTGCCTTAAAAAGGTTAATATTCTTGATGAATCAAATATTCTTTATGTTAAACTTGATAATTTTGACTTATTTGCTAAAGCATACATGCACAGTAGAATATGAGTGATCATTGCTATAATATCCAAAGAGACCGTACATGAGCTTGTAGAACATTTGACTTTTCACTTTTGGTAATCATAATTGGAGATAAAGAAATATAGTAATGAGTTTAAAGTTCTTTTTTCCTAGTTTCGGTCTTGCTTTAGATCTACGTAGTTAAAGCGCTTAGCGATTTTATAATGGTGGATGTACAAAAGTTATAGTGGGGATAAGTGGGGGTAAAACATAAATTAGCAGAGGTGCCAAATTTTTTATTGGAAATAAAATAAAATATGCATAGTTAATTTATTCTAGTTCACACATCATTTGTGTAGGAAAATAAAAGAAAGCAATCCTTTCTCTTATCTTTTTCTAAGAGCTCTCGAAAAACTACATTCATCAATTTAAAAATAAAGTCACGCTCATTCTTTTCATTATTTTCATTTTTCCAAAAACATAAACCATGCCCAAACTCTTATTCAAAATTCTTAGTAAATCGATAAAATTCTATAAATACCGAAATTAAAATATATGCTTCTCAATATGCCACACTTCTAGGAGCAATCAAAGCTGGATTTTAATCAAGTTTGCAAATCCTCTTTTAAAGAAGTAGTCAATGGAAAAGAGGAATTTAAGGTCTGTAGTGATGTATAAGTGAAGATTTGGGTTGCTAGAGATAAGATAAATAACCTTCACTTAGAAAAGCTTTGATTGAAATATGATTCCATCTATTGCTATTGTATTTGAATTTACAAGTTAATATGATGTGTCAATTACTGACTAATTGAACCCATTATTGTGATTTACAAACCCCATTATACATGTGAAGAATTGTTCCTTATTGTATGATTTTGGGTGCTGAAATGAAGACGAAATGGTAACATCAAAGTTGGGTTCATTTAAGCAAAGGATGGGGAAGAAAGACAAGCGCCCAGAGAAAACATAGCTCCAGGTTGCGTCTAAAATGATCGACCGATTAGACCAACCGATCGCCCGGTTCCCCTTATAGGTCGATCGATTCTGGCAGATCTGGAGCTATTAGTTCCAGCCCAATGCATGTTTGATTGAGTTTAAAAAAGTTCTTTCAAAAAGTATGTTTTGGAGTAGAAATTCAACGCATTCCAAATATGAGATTGTTTTATGGAAGAAGAATTATTTTTGTCATTTTATAAAAGATTTTGGTTTATTATCTATAAAACTAATTTTAAGGCTTTAAAAATTATTTGAAACTGTATTCAACTTGAGAAAAGTATGGGATAACTTTATAAATAATAATTAATTTTTAAGAAATTTCTATGATTTCAATTACAATGTTTAAAACTTCTAATTTGGGTTTAAATAAATGGGAAAATGATATTATTGACGCCGAAATTAGCATAACATCCAAGTATGACCCGTTGTAGTATCAGATCTAGCAGAAATAACAGAAAAGCATTAAAAAGCGTAGTAAAGTAAACCATGATTTTTATAGTTGTTCGACAATCTCGAGTATACATCCACTTTAATCTTTGTTATTAGTTGTTTTCTCTCTGGATTACAATTAATAACAAAGATTAAAGTGGATGTAGACCAAATATTGTCGAACCACTATAAAAATCCCGTGTCTCTACTTTGCTATACTTTTCTGTTATTTCTACTAGAGCTAATCCTACAACAGGTCATATTTAGGTGTTGTGCTACTTTTAACATCAATATTTTGGTGCTTTCATTGAGAATTTGCTCATCCAAACTCTAAGAAAAACTCTTTACCATGAGTGGTTGGAGTAGCATATGGAGTGCATGGGTTTGTAGTGCAAAAAATAAGAGAAACTTCTCGGTACCGAGTTGTTTAATTAACTCCAAATGCAATTGTTTTTCTCGAGTTCGTTTTCCACTTCTTCAAAGTGTGTTTCTGAGTTCTCGAGTCATTTCCACTTCATTTCGGCCTTCCACTTTAAGTTGAAATCGGCTTGGGTAAAAAACCAGTTAACACTTGCCCCCAAAGTGTGCTTTCGTTGAAAACAAAGTATGCTCTGGATCAATAAAGATTCTAACTTGCTATCTCATGATTTTAGTTAGTTGTTCAGGAATTATTTCAAAGCATGCTTTCATCTTGTAGATATTCCTTCAACTACCTCACATAGCTGAAATTCCATTCTGTATGCTAAGGACTACATTCACTTTCTGGAGATTGTTCCATGCCTTAGTCGAGCTTTCTCCTCTTCAAGTTTTTGTGTTTTGAAGTTCTCTTGTAAACCCTTATCAAGATTCTTCCAACTCACTAGTTAAAGGTTGATAAAATGGTTCTATTTTCAAAGAATGACCGGATTTAGTAAGTTCCAGTGCTTGAATAACCCCATTGTTTAGCATTTCTCTTCACTGCTCTCCCCATGTTCTTATAAAAGAAAAGCTTCCACATCTCTCCAGATAGTGGTTTCATTATGGGTTGTTCATCGATAATGGGTAAGATTCGATGCAAAGTTCCTTTATGCGGAATTACTCATTTTTCTAGCATAAGCGAGCTATCTACAAAGGATGGTTTATTCGTCGTATGCAGTACATAGGACTCGTACTGCATTGATTAACAATTTCACTTGCCTCGGTCAACATAAGGGATCCAATTGGTCAACACAAGGCGACATCCTTTAGATTTTGAATATTGGTCACACGGGTCTAATAATTGAAAATTGACCACAATGAACGCCAAGTTTTCTTGTCTAGAACGACTCATCGATTTTCGCACCCTCAAACCGGTGCCAGGACATTTACTCCCCTCAAATCAGGTTCTCCATAGCTCAATTTGCAACTAGAGGTGAGACTTTCTAGTTTGAAGGTGACATTCCTAAAGAGCAGAAAATCAAGAGCGGTCGAAAACACAAGAGGCAATGCAATATCTTTGATGGCATGGGCATAAGAAGAGGGAAGAACAAGTAGGGGATTCCTGAAGCTTATGGGTGTGACAGCATGTGTTTTGGTTGTGCTTTTTTTAATTCCTTTTTGTTGCCAAAAGGCCGTGTTTGTGCGGGAGCGACACCAGCTATTCTTGTACATGAAAGTGTAAGTAATAAAATATTATTTTTCTTGTAACCCTTGTTTCATTTTACTTTTCTCACTTTTGTACTACACTATGCAATTTCCTGTGTATATAACATAATCAATTATCTATGGTTTAGTCACTAAGGTGTTTTGCTTAGCAAAACAAGACCATCATTTAACCAACTCTATGGTTATCCCCGTTCATGCTGGGTTGAGTTTCCTCCGACCAACTATTGTTATAAATAGTCCAAATTCTAAGTTTCTCCCTATTGTTGGGGAGCCTCACCTATAATTGTGTTTTTCTTATGTATTTTTGCTGCAAATCGGGTCCTATTCACAGAACCGGTTTTTCCAAATGCCAATCTCCTGGCATTAGTAAGAGCTGAGCATTGTGGGCCAAAGAATTTGCTAAACCATTATAAAAGTTCTCGTGTCCCTTTTTTACTTTCATGTTGTTTTTGCTTGTTTGATTATGATCACTACATTTTGGTGCTTTCATCTGATATTTGGGTATTGTTGCCACTTTACAATAACAAATATTTTTAACTTTTAAATAGTATATGTTTTAAAATATTATCATATGAATAAAATATCTTTTTCTACATAATTTGGATGTATATATGATTATGTTTTCTACAATAATAATATTGAATAAACAAAGTTACAACACAATTTGGTATGGGATGTTCGACAATAACTGATTTTTCTTTAGACTTGTTATATATAGCATTATTATGAAATACAAGTCTAGTTCACACTCATTTAGTAAACATATGAGTTTCAGCAGGTAGTATGTGACATCTGAGCTGATATTTATTTGGTTACTTATTCTAGGTAAATGTCACTCATACGAGGATGAGGAAAGGGGATTCACACTATATGTTGCAAGTTGAAAGCTTTAGCCTGAGAGCTAAAATATATCCATCTATTGAGAGGGTACTCCTATTATCATGCAAAGAGTTAGGCTAACATCTATTCCAATAGCCTAATTTCAAGGTCGCATCCGAATCAGTGACATATTTCGTTATATATGGCTAAGAGCTACTATCCTATGTCATCTAGGTCAGTAGTCTATTACCATTTGAGGGGTACTTGGAGGATCGTGACCATTTCATTGTACAGTCATGGGGCACATTTGTCCAAGATGAATACTGTGAAAGTCTCATGTATCGTTTATTATCTAACTTGTGTATAATGTATAAGTGTATAAGTTAATGCTATATTAGACAATAAATAGTTAAGTATGAAAAGAGGGTAAACTAGAGTTTTTATACTAATTTGGATCTCCTATGCAACGTACAGTCCTGAAGCTCCCCTTACGTATTCCCTTTAAACAAATTTCCCTCGCTTCGTCCGAAGGAATATGTTAATACAAAAGTATCTCCGACAGCCTTATGTTCTAAATAACATAGTTTGAGACTTACAGTACAAATCTTCCTATGATCTCCTTTGAGTATGTAAATGCTTTGAGTTGTAGGAAGTGGTTTAACCAAAATTACGTTTTAGTTGTAATAGATTGAGAGTATGAGAACAATACATACGCAAGAAAGTATTTAGAAACCAAAGAGAGAAAAGAATAAATTAATTCAAGTTAGTTAATTTATACTTCTCAATCAGAGTAGTATTTATAGATTCAAAAAGGTGCAGATAAAGAGTTGTTGCTATTTGAGAAAGTCTACTTACTTTAATGGCTGCAACCTTTCATTGAAAGGTGATTTCTTCTTGTTTCAAACAGAATTGTCTTTTTAAAATTGATAATTTTTGCGTATGACAGATGTATGTGGTAAAACCTCAAATATCTATGACTTCAAAAAAATTTAATCCAAGAATTGTCATAGACATCGGTGAGGTGTAAAATCAGTTTTCAACATAAGTTTGATGCATATGAAATTGTGTGTGATCGTGTATGCACATATACTCAAGGAGACCTTAACAATATTTTATCTAGGACTCTTTTATAATAGAATAACCATACTAACAATAGTATGGTCAATGAATCTTCGTTTCTCTTTGAGTGTCAATATCTTCGAGCATGATGTCTTCTTGTAGTATATACCTGAAACTTGATAAGATCTGTGTGTGTGTGTGTGATTGTATAGTTGTTTCACAGAAACATAAACCGGAGGTTCTTACCATCTCCCCCGTTTTGATGATGATATCTATACAACCAAAAAAATGGAAGTATTACTATGTTTGTCTCCGCCTATGTATATGCATAGATTTCTTCCCATTTGTCATTATCAAAATGGAGGGAAACGATATAAGATATGGAGATATTAAATAGACATAGCATGTTATCCATTAAAATCATAGAAAATCAAATATGGAAGTTCAGATAAAATTAGAGACTATTGTAGCAAAAGTTGTAAATAGTGAAACAAACAAGCATAAGAATTCAAAAATAAAAGAAAACTCTAATTGCGCTAATTTTGTGAGTAAGTTAAGCCCATATAGTTCTCGTAATATTCCTAATAAGAAGATGGATCCTGCTCATATGTACCCGGCCATTATGTTTGGTCATTGTACTCCTCATCCTCATGAATTGAAAGGCCTTGAAATGCCACGTACGATTATTGTTGAAATGCGGAGTATCAGATACATACATGTCAGCACTATCTTCTTCATCTTTGTCGGGTTGTGCATGAAGGAGTCTTCCCTCGATCACCTCTATCGTGAGACGTACCTTCGGGCGAGGCTTGAGAGCGATAAACCGGTGTTTGAGCCCGAGGTTGAGGTGTTGGTGAAGGAGAGGACGATAAGCTAAAAGAAGATTGACCATGTACTTTGCGCATAACTTTGCCTGAAGTGGAGAACACTTTGTCCAAAGTCTCCTCCAATTTTGTCATCTGTGTGGAGAAAAAACATTCCAACCCAATCATCTTTATGTTTAAAGCTTGTTGATTAGCCGTGATTATCTTTTGCGTTTTAAGTGCCAAATCACGAAGAGATTCGTTTTGCGTTGGTTCAATGCGAGCTTCTTATATTTCAGAGTTCGAATAATATTCGGTAGCATGACTATTAGAAGGTGGTTATTGTGAGGGATGAGGGAGTAAGTCTGTTGAGGAGCACTAGTTGGACGAGGACCATGATGTTCTTGTTGATGCTGTTGCAGAGTCCATTGGTCGAAGGGGATGATACGAGGTGGGATTTTGGGAAGATGCATCAAGGATAGATATCGTGGACCGCTATCTCTTGTTGGAGTTTCTTAGTACTATGATAAGTATGAATGAACTCCAAGATCTTGCAAGATGCGCGTTATTATGGAGAATATATGATTGAGCAACGATGTCGGGTCCAAAAATCTTTAGTTTGGTCATGAATAAATTTTGCCCAATTTACCAGTAGGCGACCAAATATTGCATACAAAGCTCGATGTTCATTGGATAAATTTGCTCGTGGTTATCTAAACGAGGAATGATTGTGTTAATTATCATTCGATTTAGTAATCTAACACGTGGACGTAGGTAAATGGATTTTCGTTGGGGAATCCTATCTTCCCATATTTGATGGGTAACTTCATCTCTGGGGTAAAAGACTGTGATTCGATATATCCGTTAAGTCAATTCCCTCATAAGAACATCCTAATATACAGCCAACCGTATATACATCAATTTTAATTTCTTTTCCATAAACACTGACCACAACCAACCATCTTCATTCTACAGATTCCAAATCTTCATACTACAAAATTGGAGTAGAAAAGGTAAATAGCTTGAGGATCGATGATTACCTTATTTACATCATAGCTAATTAGGTTGCAGCAACCGACATTCGTAGTTATTCCTAGAATTTCATATTCTATCACATTTCCAAGATGATAGAAAGGACCAGAATGGATTTTCTTTTCGGGAAGCGCCTCAAATCATTTGATGGCATTGGGATTGTTGCGGAGCCATTGGTTTATGTGAGTTGGTGTAACCGGGGCTTGAGAGGAGGAGGAAGATTGGCCTTGTTTTTGCTTTTTAGAGATGGTCACCTTCTTGGGAGCCATTAATTGATGAATTTGAATGTTTTGGAAGCTAGGATTTCAGAAATTAGGAATTGAAATGGAGGTAAAAGTGAAGAAATGGGTAAAAGAATTTATATATGGCTATTGAAAATTTGTGTTAGAGCAGCAACAAATGTCTGTCAAAGAGTCACAGACGTCTGTGACTTCAGTAAAAAAGAAAACAGAGAGATTCGATAGACATTTGTGATGGTTCCACAGACATCTATGGCTGTAGAAAACTAAATAGGGAGTTTTGACAAACATTTATGGCTATAGGAAATTTTTTCTTGTAACTTGTGACAAATGTCTGTGGTATATTCACAGACTTCTATGGTATGTATTTTCTGACATATTAAAAAATTTAAATACCAATGAAAGTTTTTATTAAAGTTTAATACAATAAAACAATATACATACCGAAAATTAATAAATAAACATAACTTATATGATGCGTAGCACAAATTTAGTTTTTGTCGAAGAATTTATAATTGTTGGTATTTTGTAATCCTATGATTTTGGTTCAACTTTTGTATCCTCAATGAATGACTTCAGTGGAGACCAACTTGGATGAGCTGGAGTGTCAATCCACGCTTGGTTTGATGGTCCCAGTTTGCACGGATTTCTTGGAGTAATGTTATGCACTTTTGTAGGAGTTTCTTATAACAGAGGAGATTTTGATGTTTGTAATTTTTATTGGTGAATGACCATAAATTGCTAGAATACACTTTTCGAGAATATTTAGATGGGATCCTTGACGTCATTGCTCGTAATACATTTCACATTGAACATCAATCGTTTCTTATTGATAGTGATATATCTCATAGACTTTGTCGGTAAAAGATGTTGATTTCAGATCAATTGAACGTTTAGCCTTTTTTCTTTATGAAAAAATCGGCGCGGTATGTTGGTGATGCAACAATGTTTAGAGAGACTGAACGATTTGATGTAGGTGTGGATTTAGTTAGTGATACGTAAGTGCTATCTGACCGGGGGGGGGTTATAGTCGATAGTTGAATAGGTGGAGTCGGGATCAGAAGACATTATTATAACAATTTATTTGTGTTTATTAGGTTTTAGATAGAATATACACTGAATTTATAAGGTAAGGTTTTGTAGTTAGTGTTTAAATGGTTGTTATTAGTTTAATTTTTATGTGGTTATTATTAATTCTAAGTGTAAAAAACCAACTATGCAGTTGAAATTCTATATGAGCTATTTCTACAAATTCAGTTAACCAATTCATTGTACGAACAAATTTCTAGATCTTGTCTTAACTTAATAAAAGTTAGTTCACTTAACGGTTTTGTATAAATATGAGCTATTTGATTTTCGGTATTAACAAATTCAAGTGTTATTATTTCTTTTTCAACATTATCTCTTAGAAAATAGTAACGAATATCGATATGTGATGTTCGTGAATGATCAATTGGATTTGTAGATAAATTTATAGCACTAGTATTATCACAATATACTTGAGATTTGTTTATTATTTTCTCCTTAGTCTTTAAGTGTTTGTTGCATATATATTACTTGAGCGCAAGCTAAGGCAGCAGAAATATGTTCGGCTTCACATGTCAAAAGAGAAACACAATTTTTCTTTTTACCAAACCACGAAACTAACAATTGACTGATAAAGTGACATGTGCCACTTGTACTTTTTCTGTCCGATCTACATCCACCAAAATCCGCATCATTATAAGATACAAGTTCAAACGAACCGCCTTTTAGATAAAATAGACCATAATCTTTAGTGTTGGTTAAATATTGTAGTATCGTTTGATTGCCCGATGATGTGATTTCTTATATTGTGCCTAAAATATTGCACATAAACAAATACTCATCATAATATCTAGGCTACTAGCTGTTAAGTATAGTAAAGATCCTATCATGCTTCGATATAGGTTTTGATCGAACTCTTTTCCATGTTCATCTTTGTCTGGATGATTAGTATTACTCATTGGAGTGGGTTTACTTGATGTATTATCCATTCCAAAATGTTTTAGTATTTCTTTGCAGTATTTCTCTTGATTTATAAAGATTCCATTATTTAATTTTTTTATTTGTAAAGCTAAAAAGAAATTCAATTCACTCATATGAGACATTTCAAATTCATTTGTCATTATTGTAGAAAATTCATTACATAAATTTTCGTTAGTAGATCCAAATATAATATCATCAACATAAATTTAAAAAATTAATATATCCTTTTGTTCCCTTTTAATAAATAATGTTGTGTCTATTTTTCTAATTTAAAAATCAAAATTAATTAAATGTGATTTAATCGATCATACCAAGCGCGAGGTGCTTGTTTTAAACCGTATAACGACTTTTTAAGTTTAAAATTATGATTTGAATATTTTTCATGAACAAATAGTGATGGTTGTTCAACATAAACATTTTCTTTTATAAAACCATTAAAGAAAGAACTTTTAGCGTCTATTTAAAATGGCATAAAATTATGATGACATGCAAATGCAAGTAATATTCTTATGGCTTCAAGACGTGCTATAGGTGCAAAAGCCTCTTCATAATCAATTCCTTCTTCTTGATTGTATCACTAGGTTCTCAGTTTGGAAGTTCAGTATTGCTTTATCTCTTTGAAGACTTTCTTGGGGTGATCACATGTTGTTCTTTTGTGATGGTCTATTTTGGAGTTGTGTTGTATATGTATATAAATACTCTGATGTTGGTGTTGTTGTATTGATATGGTGTGATGTTGTATCTGGAATATTGATGTTGGCAGTCAATGTCACTAATCTTGCTTTATTACGTAAAATATTTCCATTTTCGTCTACTTTGTTTTTAAATACCCATTTTGTTCCAATCACTGATTGATCGTTTGGCCTTGGTGCCAGTTCCCAAACATTATTTTGTTTAAATCGATTAAGTTCTTCTTGCATTGCTAAAATCAAGAAATCATTATTTGATGCTTCCTTGTAATTTTCTGGCTCAAAATTAGATACAAATGCTACATTACTTGTTTGATTTATTTGTTTTCTAGCCGAAAATTTGTTATCTAGATTTCCAATCATGTTATCAATAAGATGATCTTTTAAGATACAGGGTGATGATTTCAAATTATTGTTATTTTGATTACTATTATTATTTTCAATTATAATTTCAATGGCTTTTTTTATTAATGTCAAAAATTTCTCCATCGTCTTTATTTATATTTTAAAGTCTTCATCAAACGAGACATGAAGACTTTCGCTATAACATTTGTTCGTTTGTTGAAAATTTTATATGCTTTACTTCGGTCGGAATATGCAACAAACGTTCCTCCATCGGCTTTTGGATCGAGTTTACCAATATTATCTTTTGCATTTAGAATAAAGCATTTTGATCCAAATATTCTAAAATATGATACTTTTGGTTCCTTTTTGTATAGCATTTCATAACATGCATTTTTAGTCATAAGTCTAGGAGTTACACGATTTAATACGTAACACGCACTAGCAACTGCTTCGGTTCAAAAATTCGTTGATAAGCCACTGCCATTTAGGAGAGTTCCATCACATTCTTGCAAGGTGCAAGTTTTTCTTTCAACCACTCCATTTTGTTGTGGTCTTCGTGGAAATGAAAAATTATGGCTAATTTCCTTTTTATTATAAAAACTTGTAAATAGTTCATTTTTAAATTCTCCACCGTGATCACTTCTTATATTTTTGATTTTTAAATCCATTAGAGTCTTAATTCGTTTAGCAAAATTTTTAAACATTTCGAATGTATCACTTTTATGTTTTAAAAATATTGTCCAAGTATATTTTGAAAAATCATCTATAATTACAAAAACATATTTACTGTGATTTATTGAACGTACTTGAGTTGGACCAAATAAGTCCAAATGAAGTAATTCAAGAGGTTATTTAGTAGAGATTTCCTATTTGGACTTAAACAAGCTTTTCTTAATTTTCCAAGTTGACATGCATCGCATAGATTTTTAACTTTGAAATTTATTTTGGGTGATTCTCTTACCAAATTAGTATTAGCTAATTTGTTTACATATTTAAAATCTATTTAACAAAATCTTTTATGCCATATCCATGGATCATCATGATTTGCGGTTAAGCATAAATCGTTATTATGATTAAAATTCATGTTTAGAATACAAATATTTAGTTTCTTGTTCCTTAAAAAATTAAAGTTTTATTTTGATCAAAGTTATTGCATTTATCTTTTTCAAAATCGATTCTAAATCCCTTATCGCATAATTGACTTATACGAAGTAATTTTAAGTTTTTAACTAATAATACATTTGAAATAATAGAAGAAGTAGTTATACCGACGTTGATGATGTTTCCAATTCCAATAACATATCCTTTGGAATTATCTCCAAAAGTAAATGTGCCACCATCCATGTAAGTGATGTTTGATAGCATGTGTGCATTTTATGTCATATGTTTGGAGCATTGACTGTCGAGTATCCATTTATCCTTATTTATAATTTTTTTTGGATACCTGCAAAATAAAAAATCATAATTGATACACACTTCCCCCGTTAGGGTCCTATGTCGGTAGGAGAAGGTAGCCATACCCATAAGGGTTTGGGACCTTTAAAGGTGTAGTTTTCATTATGAATAATATCATTTAACTATATATCAATGTTTTTTTGTCTAATCGTTTGTTATTTGTTTTAGGAATCCATATTTTAATCATTTTTATTTCCTTATTTACATATTTAGATTTTATTTTTCTAAAATTAGTATATAATGTACTATACTTCCTAAATCCTTGGTTGTTATTAGAAACAAAATTATTTCTTTAAAGTTTGAGATTTTTTATGTTAAATCCTAATCCCTTCCTATTTTCTGATGGTTTTGAAACTTTTATCAAATTTTCTAGATTTTGCTTGTCTTCATTGAATTCTGAAACATTATTAGTAATTTTATCTAATTTATTTCTATGATAAAAAATTTCTATATTAGTTAATTGTAAATTTTGTTTCAACTCACACTTTTCTTTTTCAAGTTTGTAATTCTCTATTCTATTATTCTCTATATCACGTGTTAGAGTAGCATTTTGAGATGATAATTTTTTACATTCTTTTTATGCTAATTCTAATTCTTCTTTTAAAATAGTTTTCTCATCTTTTAACAACTCAATTTGCAATTTATCTCTATTTAATTTTCCCATATTTACTTTATTTAATTTTTTTTAATTCTCTATACTTGTCAGCTAATTCTATACTAATTTCAAGAATTTCATCATATGTTAATTTAGGGCGTAGCTCGTATGTGCTAGTCATGAAGCAAACATTTGCTTGTTCTAAGTCACTGTCGCTATTAGGTGAGAGTCATCCTAAATTACTTGAAATGCTCTTCTCTTTTTATTTAAATTTTCGAATTTGTTTTTCTTTTTATCATTGTTGAGTTGTGGGTGGTCCTTCTTCATATGGCTAAATTTATCACACCCGAAGCATTACATTGATGTTTGATTTGAGGAATTTGTATTGCCATTGTTTTGAAATTTCGTCAACTTTTAAAACTTCTTGAACTTGTTGCAATTTTTAGCGATGAAAACAATCTCATCTTCTTTTAAGTTGGAATTGTCATTATTTGCCTGAAATGCGATGTTTTTATTTTTTTGAGTTTGTTCTTTTTTTGCCTGTAAATTAGCTTTATATGACATCAGATTTCCTATTAACTCTTCAACTTTGAGTTGGAAAAGATCGTTAGCTTCTTCGATGGTTAAACTTTTCTTTCCCATTCGTTTGTCAAAGAGTTCAAAATTCGTGTGACTAAATCAAAAGTAGTGAATTTTAAGTCCTAGCATCATAAGATCGTGTTGTGTAGCTTGCAAACTAGCATACATGTTAATAATTGATTCATTTGATTTCATTTTAAAAGATGAAAATTGATTTTACAAAAAAAATTGTTTGCTTAACTTTATTTGTGCCATCGTAGGTAATTTGTAATGTACGCCATATATCATAAGCAGTAGTACAAAACATGACCTGTGAAAATTCATTTTTATCGAGTGAGTAAAATAAAACATTCATAGCTTTGGCACTGTGAGATGCCTCTGCTTTTTACGCATTAGTCCATGTGCCAATATCAGTTTCAACTGCTTTATATCTATTTTGAGTTGCTAGCCATATTTTTAATCCATTTGCTTCGATAAAAATTCGTATGCGTGTTAACCAATAAGCATAATTAGAACCAACAAATAGTGGAGGATGAGCAGTTGATTGACCTTCTTGAAAGGTACTTGCCGTTTTAATGATTTCAATTACATGTTGATGTAGATTGGCATAGCCTGGCTCTATACCAAATGAAAGTCTCATGGATCGTATATTATCAAACTTGTGTATAATATACACGTGCATAAGTTAATGCTATATTAGACAATAAATAGTAAAGTATAAAAAGCATCCAAACCAAAGTTTTTATACTGACCTCATGACCTACGTCTAGTCTCGAAGCTTCCCTTCGGTATTTCCTTTAAACAAGTTACCCTCTCTTCGCCTAGAGGAATAGGCTAATACGAAAGTATCTCTAATAATCTTATGTTCCAAATAACATAATTTTTGACTTATAATACAAATCTTCATATGATCTCCTTTGAGTATGTGAATATGAATGCTTTGAGTTGTAGGTAGTGGTTTAACCAAAATTATATTTTGGTTGTAATAGATTGAGAGTATGAGAATAAAGTATATGCAAGAAAATGTTTAGAAAACAAGAGAGAAAAAATAAATTAATTCAAGTTAGTTGATTTATACTTCTCAATCAAAGTAGTATTTATAGATTCGAAAAGGTGCAGATGAAGAGTTGTTACTATTTGAGAAAGTCTATTCACTTTAATGGCTGCAACCTTTCGTTGGGAGATGATTTCTTTTTGTTTCAAACAGAAATGTCTTTTCAAAATTGACAGTTTTTTCATATGACAAACGTCTGTGATAAAACCTCAGACGTTTGTGACTTCAGAAAATTTTAACCCAAGAATTATCACAGACGTCTATGGTTTTATCACATACGTTTGTGGTTTTATGATTATCACAGACGTCTATGAGGTGTAAAATCAGTTTTTCAACTTAAGGATGCATATGAAATTGTGTATGATCATGGATGCATTATGCTTAAAGTGACCTTAACAATATTTTATCTAGGACTCTTTTACAATAGAATAACCGCACTAACAATAGTATGGTCAATGAATCTTCATTTTTCTTTGAATCTTAAATTTCAAGCATAGTGTCTTCTGGTAGCATATACCTGAAATCTTGATAAGAACTATATATATACATATATATATATATATGATTGTATAGTTGTTATCATTGTAACATAAATTGGAGGTTCTAACATACTATACCATGATGGTTGTCAAAGTAACTTATGACTGTAAGATAGTGCTAAGAGCATATGAGGAAGACCTTGAGAGCAGAGCCAAGAGCTTATCAATATCCTATCCAAATTGTTAATGAGATGAAATAGACTTACACTTATTCATCGATATGAGATCATTGAGCATACATCTAAGAGCCGATATTGTTATTTTAAGGCTAATTGTCCATGAGGTAGTCAACCCCATACATATGTGTTATATTATTATCTATGATATTATATATGGCATTACCGAGGGCATGTCGTATTGAGTTCGAACCTGTACTTATTTATCCATTATATAGTTAGTTGAGGGCTAATCATGGCATAGTTGAGAACATGCCATATCTATGTTTGACATTTGCTTACCTTGGATGCTTTTTTGTTATTTACCTTTTATGTTGAGTATGATGAACCCCAAATCTACTTTATGACTATATAAGAAATAATCTTAGGCATAACTAAAAGCATGTCATATGGTACTTGATGATTCTTATATGTTAACAATGGTTGGATGTGTAGGTATTTCGTCTATTTTGATATTGTAGCATTTGATGTGTTGCTTGACTCTTTATGGATTGGGTGATGATATATTCATGGTTTGAGATGTTCACATGCCAATTTGAGATATATTTATTATTCCATATCAGCTGCTATTATATATTGACATCTACATTCTAAACATAGTCCGGCCTGTTTATTATTTATATAATACTCAGGTCATTCTGAGATATTTCTTATTCATGGATATGTGACCAGCTTGTGGTTATTGAGCATAGTTTTGAAGTTTGGGTTATATGTGGGACCATATATTACATATGTATTTATGTAGCCTCATGTATGCATATGTTGTTGGGATGTATTTGTTGAAGTTGTCTTGTGTACCTTGAGATATTAGGCATTTGAATATTTTTGTAGACCCATTCAGACTTGTGCATTTCTTCTATTGTATGTTATCGCTGCATTGATGACTCTTTGATCTCTATTATTTTTTCTGTATTATATAGTGTTCTTTTTTGAAAATGCTTGTGTTTATTGCTTTGTTCCGATACTATATACGTATAAGTGAGTAGTTTATGATTTTGAAATACATACCGGTGTTAGCTCGAGGGAACATTCATATGTGATAGCTCAATATTGATTTATTCTCCGTATTATCAAACATATTATCTAGTAATACTCTTTGGTAGTATAGGTATAGAGGTAGGGTGTTACAGCTGGTACCATAGCAGGTTCAAAATGATACAAAGTATAATAGACATGAACCTTGTCATAGATGAGATGTCCCCTTAGGTGTGTGGTGGTTGCTCTATATTAAGGGATAATAGGATTATACAATGATTGCTGGGATAATCATCTAGGGCGTACTTGTTATTTCTGTTGGATTATTTCTTTACCTCCACCTCCTTCTTTGTGTTTGTCTATTATGGGATGGCAAGTTTGTCAATGGAGGTTGTGAAAGAAGAGGTTGTTGATCCGCCAGTAGTGTCGGCATTTATAAGGAGTCATATAAGCTTATGGAGACTCTAATCTAGCCTTGCATATAGTACGCACCACAATGATAAATTGTACCGATGCGAGTTTGAGTAGCATGATCCAGCAGTGATCAGAGTTGCGCAGCAAATGCTAATGGATTGTTTTCTATCGAATGCGTTGTTTAGTTTGCTTCTTGTGTGCTTGATTGGTTGATTTGTTCCTTATTGTAATAAATTTGAAAATAATTATTTGGGATCAGTCTTTAAGTGTGGTGTTGAGTAAGAGCTATCATTCAAAAGAGAGAACCCATTCAACCCCTATAATACAAAATATTGGAAACCACGGTGTCCTTCGGTTTTGAAGTTATCGCAAGAAAGATCGAAACTGTTTTTATATAAAAATGATGTGTTTTTATGTATATATAACCAAACATATGGCGTGCGTGATTAAGAATATAACTGAAAACTAACATGTTTGTATGCTTGGATGATTGATGGGTGATACTTGCATTGTTGTTGGTAATTGATTATTTGATTATATTTAGAATGATCATTTGACAATGTTCTAATACAAACAATCATAAGTTTTAATACAAGTTATTTAAAGTATGTGCACATGAAGAAATTTTAAAATTTGGTTCCATGTTAATTTGCCCAAAAAATACTTTAAGAATTGTGGTCGATACGCATGGTTAACGTATTGATAGAGATTCCTAAACAATTGGAGAGATATTTTGGCACAATATTTTTAGAAAATACAATATTTTATACATAATATAATATTTAAAAGTATCACAAAATTTTATAAAGAGCATAACATTTTGGAAACATTTAGCAACATTTAAAAAGAAATATTTGAAAAAAAATACTATGTTTTGAGATGAGTTAACGACGTTTGATGTTTTGAAAGGAGAAAAATACTTTGAGTAATATTAAACCCAAAGTTTTGAACATAATATTTTTAGGAATATTATAGGCAATATTTTGAAAAGAAGAATGTTTTGAGGAATATTTTGGAAAGAATATAACGTTTCAGAGTATTTTAAAGAATATTATAAACAATATTTTGGAAAACAGAATGCTTTGAGGCGGTTAAACAATATTTTGAAAAAGTGCAATGTTTTGAAGGGAATATAATACCTTGAGAAAAGTAATAAGTGATGTTTTGGGATATGTTTTGATGTGGACACACAAACATATGTATACGTATATGTATATGTGTGTATACATATGTATACATAAAATGTGGTGAGATAATAAATTATTTTCAAATTGATATGGATATTTCATAAGATTAGACGTTTTAAATAAAATTTGCAACCAATGAGTGTTAGTCGATCGTTCAGATCGATAACAATGCAGTGTTAATTACATGATCAACACTTCAACCAATCAAGCGAAATAAGTCGCTAAAAATTCATGGAAAAGCAACGTTATTGTATTTTACAAATAATTAAGATCGGTATACGATGAAGTGCTATGTGTGTGATCCGTTGAATGATTGTGCTCCGATTTAATTGGATGTTATAAACATGTTTGTAATATAGTGCACTTGAATTATAAAAGGTGTATATATGGATTCTCAACTTAAAGTAATGTTTGAAACACACACACACATATATAATGTTCGTATACCTTGAGTAGGTATAAACTTTTGAAAAGAGAATATATTGTGAGGGAAAGGTTTCAAGAGAAAAATGTAATAAATATACTACTGATGGTGAACATCTTAAACTATTTTTATAAAACAAGAGAAAATAATTTTGTGAATTTGATATTGTGAGATTGAAAAGAATTTTCCAAAGGAATTTATATTATACTATTTACATGCAGTGATAAATGTTTTTGCCAAAGTGCAGAAAAGATGTGATTTGTGGTGAAATGAGTTTTTTGGAAATATAAAAATTTTGGCATAAAATAATTTACATGCTAAAATAAATAAATTTTGTGCTAAATAAGTTTGATGTGGGAATTTTGGAAAATCTATTTGGAATGAGGTTTACATAAGGTAAATTATTTTGAATTGAACAATGAGAAAACCAATTTTGTTTGTATGCACAATTTTTGACTAAAGGGTTGATTTTTGCAATTATCCATTTTTAGAAAGTGGATTTGACAATAAAAAAATTTAATGTATGGTGCTTTTGTTTAATGTTTACGTTTTCAAATGGAAAAGTTAATTTGAATGAAATCAAATTTTTTGGACAAAATCTTGAAAATTTTGAATTTTTTATGGCAGTACTAAAACAGCCTTCAGTTTTTGCTTCGATATGATTTGGTGAATTTTTTTTTTGGGTCGAAAGGTATTTTTGAAAGAAAAAACTTTTGTGTAAAACACTTTGCAATTTTGAAGTTTTATAGAGTGAAAACGCATTTTTGAGCAAAATGTTATTTTGTCCATTTCTAAGTGGAATCTGTTAGAGCTGTGTTACACGTGGTAATGAAGAATAATGATTTGAAATTGAAATAGTCTTGCATCGCTAAATAACTTGGAAAAGTGGTGTATAAATATGCGTTGGTGGACACATAACATTGGAGATTCTTTTTGTTATAATAAGTGTGTGCTAAAACTCATATGAATACGCCACGGGCTGGATATAGGAGCTCAGTTCGACCGCCATTGCATAACAAGTAATATCAAAGCCGAAGTTTATGAACCGGGTCATGCAGACAAACTATGCTCTCAAAAGTACTCCAAGAGGATGCGAGTCAAGGGGATGATTGTTTGGTTGTCTCGCATATGGCAAGGAGGAACGCCGGTTTGGAATTGAAATAGCCCTATATTGTTGAATAACTTGTAAAAGTGGTGTATAAATATGTGTCGGTAAACACGTAACATTAGAGATTTCTTTTGTTATAACAAAGTGTGTGCCAACTCATATATATACGCCATGTGTTGGAGATGGAATGCTTGGTCCGCCGTTATTACGCAAGCGGCATCGGAGCCGAAGATTATGAACTTGTCCATGTAAACAAACAATGCTCTCAAGAATACTCTAAGGGGTTGTGTAACAACCCGCATATTTTACGATTTGATATTTAAATATTTTATTTAAATATTTCATCGTTCGTCGGATTTTAGTCCGGAAATCTACTTTTTGCAAATAGTCGAATTGGGACTCGAGACCCCTTCCATTGAGTTCAAAATGACGTTTGCGATCTTTTTAAGTATAAACTTCGATATGTTTGGAGATAGTAGAATTTTGCTGCTTTTTCACTTAGGGCTTTGGTTTGGGTTTCAGCCCATTAACCTAACATATGTACCCAACTCCACTCCAACTCTTCATTACTTCATTTTTATTTCCTAATACTCAAGTTCCAACTGAAAATGGTGGAAAGGAAAGAGAATTAGAAACTCCAAGCCCTAGTTTTCTTTTGCAAATCAAGCTCTAGCTCCAAACTAATAGAAGAAACTTTGGTAAGCCTCTTCTTCTTCTTCTCCAACTCATTCTCTTATCAATTTCAGAAATTCCTAAACCTAACTTTGGGAATGTTCTTCTTTTGAGCATAGATTCAAGCTCGTTTGGGTTGTGTTGAAGGGTGGTTGATTCTCCCTTTGCTTTCAAGCTTCTTCGTCATTGTTTTTGTGAAAAGGTGAGATTTTTATCTCACATCTTAGTCTGTAACTATCTTCGATTGTTAGGTATGAATTTTAGACGCTTATTCTTGTACAATTTCTTTTGGTTTAGATTGATTTGGTGAATATTCCAATTTTTGGTGTTTTGGGTTCAATCCTTTAAAAATCATAGCTTTGATGTCTTCATCATGTTTTTGGTGATGAACCGAAGAGCTTCTATGGCCGGGTAGCCGATTGGCGTAAACCCTTAGTGTCGTTGCTCGACCGATAGCAATTGGGAAGGGAATGTCATTTCTTAGATGGGCATGGGAGTGCTGGCAACAGGCTCCGGTCGACCGAGCTCAGGGTCCGGTCGACCGACCTGCCACCCGAGCACTTCCTGCCTCTGGTTTGGAAGTGCAGGTTACAGGCTCCGGTCGACCGAGCTCAGGGTCTGGTCGACCAACCTGCTACCCGTGCACTTCCATTTTTGGTTCGGTCAACCGACTCAGGGAGTCCGGTTGACCGACCTGCTCCTATTTGCCAATTTTTGTTGAATTTCCAACTTTAATCGATTCGTGTTGTTTCCCTTTTGTTGTTATCATTTATTATCGACTTTGATGACATTTTCTTTGGGAATTTTCAAAATATCCATTTTGATGGATTTGATATCGATTTCTTTGGATTTTATTCATGTCTTCGTATGTGAATTTTTATGATTGATTGTTTCTACAATCACTTCTATGATTTGTCACTTTAAAATATAAAGGTTTTCTATACTAGTAGTAAATATCAAAACCCTTCCATTAAAACGATTTCAACACCATTTTATTACAAAGCTCCTTTCTTAAACCGTTTTCCAATCTATTAGTATATACAAACCTTTATCTCACTCGTATGAGAAATCTAATTAAACGGGCTAGTAAAACGAGTGGTATGAAACGCTTGCGTTTACTTCGTCGGTTAATTCTTGGACTTGTTCAATTGAATTTCTTGTCACAATTTTCTAGTGGAGACCTACAATTTGTTCGTAAATATTTAAGTTAAGCTAGTGGTTACGGTACATGAAGCTAAGCTCATATATTTACTAGCTTACTGTAATTGACACTTCTTGATGATCGATGATGATCATTTTATGGTTTAGACTAGCAATGTGAGATGTCTCTTTGTCTATGTGGAGGACTGTACTTCATTTTATTGAGCTTTGTCTCATTTCTCGCATGGGTCATACCTATTTAGGTGCGTCGATGTTTATTTACACATGGGTCGTATCTATTTAGGTGCGTCGATGTTTGTTTACTTCGTGGAGAAATCGTGTAACAACCCGCATATTTATCAATTTTATATTTAAATATTTTATTTAAATATTTCATCGTTCATCGGATTTTAGTCCCGAAAGCTACTTTTTGCAAACAGTCGAATTGGGACTCGAGACCCCTTCCATTGAGTTCAAAACGCCATTTGCGATCTTTTTAAGTATAAACTTTGATATGTTTGGAGTTAGTGGAATTTCGCTACTTTTTCACTTAGGGCTTTGGTTTGGGCTGAGCCCATTAACCCCACTTATTAACTCAGTCCAACCCTCTCCTCTTCATTTACTTCCTTTATATTTTCCTTATACTCAAGCTTTTACATCAATGGAGAGTGGAATGGGAATTAAAACTCAAGCCCTAGTTTTCTTTTGCAAATCAAGCTCTAGCTCCAAACTAATAGAAGAAACTTTGGTAAGCCTTCTCTTCATCTTCTCCAACTCTTTCTCCATTCAATTTCAGAAATTTCCTAAACCTAATTTAGGAAACGTTTCTCCTTTAAGCTTAGATTCAAGCTTGTTGGGTTGGAATTGAAGAGTGATTGTTCTTGTCATTGCTCTATAGCTTCTTCTTCATTGATTTTGTAAAAAGGTGAGATTTTTATCTCACATCTATGCTTATATCTATCTTTGAATGTTGGGTATGAATTCCTAACACTTATTCATGTGCATTTGCTTTTGGTTTGGATTGAATTGGTGAATATTCCAATTTTTGGTATTTTGAGTTCAAATCTTTAAAAATCATAACTTTGATGTTTTGATTATGTTTTTGGTGATGAACCGAAGAGCTTATATGGCCGGGTAGTCGATGGCGTAAATCCTTAGTGCCGTTGCTCGACCGATTGCAATTCGGAAGGGATTGGCATTCATTAGATAGGCATGGGAGTGCTGGCAACAGGCTTCGGCCGACCGAGCTCTGTAGCCGGCCGACCGACCTGCTACCCGAGCACTTCCTGCCTCTGGTTTGGTAGTGCAGGTTACAGGCTCCGGCCGACCGAGCTCAGGGTCCGGTCGACCGACCTGCTACCCGAGTACTTCCACCTTTGGTTCAGTCAACCGACTCAGGGAGTCCGGTTGACCGACCTGCTCCTATTTGCCAATTTTGCCTATATTGTCTATTTTGTTGAATTTCCAACTTTAATCGATTCGTGTTGTTTCCCTTTTGTTGTTATCGTTTATTATCGACTTTGATGACATTTTCTTTGGGAATTTTCGAAATATCCATTTTGATGGATTTGATATCGATTTCTTTGGATTTTATTCACGTCTTCGTATGTGAATTTCGGTGATTGATTGTTTTACAATCATTTTTGTGATTTGTCACTTTAAAAATATAAAGGTTTCTATACTAGTAGTAAATATCAAAACTCTTTCATCAAAATGATTTCAACACTATTTCAATACAAAGCTCATTTATTAAAACCGTTTTCCAATCTATTAGTATATACAAACCTTTTCCTCACTCGTATGAGAAATCTAATTAAATGGCTTAGTAAAACGAGTGGTATGAAACGCTTGCGTTTACTTCGTTGGTTAATTCTTGGACTTGTTCGATTGAATCTCTTGTGACAATTTTCTAGTGGAGATCTACAATTTGTTCGTAAATATTTAAGTTAAGCTAGTGGTTATGGGACATGAAGCTAAGCTCATATATTTACTAGCTTAGTGTAATTGACACTTCTTGATGATCGATGATGATCATTTTATGGTTTATACTAGCAATGTGCGATGTCCCTTTGTCTATGTGGAGGACTGTGCTTCATTTTATCGAGCTTCGTCTCATTTCTCGCATGGGTCGTACCTATTTAGGTGCGTCGATGTTTATTTACACATGGGTCGTATCTATTTAGGTGCGTCGATGTTTGTTTACTTCGTGGAGCAATCGACTCAATAAGTCGGGGCATGAGGCGTATCTTTCTAGGTGCATCGATGTTCGTCTATGCATGGGGCGTATCTTTCTAGGTGCCTCGATGTTCGACTTTGCATGGGATGTATCTTTCTAGGTGTATCGATGTTAGACATTACATGGGGCATATTTTTCTAGATACGTCGATGTTGATTTATGCATGGGGCGTATCTTTCTAGGTACGTCGATGCTTATTTATGCATGGGGTGTATCTTTCTAGGTGCATCGATGCTAGACATTACATGGGGCGTATCTATTTAGGTGCGTCGACGTTTGCCTTTGCATGGGTCGTACCTTTCTAGGTGCGACGATGTTCGACTATGCATGGGGCGTATCTATTTAGGTGCGTCGATGTCCGGTTTATGGAATAGCGTTCCGTTTGGGATTGGTCATCCTTTTCTTGTGATTTCTGGATTTCTAATTGATGATTTCTGGAATTTATGTTTCACCACCTTTTTCAGTTGGCATTGATATGTATGTCATTTATTGTGGCTTGGTGAATTAAATAAAGAATATGACATTCTTTTTATGCTATGAGACTCGTGGGATATTTGTATGGTTTTCTTTTGTTGATTTTCTAATGTATACTTGTCGAGGTATGACATTTTTGGTTATCATACGTTTTAATTATATCTCTCCTTATATCTCATTTTATCTGATAATTATAGCTAGATTGATCCGTTTATTATTTTCTTCTTAAATAATACTCGGGTCAGACTGAGATTTTACAGGTGCTTCTGTTTGACTCCTTATCGGACCATCATCTAATCTTTTGGCTACCTACTTTAGTTTGGTAGTTTTTGTTGTATACAATTGAGATATAGACTCCTTAATGTATACATATTTTTGTCAAGCACTCGTATCTATTCCTTTGTGATGTTGTGGATCTTATTTGACCACTACTCTGATATACACTTTTATGTGTAATATTCATATCTATTTCCGTCTTTGTGATATGAATTATCTGTGACTGATTTGTATTATGTTTATTTCTATATTTGTTTCCGAAGATTACATATAGCCACTGTGTAGTAGCTTTGAGTTTGTGTCGGTATGTCGGATTTTCTCTTGAGATGAAAAGTTATACTTTTATCTGGCATATCGGTACTCGCACAAAGCAATTATACAAATGGTCACTCCTCAACAACCTTATTCTCCGCGCTAGTTGACAGCATTGCTCCGTAGTGTTCTTGGCTAGCGTGGGTATAGAGGTGGGGCGTCACAAATCAGCTCAATAATTCGGGGCATGGGGCGTAACTTTCTAGGTGCATCGATGTTCGTCTATGCATGGGACGTATCTTTCTAGGTGCGTCGATGTTCGACTTTGCATGGGGTGTATCTTTTTAGGTGCATCGATGTTAGGCATTACATGGGGCGTATCTTTCTAGATACATCGATGTTGATTTATACATGGGGCGTATCTTTCTAGATACGTCGACGTTGATTTATGCATGGGGCGTATCTTTCTAGGTACGTCGATGTTTATTTATGCATGGGGTGTATCTTTTTAGGTGCATCGATGTTAGGCATTACATGGGGCGTATCTTCCTAGGTACGTCGATGTTTATTTATGCATGGGGTGTATCTTTCTAGGTGCATCGATGCTAGACATTACATGGGGCGTATCTATTTAGGTGCGTCGATGTTTGTCTTTGCATGGGTCGTGCCTTTCTAGGTGCGTCGATGTTTGACTGCGCATGGGGCGTCTCTATTTAGGTGCGTCAATGTCCGGTTTATGGAATAGCATTCCGTTTAGGATTGGCCATCCTTTTCTTGTGATTTTTGGATTTCTAATTGATGATTTCTGGAATTTATGTTTCACCAACTTTTACGATTGGCATTGATATATATGTCATTTTTTGTGGCTTGGTGAATTAAATAAAGAATATGACATTCTTTTTGATGTTATGAGATTCTTGAGATATTGTATGACTTTTGTGGATTTTCTAATGTATACTTGTCGTAGTATGACATTTTTTGTTATCATACGTCTTTTTATTATATCTCTTATTATATCTCATTTTAACTGATAATTATAGCTAGACTGATCTGTTTATTATTTTATTCTTAAATAATACTCGGGTCAGACTGAGATTTTACAGGTGCTTCTGCTTGACTTCTTATCGGACCATCATCTGATCTTTTGGCTAACTACTCTAGTTTAGTAGTTTTTGTTGTATACTATTGAGATATAGACTCCTTGATGTATACGTATTCTTTTGTCTAGCACTTGTATCTATTCTTTTTGATATTGTGGATCTTGTTTGACCACTACTCTGATGTAACACTTTCATGTGTTATATTCATATCTATTTCCGCCTTTGTGATATGAATTATCTGTGACTGATTTGTTTTATGTTTATTTCTATGTTTGTTTCCGAAGAATATATATAGCCACTGTGTAGTAGCCTTGAGTTTGTATCGGCATGTCAGACTTCCTTGTACTATCTGACATATTGGTGCTCGCGCAAAGCAATTACACGGATGGTCGCTCCTCAACAGCCTTATTCTCCGTGCTAGTTGACAGCATTACACCGTAATGTTCTTGGCTAGCGTGGGTATAGAGGTGGGGCATCACAGGTTGCGAGTCAAGAGGAAGATTGTTATGTTTGTCTCGCATGTGGCAAGAAGAAATGACGACTTAGACTTAGAAAGTCTCGCATCGCTTGATAATTTGAAGAAGTGGTATATAAATATGAGTTGGTAGACACGTAACATTAGATATTTATTTTGTTGCAATAAGCGTGTGCCAACTCATAGGCGTACGCCATGTGCTGAAGATGTGGAGCTTGGTCCGACCGTTGTTACACAACAGAAACATTGAATGGATTTGATCATAATTTTAATTTCCATACTTGTTTTCGATGATTTATGCTTTTAGGAAAGCTATGAGTATAAGAAATAACTTTTGTTTTAAGTGTTTTACAACATCATTTGAGTGTACTATATGAAATTGTGATTTAATGAAGATGACTTATTTTCATAAAGATGATAGTTTTCACAATTTGAAGTTTTGGGTTTTATGAATTTTTTTTGGATCCTCTATATTATTATAAGAGTTTTGGAACCGAAGAAAAATCTATGAATATTAGCTTACATCCTTGTTTTGAAAATAAATAACTTGTTAAATGGATGTTCATATCAAATGAATAATAAGGTATTATTGCCTTGAGCATTTGATTATTATACCTTCGTGCACCGATTGTGCCTTTGTGCACTTATATAGTTGTCATATCATATTTTGTTCTTTCATTGTGAGTTATTGCAAAGGCCATGACTAAAATTTCTTTTCTTTTGGTTTCATTTTAAACCAGAAGATCTACCACTAACGATATTCAAGAGTAAGTTTTCATTATTGGGAGTTTATTATAGGTATCTGTTTGCACAAAAAACGGGCAAACACCTCCAAGTCGTATGATTTAGTTGATTATACGTTGTTCTTAGTGATTTGGATGATTTATGCAAACATATGAAATAGATGGACTAAACTGTAAAAGATACACAGATTTATAGTGGTTCGGCCAGAATGTGCCTACGTCCACTTTATATGTTATTCTCCTTTACTTTTCAGGTTACAAGTACAAAGCTTTGATTACAAGTATCTGAAAGTTGTTTGAAAGTTCTATCCGTGCTTGAGCTCTCAAACTTGACTGCCATTGTTGTACCTACCACTCTATTTATAGAGTGAGGCTGGGGGTAGGGGTCTTGGATGTATATAGCTGCTGGTGGGCCTGGGCTGATGCAATCTGGCATGGCAAAGTTGGTTCGGTATCCCTTGGTCCGGCGATGGTTCTGGTTTGATTGCATGTTGGTCCGGTATCACCTTCTTTACTCTGGTTCGGTAGTATGCTGGTCCGGTGGTATGTTGGAGATG
This sequence comes from Allium cepa, assembly GCA_030765085.1. NCBI lineage: Eukaryota > Viridiplantae > Streptophyta > Magnoliopsida > Asparagales > Amaryllidaceae > Allium > Allium cepa. Next base: position 104,402,661 of record CM060937.1, on the reverse strand, counting down.
TGTTGGTTCGGTGATGGGGACGTAGCTTGGTCCGGTGGTGGTTGATTCGGTGGTGGTCAATTGGGGTTTGGTTCGGTGATGGAGGAGAGGGGACTTTGGTTCGGTAGGTGTTGGAGATGCTTTGGTTCGGCAGTGAAGTGGAGAGGTTTGGTTCGGCAGTGAAGTGGTGAGGTTTGGTTCGGCAGTAAAGTGGTGAGGTTTGGTTCAGCGGTACCCTCCTTGTAATGGCTCGGTGGAAACACCCCCAACACTTGCCCCCCAAAGTGGGGCATATGCCTGCATATGTCGTACTTTGTTCTAGCTTGGGTGTTTTCATCCGGTCCTATATGCCGAACCATCCGGTCCGGTCATCCTGTGTTTGCCTATAAGTAGGGGTGTTACGCCTTCGTTATTCTATACCAAGTTTGATAGCCGAATCAGATTCTCTTCTGCCGAATCGAACTCACTGTCGAACCTCGTTAGACTGCCGAATCAGGTGATTTAGCCTCCTTTCGCTGAACGGCTTTTATATTTTGGACTACCGAATGAAACGAGTGCCGAATGAACTGAAATGCTTGTCTTGCCGAATGAACCCGAGGGTTCATGTGCCGAATGAACTGAAATGCCGAATGAACCCGGGGGTTCGTGTGCCGAATGCACCTTCGTGCCTTAAACTACCGGATGAGTTTGAGAAGTACGAGGCCGAATGGGCTTTTAGTCCCAAACTACTGATCGGTCTTTTATGTTTTGAATTGCGAATGAGATTCCAGGTTGCATGTACTTGTTTGTTTATGTTTCCATGCTCCTTGTTCTAACAATAGGTTTTTCCGGTGTTGCAGATAAATGTCTCATAAAGTGGAAACTCGATCAGATAAAAAGAAATCTATGGACAGAAGGGAGTCCCCCGTTGTGCCCCCATTTCAGCCAGGACCGGGACGACAGGGACCCACCCCCAGATCACTAGTGGATGGATATGGCCCTCAGGAGCTCCTGAATTCTCCTCCTGACTACTTTCCTAGCTCCCTCAAAGAGGAGCAGCTTGATGTTATTTCTCGCTCTTTTGGGATTGATAGAGCGTGTATGCCGTTTGCGGGGGAAGGAGTGATGCCGTACAACCCCCTGAAGGATATTTTGCTTATAGTAGGTACCATTGCATGTGCGGGGCCATTCCCCTGATCAATGCTTGGATAGTCAGCTTCATTACCTACTTAAAGGTGGCCCCTTTCCAGCTTTAGCCCAATTCCTATGCTATCTTGGTGAGTTTATTCATCATTTTCCAGAGAAAATACGGGCATCCCCCTTTCAACCAGGAGATCCGGTATTTGTATAACTTGAGAGGCTACAAGAAGGGGTCTCCATACATCAGCTTGGAATCGGCCGTGTCCTTCAAGTCGGTCCTGGACTTATATTCGAAGTTCAGCATATTCAAAAAAGAATGGTTTTTTGTCTGTTTGCACAAAAAATGGGCAAACACCTCCAAGTCGTGCGATTTGGTTGAATTTATGTGATTATTAGTGATTTGGATGAGTTATGCAAATATGTAAAAAGCGGGGACTAAAATGTAAAAGACACACAGATTTATAGTGGTTTGGCCAGAACGTGCCTACGTCCACTTTATATGTTATTCTCCTTTCACTATTCAGATTAAAAGTACAAAGCCTTGATTACAAATATATGAAAGTAGTTTGAAAGTTCCTTCCGTGCTTGAGCTCTCAAACTTGTCTGCCATTGTTGTACCCCTGCCCCTCTATTTATAGAGTGAGGCTGGGGGCAGGGGTCCTGGATGTATATAGCTGCTGACGGGCCTGGGCTGGAGCAATTCTGGCCTGGCGGCATCCTGGTTCGGTAGTGTTTGGAGTGGTTGGAGTTAGGTTCGGTAGGGAAGTGGTTCGGTGGGGTTTCATTCGGCATGGGTGCTTGGTGGATCTGGTCCGGTAGTAGAGGCGAGGACTTGGTCCGGTAGGAGATGGAAACTGTGTTGGTTTGGTTCGGTAGTGGGGGAGATGGTCTGGTTCGGCTTTGGCTTGGAGGTTGGTTCGGCAGGAGCTGGTCCGGTAAGAGCTCGTTCGGTGGTGGGAGGGAGCCGGATGAAATTCCACCCAACACATGCCCCCCAAAGTAGGGTGTGTGCATATACACGGCGTGCTTTGTTTTGGAGCTTACGTGTTGCATCCGGTCTCCTAGCACCGAACCAACTGGTCCGGTAATTGACGTTTGCTTATAAATAGGGGACCAACGCTTCTGCTATTCCTCATCAGCCGAACCATACATCCTTCTATACCGAATTTGATTATCTGCCGAATCGAACGCGTAGCCGAATCAAATACTTTCTTTTGTCGAACCTGGTGAGGCATTTCTCTACCGAATGAACTTCTGTACTGTTCTACCGAATGTACTCGGGACCTTGTGTACCGAATGAAGGCTTACTATTCATTTTACCGGATGAACCGAATGAGCCTGAGGGTTGAATGCCGGAAGAGATAATGCGTTCGAATACCGAATGGAATTATCACCGGATGAGCTCGGGGAGTGTAGTGTCGAACGAACTCCTGCCTTGTTTTACCGAATGAACTGAAAGGCTTTCAATGCTGAATGGACTTTTATACTTGAACTATTAGTGAAACTCTAGATTTATATACGCTGGCTCGCTTTATACACTTGCTTGCTTATATCTCTGTATTCCTTGTACTAACAACACGTCTTTCGTTTTTGTGTATGCAGATAAAATGTCTCAAAAAGTGGAAACCCGATCCGATAAAAGGAAGTCCAAGGACAGAGCAGAGTCCTCCCTAGTGCCCCCAGTTCGGGCCGAACGTTCTGGGCCTGCTCCGCGATCGCTAGTAGATGGGTATGGCCCCCAGGAGCTCTTGAATTCTCCGCCCGACTGCTTTCCTAGCTCCCTCAGGGAGGAGCAGCTTGATGTCATCTCTCGCTCCTTTGGGATTGACAGGGCTAGGATGTTATTGCCGGGAGATGGAGTGATGCCGTATAATCCCCCCGAAGGATATTTTGCATACAGTAGGTACCACTGCATGTGTGGGGCCATTCCTCCCATCAACACCTGGATAGTCAGCTTCATTACTTATCTGAAGGTGGCTCCTTTCCAGCTTCAGCCCAATTCCTACGCCATCTTGGTGTGCTTATACATCATTTTCCAGAGAAGGTACGGGCGCCCCCCTTCCAACCGGGAGATCCGGTATCTATATAACTTGAGGGGCTATAAGAAGGGAACTCCATACGTTAGCTTGGAAGCGGCTGTTCCTTTCAAACCAGTACTGGACCTATACTCAAAGTTCACCATGTTTAAGAAAGAATGGTTTTTTATCAGGGACGATTCTGTCTCCTTCCGCCTCTTCACTTCTGGCTGTAAGTTGAACTTTATTTACAGTTTCTTTGTTCCGACTGCCGTGCTCCTTCTGATATGCTTCTATTTCTTGTTAGCGACAGGTAGCTTTGCAGTCGTAGAGAGTGATTCCCTGGTCCAGATGGCTGCGGAAATAAAGGCCATTTCGGGACGGGACGGGTCGGCTTCTTTCCTGATCAGGAATGCTACTCTCCTGGAGCACAACTTGATCCTGCCACACCAATCCGTGGTTAAGCAGAGAGACACAGCTGAGAAGAAGGCTGCCAAAGCCAAAGAAGGGGCCATGGTGAAGAGTGGCAAGAGAACACCTTTTACAAAGCCTTCCGTTGTTGGGGGCAAGAAGCTCAAGAAGTCCGACGGCCCCTCTCCTAGTACGTGCCCACTTGCTCCGGGAGAGGAAGATTTAGAGGAAGATAGGGGTGAAGGTAAAGGAGAAGATGGACAGAGCGGTAGCGGCGTTGGTGCCTTAACCTCCGGGCAAGCGGGAGAGATTCATGAGTAGACGGATGATGCTTTCCGTCAAGCTTTTGGGGAGCCGGAGGAAGGATCGGCTTTGGCTGAGAAGGCAAAGGGGGTTGACAAGAGTGGGGCTGGTGCCGATCCATTTTCTGAGAGTTCTTCAGCTAAGGCGATTCCAGCGATTCAAGGTGAACTTTTGACTTCTGCAGACTCCATTTATGATAGGGACTTAGGAATATTTTATGGTTCGCTTCCGTCCTGGACTGAGATTCAGGACTTATTGCAGTATCCTACTCCTCCGCAGGGTTTGTATACCATACGTGCCTTCTCATTCTTTTTAAGTTAACACATTTCTTGAATTACGGATCATTGCATGTTCGTAACACTTCGTTTTTATTCCAGGAGCAGGTAAGGCGGTCAAGTCATCAGATACCCGGCACCGCCTCGAACAGTATAAGCTACTCAAAGCTTCTGCCAAACCAAAGCCGCCAACTAGCCATTCTGGGGATGTAGTTAGATATCGCCCTCTTCTTGGAGTCATTGAGGAAGATATGCAAAAGAGGAAGAGGGGCCGATCTTCGTTTGAACCTTCTCCTGGCCCCCAGCCTCCATCCCAGCCCATACATGACATTACTGAAGAGGATACTGAGCTTATGCCTTCCCCCCATCCGTCCGAAAATCCAACCGTCACCCAAATAGACCGTCCTGGTTTGGATCGCAACCCGTTCGTCGGCCACCCGGATCTGGACCCGAGTTTTCAGGATATCTTTTTTGACGAGGTCACGGGTGAGCATCTTCTTCCCCACAATCCCATGGTACGGGTGCTTGATGAGGCTAAGTCGTTAGACCTTGATTTACTTACTACTCGGATTGTGACCATGTGGAATGAGGCCAAGGCAAGCATTGATCGGGTGGCTGAGGAAACCAAGAGGCTAATGGAGCATCACGCTCGATTGGCCAAGGCTGGGGAGGAAATCGGAAGCGCTAACATCTGGTTGCAGCTACAGGTTTCTAATCAGGCCAAACAGCTTGCCGATCAGGCTATCCAGATTTCTCAGCACGAGGCAGCCTCCAGGAAGTTGAAGGAGAATCCGGAAAAGGCAAGCAGGGCAGAATTGCAAAAAATGGAGGCTGCTTGCAAGGGGCGGATTGATATGGCCATTGCGACGGTGGATGAGGTTCGGAATGCGGATCTTGAGCAGATTGAAGAGTTGTCTGGGAGGCTTGAGGCCGCAGAGCTTGCTCAGGCCAAGCTAAAGGAAGAGATGGAAGAAATGAGGAGGTCTCTCCAGGCTGACTGCTTGAGATATCGATCGGAGAGGGATGTTGCCACCGCTAAGTTGCTGTCCTCCGAAGCCCGGGTGAGGGAGTTTGAGGAGAATGAGGGGATGATGGATGAGATGTTGCAGGATATGTACTTCCGTACTTGGAAGCAGGGCAATCTATCCTGGATGGATGACTACCCCCGGGTTATGGCTAGGATATATCTTCGGGCTTTGGAGGAGGCCAAGGCTGATGCAGATAAGGAAGGCGGAGCGGCTTTCAGGATGGATGTGGTTACCGCTCAGTTCTCGAAGGAGGAGAAGGTAGCGGTGAAGGAGGAGATGCGGCTGCTTGCCGCGGAGGAAGCTGGTGTGCAGTTGGAGGATGAGGACCAAGGAGCGGATGCTGGTGAGTCTTCCTCTTTTTAGCTCTTCATAACGTGATCGTTTTATTGTTGGTTTAATGGACTCTTTTCCTGAATTGGACAGGTGGGGCCTCTGGTCAACATGCTGGGAGTTCCGACCCTGCAGTTAAGTAAATCCAGAGGGTAGGCAGGATGAAGGCGGAGCCCTGATGTAGTTGACGACTTGACCTGTTCTGCACAGTTTTCGGTTTTCTTGACTTTCCTGTCTAAACTTAGTCGAAAATGTTAGTGCACTTTCATATTGTAATTATGTCATTGAACGACTCTATGTAATTTTATGACATGAGCTGATTCTGCTATATTTTGAATGTTGCCATCATTTTGATGTGTTATATAAGAAATATAATTATGCATATGTTTGTGATTTGATTGGGTTTGGTGCTAAGCTCTTGCTTGAAATATAATTTCATGTTTTGCAATGTTAGGAATAGGTTATAGTTACATGTTTATGTACAAGAGAAGAGAGTACCTCCCTTCATGTTTTAGCTGCAGGGGGTAGCTTTGAACGTCTTGTGTAACTGACCATGGATGCGGCTCAGTATGCAGGCTCAGATTCTCATGAGCGAGTGCCTCCTATTTGGTGCCCTGTACTTTAGAGTCCGTTATACAGGATAGGAGAAAAGTATTTAAATGGAATGGAAATATAGAAAAAGTAAAACTTCCCGTCACGGAAGGCCGTCGATGTGCTTAAGTTCGTGGCAAATGGGTTTTGTAGTCACTTTCCCTAGCTATGGGTCTTGGAGACATTTGTCACCCATCTTACGCCTCCGCGGGGAGTTTTCTTTTTTACCACAGCCGCACTTAAGACACATCGAAGCCGAGATCGCGCACGGTAACTACCCATACCATTATGGTCTGTAATCGTGGGCATTATTCGATTTACCGTGGCCGGCTAGCGTGGGTGCCGTTGGCCGTGAACTACCCCTGGCTGGCCACACCTTATGTTGGGGCTTAAAGTAGGTTCACAGTTGCCGGCGAGGCGAACGCCGTAATGAGCTGCCATCGGCTACAGTCGGCCTTTGTGATGACTTATAATCGGCTCATTACAGTTGGCTTTGAGGGCAGCCGCGAGCAATGAATTAACCCGCAGCAGAGGGATGCTGGAGCAAAAGTGTCTCATTGGCGAGTGCATAGAATCGTATAGTACCTGTTAGGTTTTGTCCAGGCGAAGCTGCACTGTGGTGCGTCATGAGTGGAAATGCCATAGGATTTTGTTCAACGGAAAAAGATAAAGCTTAACAAGCAGCCAAGATATAAAGGAACAAGTTAAAAAGAGACAAGATTTTTAAAGTGGTTCGGCACGAAAATGCCTACGTCCACTGATTCTCTTTGTTAATTCACTTCATATGGGCAGTACAAGTTAAGAAAAGTATCGACGGAGGTGTCGGATGTTCCATGCCCTCTGGAACACCTCTCCGTCCACTGTTGACAAAATATAAGCTCCGTTGTGGAGATCTTTATGAATTACATATGGTCCGTCCTAGATGGGGTCCAGTGCCCCGGGGCGCGGAAAGATTCGCTTGAGGACAAGATCTTCTTCTTGTAAGCTGCGATGTTTGACTATGGAGTTGTATAGTGCTGCCACTTTTTGCTTGTGCGCTGCCGCTTTGAGCGCTGCATCATTTCTTCTCTCCTCAATTAGATCCAAAGACATGAGGAGGAGTTCTTCGTTCTCTTCCGGGTTGTAGTGGATCCTACGGTGAGAGGGCACTATAGTTTCAACTGGGAGCATGGCCTCCGATCCGTATGCCAAAGAGAAGGGAGTATGCCCTGTTGATGTTCTGTAAGATGTGCGATAGGCCCAAAGTGCCGTAGGAAGTTCGTCCACCCAAGCGCCTTTCGACTTTTCAAGTTTCTTCTTGATTAGGGTTTTGAGAATTTTGTTGACAGCTTCGACTTGTCCGTTTGCCTGAGGATAAGCCACTGATGAGAAGCTTTTGTGAATTTCATGCTCTTGGCACCAGTCGGCGAATTCTTCGCTGTCAAATTGAAGTCCGTTGTCTGATATGATCTTGAGTGGGACTCCGTAGCTGCACAGAATATTTTTGATCAAGAAGCTGATAACTTTTGCTGAAGATATTTTATTTAGGGGTTCCGCTTCCACCCATTTGGTGAAATAATCGACTGCCACTATAGCATATTTGGCTCCGCCTCGGCCTTTTGGCAGTTCGCCAATCAAGTCAATTCCCCATACAGCAAAGGGCCAAGGGCTGGTCATTTGAGTAATCTCATTTGTGGGTAGTCGAGGAATCTTGGCAAATTTCTGACATCTGTCACATCTCTTGACGAAGTCTAAGGCGTCTTTGTTTAAGGAGGGCCAGTAATATCCATATCGGAGTATCTTTTTTGCTAGAGTCTGCCCTCCAGTGTGATCTCCGCAACTTCCTTGATGAATGTTGAATAAGATTTCCTTGGCTTCCCTTCCAGCGACGCATCTTAACAAGGGGCTAGAGAAGCCACGCCGATAGAGGATGCCTTCTTACATGGTGTAGCGGGAGGCTTTTTTCAAGATTTTCTTGACTTCGTCACGTCTGTCGGGTAATGTGCCATCTTGTAAATACTTCCGGATAGGAGTCATCCAAGTTTCTTCTTCGATCGCAGTTATCAGATTCACTTGTTCGAAACTTGGGGCTAGCTGTCTTGAGATGGTTGATGCTCCGGAAATGGTGCTGTTCTTCATACTAGCGTGCTTTGCTAGTTCGTCGGCCTCTTGGTTCCCTTCTCGAGGAATGTGTTTGATTAGATAGTGGTCTAATTGATCGAGCAGCAGCTTGGTCTTCTTTAGATATGCTGTGAGTCGTTCTCCTCGGGTCTGGAACTCTCCTAGTACTTGGTTCACGATAAGTTGAGAATCACTATGAAGACATAAAGAACTGACTCTAATTTCTAAGGCGAGTTCCAATCCTGCTATTACTGCCTCATATTCTGCATCGTTGTTGGTGGCAGCGAATTCCAATCTTAATGCATAGTACAGCTTCCTTCCCCTGGGGGTGATTATCACAATACCTGCCCCCGAGCCCTGCTCGTTCGATGCTCCATCTACAAAGAGGTTCCACTTGATATCTTTTGCTATTTCAGACTGATCCTTGCCTTCGTTTTTAGTGAATTCGGCAAGGAAATCGGCCATGGCTTGTCCTTTGATGGCGGTGTGAGGATGGTAGGTGATGTCATATTGGCTTAGTTCAATGCACCATTTGAGAAGTCGCCCAGAAGTGTCGGGACGATGGAGCACCTGTCTTAGCGGTTGATCGGTTAGAACCCTGATGGAGTGAGACTGGAAGTAGTGTCGCAGTTTTCGTGATGTGATTAGTAAACAGTATGCCAATTTCTCAAGTTTGGGATATCTGGCTTCTGCCCCCGTAAACCTCTTGCTTACAAAGTATACCGGGCGTTGTGTGTGGTCGTCTTCCCTTACTAAAGCGGCGCTTAGAGCATGAGATGATACAGCGAGGTATAGGTATAGCTCTTCGCCTTCATTTGGAGTTGAGAGCACTGGTGGTCTCTGGAGGTGTTCGATTAGGTTAAGGAAAGCTGTTAAGCATTCGTCAGTCCATTCGAACTTTCCCTTGTCCTTTTTTAGAGCTTCGAAGAAAGGGACACACTTGTCAGTTGCTTTAGAGATGAATCTGCTTAGGGTGGCCACCTTCCCGTTTAGGCTCTGCATTTCTTTTCGAGTGGAAGGTATCTTTATTTCTTTCAGAGCCCGGACTTGTTCAGGGTTTGCTTCAATCCCCCTGGCATGAACGATAAATCCCAAGAATTTTCCCGATGATACTCCGAAGGAGCATTTTAGGGGATTCAGCTTCATTCCATATTGGCGGAGTACCTGTAACATCTCGCCCAGGTGGCTCACACGATCGTCGGCTTTCCTTGATTTTACTAGCATGTCGTCCACATATACTTCCATAGTCCATCCTATTAATTCTGCGAACATTTTGTTGACGAGGCGCTGATAAGTAGCTCCGGCATTTTTGAGTCCAAAAGGCATGACTTTGTAACAGTATAATCCTCGGTCAGTGATGAAGCTAGTGTGGTCTTGATCGGGAGCGTGCATGGGAATTTGGTTATATCCGGAGTATGCATCCATAAAAGATAAGAGTTCGTGCCCGGCTGTACTGTCTACAAGCTAGTCGATTCGTGGGAGCGGGAAGCAGTCTTTCGGGCAAGCGTCATTTAAGTTGGAGAAATCGATGCATATTCGCCACTTCCCATTAGCTTTCTTTACCAGTACGGGGTTGGCGATCCATTCCGGGTAGATGGCTTCACGTATGAAATCATTGGCAAGTAAGTTCTTTACTTCTTCCTCTAGGGCTGCTGATCGTTCTACCCCCATGCTTCTCTTTATCTGCTTTACTGGCACCTTCGTGGGATCGATGTTCAGTACGTGGCATGCTACATCTGGGGAGATTCCTGTCATATCAGCGTGCGTCCATGCAAATACATCCATGTTGTGGCGAAGAAAATCAATGAGTTGATCCTTTAACTCTTCTTTTAGTTGAGATCCGATCTTCAATAGTCTACTCGAGTCATGTTTGTCTACAGCTACGAATTCCATAGCCTCTGCAGGCTCGGCGGTGGCCTCCTCCTCTTTGTCCCTGGGGTCTAATTCGTTGAAAGGATCACTGGTATATCGAAGAGGAGGGGCTTTCTTTAGTTGCCATGCTTCCAAGCTTTTCATGCAGAGAGTAGTCTCTGCATTTTTTCCTTTATCTTTTCTGCGGTTATTGCGGAGTTCAGTCACATAGCAGTCTCGAGCAGCGTCTTGATCTCCCTCCACTTCTCCTATTCCGTTATCTGTTGGAAATTTCATCTTCAGGCACCATGGGGCTAGGACAATTTGGAAGTCGGACAAGGCTGGTCTTCCCAAGAAGGCGTTGTAGGCCGAATGGTTCTCTATTAGTACGAACGTTTGTTTTCGTACAGCGGAGCGGGGATGACTGCCTATTTCGACAAAGAGATCCAGTTGCCCGAGGGGTAACTTTGCATCTCCAGTGAAACCATGTAGTGGTTTGTTGCAGGGAGATACATCCTTCATTGACGGCTTCATTTTGTCGAAAGCATGCTTGAATAGGATATTTACTGAACTTCCAGTGTCTATTAAAATTCGAAAAACTTTGGCTGGACCGAACCAGGCAGAGACGACCATAGGGTCCATGTGTGGGTACTGCCTTCCCTCTAGATCACGCCTACTGAATGTGATGTCATCACTCTCTTTTCGCTTTGGGTGGCATTCTTCTGTAACAGAATTAACGTAGCCTTCATTTTTTCTAAGTGACTTGCCGTATCTTTCCATCTCTGCCCAACTTCTGTCGGCGATGTGTGGTCCTCCTGATATGGTATGGACCACTATCTTCTCTTAAGTAGAGCCACTGGTGTTGCGATTTCCTCTTCCTACCCCTGGGGGGAGGTAGCCCTGGGTTCTCATTGGTAGGAGTTGGAGCCCTGTTCTGGCTTTTTACATAGCGTTCCAGTCTCCTTCTTCTAATGTGTTCTTCAATCAAGTCCCGGAGATGGTGGCATTCATTTGTGTCATGCCCATGTGATTCATGGAAGCGGCAGAACTTTCCAGACTTTAATGCGTTATCTGATTCCTTCTTGTGTGGAGGGCGTTTGTATCTAACTTCGTCTTGAGTGGCTAGGAAGATGTTTTCGATTGTTTCATTCAAAGGGGTGTAAGAGTCAAATCTTGGTCCTGGTCGATATAAGCGCTTTTCTCCCTTCTTGCCCCCAGCATTGTCTCTAAAGTCAGTTCTTCGAACATCTTTTGCTGCAGCGGAAACCCTATTTGGAGTTGTCTTAGACTGTTGCCCTGATTGCCTCTCAGTGGCAGCGTCTTCAAGCCTCATATACTTTCCAGCTTCATGGAAGAAGTCGGGTAATGTAGCTGGTTTTTCCTTGGTTAGTCTCCTAGAAAATTTAGTATCCGGATGTACACCACTGTAGAGGGCCATCAGGACAAGTTTCTCATCGGCATCTTGAACTGCCGCCGCTGCGGCATTGAACCGGGTTAGGTATTGCTGCAGTGTCTCTCCGGGTTTCTGTTTGACAGTAGATAGGGAGTAAGCATCCTTGGGTTGTTCCACATGAATGCGGAATTGGCTGATAAACTTCTCCTTCAACATTTCCCATGAGCTGATGGACCCTTGGGGTAGGTGGCAGAACCAGGAGGTAGCTAGATCTGCCAAGAAAAGTGGGAAACATTTACATAACACTCCTTCTGTTGCTCCGCTCATGAGCATATGCTCGGTATATCTCTGTAAGTGTACGATGGGGTCAGAGGTTCCCTTGTAAGGTTCCATTGTCGGCATTTTCCATTCCCGGGGGGTGATGGCAGTTTCGATATTGCGGGCGAAGGGGCTGGTTACCCTAGCGCCTATTCCCCGATCCCTTTGCTCTCGTTGGACGCATTCTCTGAACAATCGCGCCATCCTTTCGTCAGAACTTGGAGCGGATAGAAATGAGTTTGGTTCTTCCCTGCGGGATCGATCTCGTCCAGATGACCTGTAGGGATGGTATAGTCTATCACTTCTGACGTTATCCAGTGGCTGTCTTTGGTCTTCTGGGGGCATGTTGGGGTCATCCATAGTTGGCCCTTGCCTTGATCTTCCCCTGCTGGGTTCTGTTCTCAGCACTTTCTCGGGTCCAACTTCGGGCTGGACTCCAGCTCGGGCCCTTCTACTGGTGTTCTCGTGGTTAGGTAGCATGACAGGCTCAGCTACATCCGTCCCCTGCCTGGCACCTCCCCCGTTGGGTTCGGTTTCAAGTGTCTCCTCGGGTCGGAATTCGGGCTGAGTCCGGGCTCGACTCCTACCATGGCTGTTTCTGTTGTTAACTTCTTCGAAGAAGAAAGGCCTTTGTCGCCTCCCAGATCCTCCAGATTGGGACTCACCCCATGATTCGGTGTTGCGGTTGGATTCTTCAGCATCCCTTAAGCGTGACATGAGTTGGTCCACCAAGGCTTCTTGTTGAGATGCGAAGCGGTTAGTTACTTCAGCCACAACCCTGTCCAGATCTGCCCTAGTAATTGGTTGTTCCGCGGCGGGGGCTGTTGGGTTTGCCTGATTTTCATCTGGTACTGCTGTTAAAACGGGGTGATTTTCTTGATTTGGGGCCACTGGATCTGGGATATTGCTAGTTGCAACGTTCTTTCCTTTGTTAATATCTCTCCTTTGCCTGGAAGTCATGTTGTCGGAGCAAGGAACGATGCTGTGAGGAAGAAGGTTGAGTAGGAGAAGCTGTAGCTCCTGAGTTCAACTCTCAGTGAAAGCACCAAAAATATTTGCACAAAAAATGGGCAAACACCTCCAAGTCGTGCGATTTGGTTGAATTTATGTGATTATTAGTGATTTGGATGAGTTATGCAAATATGTAAAAAGCGGGGACTAAAATGTAAAAGACACACAGATTTATAGTGGTTTGGCCAGAACGTGCCTACGTCCACTTTATATGTTATTCTCCTTTCACTATTCAGATTACAAGTACAAAGCCTTGATTACAAATATATGAAAGTAGTTTGAAAGTTCCTTCCGTGCTTGAGCTCTCAAACTTGTCTGCCATTGTTGTACCCCTGCCCCTCTATTTATAGAGTGAGGCTGGGGGCAGGGGTCCTGGATGTATATAGCTGCTGACGGGCCTGGGCTGGAGCAATTCTGGCCTGGCGGCATCCTGGTTCGGTAGTGTTTGGAGTGGTTGGAGTTAGGTTCGGTAGGGAAGTGGTTTGGTGGGGTTTCATTCGGCATGGGTGCTTGGTGGATCTGGTCCGGTGGTAGAGGCGAGGACTTGGTCCGGTAGGAGATGGAAACTGTGTTGGTTTGGTTCGGTAGTGGGGGAGATGGTCTGGTTCGGCTTTGGCTTGGAGGTTGGTTCGGCAGGAGCTGGTCCGGTAAGAGCTCGTTCGGTGGTGGGAGGGAGCCGGACAAAATTCCACCCAACATTGTCAAGGATGACTCTGTTTCTATCCGTCGCTTCACTTCTGGCTGTAAGTTGAATCTCACTCATAATTTCCGTTCTGACTGCAATGCTTCTTCTTATATGTTTTTATTTCTTGCTAGCGACAGGTGGCTTTGCGGTTGTGGAGAACGATCGCCTGGTTCAGATGGTTGCGGAGATAGAAGCCATTTCGAGAAGGGATCGATCGGCTTCTTATCTGATCAGGAATGCTACTCTTCTGCAACACAACTTGATTCTACCACGTCAGTCTGTGGTTAAGCAGAGAGATACAGCCGAGGAGAGGGCTGCCAAAGCTAAAGGCAGGGCCACGGCGAAGAGCATCAAGAGGAGACCCTTCTCGATACCTCCAGTCGCCGGGGGGAAGAAGCTCAAGAAATCCGATGGACCCTCCCCTAGCACACGTCCAGATGTTACGGAGGAGGAAAATGTAGAGGAGGAAAGCAGAGGTGATGGAGAAGGTGATGGTGGCGAAGGACAGAGCGGTGACGGCGCCGGGGCTTTGTCTTCTGGGCAAGCGGGGGAGATCCAAGAGTGGACAGATGATGCTTTCCGCCAGGCTTTTGAGGGGTTGGAGGAGGGATCATCCTTGGTGGAGAAGCCGAAGAAAACTGATAAGGCCGGGACTGGTGCCGGTCCATCTTCTGAGAGCATTTCAGCTAGGGCAACTCCGACGGTTCAAGGTGAATTTTTGACTCTTCTTCTAACTTCACATGTTTCTTGGATTATAGTCGCATGCATGCTTGTAACACTTGGTTTTTACTTCCAGGAGCGGGTAAGGTGGCCAAGACATCAGACATTCGACATCATCTCGAACAATTCAAAATCCTCAAAGCTTCTGCTAAGCCAAAGCCTCCGACCAACCGTTCCGAGGACATAGTCGGCTGCCGTCCTCTTCTCAGAGTTATTGAAGAGGATATTCAAAAGAAAAGTAGGAGGCGCTCCTTATTCGAACCTTCACCTGGACCTCAGCCCCCAACCTAGCCTATTCATGATATCACGGGGGAGGATACTGAGTTCATACCCTCTCTGCATCCATCAGAGAATCCTACCATTACTCGCATTGATCGTCCCGGCTTGGCTCGTAATCCATTTGCGGGTCATCCAGATCTGGATCCGGGTTCTCATGATATTTCTTTTGACGAGATTACCAGTGAGCATCTCCTCCCCCGCAATCCTATGGTAAGGGTGCTTGATGAGGCCTAGTCCCTGGACCTTGATTTGCTTACTACGTGGATTATAACTATGGGGGATGAAGCCAAGGCAAACATCGACCGGGTTGCTGAGGAGACTAAGAAGTTGATGGGGCATCACGCCCGATTGGTCAAGGCCGGAGAGGAAATTGGGAGTGCCAACATAAGATTGCGGCTAGTGGTTGCCGACCAGGCCAAGCAACTCGCCGATCAGGCCATCCAGATCTCTCAGCACGAGGCTGCCTCTAGACGACTAAAGAAAACTATGGAAGAGGCTAGCAGAGCCAAGCTGCGGAAAATGAAGGCTACCTGCAAGGAACGGATCAATATGGCCATTGCAACGGTGGATGAGGTTCGGAAGGCGGATCTCGAGCGGATAGAGGAGTTATCTGGGAAGCTTGAAGCCGCAGAGCTTGCTCAAGCCAAGCTGAAGGAGGAGATGGAGGCGATGAGGAAATCCTTTCAGGCTGACCGCTCGAGATATCGATCGGAAAATGCTGCCGTTGCAAGGCTGTCGGTTTCCAAGGTCCGGATGAGGGAATTTGAGGAGAACGAGGGGATGATGGATGAGATGCTTCAGGGCATGTACTTCCGTACTTGGAAGCAGGGCAACTTATCCTGGATGGATGATTATCCCCAGGTCATGGCCAGAATTTATCTCCGGGATCTGGAGGAGGCTAAGGCTGATGCGGACAAGAAGGGTGGTGTGGTTTTCAGAATGGATGTGGTTACGACCCAGTTTACTGAGGAGGAGAAAGTGGCAGTGAAGGAGGGCATGCGGCTGCTTACCGCTGAGGAAGTAGGTGTGCAGCTAGAGGATGATGACCAGGGAGCAGGCGCTGGTAAGTCTTCCCTTTTAGTCTTTTCCTGACTTGATTGCTTATCGTTTATCTGATGGATTCTTCTCCTGAATTGGACAGGTGGGACTTCTGGTCAACATGCTGGGAGTTCTGATCCTGCAGTTAAGTAGATCTTGGAGGGCCAGCATGATAGAGGCGGAGTCCCGATGCAGCTGACTATTTTTCTTTTTTTTGGCCTACTTGACATTCCTGTGTATATGCCCTTCAAGTTTTTGCTGTAGACGGTAGCTTTGAATGCCTTGTGTAATCGAATATGGAACGCAGCTGGATGACCTGCCATCCAGCTGGGAGTTCTTATTCCCATTAGCAAGTGTCTCCTATTTTGTGTCATGTACTTTAGTGATCGTTATAGAGGATAGGAGGAAAGTTTTATAAATAAAATGGAAATATAAGAAATAGTAAAACTTCCAATCACGGAAGGCCTTCGATGCGCTTAAGTTCGTGGCAAACGGGCTTTGTAGTCACTTTCCCTAGCTGTGGGTCTTGGAGACATTTGTCACCCATCTTACGCCTCCGCGGGGAGTTTTCTTTTTTACCACAGCCGTACTTAAGACACATCGGAGCCGAGATCGCGCACGGTAACTACCCGGGGCATTATGGCCCGTAATCGTGGGTATTATCCGATTTACCGTGGCCGGCTAGCGCGGGTGCCGATTGCCAACTGTGAACTGCCCCTGGCTGGCCACACCTTATGTTGGGGCTTATAATCGGTTTACAGTTGCCGGCGAGCCGAACGCCGTAATGAGCTGCCTAGGCTATTTTTGGCCTCCTCGGTGGCTTATAATCGGCTCATTACAGTTGGCTTTGAGGGCCGTCGTGAGCAATGAGTTAACCCGCAGTAGAGGGATGCTGGAGCAAAAGTGTCTCATTGGCGAGGGCATAGATTCGTATAGTACCAGCTAGGCCTTGTCTAGGTGAGGTTGCGCCATGAAGTGTCTAGAATGGAAATGCCATTACACAGAATTTTGTTCAACAGAAAAGGATAAAGCTTAACAAGCAGCCAAGATATAAAGGAACAAGTTAAAAAGAGACAAGATTTTTAAAGTGGTTCGACACGAAAATGCCTACGTCCACTGATTCTCTTTGTTAATCCACTTTATATGGGCAGTACAAGTTAAGAAAAGTATCGACGAAGGTGTTGGATGTTCCATGCTCTCTGGAACACCTCTCCGTCCACTGTTGACAAAATATAAGCTCCGTTCTGGAGATCTTTATGAATTACATATGGTCCGTCCCAGATGGGATCTAGCGCTCCGGGGCGCGGGAAGATTCGCTTGAGGACAAGATCTCCTTCTTGTAAGCTGCGATGCTTGACTTTAGAGTTGTACTGTGCTGCCACTTTTTGCTTGTGAGCTGCTGCTTTGAGTGCTGCATCATTTCTTCTTTCTTCGATTAGATCCAAAGACATGTGGAGGAGTTCTTCATTCTCTTCTGGGTTGTAATGGATCCTACGGTGGGATGGCACTACAGTTTCAACTGGGAGCATGGCCTCCGATCCGTATGCCAAAGAGAAAGGAGTATGCCCTGTTGTTGTTCTGAAAGATGTGCGGTAGGCCCAAAGTGTCGTAGGAAGTTCATCCACCCAAGCGCCTTTTGACTTTTCAAGCTTCTTCTTGATTAGAGTTTTAAGAATTTTGTTGACAGCCTCGACTTGTCCATTTGCCTGGGGATAAGCCACAGATGAGAAGCTTTTGTGAATTCCGTGCTCTTGGTACCAGTCGGCGAACTCCTCGCTGTCAAACTGAAGTCCATTGTCCGATATGATTTTGAGTGGAACCCCGTACCTGCATAGAACATTTTTGATCAAGAAGTTAATAACTTTTGCCGAAGATATTTTATTTAGAGGTTCCGCTTCCACCCATTTGGTGAAATAGTCAACTGCCACTATAGCATATTTGGCTCCGCCTCGGCCCATCGGCAGTTCGCCAATCAAGTCAATTCCCCATACTGCATAGGGCCAAGGGCTGGTCATTTGAGTAACCTCATTTGTTGGTAGTCGAGGAATCTTAGCAAATTTCTGACATCTGTCGCATCTTTTGAGAAGTCTAAGGCGTATTTGTTTAGAGTGGGCCAGTAATATCCATATCGGAGCGTCTTCTTTGCCAGAGTATGTCCACCAGTGTGATCTCTGCAACTTCCTTGATGGATATTGGATAAGATTTCCTTGACTTCCCTTCCAGCGACACACCTTAATAAGGGGTTGGAGAAGCCGCGCCGATAGAGAATGCCTTCTTGTATTGTGTAGCGGAAAGCTTTCCTCAAGATTTTCTTAACTTCGTTACGCCCGTCAGGCAGTGTGCCATCTTGTAAATATTTCCGGATAGGAGCCATTTAAGTTTCTTCTTCGATTGCAGCTATCAGATCTTCTTGCTCGAAACTTGGGGCTAGTTGTTTCGAGATGGTTACTACTCCGAAAATGGTGCTGTTCTTCATGCTAGCTTGCTTTGCCAGTTCTTCGGCCTCTTGATTCTCTTCTCGAAGAATGTGTTTGATTAAATAGTGATCCAATTAATCGAGCAGCAGCTTAGTCTTCTTTAGGTATGCTGTGAGTCGTTCTCCTCGAGTCTGAAACTCTCCTAGTACTTGGTTTACGATAAGTTGAGAATCGCTATGAAGACATAAAGAAATGACTCCAATTTCTAAGGAAAGTTTTAATCCTGCTATTACTGCTTCATATTCTGCATCGTTGTTGGTGGCAGCGAATTCCAACCTTAGGGCATAGTGCAGCTTCCTTCCCCTGGGGGGGATTATCACAATACCTGCCCTCGAGCCTTGTTCGTTGATGCTCCATCTACAAAGAGATTCCACTTGATATCTTTTGTTATTTCAGTTTGATCCTTACCTTCGTTGGCAGTGAATTCGGCAATGAAATCGGCCATGGCTTGTCCCTTGATGGCGGTGCGAGGATGGTAGGTGATATCATATTGACTCAGTTCAATGCACCATTTAAGTAGTCGCCCAGAAGTGTCAGGGCGATGGAGTACCTGCCTTAGCGGTTGATCGGTTAAAACTCTGATGGAATGAGATTGGAAATAGTGTCGCAGTTTCCGTGACGTGATTAGCAAACAGTATGCTAGCTTCTCAAGTTTAGGGTATCTGGCTTCTGTCCCTGTAAATCTTTTGCTTACAAAGTATACGGGTCGCTGCGCGCGGTTGTCTTCTCTCACCAAAGCGGCGCTTAAAGCATGAGACGATACAGCAAGGTATAGGTATAGTTCTTCGCCTTCATTTGGAGTTGAGAGTACTGGTGGTCTCTGGAGGCGTTCGATTAGGTTGTGGAAGGCTTCTACGCATTCGTCAGTCCATTCGAACTTTCCCTTGTCTTTCTTTATAGCTTCGAAGAAGGGGACACACTTGTCAGTTGCTTTAGAGATGAATCTGCTCAGGGCGGCCACTTTCCCATTTAGGCTTTGCATTTCTCTTCGAGTGGAAGGTGTCCTGATTTCTTTCAGAGCCCGGACTTGTTCAGGGTTCGCTTCAATTCCTCTGGCATGGAAGATGAATCCTAAGAACTTTCCTGATGATACTCTAAAGGAGCACTTTAGAGGATTCAGCTTCATTACATATCGACGAAGTACTTGAAACATCTCGTCCAGGTGGCTTACGTGATCATTGGCTTTTCTTGACTTTACTAGCATGTCGTCCACATAAACTTCCATGGTTCGTCCTATTAGTTCCGCAAACATCTTATTGACGAGGCGTTGATAAGTAGCTCCGGCGTTTTTAAGTCCAAAAGGCATTACTCTATAGCAGTACAATCCCCGGTCAGTGATGAAACTAGTGTGGTCTTGATCGGGGGCGTGCATAGGAATTTGGTTATATTCTGAGTATGCGTCCATAAAAGATAAGAGTTCGTGCCCGACTGTGCTGTCTACAAGCTGATCGATTCGGGGGAGCGGGAAGCAATCCTTCGGGCAAGCATCATTTAAGTTGGAGAAGTCAATACACGTTCGCCACTTCCCATTAGCCTTCTTTACTATTACCGGGTTGGCGATCCACTATGGGTAGATGGCTTCTCGGATGAAGTTATTGGCAAGTGGGCTCTTTACTTCTTCATTGAGGACTGCTGATCGTTCTGCCCCCATGCTTCTCTTTTTCTGTTTTACCGAAACCCTGGTAGGATCGATGTTCAGCACGTGGCATGCTATATCTGGGGAGATTCCAGTCATGTCAGCGTGCGTCCACGCAAATACATCCAAGTTGTGGCGGAGAAAATCAATGAGTTGATTCTTCAATTCTGCCTTTAACCGAGATCCGATTTTCAATAGTATACTCGAGTCATGTTTGTCTACAGATACAAACTCCATAGTCTCTGCAGGCTCGGCGGTAGCCTCCTCCTCCCCGTTCCTGGGGTCTAATTCGTTGAAAGGATCACTAGTATACCGAAGAGGAGGGGCTTTCTTTAGTTGCTATGCTTCCAGGTTTTTTGTGCAGAGAGTAGTCTCTGCATTCTTCCCTTTATCCTTTCTGCGGTTATTGCGAAGTTCAGTTACATAGCAGTCTCGAGCAGAGTCTTGATCTCCCTGTACCTCCCCTATTCCATTGTCTGCTGGAAACTTCATCTTCAGGCACCATGGGGCCAAGACAATTTGGAAATCAGATAGGGCTGGTCTTCCTAAAAAGGCGTTGTAGGCCGAATGGTTTTCTATTAGCACAAATGTTTGTTTCCGCACAACGGAGCGGGGATGATTTCCTATTTCGACAAAGAGGTCCAGTTGCCCAAGGGGCATTTTCGCATCCTCCGTGAAACCGTGCAGTGGTTTGTTGCAGGGAGACACATCTTTCATTGACAGCTTCATTTTGTCGAAAGCATGCTTAAATAGGATATTTACTGAGCTGCTGGTGTCTACTAGAATTCAGAAAACTTTGGCTGGACCGAACCAGGCAGAGATGACCATAGGATCCATGTGAGGGTACTGCCTTCCCTTTAGATCATGCCTACTGAATGTGATGCCATCGTTCTCTTTTCGTTTCGGGTGGTGTTCTTCCATAACAGAATTAACGTAGCCTTCATCGTTGCTAAGTGACTTACCATATTTTTCCATCTCCGCCCAGCTTCTGTCGGCGATGTGTGGTCCTCCTGATATGGTATGGACCACTATCTTCTCTTGACTAGAGCCGCTGGTGTTGCGATTTCCTCCGCCTACCTTTGAGAGTGGTAGCCCTGGGTTCTCATTGGCGGGAGTTGAAGTCCTGTTCTGACCTTTCACATAGCGCTCCAGCCTCTTCCTTTTGATGTGTTCTTCAATTAAGTCCCGGAGGTGATGACATTCATTTGTGTCATGCCTATGAGATTCGTGGAAGCGGCAGAACTTTCCAGACTTAACTGCGTTATCTGATTCCTTCTTGTGTGGGGGACGCTTGTAACTAACTTCGTCTTGGGTGACCAAGCAGATGTTTTCGATTGTTTCATTCAAAGGAGTGTAAGAGTCAAATCTCGGTCCTGGCCTATATAAACGCTTTTCTCCCTTCTTGCCTCCAGCACTATCTCTGGAGTCATTTCTT
Organism: Allium cepa; assembly: GCA_030765085.1. Lineage (NCBI taxonomy): Eukaryota > Viridiplantae > Streptophyta > Magnoliopsida > Asparagales > Amaryllidaceae > Allium > Allium cepa. Next base: position 104,381,667 of record CM060937.1, on the reverse strand, counting down.
CGAACGTCCTTTGCTACTGCGAGTGCGTTGCCATGAGCTGCCTTAGTTTGTTGCCCTGTCTGCCTTTCAATGGCAGCGTCTTCAAGTCTCATATATTTTCCGGCTTCATGGAAGAAATCGGGTAAGGTAGTTGGCTTTTCTTTCGTTAATCTCCTAACAAATTTAGTATCCGGATGCACACCACTGCAGAGGGACATTAGGATAAGTTTCTCATCGGCATCTTGGACTGCGGCCGCTGCGGCGTTGAATCGGGTTAGATATTGTTACACTGTCTCTCCGGGCTTCTGTTTGATATTAGATAGGGAATAAGCGTCATTGGGTTGTTACACGTGAATGCGGAATTGGCTGATGAATTTTTCTTTTAACATTTCCCATGAGCTGATGCATCCTTGGGGTAGATGGCAGAACCAAGAGGTAGCTAGATCTGCCAAGAATAGTGGAAAGCATTTACACAACACTCCCTCTGTTGCTCCGCTCATGAGCATATGCTGTGTGTATCTCTGCAAGTGTACAACGGGGTCAGAGGTTCCCTTGTAAGGTTCCATTGTTGGCATTTTCCATTCCCGGGGGGTGATGGCAGTTTCGATATTGCGGGTGAAGAGGATGGTTATCCTAGCGCCTATCCCCCGATCCCTTTGGTCCCGTTGGACGCACTCTCTGAACAATCGCCATCCTTTCATCAGAACTTGGAGCGGATAGAAATGAGTTTGGTTCTTCCCTGTGGGATTGATTCCGTCCAGATGACCTGTAGGGATGGTATCGTCTATCACTCCTAACATTCTCCAATGACTGCCTCTGGTCTTCCGGGGGCATGCTGGGGTCAGCCACAGTTGGCCCTAGCCTTGATCTTCCCCTACTGGGTTCTGTTCTCAGCACTTCCTCGGGTCCAACTTCGGGCTGGACTCCAGCTCGGCCCCGTCTATTGGAGTTTCCATGGTTAGGTAGCATGGCAGGCTCAGCTACATCCGACCCCTGCCTGGTACCTCCCCTGTTGGGTTCGGTTCCAAGTGTTTCCTCGGGTCGGAATTCGGGCTGAGTCCGGGCTCGGCTCCTACCATTGCTGTTTCTGTTGTTAGCCTCTTCGAAGAAGAAAGACCTTTGTCGTCTCCCAGACCCTCCAGACCGGGACTCACCCCATGATTCAGTGTTGCGGTTGGATTCTTCAGCATCCCTTAAGCGTGACATGAGTTGGTCCACCAAGGCTTCTTGTTGAGATGCGAAGTGGTTAGTTACTTCAGCCACAACCCTGTCCAGATCCGTCCTTGTAATTGGTTGTTCCGTAGCAGGGGCTGTCGGATTTTCCTGATTTCCATTTGCTGTTGGAACCGGACGATTGTCTTGATCTTTGATCACTGGATCTGGAATACTGCTAGTTGCGATGTTCTTTCCTTTGTTAGCATCTTTCTTCCGTCCGGGAGGCATGTTTTCCAAGCAATGAACGATGCTGATAGGAAAAGCATTAAGTGAGAGAAGCTGAAGCTTCGAGCTCCTGCTCTCAGTGAAAGCACCAAAAATGTTTGCACAAAAAATGGTCAAACACCTCCAAGTCGTATGATTTAGTTAATTATACGTTGTTCTTAGTGATTTGGGTGATTTATGCAAATATATAAAATAGATGGACTAAACTGTAAAAGACACACAGATTTATAGTGGTTCGGCCAGAATGTGCCTACGTCCACTTTATATGTTATTCTCCTTTACTTTTCAGGTTACAAGTATAAAGCTTTGATTACAAGTATCTGAAAGTTGTTTGAAAGTTCTATCCGTGCTTGAGCTCTCAAACTTGTCTGCCATTGTTGTACCCCTGCCCTTCTATTTATAGAGTGAGGCTGGGGTAGGGGTCTTGGATGTATATAGCTGCTGGTGGGTCTGGGCTGATGCAATCTGGCCTGACAAAGTTGGTTCGGTATCCCTTGGTCCGACGATGGTTCTGGTTTGATTGCATGTTGGTCCGGTATCACCTTCTTTACTATGGTTCGGTAGTATGCTGGTCCGGTGGTATGTTGGAGATGTGTTGGTTCGGTGATGGGGACGTAGCTTGGTCCGGTGGTGGTTGATTCGGTGGTGGTCAATTGGGTTTGGTTCGGTGATGGAGGAGAGGGGACTTTGGTTCGGTAGGTGTTGGAGATGTCTTGGTTCGGCAGTGAAGTTGAGAGGTTTGGTTCGACAGTGAAGTGGTGAGGTTTGGTTCGGCAGTAAAGTGGTGAGGTTCGGTTCGGTGGTACCCTCCTTGTAATGGCTCGGTGGAAACACCCCCAACAGCATCGAAGCTGTAGGTGCTCACAAGAAACATACAAACCAAACAAAATTATAAGCCGCAAATAGGAGAAAAAAAAACTTTGGCGCAAACCAAATCGATCAAAACAAAAGGAAATACATGAATATTTAAGAGAAAACAATTGAGAAAGAAGGGAGAATCGAAATCAAATGAGCTGGAAGTGAGATAATCAATAAGAAATAATATAAAATAATTTTGAAATGCAGCGTCTTTGATTTGAAAATATTGGATATATGAAAATTTTCTAAATTTATTATACTTTTCAAAACAAATAATAAATTTATGTTACTTTTAAAACTTAGTATGCATCGACCTTTATTTGCCGCTGGTGCTAAGTAGCTGAATCAGTATTCTGTCACGATGCATTTTAATTCATCACGAAGAATTTTTTTAACTTTTTTTTTCAATTGGAGTCGAGAATTTGCTATTCTCCTTACCGTCTCCATTTGAAAATGCACCATTAAGAAACTTTGTAAAAAATCTTCACGATGCAATTTCAAAATGCGCCACAAAAAAACATTAATTTATACCCATGTAACAAAAAACATACTTATATTTGTCATAGAGCTGTTATGGTATTGGTAAATTTACCATTACCACACTAATACAAAACAATTGGGAACATTAAGCTACATCGGTACACCAATGCTATTGTCATGGTAACAGTAAATTTATCAATGTTATTGGTAAATGCAGCTTAAAGAAATGTCAAAATTAGTGGTAATTGTACATTTACAAGTCGAATTGATTTTAATCTTTTGACTATTTTAATTAATCTCAACCATAAAATTTCAGGAATATTTATTAGATTTTTACCAGATCTTTGTTGTATTATCTATGCTGATATTTTTTTAGTAAGTTTAAGGTTAACAAAATTGTTATATCAAGTTGCTATAAATAATTTGTAATGAATCCAGAATTTTTTTTATGTCAGCTAAAATAAGTCAAAAAGCCTATATAAACACCAATGGAGTAAGAATCAATAACGAAATATTTAATTTTTTTTATCATTACTAAAATCTTATTGTAACAATATTTTAGTTGTTTTATGTATTGGTAATCATTACCAATCAACGGTATACCAATTTGCCGGTGTACCAAGGATTTTTTTTTGAAATGGTACTTTATATACAACATGTCACTGAGACAGCATATCACCACTTAACCACTTGGACAATGGTGGTTATCATACAAAGGAATATTTTATCAGCAGTAACGTTAAAATATCGATAGTCATTTTTGACTTACCAATAATATTGGTGCGGTAGCGATTTTCTCGTATCGGCAACGGTAACGGTTACCGTTGCCACAATGGTCCTTATGGGCGATCTACATCTGTCATTAGTTTTTTAAATATACTAAATTTATAAAATTCTCAATAAGTAGTTATAAAGTTTGTCATTGATTAAAAAAAGATTGGTGGGTTGGATATTCTGAAAAACCCTTAAAAGTCCTTTATATAATACTTTGCGAGTGAAGCCTAGCCAGGAACTGAACCTGGCTCGAATTAGGTTTGGCACTCCCGACCTTTTATCCGATCAAATTTCAGGTTATTTAAAACAAAGGATAGATAATTCAAAATTCAATTAACATGACGATGAATAAAGTAATGAATGAATCCCTCGAGGCAAATACCATGGCTATCCTCGATTCGTCAGGACTCAGAGATTCTCGAGATGTCTATGATGACAGTAAGCAAGCATCAACTGTCTCCTTTTAGCTTCAATTTTTGTCCTTAATATTTTATTTTATTTTGCAGAGTTTTCATTTTTGGAGGCTGTTCGGAATGCTACACTGATGTCGGATTCACCTATTGTCCCGTCTTGGTGAAATTCTTTTTGTTTTGTTTCAATTTTCAGCTTGTTATTGTTGTTTTAGCCGAGGGCGCAGCCCTTAGCACTACAGTAAATAATTTGTTATATTTCTATTACCAACAACAAACAAATCCACATTTTACAGTCATTGAAATCTCTTAATAACTTGTTCAGCTTTTAGAGCGTTGAACATTAGGAAGTTATCAAAACTAGTTAAATTTTGTAAGCTATTGTAAGTTGCAGCCATTCTGACAAGTGATTATACTAATTTGTTGATGGTCGCTGCAAAGGCTGCTAGTCTGCTAGGCACCTTAACTTATTGACTTACACTTTCATCATGTCTGATCTAAGTTAATCACACAAAATTTTCTATGTTTAGTATATATAAGGATTTTTTTTATCAAATCGATATGTTTTATAGCTATAAATTTTTTATGTTTTAAGCATTTCCTTGTTATAAATTGCATGTACTTCTAATGCTCAGTAGGTGAATGTAATTTTGAGCCTATGGCCATGAGCATGTTTCAACTTATCCATTTTCTGTGATTAGCGATCTGGTATCTTGGCCTGCATGTTATTTACTGATTATTACGTATTAACATTTGAAGGAAAATTTTCAATGCGGTCTTTGAGATACTTAAAGGAAGCAGTTCTCTGGAATTGGCCATGACAAGTTACCAACTGTTGACAGATTTAGACAAGGTAAGAATTATTTTGCAAACTGCAACGCTTCTTCTTCTTCATCATCCCCCTTTTTTTTTTTTTTGGTTTTTTCGTGATTGTTCATCCTCAGGATGGACATACATAATAGGAATAAAAATTGATGATAAGGAGGTATCTGATAACAGCACATAAAATGACAATGAGACAGATTTCATCATTTTGGAACCAGCACTCAATCGTAGACACAACTGTTCTTAGTTAATTAGTCCATCAACCTCATAATTTAGTTATCCCAATGCTGAATAAGTCTTGTATATACCATTTGATTTTTGAAGCCATTAATGGTATCATATCTGATGCGATCAATCCTCAATACTTGTGTAAATTTGTATAAAGAGCCTTTTCTGCAAAAAAATCTGTTAGGTTTCCATTAGCTTTTAAAGAGCAGAGAAACCAATTTTGTTTGTAAATTTCGAAGAAGTATGCACCAAACTCACAACATACACATCCAATAAATCACAAGGCTTTATATGCTTTTCATTATAGTTATGAAAAGCGCGCTGTGACGTGCACCATAGAGCAAGACGTGACGAGTATGACAATTTCGCCTTTTGGCCCCATGGCGCAGCGCACCAAATGACGCACATGGCCCATGGTTCAAATAAGACATGCTTTTTATATATGTATACATACATACATATATACATATCATTCTTCTTTCACGATCCAAAAATACATAAAATTCCGTACGTATCATATGATCGTGTTTACAATTTAATTTGTTTTTTCGGTTCTAATGGATGTTTCCCCCCTTAATTTCTCTTTACTTGAAGACAAATACAAGTAGTTATTTATATGGAACGAGTTAATTCTTTTTTTAGCATTATTAAAGCAGATTGTAATGTAACATTGAGCATGTAAGCTAAGCTTATGTTGATGTTTGAACGTACTGTGTATGACACACATTTTTTTGCATATGATGAAATGACAAATTGACATAAACAAAGTTATCAGTTTTTGTTATTCGATTTGATAACAACTTACTACATCGTTGTTCATCTATATAAACATATAAAATAAATACATATAGCATGCAACAAAATAAACTTACCAAAAATAACAACACAAAAAATATAATGAATATCATAGCTCTTCATTTTTTCTCACTTAATACATACAAATCAGCTATAAGCTTATAAATTGCTAAATAATAGCTAAAAAGCCTTTAATATGAAATTTAGCATCTAAACAAGTATTTAATCATCGGACGATTTTAATATAATCAAGCAATATTTTATGCTCATTCTATTATGTTCAATGATATTTTTGCAAAATGGCTGAAAATTCTTCTTTTCAGATATCTGTTGGTAAAATAAATAAATTATATTAGTCCAGCTTAATTAATCACGATGTATACTAATTTTTTTTCTGTACATGCGTAGTAAATCAAAAGGACGTGCGTCAATTGCTGTGTCATTTGCCAAGGCTTTAGGAAGATTTTGCATCTTTTTATGATGTGCACAATAACTATGCTTTTCATTGTGATTGAGTTTCGAGTTCATGATCTTTGGTCACTTAGCACATCACACACCAACTTAACAACCATGAGTGGTTGGTTTTAGAACATTGTTATATATTTTATTTTATTTATGACACTTAGTATTAATATTTTTTTCTTCTATTTAATATATTTCATACATGCATACATATATATATGTATGTATACATACCTAGACACACACAATTTTATTATCAAAACAATTCATAATAATTGAAAGTTAACTTCAAAGCATGAATCTCTAGTGTTAAAAATACTTTTGAAATACCTTCTCCTAACCAATATGCGAATAACAATTAAAATCGCTATTAATAAAATAATCTTAACACATTAGCCGGAAAATCCCAAGCTATTTTCTAACTAATAGCAATTCATCTCATTCTTTATATAAGTTAGTTGCTTCTCTTAGCTGTTAACGTTACCAAAAATGTTTCACACCCTTTGTTGTTATTTTCACGTAAGCTATGTATTTGATTCCTGATTTTTAATATAATGGTCTGTAGAAATAGCAAAGGACATGGAAGTAATCTCATCATATGATTTTTAAACTAACCATTTCCTTGTAGTTACCTTCATACAACAAATACGTTAGAAAAATTTCTGCTTCAATACCAATATGTTACGAAAATTTACCCTTGATATGCCAATAATAGTAGCATCATCAACACAAACAAATTAAAAAATAAGGGAACATACAAATTTTTTACATGGTTCAATCAAACTAATCTACATTTAATCCATGGATCCAACAACTCACTTTGATCACTTTTATTAAATCAGAGTTTGTAAGATATAATAATAAATTATAAGATTATTGAATTACAATGGTGAGGTGGAGCCTTGGCGCAACGGTAAGGTCACCCGGCTGGTAATCTGGGCGTCAAGGGTTCGAGTCCGGAAACAGCCTCTTCGCAAAGCGAGGGAAAGGCTGCGTACAATCGACCTTCCCAGAGCCCGCTATTGCGCGGGAGCCTCGTGCACTGGGTTCCACCTTTTTATTGAATTACAATGGTGGAACAATTTCAGTAACAATCTTCACCTAAGAAGCAATTTTTTTTGGAAGAATACCCAATTAGTAAAAATTCAATTATCTTCTTATAGAGTTTCGGTTTAATTGTTGATTTCATTTGATATCAACAAGGATTAACCATCAACAAAGAGACTACATTAAAATATTACTTATAATTATTAGGTTCCATTGGGTAACTCAAAGATCAATCCAGAATGTCCAAAACAACTCAAACAAGTCCAAACATCGATTTCAGCATCGACACTGGTTACCATACAAAATTAAACTGGTGGCTTACTGTTAGCGTTGTTCGCTAAACAAAATTTACCCTTGATATGCCAATAATAGTAGCATCATCAACACAAACAAATTAAAAAATAAGGGAACATACAAATTTTTTACATGGTTCAATCAAACTAATCTACATTTAATCCATGGATCCAACAACTCACTTTGATCACTTTTATTAAATCAGAGTTTGTAAGATATAATAATAAATTATAAGATTATTGAATTACAATGGTGAGGTGGAGCCTTGGCGCAACGGTAAGGTCACCCGGCTGGTAATCTGGGCGTCAAGGGTTCGAGTCCGGAAACAGCCTCTTCGCAAAGCGAGGGAAAGGCTGCGTACAATCGACCTTCCCAGAGCCCGCTATTGCGCGGGAGCCTCGTGCACTGGGTTCCACCTTTTTATTGAATTACAATGGTGGAACAATTTCAGTAACAATCTTCACCTAAGAAGCAATTTTTTTTGGAAGAATACCCAATTAGTAAAAATTCAATTATCTTCTTATAGAGTTTCGGTTTAATTGTTGATTTCATTTGATATCAACAAGGATTAACCATCAACAAAGAGACTACATTAAAATATTACTTATAATTATTAGGTTCCATTGGGTAACTCACAGATCAATCCAGAATGTCCAAAACAACTCAAACAAGTCCAAACATCGATTTCAGCATCGACACTGGTTACCATACAAAATTAAACTGGTGGCTTACTGTTAGCGCTGTTCGCTAAACAAAATTTCATGGTGGCCAGTCTTTGCATCCAGGTTTTTGGCTTGAGACACGATCAATGCCTATAAAAACGTAGCGGTGACTTTCTTTATTAGAGTTGATTCCCCATAATATTCCCAGAAATTCAAACGTCCATATCCCCTTTGTTTTCGATTCGTGAACCGTTTCCACTGTCATGTAGTTTTCAGTCTCTTCTTCAATTTAACTATAACATCGTGTTGCATGTCTTTAACATTCCACGTCCACATAATTTCCACATGTATCTAACTCTCTCTCATTACAACTATCGACGATTAGTTGTTCAACCTACATGGTGCCAAACTAAAGATCGATCCAACAAGTTTGAGCACTACCACTAAAATTAACTATCATACCACATTCTTTTCTGAACGTAAAAAATAAACCGCACACATAAATAACTATTTAAGAGCAATCAACCGAATACCAAATCAATGCATCCGATATAAGAAACGTATATAGATAACATAATTTACGAGATCTACAATGAATTATAATGACCATTACATAAAGTGAGGAAGTTCTCGATATACTTTCTATCCACTCCAAGATCATTATTAAATTTTTTTGATCGACTCTTGAAATATACCATATTAAACTCACCACCAAGCTCCTTGGCACTAAATGTATGCCAAAATATCACCATGAGTCTTCTCCGTTTTAAGACCAACAAAATCAACTTGTCTTGCTTATGACTAAACTTCACCTTAAGTCAGAACCTTTATAACCTTCTCATCAACTATACCATCGTTAGAAACATCACTATCTCTTTGCATATGGAAATGCACCGTTGATCTGTGATGTGTTTGGTACTCACTTTCTATCCTCAATCTATCACCATCTGATGAAGACTCCATCTTTAATAAAAACTTCTCATCAAATGTCACATGTCTACTAGTCATATCGTTTCTGGTTGCCGAACACCATAATATACACTCCTCCCGTCCTTTCTTTATAGCTTAATAAAATGTACTTGTTTCCTTTAGGCCTTAACATTGTTCTCGTATGCATAAGTTGGACAACCAAATATTCTAAGAAATGTATAATTCACATGTCTTTTTGATGTCTTATTTAGGATCTTATGTTTTTAAACGTGAAATAGTTGATGAGACATACCGCTATCTATAATAACTCGGTGCACAATCTTAAACAGCTAGTCTTTTCCAATTAGGTTTTTTGATCTCCATATCGTCTAAGATCTCCCACGAAATCTTTTCGCATTTGGACTAAACAAAACTTTTAGTGCCGTTTGTCGACATTCATCTTACTTGAAATATTAAGATCTCAACCCAAGATATGGACTAAGACGTCTGACGAGATGTTATTTGAAATCCGTGATTTGAAACCTTACTTCCAACAATATACGACCGATACTTTCAACCACCATGTAGCAGTTTGACTCACCAGAAATGGTAGCATCTTTAACTACATTCACACGCACAATAATTAGTGAATGTATAATGAAAATTTGCTAGTGTTGCCAACTTTGAGAACTCTCAATTGCTTTTCTGATTGCCGCTGTACTACGGTTTTTCACTTATGAAATTAGATAAATGTCTCATCTTTGATCTTCATAAAATAGATCCAGTCCGCGTGACAAATTATCAACAAACATGATGAGATATATGACCTACCTATGCAACCAGTACAGATCCTACACATATGAATGAACACACTCTAGAATCTTTATCCCTGTATGTCATCCGACATAAAACGTGTCATGCTTCTTCTTCCTAACAACACAAACATCATAAAAGCTTAATATTTTTTGATTGCAAGAGTGGTACTCTGTTTGAGCAGAACACTTGTACGAAAGCTTGACTTTGATTGAAAAACACCATCAATCGAACTTCTTTTTTGTAATGCATTAAAATTCTACTCATCGATAATGCTCAAATGAAAATACCACTATGTAGTAGAATCCAAATCACTAGAATGAGTAACGACTGCTAACTCACCCATGAGTGTTCTAGAAGCACATAAGTATTATTGTTTTTGATATCAAGAGTGATACTTTATTCAAGTGGAACACTCATTATAACGTCTTAGATGTTCAAATCTATGACCTTTAGAATATTTGTCTAAAGTGTAAACACTTGAGCTAGATGTCCTTGACAACTCATAAAAATTAATTGTTTGAACCTATATTGTTTAAAGCGAAGTGGAGCGCTGGACGATGAGGATTTTCTTAGAGTTCAAGCGGAGTCCAAATGGAGCCCGAACGAACACAAGCGCTTACTACATAATTAGGTGCAAATTTTTTTTTGCATTGAATGACTTTAAAAACAACAACTACATATGATAAGAAACTTGACTATGTTTGATTAAATTGTCATCATTTATTATTTTAATGTGAATTATATATATTTATACACATTTTTTGTTTATTGTGAGTAAATTTCAAAATAAACAAAACACTACTATGGTTTACGAAATAACAACATTTATAAATATTAAAATTATGCATGACTATAATTAAAGATGTGTACCAAGCAATCATAAATTCATAATAAAAAGTACAATAATAACGAACAATTTAGTTTTATTATTTATAATTTACTACTTCAGGTTATATTTCAAAAATATTTAAAATAGAGTTTAAAAATAAACAGAATAAGAAATAAAAAACATTAAGATCAAATTTTGAAGAAGGAGCAATGAATGACTTTAATTGTACATTTTTTTTGGAACCAGAGAACTATTAAGTACTCCGAGAAGCTTGAAAACTACACATATATTTTGAATAATAAAATTGAACACATATTGTATGATTGTCTATACGTTTTGAAATAAAATATGTGCAACTACAATTAAAATAATATTAGAAGATGAAGGGCTTCAATAAATAAACAAAACAATTCAATATTTTAGTGTAATTATTTTTGATTTAGTCAAACTAAAAAAGAGAAAATATAGAAACCTATTTTCTTAGAGAAAAACTTAGCTCTCAAATGACGTTTTGGACAAGGGGCATAATACATCGCCAAAGAAAAAAAAGGAGTGTAAAAATTATAAATTAGCACGTTAACGACGCGGCGCCTCAGAAGCGTTCCTGACAGCATAGGTTCGAACACCTTTCATCACAACGAATAACCTCTAGCCCCAGTTATCTAATACACGAAATGAAAACGGAAAACATCAGATATCGCGGAACGCAATACATTGGGGTAGGCTAATTAGAACGCTTAGCCGAAATGGAATGCACTTAGCTGAAATGTTGAACATTTTTGAAAATGCTCTTTTTACATACAAATTTATATAGTATAGTTACCGCTACAAATGGATGAACACAAAGTAAAACCATTCTTATATAAATAAACATTACGATTAACGTTCATTTCCACCTACTTATAAATTATAACTTAAATCAATTGAAGCTAAACAAAATTATAAAATGTTCAAATATTGTTGCATAAGTGTTAACATCATGTTTTTTTTGCAAAGACTCTTTTTCGAAATCTAAGCAGTTGAAAATTATAATGAAGTTACATTACCTTTTTTGTTTTGTCAATTATTGCCGATGACCCTCCCTGTTGCATGATCCTTTAAGTTTGAAATAGTTTCCAGATAGAATATTCTTTTCAAACGTATTATTATCATCATCAATGTTTTTCTTTTTTTAGATACCATGTTTCAATGTACAAATTATTTTTGAAAGAAAATATGTGGAGAAATAGAACATTCTAAAGATAAGCATGTGAGAACAGAGAATATAAGAGTATAAACGGAGAGTTCATAAATGTATGCAAGTTACTTTAAAATATCATGGTAATCGATGGTTAAAATAAAGTAGAAAACAAGACTTTTAGTTTTTTCAAGGTTGATTTGAAATCATTTTGCATTAATTGTTTTCATTTTCAATAGGAAATTATAATTACTTTATGTTTCATATTTTCAGTAGGAAATAATTATTGCTTCGTACATGTTAACATAGTACACTTGCCTAACTAAATTTTTTGAAACATCAAAATTAACATTTTGAAATATCGAATTAAACGTTCTAAGATTCTAAATTCAACATGTGAAACGTCAATTAATGTACCAAATCGTGTGCACATTGCATTTTGGAATCCTAGTGTATTGCGTTTCAGAACATATATGCTAAAATGGAGCGCAACACTTGAAGTGTGAATTATAGCAACATAGCTCTAAGCACTTTAACTCTCTTATCACACTACAATCCTCAAATTAAGCCCACTTAATCCGTCAATTGGCAACAAACTATTGCAAAACTTTGGAACATGTTTGATATCCGTGATATTCCTAACACCATCTAGTATCATAATCCTCATAGTTTCTACGCCAATAACACGAAAACATATGTTCTTCTCTATAAGTAGCACTTTATGTAACAAAGCTTTCAAATCAATAATCCATTATGCACTCTCTATCCAAGATTTAAACCTCGGATTTCGATCATGTCTTGTCTCAAAGAATTTAGAGCTATTTCATATCAGATAAGATTTCGAACGAAATGAGTGCATCTCGGTCGTCCAACTCGGATTTACGTCTCGGTCACTAAAATTCATTTCGGAGCTATCTCAGAATATATGCATGTCTAAAATTAGTTTTCATACATCTATACTTATAATACTAGTCGCTACCTTAATGAAAACAGTATGCACATACCTTGAATATAGCACATCCTTATCATTAGTAATATATTATTGACAAAAAATCACTCATATTATGTAATAAAAATAAATAATAAGGATTCATGAATAATGTTTAATATAATATTATATGAGATAAAGTAGACATGAAACAAACTATCACATTCTTCACTTTCATTTTTGATCATTAACTTCGATTTTCTTACACGATACAATGTCTCTTTTCTACCTTTGATGATTGTAGTGCTGTAGGGAAATCATAATTTTCTAGCTTCAAATACAAAGTCTACAACTAGAAGTAAAATATTATACGTATGATTGTAGTATTGAACTATTAGCAAACAAAAGTTTATTAAGAAGCTCACACCATAAATATTTCAAACAAACAGAAAATAACATACATGGTACAGACAATTTTCAAACACGTAGTAAAATTGGAAGAAAAGCAAAAACAAAAAAATGATGTACAAAGGAACATGGAATCAACAAATGGAAGCGAATTTCTTTATTGCTTGAAAATAAGCCTTTAGGAATAGACTATAACACCAAAAACTAAATGAAATCAGATCAGGAATCTATTTGAAACATAAAGTTAAATTAGTCAAACCCACATATTATGGACGTAAAAAAACAAGGTTAGGGAAAAACTAGAGAAAGTATCAAAAGAAGCACAATGAAATCAGATTGGAAATTATTTTGAATCAGAAACCTAAATGAAAATTAAAAAGTGAAAACTTACCAGAATCGATGTAGATTTTATTATCTTCTACGTCATCACTGCCGTATAATAGGAGAGGAAGAGTAAACGGTTAAAAAGTATAATTAAAAAGGGTTAAATCTGTGTAGGGGATGGGTTAGGCTAGTATGAAAAAAGAGTCGATTTTCTTCAAAATTCAATAACTCGGTAGATATCTCGCTATTAAATCTCAGATACCAGACGAGATACCAAAATATCGTCTGAGATTTGAGTCAGACGAGATTTCAACAGAATAGCTTGCTTCGAATTGTCCATACTTGAAACCAAGATCCTGGTCGAGATAGCGAGATTTAAAATCTTGTCTCTATCAAAGTAGTATGTTGAAAGCATTACAATCGAATTCATTGTCATTATCTGAACTCTCTGTCACTCCTGACAATACCAAAGCTTTCGTCTTCTCTTCTTTGCCTAAGAATTGGACACTTAAATCTATAAAGGTGGAACCCAGTGGACGAGGCTTCCGCACGATTGCGGACTCTGGAGAGGAAAATATCTATCCTAGGACCCCTAGACTGAGACTCATACATCTACTCCGCTCTACCTTGGTGCTTCAAACTCTTATCTATACCTCTCTAAACAATCAAGCCCTATGAATCACTATTAAAACTCATTGAACAAGCCCTCCCTCAACACCTCGTTATACACGCTTGTCTTCACATTTGATAAATTAATCAAACTTTGTATATACACCATTGAATTTACAGTGTTGTATACTGTAAAGGTAACAACTTTAACAATATGACAATCTTTGCGTCTTCGACGACCTTACATACACTGCCTTCAAATTCATAATTGATGTGTCGAGTTCATATTCCATGAAAATGAAATCCCGACCTTCATGTGAATATATATATATATATATATATATATATATATTCAAAAACAATGCGATTAATTATTAACTTGTTCTGATGGATTTTAGCAAGCCCATCCTATAGTTTTTTCACCTTCATCGCATAAGAGAACTCTCTTAAAACTTATCTGAAAGACATACTAAATAGAGTTGATGCGATAAAACATTCGTCTTACCAACAATTTTTTGTAGGCTTTGAAATTGTATTCCTCTTTCTTTAACACAACTCCATCTTCAATTCCATGTCCCAAACCATTATATATGGTGACCCATCACTGTTTACACCACCCTTAGATGATCTAGCCATTATAAACAATCTTCAAAAAAAATCAACTAGCTCTAATATAATTATACAAACGATTAGAAAATCTTTTGTTTTGGTACGCATTTACTAAGAAATTTTCCTTAAACCATGTCTAGAATTTGGATTCATCGATTACCTAACAATATCAACAAAGAGCAATAATAATATCAATCACCAACACAAACATATTGAAGAATAAACAAACATACATGAATTTAATGTGGTTTAGTCAAATCTATATACATTTATGTAACCATCAACGCATTTTTACTCACTTTCACCAAATAAGAACCAACGTTACAAACTTATTGACTTACAATAGTGGAACAACTAACAATAATTTCCACTCAAGAGCCAATTTCTGAAAGAGAATACCCAATCAGTAAAACCTCACATTCTCTTCTCATCGAATTTTTGTTTGATTATTGATGTAATTTGATTTAAATGAGGATTAGTCACCGTTCTAAAGAGAAACATGATTATCCAATAATTTATAATCATTAGGAGCCGTTGGATAACCCAAAGATTAATACGGAATATCCAAAATAATCTAAAATTGGTAATCCTATTTTGGCACCGTCAACGATCACCATTCAAAATTGGATCACCGACCTACTGTCGCCACAAATCACCAGCAAATTTTGTTCCTGCGGTTGGTTTTTTGCTTTCATGTTCTAACCTTAGACACAATTGACTACAAAATAGTATTCAAGTGACCAGTCTCTGCTTGCTGTCAATTTCTTGCGCAATTCCTTTAATTTCAAACGTCTATATCTACTTTGTTTTACCTTTGATCCACAAATTGTTTTGACCACTGCGAAGCTCTCAATCTACTCTTCGATTTAGTATAACCGTTTTCAAATGGTATAGCATTTAAAATAAAATAAAACATCACGTTGCACGTAGTAGATCTCAACATAGAACAATTGATGTTTGACTTTAATAGTCCTTTTTAAAAGCATTTGGTTACGATATGCTCAACGCTATAGATAGTTTTGGTTCACAATTTGGGATGCATCTAGGATCATTACATATGAAAACAAGAATAATAATATTTGAAGTGTTACTTGAAAATAATTTTTGAGAGATGTGAACACAATATTTGAAAGATGTGTTACTTGAAAATAATAATAATTTGAAGTGACATCGGAACATGCTTTAAAATATAAAAATGCGTTAACATTAACATAAAGTTGGATAAATGTTTAATACATTTATTAGAATTCATCATGTTAGTGATAGGAAAACATCAATGTGAATATGAGTGAATATGTGACCACTTAAACATTCAAAATACTTAGTATTCAATATCTAGTTATATTAATGTATTATGCTTTCTAGCGTTTTTTTTAAAATGATTAAAGAAGTTTTGGACGTACTTTTTTCTAGAAGAAATGAAGCGTAATAATATTTCATCACTTTCATAGTACATCGATACCAATTTTTTTTCAATAAATTTGTTTTACTTTAAACTCTTTATTATGTTATAGAATATGTTTACTTACATCACAAGAGAAATACATTTTCATTTGCCTAGAAACATGTTTCAACCATGGTTTGAGGTACCGGACGGTACCCCGAAATTTCGGTGGTACCGTACCGGTGCCGATGGTCGACGATCCGAAATCGACCCAAAAAATCGGTTTCGGTAACTATGTAAATAAAAAAACGAAATCAAATTAACAATCAAAATAAAACGTAAATTAGAGCAAAACAGATTGAAGATCCAAATTCAAATTACCTGGGCTGCTTTGGTCGAAAATCGAGGGTCGAAAACCCTAGCTTTGGTGGGAGCCGAAAGTCGAGTTGACGGTAAAATATCGAAAACCCTAGCTTTGGCGGGAGTCGAAAGTCGAGTCGATAGTAAAATCGACAGTAAAATAGCTGCGCGTTTTTCTTTTCTTTAGCAGCGTTGTTTTTTTTTTGCCCTAGCTGTTCAAGATGACTGCACGAATGGAAGTCTGTGGCTGAAGTTGTATGGGCTGTTAAGTGATATTGGGTTGTGTTGCTTTTTACAGTGGGCTGCTATTAAATGGGTTGTTATTATACTGTTGGGCTGAAATTATATTATTTAGTTCAGTACGGTGTTGTGTGTAGCTTTTGTTTAAGTGGTAACCAAATTATATAATTTGGTTAAGTGATATTGGATTGAACTTTGTAAAACTTTTAAATTTAATAAAGTTATATGCAGCTCCAAGAATTAATTTTTAAATATAATAAATTTACAATGTTGCATTTTATTTTCTTATAGACTATATTTTATATTTATCGACAAAGATAATTATTACATTTCCCTTAACAAACCATTAAAAATCGAAATCAGGACCGAAACCGAAACCAAAACCAAAACTTCCGAAATTTTCGAAATCGTCCGAAACTAGCAAAATTTCCAATGACCGAAACCGAGAACGAAACCGAGTTCTCGAACCTTGGTTTCAACTAAACTGGAACATGCTTTCATCAAGTTTTCAAGCACTGCTGAACGCAGTTCTAACTGAGAAATGCCATTCATTCAGAAGGATTGATCTTCTAGGAGTTTACTCTTTCGTAGAACCCATGAATAAATAAATTATGTATTGAATAAATTATTTTATCGGATTTAGTATAAATTATTATAGACAAATAAATAAGATTTTTTGATTCTATACTGTTAATAATTAACTAAATATTGATTTCATTGTTTGTTATAATTTCATAAATTACTTGTTAATCCTAAATAACTACCATCTCTACATATTAGGGGTACCATCTAATACTATGGATATTTTTGTAACTTCTATCAACAATAAACTTATAAAAATTCAATAAAACAATGTCCATTTGGTAATCCATCTTAAAATTTCAGGAATGCTGATTCTTGTGACATGGCATCAAAATGTGCAATTTTGAGGGTTTTTTTTCTGAAGGAAAGCATTCTTGTGAATGATCTTGTGCTTAAAGTGCTCATTTTGTTCAGTTCACCAACCATACTTGATAATTTGTTTGGTCGGTAATCAAGGATGTTTAATGAAACATCTGTCAAGTGTACTTTTTGGCATTATAGACCTTCAGAATTCACGATTTTAGTACTTATATAAATATTATATTCTTTTTATTATAAAATATAGATCTTTTTTTTCCAACATATTACTTAAATTAAAAATGCCATTAGTTTACCAAAATATCCGTGCTACTATCTTTTACAGCATTATCCTAGAATTCGTCTTAAAAGATCAGACGATGAGGAATATGGTGTGCGTTCTAAGATTGTTGTGGTTAAAGAGGTAACTGCAGCTTACCAAACTCTTTTCTGTCTTTTACTAGTTATCCAACTGGTTAGGCATATTTTTGGTTCTATCATGTTAAGGTAGCACTTAATTACTTTCTTATAGGCGTGGACACCATATTCTATGAATCCCGAGACAACCCAGTATGAGGAAAGGAGGTCTAGAAATCCATTTCACGCAGACTCTTTGGCTACTGTATGTATATGTTTACATGAAGTTGCAATTTGTTTGTTTATTACATTTTTCCATGGATCTATCACCTGTCTTATTTGTATCACTATCTTACATGATGTCGGCCTAAACTATGCATCTCCCCGTTGCTGCATAGGATTTGTAATTTAGGTGGTTTGTCTATTTTTTATTATCTTTCCTTAATCTTACCTTGTTGCACTAGAGTTACGTTTCTTAATAGATATATAATAGCATGTGGTAAGCATAGTTGTCAAGGCGAAAAAGCTCCAAGCTCTCGCCTAGCGCTTTTTTGCGCCTAGGGCTTTTTTGGACGCTTTGAGCATCATTTTTCTGTTTTTCAGCAAAAAATCCGCACTTAGAAAATGCACTAAAACTCAATTTTTGACTTCAAAAAATTGCATATAAATGCAATATTGAGAATTAAATATCATACGATCATCATAAAGCAAACTAAGAAGGCACGGTCATTCAAAGTCGAGCGGCTGTCGCAAAAGTCGGGCGGCGGCAACGATTTTGAATGGTTTTTGTTTTGTTCGAGAACGATGTATTTTATGTTCGATACTAAGCAAGATTGAAAGAACACTTTTTTGTTTGTGGTTGGATTTTGGAATGCAATTGGGCTCTATATTGGGTCAAATGCTAAAATTTTATTTTCTCCTCAATAATACCGCACAAGGCGCGCTTTTTCAGCGCTGCACAAGTCGAGCGCTTTGGCGCCTTTGGGGCTTTTTTAGCGCCTTAAGTATCGTTGTTGCTTTGAAAGGTAAAAAAGCCCCAGGTTGGCGCCTAGGGCTTTTTGGAGCCTAGGCACGTCTAGGTGAGGGCTTTAATAACTATGGCGGTAACCTGTTTATCTGGACATTAGTCAGTTAATGCACTTGATATTGCTATATCATTCGAAAGGAACAATGCAGATACTAGCATGCTTAAGCATGATGTTAATCTTGAACTCCGAACTATTACTAACTAAATATCTCAAAATTTTGTCCTGTTTCCGTTCAAAACATTTTTTAAAACATTGACTCTGATAGAAAGCAATTAAACTAAAATCCATTTTTCTCCAAGTGATGCAATGATTGTATTTAATATTTCTACTACATCTGCATTTCCTTAAGTAACAAATTTGAATACTCATATCAGATTACAATGTAAGTGAAGTTTTGATGTGCTAACACTTTACAAGCCCGGGACAAAATTAATGGAAATACAGTTCTTGGAAAAGCAGAAAGTGTGATGAGAATTTGTTTTTTATTTAATAAATTTCTTTTAATAATAAATATTGTTTAAGAAATGTAATACCTTAGAAGCCGGAACAAAAATAAGTGAAAAGTACAGTTCTTGAAAAAGCAGAAAGTGTGAAAGCAGATGCAAATTTGTTTTCTATTTAAAAAACCTTTTAATAATAATTTTTTTAAAAAAAAAATGTATAAATGGCAGTTTTTTTACCCCTCTTCCTTCTTGCATTCATTTTCTTTCTCCTCTTCTTCTATTTTCATTTCTTCCTCTATTAATCCTACCTAAACAAATTACAAATGTATCATTTAGAACTCTAATATATTCTTCACCAACATTGATATTTGATTTCCTAAAATTATTTGCAAAAATCAAAACACAACCTATACGCCCTCACACTTTAATTTGTCAGGGGAGAGTGACCACCACTGAATACTGACTGGTTCCTTCCTAATCACAAGATTTACCAATCTTATGGACTGAGTTGAATCTGTATGAATAGATAAATATCCGTTTTATAAAATAAGAAAATGCATGCAATTTGGACTAAGTGTATATTAGAAAAAAAATCTAACCCATTAAACACTTAAAATTTTCAACATCATCTTACTGAATAAATATGTGCCTCTATTGTCTTCAGAAGTATTACTTTCACTCATCAAAGATTCGAAGTGTGATTACATACTTGTACAACATTTCAGCTTAATCATTCAATTTGGACTTCAATTATAATTTTTTGCAATTAAATGCAAAAATGAAAAGGCAAAAACATAACTTGAAGTAAATCGTGTTGCTACGAAGGAAAACCAGTGTTTTCTCTTTGATCTTTAATTTAGTCTTGTTCATTACCTCGTAAAATATAATATAACAAAAGAGTATATTAATAATCCTGCTGGCTTGCCCTGTTGAAAGTCATGTAGTTGAGTAACAAAGTATTACTAGTTCGAGTTTCGGTAGCAATGGTGGGCTTAACGCCTGTGAAGTATCCTGAGTACGTGTTGAGCATTTATTTAGTCCACACTTTCTCAGAGTTTAAAAGCAAAACTTGGTTCTTCGGTTATTTGAAAAAAAAGTTTATATTAGTAAGAAAAAAAAATCCAAACCACGAACACTTTATTTTAAACATCATTTATTTTGTCTTAAATGCTACTAAATAAATATTTGTTTGTATCATCTTAGGAGGTATGACTTTCACTTATCAAAGATTCAAATTGCAATTACATACTTGTATTATGTTTCAACTTAATTATCCAGTTTGGACTTAATCGATTATAAAATTTTGCAGTTAAATCCCAAAACCGAAGGGAGTAAACACAACGTTAAGTAAATTGTATTGGGGTGAAGGGAAACCAATGTTTATTTTCCACCGGTCTTAGATTTTAGTCTTGTTCACAACCAAAATGTAACTGTATATATTCATATATTAGGCTAGTTCTCGGTGCGTAATCTTTTGGGTCCTTGCAAATCGGGAAGCCTCAGTAGTTTTGTCCTTTTTATGTTATGTTTGGTTGCTTCTATTAAGTTGTTTTGGCTGGTCATCCGCATGGTCTGTGATTTGTTGAATATAATTTAGAGCCACTAATTAAGATGGTTTGATGTTGCCTTTTTTTTTTTTTTTTTTTTGGCAGAGTATGTGTACCATAGTAGAGGAAATTGGTCAATATATTGAAAAAAGAGACTCTCAATTGCAAATCAAGGCAAGTGTAACTGCTGGCAATTAATAATTCTTTTTGAGATTGAATCACTAACTTTTGCAATTTACATTTTCTTGAAATTTCGCGTTTCCAATTGAAACTACGCAATAATTTAAATTATTATTATATCTGATTGCTTCTACTTATCATAATAGCAGTGCCTTTTCTGACAAGTAGCATTCATTTGAGCATGTTATTATTAGTGACAAAAAGAACTGTGGCCTAACTATCATTGAAGGTCGTCAAGTAAAAGAAACATATCTATTGGCTTGCTACATGAAACTTCATGGTTATAATTTTTTTAACCTTAATACGAGACTTTCACATTATTTGAACTAGAAATAGGAACTATAAGCTACAATTCGATCTTATGTGTTTTAACTTCATTCTAATTACCGGGGTGCACATAAAAATTGAGAATTTAACATTGAAAATGGAAAATATAATACCTTGGATTTACGATTTAGTTAAAGGGTGAAGCAATATCTCATATTCTCTATACGTGATTGTAAAACCTCTGTTGTCACAACGATTTGGTGCAATTTTGTTTCAATGTTCTTAATTTTTTTTAGTTTGTAAACTTAAAAAAACAGTTTCAGAATAAAAATTTGAATCATGTATTAATAAAATAAAATAAAATTACCTAGTAGAATTCCATTTGAAATAAAACTAAGCGTGACAAATTTGATTTTCTATAAACAACAATTTTTCTAATTGTTTTCTCTTAAAGATGTTTATATCATCGAAGTGTTATGTGTTACATGTAATGTGAATATGAAAAGCTGTAAAGTATCGTTATGAACAGATAATCATAAATAAATGAATTTCATGCCTTTCTAATTCCAGGTTTAAAAAATAGTAACTTTGACGTTGTTCTATATACATATGTGTGTATGCATTTTGTTTAACATTCCTCAAAATAAATTTAAATAAAATAAGACTTTTTGAATTGTAACTCAAGTCGTTATCACAAGTAAAATACCAAATACTCTATATTGATTCTTTTTTGAAAAAACTAATTTCACTATTTCTTTTGTCTCATCTAAATATTGAAAAGTAAATTAAAAAAAAACCGAAAATTAAAAGAATGATCAAATTGGGTTTTATTATAATAGATACGCTTGCATTGTATATAATGCAAGCCGATACTGTTAAAGTGTAACAAAATTTGGCTTGCACTATATATAATGCGAGCAAATCGTGTTAAGATATTATTGAAACTGTCATGCATTATATAATGCAACCAAATGTCGATAAAGAACTATAAATATTGGCTCGTACTCTATATAATGCAGGCCAATACTGTTAAATTATAATAAAAATTGATTTGTGTTATGTGTGTGTGTAAAATATCTGAGCGTGTAATGCAAGCAAATCCTGGTAAATTACCCTGAAACTTGTGTGCAATGGATATACATAAATAACTGTAAATATTGGCTTGCACTATATATGATGCAATCTTAATCTCGTCGAAGTACAATAAAAATAGGATTGCACCGCACATAATCTAAGTCAATCCGCTCCATTCAACCTTCTTCATTCTCTCCTTTGCCATTACCTATCTTCATTCTCACTACTTATGCAACATTATTTATCTTCTCTTTAATTTTATCGTCATTTTTTCCCTTCCTATCAAATCCAGTCTCTTGCTCTTCAATTATAATTTCGAGAATCCTAATCTGAATATAAAAATCTGAATATAAAAGACATGAAAAAAAACGGGATGAAGATTCGATAACCGTTGCTAGTGATTTGGAGGCAAATGGAAAGCTGAGTTTAGGGATTGATTCAGGAGAGAAGAAGAGCGGAAACCAAAAAAAAAAAAAAAAAACCTTTCCCAAACTAGTGACCCATTTTGTATGTTGAAAAGAGATTGGGACTTGTAATTTATGTTAGAAGGAAAGGTGAATCAGCAACTCATTTTCACTATACAGATACACATAAATTATGCAATGAAATTTGACCTGAAACAAATTGATGTAGCAAATCTAGTTTTTATGAGAAATACGATAGACAAATGAATGAAAGAATAAAATAAGAAGTAAAGTTAACTTTTATGTTAAATAGTTTACTATTATTTTATGCGCTTTCTCACATGCTTTTTTAACTTCAAAATTTTATGTATTTACATAATATAGAAATATTAAAAGATGGAAAATTTCGTTAAGAGCTGAACTAATAATTACAAACAAATGAATTTCATAGCTTTTAGAGGTCAAGATTAAAAATAGTAACTTTGACTTTGTTTTATATACATGTGTGCGTGTATGTGTGTGTTTATACATATGATTTGAATTTTAACCTTCTCAAATTATTTATTTATATTTACATTAAAGTTTGGTTTAAACATAATTTTATGTATTTAATATTTTGTTTTTAAACTTTATACTTAATGATGTATTTTAATAAATATGTAAACCATAGAAATATTAACTCATAGGTTTGAATTTGTAATGCATCTACTTTATTCACAAGTTTTCATTTTTTGCATTTCTAGTCTTGTTAAGTATAACTTCATTTTCGTGAGCTTTTGGATTTTCCTTTTTTTATCGTAAATTTTGTAAAGGTAACCATTTGTTTAGTTTATTTTTTGATGTGAAATTTTAATGCTTTGTTAGAGGTCCTGTTTTGTAATAGAAATAATTCTACTAAATAATGTTGCATTTTATAGGGACTTTATTATCTTATTTCTTGATTTTAATGTCGTAAACTATGATTTTTATTTTCAAGTTTTCATTGTTCGTATAGTATGACTCATTCTTTTAAGTTAAAAATTCTGAATTATTCACAAAACTCGAATTCATAGTTAAATTAAATACTTGAGTTTCAAACTCATTGAACTTTTGAATTTAACATTTAGTTTATGCAATTTGAGTTCACTATCTTAATTTATATTTTTAGCTTTTTAATTTATTTGTGGTATTATTTCAACTATTTTCAAAATTGATTTCTTTTTGTCAAAAATATTAAATCGTGTTCTAGTGAAAATTTACATCATCTGCTAAGTGTAACTCGAATTATTTTTTGAATTTCAAACTTTGTTAAAAATCAAAATTTACGCTTTCGTGTTTTTGTTTCAACTTTCCTTTACAAGTCGATCCTCTCCCATCCCACTTCCTTTTTTGCTAAAAAACCTTTCGAAATGAAATGAATTTTGTAACTTTCGAAATGAAATGAATTTTGTAGATGCGTTGTACTCATTAGCGAAATCTCTGTGTAAAATTTTGAATCTTTTCGAATCATTTAACTTGTTCTAGCTCACAAGTCAAAATGAATCATCCAAAATGAATCATTCAAGTGTCGATTTGAAATATAATTTTGAATGGACTAAATATTACAAAAGATTCACATAGATGGTCTCACTAATGAATACAGCATGTCTAAATAATTCATTTCGATTTAGAACTTCTTCACAAAAAGATGGAGGGGCTGAGGGGAATTTATATTGAAGGGGATCTAGGTTTCCCATATATATTTAAAATACAGAAAATACAGACAAGTGGCACGTGCAATGCACGTTTACATAAAAAATAGGTAGAAAAATACTTATGGATATAAAAACGTTTTTGGACATATTTGTTAAAATTTTATTTAATATATTATTGTACAAGACTATACGACAAATTGCTAAAATTAGTACATGAACATAACAATGCATGAAAGGTTAAAGATGAGTATTTTTTGATTGAAATGAAAATTGTTATCGTTTTTTTAAATCGAGTACTTGAGTGGAAATACATAGCGTATGTGTGTGTGTATGTATCATATTGCATGTCAATATATGTTCAGCAGTTCGAATCACGCTTCGTAAATTTTGATCATGCGACCTCTCAAACCAATGTCGAAACGCGTAACCACCGGGATGGTGGTGCTGGACAAAATTGTTATATTTTATTGTCTTATGTTTTTTACATGCATGTTAATTTTTTACATGATTACTTTATAAACCTTCTCATGATTTTTATTTGAAAGTTTGATTGATTGCTATCTCATTCCTACTTTGTAACTAACTTTTCCTTTTCATTTTGAATTTTATTTCTATTTTTGTTTGTTAGTTTGGATTGATATTTCCATTTTGAATAAGGAATATTTTTTAAAGTTCATGTTGACACAAAAATATGTCACCAAATTTATTATAGCTATTAATAAATGTCATTAAAATTCTATAAACCATATAGTTTGAAGTTATTTCAAAATTATACAGCTTCGCAAAAATTTATAACTAAATTTTTTGTTCAAGATTGGAAAGGAAGTATAAAATTTCTATAAGTAACATCAACTTCCTACTTTTAAAATCAAAACAAAAAATGGATAGTATATATTCTTAGCTATGAACAATTTAATTTTTTGTATGAATGATTAACTATGAAAAATATATTTTTAGAAATATATATTGTGATATTATGATTATAAAATAAGCTGTAAATTTATGATAAAAATCATTTTTGTTTGAGTTGTAACTCGAATCCATGACCTTAAGATAAAGAGTTTACTTGTTAAAGCGGAATCGAACCTGTGACCTTCATAAGAAAGAAGATAACGTAGAGAAAATTTGAAAAATAAAATCACATTTACACAAAAAAAGTGACACTAAATGTATTACAATATATGTGTGCGCGTGTGTATATATATATGTGTGTGTGTGGCACACACACATACACATACATACACATATATATAAGAGGAAGAATACACTGCACCCCATCCTACACCTTTACATAATGCTACATCATTCGATAGTAAATGAACCTTTAAGGATGTTCAATCTACAACAAGAGTATCATGTCCACCAAAATGTGATCATTTTGAAATTTCTAACATGTTCAAAATGTTAAATCAGTCGAAACATTTATTTTAACCGTCGATTTAACATGTATTTTTGAATGTTTTAAGATCATCCAAAATACAAATTTTTTGTGGAGATTACTTTGAGACATGTAAGAACGCATCTACAAATTTTCGTTCATTTTTGAACTAATTAACTCAAAAAATTTCTTTTGGACGAGAGAGCGGAATCCTCCCATCCTCCTCTCTCTCCACACACGCGTGGGAGGGATCTAGATTTTCCATTCTTTATGCACCCTATCATCCTTCCACTGTCTTTTTGTGTAGAATTTTTTCTAAGTTCAAAATCTTGTAGAGAAGTTATATTCATTCATACAAAAATTTAAATTGTTCCATAAACTTTTAAACTCTTCAAAATTACATTTCAGTCCACGGTTGGTATAATTATTTCCAATGGTTCGTATTGACTTGCAATTTTGAATGAGTTAAAATCTTTTGAAATGATTCAAATTCCTATATAGATGATTTCGCTAATAAATATAACATGTATACAAACATTCTACACCATACAACATTAGGCCTACGATGTTGTATAGTGCAGAATGTTGTTCTACTAAAAGCCAACACGTCCAGAAGATAAATGTTGCAGAGATGCGTATGCTGCGATGAAGCCGTTGTCATACAAGAAGAGATCGAATTAGAAATGATGATATATGTGATAAACTTGGAGTAGCACCAATTGAGGAGAAGCTAGTCCAACACCGCTTAAGATGGTTTGGACATCTCCAACGGAGGCCTTCCAAGGCACCTGTGCGCATTGAAATTATAGGCCGCGTCGAATGCTCAAAGAGAGGAAGTAGTAAAAATGGACTTGAAGAAATGAAATATATCCGAAGAACTGGTGTCGGACATAAGCACGTGGAAGTTAGCGATTCACGTACCAAAACCATAAGCTAGGAGTTTTTTGCTTAAGGTTGACTTATGGGTAGTGTTATAAGTTTTAGATTATATAACTAGTGAATAGAAGCTTAAGACGTAGTGTTTGATTTTCGGTCAATATTACTATTAGTACCATTATTACTATTAGTATTATTATTATCACCATCATGAT
Organism: Allium cepa; assembly: GCA_030765085.1. Lineage (NCBI taxonomy): Eukaryota > Viridiplantae > Streptophyta > Magnoliopsida > Asparagales > Amaryllidaceae > Allium > Allium cepa. Next base: position 104,354,499 of record CM060937.1, on the reverse strand, counting down.
TTTTTTATTTTTATTTTACTTAGTTATTATTATTATTATTATTTATCTACTTATTTGACTTTATTTTAGTATTATTATCATGGTTTTTATTATTATTACTGTTGTTGTTATGACTTTTAAGTTGACTTTATCTTTTAGTTTTGGGTTCCATCTCTAGCCGACCCTAACTTGTTTGAGAATAATGACTTAGTTGTTGTTGTTGTAATCAAAAATTTGTTGCACAAAAAGACAAAAGGGGGGATGAGCAAGGGATTTAAAGGATGGAGATCTAGTTCCCTCTCCTATAAATATCCACAAATTTTATACAGAAATCCTAACTATTATATGCATGACTTTTGCACGTGTATCACACATGCCAACATACAAGTAGTATATTACCATAACCCACCATGTGCTTAGTTTGTTTTTAACAATTATCCATCTGATACAATTTCCATATTATTGCTCTTTTTCTACTGGAACCGGATATTAATATCTGATATAATGGTATGGAACTCTTGGAATAGGAGTAATACTGTGGAATTTGAATATTACTTGCTGTTCTGTTTGCTATGATAATTTGATTTTGGATTAGTAAAATTTGTAATTTTGTGTTAATATTTTAGCCTGCAGTGAGTGTGATAATATTTCAATATATTATCAAAGTAATTGAGATCGATTTCTTACCTCGACATACATTATATAAAGGTATTCATTCCTTTATTCTTTGGTTGGTGCATCTGGTCTATTATATGACCTTTTAATTTTTGCTGCAGAAACCTTAGACTGGTCGCTTATTCGAGAATCATTGCTCTCTAAGCTCTTGGTAAATTTACCTTTTAAATACCATATGAACATGATTTTAATGCCATGTAGTCTCTACAGTGATGCAAGTATTTAATGCTTGATTAGGTTTAATTCGAATTCTTCTGCACTTCAAATTCATAGAAATATATCATTGTAAAGTTTTATTGCAAACTGCAGCAGTCTTTTGCTTTCAAATTGAAAACTTTGCATTTCAGTATAGATATCATGGTAGAATCGGAAAACTACTGAAACTGGCCTCAAATGATATGTTTATGCACACAGCACTTTACTGTTTCTAGTGTGTTGGCTTACTGTATATAAAAAACCATATGCTAATATATTTAATTGACAATAAACTTTATTCTGAAGTTTGAATAACTGCAGATCATATGTTAACAAGTTCCATCGATGAGGAAAATAATAATATTGAGGAAAATAATAATAATCAAGAAGTTTTTGTTTGAACTCTAGGGATCAAGAAAGCTGAACTTCAAGTTTTTTGTCAGAGATTGCTTGTCGGTTATATATAAGAGATGCAACCAGCTCACCGGCATCAAGTTAAGGGATCTCAAATGTACATCCAGCATGTCTGGTTCAGCGAAAGCTGCTCAGGAATGCACTATTGCATTGGCATATGTAGTCACTGAACAAAAAAGACAATGTTATACTGCAATGCAAAAATTATTTACCCTTGTAAGTTAATCAACCGCAAATGCAATCCTCTTCTTGTTACCTCTAATTTTGAACTTGTGATAATTTCAAGATTATGGAGCTTGATGAGTTAAAAAATGAAGCAGATCTAAAGGGAATAACTTCTAGAGCTGATGGTTTGAGGTAGCATATTGCTTAATACTTATTTATAGAAATACACACATTTTCGGTTCTTGAACATGCAATCCGGAAACTATTACAGGTCTCCTATCATGGACATAATATTAGATGACCTAACTTATGTTAAAGATCATCTGTCCCCTTTTCTCGAGGTAATCAAGATTTCTTATTTTTCCGTCTACTTTATAATTACGACCTTACTGGCTCAAAATTTCGATTCCTTTTCAATCTACCATAACCTTGTATCATTCTCTTGTCAACTGATTACGCTCCAAACCAAATGAACAAAAATGGACGATATCTGATATTCAATAATCATCATCCATATTAAATTTGATAATTTTCAGGTCCTTTTCCTTTTTCCTTTCCTTTTTCCTTTTTTGAAATCATTCACATGGTCTTCTAGAGGCAGATCATCTTTTTAGATGAACATTTATTCATTGTATCAAAATACAATTTGATAAGAGACTAATTAATCAAATATATTAAACTGCAGTTATTTCACAGAGTTAACCATTACAAAAAACCCTCTACTATGAAAAGATAAATTATACGTGCATGACCTCCATATCTTTAACTTTCTGTTAGATATCCTGCAACAAGCTATCTTGTTCAAACTTCAAAGTTCAAACGCAATCTCGTACGCATTGAGTTGCTGCTTGTTATCTTAATATTCGACTTAAACAAGGAAAGAATTATGTCTGATCATTTGTCTTCAAAACCAACCAATGTTATCTTCTTAAAAGAATCGACTCTAATGGTGCTGATTACAATATAACACTAAGTTTCCCAGTAGTTAAAATTACTGAAGCCTACAAATTGTTTTTGTTTTAAAAAGACTAAGATGCAGATGCTTACATTAATTCTTGAGGACAAAAAGCAACATTACAAGGCACAAAGTACCTATGTTTTGTTTACTAGTGGTCTTTACACAATTTTTTTCTAAATTTTTACTCATCTCAACTTCCCTACTAATGGCCTGCACGATTTAGTGAAATTAGATCTCAACCGTAGGATTAGACTTGATCCAGGCGCCTGACGTATGTATAAACGAATGTGATGCCTTACGATTGGGACTGCCGAAAGTATGAGTATCACGCTTCCACACTTGGTTGCCATCTATTACAAAATATGTCAATTATTCTGTTCTTTTAATTAGCATGTAGCAGAACATTGCATCTTTACGTAGTATCCTACTTCTATTGTAGGCTCCGGAATTCCATTTCCTGAAACTAATGCAATTGTTAACATTTTAGTTTTTTTAGCATGGTTTCTCATAGCATATTTTACATTAGTTATGTCACAGTTAATTGTTTTCTTAGTAAAATCATCAATTCTATAAATTCAACATGTTAAATTTGACTTACATACGGCAAAAAAATTCATCTATATTTGTCCGTTTAGCTCTTTGATTTCTCTTATATTTATCTGTTTTTTCAGAACGAATATTCAGCACGATGCAACATAGTTGGTCTACCCACTATGTGATAACAAATAACTTTTAGTTTGTTATTTGCTTATCGCGTAAAATGACACTACTTCATCTCTATTTTATCCAATCTATGTCAATTCAGTCTGTTATGTCTTCTATTCTTCTCAATCTGCTTGTATTATTGATCCTAGGTATTTAAAAATATGTTTTCGTTAATAATTTGATTTGGTAGCTTTATCGTATCACTATCCCTTACTTCTATAGTATATTCGCTTTTCAAATCTTTAGATTCTAGTACATTTCTCCATTTTTCTAGTTTTCCCTTAACTTTTTCTATCAAGGTGTCCAACATACAAACGTTATGCACCATGATATATCGTCTTAATTTTTTTTAACTTCATCTAAGATCAAAACTCCGCCTGTATAGTTTTATATGCAGCCCGTCCAAAGGCAAGATAAAGGAGGAGGGTTGTGATAGACTTGACGAGCCAACATAAAAATCATAGTCTCTCTTATGGAAATAAACCTTATTATATTTTGTTGGGACGTAACTCTCATAGCGATGCGCCATATCAAGGCTGGGGTATGGTGATAAATAAGCAGGGGTTGGATCGTCACTCCCTTAGTGGCATGCCATATCCAGGCTCGGGTACGGTGAAACATATAAGGGCTGGGTCGTCACTCGCTTAATGACACACTACATCGATGCGTCGAGGAAGTGATAAATAGCAAGGGTCCTCGCACTTTACTCGGCGGGTGCGAGGGTCAAAGAAGCTAGTCGATGAAAGTATGATTCAATTAGGTGGTTGGAATGTAGGGTTCTTAAAAGGAAAGTTAAGAGAGATAGTTGATACTATGACTAGTAGATATGTAAATATCTTATGCGTTCAGAAGACCAAATGGACGGACCAAAGTGCGAAGGAGGTGGAAAACACAGACTTTAAGTTATGGTACATGGAAAAAGAACAAGATAGATATCTTAATTGACAAAAATCTTAAAAATGAAGTGCTCGACGTTAGGACATAACGAGACATGATCATTATAGTCAAGCTAGTAGTTGGCGATGTGGTTCTGAACGTCATTAGTGCCTATGCCCCGCAAAAGTAAAGCAGCCAAAAGGAATTCTGGGAAGAGCTAGATGTCATGCTTAGATGTGTGCATAGTGGCGAGAAACTTTTGATAGGAGAAGATTTCAACGACCATGTTGGTACAACTAGAAGGAGAAGAAATATTGAATTTCGTTATTGCTTATGACCTCATGATAGCTAATACCTTTTTTAAAAAGAGACAATGTCATTTAATTACTTTCAGTAGTGGTCGACACTCTAGTCAAATTGACTTTGTGACAAACGAGCCTGTGTAAATTGCAAAGTCATACCTGGAGAATGCGTCGTCTCACAACATCAGCTTTTGATATCTGAGTTTCGTGTTCGGATACATGTTCGACAGAACAAAGGATCCAAGATTAGTCGGACGAAATGGTGAAAGCTCAAATGAGATGCCTCACGGATGTTTAAGGATAGAGTGATGGGAGAAAGGGCATGGAAAATGGAAGGAGAAACAAATGACATGTGGGATGAGATGACAACGTGCGTTCGAAAAATGACAATTGATGTGTTTGGGATAACAAAAGGAAGTAAACACGAACCTAAAGATTCCTGATGGTGGAACAGTGATGTGCAAAAGGCTATCAAAAAGAAAAAAGAATACTGTAAATGCTCATATCATCACATGAGCAAGGACGACATGCAAAAGCACAAAGCGGTAAAGAAGAACACAAAGAGAGCGGTGAGTGAAGCAATGGGTCGGGGTATGAAGATTTATATCAAAAGCTAAGTACGAAGAAGAGTGAAAAAACGTTTATAGGATAGTTAAGCTTCGCGAGAGGAAGACGAGATACTTCAACCAAATTAAATGCATCAAGTATGAGAATAATAGACTTTTGATGGAGGATGATGAGATAAAATAATAGTTGAAGAGAATACTTCGACAAGTCATTCAAAGAAGAAGGTGATAATACTACGATCGAGCTGGATGACTCTTTTGATGACATCAGCAGATATTCTGTTTTGAGAATTCAAGAGTCTGAGGCAAAGGAGGCGCTAAAACGGATGAAAGCAAGCAAAGCGTCAATGCCTGGTGACTTCCCGGTTGAGGTGTGGAAATGTCTTGGAGATGCAGTGATAGCCTGGTTAACTAAGTTTTTCAATAATATTTTCAAATCAAATAAGATGCAGATGAATGAAGGAGAAACATATTACTTTCAATCTTCAAGAATAAAGAAGATATTCAAAATTGCACAAACTATAGAGAAATTAAACTTATAAGTCATACAATGAAGTTTTGAAAGAGTCATTTAACATCGATTAAGAAGGATTACAAGCGTTTCAAAAACCAATTTGGTTTTATGTCTGGGAGGTCGATCACAGAGGCGATTTTCTTGATAAGACAACTTATGCTGAGATTTAGAGAGCAAAAGAATGATCTACACATGATATTTATCGATTTGGAGAAAGACTGTGACAAAGTACCGAGAAAGGTTATGTAGTGAGCTCTGCAAAACAAGAGAATCCCATCAAAGTACGTTACCCTTATCAATGATATGTACGATGATGTTGTGACTACTGTCATAGCAAGTGATAGTGAAACTAGCGACTTTCCCATTAACATAGGTTTACATCAAGGGTCAGCTTTGAGCCTCTATATTTTTGTTCCAGTGATGGATGAGGTTACGAAGGACATACAAAGTGAAATTCCTTGGTGTATGCTCTTTGCTGATGATGTTGTGCAAATTGACGAAAATAGGAAAGAGGTTGATGACAACTGGAGTTGTGGAGCCAGACTTTAGAATCAAATGGTTTTAAGCTTAGCAGAACTAAAACAGAGTATATGAAGTGCGAGTTCAGCGGTGTCAGGTCAGAGGATGAAGATGTCACTCTGGCCGGATAAAGTGCTCAAGGAATCTTTTGATATTTAGGATCAATATTGCAATATAATGGTGAAATTAATAAATATGTTAGTTTTAGAATTCGATCGAGATTGGTGAAATGGCGACTAGCGTCTGACATTCTCTGTGACAGGAAAGTCTCATAAAATCTTAAAGAAAAGTTTTATAGAATAGCAATCAGACCTGCGATGTTGTGTGGTGTGAAATATTGACCTACTAAATGATAGCACATCTAGAAGATAAGTGTAGTAGAGATGCGTATGCTGCAATGGAGCGGTGATCATACAAGGCAAGACCGAATTAGAAATAATGATATACGTGACAAACTTGAAGTAACATCAATTGAAGAGAAGTTAGTCCAACACCGCTTAAGTTGGTTCAGACATCTCCAACGGAGGCCTTCCGAGACACTTGTGCACATTGAAATTATAGGTCACATCAAATGCTCAAAGAAAGATAGAGTCGACCAAGGTGACATGGGAGGAAGTACTAAAAAGGGACTTGAAGGATTGGAATATATCCGAAGAGTTGATGTAAGATAGAAGCGCGTGGAAGTTAGCGATCTGTTATAAGCTTTAGATTATAAGACTGGTAATATGAGCGTAAGACGTAGTGTTTGGCCTTTGGTCCCTATTATTATTGGTACTATTATCACTATTATAATTATATATATATATATATATATATATATATATTTTTATTAATTATTATTATTTAATTTTTTTAATTATTTTACTTTATTTTATTACCATTATCATGGTTTATTATTATTATTACTTTTAAATTGACTTTGTCATTTAGTTTTAGCTTCCATCTTTAGTCGACCCTAACTCGTTTGGGAATAATGACTTAGTTGTTGTTATCTAAGATCAACACAGATAGATAAGGACGTAAAATCAACTCATAATGTAACTCTATCTTTATCGAAAACTCACTAGTGTCTCTACATGCAAACCGTACTTTATTTTAAATTTTTGCACATATTTGAATTAGTTTCAGTTAACGCGTTGAAATTTTCTTTTTTTACTTGGTGCCTGCCAAATTATTTCTATTAACATTCTATCATATTTTTTTTCTTCTAAATATACAAAGATCATACATGGATCTAAGGGAATGAAATTGTTTGATTAATCACCACTAATAAAACCAATGCAGAGTAAGAAGCACCAATCCGATAGGTGGATTAAGCCATTTAAATCCATGTATTTAACAACATTTTACTAGCTTCACTATGAGAGGTTTACTAGCGACACAAAACTCGGACAACATTCTTACAATAAATGGAGCAATTACCAATAGTCTTGTTGTAGAAGAACCCAATTTAAGAAATATTTATCATCGTACAATATCTTTACTAATAGTTGTAATAACTTTGGTGTCATATTTTTTGGTATCAATGTGAACTACCGAAAATGCCAATCTACAAAGATTATTAAATATTAATACTTTTGGTGTCACATTTTTTTCCGAACAAGCTAAACATATACAATTTGTAAAAAAACAATTTACGCGCGAGGTGTACATCTCATCATCATGCGCAAAGCGCGTGCCATAATGCCCGTACCATGATTTGTATTGCATTTGGTTAAGACCAATCTAAAACCTGTAACTTGCATCACCATCGTTTGACGCTAGGTGAATGCGGTTAAATAGTCATTCCCTTAGATCTTGCTTCAGGCACTAACGGTCGACTATCTAGTGGGAATCAGTAGGCTCCCATCGGTCGATCACTAGTTATGACTAGTTGATCGATTCCTCGTTGTAGCTTAAAAGCTAACTATTCCCTACACTTCTCTTCTTTGTTTGTATCTCAACTAAATCGTGCCAATGTCATAACATGCGATGTAATATCACCATATCAAAATCGAAGTATCAACATTTTGTTCGTAATTCGAGCATTCAACCATAATGAATAAATGTTATCAAATACATTCATTGCACTAAGGCATACTTTGGCCACATAAATAAAGTTAAGCACTAATCCTATTCGCAAAGCTTTAAGATGCCATAACTCATAAAGCGTGTATCCAAATCTACATTTGTTCTTCTAATCTACCCAATCATAGTACACTCGAGAGAGAAGGGAAAATCCATGTAGATGAAACATTCAAGTTATTATGAGTGACTCTCAAACATCACCTAAAATATAATAATAATATATTTTATAAACATAAACCCATATATACACATGTTCACCAATGCTCACAAAGTTAGCAGAATATAACCACATAATAATAACTATAATATCGAATTTAATATAAAGCATCAAACACCATGTTGATACATTTTCTTTAACTGTTTACACCACTCACGACTGTTTACACCACTTACGAATCATATTCAAACATTTGAGCACTTACGATCTATTCGGTAGGTTACCAATACTCCTATAATTAGAGGGTCACTCCCCATTTGAGCCCTAAACACTCGTCTGCATCTATTAACCCATGACTCACCGATCTTCGAACAAATCACCTTATCAGGCACTATTGGCTGCATTTCACCTTACTTGCACACATAAGTCAAGCACTTCAACATTTCTTGCATGCATTCAACACGCACTATGCAGCAACATCGAACATCGTCCAGTTAACGCTTAAATCTTTATCACACAAAGTAAACCTTCTCGCACAAATCGTTGAGCATTAACACTTAGACCCAAGAGACTAAAAACACAATTTGTAATTTTATGACCAAAACACTAGACGCTTGTATCTACCATTTGCATAAACACCTGAATTTATCGATCAAATTTACACCTAAGATCCACCGATTAAACCATCTAAATATAGTGTCATATATGCTTTTCTTCTCTTTGGGGTAATAATCATCCTAACTTCAAGGGTTCTTTCATCATTGATTAGTTGTTTGGATCACTCATCGAACTTAAACATGATCTCCTATCTGCACCTGATCATGGAGTAAATCTCTGATCATCCTTTATTAATGATGATTGTAAATGAACTTCCATGCTCACTTAAGCATTACCTCCTAAGGGCACATCCGTTTTTCATAGAACATCTAGATCTTAGAGGACACTTTGATCTCCTAGAGTCCAACTGCAAACCACTAAACATCAATTTAGATAGAGTAACACCGCTTGCATCAATCTAAAATATTACACCATCTGCTATAGGTTCACACAAACCTAAACTCATAAAATCGTTGCACCATTCAAAATAAATCAACATTTAAAACTCCAAGTAAATAAACACCCACGAGCAACCTAGTACTGTTACTCACTTGCTCGTTTTGCGCCAAAAGCTACATCTTTTCTCATGTGCTTGCAAGCATCTCAAATCCTTCGAGCAAACTCACTTTCTAGTTCGTTTAACCACTTTTTTAAATAAAATTTCATAATATAAACTACTGCATATCATCAAAATTTCAACCCAACCAGAGAATTGTTGTTTGAATCGCAAGTAGAGTTCTCAACATTACCAATAACCTTGCCCACCCGCCTTTTTAGTGCAAGGTCGACCACTTGAATAGAGAGTTGTCATTAAAATAGAAATAGTCTCGCACCAAAACCAATCTCACACCTAATTATTATTTCATTGAGCACCTGTCACAATTTCATTCATTTTCAAAAATAATAAACATCATATACGAAGCGAAAGCACCAAACACTATAATCATTGAATACACTAACATCTAGAACTTCTTGTGAACGAACACTCATCCCGCTCATAGATTGCTCTCATACCAAATATTCAAAATCAAATATCACCAAATACTAGCGTCTAAGCACGTGACAAAGGCCAAGTCAATCTTGCCTTGCAATTCTCCATGTCAACTCTCAACTTAAACCATTACTCTACAGCCACTTAATATCATCGTAAGTACCTACCACCATCAATTTACATCCACCACCACCACCACCATCGTTGATCACTCTGACCGACTTCTAGCACCTAATGATAGCATTGAAATGCTTCAAATTAACTCCACTACATCGATCTTGGTTCCAAATTATTGAAATCAACTTCAAATCTGAATAAACAAAATCAACCATTCTTGTGATCAAAATCAAATCCAAAATATACGAATCAACCCAATTCCAATCATGCTTCTCCGGATCCAATCTTAAATCATCATTAAATTCAAACTATATCAAACTAGACTAAAAAGTGCATTAAATTAGCATCTAAAGACCAAATCATTCAACTCACAAAAATGAACTTTCATGCCCACCAAAACTGTAGGAGAACACCCTTTGCCACCTTTCACCGACATGCATGCCTCTCTCTTAATCCATGCATGCATCCCGCAGTCAACCGCCTTAGTTTTGGTAGCCATCGACCAAATTCATTTCCGAGCATATATTTAGCTACAGTCGACCATGCTAACATTCTCAATTGCCTACAAGACCCTGGTTTTGACTACTTATATGGATATATAAATATTTATTGAACTACATAATATGTTATTCTCCCCTTATTTACATTTCAAGTCGCTACATGCAACTTCCATTTTAGACATGTCGTAGGATCCACAATAGTCTCAAAATCTTCGCAGATATAGCTCATTACTGACAGTTGAATTATACCCAACTTTTCTCCAAACATTCAGATTTTTGAACATTTCAAAATTATAGAGTAAACGAAAAGATTCACCAAGTACCCTAGACTTTTACTTATTTCTTTGAAATACTTTTAATGTTTGCGAACAAAGAATTGAGTGAACTTTGGTTAAGTGAACTTGCGTTCTACATCATACAGGAAGTTGAGATCAAAAGTTGGATTTAAGATTTAAAAGCAATTATTTATATACATGATTTTTGCTAATACGTTATATTATTTCATTTTAGGTGTTATTAATTAAAATAAATAATCAACTATCATTTATAAATAAACAACTAATAATTCAAATATATGTTATTTTGTATTAGTTATTATCAATCAATCAATTAATTCTGTTATTATTTTAAATACACAATTTGTGGAATAAACTCATTTGAATTACTAACATTTTCACTACAATTGGAAAGCAAATGCATAATGAATTTAAATGCTAATATATAAAGCTTAATACAAATAAAACACATGTGAACTCCTAAAGGCACAAAGACTCTTGGTAAGCAACCGAGTTCTCTATTCATGTGCATGCTTGTTCGTCATCATATTAAATCTTCAAATTCCTCCAAAAATCTTTATTTTTGGGACCAAGTCAATGGTCTCTCATTGCTTATATTTTCCATCTAAACTCATGCAACGATGGATTGTTATGTTAACATCATTGTACAACCTGAGGATCTCCTGTCATCCGGCTCTCCACAGTGGAATCTCCACTCACTGCATCCCCTCATATACTCCCTTTATGAATCAATAGAATGGGGTTTACATAATAAGTGTTTTAAGAATGCTTAAAATGCTTAGTTTACGTAGAATTTGAAGACTAGAGTTGAGTTCTGCATAATACCCACCATATTTTGCACATTGTTCATAAAGGTATTACATGCTCATCTCCTCTCTTGCAGATCAATATATTATTTGGCAGTCCAACAACACAGATAGTGATAAGGACTGACAACAAAATCCTCATTAGTTGGTTCTACATTCTCATTTTTCATAGACGAAGGGCGTCATTTAAATTTCAGTCTTGTTGTAGTGGCTCTTGAAACCAATCCGACTCTTCACTAATGGGAATTGATTTAAAGCAATGGTCTAAGAAGAATTTTGCTCGCTGTTACCAGATCAGGTCAATGTTACTATGTGCGAACCAATGGCTACTCGCTTTGAATATTTGGTTTACATATTCCTAGTCCGTATTGTTTCTTATATCAATATTCCTTGCCCAAATTCCTATAATAAGAAAAAAAGTAGCTTAAAACATTCATCCACATACAAATTTATAAAATATCTTAACCGGATCATCCCATAATAGCCATCACTGTTAATACTGTTTGTTTATTATCTCAGCTTGGTCCAGTCTTGTTTCTTTATAGATCCAACTTCATGAAATCTTTGCACAAAGAATTGTGCTTGTATCTCGATTGCTTCATGGTCAAGACATGTCCACTAGCATCCATAAAATTTTCTGTCACTTATCTCTAAATGCCGTCTTTTTTGAGTTCAACCAAATTCCTCTGCATCCAATCTTCCAAATTCTATTCAGTGCAGAAATTGCAGAAAAAGGAAGAAAGAAAAGAAAACCCAGATAGCATAATTGCTTAACATTAGCCATTTGTTTGATAGAGGTTTTGAGTGAAGTTACGATTTGGATGAAAGAATAAAATTTGGAATAGAGAATTTATGGAAATCTGATGCATACGAACTTTCCATTTCCCAAGTTCGACTGGCTTGGTTGTGCAAGGTGATGTAACCATAAATCTTATGTGACACAGACTTGTGTCTGATGTAAGACTTGTCAAATTTGTTCACCGTTCGATTATTTTGTCCAAAGACCAACCTTTATCAGGGAGCATTATTGACCTAAGCATCAGAGGTGAATCAGCTAGTTCCTGTGATGACTTTTCTTCGCATGTCTTTCTAGATTGTTTTGGCCTCTAAATGAGCATTGAACAATCAATGCAACTATCAGATGATTGTCGAAAAACTGTATACTTTGTTTGCTCCATCTCGAAACAAACTACGGCATCAGCACGCTAAATTGCTAGCTGATTATAGTTCCTATTGGAATATTGTACCATTTCATATTACTTAACCTACATAGCTGATTGTATCTCCTGTATTACATATTGCTTCAATGTATGCCTTGCAAATCACAGGAAATCAAGCTCTTGGTTTTGTGTGGTTATACCCTCTTTTTTTTTTATGTCAAGCAGCAGCAGCCTTGTTACCAGCCCATGATTTTCACTAACATAAGTTGTAACTTAAAATTTACAGGTTTTCTCTGAGCCTAAATGGAAATTGGAGGTGATATTGCAGTACTTTTCAAAGTATTGCCCGAAGGTATAGTTTCTTGTTTTACTTACATATGAATTTGTTTTTTCACCATATGCAGGATGTATGGTCATGTAATCATAGTGCTAATCGTATGGAAAAATACAATACTGATTTTGATATAGCATTATAATGCATTTCCCTTGTTCAGAACGCTATATATACAATCTAACCTTGATATTTTATCTATATTTATTTAGACGTATGTTTGCACTAGGAGAAATGAATCACCAAAGAATGTAACTATTGAGGATATGTTGAACTACTTTATGTCAGCTGCAAACTTAAAAGTCTTTGCCAAAAAAGTTGCCTTAGAAGATGTTCTACTGTTGTTAGCACATGGGTTCCAGGTAAGCTCAAAGTCGTTGGATAACTATGTGTTACCTCATTGTTTACATTTTATATTCCTATTCAGTAGTCTTTTAAATCTGTGGAGTGTGGAGATTTCTTAGTTGATGTTGACAATCTCTCCTTTCTTATTCTTCTTTTCCTCTTTTTATGTTATAACAACAACAAACACAAAGGTGTAGCATCTATCAACTTTAACCTAAGTTGTGCTTACGCTACATGCTGATTACCCTGCTGGACTAAAGCATACACTAAAAAATTAACACAAGGATACAAATTCTGAAGTTTGACAATTCAAACAAAACCAATTTCACTAAGCCTCAATGGCATATTTTCTCATTGGGAAGTACACTTCCCTCTTCTTTTTAGGCTCGGTCTTCAGTGACTCCTAATGTTTAGTATGCCTCATCCTGCAAGTGTTTTCTTCGGCCTCGAATCCATGGGCCGTAACTTTTTCTTCTTACAAATTCTCTCTAAGCTTGTTCCGCTTGAGATGCTGTTTTTTCACTTGTGGGGCAGTTTCTCAGATTTACATTAAACTATGTTTCGATATTGTTATTTTACATATGTATAATATCCTTATATTATATGTAATAAAAGAAATAATAATACAAAGCTGGTTACTTCAAATCGACTTTGCTAAAAATTATTTGTAGCAGAAGCCTGCCTCCTTCATACGAGGATAATAATTTACCTAAAGACTTTTGAGAACATTTCAACATTATATTTAAGCCTTAACACCCTTTGCATCACATAAACATAAAAGGCACCTGTAAGACTATCACTATTTCCACACATATGCATAACATGATGTTAAAGAGCAATGGTAAGTACACTGCACTGCATGTTTTGTCTTTACCTAAAATGTTCTGCTCACAACCAATCAAAACCTAGAAACAAAAATACATTGCCGACTGCACATTTTACATAATAAAACATTAGGCAATGCGTTGTCGACTGGCATTTTACGGCCAATAGACATCAATTATCCCCCAAATGGTTAAAATGAAACATAAATTTCAGTTCTTGATTTAAAAATAAATCAAGTAAAATGCAGATAGTATAATTATTTACTATTTAATACAAATCATTTAAATGACTCATGAAACAAGGTTCATCAACATATTTTGCTTGTTTGATAGAGCAACTTTGGTGCTATCACAATATTATTGTTTTATTAAGTGTCTTATTTAATGTAGCATGCATGATGTAACATATATATAAGATAACCTAAATTTATTGGAAAATGTATTCACAAAATTTTTGTGACAGCAGCTGTTACGACTTTAGAAAGCAATGCAATGTCTAGAACAAAACGTTGCACTTGCAAAAGTCTTATAAAGTTGGAACAATCGCTAGAAAAGTGAATTGAAGGATGCATGTTTGGTAAAACTGTATTGTCTTATTTGCCACGTTATATGTGCTACATATATGAAGCTTCATTGCATCGAAGATGCTCAAGTTTGAAAATTTCAAAACTTATTGCGCAATGCATTCAATGCAGCTTCAATTAAATATACATGGTGTATGTTATTGTCAACTTCATGAAAATTTTCAGGCTTATCTCTCTCTGCTTAATACAAAACAAAATATGAATGATGCTGAAAAGACTCGGACCAAATCTCCTATATGTCATGGCTTGTTATTAGCTTTTCAGAATATTAGAGAAATTGACAAGTAAGGCTCTATTTTCTCGATTCTCTGTGTTTGTAAGTTTGATAATTCTATGTTGGTGCATGTATATAAGTGTCATTAGCCACTCATCTGACTACATAAGGGCTGTCTGGCTGATCCAGCTCTACAGAAATCATTGTTTTTCTCAGATAAACTTTTGAGCAAAACCAATTCAAATACTCTTCAATCTAGTTGGCTTTGTGTTTGCTATACTTTAAATCACCAAGATCAGTTCCTTTGATGGAGTTAAGTTCTCAGTGCATCTCACAGTCGGTGGTCTTTGTGACCTTACACATAGCATTAGTTGCGTGTGTTTGTCTTGTTTTTCTGAAGCATTTCAAAATTTTTAACCAACTTCACCGGCAAAAAAGTCAATAGCAATTACCATCGAGAATGAGTTTAAAAGTAGGTTTTGATTGCTCAGTTTTGAAATATAGCCTTTTGCATTTTTAGGTTAAAATATCTTGTATATTGTATTTATTCAGTTTCTTGTCGATGATCTATCCGTTGCTAATGAAGGCTCTTGTACCATATAATTGATCAGTTCATTCAAATTTCTAATAAAATAAAGACTTTTGTTTTTAGTAATGTTGGATTCCGCAGTTCATATTTTTTGAGATTACAGCCCTATCATTTTGTGCTTCTTGCTATATGTCAATAACCTCTAGCACATTACATGCGCGTTATGAAAACGTCTTGAATCAATATGGAGATTGAATTAACAAATGGGGAATTGATCCAATCTAAGGTATACTGGGTAATCAGTTCTTGTAATAGTTTTCTCCATTGTTGTTGGAGATGCTCTTAGCATCTTAATTGCAATTGTCTTTTTTAAATTCTAATTGTTATGTAATTTTAGAAATACATTTTTATAGTACTTTGGTGTTTTAACAAAAATCTGGTAAGTTAGAGTAACATGACTAAAATATAAATTTTGACTCAAAAATTTAAAATTCAACTTATAGGGTTGTTTAGTTAGTTTGTGATGTGAGTTGAACGAGTAAAAATTACAAATTTGAGCTCTGATAATGAATGCGGCCATAAAAACCATGTGAATAACTCGAAGTTTGTATTGGAGTTCGGTGCATGTTTTCTAAAAGTTTACAAACAAAAACATAATCTTTGGAAGAAGAAAAATATATTTCTTAACAGGTAATTATAAACTCTAAATTTTAAATGAGAAATTCAACGACTTTATTTTGTGGATATGTTTTTCCATAGTGTGATTAAATATTAGGCCTATCAATGGATATCCGAAAAATGCGACATCTGTCGGATTCGTATTCCAAAAGCAGATAAATATCCGATATTCGGAAAAAACGTAGGTGGATGCGGATATGAATCCAAAAATTATCCATCTGATATTGGTCAATATTATAGTTAATATATTGTGTACTTGAGTACAACGATAGACGTGTTTATTTATTTAATTAAGTTAACAATCCGTATTATACGAATCTAACGCATGTTAATTGCTCAAAACTATTTATTATAATCTTATTTTGTTTGTTTTTCACGCTTTTATAATCAATGAGATTCAAAAATAATAATGCTAAACCAAAATTTTCTATTTATATTTTTCGATTTTCGATCGTTGGCGGATAGGATAATTATCCGATGTCCGTCTGTATTCATGGATGCGAATATCCGAAAATGATTTCAGATGTGGATTCGGATATGACAATATCCGTATTCGAAAGTATCCATGTTGGGAATCTTTATTCACTGGTGCCGAATAGAGAAATCTTTTTTTTTCTTTTTTTTGGATGAGGTGCTGGTTGCTCTGTATTTCGTGGAAAATTGCTGGATCAACTGGGTGAAATTATCTCATTTCTCGCCGGCTCAAACCCTACACATTCAAATATAAATATATCGCAACCCCTATGATCCACCGTTGATTTAGAAACCCGTATACCTTGTACCCAATACAGTCGGTCCTTACAGCACTTCTCTTTCTCATGTTTTCCATTACCTAGCACTCCTTGCATGTAGTCATGAAATAAAGCTTCTATTACTACCTTTAAAAAGTTATGTGCGTGTTATTAGTACTTTGAATTCATATGCAATTTGGAAATTTCGTTTTCCAGAACTTTGGAGGTCACAGCTTTTGAGAAAGAAGCTTTGGTTGTTGCATCGACTGTTTTGTCACAGGAATCTTAATTTGTGAAGAAGTATTTTGGGCGGATATCTTTTTTTTTCCCTCTCCTTATTTTGTTGTACTAGTCTAATTATTTTGTTGTATTAGTCTAATTAGATTATTGGAATATAACAGTTTCATGCTTTTGTAGATTTAAGCCAAGGCCTTAGAATCATCATCTTTTAAAAGACTCTCTAAATGTATATACAACTCTACATATTTCTTGTGCATTATCATTTCAAAACCTTGGACGCATGTGCTTGAAGTTAACACCTATTGTTTGTTCCGACAGTGGTTGTGCACCTACTGGTTTGGTAGTATGGGAAATGCGAATGTAATCTCTCCTTGTTACAAGGAATTAAGAATATGAACTACTGGTATATTTTTGAAATAAATCATAATCTCTCATTGCAAAATATTATGTGAAATGTTGTGTTTGTCATCTTGAATAGAGGCGAAGAAAGACTGTTGTGTTAGTGGTCACAATTAATCTGGTAGAGTGTCCTTGAACAGGACATAACAAATAAATTGCTTTCCTAATTCAATTTCATTAATCGGTAAAAACAATGCTGGCGGATCTTCTTTTCTTCTTTTGTCGTTTTTGTCGTTTTTATCATATTTGAGCTCTACAACATCTCCTCCACCTGTAGCAACCATGCATGTTGGAGTAATTCCGTTTTGGCCTTCTTCCATTTGTGACAGCAAAGGAGTTTAGTCTGGATTTGGGGTTTCAAGCCTTTTTCATGTGATTTTGAGCTCTCTCCTTCCTTAATCGACGAGTTAAACAATTTAACATAAATAAAAGCTGTTTTATTTGATCTGAAATTGAATGTTGGTTGCTGAAATTGTTGTGAATTGAATAAATGTTGACGTGTTTTGTTCTCGGTTCATTTTATTTAAAACACACACGCATCGAATTGATTTTATATAAATCCATCAAAATTTTTTTTGTCTTGATCCATTGCATTCCCTACAATTGATATATGTTGTATGCATGTCGTATTGACGTCCGTAGATGATTCGAAAAGTCGTTGGAATTGTGCCGTAGTAGAGAAGAATGGTGCTAGTACGAATGCCTGGCGCAAATAGCTCCAAGTACGCTTGCATCGGTCCATCATGATCGGTCGACCAATGGTGTATCACCGGGAGCTATTAGCTCTAGGCTTTTGCTCATTATTATTATTTTTAAATGTTTGAAATTTATGAAAATTAAAACTTGAGTTCTATTTTGAATATAAAGTTTATAAAAGTCTTAAATTGAAATTGCATCATTATAAAGCAGTTTTAGAATATAAAGTTTTATTTCAAATAGAAAAGGATATCAATTGATGAATTTTAAAGTGTTTGAAAAATTATGAAATTCAAATATAAATTTTGATTGAATTTAATGTTATATAAAATTTAAAAAATGGAATTTCATCATTTCAAACTAATTAATAAAATAGTTTTAAATGGTTTTTTATTCCAATTTTGGAAATAAATATTAAAATACTTTATAAAATTATTTAAAAATTATTTTTATGTCCTAAAATTATTTCTTGGTGTTATGGGCATTTAGAAAATATTTGTGAATGATTTAACCCTTACTCTGTCTACAAAATTATTATGGAACGATTATGGGACGTTCAGTAATTAATGTTTTGTGAAATAAAAGTTCTAGAAAATTGTTTTAAGATTTTACTTATCATTATAATTGAAAATTCATCTTAGAACATTTATTTTTTGTTAATTCGTATATACACCTATATGTTTAATTGTTTTGTACTTTCATTACATCGTATGAATAATGATTTTCAATGTTTCATTATTCGACAAGTTTAGTAAGAGATATTTTAATATATTTGTTATTTGAGACTTTATTTAATATTATAAATATTGAATATTATTTTCAATAAATATTACTTTTAAAAGAAATGAAAGGGTAACTTAGAAATACCAGATTTTGGTAGCCAAGTGTTCCATTCTTAAGTGACTTGATTCATGTTCGCTACCGTGGTTGATGACATTTTGCTGCTTTCATCGTACTCAACAAACTGCTAATAGGGAAAACGTGGTATTTATGTTCACCATATGAACCATGAGATGCCTACTCTTAGACATTGCATGTAGTTTATGTTGGAACTGGGCCAGCCGTAGTGGAGCTAAATGATAAATTTCAAAAAAATTCTTATTGGATCTTCGGTGAACCTATGAAATTTAACTTCATTTAGATCTTAACTAAATTTTCTTATAAAATTCTCTCCATATTACTAAAATTGTTAAAAAACAGTAGTTTAATTTAATATTAATTAATTGTATATTATGATGAGCACATCAAATACACCCATGTGTATAGTATAAATGCAACATATGAAAGGTGTACATAGTTAATGTGAAAATTATTTAAGTGTTGGTATTCATACTACAATAGACACATTTTCCCTCCATATATGCCATTGTCGTCTAAAGCATTCCTACATACATATACATACATACACATACACTTACACATGCATGCATGCATGCATAACACAACAAATGTTTTGCATAGCAGTTCAAATTGAAATAGACTTCATTTATAATACATGCAATAAATCAAAGAATACGAAGTTTAATTAAAGTAGTTGAAAGTTTTACTATTATATCTATACAAAACTCTTTTGAAATAAATACACACACATAAATGATATTATGTAAATATATAAATTCATTTACACATACAAACAAAACAAAATATAAAACGAAATAAAATAATATACAAGTAGGTTGTGAAATAAAATGTTTCCTTTTAAACAAAGATTTGGTACTAGACTTGATACAATTGTAAAATTAGGAACAAATCATTAATTTAATCTTTGTCCTTTTGTTTCAATTAGCAAAGTATGTTTTAGAATGATTTAAAATATAACACAATTAAGTCATCATATTATGTTGACAACGAGTATTTATTAATGCAATTATTTCAAAATATTATTCACATAGCAACTTATGTGTACTCTAAATAGTCTAATATGAAAATTGACTTATTAACAAGAGCATTTCAAAATCAATTTAGTTTTTTTTATTAGAAATGATAAAATCAGACAACATAGACATATACATATTCATGGTAAGAAGGTTTAGATATAGATGAACAAAGAAAATGACGTTAAAAGGATCTTGATCCAGTTTAAACAAATAGGACAAATAAACATTCATAACAGGGACAAAAGAAATTACTATTAATTGTTCGTAACAAAATAGTAGTGAACACAGAAATGTTTTTTTTGTGAGTGATAAGAATATACAATTGATTCCAGTAGGGGTTTTTGAGACATTTAAATCAAAATTCAAATTCATATATATGAACAAAAGGGTGAGACAGAGAATCAAATGGATGTAAAAAAAATTAAAAGACATATAAATATATAAAATTATTTCAAGATGAAGCCTAGAGAATACACCATGAACGAAGAAGAATTCCTAGATTCTTCAAATTGATCGTCAGATCTACAATTATCTAGAGATAACCGCCCTTTTCTCTTTTATTTTGTTTAGAAGTTATTAGAGACTTATCCCCATGAAAATTTTGAATTTTTTAGAAGAGAAGATGAAACAAGAGAGGTAAAAGATCGAGAGATTTTTATTAAAAGTGGAAATAAATATACCATTCAATATATGCCGATTCCATAATAATATTTTATTCTCATTTAAAAAAAAGACCTCTCTTATTCCTCAAAGTAAGTCCAGCTATTACATAGGCTATTTGGGCTCCAAAACATTTTCGAAAAAACCAATTAGTATTATCCTCATTTAAATTCAATTTAAATTTTATATCGATATCGTATACCGATACGTGCGTTTATAACTATTATATACACATTTTATTAAATACTAAAGAAAATAAAATAAATCGAATAAGGGATTTTTTTTAGCAACTAATATTTCACAATATTAATTAATTTAATTTATTTAAAGTCTTTTTAGTATTTATTCTGTTTAAATCAAATTTAAACATTCTACCGATATCATACATTAATACGTACGTTTATAACTTCTATACATGCAGTTTACCAAATACTAATGGTATTCAAATAAAGTGAATAAAATTTAATAATTAATATTTCATAAATATTAATTGATTTAATTGATTTTCAACTATTAAAAATCAATTAAATCATATTGTTCATTTGGAATCTTCGTCATTTCGGTTGTGTGACTCAAAGGTGTAAATTCAATCAGCGATTAATATAGAACAATTCAAATATAACGTTCACATGTCACCTTAACTAATGGTGTGATATTTTGATTGAATTTACGGTAAGATCCAATTTCATTTATTATAAGCGATACCCATTAGTGACAATTATTTACACCAATTCTATTCATTAGAACATATCACTTTGGACTTATGGAATTTAGTAATAGTCAAAATTCCAACATCGTCAATATTTAACTCTATAGTCCAAACACAAAATTCGCGATTCAATAATAACAATTATTATTAACCGAAATGCTCTAGCCAGAGACTTACTTTGAGTTGACTTCTATTAACCGCAATACTCCTCATATAACCGAGAAGACGAATCCTCTCTTGAATAACGTTTCACTTCCAATGCTTGCAATCGACCCAACTATAGTCATTTGATGGACGTCGTGCCCCGATTTAACTATAATCAAAGCAAAGCTTCCACATTGAAAATCAACGGTATTTTAAAGTAAAGAGTACCGTGTGATTTTGTAACATCAATATTTTTTGTTTGTCCTTTGTTATATTAACCATTAGAAAACTATCGAGCGGGTCATTCCATAGTTATCCAATAACTATCAGTATACCCCTTGGCGCCCAAAGTAGTCATGAATAATACATTGTTTAACATTTAAAAAGTGTGACGCCCACCTCTATACTCTCACTAACCAAGGATACTACTGGGTAATGTTGTCGATTAGCATGAAGAATAAGGCCGTTGAGGAGCGACCAACTGTATAATTGCTTTGAGCGAGTACCGATATTTCGGATAATATATCACGCATTTCATTTCAAGAGGAAATCTGACATATTCAATACAAACTCAAAGCTACTACACAGTAGCTAAATATCCTTTGGAAACAATATAAAATAGTCATAACATAAAATCGATTACAAATATTCATATCACTAAGGCGAAAACAGATATGAATATAATACAAAAGTATTCATATCACCCAAAACAACATGTTTAAACACCCATACTAGGGTTTTCATAAATTTTGACTTTAAAATACCAAAATTAGGAAAATTCACCAAACGAATTCAATTCAAAAGCAATTGAATTAGAAACCGATGTTAGGGATTCATATCTAACAACAATCAAAACCATGGACATAGATGTGAGTTTAAGAACTCACCTTTAAACTCAAAAGTAGAAAAGATAATCTCCAAAACAAGCTAGGATCAACTCCTCCTCAACTACACCTTTAGAATCTCCAATCTAGTATCACATGCAAAGATTTCCTAGCTTAGATTATAGAAATTTCTGAAAATTGAAGAGAGAATGAGATGGAGAAGATAAAGAGGATGCTTGCCTAAGCTTTTCTTCGATTTATAAATTGAATTTGAATTCCTAAGAAAAGCTAGGGCTTAGGAATTGTAATTTCCCTTCTTTTCCCTCATTTTTCCTTTAGCTTGAGAGTGTTAGGAAATTGTGAATCGAATGAAGGAAGTGGAGAGGAGTTAGGGTATTTGGTAGAAGGGTTTGGGTTATCTTGTTGGGTTAATGGGCTATAACACAACCCAAAACCCGAAGGAAAATACCAAAATCCTAATCAACTCCAAACACAACAATGCTTATACTTAAATAAGTTGTAAACGTCGATTTGAACTCAATGAAAGTGGTCTCGAATTCGGATTCGACTGTTTACAAAAAGTCACATTTCAGACTTTAATTCAACTATCGATTCTATATTTAAATAAAACAATTAAATATATAATTGTAAAATTTGCAGGTTGTTACTGACTCCCCTCCTTAAAGAAATTGCATCCTCGCAATACTTAAAAAGGAAATAAGGAGCAACAACCATTTTGTGACATAATACACAAAAATTAAAATGAGAAGTTCACCATAAGGAGCACGAGAGAGTAAATGAGGATGTGTGTTCGCTCGATGAATTCTCTGGATTCTCAAGATCAATCCTTAGGATATGAGGACCATCGAACTTTCACAAGCGAAACGTCTTTTTTACGAAGGCGTTTAACCTCCGTAGCAATGATGCGAATAAGATGCTGCTCATAAGTCAAATTGGTGAAACCTCAATTTCTTCAATAACACTAGACTCAAGAATAGAATCAAAATCTCTAAGGCATTTTGGTAGCTGATAAACGTGAAATACGTCATGAATAAAGGCGATAAGCCACAAAACCAATGCGTTCAGTGATGGAAAATGGGCCAACATATCGAGGTGCTGATTTTTCCAGTTGACTGAAGCGCACTACACCCCTTCATAGGCGAAACACAAATGAATACCAAACCTCCACATAAAATTCCAAATTTCTTCTTCGGTTATCGTCATAGGATTTTTGACTACTCTGAGCTTCTTTCATCCTGTGACGAATAAGGTCAATCTTTTCTGTGGCATCATGAATAAAATCTAGACCTAAAACCAGCTTCTCACTAGTCCCAATCCAGCACGAAGGAGATTGGCATGGCCTTCCTTAGAGTGCCTCAAAAGGTGCTGTACTAATACTAGATTGGAAGCTGTTATTGTAAGAAAACTCAACAAGAGAAATATGATCTTTTCAACTTCCACCAAAATCAAGAACACATGCATAAAGGTGACCTTCAAGAATTTGATTCACATGCTCCGTTTGTCCATTGGACTGAGGATGATAAGCGGTGCTATAATTAAGCTTCGTTCCCAAAGCTTTTTGAAGACCTTTTCAGAATCCACTAGTAAATAATGGATCACGATCGCTAACAATAGAAGTAGGAACTCTATGCAATTTAACAATTTCTTTAACATAGAGTTTAGCCAAAAGAGGTATGGTCCGATTGGACTGAGCGAGAAGAAAATGGGCCGATTTTGTAAGTCTATCTACAATCACCCATAAACTGTCATGACCTGAACGAGAATGAGGAAGACCGTCGATAAAATCTATGGAAACTTGATCCCACTTCCAGATGAGAATGTCTAGAGGTTGCAATAACCCACGGGGCCTCTGATGCTCGGTCTTTACGAGTTGGCAAGTCTTGCAACGCTTAATAAAGTTAGTAGTATCAGAATTCATTCAATCCCAATAGTAAAGTCATTTCATGTCTGCGTACATTTTAATGAATGGTAGATTTAGAACGATGTCAATCTTCTAAAATGTCTTTACGGAGATCACTACTATTTGGCACAATAAGTCTATGAAATTTTCAAACACTTCCACGAGCATCAATTTCAAAGTCTTTCAAACCATCAATATTATTGTTATCTCCACAATTTTGGCTAAGATGAGCCAATTCGGAGTCGTTCTTTTGAGCTTCAAGGATGTAGTCTAAAGAGAAGGATGAGCCTCAAGGCTACATAAAACAAGAGATGAACATGAATCTGATTCACGATCTCGAAACTCACAAGTAGATAAAGTCTCGAGATCATTTCATTCAGATATCATCATGGAAACAACTGCTTGTTTCTTACAACTAAGGGCATCGACAACAAGGTTTCTCTTTTCGAGAGTATAAAGAATATCAAGATCACAAGATTCATGGAATTCGAGCCAATGTTGTTCACACAAATTAAGTTCCTTTTGATAGAATAAATACTTTAAAGATTTATGATCGGTGTAGAAAACAAATTTCTCTCCCAATAGATAATGACGTCAAATTCTAAGAGCGAAAACAATAACCGTGAGCTTTAAATCATGAGTGGCATATCTAGTCTCGGCAGGCTTTAACTGCTCAGAAGCATAAATGATAACACGTTCACTTTGCATGAGAACGGCTCCCAAACCAATATGACTAGCATCGATATAAACAATCAAGTCTTGGTTCCCTTCAGGAATCACAAGAATAGGAGCATCAGAAAGGAATTCTTTTAATTTTTGAAATGTAGCTTCACATTTGTTTGACCAAATGTTCTTAACTCCCTTCTTTGTCAAACTAGTAAGAGGTAAGGAAATTTTAGAAAAGCCTTTTATGAATCGGCGGTAATAGCTCGCCAATCCAAGAAAATTATGAATTTTCGTTACACTCTTCTGTCTCTTCCAATTTTGAATCGCCTCGATCATTAAAGGATCTGCAGAATTCCGGATTTAGAAATAATATGTCTTAAAATTTTCACACGAGATTACCAAAAATGGTACTTAGAAATTTTGCTTTCAGTTGATGGCTCCTAAGTGTTTCCAACACAATTCGAAGATGTTTTTCATGCTCTTCCTAAGTTTTAGAATAAACATGAATATCATCGATAAAGATAAGAACAAATCGATCGGGGAAGTCTTCGAAAATTGGACTCATAAGGTCAATGAAATAAGCTGGAGCATCCATTAAAACAAATGGCATAACAAGTCATTCATAAGATCTATAATGAGTACGGAATGATGCCAAAGGAATACTATCCTCTGCAATTCGAAGCTGATGGAAACTAGTTGCTAAGTCTAACTGTGAAAAAACTCTAAAATCGCAAAGTTGATCGAATAGATCATCAATCCGAGGTAAGTGATATTTATTATTATTGGTTAGATCATTAAGCTTGTAGTAGTCAACGAAAAGTCCGAGTGTACCATCGGATTTCTTCACAAAGATGGCTGAAGCTCCCCAAGGAGAGGAACTAGATTGAATGAACTGTTTTGCTTCCCATTCAGATAATTGTTTACGCATCTTCATATTTTCCTTATTGACATATGATAAGGAGGATGAGTGATAGGTAGAGCTCTAGGAATTAGATTAATTCTGAACTCAATTGCTTGCTTATGTGGTAATCCTAAACAGGCTCAAAGCTGTTGGAAAATTCACGAACAATGTGAATGAGGGAATTGATATCTTCCTCATCATCATTTTCTCATCACGTGGGTTTAGAGAATATAAGGATGCCACCAAATTGGAATCAGAATCATTAAGGACGATAAAAATCTGCTTAACAGATTGGTGGTGTCGAAGATGGATTGTTCGCTCGGGACATAGGATGTGGGCTTCATAACGATTAAGCCAATCCATTCCCAAAATTATTCTGTAAATAACGCATAACATGAAAATCGACACGGAAAGTATAATCACATAAAATAATCTCAACATCCTTACAAAATAAACCGAGGATTGCAGATCCACCAACTGGACTCGCAATTTTCAGTGAAGTCATTAAGCCCATAGCATTTAAAGACAAAGTATCAACAAGTTCTTTGATATAAAAAAGTGAAATGCACCCGTATCAAAAAGAATTCAAATAGGATTATCACGAAACATAATAATGCCATCAAGGATAGAATGAGAAATACCTTGACCAAGAGAAGGGTTACTTGGAGCTTCCACAACATTTAGCTTTCCCTCTTTCTTTTTTTGAAATTTAGGACATGAAGATATAGGATGACCTGAACTTTTGCAATGGCGACAAGTAAGGGACCTTGGACACTTATTGGCATAGTGATCCTTAGAACCACAATTGTAGCATTCTCCATGACCAGGGGTAAGAGTCTTCGCTACCGAAGTTGCTTTCTTCCCTTTATTTTTGGGATTAGGGCCTTTGAATTTATTATCGAGATGCCTCTTCTTGTTGTTTTGAAGTTCTTTTTAGCATCCCCAACATCACCATCACTTTCCTTATTGGCCTCTTCAGGTCGAAGAGCGATATCTACAAACTGAACGAAAGGCACTTTTATTTTCAGAAGTAAAGCTTTTTTGAGATTCTTATTCAAACCATAGATGAACCTTTGATTCTTCATCAGTGGGGTATTAATATTCTCGACCCTATATTTAGAAAGGGATTCAAAATATGCAACATAATCTGTCACAGAAGATTCATCCTTAATGAGATCAATGAAGCGTCGAGCTGAAGTTATCTTTTCTGCTTTAGGTACAAACTTTAACTCGAACCTTTCTCGGATTGCTCCCAATTAAGATCCGCTTCGAAAATTTCTGAAATTAAAAGCTCATACCAATCTAATGCCCTCTCCTGGAGCATACTAGAAGCCAATTGGACACGATGTGTATCCAAAAGATTCATGCGAGAAAAGATGTGATCGCATGTTCTAAGCCAATCCTGGACTTCTATAACGCTTTCAAAACCTTTAAATGACTTTCCACCCAAATTGATTTAATCACTGCATAAGCGTGCAAACCTAGATTTAGGATGTGTAGGCTCAGGAATGGGACTGACAGCTTGGGAATTCTTTACAAGATCCAAAAGCTGTTGAGCAAATATGAATACGCCATCCTGAGGTGGACCACTTGATTGACCAATGCTAGGATGGCCTTCTCTAACCATTTCTCTTCTTAAACAAAAAGAAAGAGAAGGAAAATGGTTATTCTCACAATGAATCCAAATAAGCTTGATTGATAAAACAAAGCATCATAAAATAAGATAGGACATGAGGAATCCTAAGACTGAACTAAATTCTAAGGCATAATTCCTAAGAGAGACTTAGGATAATGATCCTCGTTATAATATCATATCGTTCCGAAGTATGGCTCTGATACCATGCTATGATGCCCCGCCTCTATACTCTCACTAACCAAGGACACTACTGGGTAATGCCATCGATTAACGTAAAGAATAAGGCCGTTAAGGAGTGACCAACTGTATATTTTCCTTGAGCGTGTACCGATATGTCGGATGGTATATCACGCATTTTATTTGAAGAGGAAATCTGACATATCCAATATAAACTTAAAGCTACTACATAGTGGCTGAATATCCTTCGGAAATTATATAAAATAGTCATAACATAAAATCAGTCACAGATATTCATATCACTAAGGCAGAAACAGATATGAATATAACACATAGAAGTGAACATCATAGTAGTGGTCATACAAGAACCACTACAACCCAAAAGAATAGGTACATATACTACACAAAAGCATATGAATACATCAAAGAGTCTGTATCTCGTTTACATGAAAGACAAATAACTACTAAGCTAAAGTAGTTAGCTAAAAGTCAAAGGATAGTCCCTGCTAAGAAGTCAAGTGGAAGCACCCGAAACACCTCGGTCTGACCCGTGTATTATTTAAGAAGAAAAATAGTAAACGGATCAATCTAACTATAATTATCATGTAAGATGAGATAGGATCAGAGATATGAAAAATATATAAGATAACAATAAAAATCATACAGTATCTCATGTTTTCACAAAAACCCAAAAAGAATATCATATTTTTTAGTTTTATTCACCAAATCACAAATATTGATAAAGCTTGTCAATGCAAATCACAAAAAAGGGAGAAAAACAAATTCCATAAATCAATATTTAGAAATCCAAAAAGCAAAAAGGGGGAGGCCTATCACAAACGGAGCACAAAAACTCACGAACATGTGTTTCACAAATGAGACGCTATTCAATGGGTCGCTATCCCGTGGGTCGCTAACCCATTAAAATGAGCCGAAGCTCCACAAAAGAGGGTATAATCCCCCCTTGCAGACAAATGAGCTAAAACTCCACAAATGGTCAAATGACCATGGGTTGCTACCCCACCAAATTGAGCCGAAGCTCCACAAAATGGGGTACAGTCCCCCACAAGGACATAGAGACATTGCACGTCGCAAGTCTAAATCACAAAATTCATCATTGACCAATAGGTGTAAATTACATTAAGCTAGTAAATAAACGAGTTTAGCTTCATGTCCCATAACCATTGGCTTAACTTAAATATTTATGAACAAATTGTAGATTCCCACTCGAAAATTGTCACAAGATTTCAATCGAACAAGTCAAAGAATTAACCAACAAAGTAAACGCAAACATTTCATACCGCTTGTTTTTCTATGTTGTTTAATTCGATTTCTCATACAAATGAGGTAAAGGTTTGTATATATACTATTAGATTGGAAAATAGTTCTAAAATCGAACTTTGTATTAAAAGTAGAGTTAGAATCATTTTGGTGAAAGAGTTTTAGCATTTATTACTAGTATAATACCTTTGTATTTGAAGGTGACAAATCACAGAAACGGTTGTAAAAACAATCTATCACAAAAATCCACATTTCAATGACGTGAATTAAAACCATGGAAATCGATATCAAATCCATCGAATGGAAACACCAAAAATCCATAAAAGAGATCATCAAAATTGATATTGAATGACAATAACTATTTGGATAATCAAAATCGATATATCAGAAATCCACATAAAAATAAGCCCAATTTTAGAATTTGCAGCCACAAACGTCTGTGGGAAATCCACAGACGTCTGTTTCCTATTTTGGGGAATTGTAACCCTAAGGTCACAGACGTCTGTAGATAATCCACAAATGTCTGTCGCCTGTAGCGGACAGAATTTGCAAAGCCCTCAAATGGGCAAATCTACACAACTTCCTGGATTCAAAAGCGATTGAATGAGCAACCACGACAAGGGATTTATGCCAAGCGACAACCTAGCCCTAAAGGCTCTTCAATCCTCCCAAAACAACATGTCTAAACACCCATACTAGGGTTTTCATAAATTTTGACTTCAAAATACCAAAATTAGTAAAATTCACCAAACCAATTCAATTCAAAAGCAATTGAATAAGAAATAGATGTTAGGAATTCATACCTAACAACAATCAAAGCTATAGACATAGATGTAAGTTCAAGAACGCACCTTTAAACTCAAAAATAGAAAAGATAAGCTTCAAAACAAACTAAGATCAATTCCTCCTTAACCACACCTTTAGAATCTCGTATCTAGTATCACATGCAAAGATTTCCTAGATTAGGTTATAGGAATTTCTGAAAATTGAAGAGAGATTGAGATGGAGAAGATGAAGAGGATGCTTACCTAAGCTTCTCTTTGATTTATAACTTGAATTTGAATTCTTAAGAAAAGCTAGGGCTTAGGAATTTAAATTTCCCTTCTTTTCCCCCAATTTTCTTTTAGCTCGATAGTGTTAGGAAATTGTGAATGGAATGAAGAAGAGGAGAGGAATTAGGGTATTTGGTAGAAGGGTTTAGGTTATCTTGTTGGGTTAATGGGCTAGAACATAACCCAAAGCCCAAAAGAAAATACCAAAATCCTAATCAATTCCAAATACAACAATGTTTATACTTAAACAAGTTGTAAAAGTTTATTTGAACTCAATGAAAGTGGTCTCGAGTGCAGATTCGACTGTTTACAAAATGTCACATTTTAGACTTTAATTCAACCATCTATGCTATATTTAAATAAAACATTTAAATATATAATTGCAATATGCGGGTTGTTACAAAGAACGTTTCATACTCTTGTCTCAATGGATGTATCGATATCCAATCTCAATACATCTTGACTAGAAATATTTAAATGATATATTTATTTTTATTGTGATAAATCACTTATGGTTACATCACATTGTAACAACTATCACAAAACATACTATTTATGGGTTTTCTATTAAATATACTTTTAATTAAATTAGTCAATTAATATAACATATTATATCAAGTATATAATACAAAGAAAACACATTTTATTTTGAACAAGATTGGTTATCGAGTTAGATAATAAATTAAATAATTGCTCTTAGGGCATACCCCTAACTCTATCAATATCCCACTTGCACTTGGGGTCAATTATTGATCTTATTCCAACTTCTCCAATCGGTTTTCTCAAAAACCAATTGGGTCAGTCCCTCAATGAACACGTATTCTATCATGTTTCAATCATCTACTTTATCAATCAATTTTCTCCGACGCTGATAAACTACCTTTATCATATGGAACAATTTAGAATATGTCTCTCGACTTCTAGTTTGCTCCAAGTTTTGTTACGAACTATATCGTGACATTGTTATCATATAATCATGTTATGGGATTCTCAACAGTTGGAGTCATCCTCGGCCTAGTTATAAAATATGTGCATTTATTATATATGCATTGCTTTTATCATGCTGCTATTCATAACGATGTACTAAGCCATTTGCATTGAATCAGCCATCTTCTTTCATTTGGAACATTTCCAACTTAAAGATTCTTAAGTCGAATTTATTATTGACATGTTATACTTAATATCACTTATGAAGTTTGAGTCCGAACACTCTTTCATAAGGAGTTTGTTTTTTCTGCAAACAATTTTTTAGTATGTCATAAATACACTAGAACACCTTAAGCAACCATTTAGTGATATCAATTTGGATTTGATATTCACTTTATCTATCAAATATATAAACAAATCACGATATCATAGACAATATAACATGTATGATATTTCCTATTGCCAAAACATAAGGAATCATCTTACATGTACCGTATTAAACATTTTAGTAAAGTGTCCTTGCATATCGTTTAGGACATTCCTAATATCTTTTATACATATTATAAACGTCATCATTTACAAATCTAACATTAAGTGTTCAAAAAATTAAAGTTGGCTTTAACATAAGTGTATCATTAACAGTTAGCAGTGTGTTGTTTACTTACAGCTTAGAAATATCTATGTACCTTTTAAACATTCTTTCTTATGAATATACGCTTCTCTACATTTTGACTAATAATCAGACCATTTGATATTTCTATCAACACACACTCGTTTAATTTTGATGCTTTTCTAAATGATGCTTTCATATCCATTCTCGGACCGTATTCGAAAAACTGAAAACTCAATATCGCTCCTACTTACTTCGAAATACTTTGATTGTTATGTGCAAACAGTCTAGTCTAAGTCTATATTTAGAACTTTCTGTTTTAACATAAGTGTGTGTGCGTGTAAAAAAAATTCATTTTAGGCGATAATTTTGTGAGTAAAATATGAATTAACTTGAGCACATCGAATGGTGAATCTTTTGCGTTAATTTCAACAACTTGAAAGTCATAGTATTATTCTTATCAATATGGCTCATTATATTCCAATTGCTATTGTCTTTCTCTTAAAGTCATATTTGCGACCAATGAATCATATTCCTACAAGTACAACCATCAAAATCATATTTTGATAATGTGCTTGGAATTGTTTCGGATCTATATATCGTACCATATCATAAAGTCAATATTCTTAATGGTTTAATTAAACAACCTTTGATTATTTATTATTGACATTTACCAAAAACCTCATAGTTTCTCTTTGATGCACAAGAATATTCATTAGACATTATAATGCATTTTGTTCATTTAGGTTCGATTAATTTCATTTCATCTTTTGTAATCGGTTTTATGCTTGGACCATATCAAAATTTATTTTGTACCAGTAACATCTCAAAGAAATTCATTCGCTGCGATTTTAGTATTTCTTGAAACAACATTTGTTTCCTAGTGCAACAAAATGATCCTTCATAAAAAAATTATGTCTTGCCTTATATAAATAGGATTTTGTATTAGTTTACAATATACCTATGTTCACAACATAAATTAGTCATGTAATGATTATCATTCCTAAATTCTCTTGGGACGATTCATACAAGATCTTGTACATTTAATTATTATATGCAGTCTTTCGACTCGTACAACGTGCCAACTTCTTGGCCTAGGAAATGTTAGAGTTTCGTATAAACTCATATCTTGTATGGTTTTGTAAACTATTCTTTAGGTGATATTAATTCTAACTTTATGTATTATTCTTAAGTACACACCTTATAGAAAGAATTTAAATTCACTCATCATTAATTGTGTTTTGTCCAACAAAGCTCGATTAATCCTTATCAATACATCATCATGTATTGTATGAAGGACTGACCTTTGAGACTGAATCTTTATTCATATTAGGTACATGCACAACTCTTTCCAATATATTTACATATTCAATCAAATCGAATCATTTTTATTGCATGTTATATTATTTACTTCTGTTTTATATTCAGCGGGCTTATCATATACTTATACATGCTTGTCAAATATACATGTCAATGTGTGTGATAACTCATCAGTGGACATGAAGAAATACGTGGAACCATTTTGGTATTAATAGACTTATGATTGCATATATATATATATTAATCTAAAGTGTACATCAACTCTTTTGATGCTCCCATTGAATGGGCGCATTGCCCTTAATTGTTTGAGATATATTTATCCAGTATCATATAATTCGTAACCATATATTAAAATTATTTCTCAAAACTATAGCTTAGTCTATAATCCCAAAATAATTGTAAAGAATTTTATATATTTCATTATTTTCCAATGCACATTGTGTGTTAAAGAAAATACCACATTATAGTTTTATTTCATAACGAATATTCATAATATTCACATTGAAATATAACTTTGTCTATTTTTTAGTTGACATCGAAAAACAACGTAACCACCCGCCTTTTCAAACCCCAGAAGTCGAAACTAATATATCCACGGTATTCACAGGTCGAACAACTAAGTGTCGGAAAGATAGATTGTTAGAGGAAAGAAAGGAGATAGAAGATAGAAGAAACTAAACAATCATAGAATCTCACAACATAATACCATATATTAATCAACATAATACTTTACAGTGTCATTTCAAAAATGATACATCAGAGTCATACTAATATAAATTCTACCCTTGGACAATTATAACAGCCTATCCCTATCTAACTAATACAAGATACATATAATATAGTGGAAATAAGATAATAACTAGCTACAGATGAAGCCACATGTTCCAAGCCCCTCCAAAATGCATCCATGGAAAAACTTGAACTACTTGGCTTCCTATAAAAATTTAAGCACCCAAGAGTTTTTGGAAAAGAAAATAAAACTCCGATTCAGACATGGGTATGGTGTGAGCAAACTCAAACAACTGAATTATTATGTTTAAAACCCTTTTCAAATCAAAGGTATCTCATAAGACCACGCCGCACACAAATATTGATGGGTTTTTTTACCTTACGATGACCAAAACACTTTTTATAGAAAATCCAATGATATTATAATAATGTCTAGAGGTCAAAGTAAAATATGAAAATAGCAGAAATGCTTGCATCTCATATTTCAACATGTTGGGCACAATCAAAACTATAAGTTGCTTATTGGAGAATGGATTCCATACTATGACAAGGCACCGGGACACCACTTATCATGATACACGACTAGAAATGTACCGAGGACCTCGTCGGGATCCCCTGCCAACATAAGGACAACCAACCCCTGACTGGATAGTGCCAAATGTGTCATCACCCAGGTTGCAAAGCAACCCTTTTTATTTGAGATCTCATGCACAAACGATCCATAAATATGTAGATGTATCTAGATAGGTAATGACACACCCTAATTGGAGCGATCCACTAAGCCTTGCTGCATCTCCCTGATTTTAGTCATTTCCGGTTGATCAGGCTTAAGGCTATGCTTACCTTTTGAATAAAAATCCCACTTGGAATGCTAACACTACCTTCCAGGCAGTAAGGCAGTGTCAGCATTCATCCATACAAGTTGTCTAGGATAAGGACAGACCAAATGCACTACTTCTACTACATCCATTTTGGAATCACCCTCAGGAGTCGCAAGCAGCCCTTGCACTTCAATGCTCCATCTTCGATTCCATATTCATCAAAATGTCTTCTGTTTGAAATGTTTGAGTTGGATTGAAGTGGTTTTCGTATAACATATCCGATCTTGGTCTCTTCGAAATGACTTTCGATAATTTTCAGTAAACTCAGCCACAATTCTTTAGGAAATAAACAGACAAACATAAGAGCGGAGATCGCCTCCTAACCATTAGTGGACGGATTTCCTTATCATTTATCCTAGAAGAACAAAATGAATTTACACATACAATATAGCATCACCGACGGTAACGGTACCATATAATTTGCGCATATTTGGTCTAAATTTTGATATTTGGTTATTTAACTATTTAATAATCAACTATTCAAACAATGATTCAATTCCATATGGGACGTACCAAGCCTTTATTAATTAGTATTAATTAATAAATTCGCTTATAAACTTGATTAAAAGATCCTTTCAAAACACTTCCTCAAACCCTTAACATTCTATTATACATGAAAAATAACAATAAAAGTTTACGAAAACATTTTGGAAATTCCCTTTCCTCAAAACTCCATATTAAATGTGTAATGATTCAGAATTTTAGATATTTGAAATTTGAATATTTAATTGATTTTAAATATTCAAAAGTTATTTTTTAACTTGAATTTCAAATATAACCCTTATTGGATAATTTAATTATTGAATTTAATAATGGAAAATGGGTAAAATATTGTTTTGGAGTTTTAAGCTAGTTAAAAATAATTTAAAGGCTTATAAAATTTATATTGATAATACTGAAGATAATAAAAGTTTTAAATTTGAATTTTAAAGTGATTTTCTCAGTTTTAAAAGTATATAATTAAATTAACATTTAAAAATAGCCTTCCGAGGCACAGTCTCGAATTTTGACGAAACCAGTTCCTTAAGATCCATAATAGTGTATTATTATCAGATTTCAAATTTCGTAGCATTTGGATTTATCATGTGGTCATATGGTTTGTAAACGCGCTGAAATTTATATCGAAAATTCAATACAATAATTGGGTCCAAAAATCTATATTCTCCATACGATCGAATTAGGACTCGAAACCTTTTCCATTGTGTTCGGAATAGGGGTATAACATTATTAACGCCTAGCGGCACACCTTGATAGGAGGTCGAGATTTTAAGATGCGGATTCGAGACGATTTAAAATAAATAATATATATTTATATTTCAATACTTCATATCAAAACTTTTATGCTCCCCTCAAATCATTATCCTCTATCGTGTAATGCATGCTTCCGTCTCCTTTCACCTTTCCCTCCTCCTGTTTCTTTTTAAATCACCAGCCGAACTTTCAAAAGGGAGGAAATCAAATCGAAAAAAATAAATAAATAAAGTAGGGCTGCATTTGTATTCCTCTGAAAATTCGAAGCCCTCACATAATTTTTTTCCCTCTTTTAATTCGAGTCGCACGGAAGAATCACGTTCATCATTGTTTGCGCGAGAGGAGGGAAACGACAGCGATAGGTTCATCGTCGGTCTCGAGCGCAAGAAGGGGAGCGCCAATCTCCGTCGCATGCACGTGGGAAGGCTGGGGGGCACAGTAAGGACGGTGCCACGTGTGGTGAAGCTACGTCGAGCGCGACGCGATTGTGGGAGGTGCGATTGTCAGGTCAAAGGGGCCATTTTTGGCTGGCAACGGTGGGAGATGGTCGCGGGGTTGTTTGCAGTAAGGTATATGGTATGTTTATTATTGAATTTAATATATGTATACATATAGTTTAGGGAAATAGAAAAAAAGATAAATAAAAAAATTAATAAACAGTAAAGTAATATTTTATTTTTGTTGTTTACTGTAATTGGAAAAAAATCATCAGCGATAAGTGATTAGTTTAATTAAATAACTAGTTGGTTTATTTAAATTGTAACTGGAATTTATATTATTCGAATTTGCTTATACAAGGTTAAAAACCGAGCATGATGTGTGCAATGGAGTCAAATTTGGATCGAACAACAAATTCGAAAAAGATAAAAGTGAGTTGACCTCACTTATTTGGATGGTAACCATTAATTTTAAAATCATTAAAATTAATTATTGATTTAATGATAATTGTTATCAGTTAAATGTGATGTTATATATATTTATGTGTATATATATTGGAGTGATTGATATTCCTACATATATATAGCGGATAAGACCCTATACTCCCCGCATAATAGGGGATGATCCTTTATATCGCGATATCTCCCTCGAAGTAGGATTGGTATTTTTATATTGTTTTCAACATCTGTGGATGCAAGGAAAACAGGTTGGAGCGATCCAACGGGATTCCTCAAAAAGTTGAAATTATTTTTAATATTCAGTTATATGATTTATTTGGTTAACCTGTGATAGACTATGTTGGAAAATTAAAATTTATTGGATGCGATGATAATCTGGATATTTTTGGCATTTTAAAAATATTAAAAAAATGAATTTATTTTTTGGGAAAATAAAAAGGAAATTTTTAAGTAAAATATTTATTGTGAAGTTGAAAAAATTAAAGAGATAATTTTTTTTTTTGCAGAGTAAGCGGGGTTGAAATCTGGGCCCCTACCAGCTTTACTAAAAAAAGAAAAGAAAATACAACATGAAGAAAAATAAACAATCTGACCCCAAAACAAAAGGAACTACGGAGTCCATGGTTCAATTTGATGGTCTAAAAATTCATGCTTGCTAACTCTCATTCCACCTAATATTTCATGCTTAAGAGCGACCCAAAGCACTAACACACTCCTGCATTTACCTTCAAACACCCTGCTATTCCTTTCACACCACACAATTTTCATCAGTTTTTTAAGAATGAAGAAAAAATAGATTAAAAATAGGGACTTAGGCGATATTTGCTTAGATAATAAAGAACATATTTTTAAATTTATGTTTTACATAGCTTTGGGAAAGAAAAAGGGAAAGGTGAAAAAAAAAGAGTATGAAATTGATGTTTTAGATTTTAAAAAAGTTTTTAAAACCATAAAAGGGATGTGAGATCTGGAATTTGTAGGCTTTGGAATATAATGGGTAATTGATTTAAAAATGGAATACAATTTTTGAAATCGATTTAGAATCGATTGAATGTTGTGTAACAGTGTTAAACGGGAAATGAGACTATGAGATTTATAAACGAGGTTATAAATAAAGTGAAGTAAATTATTAATGGGTAATTTTGAAATTATAAATTCACAGTGGGAATATATAAGGAGATGGTAATTTGTTTTAAAAATAATAGGGATTTTATTTCTTAAAAAAATGTGGGAAAGGAAATTTAGGGGGTTGGAACGTAAATTTAAACTGGAAATAAATCGAGGAGGATTTATGAATGATTAGAATGGCTTTATTGAAGTGGAAAAATGTTTTTTTTTGAAAAGTTAGTATATTTAAAGGTAAGATTTTTAAGTATTAATTAGGAAGTTTAAAGGTGTTAAAAAGGATGTTTTAGGAAAAATTTATCATTTATTTGTTTTAAATTTGTTAAAGTAAATATTAATTAAGTTAGTTATAGTAGTTAATTATTTTTAAAGGTTAAGTTACTATTATGATTTTAAAAGGAAAATTATTAAATGTTTATATTTTATAAAATAGCCTTTGTTTTAAAAGTAGTTTTGTCTAAAGTTTTACTTAGAGAATTATTGTAGAAATTTCGTAAGTATTGTTTTAAAAAAAATTAGAATAGAGTCTTCGAGAAGTATGGGTATACTCGTGTGGCATAATCAGAGGCAGTGAGTGCCTGTAGTTAAGACTTGGATTTCTCTGGGATAGAACGAAACCATTGAACTGTGATCCATGGTTTGATACAATAGTGGTACTTTCCATATTGTTTAAAAGGATTTTTAAAATATTTTGAAAGAAAAAGATAATTTCTTAATAGCTAAATTTGATAAGATAAGCGTGCATTTCTTAATAATTAGATTTAATTTGATCAAAATCTAAATTAAATGAGACTTGGTGTTTTCCGTGAAAATGGAATATTTGGTTGAATTAATTGTTTATTTGATAGTTAAATAACCGACTATCAAAATTTGGACCTAAATATAACTTTGGAAATATCTAGAAGAAGTACGAGAACTATATGGTACAGTTACCGTCGAAGGTGGTAAACTGTACGTGTAAACTCGTTTCGTTCTTCTAGGACGTTTATAAGGAAATCTATCCACAAATGATTAGGAGGTGATCTCCGATCTTATTTTCGTCTGTTTATTCCCTAAAGAACGGGGGTTGAGTTTACCGTGAATATCGAATGTTGTTTTCGAAGAGACCGGCTTCGGATTTGCGATCCGAAAACCACTTCGATCCAATGAGTACGTTTTCGTAATAATGACAAGAGCATGGAGTCGAAGATGGAGCGGTGAAGTGCAAGGATTAGTCGTTACTAATCCCGAGGGTGATTCCAAATTCGATGTGGTAGGAGTAGTGCCTTTGGTTCCGTTCGGACCGAGAATGGACTTGTATGGATGAATGCTATTAGTACATTGTCATCGGAGGACAATGAGCATTCTAAGTGAATTCTTCGAAAAAGTTAACCGTAGCCTCTAGCCTCATCAGCCGGGAATGACTAAAAATCAGGGGGAACGCGACAAGGCTAAGTGGGTAGCACCCAAGTAGGGTATGTCTATCACCTTTCTAGATAACCTCGGATATTATCACTACATGTGAAAGGAGCTCGGAAAGGGTGGGAACACCCGGGGTGATAGTATATTCAGTCTATTCAGGTTAGGAATAGTCCGGTCTTGTGTTGCAGGGGACCCCGGATTGATCCTCGATAAGGTGTTTCTAGACAGGTACCGTGACAGGTGGTACCCCAGTGCCTAGTCATTCAGTTGGAATCCATTCTTTAATACGTGCCTTATGGTTTTGATTGTAGAGCCTAATATTGCTGGAATTTAATTAATGTAACAATTTCAGCTATTTGAATAAGTATTTGTACTTAGAGACTATTATAATATCAAAGGATTTTGATATGAAATGTTTTAGTTATTGTAAGGTAAAAACCCGTCGCGTTTATTTGTGGCGTGTCTCACGAGATACCTTTGATTTTCAAAAGGTTTTGAAACTTTAATAATTCAATTTAAGTGTGATATCTCACGTTGATTTTCAGACTGATTCAAGTGTTATTTTATTATAATGCTCGGACCAGATCGAGTATTACAGATACATGATAGGATGCTAAGGAGCTCAGGAGACGAGTTGGGTGGCGAAGGCGTATCATACGTACTTGATTTTTAATTCGCTGTGTATGATATGCTGTATATTCAGCTTTTGTGAGGCAGTTATTATAACTGTCCAGTACTATGCTATTGATTTATGTTGTACTCTAATGATGTAATGTGTATAAACAGTAATAGTTCTTTTTGTATAAATATCAATTGTTATCTATTATATATTGTTCCACTGCGATTGTGAGATTATGTGTTGTTATTTCTTCTTCTTCTTCTACCTCTTTGTTCTTCTTCCCTAACGATCTGGTATTTCCAGCATTCGATTGTTCGGCATGTACTACGAACGTATTGATGTCGATTTCTAGCATCGAAAATCCGGGCCGTGAAAAAATGGCCAAACGTTACCCTTTCAAAAACATCACCTCCTATAAAACACATTTAGCATCCCTTACAAAAATTCTTTTAATAAGTTCCCTTCACATTTCAAACCACTTAAGAGTTTTCAAACTAGATTTAAAACATTTTTCAAAAATATCTAAATTGATTTATAAAATCTTATTCTATTTTAAAAATATTTAAAAATCTTCCTTCATAATTCCTTTATAGAATCTCCTATATAAAATATCATTTTCAAGATATCATTTGTAAATCACTTTAGGTAAAACCTTTTATTTAATAAGCCCATTTTAAAAAAACAAGATATTATTTAAAATAACTTTATAAAATTATAAATAAAATTAAAAAACTCATTTATAACCTTTAAACCCAGATTGATCGAAGTTAATTCGAAAACATACTTTAATAAATTCTAAAAGAGGCTTAGCAATCCCAATGGTACTATTTTAAGTTACCATTCAATTTCCATTTCAATTCATTTAACAGTTATTTACATAGATCAACATATATGTAAATATACTCATATTCAAATCAGTGAATAACATATTAATATGAACTAACTAGCATATACCAAATAACATAATAGCAGGATGGTTATTTGTCCTGCTAAACAGATGTCCAACCATTCAACCAATTCATAGCTAAACAAGGATTTATTCTGCTAACACATGTCCACACATCAAACATGCAAACAAACAATTTATAGCAGAACGTAGATTTATTCTTCTAACACATGTCCAAACAACCCAACAAACAAATAATCAATTTATAGCAGAACGGGGATTTATTCTGCTATCACATGTCTAAACAATCCAAAATCTACATTATAACTCATTCATAGTTATATGGTTTCTTAATGGCATCGACATTTGAATCACTTGTATTCAAATCCATCTTTGAAAAGAAGTACATTTAAACAATTTTACTTTTGGAAACCAAAGAATTTTAAAACTTTAAAAAAACCTTTTTTAAAAATAATTAATTATAAGTCAAATCCTTATAAATCATAGTTAATTTTAATTGAACCTTAACTTAATTCAAATAAAGAGTTAAACAATAACTAGCTACTAATTAAATCAAAATTAATCCTTTATTAATTATTAAATAATAATTTAAACCTTCTTTAGTAATTAAATTAATTTTAATTAATAAAAATATTTATCTCTAATTGGAACTTAAATAATAAATTAAAAATTAATAAATAATTTATTATTATTTAAAGCTTAAATAATTTATAATTTATAATAATTAAACATTTGGTTAATAACTAATTAATAATTAATCTTATACTTAATTAATAATTAATTAAAAATAAATCATATACTTAACTCATGATTAATTAACTTAATTAATAATTAATTTAAAAAAAATCTTAACTTTAAAAGATAATTAATTAAAAACTATAATAAAATTAATTAATAACTAATTTAAAACAAATCTTAACTTTAAAAGATAATTAATTAAAAACTAATCTTTATTTAATAAAAGTTAATAAAACTTGTTAGCACTTAATTAATTATTAATTACTAAAACCTAATTAATTATTAAATCCTTAATTAACTTTTAAAAACATTGTTATTTAGTTTATAAAAATATTCACAAAACGATTTGATGTATAAAAACCAAACTTTGCGAAAATTAAAATTTTAAGTGAACTACATCCATAGCGAAAATCGCTATGTATATCATAATTTCACTTTACTAACTAGTTTACATGCTAACTTGCTTTAGCTTCAAGGTTAGATTAACACATATGACATATCCAGTTCATATATACCAAATCATATCATCACCAAACATAACCAACAGTAACAACCTTTTTATAACCAACATATCTAAACAATACCACAATCTAAACCAAACACTTATATATATATATATATATATAAACATAT
Organism: Allium cepa; assembly: GCA_030765085.1. NCBI lineage: Eukaryota > Viridiplantae > Streptophyta > Magnoliopsida > Asparagales > Amaryllidaceae > Allium > Allium cepa. The sequence goes on along the minus strand of CM060937.1, from coordinate 104,312,484 downwards.
AAACAACACACACACAAATATATATATGTAAGTAAATTCTTTCCAAAAAGTTAAGAAGTTTACTCTCCAAAATTTTTGGAAACTTGAAATACTTTAGCGTTCGGAAAGCTTGGAAAATCACGAAATCCACACAAAAATGGGCCATTTTCTTCTCGATTTTTGATCTATTTATTCTGGGAATTTGAAAAGGTAGTCAAAATAAAAGTTTTATATAACTTTTTACTCTATCATTTAAAAAAATAATTACTCAATTTTGGTAAATTTCGAGGAAGTTATGATCAAAATGGTGAATGGTATTTTCGGACATCATAATCTAGGTTTAAAAAACACTCGAAAAAATGGACTGTTGGAGCATCTAAGCTCAAAATCAAAAAAAGTGATAAACTACAAGTTGTAGTCATTAGAATTATACATGCTTTAAAAATATAAAATCATGATTTGGCTAAGGTAGAGGATGTTACGGTCAATGGAAGTTGTGGTAAAATGGAGGAATTTTGAAATTGAAAAGAGGAGTTTTAAACACTTTGAATTTTAGAATTTTTTTCTTCTTTCTATTTTTTCCTCTTTATCTCTCTTTTAAATCTAAAGAGAAGCCATTAAAGAATGCTCAAGCTTTAGGAAATTTTGCAAGTGAAAAGAGAATGAGAAAATTGAAAACGAAATTAGGAAATTTGTTTTTATATAAATAGAATAAGTGGAATTACTAATATACCCTTGCGTACTTTGCCCTCCACAAATGAATTATACATCTCCTCAATGTCTTCTCCTTGTCTCCCCTCTTAAAATTCGAAATTTGTCATGAAAAAACATGTTCAAACATGTTTGTGCTTCATTTGTACTTTATGTTGGAAAAGAATCTTTATGTTATAATATATTAGCTTTTTTTTTTAATAAAATCTTATCTTATATATGTAGATACATACTTAAGTGTACATACATGTACACATATGAATTTCCATGTCAAAATAATTTCAAGTGTATGTATGTGTGTATACCAAAGTCTCATGACATTTCTGACAACTTCATCAGATGAAAAGTAGAAATTTCGGGAAACGAAGTCCAATCACATTTTCAATTTTTTTCTTCGAACTAATTATTTCTGTAAACACATATTGAAAAACTATTTCGCCATTATTATTTAATTTTTACAAGTGTTTTATTTTCATTATAAACCTATTATTTGAATATTTAAAATTAATTAAATATTTGCAAATCAAAGTAGTGAAATTCCGGGTTGTTACAAACATTAATTATTTCATAAATAATGTGTTCCGTACGTTTGACGAAAACAATTTTTATAACTTGATGCAATCAATAAGTATTATGGCATAGTAACACTATTTATTCCATTACTATAAAAGCTACTAAATTCGAAGGTCCATTATTCACTTAATACACATTATTTATTTTGTATACTACAACTACTTTATAGTTGAGAGTCTCAAAGAAACAAATCGCATAGAAAACAATTTTCTATATGAAATATATTTTGGAATAGAAATCGTATTTCTTATTCCAATGTATAGTATCAATTATTATTATTACAGTTCTCGTTTTTGATGTTTCTTTATGAAGCAGAAATGACTATTCGCTCTCTTTATCCCAGCCGTACTTTAAATCACAGCTGCTCTTGTACATTCATTTTTTCTTTGTAAATGGTTGAACCATTCTAAAGAATACCCTTACTGCAGTATTATAACGAACTCTAAGAGCACTCAATCATCCTTAACACTTAATGATATCAAATATTTTGCACTTTGCGTAAACTGATCAAATTGAAATATCAACTATTGAATTCTTGAAAATTGTAATTTCAGTCTAGTGCTACAATTAACACAGTCTGATCAATCAATTGAATACTCGATCTCATAGCACGATTTAATTTTTTGCTTCAAATGAACTAATTTTATCGATGTATAGTACATTACGAACTGTGACCGTTTACTATATAACACTTGTATGTGATAGTATATGGATCAAACATCCATAGCCTTGTATTGCTTTTGAGTTCGGAACTCATAGAATGCAATATGCGGTCTCCATCAAATAAACACGTAAGCAATTAAATAACAAACATCTTTAGTAGTTGTAAAATTAGGCGCTTGCATGGGTATATAAAACATTTACATGCAAGAAGTATTTAATAGTAAGTACATATTATATTTCTATTTAAAAATCTTTAATTTAGTTCATTTTTATATCTTAATTGATAAACATTTTATCAATTATATTAAATGCACAACTTTATTAATGTAGATTATTATAAGATTATATAGCATATATTCTTACAATATTAGAAAGGTTAAAAGTTATCATTTTATTTTTCTAATGAGACTTCCATTAATTTTTATGTTTCACCAAAACATAAGCGAAACTAAAAGTCTTTCAACTTCACTAGTGGGTATTAGAACTCATATGCCTTGGGATTCTGACCTTGACGAAGTCTCAACAAATCACAGGCCCACATACGATGGATAACAACTTATCGGTTGTATCATATGCAACTCCTTACCTATGATTTCTTGCCCTAATCTTGTCTTTACCTTAAGGAAAGCTCAACAAGTAAAGTGATATTATTCACTCGGATTTATCATTTCATGAGCCTTAAGTATAATGCACATACTTTGGGGAAAGCTCAATAAATATATGCAGTTATCCTATCTCATCTATTCACTATATTAATAGTACTACGCATAACATCCCTAGCTTTAGGAAATCTTAACAACTAAACAGTATGCAAGTAATCTATTAATATATACATGATAGAGGACAACTTTATAATAAAGATTCATAATCTTTAATAGTCCGCTCGATATAGTATATTAAAGATTTTTTTGAAAGTGTACCAATTTTCAAAAAAATCTTTAATATAGTATATCGAGGATATCGACTTATCGAATAATGTATTTCTTATGAAATACCCTTATGATCAAGTGTCCGACACATCAGAAATCACAATATACATACATATATGTATGTTCCTTAAATCTATTTAGGGTTTCTTTAAAATTCCACATTTAGTTTATACATTCATATCATATAAGTTTTAGTATTATATAAATTTTATATTTCATATTACTTATATAATAATATTATGTATAATATTATATTAAATAATAATATTTAACTAATTTTAATTAAATTTATATTAGTATTCCAATCCAACTTTTACATTGGACATGTCTACTTTAACCTTTATAGTATATACTATAACCATTATAGTAACAGTTGTATATCGCCTATACACACATACACACACTATAAAATAACATATATATCTTATATATGTGTATTTTTATTTAGTCAATTAACCTTTTATTTATCGATTGATTTAATTAACCTTTAATTAATTTATTTCATTAAACAATTTTAATTAAATTATATTAATTTCGAACATTTATTTTATATACATATATGTAGACTCGTGTTATCTTAAACAATTCAAAATAACATAACATATATCAATATATGTGTTAGTATTAATTAACTTATTTTATAATAATATTAATAATTTTGAGTTTTGACATTAGTATTTAAGTATTTTCAAATATTTCGAAAATATCATTATCTGTTAAAATATTTTGAAAACTTATATTGTATTATAAATTTTATAATAAAAATGTTTTTATTTTAAATTTAACTTTTAACTTTAATATCTTTTATTTTGATTTTCAAAACAATTTTGAAAATTAGTCCAAGGACCAAATCAAATTGGACCTTTTCTATTAAGGGCAATCTTTGGGCTCACTTCACCTTTCAAACCAGATCGGTAACTAGGTAGGACAGGGTACTTAATTACCTAATTTCAGTCCTAGATATACCTTTCTAGACACCATATTAAGTGGGAAAGCTTAATTAATTAGCCCTACTGACTAATTTATACTACATAGTCTATTGGGCTTTGATACCTTTGTTGGAACTTGGCCAGACCGTAACGGTGTTTAAGGGTAAATTTTAAAAAAAAATCTTCACTGGATATTTGTTGGACCTATGAAATCTAAATTCATTTAGATCAATTTTTTTACATATTTCTCCATATTATCATAATTGTTAAAAAATTAGTATAATTAATATTAATTAATTGTATACTATGATGAGCACATCAACTGTACCCATATGTATAGTGTAAGTGCAAAATATGAAAGGTGCACATAGTTAATATGAACATTGTTTAGATGTTGAGATTTACACCACAATATCCCTTATATATATGCTTTTGTCCTCTAAAACATGACTTTTTAAATTTATATATATGTACATACTTACGTATGTATATATAGATATGCAATAAATATTTTTTATAGCAGTTCATATTGAAATAGACTTTATTTATATTACATGCAATAAATCAAAGAATACAAAGTCTAATTAAAGTAGTTGAAAGGTTTACTACTATATCTTATACAAAACCTATTTCAAAAACTTTGAGTTAAATGCAAATCTACACACACACATAAATGATATTATGTAAATATATAAATTCATGTATATACAAATAAAAAAATATGAAACAAAGTAAAACAAGCATGTAGGTTGTGAAATATAATATCTCCTTTTAAACAAAGATTTAGTACTAGACTAGGTACAATTGTAAAACTAGGAATAAACCATTAATTTAATCTTTCCCCTTTTGTTTTAATTAGCAAAGTATGTTTTAGAATGATTTAAAACATAACACAATTTAGATGGTGGTGTTATGATTCCTCCTACGATAGTGATTGCGGCTGGTGTTGCATTCTGGAAAGATTATCCGGTGGGATTTTTCCTCGACTCCAATCCTTCATACCATATTGTAAAAGCTAGATGAAATCAAGTTTGGAAGCCAAGAGAGGCCTTGAGTGTTCATTTTGACAATGAAATGTTCTATTCTAAGTTCTCGTGAAGTGTTGAAAGGCAGCGTATACTAGAAGCTGACCCTATACTCATAGAGGGGAAACCTTTCATTATTACTACCGGGGGTCCGTCAGTGGATATGGCGCATTCTAAGGTTTTATCTATCCCTGTTTGGTCCATTTTTCATACTTTCCTTCTGTTCTACAGGCTCTTGTTGGGATTGATTGGCTTTCAGGCTTTGTTGGTAAGGTGATTTGTTATGACGCAAACACTGTAGCTAGAAATAGATTTGTCTATGCTAAAGATCTGATTGAAATAATCCCAGTCAAACCTCTTCCTTCTGTGCTAAAACTCAGAATCGATGGGGGCCATTTTGCCGAGGTCAGAGTGCGATACAGTTGGAAACTAGACATATGTATGGTCTGTCAGTCCTTTAGGAATCTTTCGGAGGCGTGCGGCCTCTGCTGGCATTCCTCTATCTGGTCGGGTTCCATTTCCACGTCCTCCTATCAGGAGGTGGGTCCTGAAGGTTGCACTGCCTCCCCTGTGCCTCCTCCTGTTGTCATTCCTGTTGATTTTTATCCTGCTATTGATGCTCCTTCTTTTGTTGCTCCTATTGTTGTTTCTATTGTTGGGACTCCTGCTGTTGACTCTCCTATTATTGATGATCCTGTTGGTGAGGCCTAGTCTGTGGAAGACACTGCTATTTTATTTGATTCTATTACTTGGAATTTTAAGGAGCGAGCCTGGATTCATGTTCCTTCCGATATGCGTTACTTGCCAGTATCTACCACTTAGTATGCCTTTATCAGTGATTTTGGGGGAGAGAGTCATAGTCTTTTGTATCATATCGAGGGTAAGGGTCTTTCTCTTACTAGGGCTGGTGAGATTGGTGAGGAGAATAAAAGTAAGTTTTATGATGTCACTTGGGATAAGAAATTCATTTACTCACCTGCTTCTGATGGTTATGATCCGAATCTGGCGGCTCTTTTCTCTTGGTTTGTGCATGTTATTGGCACATCTTCTGACGTTAGTCCTGGCCGCTCCTCTTTGGAGGGAGCCTAGTCTTGTTGTTTAGTAGTCCAGACTCCTTTGCCTAGCTCCTGTACTTTATTTTTTCATTGTGGTTGGGATGATTGCTCCCATTTAGCTATTCTGTGCCTGTACAAAACACCTATTTTTCCATTATTGGCATGGCCTAAAAGCCGGCTAGCTTTGCCAAAAAAAATAAAACGTAACACAATTTAGTCATCATATTACGTTGATAACAAATATTAATTAATGCAGTTATTTCAAAGTATTATTCACATCGTAATTTATGTGTAAACATTCAATCTAGATCTTTTAATCATAATTCTGACTTATTAACAAGAGTATTCCAAAATTCAATTTAGTTTTTTATTATTAACAATGATAAAATCAGATGATATATAAATATACCTATTCGTGATAAGGTCTATATCTAGGTTATGCATGGATGAATCAACATACAAAACAAAGAAATGAAATTAAAAGGATCTTGATCTAGGTTAAACAAACAAGACAAACATACAAAACAGAGACTAAAAACAATTATTATTGTTCCTAACAAAATAGAAATGAACATAAATTTTGTTTTTCCGTCATAGGAATATATAATTTATTCTAGCTAGGGGTTTGAGATATTCAAATCAAAATCCAAATTCATATATATAAACAGAAGGGAGAGATGAAAAATTAAGGGGATGTAAACAGAATTAAAAGATATCTAAATACATAGAATTGCCTCGGGATGTAGCCTAGAGAATACACCTTGAATGAAGAATAATTCCTAGATTCTCCAAATCAATCTTCAGATATGCAACAACCTAGAGACAACCACCTTTTTCTCTTTTGTTTTGTTTGAATTTTTTTAAAGTTTTTGGAGACCGATCCCTATGGAAATTCCGAATTTTTTAGAAAAGAAGATACGAGAATAAGAGAGGTTTGATAGAGAGAAAATACTATTAAAGAAGGAAATAAATGTTGCATTCAATATATGCTGACTCCTCTCCTTTTAACAATATTTTCTTCTCATTCAAAACTAAAGACCCCTCTTATTCCCCAAATTAAGTCCAATTATTACATGGGTAATTTTTTTAGGCTCCAAACATTCCGAAAAACCAATTAGTATTATCACCATTTAAATCCGATTTAAATTTGATATCGATATAGTATATCGATACGTGCGTTTATAACTATTATATACGTGCTTTATTAAATAGTAGTGGAAACCATACAAATCAAATAAGAACTTTTTTAGCAATTAATATTAATATTAATTAACTTAATTTATTTATAGTCCATTTTTAGTATTTATTTTATTTAAATCAAATTTAAGCATTCTATCAATATCGTATTTCAATGCACCTGTTTATAACTTTTATATATACACTTTACTAAATATTAATGGTATTAAAATAAATTAAATAAAATTTTATAATTAATCTAAATATTAATCAATTAAATTAATTTTCAACTATTAAATATCAATTAAATTGTGCGGTTTATTCGAAATCTTCATCATTTCGGTTGTGTGACTGATAGGTGTAAATTCAGTCAGCGATTATTGTCTAACAATTCAAATATTAATGTTCACATGTCATCTTAGCTAGTGTTGTGACATTTTGGCTGAAATTATTGCTTACAAATCTTTTGGTAAAGTGGAATTTTATTTATTATAAGCGTTACCCATTAGTGACGACTTTATACACCAATTCTCTTCGTCAAACTATATCACTTAGGACTCATGAAATTTGGTAATGGTCAAAATTCTAATATCATTCATATTAAACTATATAGTCCAAACACAAATCCCTTGGTCCAGTAATTACAATTATTATTAAACAAAATGCTCTGGCCAGAGACTTTGACTTTAAGTTGACTTCTGTTGACCATGACACTAACCTCATATAACCAGGAGACGAATCCTCTCTTGAACAGGGTTACACTTCCAATGATTCCACCCAACACAACTATAGTTATTTGGTGGATGTCGTGCCCCTATTTAACTATAATCAAATCGAAGCTTCCATGTTGAAGGTTAAAGGTATTCTCAAGTCAAGACAACTGTGTAATTTTGTCATATCTGCAACGATCCGCCTTTCAACATTTAAAAGTTGATACTAATACATCCACGGTGTTCACGTTTCAAACATTCCAGTTCTGGAAAGACAGATTGTTGGGGCAAAAGAAAAGATAGAACAAAATCTCACATCATGATAAGTAATATATAATATCTAAATAATCTTTACAAAAGGAAACTTTAATATTCATACAACAATCAGAGTCTAACATAACATCATCCTTGACAGCTATAATAACATGTTCTTTCGATTGTTGATAAATATCAAACAAGAAATATAGTGGAAAAATAAAATATGGGAATAAGTTTTGGAGGTATCTAGCTCATCTCCTTGAGCTCCAAATTATCTAAAGCTAACTCTGAAAAAATAATCAGGTCTGACCTAAGTCTTATAAGAAAATAATACCTGGATCGGTCTAGTAAACCAACATGAGAAATTAAATCACATGGATTGTTATATTTATAAACCGTTTCAAAAATAAACGTATCTTGAAAGATCACGGTGCATATAAACACGGATGAGTTTTTATAGTACGATAATCTAACCATTTTTAGGAAACCTTGTGATATTATAATAAGGTCTAGGGCTTAAAATAAATAAAGAATCATAGTGAGAATGGTTATATTAGTTACATTCAACAACATATCGGTATATAACTAAGTCCACAAAGGTGCGTATTGCAAAATGGATTTTATACAATGATGAGGCTCTTGGGACACCGCCTGCTACAATATGCCTCTAGAAAAATGCTTCGATGGCCTCACATTGACCTTCTGCCAACATAGAATTGACTTTCGCCTTCCTAGATAGTGCCAAATATATCATCACCTTGGTTGCTTTATGTAACGATCTGGAATTTAATCACTTTAAATATGAATATTATATATGCTTTTAAGTAATTAGTTTATGGAATATACAACTCAAATGAAACTCTTATAAATAATATTTGTGATGGTAAAATGGTGTCACAAACCACTTTTCGGTACAGTTCGAACTGACACTTTACCACACTTGTCCAGTCCAAATTTGAACAGAAAGGAGGATAGCAAGAAAAAGGAAGTAGAAAGAAGATAGGAAGAAGATAGAAAAAGATAGAAAGAAAACTATAACAACCCAGAATCTCACAGTGGAACGAATAATATACAATATAGAACAAATCTTTAAATAAAACAAAGTTATAACATTTACAACACAGATAACAATCAGAGTGCACCAACCTATGCAGCACGAACAGTTATAACACCCTATCCTTACAACTGGTGATAACACAAATAAAATGCAATGGAATATAATCATCTACGTGAATACATCTCTGGGCCTCCAGCTCCTCTACTTAAGCTCCAATATTTATCTAACTTGGAAATATGCTCGGTTTGACCCGAGCCTGTGGGAAAAACCACGTCCGGGCTAGTCTGGTAAAACCAGCGTGAGAATTTAAATCATAAGGAATTTTATTCATTATAACTTTAAAAAATCCTTTTAAAATCAAAGGAATCTCGTAAGACCATGCCACACATAAACATGACGGGGTTTTCCCTTACGATAACCAAAACCCTTTTTATAGAAAATCCCAGTGATACTATGATAGTTTTTAAGTACAAATACTTATTCAAATCGCCGAAATTGTTACATTAATTAAGTTCCAGCATACTAAGCTCTACAACCAAAACCGTAAACGCATGTATCAGAGAATGTATTCTATATAATGACTAGGCACTAGGGTACCACCTATCACGTTACACATCTAGAAAAATGTACCGAGGACCACGCCGGGATCCCCTACAACACAAGACCGAACTAACCTTAACCTGGATAGACTGAATATGCTATCACCCCAGGTGTTCCTACCCTTTCCGAGTTCCTCCACGCACCTTCGTAATAATATCCGAGGGTATCTAGAAAGATGATAAACATACCCTAATTGGGAGCGACCCACTTAGCCTTGTTGCATCTCCTTGGATTTACTGTCATTCCCGATTGATGAGGGTTGAGAAACTATTCCCATTACATCCATTTTGGAATCATCCTCAGGATTAGTAGCAATTAGCCCTTGCACTTAACTGCTTCATCTTCGATTCTATGCTCTTGTCTTTATTTTGTAAACGTATTGTTGGATCGAAATGGTTTATAGATAAGTTATCCGATCCCGATCTCTTCGAAACAACACTTGATATTTTCGGTAAACTCAACCCCGATTCTTTAGGAAATTGTAACGACCCTGGATTTTTGGCCCGTTTATTTTAATAAATGTTTAATCTAATTTAATAAAATGTAATTGATCATATTAAAATAAATATGATTTGGAAATACTGCCATTTATTTATATAAACTGTATTTTTAAAAGGAGATTGATTTGGGATTTGCAATAAGCTTTTCAATAATATTCATGTTACATCCCGAAATTTTGACCCTATTTTTATTATAAGTTTTAATCAAATTTAAATAAAATACAATATTTTCATTTATAAATAAAAAAAGATTGTTGGACATTATTAGTTGTATATGTGTTATTAAGGAAAATATAAAATAGACTCTTTCAACAATATCCAAAAATTAAATCTGTTTTATTCAATTAAATTAAAAGTTATGTATGAATGACATTTAATATCCGAGATATGAATGCTGTTAATAAATAATACAATTCTATTCATATTAAATATAAATTTAAAATGCATTAATGCAAATATAGGTTACAAATCAAATATTTGGAATATTTAACTTTAAACAAAAATAAGATTTAGGAAGTGTTTCTAACAATTTTTATAATTAAAATAAACATAAGCTTATATATTTAACATTAGTATAACATAATAATATGTTAACATCAGCAATGAAGAAAAATTGAAAACCTGTAAACTTTATATGCATAAGTAGGCCAAGTATTCACATCAAATAAAAACACAAGACCTGCAAGTATCTTTGCAAAGTAAACAAAGTTTGCCAGCAAACATTAATAATATGCTAGCATAAATAAAAACATTTTTGTACAGACCAAAATCTGCAAGTATCAAATATGAAAACATCTTAGTACAAATGGGAAATCTGCAAATATCTTTATATATATTGTTGTGTCAGCAAGCATTTAATTTATGTTAACATAAGAGTAAACATACATATTTAATTAGCATACATTGATGTCTGAAAATCTCTCCCAGCCGAAATATTCATATCATTTCAGGTCTTAGTACAGTAAAAATAAAGCAAATATTATATCAAGGGTAAAGCTTGTTCCAGAAGACAGCTTGTTCAAACCCATATATGATATATTTATCATTCTATTTTGTTCATTCCATAACTTAAACAAAACTGCATATTTACAAGCTCAATCAAGTTCAAAGCAAAAGAAAATTTATCAAGAATTCAACAACTTCATACTGCTGTCCTTTTCATCAAACATCCTCTCTGTTTCAACAGTACAGTGGTGAGTAAACTTATTATTTTCAATTTAAAAATTATATATTTAACTTACAAAGATATGTGCTTTGATGCTTGCTTTAATCATGTTGTCTTGAATTCTTCCTGTTGTTTTGTAATATATGAAGTGGTTCTTCAGAGATTTGAGTATCTGAACTAGCAAAGCAAAGAAATTTCTAAACACTTATTCACATAATTGTTGGAACTTTGGTGTTGTTGCTGATTTAAGTTGGTTATCTTAAATTATAGGCCTGAAACTTGTTTTAAAGTATAACAGTAAGATATAAACAATGTTTATTGCAAAATTACAGGTAAAATGAAAACAAGGATCAAAATTCGAATGTTTAAATTTATAAATTCAGTAGCATATTTAGATTTCATACACATAATCATGATTTTTAGCATAAGAATTATGATTTTTAAGCAAGGGAATGAAGAGCGGTTTTAAAATGAAACTAAAATGGGTTTTTGTCAATTCTGGATGATTAAGTTAATTTTAATTTCTGTAAATCGTTATGAAGCAAGCTTGTAATCCATTTGACTCCAGAAAAATGTCAAAATAATTTTCGAATGCATAGATTTTGAGGTTGTGATTAAAGTAGGGTTTTTGAACATGAGTTTTACACAGCTCTGTAATTTTAGTTTATGACTCACCGGGTTGATCGAGTTGCTTGGGTTTCGGGGTGGAGGCCGAGGAAGATCTGGCCATGGTATGGAAAAAGGGGCTTGGACTACGGGGATGGTGGCCGCACGAGGGAATTTTCGGTGGGGGTTAGTGCTGCATATTCGAGCTTCAGGCAATTTTTTTGCCTTCGACCGAATCAAGATGATTTGTGTGATGTATTCGTATGAGAGGTCAGTTTGGGGTTTGTGGGGGCTGTCGCAAGTCGCCGGAGGCGAAGCGAACCACCATGCACGTGCACGGTGGAGAAGAGGTGTCTGGCGAGTACCCTGGGCGGTCGCGTGCGCGTGCTCGTGGCATTTGGGTGGTTGCTTCGGTTTTGTCTTCGGGTCATTTGCTTGAGTGTGAAACTGCAGTTTGAATTTTAACTTAAGATTTAAAACTTAACAACCTGTAGAAGAAAATAAAAGAAAAGAGAGAAGAAGAATGGGTTTAGGGGGGGCGACTCGGGGAAGATTGCGTGCAAACCGAAGTTGCACTCGAGACTTAATAGGAGGAGACCCAGGTTTTTGTAATTGTAGTAATGAACTTTCAAAATGAAGCTAAATGAAAATCTTTTTCATCAAGATTTAGACTGAAATATGAATAACTGTTAAAAGGTTGTAAGTTAGAAGCGGGTTATACGTTTCAATTATTTTTCGTTAATACTTAACGATGTTTAAGCCTTGATTATTATTATTTTAATCAAGTAATTACAGAATAGGTTAAGTAATTACTTTAAGCTAGAAGTGAAATCGATTAACATTTAAGTTTGCAGTTAGTAGTAATTTGAGTTTCAAATTTTTTAAGAAACTTCTTTTAATTACTTGCAGGAAGTAATTAAGGACGTTTAAGTGAATGATAAATGAGTAATTAACAACTTAAGTCAATAAATGAAGAAGTAATAGTTAGCTAATCTAATAATTTAACTATGAATTAGTAGTTGATTAATTAAGTAATTTAATTAAGAATTAAGGATTATAATTGATTAATTAAGTAATTAGTAGTTAGATAATTAAGCAATTAAGTTTCATTAATAAATATTTAAGGGTACTTAATTAATGAGTAAGGAATAGTTAATTAAGTAATTAAAGTTAAATAGCTAGATTAAGAAGTAATTAATTAAATGATGAAATAATTAAGTAATTGAATAACAAATGATTAATTAACTCAAATGATTTGAAATGAAATAGGTAATTAATGATTAATTACAAATAAGAATTAGAGATGATTGCTTATGGATTGTGTGTAGCATATCCGATCTGTAATATTTATTTGATGATATTCTGTGATGCTCTGTGATATGTTATATCCATGATGCTTGTATATGTTTTATCTGTGATAAATGCTATGTTAATTCAATTGTTGTATTTAAATTATTTTAACTGTTAAGTTAATTAGACAACTTGGCCCTTAAAATGGCGTTTGGATTCGATGAGACCGGGATCAGAAGAACCAAATTTGATTCTCCGAAAACCACGTCGATCCAATTTACACGTTCGGTCGTGAATCCTGAATTGAAGGTCGAGATGGTGTTTCAGAATACAAGGGTTATCGTCATTGACTCTGAGGGTGATTCCAAAATGAGTGTGACGAGATAATGCCTTCGGTTTCGTTCGAACCCGGAACGAACTTGTATGGATTGAATACTTTCAGCACATCGTCAGGTGGACGATGAGCATTCTAAGTGATTTGTTCTTTAAAGGTAATCGCAGCCTCAAGCCTCATCAACCGGGAATGGCTAAAACAGGGGAGATGCAGCAAGGTTAGGTGGGTCATGCCCAAGCAGGACAAGATATTTCCCCTGTCTAGATGTCCCTTTCATTCGGCTTAGTGGGTGGTTGGTCGCGCCAACCACGGGGTTTATCTTGTTCGGGACTATTCAGTAAGGAATGGTTCCGGCCTTGTGTTGTAGGGGGTCGTGAGTGATCCTCGGTACGGTGATCTAGGCCCCATACTGTGACGGGCGGTACCCCAGTTGCCCTGCCATTGTTGGAAATCCATTTTCCCTACGAGACCCTACGGTTTTGATTTGTATTACCCACTTTTGTGGCTAGTAGCTGGAATTTAATCATGTAACAATTTCGGCTATTTTCTATTTACTTGAAAACCCTAGACACTGTTATAATATCACTGGATTTCCTATGAAATGTTTTGGTTAGCGTAAGGTAAAAACTTACCCGTATTTATTTGTGGGGAGTCTTACGTGATACCCTTATTTTCAAATGTTTTTCAAAGTTAAACAATTTTAAACCGTTTACTCATACCAGACCCATGTCTGACCCGAAGTTTATATTTTGTTTTCATAAACTCTTGGGTACTCAAATTTTTATGAGTAGCCAAGTGATAGGTTTTGGACTTTGATTACTGGAGGAGATTGGAGCAGGAGTTTCCAGACGTATGTAGTTATCTATCTAGTTCCGTTGTGTCAGTAGTTGATATATGATGTACCTCTGATGTATGTAGGGACAGATGTATGTATATGTATGTCATGTGTATTGATATTGTATAACTCTGATATATGTAAAACTATGAAATATTTATGTGATATATTATATTTTATTCCATTCCGCTGTGAGATTCTGATGTTGTTAGTCTTTCTTTCTCTTTCTTTTCTATTTCTATCCCTTTCTTTCTTAATGATGATACATCTTTCTGGTAGTAGAAGGGCATGTCGTCACGGTTGGTATCAGTGGTGATAACCTTGGCTCTGGTAGGATTTACTCATAGAATAGAGTTTGTAGAACTCTAGAATGAGTTTGAGAGTATTAATAGATATGAGAGCGTACTTGTTAGTGAATATAAAATTGTTTTTATATCATGTTGACTTATCTGCTGAGTGTTTATGAATTCTGGTCAATGGATGGGACGCCATTTTATCGATAGGGATTTCTAAACTCTTAAACAAGGTAGACCGACACAGTATTGTTTTTAAAATAGGGTAAATGAAATAATTTTACTCAAAACTATATTTTAATATAAAAGAAATATTTCTATGAAATTATTATATATTTGGATATTTGGTTGTTAATACTATAATTGAATAAGAATTTAAATTTGAATGGTTTATAACCAAATAAAATTATCTAATAAAAGGAATATAACTAAAACTTGACTAAACAGAATTTAAGTCCCGGAAATTTGAAGGTGTTTAAATGAATTTAAACAAAGGATTTGAGAATTTAAAATCTTGGGAATGTTTGAAATGTTTTTCCAAAGATTTAAAGGCAATGATGGAATATTGTTTTGGAAAATATTGTTGAATGGAAATTGTTTTGAGAGGAAATTGTGGAAGTAAGGAAGTACTGAGCTCACTTCAGTCGCTGGAAAATAATCCTGATGGTGATGGCCACATCATCAGTATTCATTTTCGAGTTTCTAAAGTGATGGATTCCTACCAGGATAGTTGGTCATGATATTGTTTGGGCTTGTTCAGTATGCAAGTGTTTTTGAAATTTTCAAAAAAAAGAGAAAATTTGTTTTGATGAAAACAAGTATTTGGAATTTGAAAATTTGATTTGACATACCAAGTGGATATGTGTAGTTATCATTTCAAAATGGTTTTGGAAATGAAAACCGGGCAATTGAATTCTAAGAATTCTATTTAGATAATGTGGGAGGTTTAAATGAATCAACTATTGAACTTATAAGGTAAAATTGATATTAATAAGAAGAAATCGGGAATTTTAATCCCGGAATTAAAATTTAACTTAAGTAAATGAAAGTGAAGAAAATGTACTTGAGTTTAACCTGAGATAAGTTAAATGGAATTGAAGTTCAAAATGAATGTAATTGGATATAAACCTGGAAGGGAAAAATAATTGTAATGGCAAAATGAAATGTATACCTTAAGAGGGTAAGTGTTATATATATGTAATCTGGAATTGTGATTATAAGATGAAATGACCCAAATGAGTAATATAAGCTTTTAAGTAAACAAATAAGTTTTGAGCTCATATATTGAGAAATAAAATTGAATTTAAATGAATTCAATCGAGTTATAAATATATTGAATAGAATAAAATTCTTATGCAAATAAGTAATATTGAATTAAAACAGAATTGGTGAGAGTGTAAACAAATCTAATTCAAGCATAAATTAAATGACCTTATTATAAACTCAATAATAAATTGTTCATGTAAATTTAAGAATGGATAAAGGAACAAACTAATCAGTAAATAGTTGGGATTTGATTTAAAGGAAAATCAAATCAAAGATTTAAATGGAAGTTGGTGGAATAGAATAAACATAAGTTGTTAGGTGGAATAGTTTGAAGGAAATAATAACATGAGTAAATTGTGAAATGGTTGTTTAAAATATTGGTTGTTGAGTTTGATTAAATGGTTTGGAAATCAAACTTTTGTAATGAAAGAAAATGCAATGTAAGGATCGTGAATAATTTAATTGGGATGGAATCAAGTGTAAATTAAATTGGAATCAATTTAAGATTTGTTATAAAGCTTAAGTGATTATTTATTCACAATGATATTGTTGAATTGCATATAGAAATGAGTTGTTTTGAAGTAAACAAGATTAAATAAAATTCTATGAATTATTGGAAGCTAAATAGTATGAATGTGAAACCAATTGGAATGAATATGAGTTTGTTTTTCTTTAATGGATTATATATCTAAGCAAGTAAGTTATAAATCACTTTAACTAAAGGGAATGATTTGAGAATTGGTTAGAATTAATTGTGATAAGGACTGAGACCTTACATATGTGCTTATGAAAATATGTAATAGAAACTCTACTAAAACTTTTCAAAATTTTGGGAGTTAGGAATTGAAAAAAAAAATACAAAAATTTAGCAACAAACAATTTCAAATTGAAAATTTAAGGTAAATTAGTGAATGAAACCGATTTAAAATATATGATAAGACTCAGTTATAAAAGGGAAGATAGTCAATAAAATTAAATATTCAGAGTTGAAGATAAATTGAATTCACAAGAAATTGGAAATTCAGATTTAAATAAGAAGATATAAGAGGATATAAAGGTTAAGTGGTAGAGTAATAATATAAGAATATATACAATTCTTACATTAAACTTTAGAAATGAATGGTGAAATTCTTAAGTAAATTTGATACTGAGAAAATTATTCCAAGTGGACAGAATCAGAATAATGTGAATAAAAGAAATTGATATAGTTGATAATCAATGGATATAAATACGTAGGATGTACGTATATTATTTTATTCGCATAACAATTTGATCCAGATTCGAGTACAAAATTTCGGGACAGTTATATATCGATCCGAGTTAGGATTTTTCACTCGATTTTCGACGACGAACCATGGATATGGATTTTGATTTATTTTGGCAATTCTCTATCATAGTTATGACTATGAAAGGAGAATGACAGTTTCTGATCAAGGAACCAGATCTGAGTCCGTACTAGGAAGTCGGGTGGACAATACTAGTTTGGAAGTGAAATTGTTTGAACGGGCGAGCGATCAAATTTGATATTGCGTACGAATGGTATATGTACATCGTACGGGCTTGATTGTATAAATATTGAAATTCTGTAAAGAGTCAATAAAATTTGGAAAGAGTTAATACTGTAAGTTTTCAGAATTGAATTGCCAGAGTGGATATCTGGAATTTATTGTGTATTCCATATATCTCATCTAAGGAAATTTGTTCATGATTCACCATTAGTGGTTAAACCAGTAATTCAAGAATTTGGAAGTCGAATCAAATTTGACTATGGTCAGGAATCCAGTTCGGATTGTTGATCATCGAGAAACAAACTCTCGATAATTTTAGGGAAGCTTATCCGAATTTGTGTTCGGATAGCTAGTGATGTTTGTTAAGATTGACGGTTTGGTTGTTGTTAATATATAAATGATATGTATGTTTGAATAGTTGGTATAATAGCTCTTAATTATCTTTGATTTAAATTTCGGGGACGAAATTCTTTTAAGGGGAGAGGAATGTAACGACCCTGGATTTTTGGCCCCGTTTATTTTACTAAATGTTTAATCTAATTTAATAAAATGTAATTGATCATATTAAAATAAATATGATTTGGAAATACTGCCATTTATTTATATAAACTGTATTTTTAAAAGGAGATTGATTTGGAATTTGCAATAAGTTTTTCAATAATATTCATGTTACATCCCGAAATTTTGACCCTATTTTTATTATAAGTTTTAATCAAATTTAAATAAAATACAATATTTTCATTTATAAATAAAAAAAGATTTTTGGACATTATTAGTTGTATATGTGTTATTAAGGAAAATATAAAATAGACTCTTTCAACAATATCCAAAAATTAAATCTGTTTTATTCAATTAAATTAAAAGTTATGTATGAATGACATTTAATATCCGAGATATGAATGCAGTTAATAAATAATACAATTCTATTCATATTAAATATAAATTTAAAATACACTAATGCAAATATAGGTTACAAATCAAATATTTGGAATATTTAACTTTAAATAAAAATAAGATTTAAGAAGTGTTTCTAACAATTTTTATAATTAAAATAAACATAAGCTTATATATTTAACATTAGCATAACATAATAATATGTTAACATCAGCAATGAAGAAAAATTGAAAACCTGCAAACTTTATATGCATAAGTAGGCCAAGTATTCACATCAAATAAAAACACAAGACCTGCAAGTATCTTTGCAAAGTAAACAAAGTTTGCCAGCAAACATTAATAATATGCTAGCATAAATAGAAACATTTTTGTACAGACCATAATCTGCAAGTATCAAATATGAAAACATCTTAGTACAAATGGGAAATCTGCAAATATCTTTATATATATTGTTGTGTCAGCAAGCATTTAATTTATGTTAACATAAGAGTAAACATACATATTTAATTAGCATACATTGTTGTCTGAAAATCTCTCCCAGCCGAAATATTCATATCATTTCAGGTCTTAGTACAGTAAAAATAAAGCAAATATTATATCAAGGGTAAAGCTTGTTCTAGAAGACAGCTTGTTCAAACCCATATATAGATGTATTTATCATTCTATTTTGTTCATTCCATAACTTAAACAAAACTGCATATTTACAAGCTCAATCAAGTTCAAAGCAAAAGAAATTTTTTCAAGAATTCAACAACTTCAAACTGCTGTCCTTTTCATCAAACATCTTCTCTGTTTCAACAGTACAATGGTGAGTAAACTTATTATTTTCAATTTAAAAATTATATATTTAACTTACAAAGATATGTGCTTTGATGCTTGCTTTAATCATGTTGTCTTGAATTCTTCCTGTTGTTCTATAATATATGAAGTGGTTCTTCAGAGATTTGAGTATCTGAACTAGCAAAGCAAAGAAATTTCTAAACACTTATTCACATAATTGTTGGAACTTTGGTGTTGTTGCTGATTTAAGTTGGTTATCTTAAATTATAGGCCTGAAACTTGTTTTAAAGTATAACAGTAAGATATAAACAATGTTTATTGCAAAATTACAGGTAAAAAGAAAACAAGGATCAAAATTCGAATGTTTAAATTTATAAATTTAGTAGCATATTTAGATTTCATACACATAATCATGATTTTTAGCATAAGAATTATGATTTTTAAGCAAGGGAATGAAGAGCAGTTTTAAAATGAAACTAAAATGGGTTTTGTTAATTCTGGATGATTAAGTTAATTTTAATTTCTGTAAATCGTTATGAAGCAAGCTTGTAATCCATTTAACTCCAGAAAAATGTCAAAATAATTTTCGAATGCACAGATTTTGAGATTGTGATTAAAGTAGGGTTTTTGAACATGAGTTTTACACAATTCTGTAATTTTAGTTTATGACTCACCGGGTTGATCGAGTTGCTTGGGTTTCGGGGTGGAGGCCGAGGAAGATCTAGCCATAGTATGGAAAAAGGGGCTTGGACTTCGGTGATGGATGTGGCCGCATGAGGGAATTTTCGGTGGGGGTTAGTGCTGCATATTCGAGCTTCAGGCAATTTTTTTGCCTTCGACCGAATCGAGATGATTTGTGTATGTATTCGTATAAGAGGTCAGTTTGGGGTTTGTGGGGGCTGTCGCAAGTCGCCGGAGGCGAAGCGAACCACCGTGCACGTGCATGATGGAGAAGAGGTGTCTGGCAAGTACCCTGGGTGGTCGCGTGTGCGTGCTCGTGGCATTTGGGTGGTTGCTTCGGTTTTGTCTTCGGTTCATTTGCTTGAGTGTGAAACTGCAGTTTGAATTTTAACTTAAGATTTAAAACTTAACTACCTGTAGAAGAAAATAAAAGAAAAGAGAGAAGAAGAATGGGTTTCGGGGGGGGGGGGGGGGAGGGGGGCGACTCGGGGAAGATTGCGTGCAAACCGAAGTTGCACTCGAGGCTTAATAGGAGGAGACCCAGGTTTTTGTAATTGCAGTAATGAACTTTCAAAATGAAGCTAAATGAAAATCTTTTTCATCAAGATTTAGACTGAAATATGAATAACTGTTAAAAGGTTGTAAGTTAGAAGCGGGTTATACGTTTCAATTATTTTTCGTTAATACTTAACGATGTTTAAGCCTTAATTATTATTATTTTAATCAAGTAATTACAGAATAAGTTAAGTAATTACTTTAAGCTAGAAGTGAAATCGATTAACATTTAAGTTTGCAGTTAGTAGTAATTTGAGTTTCAAATTTTTTAAGAAACTTCTTTTAATTACTTGCAGGAAGTAATTAAGGACGTTTAAGTGAATGATAAATGAGTAATTAACAACTTAAGTCAATAAATGAAGAAGTAATAGTTAGCTAATCTAATAATTTAACTATGAATTAGTAGTTGATTAATTAAGTAATTTAATTAAGAATTAAGGATTATAATTGATTAATTAAGTAATTAGTAGTTAGATAATTAAGCAATTAAGTTTCATTAATAAATATTTAAGGGTACTTAATTAATGAGTAAGGAATAGTTAATTAAGTAATTAAAGTTAAATAGCTAGATTAAGAAGTAATTAATTAAATGATGAAATAATTAAGTAATTGAATAACAAATGATTAATTAACTCAAATGATTTGAAATGAAATAGGTAATTAATGATTAATTACAAATAAGAATTAGAGATGATTGCTTATGGATTGTGTGTAGCATATCCGATTTGTAATATTTATTTGATGATATTCTGTGATGCTCTGTGATATGTTATATCCATGATGCTTGTATATGTTTTATCTGTGATAAATGCTATGTTAATTCAATTGTTGTATTTAAATTATTTTAACTGTTAAGTTAATTAGACATCTTGGCCCTTAAAATGGCGTTTGGATTCGATGAGACCGGGATCGGAAGAACCAAATTTGATTCTCCGAAAACCACGTCGATCCAATTTAAACGTTAGGTCGTGAATCCTGAATTGAAGGTCGAGATGGTGTTTCAGAATACAAGGGTTACCGTCGTTGACTCTGAGGGTGATTCCAAAATGAGTGTGACGAGATAATGCCTTCGGTTTCGTTCGAACCCGGAAGAACTTGTATGGGTTGAATGCTTTCAGCACATCGTCAGGCGAACGATGAGCATTCTAAGTGATTTGTTCTTTAAAGGTAATCGCAGCCTCAAGCCTCATCAACCGGGAATGGCTAAAACAGGGGAGATGCAGCAAGGTTAGGTGGGTCATGCCCAAGCAGGACAAGATATTTCCCCTGTCTAGATGTCCCTTTTTATTCGGCTTAGTGGGTGGTTGGTCGCGCCAACCACGGGGTTTATCTTGTTCGGGACTGTTCAGTAAGGAATGGTTCCGGCCTTGTGTTGTAGGGAGTCGGGAGTGATCCTCGGTACGGTGATCTAGGCCCCGTACTGTGACGGGCGGTACCCCAGTAGCACTGCCATTGTTGGAAATCCATTTTCCCTACGAGACCCTACGGTTTTGATTTGTATTACCCACTTTTGTGGCTAGTAGCTGGAATTTAATCATGTAACAATTTCGGCTATTTTCTATTTACTTGAAAACCCTAGACACTATTATAATATCACTGGATTTCCTATGAAATGTTTTGGTTAGCGTAAGGTAAAAACTTACCCGTATTTATTTGTGGGGAGTCTTACGTGATACCCTTATTTTCAAATGTTTTTCAAAGTTGAACAACTTTAAACCGTTTACTCATACCAGACCCATGTCTATATATATTTTTGCTAGTCAATGTCCAAAAACATTACGTGATACCCTTATTTTTGCTAGTCAATGTCCAAAACACACATATTCAGTATTAATGGCAGAATAGTGATTATTCTGCTAATAGAGATCCAATTAACAAAATTAGCAGAAGGTGTTTTATTCCGCTAAACAAATGTCCAATTAACCACATTAAATTTAATTTAACTCAAAAGTTTTATTTGGCTATTTAATGGCACAAACAATAAAATAATTGTAATTAATATCTAAATAGAAGTCAAAGCAGAGATCATTAACTATACTCAATGGTTTAATATCAAAATTTGGAATCGAATGGATTTCAATTAACTGGGTCGAATTATTTTTTTACCCATTAATTGTCAATCAATAATTAAATAAATGATTTATTCTCAATTAATCAAGATTAACCAATCCATTTAATAACAAATTAATTAACATATAAATCATAACCAAGACATTACTCATTTCTCCAATTAAACCGTTTAAACATTTAATTTTTTTACATTGCAGAAAACTCGACTTATTAGTTTAGAAGAAGATACAAGATGAATTTAACTCGTTCTAAATTTTGCAAAACCAGCCCATTTAATTTTCACTTTGTATTGCAGAACACATTTAAAGTTCACTTTGTATTTAAACTAAAATACTCAGGCCATGATTTTAGCAAACCCGGCCCAAACTAGTAAAATACAGCCCAAACTTCTATTTCTTCTCCTTCCTCATGTTTCTTTTCCTCCTTTTTTTCTTTCCGGTGCACGAGACATGCACATATGTGTGCATGCGTACATCACCGTCGGTCATCTTTCCTTGCCACTGTCCATTCT
This sequence comes from Allium cepa, assembly GCA_030765085.1. Classification (NCBI taxonomy): domain Eukaryota; kingdom Viridiplantae; phylum Streptophyta; class Magnoliopsida; order Asparagales; family Amaryllidaceae; genus Allium; species Allium cepa. Next base: position 104,289,531 of record CM060937.1, on the reverse strand, counting down.
CGCGAGTCACTCTCGACCTTCTCATCGTATTCCACCACCTGAAACCAAGAACAAGTCCATCGTTCGAAAATTCGAAAATACACCCATGCCTGGACGAAGACCGTGCTGCTAAACCTACCTCATCCAATCACCTACAGCCACCATTTCGCACCAAACATCGCCGAAATCCTCACCACTTCCTCCTCCACATTCTTCCCCAGGTGTGCATGCCTCATCCTTCCCCTTCGCTTCACCATTAGCTGTGATCGAGACCATCAAACACTCGACCTAAAACACTAAAATGAGTTCAACTAGCAAATTTGAGCCACTAAAAATCTTCGTACCATTTTTCCTCGGTGCACCATCCCTTGGGGCACCTCCACACCCAACGCCTTGCCGCGAAATCAGATACGGCGTCGGAATTTGACAATTTTCCCAGATCCGATCATCTCCTAATTTCTTCACCCTCACGCCACTTAAACCCCTCAAACCACCTTTTAAATTCGAGTTTTCCAACCATGATCTCGACTATATAATCCATTCCCTAAATTATGAAAGTCAAAATTTGAAAAAAATGACCTATTCACGATTAGATGCCATTTTCTTTCTAACTACTCGATAAAATTAAATGAAACAAAATTTAAAATATACTAAACTCAAAAATAAACAAATTTTGTTTTGGAATAAGTTTTAAAACTTAACAGATTTTGAGTAACTGATTTTTACAGTTTCATCAAAAAAGAACAGAGAAGGTTTAAGGAAGAAACACACTTTTTTTTTGAGTTTTGGTGAAGCCATTCGTGTCTAGCACACATATGCATCTGCATATACACACAACTGATATGTATATACTTGCCACAGATATATATATATATATATATATATATATATATATATATATAGAGTTTCCAGTAAACAAAATAAGTGTGTAACTCGCTGTATTTTAAGATGGTTTACTCACTGCTACTTGTTTTTAATCTCTTCTATGCTTCAATCACTTGCCTTTAATTTGTTAGTAGATCGTTGTTTTGTTTCATTTTTTTTTGTATGAACAACTATGGCCACATATATATAAGAGAAGGGAAGGGAACAGTGCCGAGATATGTACATGTAGATGTTTTATTTTTATTTTCTTTGATTTTTGCAGGCTTCACCAAACTGAAGCTACACACTAGCTTATATTTTCATGTTTATGCAAAGAAGTGAAAAGGTGATGTATATGTACAGTATTTTGTGATGGATTGACGAGGCAATGAAGTGATTTTGAACATTTTTTTGGTGGTTGAGCTAAAGTTTGAAATGAAATCCCTTTCATTTTCTTTAACCAGACAATGTTTATTTATCTCCTTGTCGAAATCCTCTCTCCTCCCCCGAACCCCCTCCTCTCTCCTAACCAGGGAAGAACACCCCCCTGCCCCCCTCAACCAAAGGGGGGTTCTGAGAGAGTATCTCCTTTGGGTTTGATTCTCCCCATTAATAAGCTCTATATTCGGACGGGATATGTTCACTCTGCGCCTTACACTGGGCTTTCCCTCTACGCGTATCTACGTCCTCTGCTTTTTGGGCGACGGACTCGACGCTCGGGGCCTACCCAGTGTAAGGCTCGGTGTTATTGAAAACGGGCCAATCGCTGTAGCCGACTAGGCCACAGCTTCATTCCCGTTCGCCGTAGCCAACTAGGCCACGCCTCACTTCCCTTAGTGGCTTCGCATCTATTCAACGTTATCATAGATCGGAGTGATAATCTCGCCCCAGCCGACTAGGCCAGGGCTCCGCTTATCACTCCTAAACTAACCTTATTTATTTATTTTCTTTTTACAGAGAGCCCGGGCTCAATGAACAACTATTCTCAATCGGCGAAGCCTCACCCAAGCATTTTCAATTGAGAGCGGGTCGCTTCGTAGTTATTCAAGATCGGAGCGACTGCCATTGTCGCTCCTAGGTGCTAAGTCATTTGTTGTCATTTACGTTTTGCGATCGGAATCGCAAAGCCGATTAACCTCCCGCCCCTATTTACTTTTGTTTATTCTCTCTTCTATCTAGTCAGTTAAATTTTCTTTGATTCATGTTTGTATGATAGCTACTTAGATATATTTTTTAGAAAAATGTTATGTGAGGTGGTATTGAATTAAATACAATTTTAAGTCTTCCTATTCATATATTTTTAAAATTTAAAATGTAAAATTCAAAGAAATAAAAGCTTGCTATTTTAAAATGTATGAAATAACATTTTTGTTAAAACACTATTTTGTAAAAGACTCCTTACTTAAAAATGATTTTATAAATTTTCTAATTTCTATCGTCTTATATGTTCATACATATCTCTTCTTTTTATTTTTCAATATATATGTATTATTTTTAATAACTATATTTATTTAGTTCATATATATATTTTACATTCTTCTTAACTAATGTGTGTGTGTGTATCTATAAGAAAAAAATCAAACTTTTAAACTCTTTCATATACAACATTATATTTCATAAGCCATTTCCATTTCTACTTAAAATATAATCTTCTCTTTTCATTTTTATTTGCTATGGATTTGTTTTCAATTTATAAAGATAAATTCTGTTGTTATACATACATATATAAGAAATTCAAATCAATTTTCTATTTTATAAATAAAACTGGAAATTTAAAATATTATCTTGGTTTTAAAATGATATATTATTACTAATTGTTATTTAACAGGGATTTATTCTGATTAAAATACCATATTATTGAATATTAAAAATTAACATTCAAAACTCAAGACGAAAAAAATTCTGGGTTGTTACACTCCTCCCCCTTAAAAGAAATTTGTCCCTGAAATTTCCAGTATAAGAACAATCAGTACTATTCATAAGCCCGCATGATGTCCATAGACCATACATATATAGAATCTGATTCAATCACTACTCGAATACATGACTTCACTCCCAAACCAGTATCACTCACCCGTTTCTTTTCTAGTGCGGACCTTGATTAGGAACCTCTGCTCTCCTTGCATAGCTGTAGCTATGAAAGAAAACCCTTTTTTGCATCAAGAACCCTCATCAAATGCTCACTTTTAAAAGTCGAGTAAAAGATCCTTATTCGAAACGGTGTGAAACACCTTAAAACCTTTTGTTCGAATATTAGATCAAATTATATGGAAGAGAAATGATCTATATCCATCTCACACTCTAATTCAATTTGTTGTCCCTAATGCCAGTTATATTTTCTCCAAATAATCTATGGAAGCATAGCTTAACTTATAGATTCCCCTATCATACTCTAAGGGTATACGAATCATAATCCAAAATCTTACTTTGAATTCACTTAAGAATTTAAGACACCCGGTTTTTATTCAAAAAACTTTTTGTAATGATACAATATATTTAATCTATGGAAAAATATATATAGTTAAACCGAGTAACCCCAAAATTATACCAAGTAACTGGATACTACCAAACAGTATCATATATTCCCTTACTCAAAGGATAACGCTCAAGAGAACGTTTACCGTTCGAACGTATCCCTTACCCATTTTTAGTTATTTTCGAGCCACTCGAACTAGTTAATTAAACAATCACTTCTTTCTTTCAAACCTTTTGAAATAATTTCATAAATATATTTACAACAAAATATCTCAATAAAATGTCCAATTCCAATTTGCTTTGGATTTGTTCAAGTTCAAGCTCGTCCCAATAATACAATGACAAAGAGAATAATTTACTAAATGCACAATACCATTTTCCTCAGCAAACATCTGATCTTCACTTAGAAGATTATTCTAATCACCACAAAAAAAATCTGGAATTATTCCCAAACGTATCTAACGAAATGCCCATTTTTCCACCAAATTTCATTTTCAAAGATATTTATCCTTATATACTTCTAAGCAACTATTTCCAAAATATTGGTACATCTAAAACCCCTTTAAGACCCAAAGCTATCACTAATAAAATTATTATTTCCTTTCTCCAAATTCAATTTAAATAATAATATACATTTTTACTTTATAGTAAATCAAACCATACTTTTGAAATCGAATCAAAAATTGTACTAGTTAAATAATTATATAGCAAGGTCCTAATAGTAACAATCCCTTATTAAGAAACTCGAAAATATTCTCAATACTATTGTTAACCCTTTAAACGTTAAAAACCATTTTGCCAAAACCATTGGGACTTAAATTCCTTTTATTTATTAGGAACATTATAATAAATCAAATTTGTAACTCATTTCCATTTAAAGGAAATCATTTCCAAATATATTTTTTGTTATAGCTTTCTTATATAAATCATCTTTCAAGTATTTATTCCAAAAATATTGAAATTTTTATTTTAATAACTTCTTTTATTAAACCTAATTTAACACATCCTACTTTTATATTCAACCATTTTCAAATATTATTTTATAGTAATCCAAATTTTCTTTTAATAACATTTACTTAAAACTTAATCAAATCAGCTAATATTTCTAATATATGCACCCCAGAATATTCAAATCCTCTATTTATATAAATGCCCTTAGAAATCATTTCTACCTAAACATTATTAACGAACGCCTTATGTTCAAATTATGAAACTTAATTCACACGATATTCGTTTCATTGCTCCTAAAATTTCTATCTACCAAATTCAGATTCAAAAGGGGAAGATTCAAGATTGATTTATGGATAATAGTCAATGCTTAGAAATGGACGAGCATAACCGTTCAAATCCTAGAGATAATGATGGGATGCCATCATCCCTAACAACCAAGCATAACCAAGTATAACGATGGAAAATTTCTTTTATATATAAAATAATTATTCCATTTACCAATTTTAAAACTATACCGTGTCAATTAGTCTTGTTCGAGTGTATAGGAAATCCCTATCGATAACGTTGGCTAAACGCACTGACCAGAATTCTTAAGCCACTTAACAGAACAAACAACACAATACAAAACATTTTTATATCACTAACAAATATACACTCTTGTGTGTGTATACACACACACACACTCAAATTTATTTTAGGGTGCTACTGATCCTATTTCTAACGAGTTACTCTTTCTAAAGCATCACTAACCCTATCTATAATGAGTTCTATCCCGCCCGAAGCCCAGGTATTCGCTCAACCTAAGCTCCGAGACCATAATGTCATGACCCACTTTTCTGTACACTTTACCACACATGTCCAGTCCAAATTTGAATAGAAAAGCAAATAGCAAGAAAAAGGAAGTAAAAAGAAGATATGAAGACGATAGAAGAAGATAGAAAGTAAACCAAAACAACACAGAATCCCACAACAGAACGAATAATATAAATATAGAATAAATCTTTACATAAAACAAAACTGTAACATTTACAGAATAGATAATAATCAGAGTACTCCAACCTATACAGTATGGATAGTTATAACACCATATCCTTACAACTGCTGATAACACAGCTACAGAATATAATCATCTACGTGAATATGTCTCTGGTCCTCCAGCTCCTCTCCTGAAGATTCAATATCTATCTAACCTGGAAATATGGTCGGTCTGACCCAAGCGTAGGGGAAAAACCACGCTCGGGTCAGTATGATAAAACCATCATGAGAATTTAAATCACAAGGAATTTTATTCATTATAACTTTCAAAATACTTTTTAAACTAAAAGTATCTCATAAGACCATGCCACACATAAATACGATGAGTTTTTCTTTTACGATAACCAAAACCCTTTTTATAGAAAATCCAGTGATACTACGATAATGTCCAAGTAAAATACTTATTCAAATAGCCAAAATTGTTACATTAATTAAATTCCAACATAATAGGCTCTACAACCAAAACCGTAAAGGCACGTATTGGAGAACGGATTCCATTCAAATGACTAGGCACTGGGGTACCACCTATCACAGTACACATCTAGAAAAATGTAGCGAGGACCACGCCAAGATCCCCTGCAACACAAGACCGGACTGCCCCTATCCAGGATAGACTGAATATGCTATCACCTTGGGTGTTCCCACCCTTTCCAAGTTCTTCTGCGCACCGTAATAGTAATATCCGAGGGTATCTAGAAAGGTGAATAAACATACCCTAATTGGGAGCGACCCATTTAGCCTTGCTGCATCTCCCCTGATCTTCAGTCATTCCCGGTTGATGAGGCTTAAGGCTACGATTACCTTTTTAAGGAATTTATACTTGGAATGCTCATTGTCCTCCAATGAAAATGTACTGATAGCATCCATCCATACAACTCCGTTTTGGGTTTGAACGAAACTGAAGGCACTATTCCTACTACATCCTTGGAATCATCGTCAAGATTAGTAACAATGAGCCTCCATCTTCGATTCCATGCTCTTGTCTTTATTTTGAAAATGTATTCATTGGATCGAAGAGATTTTCGAATAACTTATCCGATCCCGGTCTCTTCGAAACAACATTCGATATTTCGGATAAACTCAACCCCGGTTCTTTAAGAAATAAACAGACGAAAATAAGATCAAAGATCATCTCCTAACTATTAGTGGACAGGTTTTCTTATAATCATCCTAGAAAAGTAAAACGATTTATACGTATAGTATAGCACATTCCGATGGTAATTGTACCATATAATTCCCATGTTTCCTCTAGATATTTCCAATGTTATGTTTTGGATCCAGGTTTGATAGTCGGTTATTTAACTATCTAATAACAATAATTCAACCAAAGATTTCATTTTCCACTGAAATCACTAAGCCTTAATTTAAATTACAATAATTAAATTACTTATTCAAAACAGTATATACTTATCTCACCAGATAAGTATATTCATGGACCATTCATTTCAAATAATTCGAAACCGTTTTAAATAATATGGAAACTACTCTGCGGTATCAACCATGGATTCGCAGCTCGATGATTACATCTCTATCACAGAGAAATGCAAGGCAATCTCTGCCTTCCGATTACACCATGAAAGTATACCATTACTTTTCGAAAACTTTAATTAATAATTATCCCAAAATAATACTTATAAGTTTCTATATAAATTTCCTAAGTTTAATTTTGGAAAAATACTCTTTTATAAAAGTTTACCATATAATATATTATTTTTAAAACATAATTAATATTTGAACAAAATATCTTGCAAAAAATACTTTAATGCTAATCAATCCTTAAGTAATAGTTAACTTTAAACCAATCACTATAAAATAACTTTATTTAATAATTAGGTATACTCTAAACAATTTAAATAATTACATAGCCTTGAACCAATAATCAAATAGTTTTTAAATAATTTTTAAGAATAATAAAATAAATAACTGTATATCATTATCAAAATATTTATTAATTAACTTTAATCATTTTAAATAATAATCATCCTTAAAATAATTTTTGTCCAAAAGTCACTCCTAAATCGAAAAAAAGCTTACTAATTTCAATGGTACTTAATCAAGTTACCATTCATTTCATGACAATCTAGAATAACAGATACCGATACTCACGACAATCTATCTTTAACAATTAATTCAACATCATATTGCCCAATATAAACATCTAAATAATAAATAAATGTCCATACAACTAGCAGTACATGGTTTTATTTCTGCTAGTCAATGTTCAAAACACACATATTCAGTATTATAGGCAGAACAATGATTAATTCTGCCAATAGGGGTCCAAATAAAAAAAATTAGCGAAACGAAGTTTTATTCCGCTAAATAGATGTCCAATTGACCACATTAAATTTAATTTAACTTAACAGCATTATTTGGCTATTTAGTGGCACAGATAATAAAATAATTGTAATCAATATCTAAATAAAAGTCAAAGCATAGATCATTAACTATACTCAACGGTTATATTAATTTAAAATTCAGAATCGAATGGATTTCAAACTGGGTCGAATTATATTTATTTTACCCATTACTTGTCAATCAAGAATTAAATAAATGATTTATTCTCAATTTATCATGATTAACCAATCCATTTAATAATAAATTAATCAACATATAAATCATAACCTAGACATTACTTATTTCTCCATTTAAGCCGTTTAAACATTTAATTTTTTTACATTGTAGAAAACTCGACTTATTAGTTTAGATGAAGATACAAGATGAATTTAACTCGTTGTAAATTTTGCAAACCCGGCCCATTCAATTTTCACTTTGTATTGCAGAAAACTTTTAAATTTCACTTTCTATTTAAACCAAAATACTCAGGCCATAATTTAAGCAAACCCGGCTCAAACTAATAAAACACAACCTAACTTCTATTTCTCCTCCTCCCTTGTGTTTCTTTTCCTCCTTTTTTTTCTTCCTAGTGCATGAGACACGCACATATGTGTGCACGTGTACATCATTACCGACCATCTTTCCTTATCATCGTCCATTCTCGTGAGTCACTCTCGACCTCCTCACTGTATTCCACCACCTAAAACCACAAACGAGTCCACCTTTCGAAAATTCAAACTCCACTCATGCCTGGACGAAGACCGTGCCACTAAACCCACCTCATCTCATCACCTACGGCCACCATTTTGCACCAAACTTCACGGAAAACCATGCCATGTCCTCCTCTACGTTCTCCCCCAGGTGCAAACGCATCATCCTTTCCCTTCGCTTCACCATTACCCCACGGCCGAGACCTCAAAACACACGATGTAAAACCCTAAAATGAGTTCAACTGACAAACTTGAACCACTAAAAATCTTCGTACCATTTTTCCTCGCTGCACCATACCCTGAGCCACCTCCACACCCAATGCCTTGCCATGAAATCAAATACGGCGCCGGAATTTGACAGTTTTCCAAATCTGATAATCTCCTAATTTTTTCACTCTCACGCCACTTAAAATCTTCAAACCACCTTTAAAAATCGAGTTTTCCAACCATGATTTCTACTGTATGATCCATTCACTAAATTATGAAAGTCGAAATTTAAAAAAATGCCCTACTCACGGTTAGATGCCATTTTCTTTCTAATTACTCGATAAAATTAAATGAAACAAATTTTAAAATATACTAAACTCAAAAATAAACAAATTTTGTTTGGGAACTAAGTTTTAAAACTTGATAAATTTTGAGTTATTGATTTTTAAAGTTGAAGCATTATAGTTTTATCAAAAAAAAGAATATAGCAGGTTTAAGGAAGAAGCAAAGTATTATTTTTTTGAGTTTAGGTGAAGCCATTCCTTTCTATCACACATATGCATCTACATACACACACAACAAATACGTATATACTTTCCACAGAACACAGAGTCATCAAGATCACAGTTATATATATAGTTTCCAGTAAACAAAATACGTGTGTAACTAACTTTATTTTAAGATGGTTTACTCACCGCTGCTAGTTTTAATCTCCTCTAAGCTTCAATTACTTGCCTTTAATTTGTTAGCAGATCTTCATTTTGTTTCATATTTTTAGCATGAACAAGTATGGGCGCATATATATAAGGGAAGGGAAGGGAATGGCGCGGAGATATGCACATGTAATTTTTTTTTATTTTTCCTTTTATTTTTACATGCTTCACCAAAATGAAGCTACACATAAGCTTATATTTTCATGTTTATGCAAAGAAATTAAAAGGTGATGTATACGTATGGTATTTTGTGATGGATTGACAAGGGAATGAATTGATTTTGAACATTTTTTTGGTGGCTGGGGCAAAGTTTGAAATGAAATCCCCTTTCATTTTCTTTGACCAAACAATGTATATTTATCCTCTTCTACCAATTTTTACTTTGGTTAACTTTTGGTGGTAAATTTTTTTGTTCTACTTTATACTTTTGGTTATTCTCTCTTCTATTTACTTAGTTAACTTCTATTTGATTCATGTTTGTATGATATCTACTTAGCTATATTTTTGAAAACAATGTTATGTAAAGTGGTATTGAACTAAAAACAATTTTAAGCCTTCCTATTCATCTAAAATTTAAAATGTAAAATTCAAAGAAATAAAAGCTTTCTAATTTAAAATGTATGAATAACATTTCTGTTAAAACGCTATTTTGTAAAAGGCTCCTTATTTAAAAATGATTTTATAAATTTTCTCATTCCTATTGACATATATTTTCATATATATCTCTTCTTATTATTTTTCAATATATATGTATTATTTTTAATAACTATATTTATTTAGTACATTTATATATTTTACATTCCTTAACTAATGTGTGTGTGTATAAGAAAAATCAAACTTTTAAACTCTTCCATTTACAACATTATATTTCATATGCCATTTCCATTTCTATTTAAAACATATTCTTCTCTTTTCATTTTTGTTCGCTATGGATATGTTTTCAATTTATAAAGATAAATTCTGTTGCTATACATACATATATAAGAAATTCAAATCAATTTTCTATTTTATAAATAAAATCTAGAAATTTAAAATATAATCTTGGTTTTAAAACGATATATTATTACTAATTGTTATTTTACAAGGATTTATTCTGTCGTATTATTGAATATTAAAAATTTATTTTCAAAACTTAAAATGACAAAAATTCTGGGTCGATACAAATGGTTTTCAAAATTTGTTGTAACGTCACGATATTTTCGACCATTCGCCTCCGCACATGTCAGAATTGAATTGCTCAAAATACCGCGTCGTAAATAAAATTTTCCAATTCTCAGAATATACACTAAATAAATAATCACAGATCACAGACATAGAGTAAATAATAATGCAGCGGAATTTAAAGGAGACAGTAGTTCATGAAGCTGCTATGTATATATAAGATACATCAGAGTTAAACAAGATACAACAGTAGAGTAACAAGATACATTAGGAACAAACCAGAATACATCACTGGAATCACTAGATACTGAAAGCAAAATAGATGGTTGGATCTTCAAGTAAAGCTCCAATTCCAAAGGTGAGTCTTGAATGCTAAATCACTCGGTCTGACTCGAGCTTAAAGTAAAACACAAAACACTCGAGTCAGGACATAAATACTTATGAACTGTAAATCAACTCAAGTGAATAGTAATAAAAATGCATCAGTAACTTAAAGGATGCTTGGGATCGCCCATCCTTTAAGGATCCGTTAAACTATTTACTATGTAGTAATATTGCGCTATTATAATAATGTCTACAGTAAAATAAACTTACTTTTAAATAGCGTTAAGGAGTGACCCAGTATTCCCCTTAACACGTAATAGTCCCAGTAGTCCATCCAATATCAACTTATCTCCAGATCAGGAGACTACCCTAAATACGCCATGGGTTACGAAAGAAAAACAAACTTGTAGTAAGGCTTGATATGGTAGGTGATGCGACATACAAGACAATGTCAGGGTAGATATACCAATTACGCACACGGGCTGGTGGTAACGCAACAGCCACATACGCCCACCTCGGAACACACTCCCAATCAAAATCGGAGGATGGCCATCTAATTAGTCACAAGTAAGTGTATAGTATCGAAGGAATGTGTCCGATCGAAGGAATGACCTCATTTGGCCTGAGATCGCTCCTGTTTTAGCCACCTAATGCCTACTCACGGGACTTGGATCCACGTAATATACCTTAAGGACGTCCTCACCATCCTACTTCATTCTGGAATCTCCACCACGTATACGGTTGTTAAAGTGGTTTTCGAAGTTGGCATAGAGTATGAAAACTTCCGATCCTGGTCTCTTTAACAACCAAACATTATTATAACGCCGTGGTCATTTCAAAATAGTTTATCCTTCAAAAGATCAAATCATTTCATTTCAAAACTATATTCCTTTCAAAATAGTTTATACTTCGAAACCAAAACCATTTTTATTAAAAAACTATTTATTCAATCAAAATAGTTTATACTTCGAAACCAAAATCATTTTTATTTCAAAACTATATTCAAATCAAATAGTTTATAATTTCCATTTCAAACATATATTCACCTTTCAAAAATTATAATACTTTCAAAGTTATAACTTTTTTGAAACCAAAATACTTAAAATCATAACACTTTGAAAATCATAACATTTTGAAATCATACACTTTGAAAATCATAACATTTTGAAATCATACATTTGAAATCATGGAACATTCCTTTAATTCTTTACATTTTACAAATTTATTCAATTAAACCAAAATTTCAAATTTCCAATTTAATTCAAATTAAACCATCAGTTTCAATTCAGTTTCTTTACAAAACACTTCAAATCTTATCAATTAAAAATATAGATTTGATCCACAAAATAAACTATTAAATTTTTAATATATTTTAAAGCTTTAATATCCCACGTTTCAAAACTAAATTTTATAATATCATATATCTCAAATTTAACTTCATTATTACTTAGTTTTGGAATATTCATTTAATAAATCCAGTATCGTTTAAATAAACTCAAATTACAAGTAAACCAAATATCCTTTCATACAAATATAAACTTCAAATATTCATTTATCAAAATCAAATATCATTCCAAATTCATATTCTTTCTCAAAATAAAGGTCAAATCATTTCCAAACCATTTAAATCATCAAAATATCATATCCTTTCAAAACCACATTATCAAATCATTATTTGAATTCATTTTCAAATATTCAAATTTAAATATCATTTTTAAAAATCAATTTTGTTATTTATTTATTATTTCAAATATCATTACAAAATACATTTCAAATTCCATTCAAAATTCATTTATCTCATTTCATTCAAATTAACACATAACCAAGTAAACCTTATTTAAATTCAAATTCAACTTAAATTCCTTAAAAATTCAAATTTAAACATTAATATATACTCAAGCTTCTTAAATTTGACAAATAATCAATTCCAAAAGTTAAATCATTTAACACTTTAAAATATGACTCAAATAGTGTTAAAATCTATAGTATTTCAAACATTGCCAAAATATAGCAACGAAAGCATTTATAAAGTGCTATCGTAGCTTAAAATTTCCAAAATTGTTTAGTTTAGGAACAATGACATTTATAAAATGCCGTAATATATATTTAGTTACTTCAAACATTGTTAAATTCAAAACAATAGCATTTTAAAGTGCTGTCATAAAACTACAACATTTTAGAAATGCTATTAATAAAATTCCATATTTTATTATAACTTAAAAAACATTAAAATTCAAAAAATTTCTATTTTAAATTTTTAAATCATATTTCAAGACTTCAAAATTTCACATTTAAATCAACTTAACAAATGACTTATCACAACAAAATTTTATAATTAAATATCCAATTAAAACTCAATTTCATTCGTTAAGTCAAAATTTCACTATTTCTAAACTTATAAATTTCAACAAAACTTAACATTTTTCTTCAAATATAATTTCAAAACTTTAAATTTAATTTCCATTATTTACTTACATTTTTAAAATAAAATTTAAAGTCAAAAATCACATTTACTTCAAATTTACATACTTAAATTCACAAATTCAAAACTTAATATTTAACTTTCTCAAAACCATAAAATATATATTTTTAAATCAAAATTCATACTTTTAAAAATACATATCTTAATAAATATCATTTAAAAATATACCACGGGGTCTGTATATAATTTTCTATCCTAGGTCAAGTGATACAGATATATATCATTTCAATCCGCAATTTAAAAAGAAAACCCGGGTTCTATCATTTCAAACCCGCAATCTCAAGTCAAATAAAATACAATAAATATCACTCAGGCCTATCATTTCAGCCCATAATGATTTTTCCCTATTCTAATGTCCGTTCGGGTATGTATCATTTCAACCCATAGTGATTCTATTCTATAGGGAACTTGCAGTGTGAATAGATGCATAAACAATATAAACAATGTCAATGTCATAATATAATGTCATATATCAAATGTCAGGTGATAATTAACAGTTTTAACATGGTAATAACATGGAATAACATATCAAATGATCATCATTAACTTGCATAAACATTTTATATTACTAAACACTTATCATCGATTCACCATTTCATAAGTAGAAAAGTCGGAGTGAGAAAGACTCGCCTTTTCAAGTTGAAGACCACTAAGATACACAAAATGATTTCGAAGGCACGACAAGCACGATACAGCATGATATTGGATTCAAATGTGAGAGATAGCCAAGGTATCATCTTGTAAACAAAACCCAAACAAGACAAAACAACACATGAATATACAACACAAAACAATATTGGACAAATTGAAAAATGAAAGCAACAAAGGCAAGACAGCTTAACCTTACCCTAACCACTCCAATGCTCCACCACAGGGGATCTTTTTCTTGGCCATTGATGTGTGTTTGGGTCGGGTATGGTATCATATAGGTCAGTTTACAAGTGTATGAAGGTGGTGGAAGAGTTACAACATGAAGCATATCAATGGACAAGGCAAAATAGGTGAAGTTTTGGTGCATTTTGGCTCGGCTATGACCACATATAGGCTTGGCCATGGGGTCTTCATGGCAGGTCAGATCTGGATAGTAGTGAAAGGGGCAGCCAGAGGTGAAGTAGATGATGGTGGCCGCGGCTAAGGGGTGGCCAAAGGCAACTATGAAGGCAATAGTGGAGTATAGGCTTGGCTAGCATTGTTTTGGTGAAGTTTACATTGTTTTTATGGTGGGGTTTTGGACCAGGGACACACGGCCTGGCTTTTGGAGGAGGTGATGGTGGTGTAGACCGTGGATGGGAAGGTGGAGGAGGAAGGTGGTCAACAAGGAGAGAGGTGAGGCCAAGAAAATATGAATGAACTAGGCAAAACAATGAAGAAAGAGGAGGAAAAGAGGAAAAGAAGAAAGGAGAGAGGCCATTTTTATTTCTCTTTGAAGCTTTGAAGTCGTGAGTTTTGACGAGAGGAATGATATCATGTGAATATGGAGAGGAGAAATTCACGGCAATACAAAAAAAGTGGTCGGCTAAACAAAAAATGAAAAGACAAATGAAGTGATAAGCAATGGTGAAATGAAAGGTCATAAGGCAAGTGAAAGGTCTAAGTATCTTGGAATTTCTTTTTCTATTATTCAAATTAAACAAATAAAATTTCAGTAAATACAAATAAAAAGCTGAATAAAATAAAATGAAAAAGAAAATAAATAAATATTTTAAGGAAAAATATAAAACAAATAAAGAAATAGCTTAATAATTGAAACTAGACTTTGAAAATTGAAAACAAAATACAATAAGCATTAGAGAATTATAGCTACACTTTAAAATATTTTAAAAATAAAAATAAATACATAACGTATCATATAACACATATATACACATGATATGATAAACAAAATATTATTTATAAAAACTAAAATAAACAGTTTTTATTAAATAAAACAATTTACACACAATATTGTAAAAAACATAACTTTCACAATATAAATCGGATTTTAACGAAATGAAAAGCAATATTCTTGAAATTTTATTTATTTTCATAATAAAATATAAAATTCAAATATTTAAATTTTAAATTTAGAAGTCAAAGTTTGACCATATTGACTAAAATTCACATTTCTAGAAAATATTCAATGTATTCATGTTTGAAATTCAAATTCTCATGCAAATCAAAATTTATATTTAAAATAACAAATATTATTCATTTTAATAAATAAAATAAAGTTTTTAAATCAGGGATTCAATTAAAATAAATTAAATATACAATTAAAATAATTACAAAATATAGGGTTGTTACACTCTCCCCCACTCAAAACTTTTCGTCCTCGAAAATGAATGAGGTACAGGAAAGCACAGAAAACGATAGAATGAAATAGGATTATAACATGATGACAAGAAAATTGAAATTATACCTGATAACTGTTGTTATAGGTAAGTTTAACAAGGTGGAGATGACCTTCCCATGATCCTCCAGAATTAAAACACAAGCACGAAAAGATGTTCTAGAATCTGATTCACCCTTTCCGCTTGACCGACGGTCTGTGGATGTCAAGCAGTGCTCAGATTCAAAAATGAGTACCAAAGATTAAAAAAAAGTTTCTGAATAGACTGGTATAAGCAATAGCCTTCCCATTCTATAGCAATATAAGGGAAATAAGAACAGCCAAAAGATAGTTTGAAAAACAAAATAAGATAATAAATTTGAAACCATGAAAATTTCAACTTGAATTGAAAATTAATTTTATATAAGTTAAATAAATCTTAACCATCTCTAATTTCATTGTCCTATCATCCAATTATCTTAAATTAACAATCTCTAAAATCATGGATTTGAAAAGAAATCGTTTATTATACCTTCTAAATATATTTTATCACATATGTTAAATATATTTATACTTATTATAACTGCTTTAAATCTATTCTTAGTTTCTTTAACATCGTTTTATATTTTAAATTATTCCATTACCCCTTCTCTATTTACCGCTGTAAATCTTTTTATAACTAAAGTTTAAGTGTATAACATTTATTGTGACCACTCAAATTTTATTAATAAAATCCTTTTGTTTTATATTGTATATTATCCAATTACATATTCAACTTCTGCATAATTTAGGTAAGTTATATTGAAATGAAATTGTGTATTATACGAATAAAACTTTCCAATTTAATCATTTCAAACTTGAATATTTATCCAAATTTTGAAATTATGCCTGAAATTATCTTTCAAGATAAAATTTAAGAATTAAATTTTCGATAAATTCCAAACTATTTAGAGATAAATAAATGCACATATACTATATATATATATCCACTCAAATTTTAAATCATATATCAGCATATGTTATAAATCTAGTCTTATTTTAGAGATTCAATCAATTAAATTCCCCAAAACAAAACTGTAGCAAGACTACAGAACGGTCTATTCACTTCGAAACTCGAAAATGAATGTCGATGATGCTGCAGTCATCACCGAAGTTATTTTCAAGCGACAAAGAGAAGAGCACTAATTTTAAACTTTAAAATTCTTTGGAAACAAATTTCTATTAGAAAACACTTTAAATAATATATCCTTTAAACTTTAAATACAAGATTTGAAATCCATCGAAAATTAAATTCTCAAATTCTTGTTTTAAATTCATTTTAAATTTCCAAATAAATTTATAACCATGTTTATAGTTCAATTATTTATATATGAAACAAGAGATAATGCTATATAAAATCAAATATTATTTAACAACCAATTCAATAAAAATCCAAAAAAATTTAAAATATAGTTACAAAATTTATATCATTACTAAATTTGAAAAACCCCATATTGTGTCAGTTTGCTCTGTTCAAGTGTTTTGAAAATCTTATCGATAGCGTTGATCAGACGAATCGATCAGAAACCCAAATCAACATCAACAACTCAAACAACACAATATATAAAACATTTAAATATTAGTTTACAAATACACTTCAATAATGATTTGAAGATAAGTTGGAAACAAAGATGAGAAGATTAAATAACAAAATAGGGAGATGAATAAGCATATATAAATCGTGGGCAACCTTAATCGGGTCAACTGTGACTTAAAGAATAAGACCGATGTGAATTTCTGGGGTAAATCAACATTCAATCTCAAGAGATAGAATTTTAGGATACTAAGAGATACTAGCATCTAAACGAAGGATATAAAATCTCTGGTGAATCGATGCTGTTGTAAAGGAGTTTCACCCCTTTACAAATCAATTTGAGATTGACGGGACCGCCGACTCAATATTAGATCATTCGAAGTGGAGTTACGGGATATTCCAGAATCAAAAGAAGATGAATAGTGAGGGACACGAATAGATTTTGGAACCACAGGGGACGTTCCAAAATTAAAAGGAATCGAGTCAAAATGGAAGAGATTCAAACTTGAATGAAAGTGATTCTGTAAATACATTACCATATATGCCGAGTTTTGCCTAGAGCAACCAAAGCTCTGATACCAAATGTAACGTCCCGATATTTCGACCGTTCGCCTCCGCACATGTCGGACTTGAATTGCTCAAAATACCGCGTTGTAAATAAAATTTGGCAAATCTTATACAACAAATAAATAATCACAGATCACAGACACAGAGTAAATAATAATAAATAATAATGCTGCGGAATTTAAAAGAGATAGTAGTTCATGAATCTACTATGTATATATAAGATACATCAGAGTTAAACAAGATACAACAGAAGAGTAACAAGATACATTAGGTACAAATTAGAATACATCACTGGAATCACTGGATACTGAAAGCAAAATAGATGGCTGGATCTTCAAGCAAAGCTCCAACTCCAAAGGTGAGGAATCACTCAGTCTGACTCGAGCATAAAGCAAAACACAAAATACCCGAGTCAGGACACAAATACTTATGAACTGTAAATCAACTCAAGTGAACAGTAACAAAAATGCATCAGTAACTTAAAGGAAGCTTGGGATCGCCCATCCTTTAAGGATCCGTTAAACTATTTACTATGTAGTAATATTGCGCTATTATAATAATGTCTACAGTAAAATAAACTTACTTTTAAATAGCATTAAGGAGTGACCCAATATTGCCCTTAACACGTAATAGTCCCAATAGTCCATCCAGTATCAACATATCTCCAGATCAGGAGACTACCCTAAATACTCCATGGGCTACGGGAGAAAAACAAACTCGTAGTAAGGCTTGATATGGTAGATGACATGGCACACAAGGCAATGCTAGGGTAGATATACCAATTACGCACACGGGCTGGTGGTAACGCAGCAGCCACATACGCCCACCTCGAACACACTCCCAATCAAAATTGGAGGATGGTCATCTAATCAATCACAAGTAAGAGTATATTATCGAAGGAATGTGTCCGATCGGAGAAATGATCTCACTTGGCCCGAGATCGCTCCTGTTTTAGCCACCTTATGCCAACTCACGGAAGTTGGGTCCACGTAATATACCTCAAGGACGTCGTCACCATCCTACTTTATTCTGGAATCTCCACCACGTACACGGTTGTTAAAGTGGTTTTCGGAGTTGGCAGAGAGTATGACAACTTCCGATCCCGATTTCTTTAACAACCAAGCGTTATTATAATGCCGTGGTCATTTCAAAATATTTATACTTCAAAAGATCAAATCATTTCATTTCAAAACTATATTCCTTTTAAAATAGTTTATACTTCGAAACCAAAACCATTTTTATTACAAAACTATTTATTCAATCAAAATAGTTTATACTTCGAAACCAAAATCATTTTTATTTCAAATATATTCAAATCAAATAGTTTATCATTTCCATTTCAAACATATATTCACCTTTCAAAAATTATAATACTTTCAAAGTTATAACTTTTTCGAAACCAAAATACTTGAAATCATTACACTTTGAAAATCATAACATTTTGAAATCATACACTTTGAAAATCATAACATTTTGAAATCATACATTTGAAATCATGGAACATTCCTTTAATTCTTTACATTTTACAAATTTATTCAATTAAACCAAAATTTCAAATTTCCAATTTAATTTAAATCAAACCATCAGTTTCAATTTAGTTTCCTTACAAAACACTTCAAATCTTATCAATTAAAAATATAGATTTGATCCACAAAATAAACTATTAAATTTTTAATATACTTTAAAGCTTTAATATCCCACATTTCAAAACTAAATTTTATAATCTCATATATCTCAAATTTAACTTCATTATTACTTAGTTTTGAAATATTCATTTAATAAATCCAATATCGTTTAAATAAAATCAAATTACAAGTAAACCAAATATCCTTTCATACAAATATAAACTTCAAATATTCATATATCAAAATCAAATATCATTCCAAATTCATATTCTTTCCCAAAATAAGGGTCAAATCATTTCCAAACCATTTAAATCATTAAAATATCATATCCTTTCAAAACCACATTATGAAATCATTATTTGAATTCATTTTCAAATATTCAAATTTAAATATCATTTTTAAAAATCAATTATGTCATTTATTTATTATTTCAAATATCATTACAAAATACATTTCAAAATTCCATTCAAAATTCATTTATCTCATTTCATTCAAATTAACACATAACCATGTAAATCTTATTTAAGTTCAAATTCAATTTAAATTCCTTAAAAATTCAAATTTAAATATTAAATATATATTCAAGTTTCTTAAATTTCACAAATAATCAATTCCAAAAGTTAAATCACTTAACACTTTAAAATATGACTCAAATAGTGTTAAAATCTATAATATTTCAAATATTGTCAAAATATAGCAACGACAGCATTTATAAAGTGCTATCGTAGCTTAAAATTTCCAAAATATTTTATTTAAGGAACAATGGCATTTATAAAATGCCATAATAGATATTTAGTTACTTCAAACATAGTTAAATTCAAAACAACAGCATTTTAAAGTGCTGTCATAAAACTACAACATTTTAGAAATGCTATTAATAAAATTCTAGATTTTATTATAACTTCAGAAACATTAAACTTCAAAAAATTTCTATTTTAAATTTTTAAATCATATTTCTAGAATTCCAAATTTCACATTAAAATCAACTTAACGTATGATTTATCACATCAAAATTTTATAATTAAATATCCAATTAAAACTCACTTACATTCGTTAAGTCAAAATTTCACTGTTTCTTAACTTATAAATTTCAACAAAACTTAACATTTTTCTTCAAATATCATTTCAAAACTTTAACTTTAATTTCCATTATTTACTTACATTTTTAAAATAAAATTTAAAGTCAAAAATCACATTTACTTCAAATTTACATACTTAAATTCACAAATTCAAAACTTAATATTTAACTTTCTCAAAACCATAAAATATATATTTTTAAATCAAAATTCATATTTTTAAAAATACATACTTTAATAAAAATCATTTAAAAATATACCATGGGGTCTGTCTATAATTTTCTAACCTAGATCAAGTGATACAGATATATATATATATATATATATATATATATATATATATATATCATTTCAATCCGCAATTTAAAAAGAAAACCCGGGTTCTATCATTTCAAACCTACAATGCTAAGTCAAATAAAATACAATAAAAATCACTCAGGCCTATCATTTCATCCCATAATGATTTTTTCCTATTCTGATGTCCGTTCGGGCATGTATCATTTCAACCCATAGTGATTCTATTCTAAAGGGAACTTACAGTGTGAATATATGCATAAACAATGTCAATGTCACAATATAATGTCATATATCAAATGTCAGGTGATAATTAACAGTTTTAACTTGGTAATAACATGGCATAGCATATCAAATGATCATCGTTAACTTGCATAAACATTTTATATTACTAAACACTTGTCATCGATTCACCATTTCATAAGTAGAAATGTCGGAGTGAGAAAGACTCACCTTTTCAAGCTGAAGACCACTACGACACATAAAACGATTTCGAAGGCACGACAAGCACAATACAGAACGACATTGGATTCAAATGAGAGAGATAGCCAAGGTATGATCTTGTAAACAACACCCGAACAAGACAAAACAATACATGAATATACAACACAAAACAATATTGGACAAATTGAAAAATGAAAGCAACAAAGACAAGACAGCTTAACCTTGCCTTAACCACTCCAATGCTCATCCACGGGGGATCTTTTGCTCGGCCATTGATGAGTGTTTGGGTCAGGTATGGTATCATATAGGTCAGTTTACAAGTGTATGAAGGTGGTGGAAGAGTTACAACATGAAGCATATCAATGGACAAGGCAAAATAGGTGAAGTTTTGGTGCATTTTGGCTCGGCTATGACCATATATAGGCTCGGCCATGGGGTCTTGATGTCAGGTCAGATCTGGACAGTAGTGAAAGGGGGCAGCCAGAGGTGAAGTAGAAGATGGTGGTGGTGGCTAAGGGGTGGCCAAAGGCAACTATGAAGGCAATAGTGGAGTATAGGCTTGGCTAGAATTGTTTTGGTGAAGTTTACATTATTTTTGTGGTGGGGTTTCGGCCTAGGGGCACACGGCCTGGCTTTGGGAGGAGGTGATGGTGGTGTAGATCGTGGATGGGAAGGTGGAGGAGGAAGGTGGTCAACAAGAAGAGAGGTGAGGCCAAGCAAATATGAATGAACTAGGCAAAATAATGACGAAAGAGGAGGAAAAGAGGAAAAGAAGAAAGGAGAGAGGCCATTTTTTTTCTCTTTGAAGCTTTGAAGCTGTGAGTTTTGATGAGAGGAATGATTTCACGTGAATATGGAGAGGAGAAAGTTACGGCAATACAAAATAAGTGGTCGACTAAACAAAAAATGAAAAGACAAATGAAGTGAAAAGACAATGGTGAAATGAAAGGTCATAAGGCAAGTGAAAGGTCTAAGTCTCTTGGAATTTATTTTTCTATTATTCAAATTAAACAAAATAAAATTTCATTAAATACAAATAAAAAGCTGAACAAAATAAAATGGAAAAGAAAATAAATAAATATTTTAAGGTAAAATACAAAACAAATAAAGAAATAGCTTAATAATTGAAACTAGACTTTAAAAATTGAAAACAAAATACAATAAGCATTAAAAAATTATAACCACACTTTAAAAATATTTTAAAAATAAAAATAAATACATAACATATCATATAACACATATATACACAAGATATGATAAAAAAAATATTATTTATAAAAATTAAAATAAACAATTTTTATTAAATAAAACAATTTACACACAATATTGTAAAAAACATAACTTTCATAATATAAATCGGATTTCAACGAAATGAAAAGCAGTATTCTTGAAATTTAATTTATTTTCATAATAAAAGATAATATTAAAAAATTCAAATATTTAAATTTTAAATTTAAAAGTCAAAGTTTGACCATATTGACCAAAATTCACATTTCTGGAAAATATTCAATTTATTCATGTTTGAAATTCATTCTCATGCAAATCAAAATTTATATTTAAAATAACAAAAATTATTCATTTAAATAAATAAAATAAAGTTTTTAAATCAGTAATTCAATTAAAACAAATTAAATATACAATTAAAATAATTACAAAATACTGGGTTGTTACATTTGTTTCCAAAAATAATTGGTTCAAAGAAAAATCGAAAATGTGACCGAAAATCATTTTTTGGATTTTCGACTTTTCAACATCTAAAATGTAACGTCCCGCTTTTTCGCACACTTTAAATTGACACACGTGCCAATTCAAACCATACGGAAGGGCGGATTGTTATGGGGTAAATAAGAAAAAAACAAAGAAGAAAAAAAACTAAACAGAATCTCTCAGCGGAAGGATAAAATATAATAATCAAATATACAGTTTATAAATCTGTTTACAAAACCATTTATATAATACATATCAGAGTTACACATACCAATAACAATGCAGCGGAACAGTGTGTAGTGCACTAGTATAAATAATAATAATATAAATCTTCGTCTTCGTCCTCCAGAGCTAAATCTTGAAATCCTGAAACGCTCGGACTGACCCGAGCGAATTTGAAAAGACAAAAACACTCGAGTCAGAACTAAAAGATCTTATGTGAGTTAAATTAACAAAAATAAATATGAGTGCAGTAACTCAAGAGATGCTCGGGATTTACATCTCCTAAGGATCCGTTAAACTATTTACTATGTAGTATATTACGCTATTATAATAGTGTCTATTTGTAAAATAAACTTACTTTTTAATAGCGTTAAGGGGTTACCCATATAGCCCTTAACACAGAATATATTCCCATAGTCTATACAGTACCGTAATCTCCCCCGTACTGGGCGTCGTCAGAGGGCACTCCATAGGTATGGTACAAAACCAAAATCATATAAGGTGCACTAGGGTAGGTGACACGGTACAACTAGGCAATGCCAGGGTAGATATACCAATTGCTATCCGGGCTGGTGGTAACGCGTAGTCGCAGCTACCGCCCACCTCGAACTAACACCCCCAAATCAAAGAAATCAATAGTGGCCGAATCAATCCAAAGTCAGAGTATAGTATCGAAGGAGTGCGTTCGATCAGAGGAATGACCTCATTGGCCCGAGAATCGCTCCTGTTTTAGCCACCTTATGCCAACTCACGGGAGTTGGGTCCACGTATTTACCTTACAGGAAACGTCGCCACCAACCTACTTCATTCTGGAATCTCCACCGCGTACACGGTTAGTCAAAGTGGTTTTCGGTATCGACAGAGAGTATGTCCATATCCGATCCCGGTCTCTTTGCCAACCAATCGTTATTATAACACCGCGGTCGTTTAAAATAATTATACTTTAAAACCATAATAAAATATCCATTTCAAAACCATATAAATATGATATCATTTCCTTTTAAAACCCGAATTAATACGATATCATTTTTTCCAATATATATTCCTTCCAAAATCATAGGGTTTCCAAAGTAAAATATTTAGAAATCAACTCTTGAACATAATATTTCCAAATTATACTACCTTGAAAAACATAGCTTTGAAACAAATTTCCACCTCTTAAATGGTTAAATATTAAACTACTTTTATAAAAAAAATAGCTTCTTTAGATTTCACAAATCAATTTCAAATATCGATTTACACTTCCAAATACCATTTCACTTCTTATGTTTCAAGGCTTTAAATATTTCACCATTTCAAAAAAAAAACTCATTTGACAAATCCATATGTATCAAATTCAATTACTTCTTATTTAGACTTGAAATGTTTGCTTAATGAATTCAATATAATTTAAGAAAACCTTTAACTTCATATAACTGGATCATCTTTCAATTTATTATATATTCATTTAATCAACCTGATATTCATTAAAATCACTTTACACAAAAATCAAGTTATAAAAATCATATCCTTTAAAATTTCTAATTTTTATTAAATTTCAATTTAACATAATATTCATCTTCCAAATCTATTCTCATTTAAGTCATAAAACTCCAGAAATTAAATTTTAAATAAATGTTTAATCTTATTTGATCTTAAAATCAAACTTTATTTAAACTTCAAATCAAATTTATACAAAGCTTAAAAACCGGAAATTACTATATATATATAATAGCCTTTATCAATAACCAAATCAATATCTCATAAACCATATATATATATATAACTTTACAAAACCATAGAAAAACATTTCCAAAAATAATTATATATATTTACCGCAGTGCCTGTATAAAATTTTCTATCCTATGGTCAAGTGATACGGATGTTTATCATTTCAATCCGCAATTTAAAATAAATTTTTTTCGGTTGTATATCATTTCAAACCACAATCCCGAATGAAATGAAAAATGCATGATAACTTGCAGTTTAATGATATAAAATAAAACATCCATTCATCATTCATCATCCATCATCCATATCACAATCATCATCCAATAATAAATCAATATCAATATACATCTGATAATATATAACAGGTAATAACTGGCAGTTATATTCAAAAATGAATTTAACAACTATTAAACTAACAGTTTATATGCAAATAAAGAACTATAACTGTCAATTTATACGCAGTAATAAAATTTATGAACAGTTAAATTAAATAAATGCGATTTAACAGAGATAAGGAATAAAACATGTCAAATAGTCATAAATAAATTTCTACTCATATCTAAAATCAATTTAACAAACATAAGAAATTTTAGAAATTGTGAGTGGGTTAAAACACTCACCTTTTGAATTTAAATCGAATTTAAATCCGATTTAAACCCAAAAATTCAACGGTCTCCAAATCTGTTTAAACCAGTGTCAAAAGATCTGGAATTTTATTACGATCCTAACAAAAAAAATCTCGCGTGAAACGGAGTTCGTAGGAGAAAGTTATACGCATTAATGGTGATTGAAATTTCAAAAAGAAAAGAAAAAAGAATAGAAATAAAAGAACACCTTCAAGCGCCACGTCATCCCCCTTTCTTTCCCTCTCTCCCTCATGCATTTTGCTTCCAGATTTTTCTGAGAAGTTTGAATTTTAGCTTTTGATTTGGTTTGGAATTTTTATTTGGATCTAGGATTTGTTTGTCTGCCATTGAGGAGGAGAAGGAGCTGATGAAATTTTACGTGCAGACAAATGAGAATAGGCGGAGGCTAGGGTTTAGCGGGGTATTTATAGATGAATTTGGAATAGACAGATGGATCCGAATTTAAATGAATTCACAATTTGTCAAATTTAAATTCCAAAAATCCATTTATTTGATTTTTAGATCTTATTATGAATAAATGGTCAACTTACCATTCCTATCATTTCTGATTGCAATTAGCTTCAAATTTATTAACCAAACCTCCATATCAAATAAAGATTTATTGCAAAAATTTTAGTGTTTACCTTTAATTAAAGTAAATTCAATAAATTAAAAAAATCTTATTTCAAATGAAATTTTATACCATTCGTATTCAATTCTCTTTAATAAATCAATCATCATCTTATGTATATATTTAACATTAGTGTATATCAATTTACCCCAATTAAATAAAATTTTATTCCCAAATTGATTTACTGCCTAATATAACATTTGAATTTTATTCCCAATTCATAAATTACTACCTTAACTAAATTTTACGTGTCCCTTTTAATTTACATTTTCACCTTACGTTATTACATTAGTTATCCTTAAAGTAACGTCTATTATTAATAACAATATTATAATTACTTACCATTTTATTTCATAAATTAATCCATTTATAAATATATGCACATCTACAAATTAAGATTCTAAATCCAATTTCTTATTCCATCTAGGTTCCATTCCTTCACTTTATGAATAACTAGCATTTCCTATTCATTTGTTACATCTACTTATATTCACTTTATGAATAGTTTGATATTCCATTTATTACCAACTTTAATTATTGCAATTTATTATCTACATACAATTTGAATCTATTCATTTAATATAACAAATCAAATTTCCATTCACACCTTATTATCAACCCACAATTTATTGCAATTCATTATCTTAGATAGATTTTATACAATTAATATCAACTTTACATTAAATTTCTATCCAATGAATACTTATTCATCAATCAATTCAATATTTACTTTTCTTTCCCTCTATTTGATACTTAACCTAGTATACATTTAATGGGTAAACATAACATTGAATTATAATGCATTTCTCATGCATGCTTCATTTCATATAAATTCCTCTTTATTAACTAAGTCACATTAACAAAATAAAATATTATTATTTTTTTATTTCAATCGATTACCAGTCTAGACTTAATATATTAAATAAACGGTTAACCTAAAACGATTGTTACCCCTTTAGCATTCATATTCACTTACGACTATTATTAACACAATGTTGCCATTTGATTTATATATATTTAAATAAATTATATGAATGGGTAAAACTTTAAAAATTATCTTACCTGCAAATTTACTCACAAACATCCTAAATTACCAACTTGCAATTTATTTTTAATTACTAAATTTGCATTGATTATATCAAGTTGAGATTTAATATGTATTATTTCCTCAAATAAATAAATCTTTGGATTTAAATTCCCAAAACCATAAATTATGTCCTACCATAAATCTATGCTTTTATTAATTTACGTTCACACTCCCGTTGCTCTATAATAAATCACCAAGTAACGATACCCTAAACTAACATTAATTTATATATCAATCCTTATAACTCAATAAATTTGTCAAATATGAATAACCTTAACAATACTTACACATATTATCTTACTTACAATAATGTAATATTAAACGTTGAATTTCATTTATTTTGCAATACTTCAATTCAATTAATAAATACTGCTCCTATACTTAAATCTATATTAACAAATCGTTAGATTTGGATCGATAGAAATCGGTTTACCAAAGCTTACGTACACATTACGTAAATAAACAACTATATAAATTTGCCACCTATTAGCTCTAAATTTTATTCTTAAGTTTGTTACCTATCAATTTAGATTATACTTCCATCTATAATGCAAATCTAAATCTCCTCTAACTGCATAAATTAGGGCAATTTATTGCAATTGATTTCCCATTAAACTTCATAAATTAACAAATTGAAACCTAAATAAAAACGTTTATTTATTTAAAAATCTTGTTGTTTAATTGAATTGACCATTCACGGATATAATTTACATTGTTCTCCAATTATTACTTAAATACATCACACAACGTTAAATCTATATTCAATACAATTTGTTACCAAAATTAATTTAACGAAAACAGTTACGCCCTTAAAATTTCTCTTCATTCATTAATTGCTAATTGTTATTCAATTAAACCCATTCATTTGATTTCCATATTATGCATCAATTATAAACCCATCATCTTAAAGGTGATGTCTACATTTTATACTATAAATTTACCCCTTTATATTCCAATATCAATTAATGCTCACATACAAATTTAGATCTTAACTCCAATTAATTATTCCATTTAATCCATTAATTACTAACTTTAATTATTGAAATTTGATTGTCTAACATACAATTTGAACCTATTTCCAAATTTTCATAATTAATTAACCCTTACAATAGTTAACAAATAAAAGGGATTGTATTAAATAAATTATTTATTGTCCTGCATTTCTTTATTTCACCCATCTACATTCAATACCCATAATCAATATGTTATTTCATTGTTAAATCCAATACTTGCATTACTTTACTTATTCTAACTTATATCCAATGCAACAATTTCCACTATTTCTATTAATTACAATATATAGTTAAATTTGTAATTCTAATTTCCCTTGGTACATCAAATTTCACATACTCTTTCATATAAATAACTAAGATTTTTATTCCTTTCTAAATTTAAATTAAAAATCCTATTAATTATATTCATTTTAAACATCGAATTTACATGGGTCGTTACATAAAACTTTTCGAAAAACGTTGTGTACTCTAGAATATATCAATGCGTATTTATGTATAGAAGATATGAAATGGTAAAGCTAAAATAAGTAAAATTTTATTTACTTGAGTAAAAAGGTAGTTTGACTTTTCTTTTTAAATTTGAATTTTGATGAAAAAATAAAGGAAAAAAATGTGAAAAGGTAATGTCACATTATATAACACATCATATTACTAAGGAGTGAAAAAATGATGGACGGGGGGAGGGGGGTTGATGCCTTGCGTGTTCAAGAAGGAAAAGGAGGGGAAGGTGTTGATGTGGCAAAGGATGGGTGGAGGGTATGTAACCAATGTGTAAAAAAGTAATTCCCTTACTTCATTTTATATAAAAGCTATTTCTTTTTTTCCTAGTTTTCATTTTACTTTTCTTTCTTCATTTCAAAACTTGTATTTCCTCTTTCCAAAGATCCACTCTTCATTTTAATGGTCCAATGTTTTTCAAAGTTTAAACATCTTATATTTTTCCATTTAAACCCTTAAAAAAACCTTATTTAAAACCCTTCTCTTCCTTTATACATCTCCTCACATCCAAAAGCTAGCCAAAACCCTTCACTAAGCCCAAGGCCGAGCCCACACCACCCAAGGTCAAACATATATCCCCTTTAGGCCTGCAAAAATTCATCTTTTGCAAAGTAAAACCAATATCTAGAATCAATCAAAGTTTGGTGATAGTTTGATTTGCTTTCATGTTAGTTTGTGAGAAAAATATCACATTTAAGACCGAAGCTGTTAAACTTTTTATATGTTGTTAATAGCTGTGTTGGTTATTTAGTTTGAAAGAGATGACTGCTTCTACATATATGTGTTTTTATATTGTGTTTGTATGGACTTGAAGTAAAGTCAAAATGACAAGTGATAGTTTGAAAGTGACAATCTTCACTTGTGTGTGGATGTGTTTACATTTGCATATATGTTTATGCTCATGTATATGGATGTTGGATGCTAAAGAGAGTGTTAGCACTTGAATTTGTTCATGTGGAGACATTGAGATCCTTTGTGTTTAAATTTGTTTACTTACTTTATTTTTAAAAAGTTTTATAAAGTTTTAAACTTTACTTTTTAGTTTCCAAAACCCTTATACAACGTTTATAAAATAATTTGAAAACATAAATGGTAAAGTATTGAAGGCTATTTGGTATATGATACTAGGTTTAGAGTTATGTAGCCATAGCGATAGTTGCTATGGAAGCAGTTCGAAAAAAATGAACACTCCTAAAAATGTTTTCATTTTAACTAAATTTTGAAAAGCATTTCAAAATATATTATGAGTATTAAAAAGGTTCAATTATTAATTAATTAAGCAAGGGTTTTTTATTATTTAATTAATTAATTAAGTAAAGATAATCAATATTCAATTATTAAAATTATTAATTAAGTGAGATTAATTAAAATTAATTCATTAAAAAGTGGTTAATTAATTAAGAAAGAGATAATTAATTAATTAAGAAAGGGCTAATTAATTAATTAAGAAAGCAAAGGTTAATTAATTAATTAAAGTTAATTAATTATAAATTAAGTAAAGATTAATTATATAATTAATTATTATTATTTAAGTAAGGTTTAATTTTTTACTTAATTATTAATTAAGTAAGGTTTAATTAATTAATTATTAATTAGTCAGGGTTAATTATTAATTATGTTAAGATTTAATTAAGATTTAATAAAGGTTTAAGTTATTCTAAATTAATTTAATAAAGGTTTTTAATTTTAAACAAGTTTATTTCCAAGGATCCGTTTGTTTAAAAAGCGGCTTTGTTTTATAAAGTATGGTTTAAATACAAGGGATTCTCTTTGTCAATGTTATTAAGTAGCGAAACAAATATAAATAAGTTATACTAAAACGTTGACACGTTTTGTTTGAAAGTAAGTCATTTTGTATTTATCACTAAAAGCCTATAAGTAGGCTTTCCTCTATTCATGGGATCTTGAACTTTATTTTTTAGGCGAGGGATAGAGAAGTTGAAATGTTGAAAACGTGATAAATATAGGAGAGTTAATTTTGATAAATTGGTCATGATAAATCAAGCATATGTAAGATGCTTCATCATGTACTTAACTCCAAATTTTGAGGTATGGAAACTCGTCTTTATCTCGAGAAGTAAGAATGTATGCCGAGTCAAGGTTAGATTTCTAACTTGTCCGACTTCATTGTTAATCAAGGGATAGTACTATTTGAAAACGGAAAGTGGGGATAAGTATAGAATGTCTTATTTTTCATATGAAAATCTATACACACCCCAGATAGTGGAATTTTCCACTATCAATAACTTAAATCTTTTAAAATTATCGAATGTTGGTTCGAGGAGATCAGGATCGGATAGCGTGAATTATCCAAAACCATTCAAACCAATGTAAATGTTCAAATTGGAAACATTTCAGAGATAACGGGATCGAAGACGAAGATCTTTGAAGTGCAAGGTCTACCTGCTACTAATCCTGAGGGTGATTCCAAAGTGGATGTAGTAGAAGTTTTGCATTTGGTTTGTTCATACCCTGAACAACTTGTATGGACGAATGCCAACATTGCATTGTTGCTTGGAGGGCAGTGTTAGCATTCTAAGTGGAAATTGCTAAAGAAAGGTAAATCGTAACCTCGAGCCACATAATCGATAATGATGAAAATAGGGTGGTGTCGCAGGGCTATGTGGGTCTGTCCCATTAATATATGGTCATCGCCTAATCTAGATTGGTATTTATATAATTATTTATGCTTCGGGCCTGATATGATTGTTGATCGCAACCAAGAGGTGCCATATTCGGTTTCTTTCCAGTAAGGGGTACCTCCAGCCCTGATTCATAGGTGTCAATCGGTTCGACCTCAATACATTTTCTATAGAGGTGTACTATATGGAAGGTAGTCCATTACCTCAGCATTGTATGGAATCCAATCTCCAATAAGTGCCTTTAGGCTTAGTTGTATACCTATTATGCTAGAATTTATTTAATGTAACAATTTTGGCTACAATTCAATATTTACTTTAAATCCTAGATATTATTATAATATGCATGGATTTTTCTATCAAAAGTATCTGGTAATCATAAGGAAAAACCTGTCCTTCTTTATGTGCGGCGTTGTCTCAGGAGATACTTTTATTTTAAAGAGTTTTATGAGTTTAACAATTAAGTTGTTTGGAGTTTATCCACACCAGATCCATGTCTGATCCAAAGTTTTTCTTTATTTCCCTAAAACTCTTGGGTACTCAAATTCAAGTGAGTAGCCAAGTAATCCAGATTCCCACGGATGCATTTTGGAGGAGCATGGAGTAGGTGACTTCATCGTTACCTAGCTATATATTTTATTTTCCACTGTATATGTGTATATTTTGTGTCAGCATTATGGGGACATGCAGTTATAAATGTCCCTGGCTGAAGTTGGCATTGGTGCAACTCCTATGTATTAACTTGGAAGTGACTATATTGTAGAACACAATGGCTTATGATTTTTGTTTGATGATAATAAACATATATATTCGTTTAAATGTATTTGTTATTGTACTATTTTATTTGTCACATAATTAAATAAATATTTATTGGATAAAATAAATAACACAGAACAAATTCAAACAAATATTTTATTCAAACAAATATTTATTACAAATTCAAATAGTACAAATTTGAGCTCTCACTACATTTATACATTTTCCGTTACAATACAATTTCATACTATAACACAATTTTCACTATACATTTTTTACATACATATTACACCTCTCTACAAAATTCACTCAGTACTCATATTTGATCTTCAACTCTAATCCAACTTGTATCCCGTATCTGAATTATCTGTAAAATAAACTCTAATGCAGTAAAATTGAAAAAGAAATATTTTGCAGTTCAAAATGAAGTGAGTGTGTTTAAAAATATTGTTTGCCTTTGTTATTTGGGTTGTTCGTCATTATTTATTTTGAATTCATCTTACATGAACAGTTTGTGACATGCACAGTGTATCAGTGTACATGCCACAAGGCCATGCACACCTATATACACTTGCTTGTTAAAATTATAGGCACAGGTGAGCACAAGGTCAAACCCGAGCCTAGGCTGGATTCAACCCAGGTGCAATACGAAAACAAAGTCACAAAGGTTCAAATGCACCATACATATATGCATATATGTATGTATGTATGTATGTGTATGTATATGTATGTATGTATGTATACACATATATCATGGTCGCAGCAAATCAGGTCAAATGGATGCAAAGAAATCACAGCGTAGACCCATGAAAGCGAATCAGTACAACATGGCAAAGTGGAACCAGAACAGTCATGCACATGTGTAATGAAATTGTCAGAAGCTCAAAAACACAAGGGTAACAAGACCAGAATGACTCCAACCAAAATGAGACTAGTTCCATATGAAACCAAACAAGAATGAAGATACAACATGGCATGAACTCACACTCATATGCAACTAGACTCAACAAATGTATATGCATACAAATCAAAACATAGAACCAGTCTACAACACAAGACAAGGCATGACACCAGTATGCAAAAAGCTTCAGACCATAATCAAAGTGCAACTGGACAATTTACTTGAACGCTGCAACCAGACTCAGTTCAACAAACTCAAGCATGCACATGAACAGACAAACATAGTCAGACTTCAACATACAACAAAACTGAACAAGGCCACTACACAATGCAAAACTAGACCAGGCACAAGCTTAAAGGCAAGTGTAGACTCAAATGAACACAACATGCAGCTTCATGGATTCAGCAAAAACAAATTCAAATGTCCGTTCAGTACACATGAAGAACCAGACCAGACATAGATGCATAAAAATACTCATGAACACACTGGAGCACTCAAGTACATGTTCTCATATAAGCACTGAAGGATGAAAACATACTCATGAAGCCACAACACTTACATGAAGACATGTATATCAACTTACACCAGATTCCAAGTCCAGACCAGGCCATAGATTCAGACATGTGGTCCAAAATAGCGACAATGAACTAGTGTGCATGAATCAAACCAAGGTGAGAGAGCAATATATATATGCAGCCTCGACCCACATGAACACAACAATAAGTTCACGTGAAACCAAGTGAATAGGCACAACAATTATACATATGTGCAGGGTTATTAATAGTAGCAGTGTAAACAAGAACGCAAAGTAAATTAAGTTGCAGCAGTAAAAAAAGGGTGAGGAACAAATTCGAATGTATTCAAACAAAGTCAAGGTTACTTTTCAAAAAGAAACACCATTGAATAGTTAAAAATGAATATTACCAGCAAAGAATTGAATCAGTTAAAAGAATGGAGCTAAATTCAAATTCATGGAGTATACATGTGAGATGAACAAGTCAGAATATATCACTAGTATCCAAGCAAAATAGAATGGCTGAACAAAATTATTTGAAGAATTTAAATCGAAAATACAAATGTAAATTTAGGGATTCAATCCCGATAAATATCCAATAATCATCATAGGCAGGAAGGCATTCAAGTTCAAGAAAAAATCATAGAGCCAAGATTCAAATTATATCCCAAATCAATAGCTCGAACCAAGTTCGAACCAAAGAAAAACAACAGAGCAATTAAACGGCAAACATCACATACCATTTTTATCGAACTCAATTCTGAAGCGACCGTAAGCATAATCAAAGAAGCAGTGAAGCTAATTAAGGGACGACCACTAATTAGCAGTGGCACTTTAATTCAGAGCCCTAGTATTCGCTAGCTAAGGAAAAAGGAGGCAGACATTGATTTCACAAAGCAAAAGAGGCAGCTACGAGCAAAAATAGAAAAGGGGAGACTATCATTTATTAAATAAGTGGGCTGGCCTTATTGTTTAGTTTGAGCTTAAATTTTTATATATGGTTTTATTTATTTATTTTCAGTTGTAATTTTCTTTTTTAAACTTTGTAACTATATAATTGTGTGACTAGGTTACGAACTACGGTGGCATGTTCGAGAATTCGCAACTCAGTGGCTGAGTTGCGGTAGGGTTTTGAGCATAGAGTTCGTTAGTCATTAGCAGGTGTCGAAAGTTTATGTGTAAGCATTTGACTACTTAATTGCTAGTAGAAACCTTGAGGGCGGCACGTAGGCAAGGTTTTGCCGAAGCTGGATAAATTTGTATGTGATCTCTACTATTTTATTTTTTACTATTGATTGTTATATCCGCATTAATTTGTATTATTATTAGCATCACTCTATTCACCTCCCTCTAGGGTGAAAATGGCCCTAGAAGTGGTACCAGAGCTAGGAATAAAAACCAATGTTTGTTTTAAAAATTTGAATTTTTTAAATGGCTTCTTTTAATAATGCTTTTTCTGAGGGTCAGTCCATAGTTAGACCACCCATATTCAATGGTGAATATGCTTATTGGAAAAATAAAATGAATTTTTTTCTAAAAACCATAGATGCATGGAATATTATTGAGACGGGATATCAGACACCAACTATAGTGGTAGATAATCAAGAAATCGAAAAACCGATGGATCAATGGATAGATCTTTAAAATAAACTACAATTTGCTAATGCTAAGGCTATCAATTCTATTATATGCTCATTAGATCAAATTGAATTTAATCGTGTCTCACATTGTCTAACTGCGTAGGAAATTTTAAGTATACTTGAAGTAACTCACAAATAATCCCCCCAAGTCAAAGAATCTCGCCTTGCCATGCTCAGTAGCGAATATGAAAAATTCACAACAGCAAAGCATGAAAGTATCAAAGAAATGTATGGATGACTTTCTAATCTCGTATACAAATCGAAATCTATTGGAAGGCCATACACAAAGCTGAAAATAGTTCAAAAAATCCTCAGAATTCTTCCATGAAATTTTGAAGCAAAGTTACTGCCATTCAAGAATCAAAGGATTTGGAACAAGTTAACGTTAAAGAATTCACTAGAAATCTCACCACTTATGAGCTAGAAATGAAATTCAAGGATGAACGTGAAGGAGGTGATACGCGAAAGAAATCAATAGCTCTCAAAGGAACAACTAAAAGCGAAGATGACGACGACGATGATGGTGAAGTAGAAATGGCACTGACAATAAAGAAATTCAAAAGGTGGAATCACAAGTATGGAAATTCAGCCCAAAATCAACAACTGAAAAGCAGAATAGTCTAAGCTCTAGACGATTCATAAGGGCAAGATATCATTTATCACAACTACAATAAACCCGGTCATATAAAGCCAAATTGTCCTCATAATCGACTCAGCCAAGGAAAGAAACCGAAAAGGAGAAGTTTTGCAGCTACTTAGGATGAAACTGATGAAGCTGATAAAAGCATTGGCAGTGAGAGTAAAAAAGGAAATCTATGTCTTCAAGGAGAAACAACTGACAGTGATGAAGATAAGCCAAGCGAGGTATCAAAACTTAAGCATTCGTAATTACTTATATATTTTCATGAGGTAAACGACTATTTTGAAAGACTTAGGGAGAATTACGCTAAAATTGAATCACAAAGAGATAGTTTGATAGAACTAAATAAATTGCTTGATCAATTGGATAAAAACTATTGAAATAAGAGCCCTAAGTGTGATAAGTGTCCATCATTTGAAGAAGAAACTTAAAAAAATCATAAATTAAAATTAAATCACTTGAAAATGAAATTTTGATTTTGAAAGTATGAATACTAGGAGAGAAAATTCTATCAAAAAGTGCACTTTGTTATTGAATGAAAATGAATCTCTCAAAACACAAGTCCAATAATTGTCTACAACTTTAGAGAAATTCTCCAAAGGAGAAAAATCACTAAATATGTTATCAGGAAAACAAACTGTTAATCCTTTTAGACAAGAACTTGGATATACTCAATCTGAACGTGTTAGAAGCGAAATTAATCAAGTCAATTCCAAGTGCACGATTTGTGGAAAAATTGGACATAATCACTATAATGTTGGTATAGACCCAAATGCGTAAAAACCATACCAATCTTGGTTCCTAAAGGAACAAATATAAAATCCCTTAAAGTCAAACAAATCTGGGTGCCAAAAGGAACAAACATAAATTATCTTGGTTCTACACAGACTTATTATTCAAAATATTTTTTCATTAACAATCATGGACCTATAAAAACAAATATGTCACAAAAATCTTTTCTTGTGTAGATATGGTGGCAGGCTAAGGAACAACAAGAGTGATACCTGGATTATGGCTGTTCCAGGCATACAACAGATGACAAATCAATGTTCCTTAGCCTAGTACAATGGTGGCGAAATCACAATGGGCAATAACGAAAAATTATCGGTAAAGGTAAAATAGGTAACGGTACACTTATCCTGAACGACATATTAAATGTTGAAAATCTGCACCATAATCTGATTCAAATCAGCCAATTATGTAATATGAAAATGAATGTTGATTTTGATTCTGATTTATGAAAAATTGTTGACCAATCATCTTTTCATGCTGAGAACACTATAAGTATCCCTAGAGTCCTTGAACTTATTCACTTAGATTTGTTTGGACCTAATGATATTGCAAGTTTAGATGGTAAGAGGTATTATTTGGGATTGGTTGATGATTATTCTAGATACATGTGGATATATTTGTTTATCTAACTGCTTTTATACCTAATACTATATTCATCGTCTGTTTATGTGCACAGTTTCAGTAAATCCAAAGGAATCACATTTTAAAAGTTGTTAAAGGATTTTAAGGTATTTGTTGCAACTTCACGGTCTGGTCTATGATATTAATTTATGATAACTGTGATTTAAAGGGGTATTCAGTTGCAGATTTTGCTGATAGTCCAGTTGATAGAAAAATTACTAGTGGAATGTGTTTTATGTAGGGACATTCATAAGTTTCATCATATTACCTGTAACGACCCAGAAATTTTGAACAATTTAATTTGAAAATATTTAATTTATTTTAAATATTTGAATGATGGTTTGACTTGAATTTCAAATTATCAGAATGAATTTGGCGATTGAATTATAGAGTTTAATCTATTGAGGTTGAATAAAAATTTGAATCTTCAATTTTAAGCTGATTAAAAATATTTCAAAGGCTTGTAAAATTCATATTGATAATACTGAAGATAATAGAAGCTTCAGAATTGGATTTGAAAGTGAATTGTTCAGTTTTGAAATTATATCGTTGGAATCGATATTTTAAAAATAGCCGTCCGAGGCACAGTCTCAGAATTCGACGAAACCAGTTCCATTGGGTCCATAATATTGAGTAATTCTCGGATTTCAAATTTTGTATTTTTCTGAGTTGATATGTGAGCACATGGTGAATAAACGCGTTGAAATTAAATCGAATTCGATTTAAATTTAAACTTTAAAATTTGTCACATCAGTTACTCGTTCCTAAACTCATGCCTAAAACTACGCCTACAATCACTGAAGGAAATCGTGTAAGCCATGTTTCGTTCGTTTTTAAATACCTCGCCCCTCCTTCAAACCCCATTCAAACGAAATCGAAGAAAATAAAATAAAAAATGGTCGATCAAAAGAAATCTCCTTCTCCTCTATAAATCAAATCTCCTTCTCCCATTGCTTATCGAAGTACAACAGAATTCAATTCAGAATCTCGTTCAAAAAAAATGGTGGCCAAGCTTCATTTTTTAATCCCTAAATATAAAAAAAGAGAGGGAGAGGAGGGTATCCCGATGGGTGTGGCAGCAGTAGCTCGCGGCGAGCTCGATTGCAAGGCGAGTGGCGATCGCGAACTGGGGCGTTCGAATTTTTTTTGGGTCGCGGTCAATCGCGGTGCCGCGCGATTCGAGGTTGGAGGGCGAAGCCAGGTGAGCGGCGGCGCGCGAGATGATGGAGGCGGCTAGGGCAGTGGATTGGGTGATGACGTTCGTGGTGACTCGAGCGGAGGGGGCGGGGCGGCTGTGCTCTTCATTTCGCGTGAGGTATGATTTTAACAGAAAGAAAAAAAAATGTTTACAGTAAAGAAATTAAGCAGTTTTAGGAATATATATATATATATATATATATACACGTATGTGTATACGTTTACAGTAAAATTATTTTATTTCAATTTAAATTGGATAACATATATATAGAAAACTAGCTTTTAGATTTACAGAAAGAAATTTGGACATATGTATGTAGTTTTTAAGTAAATCTTGATTTAGAAATTAAGTAATTGCAGTAAAAGAAATAATGTATTATATTATAACTAAATATGAGTAAATTTTATTAAAAGAAATAGAAATTCAAGTTTTAAGCTTAAAGAAGAAGGAACGAAAATTTAGAAGGTTTAACCAAGTTTATAGATATTTTAAAACTATTAGTTAATTAAGTTTATAAAAGGGAAGAATAATTTATTGAAGTAAATTTAGTTGAAATTTAATTTTAATTAGATAAATTTGTTAAGAGTAATCTGTTTAAAATTAAAAGGAATTTGTTTAAAATTAAAAGCATTAGTTTAAAGTAAAATGTTTAGTTAGATAAATTTATTTAACAGAAATTTGGTTAAAACGAAAATAATGATAAAG
Source organism: Allium cepa (assembly GCA_030765085.1). Lineage (NCBI taxonomy): Eukaryota > Viridiplantae > Streptophyta > Magnoliopsida > Asparagales > Amaryllidaceae > Allium > Allium cepa. The sequence continues at coordinate 104,250,506 of CM060937.1, read as the reverse complement.
AAGAAAAATTGTTTAATTTAATTGTTTTAGAAATGATTAGAGAATATTAGTGTAAAAAAATTAAGTCACAAGTTAATTAAATCTAAATTATTTTTGTGTTACTAAGAATAATTTATTAAAAGAAGAAAATTAGTTTAAATAAATTTATTTAAGAAGAAACTGGTTTAAATAAAACTATCAGTTAATTTAACTATTAAAATGAAATCACCGATGAATCGAAATTATCAAATCAAAATTTATTATTCGATCTGTTCGAATATTAATAAATTGTGTAAATATTTATACAAGGTATAAATCAAGAAAATCGAGTCAAGATGGAAAATGGATTGCTAATAAAAGCAAAGGTGAGAACTTCTCACTCAAAAATTTAAAGTTGGATTTGCAGTTATTTATTGATTGCTATTTGGTTGTGATATTAGATATAGTAGGATATATCTATATATATAGCAATATATATATATTGGCATATGTATATATTGCAGTTGATTGATTTCCCGCATTGTATAGCGGATGAGACCTTATTGCGCCGCCTATTAAGCGGATATTATTTTATAAATCCCATATACCGCGATATTCCACCTCGAAGTGGAATTGGTATTGTGCTAATGTCTGTGGATGCAGGGAAACAGGTTGGAGGGATCCAACTGGATTCCTCACAAATATTTATTTGATTCAGATATTGTGATATTTGATTGTTTATCATATCGATATATGATGTTTGGAAGTCGTGATTGACTATTTGTGAAGACCCGTAAATCCGTACTCCTTGAATATACACTAATCTCCATAGATTAATTCAAGATGAACAGAAATACGAATTATCAATGTTTTAAGAAAAAGAAAGAGCTAGAAGAAGAGATAAGAAGATAGAAAATAGAGAGAAAAAAGAGAATAGAAAATAGAACGGAACAGAACACATCAATATCAGAATCTCACAATTTGCAGCGGAACAACATATAATAATAAATGAATAATCTTTAAACAAAGAACAATAACAGTTATTACATTACATTACATTACATCAGAGTGTACAACAACAACAACAAACAGCGGAAAAGAAATACTATATACTAGTAATTACGCCATGCCATCCATCTTGCCTCCAGCAACTCCAGAATATCCAGAATATTCTGATAAACCTTAACTCTTGACTGCCCGTGTAGAAATTGGTGGGCACCCAGAGTTTAGGAAGGAAAACAATAAACTCCGAGTCAGTCATGTGACTGGTGTGAGAACTCAAAACAGTTTGTTTATCTTTAAAATCAAAATAGAGGAATATTTTTAAAGTCAATTCGCAATGCTTTTAAAAATGAGACTACCATAAGGCCTCCCGCACACACACACAATGCAAACGCAGAATTGGAGGAGATTTCTCCTTATGATAGTCAAAGATGCTTGATACGTATTAAAAAGAACATTTGATATTATTACTAGTGCATAGTGTAGGAAAATAGTTATTTCGAAAGTAGAATATAAATCTTAGCCAACATACGACCATTATCGTATGCCTACTATAGCTACCATCTAAACAGTGGTGACCACCATAAGTAAATGGCAGGTTCTACAACTAATACCGTACAAGTCACGTATTGTTTCTTTGGATTTCCAACGAATGATCAGGCCAAGGAACTTCCCATTGCCACATGAGAATGCCTCTGGATGGACATCCCCGAGAACCAAACCGGATCTCTACCAACACAAGGTCGGGTTACCCCTAACTGAGTAACAACTGACCGAATATGCCATCCCCCGGTCCTTTGGGACCTTTCACCGAGCGCTCGTAATCAATTCACACAATCATAAAGTGTTTTCAACATGAGTAAGTATCTGGGCTCCATACCATGATACCACCCTTTTCCAGAAGGAAATGCACATATCCTAAAGGGCGCTACCCCTCATAACCTTGCCGCATCTTTCCTGTTTTGACCATTCCCGAGGTGTGAGGCTCGACGAAGTCACGTCCACAAAAACATACTTTATACAAAAGCCATGCTTTGGGTCAACAAATGATCATAGAAATGATCACCAGATAGACGATCAAATAAATGATCCTATCACAAATAATCAACACAATGATCATTTAACAGCAACACTCAGCATGTCACATTACCAAATTGGGAATATATCGCTGATAACCTTCAACTACATAACCTCTGAGCTCGTACGTCTCAGAGAAGGGTGTTAAGCTAAAAGAATAAATTCTCCGCCACCAACAGAAATATATTTGAAAGAAATCTGCTTTATATCTCAATCTGTAATGTCAGACATACAATCCATACAAGTCTGTTCCGGGCTCGAACAGAACCGAAGGCACTTACAAAGAAGTCCTTGCAATCCGGATAATCTCTAATCACGTCCGGACTTCCCATCACATAGGGAGTCTCTATACCGTAGCTACTCGGTGCAAAGACAATCGACGAGTTGTCCTTTCGCTTTCAAAAAGATCCGGTCTTCAACACCGGTCTTCAAATGCAATTCATAACGACGTATCACATATTCGGAATGGGTTATACGACCCCATGGTCCTTTCCCGGTTAACCCGAATAATGAGCGCTTATTCAAAAATAAGTGTGGCATTCATATTCAAACAAATCACATCAATTACCCATTCAAAGGGAAATATTGATAGTCGGTTATTGAACTATCAATTGATATGCACACATCACCAGATTCCAAATAATTTTCCAAATTATTTATTTTCCAAAATATCTTTACTAGATATAAAATTTCACACTTCAAAAATAAATCAATATTTATTTTTAAACAAATTCCACTTTCTTTTTCAAATTCCATAGTGAATTTATATTCCAAAATATCTATGAATATACGACTTCAATTATTCACTTCAATTTATCTTCAAAAAGATAAATTCTCAAAATATTCACTTTATATTGGAAAACATTTCTATACTTACTTATTAAGTAATTCTCAATCCATTTATTTTCAACCCTTGGAAAATATTCAAATATACTTAAATCGAGATTAAGTATATATTTCATTCTTTAAGGAAATCATTCTCTTAAACATATTTATTTGGGCCAAAACGAATGTTACGTAAAACATCGTTACGACAACCCAAAATCACTAGTATAGGGATTCGAAATTAAAATAGATATATAAATCCCAATACTATACAAAACATTTCCTTTCGGAAATCATTTACTATAACAACAGTGTTATAGTCCACCATTTCCTTTTATTTCTCGAAAACGTCTATTTCAACAATAAATGTTGAAATCTATGGTTTCGAATCTCAACACATTTTAAAACATCGTTAGATCATTTTAGTTCTATTTAAAACATCAAATCTAAACATTTTCTTTAACATATTATTCACTATTCAAAAACGTGAATATAACTCCATTAATAGGTTTCAGCAATTTACTTATCAAAATAAGTCGTTTGTGAATTTATAAAACAACGTTTATAAATTCCATTTCTATTTGTTTTATAACTACTTCCTTTATAAATTTTCTTTATTAACCTATTCACTTTATATCTCAATTATGAACCAAAAGTCCATATTATAAGTTAAATACTTATAAAACGATTATTTTACAAAATCGTTCCTTTTAAGACTTTCTAAATTATAAATCTTATAACTTATAAGATTCATTTATTTATCAAAAATCCATTCTTCAATTAACTTTTCAAATTTTATAAACCTACTGCTTATAAAATTTCATTTATAACTTTACCGTTTATAATTCTATAAATTTCATTCATTTATAAAATTCATTCACAATTCATTCTAACACTTATAAAAACTCATTTTAAAATGTCAATATTTCAATTTATAAATATCCATTTATAAATCTCTTATATAAATCAATTCATATTAATATTTTAAAACGTCTTTAAATTCCTTTATAATTTTATCCTTTTGATTTACAAAATAATCAATTTTATAAATTCTATATTTAAACTTTTTATTATGAATTCAAAAATCCAATTTAACTATTTTATAAAGACATTAACCCATTTTTCTCAAAAATCAATCTTTAACCGTATTTCTCAAAATCATAATTTTTATAACTTTAAAAATTTATAACGTTTATTTATTTAAAATGGATTAATTCCAAAAATATTTTATAAACGTATACTCTTCAAAAATCACTTTAAAATCATTTTAAAATCCCAAAATTTGGTCCAATGATGCTACACACCAAATAGTCAATCACGACTACAACGATATCATATATCGATATGATAATCCATCAAATATCAAAATATCTGAAATCAAATAAATACTTTTGAGGAATCCAGTTGGATCCCTCCAACCTGTTTTCCTGCATCCACAAACATTAGCACAATACCAATTTCGCTCCAGTACGAAATTATCGCGGTATATGGGATTTAAAATATTATCCGCTTAATAGACGGCGCAATAGGGTCTCATCCGCTAAACAAAAAAATGCGGGAAATCAACAACTCCAATATATACATATGCCAATATATATATATTGCTATTATATATAATATCAATTTCACTGTTTATGAAATATTCGCGGTATATGTTTTTAATAAATAACATCCGCTTACTAACGGCGCATAATGTCTATTTTAACAATCAATAGATAACAATCCTCATTCAAACATGCATTCAAATATTTTAAATCTAACTATTTAAAATAAAATCGAAACTGATTCGATTGAGTGAGAAGTTCTCACCTTGATTTCAATTTCGTTTTAGCTATTTATTTCGAATAAAATTAAACGGACGTTTAATTTTACCCGAAATTCTCACTAACTCCAAACGACTCCAATCCAACTCCATCGCGTAGTGCTCATCCATACGATTCCAACGCAACTGGTTTCGCGCGTTTTCGACCTCGTATGAAAAAGTTATGCATTTTACAAGTTTACTCGATTTTTATATAACTAAATTACAACTTAATTATATACTTTTAAACCTAGCTTATTTACAGCCGTTCGATCATCAATTTCTTTCATCTGGAACGCACCCTCTTCATCTTCCCTCTCCACGTTCAACTACAGATAATCAAAACCCATAGCCGCCATTTTAGGGCAAATTAACGCGACAAATCCAAGCACATCTAGCTCGATCAGCAAGTGTCATTCGCAAGCCCATCACGTATGCTATGCTCGGCCGAAAGGTGATGAAGCTCGGCCCCTTGATTTGCCTCGAAAACCGTGCGCAAGCTGTAGAGAACGCGGCCCCCCTGCCATCGACTCGCTCCACTTCACGCCATCATCTCCGTATAGATTGAAAGCTCTCTTCGCGCTCTTCGACTTCCGTGTTGAACACTTTGGCTAATTATCGACGGATTGGAAGTAATTGAGGAGGAAAGGAGGATGATTTCTGGCCTTTGAATTATGGGGTGGCGGCTAGGGTTTAGGTTTTTTTTTTTTTTTTTTTTTTTTTTTATGAAGGGTAAGGGTCTATTTATAGGAAACGAACGACACTATTCATTCCGGAAATTCCGAACTCCGATTCACGCGCCGTAACCAGTGTTTCTAGGGTTTACCCCACGTTTCGGACATAATGGAACAGGTTTCGAACGCTAATTCGGACATCTGTGCGAGTTATGGCAATAAACGTTCAATTTAAATTAAACCGATTTAAACGATTTTCTAGGCGTTTTAATTTGTACCGGACAAACGGTAAATCCGATTGACACGAAAATTTAAACCTTACAATAAAATCACATTACGGATCCGATGAAACTGGTTTCGTCGAAATCCGAGACTTTTTGAAAAATGGCTATTTTAACTCGCCAAATTAATATTAAAAATAATTCGATGCGTTTCGAGCTGCCACGATCAATCGATAGCTCCGATTGACACGAAAATTGAAATCCGGTAATAACTAACTATTACGGATCCAATGGAACTAGTTTCGTCCAATTCTGAGACTGTTCAAAAATTGACTATTTTCACTAGTCGATTAAATATTAAAATATTCAATTTTCACAATTTAACTCTTAATTCGATTTTAAAAGTTCTAAAATATCATTCTAACTTCAATATGATAAAATAAAATTTTACAAATCATTATTAATCATATTTAACCCAATTTTCAACTATTTCCATAATTTAACATAATAAATTATCGATTTAATTATCCAATTATTCACAATAAATATTTAAAATTGATTAAATATTCAAATTTTAATTACTAAAAATTCTGGGTCGTTACACTATTTGATGTGTTGCATCATCGAATCCAATTTTGAAGTTTAAAAAAAAATAACGATTTTGATTTTAAGGGATTTCTAAAGTGATTTTTGAAAGTATACGTTTATAAAATATTTTTGGAATTAATTCATCTTAAATAAATAAACGTTATAATTTTAATGTTATAAAAATTATGATTTTTGAGAAATATAGTAAAAGTTGATTTTTGAAAATATGGGATTAATGATTTTATAAAATAATTTAAATTGGGATTTCTGAATTTATTATAAAAAGTTTAAATATAGGATTTATGAAATTTGATTATTTTGTAAATCTAAGAGAATGATGAAATTATAAAGGAGTTTAAAGACGCTTTTAAAAGATTTATAAATTGATATTTATAAATTAAAAATATTGGAATTGTAAAACGAGCTTTTATAAGTGTTAGAATGAATTGTGAATGAATTTCATAAATGAATGAAATCTATTGGATTATAACGGTGAAGTTATAAATGGAATTTTATAAACAGTAGGCTTATAAAATTTGTAAAGTTATTAAAAGAATAGATTTGGGTAAATAAACGAATCTTATAAGTTGTAAGATTTATAATTATGAAGTTAAAAGAACGTTTTTATAAACAAATAAATTATAAGCATTTAACTTATAATATGGACTTTCGGTATATAATTGAGTTATAAATCGAATAGGTTAATAAAGGAAATTTATAAGAGGAAATTGTTATAAAATAAATAGAAATAGAATTTATAAACATTGTTTTATAAATCCGTAAACGACTTATTTTGATAAGTAAATTGTATAACTTATTTATGGAGTTATATTCACGTTTTAGACAGTGAATAATCTTTTAAAATAAAATGAATAGAAATGATGAAATTGGTTAACGAAGTATATTCACGTTTTTGAATAGTGAATATTATGTTAAAGAAATGTTTTGGATGTGATGTTTTAAATAGAATTAAAATGATCTAAAGATGTTTTAAAATGTATTAACTATCGAAACCATAGATTTCAACATTCATTGTTGAGATAGACGTTTTCGAGAAATAGAAGGAAATTGTAGATTATAACACTGTTGTTATAATAGATGATTTCCGAAAGGAAATGTTTTGTATACTATTGGGATTTATATATCTATTTTAATTTCGAATCCCTATACTAGTAATTTTGGGTTGTCGTAACGATGTTTTACGCAACATTCGTTTTGGCCCAAATAAATATGTTTAAGAGAATGATTTCCTTAAAGAATGAAATATATACTTAATTTCGATTTAAGTATATTGAATATTTTCCAAGTATAGAAAATAAAAAGACTTGTGAATTACTTATAAATAAATAAGTATAGAAATGGTTTCCAATAAGAAATAAACGTTTTGAGAATTATCTTTTTAAGATAAATTGTAAACGAATACTAGAAATCGAATGGAAATCGTATATTCACAGATATTCTGGAAATGTAAATTCAATATGGAATTTATAAATGAAATTTGGAAAATGGGTTTAAAAATAAATATTGATTTATTTTTGAAGTATTGAAAATATATATCTTGTAAAGATATTTTTGGAAAATAAATAATTTGGTAAATTATTTGGAATCTGGTGATGTTGTGCATATCCATTGATAGTTCAATAACCGACTATCAATATTTACCTTTGAATAGGTATTTGTTGTGATTTGCTTGAATTTGAATGCCACACTTATTTTTTTTTAGATAAGCGCTCACTATTCGGGTTAACCGGGAAAGGACCTTGGGGTCGTATAACCCATTCTGAATATGCGATACGTCGTTATGAATTGCATTTGAAGATCGGTGTTGAAGACCGGATATTTTCGAAAAGGAAAGGGTTTCTTGTTGATTGTCTCTGCACTGGCTGATCCCCGGTATTAAGATCTCCATATGTGATGGGTAATCCGGACGTGATTAGAGATTATCCGGATGCAAGGACTTCTTTGTAAGTGCCTTCGGTTCTGTTCGATCCCGGAACAGACTTGTATGGATAGTATGCCTGACGTTACAAATTGAGATATAAAGCTGATTTCTTTCAAATATATTTCTGTTGGTGGCGGAGAATTTATTCTCTTAGCTTAACACCCTTCTATGAGACGTACGAGCTCAGAGGTTATATAGTTGAAGGTTATCAGCAATATATTCCCAATTTGGTAATGTGACATGCTGAGTGTTGCTGTGAAATGATCATTGTGTTGATCATTTGTGATAGGATCATTTGTTTGATCGTTTATCTTTGTGATCATTTCTATGATCATTTGTTGACCCAAAGCACAACTTTTGTATAAAGCGTGGCTTTGTGGACGAGACTTCGTCGAGCCTCACACCCCGGAATGGTTAAAACAGGAAAGATGCGGCAAGGTTATGAGGTTAGCTCCCTTTAGGGTATGTGCATTTCCTTCTGGAAAAGGGTGGTATCATGGTATGGAGCCCAGATGCTTACTCATGTGGAAACACTTATTATTATGGTGTGATGTTGATTACGAGCGCTCGGTTAAAGGTCCCAAAGGACCGGGGGATGGCATACTCGTGTCAGTAGTTACCTAGTTAGGTGTAACCCGGCCTTGTGTTGGCAGAGATCCGGTTTGGTTCTCGGGGACGTCCTTCCAGAGGCGTTCTCATGTGGCAATGGGAAGTTCCTTGGCCTGACCATTTGTTGGAAATCCAAAGAAACAATATGATCTTGTACGGTTTTAGTTGTAGAACCTGCTTCCTCAGGAGGTAGCTATAGCAGGCATAATATAATGGTACCTATGCTGGCTAAGATTTATATTATACTTTTGAAATGTTTTCTACACTATGCACTAATAATAATAATATCAAATGTTCTTTTTTAATGCGTATCAAGCATCTTTGACTAACATAAGAAGAAATCTCCTCCAAGTCTGCGTTTGCATTGTGTGTGTGGTGGGAGGTCTTATGGTAGTCTCATTTTTAAAAGCATTGCGAATTGATTTTTAAAATATTTCGTTGTTGTTTAAAAGATAATCTGTTTTGTTGCTCACACCAGTCCCACGACTGATCTCGGAGTTTATTGTTTTCCTTCCTAAACTCTGGGTGCCCACCAATTTACACACGGGCAGTCAAGAGTTAGGTTTATCAGGATATTCTGGAATTCAGGAGTTGCTGGAGGCAAGTTGGATGGCATGGTGTATTTACTAGTATAAGTACTTCTTTTTCCGCTGCATTGATATTGTTGTTGTACACTCTGATGTAATGAAATGTAATGTAATAACTGATATAGTTCTTTGTTTAAAGATTATTCATTTATCTATTATATGTTGTTCCGCTGCGAATTGTGAGATTCTGATGTTGCTTTGTTATTTCTTTCCATTCTATTATCTTTTCTTTCTTTCTTCTTCTTTCTTCTTCTTAAATCCTAACATTTCGGTTTTTCGGCAACGAAAAATCGCGATCGTTACATTTGGTATCAGAGCATATGGTTAAGCGACAACCATGGTTCTGTTGGGTGTTACTCATTAGAGATAGAGTCAGCAGTACTCTAGAATGAGTTTGAGTGTAATAATAGATATGAGCGCGTATTTGTTATTGAATATAAAATTGTTTTTGAATCGGGTAAATAAGATAATTTTGCACAAAACTATTTTTTTTATATATAAAAGAAATGATTTTCTATGAATTATTATAGTATATGGTTGCATGATTGTTAGGAAGTAATAATATTATATTATTATCATTATTATATGAAATTAAGTAAGAAATAAATTGAAATTCCCTTTGTTAGTAATTAAGTAAATTTGAGATGAATTGAATATGGAAATTGAAATTTAAAATGAATAAGTGAATGTACTAATTGGATCAAATTAGTGAATGGAATAGATTTGAAATGGTTTGAATGAAATTTGTTTGGTTAATAAAATAAACCAAATGAAAATATGAAATGCAAATTGAACTGGAATAGAATGAAGAAAATGAGTTGTAAACCACTTGATTTAATGGAAATGTCATGTGAATTGGTCGTAAGCGACTAAAGATGAATTGAAACCATATGTATTGCTAATGGAATTTATCTTGAATATATTGCTAATGAAATCTATATATTTGTTATTGAAAATGAATGGAATGTTAATAGGTTTCTTATATTTGTCACTGACGTGTTTAAACTAAGTAAGTACAGGTTCAGCGAAGTCGTTGGGCTGGATTTGATCGTGCTAATAAGCAAATAATTAGCCGCTTTGCTTAAAAATGCTAATAAGGTACGCCTACGCAATAAAAATAGAAAATATGAACTGTTTTTCTGTTTTCCGACCGTGTGGGTCGATGTATACATATTTATACATATTGTGAAATTGCAAAAGCTCCTCCGTACAAAGGAGACACTGCCAAAATTTTCCGTGAATTTTGGGAGTTAGAAATTTTTTGAAATTTTTTGGAAAATTTTAGTTAACGACAAATCGACTTCAAAATTTGCAAATTGAAATGAATTAGT